>OX411710.1:5032500-7532500 GCA_948252095.1 Dicycla oo | reverse complement strand
GGCCCCACGTCATTGTTGACAGCGCTATGTCTTGGTTTTTTAGTTAGTCTGAAGAACCTACCTATTATATTTATTTGAATCTGGGACTTGGAAGTCGTCAAGAAAACATGGCCGTACCCTCCTTTTGATCATCAAAAACGTATGAAGGTGAAATGTGCACTAAACATATCCATTGTAAAGTCAGGGAAATTAATTGTGAAATTGACATTGTCAATAAATTGTCCGTGTTATTGATGTCGTTGCCGAATTGTATAATACGGCGTAACACAACGTATAGCCGAACATAAAGGCACTTTTTTCTATCGGCTGATTGACGTTCAGCTGGATTGTCAATGTATAGCTACCCACTTTTAAACGTATTGCGGAAATACTTATCTCAATCTTCCTAGCCTTTTCCCAACTTTGTTGCGGTCGGCTTCCAGTCTAACCGGATGCAGCTGAATACCAATATTTTACATGGAGCGACTGCCTATCTGACCTCCACAACCCAGTTATTGGGTAATACGATACCCCTTGGTAAGACTGGTTGTCAGACTTTCGGCATTCTGACGACCCGTAACGACTGTCAAAGATCCACGAATGACAGCCGGCACCAACAGCTCAACGTGCTATCCGAGGCACGGAGGAGTCTCGGTATGAAAAGATTGTCACCCATCCACAGACCAACCGCGGCAAGCGTAGCTTAACCTGATGATCGACCCGTGCGGTTGTTATTACTTAGCTACGAGCTCCTCAGAATTACTTATCTGCTGTAACAATACGCGTTTGGTGTGATTCTAATGCCGAATCGGTCGCAATTACTAAGGTATAGGGCACTCTGCCCAATTGGTTTAGTTTAGGTTAGAGTAAAACCGTGACCATTACTTGGCTATTTAGTATTTTTAGGACTGGCTTTCATAAAACTTTATATTGAAATTATCTAATCACTGTTTTCACCCAAGTTAACGTCATTTTTACTCATATTAATCGTTTTATTTATTTTTGTTTCGGACGCCATTATTCTTGTCATGACACAGAGAGCCACAAGCGTCAAAATTTAGAAGTAAAATATAAAATCTGAGGTTTCATTTCACGCTGTTTTACATAACGTCTAATCGTTGACCCGCTGCATTGATAAACGCAAAACGTTTAAATAATCCGTCGTGTTAAAGTTCAGTAATTATGTAAAACCGCTAAACGTCGTTCAGTTATTGTACATAACAGCGCTCGCTGTTTTGTAAAACAACTAGCGGTTTTGTAAAACAGCGGATTCTACAATCCGTCTGCGACAGACACATTTCATAAAACTGTCAAAGAATGACAGTTTGTAACTCAATTTGCTTAACTATAAAGTTCCCCGACTATAACTATTATTTAAAACTTTACTAAGTCAGCGTTTATCTGATTTTGTATCAAAAGCAAACTTAATTTTCTCGTAAACTTGATCGAGCATTCTGTCTCATATCAGTTCAAGGTTGACTAGCTTTTTCGGACGCCCTCAACCAAGGGGCGCACAATAAATCAATCAGTCTGCCTCGCAATATCCTAACTCTGTTGGGGTCAGCTTCCAGTCTAACTGGATGCAGCTTTTATGTCCATGGAGCGACTGCCTATCTAGCCTCCCCAACCCAGTTACTGGGTAACACAATACCCCTTGGTAAGACTATGTAGTTGTCAGATTTTTGGGTATCTGACTACCGTAACGACTGTCAAAGATCTACGAATGTCAGCCGGGACCAACGGCTTAAAGTACTTTTCGAGGCACGGAGAGGTCCATCCATGCCCGAACCGACCGCGGCAATTAGCAGCCGCACGGTACCTGATTTTTAATGTAGTTAGCTACAAAAAAAATCATGCACCGGGTTTTGAAGTTTGTTTTTTATTTTATTTTATTTATTGGTTCGCTCACAATTGTTTACACTGATTTCATGCTTACAGGTAACATGCAATAATGTATATTATGCAACAGTGCAACAATCACTTACAGGTGAACTCCGCATGCATAAAGAAGTTGTACAGAAATTTAATAATAATTAATTAATCTAGTTTTAAATTACACTTGGTTTATTATTAATATAGATAATATTAATAATAAAGCTGAAGAGCTTTTTTTTTGTTTGTTTGTATGTTTGAACGCGCTAATCTCTGGAACTGCTGGTCGGATTTGAATAATTATTTTTGCATTTGATAGCCCAATTTTCGAGAACGGCTGATTAACATCATGCTAGGAGCCATAGGATCCTAGTAACAAGTAAAAGAGCCAGAAAGAGCAGGCGATGCGATGCGACGGGGTGGGTCGGAAAATTTCACGTGGACGAAGTCGCGAGCAGAAGCTAGTTTGCATTAATAAAGTGAGTGACATATTTTGACATGGCTATAACCGCGTGTGTTTTTCAGAAATTTTCGATTAGTTTTTGATTTGACTGTATATACACGTTGTCTTATAAAACATTATTTACGACAGGCCAGCTGGCGTGGTTGGTTAAGATACCGCCTATCACGCCGCAGGTCATGGGTTCGATTCCCATCCAGGACAAACATTTGTGTGCAAGAACATGTCTGAGTCTGGGTGTAATTATCTATATAAGTATGTATTTACAAAAGAAGAAGTAGTGTATGTAGTATATCAGTTATCTGGTTTCCATAGTACTTAGCTCTGCTTAGTTGGGGATCAGATGACCGTGTGTGAAATATCCCACAGGATATTATTATTATTTGTTTTCTTTATTTTATTTTTACCTGTGTTGTCCCTCTGCAGGGCAAAAGCCTCCAATCCTTTATAAAACTTATTAAAAAACAAAACTTTTTTATTTTTTTTATTTGTAATGGGTTTGCTCTTGACTCTAGTCTAGGTCAGAGGTGACAGAGACAAAGTCTACGATGGAGTGAGCTTACCCAGAAGAAGCCTGTTCACTCTCACTTTGAAGAGATTAGGGTTGTATACGTTCGGAAACACAGACGCAGGTAGTGAGTTCCACTCTTTTGCTGTGCGCATTATAAAAGACATTTGGAAGCGCTTAGTGCGAATTGGTGGAATAGCAAACAGGTAGGGATGGTAACTGGCAGTGCGTCTAGATGTCCGATGGTAGAAGGGGGCCGGTGGAATGAGGTCGTGGAGTTCTCGGGCACACTCTCCGAAGTACAATCTGTAGAAGACCGACAAGCAGGCAACCTTGCGGCGATGAGCCAAGCTATGAAGCTTGGCATCCACCAGTTTTACGTCGCCAATGAGCCTCTTAGCTCTGCGTTCCACCGAGTCAAGCGCGGCTAGTTGGTACTTAGCTGATCTATCCCAAAGGTGACTGCAATACTCCAAGCAGGATCGGACTTGCGCTTTGTAAAGGGTTAAAAGCTGTCCAGGCGTAAAGTATCGCTTCACCCTATTTAGGATGCCCAGTTTCTTGGCCGCAGTTTGGGCCTTGTACTCGATGGTGGCGCCGAAGTTGAGACCAGATGTCAACTCCATGCCTAGGAGCTCAAGTCGATCAGTTACAGGAACAGATGTACCCCGAAAAGTAGGAGTTTGGGCGAAACGACTCTTTTTAGCGGTAAAAAGACACGCCTGCGTTTTGGTGGCGTTAAAAGAGACCAGATTATCATCACCCCTAATACCCTAGACTTCTAATATTGACGACTTCTTATCAGTTAAAGCTTATTAATTTCCAAAAATAAACGTTTTATTAGCCCAACAATCCCTATGTTAATCGGAGCGAGCCAATCCCGCACACTTGGCTTAATTCGCGGAAGACGCTATAGATCAATATGCGTGTGATCTGGCTCCACAGATCCATTATTAGAAGGACCAGTACCTACCTACTTTTTTTTCTTAGTACATAATAATGTATTATATTGGCGTGTGCTAGCTGGCATAAAAATATGGCAAATAATTTAATTGAATGTTTTGTGTTGTGTTATTTTGTGTAGGTACTATTGTATAGAATCAAGTTTTCTAACTGAACAGACAGTGCAGCTGTGTGAGTTTGTTGCGCCACTTCTTCTCCCCAGCTAAAGCACTAGGAAGTGGTGAAGGGCGGGTGTTTTGGAGGACTGTCTTATGTAATTTTGACGGCTGATCCTCAGCCTAGTTTGAATAAATGATTTTTTTTTTTTTTAACTTTTCTACGAAAGTACTGATCCTTATAATAATGGACGAAACACGCCTCGTGATCCACGACGGAGATTAAAATATGCACGAGTTAATAATATTTTTGAATTTACTACTTGGATTTCTCTTTTCTTGAGAAATATGTCTATTTTTAGAGCATTTTACTTAAGGGCCTGTATAACGCTGTTAACGATCGTACAAATGCGCGTCTAGATCTTGGCGATTTTAAAGTAATTTTTGAAACTTAAAAAATATTAACGCCAATATTTGCAAAAAAAATAAAACACGAGAGTCCTCCGAGTAAGTAAGTACTTACTGTTTTATTTAATATTCTGATCGTATTTGTAGGTTCCCGAGATACAAGTGAAAGGAGAATAAAACAATTAAAAAATACGACTGCCATGCCAAAAAAACGAACTAAAAAGTAAAAAAACAAGTTGTAATGCCTGACTAATCAATTAAAATTGTCACTGCTCGCAGGGGACCGTTCTGCGCAACACTTTTTAATCTAAGATGTCCCCAATTTGATTTCTGTTTAGTCGGGGATTACACTTGTTTTTTTACTTTTTAATTCACTTTTTGGCATGGCAGTCGTGTTTTTATTATTTTAAGGGTTCCGTACCTCAAAAGGAAAAACTGGCGCTGGGGATCTGTCTCGTATAGGGTATTATGCTAAGCGATGGCCGTTTTGTGTGGATGTGACGCATATTTTTCCCAAATTGTTCTTTTTGTGTTAAGTAAAGTTTTTCTTTGCGTCATGTTTCCCGCTAATAAACGTATTTTCTTTCTTTTCTTTCTAGAATAGCATGACTGGCACTAGCTCTGACACCATAGAAACCCGACATATTCCAATGCCAATATTTAAACGTCACGGTAGTGACCGAGATCTAAACGGTTTTATTAGAAGTAAAAAAAGAAAAACAAGTTAAGTAAAAAGTTTAAGTAAAAATAAGTGTTTGTCACAGGAGCACGTTACAAAAGATATATTTTGTTTTAAACAGAAAACAAAATACATTTGTTTTAATCTCCATATAGGTAATCACAAGCACAAAAAAAAATTGTTGGCAGCATGGCGGTGACAATTAATGCTTATGGGAAACAAAATACTTTAAAAAAAAAAGGGTTTTTGAATCTGTATTTTAGTTTTTTGCCACCAACTTCCGCAATTAAAGTTATTTTTTTTTCACTTTGTAGCGTTTTTAGGGTTCCATACCTCAAAAAGAAAAATCGGCAACCCTTATAGGATCACTCATGTGTCTCAGCCAATTTGCTCCGAATCTAATGGACCGATTAAGATGAAATTTAGTACACGTATGTATTTCTGTGGCCCAAACACGGACGTGTAATGTAAATTCATTAATTTTGAATATGGAGGTAAACTTTGAGGGGCAAATCAGAAAAAAAAAAAAAATTGCAAACTGTACTGTGCGATATAGCAAATGAAAGGGCTTACTGTGAGGGTCTCAAATATATTTTTTTTATAATTTTAAAATAAACTGTTTTAAAGTTATTTAAGAAAGTAGACGAAAATTTACCATTCCCCTCTTTATCTCCGAAACTACTGACCATAAAATTTTGACAAAAATAGAAAAAAATAATTCTATAGCTATAGATTACAGGAAAACCTATAAAAAGTCTATGGTCTTAAAATAACATGGTAAATCTCTCAATATTGTGCGTACAAACTTACATTTATCCATAGTTACAACGAAAAAGATCCAAGTCCAACCCACATTAGGTGTAATGTAGGTTGGATCCTTTTCGTTTAACTATGGCCATTTGTAGTTGGACTGTATGGGAGAACATGTTTTTCAACTACAATGTTATGTTTGTTCTTGGGATAAATTCATCCCAACTACGGAACCCTTCATTGTGCGTGGTCCGACACGCACTTGACCGGTATTTTTTGTTTTTATTTTATACATTTTAGTGATAATTTAGACATTCGCAGTCTTACTAAAGCAAAGATTAAATGACTTGTTTTGAGCAGTGTTATAGAGAATCAAATTTTTTAACTCAACAGACAGCTGTGCTGCTGGGGAGTTTGTTGCGCCACTTCTTCTCCTCAGCTAAAATACTAGGAAGTGGTGAAGGGCGGGCGTTTTGGGGGACTGTCTTGTAAAGTAATTTTGACGTTCGAAAAGTGCTAGTATTATATTATATAGTATTATAAATAACTTTTGATTTAGATTTTTTTATTTTAAAGGCCTTCAATTTGGTACCCATATTGTAATAATTGACAAAAAAAAATCACATTTGAAAATGGACTCAAACAGACTCACGGCAGTATTGCCGAGGAAACTTCAAAAAAATATATATACGAGTATATAGCCAGTGTCACTCGGGATGATGGAAGGATTCTAACGATACCCCATACATCCTTTGTTCAGGCATTTAAAAGTTATGGTGGAATTAAGAAACTCACATACATACATACGCCCTGAAAACATTAGACTCATTTTTTGGGCAGTCGTGTAAAAATGATTTTAATCGCTATTAAAGGACGCACTTAGTAGTTTTTAGTAGTGTTTTTTTTTATTTATTTGAGATGAGTTTGCTATTGACTATGATACTTGCCAGAGGTGACAGGCAAAGTCTACGATGGAGTGAGCTTACCCAGATGAAGCCTGTTCACTCTAACTTTGAAGAGATTCGGGTTATATGCGTAAGTCAAGCGTAAAGCCAACGACTGGATCAAAAGTTATTTTTCTGAAAGAATGCAATGCGTAGAAATAACGAAATCTTGTCGAAATGTAAAAAAAAAAAACGTTTAGGTCGGAATATAAACAAAATAATTATGGCATGCCACAGGGAGGTATCGTATCCCCACTACTCTTTCTAGTTTACATCAACGACATTCCAGAGGCGATAGGCAAAGATTGCATACTATTGGCCGATGACACTACAATAATAGTTAAGAGTGACAATAACAAAAAGTTAGAAAATGAAATCGTCCAAGCTATGGATACTGCAATGGATAGGCTAGAAAGAAATAACCTAAAAATAAATATGACTAAACCAAACATAATGCAATTTCAGACATACAATGCAAGCATAGATGAACTAGATATTCACTATAAAGATTCTCATTTGACCACAGTCGATAATTGTGTATTCTTGGGTATAACCGTCGATAAAAATTGCAGTTGGAAACCACATATAGATAAAATTCTGGCAAAAATAGATCGTTTTACATATGTCTTAAAAAGAATTAAACAAACAGTTAACCATGATACTGCAATGGTGGCTTACCATGGTTATGTATCATCAGTACTTAGATACGGTATTATAGTGTGGGGTAACTCGGTGGATTTTGACAGGGTTTTCAAAGCTCAAAAAAAATGTATCAGAGCAATTTGTGGAGCTCACTTGTTAGACAGCTGTAAGGCACTGTTTCAGAAACTTGAAAATTTTTTGAAAAATCATTTTCAAAACCTTTGCCATGTTTGTATATTTTTGCAATATGTATTTTTGTTAAGAGACATTATAATTTATTTGAAACCAGCACAGTCAGGCCAAATAGCCGAACACGGCATAAAGATAGACTTCGGCTGCCACCAATAAAACTAAAATTATTTAAGAAAAATGTATACTGCATGTCGATTATTATTTACAATCATTTACCAAATAGTTTTCAAGACTTACCTCTGACCATGTTTAAAAAATTACTCTTCAAACTATTGCTGCTTAAAAGATATTATACCATTAAGAACTATTTAGAAGACAAATCTGTTATTTGTAATTTGTAATTTAGAATAATTGACTCTGATTGTGAAGACATTTGCACGCCAGGTTATGGCAGGATATGCTGAAACTAAATTACTGTAACACCTTATGTACCATATCCTATCAAATAAATATTTTTGATTTGATTTGAAGTCTATATTATTTAAATTGTTTTCTTGTTTTTAAAAGGAATGTCGTCTGCTATATTTAATGTAACTTTTAATTTATATTATTATTCGAGATTCATTGCAATTACAGTTAGGTACAGAGAGGGGCTCGTGGCTAAAAAATAACAGCCTGACGGGTCGATCGAAGGTACGCTTGCCGCGGTCGGTTCGTGGATCAGTCCTCTACGTAAAATAACAGCTTTTTATCAAATTAATATGTAAGTATATACGGTATACTTATAACAAAAAAAATAATTTAAATTTTTTGTCTGTCTGTCGGTGTGTCTGTCTGTTTGTTGCGGCTAATCTCCAAAACGGCAGGTCCGATTTTGACGGGACTTTCATTGGCAGATAGCTGATGTTATAAGGAGTAACTAATTTTATTTTAGAAAAAGAATAAGAGTTTTGCGCAAAAAATTAAAACCCATGAAGTGGTGAACAAAATACGATTCAAATAGGGAAGTATTGACAACAGCTAGTTTAACATATATTTATTCCAAATCTAAATCGTTTAGACGTGATCTTCAGTTTAAAGTCATTAAAAGTCGGTTATCGTCGCCTTAGCAATATTCAACATAGCCATAAAACTCCAATATTGCGGTGCTCACAGCCATTAAATCTAATACCGCTTATTCCGACTTCGCCAAGGTCTATGAAAATATTAGCTATACAATTTGCGAAGACTGAGTAGGTATCTGAGCGAAAGTCTTATTACTTTCACCGTAAAAGGAATGTAAATAAAATTACTTACTTTTTCATGTCTTTGGAGACATCGTGGTTGGTTTAAGTTGTGTTATATTATTTTGCAAACTAGTGACATGAGTGGAGTAGGCAAGTATTAAAACTTTTTGCATGTAGAGAGGCAACTAGGTGTAGGATTTTCTAAGTTTGGTCGATTTTAATCTATTATAAGTGATAAAGTATCTACTGAGGCTTGAATGATGTGATAAGACAACGGAGAGACAAAAATTTAAAAGAGTATGTTTAGATAATTTAGTCATGTTGAGAGGATGAATGAAAGGCGACTAACAAAACTTATTTACAAGTAAGTGGAAACGCCGGGAGGCGATGCCCTAGGAGCACATACTACTGACCTTATCCTCTAATTACACATGGGATGAAATTCATCCCATTTTTTTATTTAAGTAGTGGTTCGTGGGAGTAAAGTCATCCCACGCAAATCTGCTTTTGGTTTGAATTGAAAATGAAACCAAGGCTTACTTTCAAACGAAACGTACATTACCATAAAGCCCTACTCACTAGCATTCTAAGAAACATTCAACGGTCACAAAATTCCAAGAAGCGACGATGCAAATCGGTTTTGTTTACAAGATTACCGCGGGTGGGGCGCTCAACGGTTATCCCCGCGCGCGGGTGAGCACAGGGGTTATTGGGCATGTTCTTCAGAAGGTCAGCTGTGTACATTGGCGTATATAGCGCTATTTTCCAGGGCGGGCCTGGCCCCTGAGATGCGATGGCCGATGTAGCCGAACCGACGCCCAATGTACAGTTATTTATGAATAATTCATAATTAGCTTTACACCACTTCTATGTACCTTGTTGCTGTAACGTATCGTCATGTTTGAACAATGAACTGTGAACAGCCACACGAATGTATCAAAAGTAGGTATTATAGCCACGCACACCTGGCCACAACGTATAAGAACTACCTATAAGACTCTGAGCGTATGCACTACGAGAAATTTTAACTTGTATTTTTCGATCATTAATTTTCGGAATGTGAACGTGTTTATTTTTATTGATTACTAGCTGACCCGACGAACTTCGTACCGCCTAACAGACGATTCTTTATTTTTTTTTTTGAATACTTATTCTGCTATATTCAGGACTACTACTATTCAGGAATACTAACTTCACTCAATTGTTTTGCCTTCCCAGAACCTCTCTTAAACTTTATGCTATGGTATTAGTTCAAATTGACTTTTAAGTATTATTACGAATCGATTGTATGGGAGTACAGAAAAGTATTGTTTTTAGACCTTTTTAGGCATTTTTTAAATTTTTTCTCTCCGTAAGAACCATCCTCGTACTTCAAGGAATATTCTAAAAAAAGAATTAGCAAAATCGGTTCAGCTGCTCTCGAGATTTGCGCTTAGCAACACATTCAGCGATTCATTTTTATATTATAGAGTATTATGTAATAGGTAGGTAGGTATAAGTTTGTAGATTTCTCGGTTGTAGATTATTTGAAATTGTTTTTGTGTGTCCAGTCTAGAATTTCGAATCGGTAACCAAACATCCTGGGGAGAGCACCAGACCATTTTGGACTGGGCAACCCCCCCTCCTCCATTACGCCTTTGAACCCTATGACCGAAGCAAAAGGAGTATGTAAGGATCGTAGCAGTTGGCGTTCTGTAGTTTCTGCCTACCGTACCCATGGGGAGAAGGCGGGAGTTTATTTATGTGTGTGGCTTTTGCTAATGGACATGATTAAAACTTAGTAAAAACCCTTTTAAGCTTAGCAATGTGAGTACTCGGTAATTACTACTGAAATAAACTTTTGTTTAACTCCAAATGTAAAAGTTGTGTGAATAAATATTTGATTTCTTTGAACAACAAAATAGAGAGTTGTATTCATTTGAAGTGTTTTGTTTGAGACCCACGAGGAACATTTTCATCTTTTGTCCTCAATGTTTTGGTTCCAAATTATTTCGTGAAAAATCTAACCACGCGACGCTCTGATATTGAGTTTATGGAATTGATTGGATTGGAGCATAAAGTTTGAAAATGTACTCTGAATTTAATTTTGTTTCAACAATACATCCTTGTAAGGGACATCGACGCGGAAACTGTTACAATGAGTACAAGTACTAGATATAGTATTTTTATCTCACAGCGTGACGCGCGCTTGTGGTGTACAACCACGCTATGAATGTGTGCGTGAAGACGAGTAGCGTCAGCACATAACACACACACACACACGACTTTGCCTGTGTCTCGGACGGTACCGGGAGCTCCTGCGCTTACACACACATTCACAGCGTGTTTGTACACTTGGCAACCACAAGTATAGCACGCGTCGATAAAAATACTGAAGCCATCAACGTTGTTATATTTCGTCAGTTATTAAAAAAAAATCTGTTGTTACATTTTGATCGCGTAGGTCTGTCTAGGATGTCTAACCGAAACAGCTGATAACCCAGCTGCCGAACCCTTCTGGGATTATAGGTGTGACGTTGACATTGTATTTGCTCGACACTAGACTTAGTAGGCTCATTGCATTCCTTATAAAGTAAGCTTTCACTGAATATGATATTTTTCAGTTCTGAGCAGATTTACGACCAATATGAGACTGCTATTTTCAACAGATCTATCTTAAACTTGTTTCTATTTTCAACAGATTTTCTTACAGTTTCTGACACTGCAGTAGCTATTGTATTTGCTCAGCACTAGACTTTTTAGACTCATTGCATTCCTTCTGATGCAAGCTTTCTTCGATTGCGATTTTTTGCATTTCTGATAAGATTTACGGCCGATAAGAGACGACATCTAACATTATTTTGCTACTGTCAAATTCATGTTAATTTTTAATCCTATTTTGGTCAATATTTCTGTTCTTTAAACAACAGAAATATTGACCAAAATAGGGTAGTAGACCAAAATAGGTAAGCACTAATAGGACCTAAAAAGAATTCTCTTTAGGTCTGACAGGACACACTCTCTCACTCTTTAGGTATAACAGGAGATGATAGGTACCAGAATAACTGATCTAGCTAAACACGTTTTTATGCTAAACGAATTGATATTTCGACACATTGTGAAAAGTCATACGCCAATTATAACCTGCTTTATTAGGACCTATCTTTGGAATGCTCAACCATTACTCTAGAATTAAAAGTCTCGTAGTTATTAGCGGTTGAAATCTTACATGTTTTTGTCTTAACTTCCACCAGTACAGCGAGCGAAAAGACGATCTCACGTCAAAATTTTTACTATTTGGGATCCCGTGTGCGCGAGAATGTATTCCCTAAGGTACAGCTATAAGTATATAATTGAGTTCCACAGGGGAAATTCCTAATAAACTGAAATTCCTAAAAACTTATTGACCGTCTGATGATCTTTTATAAAAAAAATAGTAACCTCTAAAAGCTTTTTGCGCTACTAATGATGCACATTTTTTAAATAATTGAACTTCTTTTTAACTTTCTGGTATTTTATCACAGTTGGTCGCAGTATCTAAGCTAGTGTACCCCGATCAAACGTGTTGGGTTAGATTGGAACTGTGACCAACCACGCAAGTTAATAAACTGAGGGAAAGATTTGAAATAAAAATATATGTATATAATAAATATATCACTCACTTACTCACTCGCTTTCTCGCTCACTTACTTGCTCACTTACTTACTCGTCTTACTTTATTAATTGGCGGCCAAGTGGTGGGCAATTTTGCTCTCTGAACTCCTGCATTTAAAGTATCAAATCTACCTACGAAACCTGCAAAAGAAGTTGATAACAAGACTTCGCCGGCACAACGACAAACACAGAGTACTCCGTCAGACGAAGACCCTGCACTGTCCGTAGTGCAGCAGCACAAAGCTCATCGAGATCAAGACGACGTAGGACTAGACTCGACCCCGAAGATACCCGATGAATTGGACGAAGATACTGACGTTAACTTGCATCAACACTTGAGTAGGTACACTTGGTATTCAACTACAAGATGCAAACTGGCATGTACCCTACCAGGAAAGCTCCTCAGTTATTTATTTATAAAATTGTCCTGTATATAGATATATATATATAAGATATATGTGTGAGTCAATCTAATTGCAGACAGACAGGCCAGTTGGCGTGGTTGGTTAAGATACCGCCTATCATGTCGCTGGTCGTGGGTTCGATTCCCATCCAGGACAAATATTTGTGTGCATGAACATGTCTGTTTGTCCTGAGTCTGGGTGTAATTATTTATATAAGTATGTATTTACAAAAAAAAAGTAGTGTATGTAGAATATCAGTTATCTGGTTTCCATAGTACAAGCTCTGCTTAGTTTGGGATCAGATGACCGTGTGTGAAAAATGTCCCAGGATATTATTATTATTATTATATTCAACATCATGAAAATCAGGCTGTTGAATCAGCAACAATCATCCATAATAAATCCACCCTGACAACTAAGGTCAAGTGAGCTGTTATTCCACCTGATGCTAGCGATTGACACTATTGACATGCTCACGTCACCTAAGTGTTCACGGTGAGATTTTTACAGAATCACGTCAATGCCTGCTGTCGCTGAAAACCAGCGCTGGGGATCTGTCTCGTATAAACTGCCATCGCTTAGCATTATGCTAAGCGATGGCAGTTTTGTGTGGATGTGACGCATATTTTCCCCAAATTGTTCTTTTTTGTGTTAAGTAAAGTTTTTTTTTTGCGTCATGTTTCCCGCTAATAAACGTATTTTCTTTCTTTTCTTTCTAGAATAGCATGACACCATAGAAACCCGACATATTCCAATGCCAATATTTAAACGTGACGGTAGTGAACGAAATCTAAACGGTTTTATTAAAAGTAAAAAAGAAAAATAAGTTTATTTGTCACAGGAGCACGTTACAAATGATGAAAACAGAAAAATAAAACAAAATACATCTCCATATAGGTAATCGCAAGCACAAAAAAAAAATAAGTAGTTGGTAGCATGACGGTGACAATTAGGGAAACAAAGTACTTTTTTACAAAAAAAAAAGTGTTTTTGAATCTGTATTTTAGTTTTTTGCCACCAACTTCCGAAATTAAAGTTATTTTTTTCACTTTGTAGCGTTTTTAGGGTTCCATACTTCAAAAGGAAAAATCGGCAACCCATATAGGATCACTCATGTGTCTGTCTGTATGTCTGTCCATCTGTCACAGCCAATTTGCTCCAAATCTAATGGACCGATTAAGTTGAAATTTAATACACGTATGTATTTCTGTGACCCAAACACGGACGTGTAATGTAAACTAATGAATTTTGAATATGGGGGTCAATTTTGGAGGGCAAATAAGAAAAAAAAACTTTTGCAAACTGTACCGTGCGATCAAATGAAATAGCTTTATTGAAGGGCTCAAATATATTTTTTTATAGATTTAAAATTAACTGTTTTAAAGTTATTTAAGAAAATAGACGAATTCCCCCCTTTATCTCTGTAAGTACTGAGCATAAAATTTTGAAAAAGATACAGAAAATACTGCTATACGTATAGATTACAGGAAAACCTATAAGAAATCTATGGTCTTATAATAACATGGTAAATCTCTCAATATTGTGAGTACAAACTTACATTTGCAGTTGGAATGTATGGGAGAACATGTTTTTCAACTACAACATACACAAAGTGAATTAAACACGTATTATCGAAGTTAACTCAAAAGCTACCCCAGCAAAGTTAATACAATTTATATGAGACCACCTCTGAAGACTCCCAAACAAAAAATAATCATCTAAATCAATTCATAATTGGCGGAATAATAGCATAACAATCATACAAAAATAAAATAAAAAACAGTCGAATTCAGAACTTCCTCCTTTTTGAAATCGGTTAAAATAGAACTAAATAAGCATATGTGTAACTTTCATAGACATAACATAATATTTTTATTTCAAATCTTAGTTTCACTTTATTAACTGGCGTCCCACGTTTAGCGTTCTATTACAACATTAGAAAGACCACGAATACAATGCGTGACCATGAATTTTGCGAATTCGTAGTTCGTCCCATAGTAAAAGTTCTTCATACAGGGTGACCCTGGAAGTATGGATCAAATCAAATAGGGGCGTGGGCAAGGTTATTTCCAAACTTTTTAACCCTGAGAATGTTGGTGCAATTTTTTACGGTTCAAAAGTTATGACCAATTTTTGTTTTTTTCAATCACTTCGCATAGTGCTCAATGAAAAAATCATTAAAAAACTAGCAAAGCTATCAATTATTTTTTTTTTCAAAACGTTGTAGAAAAGTGGACCTTTCTTTCGGTAATACTTATACGCATCTAGAAAACATGTGTTCAATAATAAAAAAAAACAGTTACTGCAAAGTCTTCGGTCTGGCAAAAGTTTTACTCAATTTTCGAGCGATTTTTATGGGAAAAAGTTACACTAGCGAAAGTTTACGTATTACAAAAACTGGTCCAAGTCATAGAGATTCTTTGGAGGTATGAATCACTGGAATATTCTTAACAGCTTAAAAGTTAGAGATTTTTATTAACAAGGAGGATTTTTACAATTTTCTATGTTTCAAATTTTCATTTTTTTCAGCTTAACTAACGATTTAATTTCAGTCCCTAGGCATTTGTTACCTATCTGAACACTACTATTTGATGTGGTTTAGGTTTAAATAAAAAATAAAAATAATTTCGGTAAACTTTTTGTTATCTCATGAGTCACGTTATTTGCCCTAGCTACAACCCGGAAAAAACCGTGCGCCTGCTGTTAATGACGTCATATCGGCGCTCTGGTACAATATGTATGGCGACGGGGCGAGCTCGGCCAGGTGAAAGAGGAAGTGCGAGGGGCATTGCATTCCAACGAGGTGCTAGGAATGTGCGGGGGAAGGGAAACAAAAGAACCAGCGCCGGCGCACGTTCGCACTCAGGTAGATGTTTTAGTAACTCGCTACCAGCTTGTGACTGCGCACGTACTTAATTCGGTGTTCCTCAATAATTATTCTTTAACGTTATTTGGACTGTGTAACTTGGACTTTTCCTGTGATTTGGACACTGTTTGACTTGAGTATGGCTACGTACAACAGCCATGAATATGCAGATATGCATTTCATTTACGGATTTTGTGATGGAAATGCACGCCAACTGTGAGACGACACATAATTCATCCCTTTCACGTTCAACGTGTGCAAGCCCTTATACCGAGTGATCATGGCCTGAGAAGGGCTTTTTGTAGGGAAATGTTACGTCGCCATCGTGAAGATTCTCAATTTTTAAAGAAAATTTTATGGAGCGATGAAACAAGTTTCCGAAGGGTATATTAATATATTTACGCATATATAAAAACAAAGCCAAAGCGTGGGTTAGATGGAAAATGTACAAGAATTTATCTGACTACGAGCAGTTTTCGCTATTGCGCGCGAGATTTCAGTCTGAGTGCAAAGAATCATATAGAAAATACATTAATTCTGTAGAGGATGGTATTCGAGACAACATTAAGCACTTCTGGACGTTCGTTTCTAAGCAAAAATCCACTACTGGAATTCCCTCCACTATGAATTACAGAAATCAACCATTTAATAACCCAGAAGACATTTGCAATATTTTTTCTGACTTCTTTAATTCTGTATATGAACCATCCACCTTAAACAATGTACCGTCCTCGCATACCGATTGCTCCCCTAACTGCTCGTTGATAAGTAACATTCAGTTTTCAGTAGCTGATGTACTGAGTGGGCTTAAGTCATTAGACCCTTCTAAGGGGCCAGGACCAGATGGTTTGCCAGTAATCTTTATTAAAGGGACTGCCACTAATATCTGTGTACCGTTGCATATCATATTTAATTTATCTATTTCACAGGGGATATTTCCACAAGCTTGGAAACTTGCAAATATAACCCCTGTCTACAAGTCTGGACATAGGCATGACGTCGAGAACTATCGACCAATATCAATATTGTCAGCTTTGTCAAAGGTTTTCGAGAGATTAGTACACGATAAAGTGTACCCTTCACTTCACAACGTTTTATTACCACAGCAACATGGTTTTGTCAAAAAGAGATCAACCGCGACGAACCTGGTGACTTTTACAGATTACCTGTTTAACAACTTGGATGCCCGTGTTCAAACTGATACCATATATACTGATTTCAAGAAAGCCTTTGACAAGGTTGACCATGAACTGCTTTTGCAGAAAATTGCGTTTAATGGGATACGTGGGGACCTTTTAAGATGGTTCTATTCATATGTTTGCAATAGAACTCAGAGAGTTGTAATAAAAGGCTTTTGCTCTGCCATTGTAGATGTTACTTCCGGAGTACCGCAGGGTTCTATTTTGGGACCTCTCCTATTCATTTTATTCATCAACGACGTGGATACATGTTTTAAAAATTCAAAATTGCTGTTGTACGCTGACGACATTAAAATATTTAGGTATATTAAAAGTCATCGTGATTGCTCTCTCTTACAGGAAGATTTAGACGCGTTCTCGGCATACTGTACACGCAATAAACTTCAACTTAGTGTATCCAAGTGTTGTGTCATTAGTTTTAAAAAATAAAAACATCATACTATATCCCTACACCTTAAAAAACGAAAATCTAACAATTCTCTTGTTAGATTTTCGTTTTTTAAGGTCCGTGATCTTGGAATTCTGTTGGATGACAAACTCCATTTGGATTCCCATATTAACAAAATTGTTAATAATGCCTTCCGCCTGTTTGGTTTTATTATGAGAACGGCTACAGTATTTACGCGATCTTTTACCTATTTATATCTATATAAAACGTTGGTTCGCTCTCAGCTGGAGTATGCTGTTGCAGTATGGAGTCCCCACTATGGTAAATATTCCGACATGGTTGAAAAAGTACAAAGAAAATTTCTTAAGGCCATGCATTTTCGTTGCTATCGTACTTATGCATCCTATAATGATCTTTTGAAGAAGTATAATTTGCAAAGTTTAAAGTCTAGGCGAATAATGCTGGATGCGATGTTCCTGTTTGATCTGTGTAATACTTATGATTGTATCGATATTCGCAACAAAATTAGTTTTGTAGTACCTAGAACAACGATACACCGTGGGGTGCGCGCAAGACCTTTATTTGCTGCAAGTTCTTGTCGTACAAACGCGGGTTTGCGAGCACCCCTACGCCGCCTTACCAATCAATACAACAAGTTCTTTGAAGATATCGACTTCTTTTCTGTCTCTGCTCAAAAATTTAGAAGTCTTATCTACAAAATAATTTCTGATTGTAATAGTTAGTTTAACACTTACTCATTCTCTCCCTCTCTCTCTCTTTCTCTGTTGTTTGCATGCGTGTCTATGTCTAATGTTCACTATGTCTATAGTTACTATACTATACTTTTCTGTTTTAACAGCTTAGATTAGCGCACTGTTAGATATAACTTTTAATATATTGTGGAAAATGTTGTAGGTTATACATTTATAACTCTTGTATATTTATAACTTAGAATAAGATTTTAATGTGTAACTGTTTATTTTCCCGAATAAATAAAATAAAAATAAAATAAAAATTTTTAACATGTATAATCTGCATTTTTATGCATGCATTAACCCACACATTGTACGAAGTGACCATTTCCAGCATCAGTTCGGAGTAAACATGTGGGCTGGAATAGTAGAAGGACAGCTAATAGGTCCTCATGAATTACGTGCTAGACTCGATGGCCCCTCATACTTGAGATTTCTACAGAATGACCTACATGGTTTACTTGGGGAAGTATCACTTGAAACCCGTCCAGACATGTGGTTGCAGCAAGACGGTGCTCCCCCACATTTCCCTGGCCTGAACCCCATAGATTTCTTTCTATGGGGTTATTACAAAGAGATGGTGTACGAGACAGAGAGCGGAACCGAGGAACAATTCCGTCAGAAAATCACATCTGCAACCTTATACATAAAAAATAATTCCCGTGCATTTAGACGAATAATACCAAATTTCATGCGGCGATGCCAGTTGTGTTTGAGAGTAAGAGGAAGGAATTTTGAACATCTATTGTAATTTCAATTTAATAATACATTTACATATTAATTTCATTGTTTTATTTTATTTTGCCACGTAGTTAGAAAATTTTAAAAATACGACCTCCTTGTTAATAAAATTCTCTAAATTTTAAACTATTAAGAATATTCCAGTGATTCATACCTC
Organism: Dicycla oo; assembly: GCA_948252095.1. Taxonomy (NCBI): domain Eukaryota; kingdom Metazoa; phylum Arthropoda; class Insecta; order Lepidoptera; family Noctuidae; genus Dicycla; species Dicycla oo. The sequence continues at coordinate 7,513,702 of OX411710.1, read as the reverse complement.
CAAAGAATCTCTATGACTTGGACCAGTTTTTGTAATACGTTTTGTAATTTGTAAACTTTCGCTAGTGTAACTTTTTCCCATGAAAATCGCTCGAAAATTGAGTAAAATTTTTGCCAGAATGAAGCCTTTGCTGTAAATGTTGTTTCTTATTGAACGTATGTTTTCTAGCTGCGTAAAAGTATTACCACAGGAAAGGCCCACTTTTCTACAAGTCCTGAAAAAAAAAAGTAATTGATAGCTTTGCTAGTTTTTTTTATGACTTGTTTCATTGAGCACTATGCGAAGTGATTGAAAAAAACAAAAATTGGTCATATCTTTTGAACCGTAAAAAATTGCACCAACATTCTCAGGGTTAAAAAGTTTGGAAATGACCTTGCCCACGCCCCTATTCGATTTGATCCATACTTCCAGGGACACCCTGTATACGCCCCTTAAATTTTGTCCATTTATTTTCAAAGTCACCCTGTATAATAGAATATTTATTTAGGGATGGAATGTTTATTTGGCGATGAAATGGCCAATAATAATTAGTAAATGACGTGGTTGCTTGTTGACGGAGACGCCCTTATCTTCTTCCAGTCGAAGTTCATTGTTATCTTGTGTTGTGGTAGGGTCGTTATGTTTACACGCGCGAGCCGAATTGGTCGCAGTAACATAGCTACCGGCTCTCCGACCAAATGGGTTACGTTTGAACTGAGAACAACCGAGTGAGCATAACAAGCGGTGAAGCGGCAGCGGCCGGCGAGCGCTACATTCAAGTTGTTTGCAGTTACTTGGCTGTTAGATATTTTTAGGATCTCAAAACAGGAATTATTTTGAAGTTCACAAAAGGAGGCGCAATTATTATACTAGAGTGGTCAATAATATTTTTAGGAGCGCAAAATGGGAATTATTAGAGGTTCAATTAAAAATAATGCCTTTCTACCGCGAGCGTTATAAGTAGGTACAGATGGAAAATATGGGGAAAGCCGCCATTGTTATCTGTACATAACTATGTACAAGTGTTTTACCTCGTGGAGGAATATCGTCAGACAGGAAATCCCTATCCAATTCATTCGAGTTCAACACAGGTACAATTACGTATTACGGCGGCTGGGTACAGTAGGCCGAACGTTAGTGGTAACAAAACCAGTATAAGCTGGTCTCTTATTCTAATGAAACTTGAAGGTCGAAGGTCGCCCTATTTATCTATTAGCTATATACATAATTATGTAACGTATCCAGTTAATGGTGTAAACAAGGTGAATAAACATGTTCTTTTACAGTATTTTTATCTCACGACGTGACGCGCGCTTTACTTGTGATAACCAAGTGTACAAACACGCTGTGAACGTGTGTGTGAAGACGAGTAGCGTCAGCACATAACACGCACACACACACTTCTAACTTCGGTCGTGTCTCGGACTGTACCGCGACCGAGAGCTCCGGCGCTTACACACATTCACAGCGTGTTTCTACAGTTGTTAAACACAAGTAAAGCACGCGTCGCTTCATGCGATAAAATTACTATAAGTATCTAATAGTAGTCCAAACTGGTAAAATAATGATTAGACAATGAGAAGAAACGAGGAGCTCGTGGCTAAGTAATAACAACGGCACGGGTCGATCCATCAGGTTAAGCTACGCTTGCCGGGTTTGGTCCGTGGATTGTTGGCCATCTTTTCATACCCAGACGGTTGGTCGCGGCTGTCATTCGTGGATATTTGAAAGTCGTTACGGGTCGTCAGAAGCCCGAAAGTCTGACAACCAGTCTTACCAAGTGGTATCGTATTACCCAGTAACTGAGTTGTGGAGGTCAGATAGGCAGTCGCTCCATTTAAAATATTGGTATTCAGCTGCATCCGGTTAGACTGGAAGCCGACCCCAACATAATTGGGAAAAGGCTAGGCAGATTAAATTTGACAATGAGAAGAAACATGAAAGTAGAACTACTCTGATTTTATTTAAAATTTCTACATATTTTTACAATGTTCTTAATATTTAAACAAATAAAAGAAAACGTGTTACATGTGAATATAGGTTTTCTTACGGTTTCTTTTGTAAGTTAAATCGCTTTGTTTTTTGTATAAAAAAAAAAAACAAAGCGAGGTAATTTTACGAAGTGTTGCAATACTTTTTTTAATAGCTCACATATACGTAGGTAAAATGAGCCATATAATTAGGGTACGTAGAAGAAAACATAGTCAGAACCTGTACACTCCCTGCGGATATAAAAGTCCACTACGGATACATACGATCAAGAACAAAAGGTTAGGCAGAGGTGCACCTAAAGTACACCCACATTTCGCCAGATAAATTTAAGTCCCAGCTTGTAACAGCCCGTTGTGCCAGCCTATTGCCATCAACCTGGCACAAATCCAGACTCCGGGTTGCTACTGAGAAATTCCAGATGGACAACACCTTGCCCGACCAGGGAATCGAACCCAGGACCCCATGCTCAGCAGTAGTAGCCCTCGAGGCGGAAAGCAACGGGACCAATGACGCGAGTCGCTGAATCCAATACCTGCGGCGACTAGAGGCTTGAGGGCTCAAAGATTGCTTCTCCCTCACGCGTTCCGCCTCCTCCTTCGCGAGCATTACTGCTTCGCAGAAGGAGGTGACGGTTTTCCAGGCATTCTTGCTGCGTACCATGGCCTGGACCATGGTCAGATACGAGAGATCGCCGGGCAGACCTCCACCGTGTCCTCCGGGCGATCCACACAATGGTAACACCCGGGCGTTTCCTCCCGCCTTATCTGGAACAAACACCTCCCGAAGCAACCGTGTCCGGTGAGGACCTGCGTCAGGCGGAAGGCGAGGATGCTGTGCCACACTATACTAAGATTATATTATTTTAGGCACGATTTTAAGTACTACCGTGACTTTTCTAACAATATTTTGATTTGAAAGAGTGGCCGAGTTTCTTGTCCGTTCTTCTCTATAGTTATCTATGCTATGCTTTGGAATGGGCAGCTTTATCTTTCTGATTGACCGACTCCTAGACAATTTAAAAATGCTTTGAGTTTGAGGCGTGTAGTTGTATTGAAACACGACTTGTAGGTAGGTACAGACGCCAGCACATCAAGCTACTATAATCTGTCAAATTTCTTTAATAGATATTCAACTGTTTCGCTAAAGCATTAGGCTCAAGGTTGATTGGGAAAATTTGACAGTTTCGGGTAGCTTGATGTGCTGGCGTCTGTACCTCCACTTAGTAAACATTTAAATCATAAATACTTGTTAAGCACAGCCTCTGTTTTAATAAAGTTGTCAAAACATGCGGACTTAACGATCATTCACGTAAAGCGTCCCTTCTAAGAAACGTTCATCATAACATTTCCTGAAGTTTAAATAACTTTCTAACAAGTCGCTAAATTCGAGAAACTTTACACTCCATCTTACAACCATTTAAATTGTGTTTTACGCAGCTGTTGTATATGTACGTTTAAACATAATTATAATACTACTGTGTGACAAAAAAAAAGCAAAAAAAACAACACAGTCAAACCACAGTGAATTTAGTGTTTTTCCTTCGCAGCTGATATCGGGACGTCACGTCACCGAGAACCAGATGAAGGCGCCGAAGTAGTTCCGTCACCCCGGCCGCCGAAGTTTCGAGTAGTTCGGCGCGCCTGCTAGAACTCGGCCCGAGCTTTTGACGGGCAGCTTTGCCGGCAATACAAAACGCGTTTGATATTGTTCACAAACTGTCGTCGCATGCACCGGCGCCGTTCACTCGGCCTTTTTGGTCTATTATTACATATAGGACCGCCGAGTTCGATTGCGGCGGAGAAACGATCGCCGTCACCGGGACGTTACGTCACCGAGAACGAGATGAAGGCGCCGAAGTAGTTTCGTCACCCGCGCACCGTCATCCCGGCTGCCAGTTTCGAGTAGTTCGGCGCGCCCGCTAGGACTCGGCCCGAGATTGTGACGGGCTGATGTGCCCGCAATACCAAAAAAACATTTGATATTGTCGACACACTGCCGTTCACTCGGCCTTTTTGGTCTACTATTACCAATGATATAATAAGTAAAAAGACGTAGACAGGTTATACACGCTCCGCCAGTGGCACGTCAAAATGTGGCTAATTAGCCACATTTTCGTCGTCTTGTCTCTTTTTGGCTCCCGATAATTACGACGTGCCGTCCTACTTCCACGTGCCATCTAATAGTTAGACATTGTGTTGTTTTTAGGGTTCCGTACCTCAAAAGGAAAAAAAACGGAACCATTATAGGATCACTCGTGTGTCTGTCTGTCAGTCTGTCACAGCCAATTTTCTCCGAATCTAATGGACCGATTAAGTTGAAATTTGGTACACGTATGTATTTCTGTGACGCAAACACGGACGTATAACGTAAATAAATAAATTTTGAACTTTGGGGGCAAATAAAAAAAAAAAAAAAAATATGCAAACTGTAACGTGTGACATGTCAAATGAAAGGGCTTACTGTTAGGGTCTTAAATATATATATATTTTTAATAATTTTATCATAAAATAAACCATTTGAAAGTTATTTAAGAAAATAGACGAAAATTGACCATTATCTCCAAAAGTACTGAACCCAAAATTTTGAAAAAAATAAAGAAAGTAGTTCTATACCTATAGATTACAGGAAAACTTATAAGAAGTCGATGGTCTTAAAACAACATGGTAAATCTCTCAATATTGTGCGTACAAACTTACATTTGTCCATAGTTAAACAAAAAGGATCCAACCCACATTAAGTGTAATGTGGGTTGCATTCTTTTCGTTTAACTGGACATATTTTCAACTACAATGTTAAGTTTGTTCTTGGGATATATTCATCCCAACTACGGTACCCTTCATTTTGCGTGGTCCGACACGCACGTGACCGGTTTTTATTGAACATCGAACGTTGGTTAGGTAACCTATCTACGTCTTTTTACTTATAACATAATTGACTGTTACATATTGGACTGCCGAGTTCGGTTGTGGCGGACAAACGGTCGCCGTTACCGTGACGTCACGTTTGAATAATAAGTTTCTCAGTGACGTCTCGGTGACGGCTGCGGCGCTCTTAGGATTAAGATTCTCAAAAGGCGAAGAGGTGTACTTAAATTCAAAGCATTTATTTCAATCAAACCATTTACAGTCATTTGGATTGTAAAGGAGTCGTTTAATTAATAAATTCATTAAAGGGCCGGTTTTTTGATCCGTAGTTAACTCAACCAATGGTTAAACATAGTAACTAATGGTTGAATTTTGGTTAAATGTAAAAGGCTAAACATATTATTTTCTAACATGAATGTATTCTGTTCACTCAGTTCTGTTAAAAAAATAGAAGTAATGGCATTTTGGCAAACACATTTAGCCAAAATTCGACCATTATTACTATGTTTACCCATTCTACGGATCAAAAAGCCTGCCCCAACTGAGTGCTGATTTCACCAATGAAACTGAACGCGATCAGTGCTTCTAAACCGAGACCAATAGCTGTCAGTGTCAATATTCCATAACAATTTTGAAACTGACAACTCTTGAACGTGGTTTAGATGTGCTGAACGCGTTCAATTTCATTGGTGAAATCCACCCTTGGTCCCTAGTTGCTAAAAGGATTTTTTTTTTTTTCGAAATAAAGTGCCAATAAAGTCACGGGTTAGTTAAAATAACTTAACCTTGAGTTAAGAGGTCGCAGTTTACAGCCGACTTGGCAGAGAAGCCAAGTGGGGTGATCAACACAAATCTATGTCTATGTGCAAGCGCGTTCATTTAGAAGTAAACTTGTTCGAGAACATTTTTAGGGTTCCGTACCTCAAAAGGAAAAAACGGAACCCTTATAAGATCACTCGTGTGTCTATCTGTCTGTCTGTCTGTCACAGCCAGAATCTAATGGACCAATTAAGTTGACATTTGGTTCACGTATGTATTTCTGTAACCCAAACACAAGTAAATAAATGATTTAGGATTATGGGGGTCAATTTTGGGGGGCAAATAGGAAAATAAAAAAAGTTTTGCAAACCGTGCCGTGTTATGTTTTTTTGTAATTTTAAAATAAATAATTTTAAAGTTATTTAAGTAAATAGACGAAAATTGACCATTCCCCCCTTATCTCCGAAACTACTGCGCCTAAAATTTAGAAAAAAAAAAATCAGAAAATAGTTCAATACCTATGGATTACAGGAAAACTTATAAGAAGTCTATGGTCTTAAAATAATAGGATAAATCACTCAATATTGTGCGTAAAAACTTACATTTGCAGTTGGAATGTATGGGAGAACATGTTTTTCAACTCACTGATAAGTTTGTTCTTGGGATAAATTCATCCCAACTACGGAACCCTTCACTGTGCGTAGTCCAACACGCTCTTGGCCGGTTTTTTTTTTTGCTTAACTTTGCTACTATAGGAAAACTTCAAACCCATTATTAAAGTTTGAACGTCTGTTAATGGAAATTTTTCGCTATCGCTTGATCGTATGCAAGTTTGTCCGTAGTTTTAATTGCAGATTTTTAATAGAGACACTTAAACAACAGTGTTGCTGCACAGCTGCGCGACCAAAGTGACTGCGAAATGGGAGCGTCAGTCGAGCGACGGACGCTGCTAGTGTTATCTTATGGCGCTTTGCACACCTACGCAACCGTGACACGGGAAGACCGCGTTTGCAAAGAGGGACGTACGCGTCTTGTGGTCAGACACACGTCTGAGAGTTTGTCTACTCAGATCAAAGCGAGAATTTAATGAATAGTGATTATCATTTGTACCATTTATGATGTTAATAGCGCTTTACAATGTCAACCCTCTAATATCAGACGATTTTCGTGATTAAAATACCCGGATTTGCAAAAAACTCCTGATTTAATATTTTTCCAAATACGGGCTCAATAGACGGCGTACAGTACGCTATTGAGTCTGTATTGAAGTATTTGGTAAAGTAAGTTCATAGCGTTTAAGTTCATAGCATACGGCTAAGTATCCAGTATCGTGTTTGTACAGACGCCAGCACATGAAGCTACCCGAAACTGTAAAATTTTGCCTTCAATCAACCTTGAACCTAATGCTTTAGCGATAAAGTTGAAAATCTATTAAAGAAATTTGAAAGCCAAGAAACCTATATTCCAGTCTATTCATATCGTGTAGAAATACACCTAATTAAATGCACGTTAAATAAATGGAAGAATGCTTCTTGATGATTGATCGTGGACTTACTAAGTTGTGTACTTAGTACAAAAATTTAAATTAATTAAAAAGTAAAGTTAATTTAAGACAAAATAGTTTGATGCCTTCATGTCTCGCAATCGAAACGATTGAGAGATGAAATATGAGACTGACGTAACACAACAATTTAGGTGTTAGACTAAGCTATAGACGTGCGGCTTCAGTGACTGTTCACTAAAAATGAAGCTCGCGGTTCGCGCTGTAGTGGCGCAGGTGTGCTCCTAAAAGTTTCGCTTTATTGACGCTCCCGGTTCACATCCCGCATCCCACCACTTGACGCGCAGGTTTGGCCGTAGCATTAAGCGGAAGAGTTTGTTTTTTTTTTTGTTAGTTTGTTTGAACGCACTAATCTCTGGAACTATCTCAGTCGGATTTGAAAAAATCTTTTTGCATTTCTAACGCTAAAGCTAAGCGCAACCGAAGTAATTTTGCGGACAGGGAATGTGATGTTACACGAAATTTCACGCGGACGAAGTCGCGGTCCTAAGCTAGTTATTAATATTAAAAAAAAAAACTAATTAATAACTTGGGACATTATTCACACACGGTCATCTGATCCCAAACTAAGCAGAGCTTATACTATGGAAACCAGATAACAGATATACTACATACACTATTTTTTTTTTGTAATTACATACTTATATAGATAATTACACACAGACATTAAAATTGGGCATTAAAATTTGTTCGAACAAGTAAAATCATTTTTTAACTAGATTTTTAAAGTAGGTAATCCACATTCCATTCACATCTGTAGTGAAAATGATTCAAAACAAGGACTTTTCCACTTGTGATTCAGTTTGAGAAACGTTCGTTATCTGGTTGACATACTTAAACAGTGGTTGACTCTGCCAACAGGAAAAGCTGATATTTTGCTCTTTTCCCTTTCGTTTTGCGTGTTTCGAAGCAGGCAATGTTTACTTGAAAATTAAGAACTATTTGAACAATTGCCAAGAACATGCAATGGTGTAACCGAACCTGCTTTTTGGAAATACCATAAGTCATCAGCGAATCGCGTGTCGAGTATAGATTAATGTGACATGTTGCATCATAAAAACCGCTTCTTCTGCTTGTGCTTTTTGAGGGCAGAAGGGCAGTGCTGCATTCTGCATTCAAGCCTGGATCTAGTTATTGCGGAATTAAAACGAAATATTTTTACATAACATTCTACAGAAAAACCAATGACAAAAAAATAAAAAAACTTTTACCACTTTTCCTTGATATTTGTTTTAAAAATTTAGCTTTACTATAACGTGTTTGTGGAATTTTTAGTTAAAATATCTTCTTCCGTATTTTTCGTGACCAAAAGCCACAATTTGTGTGGTCTGTGTACCGAGTAAATAAATCAAGTTTACTGGACAATTTAACCGAGGTCAGTAAGGGTCATCCCCCGCCGGATGACGTCAAATGGTTTGACGGAAATGTAACAGACCTATTTATTTATTTATGTAACTGTTTATGTATACGCCTATAAACATACAAGAAGAAAGGAACAGAAAAATACGTAAGTACAAAGATGATGCTTATTTGTAAAGAAATCTCTTCATGAATCATAAATTATTTATTTCGCCAGAGATTTAGCTACAAGAAAGTCGTGCTTTACACATCTCACCTACACGAGGCATGCGAACATTTACTATTAGACACAGTAAAACTAGAATAGAAGAGTTCACAAATACAACAGATCAGTACATAGTTTATAGGGATTAAGTCTTACAGTTAAAAAATTCACCTACGGTATAAAAACCATTCTCTATTAACCATGATTTCATCCATTTAGATCTCGACATTCCTACCATCTCCCAGTTCTTGAAGTTCCAAGCGTTTCTTCAACTCAGCCACCAAACATCGCAACCCTCTGGTTGTCGAGGCGGCTAGCTATGTCGCCTCCCGTATTAGTAAGGTCCGCCGCCCAAGGCTTGTCCTCTCAGATCTCGACGACCCCATAACTCTTCTCCAGCAGTAGGGACCGTAGGAACTAAACAAATCGATATTCCGACCTCGCCGCCGAGGTCCCTCGCGACGACCCCGAAGTAATCGTCCTCCACTTTTTTTTTTTAATGGCATCTCGTAGTTGGCCTACCAACTACGAGATGCCATAAAAAAAAAACATGATTTGCTTTTGAAACTTATGTAAGGTAAGTTCTCTCAAGACGTGGAATATGGTTGTATAATTTGATGGACATTCTAGCTATTCTTTTTATGCTTTCTTTTGAAAAAATCATAACTTAGGTACTACTTATGATATATTTTGTTTCAATTTTTTTTCTGAACGGCCATAAGTTATACTATAAGACATTTCAAGGTTATCCATTCATTACCGGACACCCTGTATAAAGCCAAAATTTCGAAGCATGTTTTTCATACAATGTACGACAGCATTTTTTAAGAACTACTTACATAAGATAATGAAATTAAAAATATATAATAATATCTCTTAAATAGTGGTTTAGTCCATAGCGGCCTTAGAATTTTGAAATATGTATGGAATATCTATAAAAAATCCCATTTAAAACCATAAAACTACTAAAAACGCCCAGAATTAACTGTAAATTTCTCATTACTACATTATTACGTAAAATTTCTACCAGAGTAAATGTTAATTCATAGAAAAATAATATTTCATACTTTAAACAAAAAGAAAAAAAAATAAGACTCAAAATAAGCGTAACTGCCAAATGCGATGCGTCGCCGTGCTTCAATAGCCTACAGAATAAATAATAGTACTAACGTACTAACATACCTAATCTGTCAGAACACAATTTTGTGATAGGCCTCTAATATTAATATATTTTATGGTTATGTAAATATCGATAAATTCTAACCTAACTAAAACTATTAAAAAACTTATATATGGCGTCGAAAAATTCCACCGCATCGTTGTCTTCTGGTAATGTACCCAAGAGACTGGCGGCATTACCACGCTGTATGGCGATGCTTAGCCTCTGGCCAAGGTAAAAGCCAGCCCTTGGGTCACGGGAAGTGTCAACCAGCCGTTAGGAGATTTCGTTGAACAAACCATGAGCACTCGGACCCCATGGCCCGAGTGTTTCAACCCCAAATGGCTGGAAAATATAGTTACCGATAAATACTTCCGCCGCTTAAAGTTTATGTATGGATACGAAACTTTAAAAATTAACTTTAAATAATAATAAGTATTCAAGCTGGCTAAAACCAAAAACAATAAGAGGGCAATAGAAATTAACTTAGACTAAAAAGAAATACTTAGGTTTGTTTTTTTTTCTAATGGCTTCTCAAAGTTTTATCAAACATTAATTTCAACCAGTAATGAACTTGAAGTAAGAAGTAAAGAGGATTATACATTTTAAAGAAAAGGAATAAAATTAGAAGTGTACCTACTGTAATTAAAAGTTGTTCTATATGCTGCCTAGGAATAATTAAACATCTACATAATTCCTCAACCAAGGATGTCATAATTCTTAAATGGTCCTTTATTTAAGAATTACGTTAACCCTTCGATCACCAATGACCGCTAAGCGTTACAAACTCCTTTTTATAAGACTTCAAAAAAAAAACGGTTGTTGTTTTGGTTTACATAACATCACATCTCACACATCACGCCTGTTTACCCAAAGGGTTAGGCAGGGGCCTCATGTCGCCAGTTATGTTTAAGTCCCATGTAATAGGGCTGAGCCTATTGCCGTCAACTGGGCTCGAATCCAGACTCACGTCTGCTACTGAGAAATTCCTGATGGGAAACTCAATAACACTTTGCCTGAACCACAGATTAACAGATCCCGCACTCCGCAAAATCATTTAAATAAAAAGCGACTCTTGCGACACAATAAAGTGCAATTCAGGTCGCACAACGCTTATTACCTACAAGTTATATTCACCTGCAAGTTGCCTCTCTCTATCACGTAACTCTTATTTCGTCTGACCACGTTAGGGCAGTTAGGTTTGCGGCCCGCCTGCGGAGGGTACTTTAATTTTTTAGTCTCCATTATTTATTAATGTCTGCGCGTACCTATAGACCAGTGGCGTGCACTCCATACATGCAAATAAGCACTGCATACCCTGTAGTGCCAGACATACATGCCCCTCTAATTTGAAATGATAAATAACTATAGTTCAAAAAAAATATTAATCTAACTTATTCACCATTCACACGAACACACATTCGCTTCCCGTATTTACAGTGTGATTTAAGCGCCACCTATGCCAGGCGCAGCGGGCAAAAGCATTACTACGCCGTGCTTATTTTTCATACAACGCAAGATTTCGCGACCAGTGTAGTACACAGCAAAAGTGTGTCTGTGTGCGTGAAAACGTGTGCGTGTGTTGGAGTTTTAGAAGCACTGCTTATATTGCAAACCGTCCAAATTGAGAAGCCGTAAAAGGACCGCCTAATTGTTGATTGCAGAGGGTCGACTTTTTTTAGTCGGATTGGCCAAATGACCGACTAATTCATTCGTTCGTACTAGTTCGGAACGTAATTGCAAAGTTCGTCGCCATATTGTTTGTTTATTTGTTATTCTCGGCGCAAGTGATTGATTGTCTAAGTAATTATTTAGTAAGTTTATTGTAAAAAATGGAAAATTATACCTGTGAGTCCTGTGCTGGCGAATTGTGTTTAAATAAATTAAAATCTGCCGCGTTTTCGACGTTATCTTTCGAGGAAAAATTTAAATTGTTTGCAAAGGGAAGGTGTGTACCCGGATTGAATTAACTCCAAAAAAAGGTAATGCAGCTGTTCGTTACTTTCATGAAAAGTTTTATGATAATTATGTAGGATGTGCGGACATGGAACGTAAGGATAATGTAACGTAAAGTAAGAATGCAGGAAATGGAATGTTAAGGTGCGAGTGAGAGGGGAAGCGAGGAAAAGGAGGGAGAATGGAAGATGGCGGCGTGAGCGTTGTGTGTGACAGACGAAAGACGAGTGGTATAATTTAGATTAAGAGGAAATAAACTAGAACCAGTGTTATTTGGTGTAGTGCTAAGATTGAAATAAAAACACCGTTAGTTTACAAGCACGTGATTTATTTGCTGCGACCCCTCATATCTACATTTTGGGGGCTCGTCCGGGATCGCGGCCACGTGCTTGCGGTGAAAAAATTCAAAAAGCAAACGACGAATATCAAGAAGATTTGAATAGAATTGAAGACGGAAGACGCACTCACGACGACTGAAGATGACGGAAAATAAAGAGGCAGCGTTTAGCATCATCGATATGGCGAAATTTAGCGGTGATGACCACACGTATACTTCTGCGAAATGGGCACAAGATCTCGACGACAACGCTGATATTTTTGGATGGACGCCTCAGCAGCGCCTCATTATAGCCCGTAGGTCCTTGACGGGAACGGCAGAGTTGTGGCTCAAGACGGAAAAGGTGCATAAGACGTATGAAGACCTAAAGGCGGCGGTGCTGAAGGAGTTTCCTGACGTTACGAATAGTAAGGAGATGCATGAACTTATGGCGGCACGAAAGAAACGCAAAGACGAATCCTACTATCAGTACATGCTCATAATGAAAGAAATGGGAAAACGGGCTAAATTTCCAGATTACGTCGCCATTCAGTACATTATAGACGGCATACCGGACCTAGAAACGAACAAGGTGATTTTGTACGGCGCTGTCACCTACCCGGCACTGAAAGAGAAATTATTATTATACGAGGCGATTAAGAAGAAGGTCGACAAGCAGAACGGGGAAAGACCTATAAAAAGAACGGCGGCTGTTTCGCCCAAAGACTCCACATCAGGAACCGGGCAGTTTTGCTATAATTGTGGAGGGAAAGATCATATATCTAGAGCATGCCGGAACGGGGTGAAGTGCTTTCGGTGTAACGAATTCGGCCATATCAGCTCCAAGTGTACCAATCCCAGCGCAGGGAGCAGCGGAACTTCGGGTGGTACGAGGACTACGTCGGTAAAACAGTCGCACGGAGCGGCCAATCAGCGGGCTCAATCGCGCCCGTCGGCGTCGGTAAAACAGTCCGACGCAGGCCCAACGAAACACTCGGCTATGTTCGGAGCAACATCAGCGGCCAATCAGAGCGGCGCATGCGGCGGCCATGATGTGGATGTCAAGTCGGAAAGTGACAGCGACGTCATGCAAGTAAATCAACAATGTAACCGGCAACAAAATAACCCAAATAAAGCTGTAAAATCGGTGAAAATTGGTGATAAAACAATTAGTGCGCTCATAGATACGGGTAGTGATGTCAACTTAATAGCGGAAGACTTGTGGACGGAGTTAAACTTGCCGTGTAACGTGGATAATACGGTATTATCTGGACTGGGACTTACTAAAGTAATGTCATACGGAAAAATTGTTGTTTGTATTGTTATTGATGAACAGTGTTATTGCAATGTGGTGTTTCACATAGTACCAAATGGGTCAATGCCCTATAGGTTGATTATAGGACAAGAGTTCCTACAGAATGTTGTCATGGTAGTCCGTGAGGGTTCTGTGTTATGGTTTACACAAGGTGATGAATGGTTGTCGCGGGTGAACTGTTGTGTGACTGATGTTGATGTTACAGGCCACATCTCCAATCCTGAGATTAAAGCGAAAGTAAGGCAGCTGGTTCAAGAGTACAAGCCCCTTCAGATGAAAGAAGCTCCTATTAAAATGAAGATTGTTTTAAAAGACGAGGTACCCATAGCTCAGCGACCCCGAAGGATATCACACATGGAACAAAGGATAGTAGAGGAACAGGTAGACGAGTGGTTGCGGACGGGAATAGTACAGGTTAGTTTTTCTGAATATTCTAGCCCTCTGGTGTTAATTAAGAAAAAGGATGGATCGACCCGCATTTGTGTAGACTACCGATTATTGAATAAAAAGATAGTAAAAGATGAATTTCCATTACCCATTATCGATGACTTAATTGATAAGTTGAGGGATGCGAAGGTATTCAGTGTTTTAGACCTCGAAAATGGATTTTTTCATCTTAAAATAAGTGAAGAATCTGTACCCTATACTTCTTTTATTACTCATCATGGACAGTTTGAGTTTTTACGTGCTCCTTTTGGGTTATCTATCTCGCCTAAATATTTTATGAGATTTGTCACCATTATTTTCAGAGAGTTGATAGCGAGTGGCATCATGGTCATCTTTGTTGACGACATTGTTATCATAGCAGATTGTGAGACTCAAGCTCTGGAAAGGCTTGGTCAAGTTTTAGCAGTAGCTGCACAGTATGGGCTTGAGGTAAATTGGAAAAAGGCGAAACTTATTAGTCGTGAGATAGAATATTTAGGTCATTTGATCAAGGATGGGGAGGTTAGGCCGAGCCCAGAGAAAGTTCAGGCAGTGGTAAGGTATCCTGAACCTAAAACTATTAAACAAGTCATGAGTTTTATAGGTTTATCATCTTATTTCAGAAAGTATATCAAAGATTATGCCAAGATTGCAAGACCATTATCAAACTTGCTAAGGAAGGATGTCCCATTTATATTTGAAGAAGAGCAAAGATGTGCTTTCAATACATTGAAGCAAAAGCTGACCAGTGATCCTGTATTGAAAATATACAACCCCAATCTACCAACAGAGTTACACACGGATGCATCATGTCATGCTTTGGCGGCGATACTACTGCAATTACATTCAGATGGTGAGTTACATCCAGTGCACTACATGAGTCATAAGACGACTGAGGTTGAAAGCAAATACTCAAGCTATGAACTGGAGGCACTTGCAGTAGTGGAAGCTGTAAAGAAGTTCAGACATTATTTATATGGAATACATTTCAAGATTGTCACAGATTGTAAAGCTTTTGAACAAACATTGAAGAAGAAAGACTTGACACCAAAGGTAGCCAGATGGGCATTTATGCTGAGCGAGTATGATTATGACATTGAGCACCGAGTAGGTAGTAGAATGCAACATGCCGACGCTCTTAGTAGAGACCCTTATGTGGCTGCGGTGGTCAGCCTACAGGAAGAAATAAGACGTGGTCAGGAGTCAGACGAAGAACTCAATGCTATTAGACAGCTGATATTGAAAGAGGGACAATATAATGACTTCTGGATTGACAATGGAATACTATACAAGGGCGAAGAAAAGCGATTAGTAGTTCCAAGGATGATGGAAAAAGAAATTATAAAGAAGGTTCATCAAAATGGTCACTTTTCAATAAGAAAAATGAAAGAAGCAATAGGAAGAGATTACTATATCAAAAACTTAGATAAAAGAATTGAAGAAGTAGTTCTTAGCTGTATACCCTGCTTATTAGCGACACGGAAAGAAGGGAAGCAAGAGGGTTACCTGAACCCTATAGATAAAGAAGGAATTCCACTGCATACTTTACACTTGGATCATATAGGACCATTTACAGTAACAAGGAAGCAGTATAACTATATACTCACAGTAATAGATGCATTTACCAAGTTTACATGGCTATTTCCTACCAAGTCCACATCAAGTGCAGAAGTACTAAACAAATTGAGGATTCACCAACAAACCTTTGGTAACCCAACCAGAATCGTAACGGACAGAGGTACCGCATTTACTAGTGGAGATTTTGGAGAGTACTGTAAAGAAGAATTTATTCAGCATGTCAAGATTACAACAGGTGTGCCTCGTGGAAACGGACAAGTGGAGAGAGTTCATCGCATCTTGATCCCAATGCTAACCAAGCTATGTATAGAAGACCAATCACAGTGGTATAGACATGTTGGGCGGGTCCAGCGAGCACTAAACAGTACGTACCAAAGATCAATAGATGCTTCACCATTTCAATTACTCACCGGTACAAAGAT
Organism: Dicycla oo; assembly: GCA_948252095.1. Taxonomy (NCBI): domain Eukaryota; kingdom Metazoa; phylum Arthropoda; class Insecta; order Lepidoptera; family Noctuidae; genus Dicycla; species Dicycla oo. The sequence continues at coordinate 7,497,811 of OX411710.1, read as the reverse complement.
GAGATGTAAAGAAGATGTAGAGGTAATGAATCTTTTGCATCAAGAAATTATTAATACATATGACGAAGATAGAGAAAATTTAAGATTAAAGGCTAAACAGCAGATTCAGAAGGTGCAAGATGAGAATAAGAAAACATTTAATGAAAAGAGGAAACCTAGTTCCACCTATGAGTTGGATGACTTAGTTGTCATCAAGCGAACTCAGTTTGGCCCAGGACTTAAAGTTAAACCTAAGTATTTGGGACCGTATAGGATTATCAAAGTTAAAAGAAATGATAGGTATGAGGTTCAGAAGGTGTATGACACCACGGAAGGGCCAAATAAGACATCCAGTTCTGCAGACAATATGAAGAGGTGGCCAGGTAAGGATGACTGAATGTTTGATGTTGTGTGTGTATGATGGCGTGGGTAATAATACTGCTCAGTATTCTTGCAACTACTAAGTTAGGTGTTTCAATTACCACATTGTTGTTATAGACTATTTTGTTAGGACATTCTTATTTTTAATGTTTAAAAATAAAACTATGTTGGTTAAGTTATAACAAACTATGTGTTATGCCATGTTGTTTAAGATAATGTAAACAAGTATGTACCTATTAATGAGTTAATAATTAGTTTCCATAGTAACCTGTGTCTTAAGTTCTAAATAAAGAAATCTAGATGTTTAGTTGTAAGATTTAAAACTGATGTTTACTTTCCTATTCAAAGAGTGTTAAATAGTTGTACAATGTTGTCTTAGTAAATAAGTAATTCTGCTTAGTCTAAGCTAAGATTGTAAGTCATTGTATGCATGTATGGGGTATAAAAAGGAGGTATATCTGAGGGCAGATATGAGTGCAGGACGGCCGAATGTAGGATGTGCGGACATGGAACGTAAGGATAATGTAACGTAAAGTAAGAATGCAGGAAATGGAATGTTAAGGTGCGAGTGAGAGGGGAAGCGAGGAAAAGGAGGGAGAATGGAAGATGGCGGCGTGAGCGTTGTGTGTGACAGACGAAAGACGAGTGGTATAATTTAGATTAAGAGGAAATAAACTAGAACCAGTGTTATTTGGTGTAGTGCTAAGATTGAAATAAAAACACCGTTAGTTTACAAGCACGTGATTTATTTGCTGCGACCCCTCATATCTACAATTATAACAGGTTGGGTATGTACTCACAAACATATTGTACTGTTTCCCTTGAATTTTGTTTACAAACCAAGACAAAAAGAATGTTTGAACCTATAACGGATATTCAGATCTAAATATTTTCACAAAACGGTTGCTAAACACGATTCTTCAGAAAAACGTCTGGAATCCTGCTTGAAGTTCCAAACTTTTGGTAAAGGTAGAATAGAGACTAGTTTGAAAAGCCAGTTTAAGTTAGATATTGAAAGGCAAACGCGAAAGTGGAGAGAAATAGAAATATTTTCAAACGGTTAATTGATGTAGTTTGTTTTCTTGGTAAACAAGAATTAGCATTCCGTGGGCATGACGAATCCAGCTTGTCTTTTAATAAAGGCAATTTTCTAGAAATTGTAGATTTGTTAGCTAAATATGATGGGGAAACCCACTTACAATCAACATTGGGTAGCTCATTCACGGGGTTATCGAATAGGACCCAAAATGATTTAATTTCTAGTGTTGCGTCGGTTATTAAATCAAAATTCAGTAGCGCTTCGACCGAACTATCATGTTCTAGTCTAAAACGAATTCATACATATTTACGAAACACACAGGGTCAGAACAGACTCACAGATTTGTCTATGATTGCAATTGGAAAAGAACTTTTAGTAAAACGATGCAGCAGTTTTTACGACGACGTTTTGCAAAACTATCTGAAATTATAGAGATAGATTTATAAACATTAACTTGTAGAAAGTAATCAGTTAACATTAAAGTAGTAATTTATTTTGAATTTAAATTAATTTGCGCAAAGAAAACAAACATCCCACGGCCTTTTTAAATGCCACTTTGCATATCATATAAGTGTCACTTATTTAGATATTCATAGTGGTCGCAAACAAACATCATGCGAAGCCAAAGGCTCCTGTGGTAAAACTCAGGTAGGGTAGGTAGTCCTAGTCGTTGGGCCACCGACAGCAACAAGCTGAAACTGGTAAGTTTTTTTTTAGCTGTGCATACCCTGTCTGAAATCTCTGTGCACGCCACTGCTATAGACCCTAGTCAACACTGTGTTGTCGCGAGTTGTAGGTACTTATCTCGAGCGGAATGTACCAGTGCAATGGCACTGCCTGAACTGGGACACGAACCCATCATATCATGTTCAGTATTAGCACTTGCAACCACTAGGCAATCGCGGCAGGTTGTTGGTGTAGTATCCATTACTACTGTTTTCCAGACATATTAAATATTTTATTGCAGCTGTGATTCTATTTCCGTATTATGTTACTCGTTGACCGTGGTATAACTGCAATATTGCTTGATGATTAATTAATGTAACGAATGAGGCCATGGAACGCCAGCTGCAACGGATCGGGCTAGATATTGGGAAATATTTTATTGATTTTTTTTTGTAATAAATGAACCTCTAAAAACTTTTTAGCCTTCCAATGATGATTGCTTTTTTTAAATAAATGAGCCCCTTTTAAATTTTTTGGCCTTTTCTCAAAGTTGGTCGCAATAATTAAGCCATTTCAGATTTTTAGGACACCACAATGGGAATTAAAGATTATATTGAGGACTAAAAGGCTTGGGGTGAGCTGCTCCAAATTTTCTTTTTTTTCTCTTTTTTATTTTTGCATACGGAATGCTGACATGAATATTTACTGTGCAAATTATTATATTCCTTTAATTATTGTGAATGTGAAGACTATGTGGGTCATTGCTTTTTTGTTTGTTTTATTTTTCTCTCAGTTATTTTTAATCATGGTCTGGCAGTTTGAGTAATGTATGCGGCCTACCCAAATGTAGAGAACATACGATAAAATTGAAGCAGAAAAGGACTTGCATCGTCTAAATACTGTTTCGACAGTTATTTTATCTATGGTTTCGACGGTGCAACTTTGATTGTTGCTTCAACTCCTTGCATGCCACTGGCTATTAAATGTCATGTTGTGACCTAAACATGTCACAAAGCGCTGATTCTGTGTAAAATTTTATTTTTTAGCTACGTCGAGAGAATGTGTTCTTGACATCTTCCAGTTGGAACATTTCTAGTAATAATAAGGATGAAATTCGCAAAACATATTCGTTGTTCTGTTTGTTTTATTTTTCTCTCAGTTATTTTTAATCATGGTCTGGCAGTTTGAGTAATTTATGCGGCCTACCCAAATGTCCTTTCTTTGGTATTTTTCGTCGAATCGTTGAGATCCTTAAGCTCTGAGTTGAGCTGCGCGATTACTGACAAATGCGTGCACTACCTGGACAGGTCCTATCAATCTATGTGGTTCTTTCCTCAAAAGACCATTTCAGATACCAATCTATATGGTCTTCACATGAAGTGACCAAGATTATGTCTGGACTTTATAAGAGACCTCTGAGTTTGTTTCGGCCTTTCTTCTCAGAGTAGTCAGATAGGAAACGCTGACCTCATTTAGTTTAAAAAAAAAAACATGATTGACGTGTAAAAGTGTTTGTACAAACCTACTTACAGAAATAAAATCATTTATCATTTATATGAGGAACAGAAAAAAGGCACATTTATTAAATTACAGTGTCCATTAATATTATTACGAAATCAAAATTGGGAATTATTTGGGGTTTGATTAAATCCATGCCTTAAATATTATGCAGATAAATGATAAAAAGAATACTAAACGTAACGTTCGTAATTGTTTACGAAACCACTAAAATCATGGTTGACTACGAAAACAGCATACCAGCATATCATTGAAGGTTTCCTTAAATGGCCTATGTATCTGAGAAAGATCTTTAGAAAATCAACCCCGAGGGAGTCAAACAGGGCATCAATAAAATATACAATATAGATATAGTCTCACAGTGTTATATGTATTCCCATGTTGTTTGAAAACTCCGTTTCTACAGACTAGCATGGAATATCATTGATCCTCAGTTTTGTGAATAATCGTCATTCCAGTTTATTCTAGACACGTGTTCGTCTGCCTAGCCTTTTCCCAACTATGTTGGGGTTCGCTTCCAGTGTAACCGGATGCAGCTGAATACCTGCATTTTACATGAAGCGACTACCTATCTAACATCCACAACCCGGTTACAGGGTAACACGATACCCCTTGATAAGACTGGTTGTCAGACTTTTTGGGCTTTTGTCTACCCGTGACGACAGTCGAAGATCTACGAATGACAACCGGGACCAACGGCGAGGCATGGAGGGGTCTCGATATGTCGCTGCCCTAGTTCAATAGTAAGATATTTTGATCGGGGTATGTATAGAGGTAGGTAGTTGAGCTAATTCAATTCACTTGTTATTTTTTTTTAATGTGGTTGATTTATTAAAATGATAATTTAGTTTAATGCTTCTGGGAGTTATTTATATTTCAATATGAATAAAATATATGTATTTTTTATAATAGTTTTAAGGCTTTAACCTCATGTAGAACTCAGATTTTTTTAAAGATATCTCAATATTGAACTAGGGCAGCGATGTATTCGATGGTCACACATCCATGAACCTACTGCGGCAAGTGTAGCTTAAACTTCGACCGGCACGTGCTCGTGGCTAGATGATATGAATATATGATCTAGCCACGAGCACGTGTACTTATATTAGTATACAAAATATTATTGTGTAAGTATAAAGGTAAGTTTTAAGGGATTGGCGTAGCAGTTCAATAGAAATAGTTTTCAAATACTTTTTATACAGAGTGCTCGAACATTCAGCCTATTCCTTGAAATATATACCAAAGGTCAATTCCTACAAGTTCTACATAACTAGGGGTCGAAAATTAATGGTTTCCGAGTTACCGAGGTTTTTAGATTATTGTTTAAATTTTCAGACTGCTCACCAAAAACAAATAATTTAAAAATAACTATTTCTCCCTCTGCACTTACATATTTGTTATTTTTCTGACTGATGATAAATGAGTGATAATTTATTTAAAAAAAAAAAACACATGGCTTAAATTCCCATAATTTCAGAAATAAAAGGCTTTGAATGGAAAGAAAACCTTTATTTTATATATTTTTGCAATTAAGTCATGTTTTAACTTGAAAAAAAAAATTTAAAAAATAAATAAAAATGGTAGGGCTTAATTTGTTGGAAATGACCCCTCTCAAGGAATAGGTCGAATTTCCGAGCACCCTTTATAATAACTCACTCAGCGCATTCACTTACAAGTTTTTAATATCATTACAGAAAATCCAAATCTCTCAGAACTTAACGCAAACAAAATAACTTTGATTTCACAAAACTTGCGAGAAAGCTTTTAAGTTGTAACTTATATCAAATACTCAATCCTTACAAATTATAAACTTATAGCAACTTTGCTAATACTTAAAATAGTTTTGATGTCAATTAATTTATGTAAAACATATTTCTTCATACATTTTGCCAAACATGTTGACATTGGTTTGTATGCAAATATAAAACGATTTGATATCTAAAACAATTTCTATAAGAACCTAATTTTATTTTGGGGCATATCAAATCCTCTCGGCGGTATTTTTGATATACCTATGTTTATTTTTATATTTTTTCATTGCTAGCAAACTGCATTACTCTATCATTTGCTATTTAAGCCAGCTGCATATACCTGCTAATTAGAACTTAATTGTTTAAGCACCTACTTGTTGTGTTAAAACATGAGTACAGTATATAGGTCTTATAATTAATACGAGGTAGCTACATGCTTTTCCATTTATGGCTTACAAAATTAGTCGCACTAGACCAACAATACAAAACAAAAAAAAAAAGAAAAGAAATTACCATGTCAATAAATTTAAATTAAATTTAAATTACAATGTCGAAATTTTATTAAAAATTACAAAGTCATTTAAATTCCATTCAAAATTGAAATTTAATTTGAGAATTCTGTACAAGTAGAATATCATTTAAGAATTCATCTACGCTGTAATAGCACTTCTCTAGTAATAACCCCTGAAGGGACTTTTTAAATTTGTAGGTTTTAAATACATTTAATAACATCAGGTATTTATTATTATAAATATTTGGAGCAATACCAAAGAAACTCTTTTTCAATAAAGCAGTTTTGCATTTGTTTGGGCATAACAAATTCTCATATTGGGCATGAATTGGGGTTCGCTTAACTTCTGAAAATTTTTAAAATAATTGTTGATTCGCTTTTATAGCGAAAGAGTACATTAAAACCGGCATGACCCAACCGTTGAAGGCGTGCACCTTGTTTCCGCCTGATAGAAGACTAATAAATACTTCCTTCAGGCGGCCAAAGAAGCGCTCCTTCAACGATTGCTTCACGTCAGTAACATTAATGCCCAATGCTTCCCACATACCTAAATATTTATAGGTTTCGGATGCGGCGAGGGTTGTAAGGTTTATGGAATCCGAGAGTTGAGTTCCCACGGATTCCAATCCAATCTCTTCTCGCTTTACATGCATGATCGCACATTCGTCCACACCAAATTCCATCCTGATGGCGCTACTGAAAGTTTCAGTTACTTTCAGTAGCTCCATCAGTTGCAAAGTGTTGGGGGCAAAGAGTTTTATATCATCTATGTAAAGGAGGTGAAATTTAACCTGACCACCTCTCCTCAGCCGATAGCCTAGACCTGAATCCTCCAGCAGTGTGCTTAGAGGAATCAAGGCTTAGCAATGCAGTGTACTTTAATAGAAAAAAAGTTATTTTATAGCATTTTTTGAGTTGTAGATGCATAAAGTCTGTCATTATGGTTCTATTTTTGAATTCATAATCAGAAATTTACGATATGAGTATAGATAAAAATCATTACAACACGGTCAAAGCAACATATTGAGTGATCGAGATTTAGGCTTGGACCGGGTAATATCAGGTTGTCTACTCATAATCATGTGCCTAGCTTTGTCCCAACTATGCTGGGGTTGGGGTTAACTGGGTGCTGCTGAATACCATATTTTACACGAAGTGACTGCATTCTGACCTCCACAACCCAGTTACTGGGAAACACGGTACTTACACAAGTAAGTAGGTACCAATTGTCGAAGACAACTGCAAATCAATATGCGATACTTTGTGAGTTTGTCACTCACAAAGTATCGCATATTTTTACTATAGAATCAATATCAATAAAAAATATAGCTACCAAGGTACCCATGAACGTTCCCCTTCCTACAAACAACACGTACTTATATTCGGAACAAAAGCTATGTGTTTTTAGTTATGTTAAGATACGAGTATGTGACGGTGGCCGTCTTAGCGGAGGCGGATGTGGAAAATAAAGAAGATTTAAAAAAATCGAATTATTGGGCACTTTTATAATTTCTAACGCGACGTCATTATCGTGGACGTCCACGGCATTACGTCAAAGTCATATCTTTTATATCAAATAGGCACATAAAAGGCACTTAAAACGTCAACATTTACGAAAAAATAATATGATTGTAGTCGTTAGATTCCAAATCTAGATTTTAAAAGTTATTTTGGTATGGAGAAGAATAATATATTATGTATCTTAGGACATTTTTCACACACGGTCATCTGATCTCAAACTAAGCTGAGCTTGTACTATGGAAACCAGATAACTGATTTACTACATACACTACTTTTTTTTTTGTAAATACATACTTACATACATGAACATGTCGTTCATGCACGCAAATGTTTGTTCTGGATGGGAATCGAACCCACGACCTGCGGCATGATAGGTGGTATCTTAACCAACCACGCCAACTAGCCCGTCAAGAATGGGCAAGAAACTCCAGCGTTACTTTTTGATAACTGTTTTACAATATTTTGTATACATTACTCATATGATTGTACCTAAGTGAAGACGTTGCCCCTAGAATAAAATTACTATACCACAATAGGTAAAAATAATTAAAAATGAAATAATGACAGATAATAAATTAATAATGTGATAGATACATTGTGCTCACATATAATATTTACAAACATTAAAAGTATACGATTTTCCTAAAAAAATTAACAAGTAATAAGTAAGTGTATATGAGCTGAAGTAATCACGATAAGTAAAACTTGCACTGGCGTGAATTAAAAACAGAGACTTTGAATTTAAATAACTTTCTTTATATTTTATTTAAGGTTACACAGAGAAGGTTTTATGTCTGTCTCCTAGCACAGCGAATAGAAAAAAAAGGGACGAACTGACAGCAGTTGTGACAGTGTTGCTATTACTCAATAGTAAGAATCGATTAATTTTTGCACATTTAAATCGACTAAATGCCAACATCCACGTATAAGGAAGTAAAACTTGCACGTATGGTAATACGTACACGACAGGGAAGTAAAATCTATGGAAATACATTTTCTTCCCTGTCGTGGACGGCCACAATAATATCTTCAAGGTAGAAATTATAAAATCAAACAAACTTTGGTAACTAAAATTTTCAAAGGGCAAATTACATTTCACAAGAAATTATTCATAATTTATAAAACCGGCTTCACTAAACAATGGCGCCGATTCCCTAGTTCATAAACTAAATTAAAGTTCAGTGCATCTTTTTCTTTCCGTTAAAAACTTTTAGAGCCGGTGGTCCGATTTCTAACGGAAGTTACTCATTCAAATCAAATCAAATCAATTTTATTCGCTGTAAGTTTTGGTACAATGTCGGTCTTAAAATAAACAATTATCAGATCCATAACACCTAGTCATAATAATGTGACATGCAAACATTGGTACTTAATTAAAATTATGTAAAATTAAAATAAAGAACTTGATTAAAATTGAGGAATTGCAAATTGAGGAATATGAAATAAAAATTGAGAAATTGATTATAATATTAGATACATTAAAAAAAAAAAACGATTAATGTCTGACGGTAAATGCGAAGGCAGAGGCGGGGTTCCGTTACAACCCTAGTACGTATGGGGGATAAGGGGAAAGTCACAAGCGACGCAAAAACATACTACCATTACTTTAAATAAACGAACTATTCATAATACATCTCCCAGCAAAAAAAAACAACGTGGTTGTTTTTTATGATAATTTCGCCTGTTAAAGATGTTTGAAGTGTATTCAAATCGAAGCGTGAAGGTTGTGATTAAAATGCGGAATCTACTTGACATCGCGTAAAATATCGGTCAAAGATTATATCATCATTTTATCGAAGTCTTTGGCATTTAGATTTCTGATAGTCAGATCGATACCTAGTAAAAGCTAATATGTTTGTAGATATATCCCGTGCGACTTAACTGTATAGGCACCTCGTTGGAATGCGATCCCGTACTGTCGATCTATCTGCCTAGCCTTTTCCTAACTATGTTGGGGTCGGCTTCCAGTCTAACCGGATGCAGCTAAATACAAGTATTTTATATGGAGCGACTGCCTATCTAACCCCCACAACCCAGTTACTGGGAAATACCGTATCCCTTGGTAAAACTGGTTGTCAGACTTTAGGGCTTCTGACTACCCGTAACGACTGTCAAAGATCCGCGAATGATCGAGATCGAACTGACGAGAACTGGTCATTATTCAAGGCTGCACGGAATAGATGCAATCAGATGATACGCAATGCTAAACGCCGCCACATTCTGGACACTATAAGCTCTTCTTCCTCTGCCGATATTTGGAAATTTCTTGGAACTCTGGGTATCGGCAAATCGTGACATTTAGACCCTCCTAATTCAGTTGACTTAGACGATCTCAACCGGCATTTCTGCACTGTTTCAACCATGGATCGTCAAACCAAGCTACAAACTCTGTCTCTTATTTCTGGTCTAACGCGTCCTCATATTAATCCTTTCAGTTTCATTCCAGTTGAACCGGGAGAGATCAGAAAGTTCATTCTCTCCATTAAATCAAAAGCGGTGGGATGTGACAATATCACCCGTGATATGATCATTACTATTCTGGATCATGTCCTGCCCGCGATTACCCATATTATAAATTATTCCCTATACACCGGAGTATTCCCTATCCTGTGGCGCAAAGCCTATGTTCGTCCACTACCTAAGGTTTCCAATCCCTCTCTTCCTACCGACTTTCGTCCAATTTCTATCCTTCCGTTCCTGTCCAAAGTGCTTGAGGCCTGTGTCCACAAACAATTCTCTAACTTCGTACATCGCAACTCACTCATTAGTCCTCTACAGTCTGGGTTCAGGCCCGGGCACAGCACTGTTTCCGCCCTCCTTAAAGTGACTGGCGATATAAGGGCAGGACTGGAAGACACCAAGGTTACTGCTCTAGTGTTGGTTGATTTCTCGAATGCCTTTAATACCGTCAGTCACGACATCCTGTTAGCCATTCTGTCATATGTTATGGTCTCTCCCGAAGCACTGGAATGGTTCTCCTCTTACCTTCAGGAACGTCAGCAGTCTATTCGTGTTGGGGATTCTTCTTCATGCTGGTGTGATTTGGAAACTGGCGTTCCTCAGGGCGGTATACTTTCTCCTCTTCTGTTCTCTATTTTTATTAATCTTCTAACTTCCGAACTTCAGTGTGCGTATCATCTGTATGCAGATGACTTGCAGTTGTACTGTCAAGGGAAGGTTGATGAATTACCTGATGTTATCGACAAATTAAATAGGGACTTGATAGCTATAAAATCCTGGGCTAATAGATTTGGTGTAGCTGTAAACCCCACGAAGTGTCAGGCGATCATCATTGGCAGTCCTCGTGGTATTAGCAAAGTGGTGGGTATAACCTTGCCACCAGTTCTCTTCAATGGAACGATCGTTCCTTTTAGCACTGACGTGAAGGACCTTGGCTTACACATTGATAGTACCCTGAATTGGCGTACTCAAGTCGCTAGGGTAAGCCAGAAGGTTACTGGAACGCTGCGGGCTCTGTACCGGCTGAAAAATTTATTACCATCGAGTACGAAGACAATGCTTGTACAGTCCTTAATTTTTCCTATCATCGATTATTGTGATGTGTGCTATTATGACCTGAATGCAGATCTCCTCGACAAACTTGACCGTCTTCTCAATAACTGCATTCGATTCGTTTTCAATCTGCGTAAATACGATCATGTCTCCGCGCATCGGTCGCTTCTACAGTGGTTGCCCATACGCCAGCGCCGACAGCAAAGGGCGCTGACCACCTTGTTTTCATTTCTTGACTCTCCCTCTTCCCCTAGTTACCTAGCTTCCCATTTTCAATACATTTGCGCCAACCACAATAGAAATTTACGTTCATCTCACAATCGTATTCTTCAATGTCCCACCCACCGCACAGACTTCATTCACTCTTCCTTCTTCGTTCAGTCTATCTCTCTGTGGAATGCACTCCCCCAGGAAATCAGGATGGCAACCGACCGATTATCCTTTAAAGTTAAAGTTCGCGACCACATTCGCAAGAAGCTGGCAGTATCATCACAACGGTAATGTTTCCCAATGGTTTGTCTTATTTGTTTTAGTATATTTATGTATATTTATTGTGTTTATATTTATATATAGTTAGGTGTATATATTATATTTATATGTATCTATGTCTTTATATTTATATATAGAGATGAGGAATAGATATGTATATAAATACATATCTATTCCTCATCTCTCGCTGTTGCACCTACCACTGTTTGTCTCTGCATCACCCAAAGGTCGACTGGTAGAAAATGCCTATGGCATTAAGTCCGCCTCTGTACATTTTGTGTGCTTAAAGTATTAAATAAATAAATAAATAAATAAATGACAGCCGTGACCAACGGATTATCATGCTTTCCGAGACACGGAGGAGTGTCGGTATGTAAAGATGGTCACCACGGACCAACCCCGGCAAGCGCAGCTTAACCTGATGGATCGACCCGTGCGGCTGTTATTACTTAGCCACGAGCCCCGTACTGTACTGAACAGTATTGTACGAGTGACGTCACAGGCAGCGCCAAGTGCCTAGTTAACTCGCACGGGTCGTATGTTATTTATTTGTAAAAAGTTTACAATACTCTTATACTTAAGCACGTTACCAACACAAACAACAACACACACAAGCACGGGCACGCCACAATTGCGGCGATAAGTCCCCTCTTTGAGGAGTGGTTGGAGAGGCGTCACGGCGTCCTCACCTTCCGCCTGACGCAGGTCCTCACCTGACACGGTTGCTTCGGGAGGTTCCTGTTCCGGATAAGGCGGGAGGAAACGCCCGGGTGTTACCATTGTGTGGATCGCCCGGAGGACACGGTGGAGCATACGTTGGAGGTCTGCCCGGCTTGGGCAGAGCACCGCCGCGTCCTCGCGGAGGCGATCGGCGGCGGCGATCTCTCGCGTCCGGCCCTGGTACAGGCCATGGTACGGAGCGAGAGTGCATGGGAAGCCGTAACCTCCTTCTGCGAAGCAGTAATGCTCGCGAAGGAGGAGTCTGAACGCGTGAGGGAGAGGCAATCTTTGCGCCCTCACGCCCCTAGTCGCCGCAGGAGACGCCCTGGGCGTCGGGAATCGATAGCCGATTTCCGGCCACCGTAGGCGCGGGCTTGCGGATGGCGAGCAATGGGTAGCTCGCCATCCGGTAAGGACCAGGCCCGGGTCGACGGCGCGTTGTGTTCCACGCGCGCCTCAGAGATGTCAGCACTAGTTGAAGGGGTCCGCTAGGGCCGATGCCCGCCAGGGTTGCGGGTTGTTCGAAAGAGTTACCGTGGCCCTGGCACAGGCAACTGAAGGAACACGGGTGGGTTTTAGTCAGTAGAAGTCTGACACGCCCTCCCGCTCCACCCAGAGCGGGAGAAGTTATTTGATGATTTCCCATCCACAAAAAAAAAAACACACACACACACAAGCACACTATTATCAATACTATTATTAATATTCTAAAGTAAAGTGGAGTTTGTATGTAGAGGGTAATCTTCGGAACTACTTATCCGATTCCGAAAATTCGTTTAATGCTAGGAAACTACAATATCCCTGAGTGTATTAGGACGAAGTCGCGAGCGAAGTTTATGTAATATCTAGAGATTAATAAGATAGGTAAAGAGAATAGTGCTTGGCTGTATCTAAAAGTCAAATAAAAAAGGCCTCGATCTTCATAACTTTGCGACAGACGCATATTCTGTGAGTAATAACTGAATTTATGTAAATATATCGACAATTGGTAACAGATTCAGTTTATATCTAGCTCTTCTGTTACAGATCTAGCATTCGTCGTATTTATTTCTTACTAGCTTTTGCCCGCGGCTTGGCTCGCGTTACTGTAGATTTTTCTGAATGAAAGGTAACCTATGTTCTTTTATGTACCCATGACAACATGTATGCAACATTTGATGATGATCGGTTGAGTAGTTAACCCTTCACATGTCAGTTAAATATTTTTTTCTTACATACACCCGGGTGTGCGTTTCACGTGTCAGATAAGACATGAAAGCGTAGCAAACAAAAAAAACTCACGTTCGCATTTATAAGTTAGGATTTCTGTTTTGGCCTCGAAGTGATTTAAGCTAGGCAGAATGTATAGCTATTATGTGTTGTAAATAGTGGTATTTTACGGGTACACTATTTTGCGTGATTCTTGGTGTAAAAAATATAACTTCCCCTTAATCTCTGTGTGTGCACAACGTATAATCGTTTACTTCATTATGCACAGACCCTAAGGATTAAATCACGAGGAAGGAGCTCTCCTGTGTGTTAATAACAAAATCTGCGATCAAACAAGTCTATCTGCCAACGATGGTGATGGTAGCAGTTTAATCCTTTGATTGTTTCCTGTACAGGTAATTGAGAATCCATGTTTAGCAACAGACACGTCTTTTGAGCTGATTGATAGCTGATATGTGAAAAGGTTAAGGCGCTAATAAACGACTTTTAATGATTTAACTGAAGAACACGTCTAAACGAATAGTGTTAATGATTTGGAAAAACATAATGTTAAATTAGAGCATTTTCTTAATAACTGAATGTGGATATTTTAGTTTATGTTGATATTGCATAGTGTAATTTTATTAATTTCTAATGTCTAACGCAGATAAAAACTGAGAATCACGCAACAGCTATCAAGCTTATTTTTATGAAACCTATGAAAAACAAAACCGATTTGGAAAAACATAATAATTATGTTAAACATATGTTAAGCCATAGTGGATTGGTTCGGGAGACGTCAATGCGAGCGGTCGTGTGCATCCACAGAGTACATTTATACATATATATAGTGTGCATCCGTCCCAGTTTTTTGTTTTGCTAAGGGTCTATGCGGCGGGCACGCCACATGGGTCAAAATATTTGTCCCTACTAGTTTAATTAGTTATAATTATGTGCTAACTAGTGTATCTACCTACTTGTGCCGTGCACGGGTATTTTGTGTCGCGAAATAAAATTTTGTGATGTTGTGTGCAAGGTGTTTGCAAAAGTGGGGTTGAATGCGTGCTCTCCTGTTCCTGTATCTGCCAAGGAGGCTCTGACACCCCAGCTAATTTGGTGAGATCCTTCTATTTTATTTGATCATCATCTTAGGCCGGAGGGCTTAGGGTAGTGATCAAATAATATGGAATACGTAGGGAAATAATATGGCATGTGACAGCGTTGTCAATGTGTAGTTGAGGCTACGAGTACCTTCGGCCTTTTATCCGGTGTGTCACTGTGAAACCTTCTGGTATCCTTCGAAGCTCGAGTCACGCGAATATTCGAAATTTACTCTGAGTTATAGGATGGTGTCTTCATCACTATCACTACATATTGTGAAGCGGGTTCCCCCGCCGCGTCTGTCTGTCTGTCTCATGTTCGTGATGATTTCGAGAACTCGGCCACACCTAATGAATTAAACTAAATTTCATTTGCAACGCAACAAGGAATTTACCCCGAATCGTAAAGCGAAAACGGCTCGTAAATCTCACCCCTGTCAAAGTTTGAAGTATTTGTCTTTAAAGCTAAACGGACAATACTGCACATGTTGGTCTCCTAACAAAAAATCTTCAATGGTTTCATCAGTTCGGCTTACGAATAAGCGTAAACCAATGTTGAATGTTGTAACGTAACAGTAGGTAGATATTTTTTTACTGTGGTAACAGACAGCCGGGGCTATCTGCTAATTACAAATTATAAAAATAGTAAAAATTAATAAAAAGATTAAAGGTTAAAATTCCGATTTCACAGCGGCGGGGTTACCACAGCGGCGGGAAATACCACAATGTATGAGCTGTTGATGTTCATTAATAAATATCTATATAAATGAATAATTATATATTACGTGCAGTGTTTGTGCTCCTGTGTCCTAAAATCGGAGATCAAAAGTGTTTTTGTAAGTGGTGAAGTGATTTATTTATGAATGCGCATTCTGAACAGACTAGGGAGGGAGAACTCAAGGGCCCGTAGGGGGCGCGGACGCCGGCGCCGGCGCCGCTACGACAGGATTTTTGTCGGAGTGTCGGAGTTTAGTCTTATTATATTATGTAATAGTGTGCATAAAGTTTAGCTAGAGAACTATAACATCTGCAGTCGCGTCAACCTGAGTTGGGCAGCGGCGGGCTACAGGTTGAACTTTGAATAGTAACAAAAATTGCATTGTTTGGGGTCGAAGCTGGGCATAAACAACGAGGATCGGGCCAACCGCATCCTGGACTTTCTGCTGCTGACAACTCATCCGTGCGAAGAAGAAAGGAGTCGAGAGAGCAGTTTAACCCCGCCAAAAGTTTCACCGGTGAGGCTGGACCTGGGCCAGCTGGGCGGCGCCGTCGTTGGGAGATGCCCATCCACTGATTAATGTCAACCGTCTCTCCACAAGTCCATTGCTGAGGTGATCTACTTCGACAAGACATGGGGATGGACGCGACTGAGGAGCGACAAGACTGAGAGGGCTACTACCAGCGAGAATTACAACAAACCTGAAACGGATGGTAGCGGGACCTCACACGAAGTCTGGAACTACGCAGCATAGCAGTCATATGGAAAATGTCGGGAATGCAGATTAATCCTGCCTAAGGATTCACTGGTGAAGCTGAACTTGAAGGAGCCTGGCGGCGACGTCGTTAAAAGAGCCCATCCACATATTATAACACCGGTCTCTCCACTATTCCATTGCTTGCTTTACGGTGTATACTGGGTAGGCTCAAATCCTTATCCGTATCCTAAGGGCCTGTCTTCCCTACCATTATCGTGTCCCCGGTCTACTCCTTGATATACAATGGTTTCTGTTGCACCATGGAACATGAGGCAACAGGGGCTAGTGTAAATCTTTGGGTTCATTCGAGCAATCGAGTCTGGTCAAACCACGCTGGGGTCGGTGCATTTCATTCATTCATTCATTCATAAACATATGTTAAGCCATAGTGAGAAGTAGAGGGTCGCGCGTATGCGCGTGCCCTCGCAGTGTGACGTCACACCCAAATTGTATCCAGCCTTAAAATTGTTATAAATTTGACATATCTTTTGAATGCTCAAAAGTCTCGTAATTACTAGCGGTTGAAATCTTACATGTTTCTGTCGGTCAGAAATATTGAACTTACCACCAGTAGGTACACCGAGCAAAAAGATGTTTTCACGTCAAAAAAAAAAAAAAAACGGCCAAGTGCGTGTTGGACTACGCACAATGAAGGGTTCCGTAGTTGGGAAGAATTTATCCCAAGGACAAACATAACACTGTAGTTGAAAAACAAATGTAATTTTGTACGCACAATATTGTGTGATTTACCATGTTATTTTAAGACTATAGAATTTTTATAAGTTTTCCTGTAATCTATAGGTAAAGAACAATTTTCTATATTTTTTTTCCAAAAGTTTAGGCTCAGTAGTTTCGGAGATAAGGGGGAAGAATGGTAAATTTTCATCTATTTTCTTAAATATCTTTAAAAAAAAAATATTTTAAAATTATAAAAAATAAATATTTGGACCCTCACAGTAAGCCCTTTCATTTGATTGTCTCACGGTAAAGTTTGCAAAACTGTTTTTTTTTTATTTTCTTATTTGCCCCCAAAATAGAAATATTCAAAATTCATTTATTTACGTTACACATACGTGTTTAGGTCACAGAAATACATACATGTACCAAATTTCAACTTAATAGATCTATTAGATTCGGAGCAAATTGGCTGTGACAGACGGACAGACAGACAGAAACACGAGTGATCCTATAAGGGTTACGTTTTATACTTTTGAGGTACGTATCCCTAAAAACCGATACCTAACCATCCATTTATATATTAAGATATATGATTTATTCCTGTAAGTAGGTTTACAAACACTTTTACACGTCAATCATATTTTAAGAGCTAGATGAGGTCGGCGTTTCTTAACTGACTACGCTGAGAAGAAAGGCTGAAACAAACTCAGATGTCTGACATAACCTTGGCCAGATCATGTAGATTGTTGTCGGAAATTATTTTTTAAGGAAAGACCACACAGATCGAGTGAACCTGTCCAGTCAGTGCATGCATTTGTCAGTAATCGTGCAGCTCAACTCAACGCGACGCGCTATGGCACCGCGTGTCGCGCGACAAACAATACCAAAGAAAGGACATTTGGGTAGGCCGTATAAATTACTCAAACTGCCAGACCATGATTAAAACAAACTGAAAAAAATAATAATATGATATCATGAATCTTGAGCATTACGAGTACAAGCCGGTCTGTGAACTTTCATTACACAAAATTACGTCACAACTGATCATTTTCTAACAAGAAATCGATATCTTTACCTGAGGACCAAACCCAACACACCTATAATCTTCACCCACACATGCTAATTTCCAAGCGGACCGATACACTTGACCTATTTTGTGCCCCACGTTAACTACCTTCCAACTGGCTTCCATTAAGAATTAGAAAACTTAATCTCCAGTTGTTTTGGCAAAACAGCCAATTAAAAGTGATGCTCAGTGAAGCTCAGATAAGCCACAAGTTCTGACGTGGTCTGATTACGTCAGTACTACCTCTCTTGTTTGCCAAAGAAAAGAGCGATTAAACTTTGTTGATTATTTATAACAAGTTTTCGCTGTAATTCACTGAACAATTTTTGATGAGTTTCATTCAGGTGATTCCAGTGTTAATGAAGGAGTTTGTTTATTGGATTAGTGATTGTTGCTGTCAGTTTTTAAGAAATTTGTGTTTATGTAGAATATTGTCATATTTTGAATATTGATCCTTTGATACGCCACACGTCAATGCCAGTCAGCACACTTTTTTTTTCTTTTTTTTTTCCCGCTATTGATGGAGCGGGAGGACGTGTCAGACTTTTACTGACTAAAACCCATCCATGTTCCTTCAGTTGCCTGTACCAGTGCCAAGGTAACTCTTTCAAATAACCCGCGACCCTGGTAGGCGTCAGCCCTAGCGGACCCCATCAGTTAGTGCTGACATCTCGTTGACGCAGCCAGTAAGCATCCTAATGATAAATGATAAATGATTTTTATTTCTGTAAGTAGGTTTATACAAACACTTTTACAAGTCAATCATGTTTTTTTTTAACTAGATCAGGTCGGCGTTTCCTATCGACTACTCTGAGAAGAAAGGCCGAAACAAATAATTAAAAAATAATAATAATTGCGTAACACTCTATTAATAAGAATCTGAATAATTCTGAATCTGAATAAGACAGGCCAGATGGCGTGGTTGGTTAAGATACCACCTGCCATGCCGCTGGTCGTGGGTTCGATTCCCATCCAGGACAAACATTTGTGTGCATGAACATGTCTGTTTGTCCTGAGTCTGGGTGTAATTATCTATATAAGTATGTATTTACAAACAAAAAGTAGTGTATGTAGTATATCAGTTATCTGGTTTCCATAGTACAAGCTCTGCTTAGTTTGGGATCAGATGACCGTGTGTGAACAATGTCCTAGGATATTATTATTATTATTATTATAATTTTGAAGGTTACGAGTATTTCTAATCCATTGCTTCATATGTTCGAAAAATTGGCCTGCTCAACGAGGTAAACAACGCAATCAATGTAGTTGAAGTGTCAAAATGAAGCCGATTCCTACTGCAAGTGTGTTATGCAATTACCCCAGTGTCAGTAACAAACCTAGCATGAAATATGACTTTGCAACTGGCTAATTTCTCGAAAAGAGGGTTTATATTAATAACTACTACTTCTTTAATAACCTTTTATAAGTACCACAATCACTACATATTATAAAACAAAGACCCCGCCGCGTCTGTCTGTCTGTATGTTCGCGATGGTCTCAAAAACTACTAAACGGATTTTCATGCGGTTTTCATTTAACCCCAGAGTGATTCCTGAGGAAGGTTTAGGTGTATATTTCGTTAAGGTTTTGTGTAAATTGGTTGAAATATGACGATGATTGTTGAAATCAAGCCGTCTGGGAGTTTTCATTATATTGTTATATCTCAAACGCACCATTTGAGATATAACAAAACAATGTATGGTGGGATTGTTTCTATTTTATAGGTCTACAAAAAAAGTTTCGATGGCTTCTGTCTATCTTTTTAGGGCAGCTTACTATACTCATTCTAACTTCTAAAAAAATATCACATAATGTGGTATTTGCAAAGGCTATTTAGACGGATACAGTATTAATCATTAACAAATTAAATACGTTAGTTGCCTTATGCATTTCATAATAGGGATGATGCCTGGGTAAAAAAAAAAGAAATTCTATTTAGTCCGTCAGTCAGATAATAAAAAAATATTAGACACGTATTTTTTGCTTTATCATATTAATAAAAAATTACTTAGATAACTCGCATTAAAGTTCGGGAGTGGGGGCTTGCTACGTCATTTTAACTCAATGTATCGCCGTAATCTTTTGATTACGTACAAAAAGAAAAAATACGTGTCCAATATATTTAAATAATCTACATGACGGACAAAAAATAATTTTTTAGTCATCATCCCTATTCATACTCGACGCAACAAGCTGATGTAACAAATGTAGGCAAGTATGCTCTACTACCCGTGCGAAGCTAGGGTGGGTCGGGTCGCTAGTCCTTAACATTTAAAACTTCATCATAAAATGAACGGCTAATATAAACTTCAGTATCTTTACCACAATGGACTCGTCTTTAAATGCCTCTTGTTAAGCTCGGAGAGGGCTCATCCACTTTTCCTTTAGTAAGAGAAATAATCTTTACACAATTTTTGGTCTTTATTATGTTTTCACAATACAATATAATAGAATACTCTTTATTATACCATACACCATACGATTTACAGATAAAAAATAAAATAAATATGTAGGGCGACACAAACGGCGGTCTTATCGCTAAGAGCGATCTTTTAAAGACAACCTTTGGATGGATTTAAAGGGAGGAGGAGAGACTGCAGGTAGTCAGTGGGGTATTCGATCTTAAACTTCAAATTTGATTAATCTTTTGTTTATGGTTACACGCTGCTGTAACAAATGGGTCAAGTGATACTTAATTTTCAAGCACGTGACCTATTTTCATTCATAAAGTGTTATATTCCGGTTAACTGCGTGGCAAGATTATCATGACTACCACATTGTTTTATGTATAGAAGCCAGTAAAATTACCTTTTCTTTGAGTGTCAAAAAAGATGTTTCACGTGTCAAGAGGATTGGCCTTGCGTTCTATTTTTTTAATACTTTGTACCTATTGACTATAGTAATTTATTCTAGGTACATCGTCTTCACAAATAATTATAATGAGAGAAAGCAGTTCAACCCCGCCAAAAGATTCAGCGGTTAAGCTGGACCTGATCCAACCTGGCGGCGAAGTCGTTAAAAGATACCCATCCATAGATAAATGTCACCCGTCTCTTCACAATAGCATTGCTTACTTTAGGATGCATATACGGTACGGCTATAATTATCCTTCCATATTCTTGGAGCACGTCTTCCCTCCCATTATCGCACCCCTCGGTCTACTCCTTGCTATGCAGTGGTCTCTGTTTCACTTTGAAACACGAGACTATAGTGGCTACTTGGAATCTATGGGTTCATTCGAGTAATTGAGTCTGGTTAAACCATGCTGGGGGCATTTATTCATTCATATATAAAAATATTGTAAAACATTTTAAAAGAGTGGCTATGTAGTTTCTTTCCCATTCTTCTCCATACGAAACAACCTTTAGGGAGGGACGCCTAGAATCACTGATTATATTTTCTTGGCGTTCAACAGTGCCTTTTAATGGCCTACTTGGAATAAATAGTTTGCTTATGACTTTGGTTACGAAGAATGGTGATTTTAGCCATAAATATTTCCGCACAATTGACTGATTTATTAAGAGGATACCTTTTTTTTGGGTGGGGAAATCATCTAATAACTTCTCCCGCTCTGGGCGGAGCGGGAGGACGTGCCAGTCTTTTACTGACTAAAACCCACCCGTGTTCCTTCAGTTGCCTGTGCCAGGGCCACGCTAACTCTTTTAAACAACCCGTGACCCTGGCAGGCATCGGCTCTAGCGGACCCCATCAGCTAGTGCAGACATCTCCTTGAGGCGCGCGTAGAACACAACGTGCCGTCGACCCGGGCCTAGTCCTAACCGGAGGGTGAGCTACCCATTGCTCGCCGTCCGCAAGCCCACACCTACGGTGGCCGGGAACCGGTTCTCAATTCTTGACGCCCAAGGCGTCTCCTGCGGTCACTAGGCGCGCGAGGGCGCAAAGATTGCCTCTCCTTCACGCTTCCGCCTCCTTCTTAACAAGCATTACTATTTCGCACAAGGAGGTGACGGCTTCCCATGCACTGTCCTACCTACCTACCTCTCCCTACTCTAGATACTTACGTTCACCAGTATCAGGGTATTTATTTTCTGCACCCTAACAGCGTCATGTACCCGTGTTAAGCTTAATTTAGCCAGGAACTGTTCGCATTGTATAGAGGTGATTTCCGACTTATAAAACTAATCCGACAGACGTTGTCTTGGCCAGGTTTCAATAGTTCATACAAAAATCCCATAGAAAAAAGAACGTTCAATTTTTCTCGAATTTGAACATTTTTTGGGAAAATTTAAAAACTTTTTCGTTTCATAAAAACTTAATTCGGACTATTATGAACATTTTAAAACCAAAATCGGTCCAGCCGTTCTCCAGTAATGCGCTTACCAACGAAAAGCATTTCATTTTTATTTATTTATATATACGTATATGTGTTGATAGATATGTACGTAAAATGCACGCGTGTTAAATACACTGCATTAGGAACCTATAATAGCTATGCAATTATTTGAAATGAGAAATAAATTAGTCTCCTCATACTAAAAATAGATCACAAATAATCATCTCTTGTAGAGAAAAATGTGACAGTTCGTAATGAAGAGGGACTCGTGGCTAAGTAATAACAGCCGCACGGGTCGATCGATCAGGTAAGCGCTTGCCGCGGTTGGTCCATGGATGGGTGACCATCTATTACATACCAAGACTGCTCCGTGCCTCGGAAAGTACGTTAAGCCGTTGGTCCTGGTTGTCATTCGTGGATCTTTGACAGTCGTCAGAAGCCCGAAAGTCTGACAACCAATCTTACCAAGAGGTATCGTGTTACCCAGTAACTGGGTTGTGGAGGTGAGATAGGCAGTTGCTTCTTGTAAAATACTGGTATACAGTTGCATCCGGTTTAACTGGAAAGCTGACCCCCAACATAGTTGGGAAAAGGCCAGGCAGATGATTAGATAGGTAATAGATATGTCCTATCTAAGAGAGTCGGGTGATCTGTAACTGAGGACCCTCCTACCTCTATGTAAAATTGTGCACTTTATTGACCAGTACCTGTAATATGATGTTGAGATAAACTAAAGATTTATGATTTATGATTATTTTATTTAATATTATACACGTTAGTTTGGGCCAGTCCATTTAAGCATTTCTTTTATACGTTATCCCTAACCTTTCCCGACATATCTCGAAGTAAAACTCTAGTAGGTAAGTAAACAAATGTCTACAAAAAATGTCGATCATCAGTTTGAACGATCCCTTATTAAGTCGAACAGCAAATAGAACGCCCCTCGGTTTGTGGACCCTTTGCTTTAACAAACTAGGCCAGACCGCAGACAATAGGGCTGCCAGACTATTGGAGTGTGCATCACTACGACTTAGATGAGTACTAAGAATGTTTCATTACTCTGCAGGGGAGTTTTAGTGACAATTCATTCACAGTATTAGCATACTACGTTTAATTTTCTGTATTTCCATCAAAATAAGCACAGTATTTTAGGCAATAATAATAATAATATCCTGGGACATTTGCACACACGGTCATTTGGTCACAAACTAAGCAGAGCTTGTACTATGGAAACCAGATAACTGATATACTACATATACTACTTTTTTTTTGTAAATACATACCTATATAGATAATTACACCCAGACTCAGGACAAACAGACATATTCATGCACACAAATGTATGTCCTGGATGGGAATCGAACCCACGACCTGCGGCGTGATAGGTGGTATCTTAACCAACCACGCAATGCAACCAATATTTTTATAAATTAATAACCATTCATAAAATTTACGGCAATTTATCAGATTATCACTATTTTTCTTTCTTATGAAACTGAGTTAAGCAATTGGAGACGGTTTGTATTAATTCTTATATGGAAAAATAGAATCCTCAATCTCCAAAATCCATAAGTCGTTCTGGTCTTATATTAAAAGTAAAAGAAGTGGTAACTCATTACCTCACGTACTGCATTATATGGACCTGTACGCAAACACCAGCGAGGGTATCACTGAGCTATTCTCATATTACTTTCATAAAACTTTCCAAGGACCAGACTCAGACTCTGATGATCTAGATACTGATGTGGTACTCATTCTTCTAGCCCAGTGAATCTGAGTACCGTTAGCGTGTGTCTTGACATGGTACTCGAGCTACTCAAAGGTCTGGACCTAACTAAATCTGGTAGGCCAGATTTGATACCCGCTATTTTCATAACTAATTGCGCAAAGAGCCGTGGAGGCTTGCACTTGGCTTGGATTTTGTTTGGCGTGGTGCTTGTTGTTTGAACGCTCGCTTACAGCACCCGAAGAAATGAATGATGAAGAATGTCGTCCCGAAGATATGGAAATCGGTGTTCATCACACCTATTTTAAAAAAGGGGGATAAATTCAAGATAGAAAATGACCACCCCATATCTAAACTATGTCTTTTCTCTAAAGTTCTGGAGCAAGTGGTGCACATGGGAGTTTATTCGGCCTTGCAGCACTGTTTTGGTGACGGACAATATGGTTTCCTCAGAAATCGGTCGACTGCTCCCAATTTAGTATTTTCCAATTAATTAATTACCACTGGATGGATAAACGATGCCAGGTTAATGTTATCTATATCGACTACAGCAAGTGTTTCGACCGAATAGATCACCGTGTGCTTCTTCAGAAGCTATAATCTGCTGGAATACACGGTGACCTGTTTCGTTGGTTTTCGTCATATATATGTACTTAGCCGAACACAGGCTGTGGTCTTACGTGGATACACGTTCCGGATAGAAAAATTTCCTATCTGGAGTGCCTCAAGACTCGATCTTAGGACCGTTATTGTTTACAATATTTATCTCGGACATAAATAACTGCTTTACTAATTCACATATTTATATGCACATGATATGAAGATTCTTAAGTACAGTATCTGATACCGGGCTACTTCAACCATACCTTGACAGATTATTTTCATACTGCAAAACCATCACCACCTTTTATCGGTTCCAGAACCGATAGCAGTTTTCTGGCACGTGTATATATCCTGATATACACTAGATGTTACTGTAGATCTTATTGCTAGCCTATGTAATATATGTCAGGCCGGCAGATGTTTACGACATTCGGATGATCACTTTTAAAATGAATAGAGTAGGATTAGAGAGACGTCAAAGAGAGAGAGACGTGTCCTCTGGGCGATTGATAGGCACATTGCTTGGAATATACAGGGTGTCCGGTAATGAATGGATAACCTTGAAATGTCTTATAGTATAACTTATGGCCGTTCAGAAAAAAAATTGAAACAAAATATATCATAAGTAGTACCTAAGTTATGATTTTTTTAAAAGAAAGGTCTAATTTTTTTTACCTTGTTTTACTTTTATGAACACTACGATCAGAAATGAATGGATTCCATCGGTTTGTTGTTATTTTATTATTATACACGAACTATGCTAATAGATAAACAGTCAATAGTATGACTAGCTATTGCACTTTTTTATTAAAAAATTAGCAAATTAATTAATTTTAGAAAAACTTTGCAAAATTTATTTTTTAAACTATGTTTAAACATCTTGGGTATAAAAAAAATGTATGAATACATGAGTGGCCAATAATTTTAAAATAATGTCACTTTCAAGTAGATTTTATAATGGTACAATTCATAAATGTATCTACAATAAATAGTGAATTATTGCCATTAATGTAGAAAAGGAGAAAATTTTACCAAATGTCAAAAGTAATGTAGGAACTTTTTTTAAATTAAATTGCTTCTGACCACTGAAGATTAATCAAAAATACATTTAAGGAATTTGTAGTGAATAAAAATTGCGTATTGAAACCAAATTGTCAGAAATTTACAAATACTCATAATGATTAAAATAGTTACTTTAAAAGCGTGAAATGGGTCGTGTGACCTTCATATTTGCTACCTGCGCGCACGCCGTGCTGTCATTCTTTTGTGTTATGTTAGACAAAGAGGGTCTGAATCGGCTAGGTGCGAGAGAGAGGAAATAAATGTAAAACATCAGGTAAGCACTCATACTTTTAGTGCGTTTCTCGACTTGCTCGACTTCGCATGTGTTTATTTAGTTTCCGTTTGCAATTATCGTGATTTACTTTGAATCAGTGTTAAAACGACCACGTGGCTATTTTATTGGACTATTCGTTTTGCTTACTGATTTGGACTTGTTTTGTTTGGTGATATTTGCGACGATTTGGTTTGTTTTTGGACTAAACTGGACTTTTGTGTTTTTGTGTATCAAAATGCCACGTCAGTATACGGCACAAGAATATGCAAATATGCATTACATTTATGGAGAATGCAGAGGTAACGCAAATGCAGCTGCAGCGCTCTATAGGGAGAGATACCCTAATGCGCGCCACCCAGACTACCGCGTATTTATTCGTGTCCACGGTTGTTACTCCGAAGGAAGATTGCCTGGTAGTGGTGTCGGTGGTACAAGCAGTGGAAGAATCGCTCGTCTTGATGTAGAAGAAGCCGTGCTTGAGGAAGTCGAAAACGATCCTTCTACCTCTACACGAACAATAGCTCGACGCACAGGTATCGGAAAATCGACCGTGCACGATATTTTGAAAAAAAATAAATTCCACCCTTACCACGTTACACGCGTGCAAACTCTCCAACCAAGAGATTATGCAGCTAGATTGCGTTTTTGCCGACAAATGCTGGCAAAAATCGAAGAAGACCCGCAATTTTTTAATAAAATTCTGTGGAGCGACGAGTCAACATTCAAAAGAGATGGATACATGAATCTTCATAATTTACACGGTTGGGAATTAGAAAATCCCCATCTTATGCGTGAAGATAGATCCCAATACCAATTTAAAATCAATTATTGGACTGGAATATTAAGTGGAATAATAATCGGGCCATTTGAATTACCGGGGAATTTAACAGGGCAAAGTTATTTGGAGTTTCTTCAAAATGATCTCCCCAATTTATTAGAAGAAGTGCCCGAGGAGCTGAGGGAGTCATATTGGTTGCAAAATGACGGCTGTCCTGCGCATTATGCTGTATCTGTTCGTGCATTTTTAAATAACACGTACCCAGATAGATGGATCGGGCGGCTAGGGCCAATTTTGTGGCCTCCACGTTCACCGGACCTAAATCCATTGGATTTTTTTTATTGGGGCTGCCTTAAAGAGGAAGTATACTGTAAGCCTATAAGGTCTTTAGAAGAATTAAGAAGACGAGTCAGAGCAGCCGCATCAAAAATTAGTGAACGACGGTACACAAGACTGCTCCGTAGATCATTTATCCGTAGATGTAGGGCCTGCATAAGAGTGGGAGGCCGGCAGTTTGAACATTTATTATAAACGAATGATAATAAAGTGTTGTTTATGTTAAATGTTGTTTTTTATTAATCCCCAAAGTTCAGGTACAATTAAATTTAAAAAATGTTCCCATATTACAAATTTTGATATTTAGTAAAATTTTCTCCTTTTCTACATTAATCGCAATAATTCACTATTTATTGTAGATACATTTATGAATTGTACCATTATAAAATCTACTTGAAAGTGACATTATTTTAAAATTATTGGCCACTCATGTATTCATACATATTTTTTATACCCAAGATGTTTAAACATAGTTTAAAAAATAAATTTTGCAAAGTTTTTCTAAAATTAATTAATCTGCTAATTTTTTAATAAAAAAGTGCAATAGCTAGTCATACTATTGACTGTTTATCTATTAGCATAGTTCGTGTATAATAATAAAATAACAACAAACCGATGGAATCCATTCATTTCTGATCGTAGTGTTCATAAAAGTAAAACAAGGTAAAAAAAATTAGACCTTTCTTTTAAAAAAATCATAACTTAGGTACTACTTATGATATATTTTGTTTCAATTTTTTTTCTGAACGGCCATAAGTTATACTATAAGACATTTCAAGGTTATCCATTCATTACCGGACACCCTGTATATAAAAGATATTATACAGTCTTATAAAATACCACGTAAATATTCTCTTATTTAATTAGTCATCGGTCCCAAATAAGTAGAAGGTCCCTCTGTCCTTCTACAGTACGTACATAAGTAAGATAAGCAGTATGAGAGATCTTGGTGTAGTACACGACAGCAAATTACTTTTCGACGATCACATAGAAACCATTGTCAAGAAAGCTTTCAAGGCTCTGGGCCAGTAAAACCAGTAAAAGTCCTCTACGGTTCGTTCGGAGTACATTAACCAACCACCAAACAGATTTACAAATCTCGTATTGAATCCGTTCAGAAGAAATGTTTGCGTTACTTAGACTTTAAGGTAAAGCAATTCTCAGTAGACTACGAACACCGTTGCAAACGATACCATTTCTTACCGTTGATCATAAGACTTAATATTAGTGACATATGTTTTTTGGCAGGCATAGCAAATGGCTCGATTGATTGTCCGGAACTGCTCAACAAAATACTTCCTCGCACTAATCAAAATAATCTACGCAGACGACCTCTGCTACAGGTACCATGCGCATCAACTAAGAACATTTACGCATTCGTAGTGTTAAAGCCTTCAATAGTTTACCATCGCACCTGGTGATCGATCTATTTTGCACCAACGCACACAGTATTAGAAAGATCCTAAATATAGAATATTTTGAAGATAGTTTGGTTTATGTTTTACATTTAACTATTTGATATTGCACGACTCGACTAATTCTCTACACATCATCATCATCATCATAATCCTGCCCTTGTCCCATGTTCCTTCGGGGCGGCGCACCACGTTTTCTTCTTCCATTCTCTCCCCTGTCAACCGTCACGTTATCATTTACTCCCTTCTCTTTAATATCATTCCTCACACAATCCATCCATCTTTGCTTCGGCCTTCATCTCCCTCTCCATTCATCAACATGTATATTCATCACTCTTTAAGTCACATGCGTTTCGTCCCTCCTCATCACATGCCTATACCAAGCCAAACGATTTCCTTTCAACATTTCTGTCACTGGCGCCACTTTCAAACTTCCAGCACATATAGGCAAAAATTATTTTTTTCTCTTGCTTTACAAATCGCTGTTAACGTCTTGAAACTTGTCATTAGCATATTTTCCTACCTACGAATGATTTTTAATTTTGTTATTAGTCTGTAAGCTTTCTGTAAAATAAAATAAAAATAAAACCTTTCCTCTCCTACCGTGACCTTTATGCCTCTACTTCTTTTCCCAATTAATCCAGTTACCACAGCTACCTGTAAATCTATACAAGTTTATGCTTTGCTACTATTAAATTCTCTCATCAATTCGTTGCAGGAAAAGAAAACATAAATAGATTGAAACTATAACCATTTCTCCGGTTTTCCGTAAATAAATAATAATGGCGCCGACGAGTCTCGACGCTATCTCATGGCGATTGTACACAAAGTTTTCTTTAAATACTTTTAAAAGCATGACTTGGCGATAGTTTCGTTTGCGATATTTATTTATACTAAGGCTAAGTCCGCACTGCAAAATCACACAGCGCGATTTTTAGTCTCGCGGTTTATATTCAGTGTACGGAATTTTAATTAACACGCATTACGAATAAAATTCTTCGCGATTTTTGATAGTTTTATGCAGATCTCAGCTGAGACGCATGTCTACAATACACAGCAGAATCTTAATTTACCTGTTACTACATTCTCATATATAGCAGACATTTTCCCATGTGTAGCGGTGTACGACTGTTCGGGGAGCGCCCGCCCCCTCCTGCCTGCGCCAATTTTATTTCGCAATGCGAGGAGCGACGCGCGACGTTCAACCCTAACTCCACAAAATATTCGCGCGAATCAAATTCGTACCGCACCGTCGAATCTGTATCAAACCACCGATTTTTTACCGCGCGAATTTTAAGTCTCGAGTGTGTGTGTATAAGTGATACTATGGGATGTGTTCACCAAAATTCAAACCACCGATTAGGTATTTAAACAGTCGGTTAATGTCAAACTTCCTTCTAAATTTGACATAAAACAACTGTTTAAATACCTAACCAGTGGTTTGAATGTTGGTGAACACAGGCCTTAGTGTTACAGAATGGTGATAAAAAATTCGCGCGATTTTTATCGCAGTGCAGGCCTACAAGCGGAATACTGTTGTTCTATTAAAAGTTTTAGTACCGGTTAATTTGATCTGACGAGGGGAGAAACCTCATTGTTTTGGTAAAAAACGAATTTCATAAACGTTTATATAACGTAATGATGCTAGTTTGTGAGTCAATATAACAGCTGTAAAGAGTTAATGGTTTGGATATGAAAATGTGCCTATTGATAATCTCTTTCAAATAGCTGAAGTTATGAAATTGATTAAAATTCTATTTATATGATAAAACATGTTCATTAAAGAGGGTGTTTCCCCGAATTCGATACAATGTCAGGTTTGTCGAGAGTTCAGGACTTCGTAAGGAAAACTAGGGTTATAATGGTCTGAAATAAGCAAATAAAGGCTCTGTAGAGAGGCGCAACGTGACGGCGCGACGCGAATCTAGTGGAACAATTTCTATGAAAACTTCATTGAAATTGTTCTACCGGAGTCACGTCGCGCTTTCGCGTCTCGCCTGTCTGCGGGAGTCTTAATCGTGGTGATTAATGCCCATTCATTTTCCTGATGAGGGCGCTTTGACGTGGAGTTGCAGAAACCAGCCCGTATGACCTATTGCTGTATGACCTATGAGAAGAGACGTTTACTCAACAATGATAAACAAACATAAACGTACTTAATTTAGTAAGAAAAACAAGGATTTGTCTTTATTAAGGCCCCCTATTACATTTAGACCGTGGTTTATGCGTTAAATGCCAACAAAACGCCAATAAAACGCCAACTTTGGCGGTCTTATTCTGAGAAAATGAAAGACTTCGATTTATTTAGTGGCGGAGAATATTTATTAGTATAGTTCATAGCGGCCTCGCTTTTCGAAATTTTTTCTTATCTATTTATATAAAGCCAAATTCCGAAGCAAGTTTTTCATAAAATGCGCAACAGCTTTTGAGCTCGTGGATTAAACCAATTACATAATAAAATGAAATGAAAAATATATAATAATTATTTTAAATAGTGGTTTAGTCCATAGCGGCCACAGAATTTAAAATATGTATGGAATATCTATAAAAAAATCCCATTTAAAATCATAAAACTACTAAAAACGCTCAGTAATCAACAGTAAAGTTCTTCTTACTATATTAATATTATTACGTAAAATTTATACCAGAATAAACGTTAGTTCATAAGAAATTAAAATTGAATGCTTTAAAAAAAATATATACGTATATAACTCATTAAAACTTTTTTCCATAAAAATCAACCGACTACCAAAAAAACCCCACAAAGTGAAAAATAACTTTAATTTTGGAAGTCGGTGTCTTTGGATCTGTTGATTTTACTTTTTTGCCACTTTCGAAATTAAAGTTATTTTTCACTTTGTAAGTTTTTTTGGAAGTCGGTTGATTTTTTTGGAAAAAAGTTTTTATTTTTCACTTTTTAGTGGGTCAGTTTGTAATTTATCTAAGTTACAATATCCTAATGTCAACTGCTCATCACCTTTTACAAAATATTTCTTTTTCCGATGCAGGGACGTTAATTACTGAGGAGTTCTCCTGGTAAGTACCAGGAGAACTCCACATCACCATAAGCATTGTGACGAGCATACATTACTTAGTAACCATTATTAAAGTAGGTACATAATCAAATCGCAACCCTTGAAATACTTATTATTGAGTAGTTCCGGTGGTCATCTGTGATCTTCATCATCAGTTCCACTTGACCAAATGGTGCATTCCAAGAACAAATGCACGAGTTACTATAAAAATACTCAAATCGCTATAGGTGTGCCTATAATATTTGAGGAGTTCCGTCGATTTCTCCAGGATCCTATCATCAGATCCTGACCTGATGACAATGGGACCAACTAGAAAGTATACCATTTCAAACAAAAAAAGAATTTTCCAAATCGGTTCAGCCGTCTTCGAGTAATCGGGGAACATACATAAAAAAAAAAAAAAAAAATATTCCGACGAACAGCGAACCTCCTCCTTTTTTTGAAGTCGATTAAAAATAAGCGTAATTACAACTAGCAAATTGCTACATAATTCGATACGTCGCTGTGCTTCAATATACTTAATATGTAAAAACGCAATTTTGTGATGGGCTTCTTAAAATCTCACAAGAACACTTCAACAACCTAACTATAGAAGAAAAGTTGAGAAATTACATAATAAAACAAACGAAGAACGTTGTCAGCCCTGCGAAAAGTATCGGTTTTGAATAAATGTCCGAATAAAGTGACAGGGATATGTGTATCTACTGAAGTAACCTAGAAGCAAGCTGTTACATAGCCATGCCCCTTGATAGTACTCTGAAACTGTACGTAACCAAATAGATTGTACATTTCTGGGAAATAAAATGACAAATCCTTTACGATTTTTTTTTTGTTGCTGGTACGTCTCATGATGATGACAAAGTACTTTTGAATGACCCAGGAATTGCTTAAAGCTTCAAATATTGAGTATTCAGTGTTGAAATAAATCATAACGCTACTTGCAAAACTTGCACAGTGTACACAAATTACATATTATGCAATATTTTGCTATGATTCAAATAACAAATAGTATATGTACAAAACATGAGTATATCATAAATAGTAATAAAAATCAATCTGCCTAGCCTTTTCCCAACTATGTTGGGGTCGGCTTCCAGTCTAATCGGATGCAGCTGAATACCAGTATTTTACATGGAGCGACTGCCTATCTGACCTCCACAACCCAGTTACTGGGTAATACGATACCCCTTGGTAAGACTGGTTGTCAGACTTTCGGGCTTCTGACGACCCGTAACGACTGTCAAGGATCTACGAATGACAGCCGGGACCAACGGCTTAACGTGCTTTCCGAGGTACGGAGGAGTCGCGGTATGTAAAGATGGTCACCCATCCACAGACCAACCCCGGCAAGCGTAGCTTAACCTGATGGATCGACCCGTGCGGCAGTTATTACTTAGCCACGAGCTCCTCCTGACTATAATAAATCGTAATAATACAATCTTATACTGTTGGCGAAAAAAAAAACAGTAATCTCTAAGCTGTGCAAAAGCACTGGCAACGAATCTAGCATTCTTATGTGGAATGAAATAGGCTATACTCTCAGGCTAAAAGCGTGTCCCATCTCTATTATTTAATGGCCGACCGGCCACTTTGTAACATTGTGACCGTAAATCTTATGTTATGAGCGTTTTGGCTGTAAGTGAACTTTACGTCCAATACACAGAACGAGCATTGATCTTCACGCTTACTGTGTTGGCGATTTTAGACTTATGGTTGGTTTCCTTGCGATGTTAACTTTTAAAGGTAATCCATCAGTGAGCTCGAACTACAGTACGACAATGTTCAAAGGTTCCATCGTTTTATCTTCGGAAAACCCGTTTGCCCAATAAAATGTGACTGGACGAAATTAGTGCGTTAATCTACAATAATTTAGATGGGAATATAAATCAATTTCTATTTTGGCTTGGAGGAGGGAGAAAATGTGTGTGACGAAAAGAATGATGAAAATACATGTTGATGGATGGAGAGGGAGAGGAAGGCCAAATAAAAGATGGATGGTGTGAGGAATGATTTGAAAGAGAAGTGAATGATAGCGTGACGGTTGACATAGGAAAATGGAAGAAGAAAACGTGTTGCGCCGACCTGGACATGGGTAGGAAGATGGTGATGATGGTGATTAATCAATTTCGATTGGTTGATAGTCACATTTTATTCGCTATATTATTTCGAAATGTAATAGAAAAACTTAGTTGTTTGATCCCTAAATGGAACCTGTTACCTAGTGCTTATGAACTGACTAACGAAAATTGTGGATTAAAAATGATAGCAATGGGGAAGAAAACTGTCAATTAGTTCCACGTAAATGGCGCTGAGTGTTTATCTCAAATGAACTGTCAATTTCCATAGAAATTAAACAATATTTTGTGTTTTTGTGACTATTATCAATATCACAGGGCGTTGTGAAGCCTTTGGATGCAAATAAATAGGCGTTGGCAAATTCCCAAGTAATGTTGCATGAAGAGAAAGTGGGAAAAGGCACTGAAATTAAAAAAAAAAAAAACTTCATATCTAGTGATTTTTCGAGGTTATGTGGAAAACATTTCAAGGAATCAGACTACGTGACCACTTCTAAGACGACACGTTGGTATCATACATATTATTATTAATAATGTTTGTACACAAACATACAGCGCCACCTTGCGGCGAAGCTTCCGGGAAACAACCCCATTGAAAAAAAAGGCAATTCTCAGTATGTTAGAAAAATGTATTGACATAATTTAGTCCACCTTATAGCAAGAATACTCCGTAAAAATATTTTTCTCGGTAACCAGCGACTACGAAGACGACGCAGTGGCGGTAAATAGATCACCTATTTGCTTTGTTGCTTTTGCTAGTAAATAGTACCTACAGAATGTAACTATAGAAATACATTTGTATAGAGAAAGTTAGTTAATGTAACGTTCATACATTACAATATATTATTATCTAGAAATGGAAAAACAGAAGCACTATAAAATGTAAAAAATGTATGAACGTTACATTAACTAACTTTCTCTATACAAATGTATTTCGTGATATTACTACAATGTATGTGAAATTTGCTAGAACGGGTTCCCTGAACAAGTCGTTATCACAGTATAAGCTTGCGATAGGTACCTACCTACCTATTTGGATAGAGCGAAAGCGGGGTGACAATAATGGGAAGGAAAACTAACTTTTTATCACGATAGATGGCGCACAATCGACTGTACCTTGTTTTGATATATTAAGCTGTCAAATCGTATGGATTTTGCAATCTACTAAGTTTAGCTTTCCTATTTTCCGTAATTTTGTCCAAAGTACCACATTGTAGTGCGTTAACTTGTAAAAACAGAGGAGTACATTTGTTTCCTAAAGAAAGTAAGGGCAGACAACAATGGAAATTGGCTTTACTTATTAAATAAAAACTTTAAGGCAAGTAGACACGATTGTGTGCTGCGCATTTCACAGTAAAGGATTATCATGGGAAATTCAAATCATGGGAGATTCGTAAAAAAGCTGTTCTTTAGGCTAGGTACATACGAAAGAGATTGAGGAGGATTTTTGCAATGCGGTGCATTGCGGTGAGGCCCGCTCTAAGTTCCGCTAGCCTTTATATAGGTAGATAGAATACTCTTTTATTATGCACACCATAAAAATTACAGATACAAATGTAGAAATTTTACATAAGGTGAAACAATGGGCGGTCTTATCGCTAAAAGGATTTTTACAGACAACCTTTGGATGGATTTAAGGGAGGAGGAGAGATAACACTACTACTAGTACTCTACGTCTTCTACTTTATTCGTGTATTATATACTTACGACCTATAATAAACAACAGTTGCGTTGAAAGCGGGCTTATTAACATCCGGACTAAAGTAATTAAACAAGATGAATATGTGCAATTGTGGCGTCACTTACATTGCCGGTGGTCCATGTATGGTGGTGCTCCTCCTCCTCGCCGACGCCCGAGGGTAGCTCCACCATCGTCTCCAACCAGTTGTGACCTGAAACAAATAAATATCAGCCTTTAATGTAAGCAAGGCTCGGAAACCGGTTAAAATTCTTAACCGGTAACGGTCATTGAAACCCAAACCGAAACCGATTTAGATTAAAGGTTGCACTTTACCGGTTTTTACCGGTTTATGCGGAAAACTGTTTTTTCATGAAGTTTGGTTTTGATAGTGAAAGTTAATCGGTTAAAATCAAATGTGATAGGGTTTCTGGGGTAATGTCACTATAACTTGTTGGAAGTGTTAAAAAATTGACGAAAACAAACTCATATAGGATCACTCGTGTGTCTGTCTGTCTGTCACAACCAATTTGCTCCGACTCTAATGGACCGATTAAGTTAAAATTTGGCGTCTGTGATTCAAACACGGACCGTAAATAAATGAGTTTTAAACATGGAGGTCAAGTTTGGGGGGCAAATAAGAAAATAAAAAAATAAGTTTTGCACACTGTACCATGTGGTATATCAAATGAAAGGGCTTTCTGAATAGATTCCTTAATAATTTTAAAATAAATTGTTTTAAAGTTATTTAAGAAAATAGACCATTCCCGCCTTGTCTCCGAAATTGCTGAGCCTACAAATTTGAAAAAAAAATACAGGAAATATTTGTATACCTATAGATTACAGGAAAACTTATAAGAAGTCTATGGTCATAAAATAACATGGTAAAACTCTCAATATTGTGCGTACAAACTTACATTTGCAGTTGGAATGTATGGGAGAACATGTTTTTCAACTACAAATGTTAAGTTTGTTCTTGGGATAAATACAATTCATCCTAACTACGGAACCCTTCATTGTGCGTGGTCCGACACGCACTTGGCCGGTTTTTATTATAAGTCACATACAATTTGTAGTTTTTCTCTCTATTAAACTAAATACCTAACAAACATAGGAAGTTGTTTATTTTCTAAAACTATGCTTTGTATGACATCCGCTAAAGCTTATGTTGAGTTTATCACTTCCCTTCGATGTCATTATAAATGGCTTCTACTGTATACTTAATATATATGTGTATATTTTTTTTTTTACTTAATTTTTTTATATGAAAGTGTTAAAAAGCGATGCATATATAGTAAGACGACTTTCACAAGAATACATTGTAATTTTTTCATATCCTTTAGACGTCAAAACGATTCGTAAATAGGTCATATTCTAAACCTCTTACAGCAAAAATTCACAAAACAGTCGAGTTTGGACGATTAATCAAAATTATATAATAAAAATAAAAAGTGGCTTATTCATTAGAACATAATTGAAATTATATTTCATAGATAATACGCATAGAAACGTCAATAAAATCACGTAAATCAGCGAAATCGGTTAAATTTCGGCCTCTTATTAGAATAAATAAAGCTACAGTTTAGTTTAGTTCTCCAACGAAAATTCGGAAATCAGTCAGAAGAAAAGCTGTTGGAGGTACTATAGAGACTTCAAGACCATGGGTGTTCTGACATAAAACCTCTTCGGGTAAGGACAACAGATTAAGAGACAAACATTGTCTCTGGTAAACAATTGATTGATTTTGAGCCAGAGAGGGCCCCGGGCTGAGAGGCTAGCTCAAAGCTATATAAAAAAGTACTCTGTGGCTCAAAGAGTATAACTAATAAATTGGGAGGGTTAGCTAGATTAAAGTAGATATATTGTAAAGTAGTATAAAATATATAAGAGTCTATGTGAATACTTTATCATTTAATTAATGTAGATCTCCAAGGAACGAAATTTCCCTCAGCCCTTTACAGTACCTAATACTTAAACTATATTTTTGTGAGCTTTTATAAATTTTCCTATTTATTTATTTACTAGCGTTTGCCAGGGGCTTCGCCCGCGTGACTGTTGTAAATTATCCCACGGGAACCGTACATTTTCCGGGATAAAAGTATCCTATGTGCTATTTCAGACTATAATCTATCTCTGTGCTAAATTTCATCCAGATCCGTTCAGCCGTTCTACCGTGATAGAGTAACAAACATCCAAACATCTTCACAAATTTTTGCATTTATAACATTAGTAGGATAAAAAAAAAACATTACCTATAATATCATTACAAAAAATTAGTATATTTCATTTGGCATTACAAGTGCAGAGCAAGAATTTAGAACCGATCTTATTCAACGTTGAGAATTCATTGAATTATTGGAAAGACGTCAAATTTCTCAAAGTTATTAATAAACCATCACAAATACTCCCATATGATTTATAATGTACTAGCTTGTGCCAGCGACTTCGCCCGCGTGTATGTCGGAAATTATCCCACGGGAACCTCTTACCGGGATGAAAAGTATCCTATGTCTTAATCCAGGATATAAACTATCTGTATACCAAATTTCATCCAAATCCGTTCAGCCGTTTTTGCGTGATTGAGTAACAAACATCCAAACATACAAACTTTCACATTTATAATATTAGTAGGATTAGGGCAACTCATTTTAGGCTTTAGGTACAGACAGGTAAATTAATAGTTAACCAAATTGACGTGTCGTTGTCGTGTTATAGCCATTTCATAGAACTGTCCAATTGTTGATAGTTGTAATTGACCGAGAAAGCTGAGCGAGCGAAGAGTCTCTGCTTTAAGTTTGGCAAAATATGCTTTCGTCTGTCAGTTTGTTGCTACTCCTCTACAGGTAGTATTTTACAACCGATCTGGACGAAACTTGTACACAGCTTTTACGACTATAAAGATTATTTGTTGTAATGGATTTTTGATTGGAGGGGACTTCCACCAAAAAGGGGCAAAAAGGGGGCTACTGGATATCTCCGCCTTATGCGATCTGATTTCGATGCTTCTTTTTTTATTTTGGTCTCATAAAAATTTGGTGCAGATCTGATGAAAAAAAAAAACATGTTAAATATCCCGTTTAAAGCTATTTAAGCTTTACTGGTATAATAAGTGTTGCAAAAAGATTGTGCTCGTGCGAGGTCTACTGTTCGCAGCATTACTAGTTTAAGTTGGTAGTCAATTTGCATTACATGTAGTCTCCGTCAGAGAATATAAAACAAGGCCGGAATAAAAAAAAAAAACAAGTGGAAGCGAAAAAATGTAAAATAATAACAATCTTCGTCAGTTGTCATCATCTTCCTGCCCTTATCCCATGTTACTTGGGGTCGGCGCAACACGTTTTCTTCTTCCATTCTCCCCTGTCAACCGTCACACTATCATTCACTCCCTTCTCTTTCATATCATTCTTCACACAATCCATCCATCTTTTCTTCGATCTTCCTCTCCCTCTCCATCCATCAACATGTATATTAATCACTCTTTGAGTCACATGCGTTTCGTCCCTTCTCATCACATGCCCATACCAAGCCAAACGATTTCCTTTCAACTTTTCTGTCACTGGCGCCACTTTCAAACTTCCTCTTATATCTCATTTCTTACTTTATCCATTCTCGTCACTCCACACATCCATCTCAACATTCTCATCTCCGCTGCATGCAATCTTTTTTCATCCGTCTTCTTCACGGCCCAGCATTCAGACCCATAAAGTACGACAGGCCTTATCACGGACTTATAAATTTTCCCCTTTAACTTGAGGGGCATCCGTGGGTCGCAAGTTGTTCCTGTGACCTGTCGCCATTTCATCCATCCTGAGTTGATGAATCTGATGAATCTTCGTCAGTTGTATTAATTATATCTTAATTTTGTATGAACAACAAATAAGCTTTTGGTCAAAGTTGAAATGGTAGTTCATACAAAATTAAGAGTTATTACAACTGACGAAGGTAGTTATTATTTTACATATTCTTCCGCATAATTGTCCATAGTTAAACGAAAAGGATCCAACCAACATTACATCTAATGGGGGTTGGATCCTATGGACAATTGTGACACGCGCCGGATAGCCGTTTAGGGACTTCCACTTGTTTCTTCTATTCCGCTTATCAATTTTAAAATAACATTTCGAAATAAAGCTCGTGGTTAAGTAATAACAGCCGCACGGGTCGATCCATCCGGTTAAGCTACGCTTGCCGGGGTTGGTCCGTGGATGGGTGACTATCTTTTCATACCGACTTCCATGCCTCGGAAAGCATGTTAAGCCGTTGGTTTCTGTTGTCATTCGTGGAACTTTGACAGTCGTTACGGGTCGTCAGAAGCCCGACAGTCTGACAACCAGTCTTACCAAGGGGTATCTTATTACCCAGTAAGTGGGTTGTGGAGGTCAGATAGGCAGTCGTTCCATGTAAAATACTGGTATTCAGCTGCATCCGGTTAGACTGGAAGCTGACCCCAACATATTTGGGAAAAGGCTAGGCAGATTGATTGATTTCGAAATAATAATTTCCTATTTGGTATTAATTCAAGTGAATTTGAGACAAAGGAAATTCATAAAATAATAATGATTAGATACTTTAATAAAAAAAGGTCCCTTTGAAGTAAGGTAATTAACGTTTCAATTTTTCGTTTCGTTAAAATTTTCAATTAGGTTACGTTTGTTAAGTAACCAAAATAATTAAAATTAAAGTCTGACATATCGAGTTTAATTACGGGAGGTAGATACCTATTTTTGTTCAATTAATTAGAAGTTAAAGCAAACGCCGACATAATTAATAAATTATCTTCATTCATCAATCAATCTGCCTAGCCTTTTCCCAAGTTCTGTGTTGGGGTCGGCTTCCAGTGTATCCGGATGCATCTGAATACCAGTATTTTACACCGCCCCTAAGACGACCCACTGACCAGAGCGACTTCTATCTGACCTCCACAACCCAGTTACACGAAGCATAGTCGGTCTCGATATGTTATGGATGGTCACCCATCCACGAACCAACCGCGGCAAGCGTGGCTTAACCTTTAGATCGACCCGTGCGGCGCGGGTCGATCATTCATTGAAAGGGTACTTATTGTGTGTGTTCAGTTATTTAAACTGATTTCCGAATGAAGGTGATGTTTTATACTAAATAATTATGAACTTAATTATGGTCCGCCTGTAAGTCCGAATGCGATGCCCACACATTACAATGTCCATATATAAAGAGACTAAGTAGTTACTTACTTAGTAGTATTAACCAAACTGTGTCCTCAATTATAAACTGAACCAATTGTGTCAACCTGCCACACTTTGCAAAGGCTACGCCCCGTTATCAAAGTTATAATAATATATAATAATAATAATAATATCCTGGGACATTTTCACATACGGTCATCTGATCCCAAACTAAGCAGAGCTTGTACTATGGAAACCAGATAACTGATATACTACTTATACTACTTTTTTTTTTTGTAAATACATACTTATATAGATAATTAGTTGATTGTTGATTGAGTTGATTGATTGATTGAGTTGATTCTAGTTTGCAATTGCACAGACAGTTTCTCAAAAGCATTTGTCTCTCTCCCTCGCTTTAATAACTCACGGAGAGTGATCATTCTAACTCGGCTCATAATGTAAACACAGGTGACGACGTAGTAAGTCCACTCCCTCAGACTCATTGGCGCTGCGAGGAAAACTGCCCTTTGATATCTCTTAAATAAAACTGAATTATAAATTCTACTTGATGAAAAGTGTAAAACGAATATCTTGAAAAAATACCATATTATATTGAGGTACCTACTATGTTCATAACACCATGCAATATCTATCAATACTTCAGCAGAAAATCGCTTTTGAATCTTGCGTACATTACGACAACGTTTAACGGTTCCATCGCTTATCTTCCAAAAAACCGAAATAATTATTTATTTATAAAGCATACACTAAAAATACATGTTAATCTAACCATATTATTTTTACATTTTATAGTGTAGCCTTAATTAAAGGCTACCACGGCATGCATTAAACATAGGAGTAGAAAATGCAGTTACAAAACATATTTTATTTATTTAGATAGATGTAAGTACTTATGTAAGTGAAAAGACAATACAATATTAATTTTACTTTATTTACTTTACTTTTTTTAATATAGGGAATAAATGTGACTATCGAACAATAGAAATAGATTTATTTTGACGCACTAATTCCGTCA
This sequence comes from Dicycla oo, assembly GCA_948252095.1. Classification (NCBI taxonomy): domain Eukaryota; kingdom Metazoa; phylum Arthropoda; class Insecta; order Lepidoptera; family Noctuidae; genus Dicycla; species Dicycla oo. The sequence continues at coordinate 7,456,757 of OX411710.1, read as the reverse complement.
CTCCCATATTGGACCAGTTCGGTTTTTCCGGAAATAAACGATAGAATTTTGAACGTTGTCGTACTGTAAGTATAATTTACGCTCGTGACTGTAGGTAGGTACCTACTATTACTTCTCTAGAGAGTCGACATACCCAAGCACGAGCCTCTAGTAAAATGTTACCAATCAATTAAGTTAATCGATCCCTCTAAACCAAAAGCCATTTTATAGTTTCTTACCGGTACAAATTAAACGGTGGCCCTAACACGGACGAGCGACGGAAACGTACCGTAAAGGAGATGTTCCAAAATGTATGGACCTTGGGCCAGGTACGTGTATACTATACATATAAATAGGGAAATACATTTAAAACAGTTCTCAACTGTCCAATTGCAATAAAATTGCTTTGTTTGCTGGTAAACCACAATTAATTACACTTGAAATTGCAACACACAACAAAAACCCGTCATGGGGTAACCTGTCATTTTGTTTGATTAATGACGTTTGACATGACAAGAAGAGGACTGAAGTGACACTGTTGTGACAGCTGATAGTCCTCTTTCTATGATGATCATTATGATCAATGGTCGATCTATGGTTTACTGTCATTGCTTTTATGCATAGAGTAACTAAATTGGTGAGACGCCATGTTGAAAGTCGATAAAAATAATAGATAAATATCAATTGCGTACCATAACAGTATACATTTAAATTATTTATCTGTATTTTTACCAAATTCTACGTTTTTTTTTTTTTTTTTTTTGAGGTAATGTACACAGACCTGGCTCATTTTGAAACATCTCCTTTAAACGATATTTGAATCGAAAACACGACTACCAGTAGAGTGGTATAGCATATTCATTTGATATTTCATTGTTTGCGACGACAAGCACAATTAGTATCACCCATTGATATTAATAGTCTTAAAACTAAGTGAATATTCATTATTTTATGTCATGTATGAATGATAGCTTCACAGCAGACAGTAAGTGTAACATTATTAGTTAGTAGTAGCAGATAGGAAACGCCGACCTCATCTAGTTTAAAAAAAAAAAAACGTGATTGACGTGTAAATGTATTTGCACAAACCTTACAGAAATAAAATCATTTATCCGTCTCCGTCAATTGAGGACCGATTTTGATTTTTTTTTTATTTGAAAGGGTATACTCTAGAGGTGGTCACATTGTCACCAAATCAGAATCTGATGTAAATCGAGGGAAACTCTCAAATTTAATGGGCATACCTATAGCGATTTGGGTATTTTTTATAGTAACTTGTACATTTGCTCTTGGAAAACACCGTTCGGTGAAGTGGAACTGATGATGAAGACAACAGATGGCCACCGGAACTACTCAATTATAGCTAAAGAAAGAAAAGAAAAAAAGAAAAATGCGTTTAATTGGCATTACAGCATAAAATAAATACACCTTAAAACTATGGAAACATGAAATAATGATTGCAATGCCAAAAGGGCCTCAGCTCAGCATAATGTCAGATGGTAACACAAGGTATACCACCTGACGCTGATTTTCAGCTGCAACTCACGAGTGCCATACGCTAGAATTTAATAAACACAGAGAAGACACAGAGAAGCTATGTATTTCAAGGGTTGCGCTTCGATTACTTTAATATGGTTGCTAAGCAAATTTTACTCGTCACAATGCATATGGTGATGTGAGTTCACCATCAGCTCCAGTTCTCCTGGCTCTTACTAGGAGAACTCCTCAACAATTAACGTCCCTACATCGGGAAAAGCAATATTTTGTAAAAGGTTGCAGTTGGCATTAGGCTATTGTAATTTAGATAAACTGCTCCGCTAAAAAGTGAAAACTAAAAACAAAACAACCGACTTCCAAAAAAAAAAAACTACAAAGTGAAAAATAACTTTAATTTCGGAAGTCGGTGGCAAAAAACTAAAATACAAATCCAAAGACACTGAGTTCCGAAATTAAAGTTATTTTTCACTTTGAAATATTTTTTTTGGTGTGAAAATTCGCTGTTTACGGTAGGTAGTGCTCAACGTAATATAGGCAAAACAATGTGCTTATGGGTACATGCAACAGTACAGGGATCGTGGGAGTATTTAAAATTAAGTTATTAACATTTAAAACTTGTGTTCGTAAAAAAAAAATTTAAAAAGTTGAAACTTTGACCTTCAATATCTCTGTAACCAGAAGGTTCAAGGTATGGTCCGATACAAAAAAAAAAAAAAATCATATCGAGGGTTCACGGGCTATTTGTATTAAGCGACATCCTGGCCGATATTGAGTTATAATCATACTATCTGCATTAAAAAGTGAAAAACGTAAAAATCGGAGATAGACACTATTTCCTAACAGTCGATAGGCCACATTTTCGTAAAAAATTTTGATACTTTTTACAATGTTCTTTTTTCCGAATAATGAAACTTTGAAATGCTTTCCTGTAAAGTTCTAAACATGTCGCTTAATACAAATAGCCCGTGAACCCTCGATATTAACTGTAAGAACCAGTGACTTTTGGCTTTGTTGGGTATTTTTACACCCGTTATATGTATTTATGCTCGTGACTGTATAGTGTGGGTGTCTGTAAATGCGTGTGGTAATGTGTGTGTGAGTCTGTGTATGTATGACTAGTAATGTGCGAAACGACACAAGTGTACAGAAACTGGTTCCAGTATCTACGAGCTTCATCAGCAATCTGATGCCCCAATTCTGGCACTCCGATCACTCATACATATATGTAAACCAGCGTCGAAGCGTGGGACGGACAGCTATTCTTGTTAGCTGTGTCACTCTATTCACACTTGAGCAACAATAGGGCGGGGAAAGTATTCTGTTTCCCGGGAAAAGTTGCCCTAAATGCAAGTAATTGTGTATAGGTCGGTGAAGCGGAAAAAGCCGAACATTGTAGGCAGAAGTTGGTCAGAAAATGCTTCCCTTTTTTCGAGTGAAACTCAGAAAAGCTTCACGCTTCACGACCGATGGTTATTGCTTCATCGTCATCATCTGCCTAGAATTTTCCGAACAATGTTGGGGTTGGCTTCCAATCCAACCAGATGCCGTTGAAGACCAGTATTTTACATGGAGCGACTGCCTATCTGACCTTCACAACCCAGTAACTGGGTAATACGATAAGTCTTGGTAAGACTGTTTGACCGACTTTCGGGCTTCTGACGACCCGTAACGACTGCTAAAGATCCACGAATGACAGCCGGGATCAATGGCTTAAGGTGATGGTGTCTTGGTATGTAAAGATGGACCCATCCATGGACCCATCGAAGTAAAACGGTAAGGTATAGGGTAAAGAATGATTGCTGAAGTTTTTAAAGTCACGAGGGAGATGAAAGATGAAGGCCAAAGAAAAGATGGGTGTATTGTGTGAGGAATGATATGAAAGAGAAGGGAGTGAATGATAGCGTGGCGGTTGACAGGGGAGAACGGAAGAAGAAAACGTGTTGCGCCGACCCCAAGTAACATGGGAAAAGGGCAGGAAGTCGTCGTAGTCGTCTCTGCGCCCCCAAAGGGTTACGAGAAATCGGTTTTGGGGCTTTGTGGCCCCTTGCCCGAGGGATGTGTCTCTCGGTCCTCAAAGTTGGGGACCGGTCTTTGGGGTTCCCTCCCCCACCCGCGGGAGGGGGTGGGAGTGCTATCTAGCATACCTAGTCGCTGAGGGGTTTGCCTCCCCTCAGCTGTTCTGAAGTGTGTTGGTGGGAATGTGGGAGCGGCCGAGGTTCTTCACGACGCCCGTGGGACAACGCCTCTACCGGGTGAGATCCCTAGGGAAGGAAAATGATGAATCCTTCTAATTCCTTCTAATTAAAATAAAACTAATATTGTAGTTTCTATTGTCTTTTCACTTGCATGTACTTACATCTATCTAAATAAGTAAAATATGTTTTGTAACTGCATTTCCTACTCCTATGTTTAATGCATGCCGTAGCAGCCATTAATTAAGGCTACACTATAAAATGTAAAAATAATATGGGTAGATTAACATGTATTTTTAGTGTATGCTTTGTTGGTTGCCCTTAAATAAATAAATAAATAAAATCGGGGTTGAATAAATAGTAAACCGTGCTATGTTGCTGGAACGGATGCGAGTTCATAATACTAAATACTTAATTTAAGATGTCAGTTACACTAAACTTGAACAATCCGTCTTGAACGAACTATTTAAAAATGAATTTGTGTCTTTTACATAAACAAAAGCTTTTTCCTTTTGTTCAAGTTTAGTTTTGCTGGCATATTCAATTTGTTGTTTTATGGAAAGTTGTACGATAAAAAAATGTAGGTAGCATTCGGTTCCACCTTCAAGATCGCCATGAAATTATGTAGAAACAAACTATATCGCGTTCGTCTCAGAAGTGTCCTTAAAACTAGCTACATCGCTGTAAAAACGTAGACAGAATATTTTATACGCTTAAACGGAGCTAGTGTTGTGCAAATGGTTTAATTCCCGGGACGAGTCCCGGCCCCGCTTTGTAATTTACAGTGCTATTGAGACGTGAAGTCCCTTTAACTGCGGGATTTCACAAACACCTCAACGTAGATAGGTACAAAGACGTAAGCTGACTTAGGGCGTCTTAGTAATAGAGCTGTGTTTTCCCAGAACCTAAATACCTACATAAATCACTTCAGGTAGAAGGTGAAACATTAGTCTCTTAATTTATATTGAGATTTATGGGTCGACCTTGCCATATCTTTTAATAGTCATTATCTTAATGACTCTCTATGTATATCTATATTAATAATAAAGCTGAAGAGTGTTTATTTGAACGTGCTAATCTCTGGAACTACCAGTCGGATTGGATTTTTTTTTGCAATTGATAGTGGTCTGGTGGATAGGAAGGTTGGAGGCTATTTAAGATCAAGCTACGACCCTAAGCAGCCGAGTAAAAGAAAAAAGTCAGAAAGAACGCGGTGCGAAAACAAAGTATTTGCGCGGATGGGCGATGCGATGCGACGTGTTGGGTTGTTTTAGTATATTAGTGTCTAATGACTTCCACGCGAACGAAGTCGTGGGCAGAAGCTATTCAACAAATGAAATTCAAAATTGTCTTTTCACGTAAAAATAACAACATATTGGAATAACAAATTGCAATCCCAACACTATTATCGATGTTTCAGAGGAGCCACAGTGATATGCATCAAGATTACACAGATAAGATTTATGTAGTCCACGCCGAACAAAATGTATAGGTACCTATATGCAAATGTATTCACTCGATATTTATAATCCGATGACGTAAAACAAATGGGGCTCGCAAATATTGTTGTTTTATCGTATTCAAGTGACCTTCGATATTTATGCCCTACATTCTTACTAAAAACACATACTCTACACTTCAAACACGAATAGGTAGCGATTGTATAACCTCACCTTATGTTTTTTTTAAATATTTGCGGTTAAGGAACAACAGTTTTTTTTTTTAAGATAAGAATCAATCCAACAAAGTCACAATGTGTATTTTTTGCAACTGTCAAAATTGCCGCCAAATTATTATTATAGTGGCAGATTAGGCATAATTAATTACGAAAAAAATGAAAAGCTTTTATAAAATGGCGACTGCGTCTTTTATTTTTAAACAATCGGCAATAATTGTTTAACGTCAGACACAGAATGTTTGCAGTCCGACTTAGCAATTAGTAAATCTCGCGCATGGAATTAGTATGTACTACGTATATGTGTATAACTTAATTTTTAAATTTATTTACTATTTAGCTTGGCGTTTAGAAGACAAACAATGAAAGGTCTCAAGGTTATTGACTTAGGTCCTTAAGCACTTAGTACTTATGGCTATTTTTGGCTAACTAATGAAATATCGGGCACATATAGATTTTTTTTGGCTAAGTAATTGCTTTTCTTAATTTAGTAATTAATTTTGTTTGACAAAGCGTGTGGTTTATGTTATGTTTGGTTGAAATCTAATTTAAGATATAATTAGAAAATGAATTGTAAGACTGCCTCGTTGGTTAGTGGTCGTAAGTGCTACTGCTGGTCCTGGGTTCGATTCCCAGTTCAGGCAAAGTATTATTAGGTTTTTCCATCAGGAATTTCTTTGTAGCAGCCGGAAGTCTGGATTTGTGTCATGTTGATGGCAATAGGCTCGCCCCCTATTACATGGTACTTAAAAATAACTGCCACTCCCTCCCTCCCTCCCTCCCTATCTCACGTGTGATTTTTCAGAATGCGCATTTTTTATGTAAATACGGTAATATCTGCTTGATTTCGTTGGATTTATTTAAATAAACATTATTTGCCTAAATTACTTTTCATAATACTTATCATTTATAATAATTACCCAGTTTGCTCGCAGTTTTATATTGTTTCATGCGAAAAAAAAAAATTGCGTGATATTTGCCGAGGCCCCCTCCCCCATGTGAGATAGGGTAAGATTCGGCTTAACGGATTAGACGCCTCACGTAATTAGTGAACGCTCCCTTACGAGCGGTCTGTTATGTTGTAATGCCGCGTTCCCATGGTCTGTCGAGGCCTGTCGTCGCCAGTGCCTGTCGAGGCCTGTCGCGGCTCGTGGCCAGCATTCCCACGGTTCATCCTATACATTTGATCGGACGAGCGGCGACGGGCCATTGCAGGCCGACTGTTCCCACGACCTATAGGCCTGGCCTGTGAGAAAGCGGGCCGTGGGACCTTGGCATAAGATAAGCGATCGAAAACTATTCGATATTATGTCTCCTAATTACACATTAGAGATTTAATTTCAGAACGTTTCACGAGACTAGGTAATAAAAAATCCGGGAACTTTACCCGAAACTCTTAAAGGCTTGAAATCCATTAATTTCTTCTTTTTCTAACGTTTTCAAGTTGTAGGTACTAATATTCTATTTTTAACCATTTTGTCAAAAATTTCTTTCAGAACAATAGAAAACAATTTAGCGAACAACTTTCAAAAGTTATCTTTATTTATGATCTTCCAAGTTTCTTTGAAAGTTCCTTCTTTGGAAAATAACGGTAACTTTATAGCTTGCACAACTGCAATAGTGAATTCGTTTTAAACTTCCCAGGTATTGAATTTATAGCTCTACCTACACTCTATACGGAAAGCTTCTGAAATATTTTTTTTCAAAATTTACGCACTTATAATATATAAAATCGTTTTTCCAAAAAAAAAAAACTACAAAGTGAAAAATAAATTTAATTTCGGAAGTCGGTGTCTTTGGATCTGTATTTTAGCCTGTTTTTTTCCACCGGCTTCCGTTATTAAAGTTATTTTTACTTTCTAGTGGAAGTCGGTTGTTTTTTTTTTGGAAAAGTTTTTATTTTTCACTTTATAGTGGGTCAGTTTGTAATTTATCAAAGTTACAATAGCCTAATGTCGACTGCTCATCATCACCTTTTACAAAATATTGCTTTTCCCAATGCAGAGATTTTACCTAATTGTTAAGGAGTTCTCCTGGTAAGAACTGGAGCGTATGGCGAAGTGACCATCAGCTCCACTTCAGCACATGCATTGTGACGAGCATAAATTGCTTAGCAACCATTGTTAAAGTACCTAATCGAATCGCAACCCGTGAAATACTTATTGAGTACGTAGTTCCGGTCGCCATCTGTGATCTTCATCATCAGTTCCAGTTCACCAAATGGTACTTTACAAGACTAAATATACAAGTTACTATAAAAATACCCAACTCTTCAAATATTATGGGCATCTATAGGGATGCCTATAATATTTGAAGAGTTGCATCGATTTCTCCAGGATCCCATCATCAGATCCTGACTTGATTCAAACACAAAAAGAATTTTCTAAATCGGTCCAGCCGTCTTCGAGTAATCGGGGAAGATACATAAAACAAAACCGGCCAAGTGCGTGTCGGACCAAGCTGAATGAAGGGTTCCGTAATTGGGATGAATTTACAAAAACAAAGTTACTATTGTAGTTGAAAAACATGTTCTGCCATACATCCCAACTGCAAATGTAAGTATTTACGCACAATATTGAGAGATTTACCATGTTATTTTAAGACCATAGATTTCTTATAAGTTTTCCTGTCATCTAGACAGAAAAGGAAAGGAAAAGAACTATTTTCTATATTTTTTTTTTTTTTTACAAAATTTTAAGCTCAGTAGTTTCGGAGAAAAAGGGGAGGAATGGTCAACTTTCGTCTATTTTCTTAATAACTTTAAAATAATTTATTTTATAGTTATAAAAAATATATAATTGAGACCCTCACAGTAAGCCTTTCATTTGATATGTCACACGGTAAAGTTTGCTAAACGTTTTTTTTTTTCTTATAAGTATGCCCCAAAAATTTACCCTCATATTCAAAATTCATGTTTTTACGTTACACGTCCGTGTTTGAGTTATAGAAATTCATAAGTGTACCAAATTTCAACTTAATCGGTCCATTAGATCCAGAGAAAATTGGCTGTGACAGACGGACAGAGACAGACAGACACATGAGTGACCTTATAAGGATTCCGTTTTTTCCTTTTGAGGTACGGAACCCTAAAAATAATAATAATAAAAGATTCCGACAAACTGAGTACCTCCTCCTTTTTTTAAAGTCGGTTAAAAATAGTATCAATAAAATTTTTCGCAACCGGTACGGCGGGTGGCGGCTAATTGCGTAACACACTGTCAATCGGAATCAGTTTCATTTTGACGGTTGAACAACATTCAATGCGTTATTTACGTTGTCGAGCAGACACATTTTTCGAACATATGAAGCAATGGATTAGGAATTTGCTTCAAAATTATTCAGATTCCGATTCGATTCGATTCGAACTGTTACGCAATTAAGGTGCAGATGTATGAACGTAAACGACGCAAAAGGAGTATGTGAGGATCGTAGCATGTGGCCTTCTGTAGTTTCTACCTACCCTCATGGGAAGAATAAGAAAAACTGAATACACTTAAAATCACGCCGATTTTAAGTATATCCAGTTTTTCTTAGTACAATAAATATTAATTATCAGTCTTGAACTTTGTTCTGCTGCCTTCAAAAACAAACAATTAATTTGGTTCTATTAGTTCATTTATTACTTTATTTAATACAGACGTCACAGGCTAATTAGTGTACAGTCACGAGCAGAAATATATAGATAGCTAATATAAATAGCTGGGCAGTTATATCTGATTTCATGATTCATCAATTAATATCTGACGCCACGATTACGGCAAATAAATCTGATCATTTGTGGAAGGCATAGTAATGCTGCCACTTCCGATGTCACAAATATGTGACATCGAAGGATAGGTCCTTAGTAAATATTTATGGTATACCAATCTTTCATTACATTCACTCATAAATTCCCGCCCTTTTTACATGCGGGTAGGTAAAAACTACGGAAGTATAGACTACGTGCTACGTTTCTTGCACACATTTTATAATAGCTAAATGGTATCGACGGCGGCGTTTGCTGCAGTGCTTGGACGAGGCGTGATGTCACGTCCGTCCGGTGGCGGCCCGCCGCGTGGCACGTGGTTGCGAGTATAAAAGGCGTTTCACAAGAGGGTCACACACCCCCTCCCCCCTCCTCCCACCGATCACCATGTTCGGCAAGCCGATCCATGAGCACCTCTCCTACTCTGAGCACATAAAGCAGGCTCGTTAGAACTTCAGAAAGGAGTTGAATCTTGGTAGACTCAACTCCGTTCTGAATGTACGTAGAAAATTGTCACTCAAGTGCAAATTGCATCTATACAGCGTGCTTTCGCCCAATCATGACCTATGCGGGTTCAGTTTTTGCACATACAAAGTCCCACCACATTCATAGGGTGCAGACACTACAAAACTGTTTCCTCCGAAAGGCTACGGGATCCCCATGGTTCGTTCGGAACGAAATCTTCTACCTTGATCTCAAAATTCCCACTATCCATCAATTCATGAAACGCCATTCCAAGCGTTTCTTCGATACCGCTGCGTACTGATGTCGAGTCCTCTAGTTATACCCCCTCTAAAATCAGTAAAGTCCGCCATCCAAGGCATGTTCTCACCTACCCCGATGACCCCATAACCCTCCTCCAGGAGAAAAGTAAGGCCACCAGTACAGCCTCCCCCCCTCACGACGACCCCTACGTAATTGTACCCCCGTCCCTTGCTCGGTGAAGAAGTGCCAGCTAGTGGCATAGCTGAGCCCGAAGCTTTAAATTACCTTGACAATAATATAATTATCTTAATATGATCCAGGTAGTCCTATCTTGTCCTCCCCCCCGCGACGCCGTAAGCCGAGGTTCGTACCCCACAGCGGTGCCTTCAGCGTCAGCCACAGGATTGTCTGGTTAAGTAGTCACGACCTCTCAAGGTCAACTACGAGATGTCATTTGAAAAAAAAAATGGATCGCCCCAGTCGGCGTACAGTTCTCAGCGAGTCCACAATTGTGTACAAGTATTTACCTACAGTCTTTATAGAAGGGTACCAAGTATCAAAGTATGGTGCATAAGTCCTATTTGTAAAACATGTACAGACGCCAGCACGTCAAGCTACTACAATCTGTCAAATTTCTTTAATAGATTTTCAACTTTATAGCTAAAGCATTAGGTTCATGGTTGGTTGATTGAGAAAGTTTGACAGTTTCGGGTAGCTTGCCCTGCTGGCGCCTGTACCTATGTGCTTATATTCAATCAATCAACTCAGCCTATCGCAGTCCGCTGCTGGATATAGGCCTCACCTAGGCCGGCCACAACACCCTGTCCTCCGCTTTCCGCATCCAGTCTGTCCCAGCCACTTTCTTAAGTTCTTCGGCCCATCTAGCTGGGGGGGGGGGGGGGGGGTCCCACGCTACGCTTGCCAATACGCGGTCTCCACTCCAGCAGGCTTAGTACGAGAACCGTAGAGAAGTCTTGTTGACGGAAGAGTAGACAAAAATGACGTTACCGTGTAGCCAGTACGACGGCAACAAAGTAGCGTAATTCGACTCAGAATTGTTTGTTTTTTATAGGATTTTTTTTTTCTGTTTAATTCTCACTTTTTACAAATAATAAGTCACGCATATAAATACAACTGCGCGAGCCCGTAGCGCCGGAGAAGATCCGATCCTCAACATGTTTTATATGGAATTTTTCACTTTTTGTATGGAATAAAAACTTTTTAGCCAAAAAATAAAACCGACTTCCAAAACAAAACACTACAAAGTGAAAAATAACTTTAATTTCGGTAGTCGGTGGCTTGGGTTTTGTATTTTCGTTTTTTGCCACCGACTTCCGAAATTAAAGTTATTTTTCACTTTGTAGTGTTTTGTTTTGGAAGTCGGTTTTATTTTTTGGCTAAAAAGTTTTTATTTTTCACTTTTTAGTTGTGGAACCTACCCTACACTAATTCGAATACATAATTGAGCACAATAATTGTAGATATAGCCATGTAAATAACAGTGATAGGAAGTTATTAAAACACCATCACATCATCCACATAAAATAAGTGAAAAATATACGCATTATTGAAGCTAACTCAAAAACTCCCCAAGCAAAGTTAATAAAATTTATATGGGACCACCTCGGAAGTATACCCTATCAAACAAAAAAAGAATTTTCTAAATCGGTCCATCCGTCTTTGAGTAATCGCGTAACAAACATACAAAAAAAAAAAAAACATACAGACGAATTGAGAACCTCCTCCTTTTGGAAGTCGGTTAAAAATATGAAAAACTATTACCTACATGTAGTTTTAGGGGGTAATGAGCTTTATAAAGGGGTTCAAAATTTTAATTATTTTTGCGATAGGACACACCGTTGATTTTGTAGATAACCGCCGATACTTTGGGCCGTCGAGTAGAAAGTTTTCTACTGTCTTTAGAATGGCGATTAAAAAATCAAATTGTCTTCACTACCATAGACAATTATCAGTGGTCAGTGTGATGTTGACAGTTGGGATAGAAAACGTTCTTCCGAAATAGTCTACATAAAAAAGGACCTAGACAAAGATCGTTAGACACGAAAGACAAAATGACAAATTGTAGAAGGATTTCTATGGTTCGACGTCAAAAACGAAGAAACGAAATGTCACTTTGTATGAGCTTTGTATAGAAAGAGATGTCTACTCTTCGTAGAGAAAAAAAAAAACGGTCATCCTAAGCCCACAAGACTCGTCTGCTGCACCGGCCATTGGTCCTACGACAGATATTGCTTATATTAAATGAATTTTATATTAATCTGTGTTATTCTTACATACATGACATTTCTGTTTCAACCACCTTTGTGTACGTAACCAACCATACTCGAGTAATTAGGAAACGACCTTCCAGAACTATCCAATACTTAACTATCAGCTGCTATATTACTTAGAAACCCGGCATAACACAACAGCAAGTTACCAACAATGTGTGGCCATTACACGAGCGTCGTTTCTAACTTTGTTATCGGAGCAATCGTCCACTCCTTGACACAGTGTAGGAAGATGGCAGAGTGCTGACTGGCAATATTTATTGTGTGGGTAACAATGGTTTTTTGTTATTTTTTATGCTGTGATGTTTCGCTTTTCATCAGTCTGTGTTTTCGCGTTTTAGCGCCAGTTTCTACCAAGCGGAAAAGTACTCGCGGATGCTCGAGTACTTTTGACATATCTCTGAATAAGTAACTGTATAATATTGACTTTACGTATAAAATTCGACGCAGATATCACGCTTGATAAACGCGTGATGTTTGTGTCGAATTTTATACGTAAAGTCAATATTGATACGGTTACAGTGCTCGAAAGAACTGATCTTTTGGGTGCCGGAAAGGTGATTGTTTTTTGGGTAATGGATATGGAAAATTGTCCTGCTAAGGTGTTCCATAAACTCAGTTTTAGGCTGCGTTTTGAAATACAAGAGATGTAGAGATCGATTCTCCTGCATTTTCAGCAAAATCCTGCTGAACACGTAGTAGCTCAAAATAATCCACTTTCGGTAAATTGTCGTTGTTAATCACAAGAGCTGTTCGAGAACTATTAGTAAATGAACAGAGATATAGGGGAATAAAACGACAACATTGACTATCCCGCTTTTATTAACCAACAATACTTTTATGTAATCCAATTTGAAGACAACCGATAACTTCCTCCCCGTCTGAACAAACCCTTAACTTCACTCATCCATAAATCGGACTACCGGTACCAAAATAATATTAGCACAGTGACTTTGATATATTTACGGTGTTTGTCTGTTTATCCCATAAAACGCGCCGGTACGCAGCGACCACGCAGCCGCAGTGTCGTAAATAATTATTATTGGCGTGTAATAAACTTTTATATTATATATCAGCAATGAGTAATGGAAAGTTTATTAGATTTTTTTTAATTGTTCGTATCAATTAGGCGGAAAAATATTTCGCTTTAATCTCTGGGGTAGGATTTTTCCTGCTGTGATGTTTTAATTTTGTTGTAATGAGAATAATTAGTTTTTGACTTTGTATCTACTTTATAGCAGGAAATTAAATAATTCATATTTGCCTGATTATTACACTGGTTAGAGTTGAATTAATTTATTGTTAAAATTTGTCCTATATTATGTGTGAATCCAGATTATAAACTGAATCTGATCAGTGATTTTTCGTGATTTAGTAACAAACATCCAAACGTACAAATGTTCACATCTAAAATATTATTGTGTATTAAATATTAATTTACTTTATTGTAAACAGGAAAATCACATTACAAAAAAGTATACATTAGAAAACGGACAATGGGCTGTTAGTGTCTATCCGGGATTAAAAAAAAAAAATTGATGAGCCAGAGATTTCCATTTCATTAATATTATGTAGGTATGCAGTCTACACCTTCCTGACATTTTTGTAAATAAGAATAATGAGTAGCATAGCCGCATATCCTAGGACTTTTATTTAAGGCGAAAGTGCCAGAGTAGCTCGCAAAATTCAAATTTTCTTAGTTTTTGAAATTTTCAAGTCAGTATGAGGCTATGTGTTAATCAAAGTATGATTCACGATCGTAACAAGCATATATTGTATATAATATGTATATAAACTTATTTCAATAGTTTTTTCAATAGCTTAGACCCAAATTGCTCTACCAATAAACACTACATTTGAAGTAAACTAGAACAATAAAACCAGAAATTTTGAAAAACTTTATAGATCGTTATAAAATATCGAAATTTAATAAAAAAAAAGATTTTATTAAAAAAAAAAATAAACTAAGTATGTCAGAGGCTTCTATTCCGTTCACTTAGTATGCCCTATTTTTTTCAAGACGGTAAAATGAATCACCCAGTATATATATTATATGATATCCGTTTATATACATATTATATAAATATATATTTTTACGTACACCCGTATGTACAGACGCCAGCACATCAAGCTACTACAAACCTGTCAAATATCTTTAATAGATTTTCTTTAATAGACTTTACCGCTAAAGCATTAGGTTCAAGGTTATTTGGGAAAATTTGACAGTTTCGAGTATCTTGCACTGCTGGCGTCTGTACGTAAAACACTCGAGGAGTTAACTTACTGTTTATTGACAATAATTTATTTATTAGTGTGTCGTCATTAACTGAGTGGGTCGAACTTGTAACGTTCTAGGAAGAACTCATGTTGTTGTTAACTGAACATTTATCCTTAATTTGATAAGTAGGCCTTTGAGTATCCTTATGTGATATACGTATTGATTGGAAATAATAGTATCACTTATTGTTATTATTGCATTTTTTTTAAACCAGTTATTTTTTTTTTATTATACCCGGCCAAGTGCGTGTATGACTGTCGGACCACGCACAATGAAGGGTACTATAGTTGGGATGAATTTATCTCAAGAACAAACTTAACATTGTAGTTGAAAAACCTGTTCTCTCTTATATTCTGTAAAATTTTAACGGTGTGAACTTCTGGTTGTTGTTACACTTAGGTACATATAATTTAGTTGTATAGTAATCTGTGGAAACTGTTTCTGGATTGTGTTGAACTATTTGTATACATATATTTGTTATTGCATCTGTTTGTTTCCCAAATAAAATAAAATAAAATAAAATAAAATTCCAACTGCAAATGCAAGTTTGTACGCACAATATTGAGAGATATACCATATTATTTTAAGGCCATAGACATGTTATAGATTTTCCTGTAATATCCTATATATTATACTATATATTATAGAACTGTTTTCTGTTTTGGTTTTTCAAAAAACTAGGCTTAGTAGTTTCGGAGATAAGGGGGGCGAATGGTCAATTTTCGTCTATTTTCTTAAATAACTTTAAAACAATTTATTTTAAAATTATAAAAATAGTATATACATATGTGAGACCCTCACAGTAAGCCCTTTCATTTGATATGTCTTACGGTACACTTTACAAAACTTATTTTTATTTTCTTATTTGGCCACAAAATTGACTCCCATATTCAAAATGAATTTATAAATTTTCATTTCACGTTCGTGTTTGGGTTACAGAAATTCACACGTGTACCAAATTTCAAATTAATCGGCCATTAGATTCGGAGCAAACTGGCTGTGACAGACGGACAGACAGACAGACGAGTCCTATCCTCGATCCTATCTCTCTCTGCAGTCGGTCTCTCATATCTGAGGATCGTGCTCAGCTTCGGAGTTGCATCTGGAGCGGATGATCCGCCTCCACCGGTTTCTGTCCAGCGCATCCCTTACCACCGTGTAGAATTTGAGGACGATGATTCCTTCACCTGATCGCTCCATCGTGTTGGTGAACGACTTTTGCCTTCGGTGTTCCCAACCACAATCAGTTTTTCCAAACTTTCATCGCCTCTGCGTACTATGTGGCCGAAATAGGAGAGAATGCGTTGTTGGCATATGGTCGACAAGCGGGTTTTTGTTCGAAGCTGAGTTAAGATCGATGCATTGGTGCGTTTGGCAGTCCACGGTATTCTCAACATTCGTCTCCAGCACCACATGTCGAATGCATCAATCCTTTGCCTTTCACGGGCTAAAATGGTCCACGTTTCCACTCCATATAAGAAGATCGGGAATACTAGGGCTCGTATCAATCTCATCTTGGTGTTGATACCAATTCCTCTCTTCTTCCAAATGCTATTTAAGCGGGTCATAGCATCCTTGGCCATCCCAATGCGCCTTTTGATTTCGGGGACACAGCTACCATCATTGCAGATTTGCGAGCCAAGGTAGGTGTAGTAGTTGACGATGTTGATGCCAGGAATGTTGCAGGTGACATTTGATAGCTTCCCGGCTCGATCCACAATCATTACCTTGGTTTTCGCTCTATTTACTGCAAGACCAATGTTGCCACTTTCAGTCTCGAGTCTTTGGAACAACTCACTCAAATCTTCCATGGATGTTGCAAGGAGAACGGTGTCTCGGCATATCGGAGATTTGATACTCTTTTTCCACCTATAGGGAAACCCTTCTCTCAGCATTCGGTGGTCTTCCGAATTATGTACTCTCCATATATGTTGAAAAGGGCAGGGGATAATATGCAACCCTGTCTCACACCTTTTTTAGTTTGGAACATATAAGAGCATTCAGTACCTATCCTAATGAAAGATTGATTCTTTGTGTATAGACTCTGGATTAGAGCGACAAGGTGTTCAGGAACTCCCATTTCCAGTAGCAATTTCCACAGTTTGTCCCACTGTACGCAGTCAAAAGCTTTTGTATAGTCTATAAAGCAAAGGATCACGGGGTTGTTGAATTCCCTACTCTTCGCAATGATTTGGCGGATGTTCAGTATCTGCTCCCGCGTTCCTTTGCCCCTGACGAAACCTGCCTGCTCTTCGGGTATCTGCCGGCTTAAAAAGTAACTTAGACGTCGATTGATAACATGCAGGAGGATCTTACTTGCATGAGATATTAACGCTATCGCCCTGTAATTTCCACAATCTTTGGATGAGCCTTTCTTGTGTAGCGGTATGAAAACCGATTCTGTCCAGTCTCTTGGCCATCTTCCGATTTTCCAAATGGTGTTACATATTTCGGTGATAACTTTAGTGCCCAGTTGTCCTAGGTTTTTTAGTATTTCGGCTGTTATACCATCTTTACCTGGTGATTTCTTACACTTGAGAGCTTTGATGGCATGCTCAACTTCCGAAGTCAAAATATCAGGCTCTTCTGTAGACCATGTTATTTCAGCGTTTGTAAACTCATTCGTGTCATACAGCTCCACGCAGTAATTTTTCCAGCGATCTAACACGTCAGCCACATCTGTAAGTAGACGCCCATCTTTATCATGAATGGCACAGGTCTTCGGTTTACGCGTTCCAGTCAATTCTTTTACCTTTTGTTCGAGTGCTATTCGAGTTCGTGACAGATTCCGTTGATGTGGTCGTCATAATCATTCCGACAGCGTAGTTGAACTTGGCGGCTCAGTTCTGAATACCGCTGTTGGTCTTCAGGTGAACTTAAGCCGTTTTCCCTAAGTTCACGTCTCTCAAGGATAATTTGCGCTGTCTCTTGTGTAATAAATTCTTTCATGACAGGTTTTGCCAGCTTGTTGTCAGTAGCTGTTTTCTCTATTACCCTCTTCAGTTCTTCCCACTTACGAGTACCGTCGCTATCTGTTATATCATTCGGAAAGTTTATCATTCTCTGTTCCAAGTTTTCTTTGAAGCCAGTGTCGATCTTATAAAAGTACCGTTTTCCTTTTGAGATACGGAACCCTAAAAAGTAGCTGTGCTTGGTCGGTTTGTTCTCTAGCTGGCTAAAACATGTATATCTACGTATCCACGGCAGAATACTGGAGAAATCCACTATCTAAGGGTCGGTTTTTGATCCGTAGTTAACTCAACCAATGGTTAAAAAATTTCGCTAAATGTGAAAAGCCAAACATGAATGAGTTATGCCATTAGTTACTATTTTTAGTATGAACAACATGAATACATACATGTTTAGCCTTTCACAGTGATCCAAAATTCAACCATTATTTAGTAGTGTTTCACCATTATTTGAGTTAACTACGGATCAAAAAACCTAACTCTATCCCGGTTTACGTTACGCATAAATAGATTAAATATTCACTTATGATTTGACGAACACTCCTATCGAAACCAAGATGTGTTATCGAAACTACATTTAGTTCAGCATTTTCTTGGCGTGGCGTGGTTTGCAGCGTGGGGTTTTAAGCGCATAATAGCATTAATTTTCTTCTATTCTCCTATCCATATAAAAACACTCATATTTACCTATATATTATCAAGTGCTATTAGGGCGTAAAGGTCAATAGCCTAGTGTGCATATTAATCATGTACTATCTGTCTGTCTGTGTGTATGTATGTGTCTGAGTATCTATGGGTGATCACAATGAACTATTTACGTGTGGTCACAGTAATTTCAGAGAAATCGCTGACAAATGCTTCGCTCTTTTTACTAGTACAAATATGCATTTTTTTTTTCAAAGCGTCATTGGTTATACTTATTGTCGGTACTTGGTAGTTGACGTATATATATATATATATACATATTATCCCTCCCTATTTACCCTCCAAAAAAAACTAATAAGAATAATAACCAATATAGAACCAACAGATAGTTGCAAGCCTTACTTCAAGGACCACAAGATTCTCACCTTGGTTAGTATTTATATATTAGAATTATGTAAACTAGTCCGTAAATATCCAGAGTCTTATACCACACGGGGAGACACACAAACAAATTATTCGATGCGCCATAAAAACAGATTAAATTTGCCCCCCTCCCGCCTTAAACTACACTCATCTAGTCCATATTCAATGTCTATAAAAATATATAACAAATTACCAGAAGACATATAACAACAAAATAAAACCAATATCTTTTTAAATAAATTAAAGCAATTCTTAATTAAAAAAAGCTATTATACATTACAAGAATATTTAACGGATAAATTAAATAAAAACATTTAACTACGAAAAACAGATATCTAACAAGCAAAAGAATAAATAAATAATAATAATAATTACACTATGATATTTAATAATTATACTACATTTATAATAATGAACAATTTTTAAGCAAGTAAACAAATTAATTGATTTTAAATATAATTAAATAAATAGATAATTAATAGTTATTTAAAAATAAACATAGCTAAATAAATAATGTAAGAATACATAATAAATACATATAATTAAATAATAATTAATGATACTTATTCAAAAATATATACGTATAGGTATAACTAAATGAATAATGTAAAAGGATACATAATAAATATAATTAAAT
Organism: Dicycla oo; assembly: GCA_948252095.1. Classification (NCBI taxonomy): domain Eukaryota; kingdom Metazoa; phylum Arthropoda; class Insecta; order Lepidoptera; family Noctuidae; genus Dicycla; species Dicycla oo. The sequence continues at coordinate 7,437,721 of OX411710.1, read as the reverse complement.
AAATACCTAACTAAAAATACATATTAAATATATTTAAATAAATAATTAGTATAATTAATTAAATAAATAATTCATGAATATATGTATAAATATTTAATATAAGTATATAAATAATTACTTCGAATTCAAAATTTTTTAGATAAATGGAAATATAAAATAAATGTAACATGGTAACAAGAGAATTATTAAAGCGCTCATTCCTCTCTCCTCTTATTTAAAATTTTGCTGTGCCCGACAGGGTCCATAATTGTTTCTAAATATATATTTTAACTACCACCTGTATGTGTACATTATGGATTGCAATAAACGATTTTGAATTGAATTGAATTGACATATTTCAGGGGACTTTTTACAGAACGTGAATAATGATAAATGCGTGTTGTAACTGAGTTCTTGCTTGAAAGACAGACAACGCACAGCCTAGACTACTTATAATACAGGACCTACAAAAATATATTGCTAGGTGTGCCATTTTTGAAAATACCAATTTATGTCAATGCCTTTGCATGTGCAAAGCCATTATTCAGCAAGAACTTTTATGGCAGAAAAGTTACTTTTACATAAAAGGTGGCGTTATAGTCGTTTCTAAGTTGCAGTAGTAGGTAAGTAGAGCTAATGCAAAAGGAAAAATTGCATTCAACAGAATCGACCGATTCCGACAAAAGACTTTGACACGAAAAGACATCTATCCTAGAACTAACAATAAGCACTAATGGAATCAGTGTACCTACCTATAAGTACCATAGTTAGGAACCCAGACATGTTCGTCCATTTTCCGTTTATGATTAACCTACAGTAATCCACTGCTGGACATGAGCATCTCCAATTGCACGCCATTCAGCTCGATTTTCGGCAACTCTCATCCAGCTGCTACCCCACATTGTGAAAATCGTCACTCTATCTGAGGGCGCCTTATCTTACGTTTGCCGATTTGCGGTCACCACATTTCAGCTCCGTAAGTCATAACAGGCAGGACGCACCGATTGAAGACTTTAATCTTTAGGCTTTGCTGAATACGTGAAGAGAAACTCGACGAAGCTTCCACGCTGCCCAGCCTAGCAGAATTCTTCTGTTAGCTTCCTTCTCAAAGCTGTCCTTAACAAACTTCAGAGTTTGCCCGAGGTAAACGTACGTGAGGTTCTCAAACAACGTGCGCGTGCTCTTTGAACACAACCTGGGTTTTTAAAGCACGTGGCTTTACTTGCCCAGCATTTCCGGATGTGTCACTTAATGACACTCCATTGCATAGGGTCTATAAATTTAAATATTTGGGTCACTGGGTCACCGATGATTTGAGTGATAATGTAGACATTGAGAGGGAACGCAGGTCTCTGGCTGTCCGTTGTAACATGCTGGCACACAGGTTTGCACGGTGTACGAATTCAGTTAAAATCACGCTTTTTAAAGCTTTTTGTCAGTCTTTCTACACCTGCAGCCTGTGGGTCAGTTATTCGCAGCGGGCCTACAGCGACCTGCGTGTCCAATATAACAATGCACTCAGGGTACTGTTGGGGCTGCCGTGGCGATGCAGTGCGTCAGGGATGTTTGCTGAGGCGCGGGTTGATGGCTTTGCCACTATCATTAGGAAAAGATGCGCCTCCCTACTCACTCGCGTTCGTGGCAGCACTAACACAATACTGGGTGTTTTTACAGACCGGTGGGAGTCCCCCATGCTGCAAAGATGGGTGCGGCTTCATGTCTCTATGTAATCGTGTTGTCAATACTAACATTAGTTTTTTAAGTATATTGTTACTAACAAAATTATGGACTTGGTCTGAAATAAACGTTTATTATTATTATTATTTGTCCAAGTTCATCTGGAGACTAATGCGTACAGAAGAATCAACTATGCCGTCAGCATCTGCTGCAAGTCCTGCAGCAATTCAGCCAGTATGCTGAATTGACGATGTCATCTGCAAATCTCAAGTGTGAGATGTACCCGCCGTTGATGTTAATACCGCGTCCAGTAGGATGCGCAATTTTACAAATTTACCCTGTATATTTGTGAAATGATTTTACCTATTTGTTATGGACATGATACCAGCCGACCTATTCTTTAAGGGCCTTAGCACATCTCTTCCGCGAAACCGAGAAACCATCTCACCATGAAAACTTAAGAGAAGAGAGCTTAAAGTAGTAGTCTTTCCACGTAATGCTAGGGATTGACACTATTGACAGCTCTCTTCACATAAGTTTATACAGATTAAACCGGCAAATCTAAATCTATAGAATGCTTACGTTATTTGTACTGGTATAAAAGATGGTATGGCTAGAAAGATGGGTGATCTTTCTAGCCATACCATACTGGTCTACTGAGACGACGGTTAGTACAGATGTAGGTATGAAACACATGCTGCGCCGATCCCAATGGGGTTACAACTTGTAAGCTTGTCATAGGTGACAGCACTGTTCACTACCGCCATTGTTTTGTTTAAAAGTTAACTTTGTGTCGATCACAAATTGAACGAAAACTAAATAAATATGTATGCTACTCGGAGTGTAGCACTATTAAAAGACGAGCTAAGGAAAAGGGAAGCGTCTACCACTGGTAAAAAGCAGCTGTGGTGGAAAAAAAATATGAATATTTTATAATTTTATGGTTATTTTATGCTTGTGGTCATTCAGTTCTATTTTTATAAGACTGGAAACGTACGACAGGAATAACCTGATCGGAATTGAAAACCACTCGAGGATGATCTTCCTGACTGAAAAACTTCAGAGATGTTAATTCTAGCACTGATCTAATATGATAATATAAACACACATACACACACACACACACATTTACTATAATTTACATAATATGACACCACAAGTGCCTGTATGTAATGCAAATACACTTACCTAGTTCTTTTGGGAGTATCACCTTTTAGGTTTATAAAGGATAGCACATTCTCGACGAAATATCAGGTTTCCATTTTTCTTCGGAGAGCTTTCCACACAGTTTTCGTCCTTTATCATCTTTTGGAAATACATTGATCCCCGTATTTTTGCAGTCAACAGCTGTACAACGGGCCATATTACTAATTTTATGGCACTACGTTTAACAGTGATAGTTGACTTTGTTGAAAATGTCTAAGTCCGCCGTTGTGCACTATTTTTTTACTTGTGCATACAATTTCAATAAATAAAGTATCCAGAACGATGGCCTGGATGGATGGTTGTTGTGTTATGCAAATTGGGAAAGTAGATTACAAGGGATGAAATGTTAACACCTATTAATTATTCGCTTTTCATTTCATGAAGATTTGCGTGACACTATCATCCGAAATGCTTATTTTAGAGTCGTCACATACCTACTAATCATTAATAATTGAAAGTTGTTTAGGTTTTTCCTTTGTTTTCGATTTCCTAGTTACTTTTGAGTTTTAATTACTTTGGATATGAATCGTTAAATGTTGTAATTAATTGAACGAGCCTGAGAGAACATAGGTAGGTACCGTAACATAAATCTATGGCAGGCAGATATTAGTGCCGATTCTCTTGTTCAATAGCGAAACTAAAATAAGAGAATCGCTATCTTTTACTAACAGACAGCGCAAGAAAGGGACGGCTATAGCTATGAACTAAGTTAGAGATGTCAAACTAGTTTACGCTTTGCGCTTCACCGTGTTTTAGTTGGCATGTTTTTACGTGTCGTCTTTTGTAAGGAAATATTAATTCAACTAAATTTGACAGCTCTAATATAGACAAAGACAAAGACAAAGTTAGCAATACTCGTAGCCTAAATTAAGTTTAGTTTGTGCACAACAATATCGGCACCAATTTTTTTACGATTACTGAAATGATATGATAACATACGCAATTTTTGCTAATTAATCGATTGGCACTCTCACATTTTTGGCAATTTTTTTTTTTTTGTTGCGAATTCCCTTTTATCACAATCAAATATCCAAGCGCCTACAAATATTGTAAGGTAATAAAAAAGCTATTACAGTAATAAAAATGCCTGATCAATAAACACATTAGCACCTTTCAGAGATAACTATCATCCATTTGTCGTCTGTTGTACAAATAGCAATTAGTGCTCGTCTTTTGTCTGTGTTATCGACGCCATGTTGGATTCCTGAACGTAGCCTGAATGAATAGGCGCGAAGGCACACGATTGATCTAAGGATTATTGTGAATGGAATATTTGCTGGCAATACTATTGTGAGAGGAATTAACCTATTTCTGTTGATTTAAATTAGATATGTTATCTCTTAACGTAAGTAAATAAAAGAGCTTTGTGATTTTGCTATGCGATGAGAGAATAATGCGCACACTTGAGTCTGCTTTTCTTTCTCTTCTGTAATTGAAAATCTAATAAAGCTTATTACTCGTCCTGAGACAGGATTTCAGGGTTGACCGATATAACTTGACATCTCACCTGTTTCTCCCCCAAGAAGGCGAAGGGGATATAATAGGTCTTTACCTATGAAGTTGCCGTTTTACAATACTGGCCGTTTGAAACGTAATTTATGTATGCCTGGCAATATATTCTAAATTCAAATTAATTTTATTTCAAAAATATGGAATTCTCTTTTCAAATTCAGTCATTTGTTTATTGATTAGAGTTTTGTTTTCACATTTGTATCTTTTTCATCAATATGGACACGATAATTGTAATTATGGAATACGAGTTCCGTCGCGGTAGAAATGCCGCACAAATGGCTCGCAACATTAATTACGTGTACGGAGTGGACACTACAAACGAACACACGCCTCGTTATTGGTTTGAACGCTGCCGACATGGAAATTTTGATCTAAAAATGAACCCCGTGGCCACCCGAAAACTAAAGTCAGCAACGACGAATTAAAGGCGAAAGTAATAAATAAATAATAAATTTATTTAAATCAAGGTGGGTACAACAATTTCTTAATCTAATAACAATTTAAATCTTAGTTTAGAGGTTGGACGCTGTCACATAGAATTATGGAATTCTCTATTTTCTCCTACTATATTGATTGTAATTTCATGTTGTTACTAACATAACATTTTGGAACCCATACTATTTATTATGAAATAGATCTGACCTCAAAGTTGCAATCGTTATTACACGAGAAAAACGATTTTGAATTTTGTTTAGTGTATACATATTTGTGCTCGTGACTGTACTCGTATTATAGGAGTTAGTGAGCTGTTGACTTAGACACAACCTTGAACTAACTGTAAAAACATAACAAAGTTATTGCTTAAAAAAGAAAACAAAAAACATGATAAGCCTACCGTAAGGTTATACAAAATGATATCAATAAATATCTACCACTTACGTATACAAACAATACTATACACCTAATTATCCCTAATTACTGTTTTAACCATTAAAAGTAATTCTGTCTGATCATAAGTCAAAGTTAATAACCAATTATTCAAATTATGCTTGACCTCACGTTTGGTTAAATTATATATTGCCAGTATTGCATTGGCTTCATTATACAGTCTAGAGCTAGCGACCACATATTGGCGGCTTGCAAAAGCTGTTCTGCAGCTAACGCCGGGATATACAACTGCACCGGAGTGCCTTTTATTAGTTTTGTCGTTTAGAGGTAGCCGGGAGTATCTTCTGAGAATCGTCTTTTGTATGTATAGCTGTCTCACGGTAAGTACGCGGCATTCAGCATATAGTTTGGTGGTTTGTTGGTGACAATCGAGGCTTATGATGAATCAAAAATCACCACCACCGCCCTTCACCACTTCCTAGTGCTTTAGCTGAGGAGAAGAAGTGGCGCAACAAACTCCTCAGCAGCACAGCTGTCTGTTTAGTTAAATAAAAATATATATATATATATATTTCTATACAACACTGTGCAAATTATATGCAAGTACATTACGCAACACAAACATTAAATTAAATTTAATTATTTGCTATAAGTCAGCTAGCACACGCCAATATACTTAAAAAAAGAAGAAAAAAGAAATCGAAAAATCGAAAACTATACTCAAGCAGAAACAAAATACAAAACTAAAAACGTAAGCAGAACTTTATACCTATATTAAAAGCCTCCAGTAATAAAGGGCGTGCCCACTTACATATAGCCGTACATGTAGTCATAACTCTAAGTCACAAATGATAAACTAGGACCAACGAATTAAAATAAACAACGAGTTAAATTACTAATAACAATACAAAACCAAGGTCAGCAAGACGACCAGTCACCACAAGCAGCACCCGTTCACGAGGATAACGCATAGATCTGCCATTACCCCCCTCGCCATATTTGAGGGAAGGAGGCAACCCGACCCCCGACCCTACCGCAAGCAGTGACATCTAAGTGAGCATGACGAACTTGCTGCCGGTTGCTCAGACAAGAATAATTATGATCAATTGTCGAGGTCAATACCACTCATAAAAAAAACATTGTAATGAGTAGATTATGTCAATGATAAATAAAAATAAAATTAAAATAAATTGACCTTTACAGTCAAAGAAAATAAATCATTATATGAACTCATCTAACCTGTAAATCACCTTCCAGACTGCCCACTGCGATCTATGCAGCATAAGAAATAGGGTTTTATAGGTACCACCCCACATAGGTATACAGTAGGTTAGTAAAGATTGGCAGAGGGCAGTATATACCATATAGATTTTAGATCTGCAGTAGATCTAAGCTTCTTAAAAATACGCTTCCGACTGTTGTGGCGCGCAGCCGTGACACAGCGCGCGCGCAAGCGTCTATGCTAATTAAATCCGCTTCAACCGCTGTCGCAAAACTGTGATTGAACTATGAACCAAACCGCCCGCGGGTGTGATCAAGTGATTTGGTGCATGTGAGACTCCTGTGATTAAGATCTGTGCTTCAAAGCAGGAACACCGTGTCGTCGCCAATTTTGTCGTGAACACGTGCCGCGATGGAAGACCAAAGGTAAGGCGTGCCTCCCTTGCAATCCTCACAATTGATCGCCCGTTCATCATCAAGTTTTCTAGGCGAACACCGCCATCCTTTAAATACAGTCCACTTAAACTAAAAACCATTTTTACAAAATCGCCTACATAACGTGGTAATTGTCCATACCACTGTTTTTGGTGGCCTTAGAATACGGTTTCTGAGAGCAACCACCTGTGGACGCCAATCAAGTCGCTCGTCTAACACTATTCCAAGGTATTTGACGCTGGTCACTCGCATTAAAGACAAACAGTCGCAGGCCGTAGGCTCGGCACATGTATGAAGTTTCAATAACTTAGTAAACTTGGGTGGAAAGAGGAAGTTGACTATACTCAATCTACGGCTGAGTTAGCAGCAGCTTTCAACGTTTGCATCAAAACAATATTGGTCCATTTGCGTCAAATTGGCAAGGTAAAAAAACTTGATAAGTGGGTGCCGCACGTACTGAACGATCGCCAACGTGACGAACGCGTTGAGGAATGCCTTCCATTGCTTAACAGACACAGAAACGAAGGGATTTTGAACGCATTGTCACTTGACACATGAAAAATAGATTCTTTTTGATAATCGTAAGCGTTCATCATGTTGGTTAGACCCTGGTTCAGCGGCTAGGCAAAAAACAAACGAAAACTTACCTAAAAAAGTCATAGTCACCGTTTGGTGGTCTAATGCTGATATAATTGATCACAGTTTCTTACCAAATGGCACCAGCATTAATGCGGATGTGTACTGTAAGGAACTGGACACAATGATGGAGAAGCTAGTCGCAACAGCGTTTTAAGTATGATAGCCAGTAGACTTGACTGCCTGTACATGGGTCGATGTATTAATGCTCACATGAGTATTGATACCTCGATTCATGGGTCAGGCAGGGGGCGAGTAGATTAAGGTTGAATTACTAACACTAGTTATAAGTTATTTTGCTACTAACAAATTGGATCCTAGTTATCTTAAATAAACGTTTTATTATTATTATTATAAATATCCGACCAGCCTAGGTTAATCGCTCGTCCCCGCTGCTCCTATACCACAACGTTCGACCTCATATGGTACAACAGACGGGCTCTAAGCTACAAGAGCTAGGGTTGGAAGTTTTGCGTCATCCACCGTACTCACCAGACCTTGCGGCGACGGACTTCTACTTTTCAAAATTTAGACAACTCCTTGGCAGGGAAAAATTAAATACCCGAGAGGCAGTACAAAATGCCTTTGAAGAGTTTGTTAGCTCCCGTACACCTGACTTCTTCAAGAAGGGCATTGAAAAATTGCCACTGCGCTGGCAGAGATGCATCGATAGCATGGGTGCATATTTTGATTGATAGAAATAAAAATACATATATAAAAATTACTTTAACTTTCTGCATACTAAACGGCAATTTCATAGGTAAAGACCTAATATTACAGTTCAAATTTTTAAAGTTATGAAAGACACTGACTGACTGGCTTAAACCGTGAAAGCTGAATAAAAGATTGTCTTTATTCAAATAACACTTTTCAGATACCTAATCGCTTTATAAATATACAATAGTTAGAACGTAGACAGCCGTTCTATTTTCTTTCTCAACATGCTATATCAACACACGACTAAAAGAAAAGTTCACAGTAAGTGAGTCTGCACTTACCTTGTTTCCGATTGTCTGGGGATGGCATGGTGGGCGGCGACGCCCTTTCACTTTAGTTCTGAAACAATACAACACTTTTAAAATTCATTTTTTTTATTACATACCTACTCCTAAAGTAATGGATAATAGGCATATTTGGTACATATTAAGGCTGACACAGGGGCTTGTGGCTAAGTGATAACAGCCGAACGGTTCGATCGATCAGGTTAAGCTACTCTTGCCGTGGTTGGCTCGAGGATGGGTGACTATCTTTACATAACAAGACCCCTCCGCGCTTCGGAATGCGCGTTAAGCCGTTAGTTAGTCCCGGCTGTCATGCGTGGATCATTGACAGTCGTTCCGGATCGTCAGAAGCCCGAAAGTCTGACAACCAGTCTTACCAAAGGGGTATTAACCAGTAACTGGGTTGTGGTGGTTAGACAGGTAGTCGCTCCATGTAAAATACTGATATTCAGCTGTATCCGGGTAGACTGGCCGACCCCAACATAGTTAGGAAAAGGCTAGGCAGATAATGATAAGGCTGACGCAGATTTGGCCGGGCCGCGCCGCATTTCAAAGGCCCTTAACCCACGAAAGAATCTTCTAACTGACAAGCTATGATGTGTTAACAAAAGATTATATCCATTATCAGAAAAAACTCAGGCTGGCACAATTGCCTCTAGATGGCAGGCATAAGTTTGCCATCATAGACAATAACATAGAGGTAGCAAACTTTCATTCGTGAATGCTCTTTTATTTATGAAGTTACAGACCTGGTTTTTAGGGTTCCGTACCTCAAAAGGAAAAACCGGATCCCTTATAGGATTACTCGTGTGTCTGTCTGTCCGTCTGTCACAGCTAATTTTCTCCGAATCTAATGGACCGATGAAGTTGTAATTTGGTACACATATGACTTTCTGTAACCGAATCATGGATGTGTAACGGAAATAAATGAATTTTGAATACCTATGAGGGTCACTTTTGGGGGCAAATAAGAAAATTAAAAAAAAAAGTTTTGCAAACTGTACCGTGTGACATATCAAATGAAAGGGCTTACAGTGAGGGTCTCAAATAGATTATTTTTTAATAATTTTAAAATAAATAGTTATAAAGTTATTTAAGAAAATAGACGAAATTTTACCATTCCCTCTTATCTCCGAAACAACTGAGACAATTTTTTTTTAAAACAGAAAATACACTTAAAGAAAATAGTTCTATATCTATAGATTACAGGAAAACTTATAAGAAGTCTATGATCGTAAAATAACATAGTAAATCTCTCAATATTGTGCATACTAACTTTTGCAGTTGGAATGTATGGGAGAACATATTTTTCAATTACAATGTTAAGTTTGTTCTTGGGATAAATTCATCCCAATTCATCCCAACTATTGTGCCCCCTTCATTGTACTTGGTCCGACACGCAATTGGCGGGTTTTTTTTTGTTCACAGCCTTGAATCTTTGCCAAGTGATCGAATACACTAAAATAAGTTGAAGAAAAAACTTTATATCGTCGTAAACAAATAAATTAGATCACACACATAGATCTCAATTATGTGTGGGCGTTTTTAATGATTACAGTGAATGGCGTAGTTCTGACGTGTATGCACGCCATTACATCATTTAAGCAACTAAATTCACTCCGACTGAATGTGATGTCGATATATGACGTCACAATCGACTGAACAACGGAAACGATGCTCGCAAGCCGAATTGACAGTTTTGGAACTGACAGGAATGAAATTAAGTTCTGGAGGGTAGTGGGGCTATATCGAAATATTTGAGCTGTAGGATTTGAAATACATAAATTGGTAAAAATGTCTGAATAAAATCATTTAGATGACGTCATTCTTAACGATAGAAATAAGTAGGTCTAGGTAGGTCAGGTTGTATACTTCCCCGGACTAAACACATTAGATAGGTACAGTCGAGTTCACTAATATATTGGCAGTGACAATGTTTCAAAATATTGTAAGCTTTAAAATGATCATATATAGTTCTATACAAACTTAGACATTAATAAAATGTTATCATATAAACTGTTCATATTATGTTACGGTCATGCAGTCAAAAATATCTGACTAAATTATAAATATCTAAATACTCTAGATTTCAATATATTTGGTGCGACCTATGATTCGTAAATATCTATGTGCTTTGAATATTCAACTAAATGACCTTTATCATTAAATTTATTTTTGCTTGCCGGAGCAAGTACGAGTGCAATGCAGTGTTGCCGTTCGTAATAGGACTGTATCAATATGACAACGTTGCGCAGTAGCAGTATTATTTAATGAATTAAGTTTTAGGAAATCTTAGGGTCAACGCAGACTATACGTACCTATTTAAAACTTTTCAGTCGGTTTTAAAAATAAAAATAGCATTTTAAGCACATTAGTAGGTATTTCATTTTTATTTTATTATTCTTAAATTTTTATTTTTTCTTCTGAAAACCTAACATTTAAAAGAAAAAAGATTACAATAGGATATACGTCTGTAAAGAGATTGTTTAAAGAATTTGAGAAAACAATTCGAGACATGTCTAATTGTCAAGATATTCTTCATAGAAAAATTGCATAGATATTTGTGAACCTAACTTTGCTCTAAATAATATGAACAATTGATTGCGCACAATTTTTAGAGTATTTGTCTGTAGCAATATTTTGATATAATGTAGTCACATATTTATGATGTCACAGATTGTTTACAATTTATTGGAAAGTAAAGCTATTTAGAGTTTTATGTAACTTTCCATTGCCTTTGATATATATTTTTGATTCATGAACATGCTCAGATATTAAAGAACTCGACTGTACCTACTACTGTAGACTCACACAGCCTTACTAATAAAGTTTTACACCCGAGTTATAGCGGAATTATAACACCTTTGGCTGTTTTAAAAAGTGTTATAACTCCGATATAAGTCATGAGTAAATCTTTATTAGTAATTCTAATGAATTTATAATGAAAAGCAGTAGTAGCAACGACCTTTGTCAAAAAACTCAAGTGAGAACCTCAGATCCCTCAGACCTGTCTGTCGCGTCCGACCTAGACTAGAGCCAAGAGCAAACCCATCATAAATAATAAAAAAGATATCTATAGGTATGACGGCGCTGCCAATGGCGCCGTCTACTTTTGTTACAAAGTAACTGGAATCACGGGCTGGTGACAGTCACTCTAACAAAGCGTTCGCATGGATGGTGGCGTGTTCCATACTAACCCAACAAGATCTACATTATGTTCAACTGTATCAATCAATTTTATTTGTTTTTAACTTTTAATTTTTTTGATGTGAAAACGTCTTTTCGCTCGGTGTCCTGGTGGTAAGTTCAATATTTCTGACCGACAAAACATGTAAGATTTCAACCGCGTATAACTACGAGACTTTTAATGCTAGAGTAATGGTTGAGCTTTCAAAAGATAGTTCATATTTATAACAATTTTAAGGTTGCATAGAATTTGCCTATGACGTCACACTGCGAGTGCACGCCCATGCGCGCGACCCTCTAGTTTTCACTATGTGTCGATATGTAAATTCGTATAGCGCAAAAACTTGTTTAGCTATGTCAGTTATTCTGGTGTCTTAGTCAAGAATTGATAAAGCACTACCAGGATCTAAAGAGAAACAACAGTAATATTGGCCAAAATAGTGTTAAAAATGAATATGAAGTTGACAATAGCAAAATAATGTCAGATGTCGTCTCACATCAGTCGTAAATCTGCTCAGAAATGAAAAAAAACTCCATTCGAAGAAAGCTTGCATCAAAAGAAATGCAATGAGTCTAAAAAGTCTAATGCCGAGCAAATACAATAGCTACTGCAGTGTCAGAAACCGTAAGAAAATCTGTTGCAAATAGCAAAAATTTAAGATGTCGTCTCATATTGGCCGTCAATCTGCTCAGAACTGAAAAATATCATAATCGGAGAAAGCTTACTTTATAAGGAATGCAATGAGCCTACTATGTGTTGTGTTGAGCAAATACAATGGCTACGGCAGTAAATCGGAAACCGTAGTGAAATTTTAATCTGCTTTCACGAAAACAAACGGCGCGACTCGAACTGCGCCTACATATTATTTTTTTTTATTATTTATTTATTATTAATCTTTAATTCAGGTAGAACCCATAAAATTGTCAGTATTCCTTAACCTATGTTAGTATAAGACTTTAACACACAACAAATAATACTTAATTTCGCCACCTCACGGCTACACCTGGCAACAGTACATGCACTGCGCACGGGTGCCCCATAATGCGGCCTTCAGTCTTACTAGCAACAACGCTCAGGAGACTGTTGTCGCCACCCCGCATCCGACGCAGCAGCGAAGCGGATCTTTTACGAATAATCGCAAAGAAGTCGTCTGTACGCGCTGCTGCGAACATCCCTGATGCGCTACAGAAACGAGGTAGCGCCAGCAATATCCTAAAAGCGTTGTTGTATTGCACACGCAGGGTATTAAACGTTTTCTGCGTGTATCTGGTCCACAAACTGCATGTATAAAAGGTCTGGCAATAAGCCCTGAACAGAGTTATCTTGACATTGTCGTCGCACTTTGCAAATTTGCGGGCCAGCATGTTGCATCTTACGGCCAATGCCCTACGCTCCCTCTCAATGTCATAGTTATCAGTGCCATCCTCTGTAACCCAGTGACCAAGGTACTTAAACTGTTTGACTCTGTTTAGATTGGCACCACACAGCGAGACTGGTGGTACCACTTCATAAGTCTTATTTTGTGCCATAAAAACTAACAGCTCGATTATAATAGGTTGGGGAAAAAGTTTCTTCGCATTTTTTAAGAAAATTCAAAACATTTTTTAATATAGTTTATTTACATTTAACTAAAGTATGTAGGTACCATTTTGTTCGATAACTTTTTGCCATCTTGTAGGTAGGGACATGATCCCATTGCTATAGAAATTTTGGGACTTCTGGTCAAAATACCGCGACAAGTGGTTTTGGCAGTCCTCTCGTGATGTTAACCTGACACTGCCTAAAGAATTCTGAAGAGACCGAAACAGGTGGAAATCTGAAGGTGCAAGGTCAGGACTATACGGCGGATGCATTAACACCTCCCTGCCAAACTCTCTTAATTTTCGCTGAGTGGCTAAAGATGTGTGAGGTCTAGCGTTATCATGATGAAAAACCACACCCCTTCTGTTGATTAATTCCGGCCGCTTTCTCTCAACTTCTTGCTTTAATCTCATCAGTTGTTCGCAGTAGAGTTCAGAATCGATGGTCCTGCTTGGTGGTAACAGCTCATAATGAATAATGCCCTTCCAATCCCACCACACACACAGCATCACCTTGTTGCGAGTTAACCCGGGTTTCGCCACAGTCTGTGAAGCCTGACCGGCCTTTGACCACGACCTTTTTTGCACGTTCTTGTCAAACGTGATCCACTTTTCATCACCGGTTATCAGCTTCTTCAAAAATGGTTCGGTTTCATTACGTCGTAATAAAGAATCACAAATGAGTACACGGTTCATTAGATTTCTTTCAGTGAGCTCGTGAGGTACCCAAATGTCGAGCTTTTTTGTGTACCCAGTTTTTTTCAAATGCGCCAAAACTGTTTTGTGGTAAATTTCCAGTTCTTCAGCTACGTCGTAACTACTGATATGCAGATCTTGCTCCACTTTTTCAAAAATGGCATCCATTTTATCCGTAATAGGGCGACCAGAGCGACGTGCATCTTTGACATCAAAATTTCCGGATTGAAAACGCTTAAACCAAATTTGTGCTACTCTCACAGACACTACACTAGGTCCATAAACATCGCAAATTTTTTTCGCGGCTTGCGTTGCATTTTTACCTTTTTTGTAGTAAAATTTTAAAATGTATCGAATTTCTTCATTAGATTCACTCATCTTGACGGTACGAAAAACAAATGAAAATCACACATTTTCCTAATTTGAATTTGGAATTATGTTCTTTAAAATTTAAACTTTCAATGATACCAAAACCAGCCAGATACAAATAGTATAGCCAAAGACATTTTATTACAAGTTCATACATACTATAATGCGAAAAGACTTTTTCCCCAACCTAATACAAACTGTTTTCCAGCTCACTATAGACATTGGCAGAATAGTCGACATCGGCTTTGTTTGGCATTTATTAAAAACTAGCTGACCCGACAAACGTTCGTCCTGTCAAAATTTCCATATTTCATACGAAATTCCCATAGAAAATGCACTTTTAGTTTTCCCGAATTTCCCAATTTTCCCGGACAGTTTTAAAACATTTTCTATCATACAAACCTTGTCCTGACAATCACAAAAACAACAAAAAAGAATTAGCCAAATAGGTGCAGCCGTTCTGAAGTGATGCGCGTATATACATTTGGCAAATTGATTTTTATTTATATAGATACAATAATTGCATGGCTACTGTTTTCTGATGACAGAGATGCAGTCAAGGGAGCCGCTGTTGTACCATGTCCACGACGAACTGCTATATATTAGGTTGGGGAAAAAGTCTTTTCGCATTATAGTATGTATGAACTTGTAATAAAATCTCTTTGGCTTTCTTAAAAAATGCGAAGAAACTTTTTCCCCAACCTATTATATTTCGGCACAAACCCGATGATATTGAAGCTGTTGAACCATTAATACTGTAGCATATCAATGTACACTAAATTATTCGACTAAAGCTATATATTAATTATCTGTAGGATTTTCATATTTAGTCTGTAAGATTACTACTTTCACCTCCCTATAGTACTTGCTAGAAACTCAGAGGCTATAAAAAGACTGGACGGGGGGACTCACTCCTTGTTCCGCCAAAACCACTGAAGCCTGTATAGCTCCCCGAAATTGGGTAAGTACTCATAGTGTCCTTAGGAGAATCTGTTTATTACTGTAACTGTGTTTTATCTTGTGTTCATTCTAAATAAAGATTTTGTAAACCACTGTGATGTTGATTTTCCTCTCCAATGACCCATTTCCTTGTCTTGGGGCTACGGACTCGTCTGGTTAGGAAACTACGCACATCACAGAGGCTTACCGGATCTTCCTCTGAGCTCACGGACGCACCCTTGCGTGGTTCACAGCTTCGGATACTTTGCTACTACGGATACAATCACCGCTACGGTTATTACCTATATCACCGCTTCGGATTGAGTCACCGCTCCGGTTGGCTAGACTACCGGCCATAACCTCTGCGGCAGCCTACGCGCCAGAAGCGGCCCTCTACCTGGCACCCTACTTGCCAGACGCGGCTCTCTACCCGGCAACTACGCGCCAATCGCGGTCCTCTAACCGGCGACCAAGGCCGAACACGCCGAACCACCGCAGCGCCAGCCAGACGGTCCACCCAGGGCAGTACCCTTCCACTTTTTATAACCCGACAGCGAACAAACCTTACAACTAGAATCTACGACCCTCTTCTGTAACTTGTGGCTTAACCTATAATTAAACTCTATTCTAAGTGACACTGAGTCTCATTCTCTACCCATAAAACCCCTATGCCACAATACGACATTAATGACCATTTCTGGTAAAGGCTATCCTGCGCCGTTAGGTATATCCATTTCAAAACCACAAAGTACCATTAAATTGCCTACAATCGGAATAGATTATCGCAAGACTCGGAGTTTCAAAGTTGTGCGTGTGAGATTAAACTTAGTCGCACAAACTCACACAATCTCGCGCTGTGTGTATGGCACAGTGTGTGATAGAAATACGTCACTTCAAACTGTTGACAAACTTGTAGTAACTTTGGTACAGACTACCTAAGTTTGTTGGGAACATGGCATGTTGAAGCGGTAATAGGCTGTGTTGAGCGTGGTTGAAGGGCCATAAGTACCGTTTTGTGTTTACAAGACCAAATATACATAGCTCAACTCTATGATCATAATCTAAATACCATAGTGGCTAAGGAATTCAACGTCTTCCAACTTTTAGAAGGTTATTAAAGCACCATGTTTTGAAAATGTTTATAATTTTGTAAGTTTTTACCAACTGTTTTTAGGGTTCCGTACCAGTATGGTAAAAAGGAACCCTTATGGTGCGACTCAGTCTGTCTGTCTGTACGTCTGTCACAGCTGGAAATTTCAAGAACTACTAATGCTATCAACTTGAATTTTGGAATAGTTTTAGATGACGTTTGCCCAACTATTTTGCAAATAAGAAAGAAATAAAAATATACACATTTTTTTTGCAACAGGGACTGAAAGGGGCTCTTAAAATTTCGAAGTAGGCTACTAGTGCATGTGGGATATAATATGAAAGAGCGCTGTTTGCACATTCTCAAACATTATTTTTTTCGGCTGCATAGTTTTCGACTTTTGATGAAAAACGTAACAAAAAAAATACCGTTCCCCCTTTGCTCCGAAGTTTGCATAGAGAAAATCTGAAATTATTCTGTGTGGTAGAAGTTTAAGTAAAGATTACAGGAAAAATAAAACGATAGCACACTTTTTATATATATCGCCATCATGCTGCCAAAACCGATTATCTGCAATTTTAGTCAATTATGTGTTAAAAATACCAATCGATTCAGTTTTTCAGTTCTGTCATCTGCCAATATCGGTTAAACGCAGAAACCCATTAATTGCAGAGATACTTTGTGCATAATAAAGGGTATTTACCAATTTCTGTAAAAAGTCGCCAGACAAAAACGATTAAATTTGTTAAAAAACGTATCGTGTTTTTTGATTATTACGCTTGCTAAATAATATTAAACTCGTTTAGTTGATTTTCTCATTTACGCACTGGAGCAGGTCCACAGATGATTTATTCTGCCATAGTATTTCAAATGGCCGTTAGCAGGTTTTGGAAAAACATTTACTTATTGAAAACTTTAATAACATACGTCAGCAAAAATTAAATTATTAACTTTAACTCATTTTGGCTCGCGCCCTTAAGAAATGTAAGATGAAATAATGTTTTTGTGATAAAAATAATTATATGCATATAATTGATTTCGGGTAAAGTTACTACGGGTTCTATTACATAAACGTCTCTGCAGCCAAAAGCGATTAAATGATGACACGATGATGTTTCAAAATAACTGTAGCAGTTATCATTCTACTGAGTGGGTACGTTAAACTCGATTACTAAGTAATTATTTACATTGATCTTTTAAAATCAAGCTCAATAGCAATGTCCAGCAGTGGGTTACAAAGTAGCCTATGTGTTAATCCTGTGCCTTATCTATCTACCTACCAACTTCCATCTAAATCCGTTCCAGTAGTTTCAGAGATTAATTTTGAAAGAGACCTGTGTCCAGCAGTGAGGTACACAAGTTGCCTATGTGTTAATCCTTTGCTTTATCTGTCTACTTACCGAATTTCATTTAAATCCGTTCAGTAGTTACGGATATTAATGTGTACAGACAAAATGTATAGATGAGTATAAAATGAATAAATGAAAAGTTTTTAATTTTTTCGTCAGGTAAAGCTAGCCAAAATTATGTCTAACTCTTTTTTTCTGTTCTTCTGATAACATTCAATAGACTCAACATTTTCTACATATGTATAACGGTGAAATGAATATCTACTTCTATGCATTATTAAAATTTTAAGACTCAAAGATTCAAATTTAACAAAAAACTTTTTAGCAAAAAATAAAACCGACTTCTAAAACAAAACACTACAAAGTGAAATATAACTTTAATTTCGGAAGTCGGTGTTTTTCGTTTTGTATTTTCGTTTTTTGCCACCGACTTCCGAAATTAAAGTTATTTTTCACTTTGTAGTGTTTTGTTTTAGAAGTCGGTTTTATTTTTTGCTAAAAAGTTTTTATTTTTCACTTTTTAGTTGTGGAACCTACCCCACACAAATTCGAATACATAATTGAGCACAATAATTGTAGATATAGCCATGTAAATAACAGTGATATGAAGTTATTAAAACATCATCACATCATCCATATAAAATAAGTGGGAAATATACGCATTATTGAAGCTAACTCAAAAACCCCCCAAGCAAAGTTAATAAAATTTATATGGGACCACCTCGGAGGTATACCCTTTCAAACAAAAAAAGAATTTTCCAAATCGGTCCATCCGTCTTTGAGTAATCGCGTAACAAACATACAAAAAAAAAAAAAAAACAAAAAAAAATACAGACGAATTGAGAACCTCCTCCTTTTGGAAGTCGGTTAAAAAAACAATTTTTATAATTGGCAGCCAAAAGTGATTAAAAGCGGAGTGCTTTTCGGAGATTTTTTTATTTTTTATCCGTTTCTATAAGGACAATCGAATCGACTAGTCTTGCTTTCTACAGGAGGATAAATAATGCGTCGGAAAAGAACTAAAAATATTAATGAAAGCTAGTATTTAACAAAACAATCTACAGTAAACTTTCAAATTGATTTATCTCAAATTGCATTATTGTGCATTTAGCTAACTTTGGCAGCATGACGACGATATGATGGTACGGAACCCTCGCTGCGCGAGTCCGACTCGCTCTTGACCGTTTTTTTATAACTAAGTCTACGAGCAAGAAATCAGCGGTAGCCGTGCGTGGCGGTGGTAGCGGAACAATTCTGTACCGCGTCGCCATTGCCCCGCTCGGGCCGGGCCCACTGGTTTCTATCATCCAGCGAAATTGTCGCTTACTTATCTTAATCATTATTTTGGTTTTCCTCATAGAAGTGAAGAATGGTAGTCTTTTTGAGTGAAATAAAGTATCTTAAACGGAACATATTCTGACCCCTGACACGTGGAGTGCACACACGGGGGTGCGTAATAAAAATCTCTTTATATAATATGTATATAAACGTATATCGTATGTATAAACTTAAAAAAACCATCATCCAATGGCGACCGCGGGCTTACAGTAGTTGTGAATCTATGGTGTTCGGTTGACATTCGAGCATACAATGACATGACGTATGTGTTTTTTTATTGTATATAATTCACCGGTCACGGGTTAATTTTATGACAATTTGATTCGAAATTTCCACATACCAATAGTTGTAGGGATGTTATTGAGACTCCCAAATTGAACAAATAGAGAATCAACATCAATCTGCCTAGCCTTTTCCCAAATATGTTGGGGTCGGCTTCCAGTTTAACCGGATGCAGCTGAATACCAGTATTTTACATGGAGCGACTGCCTATCTGACCTCCACAACCCAGTTACTGGGTAATACGATACCCCTTGGTAAGAATGGTTGTCAGACTTTCGGGCTTCTGACGAGCCGTAACGACTGTCAAAGATCTTCGAATGTCAGCCGGGACCTACGGCTTAACGTGCTTTCCGAGGCACGGAGGAGTCTCGGTATGAAAGGATGGTCACCCATCCACAGACCAACCCCGGCAAGCGTAGCTTAACCTGATGGATCGACCCGTGCGGCTGTTATTATATAGCCACGAGCTCCTCCAAACAAATAGAGAATCATTTATTAAAATAACGCTGATAAATCAGCTATTTTTGAGCATCAAAAGTGACAAAGACAGCCCCTCCAGCAACATTTGAAGCTTCTATGGTTTTGTCAAACAAAGTCACCACTAACAATTGGCTAATTAGTTAATAAACAATGTCCCAACTTCCTAGAAACAATAGAACATAAACTAGTTATCTTGTTACTACTAGATTCGAGCTCAAAGTTTTAACTGGATCAGATTAATATACAGTTCTCTACAGAGGCTCTAGCACCAACGAGCGACGTCAACTTTGAAAGATTTTTTAATGTTTGTAGTTTAAATTTTTGCGACAAGCACTTTATAATCATAGAATAAACTCAAATCAATCTCAAAAATACTGGTATTCAGCTGAATCCGGTTGGATTGGGATAGTTGGGAAAGGGCTGCCTAGCCCTTTCCCAACTATCCCAATCCCAACCCAACCGGATGCAGCTGAATACCAGTATTTTTCATGGAGTGACTGCCTATCTAACCTCCATAACCTTACTGGGTATCACGATACCCCTTGGTAAGACTGCTGGTCAGACTTTTGGGCTTCAGACTACCCGAAAGAACTGTCAAAGATCTACAAATGACAGGCGGGACCAACGGCTTAACGTGCTTTCCGAGGCACGGTGGAGTCTTGGTATGGAAAGATGGTCACCCATCCACAGATCAACCTCGGCAAGCGTTGCTTAACCTGATGGATCGACCCGTGCGGCTGTTATTACTTAGCCACAAGCTCCTCCCTAGTAAAGTAAAGCTACTGTCTGGGTTCAAACGCTGGACCTACAACTCGTAAGTCGGAGCCATTACCATTGGGTCACCACTGCTTACCAACCCGTGAGGCTGTTATTATTTAGCCACGAGCCCCTCCTAGCCTAAAGTCTTAAAACTAAGTAAATATATTGTGTGAAACGAGTATTTACAATTTTGAATCGGACAGACGCCAGCACATCAAGCTACTACAGTCTGTCAAATTTCTTTCATTTTGTTTGAGATGTACTAATTTATTGTAGTTACCTTACATCGAGAATATGTACAAGCTAACACTAAAAATAAATGTGCATATTATGTCAAGTGTATAATAAATCACAAAAATAAAAAGGGGAAGAGCTCATAGGGCATCAAAAAATTCGTCCCCATCGCTGTCAATGGGAAAAGTGCCCAAAAGGCTGGCAGCATTGCCACGTTGGATGGCAATGCTGATTCTTTGGGCTAAAAATAGGCCAGCCCTCTGGTCCCGTGAAGAGTCGACCAACCGCTTGGCGATGTCCCGAAATACTCCATGAGCACTCGGACCCCAAGGCCCTAGAGTTTCAACCCCAGACGGCTCAAACATATAGCTCCCAATAAGGTTGCTATGTTTGCGCCGTTTGAGGTTTTCTGCTCCTGCAGCAGCCGCCCCAGCACAACCCGCCGTGCTAAGAAGATGGGATGGCGCGAGGGTGTCGACACAGGTTGCATCCCACACCAAAGGCCTACCCAATTTCTTTAATATATTTTCAACTTTATCGCTAAAGCATTAGGCTCAAGGTTGATTGGGAAAATTTTACAGTTTTGGGTAGCTTGATGTGCTGGTGTCTGTACATTACGTTACGGGCCTGTCGGCACAGCACAAACGCGCGTTTGTGCTGTGCCCACACAGGACAAGCTAACTTAACCACGTGAGGTTAGGTCTTGTTGTCACAAATTAATTGAGTTTCATAATGTCACGAGAAACGATAACATGGTGGTATATGATGTGAAAATGTTGAATGGTAGTTTGTTGTTTTTGTAAATTGTTATTGTAAGAGCGAGTTTGATAATATACAGTATGTTAGTTTAAACGAGGGGCGTATTCAAACCCACAATAGTTCATGCTTACATGATACTAATAAAAATAAGAAAAAAAACACTGATAAATAACAGACAGAACCATACCAAAAAAAATCGTAAAAAGTGCAACGTGTATGCATCCTTGCGCTAGCGATCGCAGTACTAGAGATTTTCATTACTCCACCAATGTTCATTATGCCCATTCAATATCCCCATTCGTGTAAATATAAAAAACATTTTATTTACTGATGCAGTAAATAAAATGTTTTTGTCTAAATTACTCACCCGTGGTTCGTATATAATGAAATAAATAAAATAAAATAATGTTTATTTTTTTCCACAAATTACAATACTGGACATATTAAGCTGACAGGTATTTGGATCTAATTTTGCAATTTGTGTGAGATCTAACTAAGCCGAGTTTTGCTGGTTTTGCTGAGTATGGGTGCATTCCTTCTTCATGTACCAGCTTCCACACCGTCCAATGCGATACATCGAACCGTCGTGCAGCATTTCGAGTACTCTCTTTTGGATGATGCTCGAGTATTCAAAAATGGCTTCTTATAGGTGCACTGGTTATGGCTCCCTTCCTCGTCCTATGGCATGCGTCGGTACGGTGAACTGACCGAATGTTCGCAATCGTTGGTTGACACCTAACATAAGATTGTATGATGGAATCTGGCGGTTGGGAAACATCTCTCGGTACAAAGAGGTGTGGCTCTTCGCACACTATCATTAGATAACGCGTAGGCACGAACCATATTCCAATATTCTTTATTGGATTATTGATAAGACGTCACTTTTGTTTATTGAACAACTCGTTTACAGGACATGGGTAAGCGGGGTTGTTTGACGACACGCGAAAGCGCAAATAAACATGCGTAAATAGCGGCGCACTCGCATAGACTGCGGTCAGCGCGGGAGCGTGAGCTGTCGGTGCATCGGAGTCAACACAAAGAAATGGGGCGGAGTTTGCGCACAGGCTTCCTTTTCGGCAGGATCGGCACGTGTTTTGCCGCGTGATTACTTTACTGTTTACAAGTTCACTTCTTGCGCGCTCGGTGTTCATGAATAATGTATTTTATTGGACAATTACGTCACAAATTAACATTATAGGTTTTTTACATATTTGGGACGAGAATCGAATACTGAATACCCTAACATACTACGTATGTTTAACTAGCGGCTCCCGCGCGACTTCGTCTGCGTGGAGTTCGTACTTTAGTAGCTCGTTAGGTGTAGATTTTCAAAAAACCCTGACACACGTTATTCTTTAGTGAGGGCTGTCGCATTTTGTCACCTCTCTCGCTCACACGGAAATATTTTTTTAAGGATGTTAAATGAAAAGATGCTTTATTGAAAAATGTAATCAATTGGCGAACTAATAAATGTAATAGGTAATTATTAAAAACACATTTTTATTGTGGCATTTATTTAACCTATCTCAAAAACAGATCATAATACTTATTGAGCTGAGTTTATTAGAAAACACATTAAAAAATTGTTATTACCTGTTAAATTAATATAATCTATTAGTTCACCGCTTGATTACATTTTTTCAAAAAATCATCTATTCATTTAACATTCTTAAAAATATCATCCCGTGTGAGACAGAGAGGTCACAAAATGCGACAACCCTCTTAAGTATAATTACTGAGTAGCGAGGTTATCGGATCGCGCGTTAAAATTCTTCCATATAAACATTGACTACGCCCAATCTCCCTTTAGGGGGTAGTTTAGAAAAACAATAAGTTACAAACTTCATAATGTACTTATACGTATATGTATTCGTGCCAGTGTGTGTCAAGTGGCGGCCATTTAGCGGATATTCTATTTAAATAAAATTGTAGAAATCTCTTCTTTAAAATAAAAAAAAGCTACGAAGAAATTCCAATCCATTCGCGTTTTATTGAAAAAAATCATCCGTTACCGACTTTTGGGACACCCGTTATATGGCGACCGTACACGCTATACTGTCCATTGGAAAGGTCTACAGGAGCGTGTATTGGAATATACATGTGCAGTTCTTGAATCATACGACATGTGGCCTCTCTGGTAGTGTATATCTTACATGAGGAGAAAGTGACAAGAAAAGCGTTAAGGCGCGGATATACGCCAATGGCCTTGAGTGGTTAGCTTGCGTGTTCTGTGCTGAGCTCACGCAATGCGTCGTTCGTCCAGCCAGTAATACAGGACTCGCCCATCAAGAAGCGCTGTCCCAAATTAGACGCATTATTAATTTATTATACAAAAAACAATAGGTAATATATTAAAACACGTATACATACATACATAAACTCACGCCTTCTTCCCATGAGGATAGGCATACTCGTAAACTACAGAGAGCCACCTGCTACGATCCTTACATAGGTACTCCTTTTGCTTCGTTTACGTTCATACTTCTGGTCATACACGCAAGCCGGTTGCGAGAACTTACTACGCACGTATACTAAAAGATAAATTTTTACATTATCTTTAAAACGAAGTTTCATAAAATACCCTTTGATAGTTTTTGCGTGATTCTCACTTTTTTTATCCGCGTTAGACATCACTTTAGAAATTAATTACACTATGTGATATTAAAATAATCTAAAATATTCACAGATTAAGTTATTACGGAAATGCTCTAATTTAACATATATATTATCCAAATCATTAACACTACTCGTTTAGACGTGATCCTCAGTTTAAAATCATTAAAAGTCGGTTATCGTTGCCATAAGGCGAAAGCTCCAGGTAGCCCGCGAAATTCAAATTTTCTTACGTTTTTTGTTATTTGCAGGTCAGCATCAGGTTGTATGTGGATCTGAATAAAATTCGCGACCGTAACAAGTATGTATTTATAGAATTATATTCATTACAATCATCAATACAACTCTTATAGTTCATAAATACAATCCTATTGAATGACCTTTTCATGAAATCTTGACATTTAGGAATACACTAACTTGAGTTGTACTACTAGATTCTAATGATTATAATTTTGTAAAATACACATATGTTACGCTAATCATACTTTCGTCAACATACAACCTAATACTGACTTGCAAATTGCTAAAAACTTGTATTTCGCGGGCTATCTGGAGATTCCCCCTTAAGTCATTTCATTTATTCATAAAACAATTTACATTGTGTTGAATAATACATGCAACTTACTCATACATATAATGAACTATGGATTATTAATTGACATTTTAAGTGATATTTAAGTATAGTGCTAATAGATATATATAAATAGTTATAATATAATGTCACAGTTTTAAGTATAATGTCAAACAGGTTTAAAAATATAATGTCAAACAGATTTTGAATGTAAATCATTTATTATTGTGTGACATTAGTTCCGACATTTTTCTAATAAAAAGGCTTTTAATTTTGTTTTAAACAAGTGGATGTTATAAATCAGGATCTTTAGCTCTGGTGAGTGGATGTTATAAATCAGGATCTTTAGCTCTGGTGAGTGGATGTTATAAATCAGGATCTTTAGCTCTGGTGAGTGGATGTTATAAATCAGGATCTTTAGCTCTGGTGAGTGGATGTTATAAATCAGGATCTTTAGCTCTGGTGAGTGGATGTTATAAATCAGGATCTTTAGCTCTGGTGAGTGGATGTTATAAATCAGGATCTTTAGCTCTGGTGCTATTAGTTGCTTAAAAAAAATTCTTCGCGTGCTTTCTCTAATCTCACGTTCCTCTTGTGATTCAAACTCAAGTATGAACGTGGATAGCCATAACCACAATGGTTATGGCCATGCACGTCCATTACTACTAGCAAAAACGCAGATCAAACAAGGTGAAAGAAGATGTTAAGTAGTAAAAAGTGCACTGGTCTTCCACACCAAAAGAACTTTCTTACCGACCTAGTATCAGCTATTTCAGATGAACCATTTTTGAAGTGAAAACTTGTTTAGGTGCGTTAAGCGATTTATAAAGTGTATATCAGTAGCTATATCGGTAACCGATCACTGTTATTTCATAGTTTTAAGTTTTCACTTCAGTCAGTAGTCCCCATAACAGCCTATTTTTAAAAATATTATTATATTTCTTGATCATTGAAGCGCTTTTATAAATAGAGAAAACCAATGTTTTTTCAAGCTTCATAGTTTGGCTTATCGCCGCAAAGTTGCCTGCTTGTCGGTCTTCTATAAACTGTACTTCGGTGAGTGTGCTCAGGAACTCCACAACCGCATTCCACCGGCCCCATTCTACCATCGAACATCTATATACCTAGTTGCCATTCCACCAATTCTCACTAAGCGCTTCCAAACATGCTTCATAATGCGCACTGCAAAGGGGTGGAACTCACTATCTGCAACTGTGTTCCCGAACGCATACAACCCAAATCTCTTCAAGAGAGTTAGAGTGAACGCCGGTTCACTCTAACTCTCTTGAAGAGATTTGGGTTCTTCTGGGTAAGCTCACTCCATAGTAGACTTTGTCTCTGTCACCTCTGACCTAGACTAAAGTCAAGAGAAAACCCATCTCAAATAAAAAAATAAAAAATACGTCATGGTATTAAAATAAATCTTCCTCGTATGGTGTTATTTATGACGCGAACCCTTTTAGGCCGCATACTTAATTTTAATGATCACTGGCGCACTACGCTCGGCCACTATCCCAAGAGATGCATTCATCCATGTTGTTATAAAAGTAGTCGCAGTTTTTAACCATAGTTCTGCAGAAGGGAAAGGAGACTGGGCAAACAAGGACGTCGTCTATGGAAAGTGATACGGTTTCGATAGCTTCATACCTACCTTATCTATACACTCGGGGCGTCGAAATCTGACTAAAATATCTAAACCTGGCCACTTTGGCGCAGTCTCCTTATATCAGAAAGGAGCTACCTATTTGATATTCCCTTCAGCTTTTTTCAGTAGTTAATATTTTATTTAGACGGCTCAAACATCGTACTAACTTTGATACCGATAGATATTTTATTATTTTGGCAAACAAAACGCAATTAATAAAATGCAGGTTTAAATTGCACGTTTAAATGCAATTTTAATGCTGAGTTTTTGTATGTTAAATTCCAATAGAAGGCTCGCCTAAGGTACGTTTAAATTGGAAAAAGCCTTCGAAACCAATTATCGTTTCTTTTTAAGTCTTTATCATTTTACAAGCAAGAGATTTTACTTCGTTAGGATTGAAAAGAAAACCTTAACAGAACCCTGTTCAAAACTGTAAAAGAAATATAAAAGAAGTTATACTTTACAGTTTCCCGGCACAAAACCTCCTCCAACCTACCGTCAGTTTCCTTCGCAACAGAAAACCATACAGTTTTCAGGCGACAGGGGGAGCTAGAATCGTTTATAATGATCCTACAGCCTCTAATTACTTGTAATTTACACGCCACGTCCCCTTGTCTAGACGACTACGACGTAGGTAATGCTATGACTTTAATCCTACAAATATAACCTACACATGATTAAAACAGTGTGGATTATTTTTAGAAGTAAGAAATATTTTGTGTTTTATTTTGGAACTAGATACATAGTGTTTCATGCCAACTGGAATTGGTGGCTAATACGAGTAACATGAATTCTATAAATTCCAGTAGATATTTTTGTTAAGTCCATCTGCCTAGCCATTTCTCAACTATGTTGGGGTCGGCTTCCAGTCTAACCAGATGCAGCTGAATACCAGTATTTTACATAGAGCGACTGCCTAACTGACCTCCGCAACCCAGTTACGGTGGGCGGGTTGTGAAGGTAAGATAAGTAACGCGATACCCCTTGGTAAGACTGGTTGTCAGAATTTTAGGCTTCTGAGTACCCGTAAGACTGTCAAAGATCTACGAATGACAGCTAGGACCATCGTTTTACGTGCAATTTTTGTTAAGAGGCCCCTAGAGGATGCGTAGTTCATACAAAAGAAATACCAAAGTAATTTGTAAATCAAACATATTCTGAAGGATTACAGAATATCTAGGTTCCCAAACATATATTTTGAAAGGACACTGATTTAAAGAAGAAATATGTATATGAGGAATTTCAAATTTCAGACAACTTATTTTTCTCATATGTTATGTTTAAATCTTATAGATTTACATTATTTTGATATTTCGTTTATATGTACTCGTACTACGCATGCTCCAGGGGCCTCTTAAATACATTGTAATTAAATTACTATACTTACCAAAATGTCATTAAAAATGTCACGAGACAGGGTCACATATTGTAGGGCGCGGGTGACTCGCTCTTAGGCACCTGTCCCATCGCCGGCGATTAACGAGAATTTAAGCGAGTAGAGCTAGTGACTAAAAACGAGTTGGCAAGCAACGAGCAGCGAGTGCGCGAGTGATTTCTCGCTGGTATACGTATGTACAGTCACAAACCGGGATTGTTGAGCCACTAGCATATCATCTTAACATGGTTGTGTTACACGAATGCCGCCCGCGAAATTTGACCGCGAAATTTGACGTGACATTTCAGTAACAAAAAACGGGCGGCATTCGTGTAACACAACCAAGTTAATATGATATGCTAGTGGCTCAACAATCCCGGTTCGTGACTGTACCAAGCATTAGTCTCACAGCGAATGTTCTGCCCGTCAAGCGAGTGTCGCTGAGCAAGTACTCTCTTTGATAGCTCTTATCGTTGTGACAAACGAGTACCTACTCGCGGGCGGTGTGAACAGTCAGCGATTACTATTGATATATTAGGTCTATCTTTTCATACCTACGCGAAATCTCTTAAGGAGGTTACTCATCATTATGAAGCATTTTTACTATAGACCCAAACCTGAAATCGCGAAAAAAATCTGCTGTTTTTTTTTGTAAATACATACTTATATAGACAATTACACAAATGTAGGGAACATTTGTGTAATTGTCTATATAAGTATGTATTTACAAAAAAAAAAAGTAGTATATGTAGTATATCAGTTATCTGGTTTCCATAGTACAAGCTCTGCTTAGTTTGGGATCAGATGACCGTGTGTGAATAATGTCTCAGCTTATTATTATTATTATTATTATTATTTTGACGAGTTATGCGAAAACAATGTAGTGAACAGCTGATATTTTATCGTGATTTCAGGTTAGGTCCCATAGTAAAAGTTGTTCTTAATGATGAGTACAATGACCTCTTAAGATATTTCATATATGAATAGATAGACCATATACAAGGTATAAAAAGACACATCACAAAGCCATAGACTATGCGTACTCTATATGTAACTAAGTAGCTTTGCGCAAATATTACTGCTGGGAAACGACTTTTTTTTTAGATAAAAATGCTATTTATGATTGCGCGCAATGTAATGCTGCATCATCCCATACATTCGATTGGACGGGCGGCAACAGGCCACCGCAGGATTACTGTTCCTAGGGCCTGTCGGCCTGGCCTGTGCGAAAGCGGGCCGTGGGACCGCGGCATAACGCGAACCTAGGCAAACGGAGTTAAGCCCCGCCCCTTCGCTCTATGCGTTACGCGAAGTACTTGTCGGATACTCGCGGGTATGAACGAAATGAATTAAATGTTTCTGTGATAAATGTACAACCTACTGACATGCACGATTTTCTTAAATAAAAACTCTTAATTTTTTTTTAGATAGCTGTGTAGGTGTGTATTTATTTTACGTACGCGGGACCAACAATCTTTTGTATGTTTCATGAGCGAGAAAATCGTTAATAGCTGGTCGCTTCCTCGTCAGCGGTGGAACAGGTGCCTTAATAATGTATAGTAGCGAGTAAGTACTTTGGCTTCGCCACTAAAATAGCCGTTGGACAATATACATGTTTTATATAAGTAATTATAATAAAACGTGTTTCCTCATACATACAAACCTACGCACGTCGTTTAGATTGTTTTTCATTCATCTAGGATATTACACTGGATGTGCAAATAACCACGTATGCATGGGTTATTTAAAGACAGTCAGAAATAGAGTTATTACCTTTTAATTGCCTTATGATGTGGCGAACGTGACCAAAGCGTAGTAATGTACTGTTAAAGACCCGATTGTATACCGTTTTTGTTATAGTAAAGGTAGAATTTGGATTCAAGCGGTTGCTGCCCGGCAAACGAGACCGACTGCTGATATCCAATGCCACTGCCCTGCCGAGCGACTGCGACGAGAGTCCCAAGCAAAAGGCGAAACCCCGCCTGCATCCTTTAAGGCAGGCGGGAATTGGGGGTCACAGGTGCGCAGAGTGCGGACTCTGTCCGCCCACTGATTGACCTCAGGGAAGACGGCGCACAGTGATCACATGCTGCCTTGCACATTTCCACAGTTTCCGGGAGACCTCCTTACAGTCTCCACAGCGATGTGCCCTAACAGGCGTTGCACAGTCAGGGTTTCAGATCGGTCTTTGGAGCGGTAACGGTGCCCACTTTCAAGTGCAGTTCTTGACCATCGGGGTTGTTTTAGTGTGGTACAAATCAATCCCACACTCTCCGGTCTTAAGTTCGTAGCCCTGGCGCCTTTTGAAGGTTTCCCTCCCAAAATTTATTTTATTATATTATTGAAACTATACTATGTCTGACAACATAAATAAAGCTAAAGAGCTCATGAAGCGGCTGCTGGAAGACGAAGAGGAGGATGACGATATAATAAAGCTGTTACTTTGGGCAAAGATGAATATACAATTGCTTCATTGTATACACCCTGAGTTGATGAAGGTTGCAAATACTCATTCCTGCGCAACGTTCAATGAGACGTACGACCATACTGTTACTGGCCCGTTTCGGCGGCGCCGCCACGGCTACGAGTAGGCCACGCTCCCCGGGCACGCGACACAGTTGCCTGCATCGGACAGTTCTGCATACAAATCCCTATAGAGCGGTACGACGCGACCACGGTCGGCGCTGCCGGGTCGCGGCTGCAAGGCGGCGACTGCCGGAATCCGAATGCTACCTTTACAAACATATAAGTACAGTTGGCCCGATTTAATAATAACATCACGCCTGTAATCCCCGATGGATAAGACAGAGGTGTATCTGTAGTACACACATATTTGACTAGTTATGTTTAAGTCTCATGTAATAGGGGGCGAGCCTATTGCCATCTACCGGGCACAAATCTAGCCTCCAGGTAGCTACTGAGAAATTCCTGATGGAAAAACCCAATACCACTTTGCCCCACCTGAGAATATATTAGGTTGGGGAAAAAGTCTTTTCGCATTATAGTATGTATGAACTTGTAATAAAATCTCTTTGGCTATACTATTTGTATCTGGCTGGTTTTGGTATCATTGAAGGTTTAAATTTTAAAGAACATAATTCCAAATTCAAATTAGGAAAATGTGTGATTTTCATTTGTTTTTCGTACCGTCAAGATGAGTGAATCTAATGAAGAAATTCGATACATTTTAAAATTTTACTACAAAAAAGGTAAAAATGCAACGCAAGCCGCGAAAAAAATTTGCGATGTTTATGGACCTAGGTGTAGTGTCTACCAGAGTAGCACAAATTTGGTTTAAGCGTTTTCAATCCGGAGTTTTTGATGTCAAAGATGCACGTCGCTCTGGTCGCCCTATTACGGATAAAATGGATGCCATTTTTGAAAAAGTGGAGCAAGATCGGCATATCAGTAGTTACGACGTAGCTGAAGAACTGGAAATTGACCACAAAACAGTTTTGGCGCATTTGAACAAAACTGGGTACACAAAAAAGCTCGACATTTGGGCACCTCACGAGCTCACTGAAAGAAACCTAATGAACCGTGTACTCATTTGTGATTCTTTATTACGACGTAATGAAACCGAACCATTTTTGAAGAAGCTGATAACTGGTGATGAAAAGTGGATCACTAATGACAAGAACGTGCGAAAAAGGTCGTGGTCAAAGGCCGGTCAGGCTTCACAGACTGTGGCGAAACCCGGGTTAACTCGCAACAAGGTGATGCTGTGTGTGTGGTGGGATTGGAAGGGCATTATTCATTATGAGCTGTTACCACCAGGCAGGACCATCGATTCTGAACTCTACTGCGAACAACTGATAAGATTAAATCAAGAAGTTGAGAGAAAGTGGCCGGAATTAATCAACAGAAGGGGTGTGGTTTTTCATCATGATAACGCTAGACCTCACACATCTTTAGCCACTCAGCAAAAATTAAGAGAGTTTGGCTGGGAGGTGTTAATGCATCCGCCGTATAGTCCTGACCTTGCACCTTCAGATTTCCACCTGTTCCGTCTCTTCAGAATTCTTTAGGCAGTGTCAGGTTAACATCACAAGAGGACTGCCAAAACCACTTGTCGCGGTATTTTGACCAGAAGTCCCAAAATTTCTATAGCAATAAGATCATGTCTCTACCTACAAGATGGCAAAAAGTTATCGAACAAAATGGTACCTTCATACTTTAGTTAAATGTAAATAAACTATATTAAAAAATGTTTTGAATTTTCTTAAAAAATGCGAAGAAACTTTTTCCCCAACCTATTATTTAAAAGATAGAAACTATTTATAATAATACTCTACCAATTATGAAATAATTTATATTTTCAACAATTTATTTCATCCAAAGTTACATTTTTATCTAATTGTTGTATATTTCACTGCCTATTATAGGCATCCATAGCCTTCCTTTTACAAACGAGTCAAAAACCTCACCCAAAAATTTTATTCATAGCAACATCACATCAGAATCCCCGGACCGAAATAATTTAACCAAAATTACTCGTGTGTATATAATACATACAAACCGGGGCTGTGGATTGGACCCAAAATGGACACAAAACTCTTTCCACTGAGCATTCGAAGCAAAGCGGAGAAAATAGGTTTCCATGTGAGTGAGCGAAAAACGCGCACATAAGGTGCTGACTTGAGCAAGTGCGGAGCGACAAGCGGGCATTTCCATAGTGGGTTTGGTAAAGCACCTAGACCTCTTTTATGGGTATCTAGATAGGATACCAGATAAATTAAAAAAAATACACAGAGTTTCTATGAAATTGTATATGGTGAAATAGGTCACTGCCGGGAAATTGATACAGTATCAAGAGTAGGTCTTTTTGAGCATTTAAAAATAGTTGATTTTTAAATTTAGTTATTTGTCTTACTAATATCACTATGGGTGGGTTGGATCACCAGCTCGGCTTTTGATCGTGGTCGCAGCCGTTACCTCGTCCGCTATATGAAACCACATAGCCTTATAAGGACTGAATAAATAGTGCCCTTAATATCCTTAGACATTTCTTCGCAATAATTTATTGATATTCGAGATAAGCTTTGGCTTCGGAAGGATAAATGAGTAAGGCAGTCTAGTGGCTCTAATAATAATAGGTCGGAAAAAATATTGTCGCAATTTCAGGGATAGTTTAAGATTATTGTAGTAAAGATTGTTTTGAAACTTAAGTAGCATTTTACATTAGGTACCGTTTTGTTCGTATTACAATATTTGGTTCTCTCAGAGTCCTCTTGACTCTGAGATGGATTTTTCCTTAACCGTTAAGGAAAAATCGTTAATGCGGAACCGTTGGAACCAGCGCTTTGCTGTTGCTTCGGAGACTGCATCGTGAGCTATCCTTTGACATATATTACGTGTAGCTTCTGCAGCAGAACCTCATATAATTGAAACTCATATAATAAACAATGTCGTACGTGGGTTTTAATATCACTCATTTCTTTGTGAACTTTAACGTACTAACAGCCAAACTATCTATAAGGCGCATGAGCACGACGCGCTCTTCTTTATATACCCTCTGCTACAGAACGTTCTCGAACCTTTCCGAAAATTCTAGAAATTATAAACTAAAACGCTCATTACTTATTTGCCAACCCGATACTTTAACAGCTATAACTCTATCGCTACCAAACATTCTTTCAGCTGACTATCAAAACTATACCAACACCATTTCCCTTGCCATCGCTTCCACAGTGATAAAACTTATATCCTTCTCCTACCTCTCTAGCTTTCGCACCCTTCCACTTCGTCTCTTACAGATATGCTATGTTCAGTCGTCGCCTTTTTAAAATATCTGCTAGTTCCCTTCCTCTTCCAGTTCGGTTTTGGTGGGACAACCTTTGTGCATTTCCCACAGAAGCCGGGTGCTGCATCATATCATTTCACTCATGTTGCTCAAGTTTGTGGCAAAGATTTACAGTCGGCCGCCAGCCTGACACCAATCCTTCTTGGGAATGCTTTTGTTGGTGGCTTTACCGCACCGTGGCGTGTAGGTGACTCAAGGTGCTTCAATGGTATGCACTAGATCTCCAGTCAAAGCTGGAATGTCTTATGTGCTAGTAATTTATTCCTGGCACCCAAGCCCTTCAACCAGCACATGTCAAAGCTGCTTACCGGAAGAAATAGGACTGGTCGTAATACTTCGCCGGGGCGAGCCGTTCACAAAAGCTCTACTACTAAGTCTAAAACAGGTATTTCCAATACTATTCCTCATAATCTTCTCCGAGATGCAAATAATACGAGTAAGCTGCTGTAATCAACACCATTTTGTCACATTTGTATAACCAATTTTGTTGTTTGCCTGCTTCAGAAGCTGCTACGTCATCTAACACTGCTGATCCATTAATAACCGCGGTAGGCAACTACTATGTATCACATTACTAGATAATTTAGTTACACACATCATAATTAACTAAGATATATCATATCACATGACACAACACGAAAGATGATCCCACTTAAGTTCAATTACATTAATTATAGGCGATAGTCGCCCAGCAACAGTGGCGCGACGTGATAGTAATTATTGCAAACAATTGAAGGGAGTAGGCAACAATTAGTTGCCGAGTCGGCGGGAGACGATTAGACGCGCGACGGGGGACGCGACGCGAAGGCGGTACGTATTGAAGTAGACATTATAGAAATAATATATTCTAGCTAGAATCACAAGAATCTCCGACAAACACGAAACACACGTCAAAATTCACGGCATTAACGCTCCCACAGACAGGAGCGACGCGACTCCGGTAGAGCAATTTCCATGAAGTTTCACAAGAGTCACGTAGTCACATCGCGCCTGTCTGTTGATCTCCGTTTAATCTCGAGACATTATTTCAAATAAGTATGCCTGTTTCATATACCTACCTAAAAAGTCCTCCAGTGTGGTATTGTTAAGTATGTGTGCGTAGTTACTTAGTGTTACGAGTTTAGTCATAGTAGTCAGAATACTGAGAATTCAGTGATTGCCCAATGAATGTCATAGAACAGCAATAGGTTATCCAAAGGCAGTCACCTCGCATAAGTATAATTGTTGAGTAGCGATTTTGTTATCAGCTACGTCAGGGTAGCGTCAAAACTTCGCTCTTAGCAACAGCGTAGTCATTCTTTACGACTACTAGTCTTTGCAGTAGTAGCCCCGTGGTAACAGCAGCGACTTACGAGTTTGTTGGTCGTAGTATCGAACCCTGACAGGCGTTTTACTTTGTGTCAATTATTTCATCACCACTACTCTCAAAATCGTGAAGGAAAACGTCGTGAGGAAACCAGCATGGCCTAGAATCAATAATTCAAAGACGTGACATCTACCTATCGGCACTGGGTCCGCGTGGTGGCTCACATCCCACTCCCTGTCGAAGAGAGGAGGCCTGTATCCCAGCTGTGGGAACGTTATAAGCTGATTATGCTACTAAACTTTAGAAATAGATGTTTTTTGTTTCACAAATATACAAAATAACGTGTTCTAAGTCAGAATACAAATCTATAGTCGTATATTGTTTGTAATAATAATGAAATTGGTTGAAATATGAATTGTATAACTGTAACATTTATTTCTATTATGGAATAAATAACAGCAACATAACGGCACACCGGTTTTTCCCGAAGGATTAAATAAAGGCTATAATAATAATAAGGGCCTGATTCAGAAGGCAGTCCTCCTTGATACGGCGCGTATTGTGAGGAGGTTCTAGTCTCTGGGGCCCTAACCAACGGTAGCTTGGACCCTGTTCCCCATGGCGGTGGATTTCTATTTTTTATATTTTTAAATGTTTTTATTTTTTTATTCTAATATTTAAACATATAATTTATATGTAAGAAAATTGTATAAAGGAAAAATAATATTGTTTGTCGATAATCATTTGTAAACTATGAAACGTACTAGGGTAACTGCTATAGTAATTGGCCGCCACGCTACAGTAACTGGCCACATATAAAATAAATTTACTTTAAAAAAAGTAAAAAACCGACTTCAAAAACCTAAAACGAATAAAATAACTTTAATAAAAAAACTAAACAGCTTCTGGAGTCGGTGCCAAGCTATTAGTGCATTGAAGAATTGAAGACACCGACTCCAGAAGCTGTTAAGTTTTTTTTTTTTTTTTATGAAAGTTATTTAATTCGTTTTAGGTTTTTGAAGTCGGTTTTTACTTTTTTAAAGGAAATTTGTTTTTCCATTTTTAGTTGAATATACAAAATACCATATTCTCAAGACGAACGAAAAGAAAAATCATGAAAATCCGCTTAGAAATGCCGGAAATACAGTACATTTATGCATATAACTTCGTACATAAGAACAATTACCTAATGTGTTATATACTAAAACCTTCCTGAAAGTAGTAAAAGAATCATCAAAATTGGTTCATTGGTTTTTGAGAAAATCGTCGACATACAAACATACACACATACGGGTCGAATAGAGAACCTCCTTTTTTGAAGTCGGTTAAAAAGAGGTAGAAACAAAGAGAAGAATCAAGCTGATCAATGAAAAGCACAAACAATATCTCTGTTGTGCTTTTCATTCATGAGCTTGCTTGCATTATAGTATCTACCTCTTTTTAGGGTTCCGTACCAAAATGGTAAAAAGGAACCTTTATGGTGTGACTCAGTTTGTCTGTCTGTCTGTCACAGCTCAAGAAATACTAATGCTATCAACTTGAATTTTGAAATAGTTTTAGATGACGTTTGCCCAACTAATATATTTAGCAAATAAGAAAGAAATAAAAATGTATTTTTTTTGCAACAGGGACTGAAAGGGATCTTAAAAATTCCAAGTAGGGCTAATAGGGCAATTGGGGTATTATATGAAAGAGCGCTGTTTGCACATTCTCAAACATATTTTCTTTCTTTTTAGGCCGCATAGTTTTCGACTTTTGATGAAAATCTTATCTCCAAAGTTTGCATAGAGAAAAACCTGAAATTATTCTGTGATAGAAGTTTATGTAAAGATTACAGGAAAAATAAAACGATGTCTGTAAATAGCACACTTTTTTATATATATGACTAGCAGCGCCCCGCGGTTTCACCCGCGTAAGTCTCGAATCCGTAAGAATATCGGGATAAAACGTATTTTATGTATTAATCCAGATTATAAACTATCTGTTTGCTAGTAGTAGTTTTTGCGTGATAGAGTAACAAACATCCATTCATCCTCACAAACTTTCGCATTTATAATATTAGTAGGATAGCAAATAGGCAGTAGGGTGGTACGGAACCCTCGGCACGCGAGTCCGACTCGCTCTCGACCGGTTGTTTTTATAAGTGGCCAGTTACCCTACTTATACGAGCACTCATTGCAAAACATCGATTTGAAATCAATGTGTAAATAATATGACCTCATTTCTGATAAACCTGGTCTACAGTGATACATGTGTAAATATTCGCAAAATCTTTATTGCTAACAAAATCACAAGAACCAATAATCCCTTCGATTGCCGTCGTGAAGGGTCTGCGGGAAATCGGTTCATTTCCTTTTCTGCGATGCTTTAAGTTAAGGAAGAATTGCCATCTTATACACACTTAACCAGAAAAGGTTTGCGCTTCGCTAATCTTCGTGTTTCAGAATTAGCACGAACGTCGCACCACAACGTAATCCCTAGAGACGCAAAGCTCTTATGTTCTGCCGCGCTTTGTAATAGTGCACATATAATAGCGCGTTTGTATGAAGTTTTTGCTCCCTTCAAAACGGCCGAGCTAAATGGTGCTGATCCATGCGTCACGTTCGTAAACGGGGGCCGTCACTTGGGCCTGAACATCTCTTAGCTGCCACGGCTTATTTTATTTATTTTATTTTTAAATATTTTTGATTTATTTTAGGGTTCCGTACCTCAAAAGGAAAAAAACGGAACCCTTATAGAATCACTCCTGTATCTGTCTGTCTGTCACAGTCAATTTGCTCCCAATCTAATGGACCGATTATGTTGAAATTTGGTACACTTATGAATTTCTGTGATCCAAACACGTACGTGTATCGTAAATACACATAAATTAATTTTGAATATGGGGGTCAATTCTGGGGGCAAATAAGAAAAGTAAAAAAAAAGCTTTGCAAACTGTAAAACCGTGTGACAAACAAAATGAAAGGGTTTACTGTGAGGGTCTCAAATATATCTTTTTATAATTTTAAAATAATAGTTTTAATTTATATTGAGGAGCTTGTGGCTAAGTAATAACAGCCGCACGGATCGATCCATCAGGTTAAGCTACGCTTGCCGGGGTTGGTCTGTGGATGGGTGACCATCTTTTCATACCAAGATTCCTCCGTGCCTCGGAAAGCACGTTAAGCTGTTGGTCCCGGCTGTCATTCGTGGATCTTTGGCAGTCGTTACGGGTCGTCAGAAGCCCGAAAGTCTGACAACCAGTCTTACCAAGGGGTATCGTATTACCCAGTGACTGGGTTGTGGAGGTCAGATAGGCAGTCGCTCCATGTGAAATACTGGTATTCAGCTGCATCCGGTTAGACTGGAAGCCGACCCCAATGTAGTTGGGAAAAGGCTAGGCAGTTTTAATTTATATTATATATTATAAATAATTTATATCCGAAACAACTGAGCCTAAAATTTTGAAAAAAAAAATACAGAAAATAGTTCTGTACCCATAGACTACAGGAAAATTTATAAGAAGTCTACGGTCTTAAAATTGCATGGTTAATATCTCAATATTGTGAAAAATTTACATTTGCAGTTGGAATGTATGGGAGAACATGTATTTCAACTACAATGAAAGTTTGTTCTTGAGATGAATTCATCCCAACTACGGAACCCTTCATTGTGCGTGATCCGACACGCACTTGGCCGGTTTTTCTTTTGTTTGTTTCTGTTTGCTTCTCTGGACGCTTTTAACGTGTACGTCTTGTTTACATCGTTCTCATATATTAATTATAAATTCAACATAATGATGTAACTACCATTTTTATAAAAATATATTTTAAATGAGTGTCCGTCGAGTTTCTTACCCGTTCTTTTCCAAGGATACCTACTCAAAATCAAAATCAAAAGACATTTATTCAAACTAGGCTGAGAATCAGCCCTTAATGAACGTCAAAATTACAGAAGACAGTCCCCCAAAACGCCCGCTCTTCCCCACTTAGTGCTTTAACTTAGGAGAAGAACTAGTACTTTACTACGCTATGGGACTGGCAACTAACTTCATATTTCTGACTGACCGACTCCTTGACAATTCAAAACTGCCTGTAAATAGTATAATTAAAATAAATGGTTACAGCCTTACTAATAAAGATTTACCGGCCGATTTACCCGAGGTATACCGGCAATATAACACTTTTGGCCCTTTTAAAAAGCATTATAACTCCGGTATACTCGTACCTCGGGTGTAAATCTTTATTAGTAAGGCATTTGGCCAGTTGGCGTGGTTGGTTAAGATACTACCTGCCATGCCGCTGGTCGTGGGTTCGATTCCCATCCAGGACAAACATTTGTGTGCATGAACATGTCTGTTTGTCCTGAGTCTGGGTGTAATTATCTATATAAGTATGTATTTACAAAAAAAAAAGTAGTATATGTAGTATATCAGTTATCTGGTTTCCATAGTACAAGCTCTGCTTAGTTTGGGATCAGACGACCGTGTGTGAACAATGTCCTAGGATATTATTATTATTATTTAAAATTTCAGTTTTTCTCTCCGTCGGGTTATGTACAGACGCTAGCACATCAAGCTACTACAATCTGTCAAATTTCTTTAATATATTTTCAACTTTATCGCTAAACCATTAGGTTCAAGGTTGATTGGGAAAATTTGACAGTTTTGGGTAGCTTGATGTGCTGGCGTCTGTACTACGGCCGCAGACCGTTATGACTCGAAAATTTTTGAAAATTTTGTAGCTATAGCAATGAAAAATAGACAAGTAGGTACCTACTTCCATGGTTGTAACAGCTCTATGTTAGATATTAATCCCGAAGATAAACGATAATTCCCAAAGCGCATACATCTTGGAATATCTGTATATATCTACGCAGTGTATTCCAGTTAAAAACTAGAAATTTATTTACACTTATTTTCAGAAGTCCTCTTTGTATTTCTACTAAATATTATTGGCGGTGTCCAATTAAATCATCATCTTTTACCTAAACTTCTCCCAACTATGTTGGGGTCGGCTTCCAGTCTAACCGGATGCAGCATATTACATGGAGCGACGTCTATTTAACCTCCACAACCCACTTCACATTACTGGGTAATACGAAACCTGGGTAAGACTGGTTGTCAGACTTTCGGGCTTCTGACGACCTGTAACGACTGCTAAAGATCCACAAATGACAGCCGGGACCAACAGCTTAACGTGCTTTCCGAGGCACGGAGGTGTCTTGTTATGTAAAAATGGTCACCCCTCCACGGACTTACTGCGGCAAGCGTAGCTTAACCTGATCGATCGACCCGTGCGGCTGTTATTGCTTAGCAACAAGCCACAAGTCCTGGTGTCGAATTAAATTTTTTTAGTAAATTCTCAGTAAAAGTTCAGAAAAAATTTCCCCGAATATTGGAATAATACATCTTTGTTTCTGCCTTAGCTGAACACAGATGTATGAGACGGTTATTTATTTGCTTTAGTAGCCTAGGATTTTCTGACCCTAAAATAAATATTTCGAAGCAAAAAATTGTGTTTTATTTCTGTTAGACATTTTAATCCAGCACAGGAATATATTGTATATCAAACAGCCAACCTGAGACCCCGATGTATCGTATAAACAAAAATAGCTGAGTTTTCATAAAGAAACAAATAAATCATTCGAGACATTCTATCGGGTTTAATTTTTTACCTGTCGTCAAGTTTTGTTACTCATTTGTCATCTAGGACACAGGCTGGCTCCTCGTACGACATAAACAACTATTTACATGCGCGATGCTCCGGGAATTATTTTATTATAGGTACTGTGGATAGGTATTCTTAGGCTAAGCGCGCACCGCGATAAAAAATCGTTGCGATTTTTTTTAATGCGAAATAAAATCGCAAACTACAATATTATTAATATAAACGATTTATTTTCGCAATGCGCGGATTGTAGTGTATTTCTGTGGTTCACAGATTTGCGATATTTTTTCGCAACGATTTTTTATCGTAGTGCGCGCTCGCCCTTACTATTTCAAACATTTACTCTTTTATTAATTCCCGCACAAATAACAATTTGTGGCAAAAATGGCAAATGAAAAACTTTCTTATTAATAATAAAATAACAATTGCTTTATTTTCAGGCAACTTAGGCCCATAGATAAAATACACAACAAAATTAAACCGGTCAAGAGCGAGTCCGACTCGCGCACCGAGTGTTCCGTACCATCCTACTTCCTATCCTACTCCTACTAATCAGTCCTACTTGTCAGTCAACAGTTAGTAGTCAGCATCGTCTCTCAACCTCTCTTGATGGTACGAGTAATACCTCTCGCGTTCCGTGAATTCGCTGCTTCAGTATTAGGTGCCGCGCTCATTTAGATTTAAAGATTAAAGTTAATGTTTTCTATGATTAATCTCGTATACTGGATGATTTTTTACCGTCTTGAAAAAAATAGGGTAACATAGGTGAACGGAGTAGAAGCCTATGACATACCTAGTTTTTTTTTTTTGTTTTTTCAATAGCTTAGACAAAAATTGCTCTAACATTTGAAGTGAACTAGAACAATAAAAACAGAAATTTGGAAAAAACTTTAGGTAGGTATAGATCGTTAAAAAAAAAATCGAATTTCAAATCATATGCTTACGCAGGGTGCGTAGTGCGTATGATTTGAATTTCGATATTACTTATTAACTTAATAAAAAAAAAAAAAAAAACTAGGTTTGCCATAGGGTTCTACTCCGTTCACCTATTATACCCTATTTTTTTTTTAAAGGTAAAAAAAGTCACCCAGTAATTCTTAGTGAGTAAGACGTGATTGTACTTGATTATTGTGTGTTATCTTAGATTCGTGGTTTTACATACTAAGCGGAAAACCTTCAAAAACCCCCGCCTACAACATCTGACTCACTTTGTATTCAACAATTAATATATCTCTTTTCATCTAGAAACTAGATCTGGTTATCATAAAACTAATCAGTTTTTTAGATTCAACGATATCTATTTCCTAGAATCTCAATATAACGATAGCACAGTAGGGGTGTATATTGGGATTATGAGAAATAGGTAACTATTGGATCTATACAAGTACAAAAAAGAAACAATCTGCCTAGCTTTTTCCCAACTATGTTGAGGTCGGCTTCCAGTCTAAACGGATGCAGCTGAATACCAGTATTTTAGATAGAGCTACTGCCTACCTGACCTCCACAACCCAGTTATTGGGTAACATGATACACCGTGGTAAGACTAGTTGTCAGACTTTTGGGCTCCTAAGTACCCAAACGCCTGTCAAAGATCTACGAATGACCAACCGCTTAACGTGCTTTCCGAGGCACGCGGAGTCTCATCCATGAATCGACCGGCGCCAAGCATAGCTTTACCTTCGATCGACCCGTGCGACTGTTATTATTTAGCCACGAGCCCTTCTACGTACAAGTAGAATCCATCCGAAAATATGATAACGGAAAGTTCTTTGATGTTCAATTTATTTTCCACACTTAATATCAAAGGGTATTCCCATCGCGCCACAAGAGCCTCGTACGGTCGTACCGGGTGCACACAGTGACGTATAATTCCAAGGGCCTTTGATTTGGTCCCGATATAATATCGTTTTGCCAAACTGTCTATTTATATAGATACACGGAAAGATGTTTCTATTACAATGTAATTGGATTTATTTATTTATATGTAACTTTTCGGAGAGAAGATTCTAAGAATTCGGTTTGAATGAGGGCTCGGAAACGTTATTTAAAATAATGTTTTCAAAACATTTAATAGTTGTTTGTACAACATTTTGTTCGGAACGAAAACGAAATGAGAACGCCAACGTTTTCATAAACCGGTTTATTAAGTGAGATTTGTTCTTTCTATGTTTGATTTCGGAAATCATGACAATTTAGAACAAATCTAACTAAGAGAGATGTGTTGATGATTCTTGTGGTTAATTACGTAAATAAGTATATATATTATAATTACGTAAATAAGTATTTGTTATAGTCGCGAATCATATTTTGATACAACCTGACACTGACCGGCAAAAAGCAAAAAAAAAAAACGCAAGAAAAACGGTTAAAAACGTTTTATTAATCGAGAACGATTAAAATGTTGTTCTTCTTCAAAACTGTAATTTATATCCAAAAGTAACCGCAACAAATCGTTTCTTACGTATTTAAGACGAAACCATTTCAAAAAATATATCGGTATCCGAGCCCTGGTTTAATCTAGTATTTTTACGGTAGATCGACTGTTTTTTGTAGTTTTTAACCGAATTCAAAAAAGGAGGTTCTCTATTCGACCCATATGTATGTATGTATGTATGCCCGCGGTTTTTTCAAAAAAAAAAAAATAAACCGATTTTGATGATTCTTTCACTAACGTGATCTGCACACTTTCAGAAAGGTTTTAGTATATAATACATTGTGTAATTATTCTTATGTACGAAGATATATGCATAAATGTACTATATTTCCGGCATTTCTAAGCGGCTTTTGATGATTCTTCTTTTCGTTCGTCTTGAGTATATGGTATTTTGTATATTCAAATAAAAAATGGAAAAATAAATATACTTAAAAAAGTAAAAACCGATTTCAAACACCTAAAACGAATAAAATAACTTTGATTAAAACCTTAACAGCTTAACACTAATAGCTTGACACCGACTTCAGAAACGAATATGTTTTTTATGAAAGTTATTTTATTCGTTTTAGGTTTTTGAAGTCGGTTTTTACTTTTTTTTTTAAGTAAATTTATTTTTTTCTCGCCTTTTTCTCGTTGCTTTGTACGGTTAGTAGATTGCTTCAAGAAAACGGTTACTTATACGTGCAAAAAGCCCGTTTTCACCAACTCTAAGTAACACTTAAATTAATCCCTAAATAAAAATGAATGGAACTCAAATTTTCAACGCTAGGCTCAGCGCGGAGAGTTCAAAATCCAACAGTGCAATAATATTTGTGTCACTTAGGGTTGGTAAAAACGGGTATAATACTACATTTGATAAGGGCCGGTTTTTTGATACGTAGTTACTCAACCAATGGTTAGACATAGTAACTAATGGTTGAACTTTGACTAAATGTGAAAGGCTAGACATGAATGAATTAACATGAATGCATTCATGTTAACTCGTTCATGTTAAAAAAATAGTAACTAATGGCATTTTGGCAAACACATTTAGCCAAAATTCAACCATTACTTACTATGTTTAACCATTGGTTGAGTTAACTACGGATCAATAAACCGGCCCTTAGTTAGATAAACTTATTGCAAGGAATTGCGGTTGTTACAATATGCTCAGAGCGCTTCTGCGATTTATTTATTATACTTTCATCACCCAACCCCAACGATAGCCTGCCTTTTCCCAACGATAATGGGGTCGGCTTCCAGTATAACAGGATAATGGGGTCGGCTTCCAGTATAACAGGATGAATACCAGTATTTTATATAATTAAAAATCTAAATTTAAATAAACAGTCATTTATTCCAACTAGGCTGAGAATCAGCACTTTTCGAACGTCAAAATTACATAAGACAGTCCCCCAAAACGCCCAAATTGCA
The DNA here is from genome assembly GCA_948252095.1 of Dicycla oo. Lineage (NCBI taxonomy): Eukaryota > Metazoa > Arthropoda > Insecta > Lepidoptera > Noctuidae > Dicycla > Dicycla oo. Next base: position 7,393,356 of record OX411710.1, on the reverse strand, counting down.
CCATTTTGTACAAACAAAATGGTCCAATCGGGTATGTACTTGTAAAGGTCGAGTTTTTTTTGTGAATTCTTAATTGGTCCCGTAGTACAAGTTCTTCATATTGATGGGTAGAACACCCTTAAATGTCGCATGTTTTCAAAGTCATCCTGTATATGTATTAAGTAGGTACCTACGGGTAGCACCTATTGGCAACGAGGAAAATGTATGATTGTGCACTTATTCAGGGTGAATCATGTCCAATCGGTTTATTTGATTTACATCGGGTATGAAACTTAACTATCTGATAGCTGGTACGTGATACGATTGTGATAATAATATTATTATTATATTATACTAGCAGCGCCCCACGGCTTCACCCGGTTAAGTCTCGAACCCGTAGGAATATCGGAATAAAAAGTATTCTATGTGTTAATACAGGTTAAAAACTATATGTGTGCCAAATTTCCATTAATATCCGTTTTGTAGTGTTTGTGTGAAAGAGTAACAAACATCCATCCATAATAATAATAAGCTGCTTACTATTTATCCACTAACGAAAATGGCTCCTGACTCTTTCTTATGACGATACGGAAAAACACACACACACACACACACACACACACATACACACACACACACAAAGCACCACAAGCACAATTCGTATGTCACGAACTAAATCACAGACTTATCAAATCGCCACTTTTTATTCTTATTTGTTTTAAAGTTTTATCTCATTTTATTGTTCATTAGCTGTAAGCGCTTCCTGTAGATATTTATGTCTTTAGATTAGCTCTCAATAACGTATTCGAGATAAGGAGACCAGGAGACCCGTACGTAGCGCTGGTTTTACTTAGTATGGGCTCCTGTCTCCCATCTTCAAAGTTTTTGAAATTTTATACTGGGTAAATATTAATATGTGTGAGAGAAAATAAATAACACTTATTATTATTATTATTATTATTTATTATCCATCCTCACAAACTTTCGTATTTATATTATTAGTAGGATAGTATGATTCCCAGAAGTGCTGATGGCAATTTTTGCACAGGTTCATCAATTTATTTTATAATTAGCGACCTGCAGAGAGCAGCGGTGGCCCAGTGGTAACGGCACTGACTTACGTTGTAGGTCATGGGTTCGAACCCAGGCAGGCGCTTTATTTTGTGCAAATTTCATAACCATTCCTCTTAAAACGGTGAAGAAAAACATCGGGAGGAGACCAGCATGTCCTAGAACTAAAAATTCGAAGACATGTGACATCTACCAACCCGCATTAGGCCTGCGTGGTAGATTTAGTGGATAACATCCCACTCCCTCTCGAAGATAGGAGGCCTGTCTCCCAGCATTGGGAACACAGGTCATATAAGACTGCAAACATATGCTGTAGGTATTCATAAATTTTAGTTAGAAACGCACATTCTATCTGTCCTAGACACACAAAGTTGTAAAACAATCTTCATTACTGCTAATCAATACCCGGAAACCTCTTTGCAGAAGGAAGGCATATGAAGTTTCTAAAATAAAGTAATAACTCGATTCGCGGCATGTATGAGGAATTTTTACAAGAATTATATTAGTGTCATATTCGCACATTCTCACTCGCGAACCGCAAATTCAAATATATTGTAATCCATTTTGCATCAATTTTTCGTGGCTTGTGCGTTTCCTGAATAAAATACATTTTCGTCGATATTTTCTACATGTTCAAAGGGTTGTTCACATGACCAGAACACGCATTAAAGTGCTTTATTGGTAGTTAACGCGTATTTTTAATGATTTTTTATTTAATGTGACGTGTTACTTTGTAGGTGGTATTTAATAGATACAACCTAATTATTACCAAAATTATGTCGCCTCAGCGCGTCAAAATCAACGATTCAGCATGATTATATCGAACGAAACATACGTGGGGCTTCATTTGCAAACGTGTACAAAGGTAAACAAGCGGCGAATCAAACACGTGTGGTTAATTAACTAACCTCCTACCTAGCTAACTATTATCGGAAAAAAATCGAGCAAGTGCGTGTCGTACCACACACAATGAAGGGACCTGCACTTGGGATGAATTTATACCAAGAACAAACTTAACATTGTAGTTGAAAACATATTCTCCCATACATTCCAACTACAAATGTAAGTTTGTACGCACAATATTGAGAGATTTGCCATGTTATTTTAAGACCATAGACTTCTAATAGGTTTTCCTGTAATCTATAGATATAGAAGTATTTTCTGTATTTTTTTCAAAATTTTAAGCTCAGCAGTTTCGGAGATAAAGGGTAAATTTTCGTTTATTTTCTTAAAAAAAAAAATAAAAGTTTATTTTAAAATTATAAGAAAAAATATATTTGAGACCCTCACAGTAAGCCCTTTCATTTGATATATCGCACGGTACAGTTGCAAAACATTTTTATTTAATTTCTCTATTTGCCCCCTAAAATGTTCATGACCCCCATGTTCAAAATTCATTAAATTACATTACACGTCTGTGTTTGTCCAACTTCATTGGCCTATTAGATTCGGAGCAAATTGGCTGTAAGAGACGGACAGACAGACAGACAGACAGACACATGAGGGATCCTATAAGGGTTCCGTTTTTTTCCTATTGAGATACGGAACCCTAAAAAGGCCGCATTTTTTGTGGCCGTCGCGTGTCTACGAGTCATGACATGATAACTTGGGGTAATTTTGGTACTAAAAACGTGAAATTTAAATAACAATAACTTTTTTAGAATTACTGGCTGTGTACTAACAAGTACACATCTGTGTAACTCTCTGGTAAAACAGGGGTGATGCTATGTTTGTGTATTATTTTTTGACATCTTGGGTCCCTGGGGTCCCGGACCTTTGGAAGGCGTACGAGGGACCGAAGCCAACTCGCAGAGGCCCCTTAGACAATTTTAAATCATGAGGAGGCACCAACCGACGATTATCCCTATATGCACTATGCAAGTGCACCCAAGGACAACCCCCGGTTGGTGCAGAACGTGGAAACAAAACATATTGGGCTATGGGTTTGGGTGGCTAAAGTGGACTGGGTAACTTTGGAAGAACTGTTCCCTGCCTGACCAATTTGTACCTATTATTATTTTGCTTTTTTTACAATTTTTTGCTAATGTTTTTGCTGTATCTGTACCCCTTTTTGATCGGACAAGTTTATTAAACAAACACATAGTCAATTTTCCCAGCAATGTTGGGGTTGGCTTCCAGTCTAACCGGATGCAGAGAAATACCAGTATTTTATATGGAGCGACTGCCTATCTGACCTCCACAACCTAGTTACTGGATAATACTATACCTCTTGGTAAGATTGGGTGTCAGACTTTCGGGCGTCTGACGACCCGTAACGACTATTAAGTATCCAAGAATCACACAGCCGGGACCAACATATTAACGTGCTTTCCGAGGCACGCGGGGTTCTCGGTATGTATGGTCACCCATCCACGGACCGGCCACGGCAAGCGTAGCTTAACCTGATCGATCGACCCGTGCGGCTGTTATTACTTAGCCACGAGCCCCTCCTAATAAACACATTGTATAGTCTCCAAATATTATACAAAAGCGCGCGTCGTGAAAAAATGTCGTGTGAACAGGCCGTAAAACATAGCTTTATAAAAGATGTTATTAAGGTTCGGTTATATTCATCTTCGCTCGCTGTTATCACGTTAAATGGATGTCATCTAACATCGTGCGACGTAATTTGCATATACCGTATTACGTCACCATTCAAGTGAGGTGGGCGTATACTTGTAACCTGATCTTCGGTGTATGCATCGTTGATGTTTTCATTTAAGTGCATGCAATATACACAAAGGGATCTTAGAGTTTTGGTTGCTGATCGTAATGTCTCATGTGCTCAGAGTTAGGATTTCTCGTCAACCAGCTGTCCTGTAGGCCTAGCACAAACACACGAAGTTAACGTACAGACGCCAGCACATCAAGCTACTACAATCTGTCAAATTTCTTTTATAGATTTTCAACTTTATCGCTAAAGCATTCGGTTCAAGGTTGATTGGGAAACATTGACTATTTCGGGTAACTTGACCTGCTGGCGTCTGTACAATAATTCTAGCGATTTTTTAATCAGATATAGTCGTTTTGCACATTTGATTAATTTACTTTTAAGACTTTTTTTTGTATCTATGTCAATCTGCCTAGCCTTTTCCCAACATTGTTGGGGTCGGCTTCCAGTCTAACTGGATGCAGCTGAATACCAGTATTTTACATGGAGCGACTGCCTATCTGACCAACAATCCCCCTTGATACCCCTTGGTAAGACTGGTTGTCAGAGTTTCGGGCTTCTGACGACTCGTAACGACTGTGAAATCTGAACAGCCGGGACCAACGGCTTAACGTGCTTTCGTGATTTTCAATATGAACCATCTTGTCACCCATCCACAGACCAACCGCGGCAAGCAGAGCTTAACCTGATGGATCGACCCGTGCGGCTGTTATTACTTTGCCACTAGCTTCACTTTTTTTGTATCTATGTGTGATATTAATAAATTTTGCTTGCTGTATAAATTCACAACAAATTGCTATAACATATTCGTATTTCCAGTTTAAAAATCGTTTTAATTTACGTAACGTTTAATTTGCCCTATTTGAAGGCCTGGTTATGATTGCCGTCTCTCCATAGAGAATGGCAGAATGGGAGGTATCCCATCTTTCACCGCATGCTCTGTCATCTGCACAAGTCAGAACCTAATGGCTGCGTCAGCGAACGGTATTCGCACCACCTCTTAAGGGGTCATTGTACTAATAATTATGTACAACTTTTACTATGGGCCCAAACCTGAAAATGGGAAAAAAATCAGTTGTTTCCTACATTTATGTTCGCATAACTCGTCAAAAAACTCGCTGATTATTTTTGCGTTTTCTCGTTTGGTTCCATTGTAAAATTTGTTCATAATGATGAGTACAGAACCAAATTGATATTTGCAACACCGAGGGAGTTGCTTTGTTATTAAACTTTACCTGCCAAGCACGATTGCTACGCTTTTGTTTTGATTTAGATGCACGCCCTCACCTCAATGGTTTTGCTGTCCATTAATATGAAATGCAACATGAGAAAAACAAAAGAACAATGAACGATGAGTTAATCATAGCTCTGAACCTTGCCTTGTGTTTGATTGAAATAGACAAAGCTAAAATGTCTATAGTCTGTTGAAAAAGTATCTAACGAAAGTGTAAACAAATCCTGTCCAGGTTAAATTCTTACGCAATCACTCTCTAAAGGGAATTAGTAACACATTCATCTGTATTTAGAAGATCTCAACTTTATATCGCAATTTTTTTCCAAGAATTATTGTTTGAAGAACATTATTTAATTGTAATTGAAAAATCATCGACGACAATTTAGGTTATAAAATTAACCGCAATTGTCCAATTAAAAACATAATCAAGGTAACTTAAAATTAGAACTCGGGGTTTATGTATTCAAATACTCAAATTAAAGCACTCAATTTATAAGTAACACTATCTACAAATTGGTATCCACAATTCCACAGATATTTTTCTGAACCATTTATTTACAATTTCAGCAGACACAGTTGTCGGCACGAAACTTGAGCGCTGACCTTGAATTACTTTAAGCGATTTTGGACCTTACTACTGCGACAATACGTATGCGCAAACCACCCCCACTACTCATCCGAGCGATCAAGATCCTAATAGACCCTAATAGTTTTGTTTATAGACCCTAATAAACAAAACTAAAACTACACTAAAAGCACGATAGCATAATATTCATAAATCCTCAAAAGGTGTCTGGAGCATGCAAGTAACAGGGGTTAAGTTTCACTTAACTCGAGCAAGTGAAATAACACGAATTTACAGAATGTTTCAGCGCATAACATGCTTGCAACTTAGTATATTAAACTGTGATAACATATTTTAGGCAAATGAACCTGCTCATTGGAAGTGATTTTTCTTTTTTACCTTTCCAAGATTTACATTTTTTATTTCCTCCTCTATTTCTGTATTCAGACGCTAAGGAGGAGATCGTGGCTAAGTAATAAAAGACGCACGGGTCGATCCATCAGGCTAAGCTACGCTTGCCGGGGTTGGTGCGTGGATGGGTGGATCTTTACATACCGAGTCTCCGCTGTGCCTCGGAAAGCATGTTAAGTCGATGGTCCCGGCTGTCATTAGTGGATCTTTGACAGTCATTACGGGTCGTCAGAAGCCTGAAAATCTAACAACCGTCTAACCAAAGGGTATTGTGTTAACCAGTAACTGGGTTGTGGAGGTCAGATAGGCAGTCGCTGCATGTAAAATTACTGGTATTCAGCTGCATCCGGTTAGACTGGAAGCCGACCCCAACATAGTTGGGATAAGGCCTAAACTTAAACCTACAGACAGCTGCATCCCATATTAAAAAAAAAAAATCAAAACCTAACATTTCCTTGTATGTACATTTTTGAAACAGCAGTATTTGTCATATCCAACTGTCATATATTTAAAACACTGAAATCTGACCATCGCAACAGAGAGATATGTACCATTCCACACAAAACTGCATTATTTTTAAAAAGTCTTCTTGGAATGGCACCTAAAATCTATATAATAAGCTTCCTATTGAAATCAAAGAATTAAATGAAATACCTGATTTCAAAAAAGCTTTATTAAAACTATTATATGAAAAAGTAAAACTGTTATATGAGAAAGTATATTATACTGTTAATGAGTCGTTAATGAATCGTTATTATTTCCAGTTTTTTATTATATTAATATTTTTTTTTAGTTGAAAAGTTGTTAGTAATCACTATATTAAATATTAATAAATTATTGACTACTACTATAATGTTGCAAAAGTCTTTAAACTATTGTATGCCTAAAGGCGGGTCATAGATGTACTTCACTTTATAAACTGTTACACCATATTTTTACCTGTGTACCACAATAAACAATTTGAATTTGAAGGCTAGGCAGATTGATTGACTTCTATATTCAGATGCTTAACTTAAACCTTAGTCCGTATTTGTTCTTGATTGCCTATAGACAACGAGGTACGTACTAATATAGTAAAGAGGTAACATTTGTGAGTTTGTATGTAGAGGGTAAACTTAGGAACGACTGATCGGATTCCGAAAATTCTTTTATCAATGGCAACTACGGTATTACCGAGTGTCACAGAATATATTTTATGTTAAAATAAAACAAGAATTTCAGGTGAACGACGTCGCGGGCTGAAGCTAGTTTTAAATAAAGCTCCTCAACACAAGTACAATTAGTATTTATCGAAGTTGCGACATGCTACGACAAATTCAATCAATCTACCCCAAGCACGGATTAATACAGATGGGACACTCCGCAGTTTAGGTATGAAGCTACAAGTACGCGGCGGGCCTATCTCACTGGGCCAATTCAGTAGGACTGCCGCGGTCAGAAGGTATAAGAGTCACGCGTTAGAAAGGGAGGCAACTTGTAGGTGAATATAACTGTAGGTAATTAGCGTTGTGCGACCTGAATTACACTTCATTGTGTCGTAGCAAGAGTCGCTTTTTATTTAAATGATTTTGCGGAGTATACCATATATATTAATCTGTGCCCCAAGTAAGCTCCCTCCACTATAACCTCGTTATAAACCAACATACAATACGTTGGCAAACAATGTACTTCGCTCGCAGCGCCCTCTACCACGTAACACTGCCACTCTGGAACCTGTTACCGCTTCAATTAAAGATAAAAGCCCCATATTGAAGGGAAGTAAGTGGCATTGGCCACAGCCGCTGGGTAAGGCTTAAAAAAGAAAATATGGCCAATAAAGGTGAATTAATCTGTTGAAAAGTTACCATTTCTTTTGATGGAAAGCTAGCATTATCCACTTGTCCCACCGGCAACGATGAGCGAGAAGAGACTAAAGCTAGAAACTAGAAACGAGTTGGCGAGCAACGAGCAGCGAGTGAACGACAGCGACAAACGATTACTCGCTGGTAAGCGTATGTACCAAGCGTGTGTCTCTCAGCGAGTGCTCCGCCCGCCGAGCGAGCGTCGCTGAGTGAGTACTCTCTTTGATAGCTCTTGTCGCTACGACAAACAAGTACTCGCGCGCGGTGTGAACAATCAGCTATCAACTATGAATATATGCATCTCTTTTGTTTACACGGTATGTATATCTATTGAACGTTTCTTGAGCGAGAAAATAGCCGATAGTTAGTCGCTTCCTCGCCGCCGGTGGGACAACTGCCTTATCTATCTACATATAAAAATATTATAATTAAAGTCGCTTTTCGTGTCTGTCTTTGTGACCGCGTTGTTCTCATAAACTACGCAACGGATTCTTATGCCGTTTTCACCATCAATTTTTGAGAATTTATTCCGGATTGTTTATGTGTATTTTTAACACGTTGACTGTCCAGCCAAAATGTCGAAATTAGCTCTCACGTCCTATTTACTTTTTAGAACCCTCGGGCCGTGGGGTCCGTATGCTCATGCTTTGTTCAACGAAATCTCCAAACGGCTGGTTGACACTTCCCGTGACCCAAGGGCAGGCTTTACCTTGGCCAGAGGCTTAAGCATTGCCATACAACGTGGCAATGCCGCCAGTCTCTTGGGTACATCACGGATGATACTATCTACATATTTTAGTTTTTTAATAGTTTTAGTCGGTTAGGATATTATTTTTGTAACTTAATTAGAATAAATTTGAGACAATAAAATTCCAACTTTGCTTGGGTGGTTTTTGAGATCGCTTCATTTACTTTTTCGTTCCTATGTACTGAGGTACTTGCCTTTACACCACTTCAGGCCCTTGAGGCCATAAAAGTTGAAGCAACCCTTTTAAATTTATTTTTAAGTTCAATTTTCAAAGCTTTGTAAGTCCTTTTTTTCTTTTCTTTTTTTTTTGGATGGAAAATCATCAAATAACTTCTCCCGCTCTGGGTGGAGCGGGAGGGCGTGTCAGACTTCTACTGAGTAAAACCCACCCGTGTTCCTTCCGTTGCCTGTGCCAGGGCCACGGTAACTCTTTCGAACAACCCGCAAACCTGGGGCGGGAAAGCTTTGTAAGTCTTCAATAAATTAAAAAAATCTATGGCCTATCACTGTTATTTATTGCCTGTAGTTGTATTCGAATTTGTGTGGGGTAGGTACCACAACTAAAAACTGAAAAGTAAAACCGACTTCCAAAATAAAACACTACAAAGTGAAAAATAACCGAACCGAGAAGTCGGTTCTATTTTTTTGGCTAAAAGTTTTTATACTTTTAAAGGTTGATTCAACTCATCCACTCACCTTATTCACTATTAACTGGACTCATAGGTCCAGTTAATAGTGAATAAGGTATTATGTAAAGAGAATAGACTGTTATTCTCCTGTGTGCTATTAAAAACAAATGGGGATCACCAATCAGTAGGGTCGTGCAGTAAAGTTCTCTTAAGGGGCCTATCACAAAATTGCGTTCTGACAGATTAAGTATTTAAAGCACGGCGACGCATCGCATAAGGGTTAGTCTCCACCAAGCGGATGTGGACTTTTTAAATTGCACTGAATAAGTTACTGTATAAATCTGCCTGCCTAGCATTTTCCCAACTATGTTGGGGTCAACTTCCAGTCTAACCGGATGTAGCTGAATACCAGTATTTTACATGGAGTGACTGCCTATCTGACCTCCACAACCCAGTTATTGGGTAATACGATATCCCTTGGTAAGACTGATTGTCAGACTTTCGGGCTTCTGACGACCCGTAACGACTGTCAAAGATTCACGAATGACAGCCGGGACCAACGGCTTAACGTGCTTTCCGAGGCACGGAGGAGTCTCGGTATGTAAAGATGGTCACCCATCTACGGACCAACCCCGGCAAGAGTGCGGCAAGCTCCTCTAAGTTACTGTATAAATATTGACTATATAATTCGACGCAGACATGATGAAGAACATCAAGCGTTTATCAAGCGTGATGCCTGCGTCAAATTTTAGACTTAAAGCCAATAATATTAGAGTTACTTATTCAGCGAAATTTGGAAATGCACGGGTATCCGTGAGGATTTTTCCGCTTGGTGGAGACTGACACTTATGCAGCAATTTGGCAGTTGTAATTACGTTTATTTTAAGTCTTATATTAGGTTGGGGAAAAAGTCTTTTCGCATTATAGTATGTATGAACTTGTAATAAAATCTCTTTGGCTATACTATTTGTATCTGGCTGGTTTTGGTATCATTGAAAGTTTAAATTTTAAAGAACATAATTCTAAATTTTTTAAATTTTACTACAAAAAAAGGTAAAAATGCGATGTTTATGGACCTAGTGTAGTGTCTGTGAGAGTAGCACAAATTTGGTTTAAGCGTTTTCAATCCGGAAATTTTGATGTCAAAGATGCACGTCGCTCTGGTCGCCCTATTACGGATAAAATGGATGCCATTTTTGAAAAAGTGGAGCAAGATCGGCATATCAGTAGTTACGACGTAGCTGAAGAACTGGAAATTGACCATAAAACAGTTTTGGCGCATTTGAAAAAAACTGGGTACACAAAAAAGCTCGACATTTGGGTACCTCACGAGCTCACTGAAAGAAACCTAATGAACCGTGTACTCATTTGTGATTCTTTACGAGTATTACGACGTAATGAAACCGAACCATTTTTGAAGAAGCTGATAACTGGTGATGAAAAGTGGATCACGTATGACAAGAACGTGCGAAAAAGGTCGTGGTCAAAGGCCTGTCAGGCTTCACAGACTGTGGCGAAACCCGGGTTAACTCGCAACAAGGTGATGCTGTGTGTGTGGTGGGATTGGAAGGGCATTATTCATTATGAGCTGTTACCACCAGGCAGGACCATCGATTCTGAACTCTACTGCGAACAACTGATGAGATTAAAGCAAGAAGTTGAGAGAAAGCGGCCGGAATTAATCAACAGAAGGGGTGTGGTTTTTCATCATGATAACGCTAGACCTCACACATCTTTAGCCACTCAGCAAAAATTAAGAGAGTTTGGCTGGGAGGTGTTAATGCATCCGCCGTATAGTCCTGACCTTGCACCTTCAGATTTCCACCTGTTTCGGTCTCTTCAGAATTCTTTAGGCAGTGTCAGGTTAACATCACGAGAGGACTGCCAAAACCACTTGTCGCGGTATTTTGACCAGAAGTCCCAAAATTTCTATAGCAATGGGATCATGTCCCTACCTACAAGATGGCAAAAAGTTATCGAACAAAATGGTACCTACATACTTTAGTTAAATGTAAATAAACTATATTAAAAAATGTTTTGAATTTTCTTAAAAAATGCGAAAAAACTTTTTTCCCAACCTATTATATTTTTCGCGAAATTTTAGTTTCGAACTAACTTTGATTCATTTTATTTGTATAAATGTTACATTATTATGTAACATTTATATTATATTCACGTAGTAAGGAGAAATGTACCGTTAATTCTGAGCGTTTTTAGTAGTTTTATGGTTTTCGATGATTTTTTTTTTAGATATTCTATGCATATTTCAAAATTCTGAGGATGCTTTTAACTAAACCACTATTTAACAGATATTGTTATATTTTTTTCATTTCATTTGCTTATGTACAGTAGTTCAATCCACGAGCTCGATGAAATGCAGTCGGGCATTTTATGACAACAGCCAAAACTTCGGAGTTTTGGCTGTTTAAAAATAGATAATAAAAAATTGCGCAAAGCGAGGTCACTATAAACTATACTAATAACTATTCTGCACCACTCAATAAGCCAATTGTGTAAAACTGTAGCTGTAAACTAGTTAGACATCTCTAACGTAGTTATGTTAGTTCATAGCTATAGCCGTCCTTTTCTCGGGCTGCCTGTTAGTAAAAGATGGCGATTCTCTAATATTAGTTTAGTTATTGAACAAAAGAATCGTCACCACTGTGCATGCATAAATATTAATTTTACCCTTGGCTGGTTTTTATAATATTAGTTTAGTCACGCTTTATCTAGCATTCAAAAGCATTCCTAAAATGGTTTAAGAGCTAGTATTAAACATCTCTTGCACAAAGTACATTAGTTTCTCCACAATTATATGACAACAAATGTACCGCCAATGGACTAAGTTGTTGTAAAATAAGTGGAAAAGTCCAGCGTCACGTAGAGCGAGGTCAACGACCTGGGTGGACAGTGCTCTTAAGTCTGTCTAGTTTGCTTTGTTTTATGGTACGTTTGAAGGCAAAACTTTTTTTTTTTCTTTTTAAGTATCAAATAACATTACTCGTAATATAATCACGCCTGTCATCCCCGCAGGGTTAGGCAGAGATGTACCTATAGTACACCCAATTGTGCCAGTTAGGATTAAGTCCCATGGAATAGGGGCGAGCTTAATGCCATTTACCGGTCTGTTACGGAACTGTTACTGAAAAATTTTTGATGGAAAAAACCCTATAACACTTTGCTCTACCTGGGATTCGAACTCAGAACCTCGTGCTCAGCAGTAGCGCTAAGTTAAGTATATTTTATTATATCGGGTAATTTTTAGAGGCGAGAACTTTAAATTGAAATAAAACACTGAAAAATGTTTTTAATATCCATGAAATTGGCTTCTATTGAGAGGTAATTTTATGGCAATAATGTTTACTAAAAGGAAACATTTGACAAAACGACTAATTTCACGAAATCTTCAAATCGCATAAACGTGATGGCTACCATCTCGTTCGTGCGTTTTGAAGCCATTACTTTATTTTATCTAGAGATATGTAAAGTCGCATGTCTACTCCGATAAACCAGTAATCATAGAGCACTTGGATGCCAACATTCGATGCATTATTGCCGAAATACAGCCTGATTTAGTGCGAAGAGTGAAAATTTTACCTCCAGATTACGCCATTATTGCGTCAGCCGCGGGGGCCACATGTCCGAAATCACATTCAAACATTAAGCCATACAATTATCTATCAAATAAAGTCAACTTCATGGATATTAAAAACATTTTTCTTTGTTTTATTTCAATTTAAAGTTCGCCCCTCTAAAAAACACACACACAATATAATATTTTATACCGATTACGTATATTTCAAGAACACGTTAACTACCTATTACAAATGTCTATAAATTATGACTCGCCGGCATTTTGCCGATCGACCAATTTTGCTGAAGCAAATATTAATCCTCGTTAGCTGAGTACCTACGTAAATTACTCTTTGAAATTTTTCGCTGAGGATTTTTTTTGCTAAAAGGTATACATACTAAGGTAGATTATTTTTTTTTCTAATACGCTATGTTTGTTCAGGAGTTTATTTATAAACGTTAACTAAAGGTAAGACTTTTGGGCTTCTGACTACCTGTAACGACAGTCAGAGATCTACGAATGACAGCCGAGACTGTGCTTTCCGAGTCACGGAGGGGTTTCTATATGTAATGGACCCATCCACGAACTGACCGCGTTAAGCGTTGCTTAATCTACGATCGACCCGTGCGGTTGTTATTATTTAGCCACTGGCCCTTAAGAATCCAAGCTATAGCGAAGCACTTATGGCAATATTGCTGGTACCTTAAACTTAATTGTCCCAAAACAGGATATCCAAAGGTAAAAATCAAAATCAATTACGTGAAGATTGTCTTATGTAATTTTGACATTCAAAAAGTTTTGGTCCTCAGCTTAGTTTGAATAAATGACTTTTGACCCAAAACGCTTGCCCTTCAACAGTTCCTAGTTCTCGGTAACTCAAGACACCCAACAATGTCTCAACATCGAGTCATTTACACACTACTTATGTAGTTAAGATCATTAAACTATAGCCTATAACTAATTACAACAGTCGTTACCTCAAACCATAAAACTATGTTTTAATTCTCTTTGTTTAAAACGTTAAGGCGGATGCGCTGAGGTAGCCCGCAAAATTAAAATTTTGTAACGTTTTTTTTTTTTTGCAATTTGTAGATCTGGTTGTATGTTGATTCGCCAATACGAATTTATAGAATTTCATCTTTAGAATCATCAATACAACTACCAAAGTTATAACTGGCCTCAAATGTCATGAAATAGTAATTCAATAGGGTAATTTTAACTTAAGAGAGTTGTATTGATGATTCTAAATATTAATTATAGTTTTGTAAATACATATTTGTTACGGTTGCGAATATTCTGATCAACATATTATATATAGTTAACTAAATTGCAAATAAAACGTAAGAACATTTTAATGTAGCGGGATACCTTAGCGCATCCGTCTAAGGCTAGGCTAGACTTTCACCGGGATTTTCACCCGTGCCCGCCCGCAACACTCGTAGGAACACGTAGTACTTAGAAATAAAAAAAATAATTGCGGGTCTACACCGGCGGGCAACTAACAGAAAAGCGCGGTTCGCGATCATCCGCGTCCGTGGCGGGCTTCGTCCGCGCGCTCTGCGATCGGTCGGCGGGCGACTGCGGCGCGTTGCTGCCCTCCGGCGATATACTAGGATCCCGTATATTATAAAGTTCTAAATAACTAGATAGGGACATTTGAAAAAAAAACCGTTTATAATTAATTAATTAATTAATTAATAATTTAATAAATAAAAATATGTAATGAATAACAATGAATTACGCAGGCGCATCCCGGATAGTCAATCTGTTACTGACCTTGCTGAAGCGTAAATATTTTCACACGGTACATGAGTTACTATTCTCGTGCTTTTGAGAGAAGATAAACATCAGAAAGAAGAAAAAGAAAAAAATTGTAGGTGCAGCTCGAGCCCGCGCCTTTTGTTTTCTGAAAACAGATTGAAAGTTTACTACGCTTTCCGATACTGCCGTAGCCATTGTATTTCCTTGACACTAGACTTAGTAAGCTCATTGCATTCCTTATAAAGTAAGCTTTCACTGAATGTGACATTTTTCAGTTCTGAGCAGATTTACGGCCGATATGAGAAGACATATTATTATTTTTTTTCTATTTGCAACAGAATTTCTTACGGTTTCTGACACTATTGTATTTGCTCGGCAATAGACTTTTTAGACTCATTGCATTCCTTCTGATGTAAGCTTTCTTAGACTGCGGTTTTTTTTTCATTTCTGAGCAGATTTACGGCCGATATGAGACTATATCTGATATTATTTTGCTATTGTCAAATTCATATTTATTTTTAACCCTATTTTGGCCTATGATGGTGGGATGAGCTGGACTCCTTTAATAAAGATTGGTCCTTGGCAGCTCTGGATAGAGAGAGCTGGAAAGAGAGTAGTGAGGCCTTTGCCCAGCACTGGAACAATAAAGGCTAATAATAAATTTGGCCAATATTTCTGTTGTTTCTCTTTAAGTCCTGGTAGTGCTTTGTCAACTCTCGATAAAGACACCAGAATAACTGATCTAGTTAAACATGTTTTTGCGCTATACGAATTAATATTTCGACACATAGTGAAAAGTAGAGGGTCGCACGCATGCGCGTGCACTCGCAGTATGACGTCACACGCAAATTATATCCGGCCTTGAAATTGTTATAAATATTTAACTCTTTTTTGAATGCTCAACCATTACTCTAGCTTTAAAAGTCTCGTAGTTATTAGCGGTTGAAATCTTACATGTTTTTGTCGATCAGAAATATTGTACATCGAGAGAAAAGACGTTTTCACGTCAAAAATCACTTACTATTACTTATTGTCACGCGTGTATTCTCCGAAGATTTGGGCAGACGTTGGATTTGGTTGACATATTGGATATACTGACAAAAAGCTGGATCCATATTGAAATTAAAATAAAATAGTAGGCACTGTTCTTGTCCGCGCCGTTTGTTTTAATGAAAACAGATTGAAATTTTACTACGGTTTCCGATACTGCCGTAGCCTTTGAATTCGCTCGACACTAGACTTTTAGTAGGCTCATTGCATTCCTAAGCGCCGGTTTTTCGAGCCGTAGTTATATACGAGTACTAATCATATAATGTGAACAAAATCGGATTCAAATAGTAATGATTTATTGCATTCTGCGGTCCCTAGACGGTCAAAATTGCTTGACGAGGCTTGACGCAACGTCATGCATGCGTCAAGAATTGCGAAAATATAATCTTTCATCAAGCATTGTGAGGCACGTAGTTTGCTTGTCAAGCACATCAAGCTTCGTTCTAGATGGTCAAAATTGCTTGACAAGCACGAAAATTCACGTGCTTGTCAAGCAATTTAGGACGTCTAGGGACCGCATTCCACAATGTGTACTAAGGTGGCGGTGGGTAGTTTCTATGTTTAACCATTGGTTGAGTTAACTACGGATCAGAAAACCGGACCTTATAAAATAATTTTTTTTATCACTTTACTCCTTCTATTCAAAAGAAACATTATATTTTTAGCAGAAGTAACGCGTTTGGTTCTAGGTTTCCTTTTATTCCCACAACATCATAAACGCGATAAAAAAAAACATCTTGAACTTTCCCCAAGCTAATAAAACTATGAATTACAGTGGATATAAAGGAGCAAAAATTATAAGAAAGAAGGTTCACTGTCATTGCGTATTTTATCTCGAAGGCAAAAAATCAGTAATCTTCTCATTGGTTTTGTGGTTTAGGAGCTCGTGGCTAAGTTATAACAGCCGCACGGGTCGATCCATAAGGTTAAGCTACGCTTTCCGGGGTTGTTTTGTGGATGGGTGACCATCTTTCATACCGAGACTCCTCCGTGCCTCGGAAAGCACGTTAAGCCGTTGGTCCCGGCTGTCATTCGTCGATCTTTGACAGTCGTTACGGGTCGTCAGAAGTCCGAAATTCTGACAACCAGTCTTACCAAGGGGTATCGTATTACCCAGTAACTGGGTTGTGGAGGTCAGTTAGGCAGTCGCTTCATGAAAAATACTGGTATTCAGCTGCATCCGGTTAGACTGGAAGCCGACCCCAACATAGTTGGGAAAAGGCTAGACAGATTTTGGTTTTGTGGTTTAGGGTCCTGAATCCTAATTGCGTTTACAACAATCAATCACAATCCGAAGGATTCTCAAAGAAATTCCTAATACGTTAGTCTAACGTCTGTCCTTCATAGGTTTGAAAAACCGGCCAAGTGAGTGTCGGACCACGCACAATGAAGGGCTCCGTAGTTGGGATGAATTTATCCCAAGAACAAACTTAACATTTCAGTTGAAAAAGTTTTCGCCCATAATACATTCCAAATGCAAATGTAAGTTTGTATGCACAATGTTGAGAGATTTACCATGTTATTTTAAGACCATAGACTTCTGATAGGTTTTCCTGTAATCTATAGATATAGAACTAATTTCTTTGTTTTTTTTTTTAATTCTAGGCTCAGTAGTTTCGGAGATAAGGGGAATGGTCAATTTTCGTCTATTTTCTTAAATAACTTTATAACGATTGGTTTTAACATTCCAAAAAATATATATTAGATACCCTTACATTAAGCCCTTTCAATTGATATGTCACACGGTACAGTTTGCAAATCTTTTTATTTAAATTTTCTTATTTGCCCCCCAAAAGTAGCCCCCATATTCAATTAAAAATAAATTTATTTACGTTATAGGTCCATGTTTTGGTCACAGAAAATATGTGTACCAAATTTCAACTTTATCTGTCAATTAGATTCGGAGCAAATTGGCTGTGGCAGACGTACAGACAGACAGACACACTAGTGATCCTATAAGGGTTCCGTTTTTTTTCCTTTTGTGGTACTGAACCCTAAAAACGTACAGTCTTATTAGGAGCCTGGACATTAGATTTGTGCCTGTTTAGTGGCTATAGGTTCTCTCCATACATGGGACTGATGATGATACATTACTGGTCAAATGTGCGTGTAATAAGTACAACACAGACTCTTCCTTTAGGGATTACCATGGGAATAGGTAGACAAAATTATGCATACAAAAACATTTCGTTTCAACGACTAGATTTTTTATTTACTCGACTGCAGCGTAGCCCTAAAGAAGGGCAGATATATATTTTTACAGGTTTCATCGAAACAATATTACTTTTTTTTTACGTGTGAATAATATATGTTTTCGATCATTCTATAAAGCTGACCTTCTGACTTTTTGTTTTGTATTGAAAATATGAAATGAAATAATGTAGACAAGCACTTTACGATATGAGACTATGACCTTATAAGCCACAACACAACACAACACAACATATCGTAATCTTAACGTGTTTTTGTCCCTTACATAATTACACATAGTGATAACCTATTTAGGTAAATTGATCTGTGGTATAAGCTAATGTCTTCATGTGACATTGGTTGTTGATAATTTAATCAAGTAATTACACCTCATGGTGTATTTCGGGAGATCGCCAAGCGGTTGATCGACTCTTCACGGGACCGGGCTGGCCTATTTTTAGCCCAATGAATCAGCATTGCCATCCAACGTGGCAATGCTGCCAGCCTTTTGGGCACCTCTTCCATTGACAGCGATGCGGACGAATTTTTTGATGCCCTATGAACTCTTCCCCTTTTTTTTATGAACTGCGTCTACCTCTGCAACATCGGGGAATCCCATCGATCTGTGAACACACTGAGAATACTGTTGTTGGTGTTGCCGCGAACACGCGGCATCAGGGACGCACGTCTTTTTCTAATAATGGCGGCAAAACCATCAATTATCCGCAAACATCCCTGACGTGCTACAATGCCACAGCAGCCGCAGCAGTACTCTGAGTTATGCTCCCTCCATGTGATTTTCTCTCTCTCCGTGTCTGCGTGCGAGTATTGCTTAACTAATTTCGTTTCTGACGGAGGTCCGCTTTTGTTATAATAATAATAATCCCTTTAGGCACCTGTCCCACCGTCGCGTCGGCGATTAACGGGAAGCGAGTAGAGCCAGCTGCTAAAAACGAGCTGGCGTGCAACGGGCAGTGAGTGCGCGACGGCGACAAACTAGTAATCGCTGGTGGTGTGAACACCGATCAACTATTAATATACTATGTATGTCTTTTACTTTCACGGGGCCAACAATCTTTAGCACGTTTCTTGAATGATAAATGATTTTATTTCTGTAAGTAGGATTTGTAAAAACACGTCAATTATATATTTTTTTTTTAACTAGATGAGGTCGTCGTTTCCTATCTGATAGCTTCCTCGTCAGGCGGTGGGGCAGTTGCCTTATTCAGACACACAACCGATGAAATTACACTTATTATGCCTCAGTTTTGTTTAGATAATTAAGGGCCTACACTACCTCAGATTGCGAAAATTGTCTTAGCATAAATGGCTGTAGTTTCAACAGTTCAATCTGTAGTATTCACTTTGTTATTAATATACTGTAAAGATGGGGAGTACTGCTGGGGATCCTCTGTTGCGAATACACGATTCTATACAACTTTCTCGACACCTAATTAACAGTTATAATTACAAGATGACATTTTAAGTATATTACATTCTCCTTAAGACAACAAAAGAGTGTAAAGCCAACAATACACGGTTCAACATTCACGTTAATGTATACAGGATCCAATCTGGTTGATCCATCCAAATTGAAAGACTTAAGCGAACCGTGTATTAAAGCCATAACAAAACAGCGTTACGTCCAACACCTTATACAAATAATTGTTCAATTTAGTGACGAGAGCACTTAAGACGAGTGTACACGATCGAACATTTCTAATGGCTTTCATGACGTCACGATGTACTTCGCTCGTGACTAGTGGCATAGGAATATGGTCTCTACTCTTTGTGGAACACAGTGGTCAATATTGACGAGGTTGAGCAGATGGGTCATGTACTGCACTATTGTGTCATAGGTGACGGAAAAAAGTAGGTCACTTATTGCTTAGCCATAGGGTTTGTAATACACGGAGAATAATTAAACCTTTGTCGGTTCGCATATAAAACATAAACAAAATACATAATCCTGATCCTAACTGATAATATAAACGTGAAAGTGTTTGTTTGTTTGTTACGCTCTGACGCTAAAACGGCTTAACAGATTTAAATGAAATTTGGAACTTAGATAGACCATGACCCGTACCGTAATTGCGTAACACTCCAACAATCGGATTTTTTTTTTATTTTGACAGTTCAACAACATTCATTGCACTATTTACGGTGTTGAGCAGACGAACTTTTCGAATATATGAAGCAATGGATAGCAATTTGCTTCAAAATGATTCAGATTCCGATCGATAGCGTGTTACGCAATAAGGAGGCAGGATGAGGACATAGGATACATTTTTCTACTTTTTTTTTTTACGTTCCTGTAGGATAATTTCCAAACTCCACGCGAGCGAAGCCGCGGGTATAACTTATTAATCAAATATTTATTGTCTGGACTTAAAAGGGACTTTAACCCCTGAGTTCGTTACGCCATTTCTTCTCAGGGGCAGTCAGATAGAAAAAGTCGACTCAATTTATAGAATACACAATTTCATTTCTGAACAAAGACGAAACTAATCAGTAATTAGAGGGTAAAAAAAAACTTTGTGTGTGTGTGTGAGTTTAAGTTGACAAAGGTGCCGATTCTCTTGTTCAATAACTAAACTAAAATTAGAGAATCGCTATCTTTACTAACAGGCAACGCAACGAAAGGACGGCTATAGCTATGAACTAAGTTAGCGATGTCAAACTAGTTTACGCCTTGCACTTCACTGTGTTTTTAGTCGACATGTTTTTACGTGTCGTCTAAATTTGTGTAGAAAAAATATTAGTTCAACTATATTTGATAGCTCTAATTTACTTCCGTCTCTTTCTTGTATTATTAGAAAGAAAAGGTTAACAATAGCCTAAATTAAGTTTAGTCTGTGCACAACAGAATCGCCACCAATGTCAACTTACCAGCAGTATCTATTTACGAGCTGACGTCAGAAACGCATTTGGCTTTGAAACATTTTACGGGTAGTGCTTTTTCGTTCCAGTTATAGGATATTTGTCATCATCAATATCTACTAATACTCAATACTTTGGCGAGAAAGGCGATCGCGACGTATTGTCAATAACAGGCGAGGCATTCGACGCCAACCGTGAAAATCTTTTACAAAATACGGTAACTCAGGGTTGCACCATTTTTGTTTGATTATTATTACATAATATAATATCACGCCTTATTTCCTCAAAGGGTTTTCGCCAGTTATGTTTAAGTCCCATGTAATAGGAGGCGAGTGGAGCTTGTGGCTAAGTAATAACAGCCGCACGGGTCGATCCATCTGGTTAAGCTACACTTGCCGCGGTTGGTCTGTGGATGGGTGACCATCTTTTCATACCGAGACTCCTCCGTGCCTCGGAAAGCACGTTAAGCCGTTGGTCCCGGCTGTCATTCGTGGATCTTTCACAGTCGTTACGGGTCGTCAGAAGCCCGAAAGTCTGACAACCAGTCTTACCAAGGGGTATCGTATTACTCAGTAACTGGGTTGTGGAGGTCAGATAGGCAGTCGCTCCAAGTTAAATACTGGTATTCAGCTGCATCCGGTTAGACTGGAAGCTGACCCCAACAAAGTTGGGAAAAGGCTAGGCAGATTGATTATCATAGGGGGCGAGTCTATTGCCATCAACCAGACACAAATCCAGACTCCGGCTGCTACTCAGAACTTCCAGATAAATAAACCCAATAACACTGCGCGTCCTGGGCAACCCCATCATCCCGTTCTGATTAATATAGTAAATTAATATTCTATTATGATCCCATATTTTTCCTTTCCTATCTGCGAGATATTGGATTGACATCAGCAATGTCAAACAGTGTGTGTTTAACCATTCCGGATAAGTTCCGAGTAACTTCTCAGGTAGATAATTTGAAACGCATCCCATTCCATTTTGCCATTTATCTGATGGGTAGTGCCTAGCCAGAGACTGAGACAAATGCCCTTTAACTTGTATGGTAGTCTTATAGCATGATAACCATATTATTCTTCTTCCATACAAGGTCAATTCTGGGTAAGCTCACTCCATCGTCGACTTTGTCTCTGTCACCTCTGACCTAGACTAGAGTCAAGAGCAAACCCATCACAAATAATAAAAAAAAAAAAAATTCGGAATGAAGTTCTTTAACGCGGCTTGAGTAAACTGGAAGAAATCGTCACGTAACGAAAAAGCGTTATGCTCCGTCCATGCGACACTCTCTCTCTCTCTATCTTTGCCTCTTTCTAGTAAAGTAAGTGTAACAGTGGCAACTTTTTAAGGAGTCATTGTACTCATAATTATGAACTACTTTTACCAAGGGGCCAAACCTGAAATCGGGAAAAAAAGCAGCTGCTCCCTACATTTTAACGAATTATGCGAACATAAATGTACTGAACAGCTGAATTTTTTCCCATAGTAAAAGTTGTTCGTAATGATGAGTACAATAACCCCTTAAAAGGTTGCCACTGTTTACACTTACATCTTGTTTATACAGAAACAAAGAAACAGAGAGAGAGAGAGAGAATGTGTGAATTTGGTAAAAATGTAAATCTAAGATGGCGGCTGCGAAAATGGTTTTCGAGGGTGTTATAGCCGATAGTGAAATCAAAATGAAAATCCAAGATGGCGGCTGCGAAAATCATACGTGAGAAGAAGCTTCGTTCCTGACGGGAGTCCCCCACCACGAACGTTTTTTTACCATGTTTAATTGCCTGTGAAGAAACCTTTTCCTAAATGTTTACGGCCCATAAAAGATAAAGTCCGACAAAATTAGCAGTTCTATCCGACGTTTCTCATTACTCCTTTATCTTTTGATCAATCCTTCCTTTCCTTCGTCATAAAAAGCATTTAATAGCGCGGCTCGAGGCATTATTTCACAAACAATTAATTTTGTACCAACTCATACAGACAAAGGGTTAATTTATTATTGTTCGCGAAGTGTTTTGTTTAATTTCTGGAATGTTCGGTTTAATTCGCATGATATTCAGGGACGCATCATAAAGATAATGTGTTTTGAATTTCGTAATCCGTGTCTTTTTAAGTACCATATTTTTTGTCACAATGATTACTAGTACTGGTACGCAATGGTAATTAAGTATTAGAAAGAAAGAAAGAAAAATGCGTTTAATTGGCATTACAGCATAAAATAAATACACCTTAAAACTATGGAAACATGAAATAATGATTGCAATGCCAAAAGGGCCTCAGCTCAGCATAATGTCAGATGGTAACACAAGGTATACCACCTGACGCTGATTTTCAGCTGCAACCCACGAGTGCCATACGCTAGAATTTAATAAACACAGAGAAGTGTGTGTCCGTTTTATAATAAATTAAGAGAATAAATTAAAAAGAAATGTTGTAGCATACATGTGTGTGTGTGTGTGTGTTGCATTGTGATTAATTAAATACTAAAATAAATACTCAATATCAATGTTATTAACTACAATAAAATAATAATGAATCTATATCTAAATATTTAAAAGCACCTTCAAAGCAAAATCGTGAGACTGCGTTGTTCTTCTAAACTATGAAACGTATTTTTATGCAGTTTACATAATCAGGGTACAAGACAATAATCATTGATTATAATAAAAAAATAAATATATAATAGTGAAAGTAATTAAAACTATAAAATGGATAAAACATTATGAAATAAGTAAATTGTATTATATAATATAATATTATAGGTATTTCCGTTTATTTTTAGGGTTCCGTACCTGAAAAGGAATAAATGGAAACCTTATAGGATTACTTCGTTGTCCGTCTGTCTGTCTGTCGTAAAAAAAAATCAAAATCTATAGGGTACTTCCCGTTGACCTAGAATCATGAAATTTGACAAGAAGCAAGGTCTCACAGCACAAGTAAAGGAAAAAGTTCGAAAATCATTAATTTGTAGTTTTTTCACATAAATAAAAGGTTTTTTTTTTTTTTGCGATTACAAAAAAATGTCCGTGACGTATTATAATGCATGGGAAACCATGTTTTTCAACTACAATGTTAAGTTTGTTTTTGTGATACTTTATTATACCTAATTAATTAATAAAAATAATAAAATGTAACTTAATTAAAACTATTCAGAAACTAAAATATGGCGTCGAAAGATTCAACCGCATCGCTGTCGACCAAGAGGCTGGTGGCATTGCCACGTTGTATGGCAATGCCGCCAAGGTAAAAGTCCGTTTTGGGGTAAATTCTTTTCAACTAGGTACGGAACCATTAATTGCGCGTGAAAAATAAAAAAACCGGCCAAGTGCGTGTCGGACGAAACGCCGGCTATTTGGAACTTGGCCGGTTTTTTTTATTTTTAGGAGCATGCCAATTTTATTAAAAACTTTCTATACTACCTCATTGGTATAGTCGCAAGTGTTAATGCTGAGCATGAGTTCCTGGGTTAGATTCCCGAGTCGGGTAAAGTGACATTGGGTTTTTCTATTTGGAATTTCTCCGTAGCAGCTTGGAGTCTGGATTTGAGCCCGGATGAGGGCAATACCACATAACAGGCGAAATATGGACCTACTATAGGAAACTTCTGCCTAACCCTTCGAGGATTACAGGCGTGATCTTATGTTATGTTATTTTACTTGCATTTTCGATTTTCAATAAGATGATTTTTTTATCATCATTGGTATACCTACTTGAACAAAGATTGTCCTGCCTAATTGAGCAAAGTTTTAATTTAATGCCTTGCTTGACGGCTTCACGGGTTAAGTAAGTGCGTAACACCTAAAGGAAGGAACCGTGACGGCATTCGCAGCAGGTTTCGAAAAAAAATAGAGAGTATCGGAAGGACAAAGGTGAGGTCTCTGCCAAGCATTACTCATACACAGAATGAATACCCCATATGGTCTTTAAATTATTTTAGGGCCTGTATTTGTCACAATGTTTCCTTAAATCTCAAACTCACACTCGAAGCATTTATTTCAATTCAACCGTTTACGTGCGTAAATGGTTTAATTTAGTAATTAAATTTAGTTTAATAAAGTAAATAGTTTAAATTAGTAATTAAATTTAATTTAATAAAGTACCCACCTTAGAATTATCAAGGAGTCAGTCAGTCAGAAATATGAAGCTAGTTGCCCATTCCAAGCGTATGGAGTAACTTATGGAGAAGAATGGACACGAAATTCCAAACTCCAACTCTTTCAAATTATAGTGTTATAAAAATGTTTATCATCATTTGAATTTATAATCAAATGTGTGAACGATGTATGTACAAAAGACGTACTCGTTTAAAGCGTCCAGAGTAGCAAACAGAAAAAGAAAAACGATGCAAACATCCTAACTTTATAATATTATAAATGCGAAAATGAGTCTGTTTAGTCGTTTGTTACGCTTTCACGCTAAAACGACTCAACGGATTTCAATGAAAATTGGCACACGGGTAGACCATAACCTGTAAAAGGACATAGGCTACTTTTTATCGACATACATAAAATAATAAAAATAGCCGTGGCAGCTAAGTGACGACCAGTCCCTACTGACGGCGCCCGTTCACGAACATGACGCATCGATCAACACCCTTCAGCTCAACCATTTTGAAGGGATATACAGTATGTTAACCAACAGAGGGCGTTCCCGTTAACCCGCAATAGTATAGCATCCATACATGCTAAAAAAAATATTACCATTCGAAAACAAAATGGTTTTTATATTTTTTTTAATATTAAAATATTCACTAAAATATTCAAAAAAATATAAAAATATTCACTAAAAATAAAAACTAAATTGCGATGTTTCCGTCCTTCAAGTACGCGTGTACAGAGTGTTTTTTTTACGTATCAATTTAACATTTTTAGTGAATATTTTAATATTAAAAAAAATAAAAACCATTTTGTTTTCGAATGGTAATATTTTTTTTAGCATGTATGGATGCTATACTATTGCGGGTTAACGGGAACGCCCTCTGTTGGTTAACATACTGTATTATGGTCAGCGTCTATCAGCACTAGTACAGTCTCCAATACTGAAGTTCTTTGGCTCCAGTCTCCAGGCGGAATAGTGACTCAATAGAGCGAATACTGGTGCAGGGCAGAGTGGACAGTCCACGTGGGAGGTCACCAATGAAGTGGACCGATCGAATAAAATCCGCGGTTGGAGGCCTGTTAATGATTGCGCCAAAATGTCATAAATGATAAATGATTTTTATTTCTGTAAGTAGGTTTGTACAAACACTTTTACAAGTCAATCATGTTTTTTTTTTATTTTAAACTAGATGAAGTCAGCGTTTCCTATCTGACTACTCCGAGAAGAAAGGCCGAAACAAACTTAGAGGTCACAGTCTCTTATAAAGTCCAGACATAATCTTGGTCACTTCATGTGAAGACCATGTAGATTGGTGTTTCGACGAAAGAACCACACAGATTGAGAGGACCTATCCAGTCAGTGCACGCATTTTTTTTTCATCGAACAGAACCAGCTAGAGAGAGGACGTGAGACGGGCAACGATAACACGTGCACTTAGACACAGTTAATCGTGACCACAACTGCTTTGTCAAGAGCGAAATGAAGAAGAATTATGGTCAACGGTGTCGTATTATGCAATAGATTTAGATAACAAGAATTACCTAAACCTTACGGTACGAGCATACTCAGACTCAGAGAGATTAATCTAGATTACCAGAACGCATAATAAGTAAGATTAATGGAAAGAAAAACAAGTGAAAAATACTGTAGAGTGGGTTTGCCACATCTGTCTTTCCCTAGCATGATTGACGACCGTATTAACTTTTATGTAAAAGAACATTAATCATGTTTTCACTGCGAATTATCTCGGTATGTTGTATTATTATATTCTTGATTAGGCAAAAGTGTAGATTTTGAAAATATCTGTTGAAATTATTGGATAGATACGCAGATAAAAAAATACTTTGATGGTGAAATTAATATCACCCTGCTCTGTGATTGTAGACATCAGCTAACGAACAAAACGCGTTAAAGCTCCCACAGAAAGGCGCGACGCGTCGCCGCGGTAACACAATTTCCATGAAGTTTTCATAGAAATTGTTCCACCAGAGTCGCGCCTGTCTGTGGGAGCCTTGCCAAAATAAGGAGTGGCGTAAATTTCACTTCACTAGCCTTTCCGAGTTAGTTACAACGCATTGTGCCTGTATACAAGTGTTACAACATAAACACTCGTGGATTATTTATACATTAAAATAACATAAACACATCTGGGCGATTTTTGCGCCCAACAATCGTTTTCATTTTTGTAGTTTAACGTAATTTTGTATACAGGATGTCCAGTATGGACATAGAATGGATAACCTTGAAATAGCATATAATAGACCTTATGGCCGTTCTAAAAAAAAATACAAAAAAATATTTATATATCCCAGTAAGTAGGTACCTACATAAGTTTATTTATCAAAAAAAATTGCATCTTTTTTATATTCTTCTTCACCACGACCACAAATTAATGAATTCCATCGGTTATTTGTTGTTATAATATTGTACGTTGATAATAATACAGGAAGCAGTAAATATGTAGTGTGACTAGAAATTGCACAGTATTATTTTTTTAAATCGCACCTTAGGTAGGTACTACTTGGGATGTACTTTTTTTGTATTTTTTTTAAAACGGCCACAACGTATTTTATATGCTATTTCAAGGTTATCCATTATTTATCGGACACCCTGTATAAATCAGAGACAGGTGCTGCTGCCCGTTTATACATATAAAGAGATACCTTTGGTCCGTATCGATATAGTTCGCATCGTGATTCCTAAACCACGGACTTCGGACCTTTACAACGAGCACACACGGACTTAGTAGTGACCCTCAAATCCAATTAATTTCTGTACATACGAGTGATACAACTTCGACCCTTATGTCGATATCCAATACTATTTAATCTTAGGTGGGGTACCTGCTATGGTATCTGGCAACGCATAAAAAAAGAGGTAGAAAGAAGGTAATGCAAGTCATTCATGATGAAAAGCACAACAAATGTATAGGGTGACTGGTAAATCAGTGACTGATACTTAAACACATGATTGTACTCATGATAACAAACCAAACCCGAAATAGCGAAAAATAGAGTAATTCCATAGATTACCCCTTCATACAAATTCATAAAGTTTACCTCTTTATAATATTACTATAGAAGTATGTATAAAAATATCTACTAAACAAGTAAGTACACATACACACAATAGACTATCTATAGTTACCGAAAATGAAACGGCATGGATCGATTTTCCCGCTAGATACGCTATCAATTTCAAATAATAATTGACGGATTCTGATAAATTAGGATTCTTAATGCAAAAAATATTTGGAATGGCAATTTTTTTATAAAAACGGTGAATGACCTTGTAGTTGAGTGTGACATTGACCTTGAGAAGTACGTAGTAGATGACTGTCACCGGGGCTTAGCCTTTTCTCAACTATGTTGGGGCCCCCTTCCAGTCTAACCGGATGTAGCTGAATACCAGTATTTTACATAGAGCAACTGCCTATCTGACCACCACAACCCAGTTACTGGGTAACACGATACCCCTTGGTAAGTCTGGTTGACAGACTCTTGGGCTTCTGACTCGTACCTCGTAACGACTGTCATAAATCTACGAATAACAGCTGGGACCAACGGCTTCGTGTTTTGCGGGGAACGGAAGGGTCCTCGATATGGAATGGATGGTCACCCATCCACAAACTAAGCGCAGCAAGCGTAGCTTAGCCTTGCGCGAGTACGAGCCCCTCGGTATAATAGTTACTATGAGTTCAACTTCTTTTTTTTGGGGAGGATATAGAGGCACAACAGTTCTGTTGAACAGTAAATGCTGTTAAGAAAAGAAGTCTTTTGTCAATAGTAGAGATTTATTAGAAAAAGTTTGCCAGGGAATTACTCTATGACCTTATATTGTTGATACGGCTCAAAGGACGAACAATAAATGTAGGGGATCCCTACACTTAGCGATATAATAACCGTGTGATGACTTCGTCTGCAATCCAGGATGATTAGTAGCCTATGTCCTTCTCTAGGTCAAGGTCTATCCATGTGCCAAACTTCATCCAAATCCGTTCAGCCGTTTTAGTGTGAAAGCATAATCAACAAACAAACAAACACACTTTTGCATTTATAATATTATTTAGGATATTTTTAAATATTATTTTACAAATTTTACAAATGCTTTGAGTACAGAATGCACGGCGCGTAAGTCGGTAGAATGATGTAGGGTTCCGTAAAATCAAAACAGTAAAATGATTCCTCATCATGGGACTTTCATACATCGTCAAAGGCAGCAGTAATCATACTTTTCATAGGATTGATCACCGAAATGTTTACCAAACCTAAAGTATGATAAAGGAGTGTTCCACCACCAATTCAGTTAGTCCTTTTACAGGAAACTTTAACAAAACAAGAGTAGAAGCAGATCCAAAACCAATTACCGTTTATAGAAACATCCAATGAAAACAGTGCCTCCCTGCTAGTTTGTAAAACAAAAAGAAACGCGGCAGGGGCTGTCATCTCCGCAACTTTAAATAGGTTAAGTGAATGCAATAGTGAATAGCTTGTGCCAGTAGGTATATGGGTAGAGAGGTTATTGACCTGGTAGGTAGATACTGTGCCTTATATTTAACCTTCAAATTCAAATTCAAATTAATTTATTTGCTAGAATGTAGGTACAAATGAAGAAATTAAGAGTATCGTGGCCCAAATACATTCTACCATTACATATATTATGGTGTGCTAATATGTCTTATTAACACATACAGCTCAAAAATGGAACTAATATAAATTCAAATTAAATATTCAGATTCAGAAACATGCATTCATTTAACTCAAATAAAGAATAGATAATATTAAATGTCAAATTATGAATATAAAATAATGTCCATACTCAATAATCTAATGTCACGTTTCATTAATATTGGTCCTAGATATTAAACATTAAATTAATTATTACCAAAAACAATTTTCCTTTAACCACTGTGTCAACTTTTTTTTCAACACTATGAACGGTAAATCTTTGAAAGCGTCTGGTAATCTATTATACACCTTTATAGCCGTTATATAAGAGTTCCTTCTGTACAATCCGAGCCTACATTGTATGTCTGCCTTGTATGTTATAATATATAATACTTTTTGTACAGGATATAAAATGAGAAATAAGTACATACATATGAGGAAAATATGAAAGTGGCATTGGTAACTGAAAAGTTGTGTGGAAATCAGTTGTGTTGAAGTAGTATGGAGGAATGAGGAAAATGTCGTAAGGAAAGTTTTAAGTATGGCTATAAGAATAGGGGAAGACCAAAAAAACGATGTATAGACTGTGTGAAGGATGATTTATGGCTAGAAAGGAGGTGACTACCGAGAAGGCGACTAATAGAGGAGTAAGGAAGATAAAACATATTGTGCTGACCGCAAATAAATTGGGATAATTGCAGGAGAGTGAGATTTATGATACAGAATGGCCCATTTACAGAGGTTCAGTGGTTAAAAGTCTCTCTCCAAGGGCTTTCCGAAATACCCATATGTATGTTCAGCGATTATTTATAGTTTATGAGAAAACTAAAAACATTCTGTTTGACAAAATTCGTTTCAGATTTTCAGCTCCTAGAAATAAATAAAGGGAGTACTATAACAAATTCTTCTGAATAGTTTTAAAAACGCTTAGTGACCGCTGACCCTATATAAGTCCAAATGAACAGAGTATAGTGATACGATATTATAAAAATCGGTCAAGAGTGAGTCGGACTCACGCACCGAGGGTTCCGTACCATCCTACTTCCTACTAATATTATAAATGCAAAAGTTTGTGAGGATGGATGGATGTTTGTTACTCTTTCACGCAAAAACTGCTGAACGGATATTCATGAAAAATTTGGCACACAGATAGTTTATAATCTGGATTAACACATAGGGTACTTTTTATCCCGATATTATCCAGATTTTATCCTACGGGTACGAGACTTACGCGGGTGAAACTGCGGGGCGCTGCTAGTATATTAAATAGTGTGCTATTTACAGACATCGTTTCATTTTTCCTGTAATCTTTACATAAATTTCTATCACACAGAATAATTTCAGATTTTTCTCTATGCAAACTTCGGAGATAATTGCGGTATTTTTATTTACAATTTTCATCAAAAGTAGAAAACTATGCGGCCTAAAAAAAATAAAAAACCGTTCAAGTGCGTGTCGGACCACGCACAATGTAGTTGGGATGAATTTATCCCAAGAACAAACTTAACATTGTAGTTGAAAAACATGTTCTCGCATACATTTCAACTACAAATGTCCATAGTTAAACGAACAAGATCCAACCCACATTACACCTAATGTGGGTTGGACCCTTTTTGTTTAACTATCGACAAATGTAAGTTTGTACGCACAATATTGAGAGATTTGCCATGTTGTTTTAAGATTTTCTGTATTTTTTTTTTTTCCAAATTTTAGGCTCAGTTCTTTCGGAGATAAGGAGGGAATGGTTCATTTTCGTCTATTTTCTTAAATAACTTTAAATTTTAAAATTATAAAACAATATATATTTGAGACCGTCACAGTATGCTCTTTGATTTGATATGTCACAAGGTACGGTTTGCAATATTTTTTTTAATATTCTTATTTGCCCCCAAAGTGGACCCCCATATTCAAATTTTTTTTATTTACGTTACACGTCCGTGTTTAGGTCACAGAAATACATAAATGTACCAAATTTCAACTTAATCGGTCAATTAGATTAGGAGCAAATCGGCTGTGACAGACGGACAGACAGACAGACACACGAGTGATCCTATAAGGGTTCCGTTTTTTCCTTTTGAGGTACGGAACTCTAAAAATAAAAAAATATTTGAGAATGTACAAATAGCTCCCTTTCATATGTTACCCCACATGCCCTAGTAGCCCCACTTCGAATTTTTAAGACACCCTTTCAGTCCCTGTTGCAAAAAAAAATATGTACATTTTTATTTCTTTCTTATTTGCAAAATAGTTCAGCTAAAATCATCTAAAACTATTCCAAAATTCAAGTTGATATCTTTTTAACTTATATGTTAATGCGCTGATTGTTGCTCTCAGCAGTCATCATGTCGGGTGTCAAATTGAAGAGTTTGCCTGAATAATATCAACTATGCGGACATCGGTTTGTGACATTAGAACATTGTTGCAGATTTGTGTGGCGTATGCTGAAGGACACGGTCTGAAGTACAATGTGTCGAAAAGTCAGTTCATGGTTTTTGAGGCCGGCTCTAAATGTCCTATAACAGTTCCACCCATCAAACTGTATGGAGTTCCCTTGGTAAAAGTGGACCACATTTTAATAATCCTTATCCCTAATTCCTATTTAGGAACCTACAGCACGCGACTATTCCTTTTGTAAGTTCCTACAAGTAATTTATGTGAATTCAAAACGCGTTTTCATCGACTCTACATGGACTTGACCAAAAGCGTATTTGGCAAGTTTCATAATTGGACAAACAGACAATTTGACGAACTACAGCTTTGACCAATATCAAATTTGACGAATTGCCGATTTGACGAATATCAGACTTGCCCAATGTCGTTCAACCCAGAAAGAGGTGGGAGCTCTGTTCCTCGTCAGTGTTCACTCCAGCCGGCCAATAAAGGCAAGCCAGAGATGAGGAAGACTTCTCCCGAGACAAAGGGTTCGTGGCGTCGCTACTGCCCAACAGCTCCTCGCAGGGCAGCCACAAGCTGCCCTCCAGGTTTCTATATCTCTCTTGGTTTGGCTCTTCATCCTAGACCTGTTCCAGCAAAGTAAACTCTACCGGCACAATCTTAGAGCTAGGAGCGTGCAAGCACCACCACGATGTCAACGTAGATAAGGCGGTGGGGGGCTGTTATCATTGTTAGATATTTTAACCGTATTGTTAATTCTGTACCTGAGGAGCATAACACTACAACACTGTTTTTTTTTTACGATGTTGAGTTTTTTACACAAGAAAGTGTAAAAAACTCAACTGT
The DNA here is from genome assembly GCA_948252095.1 of Dicycla oo. NCBI lineage: Eukaryota > Metazoa > Arthropoda > Insecta > Lepidoptera > Noctuidae > Dicycla > Dicycla oo. The sequence continues at coordinate 7,360,750 of OX411710.1, read as the reverse complement.
GTCTTCAACTCAACTGAGTTTTCAACAAAACACTCTTCCTCTCTCCTAATCATATAAAGTTTTGCTGTGCCCGACAGGGTCCATAATTGTTTATATTTATTCATCTTACCACCTGTATGTCTATATTATGGATAGCAATAAACAATTTGAGATTTGTATGTGTCCTTCTCTAAAAAGCCTTATTACTGTAACAAATAAAATCAACTTTACGTCACAGTTTCGAAATTGTATTATAATATTATGTATGTCTGGGAAACATTCAAAATCATAATATTTTAAGTGATTATACATTAAAATACCCGATAATTAAATTTGCATTTTACTGTACGTACGGAGTTACTTTGTTTTGCCGCTACACTCGCGACGACGTGACGCAAAAATTGTCTAAAAGCATAACACTATATGTAATACAGTTTTTTTTAATTTTCTTAAAAAAAATACCAATAATACTGTCAAATTGATCTCAATATTGTTACCTAATTAAAGTTTAATAGTGTAGTTATTCGTAGGAGCTCGTGGCTAAGTGATAACAGCCGCACGTGTCGATCCATCAGATTAAGCTACACTTGCTGCGGTTGGTCTGTGGATGGGTGACCATCTTTTCATACCGAGACTCCTCCGTGCCTCGGAAAGCACGTTAAGCCGTTGGTCCTGGTTGTCATTCCTGGATCTTTGACAGTCGTTACGGGTCGTCAGAAGCCCGAAAGTCTGACAACCAGTCTAACCAGTGAACCAAGGGGTATCGTATTACCGAGTAAGTGGGTTGTGGAGGTCAGATAGGCAGTCGCTACATGTAAAATTCTGGTATTCAGCTGCATCCGGTTAGACTGGAAGCCGACCCCAACATAGTTGGGAAAAGGCTAGGCAGGCAGTGTAGTTATTCGTGCCGATTCTGTTGTGCACAAATTAAACTTAATTTAAGCTATCGCTAACTTTTTCTCTTTAATAAAATAAGAACGAGACTGACGTAAATTAGAGCTGTCAAATTTAGTTGAACTAATAATTCCATAAAATTTAGATGAAACGTAAAAACATGTGGACTAAAAACACTGTGAAGCGCGAGGCGTAAACTAGTTTGACATCTCTAACTAACTTCATAGCTATAGCCGTCCTTTTCTCGCGCTTTTAACACAAAAATCAGATTTTTTAAACTGATAGGTATGTCAAGGACCTAACTACACTACCTACGGTTGTTGACCTCTAAATGTTATCAAATATTATTATTTTTGTTCTATCGTGTTTACTGGACATTTATACACATCATATCTGCTGAGTTTTGCTAACAAAATTCCTGTATACAGGGTGACTAGTAATTAGTGACCGATACTTAAACACATGAATGTACTCATGATAACAAACAAGTTTTACTATGAGACCAAACCTGAAATTGCGATAAAAAATCAGCCCTACATTTTGACGAGTTATACGAACATGAATGTATGAGAACGCTGATTCTTTATTTACTTTGCCGGAACTGGTCTAGGATGAGGAGCCAGACCAAGAGAGAAACCCGCAGACCAGCATGTGGCGAGCTGTTGGTCAGTAGCGACCCCACGAACCCTATCTCCCGGGATAAGTCTTGTTCCTCGCCTCTGACTTGCCTTTATTAGCCGACTGGAGGGAACACTGACGCAGAACAGAGCTCTCACCTCTTTTTTGTCTTTCTTGGCCGGCTTGAGTGGAGATTTGTAATAGTAAACGTGCTCGGAGGAAAGAAGCGTTCCGGTAAGATACTGGTAGGGATCTTGACCATGCTTCCGGGACTGTCTTGATAGCCGTGGAATCCTTCACTCCTCATAAGCACCTCAGGACATGTTGCCCCTTGTCGCTACTACACCATGTGCTAACGACCACTTTCGGGGGCCCTTATTGAGTGTGCAAGTCACCCCCGCCATTTTATGTGTATTTCAGGAATAATATAGAAGCCAGATAATGATGACGGCCCCGTGGTTAAGGGTCGCCTCTCATGCACAAAGTTGTGAGTTCAAATCCGGGAAAGTGAATTTTTCAATGTCACTTACCATTGTGACTTTTTTAATTGATATGTACTTTCCGAGTTTATCGTCTTGGACATTAGTGACATCGGTGAATTCAAAACATCGTGAGGAAACCTGGACTTTCAGTTAATATACGTCTGATATCGCCAACCCGTCTCGAGCAAGCAAAATCAAAAGTCATTTATTCTTAACTAGGCTGAGAATCATCACTTTTCGAACGTCAAAATTCCATAAGACAGTCCCCCAAAACGCCCGCCCTTCCACTTCCTAGTGCTTTAGCTGGGGAGAAGAAGTGGCGCAACAAACTCCCCAGTAGCACAACTGTCTGGTCCGTTAAAAAAAAGATTGTATACAATAGCACGCAAAAATAATTTAGGTACATTACGCAACACAAACAACAAGGCGTAGTGATCAAAGCTCGTGCCTTCTCTGTACGAGAAGAGGCCTTTGCTCTGCAATGAGACAATTTGTAGGCTGGTATTATACAAGCCATATATTATATTACTAGTCATAGAACAACGACATAACACATCTGATAGTCACATAATACCAACAATATTCCACAGTATCCTATTACAAACCGGTCTCGAACTATAGCGCGTTCACTTTCACCGCTACCCGTCCGTGAAAGGCACGCGTTTATCTAAAAAGCAGCTTAACCGCTGTTAATTGACCCGTTACACTGGAGTGACTGACACTCGCGTCCGGTGCGTCCTAATTAATGTCGTCTAGCTATAGTAAACGCTGTGTGTCGGTCTGTCTACGCCTTTGCTATGTGTCCGTCTGTCTACGCCCTAATAGCTTTTGCTGAATATACTGTAAGGCTGCTTTTCCATTGGAGCAGAAAATGCAGCACAACATTTGTGTTATGTGTTTTTAGTGGAATTTATCGAAACTACCGTGGTCTACTTGGAAGTCCCTGAACCGCCGTACAGCAGCAGGGTGTGGAGTTGTGGTGCCCCAAAGATGCAGCCATGGTAAGCCGTGGAAGTGGTGAAGTTTAGGGCCAACAAAATTGAATACACTTTTGTGCCGTTGACCCGACGAAGAATAGAGTGCAATTTATTGCATTAGTGATCCGTGATTTAGTTTATTAATGTTTACCTAGGTCTGCACTTTTTCGCTTCACTGGATAAGCCACGGATTATGTGCGCACGGCTTTAGGCACGTGCGACTTTTTCAATGTCAAATAGGTATATACCTACTGACTAAGGGCGAATTCCACCAATGAAAGTGTCGTCATTGTATTGTATTACAATATTGAAGCTCTTGAACGCGATTTAGATGAACTGAGCGGGTTCAATTTTATTGGTGAAATCGACCTTACTTGATCTAAATGATTTCACTAATTACAGTGGAGAAATACCTACATCGTGAGGAACTTATGGTTGGCAGTTGCCAGGAGCAAGCTTGGTTAAAGATTTGGTTCTTCTTTGTGCGTACGAGAAGACAAGACTAGCCAAAAAGTTGGACAATTCGAGTCAAAAATTGTTGATATTAGGTATATCCCGTGAATAATATGTCGGAACATCAATACGGATCCGGAAACGTCAAGTAGTGTACTTGGGTGAATCCGATACAGGAAGTTGCAACACTGAATTGACGGTTGTCGTTTGACGGCTGGTATTTGACAGTAGAAGTTGGTGAACGTGAATGTTGGAACGTTAGACTTCACTTTTGATCGAGACACGAGTGCGAGAGGTTGTTCTGCCATGCTGTATCGAATTTACCGCGTTTCCATATTGGAATCCGATTCCATCTGCCTAATCAAGTGATATTGTTGAATAAAGTTAACCTTAGTGGATTAATAGACGTCTGTGTTAAGCGTTGTGACTAATATTTCGGTTACCCACCATGCCTGATCATTCTGATGATGGGGTGTTCCACACGCCGCCGTCAAAAGTATGTTACAAAAAAAACTAGATATTAGTTAGATCTTTTCACTTAAGATCCAGGGCCAGTGGGAGTATAGGGGTTAATATCGTCTACATCATCAACCTATAATAGTCCTCTACAATGATATTATCAGTAAAAAGGTGGTCCTCTATCAGAAGTATGATCACGCAATTGCTATTCTCGGCATCTCTTATTTATCCATTTTACATAGCAAAGGCCGAGCTGTTTATACACGAAATTCTTATGAATCGCTTCGTCTGAATCCAAAAACAGTAGGACATCCCCGAATGATGATAAAACAAATGAATAAGGCCGCAATAATGAGTTCTATACTTACTACAGATATAATTATTCACGTGACTCATTACTTGAGGCCTTGTATAAGTACCATACTGGTAGTAGGTAATGTTGACGTTTGAGAAACGCATTAGTTCACAAAACAGATAAGTATGCAATGCATGTGATGCCGCTAGTAGAGCCTGATAGGAAATTCCCCATTACATTTTCAACTATGTGTTGAGAGACCCGTCGTTCTTTACAGACGGGCTGTTGGATAATTTCTAGTAATAATAAGGATCAAATTCTCAAAACACATATTCGTTAGTATGAAAGTGACAGGTGTCAAAAACGCATTCTCTTGACGGCCGGACTATAGTTTTTGACATTGATAGTCACTGTGATGAGATTGCAACTTTTTCTAAGTACCTGTCAGGATTGGCCTTGGTTTTTGAAGCCATACGTCGATATGGGTGCAAAAGCAAGCAAGTAGTTGATCGAGGATTGGAACGTTGACTAGGTACTAGTTGCGTCAAGTGGATGAATAACAGTGATCTCTTATTATCTTTGGAACGAAGTTCTTTAACCCTAGATTACTACTCTACGTCGCAGAGGCGCCCGCATTTTTGATATATTGCTCTCTTTTTTTTTCCTTCGCGCGTATGGCATTCACGTTCAAGGACATCTCAATCATCGCCAGCACGTGTCGTAGAACGGTGGTTGCGTTACGGTAACTGTGCTAGTTTTTTTGATATTACTACCCTTGGCGCTCCAAAGACGTATGAGTAGCTTGTATGTAAGTTTTGCGCTATTAATAAAATTGTTCTAAAATATTTATTTTTGTTACTTTTTTAGTTGTTTTTTAGTTAATTACTTTAATTAACTATTTTTTAAGAGAAGTGTATACTTTAAGTTGTTTTTTTTATTATTTTTAGTGAGAAAAACGTTTAATTGCCTAAGTTCCTAAAATTTGTTCCTAAGATTTATTTGATTAAAGATTTTATAATAAAAATATATAAATATTATTTAAAATTATGTTTTTCTCTTTTTAGTAATATACACAATTATATAAACAGTTAAAACATATCAATCATACTTATAGGTTTTGAATAAAATCATTAGTCAATATGATGCGCCTCGCAGGCGTATGAGTAGTTTCTTTGTACGTCGCAACATGAGTAGTAATGTCGGGTTAACGCGGCTTGCGGTTATGTAACTAAAAAGCGTTATGCGCACTCCATGCGACTTCACACATCTTTCGAGAGAATGTGTGAATTTGGTCAAAATGCAATTTCAAATTTTTCACAATGGGTGTCGTTTTCATGGTTTTTGAGGGTGTTAAAGCCGATAGTGAAGTCAAAATGAAAATCCTAGATTATTAGAAATTTTCAAATTTTTGTCATGGGAGTTGTTTTCATGGTTTTCAAGGGTGTTAAAGCCGATAGTCACGTTAAAATGTAAATCTAAGATGGCGGCTGCGAACATTATACAATTTTTCATCATGGGTATCGTTTTTATGATTTTCAAGGGTGTTAAAGCCGATAGTCACGTTAAAATGTAAATCTAAGATGGCGGCTGCGTAACTTTCGTTTTTTGTAAGGAACTGTCTTCCTGACTATAGTTGCAAAACTTCCGAAAAATTCTGAATAATTCCGGAATACTTCTGGGAAAGTTTCTTTAAATCAGAATTATTCAAAATGAATTTAATTAAGATTTTTATTTTTTTTTACTGAAAAATCATTTTTGCATCGATCGTCGATCGCCGCCGCCGCTGCCCCTCTGTGCGCCGGCCGCTGCCGCCGCGCCGGCCGCGCACGCCCGACTGGCGACTGCCACGAGTCGTGCGTGCAGGCGATGGCGGTGCGGGGTGCGGTAAGAGGGGAGATGCTCCCCGGAGAAGTTTTCCCCCCCGCGAGAAACATTCGTACCCCGCAATCGAATGTTTCCGCCGAATATTTCGCCCGAATAATTCAATGGGAATAAACGTTGAAATATTCCCAAAGTTTCGGAATATTTCGGAATACTTCCGAAATATTCGACGGGAATGATTCGGAATTTTTCCCGCCAGCATCTATATTCCTGACACCGCACACTTCTTTTTCTTTTCTATTCTTTTTTTTTTTTTTTTGGTGAGCAAGCATGGTGGTTCTGATAGTAAGTTGTCACCGACACGTCCGACACATATGTACATCTTCTTGAGAAAATGCAAACAATTCTCACGTGCCTGTGTGTGCCGAAACACAGCAAAAATAGCTAAGGTACTCCCCCGGATGAGCTGCTTTACAAAGAGAAAAGGAAGAAAAATAGGTTTGTTTGTCACAGAAACACGTGCATACAAAAATATGAGAATAATCAGAAAGATAAATCAGAATAGATATGATAGATTATACTTAAGGACCTATGAAATTGCCGTTTAACATAGAAAACAATCAAACAATTTTTTTTAAGAAATATTGTCAATGTACTTTTGCCATTATAATGAAAGTTCGTTGATGCCTCTGTAGATATCCTGGGAAGGGGAATCAATAAATTATTTAAAGGCATTTTTCACCGCCTCGTTGGATTTTAAATTGTTCCCCGGGAGTCATTGTTGATGAGATCAAAACTTCCAGAACGGAAGCGATCAAACCAAAACTGAAACCGTGCGGTCACTTGCGGTATCTTGTTCTTACATGTCGTTAATATTGCGTGCTGTCTGTGTTGCATTGGTGCCACGACGGAAATCGAATTCGAAAATAGCGCGCAAATTCGATTTTTCCCTGGTAACAGAAACATCGACATTAAAGAAAAATCGAACGGCGGGAAAACAAATGAACAGCCGTTTTTTTTTAATGTCATGCTATATAATTATGTTAATTTAAATTTGGAATTCTAAATAGAATGGAAGACATTGATATTCACACTAGCCGGTATAAAAAATCGGCAATTTTGTAGGTATATAATCACGAGCACAAAACAGGAAAATGCAAGAAGAACCGAAGCGAAGAGCGCTATTAAGTAGGTACTACCTACTCCTATTATTTAATTCCTCTTCAGCACAAATTCACAATCACTGCATAGTTACAATTATAGCTACATATTATACCTACTTGCAATCGTTATGATGCTTATTATCTATCATTAACGTTGTTAAAAACTAATAGAGATTCTCGCAAATCAGTGGATCCTGGTTTGTCACATACTCGTAACACTAATGTGCTAATGCCACGGTCCCACGGCCCGCTCTCTCACAGGCCAGACCGCGACAGGCCAGGCCTATAGGCCGTGGGTATGATCCGTGAAAAGCTCGGCACGGGCCGCAACAGGCCTCGACAGGCACGTGCTGCGACAGGCCTCGACGGGCCGTGGGAACGCCCGTTTTCTGAATATCCTAAAGTATTGCATTTTCACTCAAAAGGAATGTGTCTAAATTCACAGTATGGTAAATATGAGATGGACAGGCCAGCTGGCGTGGTTGATTAAGATACCGCCTGTCATGTCGCAGGTCGTGGGTTCGATTCCCAACCAGAACAAACATTTTGTGTGCTTGAACATGTCTGTTTGTTCTGAGTCTGGGTGTAATTATCTAAATAAGTATGTATTTACAAAAAAAAAGTAGTGTTTGTAGTATATCAGTTATCTGGTTTCCATAGTACAAGCTCTGCTTAGTTTGGGATCAGATAACCGTGTGTGAAATGTCCCAGGATATTTTATTATTATATTATATTATATAACGCCTCCTTTACCAGAATGGATGCCTTCTAATATAATTCTTGCACTACGAAAGGCCGACGCCAATGCTGACGCTGTTGCCATGGCTGAGCTCTGGTCAAAACTCATATAATTCGGAATCATCAACATCACGACGAAGAAGAAGAAAACGACGTAAGAATTTATTGATACGACGAAAATATATACTCTGTATAAACTTCATAATAATTAGAACTAATTTCATACACAGTTACAACTCTTCGACACCAAAAAAGGATAAAACTGGGCGAACTAGTGAGTCGATTCCCTTATACTCCTAACAACCCTAATCTCTTCAAAGTGAGAGTGAACAAACAGGCTTCGTTTGTGTAAGCTCACTCCATCGTCGACTTTGTCTCTGTCGCCTCCGACCTAGACTAGAGTCAAGAGCAAACCTAACTCAAAAAAAAAAAAAAACTTTTTATACTTAATACAATATTGGAAAAGGGTTATATTAATATTAATTCTAATTAATTCTAGGGGCTTGTGGCTAAGTAGGAACAGCCGCACGGGTCCATCGATCAGGTTAAGCTACGTTTGCCGCGGTTGCACCGTGGATGAGTAACCATCTTAACATACCAAGATCCCTCCGATGCCTCGGAAAGCACGTTAAGCCGTTGGTCCGGGCTGTCATTCATGGATCTTTGACAGTCGTTACGGAACGTCAGAAGCCTGAAAGTCTGACAACTAGTCTTACTAAAGGGTATCTACCCAGTAACTGGGTTGCGGAGGTGAAATAGCAGTCACTCAATGTAAAATACTGGTATTCAGCTGCGTCTTGTTAGACTGGAAGCCGATCACAACATAGTTAACCTGGGACATTTTTCACACACGGTCATCTGATCCCAAACTAAGCAGATCTTGTACTATGGAAACCAGATAACTGATATACTACATATACTACTTTTTTTTTGTAAATACATACTTATATAGATAGGTAATTACACCCAGACTCAGAACAAACAGACATGTTCATGCACACAAATGTTTGTCCTGGATGGGAATCGAACCCACGACCTGCGGCATGATAGCTGGGAAAAGGCTTGACAGATGATGAATAATATTTAATTCAGTTATACAGGGTTATTGGTAAAACACCAACAACCTCTTAACGGGTCATTGTACTCATCATTATGAACAACTTTTACTATGGGACCAAACCTGAAATCGCAAAAAAAAATCAGCTGTTCAGTACATTTTGACGAATAATGCTAACGTAAATGTACTGAACAGCTGATTTTTTTTCGCGATTTCAGGTTTGGTCCCATAGTAAAAGTTGTTCATAATGATGAGTACAATGACCCCTTAAGAGGTTGTTGGTGTTTTACCAATAACCCTGTATATTTAGATTCTATTGTTTGAAAATTTGGCATGCCATAAGGTAAAATGTATCAGGACTATTTATAATTTTTTTTTTTTTTTTTTGGGTACCTACATTGCAAATAAATGATTTTTATTTATGTCTACAAGTTTTAAACCTACCGTCTACAAGGCTTAATAAACACACTGATAAAGGACACGCCATGAGTCACAAAATCAACCAAATTATTGAAAACAGATGCTACTCTCATTATAACAAGGAAGTACTGTCAAGGGCATAATTGTTCACAACATATGTTATGGAACAGAGGTGATTAACGCGGGCATTATACAAAATGTACGAGCATTATGAATAATGTCTAGCTCTATCGGTCTAAGTGATTAATACTATCTTAACTTCGTTATTTATCACATTGCACGGTCGTTATTATATTGCTACATGATAATTGGGCAATTTGATAATAAAGCTAAATTTGACGCGGTGTGAGGGCGGGGAATTTTTATTTTATTTTATAAATGGCATCTTGTAGTTGACCTAGAGAGGCCGTGACTACTTACTTAACCGGACTATCCTGTGGCTGCCTTAAGATGACTGAAAGCCTCCAGCCAGGGGCATAAAACTTACAGACTAAGCGACTACACGCTAAGGGCTCCCCCTGTGGGGAACGGGCCTCGGCTTAGGGCGTCGCTGGGGGGAGGACAGCAAGATGGGACAGGCTGGATCAGATTAGAATGATTATTATTGTCAGGGGAGTTTAAAGCTACTGGCTCAGCTACGCCACCAGCTGGCACTTCATACCCGAGCAAGGGACGGGGGGGAGGACGATTATTACGGGGTCGTCGCGAGGGACCTCGGCGGCGAGGTCGGAATGTCGATTTGTGTTTGTTCCTACGGTCCCTACTGCTCTCCTGGAGAAGAGTTATGGGGTCGTCGGGATCTGAGAGGACAAGCCTAGGGCGGCGGACCTTACTAATACGAGAGGGGACATAGCTAGCCGCCTCGACAACCAGAGGGTTGCGATGGTTGGTGGCTGAGTCGAAGAAACGCTTGGTATTGCGTTTCAAGAACTGGGAGATGGTGGGAATGTCGAGATCTACGTGGAGGATTTCGTTCCGAACGAACCAAGGGGCTCCCGTTGCCTTTCGGAGGAAACGGTTTTGGAGGGCCTGCATCCTATGGATGAAGTGAGGTTTTGCGTGCGCAAACACTGAGGGCAGGGACGAAGCCACGCATAGCGTAGCACGCTTTGACCAATCAGAGACCGCTATTCAGCGTGCGGCTCGTGCGGCGGACTTCAAGCGCTATTGTTTTTGTTTAGTTTTGCATTGTAAGCGAATAGGGACGGACGCGGATGGGTTTTACTTTCGTAACTCAGTGTTAACGCGATTGTATTAGGTTATGTATTACTTTGCCCAAAAGGTGATGGATAATATGTATAATGTCCGGTCAATTTGATTATTTGAATAATTCTATCAAATTGCACTCTCATATTGGGCATTATACATAATGACCGGGCATTATGTATAATGCCCAATTTATCACTTGGTCCATAACATATATAACGGAAATTATAATTGATTGACAGGGAAAACATTAGTACTGTGAAGAGTAGAACTCCACAGGGGGAAAAGCTAAACTAATAAATGATAGCAGGCAACGCGTTAGTGGATTATATTGTTATCCAATCAATTAATACAATCTACAGACAATCGCGCACTTCTTAAATCGATCATATCTTACCGTCTCCAGACTGACCTTAGCCCTAAAACAAAACTAGTAGGACTACCCTTTTAGGGTTCCGTACCAAAATGGTAAAAAGGACCCTTATGGTGCGACTCAGTCTGTCTGTCTGTCCGTCTGTCACAGCTGGATATCTCAAGAACTACTAATGCTATCAACTTGAATTTTGGAATAGCTTTAGGTGACGTTTGCCCAACTATTTTTTAAATAAGTAATAAATAAATATATCACGAATCCTAAAATATTGTGTTCAGTTTTCTAAGTTTCTGTTGCAATTTCTTCTTTCTTTATTAAATTGTGAATACGTAATTGGCTGTAATACTAGTACAATAAGTGTGTTAAGGTATTTTTAAGAGCTGTGGACTCTGTGATTAATAAATATATAGATTTTTTTGCAACAGGGACTGAAAAGGGGTCTTAAAAATTCGAAGTGAAGCTACTGGGGCATGTGGAAAATCATATGTAACAGCGCTATTTGCACATTCTCAAATATTTTTTATTTATTTTTAAGCCGCACAGTTTTCGACTTTTGATAAAAAATGTAAAAAAAAAAAATACCGTTCCCGTCGAAATTATTCTGTGTGATAGAAGTTTATGTAAAGAATACAGGAAAAATATAACGATGTCTCTAAATAGCACACTTTTTATATATGATGGTACGGAACACTCGATGCGCGAGTCCGACTCGCTCTTGACCGGTTTTTTAATTCAAAAGGTAGTTCCATATTTGCTTGAGCGATAAAATGTCAGCCAATAAAATATAAGGTTGCCCATTGCATAAAACCTTTACAGTACTTACCTATTTATTTTTAACCGACTTCAAAAAAGGAGGCTCTCTATTCAACCCATACGTATGTATGTATGTATGTATGTATGTATATATGTTTGTATGTCCACGATTTACTCAAAAACTGATGAACCAATTTTGCTGATTCTTTCACTAACGTGATCAACGTGGTATTTGTTCTTATGTACGAAGTTATATGCATAAATTCTATGTATTACTGATATTTCTAAGCGGATTTTGGTGATTCTTCGTTTCGTTCGTCTTGGGCTTATGTAATTGTATATTCAACTAAAAATGGAAAAATAAATTTACTTTAAAAAAGTAAAAACCGACTTCAAAAACCTAAAACGAATAAAATAACTTTCATAATAAAACTTAACAGCTTCTGAATTCGGTGTCTTCAATTCTCCAATTCACCTTAGTTTGGCACCGACTTCAGACACTGATGAGTTTTATTAAGAAAGTTATTTTATTCGTTTTAGGTTTTTGAAGTCAGTTTTTACTTTTTTTAAAGTAAATTTATTTTTAATAAGATGTTCGTCAAGCAAAAAACCATTGAATAATTACTTTTTTTGCTAATAGTAAAATCTAACTAGTGCAAGAAAACAATCCGGTTTTATAGATGTATCTGATGTCGTAAATTTGATATATTGTAAAGGTCATGTGTCTCGACTAGTTGCATAAAAAATACTGTTGATTAAGTCTAGGTATACATATATATTTTTAAACGGTATATCACGTATTTATGTAAAAACATAACTATGTAAAAAGTATCAGCATATTTGCATCACAGAATAATAATAATAATAATAACAAATAATAATAACCTGGGACATTATTCACACACGGTCATCTGATCCCAAACTAAGCAGAGCTTGTACTATGGAAACCAGATAACTGATATACTACATATACTACTTTTTTTTGTAAATACATACTTATATAGATAATTACACCCAGACTCAGGACACACAGACATGTTCATGCACACAAATGTTTGTCCTGGATGGGAATCGAACCCACGACCTGCGGCGTGATAGGTGGTATCTTAACCAACCACGCCAGCTGGCCTGTCAGAATATAACTATATAGTTAGGTATAATAATATACAGGGTCAAATTAAACTAGCTAGCGAAACTCCACACACGTGATGAGTATCGATATCTAAACGAGAAAAGATTAGATGTTTTTTTTTGGGGTCAATGACCGATGGGTGTTGTTACTTGAAGTATGAGTTGATAACATCTGTTTCATCGTGTTGAGAATCGATATACCCATCACGTGTGAAGTTTACACAAAAAACAAAACTGATTTTTAAACTAATATTTTAAGTTACTATACTTGGCTATAATGATGATTAGTAATACCGGTGGTTGATGACCTCAAAAAAATCATCAAATCAATTTCTTTTTTGTTTTATCACGTTTTACCTATGGTATAGGTCATCACGTCTGCGGAGTTTTGCTAGCAAACTTTATTTGACCCTGTATTCTGAGATCGATAACAATGATTCAATACCTATTATTTATCTTTTAGGGTATCTAAAATGTTTACTTTCTGGGTACAAAATCAAAATCAAAAGTCATTTATTCAAACTAGGCTGAGAATCAGCACTTTTTTAACGTCAAAATTACATAAGACAGTCCCCCAAAACGCCCGCCCTTCACCACTTCCTAGTGCTTTAGCTGGGGAGAAGAAGTGGCGCAACAAACTCCCCAGCAGCACAGCTGTCTGTTCAGTTAAAAAAAAAAATGATTCTATATAACACTGCGCATAATAATTTAGGTACATTACGCAGCATTACAGTATCTAATATTAAGGGGGCACTTGTGGAACACAACCGCCGTCGACCAGGCCCGGGTCGACGGCGCGTTGGGTTCCACGTGCGCCTCAAAGAGATGTCAGCACTAGCTGAAGGGGTCCGCTAGGGCCGATGCCCGCCAGGGTTGCGGGTTGTTCGAAAGAGTTACCGTGGCCCTGGCACAGGCAACTGAAGGAACACGGGGGGTTTTAGTCAGTAGAAGTCTGACACGCCCTCCCGCTCCACCCAGAGCGGGAGAAGTTATTTGATGATTTCCCTTCAACAAAAAAAAAAAAAGGTCCGTGGAAGGGTGACCATCTTGACTTACCGATACCCCCGTGCTTCGGAAATCACATTAAGCCGTTGGTGTCGGCTGTCATTCTTGGGTCTTTGACAGACGTTACGGGTCGTCAGAAGCCCAAAAGTCTGACAAACAGTCTTACCAAGTGTATCGTATTACCCAGTTACTGGGTTGTGGAGGTTACATAGGCAGTCGCTCCATGTAAAATACTGGTATTCAGCTGCATTCATTAGACTGGAAGCCGACCCCAACATTGTTGGGAAAAGACTGGGCACTCGGCAATACTGTAACTTCTATGGCGATTCATCCATACATTCCACATTCTTTCCATGGGCAAAAACTACAGAACGCCACCTGCTACGATCATTACATACTCCTTTTCTTCGTTTACGTTCATACATCTGGATATACACACGTCTGTTTCAGTAATTCCGGAGATTACCCCTAGAACTCATTAACCCAACAAAAAAAAAAAAAAAGACTCATTTATCTACCTTTAAATGTTAGTATAGCTAGTATTTAGTTATCTATCTGGGTTACAGACTATGTTTAAGGGCCGGTTGTTTGATCCATAGTTAACTCAACCAATGGTTAAACATAGTAACTATTGGTTGAATTAGTTATCTGGGTTACAGACTATGTTTAAGGGCCGGTTGTTCCAGGATATTATTTTTATTATTCATTTAAAAAAATAGTAAATAATGGCATTTTGATAAACACATGAGCCAAAATTCAACCATTAGTTACTATGTTTAACCATTGGTTGAGTTAACTATGGTCAAAAACCGGCCCTTAGTAAAACTAGATGTGCTTTATTTCCTTTATACATTTGTTCTATACAGAGTGTAAGTATCGGATTGCTATGCTTTCGCCATAAGGAAAAAGGACGTACGAGTACCTACCTATCTACAGAAATATTGAAATGGAGAAAAAAAATATTTTGTCCTGTTTAAACTATAAGATACAAAGGCGTCTTTTAATAGTAAGAATTATTAGGTTTTCGTCAAGTTTACGCCAATTTAAAAATACTGTATTTTTTGCTGATTTCGAATAAGTAAATAACTCTATTTCGAAAAAAAAAATCAGATACGTCTTTTTTCCTTATGACGGCAGTATATTGTATCCGTGGAGTTTATTGACACTAGGTACTATTGAGGAAACTTACATCTAACCAATTTGAAAATAAAATACCGAACACTTGATGACCACATCTGTTAGCAATCTTATTATACCGGCCGAGCGCTGCAAGCAAGAATAGTCCTTACGGTGTATTGATGTAAGTTTCCTCGATAGTACATAGTGACTAGTGAGTAGTATTAGGGAAAGCCTTTGGGGACTTCCTCGACGTCTTTATATGTCATGCTATGGTGTGTACGTAATTATAATGGTCTCGTGGTCGCTACTGCCGAATATGAGGTCCTGGATTCGATTCCCAGGTTGGGCAAAGTTGGGCTGGGCACGCCACAATTGCGGCGATAAGTCCCCTCTTTGAGGAGTGGTTGGAGAGGCGTCACGGCATCCTCACCTTCCGCCTGACGCAGATCCTCACCGGACACGGTTGCTTCGGGAGGTTCCTGTTCCGGATAAGGCAGGAGGAAACGCCCGGGTGTTACCATTGTGTGGATCGCCCGGAGGACACGGTGGAGCATACGGTGGAGGTCTGCCCGGCTTGGGCAGAGCACCGCCGCGTCCTCGCGGAGGCGATCGGCGGCGGCGATCTCTCGCGTCCGGCCCTGGTACAGGCCATGGTACGGAGCGAGAGTGCATGGGAAGCCGTCACCTCCTTCTGCGAAGCAGTAATGCTCGCGAAGGAGGAGGCTGAACGCGTGAGGGAGAGGCAATCCTTGCGCCCTCACGCCCCTAGTCGCCGCAGGAGACGCCCTGGGCGTCGGGAATCGATAGCCGATTCCCGGCCACCGTAGGCGCGGGCTTGCGCATGGCGAGCAATGGGTAGCTCGCCGTCCGGTAAGGACCAGGCCCGGGTCGACGGCGCGTTGTGTTCCACGCGCGCCTCAAAGAGATGTCAGCACTAGCTGAAGGGGTCCGCTAAGGCCGATGCCCGCCAGGGTTGCGGGTTGTTCGAAAGAGTTACCGTGGCCCTGGCACAGGCAACTGAAGGAACACGGGTGGGTTTTAGTCAGTAGAAGTCTGACACGCCCTCCCGCTCCACCCAGAGCTCGAGAAGTTATTTGATGGTTTCCCATCCACAAAAAAAAAAAAAAAAGTTTGGGCAAAGTATTATTGGGTTTTTTCATCTAGACTTTCTCAGTAGCTACCCGGAGTCTGGATTTGTGCTCGGTTGATAGTAATAGGCTCATCCGCTATTACATGAAAATTAAACAACTATTGAAATTTGGGTGTACTATAGATACGCCTCTGCCTAACCCTTCGGGGAAACGGGTGATATTATGTTATGTACTAAAACATAACCTTTTTAGGGTTCCGTACCTCAAAAAGAAAAAACGGAACCCTTATAGGATCACTCGTGTGTCTGTCTCAGACAGACTGTCTGTCTATCCGTCTGTCACAGCCGCTTTGCTCCGAACTTTCTGTGACCCAAACACGGACGTGTAACGTAAATAAATTAATTTTAAATATGGGGTCAACTTTGGGGAGTAAATAAGAATTTTTTTAAGTTTTGCAAATTGTACCGTGCTACATATCAAATGAAAGGGCTTACTGTGAGGGTCTCAAATATATATTTTTTTATAATTTTAAAATAAATCCTTTAAAAGTTATTTAAGAAAATAGATGAAAATTGACCATTCCCCTCCCTTATCTCCGAAAGTACTGAGCCTAAAACTACTTGTGATAACAAACAACTTTTACTATGGGAACAAACCTGAAATCGCGAAAAAAAAAATCATTTGCTCCCTACATTTTGACGAGTTATGCGAACATGAATGTATGGGAGAGCTGATTTCCTTTTTCGCGAGTTCACGTTTGGTCCCATAGTAAAAGTTGTTTGTTATCATAAGTACAATCATGTTTTATTTAATTACCAGTCACCCTATATAAAGAAAAGAATACTTAAATAATAATAATAATATAATATCTTAGGACATTGATCACACACGGTCATCTGATCCCAAACTAAGCAGAGCTTGTGCTATGGACACCAGATAACTGATAAACTACATACACTACTTTTTTTTTGGAAATACATACTTATATAGATAATTACACCCAGACTCAGGGTAAACAGACATGTTCATGCACACAAATGTTTGTCCTGGATGGGAATCGAACCCACGACCAGCGGCATGGCAGGTGGTATCTTAACCAACCACGCCAACTGGCCTGTCATTAAATAACCCTTTGTTGAATCCTAGATTAACTAAAAATAATAAAAATGTCGGAGCAGAGGGAGGTAAATTCAAACCAGGAACAGTGAATGTTTTGTTCCCAAAAACCACATTATGACATAATCCATAGTAGGTAGGTACAGACGACAGCACATCAAGCTACTACAATCTGTCAGATTTCTTTAATAGATTTTCGACTTTATTGCTAAAGCATTAGGTTCAATGTTGATTGGGAAAATCTGACAGTTTCGGGTAGGTTGACCTGCTGGCGTCTGTACATGTTTTTTTATATTTCTGTGCTTGATACGTTTACGCGATGTTTTTGTTTATCAAATTGGTTCTAATATAATGTAGTTTTCACTGTATTGTCCAGGCAATAAATAAATAAACAATAAACTAATTGTTTTTATTTTATTTAAAGGGCTTGGAATAACCCTGATTGGATTATGGTGTGTGCAGTTTCTATAATTTATTGTTCGGTACTAATAATCACTATTTCTAAACGTAAAAGTTATTTGGGTTCCGTGCCTCAAAAGGAAAAATACGGAACCCATATACGCAAAGAGTATTGCGTAAATATAAGTATCGTATAAGTAAATAAGCGTGTCTGTCTGTCTGACACAGTCAATTTGCGCTGAATTTAATGGACCGATTAAGTTGAAATTTGGTACACATATGAATTTCTGTGACGCAAACACGGACGTGTAACGTAAATAAATGAATTTTGAAAATGGTGGTCACTTTTGGGGGCAAATAAGAAAATTAAAAAAAAAAAAAAAGGTTTTGCAAACTGTACCGTGTGATATATCAAATGAAAGAGCTTTTTGTGATAGTCTCAAATATGGTTTTAAAATTTTAAAATAAATGATTTTAAAGTTATTTGAGAAGTTAGACGAAAATTGACCATTCCCCCTTATCTCCGAAACTACTAAGACTAAAATTTTGAAAAAAAAAAAAATACAGAACATAGTTATATATCTATACATTCTAGGAAAACCTATGAAAAATCTATCGTCTTAAAATAACATGGTAAGCCTCTTAATATTTTGCGTACAAACTTACATTTGCAGTTCGAATGTATGGGAGAACATGTTTTTCAACTACAATGTTAAGTTTGCTCGTGGGGTAAGTTCATCCCAACAACGGAACCCTTAATTGTGCGTGGTCCGACACGTACTTGGCCGGTTTTTCTGTGTGTACCTATAACTATGTGTGTTGTACATGAGTTTTAATAATAATCTGTAAATATTTATTAAAAAAAACTTGATTAATACATTTTCCCTTTACTTAAAATTATGTTGGTTATTCCTATTGTTCCTAGTTCCAACCATTGTTTTATATATTTATATTCCCGGTTTGTGGTTCTTTTAAATGTGTCCATTATAGCAACGTGTCATATTTATATTTTAGAAAACTATGAGTTTAAAAATATTCAAACAGTAAGCATGTAATAAAATAAAACAATAAATAAAAATGTGTTTCTCACCTAGAGTCCGCAATTTTTCAACTGCAATAAAATCAAATCCAAATCGATAACTCACAAATCACTAGTCAAAAACTTTTAGCACAACTTAGCACTCAAATAAAAACACATCACAAAAAATAGTTCGTAAATTTTCCGATCTACACGACAGATGGCGTACGTTCGCACGCGTGCAACATTGCCGGCGGCCGGCGATACACTGAATGACTAGGTACCTACTCTCCGGTCTAAGGCTAGAACATCCTGATAACTGGTTATTACAACTAAAGTAAATGGAGATGACCTAATGACTAAAGTCGTTTCCTTGATTCCGATAACCCAGAAGTGATTTTACGCATGTAAGCACCTAAGTCAATTAACAGCCACACATTGAGGAAAAAGCTAATGTTTTATAAATTTGTGGAATTTTATCATTAACTAGCTGGACCCAGCGACTTCGTTCGCGTGGAAGTCGTAAGATACACGATATACTAAAATAACAGTCAATCAATCTGCCTAGCCTTTTCCCAACTATGTTGGGCTCGGCTTCCAGTTTAACCCGATGCAGCTAAATACCAGTATTTTACATGGAGGGACTGCCTATCTGACCTCCACAACCCAGTTACTGGGTAATACGATACCCCTTGGTAAGACTGGTTGTCAGACTTTCGGCCTTCTGACGACCTGTAACGACTGTCAAAGGTCCACGAATGACAGCCGGGACCAACGGCTTAACGTGCTTTTCGAGGCACGGAGTCTGTAGGAAAAGATACTCACCCAACCACAGACCAACCCCGGCAAGCGTAGCTTAACCTGATGGATCGCCCCGTGTGGCTGTTATTATTTTAGCCTCGAGCTCCTCTGCACACATTTTAATAAAACTCCCTCGCCCCCGACCCGCCGCGTTGCATCACGCGTCCGCGTGCTTTTCTTTTGCGGAACCCTAATTCTATTTCTTTTACTAAAATAAAAGCTAACTAAGTTACTCCTTATAACATCAGCTACCTGCCAGTAAAAGTCCCGTCAAAATCGGTCTAACCGTTTCGGAGATTAGCCGGAACAAACAGACAGACAGACCGACAGACAAAAATTTGAAAAATAGCACTAGTTTACAAAATAAAAAATAAATAAAATGTCCTGCCGGTGAATTTTATATCATTTTATTTAGTTGCACTAACTAAACGAAAAAACATGTGTTCTTTTTTAACACGTCAAAAACCAAAGTTATTATCACATTATATTTTCAAACTACCCACAAGTTTATTTTAAATTCATTATACAATTTTAATGAGTTTAGTATAAATATTCGTTGTCAAAATGTCAAAAAGATTGTGTAAAGTAACTCCTGACCGTTTTTGTTACGTTTGTGGTGAATTCATTATGTCTACGAAAGGACATTCCGTAGCGGATTCACTCAAAGAATTACCGACAGATTGTTACTAATTTATTACAGGTGAGTCCTATTATAAAAGATACATATACAAATAAATACCAGAAAAAAGCCAAGGCAATTAATTTTTTATTTTTAAAACATTTTTGTATGTATTTTATATAAATTAAAAACAATAAGCACTTTAGAAACGTGTTTATTATTTACATAAGTAGGTATATAGTAAAAAGCTGTTATTTTGACATTACAAACACACACATATATGTATATGTATATTTGTTACATACAAATATGTTTGTATAGAAGATTTAATATATAGTTTTATAATGTACTGGACTAATACGTCAAGTATAAAGTTCAACCAGTGCCTAATTATGATTTTCCACAGGTGATTTTCTGGGAATAGCCCAACGTATTGTTCATAATATAATGACTTGATGACTTTGGAGCCATCAAACCTCAAAACATTATGCTTCTTTCCTCGAAAGGTATTAGGCAGAGATGGCTACCGAACCACTGAGTGATTAGCCTGTAAAGATAATTTATTTGTCATAATGTTATGTGTGTAATTTGTGTGTAAACACATGTGCGTTTACTCACAAATTAAGCCATGCAAGATCTTATAAAAAGTATGAAGTCCGTATATGTTTTACCTGTCGAGGCGTACTTTTTTTTTCTTTTTTACATAGCCAGTAATCATAGTTTTTTTACGTACATTCATTTTTATATTGTCAGTCAAGTTATTTTTTTTTTGCATGCATATAATATATTTTTTTAAATTACATGAATAAAAAAATCAATCAATCTGCCTAGCCTTTTCCCAACTATATTGGGGTCGGCTTCCAGTCTAACCGGATGCAGCTGAATACCAGTATTTTACATGGAGCGACTGCCTATCTGACCTCCACAACCCAGTTACTGGGTAATACGATACCCCTTGGTAAGACTGGTTGTCAGACTTTCGGGCTTCTGACGACCCGTAACGACTGTCAAAGATCCACGAATGACAGCCGGGACCAACGGCTTAACATACTTTCCGAGGCACGGAGGAGTCTCGGTATGAAAAGATGGTCACCCATCCACAGACCAACCTCGGCAAGCGTAGCTTAACCTGATGGATCGACCCGTGCGGCTGTTATTACTTAGCCATTACATGAATAAAGTTTATATAAATAACAATTAATAAGTATTATAAAACGTTTTTTAAACATGTCTAAAATTATCCGTTAGGAAGTCGTTTATATTATAGTAACACTTGTCTGCTAATGGATCTTATTTTTAGTGTTCCGTACTTCAAAAGGAAAAAACGGATCACTCGTGAGTCTGTCTGTCTGTCCGTCTGTCACAGCCAATTTGCTCCGAATCTAATAAACAGATTAAGTTGAAATTTGTTACACGTATGTATTTCTGTGACCCAAACACGGACGTGTAACGTAAATAAATGATTTTTGAATATGGGGGTAAGTTTTGGGGGGCAAATAAGAAAATTAAAAAAAAGTTTTGCAAATTGTACCGTGTGACATATCAAATGAAAGGGCTTACTGTGAGGGTCTCAAATATATATTTTTTATCATTTTAAAGTAAATCATTTTAAAGTTATTTAAGAAAATGGACGAAAATTGACCATCCCCCCTTATCTCCGAAAGTACTGTCCCTAAAATTTTGAAAAATATATATATAAAATAGTTCAATACCTGTTACGTAGATTACAGGAAAACCTATAAGAACTCTATGGTCTTAAAACAACATGGTAAATATCTCAATATTGTGCATACAAACTTAAATTTGCAGTTGGAATGTATGGGAGAACGTGTTTTTCAACTACAATGTTAAGATTGTTCTTGGGATTCATCCCAACTACGGAACCCTTCATTGTGCGTAGTCCGACACGCGCTTGGCCGGTTTTTTAAATACATTTGAGGGTAGAGCTTTAAGCGACTGTGGTATTTTATTGTATAATCTAGGGGCCATACAGAAAAAGCTTTTCCCCATAGCAGCTGTAGCGTTCCCACTTCTCGGACGCAGGCCTCCTCTCGGCGAGAGGGAGTGAGCTGTGATCCACCACGCGAGCTCAGTGGTTGGTAGATGTCACATATCTTCGAGTTTTTGATTCTAGGACATGCCGGTTTCCTCACGATGTTTTCCTTCATCGTTTTGAGAGTGGTGATTAAATTATTTACACAAACGCCTGCCTGGGTTCGAACCCACGACCTTTATCTAGTAAATCAGGGCCGTTACCACTATTAATAGTATCTACACGTTATCACAAATATTAACTCAGAAAATAAACCTGATGAACTAATGTTGCAAAAAGCGCTAAACCTACAACACAGTTTTTTAAAGAATCACATTAATATGTATGTCACGTGGCTACGGACGGCAATTCAATAAGTACCTATAAATTTTATAAAATCGTGAGAAAGGGAAGATAAAGTGATTATCGGACGTTGACTCTTCATTTTTAAGCTCGACTTTAGAGAGAAAAATTGACTAGGTATTAGTAGGATTATTTCTTAAGTAGCTTTTGCCCGCGGCTTCGCCCGCGTGGATGTCGGAAATTAACCCACGGGAACGCACTACCGGGATCAAAAGTATCTTACGTCTTAATCAGGTCATAATTTACCTATGTGCCAAATTTCATCCAAATCCGTTCAGCGGTTTTAGCGTGAAAGCATAACAAACTCACTTTCGCATTTACAGGGTTATTGGAACACCAACCACCTCTTAAGGGGTCATTGTACTCATCATTATGAACCACTTTTACTATGGGAACAAACCAGAAATCGCAAAAAAAATCACGAATTATGCGAACATAAATGTACTGAACAGAGCAGCTGATTTTTTTTTGCGATTTAAGGTTTGGTCCCATAGTAAAAGTTGTTCATAATTATGAGTACAATGACCCCTTAAGAGGTTGTTGGTGTTTTACCAATTACCCTGTATAGTATTTTGAAAAACCAGTCTACACACTCACAAAGTATATAAAAAAAAATAAAAATAAATAAAAAAAAACTGTTAACACACTACTAAAGTTTCTATAATTATACAATGGGGTTAAAAACTGAAAGTTCATCATAGGTGGCAGCACTATTGTCCGTCTTCAAACCGCCATTGTTGTGTATGTGTTCGCTGTTATATATCACTAATTAAACGAAAACTGGACAACAATGTATGCGACTTGAAGTGTAGTACAACTAAAAGCGGAGCTAAGGAAAAGTAAACCGCCTACCACTGGTAAAACAGCAGATTTAGTGGAAAGCTAAATAAATTATGACCATTTTATAATTGATGGGTTGTTTGGTTTGTTTTACATTAAAGTCCTTTTTTTGTTGAATGCTAGAGGCATACGACAGAAATAACTTGATCAGAGTTGAAGACGAGCTTGGGGATGATCACCAAACATTCCTGCCCTAGAAAAGTACGGAGATGTAAATTCTAGCACTGATCTTCCAGCATTAACCCCACATTGAAGCAGGTTGCAGACCAAAAACTAAGCTAAGTTAGGTTAGCTAGAGTTAAAAAGTATATTATAAACTTAGCTCACATAGCTGGCGTAGTTTTCATACTTGTGTGCAGATCGCAAACTATGCATAGTCGTTGATGCAAGTATGAAAAACTACGCCGCTTTGTGACCTAAGCTAAACTAACTTAG
Organism: Dicycla oo; assembly: GCA_948252095.1. NCBI lineage: Eukaryota > Metazoa > Arthropoda > Insecta > Lepidoptera > Noctuidae > Dicycla > Dicycla oo. The sequence goes on along the minus strand of OX411710.1, from coordinate 7,337,093 downwards.
CTTAGTTTTTGGTCTGCAACGCGCTTTGAGAGTTTGCTGAAAGTTAAGTTTTCATACAGAGGTGATGCATTTATCTTCCACAGAGGAATTGATTTTAATTAGTAAAATATACTTTATTTACAATGTGTTAATATTGTTCCAGGTTTCAAACAAATTAAATTTCCCTAAAGGGAAAATCCTGTATAAAAGTAGGAGCTAGGTAACGCCACAGTTAACTCTAAGAGTTGCCTATCCTAACCTAACCATGGATATTTTCATGCACAGTAACTGTAATGAAAACACACCCAGTTATCTGTTTTATGAAAAAGAGCATCACCATCACCTGTATACGACTTTCTCTGATAAAATGGATAGCACATAGGCTCGACGTATTATTGGGTTTCCATTTTTTTCTTCGGAGAGCTAGTCCCTCAGTTTTCTTCTTTTATCATCTTTTGGGAATACCCTATGTATTCCCAAAAGATGATAAAAGAAGAAAATTTCCCGGATTTATGCAGTCAACAACTGCGCAACGGGGCATATTAATTAATTATGAGTAAAAGAAGTTGATTGTTTACAAAATATGTATGGATATTGACAGATAGCTGTCAAATTTTAAGTACAGACAATGGTAGCGACATCTGAAGTGAGCAATTGGCAGTTTTTATCCCCATTCAATCATGATTCGAAAGACACGTGGCGTCATCTATTATCATAAGGACGTTATTGTTGTTTTTCTCGGGGACAGTACTTTTTTTCGGGATGAAAGGTACCCTATGCCCGTTTCATTACACGTGACAACGTATATGCAAAATTTCAGGATGATCGGTTCATTGGTTTAGGCGTGAAAACGTAACAAACAAACAAACTTACTTTCGCATAGCTAGGATTTCAGTCTAGAATATTATGTCAGCTCTTCTAGCTGAGTCTCTGTTGTTTTCTATATTCTAAATTCGAAATAGTGTTTATCTTATAATCATATGCCAGGTTGCATGGAAACTCCAAGCTAGCTAAAGTCGCTACACTACCGTAAGGGCGGGTTACTTTGACTCTAGGGCATAACTTAGGCCCAAATCGAGACAACTGTTATATATACTGCCCGAAGTGTCGCAACCTTAGAACCGAACGACATATGTCCTTCAGTAACTAATAGATAGCGATTTAGACTCGTACTTGTTGAACTTTGTGTGGATTTAATTACACTAAACATCTGTCTAGATTCGGGCCAAAGTTATACCCTACAGTCAAAGTCTTACTGTACCTACTTAGTTTTACCGTGTAAAAAGTTTCTCGTTAACAATCATTGGGTACGTGTAGATTCTGTCTGAAATTTCGAAAACAACCACAATACAACATACTTATTTTTTCCAAAACATCACAATCAAACACGGCTCATAATTACGTATGTTTCTGGGAATCAGACATTTTCTACTCGGTACACAATAAGGAATTCCCTATTGCTAGTTGAATGCCAAAATTTTACGGTTTGTTATAATGTCGATACAGTCGCCATCAGAAGTGGATTATTTTTTTCGGAATTTGGAAATTGGAGGACAACAGTTTTAAAGAAAGGTTTAGGGGGGAGGGGGTCGATCCGAATCTCACCCTATCTCACGTGGGGTGAGGGGGTCTTGGCAAATATCACGTATTTTATTTTTCTAGTATGAAACCGTGTAAAATTGCGAGAAAATTGGGTAATTATTTATAAAAAAATAATTAAGCAAATTATGTTTAAGTATTTAAATAAATCCAACGCAATCAAGCACAGATTAACGTATTTACACTAAAAATACGCATTTTAAAAATCTCGCCTGAGATTAGGGGGAGGGGGGGTCAAATCTCACGATATCTCACCAAGGGGGGTGGGGTCGAAAAATCGCCAAAATCGCGTCACGTTATTAATGAACAGACCGACTAAAAACAATCCACACTCAGCGCCATGTGTATATCTGGTGATACACGGCTAGGGCACAACTTCACAGGCCGGTGTATATTAATTTATACACCATAGCGAACATTTTGTACGGACGTTTTGAGAAGAAGCCAATTCTGAAAAAAAATATTAAAATCCACTACTTTTGCCTCAAATGTCCCTTGGCACTGAGCGTGTTAAATGTCATGTATAAGCAGAGGAAATTAGCAAATTACAAGCTTCCACATGTATATAATTACTAGCTTTTGCCCGCGGCTTCACCCGCGTGGTTGTAGGAAATTATCCCACGGGAACGCACTACCGGGATCAAAAGTATCCTATGTCCTACTCCAGGTCATAGTCTACCATGTACGTAAGTGTCAAACCACCATATACCATGTATGCATTATTCATGTATGTGTAAAATTTCATCTAAATCCATTCAGCGGTTTTAGCGTGAAAGCGTTACAAACAAACTAACCCACTTTCATATTTATAGTATTATGTAAAACCGGTCTATCGACATTAGACTCACAAAATGTATTAGGTGCTTAAATAAAAAATTAAAAAAAAACTCTTAACACACTACTAAAGTTTCTATAATAATATAATTCAATCATGATTCGAAAGATACGTGGCGCCATCTATTATCATAAGAAAGTTATTGTTGTGTTTCTCAGGAACAGTTCTTTTTTTCGGGATGAATGGTACCCTATGTCCGTTTCTGTACACGTAACAACATATATGAAAAATTTCAGGATGATCAGGTCAGTGGTTTAGGCGTGAAAAGGTAACAAACAAACAAACTTACTTTCGCATTTATAATATTAGTTTGGATACAATATCTAGTTACAAGTACATATTGCGTTAACCAGCTGTAGTCTTATCTACAGCAATTGGTAAGGTAAAGAAGCAGTTTAGTAACAAATTAATAACATGAATGAAAAAAAGTAAACAGATTCTGTCGAGTCATGCTATATCAATCAATCTGCCTAGCCTTTTCCCAATTTTGTGGAGGTCGGCTTCCAGTCTAACTGGATTCAGCTGAATACCAGTATTTGACATGGAGCCACTGCCTACCTGACCTCTATGCTCCAGTTACTGGGTAACACGATACCCCTTGGTAAGACTGGTTGTCAGGCTTTTACAAAAGACAGCGATATCAAAAGAAATTTTATTGATTCAATGCTAACAGTAGGTAGTAATTTTTAGATGTTAGTCTGTTACGACTTGATCTTCTCCATGAATATTCTCATATAGGTCGACAAGAAAATTAGTCGTCATATTATTATGTGTACCTATGTGTATCCTATTTCTAACCGTAATAACCACATATCTGTTGGTTCATATATCGACCGTCCCTATTAACAATGTCAGTTCTGCAGGGAGACTACTGTTAGTCCCTACTGAACAGTGGTCTTTTTCACAGCACTGACATTGTTAATATCATAAAGATTCTTTTTCATCGTTAGGGCAAACTTTGAACTGCCCTCAGTTCAAAGTTTGTTTTGAAAATGAAGAATTTTTTTAAATTGTAATTCGATTTATGTAAAAAAGTGAATATTGGTGAAAATGTATATCCGACATTGTTAATAGGGACGGTCGATATATGTTCATACAATTGTGCCCGTTGTCCTTTGAATGAATATACGCAAGATTTTTAGACAAGCTGTGTGCCCAATTTAGGAGAAGAATTTTCAAAAATCCTTTTTAATGCTCCTCTTTAGTGTAAAGCCGTGTTGGTCCAGTGGTAACGGCCATGTAGGTCGTAGGTTCGTACATAGACAGGCGCTTTACTTTGTGTAAATTATTTCACCAACACTGCTCTCTAAACGGTGAAGAAACACATCGTGAGGAAACCAGCATGTCCTAGAACCTACAATTCCAAGACGTGTGACATCTAAGTACCAACCCGCTCTGGGCTCGCGTGGTCGATTACAGCCTAACCTCTCAGACCGTGGAGGCTTATGTTCCAGCAGAGTGAACCTTATTTGTTGATTATGCTTTTTAAACGACTTCAAAAAGGAGGAGGTTCTCAATTCGTCTGTACGTTTTTTTTTTTGTATGTTTGTTACGCGATTACTCAAAGACGGATTGACCGATTTGGAAAATTCTTTTTTTGTTTGAAAGGGTATACTTCCGAAGTGGTCCCATATAAATTTTATTAACTTTGCGGGGGTAGTTTTTGAGTTAGCTTCAATAATGCGTATATTTCCCACTTATTTTATGTGGATGATGTGATGATGTTTTAATAACTTCCTATCACTGTTATTTACATGGCTATATCTACAATTATTGTGCTCAATTATGTATTCGAATTTATGTGGGGTAGGTTCCACATCTAAAAAGTGACAAATAAAAACTTTTTAACAAAAAATAAAACCGACTACAAACAAAACACTACAAAGTGAAAAATAACTTTAATTTCGGAAGTCGGTGGCAAAAAACGAAAATACAAAACCAAAGACACCGACTACCGAAATTAAAGTTATTTGTCACTTTGTAGATATATCCATGTAAATAACAGTGATAAGTCACCCTGACTAGACTAGTCACCCTGGATAGCCAAAGTGAGCACACTTTGGCTATCCAGGGTGACTTGTAATTTGACGTATTCCTTCCAGGACGTGACCCATTTGCAACAATATTAAGCACCTCAGGAAAACCCAATTTATATGTATTTTTGAAAATTACGATATCATAACTAAATATCAATTTTCTCTAAACTCTCACATTGAACGGCCTTCATTGCTATTCCATTACGTACCTATGCCCAATACAAACCTTTCGGTGTAACCAAATTTTCTGAAACATCAAAAAGGAAGAAATTGCCTTCTGAACTGAGTTAAAGTTGAAACGGTTTGTATTAGGTATATAGGTACGTAATGGAATAGCAATGAAGGCCATTAAATTTGAGAGTTTAGGGAAAAGTGATATTTAGTTATGAATTCTGGGAAATTTCTTGAAATACTTAAAAATTATGTTTTCTCGAATCCCATGAATATTCGCCTAGTCTTTATGGGGTGCTTAATTGATCAAACTGAACTGGAAAGTCACCCTGTAACTCTTGTCCAAATTTTCATGCTTTTAGACCCAGCGGTTTGGCTGTGCGTTGTCTGTCTTTGAGTGAGTTTATGGTTTTGACGTTGTCTGTACGAATGTACAGACAACGTCAAAACCATAAATTCACCATTCAAACCCATTCACGAATGTGAATGGTTTTTACTATTTATTTATTTAAAGTGCATTCTTAATCTTACTATGAACCTTTGGCATTCCGCACGACGTTTTCCTTATTAGTCAAGGGCTATTGATAAATATAGCACGATGGTACTTACGTAAATCGACTTTACAAATATATTGGAACACACCCAATACCTAAGTAGTGATACTCTCCTTGTGCACGTTTTCCTTACGTTGTTCTACTGTAGGTATGTATTAGGTTGGGGAAAAAGTCTTTTCGCATTATAGTATGTATGAACTTGTAATAAAATCTCTTTGGCTATACTATTTGTATCTGGCTGGTTTTGGTATCATTGAAATTTTAAAGAACATAATTCCAATTAATTCAAATTAGGAAAATGTGTGATTTTCATTGGTTTTTCGTACCGTCAAGATGAGTGAATCTAATGAAGAAATACGATACATTTTAAAATTTTACTACAAAAAAGGTAAAAATGCAACGCAAGCCGCGAAAAAAATTTGCGATGTTTATGGACCTAGTGCAGTGTCTGTGAGAGTAGCACAAATTTGGTTTAAGCGTTTTCAATCCGGAAATTTTGATGTCAAAGATGCACGACGCTCTGGTCGCCCTATTACGGAAAAAATGGATGCCATTTTTGAAAAAGTGGAGCAAGATCGACATTGTGTCAATGCATGCTGTCGTTGAAAACCTGTCTATGACTCTGTTATGTGAATTTTATATATAGTATTAATCTGAGTAGTATACAGGGTGTACCAGAAAGGTGTGGTACAGTCCATCAAACTGAACAACTTTCTCCGTGAAACCAACATCGTAATCGCGAAAAATAATCAGCTGTCCCATAGATTTGGGCCTAGTAGGTATTGAAGTTTTGTTATAATGTTTTGGTGATTACGATATTGGTTCCATGGAGAAAGTTGTTCAGTTTGATGGTCTGTATCACACCTTTCTGGTTTACCCTGTGTAGTATTAATATGACGCATATATTCATATTGTTTTATTTTTACATGCAATTGCTTGACTCGGTGGAACGCAGAGCTAATAGGCTCATTGGCGACGTAAAACTGGTGGATGCCAAGCTTCATAGCTTGGCTCATCGCCGTAAGGTTGCCTGCTTGTCGGTCTTCTACAGATTGTACTTCGGAGAGTGTGCCCGAGAACTCCACGACCTCATTCCACCGGCCCCCTTCTACCATCGGACATCTAGACGCACTGCCAGTTACCATCTTTACCTGGTTGCTATTCCACCAATTCGCACTAAGCGCTTCCAAATGTCTTTTATAATGCGCACAGCAAAAGAGTGGAACTCACTACCTGCGTCTGTGTTTCCGAACGTATACAACCCTAATCTCTTCAAAGTGAGAGTGAACAGGCTTCTTCTGGGTAAGCTCACTCCATCGTCGACTTTGTCTCTGTCACCTGTGACCTAGACTAGAGTCAAGAGCAAACCCATCACAAATAAAAAAAAAATTAAAAAAATCAAATATGTTTACGAGACATTATCGGATGACGATATCATTATCTTGCCCTTATCCCAACTTATTTAGGGTCGGCGCAACATGTGTGTACTTCTCTTCTAGTCGTTATTTTGGTAGTTATCCCGTTTCTAGTCAATCATGTTTCACACAGTCCATCCATCGTTTCTTTGGTGTTTCCCTACCCATCTTATGTTCTTTACGGTTATACAAAAAAATCATTCAAACAAAATTAAACTTTTACAATTTTAACAAACGAGGAAAATAAGCGGAATTCCTGTTAGTCAGGACAAGACTGATTATATGTTTCGATGAATGGGAGACGCCAATATCACAATGGATTATGTCGTAATGTCGCGGTCCCATGGCCCGCTTTCTCACAGGCCAGGTCGTGGGAACAGTCGACCAGCGGTGGCCTGTCGTCGCTCGTCCGAATGCACGGCCCGGGCCGCGAAGGCTGCCTGCAAATAATCTAATTGGCTAGCTGGTGGTTTTGTCACAGCCAACTAGCTAATTAGCCGTTTAGTTAACCGCCTAGCCTTTTAACTAAACGGCGACGTTCAACTAGCGGCCTGAATTATATTCAATAATAGGTTAGATTAGAACCATGACCAACAACTAAGCCAGCCCTGACCTAATTAAGTTAAGTTAGACCTATGACCAACCACGCGCGAGCCGAATTGGTCGCAGTAACTAAGCCAGGGCATCCCGATCAAATGGGTTAGGTGAAGTTAGACCTATGACCAACCACGCGCGAGCCGAATTGGTCGCAGTAACTAAGCCAGGGCACCCCGATCAAATGGGTTAGGTTAAGTTAGACCTGTGACCAACCACGCGCGAGCCGAATTGGTCGCAGTAACTAAGCCAGGACACCCCGATCAAATGGGTTAGGTTAAGTTAGACCTGTGACCAACCACGCGCGAGCCGAATTGGTCGCAGTAACTAAGCCAGGACACCCCGATCAAATGGGTTAGGTTAAGTTAGACTTGTGACCAACCACGCGCGAGCCGAATTGGTCGCAGTAACTAAGCCAGGACACCCCGATCAAATGGGTTAGGTTAAGTTAGACCTGTGACCAACCACGCGCGAGCCGAATTGGTCGCAGTAACTAAGCCAGGGCACCCCGATCAAATGGGTTAGGTTAAGTTAGACCTGTGACCAACCACGCGCGAGCCGAATTGGTCGCAGTAACTAAGCCAGGGCACCCCGATCAAATGGGTTAGGTTAAGTTAGACCTGTGACCAACCACGCGCGAGCCGAATTGGTCGCAGTAACTAAGCCAGGACACCCCGATCAAATGGGTTAGGTTAAGTTAGACCTGTGACCAACCACGCGCGAGCCGAATTGGTCGCAGTAACTAAGCCAGGGCACCCCGATCAAATGGGTTAGGTTAAGTTAGACCTGTAACCAACCACGCGCGAGCAAAATTGGTCGCACGCGCGAGCACTGGCTTCCAAAGGCTTGGCGCTTAATTAAACGGCTAATGAACACTGCGACAGTTTAATTGAAATATGTTTCCAGGAACTATAACCAGGAGCAAAAACCAGCGGGGCCGAAGTTCGTTCCTTGAGAGAGGCCATGGTAGAGCGGACAGATTTGACCTTAAGCTTTGTCTCCCAGTGGGGTGATGATAATCTGGTCTCTTTTAACGCCACCAAAACGCAGGCGTGTCTTTTTACCGCTAAAAAGAGTCGTTTCGCCCAAACTCCTACTTTTCGGGGTACATCTGTTCCTGTAACTGATCGACTTGAGCTCCTAGGCATGGAGTTGACATCTGGTCTCAACTTCGGCGCCACCATCGAGTACAAGGCCCAAACTGCGGCCAAGAAACTGGGCATCCTAAATAGGGTGAAGCGATACTTTACGCCTGGACAGCTTTTAATCCTTTACAAAGCGCAAGTCCGATCCTGCATGGAGTATTGCAGTCACCTTTGGGATGGATCAGCTAAGTACCAACTAGCCGCGCTTGACTCGGTGGAACGCAGAGCTAAGAGGCTCATTGGCGACGTAAAACTGGTGGATGCCAAGCTTCATAGCTTGGCTCATCGCCGCAAGGTTGCCTGCTTGTCGGTCTTCTACAGATTGTACTTCGGAGAGTGTGCCCGAGAACTCCACGACCTGATTCCCCCGGCCCCCTTCTACCACCGGACATCTAGACGCACTGCCAGTTACCATCCCTACCTGGTTGCTATTCCACCAATTCGCACTAAGCGCTTCCAAATGTCTTTTATAATGCGCACAGCAAAAGTGTGGAACTCACTACCTGCGTCTGTGTTTCCGAACGTATACAACCCTAATCTCTTCAAAGTGAGAGTAAACAGGCTTCTTCTGGGTAAGCTCACTCCATCGTCGACTTTGTCTCTGTCACCTCTGACTGTGATGGGTTTGCTGTTGACTCTAGTCTAGTCAACAGCAAACCCATCACAAAATAAAAAAATAAAAAAACTTACAATTTTATTTCATTAAAGGCAATAAAGCATTAAAAACATTAATACCTTTACATAAATGAATATTAATCATCCTCCTGAAATAATCCTAATTTATTTGAGGTTGGCGCAGAATATTTTCTTCTTTTGTTTATCTCTATCAGCCGCGGCACAATATGTTATCTTCTTTCGGACATCATTATCCAACATCTCATTAGGCGAAAATACACGTGCCAGTAGCTGGCATGCCATCGTGACATTGACCAATCAGAAGTTGTTATAGCACATAGCATGCCAGCTACTGCCGCCTTTTCTGAAAGATTGAAATGATCCCCTGCTGTCATACGTGGATCTTTTACAGTCGTTACAGTTCGTCAGAAACCCGAAAGTCTGACAACCAGTCTTGCCAAGGAGTAACGATTACCCAGTAACTGGGTTGTGGAGGTCAGATAGGCAGTAGCTCCATGTAAAATATTGGTATCCAGTTGCATTCGGTTAAACTGGAATCCGACCCCAACACAGTTGGGAAAATTTACGAAATTTACGATTTTTTTTTCATAATAAAACTTATGAGCTTCTGAAGTCGGTGCCAAACTCAGGTGAATTGAAGAATTGAAGACACCGACTTCAGAGGCTTTTACGTTTTTTAAAGCAAATTTATTTTTCCATTTTTAGTTGATTGCCTATACAATACAAAAGCCCTAGACGAACGAAACGAAGAATCATTAAAATTTTTATTTTATTTTTATTTTTTTTATTCGGGAAAATAAACAGTTACACATTAAAATCTTATTCTAAGTTATAAATATACAAGAGTTATAAATGTATAACCTACAACATTTTCCACAACATATTAAAAGTTATATCTAACAGTGCGCTAATCTAAGCTGTTAAAACAGAAAAGTATAGTATAGTAACTATAGACATAGTGAACATTAGACATAGACACGCATGCAAACAACAGAGAAAGAGAGAGAGAGGGAGAGAATGAGTAAGTGTTAAACTAACTATTACAATCAGAAATTATTTTGTAGATAAGACTTCTAAATTTTTGAGCAGAGACAGAAAAGAAGTCGATATCTTCAAAGAACTTGTTGTATTGATTGGTAAGGCGGCGTAGGGGTGCTCGCAAGCCCGCGTTTGTACGACAAGAACTTGCAGCAAATAAAGGTCTTGCGCGCACCCCACGGTGTATCGTTGTTCTAGGTACTACAAAACTAATTTTGTTGCGAATATCGATACAATCATAAGTATTACACAGATCAAACAGGAACATCGCATCCAGCATTATTCGCCTAGACTTTAAACTTTGCAAATTATACTTCTTCAAAAGATCATTATAGGATGCATAAGTACGATAGCAACGAAAATGCATGGCCTTAAGAAATTTTCTTTGTACTTTTTCAACCATGTCGGAATATTTACCATAGTGGGGACTCCATACTGCAACAGCATACTCCAGCTGAGAGCGAACCAACGTTTTATATAGATATAAATAGGTAAAAGATCGCGTAAATACTGTAGCCGTTCTCATAATAAAACCAAACAGGCGGAAGGCATTATTAACAATTTTGTTAATATGGGAATCCAAATGGAGTTTGTCATCCAACAGAATTCCAAGATCACGGACCAGGGTTTCTCTTGTTAGATTTTCGTTTTTTAAGGTGTAGGGATATAGTATGATGTTTTTATTTTTGGTAAAACTAATGACACAACACTTGGATACACTAAGTTGAAGTTTATTGCGTGTACAGTATGCCGAGAACGCGTCTAAATCTTCCTGTAAGAGAGAGCAATCACGATGACTTTTAATATACCTAAATATTTTAATGTCGTCAGCGTACAACAGCAATTTTGAATTTTTAAAACATGTATCCACGTCGTTGATGAATAAAATGAATAGGAGAGGTCCCAAAATAGAACCCTGCGGTACTCCGGAAGTAACATCTACAATGGCAGAGCAAAAGCCTTTTATTACAACTCTCTGAGTTCTATTGCAAACATATGAATAGAACCATCTTAAAAGGTCCCCACGTATCCCATTAAACGCAATTTTCTGCAAAAGCAGTTCATGGTCAACCTTGTCAAAGGCTTTCTTGAAATCAGTATATATGGTATCAGTTTGAACACGGGCATCCAAGTTGTTAAACAGGTAATCTGTAAAAGTCACCAGGTTCGTCGCGGTTGATCTCTTTTTGACAAAACCATGTTGCTGTGGTAATAAAACGTTGTGAAGTAAAGGGTACACTTTATCCTGTACTAATCTCTCGAAAACCTTTGACAAAGCTGACAATATTGATATTAGTCGATAGTTCTCGACGTGCCTATGTCCAGACTTGTAGACAGGGGTTATATTTGCAAGTTTCCAAGCTTGTGGAAATATCCCCTGTGAAATAGATAAATTAAATATGATATGCAACGGTACACAGATATTAGTGGCAGTCCCTTTAATAAAGGCAAACCATCTGGTCCTGGCCCCTTAGAAGGGTCTAATGACTTAAGCCCACTCAGTACATCAGCTACTGAAAACTGAATGTTACTTATCAACGAGCAGTTAGGGGAGCAATCGGTATGCGAGGACGGTACATTGTTTAAGGTGGATGGTTCATATACAGAATTAAAGAAGTCAGAACAAATATTGCAAATGTCTTCTGGGTTATTAAATGGTTGATTTCTGTAATTCATAGTGGAGGGAATTCCAGTAGTGGATTTTTGCTTAGAAACGAACGTCCAGAAGTGCTTAATGTTGTCTCGAATACCATCCTCTACAGAATTAATGTATTTTCTATATGATTCTTTGCACTCAGACTGAAATCTCGCGCGCAATAGCGAAAACTGCTCGTAGTCAGATAAATTCTTGTACATTTTCCATCTAACCCACGCTTTGGCTTTGTTTTTATATATGCGTATAAGATATTTTGAGAACCACACAGGAAACTTTAAAGACCTACTACTAACCAAAGGCACATGTTTTCTTATTATGCCAAAAACAATGTTATAAAACGTGCCTAAATACTCGTCAGGTGTTTGATCATTTAAAAAACATATCTTCCCAGTCTATTTCTTTCAAGTCTTGATTAATGTTGTCGTAATTTGCTTTAAAATAATTATGTTTTTTAATTGTCTTGCGAACCATTAAATTATTGGGTAATGAAACAGATATCATCACACAAAACGGGGGATGATGGCTATCTAACCGCAGTAAATAATCCATGGGGGAGTATATGGTACAGTCGTCATTACTAATGACGAAATCCAATATTCTCCCCATCAGATTCCTTGAATTATTAAATTGATGAGCGTCGAGAAAAGACATGAACTGACCTAAGTTAATACAAATAGGAGAATTACCTCTACAAGTCTGAGCAGTTTGTGAGGTACCCGTGGTGCACGTAACCCAGTCAATTTCGGGTAAATTATAGTCCCCTAACAGATAAAAATGTTCAGGATTATTATGCCCAAGTAGGGATTGTAATAAATGGAAATATTCAACGTATATACTTTCAGGTGTTTTGGGTGGTATATAAACTGCAGCAATAATTGAATTTCCACCTCGACCCGAGCATGGCAACTGTACTAGTATGTGCTCAATATGCATATGTACAGAGGAACATGGAAGTAATCTTACTGAGCGCAGTCCTTTTAACACAGCGACGAGAACGCCACCTCCGTCTTTCCTCTTGGTAGCAGCGCGATCTCTGTCACATCGGTGTACAGTATAACGTTCATCAATGAACTCACTGTCAACTATATCGGGCGTTAGCCAAGTCTCGGTCAAGATTATTACGTCATACGAATTATCAAGGATATTCATATATAGTGTATGCAATTTCGTACGGATTCCCCTGCAATTTTGGTAATATATTATTAAATTATCTGTCATTGTAACGCCGCTTCTAAAATCCGCTTAGAAATGCCAGTAATACAGTATATTTATGCATATATACTTCGTACTTAAGAATAATTACCTAATGTATTATATACTAAATTTCTGAGAGTATACTTAGTGAAAGAATCATCAAAATTGGTTCATTTGTTTTTGAGAAAATCGCAGACTTACAAACATACATATATACATACATACATACGGGTCGAATAGAGAACCTCCTTTTTTGAAGTCAACGTTTTGCGCGGTTTTGCCGTTATGAATGTGAGTCTTACCGACCATGAAATAAGGACTATTTTGCATTTGGCTGTATTATAAACCAATATTTTCAAAATTTTGGTTTGTGCGGGTACTCATGCAAAGCAGCTTTATATCTTCATACTGCACCCTAATTGCGTAACACACTGTCAATCAATCGGAATCGATTTCATTTTGACAGTATAACAACATTCATTGCGCTATTTACGTACTTGAGCGGACAATTTTTTCGTTAGTAAGAAGCAATGGATTAGCAATTTGCTTCAAAACGATTTAGATTCCGATTGATAGTGTTTTACGCAATTAGGGTGCTGAAGTATGAACTTAAACGAAGCAAAAGGAGTATGTAAGGATCGTATCAGGTGGCGATCTGTAGTTTCTGCCTGACCCCATGAGAATAAAACGTATACCTATCTAAATATAATACAATATATACCCACCGTTTAAACCATGACCCCTAGACTAGCTGCGGTCATCAGGTTTATTGAAGATTAAGGGGATTTCTCGTGCTTGCTCTCGGGTTGTTCACTTATGCGTGGCCACCCGTTGTGACCTTGGCCCACATAATACGTTTCTAGTCCAATTAAGGCGAACGCGCCAGGTTAGCCCGCGAAATTCAAATTTTCTTACGTTTTTTTGCAATTTTCAGGTCAGTATCAGGTCGTATGTTGATTTGAATATGATTCGCGACCGTAGCAAAGAACAATGGCAGGTCTCCATACAAAGAATTGTCTGGGATTAAATTGAAGCATCCCGTAATGAAAAATATGTTAAAAGATTTGGCGTTAGCTCCAGAATCTATAAATGAGACTATTTTTATTTGGGAAAGCCGGAACAAAAAGATTTCGGTGTTTGAATTTGTAGGTTATGAATGAACGTCAAACAACAATTTATCTATAAATCATCGCAGATTGAAATTAAATCATAAAGAAATTGATAATGTGGTGTGGTCTAACTGAGGATAGTATTTACGGATAAAATGAGAAAAACCCAAATAAATTCTAACCTTCGGTATAGAGTAGTAGGTACTCAATTGTAATATGTTTACGAAAGCTGGGCGCGTATTTTAAAAACAATGCACTGGCCCCGTAAACACTAAAACTGAGGGTGTATAAAATGTGTTTATTTTATTCCTCCTCTCGTATTATTATCTCATCAAGAAAACCTGCTGGTGCTGAGATATGTCGTTCATGTCTGGCCCATCCTAGATACCACACTAAAGTCATAGTGTGTGCGCAGCAGCCTACAGTGCGCCGGCCAACTAAACAACTACAGCAATATTCAAGTATTCTTATTATTCTGCCAGGAATATTATTTTCAATCACAATATACACATAATATTGTTTCCGTGATATGTGTCGGGATATGTGTAGCGTCTTGACAGACAACCACAGACAATATGTCACTGTCAAAGACAAAAGTAGTGTTGCACGTTTCGAATCGATACAACATTGAAACGATCCTGTTTTGATCCATTATTAATTGGATTTATAAGTAGAAGCATTTCCTCAAAGATGTCAGTTGATTAAAAACGAAAGAATAGAGTATTTCAATAATTAGGTTAAAAACAAAACCAACTACATGAGTTGATCGATCGGTCGATTATATCGAACATTCGTTTAATTATTGATACAAATAAATTGCATTCGTACTATTTGTACTCACACCACTATTTTAATGGTAACATTTCGAATGCACCTAATTCGAACATCATTTGATAAGCTATTAAAAACGTAAAATAACTCCGGCCTTTACGAGAAGGAGTGAATAATTGAAAAATCGTAGCAAATTAATTAAATTTGATTCATATATATGAAATCTATGGATGCCAAAAAATAGTCCAGACCAAATTCTGCCATTGTTCTTTGTATTTATAGAATTTATAATCATTAAAATTATCTATGCAACTATCCAAGTTCATAAATTATCCTAATAAGTAATATGTTTATTTTTTTTTATTTTAAAAAAATATACTAATGAATGACTGTTTCATGAAATCTTGATATTTAGGATTATACTAACTTAAGCAGTTGTATTACTGATTTTATTGATTATAATTTTATAAATACATATAGGTATATGTTACAGTCGCGAATCATACTTTAATCAACATACAACCTGATACTGACTTGTAAATTGCAAAAAAACGTAAGAAAATTTGAATTTCGCGGTCTTTCCGGAGCTTCCTCCTTAAGGCACAGAATTAATGTATTACGGGATTACGGAGATGGCACCTACTAGTGGACTTTTCATGTTTAGGTAAATCAAATTGACACCATACGTCAATTTGACGTATTATAGCCATTTACGACATTTTAGCCAAAGAACGACAGTTGTAATTTGAATATAAGTATAGGTACGGACAATTTAAGTTGGTAGTCAAATTGCTTAACAATGTCCCTGACTTTACCTAGTTGTTTTTTAGGGTTCCGTACCTCGAAAGGAAAAAACGGAACCATTATAGGATCACTCATGTGTCTGTCTGTCTGTCTGTCCGTCTGTCACAGCCGATTTGCTCCGAATCTAACGAACCGATTAAGTTGAAATTTGATACACGTATGTATTTGTGTGACCCAAACACGAACGTGTAATGTAAATTAATGAATTTTGAATATGGGGGTCAATTTTAGGGGGAAAATAAGAAAATAAAAATTTGCAAACTGTACCGTGTGATATATCAAATGAAAGTTTTAAAATAAACTATTTTAAAGTTATTTAAGAAAATAGACGAAAATTGACCATTCCTCCCCCTTTATCTCCGAACTACTGACCTTAAAATTTTGAGAAAAATACAGAAAATAATTCTATAGCTATAGATTACAGGAAAACCTATGAGGAGTCTATGGTCTTAAAATAACATGGTAAATCTCTCAATATTGTGCGAACAAACTTACATATGCAGTTGGAACGTATGAGAGAACAAGTTTTTCAACTGCAATGTTAAGTTTGTTCTTGGATCCAACCCACATTAGGTGTAATGTGGGTTGGATCCTTTTCATTTAACTATGGACATTTGTAGTTGGAATGTATGCTCCCATATATTCCAACCACAAATGTCTATAGTTAAACGAAACATGTTTTTCAACTACAATGCTAAGTTTGTTCTTGGGATAAATTCATCCCAACTACGGAACCCTGCATTGTGCGTGGTCCAACACACACTTGACCAGTTTTTTTTTTAATTGTCCCTATTCGGAGGGCCAAAGTGGTCTTCTGTATCGTTAGTGCATTTTCGGACATTGACACCCGAAACCACTGTCCAAAAGCTATGCACATATTGTTTCATTCGTTAAAAGTTGCTTCTCCGCCGAATTCCCTTAAAATTGTTACAATAATTTAGTCTTGAAAGCGCACTAAATAATACAGACTCACCTTACCATTGAGCTCTAATAAAATTATAGCAATACACTAAATGCAATTTTCTTATAGAAATATAAATGGAGCTCGTGGCTAAGTAATAAAAGCCGCACGGGTTGATCCATCAGGTTAAGCTACGCTTGCCGGGGTTGGCGCGTGGATGGGTGACCATCTTTACATACCGAGACTTCTCCGTGCCTCAGAAAACACGCTAAGCCGTTACTCCCGGCTGTCCAGACGTTACGGGTCGTCAGAAGTCGTCAGTCAGACAATCAGTCTTACCAAGGGGTATCGCATTACCCAGTAACTGGGTTGTGGTGGTCAGATAGGCAGTCACTCCATGTAAAATACTGGTATTCAGCTGCATCCGGTTAGACTGGAAGCCGATCCCAACATAGTTGGGAAAAGGCTAGGCTGATTAATTATAGAAATACTTATAAAAGGCAGTCTAATAGTACCTAGCTTTCAAGTACAGTTCCGCATGACCCTGAATAGAGGTGTACAAGAGCCCTTGAGAGTAGATAATATCGATAAAATGCTCATTATCGACATATCTATCGCGTTCGCACTCGTGACTATAATGGGTCAAATGCTGTCGAACTGAACTTGTTTGTACTTAGAAGCAGTTAGCAGTTGTTAGGAGTCATTATAGGTTTAATATGAGTTGTAAGTGGGACAAACGATAGTATGCATAAGTCCATTTACAGTCCGGCCGTCGGGTGAATGCGTTCCTAACAGTTGGTCAATTTCTAGTATTAATAAGGATCAAATTCGCAAAACACATATTACACTGGGGTCACTGTAGTGAACGAGAAAGCATTTTCAAAGCTTAAAAGCGCTGCCTGAGAGCTATATGTGGTCTTAAAGTAACAGACAGTTGCGTACCTATATTTAAGTCTCATAAATTATTAACTTTCCCCATGCCTTTATATCCTAGAACTAGCAATATTTGTAATAACAACTCAATGTCTATTTGCAACTTTAATAGAAACTAGAAAACGAAGTACACCTATGAGATCACAATACCAGAATCTATTTATTATGCACGAGCGTATTTAAAACTAGCTTATTAAAAAGAAATGTGATTTGTATGGCTCCTGCAATCTTTAATAAAATACCTGACGAAATTAAAAACTTAGCGATGCAAAAGTTTAAAAAACGCTTTACAGAATTACTTGTAGATAAATGTTATTATTCTGTGCAGGATTTCGGAAATTATATTTTTTTTTAATCTCTTTATCGGCCTCTACTTTGTATTTGATTTTAAGGCAGAATGTACATGGATCCTGTTATATAATTTAACAACTTATTTTTATGTACCTACATTCGAAGCAAATAAAGACCTATTCTATTCTATTCTACACGGACAGGTGTCAAGAACGCATATTCTCGACGGCCGGACTGTAGTTTTTAACATTGATACGAGTAGTCGCTGAGATGAGATTGACTTTGAATTTTAACGGTTTTTAGTACCTGCCAGGATTGGTCTAGGGTTTGAAGCCATAAAGGCCAGTGCCAGTAGAGCTCTTTGTGAAGGAACTCGTTCAGGAAACTACTGGCCATTTCTGGAAATGTTTCGAGTTTCGCGTTTGTATGCCAAGAATCGAGTGCTGGTGTGTAAATTATACCTAAGCACACTAAGTTTTGTCCGCGGCCTCGACCTCGTTGTGGTCGAAAAAACAAGTATTTTATGTCTTCCAAGTCATGATCTAGCCGTTTGCCAAATTTCATCCAAATGCGTTCAGCCGTTTAGGTGTGAAAAGGTAACAGACAGCCGGAGTTAGTTTCGCATTTATAATATTTAATAATGTTAATATGATTATGGATGATACCAGCTTTGTTTCTTGGATTACAACACATCTCCTATGTCCATAGACTAGCTGGGGAATCGGGAAGTGAAACTGTGAATAATTTATAGAAACTTTTTTTTTTTTTTTGTTAGCCAACGCTGTTCCACGACTGAGAAAAGGCCTCCTACATATTCTTCCAAACATACTTTTCCAGGATTCATTACAATTGATTTCCATAAATATTTACAACTAGATGACCGAGTGAACTTCGTATCCCCACATATATTTGTGAAAAACCCAATTCCTATGGATTGGTCCGCACAATAATCTATTTCCGGGTCGTAGTGAAATGCTACTCGTTCCAGGTTTACAGGAACACTGCGTCTGCGGAATCGCTTTATTTCATTGTGTCGTGCTCGCTGTTGTTGTGTTTGGTGTGTCCGAACTCGTTCCATTGTAAGCCTTTTTTTTTTTGTGGATGGGATATCATCAAATAACTTCTCCTGCTCTGGGTGAAGCGGGAGGACGTGTCAGACTTCTACTGACTAAAACCCACCCGTGTTCCTTCAGTTGCCTGTGCCAGGGCCACGGTAACTCTTTCGAACAACCCGCAACCCTGGCGGGCATCGGTCCTAGCGGACCCCTTCAGCTAGTGCTGACATCTCTTCGAGGCGCGCGTGGAACACAACGCGCCGTCGACCCGGGCCTAGTCCTTCCCGGACGGTGAGCTACCCATTGCTCGCCATCCGCAAGCCCGCGCCTACGGTGGCCAGGAATCGGCTTTCGATTCCCGACGCCCAGGGCGTCTCCTGCGGCGTCTAGCGGCGTGAGGGCGCAAAGATTGCCTCTCCCTCACGCGCCCAGACTCCTCCTTCGCGAGCATTACTGCTTTGCAGAAGGAGGTGACGGCTTCCAGTGCACTTTCGCTCCGTACCATGGCCTGTACCAGGGCTGGA
The DNA here is from genome assembly GCA_948252095.1 of Dicycla oo. Lineage (NCBI taxonomy): Eukaryota > Metazoa > Arthropoda > Insecta > Lepidoptera > Noctuidae > Dicycla > Dicycla oo. The sequence goes on along the minus strand of OX411710.1, from coordinate 7,317,852 downwards.
CGCGAGAGAACGCCGCCGCCGATCGCCTCCGCGAGGACGCGGCGGTGCTCTGCCCAAGCCGGGCGACCTCCACCGTATGTTCCACCGTGTCCTCCGGGCGATCCACACAATGGTAACACCTGGGCGTTTCCTCCCGCCTTATCCGGAACAGAACAGGAACCTCCCGAAGCAACCGTGTCTGGTGAGGACCTGCGTCAAGCGAAAAGTGAGGACGCCGTGACGCCTCTCCAACCACTCTTCAAAGAGGGGACTTATCGCCGCAATTGTGGCGTACCCAGCACTGGGTTGCGACAGTCGCACTGTCCATGTCACCATGAGATCCCGCTGGAGCTCTGTCCGCTGTGCCATGATTTCTTGCGGCAGCGGAGTTACGCCCCGGCGTTTTGCCTCCTCGCGCCACTCCCATGTGCATGCGAGGACTTTTGCTTCCAGATCCCACGGCGGCAATCCGGCAAGGAGGCTCGCCGCCTCACCGGAGACCGTGCGGTATCCCCGAACTAGCCGGATGGCCATGACCCTTTGGGACGCGTTCAACCGGCAGGCTGGTAGCCGCCCCGAGGAACGCGCCCACACTGGTGTCTCGTAAAGGGCCATGGACCGCACGACCCCCGCGTAGAGCCTCCGGCAGGAGGCGTTTGGACCACCTAGATTGGTCAAGAGCCGATTCAAGGCAGCCCCGGCCCGCTCCAGTCTGGGAGCCAAACATCGAAAATGCTCCACGAAGTTCCACTGGCTGTCGAGGACGAGTCCCAGGTACTTCATCGTCAGCTCGACGCCAATGTGAACCCCTCCTACCGTTATTTGGAAACCCGACGGTGGCGCGTTCCGAGGACCATGAAAACACATGACCTCGGACTTGTGCAGGGCCACCTCGAGTCCCAATCGCCGGATCCTCTATACGATTATCGCAACCCCGTCGCTAGCTCGGCCGCTGCCTGGTGTGACATCCCCTGCGCCAGGACCAGCGTGTCGTCAGCGTAGCATACCACGCTGACGCCACTAGGGAGGTCAGCGCGCAGCACCCAGTCGTACCCGATATCCCACAGATGTGGCCCTAAGACCGATCCCTGTGGGACACCCCACGACATCTCTCACCGGTTCCACTCTCCCTGATGACCGGGGTAGATAATGGCCCTGTCCGTCAAATAGGCCTCGACCACGCGACAGAGGTAGGTCGGCATCCGGTGATACCGGAGTGCCTCCCTAATGCAACTCCAGGGCTGGGTGTTGAAGGCATTGGCGATATCTAGAGACACCGCCAAGATGACCCCACCCCGAGCCACAGCATCCCCCGTTATGAGGGCTCGCACGCACATGATGGCGTCCACCGTAGAGCGCCCACTGCGGAAACCAAACTGGCTCTCCGCCAAAACCGGCCCCACTCGCACCAGCCGCCCGACGAGGCGGTCTGCTCTTTCAAAGAGCTTGCCCACCTCGTCGAGCAGCACGATGGGCTGGTTCCATTGTAAGCCTATCTTCTTATCTCCATAATTAAACGAAAAGGATCCAACCCACATTACACCTAATGTGGTTTGGATTCTTTTTGTTTAACTATGGACAAATGTAAGTGTGTACATACAATATTGAGAGATTTACCGTGTGTTTTAATATCATCGACTTCTTGTAGGTTTTCCTGTAATCTAGTAGGTATTAAACTATTTTCTATATTTTTTTCAAAAATTTAGGCTCAGCATTTTCGGAGACCAGAGGGGGAATGGTCAATTTTCGTCTATTTTCTTAAATAACTTTAAAATGGTTTATTTTAAAATTATAAAAATAATACATTTGAGACTTTCACAGTAAGCCCTTTCATTTGATATGTCACACGGTACAGTTTTTTTTAAATTTTGTTATTTGCCCCCCAATGTTGACCCCCATATTCAAAATTTATTTATTTACGTGACACGTCCGTGTTTGGGTCACAGAAGTACATATGTGTACCAAATTTCAACTTAATCGGTCTATTAGATTTAGAGCAAATTGGCTGTGTCAGACGGACAGACAGACAGACACACACACGAGTGATCCTATAAGGGTTCCGTTTTTTTCCTGTTGAGGTACGAAACCCTAAAAAGCGGCCAAGTGTTAGTCGAACTCCCACACTAATGGTTCCGTACTACCGTACAATATTTAAGACTACAACGTTTAAAAAAAGTTTAGTAGGCGCAATTCGAGTCTTCGCCGTTTGTTTTCATGAAAACATTAAAAGTTTACCACGGTTTCCGATACTGCCGTAGCCATTGTATTTACTCAACACTAAACTTATTATGCTCATTGCATTCCTTATAAAGTAAGCTTTCACCGATTATTATAATATTTATATTTTCTGAGCAGATTTACGACTGATGCGAGACGACATCTGACATTATTTTGCTATTGTCAACTTCATATTCATTTTAACCCCATTTTAACCAATATTTCTGTTGTTTCTCTTTAGTTCCTGGTAGTGCTTTGTCAACTGTTGACAAAGACACCAGAATAACTGATCTAGTTAAACACGATTTTGCGCTATACGAATTGATAGAAAGAAAGAAAGAAGAAATAAAAAAAGATGACCTATCTTTAGAATGTTCAACTATTACACTAACATTTCAAGTCTCGAAGTTATTAGAGGTTGAAATGTTACATTTTATTGTCGGCCAGAAATATTGAACTTGCCTTGCTTGCTTGTACACCGAGCGCAAAGACGTTTTCACGTCAAAAAATTGCCGAAAAAAAACTCGTCTCTTGTATACCCTTTAATTTTAATTTTTAACTTCATCTTATTTTTTATTTTATTGTTTTAGCGGCCATAGTAGTATACACTCTGTGAAAATTTCAAATGTCTGCCTATTACGGCTCAAAAGATATAGCCTCGTGACAGACGGACGGACAGCGAAGCCTTAGTGATAGGGTCCCGTTGGCACCCTTTGCGTACGGAACCTTAAAAAGTTCAGTTGGGTCGGTATTCAGCGCAAACTCATTTTCAAACCGAAGCGCACTGTTGTTACAACTATTTTATTTTAGTCATTTACGTTGCAAGCAAAAAAATGTTGGCAGTGTATAGGCGTTAGGTAAAACTATTTTGTTTTGCCGGTATTTCCAGCTGCAATCGTTGCCAATTGTCATTCAGTGTCGTGTGCGCTTTCCCGTATATAATGGGAATTCCCATTATACACCTTCCAACGTTTTTAATAACAGCTATTACTGTAGTTGTGTTCAGAATCGAGTGAAACTCTTACCTCGTGTACACACGGCTACATATTAAGGTATACATTTCCAATATAAGTTGACCTCTCATTGTAGGAAAATCCTATACTATGCGAGATCAGCTTATACTGAAATTGTATAGCTTGATATGTGGACATGTATACCACCGTACACCCAATATACAAGCAGTAAGCCAAAGAGCTCATTTAGCTTACTGCTTGTTGCAGGATTTTTTTTTATTTGTGATGGGTTTGCTCTTGACTCTTGTCTAGGTCAGAGGTGACAGAGACAAAGTCGACGATGGAGTGAGCTTACCCAGAAGAAGCCTGTTCACTCTCACTTTGAAGAGATTAGAGTTGTATGCGTTCGGAAACACAGACGCAGGTAGTGAGTTCCACTCCTTTGCTGTGCGTATTATAAAAGACGTTTGGAAGCGCTTAGTGCGAATTGGTGGAATAGCAACCAGGTAGGGATGGTAACTGGCAGTGCGTCTAGATGTCCGATGGTAGAAGGGGGCCGGTGGAATGAGGTTGTGGAGTTCTCGGGCACACTCTCCGAAGTACAATCTGTAGAAGACCGACAAGCAGGCAACCTTGCGGCGATGAGCCAAGCTATGAAGCTTGGCTCAACCAGTTTTACGTCGCCAGTGAGCCTCTTAGCTCTGCGTTCCACCGAGTCAAGCGCGGCTAGTTGATACATGGCTGATCCATCCCAAAGGTGACTGCAATACTCCATGCGGCATTGGTAAAAACCTCGGCATTTTGGGCATAAAATAAAGGGTATAAAAATATGGGGTCGTTAAACGTGATTTAATATAGTTCTTCATGTACTTATTAAAGAATTATAAGAAGGAATGTCAATGATTGAACACATTTTTATTTTTAAATAATAACATTGATAATTATACTTTTTCATGAGAAAATAGGGATTCAAGAATTAACATAATTATTTATATCAGAAATAAGTTACATTAAATAATACATTATGGACTAAGCAATCAATAAAAAGTAACTTTTGTCATTAAGAGGGAACTTCCAGGTAGGCCGCGAAATTAAAATGTTCTTACGTTTTTTGCAATTTGCAAGTCAGTATTAGGTTGTATGTTGATTAAAGTATGATTCGCGACCGTAACATATATGTATTTACCATATTGTAACCATTAGAATTAGTAATACAACTCCTTAAGTTAGTATAATCCTAAATATTAGGTTGGGGAAAAAGTCTTTTCGCATTATAGTATGTATGAACTTGTAATAAAATCTCTTTGGCTATACTATTTGTATCTGTCTGGTTTTGGTATCATTGAAAGTTTAAATTTTAAAGAACATAATTCCAAATTCAAATTAGGAAAATGTGTGATTTTCATTTGTTTTTCGTACCGTCAAGATGAGTGAATCTAATGAAGAAATTCGATACATTTTAAAATTTTACTACAAAAAAGGTAAAAATGCAACGCAAGCCGTGAAAAAAATTTGCGATGTTTATGGACCCAGTGTAGTGTCTGTGCGAGTAGCACAAATTTGGTTTAAGCGTTTTCAATCCGGAAATTTTGATGTCAAAGATGCACGTCGCTCTGGTCGCCCTATTACGGATAAAATGGATGCCATTTTTGAAAAAGTGGAGCAAGATCGGCATATCAGTAGTTACGACGTAGCTGAAGAACTGGAAATTGACCACAAAGCAGTTTTGGCGCATTTGAAAAAAACTGGGTACACAAAAAAGCTCGACATTTGGGTACCTCACAAGCTCACTGAAAGAAACCTAATGAACCGTGTACCCATTTGTGATTCTTTATTACGACGTAATGAAACTGAACCATTTCTGAAGAAGCTGATAACTGGTGATGAAAAGTGGATCACGTATGACAAGAACGTGCGAAAAAGGTCGTGGTCAAAGGCCGGTCAGGCTTCACAGACTGTGGCGAAACCCGGGTTAACTCGCAACAAGGTGATGCTGTGTGTGTGGTGGGATTGGAAGGGCATTATTCATTATGAGCTGTTACCACCAGGCAGGACCATCGATTCTGAACTCTACTACGAACAACTGATGAGATTAAAGCAAGAAGTTGAGAGAAAGCGGCCGGAATTAATCAACAGAAGGGGTGTGGTTTTTCATCATGATAACGCTAGACCTCACACATCTTTAGCCACTCAGCAAAAATTAAGAGAGTTTGGCTGGGAGGTGTTAATGCATCCGCCGTATAGTCCTGACCTTGCACCTTCAGATTTCCACCTGTTTCGGTCTCTTCAGAATTCTTTAGGCAGTGTCAGGTTAACATCACGAGAGGACTGCCAAAACCACTTGTCGCGGTATTTTGACCAGAAGTCCCAAAATTTCTATAGCAATGGGATCATGTCCCTACCTACAAGATGACAAAAAGTTATCGAACAAAATGGTACCTACATACTTTAGTTAAATGTAAATAAACTATATTAAAAAATGTTTTGAATTTTCTTAAAAAATGCGAAGAAACTTTTTCCCCAACCTATTATTATAAACGCGAAAGTAAGTTTGTTTATTTGTTACCATTTCACGCCTTACCACTGAACCGATCATCCTAAAATTTTACATATAGGTACGTTGTTAGGTATACAGACACGGACATATGGGTACCTGTCATTCCGAGAAAAGGTACTCGTACTGTTCCTGAAGGAAACAACAATAGCCTTCTTATGATAATAGATGGCACCACATGTCTTTCAAATCATGATTGTATTATATTATTACAGAAACTTTTTAATTTAAGTACCTAATACATTTTGCGAGTCTAGAGTATTGATAGACCGGTTTTCACCCTCCTAACTATCTTAACTAATATTATAAATGCGAAAGTGTGTTTGTTTGTATGTTGATTACTCTTTCACGCTAAAACGGCTGAATCCACATCCGTGGATGAAATTCATAGGCTACTATTCATCCTGGATCGCAGACGAAGTCGCGGGTAACAGCTAGTATTTTATACATGCATTGGCGTAAACGCGGGGTTAGCACAGCAGAAAATACCTATAGCATAATTAACCTATAGGTAATGTCCCAGCTGGGACGCAGGTCTTCTCTCTTCGAGAGGGAGTGCGCTGTCATCTACCCAGCCAGTACGGGCCCAGTACGGGTTGCTAGATGTCACATGTCTTTAAATTTTTGGTTCTTAGACATGTTGGTTTCCTCACGATGTTTTCCTTCGCCGTTTTAGAGCAGTGGTGATGAAATTATTTACACAAAGTAAAGCACCTGCCTGGGTTCGGACCTACGACCTGCAACTCGTAAGTCGGGGCCGTTTTACCACTGAGCCACCGCTGTTCTCAAAGCAAAATGTCTATAAAGCCTATATCTGTGTAAACACAAAGCAAGCTTTCTACAATCTTAATTAACGAATTTCCATCTAGACACAGGTATTTACAAGGCCAAGACGCCAAAGACTGCTGAAACTAAAGTAAAACCAACATGGTATGTTTAGAAGCATTTCATATACAAACACATCAAAAGCTCGTGTCTGCTTTAATAACAGTGGCAGCGACCTCTGTAGTGTTTAGCAAATTGACGCCCTACGTCATTTTGCCGTGTGTGCCTTTTGTCATTTTTATATATATTTTTATCTTTTATGTTTTACAACAGTATTTGTTTAGGCATACTTACGTTTGGATGACTATTTAAACAACAAAATATGAATCCTTATCAAAATAAATTATATTTCAAAAATATAATAATATAAGAGAGAATAAAATAAGCTGAATGATCGAACCTCCTTGGAAGCGCGTTTGCTCAATACGTTTGACTCACTTTAATACTAAATAGAAAATGAGACGAAAGATGTAGTTCTCACCACGCGCACGTGGCGCCATTTTCTTTTTAGAAACGTCAAAGATTGTTGCGACTTTCCGACTGATATTTATAAACAAAATAATAATATGAGTTCAAGCGAGGAATCCGATATTAATATGGTATCTACTCCACCTGATTGATATCTTGACTGAGGCGCAGATTGCAGAAAATGGTCTCCTGGCGCCAAAATCGCGAGAGTGCTATTTAATGATATACAATAATTTATCATGGAAGACTCGAAGAAATACTCAATCATTCTCTGAAAAAGTTTTGATGGCTTATTTCAATGAATTACGTGTGAATTGTGAGCCGCTCTTAATGTGGTCAAATATAGGGTGACCGATCCTTAAACACATGATTGTACTCTGAATCAGCTGTCCCATACATTCATGTTCGCATAACTTCTCAAAATGTAGGGAGCAGCTGATTTTTTTTAGCGATTTCAGGTTTGGTCCCACAGTAAAAGTTGTTTGTTATCATGAGTACAATCATGTATTTAAGTATCGTCACTAATTACCTGTCACCCTTAAATTCAATGATAAAAAAGCACTCTAAAAACCGATAATGCCGTTGATCTAACAAAATACATAAAATGACAATTATTTTTGAAATGACAGTCAGATAAAATCCTCAGTATAGTCGACTACACAAGCAAGAAATCAAAGTAATTACTGCAGCTAATATTTAAAAAAATCCTTAATGACGCGCCAGATGAAAAATATTATTTTATTCAAATTCAAATTCATTTATTTGCTAGAATGTAAATATACAATGTATGATCTTAAAAATAGTGCCCTTTTACATTCTACCATTATCCTATGGTGTGCAAATCTTTGATTTCGTCGCTAGTGTCAAGCACGCTGTTGCTATTTTAATTAAATTATAAATAAAAATACAAGTAGACAGCCACACCAAATCAGAACTCATGCATTAGGATTTTACATGTCAAACATACCTAAGTCAGTTCAAGGGATAGTTTAATATAATGTCAGATTAACAATATGTAAATAATAAATGTCATAACTACTATCATGTCAGAGTGCAAAATTTTTATTTAATTAATTATTATAAAGTACCTATATATATATATATATATATATATATATATATATATATATATATATATCAATATTATTATTACAGTGTCATTCTCCGCGATCTGACATGTATTCATTGAGATCGTAAAAATATTTTCCTTGTAACCATTGCGTTACCATTGTTTTAAACCTGGTCAAAGGTAGATTTTTAAAGGCGTCCGTTAATTTGTTATACACCTATACAGCATTTATGTACGAGTTCCTTTTATACAATTCGAGCCTGCATTGCGGTAAGCAGAGCTCATGCTTAAATTTATCCTTATTTCTAGAAGCTACCTTTCGTTTGGTTACATCTTTGTATTTAGTAAAATATTCTGGATGTTGTTGTACAAATAGGCACAAATCTCTAATGTAAATACACGGTAATGGCAGAATGTTGTACTTTTTAAACAAGGGCTTACAACTATCCGTATACCAGGCCCCACAAATTGCACATACACATTTTTTTGTACTCTAAACGCTTTTATAATATCCACCGAATTAGCCCACAACAAGAGACCATAAGTGAATACGACGAAACGTATCCGTGATATGCAAAAAGCGCAGCTTCTTTTGATACCGTGACTCTTAAACTTGTTATTGCGTAGAAAAATCTGTCGAGTTTATCACATACATAATCGACATGTGTTTTCCAGTTGCAATTCTGATCCAAATTTATACCCAGAAATTTAGTACTTGCAACTTGTTCGATGATAGTACCATTAGGATTAACATTTAGCGTCAATGGAATTCTATTATGGGAATGGAATTGGATCATTTTAGTTTTCTCCATATTAATTTGTAAATTGTTAGAATTTAACCAGTGTATTATGTTGTTTAATGCTCCGTTTAGGTCTAGTTCATATTAGGTTGGGGAAAAAGTCTTTTCGCATTATAGTATGTATGAACTTGTAATAAAATCTCTTTGGCTATACTATTTGTATCTGGCTGGTTTTGGTATCATTGAAAGTTTAAATTTTAAAGAACATAATTCCAAATTCAAATTAGGAAAATGTGTGATTTTCATTTGTTTTTCGTACCGTCAAGATGAGTGAATCTAAAGAAGAAATTCGATACATTTTAAAATTTTACTACAAAAAAGGTAAAAATGCAACGCAAGCCGCGAAAAAAATTTGCGATGTTTATGGACCTAGTGTAGTGTCTGTGAGAGTAGCACAAATTTGGTTTAAGCGTTTTCAATCCGGAAATTTTGATGTCAAAGATGCACGTCGCTCTGGTCGCCCTATTACGGATAAAATGGATGTCATTTTTGAAAAAGTGGAGCAAGATCGGCATATCAGTAGTTACGACGTAGCTGAAGAATTGGAAATTGACCACAAAACAGTTTTGGCGCATTTGAAAAAAACTGGGTACACAAAAAAGCTCGACATTTGGGTACCTCACGAGCTCACTGAAAGAAACCTAATGAACCGTGTACTCATTTGTGATTCTTTATTACGACGTAATGAAACCAAACCATTTTTGAAGAAGCTGATAACTGGTGATGAAAAGTGGATCACGTATGACAAGAACGTGCGAAAAAGGTCGTGGTCAAAGGCCGGTCAGGCTTCACAGACTGTGGCGAAACCCGGGTTAACTCGCAACAAGGTGATGCTGTGTGTGTGGTGGGATTGGAAGGGCATTATTCATTATGAGCTGTTACCACCAGGCCGGACCATCGATTCTGAACTGTACTGCGAACAACTGATGAGATTAAAGCAAGAAGTTGAGAGAAAGCGGCCGGAATTAATCAACAGAAGGGGTGTGGTTTTTCATCATGATAACGCTAGACCTCACACATATTTAGCCACTCAGCAAAAATTAAGAGAATTTGGCTGGGAGGTGTTAATGCATCCGCCGTATAGTCCTGACCTTGCACCTTCAGATTTCCACCTGTTTCGGTCACTTCAGAATTCTTTAGGCAGTGTTAGGTTAACATCACGAGAGGACTGCCAAAACCACTTGTCGCGGTATTTTGACCAGAAGTCCCAAAATTTCTATAGCAATGGGATCATGTCCCTACCTACAAGATATTACATACTTATATATATAATTACACCCAGACTCAGGATAAACAGACATGTTCATGGACACAAATGTTTGTCTTGGATGGGAATCGAACCCACGACCTGCGACATGATAGGCGGTATCTTAACCAACCACGCCAGCTGGCCTGTCAACTCGTATATTGTGAGGTTGCACTTTATTACATGTAGGTAGGAATGGCAGTTAGTGGTAATGCTTGTAATATGATTTGTACCTAGAACTACGGTTTCCTAGAAGAGCGGTGACCGCGACATGGCGTTCACAATTTATCGTCGAATGACGTCACTGAAACGTTATTTATGAAAGTCCACGGCGCACTGTCCACGGCGGCGTCTATTAAAGAATGCATGCACGCTGTAGTTGGTGTGTTTTCCTAGAGAGCGTTTTTGACACCGTAAAGACAAACCCCGCTGCCATCATTTTTATGACGGCTGTTACTGCAGTGGTTATGTGGCGGCCACAGCTTTTCTAGAAAACCCTAGCTTTACACGCAAAGCGCAAACTCACCGCGGCGAATGCTGTGCACGGGCACGCGGCGCATTTTAGCTGCGTGGATTCATTTTGTTTGACAACGTGGTTCTACGTTTCCACTGCGGTACACACGCATGCGTGGCCCACCGTGGTGCTCGGAGAGGCTACGCACGTGTTTTATACATACAGTTGTACATAGTCGTGGGTATTCGTGTATAGTGTGTACCGCATGCACGCGTTGCCAGCATTGAGCTATGTGAGCGCCATATTCGAGCGAGCCACGCATGTACTAATGACGTCAATTGATGCGTAGCGTGTCCGTGTGTTGCAGTGGACACAATCACATACATTTTCTTGCAAAGCGAAGCTTAACATACGTGCGTGGCCTCTCGTGCGCCGCGGTGGGTCTGCGCCTTTAGTGGAATAATTGGTATTGGTAGTGCTACAAGGCACTTTTGGCGGCGTAGCTCCGATTTTGATTGAAAAGATCCTTGTAAGTACCGACTATATACCTAGTCCTACAGACTATATACCTATCCGTCAGTCGATGTGTAATATGAGCAACTATGGCATAGTCCCTCATCAATGCTCCCAAGGTAGCAACTGCAGTTGTAAAGCAATAGAACACGTTCATAAAATCAAATACTTGGGGGTCATTATAGACAGTAACCTCAGTTTTAAAGATCACATAAAATTACTCTCCTCGCGGGTCAGAAAGCTCATATATGTATTTAAAAAGCTGAGACATGTAGTTGATCTTTTGTTACTAAAGCAAATATACTTCGCCTTATGCCAGTCGATAATAACTTATTGCATCTCATCCTGGGGAGGTGCTCCTAAAACTGTTATTAATCCGGTTGAGATTGCTCAACGTGCGATCCTCAAGATCTGTACTTTTAAGCCCAGGTTTTTCTCAACCACTTTGTTATACCAACATTGTGAAGTTCTTAACGTTCGACAGCTTTTCTTACTTACTATCATCTTACGACAGCATAAAAAAATAATATATGACCCCAAACTTACACTTAGACGTAGGAATAGTTTAGTGTGTACTCGTGATCACCAACCACACACATCATTCATTAAAAGATTTTTTGCATTCTTGGGTCCTTTTGTGTATAATAAAATAAACTCTAAACTTAATATTTATCCCCTAAATAAGACAAACTGTAAGAATAAGGTAAAAGAGTACCTTTTAACTTTAACATATCTAGAGACAGAAAAGCTTATAATTGTACCAGAATAAGTAACTTCATAAGTTCTTACGCTTACATACTATAATTACCTATATAGTACTGTTCGACACTTATTTTAATAATTCTAAGTCACTATCACACATCCAAACTCCCATACATCCATTCATTCATCCACTCATCAAGCACCCACACATTCACACACCTACCTACACCAACACTTAACTTAAACTTCAATCACACACCTACACTCTCCAACACATTTATGTTTTTGTTATTTTTGTTTTTTATATTCTTTTATTGTATTTAAAATTGTCCTTATGACATTAGGTTTTTGAAACAAAATTGCACATGTTGGCTTAATTTTTTTCATTGTATCTTAATATCTCAGAGGATTGGCGCTGTTTGCCGAGATACAGGTTTTACACCTAGTTCGGCTGCAGATGCTCCCATTATGTATTGTTTTAAAATAGCCTACTAATAATTTATGAATATTTCTTTGTAACAAACTTATTATTAGTCTCAATAAAAATTATTATTATTATTATTATTATTAGTCTTGCCATGAATATTGTCACGAAGAAAAAAAAAATTATTGCATAAAATATTTATTACTTTTACAGTGTGTTAGTTTAATACATAAATATTAGGTTGGGGAAAAAGTCTTTTCGCATTATAGTATGTATGAACTTGTAATAAAATCTCTTTGGCTATACTATTTGTATCTGGCTGGTTTTGGTATCATTGAAAGTTTAAATTTTAAAGAACATAATTCCAAATTCAAATTAGGAAAATGTGTGATTTTCATTTGTTTTTCGTACCGTCAAGATGAGTGAATCTAATGAAGAAATTCGATACATTTTAAAATTTTACTACAAAAAAGGTAAACATGCAACGCAAGCCGCGAAAAAAATTTGCGATGTTTATGGACCTAGTGTAGTGTCTGTGAGAGTAGCACAGATTTGGTTTAAGCGTTTTCAATCCGGAAATTTTGATGTCAAAGATGCACGTCGCTCTGGTCGCCCTATTACGGATAAAATGGATGCCATTTTTGAAAAAGTGGAGCAAGATCGGCATATCAGTAGTTACGACGTAGCTGAAGAACTGGAAATTGACCACAAAACAGTTTTGGCGCATTTGAAAAAAACTGGGTACACAAGAAAGCTCGACATTTGGGTACCTCACGAGCTCACTGAAAGAAACCTAATGAACCGTGTACTCATTTGTGATGCTTTTAATTAATTTATTTAATTTTACAACTGTAATCTTATATTTTTCAAAGCATAGTTTTTACATAGATTATTATAATACTATTATAGGCCTAGATTAATGTTATAATATACTAAAACATATGTACAATTTTTGTAAACATACTGTTTCAATAAATTTATTATTGTTATTATCTTTATTCAATTTTTTTACATATAAGTTATATTTTTAAATATTAGAATTAAAAAAAAAACATTTAAAAATATAAAAAATAGAAATCCACCGGCATGGGGAACAGGGTCCAAGCTACCGGTGGTTAGGGCCCCAGAGACAGGAACCTCCTCACAATACGCGCCGTATCAAGGAGGACTGCCTTCTGAATCAAGCCCTTCACCCAGCCACCCAACGAGAGCCTCTTGAGATGTTGGTCGAGGCTCTTAGCGATAAGGCCATTGACTGTAACGACTATCGGCACAATGATTGCCGAGTCCACATTCCACATAGCGACAACCTCGTGGGCTAAGTCGAGATACTTCAATTGTTTCTCCTTCTCAGCCTTCACGAGGTTCTCGTCATGCGGGATAGTGACATCGATTATCATTGTGCGGCGCACTGATCGATCTATTACCACTATATCAGGCTTATTGGCTACAATAGTCCTGTCAGTGATAATAGATCGATCCCAGTATAACGTGACATGGTCATTCTCGAGAACTGGGTCGGGCACATACCTGTAATACGGTACCTCAGAGTCCACAAGGCCGTATTTCAGAGCAAGTTGCTGGTGGATAATCCTGGCCACTTGGTTATGCCTGTGCAAATACTCGCCGTTAGCTAAACGAGAACACCCAGAAGTAATATGTCTGATAGACTCACCGGGACAATGGCATGCCCGACATATGTCGATCGTCCCGTCTTTCATTATATACTTCCGGTAGTTATTCGTTAGCATAACTTCATCCATAATCGCACAGACTGAACCTTCGGTTTCCCCAAAGAGGTCACCGAAGCGTAGCCAGGCCACGGACGCTAAGAAATCTACGTCGGGCCCATGAAGGGCCCGGAAAAAGCGTCCGTGAAGCTCCTTGCTTTGCCATACTTCCTTGCGGTCGTTGGTACTAAGCACCACAGGTTTGCGCCAGTTCTCTTTAGCCAAGGATAACGGGGTGAGTCCCTTGTCCACTGCAACCACATCTCGGTGCATACCCACGTTAGCCTTGAGAAAATATTCTCTGAGACTGCACACCTCGCGGTTGTGGAGGGTCTTAGCATTTAAAAAACCTCGACCCCCACACTTCCGCGGGATGTACAGCCTCATGACAGACGAACGTGGGTGATGCATCCGGTTTGCAGTCAGCAGTGACCGGACTCTCCTATCCAGGGCATCTAATTCCGTCTGGGTCCACTTTAGTATGCCAAAGGAGTACATCAGGACCGGCATGACCCAACCGTTAAAGGCGCGCACCTTGTTGCCGCCTGACAAAGAACTATTAAGTACCTTTTTCAGGCGACCGAAGAAGCGCTCCTGCAACGATTGTTTCATGTCAGCCCCATTAATGCCTAACCCCTCTGACATACCCAGGTATTTGTAGGTATCAGTTGCGGAGAGTGATCTCAGGTTTATAGAATCTGAGAGTTGTAGTCCCTCAGATTCCACAATCCCGCCCCGCCTTACATGCATGACTGCACATTTATCAACACCAAATTCCATCCTGATGGAATCACTAAAAGTTTTAGTTACTTTTAGTGACTCCAGCAGTTGCAATTTGTTGGTGGCAAACAGTTTCAAATCATCCATATAAAGCAGGTGGGATATTACCTGACCCCCTCTCCGCAAAGAACAGCCCAGCCCTGTACCCTCCAGCAGAATGCTAAGAGGGTTCAAGGCTAAACAAAACCACAGTGGACTCAGACTGTCGCCCTGGAATATTCCCCGCTTAATCCTAATAGGTTCGTCGCTCCCCCGAATTTGTCGACATCCTGGATAGCGAAGGACCGTCCTCCACTGCCCCATACATGTCGTTAGGAAGGTGCTCAGAGTTGTATCAATTTTGTACAACTCTAACACCCTCAAGAGCCATGTATGGGGCACCGAATCAAAGGCCTTCTTATAGTCTATCCAACATGTCGACAAATGCTTTCGGGATCGACGGACCTGTTGGCTTATGGCCATGTCAATGAGGAGTAGCTCCTTGGTGCCGCGGGACCCATTCCTACATCCATTTTGAGAGGCAGACATGATAGAATTCTTTTCTAAATGAGAATTAATTTTCACTCTCAAAATGGATGTAAGAAGTTTATAGACCGTCGGCAAACAAGTGATCGGCCTATAATTTTTGGGTTCCGTGGCATCACCTGACTTATGGAGCAAGTGGGTAACTCCCGTTGTAAAGAGCTGTGGCAGCGACCCAGACTCTAAGGCCGACTGGAATTGCGATGCTAAGCACGCGTGTGAACTTTGCAGCCATTTAAGCCAAAAATTGTGCAGTCCGTCCGGTCCCGGCGATTTCCAGTTCGGTATCGGACGGGCTGCACTGGCTACATCGGAGGAAGTAATTATTACTCCCTCCATCTGCGGTATGGCGTCACACACGCGCTCAACATCGTGCATCCATTCAGCCTCATTATGGCAGACGGGCACCGACCAGATGTTGCGCCAGAATGTGCTAGTGGCATCATCATCTGGGCGGCATACGTCTGCCACATTTTGCTCAGGTCGCTCCCATGCTCTATACACCCACCTTTGATCACGCTGGAATATGCGATTCTGGGTATACCGCTCAACCCGTCGCTTATACCTACGGATACGGCTTGCCCATGCATAGACCTTCTGCTTCAGGAAGTCAATGCGCTCTGTGACATGGGACATATATTCTTGAGGGCTGATTCCAGTCCCCGAGAACGCCCGCCTCACAAAGCGCATCACTCTAGGGCGAGTATTGCCCTCCCTGAAGCAGTATAGTTTGCCGATGAGCACCCTGGTCCCCTCGATACGCCGCTCGATCCTGCACTGCCAGGCTGGAACGGCGGGTTTTGGTCGTGTAGCTATGTCACAATTTGAAAATGTGACATTGGCTATACGACACGCCGCAATAGCCGCGCAATACAAGATCGAGTGCGTATCTACGAGATCTTCGCTGCTTTCAAAATAAGAAACAAGCAGCGAATCCAAGGCACACACCAACGCCCTATTCGTTCTGTGCATAGGCAAGCGAGGTAAACGAGGTCTAAGTTGGACGGGGGCAGTTCTAAACTCCCGAATCGCATCCTCCAGCGCGCTCCTCAATTGGTCGTTACACTGGCTCCTTACCGTAACAACCTCATCGCCCCCCTCCTCATCATTAACATAAGACCGCGGTTGGATTATGTTTAGAGGTTGCACCGCGGTCTGTGATGGGACAGGGACGATACGGTTGCTCAGTACCTCTGAGCGCAGCCTATCAAGCGCGGCGTCGTCCAATCTTTGATTCCGTTGGATAACCCGCACCTGATCCGACAGTCGTTGGGCCGAGACGTTGATGGCTGGTTGAAGCGCCTGAAACAGAGACAGCATCCTATCGCGGTACGCAGTGAGGTTAGTTCCCCCCTCTGTTGCCCCGTAATATGCGCGCATGACGTTCTCATTCATTTGTTGAGTCCATTTCATGCGCTGCACACAACCACCGGCAGTGGGGACCCGGCTCGGGGCCGGTTGGCCCCTAGATCCCATGCCGTTCGGTGGCCGGCCTCTTCCTGGCCGACGTACAGGTGGTGGCGACGTCGGTGGAGAGAAGTACTCGTCGCTCGTGCTCGACGCGGCTGCAGCCGCCCGTGTGACTGGTGATCCGAGTTCCGGCGGCGGCGAGGCGGAGCTGAGCGACGAGTCCGGGGGTGGTAGACGTGCGCGACGTACAGCTGCTCTGGTCAGCATCTATTCACATCATTGATTTTCCTCGCATTGTATGTTTATGACATATGTCTATATTTTTGTGTTTTTTTCTTATCGGTTTTTTATTATTTTTCATTTTCACTTTTATCTGTTATTTTTCTGGATAGTTGTACGTGTTTTTAACTGTTTATATGTTGAATTTAAAATAAAATAAAATGCGAAATACGAGACGAAAAAAATTGACGTTATTGACGTATCAGTGTTGCCAGGCCTTGTTGTTATTATTATTATATTATTTTTTAAAGAACATTAACAATTAGTTAATGTTTCTTAAATTACACCCCTTATTTTGTTTTAAATAGTATATTATATTATATTCCACAACTGCAGAATTGAATGCTGTATTTTCTATAACCATCTAGCTGACCCATACACATAGAGAACTGGACTGAGCGTAAGCATCTCAAGTGGTCACTTTAGTTAGAAAGAGACAAAGTTTTTTTGCGGCCAATACATGTTGTTATAGAGACCACTAAGAATTCCCTTTGTTTCTCTCGTACTTTTCGGTCTCTATTCATTTCACAACTGAATACGGAACACTCAGTCTATTCTCTATGTCTACGAGCTGACCCGACAGACCAAATTTCAATAATCTCATACAAATCCATAAAAAATGCACTTTCAGTATTCCCGAATTTTTAATGTTTCCCGGCACATTTAATTTTTGTTCTTTCCTTAAGAACCTGATTTGGACTCACACATCCTCATTTGGAACATTTTAAAAGAAAAATCTGCCTAATCGGTCCAGTCGCAGAGCAGCATTTGATTTTTATTATTAGAGACAAAGAAATTGATTTAGAGTGACCCCAGATTAGATGACTAATGAAGCGCGTCGGAGCGTATCGGCGCGAATCGAAGCGTATTTTACAACAAAAAAATGTCAAGGACCATCCCACGCTCCTCTTTCCGGGTTCTGACCATACAATAACCTTTTTCCCCATCACTGATTACATGACATAATTTAACCTACAAATTATAAAGCAGCCAATGACATTTAAAAATTTCGTGCGCAAATACAAGAGGGACTATCCACGTATTTTTTAAAGTTAGATCTAAACTCCATTCGAAAGCTATCAATATTCCACAACAATGATGACACTGACAGCTATTGAACGCAGTTTAGATGTGCTGATCGCGTTCAGTTCCATTGGTGAAATTCGTCCTAAGTCTCAAACTGTCAAAAATACATCTAGTGTTTAATTATATTATTGGCAAGTATTCGCGGACAGTCGCTGAGATGAGATGGCGATTGTATTTTGAACTTTTTAATAGTATGAAGGAAAGAGTAACATTTATTTGGCAATAGTTCGTAATACACAAACAAAACAAATAAAAAGTGGATTGTGAAATACGGGAAGCCTTCATTGACCGTCTGGTCGTCATACGGTTCTCATGAAAGTACCTCGGTACTTAGTGGTACTTAAAGTGCAAGCTGCCGGCTTACACAACTCGGACATATTGTGTTCAACGTGACGCACAAAGGAAATGTTGTAAGCCTACTTGAACATTAACATGGTCATAACTGTGCAATCTACGCTTGGAGGTGAGGAGGATTTCACTGGTGATTACTGGGGCATCTCCATTAAACTTTTAAATCATATAATAGATATCGTAATAGATGTGTTGATTTAGGAACTTTTCCTCACCTCATGAAAAGTAGTAAAGTCATCATTATTTTAATCAGGTAATAAAAATGACTCCTCCGTGCCTCGGAAAGCACGTTAAGCCGTTGGTCCCGGCTGTCATTCGTGGATCTTTGACAGTCGTTACGGGTTGTCAGAAGCCCGAAAGTCTGACAACCATTCTTACCAAGGGGTATCGTATTACCCAGTAACTGGGTTGTGGAGGTCAGATAGGCAGTCACTCCATGTAAAATACTGGTATTCAGCTGCATCTGGTTAGACTGGAAGCCGACCCCAACATAGTTGGGAAAAGGCTAGGCAGATTGATTGATTGAATAAAAACAGACCTTGGCAATTTCAGACCTATTTCTATCTTACCTGCATTTAGTAAAATTTTTGAAAAGTTAATGCTCAAGCAGTAGCTAAGATATTTTAATTTAAATGGCCTCCTTCATGATGAACAATATGGCTTTACAAAAGGTCGTACGACTACAGATGCGGGTGTTGCTCTGCTGAAACACATATTTAAGACAAGGAAGAACTTGCAAAATGCTATTGGAGTTTTCTGTGATCTCTCAAAAGCCTTTGATTACATGCACCATGAAACGCTTTTGCGTAAACTACGCCATTAAAAATTCTTATTTACTTAATAGGTTCCAATGTTCCAATTAAAGCAAAATCAAAAGTCATTTATTCAAACTAAGCTGATAATCAGCACTTTTCGAACGTCAAAATTACGTAAGAAAGCCCCCAAAACGTCCGCCCTTCACCACTTCCTAGTGCTTTAGCTGAGGAGAAAAAGTGGTGCAACAAACTCTCCAGTAGCACAGCAAAGGCATACTATTTAATTAATGTATTAAAAATATTATATTATATTGCAGGTTATTCAAATTTAAATTATATGAATGGCTGAATGAAAATAGTTTCTATAATATTAAAGATTTTTTTTAACATAATGTTTGTAAATTCAAATTTGTTTATTCGTGTAATTAATTTTTTATGCTTTAATTGTAAAATATGTATGGACTTACAGTCTATAATAACACCTATGTACACCATGTTTTACGCAAATAAATTATTTTATCTTATCTTATGCTTGTGAACGGGTGCTGCTTGTGGTGACTGATCGTCTTGCTGACCATGGTTTTGTTATTGTTATTAGTAATTAATTGTTTATTTATTTTACTTCGATGGTCCTAGTTTATCATTTGTGACTTCAAGTTACAGCTATATATTATTAAAGCAGGCACACCCTTTATGTTGGAGGATTTCATTTAGGTATAAAGTTCAGAATACGATTTTTTTTATTTTTCTGCTTGAGTATTGTTTATATTGGCGTGTGCTAGCCAACATATGCCAAATAATTTAATTTAATCTTTTGTGTTGCGTAATCTAAATTATTCTACGTAATAGATTCAAGTTTTTCTAACTGAACATACAGCTGTGCTGCTGGGGAATTTGTTGCGCCACTTCTTCTTCCCCGCTAAAGCACTAGAAAGTGGTCAAGAGTGGGCGTTTTGGGGGACTGTCTAGCGTAAATATGACGTTTGAAAAGGGCTCATTCTCAGCCTAATTTGAATAAATGACTTTAGATTTTGATGGTGTTTAGAAACTGCCTTTTGTTAGGCACTAAGTACGTTTTCTTTTGCCAGTCTTGGTATATTACTAATTGATCATTTTATGAATTATCTCATTTATCACACATTAGGTTAAATTCTTACGCAATCCTTCAATAAAGAGAATTAGTGACACATACATCTGTATACAGGGTGTAACAGAAAGGTGTGGTCAAATTTAAGGGTGTGGTACAGACCATCAAACTAAACAACTTTTTCCATGGACCTTTCTAAATACACCCTGTCTTTTCCCAACAAATTTTTTTGTTTGAATATGATTAATTGCAACAAAACAAACATTTTTAAGAATGGCTTATTTAGAATTCGACCGTGATTTTTGAGTTAAATGGCCAACTTTTTTTTTTAATAATAATATTCCACAACTATCACACAACGCCGTCTAGCCTCAAGCTAAGCAGAGCTTGTGTTATGAGTACTAGACAACTGATAAACATACTTATATATTTCTAAATACATACATATATAGATAAATTACACCCAGACACAGAACAAATGATCATGCTCATCACACAAACATTTGTCCTGGGTGGGAATCGAACCCACGACCTCCGGCATAGCAGTCAGGGCCACTAACCACTAGACCAACTTTGGCATTCTTATTCTGAGAAACTGAAAGTCTTCGACAACTTTGAGTGTTTATTAGTGTAGTTTATAGCGGCCTCGCTTTTCGCATTTTTTTCTTATCTACATACATAAAAAAAAAAAAAAAACAAAATTACGAAGCAAGTTTTTCATAAAATGTGCAACTGCATTTTTCAAGCTCGTGGCTTAAGCAAAACATAAGCAAATGAAATGCAAAATAAATAATAATATTTCTTAAATAGGGGTTTAGTTTATAGCGGCCTCAGAATTTTGAATTATGTATGAAATAGCTATAAAAATGCCATTCAAAACCATAAAACTAATAAAAGGGCTCAGAATTAACTGTAAATTTCTCTTTACAACAATAATACTATTAAGTAAAAATTATACAAGAATAAATGTTAGTTCATTAGAAATTAAAATTTTATACTTTAAACCACAATAAATAATTAAAGCAACTAACAAGTTGTTAGCTAACTAACAAGGTATGAATTTATGACAAAGTGGTTGGATAGCTGCTCCCATAGATAGGTACTGAATTAACCGACTTGGTTTATAGTCGATTTTATAACTTTTTACGGCAGCAAAACTGCGTTACGAGACTTGTGCATTTTTGTACATGTTATATTGTTGATGGGATCTCATTTCTTTTTGTAGATAGTCTTCCTTTTTCTTTTCGGCCTAAGCCTACTTCCTGTCTCTGTGGGCTTTTTTCAGAGGCTTTGATGTATTGATTTTTGACAAGTCTGAACGGTAAATGCATCTAAGACTATTATATTCAGAAATTGCAGACTCCTGCGCTTTCATACAACCAAAGTTGACATTGATTAGACGTAAACCGCCTAGACTTGTCACTCGAAGGTGGCACATACGCTTGACCGCTTATGAATACTGAAGTACCTAATCTGTCAAAATATGTTATGTATTCAAATAATCAAATCAATGCACTCAATTTGTAAGTGGTACTACAAATTGAGGAGCTGGCGAACAAATCCGGACTTGTCCTGTAATTGTTTTTTTTTTAGAGTAGAGTTCAAAAGTTAAAATAAGCTTAAGTTAATTAGGTAGAAATTAAAAAAATATATATAGTGTATCAAAATTTAAGCCCGGATCTGGCTTTAGTTGAAAAGAAACCTTAACCCCCTTTTTTTAGACAATTTCCGTTTTCTGATTGAGAACACCGTTTTTAACAAAATTTTTTTGAGGCATTTAGAGCCAGTTTTGATTGAAACTGTAACGTCAGTCTGTAATAAGATTGCACAAAGAGCCCAAAAAATTAATAATGGAGTGTGTGGACAAGCCCGGATTTGTTCGCCAGCTCCTCAATCGTTGGAACCGACCATGCTACTCTCGTTTAATACATTCAAAGTAAGTTAATGTATCCATCCAATGCTTATAGCATAGAATTAGAGGTTTAATGAATAATTCCCATCATTAACAACTCCTGCAAATGATGGCCATAATTTACGTCACTGCCCGAGGGTGATTCCGCAACGATTTGCGTCACGAGTTTTGTATTTAATTTACCATTCAGCTGGTTATTCTGTTAAAATTTTATTTCAAACTTTTGAATAGACATTTAGCTTATTCATCATTCTCCTGCCCTTGTCCCAATTTATTTGGGGTCGGCGCAACATGTCTTTTTCTTCCATACTTCTCTATTAGTCGTCATCTCGGTAGTCACTCCCTTTCTGGCCATATCATCTTACACACAGTCCATCCATCGTTTCTTTGGTCTTCCTTTACTCGTATAGCCATCCACATTCATACTCAACACTTTCCTGACGACATTTTCCTCATTCCTCCGCATCACATGCCCATACCATGACACCCGATTTCCACACATCTTTTCAGTCACCGGTGTCACTTTCAGACTTTCTCTTACATACTTATTTCTTATTCTATCCATTCGCGTAACACCACACATCCCTCTTAGCATTCTCATCTCAGCTGCATGCAATTGCCTTTCATTCATTCTTTTTATGGCCCAACATTCTGATCCATACAAGACAGCAGGTCTAACCATTGTTTTGTAAATCTTCCCCTTGAGTTTAAGGGGAATGCGGGAGTCGCAGATTGTTCCCGTAACCTGCCGCCATTTCATCCATCCAGTATTAATTCTGTGCTTAACAGTCCGATCTACTTCGCAAGTGAACCAAGATACCGGAAGTCGGAGTAGGCCGGGAGAAACGCGCCATTAAGCGCTATGGCTCCAGAACTGGAGAGACCGCCGAAATCGCAGAACTCAGACATTTAGTTTATTCAAAAGTTTGAAATAAAATTTTAGTTAAGTTTAGCTAGTAACTTTCACTGCATATTGATATACTGACAACAAACTTAAATATAGGCAAATGCAATATGACATTTTCAATAGATTACTTTTAGTTGTGTATAGCGCCACGTGCCAAGATATTACTGATATTTGGTAATAATATTGCTGCAAATTTATTACGACAGGCCGTAAAATGAGTAACAAGCAAATACAAAGTAAAGCCTTGTAATTGTTTCATATAATAATAATAATAATAATAATATCCTGGGACATTTCACACACGGTCATCTAATCCCAAATTAAGCAGAGCTTGTACTATGGAAACCAGATAACTGATATACTACATACACTACTTTTTTTTTGTAAATACATACTTATATAGATAATTACACCCAGACTCAGGACAAACAGACATGTTCATGACATGTAGGTACGTACTTTCTTCCATGAAACCTTCTGAAATTAAGTGACACTTGAACTGCCATTCTTCTTTTATAGTATGCACTTAATTTGGATATTAAACAACTAGACGTCGAGATGCCCAATGGAGTCAGGCCAAGGACAGACTAAAAAAACCAGGGACGTCTGAAAGTACATTCAAAATCACAATCAATATATTTTATATCAGATACACCTACATGGGCACTTACGAAACGTCATTCCTATGGAGTTTCCTATGGAGAAGAGCCGGCAAGAAACTCCATTGGGCTAGCAACATCATCCATGTTATGGGAAGCGCCTGGACGAAAGACACATATTATTGGGGATACTGGCAAAAAGACAGGCATATATTACAGGGTGTATCAGAAAGGTGTGGTCAAAAATAAGGGTGTGATACAGACCCTCAAACCGAATAACTTCCTTCATTCGACCAACATCGTAATTGCAAAAAAATAATCAGTCTATTCAATAATCAGTCTATTTTTGACATGGTCACATAGAAGATAAATGGTAAAATCTATATCTTCCCATAGGTATTCGTCCTAGTTCTATTCGCAGAACAAGTAAACAGTTTGATCAATGCTCAATCTTTTAGCTATAAATAATAGTGGGGAGTCTTAATCTTGTTTTCTATCAGCTTGTTTTTTCCAACTACTGTCAAAATAACACCTTGTTTGTTGAATTTAAACTTTCGTTATGTTCATTCAGTCATTCTTCTATGAGTTGTGCAGGGTTTTTTTTTTATCAAAGAGGAGGAATTTTATTTCTTAAAGTGCGTAATAATGTAATAAAATTATGTTTTTTTTTAACCGACTTCAAAAAAGGAGGTTCTCTATTCGACCCGAATGTATGTTTATATGTTTGTATGTCCACGATTTTCTCAAAAACTTATTAACCAATTTTTAGGATTCTTTGATGATTAAACATAAGAAAGTTATTTTATTCGTTTTAGGCTTTTGAAGTCTGTTTTTATTTTTTTCAAAATAGCTTTTGCCCGCGGATTCGCCCGCATGGATTGCGGAAAATATCCCACGGAAATGTACTACCGAGATTAAAAGTATCCTATGTGTTAATCCAGGTTATAAACTATCTGTGTGCCAAATTTCATCCAAATCCGATCAGCCGATTTTGCGACAATCCGGAACATACATCCAGACAAACGGCCAAATTTCTAAAAACTATATTTTCGACATTTGACTTGTTCCCACACCTCGTCAAAATTAAGAAATTACTTTTTTTCTAAAATATTCAATATACTTACAGTTTTGACTTCGTTACTATTTTATTATACATGTATAGAAGATATAGATGACCTCCTTTTTGGTGACGAACAAGTCCATACTTTGTCACTATGTAGGTACTATCGAGAAAACTTACATCTGACCAAATTTGAAAACAAAATCCCGTGCACACGATGACCACATCCATTAGCAAGCGTTACTATAGTGGCCGAGCGCTCTGCAAGCAAGTAGTCCTTACGGTGTATATGTAGATGTTGGTTTCTCCGATAGTACAAAATAGGTACTGTTGGTAGGTAATGTCGACCTCGTAATTGTTTTTCCACCCTAAGGTTCAATGCCAGTTGCTCGTCATAAAACGACGAGCTATTTGTGTATTGGACAGTTAGATAGTTTCAATCTTAGTGAAGTTTTAATTTACTTATCTACTGCATGGGAATTGTTGTTGAATATGATACAGCAATTATGAGGTCCGAGGAGAACCGGAGTTACCGACAAAGGTTGCTGAGTAATCAAACTAAAATGGCAGTGGGCCATGTTTGTCGAAGCACCATGGCCAGTGGAGCAGACGAGTCCCGGAGTGGAGACCACGTATTGGCAAGCGTAGTGTGGGATACCCCCTGCTAGATGAACCGACGTCCTTTTAAGAAGGTGGTGGGACAGACTGGATGCGGAAGACGCAGGACAGGGTGTTATGGTGCCACCTGGGAGAGGCCTATGTCCAGCAGTACACTGCGATAGGCTGAGTTGATTGATTTACAAGGTCGACCATACTATAAAACAAAAAAACCGGCCAAGTGCGTGTCGGACCACGCACAATGAAGGATTCCGCAGTTTGGATGAATTTTATTTATCCCAAGAACAAACTTAACATTGTTGTTGAGAAACTAGGCTAGGTAGTTTAGTCTAGGCTCATTAGTTTCGGAGATAAGCGGGGCATGGTCATTTTTCGTCTATTTTCTTAAATAAACAAGTCTTACAAACGTCTTATCAAATTAAGTTTTTTAAAAAGAATCACACTAACAATCCTAACCTCTCTTGAATTATTCAAATAATCTTAACATGAGCAAAATCACAAAATAACCTAAATCAGAACTAAACGTAACAAAATTATCACGAATAACTGAAATCAAAATTAGCGGTCACCAATATCACAAATAGCACTTGAGAGCACAACCGTCTCGTCCGAGCGCCGACGCAAAAAGTGAAGTGCCGCACGGCACTGCTCCGTTCTCGTGTCGCTATCCCTTCCACCTGACGTCATCGCGCAGATGTACTAGGTTGAGAGGGATTTTCCTCTAAGACAAGTTATTTTAAAATTATAAATATATATATATTAGGTTGGGGAAAAAGTCTTTTCGCATTATAGTATGTATGAAATTGTAATAAAATCTCTTTGTATCTGGCTGGTTTTGGTATCATTGAAAGTTTAAATTTTAAAGAACATAATTCCAAATTCAAATTAGGAAAATGTGTGATTTTCATTTGTTTTTCGTACCGTCAAGATGAGTGAATCTAATGAAGAAATTCGATACATTTTAAAATTTTACTACAAAAAAGGTAAAAATGCAACGCAAGCCGCGAAAAAAATTTGCGATGTTTATGGACCTAGTGTAGTGTCTGTGAGAGTAGCACAAATTTGGATTAAGCGTTTTCAATCCGGAAATTTTGATGTCAAAGATGCACGTCGCTCTGGTCGCCCTATTACGGATAAAATGGATGCTATTTTTGAAAAAGTGGAGCAAGATCGGCATATCAGTAGTTACGACGTAGCTGAAGAATTGGAAATTGACCACAAAACAGTTTTGGCGCATTTGAAAAAAACTGGGTACACAAAAAAGCTCGACATTTGGGTACCTCACGAGCTCACTGAAAGAAACCTAATGAACCGTGTACTCATTTGTGATTCTTTATTACGACGTACGACGTCAGGCTTCACAGACTGTGGCGAAACCCGGGTTAACTCGCAACAAGGTGATGCTGTGTGTGTGGTGGGATTGGAAGGGCATTATTCATTATGAGCTGTTACCACCAGGCAGGACCATCGATTCTGAACTCTACTGCGAACAACTGATGAGATTAAAGCAAGAAGTTGAGAGAAAGCGGCCGGAATTAATCAACAGAAGGGGTGTGGTTTTTCATCATGATAACGCTAGACCTCACACATCTTTAGCCACTCAGCAAAAATTAAGAGAGTTTGGCTGGGAGGTGTTAATGCATCCGCCGTATAGTCCTGACCTTGCACCTTCAGATTTCCACCTGTTTCGGTCTCTTCAGAATTCTTTAGGCAGTGTCAGGTTAACATCACGAGAGGACTGCCAAAACCACTTGTCGCGGTATTTTGACCAGAAGTCCCAAAACTTCTATATCAATGGGATCATGTCCCTACCTACAAGATGGCAAAAAGTTATCGAACAAAATGGTACCTACATACTTTAGTTAAATGTAAATAAACTATATTAAAAAATGTTTTGAATTTTCTTAAAAAATGCGAAGAAACTTTTTCCCCAACCTATTATATATTTGAGACCGTCACACAGAAATAGATATGTGTAGAAAATTTCAACTTAATCGGTCCATTAGATTCGTATCAAATCGGCTGTGACAGACGAACTGACCCATTATGGGTTCCGCCAACTTTTCACGATGATTACCTGAAACAAAAAACACGCAATCAATTAATGGCCACCCGGCTCAATAACATTATACATATTTTCAATTGTTTTGGGAGTCCCAAAACAATTAAATTGGTTATAAATATATGGGTATAAGGCACCTGTCTCGCTGCCTGGCGACAAGCTAGCTATCAACGATTTTCTCGCTCAAGAAATATACAAAAGATTGTAGGTAGAGATACATAATTATATTAATAGTTGATCGTTGACCATTCACACCGCCAGCGAGTACTTGTTTGTTACAGTTGAAAAGAGCTATCAAGGAGAGTATACTCCCTTTGCGACGCTCGCTTAGCGGATAGAACACTCGCTGGGGGACTCACACTTGATACATACGCATACCGGCGAGTAATCGTTCGTCACCGTCGCGGACTCGCTGCTCGTTGCTCGCCAACTCGTAATTAGTTCGTAGCTCTACTCGCTTCTCGTTAATCGCTGGCGGTGCCGGTGGGACAGGTGCCTAAAGAATTTATATTTTCCCATTTTAAACTTGGTATAAAAGCGTGTATGTAAACATTGTCAGCGGTTTCATTAACTCTCTCGATGAAAGACAAACATTCTCAGCGCACGTATCAGTGCGTACGCTATAGCTGAAAATGATGCTTTTTAATTTTTGAGCACAATAAACAGTCGTGGTTACAGTGTGTTTAAACGTATTTGTGATTGCTGTATTTTGAAATTTCGGTACATCCTGTCCTGTCCTTTTTAGGGTTCCGTACCTCAGAAGGACAAAACAGAACCCTTATAGGATCACTCATCTGTCCGTCTGTCACAGCCAATTTGCTCCGAATCTAATGGACCAATTAAGTTGAAAATTAGTACACATATGAATTTCTGTGCCCTAAACACGTAAGTGTAACGTAAATAAATGAATTGTGAATATGGGGGTCAATTTTGGGGGGCAAATAAGAAAATAAAAAATAAAATTTTGCAAAATGTATCATGTGACTTATCAAATGAAAGAGCTTACTGTGAGGGTTTCAAATAGATTTTTTTTTAATAATCCTTACATATTATATACCAAAGTTACCCGCCGCGTCTGTCTGTATGTCCGAGATAATCTCAAAAACTGCTGAACGGATTTTAATGCGGATTTCATCAATAGATAGAGTGATTCAAGAGGAAGGTTTACACGTATAGTTAAGACAGACATCTACCATCCACGACCACGCCACCATCCGATATCCACGCGGGCGAAGCCTCGGGCAAAAGCTAGCTTTAAAATAAATTGTTTTAAAGTTATTTAAGAAAATAGACGAAAATTTACCATTACCTGCGAAACTACTGAGCCTAAAATTAAAAAAAAGTACAGACCATAGTTATTTACCTATAGATTACAGGACAATCTATAAGAAGTCTATGGTCTTAAAAAAACATGGTAAATCTCTCAATATTGTGCGTACAACTTACATTTGCTGTTGGAATGTATGGGAGAACATGTTTTTCAACTAAAGTGTTAAGTTTGTTCTTGAGATAAATTCATCCCAACTACGGAACCCTTCATTGTGCGTGGTTCGACACGCACTTGGTCGGTTTTTCCTTATGGTCCAACGATCCTCGTTGGAAAACATTGTAATTTTCTAGTAGTTTCCATGAATAAAAGCACATAAAAGTAGGTAATAAGTCTTATGGAATGTAGGTACCTACCGTGTTTTTTAAAAAGCCACACTCCTCAGGAAAGGCCCCTTTTCCGAGGAATGTGCTTGCTATCCATCGCACTTTAAGTTAACCGCATCGCATGAGTTTCATTGCAGCATACCTACCTACAGGGCTTTACTAACAGCACACCTACATGGCTTTCTAACATCATACCTACATAATTTTCATTGCAGCTTACCTACATGCCTTACTAACAGCAAACCTACATGGCTTTACTAACAGCACACCTACATGACTTTCTAACAGCACACAAAGATGACTTTCATTGCAACATACCTACATGACATTACTAACAGCGTACCTACATGGCTTTCCTAACAGCACACCTATATGGCTCATTAACAGCACACCTACATGGCTCTCTAACATCATACCTACATAAATTTCATTGCAGCATACCTACATGCCTTCACTAACAGCACACCTACATGACTTACTTACAGCACACCTACATGGCTTTACTAACAGCACGCTTACTGGGCTAATAACATCACATCTACATGGCTTACTAACAGCACACCTACATGACTTTCTAACAGCAGACCTACATGACTTTACTAACAGCACACCTACATGGCTTTCCTAACAGCACACCTATATGGCTTATTAACAGCACACATACATGGCTTACTAACAGCAAACCTACATGGCTTTACTTACAGCACACCTACATGACTTACTAACATAACACCTACAAGCGAAAAGAAGGTTTATTATACGATCCTTAGCCGAAGCAACAAGACCTATGATAATTTAAAGTATTGTAGTGATCGAGATGAAAGGAAACTTGTTCACTTTTAGAAAAAAGTAAAAAAGGGATATTGCTCTATAATACATTTGTAATAAAAATCCCTCTTTTTGGGATTTTTTGGGTGTGGAGCTTTTCTAATTGCTTTATATGCCGATTCTATGTTTTTGTTAAAAACTTATATCCTTGTGAATCGATTAATCTGAAAGATTAATTGGTTCCTCTGACATAGACTAGAGTCAAGAGCAAACCCATCTCAAATTTTAAAAAAAGTTAAAAGCTTGTTGTGATCAGTTCAAAGGTAAGGCCATACTACGTCTACAAAATTAAGTTATTTATTCACGTTAAACCATAAATCTATATTGTCATATGAAAGTATCAATAGTTCAGAAAAGCATGATACACTGCTTACAATCCATTTTCTCAGAAAAAGTGGTTCTAGAAAGAGTTATATCTTTTCATTCGTATTCGTAGCACGTGTATAAAAGAACTGCAGATACTTGTATTCAGGACTCAAGCTGTGCAAAAGGCGGTCGAACAAAGTGATACATATCTGTATTATATAAAACTTTTCCAGAATTTTTATTGTATGCAGTTTGCAAACGTAGTTGCTGACTATGAAAGAGATGTATTGCAAAAGTAATAAGAAAAAAGTCTGACAAAAACCACAACTAAGTACATACATTCTTGTCCATGCAATTTTCTCACATTTTCTAAAAGAATTCTTGCAAAATGTATGTTTGCCGTGTAAGTATTATACCAGGGGCTGAAAAGTATGAGCCTAAGTACCTTCAAGTGTCATTATTGTCTTGCGCTGCATATTACTAATTTGCGAATACCCTCTTTAGTATAAATACAGAGTTTCATGTAATTAGCATCAATACGCTTTTAGTAATAAATCCGAAAACACATGTCTCAGTCAGCCGCGTCCCATCCCTAGGCTCAAAATTTTTCAGCCCCCCGGTACACCGGATGTAACACTCTTGTTGCTCAGATTTGCTATAGGGCTTAAAAAACTTAACGTACCGGGGACTGATTTTTTTTTAGCCTAAAGATGGGCGGCAGATGACTAAGACATGATGATGTTTACGGATTAATTACCTACTAAAAGCGTAATGATGCTAATGACATGAAACTCTGTATTTTTTATACTAAAGAGGGTATTCACAAATTAGTAATACTTGAATTTTGGAATAGTTTTATGTGACGTTTGCCCAACAATTTTGCAAATAAGAAAGAAATAAAAATATATATTTTCTTTTTTGCAACAGGGACTGAAAAGTGATCCTAAAAATTCAAAGTGGGGCTACTAGGGCATGTGGGATGGCATATAAAAGAGCGCTATTTGCAAATTCTCAAACTTATTTTTTTTCTTTTTTAAACCGCATAGTTTCGACTTTAGATGAAAAATGTAAAAAAATACCGTTCCCCGTTTTCTCCGAAGTTTGCATAGAGAAAAATCTGAAATTATTCTGTGTGATAGAAGTTTATGTAAAGATTACAGAAAAAATAAAACGATGTCTCTAAATAGCACACTTTTTAGGGTTCCGTACCAAAATGGTAAAAAGGAACCCTTAAGGTGCGACTCAGTCTGTCTGTCTGTCACAGCTAGATATCTCAAGAACTACTAATGCTATCAACTTGAATTTTGGAATAGTTTTAGATGACAATTGCCAAACTATTTTGCAATTAAGAAAGAAATAAAAGTACATATATATATTTTTTGCAACAAGGACTGAAAGAGGGCCTTCAAAATTCGAAGTGGGACTACTAGGGCATGTGGGGTATCATATGAAAGAGCGCTGTTTGCACATTCTAGGTATGTTTTCGACTTTTGATGAAAATTGTAAATAAAAATACAGCTGCCTCCCCCCCCCCCCCCTTTTCTCCGAAGTTAGTTTGCATAGGGAAAAATCTGAAATTATTATGTGTGATAGAAGTTCATGTACAGATTACAGGAAAAATAAAACAATTTCTGTAAATAGCACACTTTTTTTGTATATGACTGATAACCCTGCGGTTTCACCCGCGTCAAATTTCATGGATATCCGTTCAGTAGTTTTTGCGTGAAAGAGTAACAAACATCCATCCATCCTCACAAACTTTCGCATTTATAATATTAGTAGGAAGTAGGATAGCAGGATAGAAAGTAGGCAGTAGGGTGGTATGGAACCCTCAGTGTGCGAGCCTGACTCGCTCTTGACCGGTTTTTTTATATATGATGGTACAGAAACCTCGGTGCGCGAGTCCGACTCGCTCTTTACCGGATTTTATTTTATGCTTGCTCGGCTACTAAGGGTTCTAGGGTGGTGTTAATATAGCCAGCAAACAAAAGACACGAACTTTTCAGTTTTATTATTAGTACAAATACAATAGGCCCCTCTTATGCCACGGTCCCAAGGCCCGCTTTCTCACAGGCCAGACCGTGCCAAGCCAGGCCAGGCCAAAAGGCCGCGGGAACAGTCAGCCTGCCGCGACCTGTCATCGCCCATCCGATCGATGATCCGTGGAATGCTCTGCACGGGCCGCGACATAACATAGAGTTAATTGGCCAAATGTGTTTGTACTTGTCCCTTTGAGGAAAAACAGAACAGATATCATGTTATGTTAAATTCATTCTTTGACAATATTTACTGTTCCACAACGGAACGATGACTTATTTATTTTCATAAAAGTATTAATTTTTCGCGAAAGTAATTTATGAAGTGTTGTATGTTTTGGCTATTTTCCACGCGTCGTCGGCACTTGGCCGGGTTTTGAACAAAATAGTTTTGTTTATTCTGAAATATTATTTATGATATTTATTTCATGAAAATAATGGAATTTCGGTACCTTATTTTTAAATAACTTCTGAGTATGTAAATAAAGTTGTTCATTTATATGAAAGTTTTTTTATACACGGTGTAATTTTAACCACCGCTATCCTCTAAAGGGGGTTATAGTACTGATCATTATGAACAACTTTTACTACAGGACCAAACCTGAAATCGCGAAAAAAAATCAGCTGTTCAATACATTTATGTTCGCATAATTCGTTAAAATGTAGGGAAGAGCAGATTTTTTTTTCGCGATTTCAGGTTTGATCCCATAGTAAAAATTGTTCATAATGATGAGTACAAATACCCGTTTAATAGGATAACGGTGGTTAAAATTACACCCAGTATTGTCACCTTAGAGAAAAGCATTTTTGACGACATTTTCAAATTGTTTATTGTAGTCTGGATTTCTACCCGGTTGATGGTAATAAGCACAGAACAGATAAAACCTCTTTCATCTGTTCTGTGGTAATAAGGTCGCACCCTGTACCTATATAATTTGGGGAGCTCTGCCTAACCCTTCGGGGAATACTGGCGCGATGTTATGAGTTTTTACGTGTATAATATTGTTTATTAACGACTTCACGAAGTTACTAGAATTCATACTACGATTAAAATACATATAAAAAGTAGTGCACATTACATACAGCGGAACTGCGAACGTCTATACTTTGACAATATCCCTACTGGAATGAGTTTTCACGAGTGAACACAGGGTCAAATTAAATTAGCTAGCGAATCTCCACAGACGTGATGGGTATCGATATTTAAACACGACAAAGCCAAAATTAAATCAATTTGATGATTTTATTTTGGGTCACAACCGCTGTGTAATTAGTTATAACATCAGATTAAAAACGGGACAAGTGTGTGTCAGACCACGCACAATAAATGGTTCCATAGTTGGGATGAATTTATCCCAAGAACAAACTTAACATTGTAGTTGAAAAACATGTTGTCAACATAAATCATAAATCATTTATTTATTTGCAAACATGTGTAAGAGATACATAGATATTTTTCCTTATAATAAAGTTCTCCATGTTTTACCATCCCATGGGTATGCAAATATTGTAGTACAATTTAAAACTATGAATAATGTCTAAATTCAATAAATCACAATTATATAATCAATAAAAATAATTTTAAATAAATCAAATAACTAAATTAAATAATAATAAATAATACATACCTAACAATTCAATTCATAATAAGCAATAAAAATCAAGTTCATAATATTATAATGAATAACAAATAATTGATCTTAACATAGTAAATCGGATATAGCAGGCCTAGCATCTTTCATTTAAATATTATACTCATTAATATGATAATAACATTTCGCAACTAAAAATTCGTGTATTTTGGTTTTAAATAGATCTATATCTTTAATCTCCATGATGTGTTTAGGTAGTTTATTGTAAATTTTGGGTGCCATACCTAAAAGATTTTTATAGAACATAGCTGTCTTATGTGGTGTTGCGCATATTTCATTTTTGTGACGTAAACTCTTTGGGTGATTATATCGGTGCATATTTGCTTTAACATAGCTTGCTACTTCGTAAATGTAAAGACAGGGAAGTGTAAGTAGCTGAAGTTTTCGGAAATGCGGCTTACAACTGTCTGTGCTTTGAATGCCACATATTGCCCTTATAATGCATTTCTTTTGTGCTTTGAACGCCACTTCTCTATCAGGTGAGTTCCCCCAAAACATAAGTCCGTATCGCAATGTTGATGACACATATCCGTGGTACGCCATTAATAATGTTGGCTGATTTGAGATTTTCCTTAATTTATAAAGAGCATAGGAACATTGGCTAAGTTTCTTGCTTACATTTTCAATATGTGTTTTCCAGTTCATCTTTTTATCGATCCAGATACCTAAGAATTTAGTATAATCGGTCTCATGGATACTTTTGTCACCATATCTAATATCTAGTTTTTTATTGTTTGTTCTTTGTTCGAATGAAATGTAAGTCGTTTTTTCTAGATTAATTTTTAGGTTTTTTTCGGTAAGCCAGATTATTATGTCATTTAAGTTATTATTTATGTCATTTTCAAAAGTCTCATCATTTTTGCTTCCGAATAATATTGTGCTATCGTCCGCAAATAAGATCATCGGATTCGAAATAATTGTAGGCATGTCATTAATATATATAATGAATAATAAAGGCGCTAGGACACCTACATGTACAAACTTACATTATTTTGCATATGGAATGTATGGGAATACATTCCATATGCAAAATAATGTAAGTTTGTACGCAAAGTATTAAGAAAAAGCATTACCTAGCAAAATATTACCTTGTTATTTTAAGACCATAGACTTTTTATAGGTTTTTCTGTAATCTATAGGTATAGAACCATTGTCTGTGTTTTTTTTCTAAATTATAAGCTCAGTAGTTTGGAGACAGTGGGGAGGAATGCCCAATTTTCGTCTATTTTCTTAAATAACTTTAAAACAATTTATTTTAAAATTATAGAAAATAAAGGAATTTGAGACCCTCACGGATAGTTATTTCATTTGATATGTCACGCGATACAGTTTGCAAAACTTTTATTTTAGTTTTTCTTATTTTCCCCCACATTCTAAATTAATTTATTTACCTTAAACTTTCTTCGTTGGGTGACAGAAATTGATACGTGTACCATTGGTCCATTAGATTCGGAGCAAATTGGCTGTGACAAACGGATAGATAGACAGACAGACATGCGAGTGATCTTATAAGGGTTCCGTTTTTTCCTTTTGAGGTACGGAACCCTAAAAACCTTTTTTGTGTAAACTTCACAGACGTGATGGGTATCGATACCTTAACACGGAAAAACAAAAAAAAAATGATTTCTCACTCGTACTTCAAGTAACAACACTACAGCGGTCGCTGACCCAAAAAAAATCATCAAATCAATTTATTTTTTGCTTTATCATGTTAAGATATCGCGATGGATATCCATAACGTCTGCAGTTTCGCTAGCTAATTTAATCTATTCCTGTATACTATGCAATGCACATCAATCTGGGCCGTCCGTCATTCTCGCTGCATCTTTGCACATATAGCCAACCTTTTCACCAAAAGAGAAGAAGATTGATGGATATTCCTTATAATCAAGTAAACCACGGCAAGATCTACATAAAAACCGCAAACAGAGATTGATTACGTTTCAAAAAGGAAAGAGGGAAGGTACTCAAAAATATTCACTTGCCTCGAGTTGTGGTAGTGAATAAATGATTTGAGCGATCCTTCATTTTGTATCCCAGTCGGATCACTGTTTGTAGAATTGTACATGGAGTAAGTAATAAGAATGGAGTGCCTAACCTGGAGGCTGAAAGCTTCCTAGGCAAGTATTTTCAAAAGTGACTGCAAAAATATACGACTATGTATAGTAATTATTATAATGTTTTCTAAAGAAAGTATTAACACAATTCCTATGAATTGTGTCATTCATGCCATTTGCCAAAATCAATCTGCCTAACCTTTTCCCAATTATATTGGGGTTGGCTTCCAGTCTAACCGGATGCAAGTGAATACCAGTATCTTATACATGGAGTGACTACCTTTCTGACCTCCACAACCCAGTTACTGGGTAATACCTCGTTGGTAAGACTGGTTGTCAGACTTTCGGGCCTCTGACGACCCGTAACGACTGTCAAAGATCCACGAATGACAGCCGCTAGCCGGGACCAATGACTTACCGCACGTTCCGAGGCACGGAAGTGTTTCGGTATGTAAAGATGGTCGCCCATCCACGGACCAACCCCGGCAAGCGTAGCTTAACCTGATGGATCGACCCGTGCGGCCTTTATTACTTAGCCACGAGCTCCTCCTTAGGCAAAAGCTTAAAGGCAAGCGGCAGCCGTTGACCATGCAACATCAAAGCTTTGAGCGTCGAAGTCGAGAATTTTTTACAGTAAGTTGGTAAAAAGGTCTTTAAATAAAATGCACAAAAAACCGGTCGAGATGGAATGAATGAATTCATGAAAAATGAATTCATTTAATTTATTTTATTTGTTTATTTATTTTATAAATTACAATTTCCCAACATTTAAACAAAGCACAGAATTAGACCTCTGGAGTCTGTCTTAGCATGCCATGACCTGAAATTTGATCAACCTGCTATTGACAGTTAAGTTATAATCGAGCTGATGTAATACTCTTTCAGCTTACGCTTTATGTTTTTTTCTATTCATTGAGTCTCTAATGTCTACAGGTATTTGGTTTATTAAATTAGGTATTGTGAAAGAAGCGGTACGCCTGCCATAAAGGTTATTTTTGCGTGGCACTTGCAATGATTTTGATTTGGCTTGTCGTGTAATAAATAAATAAATAATTCAGAAAACTCACCTGAGGCATTGTTCATGCATCGTATGTATGTATGTATATTATGTACCCATGCAGGTGTGGTGTCTCTAACAAATGCTGTACACACGCCGATAGTGGCTGCTACATTATGAACGCTCCATTCCTCCTTACTCCGTGTATCATTAGTAATCTAAATAAGACTGGGGTACCGGGTAGGCCTGATTAGTTCCTCTCCGTATTCACTAGGTGTGCTTTATTGCCTCGTTCGTGGCGATTTCTTTTAATTAAACCTATTTGATGAAGGTTGAGGTGAGCAAAGGTTTCAACGTGTATGAGTATCTAGGTGTACATTTGGTCAATACTCAATAGGTATATTGATTGCTATTCACAATGTGTGAGCGAGATAGCATTTGCAATGTATGTTTATGGTAATCTCGGCAGAATTTCAAGGTTTTTTTAGGTGCTCATTTCATTATGGCAAATATGACACCTGCTATTTATATTATACTCGAAATATAGATAAAAGATTATTGATTAAATTTATCGATAAAAATAAAAATAGATCTCTATACATTGTATAAAATACTTTGTGCTTATACATAATTAACTAACTTATACACATTTAGGGCTGATTTTTCAATAGTAATTGATAACATTTGTCTGAAGAATATGATAGTTTGACATATTTTCTATACAAAATATTTTCTATGTCAAACCGCTTGAAAAATTAGCCCTAAATAAAATAAAAACAATAAGATACCTATCTCTATCACTATTTCCAATGGAAACCACACTGTTTTATTAATATTTCATGCCTTTTACATCAATGATTTACATTAATTACATTTTGTAAGAATCTTTTAATATTCTTATAAGTATTTTAATATTGTTAATTAATGTCATTTGTCAGATTTTCTTATTTTATATTAAAGAGCTAGAATATTAAGGTTAAG
The DNA here is from genome assembly GCA_948252095.1 of Dicycla oo. Lineage (NCBI taxonomy): Eukaryota > Metazoa > Arthropoda > Insecta > Lepidoptera > Noctuidae > Dicycla > Dicycla oo. The sequence goes on along the minus strand of OX411710.1, from coordinate 7,279,980 downwards.
TCTCCATTGTAAGGCTATTTGTGTTTGAGGCCAAGTTCTCATTTTAGTCATTGTATAAATTACTGGCCATCTTAATTATTACTAGCCGTTAATAATTTTTAGATACAATTGTGATCTTTAAAATGTTTATTATTGGTATTTCTAGAATATTGACAGGGGACTAATAGAGCTGTCAGTCATTGTAAATGATGATTGTGTTACCAGTTTTTCTTTAAAGCTTATCACTGTGTATCTGTTCCACCGTCTAATACAATACAAGTGAAAGTATTCGTTCGCGAGTGAATCATATCACATCAAATCATACGTCACATCTTGTTCCTCCGAAGAAACTCTTGGATATAGGGATCTCTGCCTGAAGGCTCTCTGTTGGCGAGGCGCGAAACGCCTTCCTTCTCTACTTCTTTACTTTTGGACGGAAATGCCCCTCTCGTACCTCTAGCGGCGTGACTGTAGCCGTCGCCAGCGTGAGGGCAATAAAGCCCCTCCGCTATATAACTACTCTCTCCTCTAATCCTACCTGCTTGTCCTTTCTCCTGATCTACTGCCTGGTGAACCCTATCGCACGTGTTCGTGAGCTTCTTGTGCTGCAGATCTCGTTCCTGCTTTGCTGATACTTTTTTCTTATTTACTCAAGTTACATGACTCATACATTTATACGTTATTTAAATACACATACATTACACACACCACGGACAATACATTGACATAACAATACATTACAATACATAACAAAAACTACCGCACTATAAACACTTATATTTATTACTGACGGACGACTGTAAGTGACGTGCATGTCACTGCAGCGCCTAATAGTCGAGCCTGTCCGCTATCATCATCGGCACACTGTTGGGGCTGCCACGCACCCTGCGCACCAGAGACGCGCTCCACTTACGTATCGTTGCATAGAAGCAGTCGACTCTAGCTTCGGCAAACATGCCCGAGGCACTACAGTGTCGCGGCAGCTCCACCAGCACTCTGAAGGCGTTGTTATACTGGACGCGGAGGGCGTCATATGCTTTTTGGGTGTGATTCACCCACAGGCTGCACGCGTACAATGAAGTACGCTCTGAAAAGAGTTTGCTTAACCGACTTGGAACAGCGTGCAAACCGGGCTATCATATTAGCTCTAATTGTCAGTATCATCCCTGAGACCGGCAGTAACTAAATGATCTAGGTATTTAAAGTGGTCCACTTTTACCAAGGGAACTCCATACAGTTTGATGGGTGGAACTGTTATAGGACATTTAGAGCCGGCCTCAAAAACCATGAACTGACTTTTCGACACATTGTACTTCAGACGGGGTCGTTCAGCATATGCCATACAAGTCTCTAATGTCACAAACCGATGCGCTCAGCAGCACCATGTTTTGAAAGTGACCTTTTTATTTAAATACTTTGTCACTCTTTTCAGAGAGAGAGGAGCGTAAAAGTGATATAAGGAGAGTAAAAGTGAAATTATAGGCATTCTTCAAACTTATGCATTAGGAATTTCTTGGCAAAGTATTTTTTTCGTGCCTTTGAATTCTCGCAAACATCATCATCGATAGCAGTTTTCTTTACAATTTTGATTATAGCCACTAATCACTGTCAGGAAAATTACTGTGAATAGAAAAGTGAAAATCTTATGTAAGATACATTTAATAGACGACTTTTACGCCATCGTGCGAAAGCGCGTCGCCTGAATAACAACAGCCTCTTCGTCACTGTGATAGGGCGGAAGGTCTAATGCTTAGGCACTGGATCAAAGTACAAGTATTGCCTTCAAGCCGTGCCGTGATATAATGTTGTTGATATTGAATGTATGATATTATGTAATTGATTATTTTTTATTAATGATGACTTTGACATAACTAAAAAATGTATGTACTAACACTAGCTTTTATTAATTTGTGTATGTAATAACTAACCATTTGGAATGTACTTTCTGTCAAACAAATGATTGTTATTTTTTGCTCATAATTTTTTTTTTTCGTCAGTGGAGAGTTATGCCCGTTTTCACTAACATTAGGCGATTTCTTAATGTAATGAGTAGGTTTTAAGCAATTACTTAGCGCAAAAATACATTTTATTAGCTACCTGGAGATGACTAGATAAAGTTACCGATTCGCTGATGCTTAGACAACTCTTGCAGGCGGCCTAGTAACAGATTTGAATCAAAATGGACGAACTTGACTTAAAAAATCGCAATCAAAAATTTTCGAAACGTATGTATTGTAGCATATTAATGTACTGTACCATTAATTAGTCGACTAATTAGAAAATAATTATCTGTGGGCCAATTAGTCATGCCATTACTAATCTCACCTCCCTTTAGAACTTGCTAGAAACACAAAGTCTATAGACTAGACGAGAGGAACTACTTCCTTTATTCTACGCTAGTCATTGAATCATATATAGTTCCCCGAAATTGGGTGAGTACTCATAGTGTCCTTAGGAGAATCTGTATAATAGGTTGGGGAAAAAGTTTCTTCGCATTTTTTAAGAAAATTCAAAACATTATTTAATATAGTTTATTTACATTTAACTAAAGTATGTAGGTACCATTTTGTTCGATAACTTTTTGCCATCTTGTAGGTAGGGACATGATCCCATTGCTATAGAAATTTTGGGACTTCTGGTCAAAATACCGCGACAAGTGGTTTTGGCAGTCCTCTCGTGATGTTAACCTGACACTGCCTAAAGAATTCTGAAGAGACCGAAACAGGTGGAAATCTGAAGGTGCAAAGTCAGGACTATACGGTGGATGCATTAACACCTCCCAGCCAAACTCTCTTAATTTTTGCTGAGTGGCTAAAGATGTGTGAGGTCTAGCGTTATCATCATGAAAAACCACACCCCTTCTGTTGATTAATTCCGACCGCTTTCTCTCAACTTCAAATTAGGAAAATGTGTGATTTTCGTTTGTTTTTAGTACCGTCAAGATGAGTGAATCTAATGAAGAAATTCGATACATTTTAAAATTTTACTACAAAAAAGGTAAAAATGCAACGCAAGCCGCGAAAAAAATTTGCGATGTTTATGGACCTAGTGTAGTGTCTGTGAGAGTAGCACAAATTTGGTTTAAGCGTTTTCAATCCGGAAATTTTGATGACAAAGATGCACGTCGCTCTGGTCGCCCTATTACGGATAAAATGGATGCCATTTTTGAAAAAGTGGAGCAAGATCGGCATATCAGTAGTTACGACGTAGCTGAAGAACTGGAAATTGACCACAAAACAGTTTTGGCGCATTTAAAAAAAACTGGGTACACAAAAAGCTCGACATTTGGGTACCTCACGAGCTCACTGAAAGAAACCTAATGAACCGAGTACTCATTTGTGATTCTTTATTACGACGTAATGAAACCGAACCAGTTTTGAAGAAGCTGATAACTGGTGATGAAAAGTGGATCACGTATGACAAGAACGTGCGAAAAAGGTCGTGGTCAAAGGCCGGTCAGGCTTCACAGACTGTGGCGAAACCCGGGTTAACTCGCAACAAGGTGATGCTGTGTGTGTGGTGGGATTAGAAGGGCATTATTCATTATAAGCTGTTACCACCAGGCAGGACCATCGATTCTGAACTCTACTGCGAACAACTGATGAGATTAAAGCAAGAAGTTGAGAGAAAGCGGCCGGAATTAATCAACAGAAGGGGTGTGGTTTTTCATCATGATAACGCTAGACCTCACACATCTTTAGCCACTCAGTAAAAATTAAGAGAGTTTGGCTGGGAGGTGTTAATGCATCCGCCGTATAGTCCTGACCTTGCACCTTCAGATTTCCACCTGTTTCGGTCTCTTCAGAATTCTTTAGGCAGTGTCAGGTTAACATCACGAGAGGACTGCCAAAAACACTTGTCGCGGTATTTTGACCAGAAGTCCCAAAATTTCTATAGCAATGGGATCATGTCCCTACCTACAAGATGGCAAAAAGTTATCGAACAAAATGGTACCTACATACTTTAGTTAAATGTGAATAAACTATATTAAAAAATGTTTTGAATTTTCTTAAAAAATGCGAACAAACTTTTTCCCCAACCTATTACAATAATGCGAAAAGACTTTTTCCCCAACCTAATATTATTATAACTGTGTTGTTATCTTGTGTTCATGCTACATTCTTATTCTTATCTTGTGATGCTAGTATCACTGTATCACTGTGATGCTAGTTTCCTCTCCACTGACCCTTTTCCTTGTCTTGGGGTTACGGACCTCGTCTGGTTAGGAAACTACGCACATCACAGAGGCTTACCGGATCTTCGTGTGAGCTCACGGACGCACCCTTGCGTGTTTCCAGGGATCACAGCTTCGGTTAGATCACCGCTTTGGTTAGACCACAGCCTTGGCTAGACCTAACGCACTACCCGGCTAACTACCGATCTGAACCCACATCTCCACCTACTTACTGACGACACCGGCGGCCACTAGGCCCCGCACCTGTTCCAACGGCTGACGGCCACACTACTGGCCTAACTGCACCGGCAGCTTTCACGCCAGACTCCGACATCTACCCGGCGACTACGGCTGACAGCCATAACTAAGGCTGACCACACCGAGCCACCGCAGCGCCAGCCAGACGGTCCACCCAGGGCAGTACTTCCACTTTTTTCTAACCTCCGAAAGAACCAACTCAAGACCAGATCACTCCACGACCTCCTACAGTAAACTTTGTTGGCATAACCTTAAAATAAACTCTGTTTAAGTGACACATTAGTCTCAATGCTCAACCCTAGAATCCACTATGCCACAGAATGGTGAAATGGATTGGTTGCTTGGGGATCTGCTCACGTTAAACATTATTTAATTCGGCGTTGTTTAACTTGACGTTAGTGAAAACCGGCATTATTTATTAATACAAGTACCCAGGTACCTTTTAAATATTTTATCAAGTAAGTAATCAATGTATACATAGTGAGAGCTCCATGGTTTATAAAAATAGCTGCACAAATATTTGCTCGCCAGTGCCGCGTCGAACTAAAGTGATATCCATTATGAGTCAACTGTACCTGTGACGCACACCTTCGTATTCTCAGACCAAATAGGTCTGTGTTCATATTAGAAATGGGAGATTGCTACCAACCGGCTGAGGACAACCTCAAGCGGCGGAAGTATAAATAACCTTATCGGTAATTATATTTGGGGTTGAAACTAGTTTACGCCTATCTGTCCTATACAGCTATGCTAGTAAAGAAGGGCTTTAAAAGACTCGTCATTTTAAAAATCCTATGAACCTATAAAAGCCTTTAGATTTTATTGCAACTGGGGTCTTTTTTCAAGTAATAGGCTTATGCAATTTTTAAGACTCAGTCTTAACAACATTTATTTTAAGAAAAAGATAAGAAAATTCATATTTTACTTAAGTATCGCCGAAACAATTTAGCCACGATGAAAGGCACATTGAAGATCCGATGTTTTTATTAGACAGACGATTTATTTTCTTATTAATCGAATTTCCTGCTTTGGAGAACGATATTGTTGACTGGGATCACTTATAGCAGGTATGTATAAAATATCAAATGCCATATTTTTTATTCGTCGCTTGAGATTATTTTTTAACATTAACACATAGTCTACTTTAAATACGCGCTTGTTTGACTTATCCGATGTACTTTTGGTTTTAACATTGCTCATCGCCGCAAGGTAAAGGTGCCTGCTTGTCGGTCTTCTACAGATTGTACTTCGTTGAGTGTGTGTGTGCCCAAGAACTTCACGACCTGATTCCACCGGCCCCCTTCTACCATCGGACATCTAGACGCACTGCCAGTTACCATCCCTACCTAGTTGCTATTCCACCAATTCGCACTAAGCGTTTCCAAATGTCTTTTATAATGCGCACAGCAAAAGAGTGGAACTCACTACTTGCGTCTGTGTTTCCGAGCGCATACAACCCTAATTTCTTCAAAGTGAGAGTGAACAGGTTTGTTCTGGGTAAGCTCACTCCATCGTAGGCTTTGTCCCTGTCACCTATGACCGAAACTAGAGTCAAGAGCAAACCCCTCTCAAATAAAAAATAAAACATTGAACTTTTCAGTTTATTAAAGTTCTAATATGTATAGACACGATTTATGTTTGTTTTTGTTAAATTTTTAACTTTAACTCATAAAAAAATGAATCAATTTGAAAATTATTAAAGAACCAGGGAAAGAGCATCAACTGAAAAGGAAATAATTGCAAAACATCGAGAATATTTTAGAGACATGGAACAAAGAATTAACAATAGAATAAAAAGTAAATCATAGTTACTTGTATAGATATAGCCTCGAGGACTAAGAGCTTCATAGCCTTCATAGCCATTTCAGAGGGTTAAGCGTTATTGTTGTCAGACTAGCATTAAAAAAGCTTAGGCCATTGCAAGACTTTGGACCTCCAACCGAGAGTCTTGAATAGGCCTAGTAAAAAGTATTTATAGGAATTTAGCCTGTCAAGCCTTGATTACGAGTCTAGCCTTAAAAAAAAAGGCTTAAAGCCTCCTCGGGAACACCAGTTAAGACCCTCGGGCTGTGGGATCCGAGTGCTACTGGGTTGTTCAATGAAATCTCCAAACGGCTGGGTTGACACTTCACGTGACCCGAGGGCTGGGTTTACCTTGGCCAGAGGCTAAGCATTGCCATACAACGTGGCAATGCCGCCAGTCTTTTGGGTACATTACTAGTCGACAGCGGTGCGGAATTTTTCGACGCCATACTTATTTAGTTTTTTAATAGTTTTAGTTAGGTTAGGATAAATTATATTTTTATGCTACGTACATTGGTCTGTGTACCTATATCTTTTTAGTTGCTTTGACAACTGGCTTTACGAGGAATAGAGCCAGTTTCTCGTACGTAAATGTGATTAATGGTCAAGTACGCGTAAACTGCTACGATTGGCTTTTGATAATTAATTTAACTTATCACATTAATTTTGCGATAGTGTTCCGTGTGTCCTTTGCTCCAAATCTACTGGACCAATTAAGTTGAAATTTGGTACACTATGAATTTCTGTAAAGTTAACAAGGGCGTGTTACGTAAATAAACGAATTTTGAATACGAGGGTCTCTTTTGGGAGACAAATGAGTAAATTAAAAAAAAAAGATACTAAGTTACCGTGTGACATATTATCTAATGGCTTGTTGTGAGAGTCTCAAATATTTGTTTTTAATCATTTTAAAATAAATAATTTTAAAGTTTTTTAAGAATATATTTGAAAATTTACCATACCCCTTATCTTTGAAACTACGGAGCCTAAAATTTTGAAAAAAAAAACGGAATACAGTTATAGATTACAGGCAATCCTATGAGAAATCTATGGTCCTAAAATAACATATTATTGAAATATTCTGCGTACAAAACAACATTTGCAGTTGGAATGTATGGGAGAACATGTAACATCAATGAATGTTTAGTTTATTATTGCGACAAATTCTTTTAACTACGGAACCCTTCATTGTGCGTGGTCCGACTCGCACTTGACCGGTTTTTGTTTGAGAAACTGGCCCATGCCCTAAGCAAAAACGAGGACGCTAATAATATTAATATGAGTTTATATGAAGGAATCGAATTATCCTGGCATGTACGTAAAGCAGAATTAGGTTTTTCCGTCTGGAATTTCTCAGAAGAAGCTTTCTCAGGGCAGAAGCCCGGAGACAAAATTTTGCTGGCAATAGGCTCGCCTTATATTATATGGGACTTAAACATAACTGGCGAATTGTGGGTGTACTATACTGCTGTCATAAGGAAAAAACATATTCGGAATCAGTAAAAAAGGACGCATCTACCAGTATTTTTATAATGGGGTAAACTTAACGAAAACCTAATAATTCTTACTATTAAAAGACGCATCTGCCTTTGTATTAAAAAAAGCTGGAATAAACAGTATCTCGTGTGCGTAAGCTTATGTTTCCAATGAAAAAGCTTAGACATGTAGTTGATTTCCCACTGTTGAAAACTGTTTATTTTGTTTTTTTTTTTATTTTCTTATTTGCCCCAAAAGTGACCCCCATATTAAAAATTTATATATTTACGTAACGTCTGTGTTTGAGTCACACAAATTGATATCTGTACACCAAATTTCAACTTAATTGGTGCATTAGATTTGGAGCAAATTGGCTGTAACAGACAGATAGACACACGAGTGATCCTATAAGTTTTCCGGTTTTTCCTTTTTGAGGTACGGAACTCTAAAAATAGGTAAATTGGTATCTACTTAACAAAGCAGATTGGTTAGGGTGCTGTTGCTATATAGAAAAGTTTTACGAGTGTTACGCAACCTGATCGCATTATTCTTATTTAGGGTTCTGTAACCAAAGGGTGCCAACGGGACCCTATTACTAAGGTTCCGCTATCTGTGCGTCCGTCCGTCTGTCATATATTTGGAACCGTATTAGGTAGGCACTAAGTTTTAACAGAGTGAGTAGTACTATGGCTGGTATAACCACAAATAATAATAATAATATGTAGTTAAAAATTAAAGGGGGTCCCCATACAAGAAACGTGTTTTTCTTTACTTACTAAAGTATAACGTAAAAGTATAAGTGTGAACGGGTGCTGCTTGTGGTGACAGGTCGTCTTACTGACCTTGGTTTTGTTTTGTTATTAGTAACTTAACTTGTTGTTTTTTTTTACTTCAATGGTCCTAGTTTATCATCTGTGACTTCGAGTTACGACTACATGTACGGCTATATGTAAGTGGGCACGCCGTTTATTACTGGAGGCTTTGAATTAGGTATAAAGTTCTGCTTACGTTTTTAGTTTTGTATTTTGTTTCTGCTTGAGCTATAGTTTTCGATTTTTTTTTTTTTTGGTATATTGGCGTGTGCTAGCTTACTTATAGCAAATAATTTAATTTAATGTTTTGTGTTGCGTAATGTACTTAAATTATTATGCGCAGTGTTATATAGATTCATTTTTTTAACTGAACAGACAGCTGTGCTGCTGGGCAGTTTGTTGCGCCACTTCTTCTCCCCAGCTAAAGCACTAGGAAGTGGTGAAGGGCGGGCGTTTTGGGGGACTGTCTTATGTAATTTTGACGTTCAAAAAGTGCTGATTCTCAGCCTAGTTTGAATAAATGACTTTTTATATTGATTTTTATTTATAAAAAAGTAGTTTTAAATATTGTGCAGTAGTACGAAACCGTTCGTGTGCGAGTCGGAATCGCACTTAACTGGTTTTTTTACCTTGGTTATACTTACGAAGATTTTGAACACGTAAATTCAAAGACTACAAAGTACCCACACATCTTTCACTTAGGCTCAGAAACCCCAATAGCTCTATAACTTCAAACAAACTCCCACAAAGTACTGAAAGTAATGGATACCTACTGTGAATTACTTGAACTTTATTTCAGCACATTCACAGTTACTCAGTTCAAAGGTGCGGCATTCTGTTAATTTCCCTGGAGAACTGTGAATTTACCCGTGTTTATGTAAATCTTCAACATTTGCAACCTTTCAAGGAATTACTGCTGTTTGTGGTTGATTGATTTTTGATGGGTTATATTATTGTAGAAATATAACTTTATAAGCAATAGATTTTTATATTATGACTAGCGGTCCTGGCGAACTTCGTACCGCCTTAGCAGCGCCACCTACCGGGTTCAATTGTGTTTTTATTTTCAGACCATCCAGAAATCCATTGAAATATCACAAAATTTCATGCAAATCGGTCCAGCCGTTTAGGAGGAGTTAGGTGACAAACACACGTGCAGAAGAATTATATACTCGTATATGAGGATGATAAAATTGTCAAAACTTACCTATATCACGCCTGACTTTGCAGAAGGAGGATGATCGCATTTAGCGAAAAGACCGCCCATAGTTTCACTGGTTAATAAAGAGTAATCTCAAAAAGAAGAGAGAAGAGAAAGAAAAGAGAGAAAAGAAAAGAATGAAAAAGTAAAAAAAGAGAGGAAGAGAGAAAAGAAAAATAAAGAAAGAGAAGAATAATAGAAAGAGTAATACGAAAGAGCTTAAGTGCTACAGAGTTTTTTAGTATTCTACAGTTTTCTGTTCTATTATACAGGGTTATTTGTAAAACACCAACAACCTCTTAAGACGTCATTGTACTCATCATTATGAACCACTTTTACTATGGGACCAAACCTGAAATCGCAAAAAAAATCAGCTGTACATTTATGTTCGCATGATTCGTCAAAATGTACTGAACAGCTGATTTTTTTTTTGCAATTTCACGTTTGGTCCCATAGTAAAAGTTGTTCATAATGATGAGTACACCCCCCCCCCCCCCCCCTTAAGAGGTTGTTGGTGTTTTACAAATAATTCTAAGGATTGGACAGGAGTGTACTGTACAGAAGTCACAAATATTTCGCTACAACGCCAAAGCCAACAATCTTTTTTTTTTTTTTGTATATTCGATTGAATATATGATGTAGAAAGATTTGATTATGCTGTTTCTTTAATTAAATAAAAATGTTTTTTTTAAAAAGATAGTGTTCGAAAACGCACGTGGTTTATGTTTTTATTAAAAGAATTGTATGGTTTATTACCTGGTTATTATCACTTTGTTAAGTGAATGACGTCATATGTACGTCACAAAATTGATTAATTAACATAGTTTAAAGCTGATTCATTTTTGTAACACCTACAAATATTTGAGCTAAGAAGGTCCACTCTATTTTCTTAAGTTCAGTACGAAAACCAGATTTCTGAAAGTACCTAGTCGTTATTGACTGATTCTAAAGAATCTGATGAAAGTAAAAAAAGTTTAAATAAAGTATCGAAAAGCCCTGGGGCCGTATTATGAACTATTGTATTAATGCCATCATTTTTCCAGTGCTAGAGAGAGACGGAGCTATACATGACGTATAGCACCTTCCCTTTTTAGTTCATATTACGGCCCCTGTTACGTAGTATTGTAATATCTGTGGTTCAGGTTAAATCCTTACGCAAACACACACTAAAGGGAATTAGTAACACATTCATCTGTATTTAGAACGTTTCAACTTTATATCTCAGCAAATTATCCAACAATTATTTTTTATATAACAAATTTGGGGTTCTAAAATATTAAATAGTCAAGTAACTGCGACCAACTTGCGCTGGCCACTGCCGAGGCTACACTCGCCCGCGGTTGGTGACACAGTTATAACCATAGATTTATGAAAGTGGTTCTAACCTAACCTAACCTATTTTGTCGGGGTGCCCTAACTTAGCTACTGCGACCAATTCGGATCGTGCGTGATTGATCACAGTTCCAACCTAACCTAAACCCTTTGGTCGGGTTACCCTATCTTAGTTACTGCGACCAATTCGGATCGTGCGTGGATGGTCACAGTTCCAACCTAACCTAATCCGTTAAGTCGAGTTACTCTAACTTACTTACTGCGACCAATTTGGATCGTGCGTGGTTGGTCACACAGTTCCAACCTAACCTAACCTATTTTGTCGGGGTGCCCTAACTTAGCTACTGCGACCAATTCGGATCGTGCGTGATTGATCACAGTTCCAACCTAACCTAAACCCTTTGGTCGGGTTACCCTATCTTAGTTACTGCGACCAATTCGGATCGTGCGTGATTGATCACAGTTCCAACCTAACCTAAACCGTTTGGTCGGGTTACCCTATCTTAGTTACTGCGACCAATTCGGATCGTGTGTGATTGATCACAGTTCCAACCTAACCTAAACCGTTTGGTCGGGTTACCCTATCTTAGTTACTGCGACCCATTCGGATCGTGCGTGGATGGTCACAGTTCCAACCTAACCTAATCCGTTAAGTCGAGTTACTCTAACTTACTTACTGCGACCAATTTGGATCGTGCGTGGTTGGTCACACAGTTCCAACCTAACCTAAACCGTTCAGTCGAGTTACTCTAACTTACTTATTGCGACCAATTCGGATCGTACGTGGTTGATCACAGTTCCAATCTAACCTAACCCGTTAAGTCGCGTTATTCTAACTTACTTACTGCGACCAATTTGGATCGTGCGTGGTTAGTCACACAGTTCCAACCTAACCTAAACCGTTCAGTCGAGTTACTCTAACTTAATTACTGCAACCAATTTGGGTCGCGCGTGGTTAGTCACACAGTTCCAACCTAACCTAACCCATTTTGTCAGGGTGCCCTAACTTAATTACTGCGACCAATTCGGGTCGCGCGTGGTTAGTCACACAGTTCCAACCTAACCTAACCCGTTTGTTCGGGTTAACCTATCTTAGTTACTGCGACCAATTCAGGTCGCGCGTGGTTGGTCACACAGTTCCAACCTAACCTAACCATTTTTTGTAGGGGTGCCCTTACTTAGTTACTGCGACCAATTCGGGTCGCACATGGTTGGTCACAGTTCCAACCTAACCTAACCCGTTTGGTCGGGTTACCCTAACTTAGTTACTGCGACCAATTCGGATCGTGCGTGGTTGGTCACAGTTCCAACCTAACCTAAGCCGTTAGGTCGGGTTACCTTATCTTAGTTACTGCGACCAATTATGAGAAAATGCCAGAAAGTTAAAAATGGGCTTCATTATTACAAAAAGCTTGCATCATTAGAAGGTTAATAAGTTTTTAGAGGATCAGTCAAGATTTCTCTTAATAAAGCCAATTCTCTAGAAAATGAATACACTAACAGGATCATTCATAAAGATGCTGACACTACACACTGATATAAATCACGAAGTTCGTTACTCCCGGTCAGTAAATCACGATAATTTTATCGTTTTGCTACAGACTCCTGTGATAAACAATATTGTCCGGATGACTCACTAATAGACTGGAATAGAGTGAACGTGATAATGTTAACTTTTGTTAAACGACTTCGGTCGTCGGTTATCGGTTTTAGTGTCGGTTTGACATTTCTGTCAGAAATCGAATCTTTGGTAAAAAAGGGGAAATTTGATGTCTATAATTTGAGTTTTCTCCTATTTAGGTTCCTGTTAATGAAATTTATTATATTAATACAAAAGATAAAATATAGGATACAATACTTCATAGTAGGTACTGTACAAGTTGTCTGCAAATGGGAACTTACTTTAGAATTTAGAATTTATTTATTTATTTGTTAACATAGGTAAAGAAATACAGATCTTATGTTAGATGAACAGAGCGCTATGTTATACCAGGAGGTGTACAAATATAGTGTGCAGATCTAGCTGAAGATTACAAATTAAAAATTAAATTAAATGACTAAAATATTGGAAATCGTGCATATTATCTAATTAGAAATAAATTGAGTCAGACCTAAATGAGGAATTAAAATGTCAATAATTAAAAATGTCAAAATTATTTAATGCCAATAATAATAATTGTAATTCTAAATTAATTCGTCATTTAAGTAATCGTCAATAGTATAATAACATTTATCAATTAGGAACAATTTCATTTTTTTCTTAAATTGTGTAAAATTTAATTCTTTTATGGCATCTGGAATTTTATTATAAATGCGTGGAGCCATACCCAGGACACTTTTTTTTACTAATGCAGTTTTACATTTATAATTACTCAAAGAATTTTTATACTGACTACGTATTGGAACATTTCGTACCATTGTCATTTTTTCAAAAAGGTTGGGATTTGTTTTGACGAAGATACTAATTTCTAATATGTATATCGCCGGTAGCGTAAGTATTTTCAATGATTTAAAATACGGTGCACAGCTGTCTTCTGTTTTCAGACCACACATGGCTCTAACGCACCTTTTTTGTGCCTTAAATAAGAATCCCTTATCCGGGGAATTACCCCAAAAAATAATTCCGTAACGTAGAAGTGAGGCTACTAGACCATGATAGGCAACAAGTAACGCGTCTATATTTACTTTTTTAGCCAATTGAAAAAGTGCATAGGCTGATTTATTTATTTTTTTACATAGTTGTTCTATATGAGCTTTCCAATTAAGGTTATTGTCAATATATATACCTAAAAACACACTTTTTTTACTTCTTCTATTTCGCTACCATTGTAATTGACACACATTTTAGGAGGTTCAATTCTTTGTTGGAAATGCATTACTTTGGTTTTCTTGAGGTTTATTATTAAATTATTCATATTGAGCCAATTAATTATGTCACTAAGAGTATTATTAATGTCAAATTGATAAGTATTTAAGTCCTTACATTTTACTATGGCAGTGCTATCATCTGCAAACAAAATCATTTGTTGTTTTATAACTTTTGGCAAATCATTTATGTAAATGAGAAATAAGGGTGGCCCAAGCACGCTACCTTGAGGCACTCCATATTTTATTCTCCTGAAATTTGACACATACGTTCGTTCCATTTTTGTTTTTGTGCACACTCTTGTGACTTCAGTACATTGCAATCTATTACTTAGATATGATTCTAGTAATTTTAAAATGTTCCCTCTGATGCCATAGCAATGCAATTTGTCTAGAAGGATTTTGTGATCAACATAATCAAAGGCCTTAGTCATGTCTGTGTAAATAGCGCAAATAGGAGTCTTTTTATCAACAGCAGTCATAACATTATTTAAAAGGTCGAAAATAGCCATATTAATTGTTTTATTTCTCCGGAAACCGTTTTGTTCTTTGCACAAAATATTATATTTCTGAAGATATTGATATAGCGAGTTATAAACAACTCTTTCAAAGATTTTGGAAAAAACAGGAATTTTGGCTATTGGCCGGTAATTTTTTATATGCGTCTTGTCTTCCTTTTTGTGGAGCGGTTTGACTATGACTTTTTTCAAGGCTTCGGGATAGATTCCATCGGTAATACCTATATTAATAATATGTGCTAGGACAGGTGCTATAAGCTCAATTACATATTTAATTACTTTAGTAGATATACCGTCAATACCTACAGTACTAGTATTTTTAAGCGTCTTTGTGGCTAATATAATATCGGATTTTAGAGCAGGCTGCATAAACATTGATTGCATTGTTGAATTATCTAACTTATTATTTATTTTAATGTCATTTGTTATATTATTCTCAATGTCATCTATATAGTAGTCATTAAATGCATTTGCTATGTCATTCGGATTTGTGAATGTCAAATTTCCTGTTTTTATTTTCAGTATCTGTTCTTTAGGCAAGTTAGTTTTAGATCTGTTGACTAGCTGCCATGTGGCTTTGGATTTATTTTGCGAGTTGTTTATAAAGTAGTTATTCTGTGCCTTCTGAGTTAGTCTAACAATTTTTTTATACTGAGAAGTGTATTTCTTCAAATCACTTTTAGCTTTTTTTGTTGGGTGTAGTCTGTAAGCCCACAGTAACCGTCTCTGTTTTTTGCTACATGTTTTTATGCCACGAGAAATCCATTTAACCTGTTTGTTTGTGTTTATAGTTATTATTTTCTCTGGAAAACAGAGATCGTAAAACAATGAGAAATTATCCAAAAAAGTCTTATATGCTACATTAACATCATTACTTTCGTAGACTTCTTTGAATGATAAATTTTGTATACATGATTTAAATTTATCAAGGTTCTCTTTGGAGTAATCTTTTTTTACCGTTTTCCAAAATTTTAAGCGACACGTTTTATTGACAGGTATTTTAAGTATTTGTGATGTATGGTCTGATAACATGAGGTCAATAATTTCCGTTTTCCATCCTTTTCTTAGATTATGTGCAAAGTTATCAATGCACGTTTTACTGTGAGGCCTAGTAGGCTGGTTGAGAGCTAGAGTCAAGTTATAGTTAAGTAGGAAGTGCTCCAAATCCAGAGTAGTCTTATTTCTTAACAGTACATTAATGTTAAGATCACCACACAATACAATTTTTTTATTCGATAATACACAAACTTTTTTTAATACAATGTCAAGTTTTTCATAGAATGTCAAGACTGTTTAGCAACATCTGGTAGTTCCCTGTACTGGTGCCCCTGTCTTACAAGAATACAAGTTCCTCCCCGATTTGTGCTTCGTGCAAAAAGAGCGGCTAGGTGGAAATTCGGAATATGCAATAAACTCTCATGTCCAGATATTATGAAATGCTCTGTTAAACAGAGTACATCTACAGTTGTCCCTTGATTTTCCAAGTTTTCTAATTGTACAGTCAGCAAGTCTAATTTGTTTAACAATCCAGCAATGTTTTGATGCATTACATTAATACGACTGAAGAAAAAACTGTCCCGTGTCTTCTGATTCAGTTACTGTCTTCATTTGGTTTTTAGTTTGGCGAAAGTCAGTGTTTGATGATTGTATGTCCATAATCATTTTGAAAATATCCTTAAAAATCGCTTGAATTCCAGAGTAATTTATTACACCCGTGCGTTTGTTGAACATAGTGTCGTCATACTTTAGGTTCAAGTTACTGTCCAGAAAATAGGCGTGTTCATGAGTGATAGTATCTAGATATAATAAATTATTGAATGTTTCCACTCTTGAATTATATAGGTAGTTGTGTGTGAAAAATTTGTACGTTGGAGTGCAGATAATTATATTAGTGTTCGAGACTTCTTGCAACATTTGTCTAATTAGTAAAATGCTATCAAAATATTTATTTGTTATTTTAAAGTCTGCCTCACCTATCAATATAATACAGAAGTCCTGTAGAGTGAACTCTAACAACTTTTCTTTGATACCTTTTAACAGAAGTTCCATAGTTCCATGAGGCGTGATGTAATGGCAGAGTTCATACTTCTCAAAAGTATTTTCTGCAATATGAAGCAATTTATTTTTGTTGTCTGTACTTAATATGCAAATTTTTTTACGCTTCGACTGGCTTTCGTCTGCATTATTTGTGCATTGGTTTATTGGTGGTGTCAGCTTATCGCTTTCTTCCACCACTTTCGGGTTTTTGCATTTTTTTTGTATTAGAGTTTTGTTATTTTCTCCAAGCTTAATTGTTACTTCATGCAGGCTTGTAGAAAAATTACTGTGGTTGTATTCGATCACTCAAAGGAATTTAAAATAAGAATAATTTATTGATCCATTATTAGAAAGAAAAAAAAGAAAGAAAAAGTATTTATTGAGACTCGCACAGGAAGATCACAAATTAAGCTATATAAAAAAATAAAAAACAAAAGTGAAATAAATATAATAAAAAACAGTCCCGACGAACGAACAGTCAGTACGAGCTCAAAAGGCTGCTATCTCAGCATGATGCTGCAACATTTAAAAATAAGTGTCGCAGTTCTGGTATTCTGATCTGGATTGGATCTGGCTTTGATTCAGATATAACAAAATAAACTTCAAAAATAATAATGTCGTATGCTTACTGCAACTTGAAATTTAACATATTTATTTGAGCATTATTCCCCAAACTATGCAATATATTGGGAGCCTGAGGTGCGTTATCTTAAATTGTAATTCGAGACATGTTTGAGTTAACTTAATTTAATTTCAGGACGTTTGCAAATGGACAGAATACTTAATTAAATAAGGATACTGAAATAACAAGTTAAAATTAAAATAAAATAATTCTAGATAAAGTTCTAGTGTGAGATTGAGGTTGTGTGTTTGTGTGGTTGTTATACTAAGTTCTCAAAACTGTATATGCGGCGTTTTTTTTTTTTTTTTTGTCATAAAACAACAGTTATGTGACAAGCGCGTACGACTGAGCATGTCCTTTTGAAATAAATATTCCTAGCGAAAATTCATCAGTATTGCTTCTTATTATCTTACTAGCTTTTGCCCGCGGCTTCGCCCGCGTGGATGTCGGTAAACTATACGTATAAACCACCCTCTTGAATCACTATCTATTGATCAAAACCGCATTAAAATCCGTTCAGTAGTTTTTGAGATCATCGCGAACATACAGACAGACATACAAACAGACGCTGCGTGGGACTTCCGTTTTAAAATATGTAGTGATGATACTGAAAACATTATCAGTAATCTAACCTACCGCCTGCCCGATATAGACTCTAGTACCTACTGTTATTAGAACTTCTATTACTTCTACCTATTACTCTTGACAATTCTCGGGACCCCGGACTCCCGGACCTTTGGAAGGCGTACTAGGGGCCGAAGCCAACTCGCAGAGGCCCGTTAGACATTTATAATGAAAAGAGGCACCAGCCGACGATTATTCCTGTTTGCACTATGCAAGTGCACCCAAAGACAACCCCGGGTTGGTGCAGGACTATGGCAGGATATGGAAACAAAAATATTGGATTATGGGTTTGCATGGGTTAAGTGAACTGGTTATCTACAATAGTATTGGGTTGGCTAATAAGTAATGAGCGACATACAACTATTTTATTTGTATTTAATTATTAAATGAATAATTGTTAATCATTAATAATATATTCACCGTCGTTTTCTACTACCATTCGCCATCGATCTGGCAAAGAGTGAATGGCGTCCGCATAGAACTTTGTTGGTTTTGAATTAATGAAGTCATCTATGTATTATTTCAAGTGTGGTTCATCGTCAAAGCTTTTTTTCCGTAAATTATTACTAAGTGATCGAAACAAACTGAAATCAGTTGGTGCTAAGTCCGGCAAATATGGAGGGTGGGGTATTATTTCCCAATTAAGCTCCAATAGTTTTAGCCTGGTACTCTTAGCAATATGCGGCCGGGCATTGTCGTGCAGGTAAAATATTTTGTCGTGTTGTGGACGTTTGCGATGGATGTCAAGCTTCAGTTTTTCGACTTGATCATAATATACTGTTGCTGTAATCGTAGTATTAGTAGGAAGGAATTCCCAGCTTATTACTCCATGTATATCCCACCAGACAGAAAGCATTACCTTGCGAGGATGAAGATCAACTTTTGACGTTGGTTTTCCCTGTTCTTTACATCCCAGCCACTGGCGCTTGCGCGTGTGATTAACATAGAGAACCCACTTTTCATCTCCAGTGACAAGATGATCTAACCAATTAAATGTGCGGCGGAAAGATAAAAGTTGTACACAGATCTCAGCTAGGTAGGTCAGCTGATCTTTACTTAATTGATGGGGTACCCAAACACTATATTTGTAAGTCTTTCCCAAACCATGTAAATGATTTTCTATGGTGCCATGAGAGCACTCGAGCTGAACAGCCAAATCGCGTGTAGTTCTTCGAGGATCTTCTTCGATTAATAGTTTTAATTTATCGATATCTATTTCCACGGGGCGCCCAGACCTTGGTTGATCGGTTAAGGAAAAATCCTATTTGCGGAACCGTTGAAACCAGCGCTTTGCTGTTGCTTCGGAGACTGCATCGTGAGCTATCCTTTGACATATATTACGTGTAGCTTCTGCAGCAGAATGCCCAGATTGAAACTCATATAATAAACAATGTCGTACGTGGGTTTAAATATCACTCATTTCTTTGTGAACTTTAACGCACTAACAGCCAAACTATCAATAACGCGCATGAGCGCGACTCGTTCTTTATACACCCTCTACACTACAGAACGTTCTCGAACCTTTCCGAAAATTCTAGAAATTATAAACTAAAACGCTCATTACTTATTAGCCAACCCGATATTATGGAAAGACTATGGTCCCTGCCTGACCAATGTTTTATAATAAACTAGCTTCTGCCCGCGACTTCGTCCGCGTGGCATTTATTGTCCCCCCGACCCACCGCGTCGCATCGCATCGCCTGCCCACGCTATTACTTCGTTTTTGCTTAGCGTTCTTTATGATGTTTTTATTTTTGCTCGGCTCCTAAGTGTCCTATCGTGATGTTAAATAACCTATATTCTTGTTCAAGAATTGGGCTATCAAATGTAAAAAGAATTTTTCAAATCCGACTAACAGTTCCAGAGCTTAGCGCGTTAAAATATACAAACAAACAAAACAACAGACTCTTCAGTTTTATTATTCGTTTGTGTATAGATACACAGATAAAATGGCGGAGAGTGATTTGCACACTCAATAATTACTACTAGGTATTATTAGTACTTACTGCACTTACATACGTGCATGCCAGTTAAAATGGCACAATGGGGCTGCCAAGTGAAAGCTGATCTCAGATAGCGCCACCACTATACGAACCGATATAACAATTTTCACACTTCAGATTTCTTATTTGAGTCGATTTCTTGACAATTTTACGATTTAGAACATGTTTTCCACTTGAAAAATATGTGAGTTAAAAGAAGGGTTAAGAAAAAGATGCGCCACTTTACGTGAAAGGAAAACGGACCAAATTGAAAGGTAATTTGTTGTTTCTAAATTCCTATATATTATTACAATTTTATGGTCTATAAACTTGCTTCATAGTATGTATTAGGTATATCAAGGAGTAATACAAGATGGATCAACTATATGGTGAAGATCTCTTAACCTCCAGTGGACTATTTTTTTTATTCTTTTTTTTTTTGGAGTTTTATACTATATGTTTATGTCAGTCCGATTAATCTTATTCAATACTCCACTAGTTTAACTTAAGACGACAATACTCGTAGTTTAAACAAAAGACAAGCTCCTTCACTGTTAGGGTTTGAGAGTAAAGAATTCATAACTCCGACCTGCAATGTGTCCAGATCTAATTTGTCCAATAATTCAAAAGGCATAATAAGACCAAGACCATTCCTTATGGAGAACATGGGCGCACATTAACATAATTTTAAAAAGGAAATTAAACATTCATTTGAAAGAAGAAAGAAAGAAAAATGCGTTTAATTGGCATTACAGCATAAAATAAATACACATTTTATTTAATAAACACAGAGAAGTGTGTGTCCGTTTTATAATAAATTAAGAGAATAAATTTAAAAGAAATGTTGTAACATACATGTGTGTGTGTGTTGTATTGTGATTAATTAAAAACTAATATAAATACTCAATATCAATGTTATTAACTACAATAAAATAATAATAAATCTATATTTAAAAGCACCTTCAAGCAAAATCGTGAGACTGCGTTGTTCTTCTAAACTATGAAACGTATTTTATACAGTTTACATAATCAGGGTACAAGACAATAATCATTGATTATAATTTAAAAAAAAAAGTAATAAAAATTATAAAATGGATAAAACATTATGAAATAAGTAAATTGTATTATATAATATTAAATCAAATCAAATCAAATCAAAAGTCATTTATTCTAACTAGGCTGAGAATCAGCACTTTTTGAACGTTAAAATTACATAAGACAGTCCCCCAAAACGCCCGCCCTTCACCACTTCCTAGTGCTTTAGCTGAGGAGAAGAAGTGGCGCAACAAACTCCCCAGCAGAAATGGCGGATATGTCGGCTTGAACATTCTGAAAATCTTTTTGCTGGTTTAATAAAAATTCTTTTAGTTATAATTTGTAAGTCGAGCAACTTTCAAATTACAAATAAGAGGAAATAGTTTTTGACGACCTAATGAAACTGAAAATAATCATTTTTAATACATACATGAGTATTTACCGATGTTTTCATAGTCACTTTCCTTGAAATGTTTATGAAACACTCTCGCCCCGCTTTTAGGCTCAAACTTTACTCGCCTTATCGCATTGAGCTACAATTTTTTAAGTTTCTCATCTCGAGGAAACTGGTGGCATCCAGTTTCTTTACAATTTGGTACACAACATCTAGGTATTTCCTCTATATTTGTCTTTAATTATGAATTCACTACTAATTCCTTACAAAAACTGCTTTTTTATTGGTCTTCGCGCTACTAGCGACTTTAACAGTTGTCGGCCCCATTATGAGAATTATTTTAAAGTGATTTAAAATAAACTAATTTATTTTTTGTTACAATGAAATATAATTAAGACCTACTTTAACATAGGTCTCATTAGTAAATCTTATGTTGTATTTTCTTTTATATGGTCTTGCATATAAAAGAAAATACAACATCAGATTTGCTTAATTAATTACCTAATAAATAATAGATTCTCAGTTAAATTTTGGTGTGATTATTATATGTAAGACGTCTGCATTAAACATGATCAAATGTTATGAATGGTTGGGGATCATATGTGTTTTACGGAATTGGTTAAAAGTGTCGGCAAAAATGTCAATGTTGCTGTTATTGTGGATTATATAATATAATAGTTAGCCATAAATCCGTTCATAGGGGTACTGCGACCAAAGTTTGTTCTGGAAACCTGAAATCTGAAAAGAATCTGCTGTTTAGTACATTTTGACGAATTATGCGAACATAAATGTACTGAACAACTGATTTTTTTTTCGCGATTTCGCGTTTGGTCCCATAGTAAAAGTTGTTCATAATGATGAGTACAATGAACCCTTAAGAGGTTGTACGTTATTTAAGTTACACCGTTTATATGTATATCTGTTCTTATATTTTTTTTTTATTTGAGATGGGTTTGCTCTTGACTCTAGTCTAGGTCGGAGTTGATAGAGACAAAGTCGACGATGGAGTTACCTAGAAGAAGTCTGTTCACTCTCGCTTTGAAGAGATTAGGGTTGTATGCGCTCGGAAACACAAACACAGGTTCTGAGTTCCACTCTTTTGCTGTGCGCATTATAAAAGACATTTAGAAACGCTTAGTGCGAATTGGTGGAATAACAACTAGTAGTTATAGTGCGCCTAGGTACGCTAGGTAAGATAAAGAGTCCACTTTTTGTAGCGACGCCGACGTCTCTGTCACAATGTGTGACCGTCTCTTTTCTCTAACTCAATGCGGGATCACGGTGTATTGAGTGTAATTCGTACTTCCGACCCATCACAGTAGCCCCATTTGTGTGCACAGCGGTAATCTATGGTCTACCATTCCTCTCGGGATATGTATGACCCGAAATTCTTCGTCATTACCGAATGTATTAATCATTCTGTATCATGTAGAGATAACTAAAGCCTGTTCACACAGATTACTGACACGCTTTGACGTCACGTTAGCACGTGACTGCATACGTTTTCACGTACTCGTCTAGTAAATTCTACCTGTGATGTCAGTAGCATGCGTTCATTCAACAGAGGAGAAATGTGCTCCATGTTTTTATCTTCCGACGTACCTTACCTACCTAAACAAGACGGGTAATAATTTTTAAAAGTTCTGCTATTCAAACATTAGGGAGGTTATTATGATCAGTTGAAAAAACTGGCCAAGTGCGTGTTGGACCACGCACAATAAAGGTTTCCGTAGTTGGGATGAATGTATCCCAAGGACAAACTTAACATTGTACTTAAAAAAACATGTTCTCCCATAAATTCCAACTGCAAATGTAAGTTTGTACGCACTATATTGAGATATTTACCATTTTATTTTAAGACCATAGACTTCTTATAGATTTTCCTGTAATCTATAGATACAGATCTATTTTCTGTATTTTTTTTTTAATTGTAGGCTCAGTAGTTTCTGAGATAAGGGGGTCGAATGGTCAATTTTCGTCTACTTTCTTAAATAACATGAAAGCAATTTAATTAAAAATTATAAAAAAAATATACATTTGAGACACTCATAGCAAGCCCTTTCATTTGATATGTCACCCAGTACAATTTGCAAAACTTTTTTTCAATTTTCTTATTTGCCCCCAAAATTTACCCCCATATTCAAAATTAATTTATTTACGTTAGACGTCCGTGCTTGCGTTACAGAAATACATATGTGTACTAAATTGCAACGTGATCGGTCCATTAGATTCGGAGCAAATTGGCTGTGACAGACGGACAGACAGACAGACACACAAGTGATCCTATAAGGGTTTTCCTTTTGAGGTACGGAACCCTAAAAATTAACGGGCAGTCATTGAATTTTTCAGTGGTTGGTAAATTAGTGTGATAGTAAAACATGAACATTAATTAAAAGAAAATTGTTCGGTTAGGTATTTCATACTACAACGTCATTACAAAAAGTACTCAAGTAGTGTATACATGAATGACCAGTAAAAATTTTGGAATGGGCAGTTAGATAAATAGTTCGGCAGTTCAAGTATAAATAGTACGGTAGTTCAGAATTGTTCGCAGTAACTAAGCCAGGACACCCCGACCGGTTAGGTTAGGTTAGAACTATCTTCTGCGCCCTACTGCCGGCCTCGCTACCGTCGAGGCGATCCGACCAGTGCTCGGCGAATGGCTCGGGAGGAGGCACGGCTGTCTGTCGTTTCGGGCGACGCAGGTGCTTTCGGGGCATGGCTGCTTCGGGAAGTACCTGTGTCGCATAGGCAGGGAGCTGGACGCTCAGTGCCATCACTGCGTCCACTGTCGGGAGGACACGGCGTGGCACACACTGGCGGAGTGTGCCGCATGGGAGGAGTCGCGCCGTGCCTTCGTATCAGTAGTCGGAGCCGACTTGTCGCTACCGGCCGGCCGTCGCTCGTTCTATGGCCGGGGGCGCCGAGTCGTGGGATGCGGTGATCTCCTTCTGTGAAACGGTGATTTCACAGAAGGAGGCTGCAGAAAGGGAGAGGGAGATTGAAACCACTCTCCCAATCCGCAGCAGGCGAACTAGGCGTCGGCGGACGGCGGACAACGCCCTCTTCCAGCCCCCGTAAATAGGTCCGGACGGACGGCGGACTCGGGTACGTCCGCCGCCCCTCATCCAGCAGGACCCGAGGCGGCGGCGCGTAGTGTACCACGCGCGCCCCTAATGGACGTCGCGGGGGGAGTTTCACACCTCACTCCCCCCGCGGGCCTGAGGTGGCCCGCACAGGCTTCGGCACTAGCCGGGGATCGTGGAAGGCGCACAAGTTCCCATGATCCCCGGTCCAAGAATGGGAAGGGAACACCGGGGTGGTTTTTAGTCAGTAAGAATCTGACAGACCCCTCTGACACCCCAAGGCGGAGGACATCCATGAGGATTTTCCACCCCGGAATAAAAAAACAAAAACAAAAAAAGGTTAGAACCAACCGCGCGCGAGCCGAGCGAGCGTTACTTCCAAGTTAGATTTCTTACTGACTAATTCCGATTTCTTAACTGCCCACACGTCCCGTTCAGGCACATTACTGATTAGTTGTTTATTATTTAATTACCCATTTAAATATCATTGTGACTCATTTTTAGGGTTCCGTACCAAAATGGTAAAAAGGAACCCTTATGGTGCGACTCAGCGAGACAAAGTTTACGATGGAGTGAGCTTACCCAAAAAACTCTCTGACTGTTCTTTCTGAATTTTTTTCTTTTTGCTTGGCTCCTAAGGGTCTTAGCGTGATATTGTCTAGCCTATAACCTTCTTCAAGAATTGGACTATCAAATGCTAAAAGGATGTTGCAAATCCGACTGGTAGTTCCAGAGATTAGCGAGTTCAAACAAACAAACTAGTATGATGAGTACAATACTGCCGTCATAAGGAAAAAAGACGTATCTGATTTTTTTTTTTAAATAGAGTTATTTACATATTTGGAATCAGCAAAAAAAGACGCATCTACTAGTATTTTTATATTGGCGTAAACTTAACGAAAACCTGATAATTCTTACTATTAAAAGACGCATCTGCCTTTGTATCTCATAGTTTAAACAGGACAGTTTAAGTTATTTCAATTACACGTTTTATTTCACTAATAAGTAAGTTATGTGTGTTATCATAGCCTAGCCTGTTGCCATAAAACTAGCGAAAGACTTCGGACGGCTACTGAGTTCGCATTGTAAAAACTCAATAACAATTCGCCAAACGATTAGATAATCTGCGGAGGGGGCTTGTGGCTAAGTAATAACAGCGGCACGGGTCGAAAGATCAGCTTAAACCACATTGGTTCCGGCTGTCATTCGTGTAGGATCTTTGACAGTCATTACGGGTCGTCAGAAGCAAGAAAGTCTGACAACCGACTGGTTGTCAAGGGGTATCGTATTACCCAATAACGGGTTGTGGAGGTAAGATAGGCAGTCGCTCCATGTAAAATGCTGGTATTCAGCTGCATCCGGTTAGACTGGAAGCCGACCCCAACATAGTTGGGAAAAGGCTAGGCAGATGATGATTAGATAATCTGCAGCCGCACTTGCAACCATACGACGAAGCAGTCACGACTTACTTTCAACCTAGACTTAGATACAAATTATTTCAACAAACCTTATAGTATCTATTCTGCCGTCATAAGGAAACATACGTAACTGACCTTTTTTTTCGAAATAGACTTATTTACATATTCGGAATCAACAAAAAAAAGACGCATGTACCAGTATTTTTATATTGGCGTAAACTTAACGAAAACCTAATAATTCTTACTATTAAAAGACGCATCTGTCTTTGTATCGTGTATTTTAATCAGGACAAAATATTTTTTTCTCTATTTTTGTAGATACGTCCTTTTTCCTTACAGCAGCAGTATTCTTCATTCATAACTACACAACGTTAGAAAATAGTGGACCAGTTTCATGAGGAAAACAAACTAACAAACAATATGTTTTTCTTTCCTAGAATTTACCTCTAGTCACAATTATATTATGATATTCTTGTCTGCGGACTGATTGAAAAACAACGTAACAATTATTGATTCATGCTTTATTTACGTCAAACGTCTCGTAATGAGAATGTGTCCGCGTGTTTTGAGTTTGACCTGATAAGTATTATGCAAAAGTATGAGGAAATATTTTGCGGAATAGTGAATAATAGAAACTCATTTTACCACTTATCCTAATAGGCCAGAGGAAAAGAACCTAGAATATCAGAAACTGGTTTATTATTGTAAATAAATTAGTAGAAATCGCAAAATATCTTCTTAGATAAAAAACCGTCTTACGTCTTTTCTCCGTTATTCATAAGCCACTGTCAATCTACCTTTTTAAACATCTTCCACGTCATCCCATACGTCTTTAGCATACGTCATCGGTCTCACTTACATCTCAGCATTCAGCTCTTTCACACATACTTGATTTTATTTTCTAGAATTTCCATCTTAAGGCCGGTTTTTTGATCCGTAGTTAACTGGTTAAAATGGTTAAACATAATAACTAATGGTTGAATTTTGGCTAAATGTGAAAGGCTAAACATGATTGTACTCATGTTAGCTCATTGATATTAAAAAATATAAACTAATGGCATAACTCTCACACTGTTTAGCCTTTCACATTTAGCCAAAATGCCATTATTACTATTTTTTATACTCATTCATGTTAAAAAGTAGTAACTTTTAGTAGACATTTTGGCAAACACATTTAGCCAAAATTCAACCATTAGTTACTAAGTTTGCTGACTTAACTACGGATCAAAAAACCGGTCTTTATGCTGGTTTTTACCACACATCACTGAACGCGTTTAATTATAAACGAATTTAAAACATCATTCTGTCTCTGTCAGCTTCAAACGAAAGAAAGAAACAGAACGATGTTTCCAACTCGTTTAGCGTTAAACGCGTTTAGTAATGTGTGGTGAAAATGACCCTTAGTCACAATCTCTGAAAACAACGAAACATCATTGATTCATGATGTTTTGACCCGATACGTATTATGCAAAATTACGAGGAAGTATTTTGTAGAATAGTGACTAATATCTGCCTAGCCTTTTCCCAACTATGTTGGGGTCGGCTTCCAGTCTAACCGGATGCAGCTGAATACCAATATTTTACATGGAGCGACTGCCTATCTGACCTCCACAACCCAGTTACTGGGTAATACGATAACCCTTGGTAAGACTGATTGTCAGACATTCGGGCTTCTGACAACCCGTAACGACTGTCAAAGATCCACGAATGACAGCCGGGACCAACGGCTTAACGTACTTTCCGAGGCACGGAGGAGTCTCGGTATGAAAAGATGGTCACCCATCCACAGACCAACCCCGGCAAGCGTAGCTTAACCTGATAGAATAGTGAGTAATAAAAATTAATTTTTCCTACTACCCTAATTCAACGGACAATAGCGACACCCGCCCTTGCTTCGCACGGTTTTTGCGACTTGACAAAACATCGAGATTTTTTTATTATACTTATGTAATTTTAATTACATAACATCACACCTTGTTTTCCCGAAGGGTTGGGCAGACGTACGCTTATAGTGTACACCCACATTTTGCCAGTTATGTTTAGGTCCCATGTAACAGGAGCGACGACGATTTTGACCCGAGAAAGGCAAAGGATTGATGCATTTGAAAATATCGTGGACTGCCAAACGCACTAATGCATCGATCTTAACCCAGCTTGGAATAAAAACCCGCTTGTCGACCATATGCCACCAACGCATTCTCTCCTATTTCATAAAAACTGATTGTGGTTGGGAACACCGAAGGCAAACGATCGCGCGGTCGTTCACCAACACGATGGACCGATCAGGTGAAGGAATCATCGTCCACTAAATTCAACACGGTGATAAGGGATGCGCTGGACAGAAGTTTGTGGAAACGGATCATACGCTCCAGATGCAACTCCGAAGCTGACCACGATCCTCAGACATGAGGGACCGACGAGAGAACAGGGGCGACCCTATATATTGCCATCAACTGGCACAAATCCAGACTCCGGGCTGCTCCTAAGAAAATCCAGATAGATAAACCCAATCACACTATAAGAAAGTTTATTATTAATGTATTATACCCTTAATCAAACATAAATGATGGTGATAACCGCATCAAAATCCGTTGCGTAGTTTAGAAGAACAACGCGGTCACACAGATAGACACGAAAAGCGACTTTAATTTATAATGTTTAAATAAAGATTATGGAAAATGGGATACATAATTGCACATCAAATAAATAATCACCTATCAATTTATTTCCATAATTTATCCATCAAAATTACTGACTGCACAGCAAATTAACCAGAGCGTACATACATAATACTCACACTCATAGCAAAATGACATGGCGACTAAAATTAACACCGAGGTTAGGTTTGGTTTTAAAACGTTTATACAGAAATAGGAGCCCCACAAAGCAGGGCTCCGTCGACATAGGATGCAAGAGCGTGCCAAGAGCACCGCGAAGGGGAGTTACAATAATTTATATTTCTCAAGAACGGTAAAAGGTAGGTTTAATGTGCGCTAGTCATTATTAGCTATGCACTAAAAAAAAAGCTTTAAGATACATAGCGGTGCGCTACGAATATAAATTGTTGCATATTTAGTTATATTTTGAGTATTTTGCTGGGCAATCAGTAACTTTGACTGGAATTTCGATTATTTTTGAATACAAAAAGTAATTTTTGGGGTTCCGTTTTTATTTTTCCAAAAGGAATAACGGAACCCTTATAGGATCACTCATGTGTCTGTCTGTCCGTCACAGCCAATTTGCTCCGAATCTAATGAACCGATTAAGTTCAAATTTGGTACAGTTATGTATTTCTGTGACCCACACACGGACGTGTAATGTAAATTAATGAATTTTGAATATGGGGGTCAATTTTGGGGGCAAATAAAAAAGTTAAAAAATATATATTTGCAAACTGTACCGAGCGATATATCAAATGGCTTACTGCGAGGGTCTCAAATATATCATTTTTATAATTTTAAAATAAACTGTTTGAAAGTTATTTAAGAAAATAGACGACAATTGACCATTCACCCCCCTTTATCTCCGAAACTACTGAGGTTAAAATTTTGAAAAAAATACAGAAATTAATTCTAGGTATAGCTATAGATTACAGGAAAACCTATAAGTCTATATGGTCTAAAAATAACATGGTAAATCTCTCAATATTGTGCGTACAAACTTACAATTGTCCGTACATGTTTTTCAGAACATGTTTTTCAACTACAATGTTAAGTTTGTTCTTGGGATAAATTCATCCCAATTACGGAATCCTTCATTGTGCGTGGTTCGACACGCACTTGACCGGTTTTTTTTATTTGCTTATATATACCACCCATGCAAAATTATGAGGAAAGCTGTTGTAGAATAATGACCACGCAACTATGAATGTATTTAAAATCCTTCTGCCCTTATCTCAATTATTTTGGTCAGTGCAGCGTGTCTTTGCTCTCTGTCCCTTCCCTTTCTGGCCATCTTTCACATAATATAATTAATTCATTGCTTAGTTCGCTGAGTTTGGATGGCCATTGTCGCGTTTTCATATAGACATTTAAGCACTTGGATCAACTTGACATCGCTGCAGAGATTCCAAAACAGATTGGTCCTTAAATTCAAGGTCGCTCTGGGAACGGGCTATGCTTGGAGTCTCTCTGAGGGATCGAATCTGCAACCGAGTGATCCGGCAGAGAACCAAAGTTGTCGATATAGCACACAGAATAAGCAAGCTGCAGTGGCAATGGGTCGGCTATATTAGCCGTTAGAACCGATGACCGTTGGGGTAGACGAGTACTTGAGTGGAGACCGCAAATCGGCAAACGTAAGGTAAGACTAGGTGGAGCGACGATCTTCGCAGGGTGGCTAGTAGCAGCTGGATGAGAGTTGCTGGAAATCGAGTTGAATGGCGTGCTATAGGAGACGCCGATGTCCAGCAGTGGACTGATGATGATTGCTTAGGTTTTTGGTCTTCCTAGAGCCATCCTCATTAATCTGCCTGCCTAGCCTTTTCCTAACTATATTGGGGTCGGCTTCCAGTCTAACCGGATGCAGCTGAATACCAGTATTTTACATGGAGCGACTGCCTATCTGACCTCCACAACCCAGTAACTGGGTAATATATATACCCCATTCGTTGATCCACGAATGACAGCCAGGACCAACGGTTTAACGTGATTTCCGAGGCATGGAGGGGGTCTTGGTATCTAAAGATGGTCACCCATCCATGGACCAACTGCGACAAGCGTAGCTTAACCTGATCGATCGACCCGTGTTACGTAGTCACAGGCCCCTCATTCATATCTACTCAAAATTGCCCTGTGATGTTATAAAATATATGTAAGAAGCATTGTATTAGTACTATTAACAGAACATTATTATTTCATTTCATTAGAATTTTTATCTTGAGCCGGTAGAATTTCTCGTGCATTTTTAAAATCACTGAGCAAGATTGTTAATGTCAGACTTCTAATATTTTATGCTAACCGTCTGTATTTTCAATATTTAAAAAGACGGTCTTTGAAATAAGTGTTATTTTTACCTGACTACGGCAAAACGTTAAATGTTTACGGCAAAGGGTTATGGTTTTAGCAGTATATGTATGTATGTAAGTATGTTTGTATTTACGTGTTCCACCGTAAGGCCTAAACTACTAAACTGATTCTGATGAATGAGGAATCAAAGTATTAGATTTTACTAACATAGTCATAATATTCTTGTTTACTAACCCACTATGGATGTTACATATCTGACATAAAGTTTATTTTATTTTTTATAGATTTCTAAATAATGCTCCGGGTGACATAAGCTATATATTATAAATATAATATATTTAAATAATAATAATATACTTTAAATACTTATATACTTTACACGTAAATTTCTGACCACGAAAAAAATTAAATTGAGATAATCATGACATGTTTGGTATCAAAAGAAAGGTCTACACATTACAAATACGTATATTATATCACAGTGAGTAGAAATAAATATTTTTAAATTGTTAAAAACAAGCAAATAAGAGACTGCGCTACGTACGACACGGCTGTACAAATTAATACCTATTATTATAATAAAAAGCATGATTAAAGTGATACCATACACTTGTCCATTCTTCTCCACACGAAACTACATTTTGGAAGGTGCGATTTCTAATCGCCCCTTCCGAAATGTAGTTTCGTGATCATTTCGTGATCCATTCTTTTTTTTTTTTATAAATTTTGACATTCAAAAGTGTCTTTTCTATTATGTGCTTATTTGAAATAAATGTCTTTGACTTTGACCTTCTTCAGAGTCTTAAGAAACAGGAATCGATTCAGATTTTATTCAGAAAATAAAACTTATGTATCTCCTACTTCGACATTAAAATGCTTCTTTTCCACCTGGCTTTCATTAATAACGTACCTAACGTAGGTACCTTCAGATACCCTGGGGAAGCAAAGGGTACGAAGTAACACAAGCTCTAAACGGATACGTAGTTCATTTAGACCCTAGAAGAGAACTTTAAATTGAAATAAAACACGGAAAAATGTTTTTAATATCCATGAAATTGGAATAATTTGACAGATAATTTTATGGTATTAATGTTTGAAAAGGATTTCGGGCATGTGGCCGCCGCGGCTGACGCGCACATGGCGTATTCTGGAGGTCAAATTTTCACACACTCTTCGCAGTAAATCAGGCTGAATTTCGGCAATAGTGCATCTATTGTTGGCATCCAAGTGCTCAATTGTTACTGGTTTATCCCAGTAGAGATGTGACTTTACATATCCCTAGAGAAAATAAAATAATGGCTTCAAATCGCACGAACGACGTGGTCAGATTTATTGAAATTAGTCGTTTGTCAAATTTTTCCTTTACTAAATTAAGCCAATAAAAAAGTTAAGTTGTTAGTAAACTAGGCGTTGGTGTCAACCATGGCATCAACTTCCCCGGAATCGTATTCAAACATTAATACCATAAAATTATCTATCGAATAAAGTCAATGTCATGGATAATAAAAACATTTTTCTGTGTTTTATTTCAATTTAAATTTCTCTCCTCTAAAAAAAACACCATAGACCTACCTGTGTTATGGTTTTGTCTATACTCCATCGAATTAGGTAATAAACTAAAGTAAACAAAAAACCACATGACGTGGTCAACCCACCTGTTCATTTATCATGCTACGTCACAGTTGTACTCTTCAATTTAGTAACGTTATAAATCGTTTTATAAAGGGTACGCATGATATACGAGTACAAATGTTGAATAACCAAAAAATTATAAGTATAGTTTGTCTTAGCTAAATCATATTAAAAAGCCTTTGTTCTCATATGATTACATTCGCAAAATATTATATTCGCAAAATATTATATTCTCGAATTATTATATTCTCAAAATATTAGAAGTACAATCAAACACAGTGAAAAATAAAAATGAATTTATTTAAATCAAAATCTCTTTATTCCAATACCTAGGCATCATGGAAACACTTTCGAACGTAATATTTACAATATTAAAATAAAAATTAATTGCAGTATCATACAGTATTGCAAAATTATTTGCATTAATCATTAATAAAATATATATGTCGAGGAGCTCGTGGCTAAGTAATAACAGCCGCACGGGTCGATCCATCAGGTTAAGCTACGCTTGCCGCGGTTGGTCTGTGGATGGGTGACCATCTTTCCATACCGAGACTCCTCCGTGCCTCGGAAAGCACGTTAAACCGTTGGTCCCGGCTGTCATTCGTGGATCTTTGGCAGTCGTTACGGGTCGTCAGAAGCTCGAGTCTGACAACCAGTCTTACCAAGGGGTATCGTATTACCCAATAACTGGGTTGTGGAGGTCAGATAGGCAGTCGCTCCATGTAAAATACTGGTATTCAGCTGCATCCGGTTAGACTGGAAGCCGACCCCAACATAGTTGGGAAAAGGCTAGGCAGATTGATTGATTAATAAAATATATATTAATTAATAATAACTGAAACTAAACAAATCCCGAGTGATCAAGTGCATACAAGTTTTCACAAGTGGCATCTGTTTCCAAGCACGATGATTGGTACAGCCGCTCAACAATAAAAATTGCAAAAGTATATACATCATGGAAAATTTATGGGAGCTTATTCAACGCCGCTAACATGGTTAAGCATTCTATCGATTGAATTTTGTTGGATAAAAAGTCTGTGATAATGCAATTATTTTTTCTATCATTTTCAATGTATTTTAAAGATCTTTTTTTATCAGGGCAGTGGAAAGCACTTTTTAGCAACCTTTTATTTTGAATTTGAGCTTCTACTTTTAATGCTACTGAAAATTGGAAAATGGTTGGTCGAGATGGAATTCGAGAGTTAATTCTTCTGTGCCATCCTTCCAACTGCATTCGTAGTGCGGTTCTTTTCACCATAACAGCTAAAAATATCTTTGGTAATGGTTTGTATCCACTGGTTATTAAAATAGTCTAGAAATTTCTGTGAAACTTCCGTCTCTGGTGCGATTTCATATATAGCAAGATATGCTTCTGGAATTAGATTGGGTGGTAACAGAGCAAAACTTGTGCACAACTGTGTGATTTTGCGACCTAGGTGAGTTTCGTTGAAATTCAATTTTTTACTCATTCTAAACACAGCATTTAAAAAATGGTAATAACAACCTTTTAGTTTTATTTCTGGATATACCTCACGTATAGCATTAATTGCAGCAATTTCGTAATCGCATTTGTATGAACTAATATTCATACGAAATTGATTTCTAAGTACAGAAAAGAACCTTTTGTATGTAATTTGTGTTCTTATTTGGTAATAAGCCATAGACAATAGGTACAAAACTAATTGTGTTTTGGTCTCGTGCGATATCAATATGTAAGGTGTACAATTGGTAAAAAGGCGACGGTGTCACCTTGAATGTACCATCCCCGTATACAATATCAATTGTCTGGAATAATTATCGTAGCTTTTGAGCATGTAACATCGAAAATATTATAATTCTATCATCCGTTTCACCATCATAATCATCAAATAAAAAAAGTATTGCACAATGTGGTGTGGCACATTACGTGTAGTCTTTGATGTACGGACATTCAAAAAATTATTTCTTTTCCTGTTCAGCGTATCCTTTTTGGACGTAAATGATGGGATCAGATACTCTTTATTTTGAAAAACTTGTTTTCCCAAGAAGTGCTTTTCAAATATTTTTGGAATGGGTTCAAAATTTTCGCACACTTTTTTTTTGCACTCCTCCATTGCCATATCAATTATATTTCTTTCAAAATCAACGCTGCAACTATGTTTGGGCTGTCTAACGACTTTCTTATCCAAACTTAATGTAATCGAAGTCTTGCACTCCCTTTGGTTGCAACATCTCCAGTTGGTTGTACCATTTTTATTTTTCATGAAGAAGTTGTATTTGTAACTGTTGTATAAAAAAACAGACTTGCCTTTTTGACTCGTTATAAACTTGGCTTCACTATCTTCAGACATTTTTATTTTAATATTTATTTATCAGAATGCAAAATTTATTCCCAATAAATATTTTTCACAATGTCTCATTATACATCAAAAACAATTGATAAATAAAAACTGACACTAGTACAAACATAGGTTTTTCATTGTAATCTGACAGGAACTACTAGCAAAGAGTTTATCTATTAAAACTTCAATATAAATGCACATAATATTATACGAGTATTGATGCATATCTTCAGGATTACCTACTACTGGGTGATATAAAATCATTAGTTAGATTTATTTTACAGAAGGTAGGTAAACCTTAAAAAAAGGTTTGTAGGTTTGATTCCCATCCGAGACAAATATATGTGATGATATCAAATATTTATTATTGTTTCCCTCAAATTAAAAACATTTTTCGCTGTGATTGTTCTTTGTGTAATATTTTGATAATATAATAATTCGCTATATAACTAACGCTCGCTTAAAAGTACCTTTATCCTTTTAATAGTTGCTTGTGATAGCACAATGCCTAACAATATGTGACGCACATTTCGCTTCAAAATATCCATATAAGTCAAAATAATATCAACTAGCAAGTTTACTTTTTCCTTTACCTAAATATTTGTAATCACTAGAGCGTTTATTCCGCGAGGGCTGGCAACATCGCATTTCTTCAGGTTTTACGTGATTATTTTAATACATTTAAATCAAATTACTATTTTTCTTAATATCCTCCATGGATCGTTTGTATTTATGTATGTTATTTTTTTATAGTTATTTTGGTATTTACTCATAAAAATGAATAGAATGTTGTCAATTTTTATGAGTAAATACCAAATTACAACATGGTAGATCTCTCTCGATATTGTGCGTACAACTCACATTTGCAGTTGGAATGTTTGGGAGAACATGTTTTTCAACTATAATGTTAAGTTTGTTCTTGGGATAAATTCATCCCAAATACACCATCATCGCACTTGGCCGGTTTTGGTTTATTGATTGACACTAAGCGATCTACTTTTATATTTACTTGAATATGGGAACCGTCAACCGAGTGTTAGTCCCGAAGCCAACAAAAGCCAGCTCTTTCTGATCCATACAATAGAAAACAAACAATACACAGTTTCAGTAACTTTTAATGAAAACTCTGTCGTTTTTAACTAAACGAGTTTGTCGAAACAATCACTTTTAGATTGCACGAACAACGTTGTTTGCGCCACAACACAATTGAATGATTCCATTTACGACAGTCCATAGTAAACTCGTATGTTATTGTATTAATCTATTATTGGCGAGATATATTAGAACGTGCTGTGATTTAGCTTATAACTCAGTTTCGTGATTATGTAATATAAGTATCAGGAGAGCCTCGACCTTATTGCTAAGGAAATACGGTCGAAAAGTGGTTCACCGCAAATTGTCGCGATGGCAACCTCAAGTTGGACTGAAGATGAATATGTCGAAGACTAAAGTTATGTGCAATGAAACACCTGGAAATATAAAAGTTGACTGGGTGACAATACAACATGTCCAGAAATACCTTTCTTTAGTCTGTTTCCAGGCGAGGCGAGATAAAGAAATCACAAGACAAACGTAGAACGCCTGGAAGAGTTACTGGTCCATGAAGGAACTATTCAAGGGTGAGTTGCCTATGGCACTGAAAAGGAGGTTCATGGACTTGTGTATTCTTCCCGTCTTAACTTGTGGTGCACAGGCTCTTGGTCTTTGACTAACATCCAGAAGTCCACACTCAAGATCTGCCAACGAGCAAAGGAGAGCACTATACTAGGCTTTCAATTAACGGATCGTGTTCGAAACATTACTGCGCTCCAAAACAAAGATACCTGACGTGGCTCAGAAAGCTGCCCAACTTAAGGGGGAAGCGTCAGGGTAGTCTGCGAAATTCAAATTTTCTTACGGTTTTTCAATTTTCAGTAACGTATGATTCGCGGCCGTAACAAATATGTAGTTACAGAATTATAATCATTAAAATCAGTAATAGAACTCCTTAAGTTAGTATAATCCTCAACGGTCAAGATTTCATGAAATAGTCATTCATTAGGATTACGTGGTCTTTAAGAATTGTACTGATCACTTTAATGATTATAATTATGTAAATACTCGTACATACTTGTTACGGCCGCGAATTACATTTTGATCAACATACAACCTAATATTGGCTTGTAAATTACAAAAAAACGTAAGAAAATTTGAATTTTGCGGGCTACCCCGATGCTTTCGCCTTAATTGGGACTGGACAGGACCGAGCTGAAGCACAGAACTGGTGACGTGGAGATGACGGGACGAGCTGGATAGGTTTCGTCAAAACTGGAAAGAGGACACGCGGACTCGCGAAAGATGGAAGGAGTGAAGGGAAGCCTTTGCCCAGGAGTGGGTGGGACAGAGTAAGCTATTAAAAACGAAAATGGTACATAGATGCACCGTCAAAACGACAAGAAGAAGAAGAAACAGGAAAGAGCTAGGTTTGTATCGAAGACTCTTTTGTTACTTAGTGCGGATTTCACCAATAAACCACGTTAAAGAGCTGTCAGTGTCATTATTTTCTTTGGAATATTGACACTGACAGCTCTTGAACTCGTTTTAGATGTGCTGATCGCGTTCAGTTTCGTTGGTGAAATTCGGACGTAGTGTAGTATTGATTAAATTTTCCGCACTGAAAAACACCTTTAGGCAGGCTTTGAACGAGTAGCGAGTAGAACTAGCAACTGAAAACGAGTTGGCGAGCAGCAAGCAGCGAGTGAAGGAGGGCGACAAGCGATTACTCGCTGGTATGCGTATGTACCAAGAGTGAGTCTCTCAGCGAGTACTCTGCCCGCCAAACGAGCGTCACTGACCGACTGCTCTCTTTGATAGCTCTTGTCGCTGCGACAAACGACTAATCGCGCGTGGTGTGAACAATCAGCGATCAACTATTTAATATATGCATCTGTTTTGTTTACACGGAAATGTATATCTATTGTACGTTTCTTGAGCGAGAAAATAGCCGATAGTTAGTCGCTTCCTCGCGGTGGGACAACTGCCTTAATCTGGCATATCAGGCATGGTTTGCACATGCTCGGAAAAACTGCCATTTACATAATGTCACATGGTTTAAATACTGAGTAGAAATTTAGGAATATTCAGGTTCGAAGGTATGGCTTTTCATATGCTAGCATATCTATGGAACAAAGAGCTTGGTTTTCTAATTTATCTTAGGGGCGATTTTTCAACCGCCGTATATATATTTTCACAAAAGCTGTCAAAACATTTTTCCTCCGAGCAAAAAGAACTGACGATTGAAAAATCTGCCTAAAAATCTCCAAGCCGTTTTATGTCTTTAGTAATAGTTGAATGAACCTTATTTTACACGTAGGTAATCTTGTATTTTTACAACACCACTTCACACAGCCATTAAGTTTTTCATCTCGATATTCCAAAAGTTTTTTAATTTTGTTTCACACAAATACGAAATACACGTCATGAATTCTGTATAAAGGTTTAATATAATAAACATTGTGAAAAGTTGAGAGAAAAGCGGTGAACCGAGGGAGAATAATATAAAATCAGTCATGCATGAAGAGTATAAAATAGCTTGAAAGTGGTAAAATTGTTGATTTAAAACGTCGATCATAATATTTCAGCACTAAAAGGAATGTAATGCGAATGTAAAAAGCTTAAGGGGAAAGCTCCAGGTAGCCCGCGAAACTCAAATTTTCTTATGTATTTTGCAATTTGCAAGTCAGTATTAGGTTGTATGTTGATTAAAGTATGATTCGCGACCGTAACATATACAGGGTGTCCGGTAAAGAATGGATAACCTTGAAATAGCATACCTTATGGCTGTTCTAAAAAAATACATAAATAAATATATCTCAATGAGTACCCAAGTCAAGTATACGATTTTTTTTTAAACAAAATACTGTGCAATTTCTAGTCACTCTATTTACTGCCTCCCTGTCGGCATAATCAACGTACAATATTATAACAACAAATAACCGATGGAATTCATTCATTTGTGGTCGTGGTGAAGATGAATTTAAAAAGGTTACAATTTTTTTCCTGGGATATATAATTTTTTTGTATTTTTTTTAGAACGGCCATAAGATCTTTTCTATGCTATTTCAAGGTCATCCGTTCTTTACCGGACAGCCTGTATGTATTTACAAAATTATGATTATTAGAATCAGTAGTACAATTCCTTAAGAATTCGGCGGCTTCGAATCTTTTCAAAGTGAGAGTGAACAGGCTTCTTCTGGGTAAGCTCACTCCATCGTCGACTTTGTCTCTGTCACCTCTGACCTAGACTAGAGTCAAGAGCAAACCCATCACAAATAAAAATTTAAAAAAAAATTTGATGCTTGTTACTTGAAGTGTGAGTTGATAAAATCTGTGTTATCGTATTGAGGTATCGATACCCATCACGTCTGTAAAGTTTACAAAAAAAAAAAAAAAAAACAGATTTTTAAACTTATATTTTAAACGACTGCCTTCACTACTGACCCCAAAAAAATTAAAATGTGTGTCAGCTCCGACGCATGACTGGAGTTTACTCCTTATGTACGATTGTCTTTGAATATAATGGGTTGATTTACCTCACACAATGAATACTGGTCGAAAATAAACAAAACATTTTTATGTTTTGTTTATTTTCGACCAGCGTTGTCACGCTTTTGCGTGACAACGCTGCGCTTGTATTTCACTCCTCATATTTTTTCCATACCGGGGGACTTATATGAAAATCGATCAAATTCCAAAACACATCATCAAATAAATTTATTTTTTGTTTTATCATGTTTACATATAGTTATCCATCACGTTTGCGAAATTTCGCTAGCTAATTTAATTTGACCCGGTATGCAAGTTTTTTTATGGAATTCATCGTTTTTGTCGATGCAAAATCCCATCGAACACACAGTTTGTCAAGATAAAAAAACAAAAGCCCATCATATTCAAATTAAACTAAAAACAAAACACGATCAGAATATCAATAACACCACCCTTCTTTGAACGCAAAAAGTATTAAAAAAAACCACAAGGGTTTGGTGTCATCAATCATCATAGTTTACACATCGTTGCTTCAAGGGCGATAACCCGACGATTCTGCAAGTAACAGTCCAATAGAAAAACTATATGTAAATCAACTACGCCTTGACATCCGATGCTTTCAAAAAGAAATTTAATTTGAATGTAAAGCGTCCAGTCAACGGTTTTTTTGATCATCCTTTTTATTGGCCAGACGGGTGTTTATATAAAAACTCTAGAATTTTGTGAAAAATATTGGTTTCACGCAAGTCTGTGGAGACGAAATGTGCAAAGTTTTTCGAAGTTTAAAAACAATAAATGTTTTGTGCTTTTATTGGTTTTAAAGCTGTGAAATGACCTTAAATCTGTCGAGAATGTATGGTTATTGATTGAGGTTTCTTCTAGTTGGAATTTGTTTATGAAGAGAAAAACAATGTTTCCAAATACATAGAGAATTCTAACTGCACAACGCTAGCCAACAACGAAGCTACTGAAGAATCAAGATCAAAACTCGACCCAAAACAATATCCGAAAACAAAATAGCTAAGTATATTTACTAACCGCTTATACACGAGCTCAACTAATAAAAATGCCAAGACGGAGATACGTCCATGAAGAACACCATAACCCGCTTAAGTACCAACTATTATGTTTCCGGAAATATATAGCGAATGACCACAACGAGCCAGGTTAACTGACGCTGCCATTTTTAAGGTTCCGTACTCAAAGTGTGCCAACAAGAGCCTATTACTAAGGCTCCGCTGTCCGTCCGTCTATCTGTCACAGGGTTGTATCTTTTGAACCGTAATAGATAGTCATAGACACTGAAATTTTTTCAGAGTGTGTACTACTATGGCCGCTATAACAACATATAATAGAAATAAAATAATTAATTAATTAATGAAATGCACCGACCTCAGCGTGGTTTGACCAGACTCGATTATTCGAATGAACCCAAAGATTCACACTAGCCCCTGTTGCCTCATGTTATATGATGCAATAGAGACCATTGCATATCAAGGAGTATACCGAGAGGTGCGATAATGGTAGGGAAGACATGCTGTTAGGATATGGAAGGGATAATGAGCCTACCGAGTATGCACCCTATAGTAAGCATTGGAATTGTGGAGAGATGGGTGACATCATTATGGATGGGCTCTTTTTACGACGTTGCCGCCAGGTTGCTTAAAGAGTTTCAGCTAGACAATAATGAACAATAGAATTTCAACACATAATAAAATTAAAATAAGTAAAAAATTAAAGAGGTTTCCCATACGTGTTTTTTTTTACTAAAGTATTATATATTTATGTAGTACCTATTAAATATTGTACGGTGGTACGTAACCCTTCGTGTGCGGGTTGGACTCGCACTTGGCCGCTTTTTAATCTGATAAAAGGAAACACTTACTAATATTACTTTTACGACATAACCTGTCCATATTATAATCTTCATAGTTTCATACTTGGAGAAAGTACTTAGTTTGAAATACTTATAATCAATAGGTTTGCCATATTTCAGGTAGAATATTAAAGCCATCTTTACTATTCTAGACAGAGGTGTAAGTATATAGGTGGTACACTCACGTTTCGCCAGATCTGATGTAATAGGGGCGAGCCATCAACCGGGCACAAATCAAGACTCAAGGCTGCTACTCCCAAATTTCGGATGGAAAATCCTAATAACAATTTGCCTGAACTGGTAATTGAACCCAGGGCCGCGGATCAGGATGAGCTCGTGGCTAAGGAGGAGCTCGGGGCTACGTAATAAAAGCCTCACGGGTCGATCCGTCAGGTTAAGCTACGCTTGCCGGAGTTGGTCCGTGGATGGGTGACCATCTTTACATACCGAGACTCTCCCGTGCCTCGGAAAGCACGTTAAGGTGTTGGTTCCGGCTGTAAATCGTGGATCTTTGACAGTCGTTACGGGTCGTCAGAAGCCCGAAAGTCTGACAACCAGTCTTACAAAGGGGTATCATATTACCCAGTAGCTGGGTATGGTGGTCAAATATTGTAAAATACTGGTATTCAGCTGCATCTGGTTAAACTGGAAGCCGACCCCAACATGTTTGGGAAAAGGCTAGGCAGATTGATTGACCTTATGGTTAACAGTAGGGCTTGCTGGGCGCAAGCACTACTGCTAAGCATGATCTATACCTGGCTTGCCACTAGACTGTGCTTCATCCTATACTTATCTTAACCATGATCGCTTCTTCATCACAATTTCATTGACAATTTTATTCCCATTAATTCATTCCCAAATCTAGTATTTTTACGACAAATAAATGATTATTTTATAGGAAGTATTTTCACGTGCCAGAAACCTCCATCAATTTAAATACTCTCATAACTTATCGAGTAGCTTTTCAGAGTCTGATTACCTTTTCCAGCTCACCCCGGAGTATAGAATACGAGGATTCATTACAACCTATATTAGGTTTCCGATATATTGGCTACAATATCCTAGGAAACAAAGAGAAATGCTACAGGAATTAACGGGCGCGGGCGAGGGATAAAGGAAATCCGAGCAATGCAATAAGTAGCTAATGGATTCCGTTCTTTGTCCTCATTGTTCGTTACTTTTTTGTTTTTGTCTTTTTTCAATACCTGCCTGTGAAGTGAGCAGGACAAAATGATGCTTCGAGCTGTGAGATTTTTTCATTGCAATTCAAGGTGGTTTTGCAATTTCGGCAAAGGACCTGGCTCGTCTTTTATATACGGGATGTG
The DNA here is from genome assembly GCA_948252095.1 of Dicycla oo. Lineage (NCBI taxonomy): Eukaryota > Metazoa > Arthropoda > Insecta > Lepidoptera > Noctuidae > Dicycla > Dicycla oo. The sequence continues at coordinate 7,237,716 of OX411710.1, read as the reverse complement.
AAATAGACTCTACATTTTTTTTTTGTGCAAAGAACTTGATATCTTAAGTAATCCCACGAAGTTTCAAGTCTAGAAAATAAATGCTTTCGGAAATATAAAATATCAAACTTTGATAAATTAACCTCAACTTTGGCACTGTTTTGATGTTTTTGACGTAATTTTGACAGCAGGTGTTGCTATTTTATAGAGTTTTAATAATGCGTTTTGATTTTGCAAATAATAAGTTGACGCACATTTAACAATTTCACAGTGATTTGAGTTTTTTTTTTTTTTGGATTCACCCAAAAACTACTAAAAACTACAAAAATTTTGATTTTGTGACAATCTAAAGTTATTATTTTTTTTCTGATGGTATCTGCCAGAGGTGAAACGAAACACAAAATAATTTGCAGCCATACCTCATTTGTTAAAATAGGTTGAATCCGTTCCAAAACCGAGTCAGGGCACCCTGATGCTACGTAGTCGTTTGGCTGATACCCCTAGAGTGTTTATAAAAATCCGGAGGCACGAAGGGATAGCAGCCCCCGCCCGCTGTAACAAAGCATAGGCACCCGTGCGAGCCGTAGCTGGCGACCAGCAAGCCAAAGCTGCGGAGGTGAGCATGGGTGCCTATCCTTTATTACGCAAGGGCGAAGGGGCTACACTTACCACAGCAACTAAACATAACAAATTTAACCTCAAAATAAGATTTTTTTTAAAAACATTAAAAAATATGCATTATATATATATATATTTTTTAATAATTACCTATTAAATTAATATTATATTTACTAGTTTGCTAAATGATTACATTTTTCAAAAAGGCATCATTTCATTTAATAATTTTAAAAATTTGGTCCTGTGTGAGCGAGAGAGGTGACAAAATGCGACAGCCCTCTTAAGTTGTTATTTCAGTTTGATTCTACAACTCGAAAAATTTATTATACTTAGAGAAAGGAACTTCCCCCGACGACACCTCCCGACTTTTTTGTTTTAAAATAGTCCGAAGGTTCTTACGGAAAAAAAAAATTGGAAATATCTCCCGTAAAATTTTCAAATCGGGAACAACTGATCGTCCATTTCTATGGGATTTTAGTATCAATTATTGAAATTTAGACAGGACAACGTCTATCAGATCAGGAACAGCTCGTGGCAAAGTAATAACAGCCGCACGGGTCGATCCATCAGGTTAAGGTACTGTTGTTGGGGGTTGGTCCGTGGATGGGTGACCATCTTTACATACCGAGACTCTCTGCCGTTGGTTATATAATAGATATCGTAATAGTTGTGTTGATTTAGGAACTTTTCCTGACCTCATGAAAAGTAGTAAAGTCATCATTATTTTAATCAGGTAATAAAAATGACTCCTCCGTGCCTCGGAAAGCACGTTAAGCCGTTGGTCCCGGCTATCATTCGTGGATCTTTGACAGCCGTTATGGGTCGTCAGAAGCCCGAAAGTCTGACAACCAGTCTTACCTAGAAGTATCGTATTACCCAGTAACTGGGTTGTGAAGGTCAGATAGGCAGTCTCTCTATGTATAATACTGGTATTGCCACATGGCAATAATAGTTATTTACGGCAGATTGATTGAATGTCTTGTATGGATCAGAATGTTGAGCCATAAAAACAATGAATGAAAGGCAATTGCATGCAGCCGATATGAGAATGCTAAGAGGGATGTGTGGTATTACGCGAATGGATAGAGTAAGAAATGAGTATGTAAGAGGAAATCTGAAAGTGACACCGGTGACTGAAAAGTTGTGTGGAAATCGGTTGTCATGGTATGGGCATGTGATGCGGAGGAATGAGGAAAATGTCGTCAGGAAAGTGTTGAGTATGAACGTGAAGGGCTATACGAGTAAGGGAAGACCAAAAAAACGATGGATGGACTGTGTGAAAGATGATATGGCCAGAAAGGCAGTGACTACCGAGATGGCGACTGATAGAGAAGTATGGAAGAAAAAGACATGTTGCGCCGACCACAGATAAATTGGGACAAGGGCAGGAGAATGATGAATGATGATTGAACGTCTGTCAGGTCAGCTAGTATTAAATAAACATCGAGAGTAGATAAGTAAAACATTTGTTCCTAAACTAATAAACATTCGGAGATCAACATTACAGCCTACCTACACTTTTAAAGTCTTTAAGTCCCACACTAAAGCTAAGAAATATTTTCGTAGATTTATAAAATTAATGGGATTGTAATTTTTTGAAACATTTGCTTGTAAAAGGCGTTATTTTGACATTAAAATGAGGGTCCCCAAGCAAACCTAACGATAATTTCTGTTTGTAAAATACCTACGATGTAACAAGAATTTTTGCGTGAGAAACGATGTACTAAAGACATCGTTTTTGTGTTCAATCTCCGAGCGTGCCCTCTTTTGCTCCATGTTTTGTATTAAAAGAAAAACTAAGAAACATCTAAATCAGACTCGTTTTAAGTAGAACCTAAATCTGCAGACCGTTTTCATGTTATAAAAATTTAAAAAAGCAACTTGGGAATTCATAAAATAATGTAAAAGAGAAGTTTTTTTTTCTACAAATTCAAGCGAGTGGCAGTGGGCTAAGAAATTAAGTTCTGCGATGTAATTATGTAGGTTCAGTCTAGTTCGATTTCAACAATTTTTTTTTCTCGTTTAACCCATGTTTTTTCACTGCTGGGCAAAGTTCTCCCCATATTTTTCCAATTTCTTTACGCTGTGCCTTCTCCGTCCAGTCCGTTAGGAACGAGTCCAAATCGTCACGCCAGCGTTTCTAAGGCCTTGCTTCGGGAGGCTTCTCTTCAGCCGCCCGATACTTCAAACGCCCGGGTGTTACCATTGGGTGGATCGCCCGGAGGACACAGTGGAGCATACAGTGGAGGTCTGCCCGGCTTGAGCGAAGCACCGCCGCGTCCTCTCGGAAGCGATCGGCGGCGGTCCAGGCCATGGTACGGAGCGAGAGTGCATGGGATGCCGTCACCTCCTTCTGCAAAGCAGAAATGCTCGCGAAGGAGGAGGCGGAACGCGTGAGGGACTATAAACATTGACACAATCATTGCTGTAGCACAGTGGCACTCATTACATCATCATTTTCCTGACGCCATTGATGTTCAGGCTTACATAACTCCAATTTCTCGTGCGATGTGGTTGGTCGGACGCATGGCTCATTTGTCAAACTTTTGCGCAACGCAAGCACAGAAAATAAAAGCTCTCTCAAGACACGAACGATGACAGACAAACTTTATTGTCTCTGGTTCGAGACGCGTCGAAATGTTGCCACATATTTTATTATTTATGTCTGTACATATTATATATTTTTATTGTTTTTTTAGGTTTATTTAGTTGATTGTGGTTATCTCAGCGTATGTAACTTATTTTAATGGTCTCTGTCAGCGATACACACCGCCGGGTTACGCTGAAAACCAGCGCCGTGGATTCGTGCCTTCGTGCACGGGCCGCGGCATTATGCTGAGCGTGTAGCCGTTTCGCGCGGTAGTGACGCACATTTCCAACAACTTTATTGTGTGTACTTATGTTTTTTGTTTTGTGTGGTTTGTTATGTTTTATTATTTTGTGTTTCGCTTTTCTTGTGTAGTTTGTGTGCGTCACGTGAATAAACTGTTTTTCTTTCTGTTCTTTCTTTTAGGGAGAGGCAATCTTTGCGCCCTCACACCCCTAGTCGCCGCAGGAGATGCCCTGGGCGTCGGGAATTGAGAGCCGATTCCCGGCCACCATAGGCCCGGGCTTGCGGACGGCGAGCAATGGGTAGCTCCCCGTGCGATAAGGACCAGGCCTGGGTTGTCGCCGCTTTGTGTTCCACGCGCGCCTCAAGAAGCCATCAGCACTACTACTGGCCTGCCAGGGTCGCGGGTTGTTTGAAAGAGTTACCGCGTATCTGGCACAGACAACTGAAGGAACACGGGTGGGTTTTAGTCAGTAAATGTGTGACACGCCTTCCCGCTCCGCCCAGAGCGGGAAAAGTTATTTGATGATTTTCCAGAAAAAAAAAAGCGTTTCTTAGGCCTGCCTCGGTGACGACGCGCGTGGCCCATCTGTCTGGATACATTCTATAGATACCCAGTCCCATTTCAGCCTCGCAGACTTGTCACCAACATCGGCGATACCAGTCTTGGAGCGTATGGTGTAGTGAATTTAGTCGGTACGCGCGCTCCATCGCTCTGGCAAACCTTGAGTTTGTACTTCTAAGCCTCGGTCAAAGACCATAGAAATAAATATAGATAAACCTAAATTAGGAATAAATATAAATATAGATAGACCAAGAAATAAATATAGGTAGATTATTATTTTTTTTTTTTTTGATGGGAAATCATCAAATAACTTCTCCCGCTCTGTTCTGTTCATATCGGTATCGGCTAATATAGGTAGATTAAAGTAAACATTTGTGCGCTTATAGATTGATAGTGCGCTTGTAATTGTATACCCTAAACCTGAAAGTGGGTACTCATCATAATAACAACATCAACCATGCTGATTTTTGTTTTTCAACATTCAGCTACTCCATACATTTTGTAGATTTTATTTTGCTAGGACCACCCTCACACCAAATAAACAACCCAGACTTAGCGCTGCGAACAATACAGTGAAGCATGCGCAAAACTACACCTCGCTTTGTACATACACGCTCACACGCACGCATTTACACCAAACTACAAAAAAACTACACCTCATTACGTGCACAATGTTTACGAAACCCGAAACGTGCGGCCTCACGTCACTGTTGACAGTGCTGTCTTGATTTTTTATTTAGTCCGAGGGACCACCATTCTAAAAAGACAGACAGTGATTAACGCTAATAAATTAAAAAAAAATAGTGAAACATTCTAAGATAATATAAAATAATAATATTACATAAGCTGCGAGCAACGTTCGGCAGTACCGAGCGCAGTTATTATGGCAATACCCCGACTAACTGTCCATTATAATGATTATGCACTACGAAAGGCGCTTTTACTGCATTGAATTTACAAGCAGACAGACAGACTATGCAAATATTAGTAACGTTGGTACATATTGAAGGTACTCTAGAGGTTTTAACCTGGATGGCTTTTTCATCTAACCTATTAGTGTATTCCAAAGTATCTAATGAATGTGTAAACAAAATCTGTACCTACCCTAATTGCGTAACACACTATCAATCGGAATCGATTTCTTTTTGACAGTTCAACAATGTTCATTGCGTTATTTACGGTACCTACTGAGAAGACAAATTTTTCGAACATAATAATATGAAGTAATGGATTAGAAATTTGCTTCAAAATGGTTCAGATTCCGATTGATACTGTGTAATACAGTATCAATCGGAATCTAGGGTGCAGGTCGGGTAAAATTCTGAAGCAATCTCTCACTAAAGGGAATTAGTAACGCATTCAACTGTATTTAGAAGGTTTTTAATTTATATTTCACACTTTTTCTAACAGTTTTTGTTTGATATCATTATTAAATTGTAATTGAAAAATCATCGACGAAAATGAAGCTTAATTTTACTGTCAAAAGGAAAACATCTTTAGTGCTCAGAGCTACGACGCCGTCGCCACGCCGCGCCGCCACCATACCGCTAGCATTGTTTAAACTGTTTTTGTTATTCATACACTATTTCATTATTAAAAAAAAAAACAGCCAAGAGTGAGTCAGACTCGTGCACCGAGGGTTCCGTACCATCAAAAAAAAAGTGTGCTATTTAGAGACATCGTTTTATTTTTCCTGTAATCTTTACATAAACTTCTATCACATAGAACAATTTCAGATTTATCTCTATGCAAACTTCGGAAATAAGGAGGGAACGGTTTTTCTTACATTTTTCATCAAAGTCAAAAACTATTCGGCCTAAAAAAAAAATTGAAAATGTGAAAATATCGTTCTTTCATATGATGGGGTACCATGCCCCACTTCAAATTTTGAAAACACCCTTTCGTCCGTTTCAAAAAAAAAATTCTTTCTTATTTGCAAAATAGTTAGGCATACGTCATCTAAAACTATTCCAAAGTTCAAGTTGATAGCATTAGGAGCTCTTGAGATATCCAGCTGTGACAGACGGACAGACAGACAGACAGAGTCACACCATAAGGGTTTCTTTTTACCATTTTGGTATGGAACCCTAAAAATAGCCAGGACTGCCAACATATGTAAAAACTTGACAGCACCACATTAGCATGTCGCATGACGTGACGCGAACTCATAAGATTTTCCCCTACCAAAAATCGCTCAACGCGCCTAAAGAAGTTGTCACTTCAAAAATAGAAAAAAGATTAGAGAGTCAGCTCGGATACTTGACAGGTTAAGCTACGGTTGCGATGTCCATAAGGTTAAGGTACTGTTGTTGGGGGTTGGTCCGTGGATGGGTGACCATCTTTACATACCGAGACTCCGCCGTCGGTCCAGTGTCACATCCCAGGGCCGCCAGGTCCATTCGTGAATCTTTGACAGTCGTTACGGGTCGTCAGAAGCCCGAGTCTGACAACCAGTCTTCCCAAGGGGTATCGTGTTAACCAGTAACTGAGTTGTGGAGGTCAGATAAGCAGTCGCTTCATGTAAAATACTGGTATTCAGCTACATCCGGTTAGACTGGAAGCCGACCCCAACATACTTGGGAAAAGGCTAGGCAGAGTTTATCTGGAATTTTCGCAGTAGTAGCCCGGAGTCTGGATTTATGCCTGGTTGATGACGATAGGCTCGTCCCCTTTAAATGGGATTTAAAAATCGTGCGAAACGGGAGGTACACCTCTACCCATTCCTTCAGGAAAGCAAGGCGTAATGTTATGTTATGTTACGTATATCTGATACTATTAAAAAACCGACTAAGTGCGAGTCGGACTCGCGAACGAAGGGTTCCGTACCATTTTCTATAAAAACGACAAAAAACCATGTCTGTTGTATGGGAGTCCCCTTAAATATTTATTTTATTCTGCTTTTTAGTATTTGTTGTTATAGCGGCAACAGAAATACATCATCTGTGAAAATTTCAACTGTCTAACCATCACGGTTCATGAGATACAGCCTGGTGACAAACGGACAGACAGACGGACAGCGGAGTCTTAGTAATAGGGTCCCGTTTTACCGTTTGGGTACGGAAAATCCCTATTTGATAGTCTACCTACGGCTTCCAATACATCAGGGAAGATTATATCGAATAATTAACTAAAAACGTCTTGTAATTAGCCTCCATTACGAGTGAGTGAACGTTAACTAATGTCGGTCCATTTTGCTTCATTGTTGCTTTGTAATTGCAGTGTACAGCGATCCTTATCGCTTATGTAATGGACGTTCGGTGATTGGACTAAACGGTCGGAGTTTTAGACTGTGTAAGTGGGAACATGAAAAATCTTGATCTGTCATCTGGAACAGGGATTGGACGAAACAATTAATTATCAAATCTGAGGTATTTCAATATATTAGGTTGGGGAAAAAGTCTTTTCGCATTTTAGTATGTATGAACTTGTAATAAAATCTCTTTGGCTATACTATTTGTATCTGGCTGGTTTTGGTATCATTGAAAGTTTAAATTTTAAAGAACATAATTCCAAATTCAAATTAGGAAAATGTGTGATTTTCATTTGTTTTTCGTACCGTCAAGATGAGTGAATCTAATGAAGAAATTCGATACATTTTAAAATTTTACTACAAAAAAGGTAAAAATGCAAGGCAAGCCGCGAAAAAAATTTGCGATGTTTATGGACCTAGTGTAGTGTCTGTGAGAGTATCACAAATTTGGTTTAAGCGTTTTCAATCCGAAAATTTTGATGTCAAAGATGCACGTCGCTCTGGTCGCCCTATTACGGATAAAATGGATGCCATTTTTGAAAAAGTGGAGCAAGATCGGCATATCAGTAGTTACGACGTAGCTGAAGAACTGGAAATTGACCACAAACAGTTTTGGCGCATTTGAAAAAAAACTGGGTACACAAAAAAGCTCGACATTTGGGTACCTCACGAGCTCACTGAAAGAAACTTAATGAACCGTGTACTCATTTGTGATTCTTTATTACGACGTAATGAAACCGAACCATTTTTGAAGAAGCTGATAACTGGTGATGAAAAGTGGATCACGTATGACAAGAACGTGCGAAAAAGGTCGTGGTCAAAGGCCGGTCAGGCTTCACAGACTGTGGCGAAACCCGGGTTAACTCGCAACAAGGTGATGCTGTGTGTGTGTGGTGGGATTGGAAGGGCATTATTCATTATGAGCTATTACCACCAGGCAGGACCATCGATTCTGAACTCTACTGCGAACAACTGATGAGATTAAAGCAAGAAGTTGAGAGAAAGCGGCCGGAATTAATCAACAGAAGGGGTGTGGTTTTTCATCATGATAACGCTAGACCTCACACATCTTTAGCCACTTAGCAAAAATTAAGAGAGTTTGGCTGGGAGGTGTTAATGCATCCGCCGTATAGTCCTGACCTTTCATCTTTAGATTTCCACCTGTTTCGGTCTCTTCAGAATTCTTTAGGCAGTGTCAGGATAACATCACGAGAGGACTGCCAAAACCACTTGTCGCGGTATTTTGACCAGAAGTCCCAAAATTTCTATAGCAATGGGATCATGTCCCTACCTACAAGATGGCAAAAAGTTATCGAACAAAATGGTACCTACATACTTTAGTTAAATGTAAATAAACTATATTAAAAAATGTTTTAATTTTCTTAAAAAATGCGAAGAAACTTTTTCCCCAACCTATTATTTGCTTAACAAAATGAGAACAGTGGTAGTCCAGTGGTAACGGCCTCGACTTACGAGTCATAGGCCGTGGGTCCGAACCCAGACAGGCGCTTTACTTTGTGTAAATAATTTCATCACCATTGCTCTCAAAGCGGTGAAGGAAAACCCGCACTGGCCCGCGTTGTAGATTACAGCCCACTCCCTCTCGAAGAGAAGAGGCCTGTGTACCAGCTGTAGGAACATTATAGGCTGATTATGCTTGTCAAAAACAAAAAGGATCTATGAAAACTATTTGAATAGGTACAGACGCCAGCCCGTCAAGCTACTACAATCTGTCAAATTTCTTTAATAAATGATAAATGATTTTTATTTCTGTAAGTAGGTTTATACAAACACTTTTCATCATGTTTTTTCTTTTTTTTTTAAACTAGATGAGGTCAGCGTTTCCTATCTGACTACGAGAAGAAAGGCCGAAACAAACTCAGAGGTCACAGTCTCTTATAAAGTCCAGACATAATCTTGGTCACTTCATGTGAAGACCATGTAGATTGGTGTCTGAAATGGTCTTTTGAGGAAAGAACCACACAGATTGAGAGGACCTGTCCAGTCAGTGCACACATTTGTCAGTAATCGCGCAGCTCACCTCAGAACTTAAGGAGCTCAACGATTCGACGAACAATACTAAAGAAAGGACATTGGGGTAGGCCGCATAAATAACTCAAACTGCCAGACCATGATTTAAAAAAAATAACTGAGAGAAAAAATAAAACATACAAAAAAGCAATGACCTACATAGTCTTCACATTCACAATAAATTAAAATAATATAATACTTTACAAAGTAAATATTCATGTCAACATTCAGTATGCAAAAATAAAAAAATAAAATAAAATTTGGAGCAGTTCAATCCCAAGCCTTTTTGTCCTCAATATAATCTTTAACGGTATAAAAAGCTTTCTGACACAACTTGCGTTTAATGAATGATTTGAATTTATTAAGGCTCAGATCTTGAACGTGGCTTGGAAGTTTATTATAAAAGCGTATACATTGACACCTGAATGAGGCACCTATTTTCTTGAGCCTTGTTGGAGGTACAACAAATTTGTGTTTGTTCCTAGTATTTATATTGTGGATATCACTGTATTTTTTAAACAATTTAATGTTTTTATGGGCATATAAAGAATTTTCAAAAATGTACTGAGAAGGCAAAGTCATTATATTAATCTCCTTAAATTTCTCTCTAAGAGATTGTCTCGGAATTAATTTATAAACGCATCGAACAGCTCTTTTCTGCAAAACAAAGATAGTCTGAATGTCGGCTGCATTTCCCCACAACAGAATACCGTACGACATTACACTATGAAAATAGCTAAAGTACACTAAACGGGCTGTCTCTATGTTAGTTAAATTACGAATTTTCCTAACAGCGTATGCTACGGAGCTTAGCTTTTTTGACAATTTATCTATATGTGGGCCCCACTGAAGCTTAGCATCCAAAGTTAAGCCCAAGAATACTGTGCTATCTTCAGGATTCAATTCTTCGCCCTTTATCAACGCGTTAGTTTTCACCTGCCTAACGTGAGGTAGCGTAAACTTAATGCATTTGGTTTTTTTTCATTAAGGAGTAAATTATTAACATTGAACCAGTGAACTACTTTTGAGATCGCTCTGTTTACATCGTCAGTAAACAGCTGCTGACGTTTAAGTTTAAACAAAAGTGAAGTATCATCCGCAAACAAAACTATATCATGATTATCCTTTATAAAGTAGGGCAAATCGTTAATATAAATAAGAAACAAGAAAGGACCAAGAATCGAGCCCTGTGGGACCCCCATTGTTACTATAGATCCGGGCGATCTTTTCAGTTAACGAGAGTAAGAAGATCCAGAGCGGTGTTCCGGATCCCGTAATGGCGGAGTTTCCTGATTAACGTTTCATGAAGAACGCAATCGAATGCCTTGGACAAATCACAAAAGATGGCCAAGGCATCGCATTTGTCTTCCCATGCATTATAAATATGTCCTAAAAGTTCAACACAAAAAAAGTTAAAAGTTCAATCAGTAGTTGAACGACCCTTTGTAAAACCGAACTGCTTGTTATGTAATAATTTATGTTTATTAAAAAATCTTTGCAATTGGTCTAAAATTAATTTCTCAAAAATTTTACTAAACGTAGGTAGTACTGAAATAGGTCTATAATTTGTGGGGTCTGAAGTACTACCTGATTTAAACAAAGGTATTAATTATTTTACTATATTTCATAAAGTCAGGAAACTCCCCACAGTCGATACAGTTATTAAAGATAAGAGCTAAAGTAGGTGCTACAATGTCAATAATAGACTTAGCAACTTCTACAGAATTACCCACAGATCTGCTGTCTTTTTTTTACATTTAAAGTGTGAAAGGTTTTAATAGAATAGAAATAGATTTTCAAATTTATCGCTAAAGCATTAGGTTCAAGGTTGATTGGGAAAATTTGACAGTTTCGGGTAGCTTGACCTGCTGGCGTCTATGCCAACAGTGTTTGCAGGCAACAGGAACTACGTGCCCCTACGCCTCCGAAACGATATTGATTGTGAGATTGTCAGTTTGCTGTCAATCCATCAAAACAGCAGCCCAAAGTTTGTGCCCGGTGGATGGCAATATGCTCCCCTATTACATGCGACAACTACGGATCAAAAACCGGCCCTTAAATATAACTAACGAAATGTTGGTGTACAGCGTAGTAAACTTCTGCCTTATTGGAGCGTTCTTCATAAACGAATACAATGTTGTCACTTGTAAGACAATCTGTCAATGTCAAGTATATATCATTTTGAGTTTGAAGTTTGGTTCATAACCTCTCTGCTAATGGCTGTTCACATGAAATAATGTATCAAAATCAAGTTTAATCTTAGCATTATGTTTAATTTTCGCCCTAAATCCATCATGCCTGCATGTAGTGATATTACGTGTATTGTCAGTTCATCTGTTTGAATCATTTTCACAGCTAAAGTCCTGTCGCAAAGCAGAAAGAATTTCGTACAATGACCTCTCATTACTTATCTATTTCGCTCCCGCACATATGTATTGCCGTCGCGCTCACGATAAGGGCGGTCATTCTAATGTGCGGGCGCGACGGCTATACATTAATGCGCGGGCGAGAGAGATAAGTAATGAGGGGTCATTATTTCAATATTTAAATAGTTTGTTAGGTTAGGATATTACATATATGTATTAAATATACAATAAATGCTTTCCTTACATTCTAAGCAAGTTTGGAAGGCAGAGATTAACTTAGTTCAATCTGCCTAGCCTTTTCCCAACTATGTTGGGGTCGGCTTCCAGTCTAACCGGATACAGCTGAATACCAGTATTTTACATAGAGCGACTGCCTATCTGACCTCCACAACCCAGTTATTGGGTAATACGATACCCCTTGGTATGACTGGTTGTCAGACTTTCGGGCTTCTGACGACCTGTAACGACTGCCAAAGATCCACGAATGACAGCCGGGACTAACGGCTTAACGTGCTTTCCGAGGCACGGAGGACGGCACGAACTCCTCAGAGATTAGCTTAGTTGGAAGACATAAACATTTGACAGTAATTCTACTTATAAATTGAATATACATAGATAAACCCGCGGGCAAAGCTAGTTTAACATAAACTTCGCACCCACGAGCACTTTCGGTGGTTTCACAAACGGGCAGTGCACCGTGAACCCACGTCCGATGCTCACACACAGTACAGAATAGGTAATGACGCCTAGTTTATATGCTAATTGTTAGTTCCCCGCTGGTGCAGTGTGTTTACTTACAGTGTAGGTGGTACGTCACTTTGTAACGAGTCGTATACAACGCTAGGTATACGTGTACGGTCTGCCCGAAAAGTTAAAAGGCATTAAGGCGCGGGCCCACCGCGGTGCACGGAGAGGCTACGCACGTGTATTAACCTTCGCTTTGTAAGAAAATGTATGTGGTTGTGTCCACTGCAACCCACGGAGAGGCTACGCATGAATTGACGTCATTGATACACGCGTGGCTTGCTCGAATAGGCGGTTATATAGTTCAACGCTGTCAACGTGGGTCTACGTTTCCACTGGAGTACACGAATATGACCCACGACTATGTACAGCTCACTTATCGCAGCGCAGTTTTCAGTCATACACCTTGTGGGCCGGACGCGTTTCATGTTTCTCGTATATATCGTATCGCGACGAAACCTAGCAATTGACAAAATGGCGCAGGCGTCGCTCGCTTTCGATGCCTGCGCCCAGGTGGGAAGGTCCCACCTCCCCACACCTCCCGCAGTGAAGCCGTGTCCGTGGATTGCAGTGGCACGTGCGTAGCCTCTCCGTGCGCCGTGCCACGCTATACAAAGTCGTGGGTCATATTCGTGTACTCCAGTGGAAACGTAGACCCACGTTGTCAAACAAATTAATACACGCAGCTAAAATGCGCCGCGTGCCCGTGCACAGCATGCGCCGCGGTGGGCCCGCGGCTTTAAAAAAACGTTAGAGCAACTGTTACTGGCGCCGACTCCCTTGTTCACAAACTTAACTAAATTTAAGTTCAGTGCATCTTTTTCTTTCTATTTCATTAGAAAAAGGACAGACGATAAATACTCGTTTAGTCCTGTCAACTTAAGATACTCCATAGACAAGTTTAGACGTGATTAAAAAATTGGCTACTAAAAATACGTCAATTTACATCAGGCGCTGACTAATTTGACAGGACCAAACTAATATTTATATTCTGTCCTTTTCTGAATGAAATAGAAAGAAAAAGATGCACTGAACTATAATTTCGTTTAGTTTTTGAACAAGGAAATCGGCGCCATTTACTGTGTTTATAAATTGCACGGCAGCGCGGCATTGTAATGTGTCGCAAATGTTCGCAAAACGGCGAGTTGACGGTTTCCATACTATATTGCGTAGGAAAGTGGCGCCACTATTCCAAAGATTAAAAATACTTGCATTCTGAAATGACTATCCAATACAGGCACACTGGGTGGGAATAGTTACGAGGAAATTATAGCTATTATTTCATTCATAATAGTCAAGGCCTAATCAAATTCTGTGCTAACAACTCAATTCACGCCGCTTCAAGAATGATGCCACCAATTGAGGCATGGTAATTTTTATGTCCAAATACTCTTGGCTTGGGTCATCGCCTACAATACTGTGGTCTCCAGTGCTAAAAATAGAACATCTGCTGAATGAGTTTAGTTCAGATTTAAATCGTTAGATTCGCCTGCGTCAAAAGAATGTCACACTTCTGTTTCGTTTTGACACCTCTGACAAACAATGACGCAGCGACTAGACTTGATTGTCATGGAAACGATATTTAATAATGTGTGAGTTCACTCTTCTTAGTATATACAATTTTTCGCGTGACTAGTACGGTGATGGCAAATCTAGCGATTTAATTCTTTGGTTTAGTCCCCAAACTGGGAAAATCCTGTCTTCAGGATGGCTTTGTCCAAAATATTTACAAAGATTGCGTACCTTTGTTAATAATTAAGGCTACGACAGCCCACCTGCGTTATTTCATTTCTTTAATGTTAGTTTCTTTGTATAGTAAGTACTGGCCCGCAAAATTTGTTAGCTGGTATCCGTACTGACGGCCAAAAAGAGCTGAGAAATGGTACAAATCTTTGCCTCAACCCTGGAATACTAACCATATTTTATCACCACGCAGTGATGATTATACTCACTAGCGACCCTCCTCCGCTTCGCCCGGTTTTTACGACTTGAAAAAACATCGTGTTTTCATTAATAAATGTATGTAAACATTTATTAATGAAAACACGATGTTTTTTTTAACTAAATATCACACACCTTCCAGAAAATGAATAAATTCTGAAAACCGCATCAAAATCCGTGTCTTTATTAAATGAATTCGGTCGTAAAGCGACCGCTGTCTATGTTGAGACTGCAGCCCCTGGTAGGCTATTTTATAAATAAATCGATGTTATAAAACTTTTGACTGACTAACTTCAGCAAACGCGTAAGACTATAAGCGTCTTCAACAAACAATCGATTGAACTTTCCGTCAATGCAGACGTCAAATTATCCGACTCCCTGTGGAATGCACCCCGAGTAATTAAAGACAAAATGGCTACCTTAATGGGTGTCCAGCACAGCACGAATTCTCCAACTTATATAGAGCTACTTTCCCATTAGTAATCTTTACAAACACGGGTCAACGTTAGCTATACGGTCGCGCTTCACCAGTGTTATAAGAACTACGTTTACTTGCCCCTGTTTTAGCACCAGGTATCAAGACTAGCTGGTAGTTGGGTCCTATTTATAAGTACAAACAGCGGCCAAGAAGGTGGGCATCCTAAATAGGGTGAAGCGATACTTTACGCCTGGACAGCTTTTAACCCTTTACAAAGCGCAAGTCCGATCCTGCATGAAATATTGCAGCCACCTTTGGGATGGATCAGCTAAGTACCAACTAGCCGCGCTTGACTCGGTGGAACGCAGAGCTAAGAGGCTCATTGGCGACGTAAAACTAGTGGATGGCAAGCTTGGCTCATCGCCGCAAGGTTGCCTGCTTGTAGGTCTTCTACAGATTGTACTTCGGTGAGTGTGCCCAAGAACTCCACGACCTGATTCCACCGGCCCCCTTCTACCATCGGACATCTAGACGCACTGCCAGTTACCTCCTACCTGGTTGATATTCCACCAATTCGCACTAAGCGTTTCCAAATGTCTTTTATAATGCGCACTGCAAAAGAGTGGAACTCACTACCTGCGTCTGTGTTTCCGAGCGCCAACAACCCTAATTCTCTTCAGGGTTTCCCTGGAATTTGCTTCTGATCCACTGTCTAGTGCGTAACGTGCTACCCTTGTGAGAGCGTGTTTTTTTTTTGAAATTTCGATTCGTAAGAGTAGTTTTAGCGCATTAACAATAATTATTGATTTTGTGTAAAATTGAAAATTGTTTTGTTGCAATTTCATACAGTGCAGAGCTTTAATAGTTTTACTGTTGTGTTATTGACAGATAATTCGATTGTGTATAAGTTTTAAGTGTAGTAGAGTTTGGTAGGTTACGGTACCTACCTAATGTGTAAACAATAGTGTGATAGTTACTTGCTGTTATTTCGTTGTAAGTTAAATTTGGGGATTTATCAAAAATGAGGTTTATGCTTGTGATGTGAATACCGTAGAGAAACTGCTAGACAGAATTATTGACGCTTTTAATAAATTAAAAGCAATGGCTATCAGTAGTGACTTGTTAAGGAAAGTAAGAAACAATATCACAAGACATTGTCACATGTGTGTTACGAGTAAATGGTGGACAAATTCAGCAATTAAAAATTTAATTTAGTGTACCATGATTGAAGTAAGTTTTGATTTAATGTTTAATTAAGTGTTTTTAAAATGTGAACCTACTGATAGAAAAGTCGCGCGGGCTGGCGGGCGGCAAGCGGTGAACGGAGCGGGGATACATGCCGTGCGCCATTTTCTTTGTACATTTGTACTCACATGAATGAAACTGCGCCTAAAACGGACGAAATGGGTGCGACGTTGCCGCTCTCACGTGCAGTGCCTACAAGGTCAGATGAGGTTAGTAGAGAATATTATAAAGGATGTTGTTTTAAATTCTGATTAGTTTCGCATTTAGTTTGTTTGAAAAATTAGATTTTTGAATTTTGATGTAATACCTAATTTGGTAATGGTAAAGTGTTTTCGTTGACTAGTGGGGATCGTATTTTTATTCAATGTCGTTATGTCGTCACCACCCTGTATACATCTATATTTATAGACAACATAAATTAAAGTCGCTTTTCGTGTCTGTCTGTGACCGCTTAGATCTTTTAAACTACGCAATGGATTTTGTTACGATTTTCACCATCATTTAGTCTCGATGTTCGTCATTGCACCCGTGCGAAGCAGGGGCGGGGTGCTAGTATTTGGATAAGAACTACTTAAGATCTTAAAATTAAAACAATCACAGTCATAATCAGCAGAAGAAGGAAAAATTAAATAAAACGAAAGTGCTTTCCGAATTTTAAAAGGTTTTAGGTCATTGAGAAGTCGCAACTAATTTACTTTTCAATAAATAAACTTCAAACAGCGATCGTTCTTTGTCATCGATTCGTTCCATTAAGGGGAAGCGTCAGAGTAGCCCGCGAACTTAATTTTTCTTACGTTTTTTGCAATTTGCTAGTCAGTATTAGATTGTATGTTGATTAAAATATGATTCACGACCGTAACAAATATGTATTTACAGAATTGTACCTTAAGTTAGTATAATCCTCAAATGTCAAGATTTCATGAAATAGTCATTCAATAGGATTACCTGGTCTTATATAGGTGTATTTATGACTTTAATAATTATCATTCTGTAAATACATAATTGTTACTCATATTTTGATCAACATACAAACTAACATTTTAATTTCGCTGGCTACTGGTGCTTTCGCCTTAACCTCTCGAATGTCTTATGTTACACAGTTCGACGTAAGAAAAAATGCTCCAAGTGTCTTAAGTCGGACAGTTACACTTAAGCGCTTGGTTAGGATTGGTCGCTAAATATCTGTAGTTGTGTTGCAAGTAGCAATATGTTCTGTATTTATATGAAAGAAATGGTTCATTCACTCTTAATTTTAATATTTTTCAACAGCAGCAACATTATTTTGAACGAACTAAAAAATAAATAAATTGCACGCCGGCGTTCGCAGAATTTTTATCGGTTGACAGAATAAGTTGTTGTGTCATGCAAATAGTGTATTTAGTAGTGATATTTAGTATGTTATGAATGTGTAAACATATGTGCCATCGTATTCTAGTGTAGTTTTAGTGAATTTTAGTGAATATATTTGTGGATTCGACGTATTGTGATAACTTTATCACACTTGTGTAGGTTATGTGAATGAATATTATCAAAATGAATCTGTAATCTTTATTGTAGAAAGGGTCGGAGGTAGGCCGTCTCTACCATACGTAGTAATTCTGTCAACAAGGTACTAGCTAGTTTACCAAGTTAACCTACCCCACAACTATCCGCGTCACCATATAAAACTATTACGTCCCCCATTCCGCAAAACTGTATCAGGATTCAACTCCCCCATCCCCAGAATTTGCATGCTTCTTAATAATTGCGATGAATCAATAGATATTTTATCAACAACACTTCAAAAATTCAAGCGCCGAGTCCATCAAAACTAACCACTGACATATTGACTTTTTTCTTTTCTTTTCTGTTATCTTTGTATTTACTGTATTTCTAAAGCCATGCATTACATTGAAAGTTTTATTTTTTGCACTATTATTGTATATTTTTTTATGTTATAATTTAGTTATTTTTGCATCCTGTGTCTATCACATCATATTGTACACTATGCTTGTATTAGTTGAATAAACGGTGTGACAATTGTAGATAAGCTAATAAATAAATAAATAAATAAACAAGGGGTATGTGTGTTATCCATAGTCTTGTGTAGTTCGTGAACGATGAATGAATAGGAGCCGTATCGCCGCACTGTACTAGAAGAAACGTTTCCGAACGCTCACTTGTAATCGGTCTAATAGGTCAAATAGCTCTTTTCGAACTCGTACATTGCAAGCAAACCGCGCGATCATATGTGCGAACGAGAACGAGAAAAGAAAAATACAGTCACTGATTGTTTGACAGATACGGCATATGAATTCATTCGGTGTCTGTGAATGAATGAGAACGGAAATAGCCGACGAATAACGATGCTACCCGAACCAGACCGAGTGCGCAAGAATGAGATGAGATGCGCGTTATTTCAATGCAATAATGTCTATTTTAGATTATCACCCAAACACGCGAGACGAGCTGTGTTCTATGGAAACGATGACCGTGAGCGAAGACCGACTAAAGCTATTAGAACTAATAGAATGAGCTAGTTCACTGTCCGAAATGAACTAGTACGGAGCGATCTTAAAAATGACCGAGCAGGCACAAGACTAGTTACCCAGGGTTGTGGAGGTCAGATAGGCCGTCGCTCCTAGTAAAATACTGGAAGCTGACCCCTACATAGTTGGAAAAGGCTAGGCAGATTGATTTAAGCTACTAGTTTGTTTCAGTATGTAATGAATGACTGTCGTGAAATTATAGTCCCAAAGTTGTAAATAACACAATATTAGCAGAACTTGACAACCTTCTTCTTCAATCATATAAACAATAAGAGTTGCTCTTACATACATAAATAAATTCAAGCAGAAGGCTTGAATTTATTTATGTATGTAAGAGCAACTCACGGGTGTATTATAGGCAGAAACTACAGAAAATCATCTGCAACGATCCTTATGTAAATATTTAATGTTTTTTTTTTCGTCATAGACGCACGCTGCTGGTGGCTATACGTATAGAATAGCTCATTCTGTAGTAAACATGTGCCCAGTGTGAGCCGGACGTACTGTACCAGACACATGACAAGATTGCGCTTATAATGTCTTAGGCGTGGTTGGTTAAGATACCACCTATCATGCCGCAGGTCGTGGGTTCGATTTTCATCCAGGACAAACATTTGTGTGTATGAACCAATGATATTATCAGTAAAAAGACGTAGATAGGTTATACACACTCCGCAAGTGGCACGTCAAAATGTGGCTAACTATCCACATTTTCGTCCTCTTGTCTCTTTTTTGCTCCCGGTAATTACGATATACCGTCCTACTTCCACGTGCCATCTACTCGTAATAGTCGTTTTTGAACATCGAATGTTGGGTAGGTAACCTATCTACGTCTTTTTACTTATAACGTCATTGGCATGAACATGTCTGTTTGTTCTGAGTCTGGGTGTCTAAATAAGTATGTATTTACGAAAAAAAAAGTAGTGTATGTAGTATATCAGATATCTGGTTTCCATAGTACAAGCTCTGCTTAGTTTGGGATCAGATGCCGTGTGTGAATAATGTCCCAGGATATTAATATTATTACCCACACATTATTAACCTATGACCCACAGACCTCTGAAAGATAGTGCTTGTTCACGTTAACTCACGGGCGTGGTCACGAAATATCAAACACATAGCATATAATGCAAGTGTTCACGTACGAAACGCAGGTGCGGTGGGCGGCGCGCTCGCGGCTATATCAAATATGCGAAGTCGTTTGTGTGTGTTCACGTCGAACTAGCGGCCTGCGGAGCGCGCGATTCACGCGCCACCTCAGGTACTGTGTTACACATGCTCTAAAATAGCATGCTAAAAAGCGTGCTATTGAGACAATCAAACAGCTATCCGTATGGAGCTGAATAAGATCATCATTTTGCTGGCGATGCAATGCATCCATCAGCTCGGCAAAAAAATAAAAGAAAGAGAAAGATTTGGGTCCGTGATTGGATATCTAGAAGACAGGACTTTGGAGCAAGTGCTCAATTCAAGATCAATCAAGATCAACCAGTTTGAACTTAAACACCCGCGCAAACGCCTGGCGGCCAATGTGAACACGTATTCACCAAGACCGCCGCGCCCGCGACCGATCCCGCGGCCGCGCCCGCGTGTTCTACGTGAACAAGCACATAGACATAAAATAACATCGTGCCTGGATTTCCCGAAGGGTTAGGCAGATGTGCACCTAAAGCAAGTATACTCACATTTCGCCAGTTATGTTTAAATCCCATGTAATAATAGGCGGTAGGATAACTTTCCCGGAAAATTAAAAACTTTTCACGCGGAGCAAATTCACAAACTTGCAGCTAGAATATAATAGGTACCTTTTTACACAATAACGGACTTTTGGTAATAACGTTACGCCTTGATTCCTCAAAGGGTTAGAGGTGTACATAATATAGTACACCCCCGTTTTGCCAGTTATAATTAAATGTAATAGGGGGCAAGCCTATGAGCCTAGGAGCTCGTGGCTAAGTAATAACAGCCGCACGGGTCGATCCATCAGGTTAAGCTACGCTTGCCGGAGTTGGTCCGTGGATAGGTGACCATCTTTTCATACCGAGACTCCTCCGTGCCTCGGAAAGCACGTTAAACGGTTGGTCCCGGCTGTCATTCGAGGATCTTTGACAGTCGTTACGGGTCGTCAGAAGCCCGAAAGTCTGACAACCAGTCTTACCAAGGGGTATCATATTACCCAGTAACTGGGTTGTGGAGGTCAGATAGGCAGTCGCTCCATGTAAAATACTGGTATTCAGCTGCATCCGGTTAGACTGGAAGCCGACCCCAATATAGTTGGGAAAAATCTAGGCAGAATGAAATGAGGGGGCAAGCCTATTGGTATCAACCGGGCACAAATCCAGACTTAGAGAAATTCCAGAAGGAAAAACCCAATAACACTTTGCCTGACCTGGGAATCGAACCCAGGTCCTCATGCTCAGCAGTAGCACTTGTGACCACTAGACCAATGAGGCAGTCTGAAATTGTAAAAGGTACAATTGAACCAATCTCAGAAACCAACGCATTTTTCCACAAAACAAAAAAACCAAATCGCAAAAATTCCCCTTTCATACCAAATTCAGGAGATTAATCCGGTAAATGAATAAAACAGTAAAAGTGCTTTTCCAAGGTCTGAAGTAATCAAAACAGACGATTCTCATGTAAATGTTGCGAACCCATAACCTTCAGTTACGACACTAGCAGACGGAATGGAGAGAATGCTCGATTTAACTCGGAACAACTCGAAATATAGACCGATCACTTGTTTTATGTATGACTGAACGTAATTCGGGAGGAAAAATAAGCAGGCTGTGATTTAGGGCCGGTTTTTTGATCCATAATTAACTCAACTAATGGTTAAACATACTTAGTAACTAATGGTTGAATTTTGGCTAAGTGTGAAAGGCTAAACATGAATGAGTTATGCCATTAGTTACTATGTTTTAATATTAATGAGCTATGAGCTAGCAATGAGCTAAATTTATTTCGATGGTCCTAGTTTATCATCTGTGAATTCGAGTTACGACTACATATACAGATATATGTAAGTGGCACGCCCTTTATTGCTGGAGGCTTTTATTTAGGTATAAAGTTCTGTTTACGTTTTTAGTTTTGTATTTTGTTTCTGAGTATAGTTTTAGATTTTTTTTTTTTGGTATATTGGCGTGTGCTTATAGCAAATAATTTAATTTAATGTTTTGTGTTGCGTAATGTACCTAAATTATTATGCGCAGTGTTATATAGAGATTCATTTCTTTTAACTGAACAGACAGCTGTGCTGCTGGGGAGTTTGTTGCGCCACTTCTTCTCCCCAGCTAAAGCACTAGGAAGTGGTGAAGAGCGGGCGTTTTGGGGGACTGTCTTATGTAATTTTGACGTTCAAAAAGTGCTGATTCTCAGCCTAGTTTGAATAAATGACTTTTGATTTTGATTTAACATGAATAAGTTCATGTTTAGCCTTTTACATTTAGCCAAAATTCAACCATTAGTTACTATGTTTAACCATTGGTTGAGTTAACTACGGAACAAAAAACCGGCGCTTAGGATTATGGGCGCAGAAATATTAGAGTTAGTATTCTATACAATTTAATTATTGTACACATCTTCATTCAGAATTACGCTTGCTGGTCTTGAAGAAAACAATAAAGCTGCATGAATCGAGAAGTGAATGTTATCTACCGACTTTTCGCATCTAAGGAATGGTCAAGAGGATCCGGATGCAGCCTATAGCCCGTAAGTAGTTGACTAGGCTGTATCTTAGTTTTATAAGTCATGAGTAATTCATTTCATAACAACATTGTGTTGAAATACTAAAAAAATAACATTACAATTGCAACTAAAATAAAATTCATTAAATACAAAAGTCAATAAAAACAATAACGATCAATTAAGAATTTAAGTAGATCATAAATAAATGTCAAATTAATAAAATCAATCATAAGTTACAATGTCATAATATGCCATCTAGGAATTCATCACAGAGGCAAAAAAAAGTCTAAGAGTTGTCGTGGGACTCTCGCTTAATCGGAATTGGTTTCATTTTGACAGTTCAACAACATTCATTGCGTTATTTACGGTGTTGAGAAGACAAATTTTTAGAACATATGAAGCAATGGATTGGCAATTTGCTCCAAAATGATTCAGATTCCGATCGATAGTTTGTTACGCAATTAGGGTGCTGGTTGAAACGCAGTTCCTTTCGCTTTTGCATACTTTGCGAATGAGAGCTGGACCGAAAAAACGCACAATAAAAGGTTCCGTAGTTGGGATGAATTTATCCCAAGAACCAACTTAAACATTAGTAGGTAGTTGAAATACTACTCCCATACATTCCAACTGCAAATGTAAGTTTGTACGCACAATATATATATATATAGATTTACCATGATATAGATTACCATGCTATATAGATTTACCATGTTATTTTACGACCATAGACTTTTTATAAATTTTCCTGCAATCTATATAGCTATTTATAGCTATTTTATATATAGCTATTTTCTTTACTTTTTTTCAAAATTATAGGCTCAGTAGTTTCAGAGATATGGCAATGATAATATTTTGTCTATTTTCGTACATAACTGTAAAACTATTAATTTTAAAATTATTCAAAAAATCTATATGACCCCCTCAACATAATTTGATATGTCACACTGAACAGTTTGCTAAACTTTTTCAAAATTCATTTATTTACGTTACACGTACGGACGTGTTCAAACCGATTAAGTTCAAAGGTACAAATATGAATTTCTGTGACCCAAATACGGATTTGGGTCACAGAAATTCATATTTGTACCTTTGAACTTAATCGGTCTATTAGTTTCGGAGCTAATTGGCTAGGTCAGACAGACGGAAGACAGACAGACAGGATCCTATAAGGGTTGCGTTTCTTCCTTTTGAGGTACGGAACCCTAAAAAGTATATTTTGACCATCACGGCACTTTTGTTACCCAACAAAAGAGTCTTGTCGTTGTCAGAGTTTAACGTGCAATAAGGAACTTCGTTCCAAAATATACACTTTTTTTTAGATTAAACCAAAATGTGTAAACTAATTAAACTAGAGAAGTCTAGTTTAATTAGTTTACACATCATTGTAGAAGTTGCAACAATCGCCATGGGAAATTACCGACAGCACTTTAATTGTTACGTAATTGACTCCAACTTAATTTGAATAGTTAATTATCTATTGAAGTATCGTTGAAACAAGACTGCAATGCAATTCATACAACCAATTTGTACCAGTCATTATCTAGTGTTCTAATTACAAAAAACCATTGTCACCGTGCAAAAAGTCGGTATTAGTCGTATTCTGTAAAAAATCTCACCGGGAAAACTTAGGTAAAGTGAGTGTGCTGATGACAATATTAATTTTGTTATAGATTTTTAATCTCGTAGCTAAGTAATAAAAGCCGCACGGGTCGATCCATCAGGTTAAGCTACGCTTGCCAGGGTTGGTCCGTGGATGGGTGACCATCTTTACATACCGAGACTCCTCCGTGCCTCGGAAAGCACGTTAAGCCGTTGGTCCCGGCTGTCACTCGTAAATCTTTACTGACAACCAGTCTTACCAAAGGGTATCGTATTACCCAGTAACTGGGTTGTGGAGGTCAGATAGACAGTCGCTCCATGTAAAATACTGGTATTCGGAAGCCGACCCCAACATAGTTGGGAAAAGGCAGTCAGATTGATTGAGATTTTGTAATGAAATATTGAAATAGATTTAGTTTTTAAAAACACGCAAAGCCAAATATTATGCCGTTTGATGAGATACACAGTGGTAATGGCTACAATTTTAAACAAAGGCGAACACTGTTTTTTGTGCAATTTAATTCATCATCCGTTCATAACGAAGGACAACAACGTGAGGAAACCAGAAGCAACCCGTACAGGGCCTGCGTGGTGGATTACGTAATTTGTGCAATCAAAATAAAATAAATCAAGATCAGCAGTTTACTTTTATTGTAAAAATATCACGAATGAGGAAAAACTTCGTCAACATTTTTAATTGCATCTGCAAGAAGTTTACAGATAAGATTTGTAGTTTTTACAAGGGCGTGCAGCATGCTCTTCGACATAAGGGTGTGTCCACATCTGGCGAATGTGCCGCGAATGCGCCGCTAGCGACGCGCTCGCGAGCTGCGTGCGTGCATTTCAAGTTCGCGCGCCGTTCATGTGTGTCACTCAGTGATATCATGGAGTGGAACTGTGCAAGCCTTGCGTGAGTTGCGCTAAAAAGGCGCACCAAACAATTGCAGTAACTGCACGAGCAGCTTGTGAGCGGGTCGCGAGCGGTGCATTCATGGCGCAATCGCTAGATGTGGATACACCCCAGATAACGAACTTGCTTGCAACTCATAATCAACGTCATTGAATTCAAAAACTGCAACAAATGTCAAAAATAGCTGTTACAAACACGGGTTCGAGGTTGCCTGCGCGGCTAGCTTATACCACGTGACACTGCACTTGTTGTTGTAGAGGCAATCGTGACGTGGGAGTTGCGTTTCATATTCATTGTGTTTTTGCAACTTCAAATGCGTAATTTGTTAAGAAAAATCGGACATCCAGATAGTGTTTGTTTCGAAAAATGTTTAATAATAACACTTGAAACTCGGTTTCGTAAAAAAGTGAAAAAAAATTGCGACTTTGACCTGAAATATCTCCAGAACAAGTACGTGGATTCGTCGAGAGTTTATCTATGTCGAGACTGCCGCCCCAGGGGCTGCAGTCTCGACATAGATAGCGATCGCTTTAAGACTGAATTTGGTCGCAAAGTCCTAAAGAGGAGATTTTTTCGTGCTTATCAAACAATTTTGACTGTCTAGGGACTCTAAAGCGATCGCTAACTATGTCGAGACTCCAGCCCCAGAAGGCGAACCAGTATCGCTACCGAGCGCGCCAGCGATAACGCTTATATCTGAATAGGCCTTTATTGGTTTAATTCAACAGTCTCCAGTCAGACATGAACATATTAGATTATCGGCTACACGTGCGGGTCTCATCTTATTCTTTTATGTTTTGGTGGAACGGCCGATATTAAGAATGAAATAGACAAAGGACATTATTTTATTAGTTTGAATTGTATTTTGGCAATTTGGACGTGATTTGGACCGTGTTATACAGAAGGCAGCCATGTCGGGAAATGTACAAACAGAGTCATAAACATTTTTCTGACGTTGGTTGCATTATGGATGCATGGACATGGCTGCATTTGACGGCTCATATCTCCGTGATAAACAGAGATATCGATATGGCTGTTTTCGCAAAAAATCTTGTATCTCGCAATTAGTATGCTGTGTTTATAACTCATTTTTGGGAAAAGTGCCGTATGGCTGCTTCCTGCATAACTAGGTTCATTTTACCATGTGATGTGTGTGTTCTGCCAAATATCTGAAATAAGAAGTCATAGAGAAAAATACTCAAAGGAGGCTCAAATTCTTAAGCCAAGAGCACATTACAGCCACAACGGGCCGTAGCGCAACGCATTTTCATACTAAAAATTGTGGTGCGGCCCACTTGTGGTGTGCATTATCTAGAGAGAAAAATCATAGAAAATGTACGACTGATGAAGGAGTCTGTGCAAGCCTTAACATTGTATCATTCGATTTTTGAACCTTTAATTTCTCTTGCCGGTGGTTTTATTAAAAAAAAAACTATAGTTTGTCGCTAGTTGTTCTTGTAGATCGTGAGTTTTAAGCGCGAGTTCTCTGATATCTATTACATTTATTGGTTTAGTTACCAAGAGTTCGTGATATCGAAGATTAAAAATAAACATTACAATCAACATCAGTTATTTTATCTCGTTTACTTTTTATGACATAATCTTTTTAAAGGGAACGGTTAGGTAGCAAATTTTTTTTTTTAATTTTATCTATTTTATTGTATGCCATGGCCTACAGTTTTTCTTATAATTTTAACTTTCGTCACAATTAGACCGTACCATCCTATCTGACATTTGATTCAACTAAAATTAAACCCTTTGTTACTTATGTATTTGAGAACGTAGAATAGCTGTATCTACCAATTTGGTTTTTTATTTTAATTGTTTATTCTCCAATTAACTTTTTCCAAAATAACGTTTATTTTTTACTAATGTTACTATTTGCTACACAGTATTCTCACAAAACTCTGTAACTAGACTAGACTCCTGTCCAGGTACAATTTGTAATCGTATTTTATACTGTAACACTTTCAAAGTTGGCGAGAGTTTCATTAATATTAATGCAAATCTTGACTGGAACTAATGTCGCCTTTGTCTGGTTCTATTTTTAAATCAAAATTTTTCCTTTCTACATTATATCAAACATAAGAATAGGTACCTATATTGTTTAAGATGGTCAGTTCCTTTAGCTCAAGATCGGCATTATATATTATTAATTTTTGTCTCTGCCCTGGACCGCTAACTAATTCAAAATAATAATAATAACCTGGGACATTATTCACACACGGTCATCTGATCCCAAACTAAGCAGAGCTTGTACTATGGAAACCAGATAACTATATACTACTTTTTGTTTTGTAAATACATACTTATATAGATAATTATACCCAGACTCAGAACTAACAGACAAATGTTGACATGCACACAAATGTTTGTCCTGTATGGGAATCGAACCCACGACCTGCGGCATGATAGGTGGTATCTTAACCTACCACGCCAACTGGCCTGTCTCAAAATCAAAAGTCATTTATTCAAACTAGGCTGAGAATCAGCACTTTTTGAACGTCAAAATTACATAAGACAGTCCCCCAAAACGCCCGTCCTTCACCACTTCCTAGTGCTTTAGCTGGAGAGAAGAAGTGGCGCAACGAACTCCCCAGCAGCACAGCTGTCTGTTCGCGACAATAATATATATAACAGCTAGTATATTATAACAACACTGCTATGACTAAACCTCTTGCTGTGTTGTCTGTTTTTATACCTACAAAAATACCATCCAAATAACCGACTTCTGGTGAATTTTCAAAAAAAAAAACTGTAATTTAAACCTTGTCCGTGTAAAAAAGAAAATTAGCCAAATAAGTGCAACCGTTCTGAAGTGATGAGCGTATATCTATACATTCGGCAGTTGATTTTCATTTATATAGAAGATTTGTTATGTTCGCGAATCATATGATATTATAATTAAAAATTCTGTAAATATTATGTATTTACGTACAGAATTATAATCATTACAATAATGAATGCATCTCTCTAAGTTAGAAATGGTGTCAAATGTCATGATTTCATGAGAAAGTCATTCAATAGACCAATTCTAACTTAAATAGATGTATTAATGATTCTAATGATTATCTCACTGTATATGTGAAAGTTTGTGAAGATGTTTGTTACTCAATCACGGTAGAACGGCTGAACGGATCTGGATGAAATTTAGCACAGAGATAGATTATAGTCTGGAATAGCACAAAGCTGCAGCTGCCAGCTGCATTCTTACCTGCATTATTTTCAGGAAAACCACCATGATTTACAAAGTTATCTGCTCAAAGATGACACAGCTATTTACCGTATCTACATAGTATTTAGGTAATAACTTATAAAACGCTGCTAAAGAGAGACCTCCTTTCAGGTTTTGTTTCTTTCTTATAAATTGCAAAATAGTTGGGCAAACGTCATCTAAAACTATTCCAAATTTCAAGTTGACAGCATTAGTAGTTCTTGAGATATCCAGCTGTGACAGACAGACAGACAGACTGAGTCGCACCATAAGGGTTCCTTGTTACCATTTTGGTACGGAACCCTAAAAATGACGTTAGAAGATGACGGTTGAGAAGGCGGGGCCAGCATCGTGGGCAGACGATGTTTGCATAGAATATTCGGAGATCTACTGTAAATTAAGGTAACCTATTAGTTTTATTGCAAATATTAGAATAGTATATAAATAGTCATATTATAAGGAGAATAGGAGATGTGATGGTATGGTGTAGAGATTGAATTTTATGTTAGTTAGTTAGTTATTTATTTTATAAACAAACATACATTTGTGTCGAAATATTAATACACCTTAACAAAAAAAAAAAAAAAATAACAAGGGTACATAAATGTCAATTTTGTTAATTATTACATGTCATGATATTATTATTGATAAATGAAATTATTGCACGACATTCTAAAATTAATAATTTACCAATAATTAAGTTGACAAAGATATTAAATGAGTGACTGTATATCTTGGTGTTTCATGTTATTTACCTATTCCCTGAGATATCGTAAATGCAGTTTATACTTTGTGAAATTGGTGTAACGACTTTAAGATACATTTATCTAGCTGTTCTAAAGTAAGGGAATCCTCTCTTACAATAAGTAAATTGTAATATAATATCTGCTATTGACGTATATGGAGTATAATATTGTATATATTTTGCGGACAATAGGGATGAACAGACATAGAGGAAGGAAGCAAATGTTAGAATATACAAAATAACTGTTTGACAATATTTTCTTAATACTGTGACTGGTGACGGAAGTACCTTACAAGTGCAAATGTTCACTGTACCTAACTGCAAACTTAGTTCTTTCTCATATGTATTGTCAACGGGATTTATACTAAGTAACTAGGTACAAAAAGTCAAGAAATTATAAAAAAGCCAGTCAGATCTTAGTTTCAGCTGTTAAGGTTGGAAATGAGCGTCTGGAGATCATGGACACGCCACAATTGCGGCGATAAGTCCCCTTTTTGAGGAGTGCTTGGAAAGGCGCAACGGCGTCGTCACCTTCCGCCTGACGGAGGTCCTCACTGGACACGGTTGCTTCGGGAGGTTCCTGGTCCGGATAAGGCGGGAGGAAACGCCCGAGTATTACCATCGTGTAGATTGCCTGGAGGACACGGTGTAGCATACGGTGGAGGTTTGCCCGGCTTGGGTGGAGCACCGCCGCGTCCTCGCGGAGAAGATCGGCGGCGGCAATCTCTCGCGTCCAGCCCTGGTCCAGGCCATGATACGGAGCTTTTCAAATATAGATTTATTCCGATTGTTGTGTACTAATGGCATTCTTTGCGAACCATATCTTAGCGGATTCGTATCAAGCGCAGTGCACGAGCACCCTGAAGAGTACGGTCATGAGCACTAATATGTATACACTAAACAACATTTAAAAGTGTTTTTCTCCTAATGTGTTGATTGTAATTTTATGTTGTTATGAACATAGTATTTTGGAACCCATAGTAATATGAAATAGGTCTTATCCCATATATGCCCAGAACTTTAATAAATTTTAACAATAAAGAATTTGAACTACATTATTTATTATAAATTATAATTTATAAATATTTTATTTATAAATTGTTATTTACTCATTCTAAATATACAATATAACCTACTTACATATATAGCCTTGCGATAGATGGCGTTTTTTTTTTACATTTTACTGCGCTAACAAACGATTTACGATGCTTCTATGAAAGTATTACTTCTTGTTTCGTTTTCGAATCAATGGGCGTATATGGGTTAACTCAAAGTTGCAGTCATTATTACACGAGAAAATCGTTTTTGAATTTTGCTAAGTGTATACATATTAATGGTCGTGACTGTACATGAACGTCACAGCACAGGATGTAATTTTAATAATGTACATTTTATATGACTAGTCTTTTATTTGCTAAAGCTCTATAAACTTCCAAAAACTAAAATATATTATTTAACCAGTACACTTTGATTTCCGGGACTTCAGGAAGGACATAGTGGATAATATACTACTTTTATTTATTTAAATACTTCAAAAACACAAAAGAAAAATCCACAGCGGCAACTTCTATCAATTATGTGGATAACCTTGTACAACGTTGCGTCGTTGTGAAACAAAAATTATACTTTTGAAAAATTGACAAAAAAGTTCTCAAAAAAAATCTAGCTGTTGCACATAGCATATTTTATAAAAGGTCGCAGATCGTCGTACAGTGCTCATAAGCACTTAACAGTTTTTTTTTTTTTATACGGTAGATAGGGGTGCGAACTATACGCAAATGTCAAAAGTAGAAATCTCAAAAAAGTGCGTATAACAGATTTTGGCTTGACAATGATGACAGGGCAAATTGATTTTCTGACGTAAATCATTATGCATTCCAAAATAATTGAACAACACAATTTGGCTAGTTTCTGGGTTCGGCAACAAAATAATACTGTTTTATCATCTATCATCCGTTATCTGCACGATAATGGAACTTTGCTCTGAAAGCTTTGACGGGTATTTATATCTAACTCGACTCACGCTTTTATACGTGGCTTATAAATGAAGATAAAACTTTGGCGTATGTACTACAATGATTTGAGGCATTTACGCTATTACTTCTCTCATTCTTGTACTGGCACGAACTAAGAATACCTCCTGCTAAAATAGGAAACGATGAGAATAGGGATGATGACTAAAAAATGATTTTTTGTCCGTCATGTAGATTATTAAAATATATTGGACACGTATTTTTTCTTTTTCTACGTAATCAAAAGATTACGGCGATACATTGAGTTAAAATGTGGCATGACGTCACGTCTTTGTAGATTTTATACGTAGAAGTGACGTAGCGAGCCCCCACTCCCGAACTTTAATGCGAGTAATCTAAGTCATTTTTTATTAATATGATAAAGCAAAAAATACGTGTCTAATATTTTTTTATTATCTGACTGACGGACTAAATAGAATTTCTTTTTTTTTACCCAGGCATCATCCCTATTGGAAAGATCGAATAACTGTACCCAATGCACAATGTAAGTACAATGTAGGGTACATTGTATTTCATTCTTTATTTGTATTCTATATAATGATATTTTATAACTGAAGAAAAAAAGAAGGAGGTTCTCAAGTCGTCACGTATTATATTTTTTAACCGACTTCCAAAAGGAGGAGGTTCTCAATTCGTCTGTATTTTTTTTTGTTTTTTTTTTTATTTTTTTTTTGTATGTTTGTTACGCGATTACTCAAAGACGGATGGACCGATTTGAAAAATTCTTTTTTTGTTTGAAAGGGTATACCTCCGAGGTGGTCCCATATAAATTTTATTAACTTTGCTTGGGGAGTTTTTGAGTTAGCTTCAATAATGCGTATATTTCCCACTTATTTTATATGGATGATGTGATGATGTTTTAATAACTTCCTATCACTGTTATTTACATGGCTATATCTACAATTATTGTGCTCAATTATGTATTCGAATTTGTGTGGGGTAGGTTCCACAACTAAAAAGTGAAAAATAAAAACTTTTTAGCAAAAAATAAAACCGACTTCTAAAACAAAACACTACAAAGTGAAAAATAACTTTAATTTCGGAAGTCGGTGGCAAAAAACGAAAATACAAAACGAAAGACACCGACTTCCGAAATTAAAGTTATTTTTCACTTTGTAGTGTTTTGTTTTAGAAGTCGGTTTTATTTTTTGCTAAAAAGTTTTTTTAAATGACGAAAACAAGGAGGAAGTTCTCAAATCGACACATATATATATTTTTTTTAGTTCTTTCTCCCATGTATTGTCAGCGGGATTTATACTAAGTACCTAGGTACAAAAAGTCAAGAAATTATAAAAAAGCCAGTCAGATCTTAGTTTCAGCTGTTACGAGTATGGTTGGAAATAAGCGTCTGGAGATAGTTGGCCATTACGTTTATTTGGGACATGTTCTATCTTTTGATATGGAGCATTCCAACAAAGAGATTTCCAGGAGAATAGGTACGGCTTAGGTGGACGGCTTTTGGTAAGCTGGAATTTACTATATTTTTCGGTCCAAAAAGATCCCCCGGTGCGTAAAATCCCGCCGTTTCAACCAATGTGTCCTGCCAGCAAGAATTTCAGTGTGTATGCGCCTAGCCTTTTAACTAAACGGCGTCGTTCAACTGGCGGCCTGAATGATATTCAGTTATAGGTCAGGTTGGCATGTGACCAACCACGCGCGAGCCTAATTGGTGCAGTGACTAGCCAGGGCTCTCAGATCATAGGCATGCATTACTTTTTACAGGGTAGTCCGATTTGAAAGATTTTTAATTTATTCGGGAGGGTATAGGTACCTCAAAGTTGATCCCATGTAAAATGTATTAGGTACCTTTGATTGAGCACAACCTGCTCCTTGTTTTCGTAATTTTAAAAATATAATACTTTTTTTTTAAATCGAGACCACGGCCCGACTGTTTTTTGCTTCGGCAGTTTTTGAGTTAGCTTCAATAATACGTATTTTTCTCAGTCTATGTGGATGATGTTCTAATTTATTTTGCAGGTAGTGATATTCGAACTTGTGTGGGGTTAGATACCACAGATAAAAAGTGAAAAATAAAAACTTTGTTACAAAAAAGAAAAAACAATCGACTTCAAAAAAAACAATACAAACCTGAAAAATAAGTTTAATTTCGGAAGGTGGCAAAAAAAAATTTAAAACCAAAGACGCTCCGTACTTTAGGTCTGTGCCGGTAGAAGCCAGACCAAGAGAGTAACAGAAACCCGCAGGGCAGCATGTGGCGAGCTGTTGGGCAGTAGCGACCCCACGGACCCTATTTCCCGGGAGAAATCTTGTCCTCATCTCTGGCTTGCCTTAATTGGCAGGCTGAAGTGAACACTGTCGAGGAACAGAGCTCCCACCTCATTTTTGCCTTTATTGGCCGGCTTGAGTGGAGATTCGCAAGAGCAAAAGTGCTAAGAGGAAGGAAATATTCCAGTAAGGTGCTGGTAGGGATCTTGACCGTACTTCCGGGATTGTCCTGATAGCCGTGGAATACCTCTCCACTCCTCACGCACCTCAGGAAGTGTTGCCCTCTTGTCGCTACGTCACTATGTGCTAGCGGCCGTTTCCGCGGGCCCATTATTGAGTGTGCAAATCACCTCCTGCCATTTTATCCGTGTATAATTGTATAACATTGGTCAGGCAGGGGACATAGTTATTCCATAGTTTAAGTAACCCAATGCACTTTAGCAACCCAAACCCATAGCCCAATATGTTTTGTTTTCACGTACAGCAATAGTCCTGCACCAACCGGGGGTTGTCCTTGGGTGCATTTGCATAGCGCATGTAGGGATAATCGTCGGTTGGTGCCTCCTCATCATTTAAAATTTTGTAAGGGGTCTCTGCGAGTTGGCTTCAGCTCCTCGTACGCCTTCCAAAGGTCCGGGACCCCAGGGTCCCGAGAAATATGGAAAAAAATAAGTATAATAATAATAAGGCTGAATATAAATTGCGTGAAACGTCACACTGCGAGTGCACGCGCATGTGAGAGACCCTCTACTTTTCACTATGTGGCGAAATATCAATTCGTATAGCGCAAAAACATGTCTAGCTAGATCAGTTATTCTGGTGCCTTTATCAAGAGTTGACTAAGCACTACCAGAACCTAAAGAGAAACAACAGAAATATTGGAAAACATAGAATTAAAAATTAATTATGAACTTGACAATAGCAAAATAATGTTCGATGTCGTCTCGTATCACGAAAACAAACGACGTGGACTCGAACTGCGCCTACTAAATCTTTGATTAAAAGGAGGAATGGTCAATTTTAGTCTACTTTCTTAAATAACTTTAAAACGGTTTGTTTTAAAATTATAAAAAAAAATATATTTGAGACTCTCACCGTAAGTCCTTTCATTTGATATATCGCACGCTACAGTTTGCAAATATTTTTTTAAATTTTCTTATTGCCCCCAAATTGGACCCCCATATTCAAAATTCATTAATTTACATTACACGTCCGTGTTTGGGTCACAGAAATAAATACGTGTACCAAATTTCAACTTAATCGGTCAATTACATTCGGAGCAAATTGGTTGTGACAGACGGACAGACAGACAGATATACACATGAGTGAGGTATAGGATGTAAGGGTTTACACTACTACTTTTTAATCGTGTTTTTCTAGGGATTATGTGGTATGAAATAAATATTTTTATTTATTATTTATTAAGAGCATAAATAAGCCAGTCAAAAACACAATCAAAATATTTTATTTCACATGAGTACTTATGAAACGTCAACAGCTAGGTGCACGCTTCCAATGGGGCTGGCAACTGTCAAAATGGCGCTAGCGTAGATCGCTCCCAAAAGAGTGGTGTTTTTATACTATTAATAGATATATATTTTTTGTTTATTTTATTGAAATGACGCGGTGTAGCGTACCCAATTGTTCGGAGATGGGAACCTACCATTTTTCAAAGGACTCTAAAATAAAAATAAAACTGTGGCTGAAACCAATAAGACGTGTTGATTTTGTACCTAAAAGCCAATCGAGATTACGTAGAAAACATTTCAAGGAGAGTGACTACAAAAAATCTGTAAATATACAGGTAAATACTATTCTCTTAAGGTCCGATGTCTGAATAATGTTTTAATAATCTTGCTACTTAAGTGTTTCGCCTTAAAAGTATTTGTTTTATTTATTTTACAGGGGTAGAACATCTACACATTTTTTTTTTTTAAGTGCTATTCCTTCCTTCCTTTATATTCCCATGGAATATAAAGCCTCTTTCAAAACAGGCTTTATCCAGAGAAGGACGTCTTAGAGCTCGCAATTGCCGAAAAAGTTAGATACCACACATTAAAAGTGAAAAATAAAAACTTTGTTACAAAAAAGAAAAAACAATCGACTTCAAAAAAAACAATACAAACCTGAAAAATAACTTTAATTTCGGAAGGTGGCAAAAAAAATTTAAAACCAAAGACACCGACTTACGAAATTGAAGTTATTTTACATTTTGTAGTTTTCTTTACTTTTCTTTTTTTGAAATCGGTTGTATTTTTTTTTTTTTTTTTTGGTAATACGTTTTTATTTTTCACTTTTTGTATACTTACACGTGTTTCTGTGACAAATAAATCTATTTTCCTTTATTTCAATGTGCACTAATGTATGCTTTTATCATTTCTAACGAGACGATATTATATTGGACGTCCACGTCCACGTCACGGCATCACGATAACACAGTGAAGTTAAATTTATGGAAATATATGAAGACGCTTTTAAATTTCCGTCCTAGATAACGTTATAACGTGCACGTATTTCCATAAATTTTGTGGACGTGGACGTGGACGTCCACGATAATATCGTCACGAAAGAAATTATAAAAGCGCACAATAGCTACTAAAGTAACTTTAAGTAGTCCAAAGCCACATCGGGCTTAGACTGATTATGAGTGCAGTGAATTAATGTTCTTTGTGACGTTGAAGGCTTTTCAAGAAAAGCCTTCAACGTCACAAAGACTAGGTGATGTTGTACCATTGCAGGGTCACCATGAGGAATATACTGTTGCTAAAGTCTCTGCAAATATAGAAATGAATGTGTGACAAGATTTAGAAACCACATCAGGTGATTCATTGATAACTAAAACATATCGTGAGCAACACCAATCCTACTAATATTATAAATTTGAAAGTTTGTGACGATGATCGGATGTTTGTTACTCAATAACGCCAGAACGGCTAAACGGATCTGGATGAAATTTAGCACAGAGATAGATTATAGTCTGAAATAGCACATTGGCTACTTTTTATCTCTGAAAAATATACGGTTCTGGTGGGATAATTTCCAACATCCAAGCGGGCGAAGCCGCCGGCAAAAGCTAGTATCAAATATTTTAAGATTGTTCTCTACAGAGCTGTTGTTAACTGACAATGAATTAGTAAATTTTTATATATTATATTTATATCATTAGTAAATACTATGTTAAAGAAGCGAAACCAAAAGGTGCACCTTACCTTTCGATCTAATCAGTTTTCCTTCCTTGTAAAGAGACGCCGTCTTTCTTCAACTTTTCCTCTAATTCTCGCCATGTGTGATACATCATTAAAGGAACTATTTTCATATGTTTTAATTCATACGTACGGTCAAAGTCTATGACAAGGGAAATACCTATGGCAGCACCATCTATGATTAGCTTTTACCGGCCGGCCCCATTGGTCGTTTCCTATGGAGAAGAAACGACAAGAAACTCTACGAATACTCTTTTAAAAATAATGTAATAAAGTCTTCACATAACTCTATTAACTTCCCTACAACCCTGACAATACCTACCTGGCTGGAAGAGCGAGCAAGCCGTCGTAACAAATTTACCTCTCACATCAAACTCGATAGGAAGGGGAACCTGCCACGATTTTCCTTGTTATCAGACTGAACGGAAGAACTACCTACATGTCGCTACATACAAAAAACACTAATTTATTTTGCTTACTTTTAGAACGCGGCTTGAGGTAGGAGTAAACAGGCAGAAATATTATATTAACATGAGGCAGATATCGCTGCCCTAGTTCAATAGTAAGATATCTTTAAAAAATCTAAGTTCTACATGAGGTTATCTTACTATTAAAAGCCTTAAAACTATTATATAAAAAAAAACATATATCGGTTGGGGAAAAGGTCTTTTCGCATTATAGTATGAAGATCGGCATATCAGTAGTTACGACGTAGCTGAAGAACTGGAAATTAACCACAAAACAGTTTTGGCGCATTTGAAAAAAACTGGGTACACAAAAAAGCTCGACATTTGGGTACCTCACGAGCTCACTTAAAGAAACCAAATGAACCGTGTACTCATTTGTGATTCTTTATTACGACGTAATGAAACCGAACCATTTTTGAAAAAGCTGATAACTGGTGATGAAAAGTGGATCACGTATGACAAGAACGTGCGAAAAAGGTCGTGGTCAAAGGCCGGTCAGGCTTCACAGACTGTGGCGAAACCCGGGTTAACTCACAACAAGGTAATGCTGTGTGTGTGGTGGGATTGGAAGGGCATTATTCATTATGAGCTGTTACCACCAGGCAGGACCATCGATTCTGAACTCTACTGCGAACAACTGATGAGATTAAAGCAAGAAGTTGAGAGAAAGCGGCCGGAATTAATCAACAGAAGGGGTGTGGTTTTTCATCATGATAACGCTAGACCTCACACATCTTTAGCCACTCAGCAAAAATTAAGAGAGTTTGGCTGGGAGGTGTTAATGCATCTGCCGTATAGTCCTGACCTTGCTCCTTCAGATTTCCACCTGTTTCGGTCTCTTCAGAATTCTTTAGGCAGTGTCAGGTTAACATCACGAGAGGACTGCCAAAACCACTTGTCGCGGTATTTTGACCAGAAGTCCCAAAATTTCTATAGCAATGGGATCATGTCCCTACCTACAAGATGGCAAAAAGTTATCGAACAAAATGGTACCTACATACTTTAGTTAAATGTAAATAAACTATATTAAAAAATGTTTTGAATTTTCTTAAAAAATGCGAAGAAACTTTTTCCCCAACCTATTATATATTTTATTCATATTGAAATATAAATAACTCCCAGAAGCATTAAACTAAATTATCATTTTAATAAATCAACCACATTTAAAAAAACTAACAAGTGAATTGAATTAGCTCAACTCATACCTCGATCAAAATATCTTACTATTTATTTATTTATGGTTCACCAACAGATGTTACAGCGATACATACATAGAAAATACATAACAATAGATCTTGTGGTTCTACTACACACCCAATGATAGGTAAACACCACATGCGATTATTCTATTTTACAAAATTGTACAGTATAATACAATAATAACAAACGAAAGTGCCAGCGTGAGGTTAGGCTTAGACTATAACTAACTTAACGTATGTTAGTATTGCGGATGAATGTTACTAGATTTTCTGTGTGGATATCATTAAGATCACTGAATTCATTTACTAATTGACAATGCTAAACGACAGGCCAGTTGGCGTGGTTGGTTAAGATACCACCTATCATGCCGCAGGTCGTGGGTTCGATTCCCATCCAGGACAAACATTTGTGTGCATGAACATGTCTGTTTGTTCTGAGTCTGGGTGTAATTATCTATATAAGTATGTATTTACAAAAAAAAAAAGTAGTATATGTAGTATATCAGTTATCTGGTTTCCATAGTACAAACTCTGCTTAGTTTGGGATCAGATGACCGTGTGTGAATAATGTCCCAGGTTATTATTATTATTAATTTACACATCCTTGGAATAGGGGAACTAGTACGAAACTTAGTTCGACGGAAAGGTGGAACTAGAGAAGTGATCGGCTTCCGTGGTAGTCTATGTGGGACTCGAAAAGAGACTTTACTTAGGAGTTTAGGGCATTCAGTTTTATTCCTGAGCAGCTTGTAGATAAACCTTAGATCCAGGATATCTCTCCGTTTCTCAAGGGACTTCATTTTAAAAAGGCCCAGCTTATAGCTATATGATTTTCTTTTGATTTTTTTCCCCACTGAGAATCCGAGGTAATTTAGACATCCTTTTTGCACTCGCTCCATCCTAAGGCAATGAACAGCGTAATGAGGCCGCCAGGCAGTACTACAGTATTCCAGAACACTGCGAGCCAAAGTGCAGAATAGCAATATTTTCGTTTCACATTTTTGAAATAATTTGCTGTTACGGATCACAAATCCCAATGCGCGTAACCCTCTTTTTATAATACTGTCTACATGTGGTACAAATGTCAGCTTACTGTCTAACGTGACACCCAGATCTTTAATACTATTGAACTAGGGCAACGATATGTTACTACCGGGCGTTTTGTGAAGACTCGAAAACGTCCCAATTGGGGCACATTGGGGTATTGTCTTTAGTCCACGTCAAGGAAGGCGTAATAATAATACAGCACGACCCTCTTTTTTTTGGGACATGTAGCACGACCAGATTTTAAACGTTGGTTACTATGAACGTAACACATCTTGTGTATAATATCATTGGACGTAACGAAAAAGCGTTACACCGTCAGTTTCATGTTTTTAGCAAGCTAAAATCTATCCTAGATGGCTCTGTATTAATAATCCTGCCGGGAAACTGTCACGCGCATTCTTATATCTATGGTTACACAGTTTGGCAGGTTTATATTTCAGCTGCCCCATTTCAAAACCTAGTAAGGGACACTTTTTACAAAAATCGTTTTATTGCATAATCTTGCTAAGTCCTTACCAAATACAAAACACAGCGTTAAAAGTCACAAATAAGCAGATATGTATATTTAAGCATCAAAACCTAGTAAATCCATTCACTGCCCCTGACCACTTTACGTTTTTGCGCTCTCCTGCAAAATTTCGTTTTAAGTCCTTACTATGTTTTGAAATGGGGCAGCCGATTTGTACAAGTGTTTAGTCCAAAATAAATGATTTATTTATTTATTTTTATTTAATGATACACACACACACACGACACGACTTTTGTTTTTGAGAACCGTTTTACGTAAACTGTATTTGTTACTTATCTTGTTTGGGCTCAAGGGGCTCGTGGCTGAGTAACAACAGCCGCACGGGTCGATTAATCAGTTTAAGCTGAGCTTTCAGAGATCGTCGTGGTTGAATGACCATCTATTTCAGGTCCCGGCTGTCATTTGTTGATCTTTGACAGTCGTTAAAGGTAGTCAAAAGCCAGAAAGTCTGACAACCAGTCTTACCAAGGGGTACTTAGTTATCGTGTTCCCCAGTTACTGGGTTGTGGAGTACAGATAGGCAGTCGATCGATATAAAATACTGGTATTCAGCTGCACCCGGTTAGACTAAGAGCTGACCGCAACATAGTTGG
The DNA here is from genome assembly GCA_948252095.1 of Dicycla oo. NCBI lineage: Eukaryota > Metazoa > Arthropoda > Insecta > Lepidoptera > Noctuidae > Dicycla > Dicycla oo. The sequence continues at coordinate 7,197,749 of OX411710.1, read as the reverse complement.
GAAAAGGCTAGGCAGATGGTGATTTGCTAAACTATTTTGCGTATTGAGATTTTGCCAACAAGAGTTATCAACAGCATGTTTCGCAATTAGCTGTTTCCAATTCAAACCTTATTACAGGGTGTATCAGAAAGGTCCATCAAACTGAACAACTTTCTCCACGGGACCAACATCGTAATTGCGAAAAAATGTAATCAGACATCCCATACAAAACATAAATCTCGACCCAAATGTATGGGACGACTGATTATTTATTCGCGATTACGATGTTTGTCCCATGCAAAAAGTGGTCTAGTTGATGCTTACCACACGCTTAATTTTGACCACACTTTTCTGATATAACCTTTATAGAGTGGACAATTCAATCGAGCTTTATGAATACTTATAAAAAATACCCAGAGATATTATAGTTATAAGTTAATGCCAGCACTTACTGAAATACTTCTTTACTATATGTACGCCCGAAAAAAGATGGTTCGCGCGGATATGCGATCGTCGCGTGAGGACACGGGGTACGGTACGACCGTACGACACAGCATATAGTTTCCATCGCGGCCCATAATAGTCAATTTACCTTGCTTGTATAACATTGTAATGAAAAATATCAAACAATGTATTCTACATTGTACTTATTACGAGGACACAATAGGTGATTAGGGATAACTGAAGGTAAATGCTACGAGTAACGAGTCGTAGGTAATGAATGACCGATGGGCCAGATATGGCCATTTACAACATCGAAGAATATTGGAACTGTTCACTTACTAACGAGGCAAGCAATTAGGCGTTGTTTTGTGACTGCCCCCTTCGTCTAGCCGGAGGCCACAAGCCGTCATAGAAGTATGAGGAACAGCCGAGCTCATCATTCATTCTCCTGCCTTTGTCCCAATTTATTTGGGGTCGGCGCAACATGTCTTTTCTTCCATACTTCTCTATTAGTCGTCATCTCGGTAGTCACTCCCTTTCTGGCCATATCATCTTTCACACAGTCCATCCATCGTTTTTTTTGGTCTTCCCTTATGGGTTAGCCATCCACATTCATACTCAAAACATTCCTGACGACATTTTCCTCATTCCTCCGCATCACATGCACATACCATGACAACCGATTTCCACACAACTTTTCAGTCACCGGTGTCACTTTCAGACTTCCTCTTACATACTCATTTCTTATTCTATCCATTCGCGTCACACCACACATCCCTCTTAGCATTCTCATCTCAGCTGCATGCAATTGCCTTTCATTCATTCTTCTTGTGGCCCAACATTCTGATCCATACAACACAGCAGGTCTAACCATTGTTTTATAAATCTTCCCCTTGAGTTTAAGGGGAATGCGGGAGTCGCAGATTGTTCTCGTGACCTGCCGCTATTTTATCCATCCAGTGTTAATTCTGTGCTTAACCATCCGATCTACTTCGCCATCGCTTTGCACAAGTGAACCAAGATACCGGAAGTCGGTGCAGACCGGAAGAAGCGCGCCATCAAGCGCAATTGCTCCAGAACTGGAGAGACCGCCGAAATCGCAGAACTTATACTCGATTTTGGTTCTGCAGATTTTCAAGCCGACATTCTCCAGTTTCCGTTGCCATTTCTCCAATCTATTCTGGAATCTCAGCTCCAAGTGAGCTGTCAATAGCATTAATTCAATGACACCATCTGCAATGACACCTCACTTCACGCTCCTGAGTTTTCACGGTGAGATTTTTACAGAATAGACTGGCAAGGTTTTCAAGTCCTTAATTCTCCTAGAAAAGGGAGGATCCTCCGACCAGACGGGCGTTGTTTAGGTGCAGGATTTTGCGTGACGTCAGTGTGATGCGTAGTTCGTATGTGTTGTTGTAGATGACGCCACATGCCTCCTTGGTCTGGCTGGTGGTCACAAGCGTCAATTCCAGGCCCTAGCACGAACCCGTGACGTAAACGTAGCGTAAATTCAAACGATTTTTTAATCTGAAATCTAGCTAATCCTATAGCATTTTGTGAGTTTATTTTTTTTTGCGATAAACAGTATTTGTATCACCCATAGATATGAATAAAGTCTTGAAACTAAGTAAATATTATATGAGAAAGGAGTATTTTAAAGGAGAATGCCCAAAAATGTATGGGTTTTTGCCCAAAGTCGTAAATGGATATTAATTTTAGATAAGAAATCTGAAATTACTTTCTCGAAAAATTATCCCCATGACTGATGATTGATGTTTTCTTTAATAATAGGTTCTTTTATTTTCTTTTCCTTTAGTTATATTCTTGCTTTCTTCATGTAAATAAAGTTGGTGAGCAGTATATACATATTATATAAAAGCACACATGTAAAAAGCATAGATGGATATTATTACAAAAAATACATCACATATTATCGTGATCAACTAGGAAAGAATCTAGAAAAGTAGCTGGTTGTTGCAAAGAGTCTTCATGCCTAGCATAGGTGAGATTACAGAACATGCTAATTACATGCGCACAACTTCCCAACGTACGAGGACTGACGACTTTTTTTTATAATTCAGAGGCACCATGTATATTTAGGGGTTTCGATAAACTTTAATGAGGGCTGCTGCGATTATAAAGTCACTCATTGTATTCGTAGCTGGTCTGTGGAAATAAGTGTTATTAGCCTTCTTAGTGCTAATAACAGACTTTCGTAACGTTGCTTGTATGGTGGTATATGTGCAACAAAACCTATCTCTTTTGGACCACAGGAAACTCGTTATTCGACGCTAACAATATGCCGCTTTGCGCACGAGCACTTTTGGTGATTATTTTGAGAGAAACAACAAATAATTTGATATCTACCATGTATGCTATCGTACATATAAGTTTTTTATTCGACACTGGGTTTTTTTGGGCCGTCTCCTTTAAATTTATTCGAATTTACATTGACTCTGCGCGGGATCAATTCCCAGGTCGGACAAAGTGATATTGGATTGTTTTCAATTAGAACATTCTCAGTAGCAGGTCGGACCTTGCAATTAGTCAGGTCAATTGAAATTGGTCAAGTCTGACCCCCATAACATGAGACTTGCTTGTAAAATGACCGATATGTGGGACTAGTTTTTTTTTTTGTCTGTTCTATGAAACTACAGTTTTTACCTGAATATGACAAAGTCAAAGGAGGGTTAAAATTTTAAAAGGCTACGTATATATTCATCTGCTCCCACATAACTCCTAAACTACTCGTCGTATTTTGACAAACGAGATGTCGTTGTAAGCCGCATGTTGTTCTGTGGCATTACTAAATTAAAATTTTTCTTTTTTTGATATTGCTGAAGACAAAGCGTGGACCATGTCCTCCAGGCGTGGATAATGATTCCCAGGTTGAACAGTCCTTGATATTTTTTTAAAGTATCTGTTAGGTAAAATGTAATTCAGAAGAATTACTCGTATTTTATAAATAACTAAGTCCATTTATAACAACTCAACCCTCATTTGGATACCATAAAAGTACCTCCTTAACTTTTTTAACACCGAAGCGATCCTAAAGAAAGTTTCCAGTTGAGAATCCCCAATACTTTTGACAATCAAAAAGTTTTTATTTCGGCCCCTCCGAGGAACCTAAATTATCTAGGTAGATGTAGATTTTTATCCTTTGTCAGCGTACTTTTGTCCTTTTTAGGGTTCCATACCCGAATCGGCATACTACGCCTACGCAAACTCGTGGCTCAGATATGGAGTGATGTTATGGGGAAACAGCGTCAACGCAAGTGAAGTAGTATTTAGAATTAAAAAAAATGTGTTAGAATACTGGCCCATATTGACAATACCCAATGCTGAAAGCCATACTTTGTTAAATTAAAACTCCTAACTTTACCTTCTATACCTTTGCATATTTGTATTTAAAAATAGCAACATTTATCCAAAAACAAAAGATATTCATAACTTAAACACACGCCATAAAAATAGATTACATCTTCCACCCTCACGGATCAAAATGCTTTACCTTACTTACTTAGCCCATACTACATGGCAGTAAAAAATTTCAACGAATTACCGGAACAAATAAAAGAAGAAACCAAATTCAATAAATTTAACAGAAAATTTAAAGAATATCTAACACAAAAATGTTTTTACTCGGTCGCAGAATACCTAGAACAAAGTATTTAGTAAATATGATATCTAGATAAATAATTACATATTATATTATAGTCATGTAATACTACACAAAAAAGAATACTCGTACACACAGATATACTTTTAATATTAGGTTACTTATTTTAATATTAGGTTAGGTATTATGTTGCCGTGCCCTAACCGGGTTTCATGTTGGAACTTACTTATATTGTAACAACTAAATGTACATATGAATGCAATAAAGAGGTTTGAGTTTGAGTTTATAGTGCCAAATGGGTTCCTATTACTAAGGCTCCGCTGTCCGTCTGTCCGTCCGTCTGTCTGTCAGCAAGGACAATTTTTGTACACGCTCTATCGCAACAAGTAAACAAGTTAGAAATTTTAAACTTTTGTTTAAAATGTATCATAATACCGTATTTAATCAACAAATACTAAAAACGCCGATTCATAATATTTTTGTTTACCTAAGGGCGATCTCCTGCAACTGCAAAACATACTTTGTAATTCACAGTACCATTATGAATTATACAAAGTTATCTTTGCGATTGTTGAAATGAAAAATTATCTTTCTTTAGTATTTTCATTAAAATAAAATAAAGTTAAAATTTAAAGGGGGTACCTATACAAGAAACGAGTTTTTTTTTTTACTGATGTATTAGAAAAAATATGTATAGTAGTGTTAAAAATATTGTACGGAACCCTTCGTATGCGAGTCGGACTCGCACTTGGCCGGTTTTTTATGTATTTAGGCTGTTCGGAAAAGTCACACGTAACAGAAAGTTTTCACATACTTACCTACCTATTAGAAAATTATGATCATTATTGATGTTATATTGAATCAAAAAAGGCGAACTGCCTTTTTTGGTTCAATATAACATCCTTAGCCGAAGGGTGCTAAACGAAACCCTATTTTCTAAGCCTCTGCTGTCCCTCCGTCTGTCTGTCTGTCAGCGGGCTGTATCTCATGAACTATAATAGGTAGACAGTTGATATTTCACAGATTCTGTATTTTTGTTGCTTCTATAACAACTAATAATAAAATAAAGTAAATAAAGTAAAGTTAAAAGTTAAAGGGGCTCCATATACATACTCGTACAATAAAATTTTGATTTTTTTTTCTTACCCTGGCTTGTGGGATGTCATTGTCTAGAACTCATCAAGTATAGCACAAATATATTTTTTTTTTCTTCAACAATGAAGAAATAGGAAGCCGCAAAAGTTGTGCTATATCGCAACAACTAAACAAGTTATGAATTTGAAACATCTGCAATTGCATATCGTGTACAACACATGTACAGTATTAGTTGATTAAATGGCACTAATCAACAAATACTAAAAACGCCGATTCATTAGGTAAGTATTTTGTTTAGATATGGGTGATTTTCTGCAACTGCAAAAAATAACTTTGTAATCACAGTATCATTATGATATACAAAGCTATCTTTGCGATTGTTAAAATTTAAAATGAAAAATTATTTTCGTTTAGTATTTTCATAAAAATAAAATAAAGTTAAAACTAAATGGGGTCCCCATAAAAGAAACGTGTTTTTTAAACTGAAGTATTATTATTTTTTTTAATATGTAGTGTTAAATATTGTGATATAGAAGAGCTCGTGGCTAAGTAATAACAGTCGCACGGGTCGATCCATCAAGTTAAGCTACGCTTTCCGGGGTCGGTCCATAGATGGGTGGCCATCTTTACATACCGAAACTGCTCCGTGCCTCGGAAAGCACGTTAAGCCGTTGGTCCCGGCTTCATGGATCTTTGACAGTCGTTACGGGTCGTCAGAAGCCCGAAAGTCTGACAACCAGTCTTACCAAAGGGCATCGTATTACCCAGTAACTGGCCTGTGGATGTCAGATAAACAGTTGCTCCATGTAAAATACTGGTTGGTATTCAGCTGCATTCGCTTATACTGGAAGCCGACCCTAACATAGTTGAGAAAAGAAAAATATTTTTTATTATATTTTTTTATATTAAATATTTGTACGGTGGTACGGAACTCTTCGTGTGCGAATCCAACTCGCACTTGGCCGGTTTTATTTTTCTATTTTTAAATTTTCAATTAATTGTTCTACTAGATTTTGCTTGCGGCTTCGTCCGCGTGGAGGTTGAAAAAAACCTATTTATTTACCTTCTCCATTAAAAAAAAATACGTATATACGCCTTCGTTCACCAAAGTTCACCAATACCAACATCTATTGATAGATTCCTAATACCGTATTCGAAATTTTTAACACAAAACAGCAGATTTCTCGAAAATGTATTTTTGCTCCCTTTCATTCATAAAGTTCGTCAAAATATCCAACCAATCAAAACGCATTGCTTATCTAACGCCAACATGTAAACACGTGTTATTTCACCAATAACAAATCAGATAAGCATTCGTACACTGAAAAAATCTATAGGCAAAACTCCTGTAAGTACTCACCTTTATATTAAATTCAATCCCAGAAGCACTTTTCAACCAGAAAATCATTGTTTTTTATACAAACTACACTTATTCACTTCACTGTAAAATGTTTTATGTCAACGTATTTTCTGAGCGCGCAAATTGCATACACACAACCGATAGCGTCGGGTATCAAAATGTTACTGAAAATCTGCTGATGTTTTCAGTGATAAGTGGGTTGTTTATTAATTGGCTCTCAGGAGATCGGTGTTTTCAATGACTTTCATGGTAATTTGATATAGTAATGAATAATGTGACACTACGAGTACACCGAGTTGTGAATAATTACAATTACAAAATATAACAACATGCCTGTATTCACTCATATTCGGCCAGTTATGTTTAAGGGGGAAGCACTAAGGTAGCCCGCGAAATTCAGATTTTCTTACGTTTTTTGCAATTTGCAGCTCAGTGTCTGGGAGTATGTTGATTAAAATATGATTCGCTATCGTAACAAATATGTATTTACAGAATTATAAATAATCATTAAAATCAGTAATACGACTCCGAAAGGTTACGCTAGTCGGTAATTTTTCCATACAAACGTAGTATGGTGATTACTCCTCTGTTTGGCGGTATACTTTCAAAACTAAAAATAATATCAATTTGTCTCGCCTTTATCTAGTCCTGCATGGAAGTAGAATCGGAAAAAGATTTTGGTTTGGAAGTTAGGAGCGTCGAAACTTCCATATTTCAACACTAATTTTAACGCATTTTTTGGATGTAAATAAATAACTCCCGCAGTATGAAAATTACAAAAATATATATAATATATTCAAGAATTTAAATAATTTTATTTTGAATACATACCAGTAGTTTTTTCATAATATCTATACGCCCAAAAGACTGTTTAAGAAATACGCGCTCGTTTTCGTTATAAATTATCGTATATTTCACTAAATAAATAAATATTATATAAATATAAATGAAAAAATAGATAAATAAAGTATTTACTTTTTTGCATAATATTTATCATGCAAAAATTAAAATTAAAATTTTAAATATCTTGGCTAATAAGTCACGCCACCAATGAGTTCAAGCCGCCAACTAGTGCAACCTTAAGTTAGTATAATAATCCTCAAATGTCAATATTTCATGAAATAGTCATTCAGTCTGAAATTAGAGAGTTACATTGATGATTTTAATGGCTGCGAATCTTATTCAGATCGACATAAAACCTGATGCTGACCTGCAAATTGCAAAAAAGTAAGAAACTTTGAATTTCGCAGGCTACCCTAGCGCTTTCGCCTTAAGTCTCTTGTAATAGAGGGCGAGCCTATTGTCATCAACCAGACACAAATCCAGACTCCGGGCTGCTACTGAGAAAACACTTTACTCGACCCGGGAATCGAACCCTGGACCTCATGCTCAGTAGTAGCGGTTGCGACCATTAGAACAACGAGTAAATTACTATACCTGTTAGTAAATTAATGTTTAAACATCCGTAGCTTACCTACTGCTAAAACATTTGTGAGTCAGTTACCTGGAAGGTAACAAAGACTATAGGTATGTTAAACGGTTACATAATACTTCTAATGAACAATTTCCGTGTCAGCTAAGACGTAAACATTGTGTTATTTTTCATTAAGGCGAAAGCTCCAGGTAGCCCGCTGAATTAAAATTTTCTTACGTTTTTTGCAATTTGCAGGTCAGTATCGGGTTGCATGTTGATCTAAATATAATTCGCGACCGTAACAAATCTATAATTATAGAATTATAATCATCAAAATCATCAATGCAACTCTCTAAGTTCATATAATGCTAATGAATGACTATTTCATGAAATATTGGCATTTAGGATAATACTAACTTAAGGAGTTGATTTTAATGATTATAATTTTATAAATACCTACATATATGTTACGGTCGCGAATCATACTTTAATCAACATACAATTAAATACTGACTTGCAAATGGAAAAAAACATAAGAAAAAGTTTCGCGCGCTTCCTGGAGCTTCCCCCTTAAACTAATGTCCCGGGCGAGAGGTGAACTAAACAGATTGATAGATAATAATACGACGAAGTACCAAAACTGCAATATGCAATATAGCAATAGGCTCGCCCCCTATTACATGGGACTTAAACATAACTGGCGAAATGTGGGTGTACTATAGGTACACCTCTGCCCAACCCTTCGGGGAAACAAGGCGTGCGTGACAGCATAAGTTCAGTGAAGTCAAAGCAAAAAGTAGTAAAGATTGGGTTGAGTGATTTCTTAAGTGTCATCTACACTTAAGAAATCCCTCAACCCAATCTTTCCTACCTAGTCTTCGGAAACTAGAAAATATGTAATGCTGCTGCTCGAGCTGCGGGATTTAATAGAGTGTCGCTGGGAAAGTTTTTGAACACTTAGGAAAAGCTTTGGATGAGTATAAATTTATAATAATAATAACCCCACCGCTGTATCTCTACGTTGACGTCGTGGTGGGCCTTGCGCGTTCCGAACTTTAGGTCTGTGCCGTTAGAGTTTACTTTGCCGGAACAGGAAGAACGGTCTAAGATAAGGAGCCAGACCAAGAGAGATACAGAAACATGCAGGGCAGCATGTGGCGAGCTGTTGAGCAGTAGCGACCCCACGGACTTTATCTCTCGGGAGAAATCTTGTCCTCATCTCTATCTTGCCTTTATTGACCGGCTGCAGTGAAAACTGACGAGGAACAGAACCTCTCTCTTGCCTTTATTTTATTTATTGCGTGAGTGGAGATTCGCAAGAGCAAACGTGCTCGGGGGAAGGAAGTATTCCAGTAAGGTGCTGGTAGGGATCTTGACCGTACTTCCGGGATTGTCTTGATAGCCGTGGGATACCTCTCCACTCCTCAAGCACCTCAGCAAGTGTTGCCCCCTTGTTGCTACGTTACTATGTGCTCGCGGCCGTTTCCGGGAGCCCATTATTGAGTGTGCAAGTCACCCCCTGCCATTTTATCCGTGTATAAATCTTCCATAGTTCAAGTTATACAATCCACTTTAGCCACCCAAACCCGTAGCCCAATATGTTTTGTTTCCACGTACAACAATAGTCCTGCACCAACCGGGGGTTGTCCTTGGGTGCACTTGCATAGTGCAGATAGGGATAATCGTCGCTTCGTGCCTCCTCATCATTTAAAATTATCTAAGGGGCCTCTGCGAGTTGGCTTTGGCCCCTCGTATGCCTTCCAAAGGTCCGGGACCCCATGGTCCCGAGATTTATAGAAAAATAATAATAATAATATCAGCCTATTATTGTCCCACTGCGGGGCAAAGGTCTCTTCTCATACAGAGAAGGTACCAGCATTGATCAGCACGCTTGCTCAAGACGGGTTGGCAATTTCAGACTTATATTAACTATAAAGTCCAGGTTGTCTCACGATTTTTTCCTTCATCGACGTCAGTAATGTCTAAGACAAACTCAGAAAGTACATATTAATTTGTGGCGTTCCTTAGTATTTATCTTACACTATATACATCAGTGGCGTGCACAGAGATTTCAGACAGGGTATGCACAGCTAAAAACAAACTTACCAGTTTCAGCTTGTTGCTGTCGGTGGCCCAACGACTAGGACTACCTACCCTACCTGAGTTTTACCACAGGAGTTTTTGGCTTCGCATGACATTTGTTTGCGACCACTATGAATATCTAAATAAGTGACACTTACCTATATGATATGCAAAGTGGCATTTAAAAAGGCCGTGGGATGTTTATTTTTTTTTCTTTGCGCAAATGAATTTTAATTCAAAATATTTCTACAAGTTAATGTTTATAAATCAAATCGACGCGCCTATCTTTTTTTCAGATAGTTTTGCAAAACGTCGTCGTAAAAACTGCTACATCGTTATACTAAAAGTTCTTTTCCAATTGCAATCATAGACAAATCTGCGAGTCTGTTTTGGCCCTGTGTGTTTCGTAAATATGTATGAATTCGTTTTAGACTAGAAAATGATCGTTCGGTCGAAGCGCTACTGAATTTTGATTTAATTACCGACGCAACACTAGAAATTAAATCATTTTGGGTCCTATTCAATAACCCCGTGAATGAGCCACCCGATGTTGATTGTAAGTGGGTTTCCAAATTTCCATCATATTTAGCTAACAAATCTACAATTCCTAGAAAATTGCCTTTATTAAAAGACAAGCTGGATTCGTCATGATCACGGAATGCTAATTCTTGTTTACCAAGAAAACAAACTACATCAATTAACCGTTTGAAAATATTTATATTTCTCTCAACTTTCGCGCTGTGCCTTTCAATACCTAACTTAAACTGGCTATTCAAACTAGTCTCTATTCTACCTTTACCAAAAGTTTGGAACTTCAAGCAGGATTCCAAATGTTTTTCTGAAGAATCGTGTTTAGCAGCCGCATTGTGAAAATTAATCCGTTATAGGTTCAAACATTCTTTTTATCTTGGTGTGTAAACAACATGCAAGGAAAACAGTACAATATGTTTGTGAGTACATACACAACCTGTTAGCCAGTGATAATTATCATAAAAGTTTTCATGAAAGTAACGATTAGCAGCATTACTTTTTTTTTTAGATAAATCCAACCCACACACTGTAATCAATTTAAATTTTTCCTCAAAAGATAACGTCGAAAACGCTGCAGATTTTAATTAATTTAACACACTTCGCCAGCACAGGACTCACAGGTATAATTTTACATTTTTTACAATAAACTTACTAAATAATCACTTATTAGACAGTCAATCACTTGCGCCGAGAATAACATAAACAATATGGCGAAAAAACTTTGCAATTACGTTCCTAACTAATACGAACGAATGAATTAGTCGGTCATTTGGCCAATCCGACTAAAAAATGTCAACCCTTTGCAATCAACAATTAGGCGGTTCTTTTACGGCTTCTCAATTTGGACGGTTTGCAATAAAAGCAGTGCTTCCAAATGTCGAACACACGCACACGTTTTCACGCATACAGACACACTTTTGATGTGTACTACACGATATTCCAAATCTTGCGTTGTATGAAAAATAAGCACGACGTAATAATGCTTTTGCTCACTCACTCACTGTGCTTGCGATAGATGGCGCGTAAATCGCGCTGTAAACACTGCAAGCGAATGTGGGTTCGTGTGAATGGCGAATAAGTTAGGTTATTTTTATTTTTTGAACTATAGTTGTTTATCATTTACAATTAGATGGGCATGTGTGTATGGTACTACAGGGTATGCAGTGCTTATTTGCATGTATGGAGTGCACGCCACTGATATACATACATAGATAATAACGTTAAAAAGTCTCATTGGTCAAAAGTCACTTGCCCGGACTTGAACCCACCTCTTGCATTAAGCGAGGCCTTAACCACTGCGCTATCACGACATTCGTCCATTCCATTAAAACTCCAGATAAAATATATAATTGTGATGAAACTGGAGTATCTATTGTGCCCAAATCGAAACCCAAGATACTTGCTACAGCCGGAAAAAAACAAGTACGTAGATGCATTAACATCAGATGAAAGAGGAACAACTTTTTCTGTTGAAGTTGTTTCAACGAAACAGACTCCTACTTGCCTCCAATGTTCATTTTTCCAAGAAAACGCATGAAACATGAACATCTGTATGGAGCTCCTCCAAATGCTTGGGCTGAGTGCCAGATTGTGGTTGGATAACAACCGAGATTTTTATAGTTGGTTTAAAAAGTTCATAAAGTTCACAAAGGGATCGAAAGATAATCGAGTATTATTTTTATTAGACGGCCATGTTAGCCCAGCTAGGAGCTCGTGCCTAAGTAATAGCAGCCGCATGAGTCGATCTATCAAGTTAAGCTACGCTTGCCGTGGATGGGTCACACCCTTTACATACCGAGTCTCATCCGTGCCTCGGAAAGCACGTTAAGCCGTTGGTCTCGGCTGTCATTCGTGGATCTTTGATAGTCGATACGGGTCGTCAGAAGTCCGAAAGTCTGACAACCAGTCTTACCACGAGGTATCGTATTACCCAGTAACTGGGTTGTGGAGATCAGATAGGCAGTCGCTCCTTGTAAAAAAACTTGTATTCAGCTGCATCCGGTTAGACTAGAAGTCAACCCCTAACATAGTTGGGAAAATGCTAGGCAGATTGATTGAGACGGCCATGTTACACACACCCAGAATATCAAATGAATCGTTGAAGCACGCGATCATGGCGTGGTAATGTTTTTCACCACATACGACTCACAAGTTAAACCTGGAGATGTGCGATTTATGAGACCTCTCAGCACATTATGATCAAGCTATTACTGCGTGGTTAGGATCGCATCCCGGTCAAGTAGTGACCCAATTCCAAATAACCAATCTCTTTGGGGAAGCATTTACCTATATACGTTCAGGAACAATGTCAACTTCCCTAAATGCTTTCAAAGCAACTGGAACTTGGCAATACAATCATCAAATTTTTACAGATGTAGATTTTTTTGCTAACTCGGCCGCCATGTGTTCTAATGCTGCTAGAATCTTCTGACTCTCCCTTATCACAAGCAGCAATCAGGCGACTAATTCGGATATTCAAGAGCCCCGAGATCAGCCAAATTTATTTGAGGTTGATATCACGTTGACGTCTCCTGTTAGAGGTCCATCTTATTCTTCCTGTGATTAACCAAGCACCTCTTTCGCCGTAGAGCCACGAATTGAGTAAAGTGCTTCATAAGACCCGTTGGTCACTTTGAGCACTCCCACTGCTCCCCCCGCAAAGCCTGCGCCTGTAAAGGAAACGGACTGGGCTGCTGACGGCTTCGTTACGGTGCAAAGGGGGAAGCGCCGCCAGAGTAGCTGTAAGAAACGCTGCGGCAAGGCTCCTAAGGAGCCCAACGAAAAACTGCGTGCTGCGAAGCCGAATATCCCGGTGTATATTTCCCGTCTCCACTACACCACTAACGCGGAAGACATCGTAAAGGACGTGAGCCGCAGGCTGAAGTATGCGCCGAGAGTGCAGCTGCTGGAGTCGTATCGCAACGTCAACTTTAAGGCGTTTGTGGTGCGCATACCAACATGCTACCTGAATCAGGTTATGGAAGAAAGCTTTTGGCCTCAGGATGTCGTATTCCGCCGCTTTCATGGACAAGTGCCACCGGAACGCACAAAGACTTCGTGCAATCAAGTGATACTAACATAGTTTTAAGTTTTATTTACTAACACAATTCTTATTATATGTGTAGTTAGGTTAAGGTATCTATGGGTCTTTGTTACCTGAAAATAAATGATTTATTATTATTATAAGTCAATGCTCAATCATTAGCCAGACACAACTTCACTTCAGCCACGATCACAAGCATTTCATTTCATCTCGTTAGTCCCAGGCTACTGATGCCGATTCCCCGGATTGATCAACAAAGAAAAAGGAAAGGGCGCAAAAGGGGGAAAATGGCCGTAGTAACTTCTTCTCCCTTTAAGAAAGAATTGCAAGAAAAACTAATTGAAAAGAAGGTGGCCACAAAGAAAGACAAATAAAACTGTGATTAAGGACAAAATTAAAAAGCTACAAAAAAACCAAAGAAACAAAATAAAGAATCAGACAGTGAGACGGAAGACACTGAATGGCTTTATTGCCAGAGATTATACTCTGAATCTCACGAAGGATGGATTACCTGCCAGAAATGTGGGAGGTGGACACACCGTGGCTGTGCTGGCGTCGATGACGACGATGTTCTTACTTGTTCTTTTTGTGAGGACAGTGACTAATAAAGTGTTTAGGACAACAGGTTATAAGGGACCACATTTTATCCTAAGGGTGGGGCAAGATGGGGTGAAAGTTTTTTTTTTCTTTTGATATTATTATTTTAAATATATAATTTTTGTTACTTATTAATTATAGTCTAGTATAGGCTAATTAAGTTAATAATTAAAATTCCGAATTTCTGTGGTGTATATTTAATTTCTTATTCGACTCCCCGACCCCAACCAACAAACAGCAACTTACGAAACAACGAAAACCTTATGGGCTGCTAAAGTCCTTTAAATCCATTTTTATCATGTTAGCCAAGACTAATTACTAGCGAACTTATGACACGGCCCTGTTTTGTGTTCCAACATGTTTAATAAATGATGCCCTAATTTGTCTTCTATTTTATTAAATTGGAATTTTCCCGGTGAATTTAGGATGTTTTGTATCTTGGACATAAAAGGAAATAACAAAAATGACAGGAAAACCTTCATTCGTCTTTATTTGCGTCACTAATTATTAAATTAACAAGCCTTCCTGTACAAAACGGCTGCTGAAATTACACCGACAGTTTATTATTCCAACTTTATTTTTGTATAGGTTGGAGATGCATCGTGAATTCTCTATGCTCTGTTCTAAAAGTGTCTGAAGAAAGTGTAAACAAAACCTGATCAAGTTTATTTCTAACGCAATTACTCACACAATCATCTGTATATAGTAGAACGTTTCAACTTCATATTTTACCACTCTTTTCAACAATTATTGTTTGAATAACTTTAAGAAATTGTGAAAAATCATCTAAGAACATTGAGGTTATAAAAATAGCCTCATTGAACAAATGAAAAACCTCTTTATGGTGAATTAAAATTAAATTTCGAGTTGTGACACTATTGGTATCGACATTTGTTGACATTTTCAGCAGATACTTTTAGAACAGACAATACCTATAGTATTGTAGGTTTACAGGGGATCATCATTGAGAATTCCCTTGAAAACGGAGGTACATTCTGTTACCACCTGGTAGTCTATTTCCGTGCTCAACCATCTTATAAAAATAACCACATCTTATTCTGTTTTTTCGAAGAGGACGCATTTATACGACCCCAACGCCATAACTGCCAACGCCATCTATTTTGGCATGGACGCAACTCATTGCGTTTGTCACCGGTTCATAATTAACCATTGCTAGACTGATTCAACAGGATAGATAGATAAAAATAGGATACACGAGTAGAAAAAAAAGTGTCGTGATTGTCAAAATTTTACACTTTATTCGGTCTAGCTCTCATTAGCCAAGTGTGCAGAGTATAATGCGCGATAAGAAACTTCGTTCCAAATAATTGAGTAGATAAGTACATATGGTGCCGATTCTCTTGTTTAATACTAAACTAAACTTAGAGAATTGCTATCTTTTACTAACTAACAGGCGGCGGAAGAAAAGTACGACTATTGCTATGAACTAAGAGATGACTGATGATGAGGAGAAACTACGCCTTGCGTTTCACCGTGTTTTTAGTCGACATGTTTTTACGTGTTGTCGTCTGAATTTGTATGGAAATATTAATTCAACTAAATTTGACAGCTCTAATTTACGTATGTCTCTTTCTCGTTTTATTAGAGAGAAAAAGTTGTGCACAACAGAATCGGCACCTATATTGAGTAGACGACAAACCAAACACCGTAAAAATATTAACAAATCTATTAAGTGAAGTAGATAGTGTTTACAAACAAATAAATGTCGACTAACTTAGGCAATTCGTACAATACAGGGTCAAATTAAATCAGCTAGCGAAACTCCGCTGACGTGAAGGGTATCGATATAATGTGCAGCAACATGAAGCAAAAATTAATTAATTAATTGATGATAGTTTTTTTGAGGTCATCAACCGCAGTGTCGCATTTTAAAATATCAGTTTTTTTTGTGAAAACATCACAGACGTGATAGATATCGATATCTAGGCACGATTAAACAACAAAAAAACAGATTTTTCAACACATTCTAAGTAACCACAATACAAGCGGCCGTAGACTCAAAAAAAAAAAAAACATCAAATAATTTCATTACTATTGTGTGAGAAGCACAATATGACTCTTGACGACACCACGACAAATGATGATGACTATAATGATAACAGGCAAAGCGACACAAATTTCCCATAAGTATTAGGTTGGGGAAAAAGTCTTTTCGCATTATAGTATGTATGAACTTGTAATAAAATCTCTTTGACTATTTGTATCTGGCTGGTTTTGGTATTATTGAAAGTTTAAATTTTAAAGAACATAATTCCAAATTCAAATTAGAAAAATGTGTGATTTTCATTTGTTTTTCGTACCGTCAAGATGAGTGAATCTAATGAAGAAATTCGATACATTTTAAAATTTTACTACAAAAAAGGTAAAAATGCAACGCAAGCCGCGAAAAAAATTTGCTATGTTTATGGACCTAGTGTAGTGTCTGTGAGAGTAGCACAAATTTGGTTTAAGCGTTTTCAATCCGGAAATTTTGATGTCAAAGATGCACGTCGCTCTGGTCGCCATTACGGATAAAATGGATGCCATTTTTGAAAAAGTGTAGCAAGATCGGCATATCAGTAGTTACGACGTAGCTGAAGAACTGGAAATTGACCACAAAACAGTTTTGGCGCATTTGAAAAAAACTGGGTACACAAAAAAGCTCGACATTTGGGTACCTCACGAGCTCACTGAAAGAAACCTAATGAACCGTGTACTCATTTGTGATTCTTTATTACGACGTAATGAAACCGAACCATTTTTGAAGAAACTGATAACTGGTGATGAAAAGTGGATCACGTATGACAAGAACGTGCGAAAAAGGTCGTGGTCAAAGGCCGGTCAGGCTTCACAGACTGTGGCGAAACCCGGGTTAACTCGTAACAAGGTGATGCTGTGTGTGTGGTGGGATTGGAAGGGCATTATTCATTATGAGCTGTTATCACCAGGCAGGACCATCGATTCTGAACTCTACTGCGAACAACTGATGAGATTAAAGCAAGAAGTTGAGAGAAAGCGGCCGGAATTAATCAACAGAAGGGGTGTGGTTTTTCATCATGATAACGCTAGACCTCACACATCTTTAGCCATTCAGCAAAAATTAAGAGAGTTTGGCTGGGAGGTGTTAATGCATCCGCCGTATAGTCCTGACCTTGCACCTTCAGATTTCCACCTGTTTCGGTCTCTTCAGAATTTTTTAGGCAGTGTTAGGTTAACGTCACGAGAGGACTGCCAAAACCACTTGTCGCGGTATTTTGACCAGAAGTCCCAAAATTTCTATAGCAATGGGATCATGTCCCTACCTACAAGATGGCAAAAAGTTATCGAACAAAATGGTACCTACATACTTTAGTTAAATGTAAATAAACTATATTAAAAAATGTTTTGAATTTTCTTAAAAAATGCGAAGAAACTTTTTCCCCAACCGACGTTGTAGCATAATAATGCTACAACGTCGATCAAATAAATCGGATTGGATATAGCTTTTAGGAGCTGGACAAGTCTTTAAAATACCTTAGGAAGCGGTTAGTCGAAAAACGTAACATTGCATTGATCGCTGCGCTATGCTTTCAGTGTGACGTAATATCGTTGCGGAAACATCAGTTAATATAATAATTATAAAACTTCGTCACTTTTCCCATTTTTACCCGATTGACCCAGAAAGACGGAAATGTTTTTCGCGCGCATGTACGTATGTATGTCCGTTCCATTGTAACCTCCTGCAGCCTAAACGTGTTCTATTTGCTCAATCCTTCTATTTCCCTAATAGGTGGGTATGACTGACACCTGTGTTGATGATATCACAAACAGGAAAATAATTCAATAAAGTACACAAAAATAATATCTGAACCGTTTATGTAATTTTATTGTGTAAATTACTCATCAGGATACTCCATTATTATGCTTTGGTTTATATACAGGACTAAATCAGTATAGTGTCGGCACCCAGCCAGGATGCATGACTTTGAAAAACCGTGAGACTTTTATTTAAAAACGTGTGGATTGTTTTCGTAATATTTAGTTACTTATTCGAGTTTATGCATATGTTAATAGTTGCAAGTGTTGTGTCGTAGTTCTAGGATGCTGTAGAGAATAGTAATTGTGTTGTTGTTTTTGAATGAAATTGTAAGTATAAAACCAATTTTTCTTTCATTTTTAGGGTTCCGTACCTCAGAAAAAACGGAACCGTTATAAGATCACTCGTGTGTCTGTCTGCCTGTCTGTCCGTTTGTCACAACCGATTTGCTCCGAATCTAATGGACCGATTAAGTTGAAATTTGGTGCACATATGAATTTCTGTGACCCAAACATGGACGTGTAATGTAAATAACTGAATTTTGAAAATGGGGGTCACTTTTGAGGGTTAATACGAAAAAAAAATTAAAAAAAAAACTGTTTTACAAACTGTAGGTACCGTGGGACCATCATAAAATTAGGTTAAATTACATAAAACGCGACTTTAATTAAATTAGATGGAACTAAAGAGATTGTACTGGGAGTGGCAATGAACTCCAGGTATCGAGTAGCAGTGTTCAGGTTCAGTAGTCGCGAAGACATCTGAGGATTGGCCATACTGCAGTAATGACTGAAGCTCGCGTTCAGCAGAGGAATATTAAGCTGAGCATAGCATAATCAGCCTATAATGTTCTCATTGCTGGGACACATGCCTCCTCTCTGTGAGACGGAGAAGGCCATAATCCACCATACGGGCCCAGTTCAGGTTGGTGGATGTCACACATTTTCGATTCCGTACCTCAAAAGGAAAAAACGGAACCCTCATAAGATCACTCGTGTGTCTGTCTGTCCGTCCGTCGTAGCCAATTTGCTCCGAATCTAATGGACCGACTAAGTTGAAAGGTACACGTATGAATTTCTGTGACCCAAACGTATAAATGAATTTTGAGTATGGGGACAATTTTGGGGGCAAATAAGATAATTAAAAAAAAAGTTTTGCAAACTGTACCGTGTGACGTGTCAGATGAAAAGACTTACGCGTCTCAAATTAATGTTGTTTTATAATTTTAAAATAAATTGTTTTAAAGTTATTTAATAAAATATACGAAAATTGACCATTCTCCCCTTATCTCCGAAACTACTGAGCCTAAAATTTTGAAAAAAATACAGAAAATAGTTATTTACCTATACGTAATAGATTACAGGAAAACTTATAATAAGTCTATGGCTTTAAAATAACTTTGTAAATTTGTCAATATTGTGCGTACAACCTTACATTTGCAGTTGGAGTGTATGTGAGAACATGTTTTTCAACTACAATGTTATGTTTGTTCTTGTTTATTGTACTACGGAACCCTACCTTGTATGTGGTCCGACACGCACTTGGCCGGTTTTTAGTTCTGGGACATGTCGGTTTCTTCACGATGTTTTCCTTTACCGTTTTTCAGATGAATATTATAAACGTATTAGTTTTGTGCAGGTAACAGCTGAACACATAAGATGGAGTTCCTAGCGCCCACGGAACTTGGAAATGACAATTACTCAAACAATCGAAATGTAAGTAAATACTTTTCTACCTGCCAGCTCATCACTACCAACACAAAGGTTTAATTCCACATAGAAAAGACAAAATTATATCAATAGCTACAAACTAAAAACGCGATGACTGAATGCATGGTTCTATAGACTGCGGCTGTGCCTGAGGCATGCGTGGAAAATCATTCGAGCATGCTTCGTAAAAAATAATAAATCGAAAACTATAGTCAAGCAGAAATAAAAATACAAAACTAAAAACGTAAGCAGAACTTTACACATTACATTTTTAGTTTTCTATTTTTTTTTATGCTTGAGTACATTTTTCGATGTATTATTATTTTTTTATTTTTTTTGGTATATTGGCGTGTGACTTATGGCAAATAATTTAATTTAATTTATTGTTTGTGTTGCGTAATGTGCAGACGCCAGCAGGTCAAGCTACCCGAAAGTGACAAATTTTCCCAATCAATCTTGAACCTAATGCTTTAGCGATAAAGTTGAAAATCTTTCAAAGAAATTTGACAGATTGTAGTAGCTTGATGTGCTGGCGTCTGTACCTAAATTATTTTGCGCACTGTTGTATAGAATCAATTTTTTTAACGGAACAGACAAGCACAGCTGTCTGTTCCGTTAAAAGGGGAGTTTATTGCGCCATTTCTTCTTCCCAACTAAGGCACTAGGAAGTAGTGAAGGGCGGGCGTTGCGGGGGACTGTCTTATGTAATTTTGACGTTCGAAAAGTGCTGATTCTCAGCCTAGTTTAAATAAATGACTTTTATCTTATCTAAGGTAGCAATTATAAATGTATAATTAAATTATTGTTTTCAGTATTGCTGTCCATAGTAGCAGCAAGTTTAATAATAATAATAATAAATTGTTTATTGATCTTGAAAGTACAAATGATGAGAAAAACAAAACTTAAAAATAGTAACAATCAAGATATATAAAGTTATGTTAAGTTTGCAAGCAGTTAGGTCTAAATTACCATAGAATATTATAATTACATAACATCACGCCTGTAATCCCCGAAGGGTTAGGTAGAGATGTACAGACGCCAGCACATGAAGCTACCAGAAACTGTCAAATTTTTCCAAACAACCTTGATCTTAATGCTTTAGCGATAAAGTTGAAAATCTGTTAAAGAAATTTGACAGAGTGTAGTAGCTTGATGTGCTGGCGTCTGTACACCCATATCTCGCCAGTTTTTGTTTAAGGCGGTGCTATATGTAAATTAGGCTGGAACTGAAGAAGTTTAAAACCTTTTTTCTCCATAACCCGTACCATAATGATCTTTAAAAAAAAATATGTTAAACTACACAATAAAACACATGTCCCCTTCACTTAGAAAAAAATAAAAAATAATTTTAAATATAATTAACATACATGAAAAGTAACCCCTGTTTTAGAAATATAAAACCTTTTTTCTTCGAAACTATTAATCGCTAGGTTTTTTTATAGTCATCATAATATTACACAATACAATACCTAGGGAATCCTCGGCTTATTTTTTTAAATAACTTTTCTAATTACTTATAGTCATTATTTTTTACATAAATCGACACTCAATCGCGTGAGCAACCGCTCTGTCGCCTATTAATTTAGTGCGGGACGAGACGCAGTGCTGAACGGACCTGTACCACTTTTTCCCGCATTTTTTCGTTGGTGACAATGCCATTAGAAAGTATTGTAAACAAATACCTACCTACTTATTTTGTTGATTTTAATAGTTTTTGTGTGTGTAAATATTAGAGTATTTTTTAGTATATAGTTACATAGGAAATATTTGTGTTAATATAAGTTTATTTATAAAATCAATATGGGTGACAAAAAAGACGCACTAAGCGTAATTTGAAAATAAAATACAAGAGGAGAATAAAAAGAATGAAACGGTAAGTAATTTGAGTACCTATCTAACATTTTACTAGTAACCATCAATCAAGCGTTTTGATAAAAAGATATAGGTAGGTACGTATAAGTAATATGCGTACCTAAGCAGGTACCTACCTATCAGCTGCATATACTTACCTAGGTACCTTTCTTCGCCAGAACGAGAAACTGTTTTCGTTTCGAATTTGCCAACGGAAATTCGTACGTGTTTAATGGCAACAAGGTATAGATTCCAAACGACCGGGCGGCATTACGACACGGCGGCACAGTAACGATATAACGAGCTATAGATTCTATCATGCAATGAATCTATAGCTTGTTACTATTAGACACGTACGAATTTACGTTGGCCGGAGTTTCGCTAGCTAATTTAATTTGACCCTGATATGTGTCGCAGCTAACTAGTTTATCGTGTTTAGATATCGATACCCATCACGTCTGCGGAGTTTCGCTAGCTAATTTAATTTGACCCTGCATATGTGTCGCAGCTAACTAGTTTATCATATTTAGATATCGATACCCATCACGTCTGCGGAGTTTCGCTAGCTAATTTAATTTGAACCTGTATATGTGTCGCAGCTAACTAGTTCATCATGTTTAGATATCGATACCCATCACGTCTGTGGAGTTTCACTAGCTAATTTAATTTGACCCTGTATTATTACTCATCGCAATCAGATTGCTAATACAGGGTAATAATTAGGCCAGGCACATACAGTCGGAATTCCGTCCCGGAATTCCGTTTCGAAATATCGTTTTGGAATTTCGAAAGCAGCAAACCCATACAAAGTCACGCACAGACTACCATGCGTAATTTTGAATCGGAGAAAATTTCGAACGGAGGACTACTTGTACGTGTGTGATAGATCCTTGATCTTGCATGGATTTGCTGCATTCGAAAATTCCGAATCGATGTTTCGAAACGGAATTCCGACAGTATGTGGACTTTTTTTGTCCATCCTCTTTGGACCCCATGGATGTAACCTGCAGATTGCGACTCTCGGACTACAAGGGGTCGAAAAGTAACGAGGTTGGCGAGTTTCATAGGACCCTAAAGTTATAAGCAAATCAAATGACATATTTTAAAATTGGATTAACGTAACCCTTTTATAAGTAAACGTGGATGAACGTATACAATATAAGCTACAATATTTTTTAAAGCCATCAGTATTTCAACTGAATTTTATATTTTACTTTGTTTTAGAGGAACTGAAGAATTATCGATTGGTAGACGTATTGTAGACATCAGTCATTTTTTTAAATCACTCCAAGAAATATCAAGCCACGGACCATTAGACTGCGGTTTAAAGTCAATAGAAATTGTATCTGAACGTTTGACAGGTTTAATGAATAAATTAAAACTGAAATGTCTTTTATGTAACATGAGTTTTATAATAGAGGGAGACTGCACCCCAGAAGAAATGAATTTAAACACATGTGCCGTAGCTGGGGCAATAGCAGCAGGATGTGGACATACGCAACTTCTGGAAATTACGTCAACTCTAGGACTTCCTGAGATCTCACAAAAATTATTCACCTTTCATATGGATATAGTAAACAAAACGTGGGAATCTGAAGCGTTAAGATCTTTGAACGAAGCTGCTGAAGAGGAAAGATGTGCTGCCGTTGAAGAGGGTAAAGTAAATGCAAAGGGAATACCGATAATTGATGTCATTGCTGACGGATGTTGGGGAAAAAGATCATACCAGAAAAACTACTCCTCACTGTCAGGAGCAGCAGCCATACTTGGTAAACGTAGCAATAAAATATTGTTCATGGCTGTCAAAAATAAGTTCTGCTACATTTGCGCTAGAGCAGAAAATAAAGGAATCTCGACAAACAAATCATATTTGTTATAAAAACTATACAGGTAAATATTTTATGTGTTTTACATAAAAAATCCTAGTAATATTATAAGTGGAAACGTATTGCTGTTTGTTTGTTTTATAAATTAACTAAACGTAAATGGTTCGCCTTATTATTTTGAAATCAAACTAAATATCTATTATATAAAAATGGTAGAGGTAACCCATTAGAGAACTAAAGCCGTAATATAGGTTTTGTATACTGAAAGCTACATTATTATACTTTTTGTCTTCATTTACAAGACCATCTACCGACATAGAGTCAACGATTATTGTCGAGGGATTTAAGAAAAGCATAGAAATGCACAATTTGATATATGGCAGAATTATATCAGATGGTGACGCCAACACATATTCAAAGCTTTTGCAAAAAAGGCCGTACGAAAATTTAACAATAGAAAAAATTGAATGCCGAAACCACTTGCTGAGGAATTTTTGCCACAAACTGCAGAGTTTTACAACAGACACGAAATTTCTAATACGGTTCATAAAACTCCTAACAAAGAAAAGAATATTAACCATGCGAAAAGTAGTAGTAACTGCAATTGCAAAATACAAGCATACTGATAATGCAATGCAACTCCATGCTGATATAATGCTTGCTGCAGAACATGCTTTTAGCCAACATACCACGTGCAAAGGAAACTTTTGTGGCAAACTAGGCGAAATAGAAGATATTGACAAAGACTTTCATAAAAACACTCTGTGCCAAAAAATAAAATTAATATTATCACAGCTAGCGGTACACTCACGCATTTTTTTGCACGATGTCGACAGCAACTCTGTAGAGAGATATCATAGCGTTGTTGCTAAATGCATAGGTGGCAAAAGGATAAACTTTGCTCAAAAATATCAATATCAGATGAGATGTAATACTGCGGCTCTATCATTTAACACAAGAAAACCTTTGAGCATCTTGCATAAATGTATTGTAGGTAGAAGTCCAAAAGGACAAATACATAAATTTGAAATGAACAGAATAAAGCGACAGATAAGACCTAAAAAATATACAAAGAAGAAAAGAAGAACATTGGAAAATCAAAACGCCTCTTCCATCAATTATGGACAGGATTGCGCGAAACCCGATATGTCAAAGGAAATGCTAGAGGAATCGAAAAGAATATTTTTGAAAAATTTAGAGAAGAATGAAGATGAAAGAATAAGAATTGAAACAGGTACAATACTTCAAAGTGAGTCAAGTGAATGGCTCGAACTAAGAAGAAATTAACTGACGGCTTCAAATTTCGGTAACGTAATTAAAAAACGCAATGACATCAGTTGTGCTAATATGGTGAAGAATTTAATTTATAAAAACCCAATAGATCACGTCAAATCAGTCAAACATGCTAGAAAATTAAAGTATTGCTAAAACTCAATTAGAAAAAGAAAAATCGATAAAAGTTAATCCCTGCGGCCTATTCATAGATAAAGAGATCCCATTTCTAGGTGCATCATCGGATGGTATAATAGACGAAAGTACAATATGCGAAATAAAATGGCCATAAGTGCATATAAATTAGGACTGGAAAGGGCAATAGTAGAAAAAAAAATAACATTCTATAAAAAAATAAAGACAATAATAAATTTAGAATAAATAAGGATCACAGTTGGTATTACCAAGTTCAAGGCCAACTCCACATAACAAAAAAAGAAAAATGTTTATTTGGTTTATGGTCGGGAGAAAATAAGGCAATACAAACTGATATTATATATAGGGACGACGGCTTTTGGGAAGAAACAATGAAAAAAAAAAACTAATAACATTTTACACAGAATGTATTTTACCTGAATTAGTTGACCCTCGACACCCAATGCCAAAATGAAAAATGCCAATTAGAGATCCCGAATATATATGTCGTGCTATTGAAATAAAAAGCAAACGAAGGGAAAACAAAGAAAATGTAGCTAACATGCGTGAACAAAATAATATGGAAGAAATAAATGATGCAACACATGATGCAGAAGTGTAAGTAGAAATTATTCCCATATCTTCAAAAAGAAACAAAAGAAATGAAAGTGACGACGATGAGGTAAAATACATTGATGATTATAATGTAGAAAAAGCAAATGCAAAAAAAATGTGTTGTAGACAATTAAACTTCTAAGAATTTTGAAACCAAATTGTTTCAGAAAGCTTTTTTTTATACCGTTAAAATAAGCCTTTATGTCCTCAATATAATCTTATATTGAGGACATAAAGGCTGGGATTGAGCTGCTCCAAATTTTCTTTTTAATAATTTTTATTTTTGCATACTGAATGTTGACATGAATATTTACTTTGTAAAGTATTATATTATTTTAATTATTGTGAATGTGAATACTATGTGGGTCATTGCTATTTTGTTTGTTTTATTTTTTTTCTCAGTTATTTTTAATCATGGTCTGGCAGTTTGAGTAATTTATGCGGCCTACCCAAATGTCCTTTCTTTGGTATTTTTGTCGAATCGTTGAGCTCCTTAAGTTCTGAGGTGAGCTGCGCGATTACTGACAAATGCGTGCACTGGCTGGACAGGTCCTCTCAATCTGTGTGGTTCTTTCCTCAAAAGACCATTTCAGACACCAATCTACATGGTCTTCACATGAACTGACCAAGATTATGTCCGGTCTTTATAAGAGCCTATGACCTCTGAGTTTGTTTCGGCCTTTCTTCTCAGAGTAGTCAGATAGGAAACGCCGACCAGAACTAGTTTAAAAAAAAAAACATGATTGACTTGTGAAAGTGTTTGTACAAACCTACTTACAAAAATAAAATCATTTATCATTTATAATTTTGAATGTGTTTTTATTTTGCTTTTGTCAATGTATAACCTGAACAAATTTAATCCCAACATCAGTCACTGACATGCAATAAAAATGGATAAAAAAAACCATCAAAACCAAAAAAAAATGGACCCTGTAAATGGACGACTCTGTATATTATAATTATATATTAATTGTTTAGGCCTGCCACATACTGACTTTGACTGGCCTGTTGGTCTAGTGGTTAGTGGCCCTGACTGCTACGCCGGAGGTCGTGGGTTCGATTCCCACCCAGGACAAATGTTTGTGTGATGAGCATGATCATTTGTTCTGTGTCTGGGTGTAATTTATCTATATATGTATGTATTTAGAAATATATAAGTATGTTTATCAGTTGTCTAGTACTCATAACACAAGCTCTGCTTAGCTTGAGGCTAGACGGCGTTGTGTGATAGTTGTGGAATATTATTATTATTATTATTATTACATACAGTCGAAATTCCGTTTCGAAATATCATTTCGGAATTTCGAAAGCAGCAAAGCCATACAAAATAAACGAAAAACTACTGTACGTGTGTGATACATCCTTGATTTTGTATGGATTTACTGCCTTCGAAAATTCCGAATCGATATTTCGGAACGGAATTCCGAAACGGAATTCAGTCTGTGTATGTGGCCGGCCTTATTGAACTAATAAGTTCCGGGCCCACAACCGCTTGTGACTTATAATAAATTGAACTGAGGTCATGGGTCGTATGGGGCCCACAAACCATATGGGACGCATTGTGGTTCATGGACCCCATGAACCTAATATGGCATTTGAGCTTCGTGCAAGCATATGGCCGGCAGATTTGTATATTGCTCAGATTTTCCACTTGATTTATTTTGCGTTTTTTTTTTAATATTTGAAGTACTTACAACAACTACTAGTAGTACTTTTAGGTACAAACTTATTCACTTTTATTTATGAGCGAAGTCACGGGGAAAGCTAATAATAATAATAACTGTCTATATTCTGCCGCCCATTTTCTGTTTTAGTAATATTACAATGAGTTCTTAGTAATTAAAAAAATATATTTTCTAAAAATATAATAATTTACACAAGTGTTGTATTTGTTTTTCTACAACATACAAGTTTTTACCTAAAATGTTCTGCACCACTGCTCTGAAATATGCAACAGGCTACCTATGCGTGCGTCGCGCGTCATGGCTCTGTGGCAGTCAGCGGTGCAAAATAGAATATTAGTGATCGCTTCGCGCGTAATTATAATGAGGGGGTGCGCGGGGCATTCTCGGCGGTAACGCCCATTTGAGCGAGGTCAACGGCGTAATGCCAAGCCTTAAGTCCGATCTAATAGGGGGCGAGCCCTTTGCTATCAATCGGGTACAAATACGGACTTCGTGCTGCTCCTGAGAAATCCCTGATGGAAAAACCCAAAAACACTTTGCCCGACTTAGGTATCGAAACCAGGACCTCATGCTCAGCAGTTCCGCTCGCGATCACTAGACCAACGATGCAAAGAGTTTTATAATTATTTTGTAAGTATCTCCAAAATTTCACTTAATTTTGGGACCGTTTGAGCCCAATTCAACCGTAAAATTAGACGTTTCTAAAGTGAACGCTCACTAAGACGCGCCGCAGGAGCCACATGCGCCGCAGTCATCGCATTTCATATAAATTTATATAAATAAAAATATAAGTCCGAACCGACTGACTCTTCAACGACCAGCCCAAACCCTTAAACCTAGAAAGGTGAAATTTTGCACAGAGGTTCTCTTTATATTGTAGACAAGGAATAAGGAAGGGTTTTTCGAAATTCGACCCCTAAGAGAGTGAAATAGGGGATAAAAGTTTGTATGGAAAATAGTTAGTATAGTTGTAGTCTAAAACATGAAAACTGGTCCTTATACTAAGTGGTACTTTGTATTCTGATTAAAAATTATAAACAACGTGATTCAGCGGTAAATAGGGAATGAAAGTTTGTAAGGAAAACCCGTTCGTATTGTAGTTCAAACCATGAAAATTGGTATTATTAGGAAAATCATGCCTAGATAGGCCCAGGTGGAATAAAAAGCGGACTGTATTTCTAGGTTATAATATTAGGTATTTTACAGGTCAAAATTTTATTATTGAAATCGATGCGATCGTGGTCGCGGTGTTAAAAGGAGTGTGCTGTGGAGGGCGCGCGAGCCGTCGTCGAGCCGCTGCTGCTACCACGCCGCCCGCTCCCCTCTGCTTGATGACGCATGTTTGTCTTGGAGGTGTTAACGTGTGCGTTAACAATGCCTTAAGGGGTTAAAATCCTTACGAACTCATCACCGCTCAGGTTGGCTTTCGCCATCGCCAAAGACACTTTAGTAATTCAGAGAACAGTAACTTTAACTAAGTTCCGTACCTGTAATTATGTAGATAACTATTTATTTTCGAAATTCCCACGGGATAGGGAATAAAGAGGATTTATATTTTTGTTTTAAAGTTGCCTTCAAATTTGGCATGCAAGAAGTTTTTCCGTTCCGTTATACTAGATCATTTTTTACCACTACGCAAATTTTCACAGCGTGTTCTACAATGAATACGAATAACTTTCACTATGAGACAAACTCTGAAATTCCGAAAAAAAATCTGTTTTTTTTTCATACAAAAGTTCAATACTACTATTAAAGGTAGAACACTAATACTAGCTATTAAAGGTAGAACACCCTGTGAAAGTTTGGATACTAATAACAAAGTTGTGCTGTATATTCCTTTACTATTGTTAGGTTTTAGGATATTTTATCCTCCAGCAATCATATATCAATTCGCGCGCCGCTCCTCGTATACCTACTACTCAGGCGGTCCTTATATATTGTCACTGACACATAATTTTGAATTTAGAACTCAGAGGAAAAAAGAAACAATAGCATACGATTTTCAATTGGTTTACGTTCAATAAAACGTAAAAACATTTTATTAATATTAATATTTTACGAAGGAGTGGACGCTCAAAGAAGACCGAGTAGCAGTAATTGCATTACACCGTTGCCGTTGTGGCCACTCGCCAAACACAATATTGAAGCTTCTTGAAAAACTGAAAATCACGAAGAGATCTGTGTATCGTACTATTAAAAGGTACAATGAACACAGTGTGGATGACAAGAAAAGATCAGGTAGACCTCGTTCTGTTAGGTTAACAGTCATCAAAGCAATCGAGGCGCGTATTGCAAGAAATCTCGTCCGCAAACAGAAATTTATGGCTTTACAAATGGTAAAGAAGAATTGAGTACCTCAATGAAGATCTGGGTCTACGAGCTTACAGAAAAAAAAAGTGGACATCTCCTCAACGCGCGCTTGAAAGGTATGAGAGTGATAAAGTCAAGAATTTTGCTAAGGCGATACGCAAAAAACAGACAACGTGACATCCTGTTTACCGATGAAAATTTTCGATATAGAAGAGCTTCTGCGGAAGGTGGTCCGAGTGTAACATGGCCACCATCCTTCATCATTAATGATTTGGTTGGGAGTTTCGTATTTTGGCCCGACTCAACTTCATTTCTGCGAAAACGGTGCGAAATTTTACAAGACACTGTTTTGGATCATATCGTAAAATATCTACCTCAGACGCTCTTTCGAGGAAGGCTATGGACATTTATAAAATAGGTTAGTATTTACAAATAAAAATAATTAAAAAAAAAACAGTTTTGAAAGTAGGGTATTTTTAACTTTATGACATATTAGCTTTCGCCCGCGGCTTCACTTACGTTATTTTAGATTTTGACAATCAATTCACACTACTAAACACACGAAACTTTAGCAGTGTGTTAGTGACTTAAAATTTTATCTTAATTTATCTAAAAAATGATCGGTTGTTATAATATATAACAACCAGTAATTTTTTGGATAAATTAATAACAACGGTTGTTATAATATCACCATGAATTAATTCTAATTGACATTTTAGCTAATATAATTCAATCATGATTCGAAAGACACGTGGCGCCATCTATTATCATAAGAACGTTATTACTGTTTTCCTCTGGAACAGTACTTTTTTCGGGATGAAAGGTACCCTATGTCCGTTTCTGTACACCTGACAACGTACTCGTACGTATATGCAAAATTTCAGGATGATCGGTTCAGTAGTTTAAGCGTGAAAGGTAACAAACAAACAAACTTACTTTCGCATAAATTTATAATATTAAGTTAGGATTTATTATACTTGTGACAATACTTAAGGACCGACTGTGTATATAAGCAGTGCGAGAAGACATTTTTTACCTGGATTATCACATAGGGTACTTTTAATCCCGGTAATATCTACGTTTCCGTGGGATATTTTCTGACATCCACGCGGCCGAAGCAGCGGGCAAAAGCTAGTCTTTATATGAAATCGTATGCAACGTCGCGCACCTATCCACGCTGCTAGACCCACATTTTTATAAAATGCTGTAGGTATACGGATTCCACCAGTGCGTGCGGATGACGTCATCAGATTCAGCGCGTTCGATCCGATGATTGCGGCGAGTGAGGTGCTGGCAGCGCGGATGACGTCATTCGTATCGTTCTGTCCAAGATCGGATCGGCAGATGTAATATAATAAGATGTACAGAAGTGGAAATATACGATTCCAACAGCACTGTGCGTGCGGCGCGTTTGGTGCGTGCGCCGCGTTCGGTGCGGATTGCGCGGTTTTCCATGAGAAAATGCGATGACTGCGGTGCGTGCGGCTCCTGCGGTGCGTCTAGGTGCACGTTCACCTTAAGTTAACTCCAGAAAAAAAAATATTTTGATTAACCTCACCTAATTGACTACATCTCTTAGGTTAGGTACAGACGCCAGCACATCAAGCTACCGGAAAATGTCAAATTTTCCCAATCAAACTTGAACCTAATGCTTTAGCGATAAAGTTAAAAATCTATTAAATAAATTTGACAGATTGTAGCAGCTTGATGTGCTGGCGTCTATACTACAAATTAGTAAAAACTTTAACGCGGTCAAAGTTTTCACTAATTAAGAGTTGTATTATATGAGTATGATGATGAAAATATCGATAATCAGTATTCATAATTTCTCATTGTTGATGCTTTTCCCTGTAGTAACAAGTCGAGTTCTAATTTTGGAATAATAACGAGTGGTACCTATTTATTTAAATCTATTTATAGATATCATTAGGAGGACAATACAAATAAATCATAATGTGGTGTTTGATAATAATTCAAACTAGCTAGAACACAAATGACGTATGTAAAGTTAAAAACAAAAGGAATCAATATATATTACATACATAACTAGGTATCAAAGTAAAACAATACAAAACAATTAATTCACGGGAATCATACTTATTAAATTGTGGTCAGTAACAGTTTACACTTGCTTATGAATAGTATATTATAATAGTAATATGTCCTTTACTAAACTAAGGTATTTATCGGAAAACAATATAAAAATGTACACAATTATTATGAAATACATGAGTAGGTAAGTCCCCTTTATGAGTAGTTGATGATGCGCGTACAAGATAGAGTAAAAACGAATGACCGACATACAGGATCAAATTAAATTAGCTAGCGAAATTCCGTAGACGTGATGGGTATCGATATACTGCGTGTATCTGAAATGTGTGGTCATATTTAAGAGCCTATACAATCTCAGCTCAAATTCTAATTTCGCACCCACTTCCCCGCGCCACCTCACTCTTTATCCTACCTATTTTACCTATTGCGTAATGTGTGTTCTGAGCGCAAGCGACACAGCTCTCCTGTTCGAAAGCCGAAGCGAGACACCGATAGTTTAGGTAATTTCTTTTTACTATGAAAATAATGTTCATAAAAAAAAACAGATAAGTCCTGCTTTATCGTTAGTTCAGTTAGAATGCAAAGTTTTTTGATCTAATTTGAAGTATTTTTTGAATACCAGCGCTTTATTGTTCGGTTTAGAGGTAACTTTGGATTTTTTTTATCGAGAAAATTTTACGGAATCGTGTTTTCGTCACACATAGTACTTAACATTAATCCTCAACTTTACCATATATTTATTTCAAAATGAATGCTGCAGTATTTAACGGAGGATCATGATTAGCCATTTGAGGTAGTATAGGCTCTTAAAGGTGTGGTACAGACCGTCAAACTTAACAACTGTTACTCCATGGGATCAAACTCGTAATTGCGAAAACATATTTAGCTGTCCCATACATTTGGGTCGAGTAGGTATTGAAGTATTGTACCCATACAGTTTAAAATGTTAGAATAACTTAACTTTAAACACCCGATGACTTCTGTACAGTTGTACACACATAACCACAATGATTTCGTTACATTGCACGCGCTACCGCCACATTGTCTCTCAATGCGGTGTTGACTATCTGGTTTCTTTTAACGCCACCAAAACACAGGCATGTCTTTTCACCGCTAAAAGGAGTCGTTTAGACCAAACTCCTACTTTTCGGGGTACATCTGTCCCTGTAATAGATCGGCTTGAGCTCCTAGACATGGAGTTGACATCCAGTTTCAACTTCAGCGCTACCATCGAGCACAAAACCAAAACTGCAACCGAAAAACTGGGCATCCTATATAGAGTGAAGTGATGCTTTACGCCTGGACAGCTTTTGCCCTTTATAAGGAGCAAGTCTGATCCTTCATGGAGTATTCCAGCCACCTCTGAGATGGCTCAGCTAAATACCAACTTGCTACGCTTGACCTCAGTGGAATGCAGAGCTAAGAGGCTCAAAGGTGACATAAAACTGGTGGATGCCAAGTTTCACAGCTTGGCTCATCGCCGCAAGGCTGCCTGCTTGTCGGTCTTCTATAGGCTGTTCTTCGGTTAGTGTTTTCAAGAACTCCACAACCTTATTCCACCGGCCCCCTTCTACCGTCGAACATCTAGACGCACTGCAAGTTATCATCCCTACCTAGTTGCCATTCCATCAATTCGCACTAAGTGCTTCCAAACATCCTTTATAATACGCACGGCAAAAGAGTGGAACTCGCTACCAGCGTCTCTGTTCCCGAACGCATATAACCCTAATCTCTTCAAAGTTAGAGTGAACAGGCTTCTTCTGGGTAAGCTCACTCCATCGTAGAATTTGTCTCTGTCACCTCTGACCTAGACTATAGTCAAGAGCAAACCCATCTCAAAACAAAAATACCGAAAAAAGTAGATTCGTCGAATTTTCACACCAAAAATAAAAGTAGCATTTATTTTTTACAAATTAAGTTTGATGTGTAGAATGTGTAAATGACTGTTTTGCGGTGGCTCATCTTACACCCTGCAGATGCCATCAATATTTATTTGAAGGAAACTTTGGAAAACCACAAAATGTTTTCCCAAATACTCGTAGGTATTGTTAGTGTTGTCCGGAAATGTGTTAATCTAAAATGGGTGGGAAGATATTTTCTAATAGTAGATTTAATTAGTCGTCATAAATGTTTTTACAAGCTTTTATTTAGTTTCACCTATCCCAGTGTCTGTCTGTCTGCCTGTAATCGAATCTTGCAAGTTAAATTTGACCCAGTTCCTGGTTTTCGATTGAGCTGAAATTGTACATGCATAAGTAAATCAGATGACAATGCAATATTATTATAACATGGAGCTGATCTGATGATGGAGCTGGAAGGCGGCTATGGAAACTCAGTAATAAAACGACGCAGCCCTGTTGAGTTTAGGCTCGTTTGATTTGTCTTGACATGGACTCTGTCTTAGATGATATCCAGACTAACAAAAGCTTGTTTAAAAAACTAGCTGGTACTGGGTGCGTAGCCGCCGCAGCTACTGTAAGTTAATTGTACCTACTATGCCAATAACCTTCGCGCAAGTACAAGCAATCAGTTGACAAAGTTTTGTCGCAACCGGATCAACGGTACGGCAGTGCATAAAATACGAACAAACAAACATTGATTTTTATACAGGGTGTAAGTGTAAACACCGTTATCCTTTTAAGGGGTCATTGTACTCATCATTATGAACAACTTTTACTATGGGACCAAACCTGAAGTCGCAGAAATAAATCAGTTGTTCCCTACATTTATGTTCGCATAACTTGTCAAAATGTAGGGAGCAGCTAATTTTTTTTCACGATTTTAGTTTTGGTTCCATAGTAAAAGTTGTTCATAATGATGAGTACAATGACCCCTTAAAGGGATAACGGTGTTTGCACTTGCAGCCTGTATATTAGGAAATGACACCTCCATATTGCCATGCTGTGTTACTATTTATACCCAAAATAACCCGCATTTATATTTTTTTATTAACCGCAGTGAAGAGGTATTCCCGATTCTATCATATTTTTCTCTTTTTACAGCATCGCATCTTGTCCAACAGCACAGACAGTATACTTGAAGTTGATAATGATAATGATTCCAGTAAGTATTTCTATATAAATTACGCGACTCCAGCACTTTGTTTAAAGGCTATTAATTTACACATTGGTTGCTGAATATAGGTAAATTGAAAGGCATTTATGCGAATCTTGTAATGTGGGCTTTACTAAATAGTACTGGAAAGTTACAATAAGGCTTTAGAGCGTTTATTCCGCGAGGGCTGGCAACGTCGCATTTCTACAGGTTTTTCGTGGTTATTTTAATACATTTAAATCAAATTACTATTACTAAATACTAACTATAATATAATACTACTTACTAAACACTAACGAGTATTTATAAGTATGTATGCTATATTTTATTACAGTTCTCTTGGTATTTACCCATAAAAATTGTAAAATTCTATAATGTAGAATATTCTATTAAAATAGAATTATTAGAGTATTAATTTATAGTGAAAAATAGCATATACATACTTATAAATACCAACGATAGTCATGATGTGTATTAAGAAAAATAGTAATTTGATTTAAATGTATTAAAATAATCACGAAAATCCTGTAGAAATGTGACGTTGCCAGCCCGCGCGGATTAAAATCTTGTCAACATACCCATACATAATGAACCATTAACTGGTGGCGCGATCATTTCGTGTAGCAAACGATCCAAAGTGTTATCGCCTGTCTTAAGGACGCGTTTCCAAATCCGACAAAAATAAGCTATATTTCGGTAGAATTAGCAATGACATGAAACTAAATCAAACAAAACTAACAATTGCAACAAACAGATTACTTCTTTATGTCCAAATAATGGCCGTTTTTTGGTTTGAAACTTTGGTATTTGATATCTTAAAAACGATTTTCCGTTACCACTTCACACAAAATTGACGATATGAGGCTTAGTTTGGGATCATTTTTCTATTATTATGTACATAATTTTGTTTCCTAAAAAGTACCCTAGTTAAGTAGATATAATATTTTCAAAAATATGGGCAAAATATTCACAAAAATGTTACAAATAATCTCAGAAATAAATAAAAATTAACCGTCTAATTTTTCAGATATTTTTTGTTACGTCACGTGTGGTATTAAGGGTTATTTTGTTACTGTCTGGATATTTACGTAGGTCCAAATAAAGTAATAATAAATTTGCTAAGTATCAAAATCAGTTTAGTTACTCATTAATCCCGCAGTTAACTTTGCGTATGTGTGTGTTTGAGCCGTGTCGGTGTAGTGATACGATTCGATACCTATCTGTTTTAAGAACGCGTCCTTAAAGTCTACGAGACTGCTACGCCGTAGCCTTGGTACGACGTAGAACAGATACGTTCACTTATCTCTTGTGTTTATTTGCCAAATCGGACGAAACGAAGCGAAGCGAAGCGAAGAAAAAGAACCAACCCATTCATTAATATTATTATATTAATGAATGGGTTGGTTCTTTTTCTTTTTGCTGTTATACAAAGTGTTTATTACTATTGTTCTTTTCAGTGCATTCGGACGAAATGCCTAGGCCACGCTATTACAAAGGAATATTCTGTCCAATCGTCAATAATACTTTTAGGGTGAGTTGCTTAACACGAGCTTGAGCGTATCAGTGTCCTTACTTTACTCAAACTGAAACTCTATTTTTAGACCCGAGGCATAGAACTATCATACCAAAGATATTCTCGGAGACAGCGTCAGAAGTCCCTAATAATGGTGAACCTCGTCGATTTAGCACTTAAAGTAAGTAACAATTATAAATAAAGGCACCGCCTTGCACGGTGGCACGCGGTCTTGCTGTGTACAAGCCTCGACCGATTAGAGGGTTACATGATTATGATCTGCTTGACCACGCCCCACGGCAGTACGTGGTGCTGCGCCACTAAACGTTGACCTTGCACTTGAGTTACTGTATAGCTGGGTATCCATTACAATATGTATGTTCGCGCGCCAACCATACCATGCTCCACGCATCTCCTTTGTCTTGGTGAGCCTGCATGTTTAACGCGAACGAACTATCGTTCGCGTTAAGAATGCAGTGAGTCATCAGTGCAACTGCAAGATAAAGGTGTATTCACAGTGGTGTTAAATTCAAACAAATTATATTTTAAAAGATTAAGTTTAATGAATTTATAAAAATACACATAAAAGTTTAAAATCAAAATTAAATCATTAATATCATTTTATTTAATATCGGGTAGTCGTTATTTAAATATATTGAGTGTACTTTTCTCCTTATTGTGCGCACATTTGTCTAATTCATTGAATTTATCATGACTTCCGGGCCCTTTTTTTCACTTTTTTTCACTCCGGGACCTTTTTATAAACATATGCATGGAGCACAGGTTATTGCGAGAATATAGTGGGTGCCGTGGGCGGGTGGTACATTTACATCAATAAGGCAATACCGTAAACTGGGGTTACTTTGATAACAACTTTTGACATATTAAAACTTATTTTTATAACATATAATCTACAACGCCAAAAAGAAACTATCTTAAATAGATGTATGATGCTTTGTAGATATTATTAAAATAAGTTTTTCATATGTCGAAAAACGTTAACAAAGTAACCCCGTAGTATCAAAGTAACCCCAGTTTACCGTACCAAGGGTTGTCCGCGTCTATTAACATCTGATTGACGTAATTAACACAATTTTCCGTATCTAAATTGCAGGTAGGATTGGTGTTTATTTATGCACTCACTGACGGAAAAGGTAAGTTCTGTTCAATATTGAAATATCTAGTATACACACACAGCCTCAGGCATTGTCCCATGGGGGTTGGCAGAAACTACAGAAAGCCCCCTGCTACGATCCTTACATACTCCCTTCACTTTGTGTGCGTTCATTCATTCATTCATTCATCTGGTCATAAATACGCACGCCGATTGCGAGTACTACGCACCTGATCTTTCTGGAGAAAATCACACATAAGTTCACTATTAAGTCTTTCTTGGGCATCCCCTCCCGGCGCTTCCACTCACATCTACCTTGTAAATACCTTTAGGCGTCTTTTGTTCAACCTCTCAACATGACCAAGCAAAGAGTATGCTCTTTCAATTATTGTCGCTACATCGTCTTCAGTAGAACTTAATACTAGTGCTACGTACTATACTTACTTTCGGACAATTCCCTTTTATTTAAATGGTATAAAACATAATAATGGAATGGAGTTTTTATTCACAACTTACAGTGTGGGTAATATTGGCACTAAATTATGAACGGAAAAAGCGATATTCTACAAAGATTTGTATTTTGTAATAGAAGTCAGTGAAGCGGGCAAAATTTGAACTCAATTTCAAGCCCTTACCATAAAACATATTGCCCTATATAAGAACAGTAGCTAGAAACACATATTTGTCAATAACTTTTCAAACGTTAAGTAGACGAGACTCAAGACAAGACGGTTGGTTACCTGGTTACATTTTTAAACAGAAAACCTAGATAGTGAATTTCATGAATTCAGGCTCAAATCTATACAGTGAATTTGGTCTATAGACTTATAGACTTGATTAAGGTTAGTAAGTTTACTACTAGTTTGAGCTAAGTTGTGCGCATGAACATGTCTGTTTGTCCTGAGTCTGGGTGTAATTATCTATATAAGAATGTATGTATTTATCAGTTATCTTTCCATAGTACAAGCTCTGCTTAGTTTGGGATCAGATGACCATGTGTGTGTCCCCAATTATTATAAAGTATACTATCGTGCCATACGAAAATGAACCTTTTTCGCATAGAGTTAATGTGCGAATAAACTTTAGGCACTCAATACATAAAGTTTGCTTTAAAGATTCCAGCCTCAGAGAATATAAATGTGTTACAGATACGTTGCCCGGTATATCTACGCCAAACACAGCATGTACAGTCGCGTTCGCGTGTCTCAACGTGTGTGTGTGCTTGCTGTGCTGGTGGCCACCCTTCGCTAACAACCACCTGCATTGGGCCGCAGCAGGCACCTGGGTGCTGCTTATGGTTCAAGGTATGCTGCTTTATTCTGTAGATGTCGCAGATGGATCGTCGTATCCGCTTTTTTACATAACCGCCAGCTGTTTTACAAAACAGCTCCGTAATGTATTGGATTATTATTGTGTTACGTTTAACAAAACTGCTACTCATGCTTAGACATAATCCAGAATGGCGTATCTGCAGTCACTATAAGCTTTTTGTGTGGCTTCTGATGCCGAAACGGTCGCAGTAACTAAGCTAGGGCACCCTGACTAATTGGTTTAGGTTAGGTTAGAACTGTGACGAACTGCACGTGAGCCGAGCGAGGGAAGCGAGCAGTGCTACTTCCCAGTTGGTCGCAGCTACTTGGCTATTTCAATGGCATTTTTAGAACTGACCCTCATGAAAGTCTGATAACTTTATGTTAAAATTTTCTTTAAAATCATTGTTTTTACTCATATTAGTAATTTTATTTATTTCTGTTTCGGACGCCATTATTGTTGTTATGACACAAAGAGCCAAGAGCGAAAAAAATTTTGAACTTAAATCTACAATCTAACGTTCCATTCACACTGTTTTACATAACCTGTAATCGTTGACTCGCTGCATTGATAAGTGCAAAATGTTTATATAATTCTGCGTGTTAACGTTCAGTAATTATGGAAAATCGCTAAACGTCTTTGAGCTGTTACATAATAGAGCTGTTTTGTAAAACGGCTAGCGATTATGGTTCATACAGTGGATTCAACAATCCATCTGCGACATAGACATCACTTCGAAGTGAAAATATAAAAAAAAAACTATTAAACTTGATGTGTTTTAGAACAGTTTACTAACATAATGATAATATTGTAAGTACCTACTTTTAACTTCAAAAATACCGTATCAATATTCGTTCCAAGGAACGTTTATTTGTATGCAAACGTTTCTGATTCTAAGTGAATAAATTGTATTCTGTTTTTGAGAAATGAAGGTCTTGAACCAATACCTTACCAATATTGATTTCATTTTCCCCAGGTATATGCACACTAAGCACCGGCTTTGACGAGTATCAGAACCAAGTATGGTACATGCTGTTCATAGTGTTCGTGCCATACGCGATGTTCCCGCTGTCTCTGTGCTGGTGCATCACTATTGGCATCGTCTCCAGTTTGGCTGAAATTGTGGCCACATTGGTATACATACTGACTCCCATGCAGACGCCAACTAAGGCTGTAAGCTGTTTAGTAAGTATATCTAAAGCTACGGTTTCCTAGAAGAGCGGTGGCCGCAACATAACGGCCGCAGTGACGGCCGTCATGAAAATGCTACCGGGGTTTGACTTTACGGTGTCAAAAACGCTCTGGAGGAAAACACACCAACTTTCTTTCATCAATAAGGTCAGTGAAGTCATCCGACGGTAAATTGCGGACGCTATGTGGCGGCCACTGCAGTATAAGGAAACCCTAGCTTAACAGAACAATCTACTATTAAGGGTTTACGTTCAGGCTACTCCGTATCTCGTCAGAGACGGGAAAAGATTGCTCACAAAAAGTGTCATATTTTTCTCACACCTTCCTCATTGTTCCAAAGCTTGCTTCGACGTACTTATACAAACAATAATGCCCGTTTTCACTAACACTAGGCGACATCTAAATGTAATGAAAAACATTTTACTAGCCACTAGGCGATCACTAAAGTTACGACACTGATTCACCGATGCGTAGTGCTTACACAACTATGGCCTAGCACTAGCACCAGATTTGTAACAAAATGGACGGACACCGAACTAGACTTAAAAAAAAATCCAAGACACGTCAAAAATGTAGATTTCAAAGCTTACAAGTTGCCTACCGCGAAACGAATGGTGAAAATCATTTGGCGTTACCTAACTATACGTTGCTTTACTTGACTCTAGTTAAAACGGGCATGAGGCCGAGATTAATAAACATTAATTAGCGAGTGCTTCGGTTAAGTGTTATTTCTATCACTGTCACACTACTGCCAAACTACAAGTGCAAGATGGGGACTATATTCCCATATTATCTTAGCCAATCAATGTACAGACGCCAGCACATCAAGCTACTACAATCTGTCAAATTTCTTTAACAGATTTTCAACTTTATCGCTAAAGCATTAGGTTCAAGGTTGATTGGGAAAATTTGACAGTTTCGGGTAGCTTGACCTGCTGGCGTCTGTACATGCTATAAGAAATGTTTACTAAACTCAGAGGAGCAAAGTTAGGACGGCCGGAAGCTTGGCATCCCTAACCAGAAACCTTTTTTTTAAGTTTGATGGTCTTTTTTATTCCAGACTACCTCATGCAAACTCCGGCTAATGACCAGCAACGTGTTGTTATACATAGCGGTGAACTTCGCCGGAATGTATGCCAAGTCTCTTGTCGACTGGGGACAGAGGACGGTCTTCCTGGAGACGCGCAAGTCAATGATAACCTTGGAGAAGACCAAGAAGGAGAATGATAGGCAGTGGAAGCTGTTTCAGAGTGGTTCGTGTTCAAATAATTGTGTCTTTTTTTGTGTATTACTGCCTAGATACCAGCATCAGTCACTGCTGTCGGTCGCAGACGGACGTCACGTCCGATAGTATGTCTCAAGCTTTATCGCCCCAATCCAATAATACAAATAAGATTTCTTAGATACTATTCTTTGAATCACGCATTACTAACTACTTGGAGAACTCTCAGTGACCCTATAATCTATGACCATGACAAAACACGACGTGACTGACTCTAAAATTTGCAGTGATACCCGACTTCCTAGCGAAGAAGATCTCCAATCACGTGGTGATGACAGGTGGGAAAGTTGAAGAGCAGCAGTTCAGCCAGGTGGTAGATGTGGTACATCACCACCAGGACGTGTCCATACTGTTCGCTGACATCAAGGGATTTACTGGTAAGTCAAACGTGTGGCGCAGTATAGAGGTATGAGGAACTGGGGGAAAAGTTCCTC
Organism: Dicycla oo; assembly: GCA_948252095.1. Lineage (NCBI taxonomy): Eukaryota > Metazoa > Arthropoda > Insecta > Lepidoptera > Noctuidae > Dicycla > Dicycla oo. The sequence goes on along the minus strand of OX411710.1, from coordinate 7,156,435 downwards.
ATCCTTTATAGAAAAGGTAGGATTCTCCGACTAAACGGGAGTTGTTTCTGGTGGGCTATTTAGTAGTTTAATAGTTTATGTCGGGATGTTGTATATATGCTAATCACGCGTGTAACTCTGCTTGCGCGATACAAGATTTTGGGTGACGTCATTGTGAGGTGTAATTTCGCATGTGGCATTGTAGGTACAGACCATAAACTCTTCTCAAACTAAAGCAAACTTGGTGAGAAGAATAACGTACACGGTACAGTCAAGGAATGAAAAGGTTAAGCACCTTCACATGCACCGTAATGTAAAATGAATCAGAAAGGAACTTAACTTTTGCATTTTGAAAAGGTGATATGCGCCCATTAAGTGGGAAAGGACTGTCATTGACCATTGCGATCCTTAAACGTACTTAGGTACTTAAGTATTAAGATCATTTTATTGCACTCATTGAGGTTCAATGATTGCACCACAAATGTTGCACTTGACTGGGTGTAGACAATTTAATCCATCTCAAAGAATGGATTGTTGGTCCATACCCAAAGAAGGGGAGGAGAAGATCGAGTTGAACCTAAGTTCAGTGCAATTTCTCAGATTCCCAAATTGTGGGGCATGCTTTTTGTGTAGTTTTGTGAAATGAACATTCGATATCTTTCAGAATTATCAAGCAAATACAGTGCACAAGACTTGGTAATATTGCTGAATGCGTTGTTCGCTGGTTTCGACGAGTTGGCGTCGGTAAGATTTTCGTAATAACCCTTATAACAGACCGTATGCTGAATGAACTACAGATATGGACCTTTTTTTGTGTTCCAGTTTCAGGGCAAATACATGAGTATTTGCCCTGAAACTTGAACACAAAACAGTTAAGGCTATCTTGTCATCAAACCAGGCCATGTCATCTTCTATGTAGTCATAGAAGACGACAGGATGACTTGGATGGATTCCTCGGGAACAAGATTTCTCTCCTGGGTATAAAAAGACGCTTAACGAAGCTGAGAGTTACTTATACTTCCCGTCATTGTAATAATTGTTTTGTACTGGACTATACCTGGGAACCTTCCGACTTCGGAGATTTTCAAGATCAAAGTTACAACTGTTTTTCACGAAAACAAAGAATGTTATAATTTTGCTTTAAATATTCCCATAACTCCCGTACCGATGCATGCTTCCCTAAACACGATGTTTTATGTGCGTTACATTGAGCGCTACCGTAAACAGCTAAAAATATAAGTCGTTTCCCAGCAATAATAAAAAGTAATTTAGCAAAGCTAGGCTAGCTAACAAGCTAGCCTATGCTAAATGACTTTTTATCACTTAGTATGGACAAAGGGGCGCAGCTCGATGTCGTTTATACGGACTATAGCAAAGCGTTTGACAGAATTGATCATTACTTAAAGCAAATCTCTTTAACATCGGTACTAGAGGTGACCTACTTAGCTGGTTTTCGTCTTACTTAAATAACAGGTCTCAAGCTGTAGTTGTCAGTAACTACATATCGAGCTGGGTTCGGTTCCCAGTGGTGTTCCCCAAGGTTCCATGATGGGCCCGTTACTTTTCATTATTTACGTAAACGATTGCCGCTTGCTTGCGACGACGCGACGCTTGTTTGCTGCTTGCTTTCTGCAAGCATGGAGTATGCTCGTTTGCATATTTCATGTTTTTTTCATGTGACGAGTTGACGCTAGGGTTTCTGTTGACATAATTAGTGTTTTTAGGGTTCCGTACCTCAAAAGGAAAAAAACGGAACCCTTATAGGATCTATCGATCTATATCTATTTATCACTCGTGTATCTGTCTGTCTGTCCGTCTGTCACAGCCAATTTGACAATTTGACCCAAACATGGACGTGTAACGTAAATAAATGAATTTTGAATAGGGGGGTCAATTTTGGGGTCAAATTAGACAATAAAAAAAAATTTGCAAACTGACACACCAAATGACACATCAAAGTCAAGTGACATATCAAATGAAAGAGCTTACAGTGGGGTCCCAAATACTTTTTATTTTTATTTTATAATAAATTGTTTTAAAGTTATTTAAGAAAATAGACGAAAATTGGCCATTCCCCCATTATCTCCGAAACTACTCAACCTTCTATTTTGAAAAAATACAGAAAATATTTCTGTACCTACAGATTACGGAAAAACTTATAAGAAGTCTATGGTAAATTTCTTAATATTTGGAAATGTATGGGAGAACATGTTTTTCAACTACAATTGTAATTGTTTGTTCTTGGGATAGATTCATCGCAACTATGGAGCCCTTCATTGTGCGTGGTCCGACACGCACTTGGCCGGGTTTTTTTTTATTACAAGTTTTTAACTACGCGTTTTATGTCTTTTGCGTGGTATGTACTTACCTATTGTATTATATGCTTATGAAAATTAGTTATTTTGAAATTATATCAATCGTTTACTACATTAACTAATCATCAAATCAAATAAAATTATATATTCAGTTGTTGTATCTTGTAACTGTTAGAGATTTTGTAATTATATCATATATTACTTACCCCTCAGATTTAATCCACCTATCGCTTTTCCGTTGTCTTTTTCCAACTACAGGCAAACTCATATTTAGTGCGAGCCAGTAAGGACTTTAATGACGTATGCAAGCAGTTCACTTTTGACTTGTATCCTAATTCATGAGAGGCATCCACCAGTCATCCATCTCGATATATACCTTGAGGGCGGGCAACTAGTATATTTTCAATTTGAAAATGTCACCGAAAGGTTAGACAATCCGAGACAAACCACCTAGGTGGCATTCTTTAGACTCAGCCAAACAGATAATTACGCGAAATCCCTTCTATATAACGAGGTTCCATCTTATTACACGTACAACCAGCAGCAAGGTGTTTTAACCGTAGAAGACGTGAAGGTTGGGACATAAGGCAAAATGACCGGCCGATGGGAGGCATTACGGTACTTTTTTGTGGTGATTTTAGGCAGGGACTCCCGATAATACCCCGAAGTACTAGAGCCGATAAAATAAGTGCTTGCCTAAAGGTCGATTCTATGGCGCAATGCCATATCAACTCATTTGAGTTTAAATATGCGCACATCTGGGGGAACCCAAACGCGCAAGAGTTCTCTTTACTTTAGAAAATTGGTGACGGCACATATTCCACCGAAGATGGTAAAGTAATTTTGGTGGAGCACCTATGTTGTTCCGTTGCTTCATAGCTGGAACTCATTTCTTCTGTGTATGGGAATCCCACAGATCGGGAACCACGCAGCTGCTTTGCTGTGCGAACGAGCTATTTTGTTCCCCCGCAACGACCAAGTGGCAGCAAAAAATACACAAATATTGGCACATGTTTCTGGGGATAGTAAGCAATATAATTCGATAAACACTGTTGCGGAAGAAGAAGATGCCACACACTATCCAGTAGAGTTCTTAGAATCTCTTAACACACCCGGTCTTCCAGCACACAATTTTATTTAAAAGTCAGTGTGCCAATTATTCTTCTCAGAAATTTAAGTCCTCCTAAACTTTTCAACGGCACTCGCCTCATAGTCACCAATCTCTAAAACAACGTCATCGAAGCCGAAATCTTAACAGGTTGCGGCGCCGGTGATGTTGTTTTTTTTCTTGAATTCGCCTCATTCCTAATAATTTCCTGTTTAATTTTAAACGTGTGCAATTCTCCGTCAGCCTATGTTACTCCATGAAGATTAACAAAGCTCAGGCCCAGACATTGTCCGTTGCAGGGGTAGATCTTAGTAACCCTAGCAACCTTTTTATGTACGCTCCTGGTGCTTCCACCGCTAACATTGTATATAGAGAAGCATTTTCCTAAATAACACTAGTTTTTTGGCAGATTCTTACTAGGAAAAAGCACCAGGCCTGGGCGATATCTTCTCCCTTTTTAAACGGACACCCTCTCAATAACCTTATGGATCTTCTCTAAGCGGCTCATTACTGTTTCCCGACAGCCACGCGAACGATGTCGGGGGCACAGCTAGTAAATAATAAAATTGTTTCTCAATGTTAGTTTGATGTACAGAATGCGCTGATAACGGCTAACCGATTGGTCATTTTAGACCCTGTATTAGGAATGAAAGGTTTTGGTCTAACCAACAGAGGTTCAAATGAAATAAAATCCTTATTTTTGATTTGCTGAATCCAAAATTATTTTAACACCTATCTCCCTTAGAAAGTCACATAACTTATATCCGAAGAATAAATACGACAGTTTGACATATTTTCTATACAAGTCGTACTGTCAAACCGCTATATTCATCCCATAAATAAAATTTATCTGACTATTGAAAAATTAGCCCTAAATCAACAATATATTTGCCAGAATATGGTACATATTATATAAATATTTTTAATTTTCAATTCAGCATATCTTGTCATGAAATGGCGTGCAAATACATCAAAATTTCATGTCAGTGACGAAGTCATTATAATAATATAAATTATAATAGATATTTATTTATTTACTTCAGACAACAATATGGTCCATTTTGTTACTAAAGAACCTTATCAATAGTGTTAGTTGTACACAGACAGAATAACAAGGAGAATGAAATAGATGACTGAGACAGGATATGCAGTAGACATTTCTCGCAAATAATTTTAATTTTACAACTATAATTTAATTGGTTTATTTAATATTGTTTTCTTTGGGCGACTTATGCAAAAAATATCATCCTCTTTTAAAATACATATAATGTTCGTTTCTCCAGGACTACAACTGCGTCCGCATCAAGTTGTTGGGCGACTGCTACTACTGCGTGAGTGGCCTGCCACAGCGTCGTGAGGACCACGCTCAATGCTGCGTCAATATGGGGCTGCACATGATACGAGCCATCCGCGACGTGAGGAAGGCGATGAAAGACTCATCACTGCCTAAAATTGAAGTGGGTAAATTATTAATATTTTTTTAGAATTCACTGTTCTAAATTCTAGCCTTCCAGTCCTCGTCGTTTTGAGCTAGGAGGAGGACACCTGGTCATGACCAAAGCAACCCATTTCTACACAAATCAGCATGCCTATGTTTCAATTTTTTTAAGATTCAAAGAGTATGGGTTCCGGTAATAAATCCATAGATACGCTATTTCTATGGTAATAAGTCCTTTTTATCTACTGTTGTAAGCGTTGAATAAATGACTTTTGATTTTGATTTTGATTTTTGTCTCCTCGATACGTGATGATTACACTGTTTTTTATTTATTAACTTTGGCTTATTTATTAAGTTCAACAAATTTTGGTAAAGTTGGCCTATTATAACTTCAATTTATTGCAAAAAGTTATTTCCAACTTACATTTTGCTAAATAATTGTATCTGTGATCAGGTGGAGCTGGACATGCGCATCGGTATCCACAGCGGTAAGGTGCTGAGCGGGGTGCTGGGACTCCTGAAGTGGCAGTTCGACCTGTGGTCTCGTGATGTCACCCTTGCCAACCACATGGAGAGTGGCGGCTTGCCTGGGTAAGCTTTCGTTATGATTCAAGGTTCTTTATGGCCAAAATTCGGCGTTTTTTTTCCATTTCTGACATGTATTTTTTATTATAAGTAGAGCTTTATTCTCTGACCGAGCCACCGAAGCGAACGAAGCGTCTCTGCTTCAAGTATGGCAAAATTTGCTTTCATCTGTTAGGAAGTTCGCCGGTTCAGCTAGTATACCGTAGTAGTAAACCGCATTTTTGCCTTATCACATCATTCCTCAGCCAATGATTCATAGTCACACCGCACTTGCTTTGCAAGGAACGCATTTCCACAGCATCTAGTCTACTTTCATGCTTCTTTTGTCACACCAACATTCATTTCCATACATTGTATACGCATAGCTACCAGCACACCATTGTGAACAGCCAGTCGGGCCTTTTTGGACATCAACTGGTTGGTCATTGCACAATCGAATGTATAGCACGATTCACTTAATTTCCCGCTTTTACTCTCCTTTTCACATTTTCATCAATATTTCCATGCCTTGTAAATATACTCCCCAAATATACAAACTCGCACACCAAATAAATACACTCTTATCATTTATTTTCACATCACACACCGATACATCCTCTTCTCTTTCAAACACCATGACCTTCATCTTATTCACATTTTTATATTCATCCCTTTCATCTATATGCTTCATCCATTGCAGTCACCATGTGCATATTGCGACTGTTCTGCTATACATATTATTTTATTTTTTAAGCAAGTCTGTTAGCATATACGTATATTATGTAAATATTATCTTGTTTGAAAATAAATACATACAAGTGGAGTTTTGAAGTACAGACATCAAGCTACCCGAAACTGTCAAATCCCAATCAACCTTGAACCTAAAGCTTTGGCGATAAAGTTGAAAATCTATTAAAGAAATTTGACAGATTGTAGTAGCTTTATGTGCTGGCGTCTGTACATTAAAAGAGCCTACACGTGAGCAGGGCTACTTCATAACTTTAACAATTTTCTTCTACAATTTCGTTTTTTTTCTACAATTACCTTTAGTTTTTGCCCTCCTTTCACAAGACCCAAGTCAAACCCAACCGCCTCTCTGTGGCAAGACATTTCTTAAATTGTTAAGTGGCGTCACAGCTCATCAAGCGTACAACCTGACACATGTCCATCCTACTGTAACATAGTTAAATTTTGCAGTCGAGTCCACATTTCATCTGCTACACTGAAATGCCTCAACGGAGCATTTGAGGTGGAACCTGGAGACGGTGGGTCGCGGGACCCGTACCTCCGAGAACACCACCCTGACACGTACTTTATTAAGTGTCCCGAAGAAACCGAACAGAACGATCAGCTAAACGACAGAAAAATGTCACACAGGAGCAGGTAAGCAAACCTTTTGATTTTGTCAATCACTACTTGTAATCAAAAATTATTACCGCATTCCCCTTAAACTTAAGGGGAAGATATACATGGTGTAAGGGACAGCCCTCCGCAGACCGATGGGGTGAATTCAGTATATCATACTAAGATGACCGGTACATGAAATTATTTCAGGAACGTTATGGGAATCCAATAAAACTCATTTGTTTGTGTTTTTGTGCACAAATCGGAGCGTCTGTTACTGGTTGGGAGGGGTAAGCTGAAGGCACCCTATTAGTTTGCGGAGGGCTGTCTTTTATGGATCAGGATGTTGTGCCACAAAAGAGATGAATGAAAGGCAACTGCATGCAGCTGAGATGAGAATGCTAAGAGGGATCTGTGGTGTTACACGAGTGGATAGAATAAGAAACGAGTACATTAGAGGAAGTCTGAAAGTGACACGGGCGACTGAAAAGTTGTGCGAAAATCGGTTGTCATGTTATGGGCATGTGATGCGGAGGAATGAGGAAAATGACGTGAGGAAAGTTTTGAGTATGAATGTAAGAGTAAAGGAAGACCAAATTAACGATGGACTGTGTGGGGGATGATATGGCTAGAAAGGGGTTGAATACCGAGATGACGACTAATAGAGAAGTATGGATGAAAACTTTTTAGCAAAAGTGATAAATAACTTTAATTTCGGTAGTCAGTATCTTTGGTTTTGTACTTTCGTGTTATGCCACCGACTTCCGAATTTAAAGTTATTTTTCACTTTGTAGTGTTTTGTTTTGGAAGTCGGATTTATTTTTTGCTAAAAAGCTTTTATTTTTCACTTTTTAGTTGTAGTACCTACCCCACACAAGTTCGAATACCACTACCTGCTATGTAAATAACAGTGATAGGAAGTTATTAAAACATCATCCAGATAAACTAAGTGGGGAATATACGCATTATTGAAGGTAACTCAAAAACTACTCAAGCAAAGTTAATAAAATTTATATGGGACCAGCTTGAAAGTATACCCTTTCAAACAAAAAAAAAAGAATTTTCTAAATCGGTCCATCTGTCTTTGAGTAATCGAGTAACAAAAAAACGAATTGAGAACCTCCTCCTTTTTGAAGTCGGTTAAAAAGGGTCATGTTGCGCGGACCGCAAATAAATTGGGATAAGGGCAGAAGAATGTATGATGACTACTTGGGATCAAGACGATCTTTATATTATATTTCCGACGCAAAATCAATAGCGATTTTCTCATGAATTAACGATTGCAATTTCAATTAAAAATTCAAATTAAAAAAAATAACATTAGTATAGGTACTTACTTACTAAAATACTGTGTTGGAACCACCATAAAATAACAATGAATAGATACTACAGAAGATAATCGTGACTGTATTTGGGGTTTTGAATATAGGTAATATAATGTAGTTTCGTGTTCTTTATTAGTGCTTTTCTTAAATAATATTTTTTTATTTACACTTCAAGAAACGCCCAAGTCGTTGCCCCAAACCCTTGCATAGAGCTGTGCTAGGAGCCAGACCTCTCAATTTACAGGGAATAAATTATAGAAACACAATAGACAATGCGCGACAACATGCTTTGTAATGACTATATTAACCTAGTCTTTATCTAATAACTGTTATAATGACCAGCAGCAGGCCGTCTGTGTCGCAGCTGACGTGGGAGATCAACTCTCGCCGGCAAAGCAGCATCGCCGAGGACTGGACCCCGAACATGCCCTTTGCAGACGTACTGTTCATCAATTTATTTACACCGATATACGAATCTATGATAAGAATGAACGAATCTAGGCTTACACGGTTACTGGAAATAAAACAATAAAAAACATTCTAATAAATTGTCGAAAGCATGTCAACTGCTGTGATTGGATGACTGAATTACCATCAGATCTCTTGACATGAGTTTAATTTTGGCACGATTTTCCAGAAACCGGGTAATATAGTTTGACCGATACCGCTGTACCGCACTTTAGGTATGTGTGCGGTGAGACGGGGGGGCAGTGCAGGCCGCTCATCCGTCAACACTCACGGCGTCCCGCCGCTCAGTCGTCAACGCTCACAGCATCCTGCCCCCGCGGAACAGCGGTATCAGTCAAACTAAAGTTAATTAAAGCCCACTTGCACCATAAATCACTTAATGCGTTTAGCATTAAACGTATTTAAAACATCGTCCTGTCCCTGTCTTATTCAAACGATTGACAGAAACAGAATGAGGTTTTAAATTCTTTTAACGTTAAACGTATTTACTTATTTGTGGCACAAGTGGGCCAAGCTGCATAAAAAAAATCGCATGGCTCTTCTGGGACCTCCATTGGAAAGCAATAGACACCGCCCTGTAGTCGTGTTGAGTTAAGTTAATTTACCTTAAATTATAATAAATACGTATATAATTTTATTGCAGTGTTACGATCGCGAGTGGGCCAATTCTAAAGAAGACCTGGTCGACGACGTGCCACCGATGTTAGAAGTTGAGGTGAGGTACACTTTAGTTTCAACATAGTAGCTGGCACATGAGGATGGCAATCATGCTGACGACGTTTGATATAATTTATGATCTGCACCATTACAATACAAAGTGCTACATGACATAAACAAAAAAGCGCTAAATACAATACACAGTGCTACATACAAGGATCTCTTGGCGCTTGAATGACGTCGACAGGGTGGCGTTGTTTGTAAGCAGTTGTTGTGCGATTGTTTTATGAAATATATTGAAAAACAACATGGCGGCGTTTGTTCTGATTTCAGCCTCTGTATAGCCGGAAGCATGTGAAAACAGAGTGAAATTCGTTAAGGAAACATTGCTACTAGTTATTTTATTCTGTTTTATCCTCTCTAGTATTTATCGAAGCACGACACGCCAGCATATAGGTAATTTATGCTGACATGATGAGTCACAAATGATAGTATCATTTTATTAGCAACTGCCGTCAACACTAAAACAAAATAAACATATATTAAAATGTACTAAAGATAGTAGTATGTATAAGTAGACCAGCAGAAATAGCATTGTGGTGTGAAAGTCGGACTACCAAGTCATAGGTCTCGAGTTGGAACTCAAAGCACGTCTGACTTTTCGGGTTCATATGCGTATTGTATAATTATCACTTGCTCAAAAAACGGTGAAGGAAAACATCGTGAGGAAACCGGCATGCCTGAGAGATAATTCTCAACGGCATGTGAAACCTAGTCAGAGGCCCATGGGCGTCATAAGAACTTTGACACCAGGTTAGACACTAACTACACGAAATAGAAAAAAAGAAGTAGACCACGTGTATCTGACATAGACTTGAAATGTCACTACGTGGACCCAATAGATTCATATGTTGTTTATTTGATTAATTCTTTAAAATACTTTTTCATAGGAAAACGACATAATCAATCACTTGATCGAAATGAAGTCAATCCGACGGATGCGCCTGCGTTCTATGTACGGTTGGTCTCTGCGCTTCAACCGGCCCACAATCGAAGCTCTGTTCGGAAGAATTGATGAGGTGACCTTCAAGTCAAACATCATGTGCTGCCTGGTGCTATGGCTGTTCGTTGTGACTGTGCAAACTCTTGTGCACTATAAGTAAGTATAGTGTTATTACCTATCTGGCTTTGTATGGCGTCGTCTCTGTCACCCACACGTCTGTGACAGTCTCTTTCTAAAACTTGATAATACTGTAAAACAGAAATACTTTGCAATTAATTCTACATATTTTTCTTCTCATCTTTTACTCTTAGAAGCACAAACCGCAGTCATCCAATTCAACTGACTCGCATGATGTTCCGCTACTCGAATCGCGATTCGAGTAGCGGAACATTATCCGGTATCGCGGCGGAGGTGTGCTAGGGCACTAAGACTTTTTCACGTTCGACTATATCTTTGTTATTTGCATTACCTACTACATCCACAAAACTATACATAATTATTCTGATAAATGCTTCATCTAATAAAAATTAAACTAAGCCTTGTGTGGTAAAATTAAATTGGACCTAGTTATGCAGAAACCATATGGCACTTTTTTCAAAAAAATTGTTATAATCACAGTCATACTAATTTTGACATACAAATTTTTTTGCAAAAACAGCCATTTCTATATCTCTATTTATCACGGAGATATGAGCCGTCAAATGCAGCCTTGTCCATACATCCATAATGCAACCGTCGACAAAATAATGCTTATAACACTGTTTGTACTTTTCTCGACATGGCTGCTTTCTGCATAACACGATAACCAATAATTCTTCTTCCTTTACAGTTGCGAGGATCTCATAATAGTTCTGATGGTGATGACGGTTCCCCTGACCCTCTCCTTCGCGCTGGTGATGTTTGAGGAGTTCCCCAGCGTGCACGTGTACCTGTATAGGCTCTCCGCACGTTTCAACAATATGCATCTGCTCAAAATCGTACATATCTGCGGCTTTATCACTATCATGATCATAACAAGGTATATTTTCATCTTTACCTGCGATCATAGTTCCTTATGGCACTAAAAAAACAGTTTAAGGTCTATTTTTGCATGAACAGTGCAAGTAACTTACTTCATCCCTCGTATGGGCATGAAAGAAGTGGTGAAAACATTAACCTTTCACCAAGCCGGGCTGACTGCGCAAGCTGTGCTGACCCTACATTTAAGTGTCACCAGTAATGAGGGATTTCACCTCTGATCTAATATATATTTTGTTGCAGCTCAGTAAAACTTTACGTCTGCCCAACAACTCGATCTGATGTGCTCAATGGTACATGCAACTTGACGGAAATTGCGTTTGAACCAGGTTTGTAAATACACAATCATCTTCATCCTTTCAGCCAAACGACGTCCACTGCTGGCCTATGCCTAAAATACATTATAATGTTTAAAACATAGTAAAACTAGACTGCCTCCAGTAGGATAATTTCAGAAGAAAACGTTAATAATACTCGTAATAGTCTCTATTAACCAGCAGGGCAGCATGTGGCGAGGTATTGGGCAGTAACGACCCCACGGACCCTATCTCCCGAGAGAAGTTTTGTTCTTCACCCCTGGCTTGTCTTTATTGGCCGGCTGGAGTGAACACTAACGAGGAACAGAGCTCCAACCTCTTTTATGACTTTATTGGCCGGCTTGAGTGGATATTCGCAAGAGAAAATGTGCTCGGAGGAAGAAAGTATTCCAGTAAGGTGCTGGTAGGGATCTTAACCGTACTTCCGGGATTGTCACGATAGCCGTGGAATACCTCTCCACTCCTCAAGCAACTCAGGAAGTGTTGCTTCCTTGTCGCACATCACTATGTGTTTAGCCATCCAAACCCATAGCCTAATATGTTTTGTTACCACGTTCTGCAATAGTCCTGCACTAACGGGTTGTCTTTGGGTGCACTTGCATAGTGCATACAGTGATAATGGTCGGTTGGTACCTCCTCATCATTTAAAATTGTCTAAAGGGCCTCTGCGAGTTGGCTTCGGCCCGTCGTACGCCTCCCAAAGCTCCGGGACCCCAGGGCCCTGAGATGTGTCAAAAATAGTATTTAGGTAATAGTGAGGGTTAAAACCTACCTCCCGGGCGTTCATGCGGCACATCGTATGTAAAAAAGAGACTCATGCTCGTTTTCACCAACCTTAAGTGACACATAAATTAATCCCTAAATAAAAGTGCACTATTGGATTTTCAACGCTAGGCTTAACAGCACCCAGTGTTGTGCGAACAGTGCAATAATATTTTGGGATTGATTTAAGTGTCACTTAGTGAAAAAGGGCATTACAGTCACACAGGACGGATATATGCCGAGTGATGGAGACGACGCTTTAGAAAGCTGAACTTTTTCGATGCACAATATAAACCATAGTGTATTGTATACAAGTTTTTAATTGTCCATAGTTAAACGAAAAGTATTCAACCCACATTACATATAATGAAGGTTGGATCCTTTTCGTTTAACTATGAACAATTTGAATCTGTAGGCGCTGCTGAATGGGTCGCCCACATCTTGGAAGTTAGCTTGAAATGATAAGTCAAGTGTCAAAGATAATAGTTTTGAATATATTTAGCTACCACATAACTAATGCTATATCAACTTGTGTGAATGAGTACAGCTGAATATGAACGCTGAAGGTGTACTGTCGCGTTACGCTATAATTTGTGCGAGGCGTCGGGAAACTGCTGGTTTATGCAATGCGCGCGTGCCATGTACTTACTATACATGACTCTTAAATTGTGTGTTGTTTTACTTCTTAAATTGTGTTGAGGAGCCCAAGTCTCATATTCAATCGTGGGTACTACCTATTTAGTAGTAAATTAGCCGATTTTGTAGGCACAATCCTGGTTTTTGTATTAAAACTCTTAAAAAGTTAAAGGACGTTTAAGTTGACTCCTCAATTCAGACTTCTGAATTATGCTTTTGAAAATTTGGTACTTATGATTTACCTACTAGTAATGCGTAAACTGTGCAAAAAAAATGGGTTTTTCTACTACTAAATATTGGTAGTACCTGCGTTTAAATATGAGACATGACTCCTTAACCCATACGGACACTTTAAATTCAGCAATGATCTTCTTCAACAGCTGAGTGCCACCACCCAGAATACGTGGTGTTCACGTGGGTGCTATGCCTAGTCGCGCTCACCTCAGTGCTCAAATTGTACTTTCTCATCAAGACGCTGCTGGCAACCATCAGCGTCGTGATGTACTGCATCCTGATTGTTAACTACTATAAACAGCACCAAACCTGGAATCTGTGAGTATTTATAAGAAAAACCAATTGCTCGGTTTCGTGCGCATGGAAATCTCCATGGGTATCGTGCATTTTTACCTGACATTAATATAAAAAAATGTCTGATTTTCTAGGCTACTGCCCGCACAAATGCTGGTCCTCATGATAGGTTTCCTGATAGTGGTGATCATTCACGCGCGGCTGGTAGAAGTAATATCTCGACTGGACTTCCTTTGGAAGCTACAAGCGAAAACCGACCTTGATGAGATGGAGTACACTCAGCGCTTTAACAGAAATTTGCTCAAACATGTACTACCAGACCACACAGTCAATCATTTCTTGAGCAAAGATTGGCATCCTGCTGTAAGTTTGATTTGGAATATTTTACGTTCTTTAATGCCTCCTATTTTTGTCTTTTTACTGTGGGCAACCAGTTGTGCGTGATCAAACACCTTGCGTTAATGCTAGTTTCCTAGCAGCTAGGCAGGCTATTGATAGCCTGCCTAGCTCCGTGCAACTTGGAAGTAGCGCTCGCTCGGCTCGCGCGCAGTTGGTCACAGTTCTGAACTAACCTAACCCATTTCACCCAGTTCACAATTTTTCGGCAGTTTATTTTCCAACGGTAATAATACCGATAGATTATAAACTAACGATTCTTACGGTGACATATTATGTTTTCTAATCTAATACTATAATGTAACTAATCTGCGGAGTAATTGCGTAGCACACTATCAATCGGAACCGGTTTTATTTTGACAGTTCAACAGCATTCATTGCGTTATTTACATTGTCGAGCAGACATATTTTTCGAACATATGAAGCAATGGCTTAGCTATTGATAGTGTGTTACACAATTGCCCCGCGGATCACCATCACGGATAATTGGCAACTTCTGAGCCAAAAAAGATGTAGCAACAAATTGAGACTATTGACTTATTACCAGCACGCGTAGCATGACTATTACAATCTTTACTCTACGAAGACAAAGTGACTTATACAGGACAATTTTTTTGCGCAGTGCGCAAATTTTCACAGGTTTCAACCCGTGAATATGAACAACTTTCACTATGGAATCAACCCAGAAATCACGAAAAAAAAAATCTGCTGTTTCATACATTTTGGTCGAGATTGAACTTTTATACATATGTATGCATATGTATGCAGAGAACAGCAGATTTTTTTTCGCGATTTCAGGGATTGTCCCATAGTGAAAGTTGTTAAAATTCACGAGTAGGACACCCTGTGAAAATTTGCGCACTGCTTAAAAAAATGTCCTGTATATTTTCTTACTTTTTCACATCGCACTGTAGAATTCTTTCTACAGTCCTCTCACAGTTATCGTATCTCTGATTTTGCATCAGTGTCAAAATCAAAGTGATCTTTATCCGCGTTAAAATACGGTTGCTGCTAAACTGATAGTGGAAGGACTGTACATACAATCGGTCTCTTTCTTCTGTTTCTGCGGTGATCATTTAAACTTACCAGTTTAATATTGAACCTTATTTCAGAACCTGTATTCGCAAGTACATGAAGAAGCGGGTGTGATGTTTGCATGTATAGCTAACTTCGATGAATTCTACTCGGATCAGAATGCAGTGAAGTGTATGCGCGTGCTCAACGAAATCATATGTAAATTATCACTTTTATGGTATCTACAAGGTGTTATTAAAGTAACTTTAATCCTCAAAGGGGACCTCATCATTATGAACATCTTTTATCATACCAACCTACATCCCCTATTTTACCCCTTTAGGGAATAAATCATAAATCATTCATTAGTGCTCACATCCTAACATATAATAATATAAATGCGAAAGTGATTTTTATGTTTTTTTTTTTGTTTCACTATGTATGTACGCTAAAACGGCTGAACGGATTCAGATTAATTTCAACTTGAATTTGGCACTTGGGTAGACGATGACCTGGATTAGGACATAGGATAATTGTTATCCCGGTAGTACGTTCCCGTGGGACAATTTCCGATCTCCACACGGGTGAAGACGCGGACAAAAAAGCTAGTTCGTTATAACTTATAACAAACTCTTGTGCAAAATTTCATGCTTCACCTATAGACACAACGGTTTAGACCAAAGAGTATAATAATAATACGGGAGAAGAGAGCCCTCTTGCGTCATTTCGAAGCAGCCAGATTCGAAACGCCATCTACATATCTTAACGGGAACTAAGGCTTTATGACAGGAATTGTATATATACATTTTTCTCTTACTTAGCTTCACACATGCTAAGTCAGAGAATTACACGCACGGGTTTCCTCACGATGTTTTCCTTCACCGATTTTTTTTTTATTTATAATATATACACGCACATGAATCCGAAAAGTCAGAGGTGCGTGCCTTGGGTTCGAAACTCGAGACCACTAGAATTGTCAGTCCGACGGTCTCACCACTAGACTATCACTGCTATTGAAGATAGATCTAAAATGCTGTACTCCTATACGGGCAATGTCAATATTATGTACCTATGTACTCTTTTACTTCGACACAATGGTAAACAGAGGTATTATTTCAATTTCGAAATGTATTTATTAGAAAACTTAACACTGGCCACAATAAGTATGTTCTAGTTTTAAATGTTGCCACCAGATGGTGCCTCCCGTTTTATAATCCGAAGTTCTCCGGTGTTATATTACAATTATTCTCTAGAAAATTAAAAACTTAAAATCTATTCTAAATTAGAGAACTTAGTTATTTGATTTTCTTATTTTCGTTAAGTTGCGATTACAGAGACATCTATCGATAATTATGAAACTAATAGTTTCTCAGTTAAGTAAAGTAGATGGCGCCTCTTTCTATACGTTATTATTATTATAAAAAGTAGTTTTATATTGTTAAGTTTTATTGTAATCATTAAAACAAGAAATGGTGGCCACTTTTTCCGTTTTAATGATTACAATAAAACTTAAGAATATAAAACTACTGTTTGTAATAATAATAACGTATAGTCTTGTGGAGTACAACTTAACGTGCTTATTTTCTGCATTTTCTTTTTAAATTAAAAGAAATAACAAAACAAACGATGAGGGCGCCACTGTGCGCTCGGTAACCACTTAAGTCCCTACATTTGTATAATATTGTCGTATGTTATAGTTTCCTTCGACAGGTTGCTGTTGCAGCGATTCAAATGTATTGAGAAGATCAAGACGGTCGGCGCCACATACATGGTTGCTTCGGGACTGAAGTGTGAGAACACGGTACCTGACACTACCTTTCATTTTAATTCGTTTTATGTAATCAAAGTTGCGAGGAGCTCGTGGCTAATTAATAACAGCCGCATGGGTCGATCCATCAGATTAAGCTACGCATGCCGCGGTTGGTCTGTGGATGGGTGACCATCTTTTCATACCGAGACTCCTCCGTGCCTCGGAAAGCACGTAAAGCCGTTGGACCCGGCTGTCATTCGTGGATCTTTGACAGTCGTTACGGGTCGTCAGAAGCCCGAAAATCTGACAACCAGTCTTACCAAGGGGTATCGTATTACCCAGTAACTGGGTTGTGGAGGTCAGATAGGCAGTCACTCCATGAAAAATACTGGTATTCAGCTGCATCCGGTTAGACTGGAAGCCGACCCCAACATAGTTGGGAAAAGGCTAGGCAGATTGATTATGTAATCAAAGTTGCAGTTTCCAAGTCTTTCGTTTTATTTTATGCTCTCTTAGGCCGAGATCTATACAATGACGAATATATGGTGGCACAAGATGAATTATTCAAATAATTCATCTTGCGCCACCAATACTTAGAGGTAAACCTAGAATTAAACTCGTTTAACTCTAGGTGCACTCAGATATTGAATACTTAACAGAATCTTTTCGAGGTTGTGAGGTGAAAATTACTTTAAATATATTATAATAATAATAATAATAACCTGGGACATTATTCACACACCCATCTGATCCCAAACTAAGCAGAGCTTGTACTATGGAAACCAGCCGGTCTATTCTGTACAAATCTCACCGTGAAAACGTAGGTGAAGTGAGCTTGAAGCGAGCTGTCATTCCACCTGATGCTAGGGATTGACACTATTGACAGTTCACTCCACGCTCACCTCACCTAAGTTTTCACGGTGAGATTTGTACAGAATAGCACAGCTGATAACTGATATACTACATACACTACTTTTCTATTTTGTAAATACATACTTTATATAGATAATTACACCCAGACTCAGAACAAACAGACATGTTCATGCACACAAATGTTTGTCTTGGTTGGGAATCGAACCCACGACCTGCGGCGTGATAGGTGGTATCTTAACCAACACGCCAACTGGCCTGTCGATATTATCTAGTACACATTGCAGACATAAATGTAGATATTTTACATAGGGTGACATAAATACAATAATTATACAATATAAGTATGTATTTACGAAAAAAAAAAGTAGTGTATGTAGTTTATCAGTTATCTGGTTTCCATAGTACAAGCTCTGCTTAGTTTGGGATCAGATGACCGTGCGTAATCAATGTTCTAGGATATTATTATTATTATTTATTTATTTATTTAATTAATATATAAATAGTATTTTCGTATAAAATAAAAAAAATATAATTACTACAATTTTATTTTGTTGTTTAGTCGGAAGAACAAGGCTACCACCACTTGTGCTCACTGGTAGACTTGGCCATTGCTCTGAGGGATGAGGTCAAAAGCGTCGATTACTACGAATTCCGGCTGAGAATAGGTAAGATATTATTTGACAATGATCGAAGGTATCGCTGTATGCGATCTTTTGGCGCGAGTTCAAAATTAGAACTAACGCCGCCATTTTGTTTTCTCCATACATTTTACAAAACAATTGCACGAATGTTTACCAACAGCGCCCGCCTGTCAACGTCATTCGAGCGCCAAAGATCCCTGTAACAGTGTAAAGTGCAAATAAACTTTGGGTCGTCAAATTGTAGTCATTTTGTAGACAACTTATTTTACTTTATTTTATTTCTTCAGGAACATCTATGTACCTACAACAAAAATCTTAACTTATATTATTATAGTAGGTAGGTTAAAATTATTGAGATCAAATTGTGTGACTATTATCTTAATCAAATTTAAATATCTCTAAAACTTGAACATTATTAATTTGTAGAATTTTATTAACAAAGTGAAGCAAACAAAATGCAAAAATGGCGATCAGCCGGTTTGGGAATAGTGATACAAAAAATGACGGGTGTCTTTTTTTACTACAAAATTTAGTAGATCGAAATTTAGACCTTATTTTTGCACTAAAATTATTTTCAGTGGCCCTTTTCAGTGAGCGATATGTCACCGTAAGATTGTAAGAACCGTTACTTTATAATCTATCGGTATTATTTCCGTTAAATTGGGAACTGGGTGACAAGATGTTAGGTTAGGTTAGAACTGTGACCAACCGTGCGCGAGCCGAGCGTGCGAAGCGAGCGTTGCCGCGGTAGCGGCCGGCGAGCGCTACTTCCAAGTTGCTCGCAGCTAGGCTGGCTGTTTAGTATTAGCGCAAGGTGCCTTACGTCACAAGCAAGTTTGATACCAGTTCACAATTACAATATTTACAGTATGTTAGGTTAAACGAGGGACATATTGAGGGGAGGAAACTTGACCGCCTTCTCAATAACTGCATTCGATTCGTTTTCAATCTTCGTAAGTATGACCATGTATCCGGGCACCGATTGCTTTTAAAATGGTTACCCATTCGGCAGCGCAGGGAGGTGAGAGCTCTGTCTATGTTGTTTTCTATTCTCGACCAACCCACTTCTCCTTCTTACCTGACTTCCCATGTTCAATACTTATGCTCTGCCCATAGTAAACATCTTCGTTCTACCAACAATCGTCTTCTACGATGTCCTTCTCACCGCGCTGGTTTCATTCACTATTCTTTCTTTGTCCAGGCGGTCTTTCTTTGGAATGCGCTCCCTCTGAACATCAGGACGGCAACCAATCGGTTGTCTTTTAAAGTGAAGATACGTGAGCATATACGTAAGAAGTTGGCAGAAACATCTCTGCGCTGACTTGTTGGATTCTTTTTCTCCTCTACTGATTGTTATTTCTCCTCTACCGATCGTTATTTCTCCTGACAACGTTTATTCTGATTATATGTATGTATATATGTATATATTGTTGTATTTATTCTTTTATTTTATAGTTATTTTCGTGTTATCTATCCTTTATATTGCACCTGCCATGTTTTCTCTGCATCACCCTAAGGTTGACTGGTAGAAAATGCCTCAGGCATTAAGTCCGCCTTTGTACGGTATTTGTTTTTACTTGTGCATAAAGTTTTAATAAATAAATAAATAAATATTCGATTCTCGTCCCAAATATGTAAAAAACCTGTAACGTTGATTTGTGACATAATTGTCCAATAAAATACATTATTCATGAACACTGAGCGCACACGAAGTGAACTTGTAACAGTAAGTAGTCACGCGGCAAACCACGTGCCAATCTTGCCGAAAAGGAAGCCAGCCCGTGCGCAAACCCCGCCCCTTTCATTTTGGTTGTCTCCAATGCACCGACAGGACACACTACACTCCCGCGCTGACCGCAGTCTATGCAAGTGCGCCGCTATTTCCGCATATCTAATTGCGCTTCCGCGATGTGTCCTGTAAACGTGTTGTTGAATAAACAAAAATGACATCTTATCAAAATTCTAAATTACACATATACACTACAAAACATACAATGGTCGGCCTAGTCGCGAGTAGTTCTGCGATCTCTTCAATGCTAGGTACGTTTCGCACAACGGTCGTCCTCGCTGAGTAAAGTCAAAGGAAAATTAATTGAAAAGTAACTTGACTACCAACTTAAATAGGGATGTTGCCTGGGTAAAAATAAAGAAATTGTATTTAGTCCGTAGGTAATAAAAAATTATTAGACACGTATTTTTTGCTTTATCATATTAATAAAAAATGACTTAGATAACACGCATTAAAGTTGGGGAGTGGGGGCTCTCTACGTCACTTCTAAGTATAAAATCTACGAAGACGTGACGTCATGCCACATTTTAACTCAATGTATCGCCGTAATTTTTTGATTGCGTAAAAAAAGAAAAAATATGTGTGCAATATTTTTTACTATTCTACATGACGGACAAATAAAAAAAAGTTGTCATCATCCCTATTGTCCGTATATTCCATTGAGATACAAGAACATGGAGATGGCATATTCTACTATAGGAAGAATTGTTATACAACAAATATCTGTCGTATCGACATAGTGTCAAAAAGCGTTTTGTTTCTTTTTAACTAATCAAGAGCTGCGTAGGAAAAGAGAGACATCTATATGTTTGTCAAGGACAACACTTGTATGACGTCAAAATCGTGTCTATGCGTGACCGGTCGCCATGTTGAGTGCTGAGTTTTGTGGTAGATGATTAGTAGATGTGCTTTCAAACGGTTGCTTGCTCTCTTTCTTGCACTCGCAGTTACACACCTACGAAAGGCGGCCATGTTTAGTGCCGATTTTTGTAGGTATGCACGTTATTTTGTAGGTATGGCAAGTCCATAGGTTTATAATTGAGTGGTATATTCACATTACAACTGTTATTCTTTGACAATGGTATGAAATGGCTATAACACGGCAAATTGACGTAGTGTGTCAATTTGCTTTACTATTAATTCTCTAACTGAACCTTGTTGTAATCTTGCTAACGAACATTTTTAACACGTAATTAAGCTGTTCTCATATTGTTTGTTGTATTGTTTGGTTTCTGAGATGAGTTCTGAGTATAATCACTATGTGTTTCAGGAATTAGTTGCGGTCCTCTCGTGGGCGGTGTGATCGGCGCTCGCAAGCCGGTGTACGACATCTGGGGCAACACTGTCAACGAGGCGTCTCGCATGGAGAGCACCGGTGTCATTGATCAGATCCAGATAACAAAAAACGCCAAGGAGGTAGTAGTTATATCTAATTCAACATCATCATTCTTTGTGTGTAATTTGACATGGGAACCCTCTGTCTGTAGAAGACCAGGGTTTGATAAGGCTAAAACCTGTCTAGTGGTCTTCGCAGACAAACTCATTACAAGGCGACTCAACCTAAATGAATCAATCTCCCTAGCCTTTTCCCAACTATGTTGGGGTCGGCTTCCCCTCTAACCGGATGCTGCTGAATACCACTATTTACATGGAGCGACTGCCTATCTGACCTCTACAACCCAGTTACTGGGTAATACGATACCCCTTGGTAAGACTGGTTGTCAGACTTTCAGGCTTCTAATGACCCGTAACGACTGTCAAAGATCCACGAATGACAGCCGGGACCAACGGCTTAACGTGCTTTCCGAGGCACGGAGGAGTCTTGGTATGAAAAGATGTCATCCACGGATCAACCCCGGCAAGCGTAGCTTAACCTGATGGATCGACCCGTGCGGTTGTTATTACTTAGCCACGAGCTCCTACGACGACCGACCGACCTAACCGACCTACGAGCGACCTACATGAACGCCTAAATAAAAGCGCGCTGTTGGATTTTCAACTTCATTGGCATTCATTTAGGTGTTGCTTAGTGTTAGTAGCACGGGCATTATAGTCTCGTAGCGATAGCAAGGCCAAAGTACAATTACCCCCTTGACAAATGCAGATGACTTAATCGCCACCCTATATGGCACTCCGTTAAGTCGTTCTAGCAGCTGCCTTCACTGTGTCACTCCATCCCTTTGGTACGTTGCCAGTGCGGTTGGCCAGTGACTGTCAAGCTCTCTAGGACCTCTGGGTCAGGCAAATTAGCTAGCAATGTCTTAAATTAACACCACAATCTGCTTTCATGTCCATTATTAAAGAAAAAGCTTATTAATTGTTTGTCGTTTAGCTACTGGACGGTTTCTACGTTCTTAATAGTCGTGGCGAAGTAAATGTGAAAGGCAAGGGAATGATGGAGACATGGTGGGTGGTAAAGAAATCGAGGAAGGACGAGACTCCTCCAGGAGGAACCGGGGACGAGAGGCCGACGGTGCCGCCGCGTTCTCTGGCAGCGCTCGTCTACTCTATGTTGCAGTCACGAAAACGCATCAATACACATCCACTCGATGCTGCGTCTTTGCGTGAGTACCCAACAATATTTGTATACGTACGTACAGTGTCAAATTAAATTAGCTAGCGAAACTCCACAGACGTGATTGATGGCTACCGGTATTTAAACGTCAAAATAAAAAAAATAAAAAGATTTGATGATGTTGTTTTTTGGGTCAACGATTACTGGTAATGTTGTTTAGTTTTTTTTTTTTTTTTAAGATGGGTTTGCTCTGAACTCTAGTCTAGGTCGGTCGCGACAGAGACAGAGTCGACGATGGGGTAAGCTTACCCAGAGGAAGCCTGTTCACTCTCATTTTGAAGAGATAAGGGTTGTATGCGCTCGGAAGCACAGACGCAGGTAGTGAGTTCCACTCTTTTGCTGTGCGCATTATAAAAGTCATTTGGAAGTGTTTAGTGCGAATCGGTGGAATAGCAACTAGGTAGAGATGGTAACTGGCAGTGCGTCTAGATGTCCGATGGTAGAAGGGGGCCGGTGGAATGAGGTCGTGGAGTTCTTGAGCACACTCACCGAAGTACAATCTGTAGAAGACCGACAAGCAGGCAACCTTGCGGCTATGAACCTTGGTATCCACCAGTTTTACGTCGCCAATGAGCCTCTTAGCTCTGCGTTCAACCAAGTATGCGTTGAGGAATCTGTTTTTATTTGTTTTATCGTGTTTAAATATCGATACCCAGCACGTCTGTGAAGTTTATACAGAAAAACCGACTTATTAAACTGTTTATTCAACTACACTGCGGTTGATGACCCCAAAAAAAACATCAAATTAATTAATTATTTTTTGCTTTATCATGTTTGGATATCGATACCAATCACGTCTGCAGGGTTTCGCTAGCTAATTTTAATTTGACCCTGTAGTATCTACTATCGTGCATATCAAATTCGAGTCTGTGTCTTATCAAAATTCAATTACGGAGTACAGACGTGAAAACGTTTAAAGTGCTGGAAGAATCTTTTGGTAGGCACTTGAATGATAAGCCGTTGTTGGTAAACTTGTGAACATTTCGTGAAACTGTGTTGAAAAAACAAGATGGCGGCATGGCGGCGTTAGCTCCAATTTTGGCTACCTAAGCGCCAAAAGATTCTTGTACACACGGTCATTTCCAGTATAAGGTGACCTCTCATTATATTGTCAAGATATTTTCATAGAAAAATTGCATAGATACTCAACTTTGCGTTAAATAATATGACCAATTGTTTCCGCACAATTTTTAGAGTATTTGTCTGTTGCAATATTATTGATATAATGCAGTCACATATTTATGATGTCATAGATTGTTTACAATTTATTGGAAGGCAAAGCTGTTTAGAGTTTTATGTAACTTATCATTGCCTTATATAGGCAATGGTAAGTTACATAAAACTCTTTTTGATTCATTGTACATGCTCAGATTTAAAGAACTCGACTGTACAATAAACGAACTCGACGGACGTTATTACATGTGTTGTATTAGTGTATGTTTAGTAATGGTTTAATTTAAAGGTGCGCGTTACATTACAGCTAAACGGAACAGCAGTGTCCGAACGAACCGCGCAGTGACCGCTCCGTGCGGCTCAAATCAACAAACCGGTAACTTGTGGCGCCCGCGTCCTAGGAATGCAAACACGTGAGTATTTTAACATGACTGTAACTACTGCATGCGTAATATGTCTCAGTATTACAACACTCCACTGCTCCCACACTTCTCGTGGAGAAAGAACCCCTTCAACCTTCAGCAACGTTATGCTGCTGACTGCCCAGGGTGCAGACGTATATTTAAGCCGCATTATGGCTGGTTTACACAGTGCGAGCTGCTGACTAGACAATAGACAGCTGCTCGCGCTGTGTACTCGCATGTTAATAGCTCGGATTGCCTTGGCTGTTTACACAGTGCGAATTGCTGCAATGTAGCTCGGTAGGCCGGCTCGCACGCTAGTTCACACGAAAACATAAAATGTTGAAGTTACTCGGCTGGGAGCCACTTTCCAATTCGCAAGTGCGAGTAACTCGTATGATACGTCCACACAGTGCGAGATACTGCACTGCAGCTACTCGATAGGCCGACTCGCACGCTAGTTCGCACGAAAACATAAAATGTTGAAATTACTCGTCTGCGAGAAACTGTCCAACTCGCAATTGCGAAGAGCTCGTATGATACGTCCACACAGTGTGAGTTGCTGCACTGCAGCTATACTCGGTAGGCCGACTCGCACGCTAGCTCGCACTGTGTAAACTACCCATTAAATTCTATTCGCCATTATGAAGACTATATTCTTCCACTCCTCCACTCTGGATTCTCACCGCTCGGCTCAACACCGAGAGTTGAAAATCGAGTGCGTGATAAAATTACGCCGCATTATTTTTACATCCATGCGAATGTGGGCTTTACCCTTCAACCAGCTACGCAGATGGCTACAGGAGTTTGCCCATACACAAGCGGAGAGCTGGTGGACCTCAACACCGGGCTGCAGGCAGTCCAGGGATGCCGTGCCATTCTTAGATGGTAGGCTAACTAGGCGCTTACTACGTCTGGACAGAAACGGCCTGCGCCTGATAGCAGGGACCATCACGGGACACTGCTCGCTAAATAAACATTTCCACACTATAGGCATTATGGACAGTCCTCTGTGCAGAGCGTGCATGGAGGCTGAGGAAACCGTTGTGCAAGTGAATGCACAGGGCATTACCCAGATTAGAACAGAAACCCTCGGGTCAACCAGATTTTTTGCAGATGTTCTCAACAGACCAAGAGACGAAAACAACTTCTGGGAGGTGGGCTAGTTGGAATACCCACTGACAGCCGTCATGGCCCACGCACGAAAGTAGCCGAAAGACTAAGCGCGGAAACCAAACCCCTTAACATAGAACATTTAATACCCTCAGTGGGGGTAAGCCTTGTGCTTTTTATGCCTCATATAAACACAAATGACTGATATGCTAACATGATGACTCTGTTACAGGGTCGGGAACGCGACAGAATTAGGTGATAATATCTGCATGCGGAGGCATGTAACCGGTCCTGCTTCCGCGAGACCGCCCGGAAGGCCTACCGCACCAAAACCCAATGCAGGTTGTGCACAAGATGAAAGTAAGCCTCCTAAGACCCACCCTGAGGGCTCAGGTACGTTATTTAATATAACTAGCTTTGCTCGAGCGATAAAATTCAATAGCAATTTATATGTTGGTCTCGAAATTATTTTGAAAACTGCATCAACATCTACTCGTATCGAGTTCTCTCAAGACGCGGAAAACCGGTTTCGTATTATAGAGGTATACCGTAAATTGGACTACTTATTTTTCGAGAGTAATATTATACTTATATCATAAAAAGTCAATCACTCAAAGCGAAAAAATTGGCCTGTCAACAAGGTTTACATTCCGGGCAGACCGCCGATTTTCAGACACGTTGCTCATCAATATAACAATCGTATCTTTATCTTCCAGGAGGGAGACTAAAAGCAGCAAGTTTCTCAACCACGTCATCATTCAATGGCTCGGAAGGCTCCCTACGCATGCGCACCATTACGAACGCCTTCCTCTTAAAAAACAGAATAAAACATAAAACGGACAAAGAAAAATTGTGTATAGAAGAGAAAGAAAACGTCGAGGACAATGACGACAATACTAGTCAATAACTGTTACTCTTAAACCGTTATACTATTTTAGGTAAGAGATGGCTGAACTAGAAAGAAGTAGAAGATAATATTTTTAGATCAGAAGTAGTTTCATGTTAATTCTTCTTGTGTTTTTAAGTCATTCTAAGATCATCCATTCTAAGACGCATTTATAATATTAGTGCATATGGATTTTTTTTTTTTGAGATGGGTTTGCTTTTGACTCTAGTCTAGGTCAGAGGTGACAGAGACAAAGTCGACGATGGAGTGAGCTTACCCAGAAGAAGCCTGTTCACTCTCACTTTGAAGAGATTAGGGTTGTATGCGCTCGGAAACACAGACGCAGGTAGTGAGTTCCACTCTTTTGCTGTGCGCATTATAAAAGACATTTGGAAGCGCTTAGTGTGAATTGGTGGAATAGAAACTAGGTAGGGATAGTATCTGACAGTCCACCAGCTCCCTTCTACCATCGGACATCTAGAAAGATGTCTGATGGTAGAAGGGGGCTGGTGGAATGAGGTCGTGGAGTTCTTGGGCACACTCACCGGTGTACAATCTGTAGAAGCAGGCAACCTTGCGGCGATGAGCCAAGCTGTTAAGCTTGGCATCCACCAGTTTTACGTCGCCAATGAGCCTCTTAGCTCTGCATTCCACCAAGTCAAGCGCGGCTAGTTGGTACTGAGCTCATCCATCCCAAAGGTGGCTGCAAGACTCCATGCAGGATCGGAATAGATGTCAACTCTATGCCTAGGAGCTGATGACAATCAGTTACAGGAACATATGTACCCCGAAAAGTAGGAGGCGAAACGACTCCTTTTAGCGGTAAAAAGACACGCCTGTGTTATGGAAGCGTTAAAAAAGACCAGATTATCATCACCCCACTGGGAGACAAGGCTTAAGGTCAAATCTGTCCGCTCTACCATGGCCTCTCTCAAGGCCCGCTGGCCTCTTTAATGTGAACTGCTATTTCCGGCATCGAGGAGTCACAATGAGGTACAGTAGGTGGTTGCTTGGAGCTCGCGACCGGACGTGAATTGCTTGCAAATAAAGCTTTCTCACTTGTCACACATCAGGTTTCATCATTGGAGGTAAAGTGGGACGACAGAAATTCGTTTCAGCCGCTTTAGACAGGGACCAGAACTGTTTACTACCCGGAGGGTGCGAAGCCAGCCTGGCCCCAATACGTCCGACATGGTCAAAACGTGCCCTACGTAAAACCCGCTTGCAGAACTTGGCGGCAGAATTAGAGGCTCTTTTCTTCGCGCGAACCCTACGCGCTCTAACTTTGCGATCGCGGGCCTTGACCCAGACTTGGTAGGCTAGGTAGTCTTTTCGGGCCTCAGCGTGGGCGCATTCTGCATTATACCAAGGCCGGGATTAGTGACCGAGCGGGATGTCGGAGAATGGAATAAAATACTCCATCCCCTGCCGAATCACGCCCGCAACCTCGTTAGCACAGCACGAGGGATCACCCGAGGAGAAGCACACTTGCACACATGGATAAGACGCAAAAAAGTGCCGCATCTCATCCCAGTCTGTTGACTCGTATCGCCATACTCGCCTCGTGCCTCTAGGCCTCTCATCTGGAGGAGAGCAGGTCGATATGTTTTTCACCAGACAGTGGTCAGACGTTCCCAGCGGGGCTGAAACCGATACTGAATGACTGTCCGGTCCAAGCAATTGGGTGTATGGCCGTCAACATCCGGTAACCACGTTGCCACATTCACCATCTGGGTTAGATCTAGCGTTATAGCAAACTTGCGCGCCTCCAACCAATGGTAGTTTTCTGGTACGGGAACAACCATTCTTTATGATGGGCATTGAAGTCCCCCAGAAAAATGAGCTTCGCTGTTGGGTACCGTTGCTGGGCTACGTCAGTCGACTCCACGAGGGCATTAAAGAGCGCTGTTGTCTCCTGGTCACCGCTGTGCGTTCGGTAGATGCCGATGTAGAGAGATTTCTCCACGCCAGTATCCACAAGTAGCCATATGGCAGAGAAACCCGATTTCTCGAAGCAACGGATGTTTTCACTTTAGTAGTCGGTAACTAACAGTGTGACTATTGACTGTTCAATTGGCTAGATTTTAAGCCTAATCTCTTGATGCTATACTTTTTATTAAATTTTCTAAGCATAAATTGAGTTTTTACAGTTACATTTTCGTAGTTATATTTTTAGCCTTAAGTTTAGCATTATGAAATACTTATAATTAATTCCATCTTGTGTTTGTTATTGCAGAAACTTAAAAACTTGTAAAATTTAATTTGAACATGTTGTAAATTTTTATTTTTCAATGTTTATTATAATAATTGTCAAGTTTAAGACAAACTACTTTTGTTTACCTAGGTATATTATTGTTTTAAAGTGGATTATCTGTATCACAGAGTACTTTTATATTGTATAACATTTGCAGTAAAGTTATATAGGTACTAAATAATGTGTAACCACACTATTGACGGGTAGAATAGAAATAGAAAGCACTATTTTGGTAACACCTTATATTCAATATGATTATTTTTAATAATAATTTGTAAATATTAAATGTAAGTAAAAAAAAATCTATTAAAAATGAGGCCTAATCATTGATATACAGTCGCGACCAAAAGTCGATAAACAAAAACTCACAAAGCAATAGCTTGGCGTTTAGTTTGACTTAAGACCATCTATTTCCAAGAACATAAACATGCATAACTATTGTCGTCAACAACTGATTGTAGTTCATAATTTCAAAGTTATAACATGTGTAAAGATAACCTAGCGCTTAAGCGCGTGCAGATAGATGCGTGAATCAGTGAGCCGTGAGTTCAAATCTCACGCAGTACTTGACTTTTTGTAAGTTTTTACTTGATTGGAAGTAATGGGACAGAAATATAATATTCTGGATTAATAATTAATAATTATTCAAATTAATAGACTGGCCTGTTGGTCTAGTGGTTAGTGGCCCTGACTGCTATGCCGGAGGTCGTGGGTTCGATTCCCACCCAGGACAAATGTTTGTGTGATGAGCATGATCATTTGTTCTGTGTCTGGGTGTAATTTATCTATATATGTATGTATTTAGAAATATATAAGTATGTTTATCAGTTGTCTAGTACTCATAACACAAGCTCTGCTTAGCTTGAGGCTAGACGGCGTTGTGTGATAGTTGTGGAATATTATTATTATTATTATTATTATTATTCTTTATCTTGTTCGCTTGGTCACTCATTTCGTAAAGTTAGAAAGGTAGATCATAGAAAACTAAATAAATAATTTCGATTTCTGTGAGGTAGACAACAAAAAATCCTATGAACGGTTACAAAAAAACTTATTTTATCTAGTAGGAATGTAACGTCACAATTCTCTTAAGTTTGTTAATTTTATAAATAAGTAAATAAAACGAATAAACATTTTTGTTACCATTCAGCACGACTTTTTTATTTCAACCTTCCAACACCGCAAAGAAATTAAAAATCACAAAAATAGTTAAATAATAATACAATAACTAATATTTAACTTATTATAAAAATAAATAATAAATGAACATAAACATCTAACAAGTTTTTGCTTAAAATAGTACAAATATATTATTATGGTTCCAAAGAAACAAAAAACAGTCCCACATTGTGATTAAGATTCGAACTCAGACTTCATTGATCGTGAAACCATTGCTTAGCCCAACCAGCACATGTTATGTTTATGCGAATTTTAGCAATGCAATGGTAAGAACAGGTCGCCACTATGACGAGTATTCTAAATGCAACAGAAATATAATGTTATTTCGCGTAGTACGACGACATGCGACAATTCATTAGTGCGTGTTATCTGCGGAATGTTGAGTGAGACATCGCTCATACACGCACACGTACTGGTTCGTGCTCGCACAGTTCATAGCAATGTAATCCTTAGCACGCTTATGGACTTTTGAGCGTTTAGCTTCCATTTTTCTAAAGAATAAACCTACGTGTAACCTATACACAAATATATTTATACATTCGCTTTTAATTTATTATTAATTTTAAGTATTTTCTGAGCTATATTTAGGACTTAACTAATAGACCACAGCATAAAATATTTTTCCCATTAACTCGGGTAACAGTTGAGCAGCTGGTAACACAATTCTTCACGCACACTAGTTTTCAATGACAACTGACAAATGTCAGTTTACCTTGCCTTACACACACTACGAGTACAATAATGAGTTGCCGCATTCACGAAGCTGTTGTTTATAGATACCGCGGTATCTAGTCGAGCGCAGCGAGACCAATCATTTATCTAAGAAGGGCTGTCAATTTTAATTGAACTCATGGAATTAGTAAGCGCTATGAGGGTTTAGCAGTGTCGGAGTACAACCTCATCAACTTGTATGCGACTAATGAAAAGAAAAAGAAGTGATGTTCTTTTTGTTACAACATGACAATTGACAAGATCAATTGAGAAAA
The DNA here is from genome assembly GCA_948252095.1 of Dicycla oo. NCBI lineage: Eukaryota > Metazoa > Arthropoda > Insecta > Lepidoptera > Noctuidae > Dicycla > Dicycla oo. The sequence continues at coordinate 7,125,944 of OX411710.1, read as the reverse complement.
AAATATAAAATGTACTAAAATAATGTTATAAGCTGTGATAAAGAACGCGAAGGGAAGCCAGTAAAATTTGAAGACGCCGAGTTGGACGCATTATTGGACCAAGATTCATGCCAAACTCAAGAGGAGCTCGCTGAAACCTTGAGAGTGACTAAACAAGCCATTTCAAACCGTCTCAAGGCTATGGGTATGGTGCAAAAACAAGGATATTGGGTTCCGCATGAACTCGAGCCAAGAAAGATGTCGAGCGCCGTTTTTTCACATGCGAACAACTGCTCCAAAAGCAAAATCGGAAGGTTTTTGCGTCGAATAGTGCCTCGGGACGAAATCCAAAGCGCCAGAAATCGTGGGGTAAACCCGGCCATGCATCAGCTTCAACGGCCAAACCGAATATTCATAGCAAGAAGCTAATGCTGTGCATTTGGTGGGTTCAGCTCGGAGTGATCTACTATGAGCTACTCCAGCCTAGCGAAACCATCACCACGACTTTCATGAGTCCATGACTTTTAGTCCCCTTTAGATAGCGGAGTACTCGTTTTGCTGCGATCCAATGACTCTCGTTAAATGAACTCTTAAGCTGACTCAAACTGTTCACTGCATGAGCAATGTCTGGACGTGTAGCAAGATACATAAGATAACCTATCAATGCTCTATACTATATGGTAGATCATCTCTTGACTTGTGTTCTGATGGAGGCTTCTCTAGCCTTTGTCGTGTAGCTTCCGGCGTTGAAACTATCTTTGCATCTTCCGTGCCAAATTCTTTAATGCGATGATTCAGTGGAACGCAGAGCTCTTAGCTCTGCGTTCCACTGAATCAAGCGCGGCTAGTTGGTACATAGCTGACCCATCCCAATGGTGGCTGCAATACTCCATGCAGGATCGGACTTGCGCTTTGTAAAGGGTTAAAAGCTGTCCAGGCGTAAAGTATCGCTTCACCCTATTTACGATGCCCAGCTTCTCGGCCGCTGTTTGGGCTTTGTACTCGATGGTGGCGCTGAAGTTGAGACCAGATGTCAACTCCATGCCTAGGAGCTCAAACCGATCAGTTACAGGAACAGATGTACCCCGAAAAGTAGGAGTTTGGGCGAAACGACTTCTTTTAGCGGTAAAAAGAGACGCCTGTGTTTTGGTGGCGTTATAAGAGACCAGATTATCATCACCCCACTAGGAGACAAGGCTTACGGTCAAATCTGTCCGCTCTACCATGGCCTCTCTCAAGGAACGAACAACAAGGAATTCCACGAAAACACTATTTCGCAAGTGCTAGTAGAATAGATGTCTGATTTTTTAAATTTTTCTTTACTTTTGTTATAGGTGTTGGGGAGCAATTTGTTAGAAAACTTGTGAAGGAAAAAGAACAGACAGATGAAACTGGAACAAAAGTTTCCACGCCAGGAAAAAAAAGGAAAAGGATGAAAGGTAAAATTGAAGTGGATGATTTCGATCTCGGTGTTATAAGACAAAAAATTAATTAATTTTACACTATACGGAAAGAAATTCCCACAATACCAAAGTTATTAAATGTGTTCCAAGAAGACATTGATTTTAAAGGGAGTCGAAAACTCTTCGCAAAATACTCCATAAAATTGGATTTCGTTACACGAAATTATTTATTTATTTATTTAACATAAAACGGCCAAGGCCAATTACATTAGTTAAGACATTAAAACATTATTTAAATACAATAATAAAAGTATACAACTACTTGACAGTCATACGCTCTTCTCACAATACTCCAGACATACTGACAAGATCTTCTTCCATTCATCCGCGAACACATCACATTCAGGCTTAGCATCCAAGAGAGCGTTGAGCGCAGTGAGTGTGCGAGGGACAGGAGACTGGGCTCTAGCGACAGTTCGACTCCGAGGCACGGTGAACAATCTGTGCCTCCTGTTACGGCTATAATTTATTGGAGCAAAAATATGGGACAGTTCGTCGTGCAGTTCAGGTGCATTTTTTCTTCTGACCTCGAGAGAATTGTACCCTAAACAGCCTAACAGAAAGTTCGAAGGGTACATAAACGGATAATATCCATTCAAACGTTTATATACATACCTAAGATAAGCTTTTTGTACCTTTTCTAAGAGTAAAGTGTACTTCTTTTCGTGCGGGTACCAGACGCATGCACTGGACTCCAGTTTGCTGCGAACAAGTACATTAAAAATAGATTTAATAGCGCTGATGTTGCTGAAATCCTTAGCATTGCGCAGTATGAAACCTAATCGCCTAAATGCATCTTTTGCTACCGATACCATGTGATCATGAAACGTCAGCTTGTTGTCAAATGTGACACCTAGATCCTTCATTCCGGTTGTTCTAGTAATATCGCTGCTATTCATTTTATAAGTAAATTTGATAGAGTTTCGTGCTCGAGTAAAACTAATGATGAAGCATTTAGAAGAATTGAATTCCATTTTATTCTTAACACTCCACTCTAAATTCGCCTCGATATCACGCTGCAGCGCCTGACAATCGGCTTCAGAGTGAATTTCGGAAAAGAGTTTTAAATCTTCTGGCGTGATGAATAACTGAAGGAAGGTCATTTATCATTATCAAGAAAAGAAGCGGTCCCAGGATTGATCCCTGACTGACTGCGGAACACGTATGATAGGGTTGGGATTCATAATGGCCCAGTCTGACAAACTGCTGACGATCCCGGAGGTAGTCAGCAAGGAGCCGTAAGAGACCTGGCGGAAATCCGATGGCACATAATTTGATGGCATACAATAGACTTCTGGCGTGATGAATAACTGAAGGAAGGTCATTTATCATTATCAAGAAAAGAAGCGGTCCCAGGATTGATACCTGACTGATTCCGGAACACGTATGATAGGGTTGGGATTCATAATGGCCCAGTCTGACAAACTGCTGACGATCCCGGAGGTAGTCAGCAAGGAGCCGTAAGAGACCTGGCGGAAATCCGATGGCACATAATTTTGCTAGCAGAATATCATTATTGACCCTATCAAACGCTTTCCGAAAGTCAAAGTACAAGACATCGACTTGGCCTCCACGGTCCAATCGTTTTGATATATTCCTGTTTTTAAGGATAGATTATAAATATGAAATAAAGGTAAGCAGAAGTACTTTTTACAACTTTTCAAAATTTCTGGAGGAATATTGTCAGGCCCTACTGAACTACTAAGTTTAAGTTTATCTATTCCTGATATGACATCCTGAGGAGTGAACTTAAATATATTTACATAATTACTGCTAACATTAGTATCACAGAGGGAAACCTTTTCAGCATCAAGTAGCGGAACATCGGGAAGATAAACGCTAAGAAAGAAATCAGCAAAGGCGTCAGCCGCTTGAACACCTGAGAGTTTTTCACCGTTGTAGGTAACCGTCGGCTCAAAACCACCTTTTGAGCGTAAACTGAAAATATGTTGCCAGAAATTACGCGGGTTGGCTCTTAAATTATTTTCGATCTTTTTGGTATACGATGCATAAGCAAGTGCTACCCGTGTTTTAAGGCTAGCTCTCAAATCTGAAAAGTTTTTATGGGCTACTGTACATTTAGTGCGCTTCCAAGCAGTATGCCACTTGAGCTTAAATCTAGTGTCCTGTATTATGTCTTTGGTGAACCACACTGGATAACGCCTACTTGTAGCTTTACATCGACTTTTCTTAGGTACATAAGCATCGAAGATGGAATAAATTGATTCATAAAAGTACTCTGTAGCTAAGCATACATCCTCAGTCTGTACAACCTTCTCCCATGAATTTTTCGAAAGTAGTTCAAAAAGCATATCTCGGTTACATTTTTTGAAATTCCAGTCTTTACTGGTATCAATGTTACTTGGTTCAATAACATCAGAAATATGTGTAGATTTAATTTTAATATCAATATCTAATGGCGGGTGATAATTGTCAGGTTTAACTATACCATCCGTGGCAGCAACAGAAGTATCGATCGTGTCAGCGTTCTCTTGGACCAACACCACATCTAGCATACCTCCATTCGAATTACTCACTACATTCTTCTCATTCAGGCCGCAAAAAGATAAAAAGTAAGAATAATAGTTAACAATAGATAAAGAAGCACTGTTCAAATTTAAATCTCCTAAAATTAAAACAGTTCCTTTTAATTTAGATACACAACTTTCGACTTTACAAAACCAGCGCATATAATCCGCGTCTTTAGCACTTGGCTTAATGTATACCACACACACGTAAATAGTACGACCACACCACGTTAAACTTGCCCACAGATCTTCACCACAGTCGGTTTCAAATTCGCGGCGCCGTCGCAACACAACAGGCGACCGCACGGCGAGTAGAACACCCCCACATGGCGTGCCTCGGTCACGACGTAGAACACTCCAGTCTCCTGGTGATAGTTCCGCGTCTTCAACCGACTCATCAAGAAATGTTTCTGTTATCGCAACGAGATTATGTTCCATTAACAGTAAATTGTTTCGCCACATACATAGTTTCGTTTTTATACCTCTCACGTTCTGGTAAAAACAATGTAAGTTCGACAGTTTATGTGCTACGAAAGGGCTGATTATGGGCTGGTGGGCTGGAGTGGGGTTGTTTTCCGTTCTGCTTGTGTAAGCCGGCTGATCTTTTATAATTCACCCAGGGCCTAATTTTTGCGTTGACTGGCCAGACACTAGCTGAGTGAAACATTTCATAGCTAGCCGCTGGTACTCCTACCTTATAAGACTTGTAGTCCCCCTTTGATATTAATATTTCAACGGAGCATATACCTGTACTTGCTGGACACAGCTGCTGCAGGTAGTTGCGTATCTCATCAGCACCCGATTCCATGTTCCACAGATGTAAATATTTACGTGGTTCAACTGCCTTTAGTGAAGTTACAGTAGGTCCAGCAATACCACTTATTGAAGTCATTTGACGATGTTTGCGAGTTACAGTCGTCCATTGGGAATCAGGCACCTTGAGGGATTCACCAATAGCATCCACGTTTGTCGTTATAGCCGGGATTGATTGACCAAGTTTGTTAGACTGACTAGGGTCAATGACCTCAGATTCAAGTTGAGAACACGTGGATAACTGGGTAGTCGGTTGCGGTTTTTGTTGTTTACGCTTCTTCTGTCTCCGTTGCTTGGACTTAACTTTGTTTTTTGTAACTTGGATCGGAATAGGAGTGCTGTCAGTCGGTGTGGATGGCTCGGTAGCGAGTGTAGCGACGCTAAGAGAGTTCGATTTGTCGCTGGTGAGTAACTCAAGTTTTTCTTTCAGGAAATCTATAAGGGGCACGTGACTCTCTAATTTTACCTCATACCTCGCAAGCAAAGATACTCCGCTGGTACTCCTACCTTATAAGACTTGTAGTCCCCCTTTGATATTAATATTTCAACGGAGCATATACCTGTACTTGCTGGACACAGCTGCTGCAGGTAGTTGCGTATCTCATCAGCACCCGATTCCATGTTCCACAGATGTAAATATTTACGTGGTTCAACTGCCTTTAGTGAAGTTACAGTAGGTCCAGCAATACCACTTATTGAAGTCATTTGACGATGTTTGCGAGTTACAGTCGTCCATTGGGAATCAGGCACCTTGAGGGATTCACCAATAGCATCCACGTTTGTCGTTATAGCCGGGATTGATTGACCAAGTTTGTTAGACTGACTAGGGTCAATGACCTCAGATTCAAGTTGAGAACACGTGGATAACTGGGTAGTCGGTTGCGGTTTTTGTTGTTTACGCTTCTTCTGTCTCCGTTGCTTGGACTTAACTTTGTTTTTTGTAACTTGGATCGGAATAGGAGTGCTGTCAGTCGGTGTGGATGGCTCGGTAGCGAGTGTAGCGACGCTAAGAGAGTTCGATTTGTCGCTGGTGAGTAACTCAAGTTTTTCTTTCAGGAAATCTATAAGGGGCACGTGACTCTCTAATTTTACCTCATACCTCGCAAGCAAAGATACTGCATTTGTAAGCTGCTCTTTTAAAACATGCATTTCCTGTTTCAAGCTGTTTATTTCTAGTGAAAATTCATGCGGAATTTTATTTTCTTTGGGTTGTTCGACCGTACCATTTGATGTATTTTGTCTGGTTGTAATGTTAGACAGATTAGAGGCATCAACTGGCTTGAGACTACCATCGCAACCCTTCTTAAATGTACAACAGTATTCGGGACAAACCCACGTATTGGTTTCCTGTGATAGGTTGGTTTTGCCCATGCATAATAAATGGTATGTTTTGTTACACTCACTCAAGGAACATCTCAAAAATTCTTCCTCATCCGCAATAGTACAATAACATGCAGCGCAATCCATTTTAGTCGATATATATATATATTAATTCTTAACACTGAGTATTTAAAAGTTCCTATATTTTATAACGTCAGTAAAGAAAAATTTTTATTTGCACGCTTTACCATTTAGTGAAAAAAAAAACGAAAACAAATCAATCTGACTTGCCTTTTCCCAACTATGTTGTGGTCGGCTTCCAGTCTAACCGAATGCAGCTGAGTATCAGTATTTTACATGGAGCGACTGCCTATCTGACCACAACCCAGTTACTGGGTAACACGATACCCCTTGGTAAGACTGGTTGTCAGACTTTCGGACTTCTGACGATCCGTAACGACTGTCAAAGATCGTGATTTACGTGCTTTCCGAGGCACGCTGGAGGTTCGGTATGTAAAGATGCTCACACATCCACGGATCAACCCTGGCAAGCGTAGCTTAACACATTCACTGCTGAATTATTTGGTGAACTTGCTCCAAGTGGTGCTCATGCGCGCCCAAAAATACTTCGTGTGGTGCTATGAGCGCGCAGGCGCGATTGAAGAAACTCTACCCAGTGCGGCTGGGCACATATCGCACACCTAGATCAAAAATAGCACAACTCAAAATAGGTACCCCTTTTTTCAGGCACAGTAAAAAACGTTTTACTCGTTTTCTATTTGATCAATTTAAAATATTTTTGTATGATGTTGTAATTCATTAATGGAGATTGGTACCCATGTGTCTTTGAAGTCAATCAATGTAGTTTTCAACGCAGAGTCCGATAATCGCAATAACTCGATTTTGGATTATTTTGAGTTGTGCTACTCTTTATCTAGGTGTGCGATATGTGCGCCGTTACAAACTTATCCCAAGTGCGGCGAGACGCCTAGGTGTGTTTGAAAAATTTCCCATTTTTTATGAGTCATAAAACAATTACGCCAAGAACAATAGAGATGCACAAAAAACCCACAGGTGCGGCGCGCCGCATTCGAAGGAAGTACATAAATTGTATGGACACGCATATGCGCCGGTAGCACATGGTGAACGTTCGAAAATCGCACATGCGTGTCTGCCGCACAGAACGTGTTAACCTGATGGATCGACCCGTGCGGCTTTTATTACTCAGCCACGAGCTCCGTTAAAGAAATCAAAATCGAAATTTCAGCATAGAGAGCAAATTATCTTAAAAAAAAAATAGAGAATGAACGAGGTGAACAAAAACCAGTCATATTGTTGGACGAGACCTATATTCACGCATGTCAAACTGCTGGACGCTGTTGGCAAAGTGATGAAATTGACGGTGTGCTAAACCCAGTCTCCAAAGGAAACATATCTACTAAGATAATTGTTCATGCGAGAGGACAAGCCGGGTTTGTGGAGAATGCTTTATTAGTGTTCCAATCGAATACAAAAAGTGGCGATTATCACGACGAAATGAACAGTAAGAATTTCAAAAAATGGGTGACCGATAAATTTCTGCCTAATTTACATCAACCAACACTGATTATTTCACTAATGTCTTTAATTTATATTATTAATCAACAACTCTGAAGAATCACTAACCGACCGAGACGTACGGTTCTCATAAACACAACTAGAAAAACACCGGGACGCTCTAGAATTGTAAATAAAACAACAGGTAAACTTTCCATATATAATCGATATAAACATTATAAATAGAAGCGTCTCACATACAGCATAACATCTTGCATACGAGGACCGACCACAGATTATAAAAGTATTCAATTACTTGACTTCATTTCATATTCTCTGCTCACCCATTGTGCTGTTTTATTTAGGTACCTATAATCCTAAGGCTGGATACACCTCTGTGTTGTCGTGCCGTGCCACCTTCTGACGCAGTTATCCAATCAAAACTCGTTGTGAAACGATCATCTCTTAGGGCATATTCATGTAGAACGCTGGTAACCGGCGCCGATACGCGCCGACAAGTTCCTATCTGATTAGTCGGCGCCGGTTCGCGGTGATTTGGCAAAAAGTAGGAAAACTGCCTGCGGCGACCAGCGTTGACAACCAGCACTTGTCGGCACCGAGAAGTGCTGGCTTTCGACCCGGTTACCAGCGTTCTACATGAATACTATGCGAGCCAACTAAGAATAGGATCGCGCTTGCTGCCAACTTCACACGATAGCTGTCAAATTAGTACTGCCACTACTGTCAAATTGCTACTTTTTGCGAGTATTGCGGAACAAAATGGCGCCTTGACAGCACTATTCTTATTTGGCTGGCATTAGTACGCCCTTACGACTCATCAGATTCACGCCATGACATGTCAGCCCAGTGTGAATCCGGCTTTAGGAAAACCAAGCGTTTGAACCGATTTTATGAAATTGATAAGTAAGCATATGTGTGTTAAGCATAGGAAGTCAAGTCATTGTTTATATGTAATCTGTGTGCACTAACACTACGTAACTACTTGTGACACATTGATACAATGAAACAAGTTCTCACTACACGTCGAAAAACAGTGGCGCGAATACATTGCTACTTTTGTATTGTTGAATATAATTTTAGAATACAGTTGAAATATCAATGTATTACATAATTGCAACATTTTTATATACCAAAAATATTAGTGTTTCACTGAAATATTGAATTGTACCAAAATATTTATTCTGATTTTTAAGACATTTTATCGAGTATGAAAACATCCATAAATAAATTAAGTAGTGTACCTTATTTACGAAGCGATAAGGTTGAAAATCTTATTGCATTAGGTATATAAACTACAGAATTTATTTACTAAACAATGCTACTGTTAGCGAATAACATGACATTGTGCGCATTCTCGTAACAATATTATTATATAAAGTAACATTTGGGCAAGTTAAAACTCTAAAGTCACCATTAAAATTATTTCATTTTGATCAACTCCTTTGCAAAACTTCTGCAACGTCGACAATTCTAACGGTGCGTCGAGACAGTGAGAGGTAGGCGCCGCCGCGAGTACATTCCTTTATCTAAGAAATTGCCGTTTCACATAGAAAAAATCATAGATTTTTTTTTGTAAAGAAATATAGTTATAAATACAGAAATATAGTCGATGCACTTTTGGCATTTTAATCAAAGTTCGTTAATGCCTCTGCTATATATAAATCCTGGGGACGGGAATCGATGAATTCTTTAAAGGAGTTTTTCTCCGCCTCGTTGGAAATGAAAATTTTTCACGGGGCTCATTGTTGAGATCAAAATTTCCAGTACGGAAGCGATCAAACCAAAAACGCATCGTGCGTTCACTTGCGGTACCTTGTCGTCACATACACGTCGTTAATATTGTGTGCTGTCTGTGCTGCGTTGGTGTCACGACGGATCTCGTATTCGAAAATAGCTTGCAATTTCGATTTTTCCATGGTTACAGAAACATCAATATGAAAAAAAATCGAACGGCGGGAAAACAAATGAACAAATGATTTTTAAAAAGTGTCATGCTAAATTATAAAATTAATTTGAATTTGGAATCCTAAATAGAATGAAAGATATTGATCTTCACACTAGCCGGTATCAAAAATCGGCAATTTCATAGGTAAGGACCTAATATGTAAGAATGAGGCACCTTACATATAAAACAAAAGTATTCGCGAGGCCCAAGTCATACGTCACATGCATGGCTCTCCATTAGAAGCACACGCCCGCACTGTCTGGACGCACCTTTAAGATCAATATTTTTTGTCACACGACCAACGCCTGGGACCGATGTGCATACCAACATACCGAATATAACTCTGCAATTATAGTCCAGTCACTGAAGACATAAAAGAGGGCTTTCGCTACAAAAAGTCGAGGAGAGTTCTAATTTGGCAGAGTGTTACAGTTTGGTGTCCTAATATTCTAAATTTGCGACCTTGAGCGACCGCCACTCGCGCCGCCATATTGGAAAAATGATACCAAAAACCAGTTTTTCGAGAATATATTCTCTCCAACGCCACTAAGGTTAAAAATAGCTATTACAAAATTATAGAGCATGAAAAGCCAATGACCAATAATGGTGCAATTTTAATTTTTTTCGCGGCCATCAAGCAGACATTATTAATTAGATGCAGAATAATATGACAAACAAAAGTTATTATTTAGTACCATAACCTAACATCAGTCTGAACCGACATATCTATATAAATAAAAATCAACTGCCGAATGTATGTACGCGCATCACTTCAGAACGGCTGCACCTATTTGGCTAATTCTTTTTTGTTGTGTTTGTAATTCTCAGGACAGGGTTTGTATGAAAGAAAATGTTTTAAAACTTACTGGGAACATTGGAAAATTCGGGAAAGCTAAAAGTGCATTTTCTATGGGAATTTTGTATAAAATATTGAAATTTTGACAGGACGTTTGTCGGGTCAGCTAGTAGATAATAAAACAAAAATACAATGTTTTTTACATAAATTCAAGTTCAAATATACCATCTCGGACAGAATTAGTAGATAAATCGTTTATCAATTCAATTCCGTGATAGGTGTTTCCTATACTGGCTAAGGATTCAACGATGGCCGCGGTATAAAACCAAATGCGGCCACTTCCCATAGTGAATTGGTCGTTCTCTTTTCCTGCAAGTTTTGTGTGCAACATATTTTAATCAGATAAATAGATCACGCGTTACAGCGAGGTCAAGCTCAGCAAATTTTTACATTATGTAATTTTGCTAAGATTTTCAGTAAATATCGATTACTTACGACGTACTATCGTTTTTTACTCATTACCGCATAACAAATTGACGGTATTTACAGAACTTTTAGGTTACATTGTATGATTTTCTCTTAGGACTAGACGAATATTAGCGGAGAGGACTTCAAAGCAGGTCAAAATTCTTTCGATAGGGGCCAATACAAAAGATCCTTGGCGGGGCTACTATCCCCTCTTTCTGAAATATGGCGATGACATTTTTATTGCAAAAAAAAACTCGTGGTACGAGAGCAAAAAAATCGATCCACATTAACAACGACTACGAGTTGTTCGAGCTGCAGCAACTTGATCACAAGTATACGAAACAAAAGAGTATCCTCCTTCCGAATCTTTTTGGAAGATGTATAACATCTAAACGGTTCCGGAAAGCCCGTATTAACGGTCATTCCGGAAACGTTGCGTGTTTTCCTTCAAGAAGTTATAGTCAAAAATAAGCGCAGCCCTACAGAGAAGTGGCAGACAAAATGCAGTGCTCTGTCACATTCCATAATTTCTGCAGTGAGACCTCGAACATTCTCGTCAACCCTTCATGTCGGAGTACTGATGGATCTTTTGTCATCGCTCGGATTCTGTTCGTGTTATAGCGAATCTCTTCTATTTGAAATATCTGCATGATGGCAGATATTTTGCACCTACCATGGACGATTGAGCGAAATTCATTCGACTTGTAGATGGTCTCAGTAGGTATATTTCACGCCATGGGAGGTATTCATTGCGTGACTCCCTAAAACTGCTATTGCGCCGGATCAAGTTATTCCAAATATTCCGTCTTTCGCAAATGCCGTCAGCAAAAGTTCTTGGGTGGTAAGGATCAGTGTCTTTACAAGTTTTTGAACGAAACAATGAGTCGGGTTTGAAGATTATTACAATTTTAGACGTGGAACAAATCTGGATGGATTTGTCTCCAGCGATGTGGTACCAATGAATGGCTTGTGATTTTCTCTGTCTTTATGGAAAATGCGCAGGCTTCTCGTCTTTACCTGGATGGAATGGTTTTATAGAGTAGGAAACAATTTCTGAACCTTTCCAAGAGTCTCAGGTGTTAATTATGTTTGACATTCATAAACTCTCCGCCTAGCGATTTTGCGAATTATAAAAATTTGCTGGCCTTGATTAGGCTGTAACTCGTAGACTATATAACTGATCAAAAAAATGCTTTTTACAAAAGTTGCACATGCTCTATAATTTTTGTAATGACCATTTATAACCTAAATGACGTTGGAGATATATTTTCAAAAAACTTGTTTTTGGTACTATTTGCCAATATGGCAGCAAGAGGGCGGTCGCTCAAGATCGCCAATTCAGAATATTAATTAGGACACTAAACTGTAACACTCTGCCAAATTAGAACTCTGCTTGACCTTCTGTAAGTCAGAACCTATGTAGGTGACTGGACTATTAACTACCTATAAAAATGTTTTGTTTTCCATACGCTATGTGACTAGGTGTAAAATAAACAGCCAGATCCAGGACTTGAACACCCTTACATCCGTTTTCTGAAAGACATATAAAAAAAAAATTGCCAATGACAGTCTGTCAAAACGAAGTCAAGAGATTCGCTTGTCTGCTCTTATTTCAGATAGCCAAACACAACATTTAAAATGAATGAGTTTGGATCCGCTGGCAATTTTTGTTTTGATGAACATTTCAGAAATCGGGTATCAATATTATAAACGTACAATTATTATTTTATAGTAAGTAAATTAGGACTCAAAAGCACCGATGACAATCTTACGTAAAATACTCACAAGATGAGGATATAAGGATAAGGGAATTTTACAGAGTTAGTTACAATAAAATCCAAATTAGTACGTGGCCATAACAATCAGGCGCAAGACAGCTATGAACTAGAGAGGGAATACCGGAACGGTGATTAATATTGTACGTATTATCATCACTGCCGAAAGCGAGTATATAACTGCACGTCACTACGGGATAGGTAGGATAGGGTGCGGACGCCGAAACCGAATTCCTGTCATGCGCCTAATTGTTTTGGTCAAGTAGTACAAGAAAAATCCCTGTAAACTTGTTATTTGATATAAATAAGGAACATAATTTTGTTGTTGTGATGTGAATTTTACTTTTATAGTGAGTCTCATTATACCCTTATTAAAACATTTACCTTATGTTATATGAAAGTTTTTTTTAAGAATGACAGAAATTAATGTATGACTTGGCATTGTTGTAATTATTACATAGAACAACGCGTAGATTGAGCGAAAAGCACTAAAAATATCCTATAGGTATTTATTTACTTTGAAGAAATTACACATTGTGCAAAAATGAGATTATAAAGAAAGAAATATGTAGGTACAATAATGAAGAAGGCATACACAAACAATAAATGATTAATTTCTCAATGTAGAAATTTACTTAATTTAAAAATTCTGAAAATATCATGTAATAAATATAAAAACAGTATATTAGACGAAGTTTATCTAGATATTTAGTTTTAATGAATATTTTACACTAAGATCGGGTATCTAACTCTTAAACAAAATTGACCGTTAATTTTAAGGCCGCAAAGATTCCACAAATACACTTGAAAAAAATAAACACCATTTTTTACACACATTTTTGCCAACTGTAAGCTAAGACATTCTAGAAATTTCTACTGAACACGTTCATCAGGCGAGTTCTTAACACTTATAGATTAAGACGACACACTGACATAATTATATATAAAAATTGTATAAAAAATTAACGAAGCTATATCAGCTAGCTGTTCGTTATAAAAATCATTTGGCTAGCAGACTTAAAATGTCTATTCTATCATATTTGCCCCGATTAAGTCGAGACTTCGAGAGGTATATTTCATTTTTTTTTTTAAATAGCCTTTTAAATATGAAAGAAAATGCTAGCATTTAAAACTGAAACTAAAACGTAATAAACGTATTTTCTTACTTCTTTTCTTTCTTTAAACTAATTTTAAATTAGGTTCTTTAGTTTACAAAATTATCTCAAAGACCTTTATGACTATTCATCAATCCTTTCGTATGCCGTAATTACAGAAACAAAGTCATTGCGTCTCGCGTAGATACGCGTTTCCGGCAGTCGAGTTTTTAACCGACTTTCGGAAAATAGTCTCTTTTGCTGACTAAAAGTCGCTACATTTGTAATGCAGTAATTTGAACTTTGGTTAGAATATTATATGTATAATTTAACTTGATTTGATAATCTTGACATTTTTATGCAGAAAGATGTCCGAATTTCATAATCGTTCGTGTAAAAATAATATTTTTATAGATTTGCCACCGAGAATTGGCAAAAAATAATAATATTCAATCATTAATTCATTATTCAGTTTATAAATAAATAACGTTGGTAAATAAAGGGGTAAATATATCCACTTTATGCCTCACCAAATTAAAATAAAACAATTTACACCAGCAATTAAAAATTGAGCTAAGAAACGTTTGTATTTCAAATACATATAAATATAAAAATGTAGGTGTATAATATTTATCTCTGTTACAAAATGAGATTCGGTTTAAGTCTTGAAATGTACAAGATAACTTATATATAATACATATGTATAAGCGCTTCTTAAATATATGTACAAATAAAATTAGTTTCCTGTATTATATGCAGAAATTAGAATGTTGCATTGTAGGATGCAAAAGAAGAATTTAATTAAATTGAAAATACAAAGCTTTTTTAAATATCATTATTAATTTTAACACTAACTTTACTGATTTTATATATTATATTTCAAATATTTTTTATTAAATCGAGCAGTCATTTTTTTGACGTTGTTACTGTTTTTCAAATGAACCGCAAAAAATCCCTTAAACTTGCATTATTGTTTCAAGCTCTTTCAATTTTCCTTTGTGTCAATCTGTCAAGACATCTCGTTCATAAACACCGCACATTTTACAATTATTATCTCTCTCGTAATGAAATGGATTCGTATTCTGATATGTGAACAAAACTTATTTTCACTTAAGAACTATTATGGATCGCAGATTCTTTGTGAAGTCATCGTTATAGGAGGTTATAAAGGATTTGAATAATTATTTTAACAACTACATATAAAGAAACACTTTGGTTGTCAATACAGCCCCCTTTTCACTTTTATTTTTAAATATAAAATAACATTATTAAAAAAGATCCCATAATAAAGTTTAAAAAACTGAAAACCCAGTATATTCATATTTTTAACATCCTCTAAATAATTTTAAAGATCCATGAATTAATCTCAAATAGGAGCAATATCATCAATCTGCCTAGCCTTTTCCCAACTATGTTGCGGTCGGTTTCCAGTTTAACCCGATGCAGCTGTATACCAGTATTTTACATGGAGCGACTGCCTATCTGACCTCCACAACCCAGAAGGTACTACAACCCAGAGGTAAAAGACTGGTTGTCAGATTCGGGCTTCCCACGATCCGTAACGACTGTCAAAGATCCACGAATGACAGCCGGGACCAACGGCTTAACGTGCTTTCCGAGGCACGGAGGAGTCTCGGTATGTAAAGATGGTCACCCAAGCATGGACCAACCCCGGCAAGCGTAGCTTAACCTGATGGATCGTCCATGCGGCTGTTAATACTTAGCCACGAGCTCCACGAATCTCAAATAGGAGCCAACCGAATAAATACACATTACTAAAGAAATTATGACACTTAAATTGTTATAAATATGCATTCACTTCGAATGAACATTCCATTCATTGACTATTCCATGACAAACACAAACTCGACAAATATTGCACAACTTTCTTCTTTTTCTATCACAAATCCAAAATAATGACAAGTTCACCACCAACTACAAATTAAAAATCTAAGTGTTCTTTTTTACGTGACGGTCGAATGTTTAAATCGATTTAAATTATAATTTTACTTTTTTTATTAAATAGCTTTTAACCTAATTGCTATTATAAATAGCTCTTTTAGATCTCATTTACAAAGGTACATTGCAGCCTCTTGAAGGGTCACAGACAAGAATGAGACAAGAATAAAATAAACTGTGGGAATACCACTGGTACTGCTTTTCATTCATATTTAATCAATTATAACTAAAAAGGGATGAAGCAGTGTAAACTGAGATTTTTACATAGGCACAGATTAATACAGATGGGACACTCCGCAGTTTAAGTATGAAGCTACAAGTACGTAGCATGTTAGCATGTTTTAGCATGTGCTTTGTCGCCGGGCCAATTAAGTGCGGGCTGCCGCGCACCGGCCGGCTCGCACGGTCAGTTCGATACTCACTCACACGCAGAGTCGTAAAAAAAGACAACCCTAACGAGACAGAAGGTATAAGAGTTATGCGATAGAAAGAGAGGCAACTTGTAGGTGAATATATCGGGTTGGCTAATAAGTAATGAGCGTTTTAGTTTATAATTTCTAGAATTTTCGGAAAGGTTCGAGAACGTTCTGTAGCAGAGGGTATATAAAGAGCGAGTCGCGCTCATGCGCGTTATTGATAGTTTGGCTGTTAGTGCGTTAAAGTTCACAAAAAATGAGTGATATTAAAACCCACGTACGACATTGTTTATTATATGAGTTTCAATCTGGGCATATGCTGCAGAAGCTATACGTAATATACGTCAAAGGATAGCTCACGATGCAGTCTCCGAAGCAACAGCAAAGCGCTGGTTCCAACGGTTCCGCAATAACGATTTTTCCTTAACCGTTCCACCAAGGTCTGGGCGCCCCGTGGAAATAGATATCGATAAATTAAAACTATTAATCGAAGAAGATCCTCGAAGAATTACACGCGATTTGGCTGTTCAGCTCGAGTGCTCTCATGGCACCATAGAAAATCATTTACATGGTTTGGGAAAGACTTACAAATATAGTGTTTGGGTACCCCATCAATTAAGTAAAGATCAGCTGACCTACCCAGCTGAGATTTGTGTACAACTTTTATCTTTCCGCCGCACATTTAATTGGTTAGATCATCTTGTCACTGGAGATGAAAAGTGGGTTCTCTATGTTAATCACACAGGCAAGCGCCAGTGGCTGGGATGTAAAGAACAGGGAAAACCAACGTCAAAAGGTGATCTTCATCCTTGCAAGGTAATGCTTTCTGTCTAGTAGTATATACATGGAGTAATAAGCTGGGAATTCCTTCCTACTAATACTACGATTACAGCAACAGTATATTGTGATCAACTCGAAAAACTGAAGCTTGACATCTATCGCAAACGTCCACAACACGACAAAACTTTTTTCTTACAGGACAATACCCGGCCGCATATTGCTAAGAGTACCAGGCTAAAACTATTGGAGCTTAAATAGGAAATAATATCCCACCCTCCATATTAGCACCTTAGCACCAAGTGCTTTGCAATTTCAGCTTGTTCCGATCACTTACTTATAATTTACGGGAAAAAAGCTTTGACGATGAACCACACTTAAAACAATACATAGATAACTTCTTCAATTCAAAACCAACGAAGTTCTATGCGGACGCCATTCACTCTTTGCCAGATCGATGGCGAATGGTATTAGAAAACGACGGTGAATATATTATTAACACGTTGAACGCCGTGGTGGTCACCGGTGACCACCACTATACTTTGCATATGGGCTGACGCCGATTCGCGATTTCGACAAATTTTACACATTGTATTTTATTGGCTCATACGGTCCAAAATTTTCTTATTACTATCCAAAGAATTAACAAAATGATTGCTGTCACGCACCGGTGACCACCACGGCGCACGCCGTTGGAAATCTGCATTTCTTTCGCGCGGGGCCGCGGGGGTCGCGGCGCCGGCCACACTCCGCGCCCTTCCAGGATTCCAGGAAGCGCTGCGCTCGGCCGCGCGCTTGACACGTGCCATTAGAGAGTTAGTAATCGCACGCAAGGTCACGCGCATTGTTTACCTTTCATAATACATAATTTGGATAGTTTTAGTGACAGTTTTACCCTGGTTACCTACCTGTAAAGTGAATAAACTGTATCTTGCCTGACTGTAAGGAAAAGTGTGGTGTGAATCATGGATGATTTTGAAGACTTTGAAATAACAAATGAAGATTTGACGCAGATTGAAAACATTGAAATTTCCTTGCTCAATAGTAGCTTTCAGTTAAGTTCGGAGTCTGAGGAGGAGTATGACTTACAACCACCTTTACGAAAGCGACGTCGACGAGTTCTGTCCATTAGTGACACGAGCGACATTGAACTTGAAAATGCCGTGCCTAGTACTTCTGGTCACACCGCGTCGCTTCCTGCATCATCTACCGTGTGGCACCAACCAAAAGGTAATCAGCGTCGGATTATCCCGTACACTGAATTCCCAGGATTAGATTCACGAGTTGTAAGAGAAATGATCGATAAAACCCCGGCAGATTTCTATCATTTATTAGTACCAGACGAAGTATTTGAAATGGTCGCCGATTATACGAATAGCTTTGCTATCAAAAAAGTCACAGGGTCTGACGCAGCATCTAAAGCTGCGCGGATTCGCCACTGGAAACCTACATCTGCAGCAGAAATGAAACGATTTTTCGGATTGATTATTTTCATGGGGATCGTAAAATTACCCAAAATAGCCTACTACTGGTCAAAAGATCCTATACTTGGACAGAATTTTCCTCGAACAATAATGAGTCGAAACCGATTTGAGCTGCTTTTGCAAATGCTGCACTTTTCTCAGCAAGACGAAGACAATAAATCTAATAGATTACACAGGATTGAGAAATTGCTCGAAGTGATGAACAGGAACTTCCAAAAAAACTACACCCCCTCCGAAGAGATCTGCATAGATGAAAGCGTGGTCCCTTTTCGCGGACGAATAATTTTTCGACAATACAATAAACAAAAAAGGCATAAATATGGTATAAAGGAGTTTAAGTTATGTACTATCCCTGGATATACATACAAAATAAATGTATACGCAGGAAAGAATAACGATGAAACCAATACTACACCGTTGAACGTTGTTATGTCTCTATGCAGCGATCTTCTATACAAGGGACATACGCTAGTGACTGACAACTGGTACACCAGTATAGATCTTGCCAAAAAACTTCTGGATGCAGAGACTCATCTCGTAGGCACGATTCGGAAGAACCGGAAGCATCTGCCAAAGGATGTAGTAAATGCTAAACTGAAGCGAGGACAATTCATTGCGAAGGAAAGCAGTGAGGGCATAACTGTAATGAAGTGGAAGGACAAAAGAGACGTCCTTTTGCTGTCCACAAAACACTCGGTGCGATTCCAAAATGTCCGAAAACGCAACAAAGTTATTTCCAAACCGAAAATAGTCATTGACTATAACGGCGCTAAAGGAGCTGTAGATATGTCCGATCAGATGGCTGCTTACTCAACTCCACTGAGGAAATCGTTAAAATGGTACAAGAAGTATGCAATCAACCTTCTCCTGAATACAGCAGTGGTCAATGCACTGGTTTTGTATCAAAGTGTCGCTAGCAAGAAAATACAAATGGCAGACTTCCGGCTGGAATTACTGAAGTCGTTTTGCAGCCAACAAGAGGTTCCAGTTGCAAGACCTAGAAGAATGGCACACAAACTGCAACAAAAAGAAGGGCAAGCCAGAACAAGCAGGCGATCATGTGTAAATTGCTACAAAATTAACGCAGCTACTTACGGCATAAAGTTGGCTAAAAACAAAACTAAAAAGGTGAGAACGTTTTGTCCACAGTGCCCGGAGAAGCCTTTTCTTTGCATATCTTGCTTCAATGTGCTTCACCATTGACCAATTTTTTACCCGACTGCGCGACGCAAAGAAAGCAAAAATGTTTATATATTGATTTGTTTCTAAGATTGATTTCATTTATGCGCCAAATATTCATGACAAAGTTTAATTTCGTAGTAATTTATTGAATTATTTAATTTTTTTTTCGAAGTTTGTTTAGTTTATTTTTTACTAAGTCCAAAAATAAGTGATCGCCTAACTTTTATTAAACCTTTTTTAAATATTTTCTAATAAAACATATATTTTGTAAGCCTTCTTTCATTTTAAAACCACATCTTGTATACTTAGGCAAAAAATTAACAGTCTTTTTTATACCTAGTGTCGAAACGAGCTAGTATGCGTAAACTGTTCTCCAGGGCCGCGCCGGGCACGTTCAATATATTTTTGTACCGGCACTGTGTCCTCCAGCGAGAAAATTGAGTTCAAACACAAGCCCGTCGCGCGGTCACCGGTGAGCCCCACGGCCTGAACGGGTAGCATAGCTGTCGCTCACCGGTGAGCCCCACGGCCCAAACGGAACAACCACTAAATTTGAGTCGGCGTTTAATGTGATTAACAATTATTCATTTAATAAATAAATACAAATAAAATACAAATAAAGTTGTATGTCGCTCATTACTTATTAGCCAACCCAATAACTATAGGTAAAAAGCGTTGTGCAACCTGAATTGCACTTTATTGTGTCGTAGCAAGAGTCGCTTTTTATTTAAATGATTATGCGGAGCGTCGCATCTGTATTAATCTGTGACATAGGATAGAAAATCGAACTTTATAAGCTTTTTTAACAAAGATTTCAACTATCAATTAAATAACTGCAGAAACATATATAGATATGATAAATTAAGAATGTTTCTTATTCATGTGACTGACACAAATTGCGCAACATGTTCCTCAACTTCCCAGTACGGACGAGGACACACGCTGTAAAATAACTTAAAATGAAACACTCATTCAAAATTATCTTCAAACTTACTCAAAACTTCAAAACAATGCCTAAATCTGCCTAATAAGGCACTATACGTGCGCCGGCGGCGGTTCTTCAACAACCTCGCCGACCACGTGCTTCCCAATGTCCCTGATGTCCTGGTGGTCTCCGTGAGCCGCTAAATCGAAGTCAGACCCTGACAGGGAAGCTATGTGGTTCCAGTTCGATTCGGTCGTGTCTCCTGCGATTTTTGAAGGTAGTCTTAATATTTTGTTTAGGAAACACACCGTGAGATTTTAGTGGGTAGAGAAACTTTCAAGATTGTATTTGTAATACAACGATTGGACTGAGGGTTAGTCCTTCTGACCTAATTGCGTAAATATAGTATTTTCCCTTTTTCAAAAGTCGCATATCAAAATGTATTTATTGTACCAAATAGTTCAAAACCTCGAAAGTTTTTCTAGACACTAAAAAGACACGGTGTAAAAATGTTGGTAAAAGAATGGTTAATTAAATAAAATTGCAGCAGAAAAATCGATGTAGCATTATGTTATAGTACAGTGGATTTGGAAAAAGCATGTATTGTGTATTCTGTTCAGGGTGAAGATTTTAACGGCCTATCTCATATTCGGATAGGCACTGTCTGCCAGATAAACTAAAAAAATGGAACAGAATTTGTATGAAAATATCTGGATATAAATCAAAATGTGTATTTAGTTACTATTTACGCTACGAACAAAGTTATGCTAAACATACTATAATATCTGTCTAGTAACTTTATTAAACTTCATTCATCGCATCCGGATAGTTGTCAAAACATTATAATTTAATACTGCTTTGATCTAATTTGGTGTTTAGTGCGGTGCAAGATTAGAAAACCATGACATTAGCAGGTTGGTTTGTATGTATATTTTGTTGAAAATTCTCAATGGACACCAATGAATTGCACCAAACGTCACTGCAATGAGGTGTTTTTAAAATAAGATGTATCTAAATAAATTCCATTAATTGTTACATGAATTCAGTTTTTAATCATTATGTTTTAATCAACATCTACAAGCTAAAGCTGCCTAAATACAATGGCGGAATTAACCAAGCTTGGTTTTATGATTGTTTATTAAAATGGCGGCCAGTGTACGTTAATCTAACTACGTGATGTCGTTATGTAAGCCAATCTGTTATTTTTGCGTTTTAAATGTAGAAAAAGAAAATTAAAGTGCATTGGATTTTTTCCCATATTACTTTGTATAGACAGATAGAATATTCATTACTATGCGAGCCAACTAAAAATAGGATCGCGCTTGCTGCCAACTTCACACGATAGCTGTCAAATTAGTACTGCCAGCAAAAAAAACTGTAAAAAAAATATAATTGCAGTATTCATAGATTTCATTACTTTGTATATAAATTTTATTTCTTGAATTCCATAAATAGATCATTTTGGATAAATTAATAATATATGGATAAAGTATTCATTAAAGAAATTAACCAATATATGTCTTCACAAATTGCTACTGGTCACTGTATAATTAATTTGGCGTAAAATTGATTAGAAATACCAAAAAAGTAATTAAACTGAGTATAATTTTTCTTATTTATTTTTTTGCACACCTTACGCTTTGGTAATGAAGTTCGCGAGTATTGCAAAACAAAATGGAGCAAATGCGAGCAAAGCAGCCTTCAGTGTTTGGTTCAAAGTATTTTTTTTACTATCATCTACGTACAGTTACCATAAGTTTAGATGAAGTTGTACGTGACTACAAAAAACCCACCCTTCATTTAATTCCCCTTACTTTGATGTGTGACTTAGTTCCAATGCACTTCAACCTTCAATTAGTAACCTTGCTTAAACATAATATTTATGTCCATTCCGTATTACCCAGGCATGCTGTTAAGTTTTACTGTAAAATATTCACTCACACTGCACCACACGGTATCGGCAGCGATCCTGCTTCGTTCAGTCAATAAGTGTAGTACGATCGACTTACGAAAATCTTAACCATACTTAGAACCTTGTCGTATTATACGATGCAAATGACAACGTCATCAATGTGACACGTCACCGCACGAGTTTAAGAGCGTGCATTCTAAATGTTGGCAACTTCGCCATCGCAAATAGCTGTCAAATATTTACCTGCTTTTTATTATCAATGTGTTAATTTTACAGTCTGGAAATATTATTTATGAATTGTAATTGTAACAAAGAATTAGGTGTTGTACCAAAAGGGCATTTGGAAAGTTTGCCAACGCTTTTCTTTCATCTATAACTAATCAGTATTACGATAACTATTACATTTCATAATCAATATTTTAGTACGCTGAGAGTTACTAGCTTTCGCCCGCGGCTTCGCCCGCGGCTTCGCCCGCGTAGAGGTCGGTAATTATCCCACGGGAACGTACTACCGGGATAAAAAGTATCCTATATGTTAATCTAGGTTATAAACTATAATATTTATGTGCCAAATTTCATCCAATTTATAATATTATAGTAGGAGTAGGATTTATAAAATCATAAGGTAA
Source organism: Dicycla oo (assembly GCA_948252095.1). NCBI lineage: Eukaryota > Metazoa > Arthropoda > Insecta > Lepidoptera > Noctuidae > Dicycla > Dicycla oo. The sequence continues at coordinate 7,102,922 of OX411710.1, read as the reverse complement.
TATTGACAAATTAATAAAGATAGGTATATGTTTGGCAGCTATTTGCGACGTAACAAACATTAGAATGCACTGCCTTTATGTGACAAAGTCCATAAGTGATTAACGCTGTCGTAAGGGGATCCTAGAGTAGCCAGGCGTAAATATGACACATCGAGTTTTAGAAAGAGACCGTCACACAGGTACGAGACGGCGCTCTACAAAACGGAATTTTTCAAAAACCTGATGTCATACGGCCGGGCACTGTACCAATACTTGTTTATATAAATACTTAAAATTACTTAGTATTAAGCGAGCCTCAGTCTTGAATTAGTGGAAACGTGCTGTGGGGACTTCAAGAGACTTTTACAGTTTTTAAATGTTTTATTTTTAATTATTTTTGTCATTACTTTGACTGGGAATTTCACTACTAAAGTATAATAATAGTTAGGATTTATTATTTAAGTAAGTAAATATAATATGTAATTAATTATTTAACTTTAGTCTACAATTTTATTTTATTTTTTTTATATATATATATATTATTTTTTATATATATATTTGATTTATTATATTTTATTCTGACACGTCTGAGATCGTAAGTGAACCCACTTACAATCTCAGATGTGTCAGCCAGACAAAGTGTATTTGACTAGATAATATATTTTTCAACTGAAGTTCCCAACAACACGCGCTAAGACTGCATTGAACGTGTATGATACATAACTTTCTTTTTTTGAACACTCGGTTAAGCAGATGTAAAATTTTGTTCCCCCAATAAGAACATTACACTCTTTAGTCGAAGTATCAAAACCGCTCAGAATGTATATCTTGAAATTCAAGAATATTCTTTCTTATAAGCGTTTACTTAGATGGCATTTTCAATAAATACCTACTGAAAAATGTACAGAATTAAAAAAAAATCAACAATATACAAGTTTATTATTTTGTAAACCTGAAATACAAAAGTATTGATGTTAGCCGAGTTAATTTTCTTTAACAAGTAACTTTATACTCGCGTCATAAAAGCTTAAAGCGAGGATATTTTGAAAGCAGGTATTGGCTAGCTTCGACCATTACCGATTTGCACTACTCACTACTTGTAACCAAATGTTTATAATACAGGTCGAAAAATCGTTACTGCGCTGCATAATTCCAAGCAAAACTCGAGCTCAATCACCAAACGCAGTGTGGTGATCTTCAATAATCACCGAGTGTAGCTTGGTGATTATGAATCCCCATACAACATAAATAACCATCTCACACGTTATTATTTGGCACACTTTACAGGGGGGGATTTAATTCTACTACCAAAAGGGGGTTACGGGTAAAGACTTTAACTGTCGTGATGACGTCATATCGTAGGAGTATCAAACACACGAAACACAGTCTTCATACGGGTGTCATTCACTGGCTTTTACCAAAATTTATGTATGAATATCGAAATTATTTTTATTGTGCCCGTTTCTAAGTTAATATCTGAATTCGTTATCAAAAAATATCGTTGTATATTTTGGTACAAAGAATATTTTTTGATCTCGCTTAGTGACAGCGCTTTAGATTGGCTGTAAATGTTATAAAATAAATCAAATACCAAACATTTCGCGCTCATCGATAGAGACAACCATCTCATCCCACCCCTAACACCAAACGACTGGGTTGAGACGAGTTTTAAGCATATTATATCGATGTATATCCCAACCCTAACCTAACATAGGGATAGGAAAAATCATCGATATATTTTTTATAATTTTAAACTTAGTCAGTGAACAACCCCCGCGGTTAGTAACCAAAAAAGATAGCGAAGCATTCCGCGTGCGTACCGTACAGCTATAGGGCGTGGAGTGAGCGGCACCTGGGTCGCGCACAGAGCGCGCGCGCGTCTCGTCCAGGATGAAGGAGTTGATGACGTAGGCTTCGCGCCGGATGCGGTCGCGCAGCTCACCTGACATGTCCGGGATCGCCCAGCGGACGATTATCATCACTAGGGCTACTACGTTCTGTTGAATAATGTTTTAAATATTGGTCAACATAATCGGCCGTATTACAAAACAAGATTTATCTTTAGACTTATGTTTAAATCATTGATGCCCGGTTTCTGAAGATTACTTGAACGGAGTTTAAACTCTTAATAGCTATTTTTCTAGAATTCCTTCCCTATGCTTGGTTTTGACGTCATCAGATAAGCCATCGATAGTAATTCACTCGACTTTAATGCTAAATTCTTCTAAATGTTCAGAAACACGATATCGAACCAATAATCACTATCGAATAGATTAAACTCCGATTAAAAACCTCAGAAACCGGGCATGAGCCATTTCAATTTCGACCTTTATTTCGACAACGGTATAAACACAAAAACTGATTTTAAACCCGAGTCCAAGAGCCGATGTACAGGATGCGTTGCACCGTACCAACGCCGCCATCGGTGGAAGAAGAAAACTTTTCGGTGCGGTGCCGCAACGCATCGTGTGAATCGGCATTGTCAATTTTGTAGGTACTAAGGACTTTACCTCAGTCGGCATAAGGTTCGAAATAACCTAACCAAGTTACAACTCGCTTTGTTGCAAAAAGAAATTTAAAAAACAAAAGCATACTGTCACATTATGTTACGGTACGCTTTTTATTATACATTAACATCTAGCAAGGAACTAAAAAAAAATTTCTTATCCATTACAGGATCCCCATTATCTTGTTTTAAGTCAATTATTTAAGGTTTTGTTGTAAAGGAGTGGAATTTAAAGAGCCGTGTTAATAGGTAAATAAAACTTATTTCTCCTCACCTCAAACACAACGACGAATGCCAGCCTGGCTCCCATGATGTGCCAATACCAGTTACTGTGTTCATAGCTATCGCCTTCTTTATAGTACCAGTAGCCGGGGAAACTGACGAAATACACACAATTATGGATTAAAACCGTATGCAGACAACAAATAATGTGCTGGGTAATAAACGTAAAATTAACCACTTTTTATAAAACAAAGACGACGAGCAAGAACCATATTATGTAGATACACATCTTACTATTAGAATTTGTGCGCGTCACAGAATCGATAGCCTTGCCTGTTCGTCGTACGTGCATATGCATCACCCCATAAAGACGATCTGAATTAACATTATGCCCATATCAAAATGAAGTCCTATAAAGACTTCATTTTGACATGTAACTTGACATGACATGTAACTTACAAAAAAAATACTTCAAAATAATTCAATGACACACTTGAGGACTGGCTTGATTATTCCTAACCTTGTGCGATATAATATAAATATTTCAGAAGGTATTCTTTTGAGAGGACGTATAAAATCGCGACATGTTTCTGGTAGGATTTATTATTCGTATATTTTGATAAAAAAATAGAGCAGAAACGGAGAGAGATGCAATTGCACATTATTATTCCTCATGTTTGAATTTACAAACACGGTTTTCTATTACGAACTTTAATAAAAATAGAGTTGATATTTACCTGCACATAGTCTCGTTATACGTCGATGCGATAGGCGGATGTTCTATTACGCTGATGTTAAAGTCAGCTAGCGTATGGTTCACGTATTGATTCATAGACCCAGTAGAAAATTGATATACGAGGCGCGGGATAAAGTCGGATGTAAAAGCTATTATGAAACCCTGGGAAAAGAAGGAAACAATAATTAAGAATAGAAGATAGAGGTTACCTACGTCAAATATGACACATTTTTTTTCGTTTGGTGCCAGTTTGGATTATTATTATTTTAAGACAATAATAATATTATTATTTTGACATTTCTCGGGACCCTGAGGTCCCGGACCTTTGGAAGGCGTAGGAGGAGCCGAAGCCAACTCGCAGAGGCCCCTTAAATAATTTTAAATGATGAGTAGGCACCAACCGACGATTATCCCTGTATGCACTTTGCAAGTGCGCCCAAGGACAACCCCCGGTTGGTGCAGGACTATTTATTTATTTTATTTATTTATTTAATCATTTATGTACACAGAAATAAACAGACAAGAATAAAGGAACAGAAAATTACGTACAAAGGTGATACTTATTTCTAAAGAAATATCTTCCAGCATACCTGCGATAGGACAGAGGATAAAAAGACATGTAGACACCGTGTGTAAGAATAAGAGAGAAAATAAAAATACATAAAATCTAAAAGAAACAACTCACTAAGCTAATAAAACCTATAATAAACAAAACATATTGGGCTATAGGTCTGGGTGGCTAAAGTGGATTGGGTAACTTGGAACTATGGAAGAACTATGTCCCCTGCCTGACCAATTACATTATACACGGATAAAACTATTATAATTATTAAACAATAATAATTATTACTATTATCATCATCTTAACCCCACCGCTGTATCTCTACGCTGACGTCGTGGTGGTGCTTGCGCGCGCGCGCTCCGAACTTTAGATCTGTGCCGGCAGTTTACTTTGCCGGAACAGGTCTAGGATGAAGAGTAAGACCAAGAGAGATACAGAAACCCGCAGGGCAGCATGTGGCTAGCTGTTGGGCAGTAGCGACCCCACGGATCCTATCTCCCGGGAAAAGTGTTGTTCCTCATCTCTATCTTGCCTTCATTGACCGGCTGGAGTGAACACTGACGAGGAACAGAGCTTCCACCTTATTCTTGTCTTTATTGGCCGGCTTGAGTGGAGATTCGCAAGAGCAAACCTGCTCGGAGGAAGGAAGCATTCCAGTAAGGTGCTGGTAGGGATCTTGCCGTACTTCCGGGATTGTCCTGATAGCCGTGGAATACCTCTCCACTCCAGAAAGTCCATGAACCATATTTGCTAACTAACAAATTGCTATACACATTATACTTACGTTAGTAATAATACTAAGTTTCCCAATAGAGTCCAGTATCCGATACCAGACACCGATATCGTTGACTCTCTGCGGTACCGGTCTTCGGTAACAAGTGAGAAACTTCTTAGCGTCGAGGCGCATCTCTAGCACGTTGTTGATGAGCGCAAATAGAGGTGCAAGCGGGAACGCTGCCACAAATATCGTTACGAACCCGTATTGGAGAACTGTTGATGGAAAATACAAATTATAATTTATACTTGAAGGTATTATTGAAATAACTGAAAAACTTTTACAACCAAGTTGGTCATATCGTAAAAGTACTTCAGATTTTTATCGTGATTTCATGGTTGCTCCGATCGACCATGAAATCGCGAAAAAAAATCAGCTGTTCCCTACATTTTGTCAAGTTATGCAAACATAAATGTAAGGTCCAGCATGTTTTTTCCCCGATTTCAGGGTTAGTCCTTTAATGAAAGTTTTTCATAATGATGAGAATAATGACCCCTCAAGAGGTATTTCAAATTAAACCTTGTAGAAGGTATACTGAAAATACCAAGTCTGCGAGTCAAATACGAGTCAAACTGTGTTAGACTTACACGAAAAAGTTAAACAGTTATCGGACGATTTATTAGTTGCTCACCAGGAAATAGAAAACCTTAATCTAGAAAATTGTACATTGAAAACAGATCTACAAAAGTATTTAAGAAGCATATAAAACTATAAACATAACAGAAAATAATGTAACACCTAGATCCGGACAGAAACGCAAACTAAAACAAAACACCGCTAAAACACCTGATCAAAAAAGTAATCAATTAACACACTTACAGACACAAATAACAAATGAAGCAAAAGTTTATGAAAAAAATGACGTATCGGAATTATTAATTGCACAACAGGCGACAACCAAACATGAAATAAAAGAAATTCAACAAAGAAAAGCTAAGAAATATACAAGCAGTTCACTTAAACAAAACATAACATGTTTAAGTACTCCGCTAAAGACAAATAGCTTAAAAAATAACAGACGCTTCGAAAAAACCATATCACCAAAAAGTAAAATAAAGAAGAAAATATGTATTTTGAGTGGTAACAACAAAAACAAAATACTTCCTATAGCAGAATCTACCTTCTCTAATGAGTATGACCTATGCCACTATATTAAGCCTGGTGGAGGGACAGAACAGCTTTTAGAAGACTTACAACCAAAACTAATCGGATTCACTATCGATGATTTTTGTATAATTCTACTTGGAGAGGAAGACTTCAAAACCACTAACAATTATGTCAACATTATCGTTCACATGAGAGAAGCACTGCAAGTTATTAAGCACACCAATATCATTATATGCTCACCTACGTTCATCTGTGGGAATTATTCAGACCTACGTAATTGGAGAATAGAAACATTCAATCATTTATTACATCTTGACATATTAACGCATGAACACGCATTTGTCATTGACAGTAACTTAAATTTAAAATATGACGACAGTATGTTTGATAAACACTCTGGTAGAATAAATAACTTCGGACTACATACAATTTTTAAGGACATATTGCATTTAATTACCGACATAAGAAGCCTTGATAGACAAACAAATGAAGAAGAAGACAAAAATGATGACGTTAACAAGACACACAATACTTTTTTTCTTGACTAATTACTTATATGTAATGCATCAAAATATAGCAGGGTTAATATCAAAAGCCGACCTTCTCACAGTTTGCTTAGAAGAACTAGCAGAAAAAAACATGGAAGTCGATATTTTATGCATAACGGAACACTTCATGAAGCAAGACTTTGAATACCAGTTATGCATACCTAATTATTGTTTAGCTGCATGTTATAGTAGGAAGGAAAGTAAGAGGGGTGGCGCATGTATACTGATCAAGAACGGGCTCCAATGGCGCGAACTACCAAAAATATCGAAAATATCTTCTGTTGGTGTATTCGAGTGCTGTGCCATCGAGCTTATTGACCATAACACCATTATAGTATGTGTTTATAGGGTTCCTAATAGTAATAATTTCAATGAATGTGTCGATAAAATTGCGATACTTTTACGGACACTAACAAAGAAATGTCATAAGAATGTTATCATAGCGGGAGATTTTAACATTGATGTATTAAAAAGAAACAAACATTCCATAGAATTTGAAAATCTGCTATTAAATTTTGACTTCAAACTAGCACTTAATGAACCTACTCGATTAGAAAGCCAGACGTGCATAGACAATTTTGCGCATAATCTCAATAAACCATGCAAGACTATAATATTCGAATTCGCACTATCAGACCATACAGCGCAACTACTTAAGTTTCCTATTAAAAAAATATGCGCTATTAATAAATGGCGTATTATTAGACGGGATTATTGTAGAGAAAATCTAATTAAGTTCAAAAATCATTTAGGCAGTCTGACTTTTTCAGAACTATATGGAACAAATGACCCTAATGCTGCCTATAATTATTTCATTGAGTTATTTAAATTATTTTATGACCTATGCTTTCCCTATATCGGTATCACTGTAAATATTAAAAAAAAGCTAAAATGGATATCACGTGGTATTAAGATTTGCAGCAAAAAGAAACGACAACTACTGTGGCAATATAGGGTAAAACCTACCCCATCAAATAAAACGCGACTTAAAAACTACACTAAGAAATATAAAAAAATTGTTAAGTTGACACAGCGCGCCCAAAATAGCTATAAAGTAAAAACTGCGGAGAATAAATCTAAAACTATTTGGCAAATCATCCAGAGAAACAAATTAAATTTACCAAAACGATTCATAGAAAAAATTAAGGTGAATAACAAAACCGTTACAGAGCCAAACCACATAGCGGATCTATTTAATGATTATTTCATTGATAAAATTGAACCCATCAAAAATGTAGGATCTGCAGTAACGAAACATATTTTGAACAAAAAAAATTCCATGTTTATGGCCCCAAGTACACCACATGATGTAATTAAAATTATAAAAACCCTTAGAAATACTAATAGTGTGGGATATGATGGAATATCCACGAGAATTCTCAAAGCTGTAGCCTACGAGATAAGTACTCCCCTAAGTTACATAGTAAACTTGAGTATTACCGTCGGTATATTCCCAGAGGCGTTAAAAAAATCAGTAGTGAAGCCGCTGTTTAAAAAGGAAAACAGGGAACTAATGCAAAATTACAGACCAATATCACTGATCTCCATCATTTCTAAAATATTTGAAAAATATATGTATAGGCAACTTAACTCATATGTAGAAAAAAATAATATTATTTGCAACGAACAAAAAGGCTTCAGAGAAAAAAAGACGATAAACATGGCAATTTATGACTTTTTACAAACGGTGATGACAAATATGGATCATAATATCCCAGTTTGTGCTATATTCTGTGATATGACGCAGGCTTTCGATTACGTTCATCACAACATTTTAATTAAGAAACTCGAAGCTTATGGAGTTCGAGGTAATGTTCTAAAATTATTTGAGTCATACCTACATAAAAGAATGCAGATTACGGAAGTTTCTAGGATAAATTTGACTACGAAACAAGAAGAAATCTATATATCCCAAGAACGTGAAGTAGTGTATGGTGTTCCACAGGGAAGTGTTTTAGGCCCTCCCCTTTTTATATAAATGACTTGCCCAAGTCCTCAGAACAACCTATGAGCCTATTTGCTGATGACAGTGTTGTGACGATTCCATGTAAAAATAGAAATCAATATGAATATGATATTAATAAATCCCTAATTTCAATAATAAAATGGTTAAATAATAATAATTTAAAAATAAATTTAAATAAGACTAAAATCTTGCACTTCAGACAACGCCCATTGACATTAATTAATAAACTGGACATAAAATACAATAATACTAACATTGACTCGGTTGACACAACAAAATTTTTAGGATTAATTATTGACACGAAATTAAATTGGAAAGCACATATAGAGACCATTACTAAGAAAATTAGTTCCTCAGCTTATGCTCTATACACACTGGCTGAAATAACTAGTGTAGATGCGTTGCTTACCGCATACTACGGGTTGGTAGAATCTGTCCTAAGATATGGGATTATCTTTTGGGGTAACTCAACTGATAAGGAAACTATATTTAAAGCACAAAAAAAATGTATTAGGTCCATGTTCAAATTAGAAATCACTCAGAGTTGTAGGCCTTATTTTGAAAAATATAAAATTTTGACATTACCGTCCATTTATATTATAGAAAATGCAATGTTTGTAAGGTCCAACCCTAATCTGTTTATTTGCATGGCTGAGGTGTTTCCACGCAACAGACGTGACAACACTCAGATTTGCTTACAACAATCCAGAACTACTCTTATGCGGAAGAGTGTCTTTTGCATGGCTCCTATAATTTATAATAAATTGCCAAAAAGTTGGAAGCTTTTAAGTAACGTGCAGTTTAAATTGAAAGTTAAAATTTTTTTAACTGAAAGAGCATATTACACCATCAATGAGTTTTTATGTGAAAAATATTTTGAATGACTATTATAACTTTGACCTATTTATTTTGACTACTGCTTTAGACCTATTATTATTATTTTATGTGAACGGTGACTATTATATTTTAATTTGAATAATTGAATTGTGGTTATATTATTATTTAAATAATTTTATTCGCTGTATAATTTTTGCTTATTATAAATACTTTACCTACTTAAATATTTGTATGCCATTTAATAGGGCAAGCATGACGACCTGTTAGAATACTTTGAACAACTTGCATGCTGATTTTTTTGTATGTATACTCATGTTTGAACAAATAAAATTATCTAATCTTATCTTATCTTATCTCTGCTTAATGTTATCAAAGATTACGGGCGGTAGTATAAATTAAATTCTATAGAAATGGCACATTTACTTACCCATTTCCAGGTACTCGGGAAACAGTCCCATGAGTCCGAAATCGACCAGTTTGAAATCTTTTACCCATTGCATAGGACTTTTAATCCTGAAATCAAACAAATAAATGAAATAAAGAACAACTCTCTCTTTCTCTCTAATGCATTATTTTTTAAAGTTATTAATCGATTTGAATAAATTCCCCTAGTCCAAATTAATGTACTTAATTTAAAAAATGGTTCTTTCTGTTCTCATTTTCGCTGTGTTGCCAAGTTGACTACGGACGCCATATTCGAAATTAAATCGGCCAGTCGCGAACAAAACAAATGAAAATTTCGAATCCACCACCAGGCAAAATGTTAAAGGTAAAAGTAATTAAAGTCCTTACTGTCTTTTCCTCCCGATAGTCCTGATGATGTACCACCACTTGAGGAGGTACGGCATCAGCATCTCGACGATGGTGTTGATGAACTGCTTGCCTATCATTATGATGGCTAGTTGGATGGACAGCTCTAGGAGACAGCCTCCTGGCGCACACTGAAGAAATAGATATGTATTGAAGTAAAAAAATGCTAAATAGGTGCAAAACACTTGAAAGAGCGCCAAGTATTGTCAGAAAAGTTTTTGAAAACATGTTTAAGAATTACTGAAGCTAAACAGAGCTGTATTTTAATAACCATATGTACAATAGTTACACAAAAACCTTTTACAATGATATTTTTTTTATTACCGACTACAGTTAAAACAATTGTTGGTTAGTTTGTATTTAGTACCTATCTGTACAAAACTTCTAAAAGATAAGATTTTTAAGCACGCTACTTTTCCACAAAATAAAATTCGATTTTAACGCGACAAAATAATGTATGAACCAGCATTTGTTCATAAGAAAAATACACTCGAAACGAAATAAACATAATCGAGAAAACCGTTGAGCGCGTACATGCAAACGGCTTCTAGTAGACGCTCGCTTGACAGGTTAATCCAATTACATTAGGGTTCAGTACACTTTGAAGAGACACCATCACCTACACTAGTTCTAGTCCAGGGTTGTCACCTACCTCTTCCTGCCTATGTCCAAACAGCCTCACATAATTTCCTGGCCGTCCAATCAGCTTGCCTTTAAAAAAGGCTATATAGAATATAGACGCGTAGTAGTTAACAAATTGTAGGAGGTATATCTTGAGTGTTAAAGAGTCATCGAATTCCGTCTGTGTGCGTAGGAGTTCTTTTTCTGTCAGCCATTCTGCTAAGTATTGGTATACCTGTGGAGATGAGACATAATTAGTAGCAGTGGGACAGTGTCTGTATTAGAAGATTCATTCTATCTACATTTTAGTTTATAGCATAATTGTTCGTGGTAGCTGCAATAGTCAATTATGTTTCAAATATTTAGTGCACATTCGTTACTTTTACAGTGACGCCCAACTGGGACTAAACACAATGAAATGGCGCCCAACTGGGACCAAACACAACTAAAGCGGGTCGCAGACCGCAAACTAAGCTAAGTTAGTTTAGCTTAGAACACAGCTGGTGTAGGTTTTCATACTTGTGTGCAGAATTATGCAAACGAAGCTGTGTAAACTAACTTAAATATGTGAAGCTAAGTTAGTTGTGTATACCAATCCGGAGCTACGCGAGCTATGCTAAGCGCCCGGGGGCCCGCCAATTATGTGAGCTAAGCTAAATTAACTTAGCTTAGTTTTTGGTCTGCAACCCGCTTAAATGACGCCAATCTGGGACCAAATACAATTAAATGGCGCCCAACTGGGACAAACAACAAAATGGCGCCCATGTGGGACCATACACAGTGAAATGGCGTCCAATAGAATCACTTATTATACATTATATATAAAATACTCACGTAATTAAACAAACAAATGAAACACAAGTTGATACACGCTGCCGTTGCTGTGGTAAACATGATCGGGTTGTAAGTAGTTAGCGCATTCCCGTTTCGTAGTATACTGGCACCCAACAGGGACATCCGGTATAGTACCACGCCAAGTACCGTAGCTAGTGCCATTAGCACTAATAGTGCCACGACGCTGAATGACATTAGGGTCGCGGGGAGACGCATTCGCCAGAATGGTACCATTGGCTCGCGTTCCCCTGTTATGACGTTCAGCTGTGAAAAAAAATACAATATCAAGAACTTGATGTGATTAGCGGCCGAATTCGTGAACTTAACTCAATTTTATGTCACCGTTATGTCCCATGATATCATAGACAGCTGTCATGAGATATAAAAACCATTGAAATTAAAAAAAAAACTATCAATATAAAATGGAATTTTAACGGTATTAAACTATACCTGTGTTCTTTTAACGTGTGCTAATCGTGCGAGGTATTGCGGTCGTGGATGTTCTTCGTAGACATCGAATCCAGTTAGATCCCAGCGATGCGTCATTTCTGCTGAGTATCGCTTCCATAGCTCCAGGAAACATGCGGCTGTGAAACAAATGTGGGTAGTTTAATCTTCGAATGTATATTTTTCAAACAACATCAGAAAAATGTAGAAGGAAGAAAACGGAAAGTCAGTCGTAACAGCACGAGCAGTACATAATTTCCCAATAGATCCATATTTTTCATGTTGCATACATTAATGCCTTTATAGTTTATTGATCTTGTATCCATGATATTAATATTGAGGAGCTGGCGAAAAAATCCGGACTTATGCTGCAATTGATTTTTTTTTAGATTAAGAGGTCAAAAACCAAAATAAGCTAAAGGTAATTAGGTAGAATTTTAAGCTTTAGTAAATGAATGGTGTATCAAAATTTAAGCCCGGATCTAGCTTTAGTTCAATATAAACCCTAAACCCCTTTTTTTTTTTACCCTTTCAATTCATCCAACTAGACAAGGCCGGTTCTGATTGAAAACACAGTTTTTAATATTCTTTTTTGAGGCATTTAGAGCCAGTATTGATTGAAAATATTTCTTTAGTAAATAATTAGTAGAATTCCTGATAAATTACATATCCCATACCAACGCACCAAAATTTATAGTAAAAATTCGTACTGTATGGCTATTCGAATTTATAATAAATTACCAAATAGCTTAAAATGCCTTAATTTAAGCACGTTTAAGAGCAAGCTCTTTGATTTATTACTGAGTAAATGCTATTACTCAACAAACGAGTTCCTGACTGACAAAGAATGACAAAATATTGTTTTTTAACTATAAGAAAATATTTGTACACCAGAAATGGTAGAATATAATCTCTGTATAATAATATTTGTCTGTACAAATATTTGTACAGGCGCCAGCAGGTCAACCTACCCGAAACTGTCAGATTTTCCCAATCAACCTTGAACCTAATGCTTTAGCAATACAGTCGAAAATCTATTAAAGAAATCTGACAGATTGTAGTAGCTTGATGTGCTGGCGTCTGTACTTGTGTAATATTTGTAGACACCTGATTGTACTATATTATTATAAATAAACTGTTCTTTCCTTTCTTTCTAAGAGTGCACAAAGAGCATAAAAAAATGGTGTGTGGACAAGTCCAGATTTGTTCGCCGGCTCCTCAATTTAATCATCAATTAATTAATATTGCTCACCCCAGAAGCTCATGAATATAGCAAAGAACACAGTAGTTGGGTTGTCGAAGAGGTACGTTATTCGTGATTGTAAACACGTCGCTTTTAAATCCCAGAAGTCGCAGAAGTAGTCGCATTGTGGACACATTTTCACCGACGACTCATAGTTGCATACGTCTTCACTGAAAATAATCAACATTAACAGTCATTTTATGATTACTTCAAACGATTCTCAAGAAGTTTTTTTTTTGTTTTTTATTATTGGAAGTGGGTTATCGCCGTAAACAACTAAACCAAAGTAAAACGCTGCAATAAATTGTTAAGAAAGGGATCTAAGTGATCAACTACCTAATTTCACAAGGGAACAACAAAATTATTTTAAACTACGACAAACGTTGTCCTGTCAAAATTTCAATAATTCATACAATATTCCCATAGAAAATGCACTTTCAGTTTTCCCGAATTTTCCAATTTTCCCGGCCACTTTTCAAACATTTTCTTCCAAACAAAGCTTGTCCTTACAATTACAAACACAACAAAAAAAGAATTATCCAATATGGTGAACCGTTCGGAAGTTTTGCGCGTACATACATTTTGACGATTCATTTTTATATATATAGATACTCAAGTATTTAGCTGGATTTAAAACTTGTGTAGTGGTATGGAACCACACATGCACACACATGAGCTTAAGTGCCTATAACTTCACATGTCTGCGAAGTTCAATACACAGTCAACAGTCGTCAGTCGACGTCACGACAACACGCAACACTGTCGTTACCTACCGCGTCATTCGCGTCATTTCATAATTGTCATACAATCAGTTATTGTACCGTGTTAATTTTAATATCATTTTATTAAACTCATGTGTACCACTAAATGAACATTTAATTTCATAGAACCTAAATCACGTCCCAACAAAAGTTCTATACTTGCAAAAATAATTTTTAAAGCATGTTGCGAGTACATTGTAATCAGCTAACAGACTTAAATAATAATAATTGGTTACAAAACACATCAACATGGTTTAAAAATGCTTTTTGCAACTTTTTTTTTTAATAACTCACCTAGGTGTATTGCTGTAAACAGTGGCGGCTGAGTATATGACGCATATTAAACCTACTATTGACGCAGGAATCAGCATATGTGTGTAGAAACCGAGCCATGCGAAATATAAACCTGAAATTAATAGATTAAACTGTTACCTTTTCTGTCTAAATAACTAAGGAGGAGTGTATTAACGATACAAACCTATTTTAACACCAAAATAATCCTTGACGTAGTCTAGTGGTTGGTATTTGATACATTTGGAAACTGCCGCCCATTCTGTGTACAATAAATGCCTCATGGAGCCAGGAGTTTTGAGATCACCCTGTAACATAATATCAAGAAAATGTAACATACTCGAAACTAGAAAATACTACAAGGGATAGTGTCCGTAGTAAGGCAAGAGAGATTACAAAGCTCAAGTTTCAAAATAACATCGAAAACTTTGTAAGTTTCTAAGATTACCATCACATAAACCAGGAAACGTTCACTGACGGACATAAGTCTCCCCTAAGAATCATGACAACGAACAGCCCTGTGTTGCCCCCGTCCAACCGATTCAAGTACTTACTTTAATTAAAACTATTTTACTCAATCAAATATCTATAACGAAGTTGTTTCAATAAAGTGGGGACTATCTACATCAAAATGCATACTTACATCGTGTAAAGGATAGGCAGCGCTATAAGTACAATTAGATATCAGTCTTGTGATGCCGAAGGCGAAGTCATCGTTCGACAGCTCCGAGAACTTCTTCCTGTCGAGAATGAACTGAACGATGCGGGAACGAATGGAAGGCGTCCAGAAACATTCGGCTGTCGTGTCGAATCTAGAACCAACATTTGACCCATTAGAGTCCATTCTTCTCCAGCCAAGCTTTAGAACGGGCAACTAGTTTTAACTTTCTGAGTGCGAATCTTTCCGCGTTCAAGAGCTGTCAGTGTCAATAATTCAAAACAATTTTGACACTGACAGCTCTTGAATGCGGTGTAGACATTGAGATAGAAAAACATGGAGATGGCATGTTCTACTATAGGAAGAATAGTTACACAAATATCTATCATATCGACACAGACATGTCAAAAGCTTTTGTTTCTTTTTAACTAATCAAGAACTGCGTATGAAAAGAGAGACATCTAAATGTTTGTAAAGGACTAAATTTGAAAACACTCTTGTGTGACGTCAAAATCGTATCTATGCGTGACCGGTCGCCATGTTGAGTGCTGAGCTCTTGCACTGGCAGTTACAAACCTACGAAAGGCGGCCATGTTGAGTGCCCGATATTTGTAGGTATGAACGCTAATTTTGTAGGTATGGCAAGTCCATAGGTTTATAAGTCAGTGGGTTTAGAAGTCCTGAGCGCGTTTAGTTTCATTAGTGAATTTCGCCCTGAGTAACTGACCGATTCTTGTTCAAAAGGGTCAACCAACGTAGCTCTCACATTACCAAAAGTACAGTATCTAAAGTACAATGATTGGAGTCGTGCATAGTAAATTGGTAATAATAAGACCTAACAAGGAATAACAAATGGCTGCTAATAACGCCAATTGTTTGCGAGGCGCCGCGTCAATTATATACGTACACAGCCCTGGCGAAGTTCAAGAGACACCACACTGCTTGCTCACTGCTTTACCCTATTGCTCAATGCTTTACAGGCTAATGCTCGTCAGTCAGTCAGGCAATATTGTAAAAAAAATGCTCAAAATCGAATCTTGGATTCTTACATTACAGGCGCATGCTCGTCAGTCAGTGAGGCAATATTGTAACGAAATGCTCAAAATCGAATCATGGTTTTTTACATTACAGGCGAATGCTCGTCAGTCAGTGCAGCAATATTGTAACAAAAGGCTCAAAATCGAATCTTAGATTGTTACATTAAACAATCGAAAAAGTGAGGGAGCGCCATTAAACTCTCATACTTGATGTGCTCAAACTAAATATACCACATATCGTGGTAAATAAGAATATTTGTGAAATAATAGCTAGTACTTTCTGAGTTTATCTAATATCCAATGATAAATGATAAATGACAAATGATTTTATTTCTGTATGTACAAATACTTTTACAAGTCAATCATGTTTTTTTTTTAAAAAAAAAAAAACTAGATAAGGTCGACGTTTCCTATCTGACTACTCTGAGAAGAAAGGCCGAAACAAACTCAGAGGTCGCAGTCTCTTATAAAGTCCAGACATAATCTTGGTCAGTTCATGTGAAGACCATGTAGATTGGTGTCTGAAATGGTCTTTTGAGGAAAGAACCACACAGATTGAAAGGACCTGTCCAGTCAGTGCACGCATTTGTCAGTAATCGCGCAGCTCAACTCAGAACTTAAGGAGCTCAACGATTCGACGAAACAATACCAAAGAAAGGACATTTGGGTAGGCCGCAATATTACTGATACCGGTGAAGGAAAACATCGTGATGAAACCTGGACTTGTAGTTAATATGTCTGAAATCGCCAATCCGTCTTGAGCAAGCGTGGTGATCAATGCTCGTGCCTTCTATGCATGAGAAGAAAGAAGCTTTTGCCCTGCATAGGACAGTAATAGGGTGGTATTATTACTGGCTAGACCAGGGTGTGTATTTAAGCATGGCTAATACGCTGGCCACTCGTGAAAGCTACTCTCAAGGCAATGAACATGAATGAAAAAACGTTATAACTTACAAATACTCCTTGTCCTTTGAGTATATGGCGGTCAGTCGGTGTTTTCTCTCGGGGAACTTGTCATTGTCGACGCGAATCTTGGACATGAACCGATCCCAACACGCGTCCACTTGTTCTATCAGGCTGTTCGTCTTCTCATGCACGTCTTTCAGAGCTGAGAACTGTTTCACGAAGTACAGAAGTTATTGTTTATCTATTAGTATGGTTGTGTCTTGTTTTATATTGTCGAAATACATAATTCAGGGGATTTACAGGCTCTATGCGGTCAGGTGACCCGTGCAATTCAAATTTTCTTAAGTTTTTTACAATACTTACTGTCAGGTCACTATCAGTTTGTTTTTTGGTCAAAATATGATTCGCGACCGTATCAAATATGTATTTACAGGATTATAATAATTAAAATCATCAATATAACTCTCTCGGTTCAAATTACCTTATTGACTATTGAAATTGTGACATTTGAGGTCAATTATTATAACACGCCCTTTTTATTCTTTATATACTTGTACATAATTTATATTTATTTTAGTGTTAGACTGTATTATTATACTTAAGATTTGTCAAAATAAACTAAAATTAAAAAGTAATTCTAACTTAGAGAGTTGTATTGAAGATTGTATGTAATAGCCTTTTATTTACTAGGTCGTGTTGATGAATTTTAAATATTTTTTTATTCATGCATTATTTTTAAAGGATTTTTAATATTTTTGTCAATTTATTTGTTATATTATGTTATTGTGATGAATTTAAGTGGATGATTATTATATATTTTTGGGATGCAATTAGGATACAATTATGTTGTATAATTTTCAAGCGATGAATAGCGGCTGTAGCACGCTCCTACGGTAAAATATTTTTATTTAATGTTTAATAACAATTTTTAAATGAGTTGATATTTGTTACTGTGCGGTGAACGATTTTAGCATAATACCTAATTAATCATTTAGCAGAAATTTTTGCAGAAAACACAAATGTCGACCAACGTAACATTTGTGTTTTACTCATTTATCAATTTTGCTGACTGTACATTCTAGAGGTGTAGCGTTCTAGTGTAGTCTGCTATTTATTACATATTTATTTTTTATGGATCACTTCCTCAAGAAACTATAATGTATGGTAACCATAATTCAGTGTAGACTAGTGTTACATACAATATTATTACGGTACACTTCACTTGGTATATTTGTAAGACTTTCTTTTTTTTTTCAAAACAAATTAAACTTTATAAGTATCAGCAAAGCGTATATTTTGCATTGGACAAATACGCCAAGTCAAGTATCAGCATTACAAACGAATAAAATATCGATGACACTAAGTGCATAAATGGTAGGACCATGTTAATTTAAGTGAGACATCAAGTTATTTCCCCAAACACTAAGTTAGTCACAGCATTACATCATACAATGTTTCATGAAAGCCACATTGCACACCGTTACCAACAAGTAATCAAATTGACTTTATTTATATTGGACAAAACGGCTGCCCCATTTCAAAACATAGTAAGGGACACTTTTTACAAAAATCGTTTTATTGTATAATCTTGAAAACCTAATAAGTCCCTACCAAATACAAAACACAGCGTTAAAAACTCACAAATAAGCAGATATATTTAAGCATCGAAACCTAGTAAGCCCCATTCACTGCCCCGTGACCATTTTACGTTTTTGCGCTCCCCTGTAAAATTTCGTTTTAAGTCCTTACTAGATTTTGAAATGGGACAGCCGAAAAGAGTAAAAATGCTTGAAGAACCCAAAATTTTATAGAGCACCTTCACATACATATTTATGTTGACATAATTTACATACGATAAAATGAAAGTTAGATATTCCCCATATATTTTGAAACCATTTCCACCACCCAAATTCAATCGTACCAGATTGATTAGCAAGCTATAGTGCCTCTTGACAAAATAGGATTATGCTTAACAAATGCCATTTAATAATATTCTTTTAGCAAATAAATTTTTTACTTGAAGAACAGGCGAGCTTTAAATCGAGTCGGGAAATACAAACACGACGAAGTTTGGTAAAACTAATCAATTGAAGGAATGACATTCAGTCTTAGCTTACACTCAGTATACCAATATCAATCTGCCTAGCCTTTTCCCAACTATGCTGGGGTCGGCTTCCAGTCTAACTGGATGCAGCTGAATACCATTATTTTACATGGAGCGACTGCCTATCTGACCTCCACAACCCACTTACTGGGTAATACCCCTTGGTAAGACTGGTTGTCAGACTTTCGGGCTTCTGACAACCCGTAACGACTGTCAAAGATCCACGAATGACAGCCGGGACCAACGGCTTAACGTGCTTTCCGAGGCACGGAGGAGTCTCGGTATGAAAAGATGGTCACGTATCCACAGACCAACCGCGGCAAGCGTAGCTTAACCTGATGGATCGACCCGTGCGGCTGTTATTACTTAGCCACGAGCTCATCAGTATACCACCTACATAATATAACTTACATAAATACCTTTCATAGGTATTTGGTCTGTTTCACATAATTACCTCTCTTTATCCGATTTCCTTAGAAGAAACAGTCAAACGGCCATTTTAAAAATGGCGGCTTGTCAGTGTAACTGTCATAGAAAGCTTGACAGACGTTTTCAACATCGAAACAACATGACATTCAACACCAATGGAGCCCAGCCAAGCGCCAAGTTAGCAAAGCCATGCTCATACCTGATGCATACCTTAGACATATACAATGCTGCATTCAGTATCGCATTCGCCCGACCAGACTTCCTGATCTTACTGCATTCCTATAACACATGATGTGATGCAGTTATAACACTGTGCTGCAACATTGTGCTTCCACACTGTGCTTTAGTATACAACATTTAAGGAATGCAGGTGTGTATAGCCTATGGCTATATTAGAATTTGGAATTTGTACCTTAATCCTCTAAAATAAGGTTTAGTTTCTATTGCAACTGGAAATTGGTCCAAGGATTTTTTTAATAGTCCTAAGGTTTTTCAAAGGAGATTGACCAAGTGAATAAGAAACCTAGTATCGGTATGAAACATGTGGTGACTCAAAGGTTTAATTTAAAGGATAATTTTAGGATTTTCAAATGTAATTATTATTACCGTGTAATGCTGAGAGTTAATGTAATTTAACTCTCAGCATTACACGGTAATAATGTCTCAAAATCTAGGGCTAGAATGGAATCTCTTAGTGACTTTTTGACATAATGTAATTACCTAATGCTGGTAAACTCAAAATATGAATTAAATCGCATCTGAATCTGCCTAGCCTTTTCCCAACTATGTTGGAGTCGGCTTCCAGTCTAACCGGATGCACCTGAATACCAGTATTTTACATGGAGCGACTGCCTGTCTGACCTCCATAACCCAGTAACCTGGGCTCGAGAAGTGTCAAGAGACGTAAAAAGTAATAATAATAAAAGTGAATACCGTTCGAGACTACTTAAAACAAAACGAATGAGACGTGTATATGCTAGAAGAACGCCATTCGGTCACCAGCATATATTTCGCTCGGGATAATATGCGGCGCTCATCTAGAACCTTATGGCACGCGTTTGTTCTGTTTTCAAAGAGTGTAAAATGATGAATCAAACAAGCAAAGTTCCGAATACATTCTGCCTTTCGTACAACCAAATGATTTGCCTACTTACTTTTAACACGTTAACAGAATATTACACTGTTATAATAATAATTAGTTGTTATTAATATTTGTTGTAAATAATTATTCAAATATAATACAAATCATTGGATGCGTAATTTAATTGTTTTGCATAAGTCAAGAAGGGTTTATTGTTTACATTATACTCTTTGAATGCCTTGCTAATGACGTGACAAACCTTGCGTGAAAAAAAAAATGATGTATGGGTAAAATAGGAAATCAAAATAAAACCTAATACTTTTGTTTTTTTTTATACCGAGAATTTAAGAATTCGCAATACTAGATAAAATCATCATATATAAAAACAGGAATTATCAACATTATAAACTTAAGTCATCACAGAACAACTAGCGATACTAGGGCTGGTCAACCTCCTTTTCACTTTGTTTAAGTAGTTAATATTTGTGTGAATTGCAGTTTTGTGTTTTTTAATTGTTTTATTTCACTGACTTATTGTATAGTTTTTTTTTTTTTTCCTTTTAAAAGTTATAGTGAAAACCAAACAAAAGATATTTTATATTTATTCCTGACCTATCCAATGAACGTACATGGTATATTAAAAGTGCTGTGCCAACAACATCGACAAACTAATATCGACATCAGATACAACACAACATTTGTTAAAACTTTACTAGTGTTGCACTCTTATACATAGCTAATACACACAATTAAACTATTGAATTGAATATAATATAATATAATGGATTAAATTTGTAAAAGTAATTGAATAAATCGCCCCTTTAATCAAAAAACTAATTAACTCAAAAATTACATATTTCGAGTTTTTACTATAAACTGAATTAATTTCGCACGGAGAATCGTTCAGTCCAACAGCCGACTCGATAACGATGAAAATGACAGAGATTTCTTTATTTTTTGTGATAAATTGAAGCCATTAAGGCAGACAATGTCATACTTTTAATGCGTTTTCCCACAAAATAGAAATTTTGAGTTATTTCGGTTTTTGATTAAAGGAGCGAAATATTCATCTATTTACCCATTACATCGAAAATATTATTTTAAGACCTTACTGATGAATGTTGTTACTTTATTTAGAAGGTTTGATGTAACACAAAATGTTCGAAGTATTCGGAACAGAGTTAAAATTATACCGACGCAACGCTTAAGGCCTTCACATGTGACGTTGGTTGACGTCGCGCGACGTAGATGCTGCGCTAGCGGCGCATAGACAATGTGATTGTTTCGAAAATGACGTCATGCTAACGCAGCGTTCCCAATCAAGACATGACTACGGGACGCATCATCTACGCGATGCCAACGCCTAGGCGTGAGTTACATTCAGTGCGAAAACAGTCTTAATTTTGGGTGTTCTATGTTTTGTCATTTATTTATTTAGTATATTATATCACTACTCAACTAAGAACAACATTCATAAGTAAGACAAGAAAACACTTCTACCTGAAGCGAAGCCCTTTTTCTAGAACCATATAAAGCCATAACACGAGTTCTGCGCCTAAGAGATGTCATTAGTTGCTTAGTTTAGAAGCGGTAAAGGGTCACAATTACCTTCATTGGCATCCTTAGTTTGAGGATCTCGCTGTAATCTCTTAGGACAGACACAGGTGCGTGAATCTGAAAAAGGAACACACCAAAATGTCAAATCACGACCTCCCAAAGTCCCAAATAGTCTACCAGGAATGACCCATGTTTCTGTCAGTCTACCACAATTTACTTGTAACTAGCTGTTGCCCACGACTTCGTCTGCGATCCAGGATGAAAAGTAGCCTATGTCCTTCACCAGATCATGGTCTACCCATGTGCAAAATTTCATCCAAATCTGTTCAGCCGTTTTAGTGTGAAAGCGTAACAAACAAACAATCTCACTTTCGCATTTATAATATTATAGTTAAAATCAAATCTCATCAAGTGATTCGATTAACTATCATTATTTCGGCAGCAAAAGAATCGGATCAAAGACAGGCAGGCTTTTAAACAGGCGTTGAGAGTAGGAAAGTGAATAAGAAAGTTATGTTCTGGAAAAAAAGGGGTTATTGTCGATTTGCCACAAAGTTGATTCGTCACAAAAAAATGCATGTGTAAATTCGTCACATTTGTTCTCTCTGTACAGACTGCAGTAAATCAAACACTTCATAGGAATGAAATAGATATTTATTATTTCTAAAATCATAGGTTTTCTTAAACAATTCAACTAAATCTTAAAAAAAATCACAGTTCTTTAAGACTTAAGTTGAATTATTTAAGAAAACCTATGATTTTAGAAATAATATTTTTTTATTGCATTACTATCAAGTGTTTGATTTTTCTGTAGTCTGGACAGAGAGAACAAATGTGAAGAAATTACACATGCATTTTTCTGTGACGAATCGACTTTATGGCAAATCGACAATAACTCAAAAAAAAAAAACCGACTTCCAAAAAAACACTACAAATTGAAAAATAACTTTAATTTCGGAAGTCGATGTCAAAAAACTAAAATACAGATCCAAAGACACCGACTTCCAAAATTAAATTATTTTTCATTTTGTAGTGTTTTTTTGGAAGCCAGTTGTTTCTTTTTTTTTAAGTTTTTTATCCCCTGTGTTCGTTAAACTTCAAAGAAAGAATTAACAAGAGTGTATAATAAATACCTCCTATAAAATCCCGGAATGATAAACATGACGATTAAATCTCGGGATTAAAAGAAATTGTGAATAATTTATTTTTTTATTATAAATATTTAATTTGTTACGAATGTGTTCAAACTACAATAAATAAATTCACGATTTCTTAAACCCCCACAAATATAATAATCATGTTTATCATTCCGGGATTTTATAAAAGGTATATCCGCTCTTGTTACTTCTTTCCTCGAAGTTTAAGTATTTACACTCTACCTATTCCGATCTCTGGTGATTACGTAAGAATTTAACCTGAACAGGGTTTGTTTACAGTACTTTCATCAGACACTGTTGGATCAGACTGTAAGTGTTAAGTCGTAGCCCATCGTTTTCATCAGAGAATTTACAGTTTAGTGTTCCTGAGGGCACTCACCAGTGTGGTAGATCAACAAATCCTGCCAATCTGAGGTTATTAAAGAAAAAAAACGGCATCTATATTCCTTACCTTAACAAAATTCAGTCCATACAAGTTTTCAGGCGCTTCCCTTTCCAAGTTCAACCCTTCCGCTTCGAGGTTCTGCTCGAATATCTTCCGCTGCTCATAGGCTTCTGGCGTGGCGGCATCTTCTTTAAAAGCCTCCCAGACTAATACGTAGTCTATGGACCGGACACCATCGTTGAAAGTAAGGGAAGGGTTGTTTAGGATGCCCCCCATCACTATCCTGTTAATTTGAGAAATAGTTAAAGTACCCTTATCTTTGCTTAAATATGATTGGTTGATTTAAAGGTACCTAGGTCCTAGAGCATACGGTCTAAAGTGAAGAAGTGTAGGATAAATGATTGTAGTCGTGTGAATGTGAGGATTTGACGACGAACGTACCTACCTTAGTCGCTCACAATGGGCCTTATTAGAAGGCTAAAAGTCACCCAAAGAGTAATGGAGATGGTTATGCTTGGAGTTAAATGAAGAGATTTGCAGGACAAAGAAGGTAACCGACATAGCCCGAAGAATTGCCAAACTTAAGTATCAGTGGACAGGGCACATTGCTCGCAGAAAACATGGCCGATGGGGCCGAAAGGTTCTGGAGTGACGACCGCGTATCGGAAGACGTAACGTCGTAAGGCCTCCCACAAGGTGGACCGTAGGGTTCACTATCAATTTGCATAAAATTTTATGCCATCATAAAATAACATGGCATACTTTTGTTTACCCTTATTATATTTACGCATAACAGCTTACGCATAATTATTTAAATAAAAAGGAACCTAACCAAACCGAACTTCGGTGTGCCCCTGACGTCGACCGTCTAGGGTTAGGCTTTTCAGGTCAGGTAAATTAGCCTACAAGATAATTATGTCAACATAAATAAACTGTATGCCAAAAACAATTATGGCAAAGTATTATTATGCCAAAGAATATTAGGAAAAAAAAATCATAATGCAAAAAGAAGGGGTGCCGGACCGATAACCTTGTGAAGGCCGCAGGAATCCGCTGGATGCGGGAAGCACAGAACCGGTCAAAGTGGCGGTACTTGGGGGAGATCTATGTCCAGCAATGGACGTCTTTCGGCTGAATTAATGATAATGATGATGTACCTTAGTAGCGTTGGGAGCGACCCAGTCGCGTTAAATATTCCGTTAGGGTAAACAGCAATCTAAAGCAAACTGCTGGAATAAGGCCTCTTCTAAAAAAGCTAGTGACAATCCAAATCATTCGACACTCCGTAATCAAAGAATCAAGAGACACTAATACTTGGGCTCACAGCCCCGTTGATTATTACATACTACGTGGGAAAATATTCAAGTATGTTCATTGTTTTCCATAACCTTGACCAACTAATTGACCATACTTCAACAGCTTTTACGACTTCGGGGGTTCGGGTCATTGCTATAGGTTGTCAATTGATTTTGCGGTTGACATTTTAATAAGGCATTTATGTCCTGCATCACAATTATTAATATATATTTACGTAACTAGTTATTTTCTGGTCATGGATGAGTAACATTATACATAATATGGAATAAAATGACCGCGTATCCTTCCTCAGTGGCAAAGTGTCCCATGATTAGAACAAATAGGGATGATACTGATGAGTTTTTAATCATTGTGTCAGTTACATTACCTACTATTTAAAACTATAAAACAAAACTACATCATTCAATAAAATCTGACTCAAGGTCAAATAATACACCCTTGAAGGAAATAAACAACATGCCAAACGTTATTTGTTAGCCAAACCCCATGCGTTATCCCACACCATACAAGACAAGACAATGACAAACAATAATTATAATAATGTGTGAAGTTTCGCCAGTCGCAGGCCTAGTTCGGCAGACAAATCGTTTGATCAAATGTTTGGCCAAATTACTCACGAGCAATGATTGGCTGGAGGTTTGCCATTGCCGTTTGGACCGAGGTTTGTGGCGGGTTCGCCACACACATAATCTTCGGCAGCACGGGTCGACGCTTCGCTACCATTGTCCCTGAAATTAGTCTACACTTGGGGACATATTTCTGTGCCAATGCGGCATTAGGTAGGTACCTATTTACTTCAATTACGAATGTTAATACGCGGTTCAATTATAAGTTACTGTTGCGCGAAGACGCGTCCACTGTATATGCAATCTTTCTTGAGTTTCCAATCAAGAAAGTGAACACATCTATGTAAATTAATATTATTTATTTATTAAAAATACAAAGTTTATAAAAGTCTTAACTTAATAACTATGCCCTACAAAACCGTTTTCACGGTTTGTCTGTAGGAACGGAACATACAGCTATGCAAATAAATATTACGTGCGGACACTTATCGTGGCCACATTACTTAAGCAGTTCCCCCGAGAGCCCGCAGACCATACTCTGCGGTCCGCAGACTGCCGATGAAGAACAATCAAGCAACCAACTAGCCCCAAGTAAGATACCCAAGACACTCCGATATGCAAGATATCCTCCCACAAGACAAGATACCTATTATCACTAGTCGCGTTAAAATAACGCAACTAATAACAACAGGCATCCGCCCCCCCCCCCCCCCCCCCATCTACAAACTCGCGAAAAAGAACCGCTTAAGTAACCTGGCAAATTTACCTTTAATTTTTTTACGTCTTATATCAGCAGGTAATAATATATTAGTAAAATCACAAATTAATAAAATGAAGTCATTGTCAGTAGGAAAACAAAGCTGGTTATGTGACGTCACTCAATTAGAATCTAATAATGGCTGGCAGGACATCTGGAGACACTACGTACTGTGTCATCATTATTTACTTGTGCACTTTGCTACTGTTTGCTATAGACACAGAATAACTCATATTTCCTTAATTGACCGTAGCAACTTGAACACCACGTACGATTGTATTCTATTGATTAATAAATTTTATGTTGCTGTATAAAAGCCCTATTTATAGCTAATCGGAAGTCCTAATTACAACATTATTGTTGTAACTATTCTACAGGGTTATTCGTAATATTATATTATGTCGGCAATCCATTAAGGGGATGTAGGAGGTTATTTGCAACCAAATTACCCCTTATGACCCTTATAACTCCTATGCAAATGTATTATAATGTGCATTTCCGAGTATTTTTTTTAAGATATCGCGGTATACAACTTTGAAAGTTTATTTTTAAAAAAAGAATGCATGACATATTTTTTTTTATTATTATTATCTTAACACTTCAATACATGATAATCAAACATAAAACTTTTTAGCAAAAAATAAAACCGACTTCAAATCAAAACAACTACTAAAGTGAAAACGACACCGTGACACCGACTACCGAAATTAAAGTTATTTTTCACTTTAGTAGTTGTTTTGATTTGGAAGTCGGTTTTATTTTTTGCTAAAAAGTTTTTATTTTTCACTTTTTAGTTATGGTACCTACCCCACAAAAAAACGAATTACACTACCTGCTATGTGAATAACAGTAACAGGAAGTTATTAAAACATCATCCGCATAGATTAAAACATCATCCACATAAACTAAGTGAGAAAAATATGCATTATTGAAGCTAACTCAAAAACTACCCAAGCAAAGATAATAAAATTAATATGGGACCACCCTTGGGATATCTCTTTTTCAACAAAAATAGAATCATCAAAATCGGTTCATAAACGACGAAGTTATCCGCGAACACACATTAATAAAAAGAAAACAATATACGGTCGAATTGAGAAAACTCCCCTTTTTTTGAAGTCGGTTAAAATGGCAATTATCTTTAACAGTTTTTAAATCAGAGCTACAAATCGTTACAATTTTCATAATTTTGAGCAAGTTTTTTTTTTTATTAAAATGGTCGATTTCTGCAAAAGAAATGGTTGTCATTTGCGTAGGAGTTATAAGGGGTCATTTGGTTGCAAATCTACATCCCCATAATGGATTGCCGACATATAACCAATAACCCTAGCTAAACTCCACAGACGTGATGGGTATCTATTTCTAAACACGACTAAATAAAAATATTTTTTCTTTTTTTGGCTCAACTACCGCTGGTAGTGTTGTTACTTGAAGTATGAGTTGAGTAAATCTGTTTTCTTTTGTTTTATATGTTTAGACATCGATACCCATCAAGTACACACTCATCTGAAGTATACACAAAAAAAAAACATTTTTAAACTGATATTTCAAGTGACTACACTAACCGCGGTTGATGACTCAAAAAAAAACTCATCAATTTAATTTATTTAAGTTAAATCATGTTTAGATATCGATACCCATCACGTCTGTGGAGTTTCGCTAGCTAATTTAATTTGACCCTGTATATTTGTTACTGTAATAACATGAATACCCTATACCATATCGCACCTTGATAACAAAAGTGGCATTATCAAAACTATGTTTTCTAAATAACTCCATAATTTACTGGCATATTTTCAGTATATATAAAACTTACGAGTAAGAAAGTCAAATTGCAGTCTTTTATTTCAGTTATTTGCTAAGATATTGACCAAAATGCTGCGTCAAAAAAGCTTTAAATGGACATAGAGAAAAACTTTAATTTTTGTATAATGCCACTTTTGTTTTCAAGGTGCGATATCGTCGCTCTTCAAATAGATGCATACGAATATGGTTTATTATAATTTTATTGGCCTACTGCCAAGGTTCAAGTTTATTTGAAAGAATCACCTTGAACCTTTGTGAAGAAAGTCTAGCTTTCAGGTTAAACATGGTACCTACTCGTATGATAAATAGATTTGATTGAAAATCGTCTGTAATTCTGAATACAGAAAACTGAAAATCCACTTGTCCCCCTTGCAATAATGAACATAATATAAATAAATCAAAACTCTGAAAACGATAACGACGGTAGATACCAGTATCGATCACGTTTCTCTAAAATTACTTAAGGAACGAATTAACGATATCAAAGCTGTCGACTTCCCCGGAACCACGGTTTATTCAGTCTACGTGCGGCGATCGTAAATAAATGTGATCCTAAATAGAAACTTTATTGATATTCGTTGTAAACATTTGACGAAACGATAAAATTTTACAGAAAAGTATGAAAGTATATTGAAATGACTAATAAATACAGACATTTGACCATCACCTGTGATATTAAATAAAACAAATATTCGATAATCGGAGTCTTGAAATTAAAAAAGATATGCATCGAAGGCCACTTGCACTAAATACATTTAACGCTAAACGTATTAAAAACATATTTCTATCTCTGTCATGTCAATCAATCAAACGATTGTCAGAAATGGAACGATGTTTTAAATTCGTTTAAAACATCGTTCGTTTGATTTGTTGTGCAAGTGGGTCGTAATAAGACTTACGTACGATGGACGCGCCAAAACGCACGTGGACGCGCGATTGTGAAGTTAGTCGTCTACTTTATATCCAGCTGATTAATGGTAAGTCCAAAATGTTATGTAAGTAAAACTAAATAGACTACTCAATTCACAGTACATCCCATAGACTACATACGAGTATATCAGAATAATACATTTACACAAAACAAATAGCACATTAATAAATTGAACTGCATAATTTAAACAGGAAGTTCAACGACACACAAGAACACAAAATCACAGAACGGTGACGTAAGCATTTAACATACATAGGCAAACCACATATAAAAACTTAGTACTTATTTACAAATTTGACACTCGCTGATGTTATCTTTTACAGTCAACGTAAAGGTGAAAAATAATAACTGGACTTGGATGCTGCAAGTGTTGAGAACAAAAAAAACTATCAAAAACTATCGGTACATACATAATTAGAAAACTACTACGCTTAACGATTGGTTAAATAAGTAATTATAAATTCTCGGTTCAACAACATTTATGAGCAGACGAATTTTTCAAACCTATGAAGCAATGGATTAGGATCCTTCGGATTATGATGGGGAGTGTGAATCATGAATTCACGATTCAACCACATTTATAAGCAGACGAATTTTTCAAACCAATGAAAAGCATTGTATAAGGATCCTTCAGATTGTGATTGGAAGTGTGTTACGTAATTGAGGTGTTGGTGCTGTTTAATCTACACCCGCAATCGCTTTCATTAATTTTCATGACAAAAGGTACACAACAAAATCCGTTTGCATCAGATGTTTGTGAAATTCGTCTGGTCCACTAAAATATTGCAAATTTGTTTTTGTTCAATATTGTCAATGAAAGATTTATAACCAATTACGAGTGCTGCTCATCTTATCTAAACTACACAATCAATAACATTCTGCCAGCTTTCCTTCCGTGAATTGGTAAATATACCAAATTAAATTAAATTACAAACTGCGGTTAAAAATAATTAACTTTTATCAAAAGTTAGTGCATTGTGTATTAATTTTTGTATGCATGCTATTTTATTTACGTTGTTTATCTAACTTTGCTTAATAATATCACAGTCAACCGATTCGTTGAGCCCTTTTGCATCAGAAGTGTACCTACAGTTAAAATACATAGTTTACATGCGGAACTTACCTACCTATGAAGAATTTAAAAAAAAATAGGAGAAACAATGTGACAAAGGTGTTTTAACACGCCATAGACTGAAAGTTACTGAAACCAACCTTTTTTAAACAAACGGAATATATTTAATTATTGAAATAACCACGAAATAAATTAGACAGGCAATGTTGCTTTAGGGAATTCAAATTTGACTTAAGTGGGTAGGTATATTAATTAAGCTTGTGGCTAAAGGCAAGGCTACATAATACATTTCCCTAAAGAATAGTAACAATTCAATAGCTGAGGTACTTAGTTGAAAGAATTGGTAAACATACACTTGTATTGAGTCCCCAAACTTGAGAACCTTCAAACAAAAATAAGAGTATTCTTGACCTAGCAATGAAACCCACCTCAAAGCAGTTGTGAGTGGTTAGCAAGTTCATAGAGTAAAATAGAGTTACATAACATATTTTACAGAAGCGTGATCCATAAAATTCTACTTCCGAAATACATTCAGTTCTTCCAACACAAAAAGGCTATAACGAATCAGTTTACGAGAGTCTACATTTTATTTTATTCACAACAAAATACCTGCCAAAATCGACGGTGACTCATTAACCGTCAGCGCGTGGTTCATTTGCATTGTATTGTGACTTTGTGAGACGTTTCACTCACCGGTCCGTGTTCATGTCCTGCGATAGATTGTCCTGGTACGTGCTGAGGACTGACATCGCCTGAAGCTCCACGTTTTCCTCCTGGGCCTCCCTCTCCGTCTGGCCCAAACAGTAAGCGAATCAGTCACTTTCTTAAGACACGTTGATTCTCAAGCTAAATTGAAGTCTTTATAGCTAAACGTAAGACTCATTTTTGAATCAGAGATCATGTGCCGTCAATGGTTCAACAACTCGAAAGGATACAGCAAGATAACGAAAATTAGTACAATGATAACACCAGCATACTTTGAATTTTTACACCTCTCATTGGACTTGTTAATTTTGTACATACAATGCTACGTCGAACACTATTTAACACAGTTCTTGGTAAATCACCTCATTATCATCGTAATGCTCACAAAAACTGCACAAACTCTTAAATTATGGACACGTAGCCACTGACCTTGCTTCGTTCACCATTCAAGGCAGACTTGAGTTAGCCTGAATCATCTGTTTGATCAGCGATCTTAAAATGTTAGTAAGAAATAGTAGGTACGAGTTATCTATCAAGATACATTTTGAAAGTAAACACTGATATTGCACATGAGAATGTTTTGTCTCCGTTCTCATTACTATGTACATAATTTGAATATCATTGAATTAAAAAAATGTATTGACTACTGTTTAGGACTGTCCGAAGCTAAATGTGAGTAAATGAGTCAATGTTGGTAATCGACACGCAATTACGTGAAGGGTGCCGTGCACACACTGCGACTTCGCGCCGACGATTTGTCTGAAAACTTCGCTAGCTATGCATTCATTACATAAAATTGGTATTGCAGCCAAATGTTTGGCGTAAGAAAACTTAAGGTCAATGCCAGAAGAGTAAAACTTACACTCCTCGTCCTCACATAATTAAACCATATGTATTTTTTTTAACCTCTCAAATGTCAAGTTGAACCATTGGGTGCTCAACTCAAAAAATGCCTCAAGTGTCGTTCGAACCCATGGGTGCTCAACTCAGATCGGCCACTATTGGTCGCGGTTTTTTGACGTTTATTGCATGGTTATGGCAATTCCTATTGCTTATCTGTACTAAACAACTCAGTGACTCACTATTTTAGTAAACCTCTATGGTAACAACACAGTTTTGAACGGACAAAATAAAAAATAAAATTCATCTGTCATTTCACGCGGTTGACGTGTGTGTACGGAATTTTTTTATCGGTTCACGAAAAAGTTGTTGTGTCGTGCAAATAGTATGTTTACAAGTGATATGAGTTATGATATGAATATGTAAACATATGTGTTATTGTGTTGTTGTATAGTTTTTGTAGAAATATGTGTGAATTCGATGTATTGTGATAAAGTGTCAAGGTTATGTGTACGAAATTATCAAAGTGAAACCATATCACGTCACTGCGAAGTCAGGTCACTTTTATTTTATTACGTAGCGTTATTAGTAGATAGGAAAACTCATAAGGATTCCGGGAAGGTATAATTTATATTGTGTTCATATGTATTAAACGACGAAATATTCGTTTTTCTGAAGGTCTACCCAAAACGTATTTTTTTTTTTTAGATATCTTTGACAGTTAGGGCATTTCTATGAGAAAGTAAGGTAACACGCGAGAGGTTAATCAGACAAGTTTTAAAACACTTTGTTTAGTGTAGAAGATTGCCCGACAATTTAAGGACTCGAACGGTGCCCTTAATCCAAGAGCTCATCACGCGGCAGCATGAGCGCAAGTCAAACTAGTCAGGCGATTCCGAAACAAACACGAGGCTAAAACTGTAAACAATAATGTGTAGTATCTGACGGAAAGTCTAATAAATCTTGTATATCGAAATGCTACTCTACACGTTATGTCTATCCGGTAGTCAGTGACCTCGCGGTTCTCGCCTCTAACCCATCTCTTCCCACACAAATCGAAGGACCAAATAAGGGAGTGTCTCAGATTTATCATTATCCTGTACAAAACGTCGAAGATCGAAGTTAAAACAAAAGGAATTGGAGGAGCTTTTTTGCTTATTGTATATTGGACCGCCAGATCCTTAATGCGATAAAGAAAGTAGCCATTTAACCGATAACATTTAATATTATGTCAAGTGGTTATAATTTATCATTATGCTACTTCTCTTATTAGATAATCGAGTGGGTACTGCTTCCGGTACTTCAGTTACTTCCCTTTACTCGTCTTTTACGACCCACATGGGAAGCGAAAGTTAGGGCGAAAACGTTTCCTGCGACAATTTTATTTTAACACTGAATAATCGCGTGCGCTCGTATGCCAGCCAGGCTGCGGTAGACCTTATAGTAAATTAATGAGTGGAAACTACGAGCACTTATCTTTATTAGCTAACCACCATTGAGATTAGCGTGGCAAATATAACGAACCTAAAAACATAACCATTTAAAAATACATAATTTACGCCACAAATGAGACTTCTTAACTAATATTATAAATGTGAAAGTAAGTTTGTTTGTTACCTTTTCACGCCTTAAACCAATGAAACGATCATCCGAAATTTTTCATATACATTGTCAGATGTACAGAAACGGACATAGGGTACCTACCTTTCATCCCGAAAAAAAGTACTTTTCCCGAGGAAAACAACAATAACGTTCTTATGATAATAGATGGCGCCACGTGTCTTTCGATCATGATTGAATGAAGTATATTATTATTGAAACTTTAGTAGTGTTATGAGTTTTTTTTTTTAATTTATCTATACATTTTGTGAGTGTAGAGTGTCGATAGACCGGTTTTTCATCCTCCTAACTATCCTAACTAATATTATAAATGCGAAAGTGAGTTTGTTTTTTTGTTACGCTTTCACACTAAAACGGCTGAACGGATTCGGATGAAATTGGCACGCGGATAGACCATGACGTGGAAAAGGACATAGGCTACTTTTATCGACATACCACGCGGGCGAAGCCGCGGACGGAAGCTAGTTTCTTATATTTGGATTAGGAGATCCACTCTATACATTGCAAGTTGGGCATCTAATCTCGGTATACCGAGATCTCGAAATACCGGGATCCGACTTCGACCTGACCAGGCATAGTTCACCATCTTTCGGGTCCCAGCATTTTGAGTGAACTAAACTAACCAGATTATTTATATAATTATTATATTTAATGAATACATCATAGATAATGTTTTCAGGAAGAATTTATAAAAGTATATTTTTGGTATTTTTTAAGTTACCTACACATAATACACCTACTCATAATAATAACATTTATGCAAGTCACATTATGATGTTTGAGTGTTGAATGTGGGCTTGTCCAAACAACTAGGCGAAAGCGGCAGGCCAGCCCGCGAAATTCAAAGTTCCTTACGTTTTTTGCAATATGCAAGTGCGTATTAGGTTG
Source organism: Dicycla oo (assembly GCA_948252095.1). Taxonomy (NCBI): domain Eukaryota; kingdom Metazoa; phylum Arthropoda; class Insecta; order Lepidoptera; family Noctuidae; genus Dicycla; species Dicycla oo. The sequence continues at coordinate 7,068,861 of OX411710.1, read as the reverse complement.
TATGTTGATCAAAATATGATGCGCAACCGTAACAAGTATGTATTTATAGAATTATAATCATTAAAGTTATCAATACAACTTTTTAAGACCAGGTAATCCTATTGAATGACTATTTGACGAAATCTCGACTTTTAGGATTATACTAATTTATGGAGTTGTATTACTGATTCTAATGATTATAATTCTGTAAATACATATTTGTTATGGTCGCGAATCATATTTTGATCAACATAAAACCCAATACGGACTTGCATAGGTACTGCAAAAAACTACCCTGGCACTTCCCCCTTAACAATACTTATGGAAAACTATACTAATGACTGTGTTAATGAGGAATTAACTATAATAATGAGCAAATTATTTTAATAACTAGTGGCATTTATGATTATGTGTTGGCTAAACATTATTACAATAGGCACCTATTATCTGAAACCATGCTTAGTTTGAAAATAGTCATGTTATCAGCCATGTAGCAGAGGGAAAAGATAAAAATACAGATTTTTTTTTTTTGTTTTGGCCTTGACTCAACATTGGCTAGGAAATTCCAGTCACCCAAATAGCATTGCGGTTTTTTTTTAGTAGGTATATCATTAAAATAGTTTACCTGCTACAACAAGTGCGCGATAAGTTCAGACCTGAGTGTGGTTTAATTATAAAGATTTAGATACCTATTATATTGCTATGCTGTTCCCGATTAACATAGGCTATGTTATTGTCACTGGTAATTACTAACCGATGCTTAAACACATTATTGTACTCATGTTAACTAACAACTTTTACTACGGGACCAAACCTGAATTCGCGAAAAAAGAATCAGCTATCCCATACATTCATGTTTGCATAACTCATCAAAATATAGGGTGCAGCAGATTTTTTTTTCGCGATTTCAGGTTTGATCCCATAGTAAAGTTGTTATCATGAGTACGATCATGTGTTTACATATCAGTCTGCCACTAATTACCAGTCACCCTATATTTAAACTGCACTCAGGGGCTGCAGTCTCGACATAGATAGCGATCGCTATACGACCGAATTCCGTCGCAAAGTCCTAGTGGGGTCCTTAGACAGTCCAAATTGCATGACAAACACGAAAAAATCACATGGTTGTCAAGCAATTTTGACTGTATAGATATATATATATATATATATATATATATATATATACTACTTATATTTACCCCACTAGGACTTAGCGACCGAATTCGGTCGTATAGCGATCGCTACCTATGTCGAGACTGCCGGCCCAGGTCTCAACTTATCACGCATGTGTACTAGGTACCTACAATGTTGTATGTTACACATACTATTACTATAGGTTTGTCTAGATGGTTTTTTTTTCCTTCAAATTGATACTGAATTTTGAAAGTTACTTTTTTAAAGCAATAGAAATATTTACCTACAAACACAAACAAAAATTTGCTACTGACAAAATAACTCAACAAGTGGCTCTTCAGTAGATTTATTAAGTGCCAGACACACTTTATTTTGATAGGCACCCTGTGGTTAAAGTAGCTATTAATCACAGCAGGATAGCATGTTGGAAAAGTTTATAGAGTTTGAATGCTTTTGGTATTGGTCATTAATAGATATTCTTCTATGGAGGGAAGAAAATTAAAACAATACGATAAAAATACGATAAAATTGTTTTTCAAACAAACAATGGATGGACTGTGTGAAAAATGAATTGGAAAAAGGGAGTGACTACCGAGATGACGACTAATAGAGAAGTATGGAAGAAGAAGCCAGTTGGTGTGGTTGGTTAAGATACCACCTATCATGCTGCAGGTTGTGGGTTCGATTCCCATCCAGGACAAACATTTGTGTGCATGAACATGTCTGTTTGTCCTGAGTCTGGGTGAAATTAACTATATAAGTATGTATTTACAAAAAAAAAGTAGTGTATGTAATATATCAGTTATCTGGTTTTCATAGTACAAGATCTGCTTAGTTTGGGATCAGATGACCGTGTGTGAATAATGTCCCAGGTTATTATTATTATAATTAAAAAGACATGTTGCGCCGACCCCAAATATATTGGGACAAGGGCAGGAGAATGATTATGAAAATTGTTTTTTATTTTTTTAACTAACTTCTGCCCACACTATTACCTACTTCGTTTTCGCTTAGCATTTTTCTGATTTTTTTCATGCTGCTTGGTTCCTAAGGGTCATAGTGTGATGCTAATTAGCCTTCCTCAAGAATTAGGCTACCAAATGCAAAAAGAATTTTTATAATCTGACTGGCAGTTCCAGAGATTAAAGCATTCAAAAAAACAAACAAAAAACAAACCCTTCAGATTTATTTTAGTACTTATATAATTTTCTTTAATAAATTTGACAGGCCAGTTGGTGTGGTTGGTTAAGATACTACCTATCATGCCGCAGGTCGTGGGTTCGATTCCCATCCAGGACAAACATTTGTGTGCATGAACATGTCTGTTTGTCCTGAGTCTGGGTGTAATTATCTATATAAGTATGTATTTACAAAAAAAAAAAGTAGTGTATGTAGTATATCAGTTATCTGGTTTTCATAGTCCTGAGATATGTCATGGACACTGGTATTATTAATATCATGTATTTCCTATTAATTTCTTCATATACATGAACTGCTTATCTTGATGGATGAATGCTTATACTGTGTAGCATTGTTTTTATCATACAGAGTAGTGATTAGGTAATGACATTAATTGAAACCATGGTATTCAATACATGATCCTGGACAAATACAGCAGATTTGTTTTTTTATTAATAAAAACAAATCTGCTGTCTCCTACAAAAGTGCAATACCTACATGGTCAAAATGTATGGAACAGCAGATTTGTTTTTAATAGCCAATGAAAAGTTCAGTTTTCAAATATTTGTCCAAACATTGGAGAACTTTGCATACATCTTAAAATATACTGTAGATATAGTTTCTTAATTAAAATAGTAATGAAAAGTAATCTTTGCACCAAAATTGAATTTGAAAGAGTAGGTACACACCAACAGGTTTTTAAAACTAGCACAAAGTGTACTTGGACCATAATACATGTTAACCTTTGTCTTTGCCTTGCCAAAATAAAAACAAAATGTTCTACAATGTAGAGAATTTAACTTGCATTACCTTGAATCAGTTAATTGTTTACAGTCATGAAAGCAAAGATATAGAAATAAGCCTTTTGAATTGCTATAAGTATTTGTAGCAATAAAAACCCATAAATAGTAAGAAAGATAAATGATTCATAGCCTTTTTCAATGCCTCAGACAACAACCTATACAGCCGAGAGAATAAAAAAGAATTACCTCGTGAAATGCTCCAACTCCATCCTGGAAGATTTGTTGGAATGCAAGCTCATTCCTTTGTGCGTCAGAGAGGAAGGACTCCGTCTCTCCGGCGTCAGATCTCTTGTGGTGCAACTTCACGGCTCCCGCAAAGATAGGAGTCGCTATCTTCGGCGTAAACACATTTTCCTCTACCCTATCAAGCAGAGGTTTTGGCACATCTTCTTCGAGAGATGGAGATCCGTCAGACATCACATAAAAATAACGCGCCTATTACTTTCACACCACTATTTAAGTTTTCACGCGGTTCATATCCAAGACGTTCTTCCTTCCGTGGTATTAGTCATAGACGGAACTGTACTGTGAACAGATTTATCTCGTATTCTTTGACACGATATATAACTTAGAACTGAATTAAAATAAAATGTGTTTGTAAATTTGTGGATTCTCACTTTAGGTACTTGCACTGTTTTATCTAAATTACCTACGTGGTTTCGGTAGGAATCAAGGAACGGGCACCGACCGGACCGACAGAAATTATTTCAAGTGAACGACAAGAAAAGATAGATATTTTTGAAGCAAAGCAATGACAATAATTATATTGTTGAGGCATAGGCAAAGCTAATTTAAACGCAAGGTGAGATAGCTTTACACGATGATTTAAAAACGGAAAAGAGATAAAACATAAACAATGCTAAAGATGTTATTTTGTTGGTAACTGATTGTTCTGTCATTAGCCTCTTCCTAAAGGGTTGTCAATACTTGGGAGCTTGCAATATCGACTCGACACATGTTACAGATCTATCAAGATGAACGAAGTTCCTTGACTTAGTTGACTTGACTAAAACTAAACTCTGATTTTTAATTAAGTAGACTAAAATGTCAGCTCAAATCGAACTTTTGCTGTCATTTTGACATTTTACTCATGTTACCATATGTCATGTTAGTCTACCTAATTAAAAATCAGAGTGTAGAATAAACTCCGAAGTTCTGAACCCAAGTCGGTCGTAGCATAGAGAATCTCCACAGATGGGTTTTTATCGACGACTGGGATCACAATTAGTGTAAATGCGGCATCTCTCCGCAGACAATGGCCAACCTTCCATCTTGCATCACATGGCCTGACATCTGTGCGCTTGAGGATCCTATGATTGCGTTAGCGAACGGAGTTCGCGTGGCTGAATTTTGGGCCAAATATAATATTTGAATTTTCACAACAAATTTCTTATTTGCCATTGATACATTCAGAAGAAAACCGTAGATTAATTTCTCTTATTGTTATCAAACATGAATAGTTTACATAAATGACGAATCGATGTATTAATTTATGATGATGTAATGATGTATTCCATCCCTAGTTTCAAATATTGACAGCAGCTGCAGGTGTTTAGAGGTCGTAGATAGAGAATGAATGAACATCTACGTTAGAGGTCGAGTTCTGTTTCTGTGATAGAAGTAAGTATTTTAAGTAGACTATCTCTATTCTCTATGTAGTCTGTGGTTCTATGGTTGAGTTCCATTACACCTTTTTCGGGTTGTCGGACACCATTGAACATTTTAAACGTTGTATATAATCAAATAAATACAATTACAATTTTAATTGCTTTAATGATTAAATAACTATCCACTGCTGCAATAATAGTTATCAACAAAAAAAAAATGTATAAAAGCTTTTTTAATTTGCTTTTACTATGGTAACAAATTATGCCACGCCGCTCATGAGCTGTCAATTCGCGTAGCCGAAAACGAAAAGGGATAGGTTGCCGGCGAAACATTTCTATTATTTAAAACTAAATTATTATACAGCGCTATTTATGTGATCTATCTAATACAATCAAGACAAATATCACAAACCCAAAATGACGGTGGAGGTGCAAGCCAAGACGAGGCTCCCGCAGCTATCGTCTGACAAACAACTAACATTTATAAAATTAGCTGTTTTATCAATGGCAGCAATATTATGTGAGTATTTTTAAAAGTTAATTAGCATTTACACTTGTATTAGAACGATATCATACCGTGTCCTTTCGATAAAACATGAATTAGATCGATTTTTGTTATGACTTACGTGGTCTTATTGTGATAAGCAATGGTGATAAAATGTGCTGAGTTTAGGAAAACATAAACCGAAACGTTGTATATTTTTCAAAAATATTACTGTGCTCTGTTTATAACTGCAATGAACCACTAAGCATCGCTATGGGTCTGTAAATATGCCTGAGAATGTGTAAAACCGGCTGCCGGACGTATTTCACTGTGTAGTGCCAATCGGCTTCCGACATTATAATTACCGAATAAAGTATTAGACTTTCGAATTTCTGCAATCATTAAAAATGCTTTTTTTTGTTTTATTTTGCTCTAATTACTTTAAAAATTATAACTCGTAATTATTATATATTTTTCAGCCTTCGGAACGCGTCTATTCTCTGTGTTGCGGTTTGAGAGCGTCATCCACGAGTTCGACCCTTACTTCAACTATAGAACCACCAGATACCTCACTGAGGAAGGGTTCTATAACTTCCACAACTGGTTTGACGACAGAGCATGGTATCCATTGGGACGTATCATTGGTGGTAAGTTTTTAATTATTATTCTACTTTTGCAGCAAGACAGCAAGAGTTGCTGTCACAGAAGCAAACTCCAAAAACCAATCTCCCTGCTAAGCAGTGGTTCTCTTTAGATATCATAATATTTATGATGTTGGTGACATTGCTACATTAACACTTTCAAGGACACTATGGCCATAGACATTATCATAACAATAAAGCTTCTATTGTGTCTCGTTCAGTATCCTTGAAAGCATTAAGAAATTTGCAAAGGAAGACAGTTGAGTTGTTTGAAAGATGCCTATATTCAGAAACAGACTGTGAGAGCACTTTATCACTGTGAGAGAACATTGCTCAGGTTTCAAAATTGAGTTTTACTGTTGCTGCTGTTGCTGTAAACTCAGTCAAAATTATAGAAGAGACTTATTTCTGAAACTACATGTGAAACAAAGAAATGAGAGCATCTGAGGGAGAGAAGGATAATAATAATATTTGACTGGCCTGTTGGTCTAGTGGTTAGTGGCCCTGACTGCTATGCCGGAGGTCGTGGGTTCGATTCCCACCCAGGACAAATGTTTGTGTGATGAGCATGATCATTTGTTCTGTGTCTGGGTGTAATTTATCTATATATGTATGTATTTAGAAATATATAAGTATGTTTATCAGTTGTCTAGTACTCATAACACAAGCTCTGCTTAGCTTGAGGCTAGACGGCGTTGTGTGATAGTTGTGGAATATTATTATTATTATTATAATAAAATAAGATTAACACACACATAAGCGAGACACTAAATGCCGCAAGATGTACTAACAGTAAAACTTCTGTTGTCTTGTAGCGTCCTTCTACCAATTAAAATGACTGTGAGTGGGTGCTAGTATGGTGGAATTGGTAGCAAGCTGACTACCATTACGGCCTGCATGCTATTAATAATGTATTATAAAATAAAATATTGACACTCCCATCATTATACACTTATGAGGTTGCGGTATTTGTTAAAACAAACCCAAAGCTTTTTAAGAACAGGTACTAATACCCGAAGTTGACAGGATTATAATAGATTATGTGTAAGAAAGTTCAATATAACACTGATGCATAAAAGAGTGTTCTGCATGGTGCCAATTATATTCAATCACATTCCTGCACACATTAAACAATTAAATGTAAACATATTTAAAAAACAATTAATGAACTTTCTACTACAAAAAAGCTATTATAATATTTCCGAGTTTTAATGGACAAAGTATTGATTGACTTCATACCAGCCTCAGAGGATCAAACATGATCGTATGAGGCTGGCATAAAAACCCAGTCTAAAAAAATTTATAAAAATGTTTTAGAAACTAAGCACATGAGTAAAAAAAAAAAATTATGTATAAGCATGAATATGTTATTTTTTGTTTGGGGTCATCATCAACTGGCGGAGTAGTGTAGTCACTTAAAATATCAGTTTAAAAATCAGTTTTCTTTTTTTTGTGTAAACTTGACGGACGTGATGGGTATCAATATCTTTGCATGGGTAAACAAATTTTATCAACTTTCACTTCAAGTAACAACACTACCAGCAGTCAATGTCCCAAAAAAAAAATGATCAAAGCCACCCACATGATAACCATCATGTCTGCGGAGTTTCGCTAGCTAATTTAATTTGACCCTGTATATATATTTTTTAAGGAAGTTATGTTTGGTCCAGTACTTCGGCAACTCTAACACCACTCACTGACACAGTCCTCAGCCCACATGTACTCTATTTATCTTGTGATAAAACTCTGCCTTCTTTTAGAGACCCATACCCTAATTGTGTAACACACTATCAATCTCTATCGGGGTCATTATGACAGTTCAACAACAATTGTTGCATTATTTACATTGTTGAGCAGACAAAATTTTCAAACATATGAAGCAATGGATTAGCAATTTGCTTCAAAATGATTCAGATTTCGATTGATAGTGTGTTACGCATTTAGGGTGCCGTAAATAACACATAATTATTTTTGTGTCCAGGTACCATCTACCCTGGTTTGATGGTGACATCGGCCACCCTGTACAATGTGATGCAGTACCTGAACATTACCATAGACATCAGGAATGTGTGCGTCTTCCTCGCTCCGTTCTTCTCTTCACTCACTACTATTGTCACTTATCTGCTAACTAAGGAATTGAAGGTTAGTTGAATACCTTAGAAATCAGGAATGTGTGCGTCTTCCTCACTCCGTTCTTCTCTTCACTCACTACTATTGTCACTTATCTGCTAACTAAGGAATTGAAGGTTAGTTGAATACCTTAGAAATCAGGAATGTGTGCGTCTTCCTCACTCCGTTCTTCTCTTCACTCACTACTATTGTCACTTATCTGCTAACCAAGGAATTGAAGGTTAGTTGAATACCTTAGAAATCAGGAATGTGTGCGTCTTCCTCACTCCGTTCTTCTCTTCACTCACTACTATTGTCACTTATCTGCTAACTAAGGAATTGAAGGTTAGTTGAATACCTTAGAAATCAGGAATGTGTGCGTCTTCCTCACTCCGTTCTTCTCTTCACTCACTACTATTGTCACTTATCTGCTAACCAAGGAATTGAAGGTTAGTTGAATACCTTAGAAATCAGGAATGTGAGCGTCTTCCTCACTCCGTTCTTCTCTTCACTCACTACTATTGTCACTTATCTGCTAACTAAGGAATTGAAGGTTAGTTGAATACCTTAGAAATCAGGAATGTGTGCGTCTTCCTCACTCCGTTCTTCTCTTCACTCACTACTATTGTCTCTTATCTGCTAACTAAGGAATTGAAGGTCAGTTGAATACCTTAGAAATCAGGAATATGTGCATCTTCCTCGCTCCGTTCTTCTCTTCACTCACTACTATTGTCACTTATCTTCTAACTAAGGAATTGAGGGTCAGTTGAAATTACAGAAAAAAATAATTACTTGTCCTTTTAACACCTTAGTGACAATGGAGAGACAATAAAAATTTTATTGTTGTTATGACTAAAGCATTCACCGTCAGCCCGTCAGTGTCTTTGAAGAAGAATATATAAATAAAAAGATTATTACTTTTTACTGAGCTAAACCAAAATCGTTCTTGATTTTTCAAGTATCAATATTAGTTGCTGCATTAACCGGTTGATTGCCGTAATTACAGATACAATTAAAAAGCCATTGTGATCCGCGTTTCCAGCAGTCGAGTCATTAAGGTGAAATGGGTCCCAAAGTAATTTTGACTCATTTTGGCTGCACGCAAAATCAATTTTTGTCCTCAAAATCTACAAATTTGCCTTTTTCTTTTTCATGATTATAATTAATGGAAGATTTTCTTTTGTCAATTATGAGGGCCAAAACACGATTGACACGATTTGGCTCGATACTAAAAAAATTGCATTTTTTTTTTACTGTTTCATTTGGTTGTAATTAAAGCAATTTCGTCTACACGTTCACCAAGGGGATTATAGGTTTATTTTAATGTAACAGAGCATATAGAATTTGTCTAGTTACAAATAGTTCAGATCAGAGAGAACAGTATACCTACTATACTCCAGAATAAATATACAATAAACTAAATTCCAATTTATGCTTTAACCTTGTTCTAAGAGGAAAAATCGGAAATATTAAACCTCTCTTATCTTACACAGGACGAAGGCGCAGGTCTCGTCGCGGCAGCCATGATAGCCATCGTGCCGGGCTACATCAGTCGTTCAGTCGCCGGCAGCTACGACAATGAAGGCATTGCCATCTTCTGCATGCTGCTCACTTACTACTTCTGGATTAAGGCTGTTAATACTGGCACTATCCTGTGGGCCACTATGACGGCGCTCGCTTATTTCTACATGGTGAGTATTTTTATGAGACACTAGCTTCTGCCCGCGAGTTCGTCCACGTGAAATTTATTGTCCCCCAACCCCCACCCCATCGCATCGCATCGCCTGCCCGCACTAATAAATAATTTTCGCTTAGCGTTATTTCTGACTCTTTTCTTTTTGCTCGACCCCTAAAGTTCATAGCGTGATGTTAACACATTCGGTGCGGCAGACACATATGCGCGTTTTCATAACTTTCTTCGAGTGCGGCGCGGCGCACATGTGTGTTCGTTGTGCATCTCTATTGTTTCGAAAACATCGTAAAAAAAAGGGTCGGTAAGCGTGTAGCATAAAGAAGCGTTTGCATAAAGAATTCAGCAGAGAATGTGTTAAATAACATAAAGCCTTCCTCAAGAATTGGGTTATGAAATGCAAAAATAATTTTTCAAATCCGACTTGAAGCTCCAGAGATTAACGCATTCAAACAAACAAAAACAAACTCTTCCGTATAAAGATTTCAACGTTGGCTTTTGGATGAAAAAACACCTACGATGCTTCTGGTATTGCAGATGTCAATAGGAGTGGTGGACAGTTACCATCAGGCAAGTTGACAAAAAAAAAAAAAAAATATTATGCTCATTCACAGCTTGTATGCTCTCTAACTATTGCCCCATAGTATTAGATTCGTTGAGGCTCTTTGTCTTGAGGCTCTCCAATAGAAGTGTTGTATAAAAATCAGACTTACCTGCATCAATTCTGCATGCTGCAGCCCATCAGGTCCGATGCCATTATGGCAAGCAAATTTTCTATAACTGGGACAAGACTGGCTGTGCTATCAACAACCTATTTGTTTATGCAGTAACTGCAAGTTAAACTTTCATTATTGAAAACCATTAAGTTAATATAAGAATTAATTTTGATTATTGTGGTGTTACACATCTGTTTGTATAGTAAACAAGATTATAGATTAAATATTGATAAGCTTTAGCCATTATTATTGTTTGATAACTACTGATTGGCTTCTATATGCTTAAATAATAAAGATTTCTGAGTTATAATCAGAAGTTTTAAAAGTCAATCACAGAATATAAAGATGACAGTTTCACACCAATCTGTTTAAATTGAACTTTTTGGTTTTTGCTCTGTCGTACACATACACTGCTGCAGTAAAGAAGCCTTCTTCTCTTAGAGAAACAATGTGCTTCTCACCAAACTAATGTTGACTATATCCGTTATCTTTACCGAGATATTGCGATTCTCTTGTTCAATAACTAAACTAAAATATAGAGAATCGCTATATTTTACTAACAGGCAGCGCGAGAAAAGGACGGCTATAGCTATGAACTAAGTTAGAGATGTCAAACTAGTTTACGCCTTGCGCTCCACCGTGTTTTTAGTCGATATGTTTTTACATGTACTCTAAATTTGTATGGAAATATTAGTTCAACTAAATTTGACAGCTGTAATTTACGTCCGTCTCTTTCGTGTTTTATTAGAGAGAAAAGTTAGCAATAGCCTAAATTTAGTTTGTTTTGCGGTTATTATTACGCTTACACGTGTTTAACCGAACCTGTAGTGTGAAGCTCGAATGGAAATGAAACATTCGTTTTATCACCAAACTGACTTATTACAAAAAGAAACTGGTAAAAATCTATGAATGTAATGTTTATTCTTTATTAATCACTCAAAGCGACATGTCAAGACAATGAGATTTCTGTGCTGTCTAAGTTAAATATTAATCTATACTTAATATATTAAAGCTGAAGAGTTTGTATGTTTGAATGCGCTAATCTCTGGAACTACCAGTCGGATATGAAAAATTCTTTGTGCATTTGCTCTAAATTTAATGATGGTGAAAATCGCATCAAAATCGATTGTGTTATTGGTTTAAGCTATAGGTTCCCAAAGGGGGCGATACCGCCCCCTAGTGGGCGCTGGAGCTTTTCGTGCGGCACGATTACAAAGGGAGAGAGAGAACTAATTTTTAATTTGTGATTATTAATAGATAATAGACAGCCATATAAAATTGGTATAATTAACTATTATGTAAAGGGGGCGTTGGATTTTTTTTTTCTTGTAAAGGGGGCGGTAGTCCATAAAAGTTTGGTAACCTATGGTTTAAGCGGTCACACAGACTGACTCGAAAAGCGACTTTGTTAAATACTATATAAGGTCCTATTAAAATAGGTGGACAAACTTTTATAAATCATTCAGACCACCAAAATAAGGACAATGGTGCGCGAGTGCAAGTTCTACCCATAATAGATGTGTTTATTCTATTTAATTTATTATTTTAGGTCAAAATAAAATCACTTTAATCAGTGTTTTTTTTTTTTGATTGGATATCTTTGGTTAGACGTACTGATCGCTACATGCTGTGTTAAAATTTGTCCATCTATTTTGATGGGACCTTATACAACATTAGTTTTAGTATATGCGAAACCCGAAACACGTGTCTAGTATTTTTATGTAAAGAACCTATGTACAAAATTTCAAAAGTGTATCATGAAAAATGAAAAAGGCCCCTCAGCTGTCGTTCGACCGATAGTCGGCAGAGAACAATAGAAATTGAATTGTTATAAATTTAGCGACAGTGAAAGGTTACCTGGTTGTCCGTACAAAAACATGGTCAGCACGTGCCCCGAGCCGCCCGCGCTCGCCTTTCCTCCAGCGTCGCGCTACACTCGCTCATTAATAATTAATTTGGCAGTAGGTATTAACCGTACGGCGATTGCGTTGTAATTAACTAGTGATAACATTTTCCATCACACTTGCAGGCTTTGGACTGTAATGGTCAAGTGTAGGTAGATATTATTATGTACTTTATTCGTAAATGCAGCCGTAAGTGATAAAATGAAGTCGATGCGATTTGTTGCACCTTATGCCAAACCCTTAAAGTTCAAAGTGGATGAAAATTGTTAAACATCGCATTACTTAACCAAAGCAGGCTGTAGATACAAATAATAACTTTCTACAATTAACCATCTTGGCGTGTTTAAAAATGTTAATCATCACTATTTACAATAATTGATTTAATCACTATTTACGATTGATTGGCGACTGAGTTATCACGGCTTGCGGTTGTCGGAGGCCGAAAGGTACCGTAGTCCCTAGATCTTTTTGTGACAGAAAGCATTGTGTAATGTATTCCACGCTGAATTGTTCCTAGTGACACCACAAACTGCTAGTGTACGTACCATTTCTGTGTACTGGACGGTTGTGTATGAGAAAGACACGGTTACACGATACTTTTTATATGCGATAAGTACATACACGATTAACCAAAACACAACTGTAGGCCCACGGTGGACGCGCACTGGCGGGGAGCGTGACACGTCAACACGTGCGCGTCAATCTGTAGCATCCGAGAGACTGAAGGAAGGGGTGGTTTTACCCCCGGCCCGCTGTGCGCCTGCGCCTATGTAAGTACCTGTGGCCGATGCGCGTGATTGCCGGCCCGATAGGTACTCAGTCTCGCTCGGTCATTGACTTATATCGCTCGGTGTCCAACTTGTAACCTTTTTTACATATTTTTGGGAGAAAATATAACATGGTGTAAAAATTATAGGAATCTATTCAGTTACTTATTCTGTATGTATGTACTAAAAATAATGTTGTATATTCATATTCAATAATCACATTAAATGCGCAAGCAACCCAGGGACCGGCCGGATACTCGTTAAAAGGGTTTTTGAAGGGTTTTTTTTAAGCGCTTAAAAAAAACCCTACGATACATGTTACACCTTCGAACGGGTGTAGTTAACCCGTTACGAACGGGTTACCCTTTCAACACCCTGTAACACTGTAACAGGGTAAGCCATTCCAACTCAAGACATTGGAATATGCACTATTTACAATCGATAGTAGTTTGAAAATTGCATAACAACGACTGCACGTGACATCGTACCGCGCCCGGCGGTCCGCCAATCTTGCGTGTACCGACTTGCCGAGCGACTTGTAAACATGAAAAAATAACTATTGTCTATATGATCTTATAGTCGAATTTTGCTCGTCACACATGCTAAACATTGTAATAATATTTATTTTTTCGTGTACATATACTTGTTTATTTTCATCATTCGTCATTGAACTACTCAAGTAGTAGCTAGTAGTAGTACGAGCAACTACTAGCTCAAGTTTATTAGGTAATCCAGGGTAACACGAAAAAAAGCTTTTCGAGAAGGTAACCTCTTCAAAGGCTTAAATCATTGAAGGGGTTAACCCCTTCACGTGGTTACCTTAATAAAGGTGTTAACCATTTCGCTGGGTTTCGAGGATGTAAGTCGAACAAAAGGTAACACTGCGATATGAGTTACCCCATGTACGGGTTACCCTGTCCAAAGGCTTAACTCTTAAGCAGGGTTGTCCGGTCCCTGAAGCAACCTAACCAAAAGTTCATATCTTCCACAGGTCTCATCATGGGGTGGCTACGTGTTCCTAATCAACCTCATCCCTCTCCATGTGCTAGCCCTCATGCTACTGGGTCGCTTCTCAGCGCGCGTGTACGTGGCATATAGCACGTTGTACTGCGTCGGCACCATACTGTCGATGCAGATCTCCTTCGTGGGCTTCCAGCCGGTGCAGAGCTCGGAACATATGCTGGTAAGTTTATATATTAAAGCAGTTGTAAAAAGCATCACATCAGCTCAAAACGACTATCGCTCAGCATAATGCTGTAATATATGTACATACATACGAAACAGCCACACCACAAAATTTTAACCGGTGTAAATAGTAATGCAGGCAGATAAACTTACATTGTTTTTGTTGTATAAATCGATCAATATTGGAGTGGTGAGATTACAAACCACATAATAGCCAGCCTTAAAAAGTAGGCCTTTACAGTTTATTGAAAAAAAAAACAATAGCTGCGTCAAACATTATCTGCCTAGCCTTTTCCCAACTATGTTGGAGTTGGCTTCCAGTCTAATCGGATGCAGCTGAATACCATTATTTTAAAATAAGAAAAAATTGAATAAAAAAATTAAATTTGAATAGCTACATCAAACATAAAACATAATTATGCTAATATTATGTACATGTACAGAACAAAACAGCTGCACATAATGTCATAAACGATAAACAAACCGTCTGTCTACCTTCCATAGGCATGAGCGTTCATGACCACACTGTCTCAAGGTATAAGTAAATGTTAAATATTATTATCCTTTAGAAAGTGTGATCATGAATGCTTATGCCTTCTTTGTATGGAAATAAGCCTTTGCCCTGCACTGGGATAGTAAAAGACTGGTTTTATAACAAATTTTTTTTTCTTTCACAGGCATTAGGAGTATTCGGTCTCTGCCAGCTGTATGCCTTCACCCAGTACTTGCGTGAGCACCTAACCCCAGCCAACTTCGAGCTGCTGTTCAAAGCTCTGATTACTACCCTGTTGGCTACGCTGGGAACTGCCTTAGTTGCTCTTACACTTACTGGTAAGATATTATTCTAAAATATGTAAGTTTCTTTTTTTTAACAGAACTGGCGAAATGTGGTTGTTAGTACAGCTTTTCGTACCGTTTTGTGCAAACATTGTTTTAATTGTTAAATGTTTGTATAAAATTTTACTTTCTCGAATTTACTTTTATTTAAATTAATTTAATTTTACTTTTGCGGTTTTTTTTATGAAGATGTTTCATAGCTCTAACTTTGATGGTAATGCCAGACCGCTTTTACTCCTAACCATCACTTTTTTTATAAAATTCATCTGCATAATTTCTTTGCTACTAATGTCACTTCATAAAAAGTCTGACAACCGGTCTTACCAAGGGGTATCGTATTACCCAGCAACTGGATTGTGGTGGTCAGATGGGCAGTAGCTCCGTGTAAAATACTGATATTCAGCTGCATCCGGTTAGACTGGAAGCCGACCTCAACATAGTTGGGAAATGGTTAGGCAGATGATGACTTAAAATTGCTAATAGTTGTAATTTTTGTTGCAGGTAAAATCTCACCATGGACCGGACGTTTCTACTCTCTATTGGACCCCTCTTACGCCAAGAACCATATTCCTATCATTGGTAAGTGTTTATCAAACAAACCTAATCACTCTATAATGTTACAGTTACTTCATTATTCACAAAATTGGTATTATTCAAAATGAAACCTTATTGCCACTGAATAAGCCACATTTTCCCACAGCATCCGTCTCTGAGCATCAGCCGACATCCTGGTCATCATTCTATTTCGACCTGCAAGTCCTGGTGTTCCTGTTCCCGGCTGGATTGTACTTCTGCTTTAGCAAGTTGACTGATGCCAACATCTTCATTATCTTGTATGGAGTACTCAGCATTTACTTTGCGGTAAGTTAATACTAAATAAATAAGGTACTTAATATGGATATGGATGCTTAATATGGGTAAGGGTAATAAGAGAGAATAAGGATTAAAAGAAAAATATTGAAAAGAAAGTTATTGGCTATCCTGGGCTTTGGGATCACCAATCCTATTGCCAACTGATAATAGTGATGTTCAAGAAACTTATAGCCTTAGTGTTCAATATAGAACTCTTCTAGACTTCTAATTTTGATGAATCTGGTATTACTATTTATCTATAACTCAGTTATAAGCAATAGCTTGCCCTTTTCATCATTCGAAGTAGACCCTATATAGTATATACTCTTTAATACTGTTACAATGGCAACGTCGCATATCTAGAGGCTTTTCGTGATTATTTTATTAAATTTAATTCAAGTACATTTTTTTTTCGGCAAAGCACTAGATCGTTAGTATTTATAAGTATGTCAATCTACAATCTACCTAGCCTTTTCCCAACTATGTTGGGGTCGGCTTCCAGTCTAACCGAATGCAGCTGAATACCAGTATTTCACGTGGAGCGACTGCCTATCTGACCTCCACAACCCAGTTGCTGGGTAATACGATATCCCTTGGTAAGACTGGTTGTCAGACTTTCGGGTTTCTGACGACTCGTAACGACTGTCAAAGATCCACGAATGACAGTCGGGACGACTTAACGTGCTTTCCGAGGCATGGAGGAATCTCAGTATGAAAAGATGGTCACCCATCCACAGACCAACCCCGGCAAGCGTAGCTTAACCGATGGATCTACCCGTGCGGCTGTTATTACTTAGCCACGAGCTCCTCCTATAATATTTATTTATTTATAAGTATGTATGCCTTTTTTTGACAGTTAATTTGGTATTCACTCTTAAAAACTGACATATCGTCAATTATTTTCTATTTGCAGTACCTATTACGATGAAATATTTTTATTTACTATAGAATAAATGTTAAAAATTATTATAAAATACAACGATCTAGTGCTTGACCGAAAAAAAATGGTACTTTGATTTTAATTTAATAATAATCACGAAAAACCTCTAGAAATGCGACGTGACCAGCCCACGTGGGATAAACGTTCTTAACAGTCATTGTCTAAAAAAGATTCTTTAAAAACCCCAACACTTATGATGACAATAAAAAGCTTGAGCGCGTCGAGTCAACGTTCGAGCAAACACTCCGTTGACTCCGCCCATGATCCATACACTTTGATCGCTGACATACCACCCTACTACTACGTACCACCAATACCACCATCGTATCTTCACCAGCTGTCTCATTTCTAGGGTGTGATGGTCCGTCTCATGCTGGTATTGGCTCCAGTCATGTGTATCGTGTCAGGAGTAGCAGCGTCGAGTCTGTTGAGTCTACATGTGAAGGATATCGAGCCGAAGGTCGAGAAACATGAGAAGAAAAAGAAGCATGAAAATAATTTGGTGTTTAGGTCTGAGGTATGTAAAACAACAGATTTATAACTCGATTTTTCTAATTGTGCGCTTAGAACTGTCAAAATCGTTAGGTTAGGTGATTGAATTCGGCGCCTGCTTACCTCTACAGCGCCCCGTCGATGCCGATCTCTACGGTCTAAATACACACTCCTGTCGTCTGCATATTTCTATAATATTATTCGTTAGTTGTTATACACTGTAATATTTTGACATTGACAGACGCGCAATTGTCCATAGTTAAACGAAAAGGATCCAACCCCCATTGATCATTAGGTGTAATGTGGGTTGGATCCTTTTCGTTTAACTATGGACAATTAGAAAAATCGGGCTATACACATTGTTACAACATCATAAAAAGTTGAGAATTTTACAGCCATTGATCAAAGCTTGAAACAGAGATCACTGTGACTCCTCAGTGTGATACGATAATAGTAGTTATGAAACTGTTGAATAATGAGGGATATTAAAACACGAGTGTGTGTTTGAAAACAGAGCCATAGGCTAGGTTTAGTTATGTGCAGTTTCATACACTAGTTTATCTACTCTTATACATAGGGATTGAACCTAAATAAGAATTTTCCCACGAAATTCAGTACAACAAACCGTATGAATCGTGCCCACCCAGCACATCAACGCGCAAGCGCTAAAGCGTCGCTGCCACAGACAAGTAAAAAATTGGAGTCAAAACTTTTTTGTAATGCTAAGAAAATGGCGCGCCCCACATATGCGGTTCCATTAAAAAAAAAACAGTTGATGGAAACTCCTTGGTGACCTGTATCATAATGGTAAAAAAAAAATGTTATAAAACTTTATTTTGTTATAAATATTGTTAAATATTGTATAGTATTGTACTTATAACCCATATATGCCCATTGATTCGAAAACGAAACAAGAAATAGTACTTTCATAAAAGCATCATAAATCTTTTGTTAGCGCAGTAAAATGTAAAAAAAAAACGCCATCTATCGCAAGGCTATGTAAGTAGGTTCTTTTGGATATTTAGAATGAGTAAATAATAATTTATAAATAAAATATTTATAAATTATAATTTATAATAAATAAAGTAGTTCTGGGCATATATGGGATAAAGTATGTCAATATAAACTCGTTTTGAAGTTTATAATTCGAATTTTACAATATGAGAGTAGATAAAAGGATTTTAGGTTATAAATCCGTATTAAATTTCTAAGCATATTACATTTTCTTTCTATGCGTGGTTTCAAACTTTCGTCAAACGGCCGCAAAATGAAGGCTTTCATTTCTTTCAGAAATGAATTTACAGTCTCACGAAACGGTATTTACATAAAGGCATGAGGGCACCGCTTTCTTAGACAGATTTATGGTCTGTTAGTGACATCATAGATCGATTACAGAATATGGACAGATTTTATCGCTATACTTTTTTTTTATCTTCCTCTTTATTTAAATTTTTTTTTTTTGTGTTTCTACATCCGCTTGAGTTCTTGTTATTTGTGCCCAGGTGGGAGCCCTATTTGTATGCGTTCTCGGCTGCTTACTGATCTCGTACGTGTTCCACTGCACGTGGGTAACGTCAGAGGCGTACTCCTCGCCTTCCATCGTGTTGTCTGCGCGCGCGCACGACGGAGCGCGCATCATCTTCGACGACTTCCGCGAGGCTTACACTTGGCTTAAGATGAATACTCCTGAGGTAAGCAGTTGAACCTATATTCTAACATGTGAATGTGTATTTTGTTTATGAACTGACTTCAGAATGGAGAAGCAAGCATTCGAGATCTATATTCTAATACAGTTCATTTCACTCGATTTATAACTCGGAAGATGACATAACGACACGCGTGTATTCCTGGAAGGGTTGTCTAGAGGTGTAACACCTCGAAAATGTCGAAATTCTAATAAAAAAGTTCGACGCCATGCCGCCCAATTTAGTTTATACTCTTTCCAAAAATTTATTTTACTTTTGACAAGCACGCCTATGAAGCTCCTTATTTATTGACAGGCAATCATGGACGAAAAAATGCAATACTTCATGGACGCTAAAATAAAACAAATGTTTAATTATTTTGAAGTATACCGTCGAATTGGTATTTTCTCAAGATATAAATAAAGTTAAGAAAACAACGTTACGTTACTATAAAAATAAAAAAATACACCTTCTAACGAATTTTCCGTACATTCTTAACAAGAAGAAAATTACCTGTTTTAGGACTCAAAAGTAATGTCATGGTGGGACTACGGCTATCAGATAACAGCGATGGCAAATCGAACGGTGATAGTGGATAACAACACTTGGAACAACACGCATATCTCTCGCGTAGGCCAGGCGATGGCTTCCACTGAAGATAAGGCGTATGAAATCATGAGGGAGCTCGATGTGGACTACGTATTGGTTATATTTGGAGGACTCGTCGGGTATTCTTCTGATGGTAAGACATTACCTGTCATAGTCATATTATACAGGATGTAGGTGTAAACAGTGGCAACCTTTTAAGGGGTCATTGTACTCGTCATTGTGAACAACTTTTACTATGGGACCAAACCTAAAATCGCGAAAAGAATCGGTTGTTCAGTACGCTTACGTTCGCGTAATTCGTCAAAATGTAGGGAACAGCAGATTTTTTTTTTTCGCGATTTCAGGTGTTACAGGCTGCGACCAGTGGTAACGGCGCCGACTTACGAGTTTTAGGTCGTGCGTTCGAACCCAGGCAGGTACTTTACTTTGTGTAAATAATTTCATCACCACTGCTCTGCTGAAAACATCACTGCATCGTGAAGAAAACCGGCGTGTCCTAGAACAGACATCTACTAACCCGTACTGGCCCCGCGTGGTAAATTACAGCCCACTCCCTCGAAGAGAGGTGGCTTGTGTCCTAGCAATGGGAACATTATGGCTGATTATGCGTACAGGGTGTGAAAAGACCCATCACATAGAATACTCGTATATGGAGCAAAGTTATTGCTAGGAAACGACTTTTATTTTTGGTGTCAATAATCGCTGTTTACGGCAGCGCGCAATGTAACGCACTATAAACTTTGTGCTTATGAGTGCATGCAACGGTACAGGAGTTGTGGGGGTATTTGAAGTTGTTTTCGTGAAACAACCGCCATTTTACCAACTACCAAATAACTATAGATAACTGATACAGGGAACCAATTTTCAAGTTTCCAAGCTTCTAAAAGCTTTTAGACTATTCTTATAGAACCCTTGCCATTAAAGAAAATAATTGAAATGGCGGCGCTAATCATGACCTGACTCGTTCATTTAAGACAGGAATAATATGCGAGTAGTTTATAGGGCATGATTAGTGCTCCCATTTTTAATTCCTTTCTATGATGAGCTTGGGTTAAAAGTTTTGTGTGTCAACTGGTAGCTCTTCCAGGTGCTTTCTAAAATGCAGAAGAGTCTTGTCATGTAAAGAACAACCATTACACGTAGTCAGTCATGGGGACTGCCGACAGAAGTGAAAACTTGATGGCGTGTCGTGACACGAATTTATAAATGTCCTCCTACCAAAAATCGCTCAACACGCCTAAAGAAGTTTTCACTTATTAACTCAAATATTAACTTACCTCCTCCCACAGACATAAACAAGTTCCTATGGATGGTCCGTATCGGCGGCAGTACGGAGCGTGGCGCACACATTCGCGAGGCGGACTACTATACGCCGTCCGGAGAGTTCCGTGTCGACGCCGACGGCTCGCCGACCCTACTCAACTGCCTCATGTACAAGATGAGCTACTACAAGTTCGGCCTTGTTTATACCGAGGGTGGTAAGTTGAAGATCAGTTTTATTTATTTATTTGTCAGGAAACCGATGGCCCGCCTTTTCGTAAGTCGCAGACTGCAGTACTAGAGCCATGTAGGTTCGCTTACTTTGTCCTAAAGACAAAAATCAAACAGCACCTACCTTCCGCCAGATAACCGTGCCATAAAATGGAAACAAAAAAAAAACCGGTCAAGTGCGTGTCGGACCACGCACAATGAAGGGTTCCATAGTTGGGATGAATTTATCCCAAGAACAAACTTAACATTGTAGTTGAAAAACATGCTCTCTCATACATTCCAATTATGAATGACCATAGTTAAACGAAAAGGATCCAACCCACATTACACCTAATGTGGGTTGGATCCTTTTCGTTTAACTATGGACAAATGTAAGTTTGTACGCACAATATTGAGAGATTTACCATGTTATTTTAAGACCATAGACTTCTTATAGGTTTTCTTGTACTCTATAGCTATAGAATTATAATAATAATAATAAATCATTTATTATCAGGCTACAATGGCCCATAGATGCATAGTTGTACATACCTTACAAACTAACATATATAAAGTATAAAACAAAGTTTGTGTTAATAAATATAGCTTAACACATTCTCTGCTGAATTCTTTATGCAAACGCTTCTAAAATGCTACACCCTTACCGACCCTTTTTTTTTTACGATGTTTTCGAAACAATAGAGATGCACAACGAACACACATGTGCGCCGCGCCGCACTCGAAGAAAGTTATGAAAACGCGCATGTGTGTCTGCCGCACCGAATGTGTTAATACATTAGGCGCGGCAGACGCACATGCGCGTTTTCGGACGTTCACCAGGTGCTTGACGGCGCGTATGCGCGTCCATACAATTTACATAACTTTCTTCGAGTGCGGCGCGCCGCACCTGTGCGTTCGTTGTGCATCTCTATTGTTTCGAAAACATCGTAAAATAAGGGTCGGTAAGGGTGTCTACACCCAAGATATTTTTTGCACGCACCCGAGCGTTTGCCACACAGGATTAGTGTAGCATAAAGAAGCGTTTGCATACATTTCGCGCAGATAATGTGTTAAAATTATGTTAGTAGCACTTCACTTCACTAGCTTGTTCTTGAGCTGTCGTGTGGCACTTGTCCGCGAATTATATTCTATATTTTTTTCAAAATTTTAAGCTCAGTAGTTTCGGAGATAAAGGGGTGGGAATGGTCAATTTTCGTCTATTTTCTTAAATAACTTAAAAACAGTTAATTTAAAATTATAAAAAAAATATATATTTGAGACCCTCACAGTAAGCCCTTTCATACACGGTACAGTTTGCAAATATATATATTTTTAAATTTTCTATTTGCCCCCAAAATTGACCCCCATATTCAAAATTCATTAAGTGTACCAAATTTCAACATAATCGGTCCATTAGATTCGGAGCAAATTGGCTGTGACAGACGGACAGACAGACACATGAGTGATTCTATAAGGGTTCCGTTTTTTCCTTTTGAGGTACGGAACCCTAAAAACATGCCACGCGCACGCGTCGACGTCTTTTATCGCGATACTTTTGTTTTGATCATGTTAGCGACGCTGCATTAACATTTTTTCGTATCGTTTTGAAACACTGGAATATATTGGTAGAGGGCGTCAACGACTATTATTGCACGGTTATCTGACGTAAAGTATAGGTTCGTTCGGTACGCCTTCAGTTACCAACCCTGCGGATTATTATTTCACCTCGACATTAGCTGGTGTTTTATTAATCGGTCTTCGAGCGAAGAATAATAAATATTGCTCAATTAGTTTTTTGAGAACGAAATTAAAGATTGGCCCCGAGTTGCCATAGTTTCACTTGGGAAATGAATTGACATGATAGTTCAAAAGCAAAAATTAATTCGTCTATTTATTAGTAAAAAGGTATTCCTAGTCCTTCAAAGTTATTTTATCACTGATTCCTTATATATAATTATTTGTAACAAATCTCGCCCTCCCAGGTCGACCCCCCGGCTTCGACCGCGTCCGTGGCGCCGAGATCGGCAACAAAGACTTCAACTTGGATGTGTTAGAAGAGGCCTACACCACCGAACATTGGCTCGTCCGCATCTACAAAGTAAAGCCGCTGCCGAACCGGGGCGTCTGAAGTCCGGACGCCGCCGGCCCAGCCGGTAAATATCTCTCAAGTTTATATTGGTATAAGAAGCTGTATTATAAGAAGATCGTGGACAATTTGGTAGAGTGATTTGGCAATGATTTTAGGTACACTCGGGGGGAATAAAAAGGCTAGGCTATTTTGTAAGGAACCAACTATGTATTGTAAGGAAGTATGAGTCCACGATGTGGGACGTCACGCAATTCTGCCGTCGTAAGAAAAAAGGGCACAACTAACATTAAAAAAAAAAATCTACAAAAAATTGAGCAGATTAGCCTTTTTTTTCTGATTCTAAATATGTATGTAACTCATTTTTTTTTTAAATGTTAGTTGTGCCCTTTTTTGTTACGACGGCAGAATTAGTGGTCCAGCTTTTCGGTCTGCGAATGTACAGTACATGTTCAAAACGAAATGTCAGCGAAATATTACTATAAACAGGGATGCTCAACCCAGCTTATAATTTATTAAAGGTTAATAATTACAAAGACCGCTTAGCGGCTTCCAGCTTAAAACATTGTTATTGCATACTTGTTTATGCAAGTTGGCGGTTTTATAGCAAGCAGAGTTCCCTGAACTAGAAAATCTTAGTAATTTCTTAGTAAAACATTATAAAATTAGCACCTGCACAAAAAAAAACAGTTAATTTTAATATCTGGCTGATATAAACTTTGGTAATATTTACCGGTCAAGCCACACAAAAATGAATGTAAAATAAGAAAAAAGTGATAATTATTGGAAATATTTATGCTAAAAGACAGGCGGTTCTTTTTACATTGACTTTCTAAGAGCGCGTCATACGTTGGAAATACAATTGTTGTAGAACATTTAACTAAAGTATACTAGATGTTAATCCACCTTACGAATATTATTATAAACTAGCTTCTGCTTGAGACTTCGTCCGCGTGAAATTTCTTGTTCCCACCTCGACGCATAGCATCGTCCGCCCGGGTTCATTATTTCGTTTTCTCTTAGCGTTCTTTTTGACTTTTTCTCTTTTTACTCGGCTCCTAAGGGGGGCGTAGCGTGATTTTAATAGCCTATGTTACCTTCCTCAAGAATTAAGCTATCAAATGCAAAAAAAAAATCTTTTTATAATATTTGTAGATGTGAAAGTCTGGATGTTTGTTAATCAATCACCTTAGCGGCTGAACATATTTGGATGAAATTCCAAGAAGACCACATAGGATTCCACTTATCCATCGGGATAAAAAGTATCCTATGTCCTTAGCTAGGTCTATGGTCTAAGTCCACAGGAAAATATGTATGTCCTTAGCCAGGCCCACAGGAAAGGACTACATAGTATGATCCTGTGTGTGTTATGTCCATTTAATAATGCGCGTCTTATTTGTGCAGAATAAACAATTTTTCTTTCTTTTCTTCTTTCCTGTGGGATTGTTTTTCAAGGTGGATATCGTTTGACATCCACGCGGGCTAAGTTGCGGGGCAAAGCATAATAATTATTCTGCATACAAATGTGTCTTCAGCATATCTTCATTAGACTTAGCAACGTTTTTATATTTTATAACAAGCGTGATGGGAATGCAAGTGAACGATGAAAGTTGAGTGTGCTAGCCAGCTAGCCACACTGTCTACCTATCCGAGTGCAATCTTGTATGGATGTAAAATCTTACTAATAAGTTTCTATTGACTAAGGACTAACGAACGTAAAAAACATGGTTATACAACCCCTTTATTCATAATAAATAAATAAGTATATAAAACTACTATCCAGGGGCCGTATTATGAACTATTAACGCCATCATGACTCCGTTGCGAAAAAGGGATAGTGCTATAGGTCATATATAACTCCGTCTCTCTCTAGCACTGGAAAAATGATGGCGTTAATAGTTCATAATACTGACCCTGATTTCATGAAGAAATACGTTTAATAAATAAGGGGGAAATCACAGCATGCTGGATTTGTACAGTCGATTGTATTAAGAACTAATAAAATTGCTATTACGAATTAAAACTGATGCTTTTTATTTCCATTAGCATAGCAGTGCTAGTTCGCTGCCTGGCCTTCCTTCATTTTAGTTTGAGTTTTAACAATATTTGATTCGTTTTAATTAGTAATAGCATGAGCCACTGCATTTAAGGCTGATAATAATTTGTATTAGCCTAATGTTATATTATTTTATGTATGTCTATGTCAAATACTACCATTTAAAACTAAGAAATAAGAACTTTTGTAAAAGCTTCCATTCATAAGTTTTGACTAATAAAATTGTAACTATTCTTTCGGGAAATTTATTACGAAGTATGAAACGTTAGATAGAATTTTTCAATAATCTTATTATACGTTTCACATATTCGCAATAGATATCCTACCTAGATCTCTAGTTTGTAAAACTACCGATAATTATAACCCTTTGGCTGAGAACTCACGGATCGATTTTCACCCGCGCCCGCCGCAGTGGCGGAACAGCTGTTTTATTTCTAAACTCACGAGACCGGTTGTTTGTGCGGTTACGCAGCCAATAAATAACAAAATGGCGTCTGATTTCCGTACAACGTGCCGCAGTCGCCTGCCAACCGATCACAGAGCGCGCGGGAGAAGCCCGTCACGGTCGCGGGTGACCGCAACCTGTGCGATTCTTGCCCGCTGGTGTACCGGGAGCCGCAAACTATCGCGTATGCTGCGGGCATAAATCGCGTCGTGAAATTTACTATCTACATTTCCATGTATTACGTGTTCGTACCAGTCGCGTCACCGCGGCGGCCGCGGGTGAAAATCGCTCCGTGAGTTCTTAGCCTTCGTCTCTACGACTTAAGGTCTGTTTACTTTCGATTAGAGCAGATTGGGCATGCAATTGCTTGATTTTTATATGCAATGCACTTTTCAATATTCAAAATGTAAACAGACTTTTATACAGACTGAATCCTACTTATCGCGTGGTTTTTTCAAATGCATTCAACAATAGCTACAAGAGTAGATGTATGTTGAATAGTGATTAATTCACTTTGTATGTCTACCTATCTTATAATATAGCTAGAACACGGTGATACGCACAAATAGTAATTCGTCACAATATTTGTAGAGATAGCTAACAACACTTTTGCCTGATCTAGACTTTGTTTACTAAATGAAATGATGTAAAAGAAATGTTGTATAAATTCATTTTTTTATTTTTTATTTTAATTAAAAGTTTATTGATAAATCAGTTTGTTTTTATTAGTAGCCCTGCTGAGCAAGCATTTTATGAGTGTTATTTAATATGAACTCAATTTGGACCAATTCTGAAAAACTGCACTTTTTGGGCCCCGTCACTCGTAGTGGGGTAAGAATCGTAAAGAATTGATTTGGAGTGAGTTATTTTGCTGATAGAAGCCAGTCACAAAGTAAACGAAATAAAAAAAATAAATCTTTATTTTTTCTTATACAATATGATATGATCAGAGATTGGATAATCGGATGCATATTTACCTAATTTTGGCTAAGAAATAAAAAATATGAAGCGGCTTTCAGTTGGAAGCCGCTTCATATTTTTTATTTCTTAATATAAATCCCGGGATTCCAAAAAATCCGGGAATGCACAACTAATCGGACACAAATGGTATGACGACATGATAAACGACTTCTTCAATATGTGGTATTTTTTATATAAAAAAATACATGAACCACATAACAATTCGTATGCTTGTTTACTTGAAATTCATTTTTTTTAACATTACTTGACGTTTGCTATGCCAGTTTAGCGGTGCGGGTGCTTTGGCAACCTACTTTACAACAATCGCTAGCGTTCGATTCCATAGCCAAAATCAATTCCGGAATCGCGAGAAGTACCTAAATGATTCTATAATCAGAACTATCCCGGAATTCTGGGATTTTTTCGATACAAAAGCCCATTCCTTAGCCAACACCTCAACTTTAGGTAATTATGCATCCGATATCTATACATGATACAGTAATCCCCAATCATTTTGGCCGGGCTGAAATGAACCCAACCTCCATTTGCGTATAGTCTATAGTATTTTCCGAACTGATACTTTAATTTTGCTTTCTGTGCATCAGGTCGTGGCTACGTTCAACCCGGCCAAAAAGTTTGGGGACTACTGTATATTTTGACGGTTTACATCGTAGACAGAGAATCATTGAGACAGAACATGGCGATTCTACTATAGGAAGAATAGTTATACAAATCTGTCATATCGACACAGACATGTCAAAAAGGGTTTTGTTTCTTTTTAACTAATCAAGAGCTGCGTTTGAAAAGAGAGACATCTAAATGTTTGTCAAGGACTAAAGAAAACATTCTTGTGTGAAGTCAAAATCGTGTCTATGCGTGACCGGTCGCCATGTTGAGTGCCCGATTTTTGTAGGTATGCACGCAAATTTTGTAGGTATGGCAAAACCATAGGTTTATAAGTCAGTGGGGCAAGTCCATTGGTTTTTATGTCAGTGCAGAGAATCCTATTCTCTGTTAAGACATTATTAGAATCTAAAATCCGCCATTTGAATTTTTAAAAACGAAACTAAAGCATAGAAGAATGGCTAAAATAGCAACTGAACTCGACATATTTGTTTCATTTTGACTTATGGAGCTGCTATGATATTAGAGCCACGTATACATAAGACGTTTCGAAACGTAGGTTGTCATTAATTTTATTCTGACTATTGATGTGACCCACTAAATTTCAACGTCCGATAGAATTTACAATGAAATGCACTCTTATAATTTACTAAGCATTCTTATGAGAGAATACATAATATCTACATCGTTTTTTTGAAGTTCGTTCAAAATATCGGGTTGGCTAATAAGTATTGAGCGTTTTAGTTTATAATAATATACAACCCCAAAGCTTCAGCTAACCAAGTCTGTGATTTTATCACAGACGTCGGGAAAAACCTAGCCGAGAGGATCCTTCTTTCTCAGGCCTCATCTTCCGACGATTCTCCTCCCTTTCACCCCTCTGCCCCCTTCTGCCATCCCAATCATCTACCCAACTCGCTTGTTATCCTGGAAGTGGACGAAGCTGATATTGAGTCATCCATCTTACAACTGCGCCCGGACAGTGCCACTGGATGGGACGGAATCCCGTCCTCCCTTCTCAGAGAGTGTCGACGTGCCCTGATTCCTCCTATCACTCACATCTGTAATCGGGCTATTACCACGGGTGTGTTTCCTGACGCTTTAAAAAAAGCTATCGTACACCTTATATACAAGACTGGGGACAGAGACTGCGTTAACAATTACAGGCCCATATCAGTTTTACCAGCGTTGTCAAAGATCCTGGAAAAGGTACTCTACAAATCGCTTAAAAACTTCCTAAACAGCTTTAAAATCATAGCCGACAATCAATATGGATTTAGGTCAGGTATCTCTACCGAGGACGCCGTGCTGGACCTGACGAAGCTGATAGTGAAAAATTTAGATGAGAAGAATAGATGTCTTTGTATATTTTTGGATATCTCTAAAGCCTTTGACGCTGTTTCTGTTCCCATTCTCCTGTCTAAGCTGGAAAGGATAGGCGTTCCGAGGTATTACGCATAACTTATTTAGAGACTATCTCTCCCAGCGTAAACAATGTGTGAGGATAGGTGAGTATCTCAGCGATGAACGCTCAATCTTCTTTGGAGTCCCACAAGGGAGCATTCTGGGCCCTCCTTTATTCCAGGTTTACATAAATGACCTCTGCACATTGTCTTTACCAAACACTGCATTGTTCACATATGCAGATGATACCGCTGTCCTTGTATGGGGACCAAACTGGGAAGCGGTCAAGGAGAGTGCAGAATTTTCCCTTTCCAAAATTTTGTTATGGCTAAGACAAAATTTGCTCACACTAAACCTAAACAAAACCAATTTCCTACCCTTCGCTCTAAGACCCAATACTAAACCCCCTCTAGATTTCTCTTTAAAAGCACATATTTGCGGTTGGCATGATGGATGTAATTGCCAGGTAATTTCACGGGTGGATAGTGTTAGGTACCTATCTGGGAGTACAGATGGATGGTGGACTGAGATGGGACAAGCAGATTGACACAATTATTTTCAGAACTAGGCGGTTAATTTCTGTCATAAAAACCCTTAGAGATTCTGCAACGCTAGAAAAGCTGATACTAGTTTACATGGCTCTATGCCAGTCCATTATACAGTACTGCATAACCGTGTGGGGTGGTGCAGCCAAAACTCGACTTCTCGGATTGGAGAGAGCGCAGAGAGCCGTGCTTAAGGTCATGACCAAAAAGCCTTATAGATTTCCCACGTCGCAACTATTTGCTGAATGCAAAGTACTTACAGTGCGCCAGCTCTATGTGCTCAAATCCATCCTTAGAAGACATCCGGGGGTTCCTCTGCCCGACCCAAATAGGCGTAGCAAATCCATAATATGCCCCACTGTGCCCTGCCGGTCTGCATTTGCTCAACGCCAGTATAGTAGCATGAGCAGCAAACTTTATAACACCATACATAGGAAGCTAAACATTGCCAATATGTGCCGACTTGAAATAAAAAAGAAAGTTACGGAGTGGCTTCGTAGCCTGGATTACCAGGAGACGGAGGACTTACTCAAGTTTATCACGTAAGGTTTAATTATAACATCCGCATATCGTCCCCGCCCTGCATAAGGTGCTTACCCAACGATTTTCTCAAACACGTTCCCACACTTACATGCACACACATATTCACACACTACCAATCTACCTAACACACACTCATCTAATCATACCACCACACAACATACCCTGAAACCGTCTATTATTATGATATTATTTTATATTCACTTTTTATTTTTTCTTTTAAATAGTTTAGTTACTGCATTGTCTTTTTTGTACCACTCCACGTGGCACTTACCTTCATTCCTGTATAGCGTGTCTATTATGTGGCGACACTCCTGTCTAAAAAATGCTGTCTTGCTTTTAATGAGTCCCATGACTGAACACTGATCCCCAAAATACAGGCCTAGGCCTAGTTTGGGAGTTAGGAACAATATTCTGTGTAATACATTTCTTGTAAGATTGTGCCTCTGAGTGTCTATCCTAATGTTTTTAATGTATATTTCTTTTAGTGACAAATAAACGTTTTTATTTTTATTTTTTTTTTTATTTATTAATTTCCAGAATTTTCGGAAATGTTCGAGAACGTTCTGTAGCAAAGGGTATATAAAGAGCGAGTCGCGCTAAACCGGCGAGAGGCCCTTCTGGCCCCCGGCGAGAGGCCCTTCTGGCCCCGCCAACGCTCGGTTAAGCAGTCAATGCTCCCGGAGCAAACTGCGATAGGTCCGTACTAAAAAAAAAAAAAAAAAAAAAAACAAAAAAAAAAAATCATGCGGGTTATTGATAGTTTGGCTGTTAGTGCGTTAAAGTTCACAAAGAAATAAGTGATATTAAAACCCACGTACGACATTGTTTATCATATGAGTTTCAATCTGGGCATTCTGCTGCAGAAGCTACACGTAATATAAGTCAAAGGATAGCTCACGATGCAGTCTCCGAAGCAACAGCAAAGCGCTGGTTCCAACGGTTCCGCAATAGTGATTTTTCCTTAACCGATCAACCAAGGTCTGGGCGCCCCGTGGAAATAGATATAGATAAATTAAAACTATTAATCGAAGAAGATCCTCGAAGAACTACACGCGATTTGGCTGTTCAGCTCGAGTGCTCTCATGGCACATAGAAAATCATTTACATGGGTTGGGAAAGACTTACAAATATAGTGTTTGGGTACCCCATCAATTAAGTAAAGATCAGCTGACCTACCGAGCTGAGATTTGTGTACAACTTTTATCTTTCCGCCGCACATTTAATTGGTTAGATCATCTTGTCACTGGAGATGAAAAGTGGGTTCTCTATGTTAATCACACACGCAAGCGCCAGTGGCTGGGATGTAAAGAACAGGGAAAACCAACGTCAAAAGGTGATCTTCATCCTCGCAAGGCTTTCTGTCTGGTGGGATATACATGGAGTAATAAGCTGGGAATTCCTTCCTACTAATACTACGATTACAGCAACAGGTATATTGTGATCAACTCGAAAAACTGAAGCTTGACATCCATCGCAAACGTCCACAACACGACAAAATATTTTTCCTGCACGACAATGCCCGGCCGCATATTGCTAAGAGTACCAGGCTAAAACTATTGGAGCTTAATTAGAAAATAATACCCCACCCTCCATATTCGCCGGACTTAGCACCAACTGATTTCAGCTTGTTCCGATCACTTAGTAATAATTTACGGGAAGAAAGCTTTGACGATGAACTACACTTGAAACAATACATAGACGACTTCATCAATTCAAAACCAACGAAGTTCTATGCGGACGCCATTCACTCTTTGCCAGATCGATGGCGAATGGTAGTAGAAAACGACGGTGAATATATTATTAATGATTAACAATTATTCATTTAATAAATAAATACAATTAATAAAATAGTTGTATGTCACTCATTACTTATTAGCCAACCCAATAAAATGATACTTTAATAAATAGGAACTAAATCGTTCGTCATCATCACCAAAGTCCTCCTGGTTCCCGACAGCTCTTGTATCCAAATATTAAACCATCTGGGAATTGCAAAACACACTATCAATTGGCATCAGTTTCATTTTGTTCAACAACTTTCTTTGCGTTATTTCCGTTGTCGAGCAAATTTTTCAAACATAAGAAGAAAAGGATTAACAATTTGCTTCAAAATGATTCAAATTTCGAATGATAATGTGTTATTAGTGTGGAGACCCATCTAACCGCAAATGTATTCAATTGCCATAGTAAGTTATGAGTTTACTGAAAACAAAGTAAGAGACATTCGGTTTTGCGAATGTATTTAAGCAACTCTTGCTTCAAATTACTTTCTCATATCTATTTGGATTTTAGATACACTATTCAACAAAGATTCAGACATTGCTCCACAGCGTCCACACACTCTCTATTTGTAGTTGAACAAAGAATTCGTGCAATCTAACAGTAGAAATATTATTAAAACATCGCAATACCATGAAAAATTACGACAAACGAATGGAATGGAAAATTACGACAAAACAATGAACATGCGAACAAGTCAAATCATATACTTGACATTGGCTAAATGCACAAACCGTGCGAAGCTAAAAGGAAAAAAAAAATCAAATCGTTCAATGAACGAACGGTCAGATATTGAAGCAAATTGGCCGGGTTGAATTAGAGCCAATATAACCAAATTGACAGTTCATCTTGTGAAAATGCCAAAAAAGTAAAACAAAGAGTAAACCATTTATCTCTTTCCCAGTAAACCATTTATTTTTCTTTTCTTTCGTACCATAAGATAGAACGAGATAAAGGTAGTTACAGAATTCTATTTTTAGCCCTCCTTCTATGCTTTAGTTATTATCTAAGACCTAGCCTATAACCACGGAACAGAAAAAACAGTGGAAGTGCCCTCAAACTTCCTTAATACTGGATTTAGGGTCGCCAAACTAACACATTTGCAATACCCAAAAAAAAAACGATTATATAATTGGCTACAAACTATAAATGCAACTTTGGCGAAAAGCTTATTTATTGTTGTTCAAAATTAAGTTTTATTACAACTCATGGAGGTTGTTTTTTTTTACATGTCAAAATACATAAAGACCATTTTTCCATCTAACAATCAAATTCGAGCAATTAACGAGTTCAGCTACTCAACACTAGAGGGCGCTGTAACCAAATTACTCTATTTAGCACGCCATTTAAAATAGATTAAATTTAGATTAGAGCCTTTGAAATAGATGTCATATTCGCATGCACCTGTTATCTATTTTCTACTCGGTGATGAGGACAAGATATGTCGATGTTTGTAAATACAATGAGTAATGTACAGACGCCAGCACATCAAGCTACTACAATCTGTCAGATTTCTTTAACAGATTTTCGACTTTATTGCTAAAGCATTAGATTCAAGATTGATTGGGAAAATCTGACAGTTTCGGGTAGGTTGACCTGCTGGCGTCTGTACAATGTGGGGTTGTTTCCCGGAAGCTTCGGCGCAAGAGGGCTCTATGAGTTTTTTAGGCGCGTCGCCCACACGAGCTAGAGTCGCGGCGCAGGCGTACGGTGCAGGGGTGGGGGAGGGAGGGTGCAGTGGGTTTCCACGCTACCCCCCGCACGCCCGCGCCGTGACGTCGCCTCGTCTCTAGCTTGTGTGGGCGACGCGTCTAACATGTCAAAACGTTTTGATAAAAATGTGTGCATTGTGTGGACGATTTTGAAGTATTTGCGTGTTTCTGCCTGAAGGAGAAGTTGAAAAAAGGGGTATATCGCAACATGGAAGGAAAGCCAAACTTGTCGTAAGGTACATTATATTTAACATTGTATAGACTTTTAGCCTTATTCCGGACAATACAGCGTGAAATTTTAATGGTTGTTTTCCCGAAGCGAAATGATTTTTTCTTGACAGTACAATCGATTTATAAAAAAATAAACATAAAGTATTAAAAAATGGCAGATTTACATTTGTGAAAAACAAAACTCTAACGCGATCTCGAACCAATAGTATAGCTACAGCGCAAACGGACGACTGCGCGTGGCTTTGAGCCTTGCGCTACCTACAGCTGATATGATACTACGTACTCTTTTGCTATTTTATATAACTGAGCACTTTCCAGACGTAATATTGGCTTACGTGAAACCTTGCTGCAGCCAGACGCGTACTTTGACGAGGATTCCTTTCGAAGTACACGATGATCTCTTGGTCGAGCTCTGGCGAATGGACGGCCGATCGACCTCTGCCCTGTGCATGTGCTGGTCTCTTGAACTGCCCATGATCGAGTAGCCGCTGTGTCGCCGCTACGATCGTCCGGGCCTGTGGGACTTGGGGGTTCATAATCCCGCGAAAACGGAGCGACTCCAGGTGATGCGGCTCCGCGTAAAGTCTCCGGGCAGCGTGGGAGTTATAATTAGGCCTAGCGTACAGTTGCTCCATAGCGACGTACTCCAAATTTGAAAAACTGTAATGGCGATCCATTTTTATAAATTACGATAACGCACTGGCACTGCGCGTGCGACGCGCGGCGGTCGCGGGGACGCGGAACAACTGAGTGAGAGAGCCGGGCCGGCTCGGCCGGCGCGTCTACGGGGGGCACGCGGCGAGCTCTTGCGGGCTAGATTATGCCGTATCACTTCGGGCGACAGTTTATTTTGCTCTAAACATTTACGAATCGCTCATCACTTTGTACCGCGCCGCCGCGTGCTATCTTCAAAGATGGTAGGTAGCGGACGGGCGCACGTGAGTTACTATTGATTCTCACGCTTTCGAGTTGAGATCATATTTTTATAATTATTTGAAAAAAAAAAAAACATTTTTATTTTTTAAATTTAACTCCATGAATTGGTAGCTCTACTGATTACAAATCGTTCTGCCGCAGGAAAACAACCATTAAAATTTCACGCTGCATTATGGTTTTATAAGTTATAAAATAAACTTAGAGCTAAGTTTATTTTCTTTTTAATGATACTAATGATAAACAAGATGTAAAGTTACTTGTTACAAAATGTATGGTTATTTGAAAAGAAACCATTGTTTTCTTCACAGGTATTGCAGGAAAGCGAGAGAATAGATGTTACACATAAAAAAAGACGTGTACGACGTGACGTTATAATGTATGAGAGTGTATGGTACGTACGCGATCTCGTACTTATAATCTTACGCGAGGTACGCTAGTCAATTTGAATCTCAGTAAATACATGCACTAAATATTTTATTTTTCGAGACTTGTACTAAGTGGACCTAGTAAGATAATGACTTAGTATCGCACACCTCATTACCAAATACTTCAAGTAAAAAAATGTGGTAACACTGCAATAAAAATTTCCATGTGAGGGACAGATGGCACTTTCACAATAAAAAAAAAAAGTTCCAAGTTGTTTGATCGCATGGAGGCGACATGTGCCACGCCTCCAAGCTACGAATAATAAATGTCGAGAAATGTAACTCAAGCTCGAAAATGGCACCACGCAAACTGTACCACAATTATTAACATACAAGATTACTGATTGTTCACAATACTGTTATCAACACGGTCACTCGACATCTGCGTCGCTGTGCTCCGAGCAGTCTTCTGGTAAGAATGTGTCGTCGTTATTATAATCTCGTCTGGTCGGCCGGAACCGCCTGTTTCGAGGGCGGGGTGGCACTGTTGGACTAGTTCCCACCTGAATGGATTGATAAATAATATTAGAGGTGATTGGATTCGTCAATAAAATATTGTATCGATAAATCTCAAATTTACGTTTTGAGTATTCCTTCCTCATTTAGCATTATAATTTCTATTCAAACGCAAGAAGAAAGTAAGTATGTTCATCAAGCCAAGACACTAATCAACAGTTTGTTTCTCAAGCCTGGTTGGGACTATGTTAGTAATTTTGTCAAGTGGCGAGTAACATTATATTAACTCACCATAAATCGTTCGCACTACGTTTGAGTACATTACACAAGTTTTGTGGTAATTTGCAAGATGAACAGTCTGCAACGCAATAAAATGAATAAGCTGATGAAGCTTATGGTAATGGCTATTTTTAAAAACTAAATTTTCCAAATATATATACAGACGCCAGCATATCAAGCTATGCGTTCTGTCAAATTTCTTTAATAGATTTTCAATTGTATCGCTAAACAGGACAATTTTTTATCAGTAGCCAAATTTTCAAAGGGTGTTCTACCCATGAATATGAACAACTTTCACTATGGCACCAACTCTGAAATCACCAAAAAAATCAACATTCATAAAAAATTCAATACCTACTCGACCAAAATGTATGAAACAGCAGTTTTTTTTTTTTTCGTGATTTCAGAGTTGGTCCCATAGTGAAAGTTGTTCATATTTATGGGTAGAACAGCCTGTGAAAATTTGGCTACTGATAAAAAATTGCCCTGTATACAGGGTGACTCAGAAGACCTCTTTTGATCCAGCGGCCCCATATTCTGTTGTGCATTATTAATCATTAGATGAAGTCCCCAACAATGTTCATTAAAGTTTTTGAATGCTTTCGACATGTCAAAATTTTCTTCATAT
Organism: Dicycla oo; assembly: GCA_948252095.1. Taxonomy (NCBI): domain Eukaryota; kingdom Metazoa; phylum Arthropoda; class Insecta; order Lepidoptera; family Noctuidae; genus Dicycla; species Dicycla oo. The sequence goes on along the minus strand of OX411710.1, from coordinate 7,032,669 downwards.
TTTTGATGGAGTCAACCCTAAATTTGGTTGACCTCTATTCTCTCTTCTTTGATATAGGGATGAATGCGTCAGATAAGACACTTAACACATAATAGTAAAAAGCCTATAATTTTCTTGCATCAGAGAGGCAAGTTGATTTTTTTTTTCAAGATTTAATTAAGTCTTGAATACCAGTATGACATGCGAAATACCTACGCAGAGTAGAAGTAGACGTAGCTACATACATCTGCATAAAACTGCAGTTTAAACCCAACTACAAGGTTTTTATAAAATACAAATACCTAGTAAAAAGTTTAATAAAAAAAATATTAGCTCCCTATGAAAATTAATTCCATTTGTTTAACAGGTATCTATCCTCAAAAGTAAGATATCGAACGACCTAACTGTTTTCGTTACTCTTTGGTGAAATACATTTTTATAAGAATTAATTGCAGTTTTAATCCTCCGATTGGTAGAAATGCCACCAATATCTTGCAATTTCCTACACTATACTGCACGCCCATTGCTTCCGGCTTTCTTATTGGATATCGGCATCGGTTGAAGAATGCTTCAAATCCGAAAGATTTTTTAAACTGAAATGATTTTGAATGTTATTTAATCATAAAAATAAGATTCAAAATCATTTCAGCTTACAAAAATCTTTTGGCGTGCCGCCGTGCCGCCGCGCGCGGCCTTTGAGCTCGCCGCCACCTCGGAAAGAAAATCACTAAAAGATTCCGTACATGTGTAATAATAACGCGATTCTATTCTAAGACCGGGCAATCTTTTTGGGGTTTTTGGATACTGTATTCGATTATTTTGGAATTAGATTTGTTTCATAATTATGGCAATGTATTTTATTTCTTTATCATTTAAAAAATACAGAAAATAGGTAAACCACTAAGATTTGTAATTAATGCTACAAATACTAGTCAACCTCGATAATACAATTTTAACTGGCCGCTTATCACATCATGGGACAGAAATACCGTAAGCAAAATGTAGGTGCACTGCTATCACTAGGTACAATATTTTATTTTAAAAATAGTACCTATTTATTATCGGAATTCACTTAATATCTTATTGATCCCAGAAAATTGTGTACATTTTTATTATTGTAGGCTAGTTAAGTAATTAGGCATTTATTTCGCTAGTTCACTTCATTCTTTCGAGCTGGATGCATGTCGTCTAGTTTCGCGTTGGATTGCAGTGAATTTTGCGAGGAATCATGACCGAATATGGGAACAATGAATATTATGACATGATAATGTGTGTAGGTGCGACTGACGGTAATCTTGCAGCAGCAAGACAACTGTCTAAGTTCTGTGTACCTTTTGTGTTTGTTGTCCTTATTGTGAATAATATGTTCATGTGCTAAAACTATGAGTGTACTTACGTGTACCTAGGTGTGTAAAGCTGCGCAGGATTTGAAAAGGAAAATGGTATGTACAAACTTAATAATTACCGTACTGATCATTTCACTCGCGCGATGAGGCAACAGCTTGCCAGGTCAAAGGACGCGACAATACCTACATACCTACCTACGGCCTGCGGTCATTGATTTACTTGGCTCCGCCTATCTAGGGTTGCTACGACATAGCAAAATTAAAATATTATTTGTATTTTGTAAGAGAAAACCGAAATTATTTAAAGTTGAGATATGACCATGGCGACCTTCCAGAATAACTAATAGTGTATTAAACAATACACTGTTTTCGGTATAACAGGGGTATTTTGAATCACACTGTATACAGATGCAATGCCTGAGGTATTTTCTACCAGTCAACCTTAGATGAGCTTCATTTGTTTGTTTTTATAACGTGGGGAAACATTCCACAAGCACTCATGTTCTACATGTTATGTTATGGGGGGTTTGGTTTCCGCACTTAGTCATTCATTTGGATCATTTTGCGTGAGCCATAGCGGCCGTCAGTAAATTATTCCAACCAGCCCACCTTCCTCCAGAAGTTGATTACGTCTCCAGCAGGCTTAGCACGAGAACCGTAGAGAAGTATTGTCGACGGAAGAGTAGACAATGACGTTACCGTGTAGACAGTACGACGGCAACAAAGTAGAAAGAGTCAACTGCAGTTTTACGAAATTCACATTTTTTCATAATTCGACTCGGAATTCTTTGTTTTTTCACAGAATTGTTGTTTCTGTTTAATTATTTTTACAAATATTAAGTCACGCATATAAATACAACTGCGGATGCGAGCCAGTAGCGCCGGAGTAGATGCGATTCTCAACGTGTTTTATGTGTAATATATGGATTTTTTCACTTTTTGTATGGAAAATATGAAAAATTATTACCTACATGGAGAGTTTTACGGGGTTATGGATTTTGTAAAGGGGAGGCAAGATATAAGCAAAAGAAGAGAGAAAAAAAAAGATTTTGTAGATAACCGTATACACTTTCCGGCCGTCGAGTAGAAAGTTTTCTACTGTCTTTAGCATGGCGATTACAAAATCAAATTGTCTTCACTACCATAGACAACTTTCTTCCGAAATAGTATACATAAAAGAGGACCTAGACATAGATCGCTAGAAGCGAAAGACAAAATGACAGACAAATTGTAGAAGGATTTCTACGGTGCGATGTCAAAAACGCAGAAACGAAATGTCATTTTGTATAGGAAAGGTAGACAACCTTTTCTATACAAAATGACATTTCGTTTTTCTTTATTTTTCTTCGTAGAGATAGACAAGTTGTCATGCTAAGCCCACTGTCCCCAGGTTTTTGTACTAAAACTGAGCGCCGTTGTCTACTCTTCGTAGAGATAGACAAGTGGTCATGCTAAGCCCACTGGTCTGTTGAGAACATCTGAGAAAGATCTGGGTGACCTGAGGGTTTCTGTTCTAATCTGGGTGACGCCTGTGCATTCAAAGAGCAAATGTGCAACGGTTTCCTCAGCCTCCATGCACGCTTTGCACAGAGGACTGTCCGTTATGCCTATTATGTGGCAATGTTTATTTAGTGAGCAGTGCCCCATGATGGTTCCCGTCATCAGGCGCAGACTGTTCCTGTCCAGGCGTAATAAGCGTCTAGTTAGCCGTCCATCTAAGGATGGCATGGCTTCCTTGGATTGCCTGCAGCCTGGTGTCGAGTTCCACCAGCTATCCGCTTGTGGGTATATTCTTGTAGCGATCTACGTAGTTCATTGAAGGGAATTGGCACTATAGGTTTGGGACCACAGGCTGACGTGCCGGATGCTCTCTTTGCTAGTTCATCAGCTGCGTCGTTACCTAGAGATCCGCTGTGTGCTTTTATCCATTGCAATGTGATTGTGTTGCGGTTAGATACTGCAACACGTTCCAGTGCTTTGTGACTTTCTAGTGCGAACCTCAAGGTAAAATATTCTTTCCCCAAGGATTGGAGAACCGAGGCGCTGTCAGAGAATATGCGTATCTGAGTGTCCATTAATTTCCTGGCTTCTATGGCGTGAACTGCTAGTATAATGCCCACACATTCCGCCTGGTAGACGGTGTTATATCGACGGTCCCTATTAACATTGTCGGTTCTGCAGGGAGACTACTGTTTAGTCCCTACTGAACAGTGGTCTTTTTCGCAGAACTGACATTGTTAATATCATAAAGATTCATTTTTATCGTTAGGGCAAACTTTGAACTGCCCTCAGTTCAAAGTCTGAATTGACAGTGAAGAATTTATTTTTAATTGTAATTTGATTTATGTAAAAAAGTGAATATTGGTAAAAATGTATATCCGACATTGTTAATAGGGACGGTCGATATTTATGGTAAGGTCATGTGAGAAGACTCTGACTCCGGTTCCGGAGTTGGTTTTTGATCCGTCAGTGTACACTCTCATCTCCTTTTGGTCTTGAGTAGTCACATTGTTCTTTTGTGAGTACTATATTATAATGCTTTTGAAAGATGCGCAATTTCGGGGTTTTATCGCAGGGTGCTGCCATCGTTGGTTGTCGTTTGATCGCATCTTCCCTTATGCGAGTGTGCTTTACTCTGGAGTCTCTGTTCAATGTTCCTGATAAATTGAGCCTAAAGGCAGCCAGCCCGCCTCCTGTCTCACGATGAGGTGTAGAGGAGGGCGGCAATCCTAGCAGTGCCTGTCGGCAGTGGGTGTAGTTCTCATACCGCTAGTGATTGCTACACAAGCAAATCATTGCAGTTTTTCTAGTTCTCTTTGGGCTGTGTCAAGTCTGTCCTGGGCCACCAGACTAGCGAGCTATATATAATAATTGGTCGGATGACTGTGGTGTTCTTGGCCAGTGATCTTGGGGGTAATCCCCCAATTTCTGCCGAGTAGCCGTTTACACTGCCACAGGGATATGCTGGCTTTTGTCGTGTTGATATGTTTTGCCCAATTCAGCTGTTTGTCCAAAAATGTAGTTTCAAAGAATCACGGTAGTTGTTGTGTGGTCAATTTCCTCTTTTTTGTATAGAGAATCAGTTCGGTCTTTGTGGGGTTTACTGATAGTTGGTGTTTATTGCACCAATCCTCTACTATTTTCAGGGCTTGGCGTATGAGGTTGCATAGGGTGTTTTGGTGGGCATGTTCTTAGCTCAAACAACATTTTTGCAGCAGCTAATGAACTCTCAACATGTCAGACTTATTTAGCCGATCAGCCAGTGAGCAGTGACACATGGTGGGGAGCTCTATTCGACCGAAACAATAGATCAAAATGGATCGACTCGACTAAATCACTTACTAAACTATTCGACTAAATTTTTATTGTTCATGCGTCATATTAACTGAATTACTCGCCACTTGACTATATTACTAACATAGTCCGAACCAGGCTTTGAGCATCGCCGACGACGTTCCAACCGGTGCACGGTAGTCCGTTGGAACGTCGTCGGCGATGCTTGGCGATGCTCGGTTTTACACAAGCAATGGTGAGTGGTCCACTGCTTTTGTAAAATGGAGATCATAAAGTATTAGGTATCAATAACTCGCCTGTTTGTAAAGTTTGTAAGGTCCAACGCCATCAATGAATGTATCTCTGAAGGCTTTGTGTAACGGCTTCGTTTTGAACAACGCGCACTGGTCTTTAAGTACATCCGCTGCGCCCTCGGGAAGGTCTGAAAACACCAAACGATCAGTTTATTATACGAAATGAACTTATTTGACTGCCTCGTTGGTCTAGTGGGCGACTGCTGAGTATTGTAGCGCACTGGGTTCGGTTCCCAGTTTGGGTAATAGGCAAGTCAGTACAACATAGAACTTTCACTGTTACTGGTGAAATGTTGGTTCTGTGGTGTACTGTTCTACCACCCTTCAATATACACGGTCTGGCCATAAATACTGTTACAATTAAAAATAAGAAAGATATTACATTTGAATTTGGAATCTGTCATTTTTATACGATTGTTCATTGAGTTTTCTAATTTTGGCGCCAATACATTGTACAATATTTTGCGATATTAAAATGGAGTGAGGTGATAAAGAGAACCGAATCGCTGTGATTGCATTACACAAAGTTGGTATGGAGTAAATGCAATTTTTAAAACTCTCCATACGCTTGGTATTAGTCAAATGTTTGTGTACCGGGCTATTAATAGGTACAATGAGACCTCCTCTGTTTGTGACAGAAAAAGATCTGGCCGTCCACGTAGCGTTCGTACGAAAAAGGTGGTCAAAGCAGTAAGGGAAAGAATTCGAAGAAATCCTGTCCGAAAGCAAAAGATTTTATCTCGGGAGATGAAGATAGCACCCAGAACCATGTCGCGTATTTTAAAAGATGACTTAGGACTAAGAAGACTAGGTAATTATTGCAATGATCTACACACAGGGTGTATCAGAAAGGTGTGTTGAAAGGACATCGTAGTAAATCGCCCCAGAACCAACAAACATCTGACATGAGGTATATAATCATTATAAATATAGTTTACTAGACTAATTGCGAATATCTGTATGAAACGCACATTCTGCGCTCCATAAAGAACCATTAAAAGAGGTGTAACGAATAACAACAAAAATGCCGCCATCTTCGACTATATAATAGTTTTGACTTGACAGTTTTATTTGTGATGCCCAATCTTTCATTTCACACACATCGAGAGCGAGATTACTTGCGTTGGCCAACTGTTCACGGATGTCATACGCACGATTCAATCTTCTCTAGGGTATGATGAAGCTTCTGTAGTGACTTGTGCGATGTTTTTATTGGTACCATACACCTCAGGTGCGAAAAGAATTCAACAACCAAACCGATTTTCCTAGCCCTTTGCACCCGACGGTATACGATAGTGCGGGTAGCTTAAATAAAATCTTAAGACCGAGCGGATTTATTTTTCGAACGCAACCGACGACGACCGATCGAAAATTCTGGATTTTTGTTTGCATTTTTTTTAATTTCTTTAGACTCCTCGAAATCTTGTCAATTAACTTTTTTTTAAATATTGGAACTTTTTTTTCGGGTGTAAAGGGATATCCTAATCCATCCATCCTTAATAAATAATTAATGATATTTTTCTGCATTGTAATATTTCAAATAGAATAACACGCCGATTTGTTTTAAAATATATTGATACTGATGTAATGTTGTATGGGCATCCCTAATCCTTGTCATGTCTATCAACTCAACCACAGATTAACTAATAGTTGATTTGATTTGCGCAAAGGTACAATGCGCTAACGGAACAAATAATTCACTCCATAGGAAAATATACACACCTAACGCTATAACTACCTACAAACATATTACATTACCTGTATATTATAAACATAATTAAGTTCAACAACAGAAATTTCAAATCTAGTAAATCTAGAAACTGAAAATATTTGTCAGTCGCCCATTTAAAAAGATGTACGTACCTACAGTTACAGTTTCTTAGATGAGCTGCTGGTTCACAAAAAAAAAAACGATATTTTTGATAATTGTAAATTATTGTTTATAATAACAATAATAATGTTGATGACGATGTTGATTGTTGATCTAAAATAAATAAATAAATTAATTAATATTGTTTACTTGAGACAACCCTAGCTGTTGCGACAATGCGTACACGTTATCGGCATTTACCACGAGATCGAAGGCGTCGTCCTACTGTATCTTTTTATACTGTGGTATAACCGAGGTATTTGAAGAAGTTCAGAGAAATATTAGGTGGTAGTTAGTTGAAATTTATAAATTACGCTTGCTTTTTTAAAAACGCATTTACGAGTGCCAAATAATTACTTTTTTAAACATAAGTATGTTTATTAAATTAAATGCTTTGCACTCTTAAAGTGTTTTTTCTACGAATTGAAGATAAATGTGTAAGATAAATGCGTAATAAATTAACATAAGTGAAAATTTTTACTTATTGTTAATTATATTTATTGTTCAGAATCGTATCTTGGACATCTACCTACAATTCGTATTATTTTTTTTTTTTTAAGAAATATCGCATTACTGGGCCACTGGGTCACCGAGGCTCTCGCAGATGATGTAGATGTTGAGAGGGAACGCAGGGCATTGTCAGTCAGAGCTAATATGCTGGCCCGTAGGTTTGCACGCTGTACTGCACAGATAAAAATAACTTTATTCAAGGCTTATTGTCAGTCTTTTTATACGTGCAGCCTATGGGTGAAGCATACGCAGAGGACTTACAATGCCCTGCGTGTCCAGTACAATAATGCATTCAGGATGTTGATGGGGTTGCCACGCTTTTGTAGCGCAAAACATCGCAAAAGAACAGCGTCTCTGATGCGTCGCATACGGGGCAGCCCCAACAGCTTCCTGCAGCTTATTGCAGGGAGAATGGACATGGAGTGCTCTCTAATGGAGCATTGGACGGAACTGCATGTACGTACAGTGCGGCCCTGATCCAATGTTTCCATTGTTATTTTATTTTATTTTGTTGGTGTCGTGTGTAATCTTGTTGTTATTGTTATTTCTAAATTGTAATTCTATATGGATCATGACGTGGTCTGAAATAAAGATTATTATTATTATTATTATATTATTACTTTTGTTTTAAAAAGTAATTATTTGACTACCCATTCGTAAATATTTTATTTCTTTGCTACAGACGTACCACTATTTATATTATAATAACAAACAATAATACAAAAGAATCAACAAGAAAAACGTAAGCGCGTGGCAACCAACTGGATTTTGTTCGCCCGAGTGAACACGAGCCGTAGGCACCGATTAATAAAGATGGGACACTCCGCAAAATCATTTAAATAAAAAGCGACTCTTGCTACGACACAATAAAGTGCAATTCACACAACGTTAAGCGTTGTTAAGCGTTACGCCTACGCCTACAGTTATATTCACCTACAAGTTGCCTCTCTTTCTATCGCGGTTAGGGTTGTCCTTTTTTACGACGCGGCGCGTGAATGAGTATCGAACTGACCGTGCGTGTGTGACTGCACATAAGTATGAAAAACTACGCCAGCTACGTGAGCTAAGCTAAACTAACTTAGCTTAGTTTTTGGTCTGCAACCCGCTTTAGCATCGTGACCTCCCCTACTATTATTAAACTTTGCCTTCGTGGGCATATATTATATAGTTATAATTTGATTTTTTTACTTATAATTTGTTGTTGCTTCTGAGGCAAAATATGCATGGATGCAGAGCAATCTCCAAAAAGGGTGTGGTACAGACCCTTAAATTTGGCCACACCTGATACATGCTGTATACACACTACCATCCAAAAGTTTGGAAGCACATCTGTTTTTACACAAAATAAAAGATTTCCGATAATATGCGGTTAAAATTAGCAATAAAATCACGTTTTACGACTTTTTACGATAGCTTACACAAAAACAAAAGGATTATCATACCACATTCATCAAGTTTTAACACTTGAATTTAACAAAACACGTGTTTTATGACTTAAACCTTCGGGTACTTTATTTTATGCAATGGTAAGGTTTTGTAGAAAATATTTGGTGGTTTTAACTTGTTTAGTCCCCATTTAGTCGCATTTGAGCATTGGCATGCGAGAGTTGTGAAATTAACATAGTCGTATTCGAAAGATTTCGACTACTGCTTTTCCCGTATTTTTTTTTCGTAACAGCGATGCGCTATTTGTACTCTACGTGAGGAAGGATACAGTGAACGTCAAATAGCAGAAAGGCTCGAAATTTCATGTAAAGGTGTCCTCTACACTCTTGCTAGAAAACAAGAAACTGGGAAAAATGAAAACAGAAAAAGATCTGGTAGGCCCAAATCTACAACAAATCAAAAGGATAACTTCATGAGAGTTCTCTCAAACGGAATCGATGCTTAACTGCGCCACACATTACCGCAGCTCTGAATTATACGCGAGTAACACCCATTTAAATAACAACTGTTAAAAGACGTCTACTGTCTGCGGGATTACGAGACCAAAAAAAAACCAATTGACAAAAAGACCAAAAACAATTCGACATAGGGTAAAACTTGGTAATACGCCCTAAGTGACAAAACGCCTCACCGCTCTAGCACTCACACTAAAAAAGCCATGCCGCTCGTAACTAGACGCGCGGGGAGCCACTAGTAGCCGGACAACATGGCCGACGTGTGTACGTAGTTTGCGATGTCTGCTTGAAAAATATTGCAAGATCTGGTTTTATTGGCGTGAAACAATTTGTGGTGAGTTTCCAAGAAATTCATATATATTGATACAAGATTTTGTGTTAAAATGACCCATACTATCGTAAAATAGATAAAATTACCTTTCTCTTTTTATTTTGTCGAAAGTTATATCCTTGAATCTTGTGTTTTAATCTCAGTGGGGCATATTGAAAATCGAATTTGACAATAAGCCCCAAAGCTAGTTGGTTAAAACGCCCCAATATTTGAACTGTGGTAAAGTGCTCGTTGCGTGTTATTATTACAGATAATGTCTCGGAAGTATAAAAGAACAAAATACGAGCAACATGGAGTGCAGACGACTTAGAAAAAGCCGTGCGTAGTGTAGGTACTAACCAAAGTAATGGGTATTAATGAGGCATCCAGAAATTTCAGCATTCCGTCTCGAACCCTAAGGAGACACATTTTATCAGAGACATCAAAGGGCCGTCTAGGACTTAATCCAGTATTTTCTGAAGAATGTGAAAAAGCTGGTTGCCCATATAAAGAAATTGGAAAAAGTTGGATTTGCCCCTGACAGAAAATATGTAAAGAAATGGCATTTCAACTAGCTAAGAAACTCAATATTATATTATAATACTGACTGTAGTTTACCTATTATTTTGTTTTCTTTATAATAATATATTTAGTGATATAAGTACGAATTAAGTTTAATTTAAAAAGTTTATTTAAAAAGTCTGATTTGATAAAGATATCGACTAACTGCCTCATATTATTTTAAGTTAGATTTACGAGTTATTTTTTGCCAAAACAATTGTTAATATCGTTTAATATATACAAACATATATAATTAATACACTGGGGCATTCTATAATAAGAGTGAGTCGTATTAACCAACGACTACATTACAAAACGCCCCACCGTAGATTAAAAATAATATGTAAATATTATTGTATCCGTAGTTCCTATTAAGTTTACCTCTTGTGCCATTATGGTCAAAGGACTAAATATTGTTCGCAAATAAAAAAAATGATTATATCTTGTGAGATTCTTTTTTTATTACAATGTAAAAAAAAGTAAGGCGTATTACCAAGTCTTACCCTAAGGAAAATAGACTATAATGGGCAAATGCGCATAAAAACTGGACAATAGCTCAATGGGAAAATATCCTTTGGAGTGATGAATCTAAGTTGCAGATTTTCGGATCCAATAGACGTGTGTTCGTACGCCGGTCAAAAGAAGAGAGGGCTTCAGAAGCATGTAGAGTGCCTACTAAACATGGAGGTGGTAATGTCATGGTTTGGGGATGTTTTGGCAACAGTAAACCCGGAAATCTGGTGAATATAACAGGAAAACTAAACAAGGAAGGCTGTTTGAAAATTCTTTAGGATTCTGCTATACCCAGAGTGAACTGAATCTCACTGGTCCTGGATTCATTTTTCAACAGGATAACAACCCTAAGAATTCGTCTAGACTGTGCCAAAACTTCTTGAATAAGAAAAAACCGATCAAGTGCGTGTCGGACCACGCACAATGAAGGGTTCCGTAGTTGGGATGAATTTATCCCAAGAACAATCTTAAATTTGTAGTTGAAAAACATGTTTTCCATACATTCCAACTACAAATGTTCATAGTTAAACGAAAAGGATCCAACCCACATTAGGTGTAATGTGGGTTGGATCCTTTTCGTAACTATGGACAAATGTAAGTTTGTATGCACAATATTGAGAGATTTACCATATTATTTTAAGACCATAGACTTCTTATAGGTTTTCCTGTAATCTATAGCTATAGAATTATTTTCCGTATTTTTTTCAAAATTTTAAGGTCAGTAGTTTCGGAGATAAAGGGGCGGAATAGTCAATTTTCGTCTATTTTCTTAAATAACTTTAAAACAGTTTATTTTAAAATTATCAAAAAAAATATTTTTGAGACCCTCACAGTAAGCCCTTTTATTTGATATATCGCATGGTACAGTTTGCATTTTGTTTTTTAATTTTCTTATTTGCCCCCCAAAATTGACCCTCATATTCAAAATTCATTTTACATTACACATCTGTGTTTGGGTCACAGAAATATATACGTATACCAAATTTCAATTTAATTGGTGCATTAGATTTGGAGCAAATTGGCTGTGACAGACGGACAGACAGACAGACAGACACATGAGTGATCCTATAAGGGTTCCAATTTTTCCTTTTGTAGTATGGAACCCTAAAAAGAAGAAAATATTTTAAAAATCATGCAATGGCCATCTCAATCACCAGATCTTTCTCTTATTGAACTTGTTTGTGATGAACTCGATAGAAGGGTGAAAAATCAATCTCCTATGAGCTCGGAACATTTGTGGCAACTATGAGAGAGCGAATGGAAAAAGTTAGATATAGAGTTAGTTTATTAAGAAACTAACTAATAGAATGCCTAGAACATGCGAGCAGATAATAATAGAAAAGGGTGGACACTCCGATAAAGCTAAAATTAAAGTTTCTTCTCCATATTGTATGTATTTTTTTTTTTTTTTGTTTAAGATAGTTCTTGTTTAATTTTTTATTTTATATCAATAAAAAATAATTTAGATAGCATTGTTTTGATTTATTTGATTTTACCTTGCTGCTTCCAAACTTTTTGATAGTAGTGTATTTTCAAATTGATGGATTGATCTCACCTTTTTCTTTAAAAGTGAACTGCTTGGGCCTTATGTCATAGATCCGGTAGTCCAACATGAGCACTGTGTCAAATGGCTCTCCATCCTCATCCATATCACTCTGAGTCACAAATGACACCTCCATGTGAGAACCATCTAGGATCTTGAACAGCTGAGCTTCTACATTCAACATTTTCTGTGAACAACAATTATCTTGTTAGTCTATGACGGAGGCTGCTGTAGCTGACGCCCATGCAAAATAAAAATGTAATGCTTTGGCCTTGCTCAAAATTTTGTGAGTTGTATTTTTGTCACATGCTCAACTCCCAGTATGTGTGAAACCCTCTTACTTTATGTCAGATAATAAATGTTTACTTACTTTCAAAGCTTCAAACTGTTCAAGCCTGCTGTAATATGCCACAAGAGCTTTCCTGATGGCACGAAGACATTCTGGCAGCATGATGTTATCAAAGTCATTCATCACAGCATCTAGATTGAATCCCAATGGGAGTGATGATTTGGACACTTTATTTACACCTGCAATGTTAATTAGAATGATGACTTAATAGTCTGCTTCAGCAGCAAGCCCACTGTTGGCTTCATAGATGACCAAACATTGACATTATCTGTTGCCAATACATGGCTTCTGGAGTAGTAAAATTGGCTGGCAAAAAAGCAATCAGAAACTGCAATACCAATATTGAAGAAACCAATTTCCCAAATAAATTTACAAAGTTAGCTTTTTGATTTCCAAAAAATAAAACAGGCAACTTTTTTCTAATTGTCTTGATATTGGCACAACTTTATGAGCATGGTGCACGTGACATACATGTAAGTATTGCTACTTGATGGGGCTATTTTAATGCACCCATGGTTGGTCACACCTTAACACCTATATTATCAATTTGCACACACCATTTTTGAGCTCAATCCTGAGCCCATGTTTGACCTCAAACTCGGTGGCATGCTGCATGTGATAGACAATGCAGCAGTGATCCTCTACCACATACGACTGCACCTCAATGCCAGTCAGTACTGACATAAGCTCCAGATCCTTCTTCAAGGTGTCCACTGCATTTGTTATTATGATTTTCTGGAAATTTAATAAATTTGACATTTCTTTTGCCTATCAAAAGGGACTATCAGAAGGGACATTGGACTTTAAACATAACTGGTGGACTATGAGTGTACTACAAGCCTCTGGCACCATACCTGTTCAGGGAATGTGGATGGATGCAGGAGTCATCAGAGTCCTCATATTATTTGCCAGGCTATTGCACTGTTGTGCCATGAAAGCCAAACTTCCAGATTTCAATTAGGATTAGAATGAAAAGAAGAAGTTAAGAGAATAATATGAAAAAATATACATTTACAGTTACCTCTGGTTTAACAAAAGATTCTGCCTTTTTCTGTACTTGTGAAGCCTTGTGCCGGTAACTGTTTCTCTGTAACTGAAACAATTCATCTTGCTTCTCTTTTAGCTGCAGCTCCAGCCTCTGTACCTCTTCTTGTAGCTCATCACAGTCCTCTGGTAGCTTTGTGGCTAGAATTGTTTGTTTCAAAGTAAAGATGTTTGCATTGCTTGTTTTTAAGAAAGATCTAATTTCTTTCTAGAGTATAGGTATTCGCGATTTAAGACAAAAAAGATTTTTTTGTCTTAAATCATTCAATACATTTGTGATTTTGTGGAAACATGAACCAACATTACCTTCTCTCCTGAACAGCTTTGTGATTTTTAACTGCTTATTAATCGGCATTATTCAGTTATTTGGTGAAACTATCGTCGATTCTTCTGCTAAGTAGTAAAACAACTTGAATTTCTGAATAACAACAAATAAACTAAATAGTAGAATAACTATATAAAGAAATAAACACAAGAGAAAATAATAGTAGGAGTAATGATAATGTCCGTGTCCTGTGTTCTGTGAAATTGATAAACATTTAACTTTATGACAAAAGTTAAAACGGAAGAATCAAAGAAATTTCAAATTTTTGACAGTTTGTTTCTATCAGTTGGCGAAAGTGATTGAATGAAAGAACGAGTCGACAACTACATGATTAGATTCATAATAGCAGACATTTCAGGGGGAATTTAGACGACCAATTTAATTACTTTTTCATGATATTATGAATTAATAATAATGAGGATGAGGTTGTTAGAGTTGTACAAAATTGAAAAAAAAAAACTCAGAGCACCTTCCTGACGACGTGTATGGGGCAGTGGAGGATGGTCCTTCAATATCCAGCATGTCGTTAAATTCGGGGGAGCGACGAATGTATTAGGATTAAGCGGGGAATATTCCAGGGCGACTTTCTGAGTCTACTGTGGTTTTGTTTAGCCTTGGCCTTGGCTGGGCTATCCTTTGCGGAGAGGGGATCAGGTAATATCCCACGTTCTTTATATGGATGATTTGAAACTGCTTGCCACCAACAAATTGCGACGGCTGGAGTCACTAAAAGTAACTAAAACTTTTTTTAGTGATTCCATCAGGATGGAATTTGGTGTAGATAAATGTGCAGTCATGCATGTAAGGTGGGGTGGAATTATGGGATCTGAGGTACTACAACTCTCAGATACTAAAAACCCGAGATCACTCTCCGTAACTGATACCTACAAATACCAGAGGGGTTAGGCATTAACGAGGCTGACATGAAACAATCGTTATGGATGAAGTTATGCCTTTAACGGTTGGGTCATGCCAGTCCTGATGTACTCCTTTCGCATACTCAAGTGGACCCAGACGGAACTAGACGCCCTGGGTAGGAGAGTCCGGTCACTGCTGACCGCAAACCGGATGCATCACACACGTTCGTCTGTCACGAGGCTGTACATTCCGCGGAAGTACGGGGGTCGAGGTTTTTTAAATGCTAAGACCCTCCACAACCGCGACGTGTGCAGTCTCAGAAAATATTTTCTCAAGGCTGATGTGGGTATTGTTAGCGTCTGTATTTTATATTACACCTTATTATTTATTTTCTGGCAACAATTCACTTCGAAACTTATCAGCTCAGACTAAATATCCTGTAGACGGAGCCTTTAAGAGAGACGCGTGTCCTTTTCTTGTTAGTGTGCGGCGCTAGAGTAGTATTAGTGTGCGTGACTAGGGAAGGGTCGACGCTTCAAAGCATACTATGGAATCTATAGTACATCGATTTTGTGCTTGACGAAAAATGCACAGGAGTGAAACTGCGGATAGAAGCTAATACCTACCTACCTACTATAATAAAATGTGTGCTTTGTTAAATAAAAATTATGAACACATAAATATGGTATTATGTAACAATTTATTACCAATTAAGGGTACAACTTAAATAAATAATCAGACGTATATTTTTACGATTTTATTTATTGTAATATTTACACAGGTACATTATTTTGGATTACAATGAAATGAAACGAAATTTTTTATTTTGCAAATTGGATGTTGGCAATATTCTGGATATCCTTCGAATACTGTTGGCACCGAAACAGACTTTAGTTTTTTTTTTATAGATAAACCCGTTATGAAGCAGGATAGCTGTGGCTTTCTTTGGAGCAGAGCCTTGAATATTTCATGTTCCTAGTTCTGATGTCTAACAGCTTTAATCCACTCACTTCTTATTAATTTCACAATATTATTTAAACCTATAACAGTAAGCAAAAATTATTATACCATATCAACAACAAACGTCGATAGATTTTATCGATAATATTGTACACATCCCTGCAGTTCACGCCTAAAACAATGCCTAGTTTAAACATTAATTTAGACTATAAAAGTTGGTTTTTTATCAATATGATATAAGACAATCTTAGTCTTAATATGTAAATCTTCAATGTTTATCGATTTTCTAACAGTTAACCTCTGTAATTAACGATAAAACTGTTGTCATAGACTTACGTGTGAAATGAGAATTCTGGGTCTATTACGCCTTCTTTCGTTATTCTTGATGAATAATATACAGCCGCACACAGCATAGTTTCACTTTACTAATTTTGTCCTAGCCAAACCACTGATATTATTTAATATTTCGCATTTAAACTGCACCAAGCCGCAATGTTTTGACCGACTAAGTCGGTCACTTGTTGACACGATTTACACAGACAGTGCGACGTTGCCAAACTTACATGTGCTGTACCCTTTACTCGTTCGTTAACTCTGTGAAATAGACAGAGAGAACAATACTTTGTTTGACACACGGATACAAGAGCGGCAACAAGTTATAGCTCCGTCTACAGGATACTTAGTCTGAGCTTATCAGACTTCAATTTTTATTAACTGGCAACACCGAATCGCTCTTATTGGTCCGTGGTTTCAATTGGTGCATAGCTAACCAATCGGAGCGAAGCACGCGTTTTGGCGGGCGTTTGGAGTTGTGAGGGGAATCATGTTAAAGATGGGTCATTGACGGTTTTTTTGTTAATGTAATTTAACTGTTAATCATCAATGGTCAACAGGTTAGGTTTTGACTGTTCAATCGGTAATTCGGTATCGTTCGGAAGTATTCGTTTTGCATACTAGTTGATTCTCAAAAATGAATAAAAGTATAGTGAAATAATTCGTTGAACCGTTTACGTAAATTAACAGTTTATATTTTCAACTGGTTTTTTTGGAGCTGAATAAAATAATGACTATTGAACTAATGCGTCTTGTGCGTTGACGTAAATTAACAGCTAATATTTTCAACCTGTTTTTCATTGATGATTAACAGTTAACTCGTTGACGATTGAAAAGTCGTCAGTATTCATTTTATCGTCAAGCGGTCCCTAGTGAACATAAAAAGGAAACAGTGTACGCGTTAACTCGGTGTTGAGTTTAAGGTAATAATGTATTTATCCTTATGCTATTTTACTGTGATGTGTCAAAACACATCTCAGAAAACATATTTGTTTTCTGAGATGTGTTTTGTAAAACATATATGTTTTCTGAGCTATTTATGGAGTCTTTCATTTACAGTATGCATCGAGACTAGGCGTGGGCAAAGTGCAAAGAGTATAATAATAAGCAAAGTGTATCATTTTTGCGATTGGAACATTTGCATCTGGATCACTGAAATGATCCGAATCACTGATATGCAGTGTTGCCAACCTCAAAAAACTAAAAAACAACAACTCGCCTAAAAAAAACAGTAGAAAGCGGTAGGTAAAGAAAAAAAGGCAGATTTCATAATTTTGCTCATATAATTAAATAATAAACAACTTTCTTAGTTACTAGAACTCACATAAATTGATATATTTATAATCACAGCAACATAAAACAAAAATCAAAGTAAAATTATTTTTCAGTTTCATTTTCAATTGCCTCGTCTTCAATATTTTCACACTCATTTTTATTTTTAAAATCATACATGTTTTTGTTGAATTTCTTCATGTGCTTTTCTGTAGCTTCAAATGAATAGCAATCAGTTATTTCGGATTTAGTGTGTAATACTCCTTTAATAGTTGTAGTCGATATTCTATTGCGTAATTTGGTTTTCATAATATTTATAGCAGAAAATAACCTTTCCACGGCGGCGCTGCTATGTGGTAGGCACAAAAGCTTTTTTACCAATTCACACAATGTAGGGAATGTTTGAGATTCGTCCCCATTTCTTAATTCTTGTACATGTTTCCAAAAGTCGATAATATCGGGAGTTTTGTTTTGGTCGAAAAAAAAATCGACATTTCTTAACATTCGCCATTCTCTATCCAGTTCCGTTATATTATTTGGACAAATCTTTGGGAAGAAATAATGTAAATCTGCAATGGAAGGGAATTTCTTTTTTATTTCAGGATCCAGAATTGCTTTAGGATTTAGCATCTTCAGACATTTTAATGCTTGACGGTCTTTGTCGTCAAAAGGAAACCTTTTTAATATCTGTTTTGCAGCCTCGATATAAAACTCCTTACACTTTAAGTAGAAATTTTTCAGCTGTTCTTCCTCTAGTTCTCCTATTTCTCTCTTTCTTCTGATCAAATTAGCACCATTCCACCAACGTATATATGTTGCATCGGTAAATGTTTCTGCTCACTCGAGAAGTCAAGGTTTAATATTTAGTTTCTTTTACGTGTAAAATATTTTGTGCTTCATTTTTTTCTTGTTCAGTGAGATTCAAATATTCAGCTTGTACAAAGCATTCTAAGATCGTTGTGTATGCGGTCAGTATTTTGTCGTATAGTAAATATAATTTCGGAGTCTCGGATTGCATTTCTTTATTGAGATCGGTAAATATAGGTAATGCAAATTTCAAAAACTCCAGGTACAATTCAGTTGTCGGTTCGAGAGCCTTGGAGAGAATTGATTGCGCAGAAAGTAATCTATCTACATGAACTGCAGCTTGAAAATACAATTTTATAACTGGTAATTGTTCTAGAAGCCTATTTACTACCTCAATAAGCGACAACCATCTGGTTTGGCTAGGGTGGAGTAATTTGTGTGGTTTAATATTTGTGAATGCTTGAAATGTTTTGAAATCTCCAATACGTTTTGGAGAATTTTGTACATGATTATATACGTCTCTACAGAAATCTTCCACGCCCCTTGGCAATTTCTCACATGCGTATGATGCGCATAGGTTAAAAGAATGACAAATGCACTTCATAGTAAAAAGGTGAGGTATGTCATTTTTAAACAAAGTGACCAATGAATGTTTATCTCCAAACATAACGTTAGCGCCATCAGAAGCAAAGCCTATCATGTTTGATTTGTAAGGAATATTTTTTTCAACAAAATATTCTACTATTTTGCCATACAACGCTGTTGCTGTACCATCTACGATTGGTATTAAAGTCAGAAATCTATCTTCAACGCTGAAATCTAATTTTACTATACTAGCGACAAGCGCTAAATGTTTTATCGTAGATTTATTTGTGCTTTCGTCAACAAGTAATGCAAAGCAATTGTTCTGTAACATCTCTATTATATTTTCTTCAGCTGTCTGCCCAGTTACATTAACAATAATAGCTCTAGCTTTTGTGCGGCTTATGATAATTGTTCAGCAATTTTCGAATCTGGACATACAGCGCAAATCAATTTATTCAAATGAGATGCTATGTTAAAAGACAGATTATGCTCAGCAATAAAGCAGGCCATTTTTACTTCACCCGCTTTAGTTGCAATTTTTGTATCTTGTGAATTGGAAGCTGAGGTAAACATTGATGTCAGTTTTTGTTGTTTTTGTAACTTCAAACAATTCTTCGCGTGTTTGGTTGAATCTTTGTGTCGTAACAGTTCGTGTATACCACATTTTCTGTCGCAATTACACGCAGAACAAAAGAAATAAGTCTCACCTTTAGTGCTTTTCTTTAACCAGCCTTTGAACCTATCATCTTTTAACCACGAATTTACGAATTTCTGTTCATATTTCACATTTTTCTTCTTAGGAGGACTTTTTCCAGTCGATGAATCACTACTCATTTTATCAAAAACTTTGTAATTATTATTTTTTCAAAATAGACGCCGCAATTCAAAGAAACTGTTCAAGGTGTTGTGACTTGTGACTATAAAACAATACCTACGCGCTACGCTACGCAATACAATAGGCGTGTAGCTGGTATTCGTAAATAGGGATTTCCCCGTGCATAAAAATATAAAGAAGATAGTGCCATCTAGTATCAATGCGTTTTATTACGTAGTGGTTTGTCATTGCGTTTTATTGCGTAGTGGTTATCAAAAAATGTTTGCATAGTAGTGTATTAGGTGGCGCTGAACGCGAAAAACAGTAGAAAATAGGAACGAAACAGAAAACATGGTCATCAATGTGAAAACAACAAATCTACTGTTAAAACAGTAGGGTTGGTAGGTAACGCTGCTGATATGTTTCATTTGGATCATTTGAATCATCGGCTTAAATGATATAAAATACAGAATGTTACGTATACATTTACTTTGCGTCGCGGGCGTTTACTACTGAATCAGAGGAATGCTAAGTGGCAACAATGTTGAATATAAGTATATTTTTTTTTAACTTTGTAAATAAAAAGGAAGAAAGTATGTCACTTATTCACTACGCAAACAAATATTGTAAACAGAACTGCAATGTTTTCATCAAATTTAATTTTGCGCGAACGAATACAATCTGCCGCGTGCTGCATCAAACGCTTATTATTGCAAACGTTATATGCAAAAAACGATCTTATATAATAGTATTTAATATGCACGCCTTAATGGTCATTTTTACGTGCATGGATAACGACAACGAAAAACTGTGAGAGTGTGAGTGACACACGTGTCATTTGGTATCTCTTTCTGACTTGTATAAATTGTATTATGTCACCCACTCACTCGCGACTCGCGAGTCAGTACAATAGTAAAGTAACTCAGTGTCTCAGTCTCCCTCTCTCGCTTACTCCTCAGTCGCCTCGCAAGCGACGCGTCGCGCGGAAAGAGCACAGAGCAAAGAAAGTAATGATTCAGATCCAAATGATGCGTTTGAAACGTAGTTACTGAACCAATCTTTTGAATCACTTCAATGATCCGGATCAGTGAGTCGGTTCCGTAAAGAGTTACACATCTCTAATCGAGACGTGGTTGCAGTGGACAAGGGACTCGCCCCGTTGTCCTTGACTAAAGAAAACTAACGACCGCAAAGAAGTATGGCAAAGCAAGGAGCTTCACGGACGCTTTTTCCGGGCCCTTCATGGGCCTGGCGTAGATTTCTTAGCGTCCGTGGCCTGGCTACGCTTCGGTAACCTCTTTGGGGAAACCGAAGGTTCGGTCTGTGCGATTATGGATGAAGTTATGCTAACGAATAATTACCGGAAGTATATAATGAAAGACAGGACGATCGACATACTCGTATTATATCGGGCATGTCATTGTCCCGGTGAGTCTATCAGACATATTACTTCTGAGTGTTCTCCTTTGGCTAACGGCGAGTATTTGCACAGGCCACCAAGTGGCCAAGATTATCCATCAACAACTTGCTCTGAAATACGGCCTTGTGGACTCTGAGGTACCGTATTACAGATATGTGCCCGACCCAGTTCTCGAGAATGACCATGACACGTTATACTGGGATCGATTTATTATCACTGACAGGACTATTGTAGCCAATAAGCCTGATATAGTGGTAATAGATCGATCAGTGCGCCGCACAATGATAATCGATGTCACTATCCCACATGAAGAGCACCTCGTGAAGGCTGAGAAGGAGAAACAATTGAAATATCTCGACTTAGCTCACGAAGTTGTCGCCATGTGGAATGTGGACTCGGCAATCATTGTGCCGATAGTGGTTACGGTCAATGGCCTTATCGCCAAGAGCCTCGACCAACATCTCAAGAGGCTCTCGTTAGGTGGCTGGGTGAAGGGCCTGATTCAGAAGCCAGTCCTCCTTATACGGCGCGTATTGTGAGGAGCCCTGTTTCTGGGGCCCTAACCACCGGTAGCTTGGACCCTGTTTCCCTTGCCGGTGGATTTCTATTTTTAATATTTTTAAATGCTTTTTTTATTCTAATATTTAAAAATATTATTTATATGTAAAGAAGTTAAAGAAAGGAGATAATAAAGGTAGCCCGCGAACTTCAAATTTTCTCATGTTTTCTTACGTTTTTTTACAATTTGTAGGTCAGTATCTGGTATGTTGATCAGAATATGATTTGCGACCGTAAAATATGTATGTATAGAATTATAATCATCAATTATTGACCTCAAAAGGGAAATTTGAACTTGCAGAGTAGTATTGATGATTCTAATGATTATCTTTATAAATGTAATTCTTCTGTGCGTGTGTATGTGACTGAACTGCTAAACGGCTGGACCGATTTTGATGTAAATATTTGTGTGTGTTCAAGTGGATTCGAGCATGGTTTAGATTTACAATTGAACCCGCACCCTAAATGCATAACGCACTATCAATCGGAATCTGAATCATTTTGAAGCAAATTGTTAATCCATTGCTTTATATGTTCGAAAAATTTGTCTGCTCGTCAACGTAAATAGCGCAATTAACACGTTCGCGTGAGCAACGTCTTACAACGTCGTGTTGATATAATTATGAAATGGCGCAACGTCATATGACGGCCTCTAGATTGTCATATTTATTTTGACGCAACGTCTTTAGACGTCTATTTTATGGGCAAATTCCTATGGCGCATCTACTTAGCGCCGCAACACATTCGATTTTCATAGCCTACACCGCGGCTATCAACACGACGTTGTAAGACGTTGCTCACGCGAACGTGTTAATGTTGTTGAGCTATCAAATGCTGTCGCACGTACGGTAGCGGTCAAGCGTAACGTTTTCGGAGGTTAGGAAGGGCGCGCCATTCGACACAGCGTGACTTTCCCGCTCACCGTCCGTCGTCGAGAGAAGATCACTCCGTGATATTCTGCACTGGTGTTTTTAGACTCGAGAGGTACCAGCCAGTCATAATCTTGGTAAAACATTATTTTTAGGCATTTGTCGTATTTGTTTATTTAACGTGCTCAAAACAGTGTGTTGAAAAATCTAGTTTAATTTTGACTAAATTGTACATTTGCAAAAATGTTAGTTAATAATAAGTACTGATTAATATAATTATAATTACACGATGTCTAAACTTTATTTATTTTACCATTTATGTACTCACAGAAAAATACATAATAAAATACATAATTATAATTAGGAGTACCTACAAAGGTACCTACTGCTTATTTCTTTCTACCTACCTAGTTTATTTTTAATAAACGTTTTGCGATTTAGTAATTGTGTTTATTCTGTAACAAAATGAAACCGATTCCGATCGAGTGTGTTACGCAATTTGGGTGCCGGTAGGTGGCGCTGCGATCGAGTTCTTGGAAACAGGACAGCAACATCTGTCCGGCTCTCCGTCTACGGTCCGATCAGTTAGTAATGGGGTTAAAAACTAAAAGCTCGTCATAGATAGCAGCACTTTTATCAGTCTTCAAACCGCCATTTTTGTGTACATATGTGTTCACTGTTGTGTCTATCACTAATTAACCGAAAACTGGGCAAAAATGTATGCGACTTGGAGTGTAGTACAACTAAGAGCGGAGCTAAGGAAAAGGGAAGCTTCTACCACTGGTAAAAAAGCAGCTTTAGTGGAAAGGTAAATAAATTATGACCATTTTATAATTGATGGGTAGTTTTGTTTGTTTTACATTAGTCCTTATTTGTTGAAGACTGGAGGCATACGACAGAAACAACTTGATCGGAGTTGAAGACGAGCTTGAGGGTGACCAATCCAACATTCCTGCCCTAGAACAGTTCAGGGATGTCAATTCTAGCAGTGATCTTCCAGCGCTATCTGAAACCCATATTCAAGGGTTTGCTGATAGGAAAGTTTTCATACAGTGATGATGATGCATTTATCTTCCTTTGTGAGTTAATTCTAATAATAAAATATACTTGTCGCAACCAATTCAAACCCTCGCACTTCCGGACGCCGTTGCGTATGTCTTCCCTCTCGCTTTAAAGACTATGCACTAGAGGCATAGGAGAGAGAGAGAGAGCGATAACGCAACCGCGACGCTCACGCGCCTCAGACGCTGGGGCAGTTGACGCATAGCCTCGCACTAGTGATGGGTCGTTGACAGTTTTTCTGTTAACGAAACGTCAACGTTGATTTACGTTCGTCAACTAGTCGATCAACTAGTTAAATTCGTCAACGAGTTAACGTGCACTAATGTTAACTTGCGAAGTAAACCGTTCATTCAATGAACGGTTTTTTCAACGCTGCGACGTTCAACGAGTTGAACGAGTCTGAGCTACATTACTGACCTGATATAATTCTAATTTAGAAAGATTTTGATTCAATGTATCGCACCATCGCTCAAATATTGTCTGTCGTAAGTCAAAAAACCTAACTTTCGAGAAAAAGGTGTTCGAAATTTGAAATTTTATGAAACGAATGGTAAAATAAAACAAACCAGTATGAACCGGTTTCTCTTGCGCGGCACGAGCGGCGCGCGCGACCCAGTCCACCAATATTGTCATACTTTTTCAAAAACCATCTCTATAATAAACGAAATAATAAACGAGTCAAATTCATAAACGTCGTTGACGAATTCAACTAGTTGATTCATAAACAGTTAACGTTAATACGTTGACATGAGATCAACGGTTGAATCAACTAGTTCGTTGATTCAACGCCCATCGCTACCTCGCACGGACACGTCACGAACCGCCGCGCGCGCCCGAGCTCTAGCCGACACGCGTTTTCTTATAACGGTTTTGTTCTAGTTTTAATTAGTTCCCGTGACAGTAATTTACAATATTAGTTTACCTTTTACCTATTTACCGTGATTATACGACGTTTAAGTTACACAAGTGTTTGATTTCCCAATCCACTTCAATCCAGTATGGACTCAGTTACGAAATACTTTATTTACAATATGTTAATATTGATAATAATATCATTATGCCAGGTTTCAAATACATACCCTAAAGGGAAAATCCTGTACGGAAGTAGGAGATAGGTAACGCTAAAAGTTGCCTATGATTGTAAACATGCATGGTTGTTTTCATTACAGGCACTGTGCATGAGAGTTAACTCTCATGAGAGTTACACAGTGCCTGTAATGAAAACACACTCCGTTCTCTGTTTTATGAAAAAAGAGCATCACCTGTATGCGAATATCTCATGATATCTCTGCATGATAAGTCTTGAGGTTTAAAATGGATAGCACATAGCCTCGACGTATTATTGAGTTTTAATTTTTTTCTTCGGAGAGCTCTCTCCCACAATTTTATTCTTTTAACATCTTTTGGGAATACATGGGTTGCCGGATTTTTGCAGTCAACAGCTGCGCATCGGGGCATTTTAATTAATGATGAGTAACAGAAGTTGATTATTTACAAAAAATGTATGGATATTGACAGCTGGCTGTCAAATTTAAGACGGACAATGGTAGCGACATCTGAAGTGAGCAAGTGGCAGTTTTTATCCTCATTATACTGGATGACTTTTATTACAGTCTTGAAAAAAAAAAATTGGGTATAAGTCCACCATCCGATGGCGAACGCGGTGAGGCCGCAAGGGAGGAAGAGTGTCAGTATGGCGTTGGCCGCTCTCCCTATACTCTGCGGCCGAAAAGTGGTAGACGGCCGGGCCACTGACCTGACCGGTCGCAGGAAGACCAAGGGTGCGTAGGTAGACACGGGGCCGTCTAGCGCCCATGTACCGATTTGGTCTCTGGGGCGGTCACGGCGTGCAATGTGTTCTGGTGCGTCGGTGATGTGGGGTACTCCACAGAAGAGGGTCCGGTGACGGAGAGCCGCGGCGGTTTCACGGGAGTGCTAACGCGTGCCCGTGTTCCCGCCACAAGCGGCAGAGGACCCCGTGGAGTTTTAGTGGGTTGGAGTCGCACATAACTGCACTATCTCCCCGTGGCAGTGCAGTATGCACGAGCATTTCTCCACGCAAAAAAAAAAGTTAAATGCATCCGATTATCCGATATCTAATTATAACACAATGGAAATTAGAATAATGTCTTGCAGTTAAAAAATTAATTAACACAGGGTTTAATGAAACCGTGTTAAGTTTCAAGTAGGCAGAATAAGCAGACTGTGTCGCATCTGCGCGCACGGATTACTCTATGAGAACCCCCTCGCACCGCGGTTGTCATATTAAATGTGGCAAATTTTGCCATCCGCGGGACACATATTTTGTTTACGGGATCTGCTCTAGTTTACACTGAACTCAATGTAGATATGCTACGGACCAAATAATCCACATCGGTTAATGATAGATGGACCTTGTCGGCACACTTTGTGGAAATAAATAAAAGGGCTAAGATAATAAGAATGTTTACCTTTTTATATTTATTTAGTCATTTCAGTTTTCCTTCTTACGTTTACCATTTTTATTTGAATATAAAACTAAAACAAATGTCTTTTATATTATACACAAAATTATAAATCAGGATTGTCCCTTTGAATGGTGGGAAGGATTAATTAACAATCATTACAAACTCTTTAAGTATAAATAGTAGGTATATAGGGTGACTGGTAATTAGTGAACGATACTTAAACACATTCGGTGCGGCAGACACACATGCGCGTTTTCATAACTTTCTTCAAGTGCGGCGCGGCGCACATGTGTGTTCGTTGTGCATCTCTATTGTTTCGAAAACATCGTAAAAAAAAGGGTCGGTAAGGGTGTAGCATAAAGAAGCGTTTGCATAAAGAATTCAGCAGAGAATGTGTTAAACATGATGGACAATCATGTTTAAGTATCGATCACTAATTACCATCACTAATTATCATGATAAAAAAACAACTTTTACTATGGGAGCAAACCTGAATTCGCGCAAAAAAATCAGCTGTCCCATACATGTTTGCATAACTCGTCAAAATGTGGGGAGCACCTGATTTATTTTTCCCGATTTCAGATTTGCTCCCATAGTAAAAGTTGTTTGTCAGTCACCCTATATACAGATTGTTAGGTTAAACGAGAGATTTACTTTAAGGGGTCATTGCACTCATCATTAGGAACAACTTTTACTATGGGACTAGACCTGAAATCGCGAAAAAAAATCAGAAGTATGACATTTTGACGAGTTTTGCGAACATAAATGTATGGGACAGCTGATTTTTTTTTTCGCGTTTTTGTGTTTAGTCCCATAGTAAAAGTTGTTCAAAATGATGGTCTCATTAATACCCTAGAGTTATGGTATACAACATTATTTTTAGTATATGCGAAACCTGAATATAGTTTGTTTAGAATAAGAAACCGAATCGATTCCTATGATTTTTACACCATGTTATATTTTCTCCCAAAAATATTTAAAAAAGGTTGGAAGTTGGACACCGAGCGATATATCAATGACCGAGTGACACTAAATACCTATCGGGCCGGCAATCACGCGCACCGGCCACAGGTACTTATATAGGCGCGGGCGCAGAGCGGGGCGGGTGTAATCCCACCCCTTCCTTCAGTCTCTCGGATACTACAGATTGACGCGCACGTGTTGACGTGTCACGTTCCCCGCAAGTGCGCGTCCACCGTGGGCCTATAGTAGTGTTTTGGTTGATCGTGTATGTACTTATCATAAGTAAAAAGTATCGTGTAACCGTGTCTTTCTCATACACAAACGTCCAGTACACAGAAATGGTACTTACACTAGCAGTTTGTGGTGTTACTAGGAACAGTTCGGCATCAGACTATCGTGGAATACATTACACAATGCTTTCTGTCACACAAAGATCCTAGGGACTACGGTACCTTTCAGCCTCCGACAGCCGCAAGCCGTGATAACTTAGTCGCCAATCAATCGTAAATAGTGATTAAATTAATTATTGTAAATAGTGATAATTAACATTTTTAAACACGTCAGTATGGTTAATTGTAGAAAGTTATTATTTGTACCTACAGCCTGCTTTGGTTAAGTAATGCGATGTTTAACACTTTTCATCCACTTTGAACTTTAAGGGGTTGGCATAAGGTGCAACCAATCGCATTGACTTCATTTTATCACTTACGGCTGCATTTACAAATAAAGTACATAATAATATCTACCTACACTTAACTATTACGACAGTCCAAAGCCTGCAAGTGTGATGGAAAATGTTATCACCAGTTAATTACAATACAATCGTGAGCGAGCGTAGCGCGACGCTGGAGGAACAGGCGCGCACGGGCGGCTCGGGGCGCGTGCTGACCATGTTTTTGTAACCAGGTAACATAACATGCTTCTAACTTTGTCATTTTTCATGATACCGTTTTGAAATTTTGTACATAAGTTCTTTACATAAAAATACTAGACACATGTTTCTAGTTTCGCATATACTATCACTAAAATTGTATTAAACAAACACGTTGTACATACATAATTAAAAGTTTGCAAAAATATTTCGGCTACCTCATAAATTCAATAAATACATGGTTTATAAGAAATATATTGTTGAATTTCATTAAGTATAAGTATACTCGCTCGCTCGTGTATCTAAGGCTCGTACCTAAGTCGATATAATGATATCTTAACTATCAATATAAAAGTATCATTAACATCGAGTAGGTACAGACGCCAGCAGGTCAAGCTACCCGAAACTGTCAAATTTTCCCAATCAACCTTGAACCTAATGCTTTAGTAATAAAGTTGAAAATCTATTAGAGAAATTTGACAGATTGTAGTATGTGCTGGCCTCTGTACATGAAAGGCATTACTCAAATCTGTCAATCGATTAAATCGAAATCATTTCTTATTATTACACCCATTAAATACTCTCAAGGCAACACCACACCCATCATTACAAAAATATACATCCATTTTATAGGTCAAAATATAAAATGGCCTTATCATTTTCCAATTTAGTCCTTTTATATAGCTACTAGGTTTCGTATCATTATATTTTCCTTTGGCTCACTCTTCTTCTTCTACTTAACATATTACTTCCTTTACACACACACACACATTATTTTATAACGATGTTAATCCAACAGATTTCAAATCTTCTTGAGTAATACGCCCTTCCTTCATTTTCACGTGTAACCTAAAACAGAAAAAAAAAACAATGATAAGTAATAAATTTCTTTCAACTGTAATGTACTCAAGAAGGCATTAATTTAATAGCTTATTGTGATTGAATCTGCGTAATAAAACAAGACTCTAAACGGCAGGTGCACATAATCAGTTTCTTCTTCAGCTTGCCCTTGTCCCATTTTACTTATCATTCATATCATCCCACACACAATTATCCTTGTTTTCTTCATCGGTTCATAAAAAAGAAACCATAGGCAAAAGACCTTACCTCTCCTCATTATGTTTGGTGGACCATAGAGCAGGCATGTATCTAGGCTGCATAGAGCTTAGAAAATGTTCGCGCCACAACTCTTCAAGGAGAAGCAGACCGCCGTGCTTTAAGTAATAGTCCACTACTTTCCCACCGTGAGATTCGTAATCTTCATTCTCAAATCTGGAATATATAAAAGGATAGATTTTTATTGCAACTGACTTGCTTTCGTCATAATAGTTCGGATTATGTTGCATGCCGCTTACCTAAGTACTAAAAAAGTAAGAAATAAAAAAAATAACTAACACAATGGAATGGCTAAAAATATGGTGCTTAACTCTAAATTCCAAAAGACAATGAAATCCCAAAAGTCATAAAGATAGGTCTTGGCTAGAAAGATGGTAAATATCTCATAAGGTTTAAGGGCCCGATCACACGTACAACCACACCAATCGCAGCGACAAAATGTGGGCAAGCAGTTGTAACGGACGTGACGTCAGCCGCCATGCCTTTCCGTCAGCCCTACCGCCAAGCCGCCATATTGACACGCCCCCTTCCGCCACCATTCAAAGCCAAAGAAGGGAGGATCGTATTAATATAAAGCCATAACAGCCATTTTTGTATGCTATTTCTTTGGTAATAAAAAGAAAAACGTTACGCTGCTAGTTTTTTATTGCTTTTAGTAATACAGTGGTTACGTGTGAATAGCGGCGGGAGGTCCTGGCTAAGTAATAATAACCACACGGGTCGATCGATCAGGTTAAGCTACGCTTGCCGAGGTTGGTCCGTGGATGGATGACCATCTTTACATAGCGAGACTCCTCCGTGCCTCGAAAAGCGTTAAGCTGTTGGTCCCGGCTGTCATTCGTGGATCTTTGACAGTCGTCGGGTCGTCAGAAGCCTGAAAATCTGACAACCAGTCTTACCAAGGGGTATCGAATTACCCAGTTACTGGGTTGTGGTCAAATAGGCAGTCACTCCATGTAAAATACTGGTATTCAGCTGCATCCGGTTAGACTGAAAGCTGACCCCAACATAGTTGGGAAAACGCTAGGCAGATTGATTGAGTGTCGTTGCAGCTTCTTGCAGTTGCGTTGTTGTAACAAAACAAAATTTAGATGTGGTTGCGTTGTCGCTAGTAGTTGCGATGTGGTTACGTTGTGGCTAGTGTTTACAGACAGATCGACTCCGGCTGTGCCCGTGTCGTCGCGCCGGCGCAACGTTGTGGCTGCTACGTCGCCTTGATGTGGTCGGTATCGCCCACACGGTTGATTTTGACGGCCAAATGTGGTTCGTGTGAGTAGACTTAATGTTCATACAAATTAGCGCCCGTCCAAGTGGTGTTGTTGTGGCGCGGTTGTGGCACGTTTGATCGGGCCCTTAAGAGCATTTATCCCACGCGGGCTGGCAACGTCGCATTTCTACATGTTTTTCGTGATTATTTTAATACATTTAAATCAAATTACTATTTTTTTTTTTTTTAATAGACTATCTACATTTACATTGATATTATAGACAACATTGTCAATTTTTATGAGTAAATACCAAAAAATAGCATACATACTTATAAATACCAAGGATCTAGATAGTCTAATAAACAAACAGTAATTTGATTTAAATGCATTAAAATAATCACGAAAAACCTGTAGAAATGCGACGTTGCCAGCCCGCGCGGGGTAAACGCTCTTAAGCTAAAAAGATGATAGGTAAATATTTCAAAAAGCTGGAAACATTATATTTTATCCGTTTGAATACTTACACTACTTGAATCTCGCAAGCTTCCTTCAACAACTCCTCGCTGATCTCATCCTGGTCGGGATAGTGCTGCAACAACATGTCTTCTAACTCCTTCCGTCTCGATTCGGGCATTTTGTGAGACGAATACAGGAGGGCTCGCCCGCAAGACCGGATTTTTCTGTTGAATGAAAATTTGTGTGTTAAATAAAGGATGGTTGTATGGAAGTAATGAAAAGCTTGATGAAGTTTTTTTTTTTAAGACGACTTATACGACCACCACAAATTTTATGACCACCTGCCGTCAGAAACGATGTACCTTATCACGTATGGTTTAAAACAAAAACCACAATTTTCGCAGCCGTCATCTTGGATTTACATTTTGACCTCACTGTCGACTTTAGCACCCTCTAAAACTATGAAAACAAAACCCATGATGAAAAAATTTTAAAATTTCTCAGCCGCCAACTTGGGTTTACATTTTGACCTCAGTATCGACTTTAGCACCCTCGAAAACTATGTGAAGGACACCCATGGAGAAAAATTTAAAAATTTTCGCAGCCGCCATCTTGGATTCACATTTTGACCTCACTATCGACTTTAGCACGCTCGAAAACTATGAAAACGACATCCATGGTGAAAGATTAAAAAAATTTCGCAACAGTCATCTTGGATTTACATTTTGACCTCACTGTCGACTTTAGCACCCTCTAAAACTATGAAAACAAAACCCATGATGAAAAAATTTTAAAATTTCTCGGCCGCCAACTTGGATTTACATTTTGACCTCAGTATCGACTTTAGCACCCACGAAAACTATGTAAACGACACCCATGGAGAAAAATTTAAAAATTTTCGCAGCCGCCATCTTGGATTTACATTTTGACCTCACTATCGACTTTAGCACGCTCGAAAACTATGAAAACGACACCCATGGTGAAAGATTAAAAAAAATTCGCAACCGCCATCTTGGATTTACATTTTAACGTAACTGTCGGCTCGAAAACCTAGAAAACTATACCCATGACGAAAAATATTACAATTTTAGCAGCCGCCATCTTGGATTTACATTTTAACGGCACTATCGGTTCGAAAACCATATAACACACATGACGAAAATTTTACATTTTCGCAGCCGCCATCTTGGATTTATATTTTGACCTCACGATTGGCTTTAGCACCCTCGAAAACTGAAAACAACACCCATTACGAAAAATTTGAAAATTTTCGCAGACACCATCTTGGTTTTACATTTTGACCAAATTCACTCTTTCTCTCTTTTCCGCGTGATGATTTCTGCCAGTGAAACTCATAGGAGTTTCACTGGCAGAAATCATAACGCGAAAAAGAAACGCGAACGCGAAGACGCCAGAAATAAAGGATATAGTGCGTATAGACGCACTCTTTCTCATACTGGACAGTGGTGGCTTTGACACCCTTACGAGTATAAGGCCTCTGGTGGTACGTAACAATGAAGACTGACATGCCTATAGAGCTCGTCTAAACTGAAATGACGCGCCCCACTAAAGCATTTACCGTAGTGTCTTCGCCACGCATGTTGACAATAAAGTGGGGATGCGCAGTACGGTTTTCTGTTGAGCGATTTGTCGCGTACCTAACGCGACCAATCAAGCAACAGGATTCCGTACTGCGCATCCCCCCTTTTTTTGTAAACTTGTTTGGTGGCTACTGTACGTATATACTGATTTAAGTAGTGGGGCGCCTCATTTCAGCTTAGATAATCCGATCCAGACTGTCCCCTACTGTCCTCCCCTCAGCGACGCCCAAAGCCGAGGCCCGTGCCCCAAACGGGGTGCCCTTAGCGAGTAGTCCCTTAGTTTATAAGTTTTTATGCCCTGGCTGGAGGTCTTAATTTATTGAGGCACCTACAGAAAAGTACCTGCAAGAAGCCATATACAAAAAAAAGCTTAGACGTTGTCGGGGTACGTAGGTGTCGGAGGAGAAACAAATGTTTATGTTGAACACTGTTTATTGTCCCACTCTCAAACGGTTCTTAGTGTTAAAATGTTATTATAATGTTAATGAATACACCCGGCTAACGCGGTAGACAAAAGTGCACTGAATCTGATAAAAAATAATAAGTAATAAAATTAGGTCAACGTGCCACGCCCATATTGCTAAGGTGTTCGGTGAAAACACCGAACAGACGTGCTCTATAGGTGTATCAGAGTCATCATTGTTCTAATGTAATACCACCAGAAGCCTTATCACTTTTTGTTCGGTGAACTGGAACTCGTGGTCGCGCCGACAGAGGGCGCCTTCTGGCTTTCCGAAAAAAAAAAAATGATATATGAACGCGCTGATCGCTTTCTATTTGGACGCGGCCATATATATGGTTAGTGGTGGTATTATAGCGTTCTAAATGTACTACAAAATCACTCACTTGCGAGCCGGGTCCTCATACGTCTTCTTGCCTCGTTGCTCTGTGGGTAGCGGTGCGTCACACATGTTAACTAGTCGCTCGCGCACCGCAGAGTCCTTGATATTGCTCTGTTGGTGACACGTCGCGCATAGCAGGACCACGTCGTGCGATGAGTGGTCCTTCATGATTTCTGTAATAGGTTAGTGTAGATGTTATCATTTTGAATCAGCCTCAGAGTTCGGAATAATGCAGATTTTTCGATTTAGTATTTCATTCATTATGTTACGAAATAAATTACAGTTCTCTAGTAGCAAAATATTTAGTTAATTTATTTCAACTACTGCTTCTCATAATTTTATTTTTAAAACCAATTAAATGCAGAACATTCGAGTAGTCGTATGATAAACTAAACGCTGCCTACCTAAGTTGGTAATAATTTGGAATAAGTTAAAATAGTCTTCACTATTTAGTATTGCCAGCAACAGTATTGCCAGTGGAGGAAAAATATTGTTACCAATATTTTGAATTAAAAGTGTGTACCACTTTGGGCAGTCTGCCCCGCTACCACTTTGGGCAGTCTTCCCCACTACCACTTTGGGCAGTCTGCCCCACTACCACTTTGGGCAGTCTGCCCCACTACCACTTTGGGCAGTCTGCCCCACTACCACTTTGGGCAGTCTTCCCCTCTACCACCTTGGGCAGTCTGCCCCACTACCACTTTGGGCAGTCTGCCCCACTACCACTTTGGGCAGTCTTCCCCACTACCACTTTGGGCAGTCTGCCCCACTACCACTTTGGGCAGTCTGTCCCACTACCACTTTGGGCAGTCTGCCCCACTACCACTTTGGGCAGTCTGCCCCACTACCACTTTGGGCAGTCTGCCCCACTACCACTTTGGGCAGTCTTCCCCACTACCACTTTGGGCAGTCTTCACCACTACCACTTTGGACAGTCTTCCCCACTACCACTTTGGGCAATCTTCCCCACTACCACTTTGGGCAGTCTTCCCCACTACCACTTTGGGCAGTCTTCCCCACCACTACTTTGGACAGTCTGCCCCACTACCACTTTCCCGAGTAGCTAAAATTCTCGTATAGCTCATACACAAGAGAAGAACTCAAGAATCAAACTCACCTGGAAAGTTCTTCCTATACTCTCTAGGCACGATATTCTTGCGGATGTAAGAGTTAGAGTCGCCGCACACGACGCATCTATTCTCCTTCTCTAGTGTGTAGTACCGTCCCACGTCGCCGACCGCTCGACCGGCGGGCTCGAATCGAAGGCGGACTGTGATAGGCTCTTCTTTTATCAGGTCTGCTAGCCCTTTGTTTACGAACCTGTAGAGAAATTGTTATGTTATAACCCGTTTCATCATGACTAAGAAACTCTCCTAACTTACCCTAGGTTGATAAACCTACGCTAAAATTAGTGTAAATAGGTCGGGTTCCTCAAATGGCAAAAATTGTATCAGCACTCTAATGCGATCGAGATCGCAAGTTGCTGAGCATACAGCCGCCATGGAGCTTCTCCGAAAGGAGAATGAGGAGCTCCGAGCAGACCTGGCCAGGCTCCGCGGAGCCGGCGCTCAGGAGGGGGTGCAGCAGGGGCAAGGCGGCCTCGGGCCTGCAGAGGACCGAGTTCTGGCCTTGGTGCGGAAGGAGTTGGCTTCCCTTAGCAACCGGTTCTCGGTCCTTGAGGGAATCGTCCTCCCCCGCTAGGCCGACCGGCGGCCTCGGGCCAGCCAAAGGCGGCTTCGTATGCCGCCATGGCTGCCACGGCCAAACCAGGGTCGGCAGGGCAGGCTAAGGGCGGGGCCGAGGCTGCGAAGGCGCCTGCGACGGCGCCTGCGAAGGCGCCCACGAAGGCGGCTGCGAAGGCGCCTGAGAGGGCCCCAGCTGTGGCGGTGACGAAGCGGCTGCCCCCGCCTCTCAAATCTCCTCCGGCTGACGCCGAATGGCAGGTAGCTGGGGAGAAGAGGAAGGAGGGCAAGGCGGCAAGGTCAGCCAAGCGGAGGGAGAGGCGGCGGCGGCGCAAAGAGCGAAGCGTCGCGGCGAGGTTACGTGCCCCAAAGTCCGCAGCTGTAGTGATCACACTACAGCCGGAGGCGGAGAAGAAGGGCGTGTCCTACCGCGACGTGCTCGCCAAGGCGAGGGCGGCGGTGAACCTGGAGGAGATCGGTGTTACCGAGGGCTTGCGGGTAAGGGTCACTGCGACTGGGGCTCGGATGCTCGAGATCCCCGGTGCGGCCAGTGGCCCGACCGCTGACGCTCTGGCCGAAAGGCTCAGGGCGTCCTTAAATGCGGACGAGGCCCGAGTGTCCAGACCCGCCAAGTGCGTTGACTTGCGCATCCTGGGTCTGGACGACTCCGTGACGGAGCGAGAGGTGGTGGCCGCCGTGGTCAAGACTGGGGGGTGTGCCTTCGAGCAGGTGAAGGTAGGCACCATCCGTCCTGACCTCACGGGGATGCGAGCCGTTACGGTGAGCTGCCCCGTATCGGCGGCCCACAAAATAGTTGGGGAGGGCCGAAGGTTCCAGGTGGGCTGGGATTCCACGCGGGTGAAACTGCTGGAACCCAGACCTCTGAGGTGCTTCCGTTGCCAAGTGGGCAACCACGTGGGGGCAAAATGCACCTCGGAGGTGGATCGCAGCAGTCACTGCTTCCGTTGTGGTCAGCCCGGTCACAAGGCCGGCTCGTGCAATGCCACGCCGCACTGCTATCTATGTGCGGCAGCTGGCAAGCCGGCCGATCACCGGGCTGGAAGCAAGGGCTGTGGTCCACCCACCAAAGCCCGGGGCAGGGGCAAGCCCTCCGCCTCCGCTACCGCCGTCACGGCCGCAGCCGCCGCCACGGCCGCCGTCGCTGCCGCCTCCACTGCCGTCGCCGCCGTACTCACTGCGGCAGAGCCCTCACAGGAGGCTCAGGGGGGGGCTAATATGGAGTGTCAGTAATGGCCCCATTACGCCTCCTCCAGGCGAACATCAACCACTGCGTCGCCGCTCAGGATCTGTTGCTCCAGAGCATGGCGCAGTGGTCGATTAACATCGCCGTGGTCGCTGAGCCGTACTTTGTCCCGCCCAGTGATTACTGGGTGGAGGACCTGAGCGGCTCAGTGACCCTCATTTCGTCGGCCGCCGCCGGTACCCTGTCCCTCGAAGCCGTCAAGAGGGGACAGGGTTGCGTTGCAGCACGGTTCGGGGGGATTGTCGTGGTAGGGGTATACTTCTCCCCGAACCGAACTCTCGCCGAGTTCCACAACTCCCTTGCGGAGTTGAAAAACGTCGTCGTCGGGTTTCGTTCCCTTCCCGTGCTCGTCCTCGGGGACTTCAACGCCAAGAATGTGGCTTGGGGTTCCCGGTATACGGACACAC
Organism: Dicycla oo; assembly: GCA_948252095.1. Lineage (NCBI taxonomy): Eukaryota > Metazoa > Arthropoda > Insecta > Lepidoptera > Noctuidae > Dicycla > Dicycla oo. The sequence continues at coordinate 6,996,436 of OX411710.1, read as the reverse complement.
GGGGCAGGATGGTGGAGGACTGGGCTCTGGAGACAGGCCTGGTCATCCTAAACCGGGGTTCTGTCCCCACGTGTGTGCGGATGCGGGGCGAATCAGTGGTGGACATTTCGTTCGCCAGCCCCGCTCTGTTGCCACATGTTGTTGACTGGCGCGTCATAGAGGGGGTGGAGACCTACTCCGACCACCGGTACATCCGGTTTGATGTCTCCGCCCAGACCTCGAGCGCGCCGGTCCGACAGGCCCCGAGTGGTCCGCGGTGGGCGCTGAAGAAGCTGGACCGGGAGCTCCTCCTGGAAGCCTCGATCGTGCAGGCCTGGGTGTCACCACCGGACAGGCCTGCCGACATCAACGACGAGGCGGAGTGGTTCCGGGAGGCCATGTCCGAAATATGTGACGTGGCAATGCCCCGGGTCCAGCCCGGTCGCGCCTGGCGCCAGGTGTATTGGTGGTCGCCGGAGCTGGCGGCTCTGCGCGAGGCGTGCGTTGCTGCGCGGCACCGGTACACCAGGCACCGCAGGCTCCGTATCCGCCCTCCGGATACGGAAGCCATTCAGGCGGAGCTGTACGAGGGGTACAGAGCGGCGAAGACCGCCCTCCGAGCGGAGATCTTGCGGGCCAGGGATCTGGCTCGCGAGGAGTCGCTGGAGACTCTAAACAGGGACCCATGGGGACGCCCTTATAAAATGGTGCGGAATAAACTCCGCCCATGGGCGCCCCCGCTGACGCAGAGTCTCCGGCCCCAGCTCGTGGAGGACGTGGTGAGCGCTCTGTTCCCTTCGCGAGGGGAACATACTCCCCCGCCCATGGCTCCGCTTCCTGCGGTGCCCATTGCGGACCACATCACCGACGACGACGACGATGCTCCGGAAGTGACCGAGGTAGAGTTGAGAGCGGCGGTACGTAGGCTGAGTGCCAAAAATGCCGCCCCAGGACCCGACGGCTTACCTGGAAGAGCCTGGGTTCTGGCCTTTGGGGCTCTCGGGCCTCGACTAGGGGGCTCCTAAGCGCATGCTTGGAGAGGGGCCAGTTCCCACTTCGTTGGAAGACGGGGAAACTGGTCCTCATTAAGAAGCCGGGGCGCCCTGCGGACTCTCCGTCCGCTTACCGACCCATCGTGCTGCTCGACGAGGTGGGCAAGCTCTTTGAAAGAGTTATTGCAGACCGCCTCGTCGGGTGGCTGGTGCAGGAGGGGCCGGATTTGGCGGAGAGCCAGTTTGGTTTCCGCAGGGGGCGCTCTACGGTGGACGCCATCATGCGCGTGCGAGCCCTCACGACGGGGGATGCTGTGGCCCGGGGTGGGGTCGTCTTGGCGGTGTCTCTAGACATCGCCAACGCCTTCAATACCCTGCCCTGGAGTTGCATCAGGGAGGCACTCCGGTATCACCGGATGCCGACCTACCTCTGTCGAGTGGTTGAGGCCTATTTGACGGATAGGGCCGTCATCTACCCCGGTCATCAGGGAGAGTGGAACCGGCGAGAGATGTCGTGCGGTGTCCCACAGGGATCGGTCCTGGGGCCGCATTTGTGGGACATCGGGTACGACTGGGTGCTGCGCGCCGACCTCCCTAGCGGCGTCAGCCTGGTATGTTACGCTGACGACACGCTGGTCCTGGCGCAGGGGAGGTCGCACCAGGCGGCGGCTGAATTAGCGACACGCGGGGTTGCGATAGTCGTTGAGAGGATCCGGCAGTTGGGACTCGAGGTGGCCCTGCACAAGTCCGAGGCCATGTGTTTTCATGGTCCTCGGAATGCGCCACCGTCGGGTTCCCAAATAACGGTAGGAGGGGTTCGCATCGGAGTCGAGTCGACGATGAAGTACCTGGGACTCGTCCTCGACAGCCGGTGGAACTTCGTGGAGCATTTCCGACGTTTGGCTCCCAGACTGGAGCGGGCTGGGGCTGCCTTGAAGCGGCTCCTGCCCAATCTAGGTGGTCCAAACGCCTCCTGCCGGAGGCTTTACGCGGGGGTCGTGCGGTCCATGGCCCTTTACGGGGCACCGGTGTGGGCGCGTTCCCTGAGGCTGCGGCCAGTCCGCCGGTTGAACGCGTCCCAGAGGGTCATGGCCATTCGGCTAGTCCGGGGTTACCGCACGGTCTCCGGTGAGGCGGCGAGCCTCCTTGCCGGATTGCCGCCGTGGGATCTGGAGGCGAAAGTCCTCGCGCACGTGTGGGAGTGTCGCGAGGAGGCAAAACGCCGGGGCGTAACTCCGCTGCCGCGAGAAATCACGGTACAGCGGACAGAACTCCGGCGGGATCTCATGGCGACATGGAGAGTGCGACTGTCGCAGCCCAGCGCTGGGCACGCCACAATTGCGGCGATAAGTCCCCTCTTTGAGGAGTGGTTAGAGAGGCGCCACGGCGTCCTCACCTTCCGCCTGACGCAGGTCCTCACCGGACACGGTTGTTTCGGGAGGTTCCTGTTTCGCATAAGGCGGGAGGAAACGCCCGGGTGTCACCATTGTGTGGATCGCCCAGAGGACACGGTGGAGCATACAGTGGAGGTCTGCCCGGCTTGGGCAGAGCACCGCCGTGTTCTCACGGAGGCGATCGGCGGCGGCGATCTCTCGCGTCCGAGCCTGGTCCAGGCCATGGTGCGGAGCGAGAGTGCATGGGAGGCCGTCACCTCCTTCTGCGAAGCGGTAATGCTCGCAAAGGAGGAGGCGGAACGCGTGAGGGAGAGGCAGCCTCACGCCCTCAGTCGCCGCAGGAGACGCCCTGGGCGGCGGGAATTGATAGCCGATTCCCGGCCACCGTAGGCGCGGGCTTGCGGACGGTGAGTAGTGGGTAGCTCGCCGTCCGGTAAGGACCAGGCCCGGGTCGACGGCGCGTTGTGTTCCACGCGCGCCTCAAAGAGATGTCAGCAAAAGATGGGGTCCAATAGGGCCAATGCCGCTGGGGTCGCGGGTTGTTTGAAAAAGATACCGTGGCCCTGGCATAGGCAACTGAAGGAACACGGGTGGGTTTTAGTCAGTAAAAGTCTGACACGCCCTTCCGCTCCACCCAGAGCGGGAGAAGTTATTTGATGATTTCCCATCCACAAAAAAAAAAAAAAAAAAAAAGTTGCTGAGCATGGGAACCTGGGTTCCGTGTCTTATTACTACATGGGCAGTGGCGTGCACTCCATACATGCAAATAAGCACTGCATACCCTGTAGTGCCATACACACATGCCCATCTAATTGTAAATGATAAATAACTATAGTTCAAAAAATAAATACATATTAATCTAACTTATTCGCCATTCACACGAACCCACATACGCTTCCAGTGTTTACAGCGCGTTTTACGCGCCATCTATCGCAAGCGCAGTGAGTGAGTGAGCAAAAGCAATTACGTCGTGCTTATTTTTCATACAACGCAAGATTTGGAATATCGTGTAGTACACAGCAAAAGTGTGTCTATGTGCGTGAAAACGTGTGCGCGTGTTCAAATTGAGAAGCCGTAAAAGAACCGCCTAATTGTTGATTGCATAGGGTTGACATTTTTTAGTCGGATTGGCCAAATGACCGACTAATTCATTAGTTCGTATTAGTTCGGAACGTAATTGCAAAGTTTTTTCGCCATATTGTTTAGTTTATGTTATTCTCGGCGCAAGTGATTGACTGTCTAAGTGATTATTTAGTAAGTTTATTGTAAAAAATGTAAAATTATACCTGTGAGTCCTGTGCTGGCGAAGTGTGTTTAAATTAATTAAAATCTGCAGCGTTTTCGACGTTATCTTGTGAGGAAAAATTTAAATTGATTGCAGTGTGTGGGTTGGATTTATCTAAAAAAAAAGTAATGCTGCTAGTCGTTACTTTCATGAAAACTTTTATGATAATTATCACTGGCTAACAGGTTGTGTACTATGTACTATGTACTATATACCATGTACTCACAAACATATTGTACTGTTTTCCTTGCATTTTGTTTACACACCAGGATAAAAAGAATGTTTGAACCTATAACGGATTAATTTTCACAATGCGGCTGCTAAACACGATTCTTCAGAAAAACAAACTTTTGGTAAAGGTAGAATAGAGACTAGTTTGAATAGCCAGTTTAAGTTAGATATTGAAAGGCACAACGCGAAAGTTGAGAGAAATAGAAATATTTTCAAACGGTTAACTGATGTAGTTTGTTTTCTTGGTAAACAAGAATTAGCATTCCGTGGTTATGACAAATCCAGGTTGTCTTTTAATAAAGGCAATTTTCTAGAAATTGTAGATTTGTTAGCTAAATATGATGGAAATTTGGAAACCCACACAATCAACATCGGGTGGCTCATTCACTGGGTTATCGAATAGGACCCAAAATGATTTAATTTCTAGTGTTGCGTCGGTAATTAAATCAAAATTCAGTAGCGCTTCGACCGAACGATCATTTTCTAGTCTAAAACGAATATATTACGTGAACATATTTACGAAACACACAGGATCAAAACAGACTCACAGATTTGTCTATGATTGCAATTGGAAAAGAACTTTTAGTATAACGATGGAGCAGTTTTTACGACGACGTTTTGCAAAACTATCTGAAAAAAAGATAGGCGCGTCGATTTGATTTATAAACATTAACTTGTAGAAAGTAATCAGTTAACATTAAAGTAGTAATTTATTTTGAATTAAAATTCATTTGCGCAAAGAAAAAAATAAATAAACATCCCACGGCCTTTTTAAATGCCACTTTGCATATCATATGTGTCACTTATTTAGATATTCATAGTGGTCGCAAACAAACGTCATGCGAAGCCAAAGGCTCCTGTGGTAAAACTCAGGTAGGGTAGGTAGTCCTTGTCGTTGGGCCACCGACAGCAACAAGCTGAAACTGGTACCTTAGTTTTTTTTTAGCTGTGCATACCTTGTCTGAAATCTCTGTGCACGCCACTGTACATGGGACTTAACATGGACTTGCCAAATATACACCTATGCCTATCTCTTCTGCAAATACTGGCGTGATGCGTGCAAGGCTCGGCGCACATCTGGCGAAGCGCATTCGACACAGCCCAAGAAATATCGACCTTGCATCAGTTGAAATAAAGTTGAAAATAAATAAACTTCCATTAGCTCGAGAGCGCGTCGCAGCGAAAAGAGGCGCGCGTGTCAGGTTATTTATTCTCAACTTTATTTTTAGGCACGCAACGTTGATATTTGTTTGGCAGTGACAACCGCGCAGCGCTGCGCCTCGCCAGTTGTGCGCCGGCCTTAGGTCTTCATCATCTGCCTAGCCTTTTCCCAACTATGTTGGGGTCGGCTTCCAGTCTAATCGGATGCAGCTACATACCAGTAAGGAGCCACTACCTATATGACCTCCACAACCCATTTAAGTGGGTAAGACTCGTTGTCAGACTTTCGGGCCTCTGATGTCCCGTAACGACTGTCAAAGATTCACGAATGACAGCCGGGACCAACTGCTTAACGTGCTTTCCGAGGCACGGGAATGCGTGTAAGTAACTCAACCATGTTTTAAAGAATCCCCTAACCCTTTAAACCCCTTAACCCTTTGGCCATGGGCCAATCCTTATTGCATATTATGTCAAGACGAATAGCATTGTACTGTCTGCTGAACAAGCAACTGTAGTCATAAAGCCATCTCAAGCGTAAGTAATATTTGTTATAGAAGACATAAGAACTGAAAAATTATCTCGACTAAGGGTAGGGACAGATAGAGCAGCTCGACCAGTTTTTTTTTTTATTGATAATGAACTTAAATACAACTGAAATTGAGTTAATATTTAAAAAAAAAATAGTTTTATCTTACCACATAGCTTTTTTTTTGTCGCACGTACAGAGTAGTTCACCGTCAGGCGCATGTAGGAAGCCGTTGTTGTACAGAGGTTTGAGGCGCATTGGCGTCGAGTACCTCTTTGTCGGGACCATGGGTTCTTTAATACGACCATTTTTTTCTTTAACGCTGTTGAAAAATATTTTTATTAGGGAAAAGATTGTTGAAAACATAAGTACTTATCTATAAGTATAAAAATCTTAGTTTTTTAAATCCACTTTAGGTTACCATTTCTTTATCTACTATCCATCTTTCCTTTTACTATAAGCCGAAAAAGGATGAGTCATGGACTGGTAAAGGAAGTAAAAAAAAAGTCGGGAGGTGTCGTGGTGGGACACCAGGTTGTTACGAAGTTCCTTTCGCTGATCCATCTACAGGGTTATTGGTCAAACACCAACAACCTCTTAAGGGGTCATTGTACTCATCTTCATAATGATGAGTACAATGATCCCTTAAGAGGTTGTTGGTGTTTTACCAATAACCCTGTATATTAAATAAGAACAATGATTTAAACATGAAATATGAGAAAAATAAGTTTTCTATAGAAATTTTAAATTCCTCATATCTCGTCTTCAAATCAGTGTCCTTTCAAAATATATGTTTGGAAACCTAGATATTCTCTAATCCAATCGGGTTAAATACACACTACCTTAAGAATATGTTTGATTTACAAATTATTTTGGTATTGCGTTTGTATGAACTACGCATGCTTCGTGGGCCTCTTAAGGTCCACTTGCAACACAACTTACAAGTCACGTAATTAAAACATAATTCTGTCAGTCATCTTCAAATGATTGACACAGAACGATGTTTTAAATTCATTTAGCGCTAAAGCGCTTATTACTATTCAATTTGTAGGAAATCTAAATCGTAAACTATTTAGGAAGTACTGCGGTCGGGACCTTCCAATCACAGTAAATCGGGATCTAACTTCGATTACATCTTTCGATTTCCTAATTAGATTTCCTTCAAATATTTAAAGCGTAGTTTAGTGGGGTAAGCAACATTTTGAAAAACAAGATTGCGTTGCTACCCAGCGATTCCGATTCCCAGGGGCTGCAGTCTCGACATAGATAGCGATCGCTATACGACCGAATTCCGTCGCAAAGTCCTAGTGGGGTCCCTAGACGGTCAAAATTGCATGACAAACACGAAAAAATCACATGCTTATCAAGCAATTTTGACTGTATAGGTACCCCACCAGGACTTTGCGACCGAATTCTGTCGTATAGCGATCGCTACCTATGTCGAGACTGCTAGCCCAGGGGCGGCAGTCTCGACATTCGTAACGATAGCTTTACGAATGAAATCGCTCGCTAAGTCCTAATGGAGTACTACGACGGTCAAAATTGCTTGGCAAGCACAAAAAAACCATTTACAGTTTCAAACCAGTTGCGGCGCGAACCGTTTTTTTATTTAATCATGTTCTCCAATTTTCCTCGTTATTCAAGGTTAATTTGAAGTGGTCTTTAAAAAAACCTAACTATTACCATCTTGCCCGTCTAGGTACCCCATTAGGACTTAGCGAGCGATTTCAGTCGTAAAGCTATCGTTACGAGTGTCGAGACTGCCGCCCCTGCAGTGCTATTCTGTACAAATCTCACCGTGAAAACTTAGGTGAAGTGAGCATGGAGTGAGCTGTCAATAGTGTCAATCCCTAACATCAGGTGGAATAACAGCCCACTTCAAGCTCACTTCACCTAAGTTTTCACGGTGAGATTTTTACAGAATAGACCGGCTGGTCGGGCAGTGTTATTGGGTATTTCCATCTGGTATTTCTCAGTAACAATAATAGCAGTCCTTTAGAGTCTGAAATCTGTGCCCTATGGTGGCAATAGACTCGCCCCCTATTACATGGGACTGAAACATAACTGGCGAATTGTGGGTGTACTATAGGTACACCTCTGCCCAACCCTTCGGGGAAACAAGGCGTGCTGTTATGTGACACAAAAGTCGGTCAAGGAAACATAATATTTATAAAAACGATAAACGGCAAAGTATTTATGATGGATGACTGATAAGTAAGTACTTAATCACCCACTTATAGAGCTGATAATCTAACTACACATTTTACTATGTTCTTGCACAATTCAAAACAGGAAAATAAGACTCGAATTCACTACGCGCGCAGTTACGTAATAGGTAAATAAATAAATAACCTTTACATTAGATCTAGCATTATTGCATCACACGAGCTTTTAGATATAGCGTGTGAAAAACATATCGTCTAGTAGGAATTGTCACTGTCAGTATGGGGCATCGAGCATGAGCGTTAAGTGAAATTGCGTCTGAATCAAATATAATATAGGGTCAAATTAAATCAGTTAGCGAAAGTCCACAGACGTAAATAAACACGACAAAAAATAAAAAAAAGATTTGATGTTTTTTTTTTAACCCACTTCATAAAGGAGGGGGTTCTCAATTCGTCTGTATGTTTTTTTTTTTTTATGTTTGTTACGCGATTACTCAAAGACGGATGGCCCGATTTGGAAAATTATTTTTTGTTTGAAAGGGGAAAGCTTTGCTTGGGTAGTTTTTGAGTCAGCTTCAATAATGCGTATTTTTCCCACTTAGTTTATATGGATGATGTTTTAATGACTTCCTATCACTGTTATTGACATAGAAGGTAGTGGTATTCAAATTTGTGTGGGGTAGGTACCACAACTAAAAAGTGAAAAATAAAAACTTTTTAGGAAAAATAAAACCGACTTCCAAAACAAACACTACAAAGTGAAAAATAACTTTAACTTCGGCAGTCGGTGGCAAAAAACGAAAATACAAAACCAAAAACACAGACTACCGAAATTAAAGTTATTTTTCACTTTGTAGTGTTTTGTTTCGGAAGTCGGTTTGTTTTTCGCTAAAAAGATTTGTTGGGTAAATAACCGCTGCTACTGTTGTTACTTGAAGTACGTGTTGAGAAATCTGTTTTATTTTTTTTTTGTTTTATAGTGTTTAGATATCGATACCATATCGATACCCATCAATACTCATACTCCCCGTGCCTCGGAAAGCACGTCAAGCCGTTGGTCCCGGCTGTCATTCGTGGATCGATTCGTGGACGTTTGACATTTGTTACGAGCCGTCAGAAGCCCGAAAGTCTGACAACCAGACTTACCAAGGGGTATCGTATTACCCAGAACTGGGTTGTGGATGTCAGATAGGCAGTCGTTCCATGTAAAATACTGATATTCAACTGCATCCGGTTGGACTGGAAGTCGACCCCAACATAGTTTGCAAAAGGCTAGGCAGACTGGCAGATATCGATACCCGATATGAGATATCGATACGAGTTTCGCTAGCTAATTTAATTTGACCCTGTATAAATCTGACGTGCGCCTTGAGAGTCTTCTGCAACTACATATACGTATATGTTATACAACTGTCCACAAAGAGCGTACGCTTTGAAAATATAGTAAATATATATTTCGTTATTTGATTCTAAGATAATGTCCAAATACCGTCCAGAAGTAACGCGCTTTAGTATTTTTCCATAGGAACCAGCCCATAATCTTATTATTGGAGTTATAAGCTCGATTTTTATAAGGGTTCCGTTTTTCTGCTAGCGCAACTTTTAGTCAAGCGCATTCTCTCTGCTACTTTTGAAACTAAATTCCCTCCTCCCCTTGTCTAATTATATAGAAACCTAGCTGAAGCCCGTGGAGTACCACGCGCGTGGAGTTCGGAAATTATCCCACGGGAAGAAACTACCAGGATAAAAGGTATCCTACGTCCTAACTAATCCAGGTCATGGTGTACCTGTGTGCTAAATTTCATCCAAATCCGTTCAGGCGATCAAGGAGAAACATAATGTAATAAATAAACTCACCCATCCTTCAGTTTGACATGTTTCATTTTGAAATTCTTATCTGCATACTTGGAGCAATGTTCGTCTAAATACGCCCATACGCTGGGACCTCTAGTGCCAAACACCCAAGATAAAACTGATCCATTTTTTCCAAGTTTTTCTAATAAAATTGCAAAGATTCTAATGCCGACATGTGCATCCATTGCTGCGTATTTCACTTGTCTCTGTGACAACTCTTCGGCTTCCCAATTACTGCATCGAATCTGGTGAAGAAACGAATTGTTAAAAGGATCCGACATAAAAACAAAAGTAATTTATTCAAACTAGGCTGAGAATCAGCTCTTTTTGAACGTCATACATGTATGAGGCAATCCTCAAAACGCCCGCCCTTCAAGCCTTCCCAGTGCTTTAGCTGGGAAGAACAAATGGCGCAACAAACTCACCAGCAGCACAATTTTTAAGCGCTTGGGGGTCCTTTTGCACAAAGTCCTTTGTCTTACAGTAAGTCATCTACAACGCCACACTGCAATGTTTGCTGGCAATTATTGCAATATATTTTTCCTCCCGCCACTTTTAGAGGTATATATAATATATACCCCATATTTTTTGTAGGAGGCTAATTCCGATGCGAGAATTGCAGAAGATATCGCGCTCATTGCGTTGTTTTGGACTTTGCAATAGTGTGACTACGTATTCCCAGATTATTTTTAGATATTTGTTTCAGAATTCAGTTCATTATGTCATTTACTGTAATCTTGTGCAACATAAAATGAGTCATCAAGTGAACAAGTATTTATTGTTGTTAAAGGCTTATTAGTACCTACCATGGTGCATTCTTCTACAAATAATTTTAAATTGCGAATATTTACACAGACAATATATAGAAGTTCTGTTTTTGTGATCATATTGAATATTTTTTAATCCTTACCCTCCAACTTTTGTCCAAGACAGCTCCTAGAAGTGCGGAAGACAGTGTGGCCAAGCCACCGGACTCAAACCCATTTTGTTTGGCCAGATGTCTAATGTCCAGGGTAGACCTTAACGCCACACTGTAATCGTGACTCAGGTACTTGCCATCGTCTGCGGGCGCTACGCCCACTTTGTAGATCGTGTCATCTTCTAAAAGATCCTGAAATAGTATTTATTTTATAGAAAATGGCTTTTCGAGCTTTTTATGAGAACTTCTTATGTGTTCTAGTGCCAAACATAAAATTAATAACTAATAGTTAATCATAAAACCCTCTCTGAACAAAGATTGACCTTTACTTGGTCAATCTTTGTTCAGAGGTGGTCAAGTTTCAATCTTGGTCAAGTTTGTGACCTTGGTCATAAGTGAGATGAGAACCATACCCACTTCTCTCCGATATCGCTAATTAGTTTGCATCATTATTATTTTGAAGGCAGACTGAACCCTATTCTGACACTTGCAACGCATTTTTGAACATCTCACGGTCCCCTACCGGTGAAGTCCGGTGTAACACCGTGCTGCCTTTGGTCACTGAAAATCTGAATGCGCCAGACTTTCTGAATGGTGAAACCTTTTATATGGCGGAGGGTAGATATTGCCACGAAAGAAACTATGGCGTGTACAATCTTGTCTCTTCGAAACAATCACTGCAACCTAAAATATACTCTGTGAAATCTACGGTGATGCCAGATCTACCGACCAATAAGCTAAATCCGTTGCGCAACTACTGCATGACTGAGTAATGTCATATGTCATAATATCATCGCTGATCTGCACTTGTGCAGTGGTACAATCAGTACCTAACTATAGTAGCGCGCGCGCAAGTGCTAGTCCTCGCCTGAGGTACGTGAGCAGTGAGACAGGGGAGGGCTGTATTGTCTATCTCGCCTGTCGCAACACTCACATACCTCAGGCGAGGACTAGCACTTGCGCGCGCATTATAACACTTGGAATTAAACAATCAAGGCCCATTTGTTACCATGGATTTGCGGGTAACCGTACTTATATGTTACCTGATTTTTATATGTATATTATGCCAGATATAAATAGCTTTCTAGTAGATGTACATCTATATTTCATTATGCGCGGCCGACGCGCTTGTGCGTTTTCGGACGTTCACCGTGTGCTTGACGGCGCGTATGCGCGTCCATATGTAACGTCAATATGTAACAAAAACCCTGTTGTTACTTTTAACACATGATTGTACTGTATTTATTGTATTTACAAAAAAAAAGTAGTATATGTAGTATATCAGTTATCTGGTTTCCATAGTACAGACGCCAGCACATCAAGCTACTACAATCTGTCAGATTTCTTTAATAGAATTTCGACTTTATTGCTAAAGCATTAGGTTCAAGGTTGATTGGGAAAATGTGACAGTTTCGGGTAGGTTGACCTGCTGGCGTCTGTACAAGCTCTGCTTAGTTTGGGATTAGATGACCGTGTGTGAAAAGTCCCGGGATATTATTATATTTTTATTACTCATGATAACAAACATCTTTTACTATGGGACCAAACCGGAATTCGCGAAAAAAAAATCTGTTGTCCCGTACGTTCATGTTCGCATAACTCGTCAGTGTGGGAGCAGCTGAGTACAATCATGTGTTAAAAGGAACAACCGGGTTTTTGTTACAGATTGTACCTATATTTAGATTTTCATTTCATTGATTTCAAATCCATGCGTCACACGCTTCCAGTACCTACGGATGTGACGTCACATTTCGTGATGCTGATGCAACAAAAACAGAATGTTGTACCACTAAAATATATAATTATCCTGTTTGGCGCCATCCATCCACACACAGTTCGCGGTTTTACGCTAGTAGTATGATTCGCGCGCTCGGGTTTGCTTCCCGCGTAAATTTTTCATGTTTAAGGGGAAGTGCCAGTGTATCCCGCGAAACTGAAATTTTCTTCCGTTTTTTTGCAATTTGCATTTCAATATTAGGTTGTATGTTGATTAAAGTATGATTCGCGACCGTAACAAGTATGTATTTACAGAATTATACTCAGTATTAGACAACTCACTAAGTTAGTAGAATCCTCTAATGTCAAGATTTCATGAAATAGTCATTCTATAGGATTACTTGGTCTAAGAGTTGTATTGATGACTTTAATGATTATAATTCTGTAAATACATACTTGTTACAGTCGCAAATCATATTTTGATCAACATACAACCTAATACTGACTTGCAAATTCCAAAAAACGTAAGAAAATTTCGAAAATTTGAATTTCACGGGCTACCCTGGCGCTTTCGCCTCAAGACTAGTCAACCCCGAAGTTGCAACTGGTTTAGTTGAATGTTTTTTGAGCGTCAGAAAACATCAATCTCATCATACCGTTTTTGCTTTGAGACAGTGAAAGGTGAATTATGTGACAGTTCTTATACATAGTTTCAACCTTACTGAAGTTTCTACTGAAAGTTTTTGTCAAAAGTTGTCAAGCAATTATGATGACATAGGCCCTTAGTCTGTCAAACAATTGGCCAAATACACCCACAATTAATTATTGGGGGATGTTTTCTCATTACTACTAATGCACTTACTTTTAAAGATGCTGGCACAGCTTTCATTGTACTAAGTCTGAAAAGACCGCAGTATCCATCAAAAGAAGACAGCTGAACTAGAGCTACTGGCTGCCTCTTCCCGTTAACAGTCACCCATTCACAGTCAAATCCTAATGCTCTGTGGTTCCGGCATCGCCTGAATTAAAAAAATATATATATATTAAACTCTTTTTATTATAACAAGATTGGACAAATGACAAAGACATTAAATTATATTGCTTCCTAAAATTGTATCTGTCTTATTATGATTATTAAACAACACATAGGTAGTTTTGTCTGAATAAATAATAGAAAATAAGTCCAACATTTTATTTAAGGTATTATTTGCTTGGATTATTGTCATTTCTATTCTGGTTTTCTTAAATTCAATGCAGAAGACATGAAAATAATTAATATTTTTACCATATTTTTTTAAACTATTAGTTCACCCTTATCATTATTACCATAATCATTAATTTAAGTAAGTACATATTATATACATGACAAAATGCTTAAAAAAAATACTGAAAGATCATTCTTACTATAGTGTAAATTTATTGTAGCCTGTAAAGAATCCTTATTCGTTTACAATAAATGCTAGATTACCTAAGAAAGTATGTACCTTTGCAACTCGCCAACAACTTGATCACAAGATTCTTCTGTGGTGACAGTGTTGATAGACAAGTAGTTAAACAAATCTTCAGCATCTCGACGTCCTTTTCTCAGCTTATAAAAAATATAAGAAACCGAACATCCTACAGCTAAAGCAGCTGTGGCTACACACAGTTTATTCCTCGTTGAAGTTTGCATTGTAACTTTAAATTCACTTGTTCTAACACGATAAATTAATTAAAATAAACACCGTTTTACGTTCCTACACATTCATGACCATCAATGAACAATGTTTGAATGTCTCTCCATGAATTACTGAATCCGTGTATATATAGAAGAATACCCGGGAGACTTGTTTTACTTTGTTACATCTTCGTCGGGCTACCCACTGACCGAGATGTCAATCTACTTGTTTGTTATAATCTATTACTGGACCTCCATTCATTTCATTTCATAGTTTCTACCACAGGTTTTTACTTTTGAGGTGTATGTATCTCCCTAGAGTATTGTACGTATGTTCTGTGTGCATGCGTGTTTGATGTTCGTACTTCGTGTTTGTCAATGTCATTTCGTGACGTGACAACTGACACGCTTGCACAACACACCACAGAGAGTACTATTATCCCTTTTTTTTTTTTGTGGATGGGAAATCATCAAATAACTTCTCCCGCTCTGGGTGGAGCGGAAGGGCGTGTCAGACTTTTACTGACTAAAACCCACCCGTGTTCCTTCAGTTGCCTATGCCAGGGCCACGGTATCTTTTTCAAACAACCCGCGACCCCAGCGGCAGTACTATTATCCCTAGGACCAAGAATCGGTCCTAGTATTATCCGGATCCTAACGATACACACACACAATTTTTTTTTTTGTATGTCATCTCGTAGTTGACCTTAAGAGGCCGTGCGTGCGTGACTATTTATTAACCGGTCAATCAATCCTGTAGCTGTCTTATGGTGTCCGTTATGCTAGCATACACATGATGTTATTCACGGTTTTTATTATACCCAATAAATAGAGCGTAAATAGTGCTTAATTAGTGCAAAAGTAAAAAAATAGTGCCTCTATAGTTTAAGAAATAAAGACCATTTTTACTGTGTACGCTGGCATAATGATCAAGCTAGCGTATGTACCCATGGCTGTTCTTGTAAACAGCGTATATTAAAGCAACAAAATTTACACACAAAAATACATAGTTCAAATAGAGCGCGCGATATGCAAAATTTAATAATTGTTCCACTGCGAATTCACAATAAAGTATTTATACTAGCAGGGGTGAAATTTTAAGCACTATTTATACATATAGCATTTAGTTTAAAAAAATCCGCTTTCTATTAGCACTAATTGGTGTACGCTGCCATAACGCCTGTCGGAATGTTATTTAAAAGTCTTGTTCAATATTATGAAATTTTGCACAGCGTGCGCTCTATTTGGGAACTATGTTTAGGTATGTGTTAATTCCGTTGCTTTAATATAAGCCGTTTTCAAGAACAGCCATGGGTACGCTAGCTTGATCGTTATGCCAGTGTACACAGTAAAGTCTTTATTTCTTAAACTACAGAGGCACTATTTTTCTTTACTTTTGCACTAATTAAGCAATATTTACGCTCTATTTAATGGGCATAACAACAACCGTGAATTAATCATGTGTACGCTACCATAACGGACACGCCTTATGCGACTCCAAAGCCTCCAGCTAGGGCATAAAACGTATAAACTATGCGAATGCACGATAAGAGCACCCCCTGTGGGTTACGAACCTTGGATTAGGGCGTCGCTGGGGAGACAGCAAGACGGGACCGGCTGAATCGAATCTGGGTATTTATTTTTGTCAGGGGAATTTAAAGCTACGCCACCAGCTGGCACTTTTTCACCCCGAGCAAGAAGGGGTCGTCGCGAGGGCCGGCGAGGAGCCTCGGCAGCGAGGGCGGAATGTAGTTTTGTCTTTGTACTAGTGTCCCTACTGCTCTCCTGGAGAAGTGGTATTGGGTCATCGGGGTCAGTGAGATGAGAACATGCCTTGGGCGGAGGACTTTACTGATTTTAGAGAGGATAGGTATAACTGGCCGCCTTGACGATCAGAGGATTGTGGTGTTTGGCAGGTGTATCGAAGAAACGCTTGGAATTGTGTGTCAAGAATTGATGGATAGTGGGAATTTTAAGATCTATGTGGAGGATTTCGGTCGGAACGCGCTAACGGGCCTTTCGGAGGAAACGGTTTTTTAGGGTCTGCATCCTATGGATGCAGCGGGACTTTGACAGAACCGGTATAGGTCATGATTGAGCGAATGCACGCTTTATAGATGCGCAATTTGAACGGAGTGGAGTCTACTGAGAGCGAAAACGGCGTACGAACGAACCTGCTTTATGTGCTCAGAGAAGTAGAGGTGCTCGTCGAGGGTTACACCCAGGTATTTGTCTCGCTTCTCCCAAGGGATCGGCTTGTCGAACATGGTGATGTGTCAGGGGGGAGTTCGGTTTAGACGCGGTTTCAAAAAGAGAACCGCTTGACTTTTGTCGGGCTTGACTTCATTTCTACACTTTCTAAACCAGGCATCGAGTTTATCGACTGCGGTTTGGAGAGTGCGAGATATCGGGTCTTGGCTTTGGCTGGTATAGTTTTGACGCATAGTCTGCGAACAGAGCTAACTGCTAAAGTCTCATAAGATGAGCACGAGACGGTCCGGCGGCACACCGACTTTGTAGAGCTTCAATAATAAGCCGTTAAGTCAGACTTTGTCAAACGCTTTCGCTATGTCAAGGCAACCGGCACCCATAATCGAACCACGTTGAAAACCAATGCTTATGTTCGATGATGCGGTGCACTTGTTGCACGTGTAGCGGTATGGTACCCACACATGCACATGAGCTTAAGTGCCTAGTGACTATGACTAAGTGCGAATTCAGTCGAGTCGTGTTTAGTTTTAGTAACATTATTATTAAATTCATTGTCTGAATGAACATTTAATTTCATAGAACCTATATCACGTCCCAACAAAAGTTCTATACACGCAAGAGTGTTGGATTCGGAAACCAAACTGCTCATTAGGGATGAGACCCTTTGTCTCGGCGTAATCTCTGAGGCAAGTCTCTCATAGATTTTGTCGAGCACATTGAGCAGACTGACTGAGGCGGTAGCTAGTGGGCTCAGCTTTGGGATTGCCGGGTTTGGGGATACTGATAACGGTGGGCTTTTTCCACGCTTGTGTGAAATGTTGTTGCTCAGGGCACCATTGAAGATTGTAATTGAAGCATTATTAAGTGGGCAGGGAAAAGTTGGATCACCCTATTGGTGATTCCATCTGAGTCGGGGGCTTTACGGGGTTGAAGACCCTTGATGATATCGTGCACTACGTCTGGAGCGACGGGAGGCAAAGGATAACCAGTGTTTTCAACAGGAGGGAGGGAGGCTCTACGTTCGACTTCCGAATGGACCTTAGAAAGGTGAGCTTGGCCTACAGGTTGAGAGCTGGGTGAGCATTGGTCCTCAAGACTGTCGGCTGGGCATTCAGTCTTGTCTACATCACCAAAGGCGATGGTCTTGTCAGGGTGGATTTGGGATAGAGACTATTTCTCGGGATCCGAGTTTCCTCTGGAGTTCCCAGAAAGCTAGGTGGGCAGGCTCTAGTTCGCTCAGCATCTTGTCCCAGCTGGCAGTACGCAGCTCCTCTAAGCATGTCTTTACAGTATAACGCATATTGACTTTGTTTGCGCGACAGGGAAAGTTGTTGTAGGCACGGACAGCCGCGTTCTTCTCATTTATTCTCATTCTCATCATTCCATCGCTAGAATTACAATTGAAGGATCGTTCAGGACTAATTGTACGTGTTCCGTGAATGAATCGACCGCGGCCGTCGTGTCAGCGATAGAGTTAAATTGGTCGGGGATGGAGTCTAAGTGGGGGGATGTGATTGATTTCAGGCATTCATTTACTTTCCTTCAGTCCGTTACTTTTTGGGTGGGAGGGGGTTGACTGGTGTCGCGCATACCTATGCGGGGTGCCAGGTTTACGACAACTGGTTGGTGATCAGAAGTCAGTTCATGTATCGCTTCTATAGAGTGCAACAGTAGGTTGACATTCTTTAGAAGCGCTACGTCAAATACGTCAAGGGTGTGGATGTGGTCATGAGGAAAGTGAGTGGGAGATGACATCAAAATTTAGAAGGGGATAGAGGTCAAACAAGTGTCTAGTGTGTCTACCTCTGGTAGAGGTCCTGGTGCTATTCCAGGTGGGATGCTTGGCGTTGAGATCACCCGCTATGATAACCGAGTCACTCAAGCCACGTAGGGCAGAGAGGTCGTCAGATAGAATTTGACTTCTGAGGAAGTGGGGGGAAGGTAAGCCGGTTGGTGGCCTGTCATGCCTAGTCACCACTTCTAATCATGAGAGGGGGGAGGGTCCATAATGATGCAGTATACAAGGTTACTGGTAATTCGACGTATTCCTTACAGGACGTTATGTGTAATAAAGATAATAATAATAAAGACAGGTAAAGAAAAATCATGGGACAGTTTTTAAAATAATTTGTAACTTTTTTTCCACTACAAACTGACGTCATAAGGGAAAAATCTTAGATCATTTTGACGTCATGAGGGAAAAATCTTATAGCATTAGGTTATATGCTCTAAGGGAAAAATACATATATGACATTTTTTCAAAATAGAGTTATTTACATAATGGGAACCAGCAAAGTAAGACGCATATACCAGTATTTTTAAATTAACGTACACTTAACGAAAACCTAATAATTCTTACTACAATTAAAAGACGCATCTGCTTTTGTATCTTATAGTTTACTATTTTCTGAACTGGTAATGTCCAATTAAACATTTGTTATTTCTGTTGGCAACTTTTTCCATAAACCGTCATAGTGTCAGTGTGTCATAAAAAAAATATCTACGAAGTTGCAGCGGTTTGTATTTTGTTGTGCATCCATCAAATTACTGAATTATACTATCTTATTACAACAATAATGGCACGGGACAGGAGTCCTGAGCGAAGACGTTCGCGCTCACGAGAACGCCGTGACAAGGACCGTCACGAAGATCGTGAGCGCGAGACTCATCGAGACAAAACAAAACGTCGAGAGCGTTCTCGTAGCCCTAGGAAGGAACTAGAAAAGTCTCGGAGTCCTTCAAGAAAAGACAAAGATCGTTCTCGGAGCCCCGCTCGAAAAGATAAAGATAGATCCAGGAGCCCCGCAAGGAAAGAGCGCGAACGTGGTCGCTCTCGCAGCCCCAAGAAACGTGATGGTAAAGAAAAGGAATCTGACAGCAAAAGGAAAAATGATGAACGAGAAAAGTCGAAGAGCAAGAAAGAGGATGAGAGTAAAACCGAGGAGGAAGAGCCTGAAGACGGAAAACATGATGATTCAAAGCCCATTAAGAAAGAGCCATTGTCTCTAGAGGAACTACTTGCTAAGAAGAAAGCAGAAGAAGAAGCCCGCAGTAAACCTGTCTTCTTGACTAAAGAACAAAGAGCTGCTCTCGCTTTGGAAAGACGACAAAAACAAGTAGAAGCTATTAGAGCCAATGTTGACCGTCCATCTATAACCACAATCGATCTTACAGGGCCCTCCAAAAGAGAAGAAGAAATGAAGAAATATAGAGATGAAAGAGAAATGATGAGAGAGAAGGAAAGGGAGAGAAGAGATGAGAGGGAGAGGGAAAGAGAGAGAAAATATGAAGAAAGAAAGGCTATGAATGACCGCCGAGGAGGAGGAGAGGACAAAAAAGAGAAAAATGAAGAAGTTTCCAAAACTAAAGACAAGGAGCGTGAAGAAGAAGCCATTAAGGCTCGCTATCTGGGCATTGTAAAGAAAAAACGCAGGGTGAGAAGATTAAATGACCGTAAATTTGTATTTGATTGGGATGCATCAGAGGATACTTCTAATGATTACAATGCTTTGTATAAGGAAAGACACCAAGTTCAGTTCTTTGGTCGAGGTCACATAGCTGGAATTGACATAAAGTCTCAGAAGAAAGATTACTGCAAGTTCTATGGCAATCTATTAGAGAAACGTAGAACAGAATTAGAAAAAGAACAAGAGAAGTTGCGTCTTAAGAAAGTTAAGAAGAAGGAAGATAAGCAAAAGTGGGATGACCGACACTGGTCTGAAAAGGAACAGGATGAGATGACTGAGAGGGATTGGCGAATCTTCAGAGAGGACTATAATATCACTATCAAAGGTGGTAGGATCCCAAATCCAGTCAGAAGTTGGAAGGAAGCTGGCTTCCATCCAGACATTATGGAAATTATTAGTAAAGTTGGCTACAAGAGTCCTACACCTATTCAGAGACAGGCTATTCCTATTGGTTTACAAAACAGGGACATCATTGGTGTTGCTGAAACTGGTTCTGGTAAAACATTGGCTTTCCTTATTCCTCTATTGACTTGGATACAATCTCTCCCGAAAAACGAACGCTTGGAAGATGCTGATCAAGGACCATATGCCATTATTTTGGCACCAACTCGTGAGTTGGCGCAACAGATTGAAGAAGAGACAAATAAATTTGGAATTCCTTTGGACATTACATCTGTAGTTGTAGTGGGAGGTCTCTCAAGAGAGGAGCAGGGTTTCAAACTGAGATTGGGATGTGAAATAGTCATTGCGACTCCCGGTCGTCTTATTGACGTCTTAGAAAACAGATATTTGGTATTAAATCGTTGTACTTACGTGGTTCTCGACGAAGCTGATCGAATGATTGACATGGGTTTCGAACCCGATGTACAGAAGATTCTAGAATACATGCCAGTTACAAACATCAAACCAGATTCAGACGCTGCTGAAGATGCTTCTGTTTTGTTAGCTAACTACAACTCGAAAAAGAAGTTTAGACAAACTGTGATGTTTACGGCGACTATGCCTCCTGCTGTAGAGCGTCTAGCTAGAAGCTATTTACGTAGACCAGCTATAGTATACATCGGATCTGTCGGCAAGCCTGTAGACAGGACAGAACAAGTGGTCTACATGATTGGCGAGAACGAGAAACGTAGAAAGCTGACGGAGGTATTGCAGAGAGGAGTCGAACCTCCGATTATAATCTTCGTCAACCAGAAGAAAGGTGCGGACGTTCTTGCTAAAGGTCTGGAGAAGCTTGGCTTCAATGCATGTACATTGCACGGTGGTAAAGGACAAGAGCAGCGAGACTTTGCGCTGGCCAGTCTTAAGAATGGGTCAAAAGATATTCTGGTGGCGACAGACGTCGCTGGTCGTGGTATTGATATCAAGGACGTTAGTATGGTCATCAACTACGACATGGCGAAAACTATTGAAGATTACACGCATCGTATTGGTCGTACCGGTCGAGCTGGTAAGACTGGTAAAGCTATGTCGTTTGTTACTAAAGAAGATTCGGCGTTGTTCTACGATCTGAAGCAAGTGTTACTACAGAGCTCCGCGTCTACTTGTCCGCCAGAGCTGATGAACCACCCAGAGGCCCAGCACAAGCCTGGCACTGTAGTCACCAAGAAAAGGCGGGAAGAAATGATATTTGCATAAGTGTAATTGAATGTAACACTTTTTCTATGTAATGTGTTATTATTGAATAAAAATCGTAGTAAAAATATAATTTGTTTATTTAATTACAAGTCGATTGTATTACGGACTAACAAACAATAAGTAAATAAATTTAATAGGTATTTAACTAAATCTGTTTTGGTTGTCGACATTTTGACCTCACGGCACCGGCACTGGAATGGAAATAATCTTACATAAAATTATAAATTACATTAGAACCGTAAATGTAAATCAAAATGATCCTGCCTTTTTATTGCAATTTTACGAGCGCAACACAAGTGCTATTGATTTGATTATAAGGTTTTTTAGAATAATTCCAAGGAAAAGCCTGGCGACTCATTTTTAAAATAACATTCGTATGTTCATCCAATATAAGGTATTGGATGAAGACACATCCAGCCGTGGACATGGATCACACGACCTACGCATACTTTTTCCCCTATGACGACATAGCTACAGTTGTGCTTGTGTATTTCACACACTGGCTTGTTCAGAACAAACACATCATTCACACAAAACGCGATTGAGTGTGCCTAATATTATGCCCAATACATTGCGCAAAATAACATGCAGTGATACACTGGAGTATTTACCATACAACGTCAATCTTACGCTCGGTTTCTGGACGGAAAATCAACACAAAAATTTACTATAGTTTGACCAAGACCGCTATACCGCGCTGTAGGTATGTGCGCGGCGAGACGGGGGGCAGTGCAGGCCGCTCATTCGTCAACGCTCACGGCGTCCCACCGCTCATTCGCCAGCGCTGCACCCCGCCTCGCCGTGCATTCCTAAGGCGCGGTACAGCGGTCTTGGTCAAACTATAACTATTTGTTGGTTGACTGACTGAATTATCGTGAACATCAGAATGACTGGCCAAAATGACCGATCAGCTTCAAAGTATTACTAAAATCTAATACCCATTTCGTACCTTTGTTTAAATGATTGCTACCTAATTAATAAATGGGAAAATTAATTTAAAAAATAGGCAGTCATTCTGACGTCAGGATGACTGCCCACATTTAGAATCTCCACATAGGGGCTTCAAAATTTCAATCCGCCTTTACAAAAATTTTGTACCTATTTGATACCTAAACGTACCTATATTTATTCTAGATTTATAGGGCAAAGAATAAAGATTTTATTAGAGATTTTTTGTTTACTATGTTAACTCGATTGTCCTCAGTCTTCATGGGTTCGCAAAAAACAAACACAATTCATTGAAATTACTCAGTTCTAATAATAATTCTTACTGATTTACCAAAAAATATATAATGTTATAAGATACATACTGAATACAAAATGTTGTCTGTAATAGAATTTGTACCTCCACCCAGTTCTGACTGTATTGGATATTATAAATCTCATTGTCGCAGGGGCACAAAAATGGTAATGCTTTGACGATTTGTCCACCAGAATAACAAAAAGCTTCTACGCACATTGCTTTTTTTTATGCAAGAAAAGAATAATCTATTTTATTTTTCATCTCAATCAACAAAATGTTTAATAAAAAAATGTTATGCTAATCCTAACTATAATATTATAAATGCGAAAGCAAGTCTGTTTATTACCTTTTCACGCCTAAACCACTGAACCGATCATCCTGAAATTTTGCATATACGATGGCACGTGTACAGAAACGGACATAGGGTACCGTAAGTTGGGGTGATTTTGCGCCTGCCAGTAATACTTTGCTCCAAATCCGTACAAGTTTAAAAATAAAATTAAAAAAAAAGTTTACAACTCTATGGTTTTATTGATGTCTGAACGCAATCATAAGATGTCAATGTTCTGTCATGGAAGTTGACAGGTCGCCATTGTTGCTATTACCTGTGCAAGGAGTCCCAACGTGAAAGTAGAAAGTTTACAAAAAAAAAAGTTTGGTAAAATCCGTGTGTATCCGTGCAATCACTGTACTTATGCAGGTAAGCCTAATAATATTATATCCGTTCATTTGTTCTTTTTGTCGAATAAGAAAGTATTTCATTCCATAATTCAATGGATTTAATTTTGGGTTAGGTTTTAATAAACCTAACCTTGATTTTACCAAACTTTTTTTTTTGTAAACTTTCTACTTTCACGTTGGGACTCCTTGCACAGGTAATAGCAACAATGGCGACCTGTCAACTTCCATGACAGAACATTGACATCTTATGATTGCGTTCAGACATCAATAAAACCATAGAGTTGTAAACTTTTTTTTAAATTTTATTTTTAAACTTGTACGGATTTGGAGCAAAGTATTACTGGCAGGCGCAAAATCACCCCAACTTACGGTACCTTACATCCCGAAAAAAAGTAGTGTTCCCGAGGAAAACAACAATAACTTTCTTATGATAATAGATGGCGCCACGTGTCTTTCGAATCATGATTGAATTATATTATTATAGAAACTATAATAGTGTATTATGAGTTTTTTTATTTATTTAAGTAATTAATACATTTTGTGAGTCATAGATTCAACAGACCTGTTTTTCATAACGCTATAAATGCGAAAGTGAATTGGTTTGTTTGTTACCGCTTTCACGCTAAAACCGCTGAACAAATACTTTTGATCTCGGTAGTGCGTTCCCGTGACATAATTTCCGACAACCACGCAGGCGAAGCCGCGGGCAAAAGCTAGTATTTTATATTTTTATGACTTTCTGTATTAGTTAACAAACAGTTAGTAAACAAAAATCTAATAAAATCTTTATTCTTTGCCATAAAAATCTAGAAAAAATATATGTTTAGGTATCAAATAAATTTTTGTAAAGACGGATTGAAATTTTGGAGCCCTTAAGTGGAGATTCTAAATGTGGTCAGTCATCCTGACGTCAGAATGACTGCCCATTTCTTAAATTCATTTTCTCAGTTATTAATTAGGTACCAATTATTTAAACAAAGGTAGCAAATAGGTCTTAAATTTTAGTAATATTTTAAAGCTGATCGGTCATTTTGGCCAGTCATTCTAATGTTACGAACGAATTATCGTATCACTTTATTTTAGAAACGTCGTTGATTTTTGATCGAGAAACAAAATGAATATAGTTTGGTAAGGTACTTCAAGAAATGCAGATGCAATTACCTAGGTACAATAATTGCACGCATTGCACTAGGATTGACCTATACTGCCGCGGTAAAGAAAAACGACGTATCTGCAGAAATATTGGAATGGAGAAAAAAAATATTTTGTCCTGTTAAACTATAAGATACAAAGGCGGGTGCGGCTTTTAATAGTAAGAATTATTAGGTTTTCGTTAAGTGTATGCCAATATAAAAATACTGATATATGCGTCTTTTTTTGCCGAATCCGAATATGTAAATAACTCTATTTCGAGAAAAAAATAATCAAATACATCTTTTTCCTATGACGGCAGTATAGTTTGATATTACATAATATTTGCAGATAGGTAAAATGATGCAATGCCCAATGTGACATCATGCATCACATGCAAACACACGCCATATTGCTCAACAGTTTCGGACAGTAAACAGGAAATTACTTTCATGTATGACGAATGAATTGAATTTCGTAACTAACGGTACGTTTGAGAAATGCTTAGGTATATAAAATCTTGTGAAATTTTGAAATGATTTCATATTTTCTCTTTACAAAGTTCAAAAATGCTTATGCTTAAATATTGTGAGCATTTACGTAGGGAAATTATGGCTTCTGACAAACGTTCTACTTGCTAATACCCCATAGCGTTCTATGAGGCGGGACTCGCACTTGCCACCAGGTAACCTGCCATGAGCACGACTAAAGATGTGTTGTTAGCAAAGTTTTCGGTCGACTAAATAATCTTATCATTGACATACTAAGAAAATGATGTTATTCGGTGGTTTCTCCACCACTTCATGAAATCATTGGACTATTTGGGATTTTAACTAAAATACACAGTCTGGCCATAAATACTGTTACAATTAAGAATAAGAAAGATATTACATTTGAATTTGGAATCTGTCATTTTTATACGATTGTTCATTGAGTTTTCTAATTTTGGCGCCAATACATTGTACAATATTTTGCGATATTAAAATGGAGTGGGGTGATTAAGAGAACCGAATCGCTGTGATTACATTACACAAAGTTGGTATGGAGCCAAATGCAATTTTTAAAACTCTCCATACGCTTGGTATTAGTCAAATGTTTGTGTACCGGGCTATTAATAGGTACAATGAGACCTCCTCAGTTTGTGACAGAAAAAGATCTGGCCGTCCACGTAGTGTTCGTACGAAAAAGGTGGTCAAAGCAGTAAGGGAAAGAATTCGAAGAAATCCTGCCCGAAAGCAAAAGATTTTATCTCGGGAGATGAAGATAGCACCCAGAACCATGTCGCGTATTTTAAAAGATGACTTAGGACTTGCAGCCTATAAGAGACGCACTGGTCATTTTTAACTGATAATTTTAAAAAGAATAGGGTTGTAGAATCGAAACAACTACTGAAGCGGTACGCAAAGGGAGGTCACAGAAAAATTTTGTTTACGGATGAGAAAATCTTTACAATTGAGCAACATTTTAACAAACAAAATGACCGTATTTATGCTCAAAGCTCTAAGGAAGCTTCCCAATTAGTCGACAGAGTGCAACGTGGGCATTATCCGACTTCAGTGATGGTTTGGTGTGGTGTTAGCTATGAAGGAGTGACTGAGCCATATTTTTGTGAAAAAGGTATCAAAACATCGGCACAAGTGTATCCAGATACCATTCTTGAGAAGGTAGTTAAGCCCCTTAACAACACCATGTTCAATAACCAAGTATGGTCCTTCCAACAAGACTCGGCGCCGGGTCATAAAGCTCGGTCCACGCAGTCTTGGTTGGAAGTGAACGTTTCGCACTTCATCAGAGCTGAAGACTGGCCGTCGTCTAGTCCCGATCTTAATCCGCTTGATTATGATTTATAGTCAGTTTTAGAGAGTACGGCTTGCTCTAAACGCCATGCTAATTTGGAGTCCCTAAAACAATCCATACGATTGGCAGTGAAGAATTTTCCCATGGAAAGAGTGCGTGCTTCTATTGATAACTGGCCTCGAACGTTTAAAGGACTGTATTGCAGCCAAAGGAGACCACTTCGAAT
Organism: Dicycla oo; assembly: GCA_948252095.1. Taxonomy (NCBI): domain Eukaryota; kingdom Metazoa; phylum Arthropoda; class Insecta; order Lepidoptera; family Noctuidae; genus Dicycla; species Dicycla oo. The sequence continues at coordinate 6,970,163 of OX411710.1, read as the reverse complement.
AAGCTTTTTATATTTTAAATTGTTTTATATTTATGTATTAAAGTAACACACTGTAAAAGTAATGAATATTATTTGCAATATTTTCTTTTTTTTTTCTTCGTGACAATATTTATGGCAAGACTAGTATAGTATACCTATATTTCCTAAAAATGTATAAGATAATACCAACCTGGACCTGTCTTCTCATCTACTTCTTCATGTTGGAAATAATATTCTGCAAAACAATGTTACATTAAATTAGTAAATTCATCATTAGATCCCGAATCAGGAGAACAAAACTAAAAAAAATTGAATTCGAATACAGATTGCCGCAACTTGTACCAAGTAAGTTATTGTAAATAAACACTAAAGAAAATCGGAATAAGCATATATGGTGGAATTTTGCAATAATTCCCGAAAATCGTAAAAAAAAAAACAAAAAGTCTGTGACATGCTGTTACCACTCCCAAACAAGATCAAGAAAGGGGTGCCAGATAAAACCAATGAAATCGCCTTTCAAACCATGTGCGCCTTACAGACGACGTGCAGGTATAAATTAAAATCAAGCTAGGATGAGGGTGATTGCTATAAAAGCCACCCTAACACGAATGAATGAGTTGAAGCAAAAACACAAAAAATAAATTAGACAGCACAAGCAAGCAAGTTAGAATCAGTGTTGCCATGTGTTCTAATCCTAACTTAATATAATAAATGCGAAAGTGAGTTTGTTTATTACGCTTTCACGCTAAAACGGCTGCACGGATTTGGATGAAATTAGGCACATGGGTAGACCATGACCTGGGGAAGGACATAGGATACTTTTCGTCCTAGACCGCTGCAGTCGCGATCAACAACTAGTTTAGTAATAAAGCCTTCTTGGTATTCAACTTCATGGATTTTTTTAAAGATCACTTGCAGTTTCTTGTTGCACATGACTCGTATATCTATTAACTCCTCCAACAAAGGTAAAACGCTTGTGCTAGGAGTGGGTGTAGAGTGCGTTCACATCAACAGTGCGGTAGGGAATTAAAATCTTGACTTCTCGCTCACGACGTAACACCTATCATTGAGCTATAGAGTTTGTTTGCTTGTCACTTTTCAGCCATAATAGTCATTTCAGATAAAGTCTAAGAACGTACATCTTAAGCAGCAACATCCGCTGTGAGAATGCGGACGAGTAGTCACTGGCATGCAATATAATCTTGAAACTGAAGATTATGCTTCTTTTGATTTTAAAATTAGAACACAATTACTGGCAACACTAGTCACAAACAAAAGCACAGCGACCATTCCAAACGACTCCGGTTTGAATACCTATTCCTTCTTTTCTTCTGGTTTTGTTTCCTCTTTAGCTGGCGGAGGCATTATCGCCTGCCTGACCGAAGATGCCATTGAGATCGTCATACCAACGAACTCGGAAAAGTCTTTGGGGAAAGACAGCTCGGGGAACTTCACTTCCAGTTGAGGGTCACCAGGTTTCACTGATAATAGTTTTAGAATTTTGATTATTTTCTTTCACGACTTACTTATCTAAAATAGTTCCACCCAGCAAGCATTCTTTGACTTGGTTCGACTGTTGGATAAATTAGCCTTTCTTTTTTATTGCTTATAATTTGTCTAATACTTTACCTCCATAAAGGAAATTGTACGCGATGTTGACGTACTGCTTAGCTAGTGCCGAATTGTTCTTTAAAACTTCCTTCGTCTCTTCAGGGAAGCATACATAACCCATAGCCGTAGTGCCGGCACTCGCGTAAAATACTCTCTGAAAATGAAAAAAAAAGAATTATGCTGCGATAACCGCCGCATCCGATGAACCTTGACTGTCGTCGGAATACTCGGCATGGGCCGTGTGACTACGGCTTTACTGTCGTCATAAGGAAAAAAGACGTATCTGAGATTTTTTTTCGAAATAGTGTTATGTATTTACATATTCGGAATCAGCAAAGAAAGACGCATCTAGCAGTTTTTTTTAAACGGACGTAACTTAACGAAAACCTAATAATTCTTAGGCGCGTCGCCCACACGAGCTAGAGTCGAGGTGGCATTCTGTAGATACTCGTACGTCATTTTTCCTTATGGCAGCAGTATAGGAGTCTTAAGTTCGCGGCGGGAGTAGTGTATTTCAAGCGAGTAAATATCGATGGAGTCAAGTAGGATATAATTATTACATAAAAAACTGGCCAAGTGCGAGTCGGACTCGCGCACGAAGGGTCCCGTACCATTATCTATAAAAACGGCAAAAAAATCATGTCTGTTGTATGGGAGCTCCCTTTTAAATATTTATTTTATTCTGTTTTTTAGTATTTGCTGTTTTTTAGTATGTTCTGTTTGTAGCGGCAACATAAATACATCATCTGTGAAAATTTCAACTGTCTAATTATCACGGTTCATGAGATATAGACTGGTGACAGACAGACGGACAGCGGAGTCTTAGTAATAGGGTCCCGTTTTACCCTTTGGGAACCCTAAAAAGCAAAATTGTCCCTACTCTCCTGTACACGAAGAGAGTACTGTAGAGGTTTAATTCAAGCCCCTGTCTAATATATCAGGCTGGCGATACCTGTGACATTCGAACGGTCACTTATATAGCTTTGGGCCTATGAGGACGTCAGCGAGACGGGCCCCCTCGGCCAATATAGGCGCGTTGGTTTTGAAATAGAAACAATATAGAAAGTTCTTTTAAATATAACAGTCTAACGTGAACTGCTTATTATTCCCCAAATGAGATCTTTACTTTACTTCGGGATCTAAGCTAATAAATTGTATTAGCTTAGATCCCGCAGTAAAGTAAAGACTCATTTGGGGATTTTTAAGTACTGACTTAGGAACGATTTTACTTTTCAGTGGACCAATACAAAAAAAAAAAGATTTATAATATTACACATTTCGCCAGCTAATTTAAATCCCATGTAATAGGAGGTGAGCCTATTGCCATCAACGGGGCCCAAATCCAGACTGGGCTAATACTGAGAAATTTCAAATGGAAAAACCCAACCATAACCATAGTGGAGCGCGTTGTCAGTCAGACGTAATATGATAGCGCGTAGGTTTGTGCGTTGTTCGAGGGAGGTAAAAATAACGCTCTTTAGAGCTTATTGTTCATCCCTCTACACGTGCAGCCTGTGGGCAAAGTATACTCGTGCGGCATATAGCGCCCTCCGCGTCCAGTTCAATAATGCGTTCAGGGCGCTGTTGGGGCTGCCCCTGCAGCGCCTCGGGCATGTTCGCGGAGGCGCGCACCGATTGCTTTCACGCGACGATGCGCAAGCGGTGCGCGTCTCTGGTGCGGGCAGTGCGGGGCAGCGCCAACACCGTCCTGGCGATGATCGCCAACAGACTGGATTGCCCATACATACGGCAATGCTGCAGCAGACATTTGTTACCTTGTGAGTGTTCTTTTGTCTGTGCTTGTTATCCTGTCTGTATCTTCTGATATATGTGTTTGTATATGAGTCTTGTTACTCGAATTAAACTAATTTTATTTTTTTTATTTTATAACACTTTTTTTAACCCGAGAATCGAACCCAGAACCTCACGCTCAGCAGTAGCGATTGCGACCACTATACTAACGAAGCTTTATAATATTATGGTATGAAAAAAGAAACAAGAATCTGTTACTAAATTATTCCATGTTCTGCCTGTAAGCTTGTGCTGCAGTAACATTATTATAACAGTCAGTAATATGCCTGGGACACATAATCAATATTAATTAACTCAACCTTAAGGCGAAAGCGTCAGGGTAGCCCGTGAAATTCAAATTTTCTTTCGTTTTTTTTGCAATTTACAAGTCAGTATTAAGTTGTACGTTGATCAAAATGTAATTCGCGGTTGTAACAAGTATGTATTTACATAATTATAATCATTAAAGTGATCAATACAACTCTTTAAGACCAGGTAATCCTAATGAATGACTATTTCATGACATCTTGACATTTGAGGATTATACTAACTTAAGGACTGATTCTAATGATTATAATTCTGTAAAAACATATTTGTTACGGCCGCGAATCATACTTTATTTAACATACAACTTAATACTGACTTGCAAATTGCAAAAAATGTAAGATAATTTGAATTTCGCGGGCTACCTTGACGTTTCTCCCTTAATCTTCTCGCTATCTAATTTAAATGTGACAAGAAGAATTGAGTCATTTAATTTTGTTTATTTTTAATTTAACTTTAAACGGTGTGATATTTCCTTCTTAATCCACGTGTTTTTTTTATTTACAATGACGAATTGGAGCTCTTACTTATATTTTACATACGTTTCACACTATTCCACTATACTGTTTCACTGTTAATTCATGTCTTTTATATACTAATTTCCTCATTTTTTTATTTTTGTAAGATCTGAATATTTTAATATTGTCACTGTAACTGGCCGTTAATTATATATCATAATTTTACATTTATCATGAGAGCTCGGCCTTAAACACATAGTTTACAATGGAGACCTAGCCTTATTCGAATAAAAGCTGACAAATGACATTAGTTGAAAAATGACAAATGATCTCAGTTTTGACAATATTAAAATTGGTATTCAGAAAATCTTACAAAAATAAAGAAATGAGGAAATTACATGAATTAACAGTGAAACAGTATAGTGGAATAGTGTGAAGAGCTTCAATTCGTCAATGTAAATTTAAAAAAAACATGTGGTTTAAGAAGCGAAATACCACAACGGCTATCCGCCAATTACATTACTTAGGACCGGCGCACATCTGGCGAGGCACAGCGCAGCGCATTTGTCACTGCCAAACAAATATCGACCTTGCGTCAGTTGAAATAAAGTTGAAAATAAATAAATTTCCATTAGCTCGAGAGCGCGTCTAAGCGGAAAGTGGCGCGCGTCTTAGGTTATTTTATCTCAACTTTATTTTTAGGCAGGCAACGTTGATATTTGTTTGGAATCGCTAGGTGTGCGCCTGCTCTTACTAGTAAAAGAAAATTAGACAAAATTCATACACTCATGTCACAAAACTCCAGACATACTGACATGATACGAGTAGTCTGAAACGCCTGCTAAAAGTATAGGAGCCAATACAACAAGAATCAAAACTCATTGCTAACCAAAAATGTGACAATATTACAATTTAATTTTCAAACAAAATAGATTTAGTCAAGGTCCTTTTGGTCTAGAGTTAGTGCGTTTTGAAGACACATTTGGGCGAACTATAGACTTTGTCATACTGCATAGTGTACTTAAAATTGAAATGAAACATATAGACAGACAGTAGAGAGAGTATAACAGTAAATCACTAAATAATAATAATACTGATTGTGAGAAAAGGACATATTAGATCCAACAAGTAAGAGTAAACCAGACAGAAGTATTATTATAAGCTTTTATTTAACTTGCAATGTTTGTACGAGGGCGGGTCAATAAGTCCGTGACTTTTTGAATTTCTGACCTTTTACTGAAAAAGCAACACTACTCCTGTCAACAGGCATGTGTCAGTTGACTCCTGTCAAAATTTGAACTTGCTGCGTCAGTTAGTTTGTGTTTGACAGCTATCTTTATCAGACTACCCAGTAATTTGAGGAAAAAATGGAAAAAAGTGAATTTCGTGTGCTTATTAAGCATTATTTTTTGCGAAAAAAAAAAACCATTACCGAGACCAAGGCTAAGCTTGATAAATACTATGGGGACTCTGCACCATCGATTTCAATGGTAAAAAAGTGGTTTACTGAATTTCGTTGTGGCCGTACAAGCACTGAAGATGCCGAACGTCCTGGAAGCCCAGTTGAGGTCTCTTCACCCGAAACAATCGAAAAAATTCACGATATGGTGTTGGCCGACCGAAGATTGAAAGAGCAAGAGATTGTGGAAGCCGTAGGGATCTCGCATGGCTCAGTGGTTTCAATTTTGAATGATCACTTGGGCATGAGAGAGCTTTCCGCAAGATGGGTGCCGCGTTTGCTCACAGTCGACCACAAACGCAATCGTGTAACAACTTCACAGGAAGGTTTGGCGTTGTTTAATCGCAATATGGAGGAGTTTTTGCGCCGTTTTGTAACCGTGGACGAAACATGGATCCATCACAACACACCAGAGACCAAACAACAGTCAAAACAGTGGGTTTCTAAGGGTGAATCGGCGCCAAAGAAGGCCAAGGTGGGTTTGTCAGCCAATAAAGTTATGGCGACTGTTTTTTGGGATGCACGCGGGATAAACCACATTGACTACCTTCAAAAGGGAAGAACAATCAATGGGGAATATTATGCCAACTTATTGGACCGATTCAATGACGATTTGAAAAAAAAACCGACCTCATTTGGCCAAGAAGAAAGTTCTTTTCCACCAAGACAATGCAAGGGTGCACACATGTGCAGTTGCCATGGCAAAAATCCATGAATTGGGCTATGAATTGCTCCCTCATCCGCCCTATTCTCCAGATTTGGCTCCGAGTGACTACTTCTTGTTCCCAAACCTGAAGAAATGGCTTGGTGGAAAAAGATTTGACTCCAATGATGAAGTCATCTCGCAAACAAAGGCCTATTTTGAGGACCTCGACAAATCATATTTTTTGGAAGGGATACAAAAATTGGAGAAGCTTTGGACAAAGTGTATAGAGCTCAAGGGAGACTACGTTGAAAAATAAAATGATTTATTTATCAAAAAATCTGTGTTTTATTCCAAAAGTCACGGACTTATTGACCCGTTCTCGTATGTATGTATGTTCGGGTCAAATCTTGCAACTAAATTTTAAAGCAGTTATCCTCAACCGATTGAGATGAAATTTTGCATACACGTTTCGTTTGGATGACAATGATGGTAAGCTAAGTGACGTCATTCTAAATCCAATATGGCGAACGGCCCAAGACGGCGGACTAATTAATTTTTGTGTACTTCAATGATATGGGTATCAAATGAAAAGGTTTGGCGAGAAGAATACGAAAAAAAAAATAAGTAAAAATCTTTTTTAAAAACAAGCTTTAATGAAGTAAAAGTACTAAATGAAACTTACGTAAACATAGAACTTTAATATTTTCTTAAAAGCTTGAGGCTTATTTTTAAGTGTAAGAAGGACCGGACGTTCACGCCTCAAGCTTTTATGAGAATATTAAAGTTCTATGTTTAAGTAAGTTTTTTTTAGTACTTTTAGTTCACTAAAAGCTTGTTTTTAAAAAGATTTTTGCTTATTTTTTTTTTTCTTTATTTCCTTCCCATGTAACCTTTTTCTTTTTTTTTTGGAGCCCAACAAAACGGCTGTCATGTTACGATTTTTTTTTTGGAAATTATACCTGACTGCATTAGATAGTATCAGTTTACAATTGATGCGTAACCAGTACGACACAAATAATCCTCCCATATCTTAAGCGAACGTCTTCCCTACCATTACCGCACCTCCCCAGTCTAATCCTTGATATGCAATGGCCTCTGTTACCCCATGCAACATGAGGTTCAAGGGGCTATCCGGCTAGTGTGAATCTTTGGATTCATTAGAGCAATCGAGTCTGGTCAAACCACACTGGGGTCAGTGCATTTCATTCATTCATAATTCTCTATCTTCAGAGTGAAAAATTTTGACATACCTTGATAATGCCTCCTCTCAGGCCGAAGATAAAACCAGTGAGACCACCCATTGCTACAGCACCATATCGGACCTGCTTGTTTTCTTCTTCTCGAAGATATTTAGAGATCCCTGCAAAATAAATTTATAAGGATGAGCCTTTGTAATGATGTTTAAACCAACTTTGTTTTTTGGTCAATTTTCTTTGAATAGTATTAAAAATAATTATGTTGAGAATGCTTGTATTTCAGATACAATAAACCCCTCAGCTGTCGATTGACTTGGAGCCGGCGATAAGAATAGAGATTTAATTGTTATCCATAAACTGATAGTTGAGCTCTTAACACGTATCTTAATCACCAAAATGTTAACATAATTCATTTCTGGTCTTAACACATTCAGTGCGGCAGACACACATGCGCGTTTTCGAAAACACGCATGTGTGTCTGCCGCACTGAATGTGTTAAAAACCATTGTTTGACCTTGAAATTAAATTCCATTTTGACTTATTTTTAAAGTACACCCAATGATATTGACAGTAATCCAAAACATCAACTTACAACCAGTTTTATCTTGAAAATCATGATACTGATCTTGAAAGGAGTGTTTTGCACGTTCCCCATGATCCACCACAACCTGTAATTGCTCACGTATGGCGCGCACAGGAACTAGGAGCACTGACTGCACATATCCAACTTCTTTGTCAGGTTTAGCATTCGCCTTCCTGTTTAAAAAGGTTTGTAATACAGTTGGAAAGTATTATCTGGTCTTATCAGTAGGTAATCATTGACAGATATTGCTTATGGAGATATTTTTTTTATGATATGAATTAGTACTGTATTTAAACTCTTGTATTAATAATGACTGAACAATTTAAAAAAAAGGCCTATCATGGGGTGAACCAACATAATAATGCAGCTTTCTGTTAATGTAGTGTCAAAAAGGCCATTCTCAATTTGAACTACTGCATATTTTCATACAGAAAACGGCCTTCTTCTTCTTCAACAACACACCTTCAGTTTCATCGGTACTATTCACGTCATCTATCGATACACAACAGCTTTTACAAGACAAATGCATAAACACATACTCAGCATATTCTGCATGTGGAGCTTCGTATATTGGCAGTTCTGAGGGCTTCATGGGCTGGGGCTTCGAAGGGTCTGGAGGATCCTGATGGAGAGGAGTCGCAGCACCCACCACCGGTATCAAGGTAGCCACCCCGACCGAAGCTAACACTACTTTCCGAAGCATCTATTCAACAATCAAAACACAAACTTTAATACAATTTCGATAAAAGAAGTAAAAAGGATTGAAAATGTAATATTTTACGCAGTTTACCTCTAAAGAGATGTTTCCCAGCAAAAATTACATAAATGCTATAATGTGACAAAATTGCGATCATCAGCTGGGCTGGTGACAGCTGAAAGTGGTGTTGCCAAACAGTATAATATAATAATAATATAGAAAGGTGTTGCTATTGATTATTTTAGGTCACGGTTTGCCATTTATTTAGAAGAAAGTAAATGAAAAACACAGAATTAGAAGCGCTCCTTGTTGATTGAATCAAATTACTTTTCAACACGCATCTTAGTAATATGAGACTGTAAAATAAGCGATAATTTCACAAAATTTAATTTTGGATTTTTTAATGTAAACAAATTATCACTGCCAAAGTGACACAGCTTCTAGATGCAAAATATTATGTCAGCAAATTAAAAAGAGATTTTATTGACTGCGATAAAGTAAATACGAAACAGCGGTCTTATTCTATAAAAATCTCGCAGTGATAAATTGATGAAGTGAGCTGCAATGTCAACAGTGTCAATCCCTAGCATCAGGCGGAACGACAGCTCACTTCACCTAAGTATTCACGATGAGATTATTACTGAAAAGACCAGCAGTTCCTTTTTTTAATATTTATCTAAGCGTGGAAAATGCAACTTTCTAATGTTGACAGAGAGTTCAATTACGAAGCTAAAAAATGTTTAGAAGCTCAGCATTTTCACCATTACCATATTTTATAAAATACTAGCTGATCCGTCATTGAACTGACCTGACAGATGTCGTCCTGTCTCAATAATTCATTAAAAAGATGTTCAGTTTTTCCCATTTTTTTCCAATTTTCCGGAAACTTTTCAAATTTTTCTTTTTATAAGTACCTAATTCGAACTATTACAAATATTTTAAAACCAAAATTAGCCAAATTGGTCCCACCGTTCTCAAGTTCTGGCGTGACCAAGGGACACAGGGATTCAACATTATAGGATGGATAATTAGTGACCGATATTTACAGTTACATTCAGAGACGTCTAATGGTTACTTAGTAGGCTCCTTAGTAAAAAATTTAAAAAGTTCACCCTCAGAGTCAGATAATGGTTCATTAGCGCCCCTTAATAACAATTAAAGTTAAGTACAGCAAAACCTTTACTTAACTTTTTAATTATTGATTTTGACATTTACGTTTGGGGTTATATATCTTTACCAGTGAATTCGCTTTCGCATTAAACGTTAATTAAAAAGCAATAATGTCTGATTTAGCAGACTTTATTGAGTTTTACGACATTATTCTGATCCCATTACAAAATACTCAATTCAAGAATTCCATGCACGATATAGATTTTCACCTGATTCTGTAAAAAGTGTAATATTGCCGTTGCTGACGTCCGTGGTGTTTTTGTTTGTAGATCCTCCTAAATTGAAACAGAATTATGAATGGAAGCTCTTCGATTAGCGCTCGTGTACACGATGCCGCCGCCATTTCACCGCCGTCGCACCTCTACGCTGTATATATGAGACGCGTCCGCGCCACCTGCACGCTACCACCGCGCCGCCACCTCGTCGCCACCGCGCCGTCAGCGCTTGATTTCACTCCTTTCTTTCTAATAGATTGCTACCCATGAAGAACACACGTGGCGCATTGACCGTGTCACATTGGCGGAAGACGCGGCGTGACAGCTGCGCCACACCTCAGCTGTGTATACGAGACGCGTCCGCGTCGCAACCGCGCCGCCTCCGCGCCACCTCCACGCCACCACCGCGCTGCGGCCTCCTGCCAATGCGACACGGTCAATGCGCTACGTCGGATCTTCGTGGATAGCAATCTATTACTAACAACCGGTGAAATCAAGCGGTGACGACACGGTGGCGATGACGGCGCAGTGGTGGCGTGGTGGCGGCGCGTTGGCGATGGCGGCACGGACCCGTCTCGTATACACACCACAGAGGTGCGGTGGCGGCATCGTGTACACGAGTGCTAATATAAGAAATTCCATTAATAATTCTCTTTCAATTTAGGAGGATCTACAAACCAAAACACCACGGACGCCAGCAACGGAAATATTACACTTTTTACAGAATCAGGTGAAAATCTATATCGTGCATGGAATTCTTGAATTGAGTATTTTGTAATGGGATCGAATAATCTCGTAAAAATATCGCCTCGCTCTACTTCTCTATATCTTCTGGCATAATACACAAACTTAATAAAGACTACCAAATCAGACATTATTGCTTTTTAATTAAGGTTTAATGTGAATGCGAATTCACTGGCAAAGAATGAATTATAACCTCAAACGTAAATGTCCAAATCAATCATTAAAAAGTTAAGTAAAGGTTTTGCAGTACTTAACTTTAATTGTCATTAAGGGACGCTAATGAACCATTAACTGACTATGTGGGTAATTTAAATTTTTACTAAGGAGCCCCCTAAGTAACCATTAGACGTCTCTGAGTGTGGCTGTTCAACACATGTTAGTATTCATGATAATAAACAAAAACTATGGGACCAAACTTAAATTCGCGAAAAAAAAATCAACTGTCCCATAAATTCATGTTGGCATAACTCGTCAAAAAGTACGGACCAGCTGATTTTTTTTCGCGATTTCAGGTTTGTTCCCATAGTAAAAGTTGTTTGTTATCATGAGTAAAATCATGTGTTTAAGTATCGGTAAAAAGACACTTTCGAAGCCAAAAGCCACATATTCCGTAATTCTTAGAAGGAACCCTTATAGTTTCGTCATGTCCGTCTGTCTGTCTGTCCGAGGTTTTACTAAGAGACCGTTAGTACTAGAAAGTTGTAATTTTGTAGATGTATATCAATTACGCCGACCAAGTGGTAAAACAAAGGAGATGGTCCAAAATGTATGGACCTTGGGCCAGGTACGTGTACACTATACAGGGCTATTTTTAAATCATTAACTAAACTTTCACAGGGTGTTCTACCCATGAATATGAACAACTTTCACTATGGGACCAACTCTGAAATCGCAAAAAAAAAATCAGCTGTTGAGTACATTGTGACCAAATAAGCGAACATAAATGTACTGAACAGCTGATTTTTTTTTTTGCGATTTCAGGTTTGGTTCCATAGTAAAAGTGGTTTACTGTCATTGTTTTTATGCCTATAGTAACTAAATCGGAGAGACACCATGTTGAGGGTCGATAAAAATAATTGATAAATATCAATTCCCTACCACAACAGTATACATTTAAATTAATTATCTGTGTTTTTCCCGAATTCTACGGATGTTTCTCTTTTTTTGAGGTAGTGTACACAGACATGGCCCATTTTGAAACATCTCCTGCTGGAAAATATTTTTTTTTAAGGTAGCTCCCCTACCTGTGAAGTGGGGATGAATATTTTTTTCGTCGTCAACCCCATCGTGTGGGGCATCGTTGAATAGGTGTTCTAAAATGACTTGGGGGTTGCTAAAATTATTTTTCGATTTAATGCTCCATTTACGAAATATTAAACTTTAAAGTGCAAATTTTTGTTGCAGTAGGCGTCCCCCCTCCCCCACTCTAAAAGCTAAACTGCGGGCTTGAAAATTCTGGAAAAATTCACGATGATAGTGCATTTCATGAACTTTACAAGGAAAATTATAGCGGTTAAGGTAACTAATAGTTTAGCAGTAATAGTCGTTGGGTGTTGCATAATTTTGTACCAAATACAAAATCCTTAGCATTAATCCTATAAAGTGACTAAGATGAAGTAGTTGCTTGTTTATAATGGGTAAAGACTTGTATTGAAAAACAAAATATGAAATAAAAAAACTAAAAAAAAAAACAATAAATTATCATGAGTTTCGCAATACTGCCGCTAGATAGCGCTGTAACAACGGGTTACGTTTTCATTTGAGTACCTATAGAAGTCACAAACGAACTTTGTTTACTTTTCGAATTACAATTTTTTTGAATTGAAATAATAACTTGGCAGCAATCGTACTCTTATTTCTTAGCTTTAGCAGGAAGAAAGTGGTTATTATTAAACTCGCTACGAAATAATAATAGGTCCGTTTTGACATGAGGGTGTCCCACTTGGTCGCGCTATGTTTGTCTCTCTTTAGCATATGAAACGATATGGGCTGTCAAAATGGACCTATAATTGGCGAGTTTAGTTAATGTCTAATCTGTTTAAATAATTATCTTCGAAAATCAACATTTAGTCATTAGTTTAGTATCGGTATTCGATAACAGATGGCGTTGTGCCATGACGTCACTTTTGTAGATCGCGGTGTTAAGATTTTCTTGCAAGGTATGACCTCCGTGGTTACGTTATGTGTTAAAGTTTTGTGTAAGGCCTGAAACTGCGTTAAGCGGGCACCCGCGCGGTTTCATACAAAAGTGCTCCGTCGCGGGGACCAGCTAGTGTTGGGTAGGACAAGCAATTTCAATGAGTTTGTATGAGTAACTCATTCGACTTGGCGAGGTAGTACATTGTACCACTTCAAATGAGGTGGGACATTGTACCAATAATGTGACATTGTTCCCACCTCATTTGAACTAGAACTAATTAACACAAAACATATACATAGCTTAGAAGTATGAGGGTTAATATGGAAAAATATCATATTACTGGGACATGTATGACTACAACAAACGCATCGTAGTTGAGAAGTATGACGAATATTTGTGCCTAAAATAAAGTAAATAGCTTATGACGTGAATTTGAATGACAATTAATTCATTCGTCAGTTCGTCGACCGACCGATTGATCGAACCTACACGACACCATCAGACAAATTACATTTACACAAATCATTCAATCGTCCTACGAGAAGTACTCAACTACTTCTTTAGGGTCTACTCTCCAGCCCGCACACATTCAATGAGTCGTGACTTCGTTCGCGAGCTAGAAGTGCGACTGCGACAGTAGATAGGACGACATTCGAATTCGACCGACAACGACAATCGCTTGCTTTGCTTTCACTCGCTCACTCCTCATGTCGCGTCAGCATCGTCAGGCGTCACCACTCATTCACTCGCCAGCTCGAGATTCATTCATTTGTATGTCACAGTGAAGCGGTACAAAATATTTTTTTGAGGTGTTGGGACATTCAATCATTTTGTATGGGACATTTGAAGTGCCTCTTGTATGTCCTACCCAACACTAGGACCAGCGCGGGTGTCCGTCACGGGGAGGCGCGCCCCGCACCCACGCAACGGGGCCCGCCTCCGTGCGACGGAACCCGTCGCGGGGGCACGCGTGGTCCATTCAATAAACGGGCTTACTGGCTGTCGTTTATTTTTTGCTAGTCGTCGTTTTGCTACGTAATAATATATAAAGTCCTCCATCGACACGACTATACAAGCACACCGTTAAAATTGAACTAGCGACACTGCGTAAATCGGTCTCCGCGACGGGTCCCCGCGACGGGGACCGTCGCGTAGCCACGGAGCCCACGCGCGTAGACACGCGAAGGTTGCCCGTCGCGGGCGCCCGCTTAACGCAGTTTCAGGCCTTACTCTATACACCCTTGTCATATATTTTTGTTGTTATAATAACCGTAAACTCCTAATATCTTTACCATTACTTATATTCACAATAAAGAACAACAGAATCGTACTATATTGTGATAACGGGCTACTACGGAACCCTACACTGTGCGTGGCCCGACACGCACTTGGCTGGTTTTTTTTTTCACTAAAGCATAGGTACCTGGGAATCCACTGGTTCTGCAGATATTGTAGGTCAAAGTCGCAATTTTTTTTTTTTACTTTTTTACGAAAACGACTTCCGTGTGTTGTTACTAAACTTTATTCCAAACCAACATTACCTGAATTTTCAATTTTTCTGAACAAATGGGACACAGTAGACACACATACTTACATAGAAATAACACACATACACAGACATAGACATGGACATGGGAAGTTACAAAAATTCAATGAATATCAAACGCACATTACCTTACCTACCGAATCCTTTTACGATACCAAGCGCACGATACAAAGTGTCTCGTGGTATAAGCTAGCCGCGCAGGCAACCTTGACGGTTCTTGATAGTTTTCCGCTTTACAAGTTTACGAGTAATAGTCGACCATAATGTACAGACGCCAGCAGGTCAACCTACCCGAAACTGTCAGATTTTCCCAATCAACATTGAACCTAATGCTTTAGCAATAAAGTCGAAAATCTATCAAAGAAATCTGACAGATTGTAGTAGCTTGATGTGCTGGCGTCTGTACATACTTGAAAAAGTAAAAATTTTGTACGAATTCCATTGAAAAAATACTTATTCAACTATAATGTTAAGTTTGTTTTTGTGATAAATTTATCCCCACTACGGAACCCTTTCATTTTGCTACGTGTGGGTGGTCTGACATGCACTTGGCCGGTTTTTATCAAAAGAGGGCGCTACCTAATATTTTACTCACAGTGGCAACTTTAGTTCTATTGTTTTGCTATTTCTTTTCTGTCGAAGTTAATTGTCATGTCAAATCTGTCATGGCCTCGAAATGTCACAATTTTATTTCGTCTTTCTTTGTATTGTTTAAGCTGTGATTTTGGTGCACGCTCTAATATTGTAAAGAAATTTAGAAGCTTTAAGAAAATTGGATACAATGAATATATTTCTATATTCTACGGAAAATTTTTGAGTTGGAATAGGCGTGTTGTAGAAGTTCAGTGTTGGTCTGACAAATAAATTGAGGTGATTGTGAGTACGGTTTTCGAGTATCTGAATCAATAAATTTTTGTGTAACGTTTCAATAAACTTTGTGGTTATTCTTGTTGAGTTAAAAATGTCGGAGGTCCTATCAGGTCGTGTGTCTAAGCATAGGAGGGACCGTCGCGTTAAGAATAGTACAGGTACGAAGAGGGCTGCATGCTGCGGCCGCGCTTGAACGGCCACTTTGATTACCGCTTGGAGATTTTCATTTTGAGTAGTTTTCAGCTTGTTTGAGACATTAAAACTGTCTAGTTCTTCATACGCCTATTCATGCCATCACTATTAATTCGTTCTTGGTCGCTTCATAGGTTTCCTAGCCATGATAATTAATAATAGCCGTTCTCAACTGCCATGGAAACAATACTGCAAATAAATAATATTTTTTTACTAGGTTTTCATTATCTCTTCATTTATTAGTATGACCCATATGAGGATTTGAATGCCCCTAAGACGACCCACTGACCGAAATCTAGAATATTGTGGGATTTTTTTTTTTTATATTATCTTCTGGCATAATATTATTTTGCTATGTACTGTTTAAACAAAATATAAAAACTGTTATGTTTTTGTTAATAAGATAGAATCTTACATTACAGCTACTCATAGAATAGATGTAAACAAGTGTCCTTAAAAAATATAAAAGAAATAATAAAAAAAAAATAAGTAACACATGGATGTAGGTCAGAGTAATTTGACCCATTGACCAATCTTGTATAACGATGTTGCTTCAAACAGACAAAGGCAACTTATACATACAGCCTAAAAATAATAATATTATGTTTATGTAATAGGCAACTAACATTTACTAATTAGAAATTGGTTTGCCTTAACAGTAGTGACCTGATTATGCATACTAACAAAGAACTTGTATCAATCCAGGACTGTGAGGTGCATGATGTGTGTAGAGTGACAATCTCTTAGATCAACTTGGGAAGCGTCTACTTAGCAGCCACCGAAGATTATTGGGATGAAATGGTACATAACTGTTGCATTTTATATAAGTATTTGGTTCTTTTTCCAAAAATCAATTCTTGATGAATTTTTGGGTTCCTGTACATACTTTATCAAAAGTTTGGTCCATGCATGTTTTTGGAGTCTTCCATTTCATAAGTTTAGTTGCATGTTTGGTAGTGTTAGATTGTAGTTTACAGTACAGATTGTTGCAGCATTGTCTGGAATTTACTACAAAAAAAAAAAAAAACCTTTGAACATTTTTTAACAAAAAACTTTATTCCAGCATATCTGTCATTTTAATATAGAGCTGAACAATCGGGCAATGCTGCACCTATCTACATACAAGTACCTGCTTTTATCTTTTTTATGCCCTACTATATGAAATTTTGATGAATTTGTCTGCCAACATAATTAAGAAAGATATAATATTCATAATACATGTCAATACAGAGATTATAAATTGTTAAAATTATTGTAACAATTTATAATCTTTGTTAGTCATCATATTTTCAATATCAAACAAGTTTTTGTTAAAGTAGCATCATAATTTAACTGTGGTCATAATTCTTAAAACTATTCAAGTTTTATTTTGATATAAAAACAAATATTGCCATTTAAAGAGTTTTTATGTGCCAAGCAGTGAACCATAGACTGGCTATCTAAACATAAATAATAGGAGGTAGGTACCAAGTTGCGTCACTAGTCTATTCAGTTTAAAGGACATGAATACTGCTTTGAAATCAGGTCTCACAATTAACATAACAATGATTCTTCTCTGAACAATTATCTGTACTAATAATAAAGCTGAAGTTTGTTATTTTTTGTATGTTTGAAAGCGCTAATCTCTGGAACTACTGATTTCAAAAATTCTTTTTACATTTCATAGCCCAATTCTTAAGGAAAGCTATAGGCTAATAATAATTATCACCAGCCTACGACCCTTAGGAGCCGAGCAAAATAAGTGTTTAAATGAGACCTGCGGTGGTAAATAGTAAGTTACGATGTGACAGAACTCATTTGGAAACTAAAGTATTTCTGCGCCATTTTATTCAAGTTTGGGTGCGTGCTCGTTTGTAACGAAATAGACGAAACAGCACGCGCGTTTGCATAACTTTTTTGAAATTTTAATTAAAAGTATCGTTGTACCGGCAATAAAAATATCGCCGATGCCGATACATCGGCAAACCCGAAGTATAGCCGATATATCGGAACCGATATCGGTATCGGATGCACCCCTATTTAATAATAGCAACGACCAACATTAAACACTGCACTATCTCTCGTCCCTTAGATGTTTACCTTTTGTCAATAATTTATAATCACGTCTTAAACACGTTTGTTCGCATCCACTTACACCTCAACACGAATATTACACCCATTAGGCCCGGTTTCCACCAAAGCAGAGAGGAGAGGAGACGAGAGGCGATGTGTTCGAATAGACCAATCCGATTTCGTTATTTCCACATCTCTTCTCCGCTTAGCTTCGGTGGATCAAGCGGAGAGGAGAGGATATGTCTCATTTTTCTATAGAATTTTGTGCGGCGAGCGTGCCAAGCGGCGCGGCAGAGCGGAGATGTGTAGTCAGGGGGGCTGTGCGCAGTGTTGCCAACTCCATTTTTTAAAGAGAGTTAGATCATCTTCGAAAAAGAGCTAAAATAGAGCTAAATGTTTGGATAAAAAAGAGCTAAAATAAAAAAAGTTTAAAAATCAAAATTTTAATTATTGGTAAAGAAAAACTTAACATGTAAAAGTAACATATCTTGTTAGGTTATTATGAGAGATATTTAAAAATACGATTATTCGTCGTCAGAACTATCGAAATTATGTGTCAAATTCACACAATTTCGATAATATTTCGATAAAAATAATTCTAATCCACTTGTGCTTGGTCTTGAGTTTTCCACATCATAACTTGCCATGGTTCCAATTTTTTTTTAGGACTTCTTTTGGCACTTCATAGTTGTGGCAACATTTTTTGTCCGTCGTAATCCAGATCTGACAGTTAAAATCGCATTAGTGGTGTCATTTTTAGGTCGATTTCTATATTTGTTTTTGACAATATTTAGTTGACTAAATACTCTTTCTACTTCCCCGTTTGATTAATCAACACAGTACTCCACCACGGTCATACACCAATTACCAAAATTAAGGAATGAATGATCGAACGAAACGAAGTACCTAAATGAAACGAACGAAATAAAACAATACAGGGATTCCCCGTAGTTCAAATCATAGACTAAATATGGGTCTATGTATTAATTTACTCCTTGGACTGCGTGAAATTCGGATACACACCTAAAATTTTGAAAGAAAAAATACCAAAAGTTTTTTTCTCAAGTATTGGAATGGAGCTAAAATCTTAATATTAAAGAGCTAAAGAGCTAAAATTGTTTTTTTGGAGCTGATTAATTGAATATAGAGCTAAATTTAGCTCTAATAGAGCTAAATTGGCAACACTGGCTGTGCGGCGCACGCGCTCGTGCACGCCGTACCCCGCTGCCTTCTCCCCGCGCCTCGCACACCCGAAAGCGTCATTCGATCTCTCACAGCTCACATCTCTGCTATACAAAGCTCACATCTCCTCTCCGCTGTGCTGGAAATAACCTGCCAGCTCTGTCGTCTCCTCTCCTCTCTGCTTTGGTGGAAACCGGGCCTTATTTATATTTATTTTGATGTGTCAACCATAAAGGAATTCCCCACAAACGCGTTCGTGTTACCAAAATGTAGACGGGTGATGATTGATGATATTGTGTACCACAAATTCGACAAGTACTTAATAATAGATGAGAGGTAAAGAAAAAACATTCGTACCTACGTCTGCATTTGAGATTAACAGCCTATTTACGTCATTAGTCGGTCGTTCTAAAGTATATTCCTCGTACGTTATCTTATCTAATTAGATAGTAGGAATAGTATTACTCCACATATTGATAGCGTTTATAATCTTTTCACTAGCTAAATATCAGTCTGTAACTTTCTGTTACGCGTTTTATCCCTTTATTGGCACTGGCACCGTAATGCTCGCCGTAATCGACCCTGACACCGAACGATAATTTAATTTTAATTAAGTTCGACGGTATTAAAAATCGATCTGCCACACATAGCCTGACTATCGAGAGGCTCCGTAAATAGCTCCTCTATAAGTTTTTGACTACGACACTGACTTGAATCTTGGTAGGTAACTATTCTAGTCGAAAGACTCGATAATCTAAACGCCATTTCACACATACTGTCTACTTACCGATCACCGTTAAACGGGACGGTATTGTTATTGTTATTTATGTAAATATGATCTACATACAAAGTCGTGTTGAAGTGAGGATAACCCGTCGTGTCACGTGAAACTTTTCTTATCAGGCATGTATACACTTTTTAAAGTCTGAAGCTTAACGTTAGAAATGCTTCTACATTCCCAGGGTAAATCCAAAACATTTTAATGTAGAACAGCGTACCCCTAAACACTCGTCATTAAATTGCCAGCGATAAAATTTTGCAATTTAAACATTTTCAGTACTGAGAATGATGGCAATAATGCAGGAAGGGAATAGTGAGGTACCGAAGGAATTTCTGGAGACGGGGCGAACGGGGCGCCGGAACGCGATGCCCGACATACTTCACCCTCAGAGCGCCGAGGCCAGCACGGCGGACCTGCCCTCCAGGCTGCAGCAACTCTCTGCCACTGGTAAGTTTAGTCAATCTCATCATCTTCCTGCCCTTATCCCATGTTACTTGCGGTCGGCGCAACACGTTTTCTTCTTCCTTTCTCCCCTGTCAACCGTCACGCTCTTATTTACTCCCTTTTCTTTCATTGCATTATACTTACAATCCGTGCATATTTTAGTCGTGTTTATCGAATCTATTCTAAGTTTCCTAAGGTTCGAAGGATCAAATCCAGGCCGTAGCCATTTATATAAAACCCTATCACTTGTTTCGTTCTACTTTAGGGTCGATAAATAAAGAGTCGTATATAATAGAAAATATTATTAGATGACCCCATTGGCGCGGTGGTTGCTAATCCCGAATAGAAATAAACATTTATATTCGACTAGGCTAGTCTCGGTCTTTCTTTATACTGGTTTACTGACTTTTCTGCCACTCCATCAGTTGGAGGATGCTAGTTTGTTGTAAATTCGTGTGTTATGCCTTTATTTTCCGGGCTTTAATAAAGGTCTTTTCTTAAGGACTATAGGGCGCTGAGTAGATGATGGACAATACTTGACCGCGGATGATTTGTCCGCGACGATAGAACGTATTGGTAAACTATGCAATAAAAGACACGTAGGACAAATAGAGTCGCAGGATTACCATAAGATTCCAAATTGTCCGCGACAAATTTCCAATCTTCTGCTCAGCTCTTAAAACTACAATAAATGGTGTAAAACTAAGGGACTAATTAGGTTTTCTGTTTGTAACTACGTAATAAGATTATCACGGGTAGTATCACCGTTTATTGCCACATAAGCCTACTATTACTATCACCGTATACGTAATTACGTACTATTTATCAAACGATAAAATTTATAGCCTTCACGTGCCCTTATAATTGGATTGTCTAATTTTTGCGCCAGTAAACCTTTAAATAGAACTTTTAGCGAAACTTCCAAGTTTAGAAATCGGTCTGTCTGTTGTAAAAATAAAGGGAAACGGAAATGTTAAAGCATTGTTTTAGTATAACTTCCGTTTTGCAGCTTTCCAATTCTCGCTTGTGAGTCGTGACGCGCTGTGGACGTCAAACATTTCTGATTAGCGCACACATATTTTTCTCAAAATGATTTGAACGTTTAGGTGGTAAAAGACACAAATAAATACTGGAGTTACGTATGAAATGCGTCAGCGGCGGCATGACTTCTAAATATCGGAGTTGAACTAATAGGATTTTCGGCAACTGGCCAAAAATGACAAACCACGTAATGTAATCGGGAAACATACGTGTAAACTAAAAGCTGCCTATAGGTACACCATTTAAAATAAGATTAGACATTTAAATAAACTTTTTTTACTGTTCATTCAACCGATTTTGACTTAATTTGGGTTGGTGGCATGACAAATGGCAGCTGCAGTAGTAAACAGTTGGTATTGTAACCACGTTTTTGCTTTTAATGCCAACCTTATGCCTACGGAATAGAAGTCAAAATCGAGTGAATGGACTGTATAAAGATTTAATTAAATGTCTAATCTTATTTCAAACGGAATATAAGATCTTTTGAAGAAAATCCTATTTAATTTGTGAAGTGTAGTGTTTGTGTGTAGTTTCGGGAGTATGAAAAACTGACGCAATTTGTTTATGTGCGTCAATAATTCGTTAAGAAAAGCTGCTAAATGCCATTCATCGTCGACTTTCTACGGATACGATTTCAGTAAATCAGTGTTTTTTAAATCCTCTGCCTATGGGAGGAGAGTGTAGGCCTTTCAACAAGTACTTAACAAAATAGAAAATGTCAACAAATCTACAGTCTACTAGGCCTACACGTTCTCACGTAAAATTAACCGGCCAAGAGTGTGTCGGACCACGCACAATGAAGGATTCCGTAGTTGGGATGAATTTATCTCAAGAACAAACTAAACATTGTAGTCGAAAAACATGTTCTCCCATACATTCCAACTCCAAATTATAAGACACAAAAATAATGAATATAAAACAACTAAATATTTACAACACATGTATTTTCATCAGAAATATTCTCAACAAAAGCGTTCACTCAAACTTATCACTCACCCAGTATAAACTAGTTAGTCAACGCAGCACACGGCGAGCAAGCTTGCTAGTTTTACCCAAGGCAAGAACTAACAATGGCAAAAAAATGCTAACTTTTGAAGGAGCACAACTCTATAATAGATTACCGTCCTGTATAAGAAACCTACACTCTTTCAATGCATTCAAAACTCAACTTAGCCAGCACATAATTGCGGATCGATCACTTCTGGAGAAATGAATGCATTGGATGGGTAACTATTAACCAACCTGTAATACTGGTGACGAACTTTTTGTAATCTATGTATGTTTTAGTATTGTTCTCAAGTAAGTGACATACTTATGCCTTTATTGGGAATAAAGTTTCTTTAAACCGAAACCGAATTATGTAAGTTTGTATACACGATATTGAGAGATTTACCATGTAATTTTAAGACCACAGACTTCCTATAAGTTTTCCTGTAATCATTGAACTATTTTCTGTATTTTTTTTTCCAAATTTTAGGCTCAGTAGTTTCGGGGATAAGGTTAATGGACAATGTTCGTCTATTTTCTTAGATAACTTTAAAACCATTTATTTTAAAATTATAAAAATAATATATTAGAGACCCTCATAGTAAGCCCTTTCATTTCATGTCACACGATACAGTTTGCAAAGCTTTTTTTTTAATTTTCTTATTTACCCACCAAAATTGACCCCCATATTCAAAATTCATTTATTTTCGTTACACGTTCGTGCTTGGGTCACAGAAATTCATACGTGTACCGAATTTCAGCTTAATCGATCCATAAGATTCGGAGAAATAGGCTGTCACAGACGGACAGGCCGACAGATGGACAGACACACGAATAAGGGTTCCGTTTTTTCCTTTTGAGGTACAGAACTCTAAAAATAGAAAATAATCTATACACGCTGCTTTTTAGGGTGCCGTACCGCAAAAGGTAAAAACGGAACCCATGAAGGATCACTCGCGTGTCTGTCTGTCTGTCCGACTGTCACAGCCAATTTGCTCCGAATTTAATGGACCGATTAAGTTGAAATTTGGTACACCTATGAATTTCTGTGACCCAAACAAGGAACAAAAAAAAAAAAAAAAAAGTGACCGGGATCTTCCAACTCTCTCAAAAATTCTCTAGTTTATCCTCTTGCTAGTGATGTGCCACATGCCATAAAAATCTTTTAACAACTTTGTGAATTCGTTAGAATTGTGAATCGGTTTCCGATTGAGTTGAAATTTTAAATGCATATGTAAATCGGATGATAATGCAATATTGGCCATGGGAACTCAGTAATAAAACGACGCAACCCTATCGAGTTTGGGCTCGTTTTCGTATCCAGAGTAATATAAGCTTGATTCATTTTTGTTTTTTAATAATACACTTGTTATTATTAAAAAAGATAGAGTAAAAGTTAAAAATAATTATAAAAACAACGATCATAGTAGAGCTTGGCTGAAAAAAATAGTACTTTGATTTAATTTTAATAAAATAATCACGACACTCTTCTAGAAATGCGACGTTGCCAGCGCGCGTGGAATGAACGCTCTTAAGGCTCATTTTCAATGGTCGATACTCGATAGGGCTCGTATGCGGGGTGCGTGAGGTTTCTGTAACTAAGCGAATTGAACGTCTAATAATAGGTTACTTCATCCGATTTTGATCCTTGGGATAAGTCCCAAGGATCAAAATCGAATGGAAAGTACCTAATTCTAAACTCGAATCCTATTTAAACAATTCGGAATTTGAAACCATTCGGAAGTTCCCTTCCCAATCTTAATTAAGTTAAAACTAGGTACTGACCAAAAATCATCGTCATTCTCTTGTCCTTCTTTCTGTTTATTTGGTAATGGCGCTACATGTCTGGAGAGCAGTGGCTATGGGTTCGACATCGAACCCAGGCAGGCGCTTTACTTTATGTTAATAATTTGATCACCACTGCTCCCAAACGGTGAAGGAAAACATAGTGAGGAAACCGGCTTGTCCTAGAATCAAACATTTGAAGACATGTGATATCTACAAACCGCACTGGGCCTGCGTGGTGGATTAGAGCCCACTCCCTCTCGAAGAGAGGATGCCTGTGCTGTGTCCCAGCAGTGGGAACATTATAGCCTATAATCAGCCTTGATTATGCAACATATCTTCATATTCCATACATCTCCTTCCGCCGTCATCTTTAAGTACTCATCCTCCTTTCTAGCCATATCATCTTACACACAATCCACCCAATCACCAAAAACATGAAAGTAAAAATCCAAAATGATTAATATACAACATGACCGCTACGCGATGTTTCAGATGTTGTTTATGATATGATTCGTTTATCACAATCCTCCTGTCACTGCAGTAATTGAGGGCTGGTGTGACGTAGATCGGTCGTAATGCGCCGATAAGCGCGGGTTATCGCACTCTGACGTACTAGCCGTATTATATCTCGAATTATGATGAATTGATGACACACAAACATCGAATTATCGTCACTATCATTAAATTATAATCAATCATTGTTTCTATGGGAATTTGTTCATCACGAGAAGTATTAATAGGTATACTTATAATAGATTGTGGGTAAAATTGTCAGTGTTATCTGATTGTGAACATAAATTATTTACAATTTTAATGAGAACTGCTCGCTGGATATAGGAGTTATTTTGGAGACTGTTCGATCGGGTTTCAAATATAGTTATCGTCTCAGATCTACCAAGTAGGCTAGACTTCTAATAGGGCAATCTTAATCAGGTGAATAGAGGACAGCGTCCACGTGAGAGGTCACGTGGGTGACGTCACGCTGTGATAGATAACTACTAACTACGCAGTCTGGCGACTTACACTTGATGATTATGACTACCACTTGATGATTATTATCTCTCCGGGATACTATTCAAGTAATCAGTGAAAGAAACTCAAAGCATAGGTATAAAGTGGAATCCGTTTATTAAGACTCTGCCTATATTGACCAACCGCTTAATATGAAATAATTGCAGTGCGAAGTTTATTATTTTCGGTTATAGTGACAATGTGAATAAAAGCTGACAAAAATGATTGATATCTTATGTAAATAAAAACTAGGCAAGAGCAAATCGGACTCGTGCACCGAGGGTTCCGTACTGTAAAAAAAGTGTTCTATTTAGAGACATGGTTTTATTTTTCCTATAATCTTTACATAAACTTCTATAACACAGAATAATATCAGATTTTTCTCTATGCAAACTTCGGAGATAAGGGGGGAACGGTATTTTTTTTACATTTTTCAAAAGTCGAAATCTATTCGCCCTAAAAAAAACCGGTCAAGAGCGTGTCGGACCACGAAGGGTCCGTAGTTGGGATGAATTTATCCCAAGAAAAACTTAACATTGTACATAGTTGAAAAACATGTTCTCCCATACATTCCAACTACAAATGTCCATAGTTAAACGAAAAGGATCCAACCCTCATTACACCTAATGTGGGTTGGATCCTTTTTGTTTAACTGTGGACAAATGTAAGTTTTACGCACAATATTGAGAGATTTACCATGTTGTTTTAAGACCATCGACTTCTTATATGTTTTGCTGTAATTATTGAACAATTTTCTATGTATATATTTTTTTAATTTTAGGCTCAGTACTTTTGGAGATAAAGGGGGGAAATGGTCAATTTTCGTCTATTTTCTTAAATAACTTCAAAATGGTTTATTTTAAAATTATTAAAAAAAATACATTTGAGACTCTTACAATAAGCCCTTTCAATTGATATGTCACACGGTGCAGTTTGCAAAACTTTTTTTTAGTTTTCTTATTTGCCCCCAAAGTTGACCCCCATATTCAAAATTTATTTATTTACGTTACACGTCCGTGTTCGGGTCACAGAAATATACGTACAGACGCCAGCAGGTCAACCTACCCGAAACTGTCAGATTTTCCCAATCAACCTTGAACCTAATGCTTTAGCGATAAAGTCGAAAATCTATTAAAGAAATCTGACAGATTGTAGTAACTTGATGTGCTGGCGTCTGTACATATGTGTACCAAATATCAACTTAATCGGTCCATTAGTCGGAGCAAATTGGCTGTGACAGACAGACAGACAAACAGACACACGAGTGATCCTATAAAGATTCCGTTTTTTCTTTTGAGGTACGGAACCCTAAAAAAGAAAAAAATGATTGAAAATGTGCAAACATCGCTCGTTCATATGATACCCCACATGCCTTAGTATAGTAGCCCCACTTCGAATTTTTAAGGCATTTTCACCTGTTGTCAAAAAAAAAAATTTTTCTTATTTGCACAATAGTTGGGCAAACGTCATCTAAAACCATTCCAAAATTCAAGTTGATAGCATTAGTAGTTCTCGAGAAATCCAGCTCAGACACACAGACTGAGACGCACCATAAGGGTTCATTTTTACAATTTTGGTACGGAACCCTAAAAATTAAAAAATATGTAATGGTATTACAATTTTATTATTATTCTATTTTTAATATGTTTGTTTTGTGTCTGCTCATGTTTCTTTTTCTTTTAGATACAAAGTCATGAGCGTAGCCAGCTATGGGCTCAGGGTGGGGCAGCAGTCTAAAATAATATGTAACTAACAAACTATACCCGCGGTCTTACCCCGGTTAACTTTTTAATACAAAAAGGTTACACTTTATAGCACCCTGTATCTGTATGTATAATTCGAAATGTCCAAAACACTTTCTTATTGATATAAAGAAAGAAAGAAAAATATTTTATTTGGGACACGCACAGGAAATACAAACAGTAAAAAAGAGCATAGGAAACTAACAAAAATAACATTAAAAAAAAATAAAAATAAATACAAAATATTAAAATTAAAAATACCTGTGCGAGGCCAAAAAGGCTCCTATCTCAGCATAAAGCTGCAATATTTAAATAAATACCGCAGCGCTGGTATTCTGATAGGGCCCATGTGATGCCACGGACACACCTACGGACATCTACAAATATATTTTATTTATTATTTTATAAATATAATTTAGAGAGAAAAAAAACTAATAACCATAATTAATTGCTCACCTACCTACACCACGAAATCTTCCATCAAAAAATGTGTCTCTAACTTCAGCCGTTTGGGCTCTGGGCGTATACCAATTTGTTAATCAGTCAATTTAGAGGTTTATATCTATCTATAGATAGTACTTTCAGGTACCTACAGTCCGCCAGGGTTGCGGGTTGTTTGAAAGAGTTACCGTGACCCTGGCACAGGCAATTGAAGGAACACGGGTGGGTTTTAGTCAGTAGAAGTCTGACATGCCCTGCCGCTCCACCCAGAGCGGGAGAAGTTATTTGATGATTTCCCATCCACAAAAAAAAGGGTACCTACAGTAAGTAAACAATTACACATAGGTATTATAGGTTGTTTATTTATTCAGGTATTAACTAACTTCATAATATTACTATTAAGAGAAGCCGGCATGGGTTCTGGCAGAACCTCCATAGCACTTCGGCTTCCAATTTATTTTTCGCTTCGGCGATCCTCATCCTGTGAACACTCAGCATACAGAGACCGTTCAGACGATTTTCACTCATGGTGGAGCACAGTTTTTATACTCGGATATTAAGTATTGTAGTTAGTACCTAGATAATTTAATTTTTTAGGTTTGGTTAGGTACCTTACAGGTCAGAGCCGGGGGTGGGGCAAGCGCAAACCCTGCCCCACCGTGGCTACGCCCATGGATACACTCTGTAGTTTTTCTCACTATTAAACTAAACACCTAACAAAAATAGGAAGTTGTTTATTTTCTGACTATGCTTAGTATGACGTCCGCTTAGTATGACGCATTTGTCACTTCCTTCGATGTCATTATAAGTGGATTTTACTGTAATTAAGACATTTAATTCTCTGAACAATGCGATGAACACTTTATTTCAAAACATTGTAATTATTTCGACTACTTCACGCAATTTAATATAATGAAACAGCCACTAAGGACACGTTACTGATAAAAAAGACATTACAATCGACCTTTGAAATGATGATAAATTACACCTTCACAATAAACCATAATATTTTACAACGTAAAGTGGACGCCCATTGCAAGGTCGAACGTAAATAGAAATGTGAGTGTGCTGTATTAGCTAATAGCTATAGTTAATTTATTGGTATCATTCCTTATTATAATAACCGGCACGAGTCGTGAGCACAGATGGGCAGTAGTGGGGGAAGCTCGCGCATGTACACTTTCGACCAAATTTATTCAGTGCCGTTGTTACGAAAATTGTTGATAGGTACTTACACAAACTATAATTAAAATATTAGTGGTACTTGAAATTTTACTTTGGTTGTAGGCCTTCGTGACTAAAATATAATCCTAACTTAGTATTATAAATGCGAAAGTAAGTTTGTTTGTTTGTTACCTTTTCACGCCTAAACCACTGAACCGATCATCCTGAAACTTTGCATATACGTTGTCAGGTGTACAGAAACGGACATGAGTACCTTTCATCCCGAAAAAAAAGTACTGTTCCCGAGAAAAACAACAATAACGTTCTTATGATCACGATTTAATTAATACGCTTTCACGCTAAAACCGTTGAACGGATTTGGATGAAATTTGGCACATGGGTAGACAGACTATGACCTGGATTAGGACATAGGATACTTTTGATCCCGGTAGTGCGTTCCCGTGGGATAATTTCGGACAACCACGCTGGCGAAGCCGCGGGCAAAAGCTAGTTATCTCAATATAACAATATAATTTGATTACAAGTGTTTTTTCTTTGTTTATTTATGTTTTTACGACGTTTTAAATAATTTACAGCATTCTTGGTTGTAGGCAAAAAATCATCTCAATCCGGAAGACATTTAACAAATACGAAATAACAAAAATAAACTATTTTAAAATCCAAAACTTAAGTCACTAAAATTGCACGAAAGTGTACAGTAGCCGAATGACACGCGACAGTCCAATAGACGACGAGCATCAATTGACGAACCAATCGCGTGCAGTTCGGCGCCCCCCGGCTTCTTCATTCCGCCAAAGAGACCCGAAAATTAACTACTGCGCAGGTGTCAGTTTTTGCTCACGACTCATGCCGGTTACTGTACCAAATAGTATGCAATAGCAATGCTTGCATTCAGCAGTTCAGCTGTAGGAATCGTAGACTTGTCAATTTAGGAAAAGGTTCGTCGTTTGTTTGTAGCCGGAAGGTGAAGTATGCTGATTATAAGACTTGTTCCCTGGTTTGCTTCCTTGGGAATAATTATATCAGATAATAGACACGCCCTGTATATCTAAACTGCTTTAAAATATTATCAGTTTAGTATTTGGCAGGTATTCATATTTTTGATGGCAATTTACATAGGAACGTGAGATCAGAATTATTATTTACAACGCGTGCAAAAGGGTGACGATGAAACTCGAATAATCATGAAATGCAGCTGCGATTCGGATAAACATATTTTATTGCAAGTCGATGATAATAAACTATGCATTGATCGTTCGTATACTCTGTACTGACCAAAATATCGAAATGATTTCACAATATAGTAAATCTTTACGATTCCAATTCCAACGTCACGTTGAAGATAAAATCGCTTGTTTGATAATATAATCATAGTACCAAATCGTCCTTTCGTTAACTTGCCCTTTGAAAGATTGGTAATGGATACCTACTTCTCATTTTCCTTTCCAATTATGGAACTTAGTTTTCTTGAAAATAAACTTGTATCTGGGTAGATACTATACGAGTATAGGTATAGTTCGCGTCATGTAAGTCTGCCGCTCTGAAGCAGGCTATAAATGGCTGCGCAGTAGTCAATATCTATACTAAAACAGCAGCGCGCCATGCCACGCGCATCGCAAAGCCTGGTTTCAGAGCGGCAAACTTACGTGATGCGAACTGTATTAGGTATAGCAGATATTCTTCTTATTAAGGGGACTACAGGACCTAAACGCAACTAAACGCAAGTTTTATGTCTAAAAGTATATGATCTACTGCAGTAAACAAAATCAGAAAAATATATCATATTCTTCAGGATATTTGCTAGTTAGATAGTGTATTGAAAACATAATACAACTAATTTGCCTATAATTAGTTTTACTTAAGACTTAAGACACAAATACTTGTATTTTCCTATCTGTAGTATATCTGTAACAACTGTTGGTGAACCTTAAATAAATAAATTTGATACGATAGAAAAATGTCACGAAGATACCTCTAAAAATTTCTTTTAACGATTAAAAACCATACCAATATAAATGCAATAACTCTGATTTTTTGTCACAATATTCTACAGGCAACATATTAAAGTGTTTTAATTTTTTAGTCTAATCAATAGATTTTTTGTAAATAGATAATTGCTTCATATTTTGCATTAAATTACTAGCGTTGTGTTATTGCGCTTCTCTTTCTTTTCTATGCAGCCCGACAGTAACCGCGCTTTAGGTCCTGTAGTCCCCTTAGTATAAAAGAAAACTCTGCCAAGTGTGTGTCGGACCACGTACAATGAAGGGTTCCGTAGTTGGAATGAATTTATCCCAAGAACAAACTTAACATTGTAGTTGAAAAACATGTTCTCCCATACATCCCAACTGTAAATGTAAGTTTGTACGCACAATATAGTGAGATTTACCATGTTATTTTAAGACCACAGACTTCTTATAGGTTTTCCTGTAATCTATAGGTATAGAACTATTTTCTGTATTTTTTTTCAAAATTTTAGGACCTTTTGTTTTCGGAGATAAGGGGGCGGGGAATGGTCAATTTTCGTCTATTTTCTTAAATAACTTTAAAACAATATAATTCAAAATTATACAAAAAATATATTTGAGACCCTCACAGTGAGCCTTTTAATTCACATTCATTTGATATGTCACACGGTACAGTTTGCAAAACTTTGTTTTTTTAATTTTCTTATTTGTCTCCAAAATTGACCTCTGTTTTCAAAATTCATTTATTTACGTTACACGCCCGTCTTTGCGTCACATAAATTCATACCTGTACTATATTTCAACTTAATCGGTCCATTAGATTCGGAGCACACACAAGTGATTCTATAAGGGTTCCTTTTTCCTTTTGAGGTACGGAACCCTAAAAACTGTTTTTAAGGTACGGTTTTTAAATTTCATACTAATTAGAGATAATGTTTGCTTCACCCATCCGTTATGAAGAAATTTTACTGACCGAATAAACCTGAAAAACTAATTCTAATTTTAAAAATCGGCCTCACTTTTTCTTTGTCTTTGAGCATACAAACTACACACATATTCTGGTATCTCATAGTCCAGGGAGGACTACGAACAAATGCGCAGTTCCTCAAAAAAATAAAAACTTCATGAGCCACATTTTTGTAATCGACGTTTCAGCCAAGAAGATTCTTAAACGGTCTTTGCTTAGCTTTTGCGCAGAATTTTTCCTGATGATTCAATAAGGGAATTTGTCACCCCTCAGAATCTAATTTGCTACCCCTCTAAAATATACAGCCCTACATCCCGGACTTATATTCTTAGAACTCTTGGCAAATCTGTTACCGGGATATACAAACAGGATTCGATTATTGTCATAGAAATACAAGCGAATCGTGTTGACGTTTGATTGAAACTTTGAGCCCTAAGAGAGAAATATGAATTTCTACGTAGAGCCAATATTGACTTTGGCATACTTTAGTTCCATTTTGTAGTAAAACTTGCAGTACAATCACGTCCATATATTATTCGGGTTGAGGTCAAAGTTATAATGCTCTTGTATTACATTATTGCATACTTAAATGACGGTAGTCGAGTTTTTACTTGACTTTGGTTTAAATGAAAGGTACCCTAGGTAAATTGCGTAACACAGATCGATGTCGCTCTATCCCTTCCAGTTTCGTTCCAGCTACGTCTTATATCTGTAATTGTTAACATTTACATACTTACAAATATTTCTATTAAATTGGCGAAAAGCTAAGAACTACCTATCCTATGGTCTGTTTTTTAATCTCGTAGACTAAATTGACATTTCAAATGTTCCATGTATCATTTTTTCATTTCATAGTTTGACATTTGCACCTGTCAAATTAGTCTACGAGATTAAAAAACAGACTTTAGTAGTAACTTGGCGATTTATTAGAAATCTGCTATCGCTAATATGTTTCGAAAAAACGAATGAATTATTTACTTGCTTATCAAATGGGTTGGTATTGGTACTGTTATTTTTTGGAAAAAGCCGTATGAATTCATGAATGATTTACGCTCTCAATAACGAAAAAAATATTTTCTCTTTTGCTCCCATTCCGGTACACACAGGGCAAGCTAGTAAACCAGTAGTTTATATTTCCAAAGAGTTACTTCGATGAAATTAACCTGTAACTGATGCAAGGTAACCCTTAAGTGTTCGCGCCTAGCCTGAATTCGGAGTACCATTATACATGCTACGTAAATCTTGCGTAATTTGGTCCACTCATTTGTGGTTATTTCAGATGTATGTAACTACTTTGAAACATGCAACGCGCATATAAATTCGGCTGTCAACAGAATGTAGCATTGATTTATGTAAAGAATGAAGTGAACTTAATGCATACAACACACACAAGCCGTGTGCATAAAAGGGTTGGCATACTTCCCCATTGACAGATTCAAGACCTCTGAGAGAGCCGCAACATCAGGCTTATCTACTATCATCTATGATTATGTTCGAATAATCTTGGAAGTCTAACAAAATAAGGCTTAAAAGCACAGATTCACTGCCATCAGATATAAAAATCCACTCCCAATTTATAAACCAAGGGCTTAATTTTATTTTTTTCTAACAGAACGCTCCATTCCGCTTAAACTCTGTCCCATGAACACAAAATGCTCGCCTCTGTGTGGTGCCAATAAACCAAAGAAGCGGTCGGTTTGGTCTAATGGTATGTAATGTAGGTTCAGTCATTAAGTTGATTTCTTAGTTAGAGGTAGCTAAAGGACAGTCCTTGCAAACTAGTGTTGTTTCGTAATAGATGCTACGTCAGTACCCGACGCGTTGGTTTGGTAACTAAATAATTCAGACTAGTGCTTGTTACATAATGCCTAGTAGGCGGTCTGCTTCAGTTTTTGTGAACGGCTATGAATTTTGGACACTTCATGCAAGATGGTTATTATTTATTTTTATTATTATTATTCCCACTATAGGGCAAAGGACTCCCTTTCTCCTTTCCACTCCTGTCTGTCTTGAGCTAGTGTGGTCCAATACTGTCTGTAGACGTCAAGATCGTCTCGCCATCTTCTCCTGGGTGTGCCTCGACGTCGACGAAAGTTTTCTCGTTCGACATACGGTGAACACGTCTGGCCCATTCCCACTTTAGCTTGGCTGCTTTTTGGGTGACGTCCGCGATTTGTGTTTTGGAGCGTAGCACTGTGTGCCTAACACGGTCCGTTAAAGTAAGGTGGTAATTCGTTTTAATAGGAAGAACGCCTTCCGATCCAACCAACTCTCTACTGACTGAAGACCAAGACACATTATCGTATTTAGGCTAAAAAAAAACGAAACCATTTTTTTAAAAGCATCGTTCATTTATTTTACAGATGCAGAGGCGCCACTGGCAGGGTCGTCAAACAGTGATCAAGCGGTTGAGGTAGATCCCAAAACAAATACTGAGAAAGATGCCACGCCTAGTTGAACTGCTTACCATACTCGCAGTCCCGAAGGACTACACTGGACTTGCCCAAAGCTAAAGTAATCTCAATCAGGTAAATAGTATTACTAAGCACTGAGTAATGTAGCCCCACCTTATAGGGATGGTATGGTGTACAAATGTAGTAATGTCTAGTTGGACAAGATAGAATTTGCATAATTTAAGATTTGTGTACACGGGCGCTTTGTCGAATTTAAATTATTTGAAATTATTAGAATTTTCATTAGGTTTCTGAATAGGCGTTAAACGTCGAGTGTAAACATTACTTTTTCGTTATTATTATTATGTTAAAACAAATGCAGCTGATGGTGAATGTTCATTTTGTTCGTTTAATTATTAATTGAATGTTTTATGTAAACAGAGCCCGTATGTGTTATAGATTAATGGGAACGTTTTGTATAAAAGTGATTGATATTTAAGAATGTCGATGTAAAGATTGGAATTAGACAATACTGATATATGAATAGAAACTGA
Source organism: Dicycla oo (assembly GCA_948252095.1). Lineage (NCBI taxonomy): Eukaryota > Metazoa > Arthropoda > Insecta > Lepidoptera > Noctuidae > Dicycla > Dicycla oo. Next base: position 6,936,007 of record OX411710.1, on the reverse strand, counting down.
ATTAGTTGAATGTTGATAGACAGTATTTCGTGGGATTGGTTAGGAAGGGCAGCTTTTGCACGCCTACCAAAATATAACTAAGAAAAATTGTTTTACAGTAATACGCTTAGTTTCAAAAGCGAAATTTTGCAATGCGTACATGTAATAAGAGAACGCACAATCACAGGGGTACTGTTGAACGATATGTTTTTATGTTCAGTGTCCAAAGTGGCTCGGTAGTAGTAAGAGAACCTTAGTTGTGAGTGCATTACATTTTGAACAGATAGCTGTAACAGTACTTAGCATTTACTTGGCATAGTCAACGTAAAGGATTTGGTATCTAGGAAGAAATATTCATATCATCAATGCTCAGTGCAAAAATTAAAAACGTAGTGCTACTTTAAAGGTAGACTACACCCTCGAATTATATCAATCGATAACTTCGATCAATACATAAGCTGAAAATATCGACGATATTACCTATGTGCTTTATAATCAACACCGTGGTTTATAGACCGATTGATGTGTAGTGTCATTCACCGTTTCATTGATTGACTGAATGATTTTATCAACTGACGGACACATTAAAATGCTTCAATCGGGTTTATCGATCTTTTTGATTTCTACATTGACTTTGATCTACATATTTTGGGACAAGTGATAAAATCCTCAGAGGCTTTGGTCACGACTTTGGTACGACAACGTTAAAAGGTTCCAAATATCTATACTGGATGGTATTATTACCGTCTTGAAAAAAATACGGTGCAATAGGTGAACGGAGTAGAAGCCTATGGCGTACCTAGTTTTTTTTTTTTTTTTCAATAGCTTTGACAGAAATTGGTCTATCAATAAACACTACACATTTGAAGTAAACTAGAACAATAAAAACAGAAATTTTGAAAAAGCTTTATAGTTCGTTAAAAAATATCGAAATTCAAATGATACGCACTACGCAATATTTTTTATTATTTTTTTTAAACTAGGTATGTCACAGGATTCTACTCCGTTCACCTATTACCCTATTTTTTTTCAAGACGGTAAAAAAGTCTCCCAGTGTACATAATTATAGCGAATACAATGACCCTTTGAACGTTGTCGTACTGTACCTATGTGTTGGCAGCTTATTGAACTGACCGTGCACTTGATGCACTTAACTTGTGTGATTTATTTTAGTATGCATACAATGTGACTATTAAAATGATTGACTTGTGCCTTGATAAGACTGTTGACTACTAGGAACTGTCTGTCTTCTCGGCCACACAATTCAATTTATTTTAATTGCATATTGTAACCTAAGCTAAATTGTCTGTTTGCAGCACATATTGCACAGTCTTTACAAACATGTATGTATGTTTGTGTGTATATGTTTTATTGTTCTGAATGTTTTTAATATAAATCGTGCAGCTGTTTCGTAGATATAGGTTCAGTACGCTTAAATTCTTTTAATTAACACACGTAATTATTTAAAGAGTACAATTTTTGTTTTATCGATTCTAGAAGTATAAGGTGCTGTATCGCTTACATTTATTTATTGTGTATATGATATACGTAACTTTTATTGTTTAGTTAATATCTCTTATTTTAATGTTAATTCTATTTGCATTTTTGTTTGTATCGAACAAAAGTATGTTTTATCTCAGCTATGACGTAATATCAGTGAAGTCTATGTATTTTCTAAGATGGGGGGGAAGGAGGGATTTTAAATTCCTTTTTAAACTACACTTAACATGAAGTACCTATGTTGACTTTGTTGAGTTCGGAACATGCATAATAGCACTCATTGATAAGAAAATTTACCCCAATTAACCAATACACTTATCAATTACTTCAGATGAAAAAAGACCGTCTCGAAATTAAAATGGCATTAATTACACTGGAGCATGCACATTATTGTTAATTAACTTTAATTCAAGTTACGTAAGTTTCGGACTGAGCCAGAGCAAACAAAATGATCAGTGGGTTCAAACTAGCCTAATGTATGGTTGGTGAAGGATGCTTGATGTTCATAATGAAATTACTTGAATTCAGATTCATAGATCATTTACATTTATTGCTACTTACTCAAATATCTACATTAGCGGTATGTAGTCTAAGCTGATTTTTGATGATCATATTGTGTAATCACTTGGTTACAGTGGAATTTGAACTTTGTCATGTATGACATTGAGTTTGTGTTTTCAAAACATGATAATTATCTATAATTCTGAATTCAAGTTTTTTGATAGTACACTACACTCGCTATGCCAAAGTCATCGAGTCAATTACTGACTAAACTACATATTTCGAGGCTGTACAACTTAATGGTAGCTATCTCTAATATTCTATGTAAATCAGTAGTCTAGTTTATAGCTAGATACTAGTTGGTGTTTATATTTGCTATTTTCCACGATTTCATGATTATCGTAATAGTCTTTTTAATTATTTTAATAACAACTTATTTCCCTGGTTATTAGGCAAATGGACGGTGCCCTTTATATTACATATTCAATTAAATCAGCTCTTACAAATAATTTTATTATATGAATTATTGTATCATATCATATATTTTATTCACGCACAATTAATTTTGTATTAAATACGTAATATTTTTAAGTAATTATAAAATTTTACTTCCCGAATTAACTTATTTATTCAAATAATTTCGACTTTTACTTGAAAGGTAAAAGTGAATCTCACAGAAGTATTTTAAAAAAACGTTGTTTTGGTATTTAGTATACGGAATATAATTTTACCTGAATTGTATCGTTTGTTCTTACTTACATATCCATAAGCATTTTACGAAAGCTAAATCAAGCACTTTGCTGTGAACTCTATGCCTTTATATAAAGCTCATAAGTCTTAAAATATTTGCTAGATGGATCAGTGGTACCCAACTTTTGTTTTGAGATGAGCCTTCTTCTATTAGACTCAAAATAAAATAGTACCAGCAAAACTTGTGAAATCACTCAAAACGCTTGTGCTTGAGCTGTTCGCTTTTTGTCAAGTTTTGAAGGTTTAACATGATTCTTTGATAAATTAGTTTCAACAATGGTTGAGCACCGCTGTATAGGACGGTAGTATTATATTATATCATACTTACTTCTTAATTAAACAAGGTGTGTGAAGCCTCCGCTAATTCTGTAACAAAAATAAATCGTTCTGCTATCATTCAATAGGGCAACTAAAGTTTTGCAGAAATTACTAAACTATTATTATTGTTGAGCCGAGCATTGAGAATCGTAACAGAGTGCATCTCAGCGCGTCGAAAAGACACACTGTTGGATTTTCAACTCTCAACGCTAAGCAGAGCGTTGATAATCCAGTGCGCGAAAAAAAATCGCCGCGGGAAAAACAGCTCGTGCGAACCTGCGCTAAAGCTTTGTTTTCCTAGAAAAGCGGTTGTAATAGTATATCGGACGTCATAAAAATCAGTAATTTTCACCAGTATATCTGACATAAGGTGTTAAAAAAAACGCTCTGTATTTGGACAGCCGTTATTGTGTGACCTTTCATCGCATTCTTAGGAAACCAAAGTCAGTTATGACACGATCTTTTACTCCATCAAGTGAAGTTACACGTGGGATTTTTCTTCTTAACAAATAAATCGTGCATAATCAGCCTACAATGTCTCCACTGCTGGTACAGGCCTCTTCTCTTCGAGAGGGATTGGGCTGTAATCTACCACGCGGGCCCAGTACGGTTTGGTAGATGTCACATGTCTTCGAATTTTTGGTTCTAGAACATGCCGGTTTCCTCACGATGTTTTCTAAAGCGCCGATCTGGTTTCGAACCCACGACCTACAACTCGTAAGTCGGGGCCGTTACCACTGGGCCACCAGTGCTCTTGACCAAATACGTCGGTGACTATCGGTCAATTACCGATTACACTGTTTACGCATGGTGTGGGTGACAGATGTCAGTATCGCATGACTAGGTTAGTGCAATGACTACATTAAGCAATTCAATTTTATCGATAACGATTCTTACAGGAAAAATCTCGTTCTCTTTATTATAATTTTTAAAATGTCTTTGATGAATTATTATTATGAAATTTATTTTAAAATTATGTATAAAATGCAAAACATTAAGAAAATCACGTTCAAAGCACAACCGATATCCATTAAAAAAAAAAAAATTTTTTTTTCGCGGTAACATTTTTGACATGTGGCGCGGAACGTCGCCGTCGGCGGCCATTTTGCATCAGTACATGTGTGACAACAAAAATTTAAAAATAGATACAGTAAACTTCTTTTTCTATAAAAAATATCGACCCATCATAGCAATACGTCACATCACTAAACATGTCTATGGCATTACGTTACATGCATAACACTGCTTCATTTTTCATTCAGTTTGATTTTATTTGTAGACAGTAATGTTTTGGCAGAGTAAATTTATTTAATTTACTACAGCTATTACTGATTCCGTATTTTCCGACTTTGATATTTGGGTGCAGCTAAAATATTTAATCATGGTTGGAAATCACGGTAACGTTCAAGTGTCAAAAGGAACAGCCGGTCTATTCTGTAAAAATCTCACCGTGCGTAGGTGGAGTGAGCTTGAAGTGAGTTGTCATTCCACCTGATGCTAGGGATTGACACTATTGACAGCTGACTCCACGCTCACCTTACCTAAGTTTTCACGGTGAGATTTGTACAGAATAGCACTGCTGTTAGTCTAATGTCACCCGCACCATGCTACAGCGCAAACAGTATAGTACACGTTAAGTGCTGTCACAATATTTACACTATACTATTATCACGTTAATCTTATAACGGTGTAAATATTGCGCACAATCACACCACATTACCTGCTTGAGATTGTATAAGTTAGAACAAAGATAGAAAAGTAATTGATTTTTTCGAACGATTGGTAAAAATCATATATACCCCGAGTCTCTAATTCAGATATTTTTGGTAAACAAAGGTGATAACAGACTAAAAAAATATCTTCTTAATGGTATTTCCCAAAAAATGGCGGAAACAAAGGTTAGATTTTCTTTTAAGTTCTGATTTTAGAAATAATAATTTAAAAATGATCACACTGTAATTATTTTTAGAAATTTTCGGTTTTAAACAAAGTTATTAATAAGTGGAGTTTTTCTTGTATGAAATATTTTATGATACTGGTAACACTGCAGGAGTTCCTAACATTTTCAAATTTCGTTTGACAGTACATCTAAGTTACGTCTTTTCCTGTGGTATTTTTAATTCATTCGTTTTCTTTTCCCGATTAAGTTTTTCGCTGCGTGTTTGTTAATGTTACTTGTTCATAATGTTGTGTTAAATTTTATAATAAAATGTTTTATACCAATGTCCTGTCGTTTTGACAGTGACATTTCTTGCCGTTTCTTTGTTTACGAAAATTATCTGTATTAGAGACTCAGGGTATACCTGGTTCAGTTTCTGCGGCAGTCTCCATCACCTTGTTTACTATATCTAAAGCGCAAACAACGCATCTCTTTATTAAACTGCCTTATGATTATCTTCCTCGTCATAAACAATAAACACATCGAAATTCAACGTTTTCGAGGCCTATTCGGTGTTTCAGTGTTAAAACTTCTAAAAATATATGTCTGCTAAGTACGATTTGTGTAAGTTGTAGGTACCTAACAATTTTATTTCCCAAAAATATCACGTTTACTAGGCATTTTTGTTTCGTTTCCACTTTTTTTCACTTTCGTTTCACTTCAAATTGCAAAACCATTGAACAGCTACAAAATCCTTATTTAAAAATACGAAGAAAATGCCTTAAGATGTTTTTGTTTGTCAATTACATGTTCTAACTATGCAGTAAGTACTTATATAGATTATCAAAAAAAGTTCTATAGTCAGTTATATAAAAACACCAGCGTTGACTTGACTTTACTTATTTGACTTTTTACGATTTATGTATCCTTTTACAGCACAACTTTTATTTAATTCGTACTAATTACGTAAGTATTGATTTACGTTTCGGAACCAAGCTTCCAAAATGTTTATCCAAAAAAAAAAATAACAACAACTTAATACAAAAAGCAAACAACGTATGATTTTCGTGGATTTTAAAAACTACCCTCATATTGACTTTGAAGGTTTTATATGTCAATTATTCTAGTAGGGTACCTATGTATTCTTATCTATACGAGACTTATTCAGAGTAATAATATCTTACATCATGTGTATAAATACATTGTATGTTTAAAATATGGCCATGCTAATGAGGACGTTAACTTACGAACTTTTAATAATATCCAAATACGTATTTTTTTAATAGTAGCCTATTTATCAGCACTATTATTTTATAAATTAATTCAGTTCCATAAAATGTGTTCTAAGCAAAATACAAGCATTCATTGTTGCAAATCGTCGTCAATATCACTAACGGTTTTTAGATATAAACCGTTAAAACAATGCAAAAAATATTGTTTGCAATTTAAAATAGGTCTTGTAAAGCGATCTAGTCTAACACCCGTATTTATAAACAAGTAAAAGTAATTCCTCAAGTAACGATTTTTATTCTATAGTTTAGTATTTGCTTGAAGTTAGAACTGTCAAAGGTTTACTTAATAATTGAGAACTCGACCATTTTGCGTTTGATTTTGCAAAGGAACGTTGATTCTTACTCAAGCATTTACTCGAGTAAGTAACGTACATTACTCGGCTATAGAATAAGATTTTATAATGAAGAATTATATCCTCAAGTAATGACTGCACTAAGAAATTACTTAGGTAATTGCTTGTTTATAAATACGGGTGTTAGACTATGTATCTAATAACCTAAACCCTATGACCTACATATGTAAAGTGATAAGGTCTACAGTATTTCTTAATTTATTTCGTTTAGATCTCTGATTGATATCGTAAACATTGTGATCGTCAACGTAGGTTTAGCTTTGTTTATATATTACGAGCTGTAAATATACATGTTTACTGTAGTATTGATTTATGTATTTATAATAAAATTAATTTAATATTCAAATGATACGTAGAATTCACACGCCATCGAATATTACCTCGTATTGTCAATTCGAGTCAGATATACAAATTATGTATCCAAACTTTTTTAAAAGCACGTGTTATGCAGTTTATCTATAACTATATAAAGTAAACGTTATTATTTTCACTGCTCTATGAATTATGTAAAATCTAGTGATGTGCTGATTCGATTACTTTATATTTTTTTTATATTATGCCAAGACATAAATAATTAGCACAACACTAGTTTAAGCTGGAGATTTTAGATGGAGATGCAAAATATTGTGTATGTTTGAAACTGTAATAATATAATATGTAAAAAACAGTAATGGACATGGTTGGATTGGAATTGGGTCAACATACTAACAGGAAAGAAACCTACCTCACCGGAAAGGTATTGGTTACTGCATGCTTTAGTGCTATGGCAGCAAACGATTTACGCTGTCAAAGATGTCCCGAAAATAGCTTTTTAGATATTAAAAAAGAATAAGTACAGCGTAAACACCGTGAGCCCCTTTCATCTAAAAAAGCTAAAACTATCAGTTTAGTTGGCCTAAAAAATTTTACCATAGTCCTTTACCAAACATGTCATATAGTTTGTACACGTATACATACCTACATTATTACATAGTAAATATAACTGGATGTTTAATTCACTGTAATATTGTAATGGTGCAATTTGAATCCGTAAGATCAATATAGTAAGTTATTGGGATAATAGAAATAATGAATTTGTATCGTTTTGTATCTAGTTTGCTGTTTAGCAAACCAAGATAAAAATAAAAATGTAAAAGCTAACGTCAATTTTATTTAACTCCTCTGTATCCTATTGGTACCTAAGCTACGTAACACGAAGCCACATCTGTCAGCACAGAATCGTATTTTTTCATGCTTTATCTTTTTCTATCGCTCAGGATTATCATTTGCTAGAGCGAGAAAGATAGAGTGCGCGCGGCGGAATCGGCGATGTGTTCACATTTCGCCGCGCGCACTAATCTTTCTCGCTCTAGCAAATTACAATCCCAATGACTATAATTATAGCCTCTTGACTGCTCATACGGGCGTCTCAGGCTCACGACACAAATGAAATTGCACTTATATTAGATGAGAATATGAGGCCATTTTAGTTTTGACCAGTTTAGTATATTCGATCTCTGCACACACGGTTATTTTGGTACCGTTTAAAACATATCTGCGTAAATAAAAGCAATTATGAGTTCCTGTTCAATTAAATGGTGTGTGAAATCGTCTTGAGCATCCCACCTATAACTTTACATCGGTAGAGGAGCTCGTGGCTAAGTAATAACAGCCGCACGGGTCGATCCATCAGGTTAAGCTACGCTTTCCGGGGTTGGTCTGTGGATGGGTGACCATCTTTACATACCGAGACTCCTCCGTGCCTCGGAAAGCACGTTAAGCCGTTGGTCCCGGCTGTCATTCGTGGATGTTTGACAGTCGTTACGGGTCGTCAGAAGCCCGAAAGTCTGACAACCAGTGTTACCAAGGGGTATCGTATTACCCAGTAACTGGGTTGTGGAGGTCAGATAGGCAGTCGCTCCATGTAAAATACTGGTATTTAGCTGCATCCGGTTAGACTGGAAGCCGACCCCATCATAGTTGGGAAAAGGCTAGGCAGAATGATAACTTTACATCGGTAAGTAAAATATATTTATAATTTATTATTATTATGAATAATTGCAGGGGTCAAGCAAAACTGGTTGTGTAAGTAAAATGGCACAAAAAATGTATACCGCGTTGATGTCGTTTTGAAAAGTCCTTTTCTCTCACAAGGGTATAGTCAATACGTCTGTCCCTTTCTATCTGTATTGTTATGTAATGCTGTAGTGTTATGACAACTTCAAAACAAAGTTGATATTGACGATAAAAATAATTATCGATATTTCATAATGGTAAAAAAGTAATATTACTTAATTACGTTTTAGATTTTTATTATTATTTATTACGCTTGCACGCAACGCTGGACGCCCCGCTGGACGCTTTTTCCGTCGGGCCGTACACTAACGCTCAGGCCAATTCTCTATGTAGTATGATGTTTACAACAACGCCCTCCTGTCATGACATTCATGCGCCAAAAGATCCTTGTAGCACTCTAGCATACATTCCTTTGGCTTTATAGATACAATCCACATACTTCTTTTCTTGTGACTGTCGAAAAGGATTATATCGACGCTTGAAAGGCAACCCTCACTAAGCGACATTGAGTAGTGTTTTAAGCTCATTTGAGACTACGCTATAATATAATAGCATATACATAGTTCACGGTCTCACTTTGTTATACTATATAATTATTGGCTTGCTATACGCTATGAAATTGAACGATACACTATGCTATGATCGCGCGGCGCTCTCCTCCCCGCACGCCCCGCAAACGGGACGAACAAAACGATACGACTGGTCAACTGAGCTTGCCATAATAGCACGGAACATAAAAAACAGTGGAAGTGGTATGCAACAAATTTACTATAGGAATCGCTGTCGCCAAACACACAAATAAACCGATAATCGTATAATGCACTACAAACAAACAATTCGTCTGATTTTTCGTTTTAATTTTAGTCAAAACTAGCGTGAGTCACAGATCCTACAACCAGAAATAAACCTTCATGCTCTATGAATATGATTTATTTTGCTTTAGTCCAGAAAGTATTTACAACGTTTTGTAATCTAAGTCAAACTAGATCCGATTGACGAGTAAATTCCGCTACTCGACCATATATGGCAGTATTCTCAGTGGTCGCAATTATAAGTCTAATTGCGTTAGTCATAAGGTCGATATTCGCATGCAATAACACATTGAATTTTGAATTACATTATTGATATCGATAGATACCCGATTTTCTTGTTTAATTCGAAAAAATAAGTCTTGTTGGGAGTTAAGTAAAACTGTAGGAAGAATGAAGTAGTATTTTTTTTATTTTGCTTATATCTCGAAAACGGTGTGTCCTATCGAAAAAATAATGAAAATTTTGCCCCCCTTTGCAACACATAACTCCCTTAAACTATACATATTGGTAATATTCAATAATAGAAATTTTGAAATTTTTCATATTATCCATACAAAAAGCAAAAAGTTTCTCCAGTTGAGGTGTCATTTATTTTTTTTTTGGCTTTTGCTTATATCTCGAAAACGGTGTGTCCTAATCGAAAAAATAATGAAAACTTTTAATCGCGATTAAAAAAAGACATTTAGTTTGATAATCTAAATTTTAGGTGAAAAACATCAAATTCAGAATTGCAAAATTTCCATTTTCACTAAATTAAAAAGCTCAGTACCAACGTAGTGCTGTCAAACTATAAAATAATTAAGTTGTGTCACTTTAGTCCATGGTCGTTTGGCAGGAATAAACTAAATTTAGATGATTTTTAGTCTTGTTTAGAGACATGTGTGACAAGAGAATCGGCACCATTTTTTTATCGATAAAACTAACATCCGACCCGACCACATCACTAATTCCGTAACGAAGTACTTTCGAGAACGAAATAGGGAATACGAGTGAATACAATCAATCCAAAAGAAACTGTATTTTAATCCTATAAGGTTGATTTTAACTAGATGTTCTATTATATCATTTGTAAATGGGGAGGAACACTAGCTTTTTATCACGATAGGTGGCGCACAATCGACTGTACCTTGTTTTGAAATATTAGCTGTCAAATCGTATGGATTTTTGCAATATACTAAGTTTAGCTTACCTATTTTCCGTAATTTTGTCAGAGGAGTACATTTGTTTCCTAAAGAAAGTAAGGGCAGACAACAATGGGAATTGGCGTTACGTATTAAAAACTTTAAGGTAAGTAGTACTGCACGATTATCTGCTGTGCATTTCACAGAAGAGGATTAGATTAGTAAAGAAGCCGTCCTTTAGGCTGGGTACTATATCTATAAAACAAAAGAATCAAGATTATTATCTAATAAAATAAAATTATTGTCATCAAAATAAAAGTGTCATAAAATATACTATATTAACTAATCTATGTAGTAAAGAATTCTCCTAAAGATTTAATCAATCAATATAGGTATGTAGTTTTCAAAATATTCCTGTATTGCCTGTCTGTTAATCATTGGTAAAGGAGTATCTGCATTTATGTCTCTGAATGTATCAGAAGGTGGACATAGGTATGCAGTGTCGTCTTGGATGTCGCAGTCCGCACCTAAGTTTTGGTTTCGATCATACGAATGTAATCTATTAAAAAAAATAGGAATGTTAGTCCGTGGCTTATAGAAAAAGGCTCACAACCAATCATAGCCATAAATATTTTATGTGTTTTCCTTTCAATCAAATCGGCCTTTTTGTCGGCAGTTGCAGCGTTCCTTTTACAGAGCTCAACTTCTAGTTGAGGAACAGTCATAAACGCGTCCATATTATAGTCAAATTATACTTTAAAATCTCATAAATAGCAGTCACACTACTGTCATGAAAGGTAAACAAGGTACAGTCGACTACAGCGACATCTACACACAGCTTTGAGTGTGGCTCCTCATTGAAATTAACTAAGATTTTATTAGAAAACAAATAAAATCGTACTTACCGATGGTACGAAACACCTCCATTTTTAAGAGTTTTTCTCCTGCTATTATTTTTGCACTCCAAAATGGAACAAAACGGCATAGCTACGGAAAAATAAATTTGTCGCGAGATTGCAACTCGACGCGATATTAGAACTCGACTGGGATCATAGTTTAAGATCTGTGGGGACCAAGCAAGCGTTACAGCGCTTATTTGTGACACGCGTGCCACGCCTACTTTGCACTTCCACTGTTTTTTATGTTCCGTGCATAATAGCATATTTGCTTGCGATTATATAGCATAATGTGAACGCAATGCTATATAGTATAGCTATATAGCTTTTAATGTTGTACTATATAGCAGAATAGTATAGCTTTGTCTCAAATGAGCTTTTAAGTTCAATACTTATTAAAAAAAAATTCGTAAAAATTCACGTAAATTGTCCGATTCAAAATGATGCATCATTTTAATCGAACAATTACTTAGGTGATTTTTTTTTTATATTTGAACTTTATATCACTACTGTAAAGTTTACTCAATGTCGCTTAGTGAGGGTTGCCTTTCAAGCGTCGATATGTTATTTATTGGGTTTGGTCCGCACTTACTCCTTCAAGTGGACCATTATACTAGGTGTGTAAAAGGATTATTGATAAGAAAAAAACACACAACAGACGCTAAAGTCCTGCCCACTGGACACATCGGTAAGCCACCATCAAGCTTATGAAAATAAAATATTAACTAAAATAAAAGAAGTAAAGCGCAGTCCACACTGGGAACGAAACTAATAGGGATGATGCCTGGGTAAAAAAAAGAAATTCTATTTAGTCCGTCGTCAGATAATAAAAAAATATTAGATACGTATTTTTTGCTTTATCTTATTAATAAAAAATGACTAAGATAACTCGCATTAAAGTTCGGCAGTGGGGGCTTGCTACGTCACTTCTACGTATAAAATCTACGAAGACGTGACGTCATGCCACATTTTAACTTAATGTATCGCCGTAATCTTATGATTATGTAGAAAAAGAAAAAATACGTGTCCAATATATTTTAATAATCTACATGACGGACAAAAAAACATTTTTAGTCATCATCCCTATTCTAAGTTCGTTTAGCTTTCCTCCGCGTATATTCATACTTCCGTTTTTTTTCGATTAGTACGCGGTGTGAATCGAAGTATGAAAGAAAAGACGCGGAACAAAGCTAAACTCAGTTTCGTTTCGCTTCGTTCCTATTATAATATTAGTCTTTTGTAGAGCTAGTCCTAGCTAGACTTCCCCCCCGTCCCTTGCTAGGTAATGCAGTGCCAGCTGGTGGCGTAGCTGAGCCAGTAGCTTTTAACTCCCCTGATAATAATAATTACCCTAACTTGATCCAGCCTGTCCCATCTTGCTGTCCTCCCCCAGCGACGCCCTAAGCCGAGGTTCGTTCCCCACAGGGGGAGCCTTTAGCGTGTACCTACTCGCTTAGTCTGTAAGTTTTATGCCCCTGGCCGGAGGCTTTGATTTCGCTTAAGGCAGCCACAGGATTGACCGGTTAACACGGCCTCTATAGGCCAACTACGAGATGCCATTCAAATAAAAAAAATAGTCTAAGAAAACCCCGCCCTTCCAACAGTCACACTCCAGTTGCCAGTTGGCAAACCATTTGCAATGTATATAGGGGGCGCGCAATTTTATTTTAGACATCCAATTCTAAACCAGTACTCCCTGATCTACCTACTTAAGTACTTGTTTTTGGTACCCAAGATATTCAACTCGCTGTATTTAGATTTACTAATAATAGATTATCTGCAAAATATTATATCAACAAGTTCTTTCAACCCTTTTTCGTAATGTAGCTGTAGGTACAGACGCCAGCAGTAAAGCAGGTCAAGCTACCGAAACTGTCAAATTTTCCCAATCAACCTTGAACCTTAATACTTTAGCGATAAAGTTGAAAATCGATTAAAGTTAGACAGATTGTAGTAGCTTGATGTGCTGGCGTCTGTACTAATATCTAATGATCTTAATTAGTTGTGCCAAAATAACTTAGGTACAGACGCCAGCACATCAAGCTACTACAATCTGTCAGATTTCTTTAATAGATTTTCGACTTTATTGCTAAAGCATTAGGTTCAAGGTTGATTGGGAAAATCTGACAGTTTCGGGTAGGTTGACCTGCTGGCGTCTGCACAATGGAGCAATTTACCTACCTTTCGTCGAATCAAGACCCATGTGATTTGACGCTGCTGCACGCGGCGAAATGTATGCTAAACAAAATCATTAATGATAATTTGTAGTTTCTCCGTATCCGTATGCATAATTTTATTGAAGTTGAATATTATTTGAAGTTGCGCGCGTTTTTTTCAGGAGAGCGCCACCGTCATCGACTCATCGCTTCGCTTAACGCTTGAGTCATGCAGGTCTATTCTGCTTTTCACAATAATTTATCATTATTGGACAATTTCGTGAAGGTTTGAAATATATTGTTTATTAATTTTAATATCGTATAAGTTGTATATGAATATGAATGATCGTTTTACATATTATTGCTACTACCAAATAATTTTATTTTTTTGTCATTTTTTTTTGGCTTCGCACGATTTGTGAATTTAGCCAGTGTCACGTTTAGTTTAGAAACAAAGGTAGGGAAACAAAAATATTATTATCTATGATTAATTAATGAGTTATATTAGGATTTAAAAAGATAGATATATGAGGCGTATAAAATCAAAGACAGCTATATCCACCTAGGTTTTTTTTTCGTAAAACAGAAAAAACGTTTTATTTTATTTTTACTGTGGCAACACGATGAAAAAAAAAACGAAAAAAAGTATTTGGAATTGTGGTACCACTGAACACACACACATCAGTCTATCCAATGATTAAATTACTTTTTAACGGTAATTTTAAAATCACTTAGCTGCATTTGATACCAACCAAAGGATTTAGCTGTTTTTGATTCTGATTGTATTGGATATAGCTGTTTTTGTTTGCATTTTTTTGGTGATGACGTCACCAGACTAGTGATGTATATTTTAACTTTGTCTAAAGATTTTTTCATATCATAGCTATAGTCAACGTTAAAAAGATATGTGTATAAAGTATATTCAAATGTATGACATAACCAAAATACGTGCATTTTGAAGTGTTTTGAAGACCCACATGTAAATAAAATAATATTTATGAAAAAATATTAATTTTAATTAAATCTTAATTATTTAAATTGTTATACTCTCAAATAATCTTCTTCTTGAACCTCACAAAAATCTCGTACAGTATCGTTTTCTTCTTCAACTCCTCTTTCTTCTAATAGCCGAAGCTCATCTTCGTCTAGAGTATTTAACACGGCGTGGAAATATCTTAAATGTGCAAGATCTTTCCAAGAGTCACCATAGTGTTTTTGAAGAAGGTTTCTGACATCTCGCAACTTTAATGGATTCACTTCTGTGCCAGAAGGAATTATTGTTGGCCGTATAGCCTCAGCTTTTTTGCCTGCTTTACACAAACTTTTAAGGTGTCCCGTGTCAGAATTGTAATATAATTCACCACGTACTAACACACTTCCTTGAGTTTTGGATCTTCGAAGAATAAATCTTTTACACTGAGAAATTTTGAAGTGGATTTGAGCCGGTGTTTTTACGATACTATGTATAGAAGTTTTCCAGTCAAGCACGGGTATATCTCGTAGTTTCGTAACTGTAGAGTGTTGACTGATTACATCGACGTACTCTTCTGGAGAAGTGATAACCTCCATTTTTCGAATACTTTTTTCAATATTGCCGAAAACTCGATCAGGCGGCATGAAAGAATGGCCTGTCACGGGAAACACTAGTTCCATTTGCTTTATTTGTCGATTTTCCAAAATCCAACGCATGCACATGGAAATCATAATTAAATTTTTGTTTTGGCCTGCACATCCATCTGCCACTAAACGGACGTGGGTTACATGAGTCAGGTCAGTTTTGTTGAGCCTATCGTATACAGCGGAAGCTATTTGGTTTGAACCTTTAGCGTATTCGTTTTCTGTCCAGATGTATGCAAATGTGGTGTTTTCATTCAAGGGATCTTTCGATGAACCCTGGACTACTGTAAAATTATACAAATACAGCTGTCTGCTGTAGTAACAACTCTGGTCGGGCACTTTTGGAAGTACCAAATTCTTTTGGCAATCGAATGACAACGTAATCATTTGCTCTTTTTTATCTTTGAGTAATTTAAAAAATGCTTGTGCTCTTAGTTTGTGTATCCTTTTCTCTATCATCAGTTGGCTTTTCTTCGATGGATCATTTTCGTTTTTCAGTTTTTCTTGAAGTTCAATGCATTTCGAGCATACATCCGTCCTTGGACTCCCAAAACCAAGATTAAAGTCCTCATTAAAAATAGATCTAAAGTAAGATGGTTTGACTGGGCTATTTGGGTGCACTTGTTTAAAAATTTTAAATAACTTTTTAACATTGAGTTCATTAGGTAGGTATTTACGTTGCTGCGATGATCCTCTGCAATAATGTGCTTCAACGCATTTTAAAGACTTTAAAAACCCATGAACTGATTGTCTTTGTGCTGCATACTTCTGTTTCTTGTGGTCACCGCCTCTTTTTTCTGTAGGGACCCGACCAGATTTAAAGAAGTTTTGCATGACGAACTGAACACGATACTTCGTTATATTTTGTGTATTTAAAAATACTTTCTGGCAAACTGGAATTGCCTTCTTAAGTGATTTTGCGTAAATTGTGTATTTAATCGCAAAATCTCTACTTTTTCTCGTGTTTTTTACGGGCCGCTTTCTGACTGTTTTCTTCACTGAACAGCACTTTAATATTAACGCATCTTGATGATGTTTGATGGGTTTTGAGTAAAACGATCTGTGAAAATGCACGAGATCTAGTATTTTTAATTGTTTACACGCAAATGATTTGGTGTTATGATTGCAGGTTATGTTTTCTGGCAAAGATTTCGCCGAGTACCTGTGAAACAAGTAAACGTGACCATTACTGTTATAGCCTATATATTTTCATTTTTTGCATTATAATGTACCTAATTTAAAATACATATACATACAGAATAGGAATAATTCACACTGAACAACAAAAACATGGATCGATAGATCGAACTCCATCGGGTTAAGTACATCACTAGTCCAGGCTCACCTGTTAGTTTTCGCTTTGTTCGCCTTCCATTTCTCCGGCTGTCTTTTACGCTTTTTTCCTTTCCCTGGCAATGCTTCTGCTACAGGCACTTCCATTGCACTTTTTATTTGTCGTTACACTCGTTTTTAATAAGAAATAGATGCGAAATCCTATTTAATTTAAATAAAAATCACACCCACGCAAACACTGTTTTGTATGAGATCCGCCATCTTGTTATTTCGACAATGTAGACCTGTGATTGGCCAGCCGCAATTTTAGCTGTGTTTGTTTCCAAACTGTGTGGATTTAGCTACCTTTGGTTCTGAACCGTTTCTTTAACGTGAATTTTGGCTGGGACTTAGCTGATTTAGATGCCAAACAATTTTGTAAATTTATTCAAAATAGTATGAAGATTAGGATGGCATTCACAGTTCAAAAACGACTTGTTCTGGATATAGCTGCCTTTGATTCTATACCCCTCATATATGATCAGTGTGATGAATGTGATGATACTGAATAATGAGCAAATTACAATAAGGAAAATTTACTACTTAATATTATTTAAAGTAATGAGTGAGTCTATACAATTATATTATACAGGAAAGCTATTTGTGCAAAGTAAAGAAAGTATTGAAGTAGGAAAAGGATTATGGAGGGACAAGAGGTTACTAAGAAAAGAAGAACGGAGAAAAAAATATGAATTTGGTCGCCTACGTCTGTGCCACACGAGCACATGGGATCGTCGATGATTATGAAGTTTGGCAAGATTAGCTAGAGAGCAAACATGTCTCCATCCAGTCTCATCTGTATTAAAACGGACGTTTCCATCTTGCCAAACTTCGCCCTGCCAAATCACGGTTTTTCTGGAACATCGGGCTGATAAATTGATAAATAACGGCCCTTAGATTTGCTTCCGATATCCCAGGCTACCTTCCAGGTGTCCCGAAGAAAAGTATTTTGGAACGTCACAAGGTCCGTACTAAAATTGGTATAAGGAACTAAATCCCCACACTGCACCGCATCACCGGCAAGTGTGTCAGCAACTTCATTGCCATGGATTTCAGCATGGGCCGGAAATTACAGCCCGCGGCACATAAGTTGGCAAGAGTCGTTAGATGCGCAGAAGTCATTTTTTAGATCTCTTTGGTCGCGAGCGGGACGCGGGGAACGAGGTAGCATCGTTCCGAGCGCGCGATTGGTTGGTCAGTCGACCCTTGTCTCTCGCGTCGCGTCCACGTACCATTCGCTCCCGAGAACACTTGCGTGCACTAAAATTGTAACATTTGTTTTTGTTGAGCTTTTGTTACAAGTTCTTGTTATTGTTTTGTTTGAATTTTTAAATTTAGATAATGCCACAAACAAATACCATTTTACGTAGACATGCCTGAAAAATGGTTTATAATGTGTACTGTTACATAGAAAAAGAAGCGAAAACTGAGAAAGAGACTCCTCGGACAGTGGGAGTGAGGAGAGTAATATTGAGGATGGGGAGCCAACTCCTTCCACCAGCTCATCTACTGCTAACATTTATTTCATGCCAGGGGTAACACTTTTACAAAGCGATAGTGACAACGACGGCATATGATTGTTAACGATATTACAATATTTTGTTTTATTATAAATTTTGTAACCTATAATTACTGTATAAAACACGAACAACCTCTTAAGGGGTCATTGTACGCAGATACACAACTTTTGCTATGGCACCAAACCTGAAATCGCGAAAAAAAATCAGCTGTTCAGTACATTTTGACGAATTATGCGAACATAAATGTACTGAACAGCTGATTTTTTTTTTCGCGATTTCAGGTTTGGTCCCATAGTAAAAGATGTTCATAATGATGAGTACAATGGGGGTGATTGTACTCATCATTATGAACGTTGTATCATAAGAGGTTGTTGGTGTTTTACAAATAACCCTGTATATATTTTATTTATTACTCCTAATATACTTCACGAATTCTTCTCCTTTCTTTAACTTTCTTCTAAATAGTTATGTTTAAAAATAAATTATGGCAATAACCACAGAATAATGAGAAGCAATAAAAGTGACCATTTTTTTGTTGCAATAAGTGTAGCATGCGCGAACTTACCCCCACTACGCCAAAACCTTGCCAACTTACGTGCCGCGAGCTGTACCCTCAGAGATGGTTCTGAACAGAATTGTGATTTGTGTTCGAAAGGAGATTTAATGATGGCTAGAAGAGCACTTTGTGAATCTGTAAAAATTATTGTTCTTTTGAGCTTAAAAACACGAGTATATTCTATGGTTTTTAAAATACCGAAACATTCACCCGTAAAAACAAAAGTCTCCGGAGGCAGTTTTTTTTTTAGTCATACTCATTAGTGATTTCATAAAATAAAATGAGAATTACCATCGAGATAAAGTCAGTGGAATAATCTATCAATTGACAGATGGCATTGACAATCAAAAGAGGGGTTGCCAATGGTTAGAAAATTACAACGAGAAAAGCATTTTTGGACTGTGGTTAATGCTCTGTGATTGTATGTAAAAATATACAATTCACGCATGGCTCCTACATTATCTTCAGTCAATAATATAATGAAATATGGATTTCTTAAAGGCGCAACGGAAGCCCCAAGTTTTTTGATACCTTATTTGATGCTGTGGTTATTTGACAAATAAATCTATTTATTGTGAGTTGTCAAAAGGCTGGCAACTTTAGAAAAAGTCAGATTTTATTCACATACGGATGTCGACAGAGAAAGTGAATAAGGTTTTTTCGAGTTTAATATGTTTAAACAGTGAAATGTGTATTTCTTTATTGTGAGAAATGCTCTTATTTTCGTCAACGGATTATTGTGTGTGCCAAATAACTAGTTGTTATTTGGCTTTAAAATGTTGGAAAGTCGGGGCTATTGACACATCGTTCCTCGCATGTTTAAAGTAATTTTTAGGTGTGTTTTGTTGAATTAGTGTACAGGATGCCGAGGGGAGAGAACAGAGTGAGCATCCTGTTATCTCGGGAAGAGAATGACCAGGTGTTCAGTTTGATTGGACCAAAATGCCAGGTGAGTAAGCTATGAATTGTGATTAGCAATCCGCGTGATTCAGAATGCCCTTAGATTACTTATATCTCTGTCCATATCGGCGGATTATCAGACGATATCGCCGCGATATTTTTTGTGAGCTCCGAATGTTCTCCTTGAATGACAACAATTTATCTGCTGTGAACTGACACTAATCCATTATGCTACCTGTTGGAATAATTTTAGATTTGTTTGTGGAATCCACACAATACTTTTAACTTCTATGATCTTAATCATTATTTATATTCAATTGCTGAGAAATAATGCAAGAGGCAACATAATAACAAAGTCTTCAGTCATTATTTTCTCATGTAAACAACCATAAACAAAAACAAATTACTTGTAAAACCTTGTATCAGATAAAAAGTAATAATTAATTTGGTGTCTCTGGAATAGTATGTAAGTCTCGAGGCCTGCAAGGTTATTCCTTAACAATAGTGTATTTTTTACAACTTGTGAAGTACTCATTATTGTTATCTTCAGATTACAGCATAAGCATTCATAAATTCATTTTTTTATCATAGTTCGTAAATATTAAATTATTTGACTTCTTAAAAAACAGTTTCTTTCTTTTTTACTGAGCAGTCTTGAAGGCAGACATTTTTAATTAGGTTAACATTTTGGAATTCCATTGCTTAAAAGACAGTCACAACAGCTGTAATTTTATTAAACAATGATTTTTGATACTTCTTAAAATTTTAATCATCATCTAAGGAATATTGTTGAATTAGTTAAAATCAAATTCTTAATTTCATATCAATGACAATTCAAGGCATTTCATCATAAAATAATTATTTCACCGTATTGTTAAATGTATGCGCATAATATAATTAATCTACTTCAATAAATATATACAGACACCAGCACATCAAGCTATCCAAAACTGTCAAATTTTTCCAATCAACCTTGAACCTAATGCTGTAGCGATAAAGTTGAAAATCTATTAAAGAAATTTGACATATTGTAATAGCTTGATGTGCTGGCGTCTGTACATATTGAATAACACCTGTTGAAACTCTAGATTGTTTATAGTGTAGGCTGTAGGTTTATTTGAAAAAGATTTTTCCAAATATGTCTGAAATAATTCTGTAAATACCAATGAAAATTTAGCAGGTTTTATTCCACCAAAATAAAAACGAGTTAGTTGGTGTAAGCAATTGGTTATTTTCCTCATTGGAAACACTGGCTAATTTCATATTATTTCAAACCTGGACAGTAGAAATTCTGATAAGTGGGTACAGTACACCTGAAGTTTGAAATTTTATAATGGTATAATTTAAGTACCCATACCCATGTGGTATGTGGTAAACCATTTATCAGGCAACATCCCACACACAGTATTATAATAAACATTTAATTGCTGAAAAATCGGTTGGAATCTATCCCACGAAAATGTACTACCGTAACGTGTACGCCAGTAAAGTTGGCATGTTTTTTTTGACATCTTCAACAATCATCGCCATATTTCAGTTAATTTACACAAAACCTTTTATGAATTATATGTTCCTAAACCTTCCTCATGAATAGAAATCGGATAATCGGATGCATATTTCCTAAAGTTAATTTTTGGCTACGAAACTATGGAAGCGGCGGCTTCTTTTTTTTTCTTTTTTTTTTTATAAATCCTGGGATTCCAGTATATCCGGGAATGCACAAGTAATTGGTTATATGGTATGGAAACGGATTCTTAAATATGTGGTATTATTTAATTAAAAATATCGGGACACCCGGATCATATAGGTAACTATTCCTATGCTTGTTTAAGTACTTTAAATTCATTTATAACATTCTTATCCTGACGTTTGTTATGCCAACTTGGCACCTTACTTTACAACATTAGCTAGCATTCGATTCTATAGTCAAAACGCACTTTTATCAATTCCGGAATCGCGAGATTTTTACGATCGATACAAAAGTGCATTCCATATTAACCAACACCTGAACGTAAGTAAATATACATTCGATTCTATAATCATAACTAAAAATTTGTCGATCCTGGAATCCCACGATTTTTTCAAAACAAAAGTGCATTCCATAATAGCCAACACTTCAACTTTAGGTAAATATGCATCCGAATATCCGATCTATACTCATGAATCACTCCATCCATTGGAACTGTATGAAAACCGGTTTGATCGTTTTTGGTAGTGATGCAACTGTCAAAATAATTATAATGCACCTGTACAAAT
This sequence comes from Dicycla oo, assembly GCA_948252095.1. Taxonomy (NCBI): domain Eukaryota; kingdom Metazoa; phylum Arthropoda; class Insecta; order Lepidoptera; family Noctuidae; genus Dicycla; species Dicycla oo. Next base: position 6,914,214 of record OX411710.1, on the reverse strand, counting down.
ACCATACTTTATCCTTTTTATTCTTATCTAAATTACCCACAAAATATTTTCTACAGAATGGGCAATGCAGTCACTAGCATTTGATAGTGAAGTAAAACTAATTGAGAAAATGATTCTGATACTTAGCGTTATTTGTTGAGTGAATTCTCATTGGCTCCTTAGGGTCTGCTGCCTCAGCACCGCTCGCTTCAATCACTCAGCTTGCGGGTTGTGTGGTCACAGTTCTAACCTAATCTACCTTTCAGCCCAGCAAGCATTGGGTAGATCTAGGCGAGTATGGGTAAATACTAGGTAAACTACCCAGGTAGATCTAGGTTTACTCCATATATATTTCTATGGTTTACTCAATCATAATTCTATATTTAAATACAACTGGCATAATGTATGTCGTAAGTCTATACAGAACAACTCTGCGGCTCTGCCTACCCCTTCAAGAAATATAGACAAAATAATGATTTATGTAAAACTTATAAGATTTCGTAATGTATCAATTTTTTTCCTTAAGGCCAGGTTTTCCGCGCCTGTAAGTCTTTCAAACGCTACCTCCTCCAAATGCAGAGCGACGGATTTATTTACGATGCACCACCGACCATTTCGCGGAAAATCCATGCCACAGTGTAAATATATTTGCTGTTGATCAATAATGAATTATTAGTTCAATTTCCATTTTTTTTCTACGTACCTACGGTGTATTAGGTACAGTATACGGTGAACTAAAACTCAGATATATTGTAGCAGACAAGGTGACTAAATGCTTCTGAACAATTTAAAATGTCAATAAGTTCCATACACTTCAAGTTACCATTAATATCTGTACATTCATTACTTCATTAATATCTGAGCAGATGCTTGTCAATAATTTCTATACACACATACACACAACTAACCAAAATATCTGAACACTTACAACGTCAAGTGTTTTATTCCCTTTTCATCGTATTTATACCACAGACAGTTAGTGTTTGTTTTAGGTTCAATATTTATATTACACAGTAACGAATTTGATAAGCTCAGTGTTTGTCTGCATAGATACACTTAACGTTATAAGTGTTCAGATATTTTTGGTTAGTTGTGTGTAGAAATTATTGACTTCATTAATATCTGCTCAGATATTAATGAAGTAATGAATGTTCAAATATTAATGGTAACTGTATGGAACTTATTGACATTTTAAATTGTTCAGAAGTATTTGGTCACCATGTCTGCTACAATATATCTGACGGCGACTGTTCCTACCGGTCGTTTTCACATTATCAGATAACGACAGCAACCCGATACCGATATGTCGACAGCTATACCGACATCGATTCGATACCGATATAATATTATCAGCCCGATGATATTGGTAAATATCGATGACCATCATCGACGCAAACAAATACAGACATCGACATCTCGAAGTCGGCAGTGCGAAATGTGTGTTCAAGTGAAAGAATTTCCGCTACCCTCACCCCGCACTGTGTCTTCGCTGGTAAATATCTTGCCTTTATCGGTGTAACAAAACAATGTAAAAGGTAGGTACTAAACGTACGCGGTTATCTGACTGCCGATATCGTGTCGATGTCGGGTCAGTATCGTTATCGGCTAACGCACAGAACAGATGAAAGAGATCTCTTTTATCTGTTCTGTGGGCTAACGTTACTGAAATAATGCATTGTAATCCCATTTTCTCCTTTATTAGGCTTATGAAATAAATTATTATTATTTTTATTTTTTGACATATCTCGGGACCCCGGAGTCCCGGACCTTTGGAAGGCGTACGAGGGGCCAAAGCCAACTTGCTGAGGCTCCTTGGACAATTTTAAATGATGAGGAGGCACTAACCGACATTAACCCTATATGCACTATGCCAATGCAAGTGTTCCCAAGGACAATCCCCGGTTGGTGCAGGACTATTGCAGAACGTGGAAACAAAACTTATTGGACTAGGGGTTTGAGTGGCTAAAGTGGATTGGGTAACTTGGAACTATGGAGAAATAGGTCCCCTGCCTGATCAATGTTATACTAGATGATTTTTTTACCGTCTTGAAAAAAAAATAGGGTACAATAGGTGAACAAATATGTGCATATATTTCTTATTTAACCAATTTAGTGGCTGAATTAAAATATATGTACATATATAATATATTAAGAAGAATGGGCTAAAAATGGTATTGCTGTTTTGCTTATACTGTAACCATATTCTATTGTTTTTGATGTTGGCCACCGCGCCCATGAAGATCAGTAAATATCGATAACTACATATGAAGGAACAATTGCCGTACTTTATTGTCAAGGGACGTACCTATTGCTACAGCTATAATTTATCGAATCTATTATTTTAGCTCATCAAAAAATTTTGTATATTTTTTTAACCGTCCCCGGTCATGTCGGATTACCGTCCCATCGGACTATTTACAAAAGTGCAAGTATCATTATGTTAAAAGTTATAAACCAACAAAGATACGATACGACGAACTTGCTTTGAAACATGGGCTCCGAGTTATACGGTTACCACCTAACCCGGTTATGTTCACACGGCGCTATTTTTCAAGTACCTACATAAGATACGATATTTTATAGTATGCAGTAGTGACATTGACTTGAACTTTTTGTATTCAAAACTAATAGTTGTTCACACAGAACCAATACGGTAAAATCAAAGATTTTACCGTATTGAAAGAGAAACAAAAGTGTTGCTAGGTCCGCTATTCGAGAAAATATCATTACGATTTTTATCGTGTTCCATACATTTGGTCGTGTTGAAACTACAATAGAACACTGTTTGAAACAGCAATGTCTTTAAAATTTTCATTGTTGTTGCCAGAGTGAAAGTTGTTTATACATTAGTATACAACCGTCAACCGGACACATTGTATATTATGTGTAATTAATGTAGGGTATGATAGCAACGAAGACAGTTCAATGCAGAGTGATTAAAGTAACTTGGACGAATCCGATTAGATAATCTTAGGAAAATGTGTTTTATTAAAACTTCTTCATAAATGACGATAAAAATTTTGTTCGACTCGCACTTGACTATAATTTTATCGATAATGGTTTATAATGTGTCTAACACTATTTTAAGATGACAATTAAACGTCATCATATTGCATAGAAAAAATCACATTTTCGAAATCAATATTATGAATTAAAACTATAATATAATTAAGAGATAATTTCTGTGAGTTGTCGCAATTTTATATATAATGTGTTCTTCTTTTATTTGTTTTTTTTTCGAACAACGGCATGGAGCGCGAATCTTAAAAATATTGACACAGGTCCACCTTCGATGACGTCCCGCAGGACTGAGCGCGAGTTGATTTAGCGGTTGTTCGATTACTGCACTGCGATCGAATACATTTTCGAATACCATCGATCGATGTCTATAGTATGGGTAATAACACCCTTAAAAGTACAGTTTGTTGCAGCTAGAAAGTTATGCAATTGTCTGGAAAGTGGCGGTAACTAGCCATATAATTTCACTCTATAAAACATATAAAGGGCGAAAGTTGATCTAGGCGTCATATAAATGGTTCTGTCTGTCTGTAATAGAAAACATGTCTGTTTAGTATTGGTTTTACATCTAAGTAAGGATTTATAGTTAGCTAACGAAAGTAGGATCGCAACTGGCCTAGGCTTCAAAGAGCAGAAGTTTATAGGGTCGATCATCAGTTTCTACCGCCTAGCGTCGGTACTTTGAGGTGAGTTACAGCTGATATCGCAGTTATTAAGGTGCAGACAAATGCTAGTAGCTTGCGTGTTCTGTGCTGAGCTATTGCAACGCGCCGTACGTCCAGCCAGTAATAGGACTCGCCCATCGTGGATCGTTATCGCAAATTAGACGCATTATTAATTTATTACCCATAAATCATACAAAAGGTATTTTAATAAAACACGTATACTAAAAGATAAATAATTAAATTATCTTTAAAATGGTGAAGGTTTCATATAAATATATCTATATCGATCTTCTTGTGTATGTCACGCACTGCTGTGGCGAAGCCATCGAGAAACACGGCGAAGCACTGGCTGTATCGCTTGACATCTCGAAGGCCTTTGACTGGGTCTGGCACGCTGCTCTGCTCAGCAAGCTTCCTGCTTATGGCATCCCAGCTGATTTTTGTAGCTGGATATCAGATTTCCTTAGTGAACGGTCGATTAGAGTAGTTGTTGATGGCTGCTCTTCTGACCTTATGGCTATTGATGCCGGAGTTCCTCTGGGGTCTGTTCTCTCTGCAACTCTTTTCCTGCTGCACATCAATGACCTGCTTCGGCCTGGTATTGTTGGGTACGCAGATGACAGTACAGTTTCAGAGAGATACTTGTCCAGAGCAAAAACCAGCGGGGCCGAAGTTCGTTCCTTGAGAGAGGCCATGGTAGAGCGGACAGATTTGACCTTAAGCTTTGTCTTCCAGTGGGGTGATGATAATCTGGTCTCTTTTAACGCCACCAAAACGCAGGCGTGTCTTTTTACCGCTAAAAAGAGTCGTTTCGCCCAAACTCCTACTTTTTGGGGTACATCTAGTGATGGGTAATTTTCGGAAATTTTTCAAAACTTGGAAATTTTTCCGTTTATTTTTCCGAAAAATAACAATATGGAAAAATAATGGAAAAATATTGTTTACTGTAAAATGTTGACTACAGGAATTAAAATAACATATGAATTAAAGGGTTTTATTTATACTGAACATATTTACTGACTGACTGAATGAATGACTGACTGATTGATTGAATAAAATGACTGACCGACTGACAAATCAACGCACGGCCGAAACTACTGGGTCTAGGAACGTGAAATTTTGCACACGGCTTCCTTTTATAATTTAGGGGAGCACTAAGAAGGAGTTATTGGAAATTCAATCTTATAGGGGGTGAAAAGGGGGGTTTTTGTTTGTATGAAAAATCTTATTCCTTGAGTTAATAAACTTGAACTTGGCACGAATACATATTTATGTTAATTATGAACTTTTTAATTTTCGTTTTTCTAAACTACCCATTTTGACACACCGAATTCCCCTTTAGGGGGCTAAAGGGGAATTGGGTGTGTCAAAATTTTAACGCGCTGACCAATTAACTCTAAACTCACAATTTATACATAAGACTAAAAATAAAGAATACTTACGGGGTGAAAATGGGCAGTATATTTTGCAGGGGAGGATACTACTATGTGGCTTGATTAACTCGAAAAGAACAATGGCGAATTCTTATTTGAACGTCTAAAAGTGACATTTATACAAAATAAATTCAATTAATTATCTATGTTCTTTTATGCTATCATATTATCTAATTAAGGCCAAATAAAAAAATATGTTCAATGAAAATTTTTACTACTTCGTTCTAAAAGGTTAGGAAATTGTTGGTTGGATTGGCAATACTAAACTAAAATTGCCATTTTATGTTTTTTTTCCTATACAGTAGGTACAGCATAATTGTCATGGTGTTGTTATCATTTTTAGTTTGTTGTTTTATTTACATGAGGTAAATAATATGTCGGCGCCTCCGCTTTTCTAGACTGTCAATTGTCATGTTGTACAAATGGCAACGTCAAAAACGAACACCGAGCACTCTGGTAAGGCGGCCATCTAGTAAAATGAGCAGGTAGGTAACTTCGGATTTTTGGTAAGGTGCGCACGCAACCATGTGGTCGGTGGACGTTATATTTTAATCGCATCCCTCTTAATCTAAGCGATCTATTATTATTTTGTGTAGTGTTTGATTGAATTATCGAGAATTAGAAGTTGAGTGATTGTGATAGGTGTTATTTTTTGAAATACTGCCTTTCTACCCGATAATCCACGCCTACCTGAACATGGCCGGCGCCTCCGCTTTTCTAGACTTAATTGACTTGTTGTAAAAATTTCAACCTCAAAAACGAACATCGAGAACTGGTGAGGCGGCCATCTTGTGAAACGAGCAGTGAACTCGTGGTCGGTGGACGTTTTATTCTAATCGCATCCCTCTTAATCTAAGCGATCTATAATTACTTTGCGAAGTGTTTGATTGAATTGTGGAGAACTAGAAGTGGAGTGATTGAGATAGGTGTTATTTTTTTAAATACTGCCTTTCTACCCGATAATCCACGCCTACCTGAACATGGTCGGCGCCTCCGCTTTTCTAGACTTAATTGACTTGTTGTACAAATGTCAACCTCAAAAACGAACATCGAGAACTAGTGAGGCGGCCATCTTGTAAAACGAGCAGTGAACTCGTGGTCGGTGGACGTTTTATTTTAATCGCAATCCTCTTAATCTAAGCGATCTATTATTATTTTGCGAAGCGTTTGATTGAATCGTGGAGAACTAGAAGTGGAGTGATTGTGATATGTGTTTTTTTATTGTTTACTGTAAAATTTTGACTTCAGGAAGTAAAATAACACAGAGTTTAAAGGGTTTTATTTACATTCAAAGGGTTTTATTGCATTAACACATCTATTCTGTTGAAGAATCCGAATCATCACTGGCGAAAAGTATCATGATCAATATTTTCTACTGCATCTACACAAACAATAAATCTTCAGTTGGTGGGTTTTATATCACCAACAAGTTTCAGAGAAAAACCGATCTAGTTATACAAACCCGAAAATCAACCAAACCCAGGAAAAGAACCCGCCAAAATTAAGTCAGCTGTAGAAGAACAGCGCAATACAAGCAAAATTAATCATACCTCTAAAATGAAAGAGTATGAAATTCATACACTTTCATTTTAGAGGTATGATTAATTATGCCCTGATTTATGTGCCAAGAAACAAGAAAATATTGACAAAAGAAAATGATTTTTGCTTTTTAATGTTAGAAGAATTGCAATATGTACTACCGTACATGAGAAACTTACTATCTTTTAAAACTTGTAGACGGTTATGGAAAACATGTGAATGTGGACCAAGTAACAGTTCAGTATAATGTTCCGCCTGGACGTGATTAAGTACAGTAGTCCAATTAGTCCCCAATCTTTTTGGCCAGCACCCTAATTGCGTTACAACCTATCAATCAAATCTGAATCATTTTGAAGCAAATTGCTAATCCATTGCATCGCATGTTCGAAATATTATCTGCTCGACAACGTAAATAATGCAGTGAATGTTTTTGAACTGTCAAAAAGAAACTGATTCCAATGACGCAATTTGCTCCGCGGGTTGAAATGAGCGCAACTGCTATCTTGCGCCATCTGCACATGGTATTTTCCCAATTGTGCATTCTGCGCATCGTCGTCGGCTCACGTCTACCCGGCCAAAAAGAACTACTTGTGTACATACTTATAGTGCACATTGTAATTTCTTTCTTATTTATGTATATAATTTCCAATAAGAGAACATTATGGCAAAAAAAATTAAAAAATTAAAGATTAGATATTTATAATTTTTCAGTAAAGAAAAAAAAGAAAAGAAAGAAAAACTGTTTATTCTGCACAAACAAAACGCACGTTACAAAAAAAGACCTAAAGTAATGACACACATGCAAAGCAGGCAAAAGACCTTAGAATAATAACTGCAGCAAAAAGTCTCGTAGATATTCAAGCAGTCTATTCATTGCTTGATGTCATTCATTGATTGTCAGTTCATTGCTTGATGTCAGAGTACACATTAATAGTCTTATTTTTTTCTAATCTTTAATCACAGTCAGCTTTTTAATTTGGAAAAATATCGGAAAAGTATTGGAAAAATATTGGAAAAATTTCGGAAAAATATTTTTTTTCTTTTCTTTTCCTTCCGAAATTTTTCCATTACCTATCAGTAGGTACATCTGTTCCTGTAACTGATCGACTTGAGCTCCTAGGCATGGAGTTGACATCTGGTCTCAACTTCGGCGCCACCATCGAGTACAAGGCCCAAACTGCGGCCAAGAAACTGGGCATCCTAAATAGGGTGAAGCGATACTTTACGCCTGGACAGCTTTTAACCCTTTACAAAGCGCAAGTCCGATCCTGCATGGAGTATTGCAGTCACCTTTGGGATGGATCAGCTAAGTACCAACTAGCCGCGCTTGACTCGGTGGCACGCAGAGCTAAGAGGCTCATTGGCGACGTAAAACTGGTGGATGCCAAGCTTCATAGCTTGGCTCATCGCCGCAAGGTTGCCTGCTTGTCGGTCTTCTACAAATTGTACTTCGGAGAGTGTGCCCGAGAACTCCACGACCTCATTCCACCGGCCCCCTTCTACCACCGGACATCTAGACGCACTGCCAGTTACCATCCCTACCTGGTTGCTATTCCACCAATTCGCACTAAGCGCTTCCAAATGTCTTCTTATAATGCGCATAGCAAAAGAGTGGAACTCACTACCTGCGTCTGTGTTTCCGAACGTATACAACCCTAATCTCTTCAAAGTGAGAGTGAACAGGCTTCTTCTGGGTAAGCTCACTCCATCGTCGACTTTGTCTCTGTCACCTCTGACCTAGACTAGAGTCAAGAGCAAACCCATCACAAATAAAAAAAATAAAAAAATACGCTAGATAGTTTTTGCGTGATGCTCAGTTTTTGATGTGTAACACCTTTCCTGCAATCTTTGAGAGTGATTTCATGAAAATGGACGGAATTGAGTAACAGTAATTCGGGGCGCGCGCTATTTTATTTGACCAATGAGCGCGCGCACTGTTAAGAGTTGGCCGTCAGTTGGTACCAACCCATTATCCAAGAGGTTGGATTTTTTTATTATTATTACTGATGGCTGAAAGTGCCATCCAAAAAAATAAAAAGATTTTTTTTTTTTCGTGGCTGTAGAATTTGCTACTTACTTACAAACTATGAAGACACGTACGTAAACACAAATAACGCTGGGTTATGACTTGAATTTGTTTTCTTAAAATTCTTACGTATTTATTTACTTACCAGACGTGAATCCTTTACAAACAAGTCGCAGTTAAGAAAAGTTTTTTTTTTTAATGTTTGCTCTTTGGTTTGAAATGTTGCCGTAGGTACCTTAAAACGTTGCTTATTTGGTATGGAACTAGATGCTACTTTTGCCATAGATAAATAACTAATCGAATAACTGATTCATTTCTGCGGGATATAATGTTAATGTTGCGTATTAACAAGGTGAGATGTCATAATATGGGATTACTGTAAGGCTCACTCGTTGTTTTATCCGCGCTAGACGTATGCGGAATGCGAACGCATTGCCGATTCCGCCGCGCGCACTCCTGCTTTCTCGCACTAGCAAATGACGATCCTGTGAGATAGAAAAGGATAGAGCATGAAAATTGCGATTCCGTGCTGACAGATGTGGCTTGACAGTAAAGGGTCCTCGAAACGATCAATTGCAATTGTCAATTTTTACGTGATTTATGCATAGGGTGGCCATACGTCCCGTATATACGGGACTGCCACCCTATTTGTATTGTCCCGTATTGCTACTTGTCCCGACTTTTTTCCGTTTTCTATACTTCATTTGGCGCTGCTGACGCGCATGCGCGTTTGCGGACGTTCACCATGTGCTTGACGGCGCGTATGCGCGTCCATTCAATTTACATGACTTTCTTTGAGTGTGGCGCGCCGCACCTGTGCGTTCGTTGTGCATCTGTATTGTTTCGAAAACATCGTAAAAGAAGGGTCGGTAAGGGTGTCTACACCCAAGATATTTTTTGCACGCACCCGAGCGTTTGTCACACAGGATTAGTGTAGCATAAAGAAGCATTTTCATAAATTTCGCGCAGATAATGTGTTAAAATACGCGTGAAGTCCCGGCGCCGAGCGGTGTAGGAAGCAGCAAAAAAGATGAACCTCTTCCTGGATTTTCTTCTCAAGTACCGTAGTTCATTTAACTTGTTTGGAGTATCAGTTAATATTATTGGTTACACTTGATTATTATTATTATTATTGAGGAGCTCGTGGCTAAATAATAACAGCCGCAAGGGTCGATCCATCAGGTTAAGCTACGCTTGCCGGGGTTGGTCCGTGGATGGGTGACCATCTGTACATACCGAGACTCCTCCGTTCCTCGGAAAGCATGTTAAGCCGTTGGTCCCGGCTGTCATTCGTGGATCTTTGGCAGTCGTTACGGGTCGTCAGAAGCCCGAAAATCTGACAACCAGTCTTGCCAAGGGGTATCGTATTACCCAGTAACTGGGTTGTGGAGGTCAGATAGGCAGTCGCTCAATGTAAAATACTAGTATTAAGGTGCATCCGGTTGGACTGGAAGCCGACCTCTACATGGTTGGGAAAAGGCTAGGATCGATTGATTGACACTTGATTATTATAACCTAAGTAATTCAGATTTTATTTTATTTTAACAATTTTTCCCGTATCAGTGCCGAACAGTTATGGTAACCCTATTTATGCACATTGATGTGAAAATTGATCGTATACCAAGTGCAACAAATTCTTCTTCTTCTTGGTGTAGCTGGCACGACTGTATTTCAGATCTTGTTGGCACAAAACCTGCCACTTCCACGGCGTCGCGTCGTCGTCAGTGGCAGCGCAAAGATCACTCAATATTACTACAATAAAAATTGATGGCATTAAGCAATTGCCGTGCATGTGTTACGTTTTAAAGATTAGTAGTTGTTTTGAAAGTATGTACAGACGCCAGCACATCAAGCTACTACACTCTGTCCAATTTCTTTAATAGATTTTCGACTTTATTGCTATAGCATTAGGTTCCTGGTTGATTGGGAAAATTTGACAGTTTCGGGTAGTTTTATAGTTGAATAAATACTACTTCAAGTCAAGAAATCAAAAGCCATTATGAGAAAACTTAACAAAGGTGATAACAAACAAAAACATTTTTAATTAAAATTACTTTCAAACGAATAGTTAATAGAACACTTAAGAATATTTTATCGCTATTGTTCCGCGACCTGTCGCAATGCAGAATGAAAAACAAACCAACAAATAAAATAGCCCTAACCCATGCATAATATTGGACATTTTACCCTATAAAAGGGAGAAATCCCTAAAAATGGGAACACTGGTTGATATTGCCGATGCAAAATCCGAATGCAGTGGACGCACCCTATTGGCATCCAGTGGACGCGTAACTGTAGACGCAGATGTACGCCAATGGCCTTGAGTGGTTAGCTTGCGTGTTCTGTGCTGAGCTCACGCAACGCGTCGTTCGTCCACACAGTAATATAGGACTCGCCCATTAAGGATCGCTGTCGCTGTCACAAATTAGCGAATTATTAATTTATTACACATAAAACAAAAGGTATTTTAACAAAACACGTAGATATAACCTGGGACATTATTCACACACGGTCATCTAATCCCAAACTAAGCAGAGCTTGTACTATGGAAACCAGATAACTGATATACTACTTTTTTTTTTGTAAATACATACTTATATAGATAATTACACCCAGACTCAGAACAAACTGTTTGTCCCGGATGGGAATCGAACCCACGACCTGCGGCATGATAAGTGGTATCTTAACCAACCACGCCAACTGGCCTGTCATATACTAAAAGATAAATAATTAAATTATCTCTAAAATATTGAAGGTTTTATAAAAATACGCTTGATAGTTTTTACGTGAATCTCACTTTTTTATCCGCGTGAGACATAAATTTACATATTAATTATACTATGTTATATAAAAATAATCTAAAATATTCACAAATTAAGTTAATTAGAAAATTCTCTAATTTAACATAATTATGTTTTTTTTCTACATACACGTTTACACGTGATCTTTAGTTTAAAATCATTAAATGTCGTTATAATTTATTTTCCTTCCTATGGACTTGTCACAAAAGTTCCAGGGTATTACATAAATACTTTTGTATTTTAACTGAATTCACGGTTTTGAACGACATAGCTCGTACGTGGTTCTTGAATGGCTTCTCAGTGTCGGAAACGGCCGAAAAACTGTCAGCCGCCAATAATTAGGAAATAGAGAATGATGAATTAGGATATAGAAGGGGCTCGTGGCTAAATCATACCTGTCGCACGGAGCGATCGAAGGTTAAGCTACGCTTGTCGCGGTCGGTTCGTGGATGGGTGAAAATCCATTACATATTGAGACACCTCCGTGCCTCGGATCGCACGCTAGCCGTTGGTCCAGGCTGTTATTCGTAGATCTTTTGACAGTCGTTACGGGTAGTCAGAAGCCCGAGTCTGACAACCAGTCTTACCAAGGGGTATCGTGTTAACCAGTAACTGGGTTGTGGACGTCAGATAGGCAGTCGCTCCATGTAAAATACTGGTATTCAGCTGCATCCGGTTAGAATGGAAGCCGACCCCAACATACTTAGCTGGGAAAAGGCTAAGCAGATAGATACTGCTGTGTATGTAAATTTATATTTTGGATCTAATCCGCATTTGCTTAATTTCCCAGAATCCTGGAATTTCCCAGCTATAATTATGATGACAATGTAAAAGTACTCGCATAAATCGGCGTTAGGGAAAGCTTATTAACTTTTGTCTGCTTATAAAATACGCAAAGGCAGTAGGTATTGGTCTGACCGCAGGAAGAAAAGTGTCTACATCTGCCGGTTATGCAACTGAGCGACAGACCATAATATGTATCTGCGCTGTCCTGTGTGTTCCGCCCAACACCTGCAATCTATGCGTCCTTTACGCTGGCTCTGAAATCGCTGTAGTAAGTTTTGGGCACATAGTTTCGTTAAACTTCTTTCTTAAAACTACCATCGAAACGAAAAGGAAGAAACTTAAACATCCGGCCAAGTGCGTGTCGGACCACGCACGTAGAAGGGTTCCCGTAGTTGAAAATAATTTATCCCTAACAAACTTAACGTTGTAGTTGAAAAGCATGTTCTCCAAAACATTGATAAACGTCACAGTCAAGTCTCCAACTGCAAATTTAAGTTTATACTCGTAAAAAAAAAATGTTATATAACTAGAAATTCACGATTTTCCGACTGTTTTTCCTTTACTTGTTCTGTGAGACCTTGCTTCTTGCCAAATTTCATGATTCTAGATCAACGGGAAGTAGGTACCCTATGTCTTGATTTATTTGCGAGTATGAAAATATTTCGCATGTATGACCGTATTTTTTTATGCCGTTGACTTAGAAGCTTAATTATTTTAGAGCTCTAAGGGACCATATACCTACGTATTTGATATTAATTTCAACTTGATACCTTCACGCATTCCTGAGAAATAGGGTCTTGTCGGACTCGCAGACAGTCAGAAAGAGCATTCAAAATGCTTTCCACATTGCTCAAGGATTGTGTATGTCTCTGAAAGGAGCTTTCTAAAATCATAAACGGATGAAGCTAGCTGGCCTATGCATAGCAAGTGTTTTATCGAGACATATTAATATTTGTGCTGTCAACACTTCCGTCCTATACTGTCCATACTAAATAAACAGCTGTATAGATAGTTGAGTGTACGTGCCTCTTGAGTGGCTTTAATTTAAATTGATTCCATAATTAATAATAGCTTTGCGTTGGTTATCATTATTTCAAATTAATTGGGAAGTGATTTATTGGTTTTCGCTCATACATGATATTGTATTTAGAATGTAGGTACTAAGCATTGTGTCTCTTTCGAAACCAAGAAAATACAGGCCTAAAATAACGCACACGGCCTTATAAGAAAACAACTAAACTAAAAACTCTCTAAAAGAAAAAAATAAGCTAAGATTGTGCTTCAAGATTTACAAAAATTCGCGAGATGAAATAGAACTAAAAGTAATTTCAAAACGTTGTCAAACTTAAGCCAAAAGTTTATACAGCCTTTATAATGAATAACTTAGAATCAGAAATGAAAGATAAACCAAACTATTCTGGAGTCACGTTAAGACTCAGCACGGAGGATCTAGTGTTTATCCACTGACAATGACTGACGGACAGACTACAACGTCTAATGGCTCGACTGTTTGTGACCTTTTTGGTAATTATTTCTCATCGGTTTACTCCCCTGAAAATACCGCAGAATTTAGGACTCAAGCTATCTTAATTCACTGGAAACTAATAACTAATAGCCAGTGCCTTCCAGACTTGGACATGGATACTGCAATCTTTGAACATTGGAAAAGGAGTAGGAGCTGACGGAGTCCCACCGTTATTTATTTCTATCTGTGCGGCCAGTATTGGTCTCTCCTCTACTAAATATATATATATCGAAAATGAAAACTGACTAAACAAATATATTTTTTATGAGTAGATGTGTTGAGGGTAAAGAATGATAAGAACTCATAAACATCTAAGTTTTACGGTAAAACACTTGAACTTGCCCATAAATAAGTTTGAAGTAACATGCCAACACTTTTTGTGAATAAATCGTGGTGGGCCCTATTTTGTTTTGAGTAGTTTATATACAGTATGTTAACCAACAGAGGGCGTTCCCGTTAACCCGCAATAGTATAGCATCCATACATGCTAAAAAAAATATTACCATTCGAAAACAAAATGGTTTTTATTTTTTTTAATATTAAAATATTCACTAAAAATGTTAAATTGATACGTAAAAGAAACACTCTGTACACGCGTACTTGAAGGACGGAAACATCGCAATTTAGTTTTTATTTTTAGTGAATATTTTTATATTTTTTTGAATATTTCAGTGAATATTTTTAGCATTTTTAGTGAATATTTTAATATTAAAAAAAATAAAAACCATTTTGTTTTCGAATGGTAATATTTTTTTTAGCATGTATGGATGCTATACTATTGCGGGTTAACGGGAACGCCCTCTGTTGGTTAACATACTGTATATATAATTTATTATTGATTATTGTATGAAAGAAAATGTTTGAAAAGTTTCCCAATTTTCTTTCATTCAAACCTTGTCCTGACAATTACAAACAGAACAAAAAAAAAAGAATTGTCCAATTTGGTGCAGTCGTTCGGAAGTTGCGAAGAATGCGCGTACATACATTTCGGCGATTCATTTATATATATATATTTAGCCACCGGATCTTTTCCATTCGTTCCAGTATACAAGTCGGACAAAAAAGTAAAAGAGTAAATAAATAAATAAATGGTTGGAATCATACCTTGCTGACCGTGAATTTTATGTGATTGTTTTCGCTCTACCAACAATTATCGCATGACTTCCGGTGCCCCACAGGGTTCCCACTTGGCCCCCATTTTATTAGCATACGATAACGTTTTTATCCGTACCAAAATGGTAAATAAAAAGGAACCCTTGTGGTGCGACTCAGTCAGTCTGTCTGTCACAGCTGGATATCTCAAGAACTACTAATGCTATCAACTTGCATTTTGGAATAGTTTTAGATGACGTTTGCCCAACTATTTTGTAAATAAGAAAGAAATAAATATTTTTTTTAGTCCTAATAGTTTTCGACTTTTGATGAAAAATGTAAAAAAAATATTTTTTTACATTTTACATCCCGCTATCTCCGATGTTTGCATAGGGAAAATCTGAAATTATTCCTATTTTGCAAATATGAAAGAAATAAAAATACAGATATTTTTTTTGCTTTTTTTTGCAATAACAGGGCCTGAAAGGGGGTCTTAAAAATTCGAAGTGGGGCTACTAGGGCATGTGGGGTATCATATGAAAGAACGCCATTTGCACATTCTCAAACATTTTTTCTTTTTTTTTCGGGCCGCATAGTTTTCGACTTTTGATGAAAAACGTAAAAATGTGAAATTGTTCTATATGATAGAAGTTTGTGTAAAGATTACAGGAAAAATAAAACGATGTGTCTAAATAGCACATTTTTTTAATATATGTAATATGATGGTACGAAACCCTCGGTGTACGAGTCCAACTCGCTTTTGACCGGTTTTTTATTATTTTTATAAATGATCTTCCTCACTGCCTTCAATTTTCAGTGTTTTTTTTTGTATTTTTCTTGCAATCTTTAAATCCTCCGATTTAAAATCGAATCATCAAATGACATTGAGCTTCTGCAGGATGATCTGAACAGAGTAAATTAATGGTGCAAGAATAACAAAATTGAATTGAACTTCAATAAATGCTACCACCTGTCATTTTTAAGAAAGTTTCACCTCATCCATTCGAGATACGTTATAGACAATCATAAAACTCATGAAATAGAAACTATAAGGGATCTAGGAGTTCTATTTGATAAAAAAGTTACTTTTATCCCCCACATCGATAACACTGTTGAAAAAGCATCCAGAATGTTAGAATTTGTGCTACGCAATAACAAGGGTTTTAAACAGGTCAGCACTACAAAGTTGCTGTATAATAGCCTTGTACTAAGCGTACTAGAGTACTGTAGCGTTGTATGGAGACCTCATTACGCCACTTATAAGCTTCTCTTAGAAAGTGTCCAGAAACGATTTCTATGGCACCTTCATTTTTTAACCGACTTCCAAAAGGAGGAGGTTCTCAATTCGTCTGTATGTTTTTTTTTTTTTTGTATGTTTGTTACGCGATTACTCAAAGACGGATGGACCTATTTAGAAAATTCTTTTTTTATTTGATAGGGTATACTTCCGAGGTGGTCCCATATAAATTTTATTAACTTTGCTTGGGGAGTTTTTGAGTTAGCTTCAATAATGCGTATATTTCTCACTTATTTTATTTATGTGGATGATGTGATGGTGTTTTAATAACTTCCTATCACTGTTATTTACATGGCTATATCTACAATTATTATGCTCCATTATGTATTCGAATTAGAGTAGGGTAGGTTCCACAACTAAAAAGTGAAAAATAAAAACTTTTTAGCAAAAAATAAAACCGACTTCAAAACAAAACACTACAAAGTGAAAAATAACTTTAATTTCGGAATTCGGTGGCAAAAAACGAAAATACAAAATCCAAGACACCGACTACCGAAATTAAAGTTATTTTTCACTTTGTAGTGTTTTGTTTTGAAGTCGGTTTTATTTTTTGCTAAAAAGTTTTTTTCTCGTGCATATTATCAAAGGGAAAATCAAGCAGCTGCCCTCATATGTCTCTCGTCTGCGAACTTTCAAGATGCTCTTGTTATCGACTCGAAGAGAAGTTATGGATGCGCTGTTTCTGTACAAGCTCCTCAGAATGCGAATAGACTGTCCACAGTTACTAAGTCTCATCAAGTTTCGTGCCTCATCCCGCTGTCCTCGAAAACCCGTCACTCCGTTCCACCCGCCCTTTAGTAAAACTGTCCTAGGTGCTAACTCACCGATACCGAGAAAGTGCAAAATCATAAACTGCTGTAGTGACCTAATCGACGTTCACAACGATAGCAAAAAGAAATTATGTAAATTAATTATTGAATACTATTCGCACAACTAAGGCATAATCTGAATTGCCAATTTGTTAATTTACATAGTTATTTAATTTTTAATTGATAATTTATGATTTCTAATCAACTTTAAATTATTGTCTAATGTAAATCAAATATTGAATATTAGTTTAATTTTATTTATTTTATTCTAAATGAAACGAAATGTGTAAACAATATTGTAGGCAGAACTATTAATAAATAAAATACATAAGGGAATAAAAATAATTTTGGAACCAAAATCTACAACCCAAAATTGGATCGGATCATCGGACGAACTGTACAGTCATTAACTCAGTACTATGCATATCTCGACCCCTATTCCGTTCTTCTTTTCTGTAAAAGGGGTCATGTAATGTAGAGTACTGACCGTATGTAGGTACCGTACTACGGATTCGGCTTCTTAAGAAGTTCATGGCGTATTATATGTTAATTCCCTCTATGTTTGTGTCATAGATATCCCAGACAAAACATGTGCTAAAATAATAGCAAGCCATTAGCTAGATCATTGTCACATCTAACCCAATTCGTTCACTTGACCCCAACAACTCGTGGGGCTCACGGCATTACACGATGAGAAGCACCTTCAACTATTGTTTAGTTTTCTCATAGTAAACAAAGGAAATAATGTCAAGTCTTGATTAATTATACATATAAAAACCGGTCAAGAGCGTGTCGGACCACGCACAATGAAGGGTTCCGTAGGTGGGATAAATATATCTCAAGAAAAACTTAACATTGTAGTTGAAAAACATGTTCTCCCATAAATTCCAACTACAAATGTCCATAGTTAAACGTAAAGGATCCAATCCACATAACAGCTAATGTGGGTTGGATCTATTTGTTTAACTATGGACAAATGTAAGTTTGTACGCACAATATTGAGCGATTTATCATGTTGTTTTAAAACCATCGACTTCTTATAGGTTTTCGTGTAATCTATAGGTATTGAACTATTTCTATATTTTTTTCAAATTTTTATGCTCAGTTCTTTCGGAGATAAATGGGGAGAATGGTCAATTTTCGTCTATTTTTTTAAATAACTTAGTGGTTTATTTTAAAATTATAAAAAAATACAATTGAGACTCTTACAGTAAGCCCTTTCATTTGATATGTCACACGGTACAGTTAGCAACTTTTTTGTTTAATTTTAATTTTTTGTCCCCCAAAGTTGACCCCCATATTCAAAATTTATTTATTTACTTTACACGTCCGTGTTTGGGTCACAGAAATACATATGTGTACCAAATTTCAACTTAATCGGTCCATTCGATTTGGAGCAAATTGGCTGTGACAGACGGACAGATAGACACACAAGTGATCCTATAAGGGTTCCGTTTTTTCCTTTTGAGATACGGAACCCTAAAAACGGAGAAAAAGTAATGAAAACAATGATGAACATCCTATTTGAACTTGGTAGTTGAAGTGGAAGCAAGATAATTATAGGCCAACCGCTCTGAACGTCGTTGTTTTAAAAAGCTATTGGCATAGCATAAGATACATAGCATCAAGAGCATAAGAAGCAATGCCTAGTACGAGTATCCTGCAGGGTTTGAGGCCTATAACAAAACATTGCGATTAAGAAAATATTACGCCTGCCGATTAATGCAATGATTGAATGCCCTCTACTTTCAGTGTAGCGCTTTATGAGGAGGACCATTGTTCAGTTGTGTATGACAAACTGTTATTTTACATCACATTCTTTGAGTCTATTATGTAATATATCCCATTGATTGGGGGGCGAGACTTTCCATTAACCGGGCACAAATCTAAACTACGGTCTACGACTCAGAATTTCTGTAGAATCCCAAATATGTAACAACCCAGGACCTCACGCGCAGCAGATGAGTTTGCGACCACTAGAAATATACAAACGAAGTTATTCCAAAGTAGGTATCTCAAATACAGCCTCCAGACTCGCCGTGAAGCCCCGAGCACATCCGAGAAACGTGAATGTGAATAGTTTCTTGCCGTCTACTTGTCATTGATTTTCTCTTCTGTCTCCGTGAAACTGGAGGCAGCATAAAATATTCTTAAATTTGTCAAGTGGCAATAACAGATGGCCTACGTTTCTTTTTGCACGCTTCTGCTGGGTTACGTCAACTTACGTGTTTCGAAATCGCAGTGAGAATGAGAACATTAAGATCAGTATGATGGACGAGGAGAGAATATTAAGTTGATGGCTTATGTAATGAGTTGAGGCTTCTTTTAGAAAATGTCGCTTGTTCTTAAGATGGATCGTGTTTCGGTTGACAACACTGTGTTTGAGCTCGTAATAAAGTCTGATATAACTTAACCTTTCATTGCGCTTTCCCATTCGTCCTTATATGGGAAGTAGAAAAATATCCTTACATAATTATTATAAAATACATTGTCGCTCTGTCTTTCTATCCGTGTCCGTTACTGCGCTTATAAATTGTGGACTACTTATCGGATTGCCGTTATGGCGATGCATGGCGGAAGCCTAGTCTAGCAGCGGATGTCATTTACCTGATATGATAATGATGAGTTCTTGGGCTAGGTTTTAGTCCACGCGTGCCCGTGCGGAGTCTTGGGCACGGCTTCGTCTAATAATAATCGGATTAATTTGCCATAAAATCAATGAGATTTTCTAGGAGAGCGATCACTGGGCTTATCAAGTTATCACAGTTGACTACGCTACATGTGTCATCCTCTCTTAAAGGTCAGCTATAAGCAGATTGCACCCGAGCGTCCTGTAATTGCGCTTACGCATATTTACACGCGTGTACCTATGCGTTATGAAGGGTGCGGGATTCTGTTAACAAATTAATTGAAGTTAGTTATTAAATCATTTTAGATAGATTAAACAATGAAAGAATCTATCTTAACAATTTGTTTATCAATCAATACTGGCAAGTTTCTTTGTTTTTCAGTTTGGGTGCGACGAAACTGCCAGTACTGCAGGCGGAAGTAATATTTTATCATCGATGCATAAAGCCATGAGCAATGAGATCTAGCTACCTGATAAAATTCCCTTGTCAGATAATTCTATTGAATTATCTGACAAGGGAATTTTAGATTTAAAAAAAAAATAGATATAATTCCCTTGTCCGATAATTCTATTGAATTATCTGACAAGGGAATTTTATCAGGTATGTTCTAAGTTAAGAAGATGTCAAGTTATATCTCAACTTGACCTCTTGTTAACTTAGAACATACTACTGAAAAACAAAACTAAGCGAATCTTCTCTAGTATCAACGAGAACTCATGGGAGTAAAATATTAGTCAGCCATGAAGGATAGGAGCGATGTGTACAAGCGTTGGGTGCAAGGCATTGCACCGTAACGTACGTTTGTGTCGCTACTCGTGTATAGGCTATTTTAATATACAGGATGGGGCGTAAATAGTGGTCTATTAAAAGCTATCACATACCACTTTTTTCGATAGGTCTCAGAAAAAGTTACAACTTGCTTTACTAATTTAGCTGTAATTAATTTCATTATTTTTATCTTTTTAGGGTTCCGTACCAACATGGTAAAAAGGAACCCTTACGGTGCGACTCAGTCTGTCTGTCTGTCCGTCTGTCACAGCTGGATATCTTAAGAACTACTAATGCTACAAACATAAATTTTAGAATAGTTTTAGGTTATGTTTGCCCAAATATTTTGCAAATAAGAAAGAAATAAAAATATTTTTTTTGCAACAGGGACTGAAAGGGATTCTTAAAATTCGAAGTGGAACTACTAGGGCATGTGGGGTATCATATGAAAGAGCGCTGTTTGCGCATTCTCAAACATTTTTTTTTTGGCCGCATAGTTTTCAACTTTTGATGAAAAGTGTAAAAAAAATACCGTTCCCCCTCCGAAGTTTGCATATAGAAAAATCTGAAATTATTCTGTGTGATAGAAGTTTATTTAAAGATTACAGGAAAAATAAAACGATGTATCTAAATAGCACCCTTTTTATATATGGTACGGAACCCTCGGTGCGCGAGTCTGACTCGCTCTTGACCGGTTTTTTTTTTGTAACTGGAATACATATGCTTTCACATGCAAATAACATTTTAAAGGTACTATCAACTCGATGTCTAGAAAATGATGTGAATTAGGGTGCGAAAGGTGTAAAAAAAAATTCCACACTCAACACGTGCTGCTTTTTTTGTCGGTTACGGAGCTGCCACGATAGTGTTGTACTCATCATTATGAACAACTTTTACTATGGGACCAAACCCGAAATCGCGAAAAAAAATCAGCTGTTCCCTACATTTATGTTCGCATAACTCGTCAAAATGTAGGTAACAGCTGATTTTTTTCGTGATTTCAGGTTTTGTCCCATAGTAAAAGTTGTTCATAATGATGAGTACAACACTCTAAAAAGCAGCGTGTATAATAATAATACCATTATTTAAAGAAAAGTTTTTTTGTTAAAAAAAGAGCTGAATAACTACAAAAGTAAAAAAAAAATCTTATTAATTTGGTTCAAAACATTTTACAATACTTACCTGTAACAAATTTAAAAGAAATTATGTGTATTTTATAAATCCAGCTGTTTTTCAATAGAAATGACTATAACTTTTTTTATTATTGGAATCAGGTATTATTATACTATTTTAGAATCTGCATTTACTAGGCAAGTTTTAAACTAATGGGCACCGAGAGTCTAGCAGTTTTTTTACACCATTCGAATTTGCACCCCAAGTTACATTTCGTGGAGATCTGAGTTGAATTTTGAAATAAACACATTTTTCTTTAGTAACTGTAAAACAACATTTACAAAGTTATTTGCACGAGATAGCACATGTACTCCACAGTTATAACCAAAACATAAAATTTAAAAAATAGTGTCATCAATAGACATTACAAAAATTAGCCAAATTAGTAAAGCAAGGTGTCAGTTTTTCAAACTGACAGCTATGAAAAAAAAAAAATTGAAATTGGTGGTATGTGATAGCTGAATATACGGTGTTTCTACCCCTTTGGTTGGACCACTATTTACGCCACATCCTGTATAATACATCGACTTTGCAACACGTTACCTTCTTCCCACTTTTATAACAAAATCAATATTCCTAACAGAGTCTGGCAACGGCCGTGGTCCAGCTATTCACGACAGAAGATCCTTCGCACTCAAAATGGAAGAAGAAGGACACAGGCGTACTATGTCTGATCAAAGACAATGGAAAGAGGTCGTATTTCTTCAGGATATACTGCCTCTACCGCAAGGCTATGATATGGGAGCAAGAGGTCTACCTCCAGATCGAGTACAAGAACCCACGGCCGTTCTTACACACTTTCGAGGCAGAGGTGAGTGTCGTTTCCGAATAATAACGAGTATTATGTCTTCTTGAATAATGTGCAGCCTCGGGCATAATCGCGACTCATTTTTGCAACTTTTGACACGTCTATAGTTCGCGTCATGTGAGTTTGCCGCTCAGTAGGCTACAAACGATTTCGGCAGTAGACAATATCTGTATTATAACAGCAACGCACCATTTTTATTTAAATGTTTTTTGCGTGTAGAAATGCTCATGCATACTGCACTACCACGAGGAGATAGTGCAGGTTTGTGGGACTCCAACCCACTAAAACTCCACGGTGTCCTCATCTGCCGCTTGTGGCGGGAACACGGGCACGCGTTAGAACTCACCGTTAACCCGCCGCGGCTGTCCTTCCTCCGCGGGTAACCCTCCTCTGAGGAGGACACTCCATCACCGGCGCACCAGAACACATTGCACGCCGTGACAATCCCCAGGGACCAATCCAGCAGATGGGCGCTAGACGACCCCGTGTCTAGGCACCCTTGGTCCCCCTGCGACCGGTCAGGTCAGTGGCCCGGTCGCCTACCACTTTTCGGCCGCAGGGGATAGGGAGAGCGGCCAACAAAATACCGACACTCCTTTGCGGCCCCACCGCGTCCGCTATCAGACGGTGGTGACCCCGTCAAGGCCGCGGAAGATAGGGAGATCGGTGCACCGCAATACCGGCACTCCTCTCCCGCCGCGGCCTCGAAACAGCAACGCACTATGCCATGCGCATCGGAAAGCCTGGTTTCAGAGCGGCAAACTTACGTGACGCGAACTATATATATATTTTTTTATATTTAAGATGGGTTTGCTCTTGACTCTAGTATACACATAGATAGACACATAGAATACTGTTTATTATGTACACAATAAAACTATTAGTATATTATTTATTTATTACTAGCCGACCCGTCAGACGTTGTCCTGTCAAAATTTCAGTTTTGATCTTTCGGCTGTTATTTGGGTTTTTCCAAATTTTCTTTTTTCTTAAACCACCCGATGAGGCGAACAAAACGAAAAAATATATTGAAGTCGGTCGAGCCATTTTCGAGTATTCGATACTAATGCACGGCAATTGATGTGTATATATATTAGTTTTGTCGCTGCTGAGATCGTATTATAAAGTGTTGAAGACAAAATGTTGTTTGTGTAGCGAAAAGGGGCGGAAGATAATAGATGATAATATGGTCCAAGTTAGCTCCATCTCCCTCTTATTTAAAATTATGGCTCTAACAGGCCTTCGGCCCCTGATATTTGTAGACGCTTAAAGAAATGTGGTCAAGGCGAGGAGGAATCAATAATTTTATTTATTCAGTCTTGTTCCAGTTATACACAATTATTTCCTCCGTTCTAAAATTACGCATCAAAACTTCGTTTCCATTTTTGCTAGTCAAGCCATACTGTGTATCGAAGACTTCTTTAATCTTTATTACCTATTTGGACATCTGCCTTTGTAACATTTAACGAAACAATGTTTCTGCTATAAGCCGTTGCAAAATCCACATTACCCTTCTAAAGGTTCAAAAGTTGATTTAGAATTTTACTTAGCTATACTTAGCAATGTTGAAAAAATATAGAAATGAATCGTTTCACCATTTTGGTATGAAAACATTAGGGATTAGGTATTGATAGTCGAATCATGTCTGGTTAGCTCATTTTATCGTTTATGATAATTGTATTAAGTTATCAAACAAAAACATTCATGTAGCGTTATTAATTTATCATGTATTTATTAAGTACATTTAGTGTAGATTGTGTACTTAAATAGCAGGAAATTGTTACCTGTTGCTAGTTGTCGATACAATCTATATTACGATGTTTATCCTTCCACAAATAGAATGTAATGTGTCGGAGCTACGAGTGAAACAATTTATTTAGTTGAAATAAAACAGAACACTGGTATTCATTTAACCCAGGTGTAAAACTAGGAACCTAGGCTGACACAGTTGAGTGATACTAAGCTGATGAGTTAATATGTTACAAAATAACACGATCAATTACATTCAGTATATGGTTTTCCTTGTCATTCGTGCATTTTAGGAAATGTACAATATACCCATTCACAGTTCTTCCTGTATTAGTAATAATATTTTCCTAGAACGTTTTGTCTACGCAAACCAGAAGTGTTTCCCAAGAGACAGTGTCGTATTACAATACTTTGATAATATTGTATTTGTCAACGTCATTGATCGTATGTGTCAACGAACCGAAGAGTGGTAAAACAATAACGTAGATAATATATGTCCGAATATTAGGCACTAAATGATGTTACCACAATGTTTGTTAAATCGAGATAAGTTTATCCCAGATTTATTCTAATTTTACCTATTTATTGAGGATAACTGAACATATTGGGGATAATACACAGACTATGATACAAATCATAACGGGCAAACATAAAACAATATGACCGATGTCATAATCTAGGTATATAACGAGCATTGACGTAATTTCAGAGAAATGAACCATGTGTACAAAGTTCGTAGAAAACATTTCCTTTAAAAACATCCATTGTAATCAAAAGTCAAAGTCAAAGTAATTTATTTGTCAAAAACATGGTATTGAGGATGTTAAATACAATAAACAATAGTTCAACATGTTTCACCATTAATTGGTATACAAAATATGTATTAGATGATATAAAATAAATGGAGCGTCACAGATAATAATATAGATCATAAAACATTAATTATTACACACATACACTCTTAATTATTAAAAAAATTAAAAAAAATTACATTCATTGGTGTTTAAAAATTTCATAATTCAATAGATATCTAATATAATTTTGCATTTTAATATGTCACCATTGTATCTATCATTTCAATATTTTTATGGAGTCATTCCTGTCATTTAAAAAATCATTTAAGTTATAATAATATTTCTCTAACAACCATTCTCGTAACTTGATCTTATATAATCTTATCAATCGAAGCTCCCTTATACATTTTGGTATTTTATTAAAGATTCTTATAGCCATCATACTACAGTTTTTTTTTATTTTTATATAAAGAACTTTTACAGCAGGTTGTTCTAAGCATTGTCGAATCCCTGCTAGGGTACAGTTTTGTTTTTCCAAAATTTTCAAATAATTCTGGAAGCTCTTTAACAAATACTCCGATTTGCATTATATACAGATTAGTGATAGTTAGTAAACCAAGTCTTTTAAATAATGGACGACACGATTCTAAAGGTCCAACGCCACATATTGCCCTTACACACTTTTTCTGAATGTAATATAATGCATATGTAATGGTGCAGTAATCAACTTGCGCACGGGCAACTCGGTTTTGGTGTTGTTGACAGCAATGAATGAATGAGCCTGACCACAGCTGAACCCCATTTACCTAATGTTTTAATAGTAATTTATGAAACTGTTGCATAATGATGCGTTTTCAATAGTATCACACGAGTGTTCTAATACCTAGTTTTGTGCAGTTTCATACAATACTTTATCTACACTCATGCAATAGGTAGTATTATCTATTTAAATAAAAACCAAAGTTATCAAAAAGTAAACAAACACAATAATACGAGGGCGGGTCAATAAGTCCGTGACTTTTTGAATTTCTGACCACTTTACTGAAAAAGCAACACTACTCCTGTCAACAGGCATCTGTCAGTTGACTCCTGTCAAAATTTGAACTTGCTGCGTCAGTTAGTTTGTGTTTGACAGCTATCTTTATCAGACTACTCAGTAATTTGAGGAAAAAATGGAAAAAAGTGAATTTCGTGTGCTTATTAAACATTATTTTTTGCGAAAAAAAAACGATTACCGAGACCAAGGCTAAGCTTGATAAATACTATGGGGACTCTGCACCATCGATTTCAATGGTAAAAAAGTGGTTTACTGAATTTCGTTGTGGCCGTACAAGCACTGAAGATGCCGAACGTCCTGGACGCCCAGTTGAGGTCTCTTCACCCGAAACAATCGAAAAAATTCACGATATGGTGTTGGCCGACCGAAGATTGAAAGTGCAAGAGATTGTGGAAGCCGTAGGGATCTCGCATGGCTCAGTGCTTTCAATTTTGAATGATCATTTGGGCATGAGAAAGCTTTCCGCAAGATGGGTGCCGCGTTTGCTCACAGTCGACCACAAACGCAATCGTGTAACAACTTCACAGGAAGGTTTGGCGTTGTTTAATCGCAATATGGAGGAGTTTTTGCGCCGTTTTGTAACCGTGGACGAAACATGGATCCATCACAACACACCAGAGACCAAACAACAGTCAAAACAGTGGGTTTCTAAGGGTGAATCGGCGCCAAAGAAGGCCAAGGTGGGTTTGTCAGCCAATAAAGTTATGGCGACTGTTTTTTGGGATGCACGCGGGATAATCCACATTGACTACCTTCAAAAGGGAAGAAAAATCAATGGGGAATATTATGCCAACTTATTGGACCGATTCAATGACGATTTGAAAAAAAACCGACCTCATTTGGCCAAGAAAAAAGTTCTTTTCCACCAAGACAATGCAACGGTGCACACATGTGCAGTTGCCATGGCAAAAATCCATGAATTGGGCTATGAATAGCTCCCTCATCCGCCCTATTCTCCAGATTTGGCTCCGAGTGACTACTTCTTGTTCCCAAACCTGAAGAAATGGCTTCGTGGAAAAAGATTTGACTCCAATGATGAAGTCATCTCGCAAACAAAGGCCTATTTTGAGGACCTCGACAAATCATATTTTTTGGCAGGAAAAAAAAATTGGAGAAGCGTTGGACAAAGTGTATAGAGCTCATGGGAGACTACGTTGAAAAATAAAATTATTTATTTATCAAAAAATCTGTGTTTTATTCCAAAAGTCACGGACTTATTGACCCGCCCTCGTAGCTCCGAAACCATAGCAACGTGGATTACGTTACTATGGCTACGGAGCTGTCATAAGTCAACCGCGCATGCGTCCTAGCGCGGTCCCCATATTATATTATTATACAATGATAAAAATCGAATCGAAAACTCCCTGGTCGATCCGAAGTGTACTTTAATATTTAGTAAAAAGTTATTTTAAATATAGCATTATGTTGTTATGAAATCTGTATCATAATAAACCTATTGAATGTAGTTTGTTAGTACATGCATAAAGTCTGTCATTATGGTACTATTTTTGAATTCATAATCAGAGCTTTACGCTATGAGTGAGTGTAGATAAAAATATTTATATTGCTGGGAAAAAAAAAATCAGCTGTTCAGTACATTTATGTTGGCATAATTCGTCAAAATATACTGAACAGCTGATTTTTTTTTCGCGATTTCAGGTTTGGTCCCATAGTGAAAGTTGTTCATATTCATGGGTAGAACACCCTGTTAAAGTTTAGTTAATGATTTAAAAATAGCCCTGTATATAAAAAAGTGTGCTATTTAGAGACAACGTTTTATTTCACTTCACTCACTTTAAATTTTTAAGTCCCCCTTTCAGTACCTGTTCCAAAAAGAAATATATACTTTTATACCTTTCTTATTTGTAAAATAGTTGGGCATAATTATTTGCAAAATAAAACTATTCCAAAATTCAAGGTGATAGCAATTAGTAGTTCTTTAGATATCCAGCCGTGACAGACGGACATACAAACTGAGTCGTTCATTTTTAACCGACTTCTAAAAAAGGAGGAGGTTCTCAATTCGGATGTTTGTATTTTTTTACCATTTTGGTACGGAACCCTAAAAACAATAAAAAAATCCAATAACTTATGCATGATTACAAAGTTTTTTTTTCTTTCTTATTCTTATAACACTTTACATTGGCACTGTTTCAAACTTACTTTGTGCTCAGCTTAGTTTGGGTAATAAAAGAGTTTACTTAGTTTTGGTGCCAAAAATGAACGATAACATTAAATAGGCATATAAATGTAAAATCGGCCAAAAACTACCTACTCCTACGATTGAAATGCGTTTGCATGTCATAAAACAATACGGTTTTTTTTCAGGCGTTGCGTATTTAAACTGACTTGTATCGTTTGTTTGTAATGTAACATTCGAGGCGAGCGTAGTTACAAAACGGCGATACACAAGACGCGGCGAACGCTCTTATCGAGCAGATGGCTGAAGCGCGGTCTATTTCTTGTTACAAAACGGCGATACACAAGACGCGGCGAACGCTCTCATCGAGCAGATGGCTGAAGCGCGGTCTATTTCTTATTACAAAACGGCGATACACAAGACGCGGCGAACGCTCTCATCGAGCAGATGGCTGAAGCGCGGTCTATTTCTTGTTACAAAACGGCGATACACAAGACGCGGCGAACGCTCTCATCGAGCAGATGGCTGAAGCGCGGTCTATTTCTTATTACAAAACGGCGATACACAAGACGCGGCGAACGCTCTCATCGAGCAGATGGCTGAAGCGCGGTCTATTTCTTGTTACAAAACGGCGATACACAAGACGCGGCGAACGCTCTTATCGAGCAGATGGCTGAAGCGCGGTCTATTTCTTGTTACAAAACGGCGATACACAAGACGCGGCGAACGCTCTCATCGAGCAGATGGCTGAAGCGCGGTCTATTTCTTATTACAAAACGGCGATACACAAGACGCGGCGAACGCTCTCATCGAGCAGATGGCTGACGCGCGGTCTATTTCTTGTTACAAAACGGCGATACACAAGACGCGGCGAACGCTCTCATCGAGCAGATGGCTGAAGCGCGGTCGATTTCTTATTACAAAACGGCGATACACAAGACGCGGCGAACGCTCTCATCGAGCAGATGACTGAAGCGCGGTCTATTTCTTATTACAAAACGGCGATACACAAGACGCGGCGAACGCTCTCATCGAGCAGATGACTGAAGCGCGGTCTATTTCTTATTACAAAACGACGATACACAAGACGCGGCGAACGCTCTCATCGAGCAGATGACTGAAGCGCGGTCTATTTCTTATTACAAAACGGCGATACACAAGACGCGGCGAACGCTCTCATCGAGCAGATGACTGAAGCGCGGTCTATTTCTTATTACAAAACGACGATACACAAGACGCGGCGAACGCTCTCATCGAGCAGATGGCTGAAGCGCGGTCTATTTCTTGTTACAAAACGGCGATACACTAAACGTGGCGAACGCCCGTTTCCAGCACTTGACTCAAGCGTGCAGGGCTGCCAGATTGTTTGGAGAGAGGAAAAAATTGATGGGGAATTTTGGATATTTTTATTTTATAGTTTCAGAGCGCATCCGTAGGATGTAACATTATATCCGAACGCACCCATTAAAACTACGCTCGTTTGTTAAGCTACGGTTTCCTAGGAAACCAGCCGTAACAGCCGTCATGAAAATCTGTCATTTTCAAACCCCGCCCCCGAAAGATAGAAATCGCTAGATTTGCCCTCA
The DNA here is from genome assembly GCA_948252095.1 of Dicycla oo. Lineage (NCBI taxonomy): Eukaryota > Metazoa > Arthropoda > Insecta > Lepidoptera > Noctuidae > Dicycla > Dicycla oo. Next base: position 6,884,539 of record OX411710.1, on the reverse strand, counting down.
CCGTGCTTTTTACGTATTTTGACGAGTTATGCGAATATAAATATAGGCAACAGCTTTTTATTGCTATTTCATTTTTTCCCATAGTAAAAGTTGTTCATAATGATGAGTACAATGACCCCTTAAGTGGTTGTGCGTTCATTCTGGAACATTTTTTGTATATTACACTGTTTCGGCCTAGTAGATGGCCACGTTTTTTGCGGCGTTAGAGACGTTGTTCAGATCGCCGAAGAGTGAAGGTTGAATGGAAGTTTGGGGCACTCCAGCAAATTGGAAATAGTCTGATCAGGAGCATCGCACTCACACTGGGTAGTTGGATGAATGTGAATCTATAACACCCCATTTTGCCAGATTATATTTACAGCGGCCTTCTTAAGTGGGTACCTACGCAAACGATTCTGCAGCAACCCTCATTTATGCTAATAAAAACATACTACAATCGCCCAACACAAACAATATGGCTTTATGGCTAGGATGATGAGATAAAATATATGCAAATTTTTTTTTTTTAATTACAGGAATATATGGCCGCATTCAACTTCGCTAACGAAAATGAAGCGAACATCCTTAGAAATATACTCCTTGAGAAAATCGAACTCAGGAAAATTAGACGGGAAGGTTGGTATACTAATCTATCCTTACTTATTACTATCCTTTATTTTAGAATGAATTTAGAATCTGCATTTTACTTTTATTATTTCGGGAGCTATTCACTCAATATTCAAGTCAAAAATATATTTTGTTCAACTTAACCCTGTTCTGCTCTTGAAACGGGCGGCGGCAGGGGAATCCAAATGGCGTATAACGAAAAATTCGAAGACTTGTGACGTAGCACTGGCCGCAGTTGATTACGGTCCACTTTCTCTCACAGAGAGGAGTCCTCAGAGGTGAGAACACTACAGTACGGGCGGTGGCGTTAGTTTGAGAAAGTAATTTTATACCGGCTAAAAGTCATACCAAAAATAGTTTTTCCTTAGCGCATAAGAGTTCTGAGGGTCAGCTGCTCCAATTAAATAATATGAGAGGCCAAAGTTGAGCATGTCAAAGTTGTAAAAAAAAACTTATGAAAAATGTAATTTCATACCGCGCCAAAACCTTATGGGACGGTTTTTGGGATCATCTTCAATACAAAAAAAAAAAAATTGTCAGCTGCATGGAAGTGGGCGGAATATAAAATATGTCATGTAGACCGGACTGTTAAGCACAGAATTAACACTGGATGGATAAAATAGCGGCAGGTCACGGGAACAATCTGCGACTCCCGCATTCCCTTTAAACTCAAGGGGAAGATTTATAAAACAATGGTTAGACCTGCTGTCTTGTATGGATCAGAATGTTGGGCCATAAAAAGAATGAATGAAAGGCAATTGCATGCAGCCGAGATGAGAATGCTAAGAGGGATGTGTGGTATTACGCGAATGGATAGAATAAGAAATGAGTATGTAAGAGGAAGTCTGAAAGTGACACCGGTGACTGAAAAGTTGTGTGGAAATCGGTTGTCATGGTATGGGCATGTGATGCGGAGGAATGAGGAAAATGTCGACAGGAAAGTGTTGAGTATGAACGTGGAGGGCTATACGAGTAAGGGAAGACCAAAGAAACGATGGATGGACTGTGTGAAAGATGATATGGTCAGAAAGGGAGTGACTACCGAGATGACGACTAATAGAGAAGTATGGAAGAAAAAGACATATGGGGTCGGCCCCAAATAAATTGGGACAAGGGCAGGAAAATGATAATGTTGCGATGGCACATCAGGGCTAAATTCGTAACTATGTGCAGTAGGGCAAAGCGGTCAAAGGAACCATGACCTCAATTTTGAAGGAAAATAAAACTGCATTTTTGTTTTTTTGTAAAAGCTTCTGCCTGAACCGGAAATCGAACCCGATTCCTCTTATAAAAAAGCACCCTGTATTTTTATACTGAGCGATAGTGTTGCTGACAAGGATCAAATATGCAAAGGAATATTTTGTGTAAAATCAAAAGAAGTGTCAGTTTTTTGCAACTTTTATGTTTCATAAAATAAAATACGAAAAATTTTAAAAATTTCCTTTGATTTTTCACATTACATATTTTCACAGCATTTGATTCCTACTAAAACGGGTGCTGTTTTTGTAAAAAAAAAAACTACATTTTTGGTTTTTTGAAAAAGCTTTTATTTTTCAAAAAACCAAAAAAAATGAATGTGAGAGTCAGCAACTCAGAAATGAAATTTATTCGGTATAAAACAGATCGCAAAATTCGATCAGTACCTCCCCTACGTATAAGTTATATGGGCTGATCACACACCGCCTCATTTAAGTAATGCTAGAAAGGCACGTTTACGCGTAGAATGTTGTTTACCGCCATGAATAAAGACATTTCTCCACTATACTTTAGACTATATTTATACTTCCCCTAAACCATTCTCATGAGGAACCAAAAATCAATAATGCAACGAATGACCTCACACACCACAGCATGTTTATATTGGTTACCGCGCTGTTTACAAACGCGCAGTTGACAAACATTCATTGTGATGCTGACTGTGGATAATTTCTGGACTATGTCATCGTTAGATGAGACTCTTCCGTTTCTTGGCCTTTGACGATATTGGTTTAGATAAAAAAAATACGGCTGATTTTACTTACCTACCTACACCTCGTTTCAGTGAGAATTTGGAAGCAATTAACGTTTAGTCAAAGTATGAATATTATAAATACCTGCATTGCCATTTCACCAAGTTCGTCAGAAATTAATCAAGAGTAAAATATAATACTTCAGAAAATGTGTTTTGTTGAATGACTAAATATACGCCTTACTTATTTAGTAAGGTTCATATGCATTTCACTCATTATTTGCTAGTGGCTGACGTAAAAGGCGCTTCAGGTATAAAAGACAAGAAGATTAGCAGCAATAACTGCTCATGCCAACGATAAATGTTAGTTAAGTAGTTTCTCAGAATCTAGGAAGGAGTAAGCAGCACTCTATCACGTTTTATAGAACAGAGACTTGGCCTACCTACTATTCTGATGGAACATTATGGATGGATGTAGCTTTGGCCTTCCAAGTCTACATACTTAGAGGGCTGATCAGGACGTATATTTAAGGAGGAAGCGTCAGGGTAGCCCGCGAAATTCAAATTTTCTTACGTTTTTTGCAATTTGCAAGTCAGTATTAAGTTGTATGTTAAATAAAGTATGATTTGCGGCCGTAACAAATATGTATTTACAGAATTATATACAATAGAATCAGTAATACAACTCCTTAAGTTAGTATAATCCTAAAATGTCAAGATTTCATGAAATAGTCTTTTGTTGGGACTACCTGGTCTTAAAGAGTTGTATTGATCACTTTAATGATTCTAAATATGTAAATAGATACTTGTTACGACCGCAAATTACAATTTGATCAACGTACAAAATAATACCGACTTGTAAATTGCAAAAAACGTAAGAAAATTTGAATTTCGCGGGCTACCCTGACGCTTCCCCCTTAAGTAGTACAGTCAGCCTCAAAAAGATAGCAAGAATGTTATCGACAAGATTTCATTCGAATGTCTACAATTTGTGTTCCATAATACTGTATCAATGTGTACCGAATGTATAATTTGTATTGTGGCTACACATTGATACAATATTGTAGAACAAAGATTGTAGACATCTTTTTGAGGCTTTTCTTATAAAATAAAACTAGCGGGCAGGAAGCAGGTCCGCCCGCCCCAACCTTACCTCACACTTACTTTATGCATTACAACCCTTACTAACACGAATTCTGCTAATGATGTTAACTGCCATCCACAGAGCGTCGCACCCGCTCGATGGTATCAGGTCGCAGCAGCGGGTCCAGTTCCGTGGCCTCTCGGCAGAATGGCACGCTACCGCCCCCGCCGCCGCAGCCTGAGCCCGCGCCGGCTCCAGCCGCCACGCCGCCGGCGGCGCCCATGACGGTGCTGCATCAGCTGCAGCCTCTGCAGCCCGTGCAGCCCGTACAGCAACTGCAGCCGATACCGGCCAAGACCAACCATAGTTTAGGAAGTTAGTATCTCGTGTCTCTCTAGTCAGTGTCTCCAATGTTGTGACACTAATACCCGTTTTCACCAACGCTAAGTAACACTTAAATTAATCCCTAATAAGAAGTGCGCTGTTGGATTTTCAACGCTAGGTTTAACAGCACCGAGAGTTAAAAATCCAACAGTGTAACAATATTTAGGGATTCATTTAAGTGTCACTTAGCGTTGGTGAAAACGGGCGTTAGGCCCACTTGCATCTAAAATCACGAATGCCCGGTTTCTGAAGAATTCTTGAACAGAGTTTAAACTCTTGATAGCTATTGATTAGACAAAATTAACTATTTAAGCGAAATCCTTATCCTCGGTTATGAGGTCCTCAGATAAACCCTCGATAGTAATTCACTGTTAAATTTGTTCAGAAACACGATTTCGAACCAATAATCACTATCAAATGGATAAACTCCTTTTAAATACCTTAGAAACTGGGCATACATGCTTTAAGCACTAAACGTATTTAAAATTTATTATCGTTTTGTTGTCAAAAGTTTCTGTTTGTTTTTTTTTAATACAGAGTCATCTAGTATAGTTTTTAGCAAGGTAAAAACGTGAGACCGTACAGATGGCTCTGTATTAATACATAATATACAGCGGAAGGAACTTCATTTAAACCGGGTGTCCCACGACACTTCCCGACTTTTTTATAATTTTCGTTCGATTAAAAAAAAAAAAAAGGTAAAGATAAAGGTATGAATATCAAGTTTTAATGAAATTCCATTGTTGCCACTTGCAAGGTTACACACTGAAGAGTAATAAGAAACAACAAAAGGGGCGAAAAATTACGAAAGCAGACATCGGCATGCCACAGGACTTCAAACACATATCACACGTCGGCTGGGATGCTAACAAAGGTAGATATTATATTCATTTTGTGTTAACATATGTGGTACTTTCTTTCTAACCTTTTTGTCATGGGAAAGCGCCGGTGGGCAGAAATTTCATCACGCCACCTGAAACCACTCATCATTTGTCTCTGTCTCTCTCTCATCATAAAAGCCCTCGACTGATGTCGAATTTTTGCTTCATTGGTCTATTGGTTGCGCTTACGATCACCGACAGTAGTTCCTGGATCGCCAAGAGATATCTATTAGTTATTTTCTTTGTCAAAATATTCTTAGTAAACACGGCTACATATCCAGCTATGCATTTGCGGTAATAATTCAGTTAGATTCCTAACTGTGGTTTCATTACGTAGCATTGGCGCGAGCTGAGGCATCCGATGGTAGGGATGATCTTGGTTCAGGTGCAGTATGGGCCTCCTTGGGCTCTACCGCGTCCTCATCACCCGAATCAATAACTGTAATCTGTGTACCATCATCATTATCACCATCGGAACTGACAGACTCCTCAATATCGTCCACAGTCTCCGGCTGCGTGTTTGTGCGCGACAAAGAATAACGTTTTTTTTTTTCATGAAGAGGGACAAGTTGGTCATGATCTCTACGCCATTCGACCCCTTCGTCAGTCGTTAACTTTGCAGGAAACCGGCCCTGTTATTTCAGAAACATAACTTTTAGCCCACTAGTCTCCCCTCGTAAAATGATCGCGAGCAAGCACGCTATCGCCTACAGCAAATCGAGTGTGACGTCCGCCACCTGTTTGTCTTGTGCGGCTACAGCCGCACCATCCGGGCGCAATGCGTCAAGGCGCCCGCGTAGGCGACGCGCGACTTCCGAATAAAGCAACCACAGGTGATACTCCCGTGGTTGCAATTAGATTAATAATAGATTATAATAATTAATAGATTCCCAAACGTGGTTTCATTACGTAGCACTATACATTTGCGCTTACGATCACTGAGAGTGGTTCCTGGATCCCAAGAGATATCTATTAGGTTTTTTGTCAGAATATTCTTAGTACACACGGCTACCTATCAAGCTATAGATTTTTCCCGGCGTTTCGATTTTCGATTTATGTTCGCATAATTCGTCAAAATGTACTGAACAGCTGATTTTTTTTTCGCGATTTCAGGTTTGGTCCCATAGTAAAAGTTGTTCATAATGATGAGTACAATGACCCCTTAAGAGGTTGCTGGTGTTTTACCAATAACCCTGTATAATTATAATCATTAAAGTGATCAATACAACTATTTAAGACCTAATCCTATTGAATAACTATTTCATGAAATCTTGACATTTGAGGAATATACTAACTTAAGGAGTTGTATTACTGATTCCAATGATTATAATTCTGTAAATATATACAGCGTGTAACGTAAAATGCGCAAAACCTCAGACACCCCAACTGATTTTTAATTCAATTGACCTATTTCAGAGCGAAAAAAAATCATTAAAGAAATTGTAAAGGTTTTATGTGCTGTTTTAGTTTTGCTGGCAATTCTGATCGTTTCTTGCGTCTGCGACGACGCTCAATCGGAGGAGGAGTCGTCACCGGCCCGCTACGCCGCGCCCGCGCTAGCATTATTATTTACTATCTACGGTCATAAAGAACTTAGGTTATCTTTGAACAGTGATTTAAATGTTTCCATCACACTTTTCCAAGCTTTGCACTGGCAACATTAGGTAACCCACATTTTCAGACTAAAAGCAAAGACTACTGTAGTAATAGCTAATTAGCTTTTTACCTACAGTAACTATGACGTGCTGATTAAGTAGGTACCTAAGTAGGTGCTACGTAAGTAATGTTGGCGTGTTTAAATCACTGTATTTACAAATAATTGGCACGTAATCAACTTATTTGCAGTTAATTAAGTAGATAATTAGGTATCTCTACTTACAGGTCCCCTCGTTGCGATAGCAAAGATTAAAAATGTCTAACACTTTGTTTAATACACAACACAGCCCGCCTTCTCAAGTTATTTTTCAGCGATTCGAGCACTTGAGTGTCACTTTTCACTTGTTGAAACGCTAACACATAAGTTGGTCTATTTCCATCGTCATACACTAGCGCTTTTACTCGACCCCACAAAAAAATCCAACGGTGTATACAGATACTCCAAACTCTTCTCGAAACCGTCGCACTGCCAAGTTAACGTTGTCATTACAACGCGCCAACATTCTCACCATTTTACAATATTGAATGTTTGTGTACAAAAACGCCATAAGTAGTCACGAAATTCGTGCGCACGCGCCGCCGGGTAACGGGATAAAACAATACATCTGTGACGCATGTGCCGGCGGCGCTGAGACTGAAGTAAACATGGCCACTGTCACGTATTTTGCACGTCCCGCCTCTCCGTGCAGATCGCCATTTCTCTTTCTCACCCTTAGGTTACGTTTAAGTTAAAAAAGATAGGTAGCATTATTGTTTACTTCAAATTGTCTTTTTCATGGTATTGTATGGATGATTCGTACTTGCATTGAAATAAAAGCTATTATTATCCCGCGTATGCGAAAATTTAAATTGGTCGACAACAATTTGTGTTTGTTTACCTGTTTTGGCGGGTTTGCGCATGTGATGGCTTGACCTATTAATAAATAGACACGGCAACGTTTTTAATGAAGATTATTTGAAAAATGTGACCTATATTAAAAAGTGGTTCACTTGATTCTGCTCGTTATTCTGATCAAACTATTTTCAGGTTTTGCGCATTTTACGTTACACTTTGTATATATGTTACAGTCGCGAATCATACTTTAATCAACATACAACCTAATACTGACTTGCAAATTGCAAAAAACGTAAGAAAATTTGAATTTCACGGACTACCCTGGCTCGATATGGAATATGGAATTTAAATTTAATACAATATGGAATTTAAACATAACTCGCGAAATGTGGGTACACTACTACCTGAATTTGACAGACATGGAGAATTTGAGAGAATGGAGAAGTTTCTTGCCCGATCTTCTCCGAAGCTGCTACGCTTTGGAATGGGTAAATAGCTTCATCTTTCTGACTGACCAACTACTTACCAGTTCTAAAGTGCATGTAAAAGGTTTCAGTGAACTAAATGCGTTGAGTTTGACGCACCGCTTACATTAACACAGACGTGATGATATTATTTTATAATGATATTTTCAGGTTTCGATCTCGACAATGCGCCAGAAGCCGACGAACTCCGTTCGTTCTTTACGAAAGCCGGAGTTTCGGAGACGCAGCTGCAGGATCAAGAGACCAGAGAGTTCATATACGACTTCATAGAGATGCACGGAGGACTGCCCGCTGTCAAACAGGACCTGGACAAGGGTGAGTTTTGTTCTAGTTATAAAAAATAAGTACTGCGAAAAAGTCTGCATCTATTGCCACGAAAAGATAATGGACTAGAATGGAGCTCTTTGTAAAGATTTCGCTATTTAAGATCTATTGCTACTATTTTTAACGTACTTCAAAAAAAGTAGGAGGTTCTCAGTTCGTCGGAATTTTTTTTTTTTTTTTATGTATGTTCCTCGATTACTCGAAGACGGCTGGACCGATTTGGAAAATTCTTTTTTAGTTTGAAATGGTATACTTTCTAGTTGGTCCCTTTGTTATCAGGCCAGGGTCTGATGATGGGATCCTGGAGAAATCGATGGAACTCTTCAAATATTATAGGCAATTTAGGTATATTTTATAGTAACTCGTGCATTTGTTCTTGGAAAGCACCATTTGGTGAAGTGGAACTGATGATAAAGATCACAGATGGCCACCGGATCTACTCAATAATAATTATTTCAAGGGTTGCGATTCGATTAGGTACCTACTTTAATAATGGTTGCTAAGTAATTAATGCTCCTCACAATGCTTATAGTGATGTGGAGTCCTGGTAAGTACCAGGAGAACTCCTCAACAATTAACGCCCCTGCATCGGGAAAAGAAATATTTTGTAAAAGGTGATGAGCAGTTGACATTAGGATATTGTAACTTAGATAAATTACAAACCGACCCACTAAAAAGTGAAAAATAAAAACTTTTTTCCAAAAAAATAAACCGATTTCCAAAAAAAAAAAAACCCACAAACTGAAAAATAACTTTAATATCGGAAGTCGGTGGCGAAAAAATTAAATTAAAAATCAAAGACACCGACTTCCGAAATTAAAGTTATTTTTCACTTTGTGGGGTTTTTTTGGAAGTAGGTTGATTTTTTTGGAAAAAAGTTTTTATTGCTATTAAAGAAAAGAGCTAGGTTTTGTAGTAAAGCATATGTTCGAGTGAAATTACAGGCACAAATAAGACATTTTAACTTCAGATGTAATAATGAATTCGTTTGTTTTCCAAAGCGTTGAGTCGCGGCGCGCTGCCGCCCGCGCCCAGCATGTGTGCGCCCGCGCCGCCGGTCCCCACGCGGAGCCCCGCACCGCCGCACCCGCCTGCACCACGTGAGTATACTATTTATGTAACATATTGTGTCAAAAATATTTTGTTGTAACTTGTGTTGTTTAAAAAAAAAAAAATGAGACTTGGACATCATAGAACCCATTTTCAACATTTAAAACATAATGAATAATTTGATAGCGTCTCGCGCGCCTCCCCCGCCGCCCGCGCGCGCCGTCCCTCCGCCGCCGGCGCATCGTACGGCGCCGCCCCGTCCTGCGCAACGTGAGTATATTACTATTTTTACTACTTGAACCTGCATAATACTTTGTGTGTTTAATGACCCGAGTATAGCGTTTCGTATAACATGTTGCGGCTATTTGCAGTCTATGATGATGATGTGATGATTTTAACTGATACCATCAATATTGATGTATTAATTGAACCCTTCATACAACTTACAGCCGTGTCATCCGGGCCACCATCAGTACCCCCGCCGCCGCCGCCGGGCTCGGCTCCCCCGCCCCCGCCCCCGATGTCCGCGGCGCCCCCGATGGCTCCACCCCCGCCGCCGCCGCCGCCCGCGCCCCCAGCCCCTCCCCCCGCGCCTCCCATGGCTCCGCCGTCGCCCCCGATGCCGTCCGAAGCGCCTTCGGCTGCAGCAGACCCGAGGGCTGCGCTTATGGAGAGTATTCGAAGTGGATCCAAGGGCCTCAAGGTAAATAATGTGAAACGTTTTTGTATATTTAGTTTGTCGTCTCGAAGAGGGTAACTGGTTTAACTGTCAATGCCAATTTTAACTTTTATAAAAATGAAATGTTTTATTTAATGGCGCCCAAGATACAGGCAGTGCCTAGTTTGGGACCGAGCGACGCTATCTCCATATTGTAATTTTAATGTTGAAGTAAACGATTTTACTTTTATACTTGTACATTTTATTGTCTGTGTACTAAGCCCAGCGCAGACCAAATTGCAGAGGAAAATTATATGAAAATAAATTACCGTGGACTACCTGCGTATAGTTAGTTCCTCCTTCTAAATCAGTTTCATAAAAGTCTGTAAAAGATCGCTTTTAGCGATAAGACCGCCCATTGTAACTCCTCTATAATGTAACTCTCTAAACTTGTAATCGTAACTTGTTATGGTGTAATACCCCTTGGTAAGATTGGTTGTCAGGCTTTTGGGCTTCTTACGACCCGTAACGACTGACAAACATACACGAATGACGGCCGGGACCAACGGCTTAACGTGCTTTCCGAGGCACGGAGGGTCACCCATCCACGGACCAACCGCGGCAAGCGTAGCTTACTTAGCCACGAGCCCCTCAAAGAGTATTCTATCGATCTATGTAAAAAAGCGCAGAACAGCCCTATGGCGACAGATAATAAATAAAAATACCAGCCTATTATTGTCTTCTCATACAGAGAAGGCATAAGCATTGATTACCTTGCTTGCTTAGTTTGTCAATGTCATCTAAATTTTTCTGCTTACGCTCTTCTCGGTCTACACAGACCCGGGGTCAAAAAACTGTGTGTAGCAATCATATGAGAAAACTTTGAAACTCGTAAAAAGCCTAAGTTTACATTGGACCTACATAACTTCATGCCTGTATTGACACCCATGGGTTGGCCAGAGGTACACCCACATTTTGCCTCTTATGTTTAAGTTCCTAATAGAGGGCGAGCCTATTGCCATCAACCGGGAACAAATTTAGACTCCGGCCTGCTACTGAGAAATTCCAAATGATAAAACCCAATAACACTGCTCGACCCGGGCATCGAACCCTGGTCATTATGCTCAGCAGTAGCGCTTGCGACCACTAGACCAACGAGGCCATAGATTTAGTATACAGGGTGAATTTCTCAAGTGTGCGTGGATGGCCAAATTCGAAACTATGAGGAATAGCGAAAAGTACTCAAAGGAGTCTCGGGCTCGATTTTGATGAAAACTTGTTCAACCATGAACAGTAGTTACACGAGCCAGCTACATCATTACAGCGTCAGCGTTAAGAGCGACATACATTCGTTCCGCCGGCAACACCGGCACACCGTCAGCACTAAGAAGTGACCTGCTGAGATCTTCGCTTCATCGGCTCGATACACACACAACACACATGTAAATAGGTATCAATGTGTATTGACCACAAAATTTATATATAATTAAGTTAACTACTGTAATAAAGCAGTCATCAAGCCGGAGTCGAGTTTGATTCATCTCCCGTAACTCCTCTCACTGTGGCCAAGACACCTTTAGCGTTTGGTGTGGTTTGTATGATAGGCTAGGGCGTTAGGGTAATTAGGGTGCTAGGTAATTGCTATAGGGCTAGGTTTAGAGTCAGTAGGGTCTTAGGTATTTCATAGGTACCAGACTCAATTGTTTCTAACGTAGCCGCACTGTACGCATTTGGAATAACGGCCGTACTAAGCTGTAAGTCCCGGTGCGTACAAAACTAAAACTGCATCATTGGATTTTTGAAAAATCAATATCAAGGTTTAATATGTAGGTAACATAAGATATGATATTATTATTATTATATTGCAGCGCGTCGAGCCCGTGGTTAATATGTAGGTAACATAAGATATGATATTATTATTATTATATTGCAGCGCGTCGAGCCCGTGGTTAATATGTAGGTAACATAAGATATGATATTATTATTATTATATTGCAGCGCGTCGAGCCCGTGGTTAATATGTAGGTAACATAAGATATGATATTATTATTATTATATTGCAGCGCGTCGAGCCCGTGGTTAATATGTAGGTAACATAAGATATGATATTATTATTATTATATTGCAGCGCGTCGAGCCCGTGGTTAATATGTAGGTAACATAAGATATGATATTATTATTATTATATTGCAGCGCGTCGAGCCCGTGGTTAATATGTAGGTAACATAAGATATGATATTATTATTATTATATTGCAGCGCGTCGAGCCCGTGGTTAATATGTAGGTAACATAAGATATGATATTATTATTATTATATTGCAGCGCGTCGAGCCCGTGGTTAATATGTAGGTAACATAAGATATGATATTATTATTATTATATTGCAGCGCGTCGAGCCCGTGGTTAATATGTAGGTAACATAAGATATGATATTATTATTATTATATTGCAGCGCGTCGAGCCCGTGGTTAATATGTAGGTAACATAAGATATGATATTATTATTATTATATTGCAGCGCGTCGAGCCCGTGGTTAATATGTAGGTAACATAAGATATGATATTATTATTATTATATTGCAGCGCGTCGAGCCCGTGGTTAATATGTAGGTAACATAAGATATGATATTATTATTATTATATTGCAGCGCGTCGAGCCCGTGGTTAATATGTAGGTAACATAAGATATGATATTATTATTATTATATTGCAGCGCGTCGAGCCCGTGGTTAATATGTAGGTAACATAAGATATGATATTATTATTATTATATTGCAGCGCGTCGAGCCCGTGGTTAATATGTAGGTAACATAAGATATGATATTATTATTATTATATTGCAGCGCGTCGAGCCCGTGGTTAATATGTAGGTAACATAAGATATGATATTATTATTATTATATTGCAGCGCGTCGAGCCCGTGGTTAATATGTAGGTAACATAAGATATGATATTATTATTATTATATTGCAGCGCGTCGAGCCCGTGGTTAATATGTAGGTAACATAAGATATGATATTATTATTATTATATTGCAGCGCGTCGAGCCCGTGGTTAATATGTAGGTAACATAAGATATGATATTATTATTATTATATTGCAGCGCGTCGAGCCCGTGGTTAATATGTAGGTAACATAAGATATGATATTATTATTATTATATTGCAGCGCGTCGAGCCCGTGGTTAATATGTAGGTAACATAAGATATGATATTATTATTATTATATTGCAGCGCGTCGAGCCCGTGGTCAAGCCGGCCGCGGTCGAAGACAGCAGAAGTAATCTACTCAGCGAGATCAGACAAGGCGTCGAGCTCAAAGCCGTAAGTACTATACTCAGGCCAACGAGACGAGATAAATACATAAAATTGCAACTTATAGAAATATCAACTTTAACACATTCACTGCTGAATTATTTGGCGAACTTGCTCCAAGTGCTGCTTTATGATACACTAAACCCTGTGCGGCAAACACTCATGCGCGCCCAAAAAATACTTCGTGTGGTGCTATGAGCGCGCAGGCGCGATTGAAGAAACTCTACCCAGTGCGGCTGGGCACATATGTGCGCCGTTACAAACTTATCCCAAGTGCGGCGAGACGCCTAGGTGTGTTTGAAAAATTTCCCATTTTTTATGAGTCATAAAACAATTACGCCAAGAACAATAGAGATGCACAAAAAACCCACAGGTGCGGCGCGCCGCATTCGAAGGAAGTACATAAATTGTATGGACACGCATATGCGCCGGTAGCACATGGTGAACGTTCGAAAATCGCACATGCGTGTCTGCCGCACAGAACGTGTTAAACTCAAGTAGTCTGAGTTGATTTTTGAACGAAAAAATTATTGACAAACGTCATAAAATAATTTTAGTTGCTAAGGAAACTGAACCATACGCAAATAAGTTAAAATTTTCAATCTCGAAGTATGAAATTTATCTCGTCTCGTTAGCTTTAGTTTACTTTCTCATCATTATCCTCCTACCCTTATTCTTGTTTATTTGTGGTCGGAACAGCAAGTCGTTCCATACATCTTTATAAGTCGTCATCTGTCTCTTCGAGTGTATTATCAATAGACCATGGTTATAACTTTTTTGATCGTGTCATTTTATATCCGTCTCTCAAATGTACAGGAACTGCGAACTAAAGCACGTAATAGAGCTTGTGCACTCCGAGATGAAGAGCTCCACTAGTGCATTTACAAGTAGTGGGGCGCGTCATGTCATTTCAGAGTATACTGTACTGTACAAGGATCTTGGCGCGTAGCCAAAATCGGACGTCAGAACTATCGCAGCCATCTTGCTCTTAACCGACCTGAAAAAAAAAAGGAGGAGGTTCTCAATTCGGTTGTTTTATTTTTCGATAAAAACTGACTTCCAATAAAAATACTACTAAGTGAAAAATAACAATAACATCGGAAAAACGAAAATACAAAACCAAAGACCGACTTCCGAAATTAAAGTCACTTTGTAATGCTTTTTTGGAAGTCTGTTTCTTTTTTCAATACATTTCACAAATGTTTACATTGGTCAATGTCACAGTGGTATGCAAGCTACTTTCATACTTACAGGCATGTGCATTTGCTGCTTTACATGCTCCAATCTCCACTCAAAACCAACGCTTGTTCCCAGGTGTCCCGCTCAGGCAGTAACAGCGGCAGCGAGCGTAAAGCGGGCGCCGCATGCGGGCTCGCTGAAGCCCTACAGAGGGCTCTAGAGGAACGTTCCCGCGCCATACACTCGGACTCGGACTCGGACTCAGAGATGTCTGACACCACCAGCGACGGAGAATGGGACGACTGAGATGTCCCAATCACTGACCAAGATAGAACAAGTACTGTGGTCTGAATAATAAACAAGCAAAGAAATATTATGGTCGAAAGTCCCGAACTTCAAGAAATAAAGAATTCAGCTATTTTCTGTGGTCTTATAAGAACACAAAAATGCTCATAAATAAATCACGTAATTTCATCAAACCTGGGACTGAAATGCCCGATGCTGCCATTAGTAAAGGCAAGATACATAATAGTCCCGAACAGCATAAAAACGAGATCTCGCCATAGAATCGATAGTTTATTTTCAATTACTTCTTCAGTGTCAAAAATGTATATAAACTGCCATTTTTAGAAAGGGATACTGTACGAAATCCGTTTTAATGGATTCTACTCTCTAAAGAAAATTGTATTTGCACGCATCTTTTCATTACTTTCACCTTCTGATATCCGCCAATTTGCCTCGGAAGCCTTACAGCTTATAGACAAACCAGGTTGCATCACTGCCGACGGAGAAAGGCTCATACTAATCACGCAAAATAAAAGGACAATTTTTGCTACCTTAGGTAGTCTCTCCTTTTCGCCCTTATTTAGTCTTTCAATTGTTATTTTTATTCGTAGATCAAATCTTAAAAATCCCTCAAAAAACGCGTGCCTAGCAAACCATGTCTTTATTGTTATGTGGCAAACACTGGAAAATGAGTAAACTATAAGGGTGCGTACAGTCAACTCCACGTCTATGGTAAAAATGGGGTAGCTTGCTGGACGCTTCGCCGCGAGAGAGCGCCGAGTGTTCGTCACTTGTTAAAGTGATCTTGAATGAAAAGCGACTAATCGGCGACAAGATAGAATACTTAGCGTCATCTTGCAGTAAAGTTTTAACAAGGAACTACATTGGCCGCTGAATGAAAGATACAAACACTTAGCGCCATCTACGCGGAACTGATTCAACAGTTTTCTTCCCCATTGGACTAAGGGAGAGCTTTTATTTCGTAGCAGTAAGGGTTGTTTTCTTAGTTCGTGTTATTTCTGACGTGCGGTGGAAATCAGAAAATGGTTCGAAGCGTTTTAGCACGGTTTATGATTAAAGTCTGTTATTCGCAGGTGTGACACATCCTTAAGCCCTTCGCACACGGATCGTAAGCGTATCGTAATACGCGCGTAGGACGAAAGCCATACGAGCACGTACATGTTCAAACTTCGCATACGAACGGTGCTGCAGCGAATCGTATGAGATTTCTCGCGCCAATGCGGCATGACGATACGCTTACGAGACGACTACGCTTACGATCCATGTGCGAAGGGCCTTAGTTTAGAAATGTCGAATTTTCAAAGGGTACTCTAGCGACAGTTAATTTAACATGTCAATGAATGTGTTGACACCATTGAGACAGAATAAGTCAGTGCTTGACACAATGTTATACTGCTTAAACTTTTATACATAGTAGACGTCTTCTGCGAATAAATTTTGAATTATATAGTTTTTGCATTAGAAAACTGACAGACGTCAATTTTATTTCACGGATAAAATATATCTAACTTAAGGCTTAATCTGGACAAAGTCGGATAACTTTAATCAGTTGAATAAAATTGACGACTGACATTGATACTGGGTATAAATGTTTGAAAGGGTGGGTTTTCAAACTTTTATACCCAGTATAAGTCTTAACATTCGAATAAATTTTGAATTTTTGACAGTTTTTCCATACAAAAACTGTCAGTCGTCAATTTTATTCCAGACTTTGGTCTAATTAGCCCTTATACTTGGACATTTTCAACAATCGGCGTCGTCGACTATTCGACGACTTGCATTAGTTTTAATCTTTTAACACAATAATACCTTTAGTCTTTAACTAACAATAAACAAGTATCGGTATATAAGGTTTGTTTTAAAACTATTTAATGTTCAATTAATCTTGGTGTATTTAATTTCTTTTTATTAAAAGTTACATTATAATTCTATGGATTCAATAATGTTGTTTATTAACTTTATATTAAAATTAATTTTGAATACTTAAATCAGTCATAAGAATATTTTATTATTTTCAAAGTATTATTTTGAAATAGTTTGACAGAAAGAAAGGTGTTGCGTTGCATATATAAAATGTGCGTCATAATATGTATAAAAAAAATAAGCTCTTTCTTCTTGTTAACTTCTTAACTAAAAATAATTTATCTTAAATAAAAAAAAGTGTGCCAGAGTAGCTAGTAGTAAAGAGACTACTGATAAAGCATTTAGGTTAGTCGCACATCTGACGGAAGATGCGTCGGGCGTAAGGCTCGACGCAGACGGGCCACCGACCACAGCCACTAGTGGCCAGCGACAGTGACTTAACACACTTTTTCATATATTTTGTATAG
The DNA here is from genome assembly GCA_948252095.1 of Dicycla oo. Taxonomy (NCBI): domain Eukaryota; kingdom Metazoa; phylum Arthropoda; class Insecta; order Lepidoptera; family Noctuidae; genus Dicycla; species Dicycla oo. Next base: position 6,867,499 of record OX411710.1, on the reverse strand, counting down.
ACGCACTGCACACGTGTAGCCGGTGGCGGCCACCCGCTACAGCAGTACTCAACACCGCCGAAAGAGGCGACATAGCCGCCGGTGGCCCGTTTGCGCCGGACCTAACTTGGGTCGCGTTATTCACTCGACTAACGCATCATCGGTTGGGTGTGTAAGTTGAATGTTTTATTATCTACTTGTCCGTTCTGGCGTTACTCGACCGGTAATACGCGACGCATCTTCCGTCAGATATGCGACCGGTTCATATCCTTTGTCAGTTTCACTTTGACCCACTGTATGAATTTACTTTAATTCAAATGTGATATTGGAATAACTGTGCTCAGCAATATATTCTCTTGTATTGAGTAGAGCATTCAATTCTAGGTGTTCGTAATAGTGCTTTGAAGTTTTTAAGCTTATTTCTTTATTCGAGGCAGTATGAAACTTTGCTAGTAAAAATGAATGAGGGTAGTTTGAATCTAAAGTTCAAGCTAGTTCAACTTACGCCATAAAGAGTAGATAATATGCTCACTCCTTGCAGGTACACTACGTGCGCAACCGCTGCCTCGAATGCAAAATGTCTATTTTTATTAGTGTCATGTGAATATATTTTGTAATTTAACTAATTAATTACTTTTGATAATAATTGCTACAAGTTATTAATATTTTTATTGAGACAGTAATGTTTAAAATGTTATGTCTGTGAAGCCGTAGAAAGAATACGTTTATATATTGCTTTAAACCTATTTAAACAAACACTAATTAATTATGTATCTATCAACAAATATTAAAGCATATATCGCCTCTTTGCGAGAATACTGTAACATCTCAAAAAAGGCAATTTTACAGGACGCGTATTTTAAACTTTCGAAATGTTATAAAATCTAAAATAATAGAGCTAAAGCAACAAAACCTTCTAGTGATTTATAATTTAACTATTAATTCATCTAAAACTATAGTAATTGTTGCGCTATTGGCTATTTTTCGGTATAAATTAACAGGATTAAAAAAAAAGGGATATTTTGTCACACTATTACTGAAAAAGTTTTCAAGGATCGATGTGACATATGAACTTGTCACATTGTTGATAATATATTTTTTTGTGTTGTGTTAGGTTATATGATAAAAACACATTTTAGAAATAAAAATGTTTATTAAATCAATGAAAAATTTGTAGGAAAAGAAAATCAAGCATAAACATTAGTCATTATAACGTAGGTAGGATATACAGTTACCTACTTAAATACAGTAATTCAACAGTTAACAATCAACAAAGTTAACAAAATGAAACTATAGCTATCAGTTCTTAATTAAAACTATACTGTTATTACTAAATTTGTTATTATTATTTTAGATCTAGCTAACCAATCAGTCTCTTCGTAACATTAGTCTTTGTAAATAATCACTAGGTTTATTCTAAACCTACTTTAGGTGGACCATAATCTATATTTTAACTAAAACAAAACCATCTCAATAAGAATAATAATACATACTAAAAATATTTTTATTCATATTGAGATAGGTTTTAAAAATAAGTATCTAAAATTATAAGTATTATATACTTGCAAAATGTATTAAAAACTTGAGTATTTATCATTAAGTACTATAAAATTACGACTTAGGAACTTTTCATTATAAAATATCACATAGGTATTGTACTTAAAGGAACCGACGTTTCACTTATCTCACATAAAGTAATAAAAAATAATTGTTATAAAAATTACAAAAATAGTATAAAAAATAAAATAAAAACATTCTTAGAGCGATTCGTAAAAGCTCCTATGAACTCCGGGAATTAATTTCTTATTAATCAAATCCATTAGGTCCGATTTTTTTCGTTCAGCTATCCCGGGTTTATTATTATAGACATTTTTTATTTCTATATTGTTGTTTCTCTTTTTTCTCAAAACGACGGCTTTTTTAAAGTCCGTTTCAGCATAAGAATTTTTATAAAATATAGCATTTGTATCATCTTTACTAACTCTTATTACTCTTACTTCTGATAGTTTAACTACATGGTTATCTTCATCTTTTGTTAAGTTAAAATTAATTTGATTACACACACTTTTCCAATCATAAAAATCTTCGAAACACATTTCATTGACGTGTATTGGCTCACTCTTTTTCCTGGCTGTTTTTATAGCACCGATAAATCCGTCGGGAGTGTATATAGGACCGGATCTTAATAGCCTCTTTACTTGTCTCTCAATCTGGGAATGGGCAGAGTCGCCTTCGTTCTGGGTATGGCCTTTTACAAGATATTTGTGTGTTATGGATTTCAGGTTAGGCAAGGTCTGTACGGCATATAAATACAGGGCAATCATGAATTTGTTTTTATTTTGCCCTGCGCAGTTGTCTGAATAGAAGACAACCTCTAAATCTTCAGCTGAATTTGACATTTTGGTAAGGTAATTAAATACACAAGTACCTATTTCATTTATGCCTCTATTTGCATGTGACTCGTCCCATACGTAACTTTCAACAACATTATTCTGAATATTATAAATTGTTAGATTAAGAACATTAAGTTTGCATTTGTAGTAAAATACAGAAATATCGCCCTTAGGGCACTGGAATACAGCTTGGAGATCGTAAACAGCAACTAAAATATTTTTATTGTTCTTGTCATTTGTCTTTTCAATGCGTGATAATTCTTTTTCTCTGATATGTTTTTCGTAGTCTTCTTTTTTCAATTCTTTTTCTTCGGGCGTACTATTTTTATAAACTTCGCATGTATCGCACAAATCTTTCTTCGGCACAAAAAACGATATATTAAATTCTTGTGTAAATATACGATAAAACATTAAATAACTTGCATAGGGTATATTTTTAGATTTACATTGTTCAACGTAGTCTCTATGCAGGTCTGTAATTGCTTTGCTGCCGTCAATGTAATGTCTTTTCGAGTTTGCTCGAATATAGTGCGATTCTATTTTTGGTATCGCTTCTATAAATTTTCTTATGCTTTCTTTAATGTTTTCATCAACTTTACTGTGATTTAGATGAGTGCCACGGTAATCTTTCATTGACGAGATATTAGTGTCATTATTTTTCTTTTTCAACGCGGTCTCTATAGGGCGGTTATTGATAGCCAAAGTGTTTTTGAAAAACAATTTACATACTCTGATCTTTGCACCAGAAATAGTCAAAAAGAAAGCGTTGTTGTTTTCACGCTTTGCAGCAATATTTCCGTCTGAGTCCACTTTCACATATCGCTGTTTTGGAATAACTAAATCGACATTATTAGCTATAAACGTCCATTGTTTCTCAATTTGTCCTAAACCCCAATATTCGTTTAAAATTTTCTCACGTTCAAGCTCTGAGAAGTTAGAGCTACATTTAAATTTACAATTTTCTCTGCAAGGTGGTTTAAGCTGGCGTTTTGGAAAGGGCTTATTAGTTTTTGTTGAAATATATGATAGTCCACTATTTCTTAATCGCTTAGCGATGTTCTTCTTCCAATTTAACTCTTGCCTTGGTCTTTTTTTTCCTACTTTAGTTGGGGTGATGTTGGAAGTGGTTGGCTCTATTGGCATAGTGGTATCATTCCCAACTACAAGCGAATTATTCTCTGTTGCGACCAGATCTATCTGATTTGTATGGTTAACTATTATGTCTCGATTTTCTGCTGAATTACTTACCAATAACATGTCAACTTGCTCTATGGTGTCAACTGAAGCAATATTATTATTTAAATTAAACAAGTCTTGGTCTTTTGAGAAGTTGTAGTTAGTGCTGGCACCTTCTTCAGAGTCTGAAGTATGTATATTATTACTTTTTGACTTCTCCTCTTGATAATTGGGATCCTTTACGGAATCATCACTATCTGGGGAAAAGTTAAAAGAAAATTAGTCCCAAATAATTACGTTGCAAACGTTCGGCATCCGAAATGCACAGAATTGAACACAAATTATTACATAAATTGAATAAGTGCATTTATTAAGAAATAGTAGTCTCTGCCTACCCCAATGGGAAAAAGGCGTGACAATAATAATGTATGTATGTATTAAGAAATATAATAAATGCATTTATATAAAAACTTACTACCTTCATAAAAAGATGGTCCACTGCTTGAGGAGGAACTCGAAGAAGAACTCGAAGAGCTACTTGAAGAGCTACCGGTACTACTAGTTGACTCACGTCGACGATGTTTTGAGTCATCGTTACTTTTGTCTAAAAGAAATATAAATAATAATAACTTAAACAATAGAAAAACTTTATGAAACATAAGTACCTAATAGTTTAAATTTTTGTTTTAAATTCTTAATTTAAAACAAAAATTTAAACTAAAATCGAGGTGTTTACATAATTATCTGTAGAAAACACACTAAGACTCCTTATAATGTTGCTCAATTTGTTTCTTCTTCTCAGCCGATGGACGTCCACTGCTGGGCATAGGCCTCATGTATGGATTTCCAATATTGGAAATCCAATTTGTTTAAAATCTATGAAAATGTAAGCACCTAAGTTCGTTTCGTATTAACAGGTACTCATTTTAAATAACTACATGACAACAGGCTCGCCCCTTGTTACATGGGACCGAACATAGGTGGCATTTAGTCTTTACAAAAATATTCTTTAAAAAACAAAATTATTAAGTCTTACCTTCTGGAATCATTGCGTTTATATTAGAGTCATCAACTTCCTCGGCTTGGATACTGGAACTATCATTTACGTTACTATCAACTACGTTTTGCATAGTTGCTAATTGTACTAATTTTCTGGACCGCGATCCCATCTGAAAAAATAAATATTTATAATTCATTTGTTTTAGTATTTACAACGTGACATAACGATTTAATTTACAAAAAAACTTATAATTTATCTAGAAAAAAGTAACATTACAAAATACTCCGAATCCATTTTATGGTTTGTAAAATATTTCATTGTCAACAACGCGTCATCTTATGATGTTACAAAACAAAAACGATATCTTTTCAACGAAAACGTGATATCAAAAGTAATAACAAGTTAAAATTGCATACTATTTTCAACAAAACTGTGTCAATTCAACATATCACATTACTTAATAAAAAAATATCAAAGAGTTCAAACTTACCTTAGCAATCGTAATGTGGTATCTTCGTGATGTCACGTTTTTGCACAAATACGAGAGCGCCCTTCCCTACAAATGGCACGCGCCGACTGATGGGACACGTTGTCGAAACAAATCACGAGGCAGAAAGAGACAGCGCGACAACACAAAATATTGCAGTTGTCTTGTCTCTTTCGCTCATAGACGCACCGTTATTGTCGAAAAAATACCTCGTTTTTATCGAAAATAAAGTTCAATACGGCGGTTTTGATTATGGAATAAAAAAAAAATCGATTTTTCTGAAATATCACAGTATTCTTGCAAAGAGGCGATATCGCCTTATTACTTACATTAACAATTTATAATCAAAGGCTGACGTACTCTTTCGACGAGATCACTTATATATTTTATATAATTGATGTAAAATGTGTATATAATTGTAGTAGGTAAATTCTAATAGACTAAAGTGCTGTATATGACTGAAAGAAAATCGACGGTGATTCTAAAATTACAAGGGCGTGTACTGAGAAACGTTGAAATTGTCGCATTCTTGGAAAAAAACGGTTTTTTGGTAAATGTGTTTTCATAGAAAATGATTTCATTGAAAAACATTGTCCTGGCGCAGTCGGGTAAATAAATAGTCCGACAAGGGACCTGCACGTCGATATTCAAAAGATGTGATATGTAACATTTCGAAGCACATACTTCAATGTAGCTAGATAATAGAAATAATAGGTATACATAGTTCGACACTAAATCGATGTGTTCGATAATTTTACTCAATGCTTTAATTACTGCTCACTTCGATCTATCAATATTAGAGATGTGCTCTTACTTTTTGAATTGATATCATTCGGAGTCAATTTTTATGTTTGGATACAAGCAATAACTTTCATACATAAACTGAGCGTCATATATTTTTTCAATTTTTAAGTAAAATATTATTTTTATTATAAAAAAGAGTAAAGTTTATTTTCATGCAAGTCGTACTTGTTTCTTTTAATTTTTTATGACTAATAGGTAATTAAGTTAGATAGAAAATCAAACGGATTGAAAGAATTCGCATAGTTGGGTTTTCATCAGTAATACGATAGATGGCCTGTTGGCTGCACGGTCAAGTTGTGACCTTGAAACATGTCACCAGTCTGTGAGGCATTATCAGCCAGAAAATATTTTTCTCACCATTTGTATATTTGATGTTGTACACATGTTATTCAGCATAATCTGGTTCATAATATAAACTTACTACCCATGTTACATTACACCCGACTCCACTCCGACATTGCTTGGAATATTATTCGATCCCACGCAGATCCAAGTTAAATTGTACTAGATAATCTTTCCAACCATTTATTCTACTTTTGGCCAAAACACGCTTATGATATTTATTGACAGGAAAAAAAAATGCAATACTTCATGGACGCTGTTTTTTTTTTTACATTTTTCATTTCTATCAATGTGTTAAATCGATTAAAACTTAAAACTGATATCCTAATAATATTATAAATGTGAAAGTTTGTGAGGATGTTTGTTTTATTACTCAATCACGCAACAAATCTGGATGAAATTTAGCACAGAAATAGATTATAGTCTGGAATAGCACAAAGGATACTTTTTATGCCGGAAAAATGTACGGTTCCCCATCCACGAGGGCGAAGCCGCTGGCAAAAATTAGTAATAAAAAAAGTCGATTGTTACAAGAAATCGAATCGCATTAAGACATCACTAATTCGAGCTGTCAAAAGTAAAATAAATGGTTGGAATGACTACAGCATTGTATAAAATGACGTTAAAACTAGTGTTAGGAAGGTTATGACTATAATAATTATGTATCTTAATAAAATAACGATAGATATTTTTATAACTATCAACGTTTACGATATATGTAATGTACCTGTAACACTTGTAAACTTGGGTGGCTGGTTAACTGAAGTTTAGTTTGAAATGTTCTTAGTCTTGTGAAAATTGCCTTTGGTGTAATACTACAATTTGAGTTTACCAGACTACAACACTGATTTGTTATGTAAGGTTTCTAAAACTCTGTATGTGTTGGGTAACGCGAATTTAATGCAGGATATCAACTATGCAGTTGTGTTGTATCACAGAACTCACGAATGTAATACTAACTCAAAATGATCAGTAACTTGGTTAATCAGCTATTCATAAATGAGTATGTTGACTAAATAAACATTAATAAAATTTAAATGATCATTTTATTTTGCCCATCAACAATCTACGTTTTACAAAGAAAATAACGGAGTGTAACTACTTGACACTTAAAAAAAAAGGATAAAAAAAAATTAACCTCAAATAAAAGTAACTTCTTTACTTATAACATAATTTGGAATAAACACTATCTTATAATTAGACGATCAAAGACGCTGACTGAATTTAATATTATCCTTAATCTAACCTTGGTGCACACAACGATACATCAAGCTCACACGCATATTTTCCGTACAATGAGAGATCATCTTATCCTGGAAATGCACAGCTTGATGTGTGGTCGAGCGTACCAGAGTCGTTACTTAAAATTAATCAAACATTTACTTTTATTGACGAGCATAAATTGGTACGCCGTCGTCCAGTCATAAATATGACATGGCCTATTGCCATCAGCCGGGCACTAATGTAGGGTAACTCAGCACATGTGCTACCACAGTTGTAGCAACTCTCTTGGATAAAAAGAGTCACTCTTTTTATTTTGATGTGCTAGCACACACCACAGATTAGCTACACAGAACATTTTGTACGATTGTACGTATATCTACTATTCTAAGCAAAGGAGTTAAGGTCTAAATTTAATTGCCGTCTTTTTCTTTCGTTCGTATGAAGACGTCGCGTAAACATTCTCAATTCTCTTCCCTCGTCATCACTCGTGCCACAGTATTTGTACCGTACTCGTGCGAGCTGTGTTAGTCAGCGCGCCTACTCTCCCGCGTATGTGTGCCGTGTCGCGTTGTCGTTACTACACTCCATTCTCGCAGAGACCCGAGTCGCCGACTCACGGATCGCGCGGCGAGTCACACACTCACAGAACGTAACTCGCCGCCTCGCCTCATTCGTGGTAGCACAGTGTGCTAGCACACTTTGTAAAAAGAGTGCTTCGCACGATCCTCATTTTAAAAGAGTGTGCTACCCATCTCTACCGGCCACAAATCCACGTTTATTAGCCGTGGTCCCTTGCCATAGTGAAGGGACCACGGGTAATTTTGTTACCTGTAGTCCTTCCGACAAATACAATGCTGCCGAATTAAAATGGTAGACTCGAAAATATGATTTGCGACAATAAATAAGATTTACCGTTTCGATCTGATTTCGGAAATCAGGTCGAAACTTAGCAAAATACTTACGAGACTTATTGATGATTCTTATGACTATAATTATGTAAATATTTGTTATAGTCGCGAATCATATTTTCGAGACTACCATTTTAATTCGGCAGCACTGTATTTCTCGGAGGGACCAAGGGTAACAAAAATTCCCTGTGGTCCCTCTTTCAGGGACCACGGGTAATAAACGCAAACCCAGACGCTGGGTTGCTACTAAGAAATTGCAGATGGAAAAACCCAATAAGTCTTCCCGAACTGGGAATCTAACCCAGGACCTCATGCTAAGCAGTAGCTCTTGCGACCACTAGATCAACGAGGCAGTGCTAAAATATGCTGGTCTATTAAAGCTAATGTTCGATTAGTTTCAAGGCTCGGCGCAAACGGGCCGCCGAAGCCGCCACATTTTATAACCCGTGACCGCGTGGAGCAGCGCGACAGTGGCGGATGTCGGCGTCTTGTGTGGCCCGCAGCGACCACAAGTGGCGAGTCGCGAACACTGCTGTAGCGGGTGGCCGCCACCGGCTACACTTGTGCGTTGCGTCTAAACAAAATATATGAAAGTGTGTTAAGTCGCTGTCGCTGGCCACCGGTGGCTGTGGTCGGTGGCCCGTCTGCACCGAGCCTAAGTGACGCCACCGAATGCGGCAGTAAGAGTTGTTATCTAGTATACAATACATCCACTCCCTTTGGCTAAAATGTTAATAATTAGACTATTTAGACCTATGGTTGAATTTTAATGGGAAACTGTCTAAATTTTGGGGTTAATTTATAAACGTTGCTTAAAGTATAAGCAATGAGTGACGTCTGCTTAATCATATTTTTTGACGTCTAAAGTCTCTTAACTTTTAGTAACGTTTTTAAATTAAATAAATCCATAAATGTACAAAAACTATCAACTAAACGTTAGTTTGCTTTTAATTTGTTTTTCTACTAAACCTGACACTGATTTCCACACTATTATGTTTTTTTTTAAAGGAGAGCTAACTATTAGCTGCTAATATCTCTGCTGGTCAAGTTATAAAATCACTGTTACAGTTTGGAATCGAGCTAGCTACCTCTCTTACTCTACAGCACTAAGAAACTTAAACGTTTGTCGATCCGTTTACGGTGCGTTTCCACTGAAGCGGAGAAGAGCAGGAATCGAATAATCATAAACGAGAAGAGACGCGATTTGGATTTAAACCAATGTGATTGGTCGGTTCCTGCACGTCTCCGCTGAGCTTATCTCCGCATTCGTGGAAACGCACTCTTAGTGAAAACTGTAAACACTCGCACTCTATATTATAAAATACATACTAAAAACATTTTCACAGAAATCGTAACTCTATCAACTAAATTACATCCGAGTTAAAGAACTAGAGCGGCGTTATTAAATAGTGAGAAAACAGTTTTATTGTGAACATAAAGTTGCGTCTACGCTAGGAAGTATAGCACGAGCGGAGCACGAACTCACGTAGCGCAGACGGACTTCGACGAGCACGCCTCGCTATGCAAATTCGTGTTCGGCTCGCCTAGTGTAGACGCACCTTTACAGTTTCCATCTACATATTTACAACGCGGAAAATATCACAAAATAAAACAAGAGACACAATTTTGAACCAGATACTATCTTTGATGGCACAATGTTAAAATAGTATGTCATCAAATCAACATACAATTTACCAATATTACTATAGCCTATTACAAGTTTCGTATAGATTGTTTAGCGCCCATTTATAATTTTACTACAGGTAATCTTTTTTCCCATGATACCTATAAACAATAAAAACATCCGATTCACTATCATGAAAAGCACAAATTTACCAGTTTAGGCTATACGACACCTATTTAACACGTCAATTTTAGATCTAGATGATTATATTGTGCGAACGTAATAAAAAATAATTGAACAAAACAAATACCATATCAATGTCAAAAATCACTCATAGGAAATAAAAACATTCTTAATTTTTGATAAGCAAACTATAATCACAATGTTGACAACGTGGAAGTTTTACCACAGCCTCCCATTTACCCTCAGAATGGACAATTTTTATTTTTTTATTGCTGACTGAGCCAGCTCTTGACATCGATCACGCCTGATGGAAATCGAAAAATGATGTCTATGATGGAACGAGCGAGCCCAGATGCCTGTTCACTCGATTTACAGAAAATAAACCGATATGCGGTGAAAATACACGCAATCCGTCTAACAGGACATAATCGGTTGCAATGTTGTAAAAAAAATTGTAAGCTATGACCAGTGATCGGATAATCGGGCGCTTATACACCTAAACTTCTTCCTACGAAAGAATAATATGGACATTACATTCTGAATAAATAAGTAATCCCGGTTTCCCGGGATTGAACAAATTTTGTAAAATCAACTATAATAACAAACTTAATGAAATTAAGTGGTTATTTTGATTTAGTATCTTTATTTTATTCAAAGCAAATGGAATATCAATATAAAATGATAATGTGCACAATGTGGTCAAGTAGTGGAAATTGATTTATCTATCTAACAGATTATAGTGACCGAATCGACTAATTTATTGTATTTTATACAAACAGAAGACTAAAAAATATTTATATTTTTGACTGCTAAAAATGTTCAGTTGTATTTTTTAAATATTGACATTTCCAAGCAAGCAACACAAAAACATCTACATATGAGTAGATGACTTTATCCAAAAGCTATTTGTGCATTCATAAAAGGCATGTCCGTATTATTCTTTCGTGGGAATAAAAGTGAAGTTTATATAATATTAGCGCCCGATTATCCGATCACTGGCTATGACATAACATACCGAAAACACGCGTCGTAATTCCTATATATTCTATATTAGGTGACACCACGGGTCTCGGCCTCCCGACAATATAATAAACCCGTAGCCAAGTCAAAACTGTACACTGAATATTTTTGAAAAATAAAAAAAAAATTGCTACGAGTTCTGGTAACGATTCTAATGTCGAAAATATAGTTTTTAAATTTTTGTTTATCTGAATGATCCAGTATCACGCAAATACTACTACTGGATAGATTCTGTTCCAATTTTGCGTAGACATTTCCTATAAGTCTGGTCAGTCTATAGGCTATAAATTATCAGCTATTTGCTATGGGTGATGAACAATAATGCGTTATGTTCGTATTCTATAGTTATACGCAAATTGTAAAAAAGACGAGCCAAAAGATTAGAATATTGTAAATAAAAAAGCTATATCTTTACGGAGCTAAGCAGTTAATCATGACAGTATAAGTCCGCTTTCAGCGAAGCAAATATAGCGTAGCGGTTCGACGACTGCTTAGCAAACCTATGGTTATAAGTTCGATACCCTACTTTTGTTTTTTTTTTTTTCTAACGAAGTTATCGTGGCTTGTGGTAGGAGTAAACTGGCAGAAATTATGACGTAACGAAAAAGCGTTACACCGTCAGTTTCATGTGTCTGGCTCGATATTAAAAAACAAAAACTTTTGACACTTGAAACCATTATTAGATGTCGCTCCACTTAGGAAAGACATTTTGCTTTGGAATTAGGCAAAATATCGTATCCTAGTGTTTGTAGTTACATATTTAATCTTAAACTATGCATCATTCATCCAACACTTTCAGTCTAAAAATAAATGAAAATAATCCAACATTTAAGTATTTTTAAAATGCCTATAGTCCTATACTCAAGCCAACGACACAAGATAAATACATAAAATTGCAACTCATACAAATATCAACTTTAAACTCAAGTAGTCCAAGTTGATTTTTCAATGAAAACAAAATAATTTTAGTTGCGTTGGAAACTGAACCTTCATTTAAATTAGGTTTTAATCACCTTTTCATTTAACCTTGGTTTTAATCCCAAAGCATGAAATTTATCTCGTCTCGTTAGCTGTAGTATAGCTGATCATAATACAAATATTGTAATTATGAATTAAAAATATACAGTGCTTGTTTATGATATTGGCTTAGATTATATTCTGCGGTTTTAAGTCTTAGCGATAGTACCAAAATAATTATAACCTAATCATGTTATAAGTATCTTTCATTTCACGTCTGTCCTAATAACTTATTAAATCAATTATTATTTAATTCTACCATCATCTACGATGTCAAATCGAAATATGATTTCACTACGGTACATTTAAGAGACATTTTTTTTAGGAGATTTTAATATATACTCTTTACACATCGTCGGTTGGCTACTGTCGACGGACTGGTTAAAGGTGGGTTTCGAATATAGCTTTAACTTTTGCCCTTGCCCTGTGCTGATGCGACACTGATAATAAGGGATCGAGGATCGACTCTAATATGGTTTCCGGGTGGTACAATAAAGCAATCAGTAAAGCTTCGCATATGCACTGGGCGTAAAACCACCGTTTCAGAAAATCGCCGAATCTCTTATATGTGGCCACTGTCTAATCGTCATCTATAACGACCACAATTGGCATGACGGAATCGTCAACGTCCACCGAGTCATCATCAGTTATATTGACCACGTCATCCATGTTATCCACCACGTCATCCACCTCACCCATCCCATTCATCTCCGTCTTGAACAGCGACAGAACATCTGATATGATCGGCGACTGGAGCATCGGTATGTCTTTACTCTCCTGACTTTCCTCTTCTTCGCCAAATACTAGTGGCTCAATATCGTCTTCCTCGTCGTCCGTGTGGCCGTAGTACTTCTCATCATCCTTCTCGTCCTTAGGAACATATGTGTTTATCAGCTCGTTCAAGTTAGCGTCACTTGTGAACACCTTCGACGGGTCCGAGTCCTCTTTGTCGCACTCGTGCGCAGATATTGCTTTGTACGAAGTAAAGTATTTGAGACAACCCTGGCACTGGTTCAGCAGATGAGCGCGGTAATGGTTGTGAAGATTCGGGAAGTCGTCTCCACAAACGACACATTTCTCTGGCTTCACAATCGCTCTGTAGTGAATCTTCTTCGTAGATTTGTGAACCAACTTCATATGCTTTATAAATGGTCCGTATTTAACGAACTTCTCGCCGCATTTCCGACATTTTATCGGCTTCTTGTTGTATTTTCTGCTTCGATGAGAGAATGCGTGTATGTTAAAAGCGTCCATAGTTTTAAATTTAAGAGAGCAGAACCTACAGGATATAGAGCCGGAGCCCTTGTGTATCTGGTCGTGTAGCCGCTTGGTGCTCTTCTTGGTGATAGGTTTGAAGCAGAACCTGCACTCCTCGTACTTGAACGCATCCTCGTTGCCCACGTATCCCGTGCCTTCGTCATCGCTTTCAATGGCACAAAGATGACTATCGAAGTCCGCCCGGGAGTAGAAATATTCGTTGCATTTCTTGCACTTGTTTTGTTCATGGTAAGTCAAATGCTTGTGAAGGTTGTAGAATCGTTTCTTGCAGATGGGGCACGTCTCTTCGATGGACTCCTTGGGCTCTGTAAACCATTCCTTATCATCTCCGTGTACATCCCTCATGTGGTATATCATTTCCCTGAAAGCGACGAACGTCTCGTCACAATGTTCGCATTTTGTCGGGTTATCTACATTGAGCTGCGCCATATGGTGATTCTTGTGTTTTCGATACACAGTCAACGTATTAAACTTCTTTTTGCAGTAAATACACCCGTAGTAGCCAATCGTGCGATGGTAAATCTTGTGAGTACTTAGGGCATACTCGTTTTCGAAAACTCTGAAGCAATAATCACAGACAATTTCTTGCTTGCCTGCTCTCTGTTCCCTGTCTACTATGACGCCGTGCTGCGTGCGCAAGTGGCAGTCCAGTTTCACTTGAACATGGAATGCTTTGTAACAAATGTTGCACTTCACTTTCTTAGGGTAAACTTCGGTATCGCCTAAGAGCTTTTTCTTCTCGCACGAGAACGCTAGATGTCCTTCTAAGAACCTGAGAGAGCTGAAGTAATCGAAGCAGTAGTTACATCTCAAAGAATTGTGGTAGTCAATGTGTCGCTCGTAGTTCCCTTTGCTGGCGAGGACCTTCATACAGATGGAGCACTGCAGGTCTTTCAGTGGGCCCGTGAGCGGCTGCTCCGTGCGCTCCGCGATCCAGTTCTCGAGCACGTCGTGCACGTCGCGCAGGTGGTGGTGCAGTGCGTAGCCCTTCACGAACTTCTCGTCACAGTGCGGACACTTGAGCGGGTTGTCGTAGTGTTTCTGCGCCAAGTGACCCTTTATGTGGGCCGTGTGGTTCTTTAGCGAAATGTATTTCTTTCCACAGAATTTACATTTAAAGAACTCTGGCTTCCTTAAATGAGCTTCCTCGTGGGACTGCAGTCTCCGCTCGTCTAGAAATACTTTGGCGCACAACTTACAGGAGTAATAGAGTGGTGGCGGCGCGTCGGGGTCGGACTTGATCATCTTACTCTCGGGGTGCGTACGCCGCAAGTGACGGATCAGCTTCACCAGGTCTGGGTAGTAACGCGTACATATTGGACATTTAACTTTATCTTTTCTGATTTTGTCGATCCTCTTTTTGTGGGACTGATGGTCGAAGTTGTGTCCCTTCACATGTCTTTGGTAGTAGCCCTCGTCGGTGTACCCTTTGCCGCAAATGGTGCACTTGTAGGGACCGTTATCGTCTTCGTAGTGAGCTCGGGTGTGAAGTTCTAGTCTTCGTTTGTTAGTGAACTTCACTTTGCAGATGGTGCACTCGTGGCGGGCGCCATACAGGAAAGTTTTGGAGGTGTGCCATGAGAGATGACACTTGAGGGAGTTTTCTGAATCGCAGATCTTGCCGCAGAGGTGGCAGGTGTGCGTGCCGTCGAAGATGCTTCTGTCGGCGTTGCTGGGCATGGCGTCGCCTACAATGGTGTTCAGGACGCTGTCGCCTTTCTTGTAGTGTATGGCCATGTGCGAGAGGTACACCTTGCGGTATTGGAAGACTCTCTCGCAGATGGAGCACTGGTAGTCTTTGTTCTGGAAGCGCGTCTGCTTGTGGTAAGTCATGTGCGCCTGCGCGGCGCGCAGGTGCTTGCTGCGGCGCCCGCAGATGTCGCACGTGAGATGCTTGGGGTCGAGGTTGGTGTCGCGGTAATGCTCGCGCATGTGGATCTTGTAGTGGCATTGGAACTTGAAGGTCTGAAACAAAAATATTACATTTTTTAAGGATTTTGACATGGGCGTTACGATGAATTCTGTGGCTGCCGAATGCGCTGAGGGAGCTCTGAGTTAAGTCCTGAGCGAAGCGACGGAGTTCCTAGTGCAGCGAAGGATTAAAGCCCACCAAAGACGACGACACTTTATCCCCGAGGAGAATACTCTACTTTTCGCAGTAGTTTATGATTGAATAACCAGGAGCGCCTATTTATGTGCAGTATCTTACACTATTTAATCTAAACTGATGCAATTCCATCTAAAACAATATATATATCGTAATTCAATCTGCCTAGCCTTTTGCCAACTATGTTGGGGTCGGCTTCCAGTCTAACCGGATGCAGCTGAATACCAGCGACTGCCTCTCTGACTTCCACAACCAGTAACTGGATAATACGATACCCCATGGTAAGACTGGTTGTCAGATTTTCGGGCTTCTGACGACCCGTAACGACTATCAAAGATCCACGAATGACAGCCGAGACCAACAGCTTAAGAGTGTTATCGTTAAAAAATGACAATAAACATAAATTCGGGGTTTTTTAAGATTAAATTACTACTAAATGGCAAGAATTTATTAAAAACTAATTTAAGTATCGCATTATACATCTATTAGAATATAAGTTGAAAAATGTTATTAATTATCAAAATAAAAGCTTAGTTTGAAATCATATTTTTGAGATTTTATGGGAAGACTGAATTTCGGAATGAAACTATGAATCAACAATGAGTCGTGGAAGTCTGGAAAAAATATGTGGAAAAATGAAAGATACCGTGTTTGTTTTTGTATAACCCTTCGAATGCCGGAACGCAGGTCTGCGCACCATTTTTTTATGCGAGTGCGCCACTCGAAAAAACACCTAATTACATTAATGTAATTAGGTGTTTTTTTCGAGTAAAATCGCGCAGACCTACGTTCCCGGCATATGAAAGGATAAAACAGAAAAGTAATTTTCATTCATTTAATACCTCAAAAAAAAATTGTCTTCACCTAATTTTGACAAAACAAAACGTAATTTTTATTTGATATTGAGGCTGGAATAACTTTAAAAAACACACAATCTTTGTAAATGGAGTTTAGGCAAACAAAAATCAAGCAAAAAAAAAAAATACATTTAATTATTATAACGAAAATATAAAATTACAAAGTTACTAATAAATTACGCAGCGCCGAGCGGTGTCGGCCAGTCGCGCTGTAGCGCTCTCTGCGGTAGGAACTATATCGCTCGCGCTGCCATCGATCTACAATACGGATAGGTATTGTAGATCGATAGATAGATAGGTATTGCCCGGCGGTTTATACTACGCCTGACTCGTATTGATCAGTAAGTTTTTTTTTTCATAATATTGATTTTGATCCAAATTATAAACGTAATAGTGTAGTGTCAACTAGGTGTGTGTGGGTGATCTATTAAATCCTTTTATGTTTTAGGTGATGGGCCGAAAAAGTAAATTGTATTATGGTGACAGTGTAAGTAAAATTGCTAACCATAATGATAGCTTTGGATGTACTATCAACAAAACGGACGCCTTTACACCTTAAAGTTGATTTTTGTGTACACCGATTCATTGAAAAAACCCTGCCCCTATGGTCTTTTGTTTTACTTTGTCATACGTACAGTTGCAGCTTGCAAGCAACATTGTTTCAAAATTGGAAAAGCGTAGCTTTTGTCGATCGTACATTGTACCTTACACAACTAAAAGAAAATAAAACCTTCTCACTGAGGGTGTTCCTTGGGGTAGCGTTATCTCTCCTGTTTTTTTTTTTTTTTTATTAATCTACATCAACTTTGTTACCAGAGTAATTTGCTCTAGTTTTCGTCTCTACACAGATGGTTTGCAGCTTTACCGACATTTTACTGCAGCTGATGCGGGTTCTGCTATTGCTGCTATGAATCATGATCTATCAAATTGCATTGCGTTAGCATATTAATCCAACTAAACCTCAGGCCATGATTATAAGCAGCAGATTCGTTCGCAGTGCGGCTGATGTTACATCTCTGATGCCTTTATATCTCGATGGTTGTCGCATTGACTGTACCGAAACCGCCAAAGATCTGGGTGTTGATTGATTGATTCCAATCTTTCGTGGCGTGCTCAGGTCAATGAGGTCAGTCAAAAGGTACATTTCTCCTTTAAGAGTATTTATGTAAGTATAGTATATGTACGTTTATATATTTTAGCTTTATATATTTATTTAAGTATGTTATACGTGTAGGTATAGATATTTTTTTAGTTTAAGACTTCGCATATTCATATTTTTGTATTATTATTCTCACACACTATTGTCTACATTTCTCCTTTCGCAGGTCTGCTGCAAGAAATTTCTTAAGAAATAAGCAGTACCTTTGTACTCCAAATAATAATTATGTATTTTTACTATGTATTTCACTGTGTACATAAATAATGAAATAAATACAATGAATAAAACAGGATTCTTATCTTTCTTTCAGAAATTCTTCTTTCAATAAATCAAAATAGGAAACTCAAAACACCTCGCCGAAAAATAAGCTTTAGCGCAGGGCCCGTAACTAAAATCGATTACGGAAATGCATGTCAAAAGCCTGATGTGAACCCAGACGATTTCAAGAACGCACAGGGAGTATTCCTAGAAAATTTAAAAGAACACGCATTAAAACGGCATGACATTGAAACAGATACAATTCTTCAGACTGAGTAGCTTGTGGCTCGAGCTGAGGAGATGTATTTTAACTGCTTCCAAATTTGCCAAAATTTGTAGACGCCCAAATTTTAATTCAGCACCACTTTTAAAATCCGTTTTATATGGATATTCCTTGGACCATGTAGCGTCAATAAAATATGGCAAATAAAATGAGCTATTCGCCATTCAAGAAGACATAACCAGCCAGATATGTGGTATTTTTATTGATGAGATCCATTGTTTTTTAGGTGCATCCCATTGTTTTTTAGGTGCATCGCCAGACGGACTTTATGAGGAAGGAATAATAGAAATCAAATGTCCCATTTCTATACGCGGGATTGATCCTGATGCAGCAATTCGTCAAAACAAAAACTGAATTGTTTTATAATTAATTATTTGATGGTGATAACGCCAACGTTCATAACGTTAACCATGACTGGTATTACCAAGTTCAGGGCCAACTAAATATTGCAAATCAAAATGTCTGTTTGTTGTTTGCGGTGTACACTGGTCCTGAAGTCAAAGAAAATTTATAAAGACGATCAATATTGGAAAGAAAAAATGATCCCTTGTTTGACAAAATTTTATTATGTGTGCGTTCTTTCCAAAATAATTGATGCCAGAAAAAGCGGATCAATGCCATTGAGGGAAACTATTTTATAATGTATGCAGTTTTTTAAATATATTAAATGATTAACTAAACATAACATGACAAACCTTTATTTAAATTCGCACCTGAGCATAAAAATTAAAAATCTATCTACAACCAACTAGTCACCAATACTTGAGTAATCTAAATTTTTAATACTATTTTTTCTCCTAAATAACTTAATTTTGTGTGTAGAGGCCTTTCACATAAAGGAGAGACAGAACATATGTTTCATTTATACAGGGTTTTTTGTCAAACACCAGCAACCTCTTAAGTGGTCATTGTGCTCATGATTATGAACGACTTTTATTATGGGACCAAACCTGAAATCGCGAAAACAAATCAGCTGTTCAGTACATTTATGTTCGCATAATTCGTCAAAATTTACTGAACAGCTGATTTTTTTTCGCGATTTCAGGTTTGGTCCCATAGTAAAAGTTGTTCATAATGATGAGTACAATGACCCCTTAAGAGGTTGCTGGTGTTTTACCAATAACCCTGTATATGATGACTGGCAATTAGCGACCGGCACTTAAACACATCATTGCACTCGTGACAACAAACAACTTCTACTATGGGACCAAACCTGAAATCGCGAAAAGAAAAAATCAGCTGTTCCCTACATTTTGACGAGATATGCGAACATAAACGTAGGGAACAGCTGATATTTTTAGCAATTTTAGGTTTCGTCCCATAGTAAAAGCTGCTTGCTATCATGAGCACAATCTTGTGCCTAAACATCGGTCACCAATTACTAGTCACCATGTATAATATAAAAAGTGAAAAAGTTTTTTTACTCTACTGTAAAAGTAACTAATTTGACTAAGGTGGTTTTTTAAATAATGTCTTCAATTGTGTGACTGATTCCGGTTTCTTCATATCAATATAACTTTTTTTGAACGGACATTTCATTTTCACTGTCATACAATAAAATGATAAGATGGTTATGGCCCTTTGATTAACATAGGTTTTAAAGTGATACAGTGATACGTTTTGAGCATTGTACCTCACAAATTGTACACAAATTGTAACTCTTTATAAATAGTAAAGAAAATATCAGGTTGGCGGAAAAATATTGCACAAGAAATTGTAAATTACTAGAATTTTCCGGAATATTTAGTATTGATCGAACGCTTTGCTGATGTTAGCGATAGCCACACTCACGTTGTGTCCCTGACGCCACTCGTAAAAGATGATTGTTCGAAGTTGATGTTCACTAACCATTTTCACAAACTACCAAATCCTTTTTTTTTTTTTTGTGAATGGCATCTCGTAGTTGACCTAGAGAGGTCGAGACTACTTAACCGGACTATCCTGTGGCTGCCTTAAGAAAACTCAAAGCCTCCAGCCAGGGGCAAAAAACTTACAGACTAAGCGACTACACGCTAAGGGCTCCCCCTGTGGGGAACGGGCCTCGGCTTAGGGCGTCGCTGGGGGGAGGACAGCAAGATGGGACAGGCTGGATCAGATTAGAATTATTATTGACAGGGGAGTTTAAAGCTACAGGCTCAGCTACGCCACCAGCTGGCACATCATACCCGAGCAAGGGACGGGGGGGAGGACGATTATTACGGGGTCGTCGCGAGGGACCTCGGCGGCGAGGTCGGAATGTCGATTTGTTTTTGTTCCTACGGTCCCTACTGCTCTCCTGGAGAAGAGTTATGGGGTCGTCGGGATCTGAGAGGACAAGCCTGGGGCGGCGGACCTTACTAATACGAGAGGGGACATAGCTAGCCGCCTCGACAACCAGAGGGTTGCGATGGTTGGTGGCTGAGTCGAAGAAACGCTTGGAATTGCGTTTCAAGAACTGGGAGATGGTGGGAATATCGAGATCCACGTGGAGGATTTCGTTCCGAACGAACCAAGGGGCTCCCGTTGCCTTTCGGAGGAAACGGTTTTGGAGGGCCTGCATCCTATGAATGAGGTGGGGTTTTGCGTGCGCAAACACTGAACCCGCATAGGTCATGATGGGGCGAATGCACGCTGTATAAATGCGCAATTTGCACCTAAGTGACAATTTGCTACGTGCATTCAGAACGGAGTGGAGTCTACCGAGAGCGAAAGCGGTGCGCGAACGCACCTGCTTTATGTGCTCAGCGAAGGAGAGGTGGTGGTCGAGGGTCACACCGAGGTATTTGGCTCGCGTCTCCCAAGGGATCGGCTTGCCGAACATGGTGATCGGTCGGGGGGGGAGTCGAGTGCGACGCGGTCTCAGAAAGAGGACCGCTTGACTCTTGTCGGGATTGACCTCGATTCTCCACTTCCTAAACCAGGCGCCGAGGTTATCGACTGCGGTTTGGAGAGTGCGAGATATCGGGTGTTGGTCCCTGCCCGAATAGTAAATGGCCGTGTCGTCTGCGAACAGAGCTAACTGCGCCTTTTTACTTTTCGGGATATCGCTGGTGAACAGCGTGAAGATGAGGGGAGCGAGCACTGAGCCCTGTGGGACTCCTGCACGGATGGGATGGGGGGAGGAAAGCGCTCCTTCTATGCGATAGCGAAAGGTGCGATTCGACAAAAAGTCTCGTAAGATGAGTACGAGACGATCCGGCACGCCAAGTTGGTAGAGCTTATATAATAAGCCGTTGTGCCAGACTTTGTCGAACGCTTTCGCTATATCAAAGAAGACAGCGCCCGTCATCAAACCACGTTGGAAGCCAACGCTTATGTGTTCGATGATGCGGTGGACCTGATGAACGCAGGAATGCTGCGTTCGGAAACCAAACTGCTCGTTAGGGATGAGACCCTTTGTCTCGGCATAGTCTCCGAGTCGCTTATAAATAAGCCTCTCATAGATTTTGCCGAGCACATTGAGCAGACTGATGGGGCGGTAACTAGAGGGCTCAGCCTTGGGCTTACCGGGCTTGGGGATGCCAATTACAGTGGCCTCTTTCCATGCTTGAGGAAAGATGTTGTTGCTCATGGTCACCATCTTCAATGGTGCCATTATAAGGTGGGCGGGGAAGAGTTGGATCACCCTATTGGTAATTCCATCTGAGCCGGGGGCTTTACGGGGTTTAAGACCCTTGATTATGTCCTGCACCTCGTCTGGAGTGACGGGGGGCAGGGGACAATCAGGGTCTTCAACGGGAGGGAGGGAGGCTCTACGGTCGACTTCCGCGTCGACCTCAGAGAGGTGAGCTTGGTCTACAGGTTGGGAGCTGGGTGAGCACTGAGTCTCAAGACTGTCGGCTAGGCATTCAGCCTTGTCGACATCATCGAAAGCGATGGTCTTGTCAGGGCGGATAAGGGGGGGCATAGAGGCAGTCTCTTGGGATCTGAGCTTCCTCTGGAGTTGCCAGAAGGCTAGGTGGGTAGGCTCTAGGTCGCTCAGCATCTTATCCCAGCCAGTGTTACGCAGCTCCTCTATGCGTTTCTTTACAGATCTCTGTAAAGAGCGCATATGGGCTTTGTTCGCGTGGCAGGGAAAGCTGCTGTAGGCACGGACAGCCGCGTTCTTCTCATTCAGCAGCTCACGTACATCGTCCGGCAACTTGGAAGATGGAAGACCATCGCTGGAATTTCCCTTGAACAATCGTCCAGGACAGATTGTACGTGTTCTGTGAATGAGTCGATCGCGGCCGTCGTGTCAGCGATAGAGTCAAAGTGGTCAGGGATGGAGTCTAAGTGGGGAGACGTGGTGGATTTCAGACATTCGCTTACTTTCCTCCAGTCGGTCACTTTTTGAGTGAGAGGGGGTTGGCTGGGGTCACGGAGACCTATGCGGGGTGCCAGGTTTACAACGACTGGTCGGTGGTCAGAGGTCAGTTCATGTATCGCTTCTATAGAGTCCAACCGTAGGTTAACATTCTTTAGAAGCGCTACATCAAGTACGTCAGGGGTGTGGTCAGGGTTGTGAGGAAAGTGAGTAGGAGTCATCGGGGCGATGACATCGAAACTCAGGAGGGAGCAGAGGTTGAACAGAAGTCTACCTCTGCGAGAGGTCCTGGTACTATTCCAGGCGGAATGTTTGGCGTTGAGGTCACCCGCTATGATAACGGATTCGCTCAAGCCAAAAAGGGTGGAAAGGTCAGCAGATAGGGAACTATCTGAGGAGGTCGGGAAAGGTACCAAATCCTCACTAGCGCGCCTTTATATACCCTTGATGTGATAGCTTCGAGAACCTTCTACAATATTCTTACGTATCTCAGATCAATACTAAATATTCCGGAAAATTCTAGTAATTTACAATTTCTTGTGCAATATTTTTCCGCCAACCTGATATTTTTCTATTATAGCGAAATCTTTTGTTTCGCCTATAATATATCAAAAAACTTAAAAAAAATCAAAAATTATAACTCTGTTTTAAAGTATTTTTAAGATCCGGGAGTTCTAATCTCGCATTCAAAATAGTTCATACTTTCGATTAATAGCATAAAAAAGTGATGCCCGTTTTATGAGGCATTTGTCATACTGTGCGACGTCAGCCGGGTGTTTTCGGTCGATTTTCCGGAAAATTTCTTTCATACATACCTTGTTCTGACCATTACGAACACGAAAAATAAAAAACCAACCGAATCGGTCTAGCCTTTCTCAAGTGACACGCTTACATCCCTACATTCGACAATTGATTTTTATTTATATAGATAATCAATATAATTTCAGAAAGTACCTACTTCTTTTCCGACTTATCACTAGATACGAAACACGATACATGAATAATTTTTTTTTTTTCGGTGACACTAAAATCTGATCATGTTTGTGCGGGGCCAACATGGCCAGATATCGCACAAAATAGAGGCTTGGAAGCAAAAAGGGGAGGCCTTTACCCAGGACACAATGTAGGCTAACAAAAAAAACTACATCTGCTGTAAGCCCCCATTTTATGTGGCGTATACCCTATAACCCGTGGAACAACATGCCGCTTCCAACAATACCTCATTTGTGAAATATGACGACTAATTTAGTAGTTAAGAGGGAACACATCAACATACAAAGCCTGTTAACATCATAACCCTTCTTTGGATTTGCCATAGTCGGGTAAAAGAGCACTACATATGTATTTACTATGAAAGTCCTTACCTCCTTACAGATGGAACATTCATGCTTCTTCTCAACATTATTGCCTACACTGGAGTGCCAGTTGACGTGTCTCTTCAAAGATATGAGGGTTGGCATCTTCTTGTTACATATGGGACAGGTGAAGCCGCTAAGATCTACTAAAGGCTTGCTCTCGCCCGGAACCTCACCAAAGTCGTTGTGACTCTGGATCCAGTCCAGGGGTTCCGCTTTTGCCACAACGACTTCACAAAAATCCGACGGGTTCACGGTATCTTCGATCCGTTTCTGTTTAAGTCTGTGAATCAGCTTTATATGGTTTGCGAGGGCAGAACAGCTCTTGAAGGTATCCTCGCACTCGGCGCAAGTGTACAGGTTCCTAGGCTTCATATTCTTTGAGATATGCGTCTGGTTGTGTTCGTTGATCGCGCCGACCTTCATGTCGAGGTCGCAGATGAGGCAGCGCACGGAGCAGTCTTTGAGGTAGATTTTGGCGCGCTTGTGTCCCGAGCTCATGTTGTGCTTGGTCCTCTTGTGGTGGAGGAGGATCCGGCGGTACGAGAAACGTTTCTCACAGATATCACACGTGTTGTCATCCTCTTCTTGACTAGATTCCGACTCAGTCTGCCTATAAGCCGTCTCGCTCAAGAGACTCGTCGATGCCTTATCTGGTGGCTCTATCTTCACTTGCACAGGTACTTCTGAATGACACTTAGCTTCGTGCGTTTGAAGAGCTTTCTTGTATTTGAACTCTTTGTCACATGATGGACAATTAAATAGACCAGTGGAAGTGCGAGATTGGCTTTGTACTGATTGGATAGACGCGTTGTCGTCTATGGTGCTTGCTCTGAAAAGATAAGAAGCATCAAACTAAAGATTGTTCATTTAAAAAAAAAAGTTTTATTGAAATAATAAGTTTAACACATTCTCTGCTGAATTCTTTATGCAAACGCTTCTTTATGCTACACCCTTACCGACCCTTTTTTTTACGATGTTTTCGAAACAATAGAGATGCACAACGAACACACATGTGCGCCGCGCCGCACTCGAAGAAAGTTATGAAAACGCACATGTGTGTCTGCCGCACTGAATGTGTTAATCTAGGAAAGGATAATACGTATGTACCTAGATTCGTTGTCAGCTCCACCACCATTGTCATCGATATTCGACATGTGCGCCGCCAGGTGCGTGATCAGCAACTCTTGTGAGGGAAGCTTCTTGAAGCACATCCTACACTCATGGTACTCCTGTGACTCAGGCTCCACCGAACTCTTCAGCGACATCCGAGGCTCAAAGTGCATGTTCTTAAGATGTAAGAAATAAGAGTTCTTTCTTAACACCACCTTCTTGCAAATGGGACACTCATACGACATAGAGTCGTCCCTTTTCGGACACTTGTTAAAATGCGCACTGTGAACATAGTAATCGTCGAACTGCTTCTTGCAGTACATGCATGGAACGGACACCTTTCCATTTTCCCGTTTAACAAGATCCTCTCTTTTCAAAACTGCAGCATGAACCACTTTCATATGCTTCGCCAAATTTTCAATAGTCTTAAACTTGGCCGAGCACATTTCGCAAACAATGTTCCGGTTCTTCATGCCGTCGATCGGTTCTAAGGAGATAAGCAACTCTTTCTGTGGAGTCTTGACGGAACTTGTAGTCTTCCCGCATATTTCGTGGTGACGTTTCAGCATGATATTTAACTTGAATGTCTTGCCACATTTGTCGCAGTTCAATTTGTCTTCAACGTCGATCGCGTCCTCTATCTGCTGCGGTATATCAACGACGGCGTTTTCGCCAAGACTTTCTTTTTTGTCGTGTATCCTCTTGTGGACAGCAAGGCTTCTTTGGGATAGGAAATGTTTGGGGCATTGATCACAATTGAAGCTATTTTTAAGTAAGGGCTCATCGGAGTCGGTATCGGGTAAGTACGAGGGGCTGTTGTCTTCGTAATCTGAATCTAATTGCGAGATGTGTCCTGACAGTCTTCTGGGTCGCTTGTGGCTGCGTCTGAGTTCCTCGACGCGTTTGGAGCCGCTCGGTCTGTAGTCGCTGGACGCGCCGCCAGTGGATGCATTGTCAACGCTGTCCGCGCTACGTTTCCGGGTTCTGGTGGCGGGGGCGGGGGTTACTTTTTCTTCGATGGAAGACGGGGGTTTGGTCAAGTTAGAGGTGTCCGTATGATTTGAAAAGGCGGAATCGCTGCTCTGTCTGTTGGGTGGCGGCGGACTGATGCTGAATCCTGAAAATTCGCTTACTGTAATTTTTTGGTCATAATATTATGCAGTTTGAGGTAAACATGAATTACGAAGTAACATGCGTCTTACCAGGTGGAGGAACATAGTTGCGTCGTAGCTCTTGGTCAGCTCGCTCACACTGCTGTTTGAATATGTGTGCGCTGCTGAGCTTCTGTATACACTCTGAGCACACCTTGTCAGGCAGCCCATCGCCTTCGTATATCTATAACAATGCACATCCTGTCATCAACAGACTTGTGCTGAGTGGCGAATGATAACAATCAATATCAATATCAAACTACCAAAATCATTCAGCAGTCTGCTGACCACAAATTTAGTTAGTGAAAAAGAGTTCACTAACTAAAATAAAAGATTTGTTAACAAAGTGCAAGAAAAGGATAGCGACATTATCAAGACGTTTTAAAGCTGCAGAAAAAGTTTCTGAGTCTTGAACTACAACCCAGGTACTCGTTTCTGAGATTGCCAGTCACACCGAGGTGTTGCTGACCTTTCTTGACGAGTTAGGATGGATCAAATGATAAATTCCCACCCGTGCGCAAAATACGCACTTAAAGCCAGTCCAATATACAAACAAATACTGAACTTTCACATTCTGACATGAGTTCTTATTTACTCGTTTCTCTAATATCTTTATGGTTTTCATCAGAGAGTTGAGAGAAAAGGTCGCAAGTCTAGTTTAATTGGCGCAAGTAGCTTGTTAGGTACAAAAAACCAAATACAAGGCCAAAAATAAATTGCCAATTACCAAAAAATGATTACCTTCACCTACAAGTATTGTCTATCACTTTTGTGCTTGACTGAAGGTATTCTTGGGTACTTGCTTTATAGGTTTTAAAGGCCTGCCATGCCTTAACATTAAAATAATGTAAGTTAAAAATCTTTTAAAAAAAACCTTTATCAGCATGAATTTATGAATTTTTAATGTAAAAGCAGATTATTCCTACCCAGTAAAAGAATGCATGGTGTCCTGCAGTGGGATATAAAAAGATGGTATTAGAATTATTATATCAATACAGATGGGATGCAATGCAACAAGTTGCACAGGAAAATACTACCAGATGTTATTAAGGTTTGATTGCATAGTGCCAGCCCATGAAATCAAAATTTTCTTATATTTTTTGGCAATTAGCAAATCAGTGTCAGGTTGTATCTTGATCAAAATATGATTCGCGACAGTAATTAATATATATTTACATAATTATAACCATAAGAATCATCAATACATCTGTTGACCTGCAAGTTGCAAAAAATGTAGGAAAATTTGGATTTCACAGCTTGTGCTACGCAATCACCTTAAATAAAATTAATATGGTTTTTAAAATAGTAGCAGGAAAGGAGAATAGAATAAGTTAGATTATTCCTAAACAAAATGAAACACATAATGGTGATTTTATTTTTAATGATAACCCATACATTCCTGTTTGAAATATAAAACTTTTTCAGGATCCTAGCAAGCAAGTAAAAGCCAATTGTAATTACACAATTACAAATAAGAAATATTTTGATTAAATCAGCAATATTTTCATTCATTTCCTACAGAGAGGAAAACATGAAGTATTTTGGTAATGGTGAGAAAATCAAACATGCTTAAAATTTTACCTACTTTCCTAACTTTGTAATTTTTTGTGAACTTCATAGACTTTTGTAGCAATAATAATATAGAAACATACTTAAAACATTCTGGTAATAAACATGAATAGCAATATTTTTACCTTATCTTTAAAAATGCTCTACAGGATTTAAGTTTCAGTAAACAAATGGTAACATAATACTTGGTCTTCAAAGTACTAGTTTGAAATAAGATACGTGATTTTGCCGAGTATTTCATTGAATCGAGCCGAATGAATAAATCAAGTTATTGGACTTACTTTCACCTGGGCGCATTCCATTGCCATCTCCGCGAGCTGCAAGGCATTGTCGACGGTGAAGATGGAGTAAAAGTCGCCAAGCTTGAGGCAGAGCCTGCATTTTCCAAGCTTGAGGGCCATATTGATTTGCTCTCAAGAAACTTCATGTCATTAGAACATCACATCTGTGGAATGAGCTGCGGAACAAAAGATTTATCTGTGAAAGTAAGATACAATCATCAAAGAGCAAGCCATAACTAAACAGAAACACTAAAAGACACCAAATAATTCGGTAAAAGTAACAAAATGTACCTTTTCCAAAACCGGCACACTCCACACGTAAAATAAAATTAAACACACATGCACACACACAAATACAGCACTACAGCACCTTCTTTTGCAAGTTGCAACACCGACCACTACTACCAACATCTAGGATTTAAGAATTTAACTGTCAAAAACACAATCGTTGACTTGAAAACTTCTTCAATCAATCTGCCTAGCCTTTTCCCAACTATGTTGGGATCGGCTTCCAGTCTAACCGGATGCAGCTGAATACCAGTATTTTACATGGAGCGACTGCCTATCTGACTTGAAAACTTCTTAGCTCTCTATTATTATGTAGTCTGTGCTTTCTAAAGAATGTGCCTCTAATATAGCTGGCCCGGTGGCCAAAAGAGGAACTAAGACACCATTTTAATGCCGGCTGTATACTCTCTCCTCGAGGCACCGCGAACATGACGAGTGCGAGAGTGTACAGACGCCAGCACATCAAGCTTAGATTTTCAACTTTATCGCTAAAGCATTAGGTTCAAGGTTGATTTGGAAAATTTGACAGTTTCGGGTAGCTTGACCTGCTGGCGTCTGTACATACTACACTCGCTTCTCTCTTTTTGTTTCGCCTCAACTCGTCTGCTCTTTGTTCCGAGTCGGTTTTTTGTGCGCGAGGCAAAAGGTCTTGCGAATGTACATACCTCGCGTCGTTCAGTTTAGCTCAAGTTTTCTAAACGCGCATTTTATCATAATGTGGAATAACGAAGCTGAGCTAAAATTTTTGTACGTATTTATTGTCACATAATTATAACAGCTGCGGGCTGCCGTAACTTGTAACGTCACTTGACTTCTTCGCGAGTGCTCATGGCGAAAGGACTCGCGGAAGAGTGTACAGGCGCCGTTAAATTTTAATGTCAATCTGTCTGTTTTTCACTGACATATATATCCAAAGAGTAATAAATAGCTGACGAGAGCTTTTGCTTGGTCGGGTTGCTGAAAACACGTGGCTGAGTGAATTATTTGTGAATTTACTTGTGATTTCTACTGTTTTGAGTGCTTAGATTTGTGTCAGTTTGTGGTTTGTTCCCTGCTGTGTGTGCTTCTGTACCTAAGTGTTTATTTGTTATCTGGTGGATATGGTGACAGGGAGATGGTGACAGGGTAATGAAATAGCTAGCCCGACTGCTAAGAAAAATACCTCACCATCAGATTCCTACCAGTCAGTATATTCAAAACCAGGTTTTGAATCTGACTCTAAAGTATTATATGGTCAGGTGCGGCGGGTGCGGGCGTGCAGGGCGTGCTCCGCACGCGGGTGCCTTTGACAAGGGGGCGGCAAAAACAGATATCGAAACGAAAATGAAAATTCTCGTAATTTGCATGTTTTTGATCGAACAAAATCAAAAGCCATTTATTCAAACTAGCCTGAGAATCAGCACTTTTCGAAAGTCAAAATTACATAAGACAGTCCCTCAAAACGCCCGCCATTCACCACTTCCTAGTGCTTTAGCTGGGAAGAAGAAGTGGCGCAACAAACTCCCCACCTCTCCAGCAGCGCAGCTGTCTGTTCAGTTATAAAAATTATTTTATACAACAGTGCGCAAAATAATTTAGGTTCATTACGCAATATAAAACATTAAATTTTTAAATTATTTGCCCTAAAAGGTTAAGTAACCTGTTTCCGGGCTGCTACAAGCCAAGAGGGACCAAATCCCCTCTGAAAGTGTGGTCATGATGCCTTGGGAAAGCATCATGTTTATACTCCCAACCCCCCTTTTAGTATGAAAATGTCTGATAACGAGAATGCGATGTCATGCGATCCGGCTAACCCCCGGCGCTCGCAGGTACCCGGGCTTGCGAGTGTGAGATATGTTACCGCAGACCGCACAGGGGTGATGGGCGACCAGGCCCTGTGTTGGTAAATGTGCCTGGCAGCAGCAGCAGCAGCAAAAAGCTGGTCCAATAAGCCTTCCATCCAGGCTTGTTTACGAGACCAAGATCCTCTTCCCTGAGGAGTAATCAACAAATCGGAGCTCGTTCAACCTCCGATAACAAACCCTTGACTTCCAATGATACAGAGATGGAGACCGCACCAATTTGTCCTCCAACATGGCAAAGAGTCCCTGTCACCACAAATCCAAAGAGACAAAAAGTCTCAAACAGTCTCTCTCCTGAAACAGTAAAAACCTCAAATAGATTCACTGGTCTAACAATTGATCTTACTGAAACCAAAGATAAACGACCCACTAAACCGCCACTAATAGTTTTATATGGTATAGAAGACGTCAATAAGCTCACTGAACTACTAGAAACTGTTGTTGACAAGAACCAGTTTACTTTCAAAATTGTCAACCGAAGCCAGTTAAGAATAAGTAGCTTAGACATTGAAAGCTATAAACAAATTATAAAAGTAGTTGCAGTAGATTGGTCACACCTTTAATCGGAAAGACCAGAGGTGCTTCAGAGTGGTAATAAGAAACCTGCATCCAACAAGACCAATGTCTGCCATTAAAAAAGACGTTGAAGCTACAGGGAACAAAATCACTGGAGAAATCATCAATGCAAAGTTTGGGCCGGGCAAAAAATCAACATCCACATTTTCTGTGAATCTTACACCTGGACCAAATAACAAGGCTTTGAAAGAACTGAAATACATATACCATCAGTCTGTTCAATCTGTTGTCATAGAGGACCTGAGGAAGCGAGAATCGATATTTCAAAGTTGCCAGCAATATGGGCACTCGAAAAATTATTGTATGCGCCCATATTGCTGCGTAAAATATATACAGGGAAATCCTCCTAAGATGTTCAAAGCCAACTTATCAAACGGCAAGAAACCAGCAAACGCAAATCCCTACAACTGAAAAAACAAAAGATAGACCAGTGCCAAACCTAGCTGTTAAGACAGTTGCAAATCCTGACACAACAAGAAAGTACTCGGATATCAAACGAAACAAAAACGGACCAGCTTATGAAATTACTAACTCACAACCTCTTTTGAACTTGGAACAGATATTAATTAAACAGACTGAGAAATTTGACCTAATCCTTCAACAGATGAGTACGCTTATGATGCTCATAACACAACTCGTAGACAAAATATCCAAATGACGGCATTTTGTATGGCAACATGGAACATAAATGGATTGACCCCAAACAAAAATGACACGGAAACGCTAATGATTCAACTTTGGACTTGCTATATTGATATCTGAAGCTCATTGCACCTCTGCCTCAAATCTTAAATTTAAGAACTACGAGTGTTATATCACCCTACACCCGGATGTGACGGGACATGCTGGTACAGCGATTATCGTCAGGAAATCACTGAACTACCACATAATGCCTGAATACAAAACCGACCACATCCAGGCTACAACAATAGCAGTCGAAGACAAAAACGGCTGTTTTAATATCTCTGCAGTATACTGTCCACCGAGACATAATATATCCAAAGAGATGTATACAGAATTCTTTGAGACACTTGGCAATCGGTTATTAGCAGGCGGAGACTGGAACTCCAAAAACACGCACTGGGGTTCTAGATAAACTAGCACCAGAGGACGACAGCTAAAGCTCAGCATAGAAGCTAATAAATTATGTACAGCTTCCACGTGTGAACCCACATACTGGCCGACGGATACTTCTAAAATACCAGATCTGCTCGACTTCTTTATTATGAAAGGTTTTTCCAGTCACTATGTGAAGTGTGAGTCCTGTTACGACAGCTCGTCGGACCACACACTAGTCCTGCTCACCCTAAGCACGGGGATTATTGAACACGAAAGCCCTGAAAGGCTGTATAACAAGAAAACAGACTGGAACTCATTCAAAGAATACATTGACGAGAACATCAAGCTGAAAGTTGCCCTTAAGACGCCTGATGAAATTGAAAACGCAACGAAATTCATTACAAACCTCATTCAGGAAGCCTGCCGGAGGAGCACACCTCTACTTTACCCTTACAAGCGGAACTACCCTCTTGAAATAATAAAAGTGGTCTTAGAAAGACGGAGGCTGCGCCGAGTCTGGCAACTAAGCAGACTTGCATCTGATAAAACTAATTTTAACAGGCAAGCGTCACGTCTAAAGGAAATTCTACAGACTTGGCACAATAAGACTCTTGCGACTCAAGTGGAATCGCTTACACCCTCTGCAGCCATTGATTACTCACTATGGAAATTTACAAAGTCGTATGACAGACCATAGCCGGCAAAACCTCCGCTGAGAAACAACAATGACTGGTCACGCACAGCGCAGGAAAAGGCAAACTTATTCGCAGAACATTTATCGAATGTGTTCAGGCCGAATCACGCTAGTGACACAGATTCTGAGATAGAGGTCGAATCTGTTCTAACCCAGCCTATACAAATGTCTCTCCCACCTGCACCGGTCACAGTAAGAGAAGTTTGGGGGACCATTGTTGGCCTGAAAGGCAAAAAGGCACCAGGATATGACCTCATTACAAAGGAAATTTTGAGAGAGCTTCCAAGAAAAGCGGTAGTTTTCCTAACTATGCTGTATAATGGAATACTAAGGGTTCAATACTTATTTATTTATTTATTTATTTATTTTAGTACATGGAGGACTTACAGCTAATAAAAACAAATACAAAAAGGATACCATAGACACCCGAAAGCCAATTACAAGTCCTCACGTATAGACTTATAATAATAATTAACAGTGTGAGCACAAAAAACACATCGCCTAAATTGAAGTAATACACTTAAAATACTTAATGCGCAATAATTTGACTAATATAATAGAGAAATTAATAAAATAACAAAATCAAACAATATTACCTACCGCTACTTGAAAAATTTGAGGCTTAAACACCTTCTGGCCGAATTCACACTAATTGAAAATGGATCAAAATCGTGTTCCTTGCAAATATCATTGAAACTTTTGCTTGCGCGCACAATGTAGCTGTTCTGTCTATAATTCGAAGATGTATGAGGTACACGTATGGGTGGATTAAAACGAAGTGCTTTCCTTGGCACATTAAAATAAAATTTTGACAATAACTCGGGGTTATCATTTTTGTTATTGAAGATTTTCAACAAAAATAAACAATCTGCAATATTACGTCGATCTATCAGTGGTAGCAAATGATACTTCTTACAAAGTCCAAGATAATCGGTTGAATGATATGGAATCATTTGGTGAAAGCAAAGATATTTTATGAAGCGTTTTTGGATGTTTTCTATGCGGTCAATGTATTTATGATAACGAGGATTCCATATCTGAGACGCATACTCTAGCTGACTTCTTACAAAAGTGCAATACAATATTTTTAGTGTTTTAGCATCAGTAAAACACTTAGAGAGACGTATTATAAACCCAAGCAGTTTAGAAGCTTTCTTAACAATTGCGTCAATGTGTGTGTCAAAAAGTAACTTACTGTCTTGATGGACGCCCAAATCACGAATAGTATCGCACCTTGGCAAGATCTGGCCCGCCAAAGTATAAGTAGTGGCTAGGACTGCACGCTTTCTAGTGTAAGTGATCACCGAACACTTGGATGGGTTGAGATCAAGTTTATTAGCCCGACAATACTCTTCAAGCCGATACAAGTCAGCCTGAAGTGCTACTCTATCTTCGAGCGTTGAAATAGTGGCAAAGATTTTCATGTCATCGGCAAAACATAATAGTTTGGATGAATGGAGGCACTGGTCGATGTCGTTCACATAGACTACAAATAAAAAAGGACCAAGCAATGAACCCTGAGGTACTCCGCTGGGCACGTTTACCCAACTGGACATATAATTATTAAGTACTACTGCTTGTGACCTGTTATCAATGTAAGAAGAAAACCACCTCAAGCGGTCCCCACGGATGCCCATATCGTTTAGTTTCTTTATCAAGGTATCATGGTCGATTCGATCAAATGCCTTGCTATAATCTGTATAAACCACATCGACCTGTTTACCATTATCCATAGCATCCGTAATGTAATCATTAAATAAAATCAGGTTAGAAGTGGTAGACCGTCCTTTCAAAAATCCATGCTGAAAGGAGCTGAAAGAGTTAGCAAGGGCGGAATATAACTGATTAAAAACAATCCTCTCAAATATTTTAGCTATTACGCACAGCTTGGATATAGGCCTATAATTAGTAATCTCGGTTTTAGACCCCTTCTTATGTACGGGTGTAATAAATGCAGTTTTCCATACTTTAGGGACTACACCTTGACTCAAAGACTTGGAAAACAAAATCGAGATAGGTAAGGCAATGGAAGGCGCACATTTAATTAGAAACTTAGATGATATGTTATCAGGGCCAGAACCTTTAGTTGGATCCAAGTGACGAAGTAAGCCGGTCACAACATCAATATTCACTTCTATGTGACAAATGTCAGATGAAGTTCTGATAGTATCAGAAAGGACAACAGGAGGTGGACTGGGTGTATAAGATGAAGTAGGGTTGAGGAAAGTCGACATGAAATAAGATGAAAAAGCCTCACAAATAGAATCTCCAGTGAGTAATGTTTCATTATTATAATTTAATGTATTGGGTATAGTATTAGCGTTGTAGCGATTTTTAACAAACGTCCAAAAGTGTTTAGGGTTAGCTTTAATGGATTTTTCAGTTTGATTAAGATAACATTTATTATAACAAGAAGCTTCCATAGTCTTGACTCTGTCACGTAGATATTTAAAAGTTAACTCGTCAGATTTATTTCCGTAAATCTTGAATTTTTTTTAGATATTTATATTTTTCTTTAATTGTTTTAACGAGTGCTGAGCTGAACCAGACTGGGTATTTGTTATTACATACTAGTTTTTGTGGTATATACTTGTTTTGAAGCTGTTTTATAGTGTCTATAAAGTACTCAACCGACTCATCCAGTGATCGGATTGAAAACTCATGTTCCCAATTAGTGCAAGAAATCTCGTTATTTATGGAATCAACATCGCCTTTGCCATAGATATATCGCAGCCGTGGCGCCTGGTCAAGGAGAGGTATTTCAAAGATGTCAATATTAATTAACAACGCTGGATGATAGGGATCAATAGGCACTAGAGGTTCAACACACTCACTAACACAGGCTAACTTATTTGAGAGGACTAAGTCCAACAGCTTCCCGTACCCATTAGCTACCCCATTATACTGTCCAAAGTCCAGCGTGCATAACTCGTCCGCGAACAAACATTCGTCACTGGTGGCGGGGTTCACTGGGACAAACGAAAGGTTACTAGATTGAGCCCACGTGATTCCACTCATATTAAAATCACCTAAAACTAAAAATACATCTGAAGTTCTATTCAGAGCTGTATGGTTCAATTTGGACAGGAAGTTATTAAGTTGTTCCGAAAACGAAAACCCTTTGTTTTGTTTACACAAGTAAACAGTGCAAATAAATAAGTTCACGTATTCACGTGACTTCGAATTTTTAAGCCGTAAGCTGATCCAAAGATCCTCCGCCGAGGAGTGTAGGAGCGGTTGCGGAGTGACAGGTAACTCCTTACGAGTCGCTATAAGCACACCACCACCTCTCGTTTGACCTGTCATAGCATAATCCCGGTCACGGTGCCACACTAAGTAACGATCATCCAATAACTCTGAACTTAATAATCCATCCACTAACCACGTCTCCGTTAAAACAATAACATCGTAGGAATTCTGTAAAACCTGACGGTAGAACGAGTCGGTCTTAGTACGCAAACCCCGTACGTTCTGATAGAAGACAGTAAGACACTGTTGACTGTTGTTAGCCATCGCACATATATCCAACAATAATGGAATAAGCATCAACAACAATATAGATTACTAAAATTCGCCGATTAATTTCAAGACAGTTATTATTAGTTACGCATAAAAGTGGTATGAGTTTATAATGTGGGTAAAAATAAGTAAAGTTAGCAAGAATGTATAAATCATACGATGTTAGGACGGACATAACTGTGCGAGCAAGCAAACAGTAATATATCACACGCATATGCGTGAGCGAGACAAATGTGTAGATAAGTATTGGAACTCTAATTCGAACAGCGCGATAAGGAAACTTTCCGGAACTATGGAAAGTGTCACAAATTCTTACGATATACAAGGCAGGGAAACCAACAAATCAAATCACCTCGTATAGGCCTGTAGTGGAAGGGAACCACACATGCACACACATGCGCTTAAACCACTGAATGAACATTTAATTTCATAGAACCTAAATCACGTCCCAACAAAAGTTCTATAGGCCTATCAGCCTTTTGCCTATCTTGTCTAAAGTCTGTGAAAAATTGATCCTTTGTCGAATTATGCCTCTATTAGAAAACAATTATACCATCCCAAACTATCAATTTGGCTTTAGGCAGCAACATTCCACTATTGAACAAGTACATAGAGTAGTTGAGAAAATAAGAAAATCCCTAGAGGAAAAGAGTACTGTTCATCTGCATTCTTGGACAACTAGCAGGCATTCGACAGGGTTTGGCACGAGGGACTTCTCTTTAAGATAAGAACAAGTCTTCCGCACAGCTTCTTCTGAAATCTTATCTCACAGGCAGAGTCTTCCAAGTAAAGGAATCTAACTCAACCTCCAAATTCTACAACATACGAGCATGTGTGCCTCAAGGCTCGGTGTTGGGACCGATTTTGTATAGCTTATACACCTCGGACCTACCACAAGTGGACGGAGTCATGACTGCTACTTATGCCGACGACACAGCTATAATGGCGAGTCTGAACTGGCCACAGAGCAACTCCAACAAGGCCTAGACGAAATTACAAAGTGGCTACAAAAATGGAGGATCAAAGCTAGCACAACAAAGTCAGTGCAGGTCACTTTCACACTTCGGAGCGAAAAC
Organism: Dicycla oo; assembly: GCA_948252095.1. Classification (NCBI taxonomy): domain Eukaryota; kingdom Metazoa; phylum Arthropoda; class Insecta; order Lepidoptera; family Noctuidae; genus Dicycla; species Dicycla oo. Next base: position 6,830,593 of record OX411710.1, on the reverse strand, counting down.
TGCCCTCCTGTATGCCTGGAAAACTCTACATTGCCACACAAAGATAGTGTGAGGTATCTGGGCATGCACTTGGATCGCCGTCTGACGTGGAACCAGCATATCAAAAGCAAGATAGAAGAACTCAATATACGGCACAGAAACCTCTATTGGATGCTGGGTCGAAATAGCAAGTTATCGATAGATAACAAACTACTAATATACAAGTCCATATTAAAACCAACCTGGACATACGGCATCCAGCTTTGGCGCAGTGCAAGTAATACAAACATCGCAATATTACAAAGATTGCAGAACGCAATACTAAGAACAATAGCTCATGTCCCGTGGTTTATTACTAACTCCGAAATCCACGCACACCTAAATATGACCACTATAAAAGAGGAAATCCAGGCCTTTTTATTATTGTTTTGACCGCTGCATATATCCAAGTATGTTTATATAATTTTAGGTTAGGTTACATATGTAACACTTAAATTCGTTCTAGAAGGTAGTGTACTGATTGTGCGATCCAGAGACCGTCGGATTGCCGCAGATCAACAACAGAGGCTGCAGACATTGTCTATTCATCGGACGTGACGGATCCGTTTGCCGATTCGCGCTTTCAGTCTGGCCCGGTGGCCAAAAGAGGGATTATAAATGTAGTCTCATTCATAGGTACTTCATACATACATGTACAGACGCCAGCAGGTCGGATTATGCCGATCTGTCACCCTGCTTTGTCCCCTTAGAGGAACAAATAGAAAAAAAGTTTGATCTGTCCCACTGTTAGATAAAAATAATTTATTTACATGCGTTTACACACAAATTAAAGCATGCAAGCTCTTATAAAGAATTATGATGTCCGTACATGTTTTACCTGTCGTGGCATACAATTTTTTTTTTTGCTTTTTGCATAGCAAGTAATCATAGTTTTTTAATTCAAATTATTATTTTTGCATGCATATTTTTTCAAACTACATTATTAAAGTTTATGGAAATAAATAAACATGTCAAAAGGTATCCGCCAAGAAGTCATTTATATTATAGTAACACTTGTCTGCTAATAAATTTCGGATCTTATTTTTCAATAGATTTGTGTGCCTTACGTGACTGTGGTATTTTATTGTATAATCTAGCCACCCAGAAAAAGCTTTTCCCCATAGCAGCAGTTTTTGCCGAGTGCTAGCAGAGCTGGCTATTGCCACGTCAGGGGGCCGATTCTACTAACAAAATTGTTGAAAAATTGCAATTGAATGGCAGCTGAACCACGGCTTTTGAGCGTTTTCGCATTCCACTAATGTAACAACGATCCAACTGCGGTTACGTTTCAGTTCAGTCACCGATCGATCGAAACAATCTCAAAAGCTATTCTGCTAACAAAACATGAGCGTGACGTTTAGTCGCATCATTATCTTTTTGACATAACTGAAACGTTTCGTTTCACAGATTCCGCAAGCTGGGGCCGAAAACGAAACGTTCTGAGTTTTTATTATTTATAAAGTTGAAATGTTACAAAAAAATATACAGGCTAAAAGTATAAGTATGGTCTAGATATGTTTTTGTATTAAACATACTTTTAGTAGCACTTCGCATTTAGTAATATTATTAGATTAAACTTTTTTTTTCTGTGGTATTATTAAAACATACTATTTGGAATGTTGGTCACACAGGTTACCCGCTGTTACGTTCCCGTTACGATTCGGTTTAAGTTTAGTTTCCATTTTGGCTATAGAATAGTAGAATTACTTTTTTGGTAACTATCAAACGGCGATCTAAACTGAACTGTTGTTGAAACACAATTGAACGTGTAACGTTGCAAATTAGTAGAATCGGCCAGCTGTTACGCGGAAAGGTGTCAGATAAACGTGGAAATAGTAGGGGGTTACGTTTTACGAACGACACAGTTTCAAAAATATACATAGACGGTAGAGTTAATAATTTGTATTTTTTAAATAATGGTCTGCAGCTTTCTGTCGAATCTAAATTAAACATAGTCCGAATACATCTCCTTTGTCCTTTAAACGCGATTTCCTTGTCCGTAGAGTTACCCCAAAATAATATGCCATATCGCAACAGCGATGCTACAAATCCATGATATGCCGTTACCAAGGCATATGTGTTAAATTCAGGGGCCAGTTTGTATGTACATACAAGACATGAGTGGGCGAGCTCACCTTTTTACTTAGGCATTCAATGTGTGCTTTCCAATTCAATTTGGCATCCATCATCACACCAAGAAATGTGTCTTCAACTATATTTAATACTGTGCCATTGTACAAAGCTTTAATGGCATTATCAGTCTGTACCCGTTGACTAAAATGCATTATCGTTTTTACTGATGTCAAAGCTTTATTAATGTCATATTCATAATAGTCATTGTGCTGTCGTCTGCAAAGAGGGTCATGGATTTCGGCATGTCATTAATATATATAATAAATAGAAGAGATCCAAGTACGCTGCCTTGTGGGATACCGTATATAGGCGTTCTTTCGCCAGATACGTAAGTTTACTCTCTCTTTGTGTTAATATCTATTTTAGCTATTTCCGTGTAGGTACTGTTTTCTGTTAGTTAGGTACGACTGTATAAGATTAAGTATATTTCCCTTTATGCCGTATGCCTCTAGTTTCTGAAGGAGAACGTTATTTATAATGCACATAGTCAAAAGCTTGCGTAAATAGCGCAAATCGGGATTCTCCTGTACATATTTAACATTACCTTATGCAAGAAGTCATAGATTGCCATATTAGTTGTCCTATTTTTTCTAAATCCTTTTTTCCACGTCGACTAAAATGTGTTTTTTTCAAAATATGAGTACAGTAACTGTACTCATATTTTGAAAAAAACACAATTTTTGAAAAATAATATTTATAAAGAACTGTTCTTTATAAATATATTTTTCAAAAATTTTAGAGATGGTCGGAATGAGGGCAATTGGTCTAGTTAGTCATGTCTTCTTTATTGTTTTTTTTAAAATACCGGTTTTACTATAGACACGCAGGCATATAGGCAGGCAGGATTTGACAGGCCAGCTGGCGTGGTTGGTTAAGATACCGCCTATCACGCCGCAGGTCGTGGGTTCGATTCCCATCCAGGACAAACATTTGTGTGCATGAACATGTCTGTTTGTCCTGAGTCTGGGTGTAATTATATATGTAAGTATGTATTTACAAAAAAAAAAGTAGTGTATGTAGTATATCAGATATCTGGTTTCCATAGTACAAGCTCTGCTTAGTTTGGGATCAGATGACCGTGTGTGGAATGTCCCAGGATATTATTATGTGAAACGCGTGAGGGAGAGGCAATCTTTGCACCCTCACGCCTCTAACCGCCGCCGCGCCGCAGGAGGCGCTCTGGGCGTCGGGGATTGATAGTTGATTCCCGGCCACTGTAGGCGCGGGCTTGCGGATGGTGAGCGATGGGTAGCTCACCGTCCGGTAAGGACCAGGCCCGGGTCGATGGCGCGTTGTTCCACGCGCGCCTCAAAGAGATGTCAGCACTAGCTGAAGGAGTCCGCTAGGGCCGATGCCTGCCAGGGTTGCGGGTTGTTTGAAAGAGATACCGTGGCCCTGGCACAGGCAACTGAAGGAGCATGGGTTGGTTTTAGTCAGTAAAAGTCTGACACGCCCTCCCGCTCCGCCCAGAGTGGGAAAGTTATTTCATGATTTCCAATTTGATGAAAAGGTCAAGCTACCCGAAACTGTCAAATTTTCAATCAACCTAGTTATGGAACTTCAACCCTTACAGATTCTGCGTGTGTAAGCACTTTTGTCCAGCACGATCTGTGTGGTCGCTGAGCTTGCATATTTTCAAGATGATGATTGTTTAGTCTAAGTTAGAGTTAGCTAGTTAGTTCGTGCCTTACATCCCATTCTGTACCACGTCTCTCTCAATATAGAGTTTTAATTAATTAATTAAATATTTTTATTTTTTAAAAGTCCTATAAGGCGCTCCCAATCCTGACTGGCGCAGCCGGTAGGATCACTGAGGAAGCTGTCGCGTGTTCGAGATAAGACTTTTCCCGATTTTCACAACGGTACGCGTGGTGTACGGCAAAGTGATCCAACGAACCAAATAAATATCGTCGGTGACGAGGAGTGCTGAGGCTGCAGTTAGACGACGCGAAATAATTCTTGCGGCCGCCGCGCGGCGACCGCGTGGTGGCCGCGTACTAGCTGTTCAGTTATAGCAAATTTATGTTTTATTAACTAGGACACAACATTGAAATTCTTTGTAATTAACTAACCGCGCGGTGGCCGCGCGGCGACCGCGCGGCGACCGCGCGGCGGCCAGCACACACGGCGCAGGCGATGGTGGGCAGTGGTGGCGTGAAGGGGGATTCTTTGATAAATCGACTTTACGTAGTTGCTAGAAAGCTTGTTTTACTAAAACAGCAGATCCGCTGCGCGGCCACCAGGCGACGACAGCGCAGCCGCCGCACGGCGGCTGTGCGGTGACTGCGCGAAATAAATCATGTCATCAAAACGCGCCCTGAGAGCTGATGATGGGCGCGGCAGGCTGGTGAGTACGACTTTTCACCTCCTTATCCTACAGCAGTTTTCCATTTTGACTATTAATGGTTTTCTTAAATAATTAAGTAGTATAAGTGTAACTTAAGAATACTTAACGTAGTAGGTAACTGTTTCGCATTACAACTCATGTTAAACACTAAATAGGTATAACTATTTAATAAATATAGAGTTCAAAAACATTATACTAGTAGTAATTATTGTAATAAGTAATATTGATAGAGTCCATAGAGTTAATTATTACTTCCGAAATTTAAACAAGTACCAAAATGACAGAAATAAAACTGATCCCAAATGAATTGTACAAAATTCTACCCAGTTTTGATGGGAATAAACGTCATTTGAATTTATTCTTGCGCAAATGTGAGTATATTATTGATAAGTTTAAATCATCAGAATTACAACAGGAATATTTAATGCATGTTGTGACGCGGCCTCGCTTATCAGCGAGCGCGGAGACATTCAATCGTGGGCGGAATTCAAGGAATTGCTAGAGCTATACTTTGGCGATCCGCGAAGCGAAGAGTGTTTGGCTATTGAATTAGAATCTTTAAAGATTAAAAATAATGAGAGTCACAGCGATTTCTGTGCACGAATTCAAACATTAAAATCAGTTTTGCTGTCAAAGGTTAACCAAATTAATGACGTAAATTTGCGAGTAAGTAAGACTACTATTTATAATAACTCAGCACTGCATATATTTTTATATAACTTACCAGAAAACATGGTACGCATTATGCGTCTGGAAAAATCCACGCACATTGGAAGAGGCCTTATCTGTAGTTTTAGAAGAAGTTAATTTCTATGATCAGTATCAGATGCGCAGCAAAATGTTAAATTCAAACCATAATACTAAACCGCAGACCAGCGGCATAGTTGCACCACAACCGACATTTAAATGTGGTTTACCCCGTCAGCCACCAGGTTTCAGACCTAACCAAAATCAATAATTTAAAAATAATGTTGGTGCAACACCGAGATTTAATTTCGGAATTCCACCTAATAGGCCAATTATGCCAGGGCACAATCAAGGTCAATTTGGTATAAGTAAACAAAATTTGGTGTCGCCGCAGTTTGGTTACCGAACTAATTTTGGTTATAGAGACCCTTTGGTTATCAACAAATGATGCCAATGCTTCCGCGTCAGTTTGGTAGTAATAATCGTTCTCCGATTCCACAGCAAAACACACAAAACAAACCTCAACCCGATATCACCGATGCTACTATGAGGACTGCTCCGCAACGAGCACCTCAGCAGGGATTCCCTTTATATGAATTAGGACTCAACCCTTCTTATGATGGCTACTTTGTTTACCCTGCGGAGTACGAATATTGTTATGACTTATCGGAATATTTCCCTAGTGAAGGAAATGATTTTCCAATAGACTCTGTACCCGAAAACCCTATACAAGACTTGGAAAAAAATGAACAGATTAAAAACAAAGATAATAGTACTGAACCAGAACAAGTAAAAAAATTTTATACGCGAGCGTCAATAGATCTGAAAGAATAATATTAAATTATAATACAGTAAAATTAAAATTACCCCATATTTACATACCGGAAATAGACGGAAAATTCATGATCGACACTGGTAGTACTCGTTCATTTATACATCCTAGAATAGCGACTGCCTATTTTCCTATCTACATATCATACGAACCATTTGAAGTAGTAAGTACACACTCCTCAAGTAAACATAACCAGGTATTGCAAATTCCCTTGTTTCCTGTATTTAAAAGTAAAGATCATCATAAGTTCTATGTATACAACGTTGACTCATTATACGATGGGCTAATAAGAAATGATCTTCTAAAACGGTTAGAAGCCGTTATAGACTTAAAGAAACATATTTTACTAACAACGAACGACAGCTGAAATACCTATATGTATAGATACGGATATTAATGTTATACATGTAGTACTTCCACCAAGATCAGAAATTAGAGCAAAACTATTTATTAAATGGTTTAGGAATATTAGAGTACACGGAATTCGATAAGGGAGTACGTATGTCTACTGCTCTTGTGAAATGTGTAAACGGTTTTGCAACTACCATTATACAAAATACTCTTGATAAACAGATAGAATTATGTGTCATCAAGCTGTTCGTAGTATCTGAATATAAGGAAAATGTATGCCATGTAAATTCCATAAATGATCAAAATACAGAGACTGATCAATTATTACTTGATAATCTAACTAAACTACGACTAGACCATATGAATGATGAAGAACAAGCATCTATACGACAATTATGTGAAGAATATAAGGATATATTCTATTATGAGCAAATACCTTTAAGCTTCACTAACCAGGTAAAGCATTGCATTAGAACAAAAAATGAAGACCCGATTTACGCTAAACCATATAGACAAGCCCCTGCTCAAGCAGAAGAAATTAATAAACAAGTAAAAACTTTTGAAAGATAACGTGATCCAAGAATCCTTTTCCCCTTGGAATTCACCAGTCCATCTCGTTCCCAAAAAGCCAGATGCCTCTGGTGAAGTCAAATACAGAATGGTTATTGACTATAGAAAACTTAACGACATTACAGTTGACGACAAGTACCCCCTTCCTAACATTACTGACCTTTTTGAGAAATTGGGTAAAAGTGTCTACTTTACAACACTCGATTTAGCTAGTGGCTATGACCAAATTGAATTAAATAAAGACAATATACTAAAAACTGCATTCAGCACACAACACGGACATTATGAATTCTTAAGAATGCCTTTCGGACTTAAAACAGCCCCAGCAACCTTTCGAAGAGCCATGGACAACATTATGAGAGTTCTCCAAGGAATACATTGCCTCATATACTTAGATGATGTCATTATCTGTTCTTCTAGCCTTCAGGGTCATCTACAGAAACTTAGAGCCGTCTTTGACAGACTACGACAGAGTAACTTAAAAGTACAACTAGACAAATCTGAATTTTTTCGAAAAGAAGTTTCATACCTAGGCCATACGATAACAAAAGACGGACTTAAACCGAACACTGTCAAAATTAAAGCTGTGATGAATTATCCTCTCCCTAGAACGACAACAGAAATAAAAAGTTACCTACCTTGGGCTGGTCGGATACTATAGAAAATTCATAAAAAAAATTAGCTAAAATCACCCAGCCCTTAACGTCTTGCCTAAAGAAACGAAACATAAAATCTTTTAAGCAAAAAATAAAACCGACTTCCAAAACAAAACACTACAAAGTGAAAAATAACTTTAATTTCGGTAGTCGGTGTCTTTGGTTTTGTATTTTCGTTTTTTGCCACCGACTTCCGAAATTAAAGTTATTTTTCACTTTGTAGTGTTTTGTTTTGGAAGTCGGTTTTATTTTTTGCTAAAAAGTTTTTATTATTCACTTTTTAGTTGTGGAACCTACCCCACACAAATTCGAATACATAATTGAGCACAATCATTGTAGATATAGCCATGTAATAACAGTGATAGGACCAATAGTGATAAAACCAATTTCCAACAACTTTATTGTGTGTACTTATGTTTTTTGTTTTGTGTGGTTTGTTATGTTTTATTATTTTGTGTTTCGCTTTTCTTGTGTAGTTTGTGTGCGTCATTTTCACGTGAATAAACTGTTTTTCTTTCTTTATTTTCTTTCTATCATCACATCATCCACATAAAATAAGTGGGAAATATACGCATTATTGAAGCTAACTCAAAAACTCCCCAAGCAAAGTTAATAAAATTTAAATGAGACCACCGCGGATGTATACCCTTTCAAACAAAAAAATAATTTTCCAAATCGGTCCATCCGTCTTTGAGTAATCGCGTAACAAACATACAAAAAAAAATACAGACGAATTGAGAACCTCCTCCTTTTGGAAGTCGGTTAAAAATTATAATAGACCGAAGCTACATAGACGCCTTCGAAAAATGCAAAGAAGTACTGGCTAATGCCCCTCTATTACAATACCCTGACTCGACTAAACCCTATATTTTAACAACTGACGCCTCTAATGTGGCACTAGGTGCTGTCTTATCCCAAGGACCTATCGGAGCAGACAAACCAGTCGCTTATGCTAGTCGGACCCTTAGCGACACTGAAACGCGTTATAGTACAATTAAACGAGAGCTCTTAGCTATAATTTGGGCCGTGAAACATTTTAGACCCTATTTGTATGGACAAAAATTTCAAATTTTTACAGATCACAGACCTCTTGCTTGGCTTTATTCCCTAAAAGAACCGAATAGTAAATTGACTCGTTGGCGCCTCCGTCTTCAAGAATATGACTTCACAATTATTTATAAAAATGGCAAACAAAATAGTAATGCAGATGCATTGTCACGCATAAAACTTAATGCGATAGATTCTGAGAATGCCACATCTATAAATGTTAACGTAGATGAATCTGAAATACAAAAGTAATAAAACAACTAAAAGAACTTGAAAAATTTACAACTAAAGCCGAAATAGAAGATAAAACAGAAATAGTAACCATTTCAGATTCTGACTCTGATGTGACTACACCTGCGGACCTATTTCAAGACAACTTCCCTATTCGTTCAGTAACGAGTAGCAGTAAAACGGATACAGTAGCTTCCAACATAGAACCAAACTCATTAGGGATCCCAATTTTAAGAGAGGCAATCGACACTAATCCAAACCAAATATTAGTGTTTACCTGGTTTCAAAATAAAATAGTTCAAAATTTATCTAGAAAGAATCAAAAAGTTTTAGAAGTATTTCTTCTCTTAGATAATGAAGAATTAATTAAGCAATTTTTAAAAGAATATGTTGTATCCAAGCATAAATATTTTATTTACTGTGAAAACGAAATACAAAGACGTTTATTTACTAAAGTTATTATAGAAATTTTTAAGAAAGATTCAGTAGAGTTCTTTGAGTGTACAGATAGAGTAATATATATAGAAGACGAAAAAGAACAAAAGTCTGTTATACTAAAGCATCACGAAGGAAAAACATGCCATAGAGGAATTAAAGAAACTATGGTTAGAATTCGCAGAAACTATTATTGGGAAAACATGCAAGATACGGTAGCAGCAGTTATAAATATGTGTGAGCCCTGTAAACTAATGAAATATAATAGAAAACCCATAAAACCAATGTTAGAACTAACGCAAATACAGGATGCCCCTTTCCAAGAAATATTCATTGATTTATTTAATATAGAAAGTAAATATTACCTAACGCTGGTAGACGCATTCAGCAAATTAGGACAGGCTATTGAAATTGCAAGTAGGCAAATTACAGAAGTAGCGCGAGCTCTATTAAAGTATTTTTCAATATATACGGTGTACCCAGGAAAACATCCTGTAACCCTGGCACTGAATTTAACAATGAACTTATGCGCGAACTTTTGTCTATGTATAAAATAGAAATTCACATAACAACGCCAAACAATCCTAACTCTACTGGCATCGTAGAGCGATTTCACTCCACCATAATAGAGATATATAGGCTTGCAAAATATGACCGTAAATGTACGGACGCCGCTTCTGTCATGACCTATTCCATAATGGCATACAATCATACAATACACTCTACTACTGGATTAACACCTTTTGAAGTGGCATTTGGACACACTGACTCTAATAAAATATTCGATGTAGACTTAGAAAAGGCGTATACACAACAGTTAGTTAAAGATCATGCAAAACGAACAAAATCTCTGAATAAATACATAGCCGAAAAGATTCTTAACACTAAACAAAAAACCAGGGAAAAGAAAGGTGGTGAAATAGAGTTAAGCTTACAAGAAGAAGATAATATATTTGTAAAGGACATTAACATATGAAAAAGTAAAGATAAACCTAGATATCATAGAGCCAAAGTAATAGGAAAAACCAATAGGAACGTAGTACCAGTACAGATAGGTAATAGACGAACTAAAGTGCCTCTAAAAAACGTTAAACGTCCTCCACAGGTTGTGGCTGATCGTCGTGATCTTGATACTGACAGTCAAGATCCAAGGCCTTCGACTTCAAGAGATAAAAATAACCCAGGCATATTACCTGTTAAACAAGGACAGGCTGTAATAGAGAAAGATAAGTGGACCATAGTTAAGATATTAGATTTTAAGGCAATAGATTATGATTTAGCGTTAAATATGAATAAATATAAAGAATTTAGTAATACAATAGACATTCATAAGCCCCACGAAAATGAGTTCCAGAATATGAAACTACAGGTGTTAACGCACACGTTAACACCTCCAAGACACACATGCGTCATCAAGCAGAGGGGAGCGGGCGGCGTGGTAGCAGCAGCGGCTCGACGACAGCTCGCGCGCCCTCGACAGGACACTCCTTTTAACACCGCGACCACGATCGCATCGATTTCAATAATTAAATTTTGACCTGTAAAACACCTAATATTATAACCTAGAAATACAGTCCGCTTTTTATTCCACCTGGGCCTAAATAACAGGTAGAATACTTACGCAATTCGACAATCAGAAAATTCAGACATGTAACGCCTCGTCATGTGTTCAGCCAACGCCAAGCCAACGCCAAGCCAATGCCAAGCCAAAGCCAAGCCAACGCCAAGCCAAAGCCAAGCCAACGCCAAGCCAACGCCAAGACAATGCCACTTTACGACAATTTGGAGCAGAAATTGTCAGCCAAGTCAGCGAGTGAACGTTAGTGACGTCACATCCGGCCGTCGAAGTGTATAAGTAGTCGGACCGCTCATTTGGCGGGAACATTTTGCTGCCGTCCATGAGATAAGTCGAAACTCTGTTCAACTGTATAAGAATATCAATAAATAATTGTGATTATTCGTCAAGTGTGAAGTCTATTACTGCTTTCCCGTTTCAGACAGCTTATTCCGTCAAAACGTTTCAAACGCGGTCTCATTGATCCTCTTGGCTCAATGATCAAAATACTTACCGGTAACCTAGCCCATGAGGATGCGATTAAGTATGATAATGAAATAACCCAGCTAAAAATTGGTCAAACACAGGTAGATAAGAAAATAACCATAATTTAAAAAATGCTCGACTCTATTACCAATAAATCTACATCCATACAAGGAAATATTCAAATCTTGGATGAACGCATGAAACGCATAGAAAGAATAGTAAGAAATATGGGTACTAAAGAAAATAACTCTATGTGTACTCTATATATTATATGTTTTAAGTATGTTTGACATGTTTATAAGTAATTTTAAGTCAATTTATACTGTTCTAAATGAGATTGAAACTGCATTATCATTTACAAAAGTGTCTGTTGTACATCAAACCATTGTTGAACCATTTGAACTCTTAGCATTGTTAAGCAATATTTCTAAAACTGAAACCCAAATTTATCCTGTTACAGAAAATACGTTATTGATGCTTGAAAGAACAATGTCTGTTAAAGCTTATGTAAAAGAAAACCAAATAACATTTATTCTGGAAATCCCATTAATAGATAAAAATATGTATAATTATTTCAAAATTTATTCACTGCCAATTTTCAATGAAAACAAAACTATCACCATTATCCCTAAATATCCATACCTTATGGTGAAAGGTCTTACATACTTACCGCTAGCCAACCCATGTGAAGAGATGGCAGCCAACCAGTTCCTGGGCAAGGAAAACGATGTTATATTGTATCCTAAAAGTACGTGCATAGAACAATTAATGAATTTTGCTTCAAACCTCAGTTTGTGTAAACCCCTTGCAGTTAACCTGGAAAGTCTAAAAATACAGCCTATTGACATCGCCAACTGGATAATTTACACAAGAAACGAAATAATGCTTACCGAAACATGTGCCGATGATCTTATCAGGAAACCGATCAAGGGCACATATTTATTGGAAATTGAAGAAAGCTGCAGTGTCTATCTGAAAGGCATTAAATTACACAAAAGGCAACATTATTCAGGGAAAATACAATATCGGGTAACTCCAGTCGCGGTTTTACCTAAATTAAAGGAAACATCTATTAATTGGAACAAAACAGTGAATCTAAACAACTTGAACTTTGACGATTTAAAACATCTATCTTACACATTAAAAAGCGAAATAGTAGAAAGTGATAGTGCAGTGAAAACAAATAGTGTTAGTTTAGCAACTGTATTACTTTATGTAATTTTAGCTATAGTATTGCTTAGTATAGTACTTTGGAGAAAATTGTCTTGTATGCGGAATCATCGGATTCCAAATATTACCGATAATTTCGCGCTTGGTGAGGGAGGAGTTATGGAACCTCAACCCTTACAGAATCTGCGTGTGTAAGCACTTTTGCCACACATCTGTGTGGTCGCTGAGCTTGCATATTTTCAAGATGATGAATGTTTAGTCTAAGTTAGAGTTAGCTAGCTAGATCGTGACTTACATCCCATTCTGTAACACGTCTCTCTCAATATAGAGTTTTAATTAATTAATTAAATATTTTTATTTTTTAAAAGTCCTATAAGGCGCTCCCAATCCTGACTACCTTGCACCTAATGCTTTAGCGATAAAGTTGAAAATCTACCTTGAACCTAATACTTTAGCGATAAAGTTGAAAATCTTATTGTAGTAGCTTGATGTGCTGGCGTCTGTACTATAAATTTCCTCATTGTAATTTGCTCATTATTCACTATCATCACCTTTATAAATATACTGATCCTATTATATCCAAATGGTGGTTTCCCTACCTTTGTTTCTATGTAACTAAACTAAACGTGACATTTGCTAAAATCACAAACCATGCGGCGCCAAAACGAAAAAAAAAAAAACAAATATCAACATCAACAAAGTCCTGTCAAAATTCTGCCGTGGCCACACAGAGTACATTCGTGGACCCAACCGCAACGCCGCAACAGTAAGACATTAATTAGTTTTTAAAAATCAAATAATAACTACAAAACAACAGTCAGTCCGCCTTAATTACTAGAATGGTGTATTACATAACAGGGTCTAATGTATTTGGACAGTGGCTTTGTGATAATGCAGTTTTAAGTGAATTTCGTAACTTTACAGCTACTAAACATGATTTAGGAATAAGTTTAAGACAAGCAAACCTTGTGCAGATAAACTGGTCGTATAACATATTTGAGGCAGACAGCTTATTCTATATAACAGGTGCTTGGGATGGGAAAGAACAAGAACTTATTAAAATACCACTACCAGAAGAGTGCACTTGTTCTAATGTTGAACTAAGCGTCATTGGCAACGATTACAAGTTATTACTGATTGGCAAGAACGTGAATACATTGTGGGTGATAGACTTGAAGACAAATGAGAATAAAAAAATACAGTTTCATGTTGAAGAGCCTCTTGAGGATATTGTGAAGAAACTGAAGATAGATAATAGTATAACCAAAACTGGGATAACTAATGATTCATGTATATTTTTGACATCAAATGGTGATGTATACACTGGGGTTTTACCAAGCTATGTAGACACAAGGCACTGTAAAGGAAAAGTAATTGATATAAAGTGTGGTTATGAACATTTTGTATTATTAACTAATGAGGGCAGAGTTTACACTTGGGGTAATGGAAGGTGGGTAGGAAATTAAGGGGCTCCCGAAGCATGCGTAGTTCATACAAATGCCAAAATAATTTGTTAATCAAACATATTCTAAAGGTAGTGTGTATTTATTCCGATTGGATAACAGATTATCTAGGTTCCCAAATGTATATTTAATAAGAACCGAAGTCAATTCAAACATGAAATATGAGAAAAATAAGTTTTCTATAGAAGCTTGAATTTCCTCATATTGTATTCAAATCAGTGTCCTTTCAAAATATATGTTTGGGAACCCAGATATTCTGTAATCCAATCGGAATAAATACACACTACCTTAAGAAGATGTTTTTGATTTACAAATTATTTCAGTATTTCATTTGTATGAACTATGCATGCTCCGGGGACCTCTTAAGAACTTACATCATACACATACACCACCACATTTGACCATGCAGTTAAGAACCAATATGAGCCCTGTAATAACATTTTACAATTGTTTTATTTTTCAGGAGGTTGCAGCTGGGCCATGATGATATAGGCAGTCAAGAACTACCTACAGAAATAGATGCACTTGCTGGTATAAAAATAATTAAAATTAGTGCTGGTGGTTGGCACTCTCTAGCACTCAGCGTGTTTGGTGATGTATATGCTTGGGGCTGGAATGACACTGGCCAGCTTGGAATCAAAAGTAAAGAAGGCAAAGAAAGTTCCTCCATCCCGACTCTGATTGATCTCTTTGATGAGCAGGAAACAGTAGTGGAAAAAAATATTAAAGATATTGCCTGTGGATCCAGGCATTCAGCTATACTCCTAAGTGATAATACAGTTTGGACTACAGGCTGCAACAAATATGGACAGTTGGGGCTTTCGGAGAAACAGTATCCTTCTCTGAGTTATTTTAAAAATGCTTTTAGTTGTGATAAGGACAGTTCACTGATTTGTGGACCATGGAATACTGTGATATACTCTAGCTAGATAAAAAGTTCATTGTTGTAGATAATAAATGTTAAAACATAATAAAAACTTTTTTTTTTTTCTGTTTAGGTCAAAGTCACAGCTTTTATTTTGTAAAACAGTTGTAAATATTATATGTATACACCAAATTTTTTAATGTTGAATGGGCCTGCACTTGACTTCGATCTTGCCTGGAGGAAGCTTTATAAAAAGCTAGGAGCTTGTGGCTATGTAATAACAGCCGCACGGGTCGATCCATCAGGTTAAGCTACGCTTGCCGGGGTTAGTCTGTGGATGGGTGACCATCTTTTCATACCGAGACTCCTCCGTGCCTCGGAAAACACGTTAAGCCGTTGGTCTCGGCTGTTATTCGAGGATCTTTGACAGTCGTCACAGGTCGTCAGAAGCCCGAAATTCTGACAACCAGTCTTACCAAGGGGTATCGTATTACCCAGTATCTGGGTTGTGGAGGTCAGAAAGGCAGCCGCTCCATGTAAAATACTGGTATTCAGCTGCATCTGGTTAGACTGGAAGCCGTGTTTGCGCTGCTCGATAAGAATATTATATTCACGTGTTGCGCGGCTTTAGCCGCTGCTCGGTTTACGTCGCTATGAGTTCACAACCGCTCATAGCCAACGAGGTCTAGGCATTTATCAACCATGTCATCGACTACATGGACGAAGTCAGCATCTTGCAGATCTGCAAGGCCAGTTTCAAGGAGGAGGAGATCAGCAGTGCCAATCTGCTGCTGTTCCAATCGCTCGGCAAAGTCGTGCAGATGCAATCCCGCCGAAGGGATGGTGGCCAGAAGTGTGTGCAGGACAAGATCACGTTGATGAAGAGCACCGACCCGGACGACGTGCCCGCTTTTGTGGCGAAGGAGCTACATAAGTTGCCTCACTCATCTTTAACCACGTCGACGTCACCAGGTTGCTGAAGGACATTACAACTCTCAAGGCGAGCCTGGCCGATGTACAGTCGAAGTTGGAGGTGTCTAATAACACCATTGGTGAAATACGTGCCGAAGTAGAGTTGTTGCGCAACGCTGTTAAGGTAAATAGGTCGCCTGATGCCTCCAATGTGAACACACGTCGCGGAGCGGGAAACGCTAGCATCGGCAGTTTTGAGTCGGCGAGCTGCGTCACCCGCTGCTGATACTGCACGCGTTGCAACATGCGCCGCCGCCGTCGCTGACTCGTTGCCGGTCGAGGTAGTGACTCGAGTAGGTGCATTGACCCCTAAACGTGCCTACGCTACTATCGTCGCCACACACAAACCTGTGTCTCAGGCCAAGAAGGGAGATAAGAAGAGCTGCTGTGAACATGCCGACAGAGGTTCGAAACAGCAAGGCCCGGCTGCGGGCACGTGTGACAAGGAAGAAGGGGAAGACACCAGTGCGGGACCGCGCTGGCAGGACCCAATATGCTGCGTCCGGCAATACCTACGACGCAGCTTTATGTGTCTCGGCTACATCACACCACGAAGGTTGAGGAGATCGTGGAGTATGTTCGAACGAGAACCAGCGGGATCTTAAGGGTCGAGAAGTTGTCGTCGCGCCACAACACGAATTTAAAGTCGGTCGTGGTGCGAGTTCAGACCCAATTTATCGAGACCGTCTATAAGGAAGAGAGTGGCCGAAGGGTGTATCGGCGATTCCGCGGAAGGGTACGCGACACCACACAGCGCAATACGACACCGTCCCTTCGTGTAAATAGTAGTTAACATTATTATAGTTTTTATAAATATGTATGATAGTCTGTAAGGTATATATGTTATGGGTCTTTGTTTCCTGAAATAAATGATTTATTATTATTAGTATAGTTGGGAAAAGGCTAGGCAGATTGATTGGAAGCTTTATAAAAATTTCACTCTATAATAAAAAAAGCCTGACGGCAATTAGAAAGTTCAAAACAAGCTCACTTTCAAGCTGTCTGATGCATTTCGTGGCACAAATCTAACATTGAACTGAAATAACAGTTAAAGTGTGTAGCCTTAGGGTTGCTATAGCGCGAGGAAAAATTTCACCAAAAACCATCGCCTAATCAAGCCTTCGGGATCCTGTGAGATGTGTGAGTAGTAAGGTGGGGGGACATCTCAAGGGAATCGACCTTGACCTCAGGGCTAATGACCTTGAGGTCAATGTCTACTGCCCATGGCTTAGGTCACCGACCTTGTCCTCAGGATCAGTGACAGGGCATTGTCTACGGTACGCTCCTTAGACTCCGACACTAAGGGCGGTGACCATGACGTCAAGGTCAATGATCTTGGAGTTCAATGTCCAAGATCATTTACTACAAGGACCTTGAGGACAAGGTCAAGTGACCTTGGGAATGTCTCCAGGAAATCGAGTGTCTTGACACTACCAACACCTTGAATTGAGGTGCATAAACAGTATCTTTTTTAACGACTTAAAAAAGGAGTTATCAATTCGACACGTATGTATGTAATATTATTGGAACTGCAATATTCACATCTATTAGGGTTTCCAAACAAATATACAAAATTTCATAGATGTATGTATGTATGTATGTTTGTCCACACATTTCTCCGAAACTATTAATCGGGTCGTGATCGTGACCATTCTTTTTTTGTTGGCTTACATTTACTTCAACTTAGGGCCCAGTGAGTTTCATCAAAATCGGTTCAGTAGTTTTCAAAATAATGGACTAAAACGTGTAAGTGTGACGGCCTGGCTCACTGATACGAGCTACGGGTGTGGTGTCAAAGGGAAAACATCTCAAAACATTGGTCAAATTCTAGTGCAATAATTATAACAAAACTATTTAACCACTTATTACAACAATTATTCCAGTTTTTAAGTAGGTACTAAAAACTAAAAATTATGAAATAAAAAGAATTAATCGACTTCAAAAAGAAATAAGTAACTCAAAATTACAAAGTAGGGGAGACTGAGGATACTTGATCCCCCCTTTTGTTTTTCCTTTATAAAATCTAAAATATCCATTATTTTTTATACTATAATTGACTAATAGATCCGCAATTTAATAAGTTATAAGTTATGAAGCCATGCAAAAGATAGGATTGCAAACAGAATCACTAGTAAACAAAAACCTCTATGATAGCTTTGTAACAAGTGTCCTCAATGTATAGGAGAGTTGATACTACCTGTCAGGAGACTTGATCCCCCCCGGATCAAGTCTCCCACACACGGAGGACACTTGGGACACGAGATGCTTATCATAGTCCTACATAGGAGACTGTATCTAGATCTTATGAAAAGAAGTTTAAATAAAATGAAAGACTGACATAAGTTTCAATTTGTTTTAATCATTCCACATTAATTAATAATGGCAAGAGTTTGAGATCAATCAATCTTATAAACTAAAATTATAACGACAACACCATAAATTACTTTTCCTTCAGCTTTTATAATTATTTAGTTAAATCACACTGCACTGGAATTCAGTCAAATCTTCATATAATTATGTCTACTCATTTCAACTCTGTACCATAAACTTGAAAGATATAAATCTTATTTTAAAAAAGTAGATGTTACAAACATATAACGTCTTCTAACGTCGTCTTCTGCTTCTTCTTATACGTGTAAGCCCATGATGCAGTTTACTAGCTGTTTCCAAATAATTAGATAAATCTAATTCTTCTTTAGAAAAATTTTGCGCCTGTTTATAATGAGGCTCATATTTGGGAGAAGAACTGCCTGTATCAATAGCCTGTCTTTTTTTTGCAACATATCTTTTGGGAGTCATTACGGACAGTTTGTAAGACTTAGCCGTACCCCGTAGCGACTTATTATTGTATATTACATCATGGACTGCTAATTTTAAAGAATCTTTGTTGATATGTTCCCGCTTTTTACTGCCTTCTTTGGTTTTGTATACACGCGGCATTTTAAATCTGCAAATAATATACAAACGCGTCAAATACTTGTAAGGGCCCTAGTTCCTAAAAGCAACAGTTATTTAAAATAATACTAAAAGAATCTATTCAGTTGTTATAATGTAATCTGGTAAGCAAACCGAGTTTAGGAGACTTGATCCCCGGATCAAGTCTCCTCGAACTGAATGTACCATGTCTCCTCAATGGTAGTTCAGTTAGAAAAAATAATACAGAATTTAAACAACTTAAGTCTTTCAACTCACAACTGATTATTATGAAAATATGTAATATACACAGTAATTATTCTATCTCAGTAGATCCCTGATACACAAATTTCATAATAAGAAAAAAAAATCAAAAACTTACCGATTCTAGTTTCGCTCGCTCGTAAACAACACTCGTGCGCCATTTGCAAAGTTGAAGGAATATTGACATATGAGTTTTATATTCTTAAGTTGGTAGCAACGGAAGCTCAGTGTTGCTACTTTAAATAAATCTAATACGCTTCGTTAATTCATAATGCTCGTGTACCATGTCTCCTAAAGGGATCAAGTGTCCTCAGTCTCCCCTAACTTTAATTTCGGAAGTCGGTGGCAAAAAAAAAAACTAAAATACAGATCCCGAGACACCGACTTCTGAAATTAAAGTTATTTTATCATTTTTAATTAATTTCTTTTTGAAGTCGATAAATTTTGTATATTTTCCCGTCCCGGTGATTTTCATTTCTCCACAGTTACGTTATTAGTTAGTGCATTTCCCAACCAAATGCGCAGCGCATGTCCCATTAGTCTATCTTTTTCTAGCAAACGGCAAATGGTAAGGTGTGCAAGAGCTAGAGATAATAACTATTTTTAGCAGATTTTTAGCCCACGCCCATTCAAGCCCACCTATTTGACAGGACACGTGATGTGTTCTGTCACTGGTCACTGTCAAATAATAAAATTATTGCAAAACGCAACGCATTTTGTTTGTTTGGCAAGTAAAAATAGGGACATATACCGGACGAGCAAAACATTGTACCAAAAGGAATTTTACTACAATAAAAGGGCAATGTACGTGCTATATACTCAGCAACGGACCGTAAGTTAATCAGTACAATATATAATTTGAAGGGAATAATCTCGGTATAATTTAAAACTATGGATGAACTAGCCCGTGAATATATTACTGTTGCTAGACAGCTGTCGACGAATGGGTGTTACAGTAAAGCCTTCGATTTTTATATCATGGCTTTTGAAAAAAGTGTTGAATTGAAACCCATACATGAATCTGAATTTTGTGTTGTGATGAGTCGATTGAATGATGTTTTAACGGCGTCTAACAAAATGGAAGATATGTATATAAATTACTCGCGTGCTCTCATGTCGTTCCCCAACAATATCTATATTTTAAATGATATGGGAAAGTTTCTCTTCAAATGTGGATTTTATGAGAAAGCATGGGACCATTTTGAAGATGCAATTAAACTAGATTGTACTTATGTTAATGCTGAGAAAAATTTAAATTCCCTCAAAAACTTGCTTGTTGAACGCTGGCACTTCAGAATGTTAAATGATAAAATCCGCAATGAAGCATATCGCAAGGCAATACGTGACACTCTCATCCCTCATAGAGATACTGTGTTGGACCTTGGAACAGGCACTGGTTTGTTATCAATGTATGCTAATGAATGTGCACCTAGAATTATAACTGCTTGTGATGGCTCCAAAGTAATGAGTGAAATGGCCCATGTGATTACACGGGAAAATAGGGTTGAACACTTTATTCTTATTAATAAATTATCAACAGAAATTCAGCTCAAGGAAATTGGTGGCAAGCGTTCTCTGCTCCTCACAGAGATGTTTGATGCAGGATTATTTGGGGAGCATGTCCTGCAATCTTTAATTCATGCTTGGGAGAATATGATAAGTGATGTTGGTAGAGTGATTCCCAACAAGGCAGAGTTCTTTATAATTGGTGCCAAATGTGATTTCCTGAATGGAAGGTATCAGTTGTGTTCATCTATTAAATCACGTTTAAAGATTCCAACTCTTAATGTGCATGTTTTGACCTTTGATGAGACATATGATTGTGAAGATGTTCACCTCTATGGTGATGATATAAAATACATGACAGAGCCGCAGTCCCTCATACAAGTTGATTTCAACAGTTACTTAGAGATAAAGGATCTAATTGAGAAGGACCATTATAAAGTTGAAGCAGTAGCTCTAGAAAGTGGAGAGATTAACACTGTTATTGGCTTTTTCAATCTGTATTTGACAGACAATGTTAGTATAACTACTGACCCAAGATCTGATGAGAGAGCCAATGCATGGCAACAGGCCATCTTCTTTGATAAGGTTCCTATACAGGTGGAAGAGAATGACATCATTCCAATGTATTTTTCACTGAATGGTGGCAAATTGACAATGTACAGAGATGATGCTATCACCAGAATTTCCCCAGAAACTCTCAGATTCCTAAATGATACAGAGTATTTAAATACAATATTTGGGTGCATTGGCACGGCTTGTGTGTATCTGGGGCAGATAGTTGAAATGTCTCAAATAAATATAATTGATTTATGCCCATTCCCCATGTTTGGCCTACACCTTTTGAAAAGAGGTGCAAGATCACTTACATGCTGTGCTAAAACCGACAGTGACAAACGTTTCTTCAAAAAAGTTTTCAAAGCAAATGATATAGATTTATCAAGTGTCACTATTATGGTTGGAGATGATTGGTCACAGGAAGGTTTTGGAGATGAAAAGTATCATGCTATAGTCTGCAACATTTTTGAACTTTGTGGTGAAATCGACTTGCGCTTAAAAGAGATAGCTCAGCACCTAAAACAACACCATCTCATTCAAGGAGGACTCTTTTTGCCTGCCAATATCAAGATTATGGGCCAGATTGTCAAAAGCAGCTGGCTGGACATCAATAACAAATTGTTTGATGAGAATGTCAGCAATTATAAGATATCAAAGCACCTGAATCCATACCAGGTGTCTCAGAACTTCTGCATAGACTTTAGCCATTTGGAGTATACCCCATTATCAGAACCCTCACAATTGGGTACAAGTGAAAATCCTGTGGGATCTGAAGTAGTGGATGTGCCAATAATAAAAGAGGGACACTCCACAGCTATATTGTGTTGGTACGCAATAGAATTGATGAAGGATGTTAAGGAAATATCAACAAACAGGAAAAACTGTTTTATGGATGGCATAGTATTTATGACTGACCCGAGAATACGCCTAATTCGTGGTCGAACAGCTCAAATACTGCGTTGTGTCGACCCTGATGGAGCATTTAAGTTAATGATGTATGAAGAAGCAACTTAAAATAGAGTTGTTAATTGCGAATATATGTATATCCATGATCTCAATAATATAATACTGTTAAAAAAGTTTTATCTTTGTTAGATAGAAGAATGTTGAATTCTCGTCTTTATTGAGGATATTTTAAGAGTGATTTATAATTATGCATTTTAGTTGAGAAACAAGTGATAAGTAGATAAATGTTTGGAGCTTATCTTTTTGATAGCTAATGTAAGGATATTAACTAGACACAATTTTCTAGGGACAGCTGTAATCCCATTCATTTCACAAAGTCATTAAACTAATAGGAAGGACACTGCTCTCTGTCCTTTGAAATCTGTAGATTTACGACGACTGCGGGGGGCGCCTAATCTTTGCTGGAGACCTCGAATTTCGCTATGATATTGTAGATCCTATTTTGTTTGCATCCGAAGTTTATCGTCGCTTCTCTGGGGCACAAAGCTGGCAAGATGTTATAGCTGCAGCCTGCAGTTGTGAATAAAATACAGAAAGACGCAGACCTGGTGAAATGCAGCTTAATGTCAGTGGTATTGAGCTAGTTGAAAATAATAAATTCCAGTAACCCGCAAGAGCTTTCAAAGCGAACAGATGTACATATGCATAAGTTTATTAATTGTTTTAAAACTTTTGCCTATCAGTGTCATATTTTTCATTTGCTATGCGATTTTATCAAAAAACTTTTTTATTTGGTCTGAGGTAGTATAGAATACAAATTATGGAAATCTTTTACATATCCATTGGTGTTATCAGATTTAATTACATAATAAAAAGCTGTTTACCATGTCATAATCATATTAAAATGAAATAAATGTTAATGTAATGTACACGCTACTTTTTAATGAATTGTAAGCCAAGATGATTAGGTAAAAATTAATTAGTAAAGTATGTAGTGAACATTTGTGCCACGTTTTAATGCACCTAATTTCTGTGCCCAAAATGTTTTGCAAGCGACGTGAGCAATATTTATAAAAATCGTTGATACTCATGAATTATCTCGAATATAAAAATATTATTATATGATGCCTTCACATCTGGCATTGGCGGACGTCATGATAGATGTGATTGAATAGAAGCTAACGTTGCTTTAACGCATAGCTACTCTGGGAAGGGTGCCTTATGGCCATGGCGCTTACGCCGGTCATTAGTTTTTAAGTTATGAGCAAGAGCAACGGCCGAACATTCTGCCGCCGAAAGGAACAAGGACGTATCTACAGAAATATTGAAATGAAAAAATAATATTGGTCCTGTGTAAAATAAAAAATACAAAGGCAGATGCGTAAGGGTTTTCGTTAAGTTTACGCCAATATAAAAATACTGGTAGATGCGTCTTCGAATATGTAAATAACTACATACCTAGTTCGGAAAAAATGTCGGATACGTCTTTATTCCCCCTTATGACGGCAGAATTAGTTTTACATCACGCCCGGGCGGCTATGAATAGCTCAAGTTGCATCTTTAGTGATTTCTTTCACTCTATAGGTAACTGCTTTGGACCTGCCGCTCTATTCTGTAAAAATCTCACCATGAAAACGTAGGTGAAGTGAGCTTGAATAGAGCTGTCATACCTGATGCTAGGGATTGACACTATTGACAGTTCACCTCACCTAAGTTTTCACAGTGAGATTTGTACAGAATAGCACTGCTGGTCACTAGTGGATATCTCTGCCGATCCCTCCGATACAGACGATGTTATTTGCAATCGCTTACAAATATAATGACGAGCTCAAAACTGACGTGGTGGTTAGGTACTAAAAATGTAAAAGGATCGAATTTGAAATTGTGCTGTGAGGTGAAGAATCTGACACGTCTACTGTTGCTCAAGGAAGGCTGTCGACGGTTATTTTATATCACAAGTAATGTTTGTAAATGTTCTCTCTCTGTAACTACCTAGTGTATGAATATTCTTATAACTATGTATTTTTTTTATTCGTTTATATTATAAATGGTTATTTATTGAATGTAATAGAAGGTATTCTAATAAAGTACCTAATGTGCACTTGTTTTGTTTTTAACTATCAGACCTCAACAACCTCAGGGAGGCAAAATGAAAGTCTACATTATTTCTGGTAGCATTTATTACAAGCACAAAATGTAAGACATGTCGGCCGCCATATGGGTGTCCAAACCCGGCGGCGTTGACCGTCCCCATATGTGGTTGCAGCCACGGGGCTCGACGGAGGCTTCGACTTCCCGAACTGTTCCTACACGCCTATCGGTCTCGTGCGGGTAGTCTCGGCCTCACGTGAGGGCTTAGTCGAAGAGACCGAAGCCCATGTCGTCGTCGCTCTCCGAATCTTCCTTCTCCTCCTTCTTTTCCACAGCAGCAGCAGCAGCCGGGGCGGCTGCAGCGGCAGTTGGGGCGGCAACAGCGGCGAACTTGCTAGGGTCCTGAAATTTAAAGAAACTTCGTTAAAGATTTTGGAGATAATAATTTATAGTTCTATGAGCATGTTGAGAAAGGAGTTGTTTCTTCAAAATGCCAGTGCAATATTCTCTTATTGAACCATCACACTAGGATAAATTTGAAGACTTTAATGTTGTCTGATAGCGAAGCCAAAGAACTAATATTACATTCCATGGTATTAGGACAGACATAACAGCAAGAGTATGTGCTTAAAGCAGCCAGGTTTTTTTTTCTGATGACAAAAACCTCCAGTGCTCGTGTGAGCGGAAGTATTGACGCGAAAGAAACCTCATTACGTGGACTACTGTTCTACATATCAGCAGTATCTTTATAATCTGAGACTTAGCAATCATAGACAATTTTTATTTACCTTGATGAACTCCTTGATGGTGGTGGCTTCCTTGAATTCAACCTCGGTAACGGCGGCGATGGCGAGCAGGTTCTTGAAACCGTTGGCGATGGAGTGGGGCGCGGAGGCCACTGTAGGGTAGCCGATGGCCAAAGAGAGAGCAGCAACATTGGCAACACCAGCCAAGAACTTCTCGCGAAGGTCCTCGGGTTTGATGTCCAGGATGGCTGGTGCAAAGATAGTGCCAGAATCGTAGACCTAAACAAAAATAAATTGATATAATTTTGTAAATAAATCTTATATTATAACCAGTGATCGGAGTAGGTAGAGCTATTTTGGTTCAATGACAAACGTTTATGTTAATATGGACATCCCCCGAGATTCTAACTGAAACTCAGGGGTTCGAAAAAATAAATTGTTTTTTATTAACAAGGATAAAAGGAGGCTTGTCTTATGTATAGGCAGTGACCGCACGACGTTGTCAAACTAACATCAGCCCAAGTTCCAATGCGAACACGCGCGATGTTGCCGCACAGGTGTAACGCGCGATGTTTCCGCTCAAATTTAACGCGCGACATGACAAGTGGAAACAAAAGAATACAATAGCGGGCTGCGCCGCTAGAGCAACGCACCTGTTTTTGTCTGTTTCTACAGCATTTTAATTGTTTTTCGACAATAACTTGTTGACTCACTCCATGACTTCGGTTCCCATCGGAGGAAGAGGAGGGATATGTGTTCGCTCATAATTCCTTAAGACGTAAATAGCTTTTTACAAAGTAATTTCTATTTAATAATATATATTTCAAATCCCAGGATTCCGGGAGTGTCCATATTAAGACAACGTATCGCAAGTACAAAAAATAGCTCTACCTACTCCGATCACTGATTATAACTGTTGAGAGTACCTTGGTATTCAAGTGTCTGCTGTAAACTTTGGACTAAGTGAACAGACAGAGCAAGTAGTCTTAAGATCAACAGCAAATACTTTACCAAAGGTAAATTATCAGAATGCACAGAGACATGCAGACTGTACTCAACACTTTGGATTATTTATACATTACAGAAGGGTGTGAAATCAATGTTTTTATTGTACAATGAAAACAACTTCTTCATGCATTTAAGGGTTAATGACATTTTACTGTATTTGCTGTAAGAGACCAAAATTAGACTTTTAGCAATGTCCTTTCACAGCCTCAATGTCCCCTTGAAAACAGTACTGCAAAAAAAAAATTAAATAAAAAGTGTAGTTAAGAGTTACTAACCTGCTTGACAACAAGACCATACGAGAAGGGAGAGATGTTCAACATGTTGAGGAGGGTGGCCTCGGAAGCACCGACCTTGTCGCCAGGCTTCAAGATATGCACATCGTTGATGATTTCAATAGTACCTGTAAGGATAGATAGTTGCATTTTAGCACTTACAAAAGATAAAATTGTGGTTAATTGTATGTGAATTTGACAAGCTAAGTAGGACCAATTCAATCAAACCAGTTATTTCCAAAATAAATAACTTTTTGAACTATTACTATTTTACTTATTAACTTGTTTATTAAGTTTTTTTCCTAATAAAATACATTTATATATATTTCTTAAAAAATTAAAAAACAGTGGAAACAGAGTCCAAACTATTGGTGGTTAGGGCTGCAGAGTCAGGAACCTCCTCACAATGCGAGCCATATAGAGGAGTATTGCCTTCTGCATCAAGCCCTTGTTCCAACCACCTAACAAGAACCTCCAGAGATGTTGGTCGAGGCTTTCGGCCACCAGGCCATTAATACAATCGGCATAATGACAGCCAAGCTGACATTCCACGTCAAAAACCTCGTGAGCTAAGTGAGATATTTTATTCTGTCTCGGCTTTCACGAGGTTCTATGACAACCATTGCGCGGCGCGCTATTCGATCTGTACCACTATAGCTACTTATTATTATTATTTATTTTTGAGATTGATTGATATGACTGGATATGAAAAAAGTTGATTACCTCCATTTAGTATTTTTACTTTCTGTAAAAAAACTAAATGTAGTTGATAAATGCAAGTACTAAGAATGTTTCTTCAAAATGCCAGTGCAACATTCTCTTATTGAATCATCACACTAGGATAAATTTGAAAACTTTAATTTTGTCTGAAAGCGAAGCCAGAGAACTAATATTACATTCTCAGGTATTAGGACAGACAGTGGGTCATAGTAATTTGCAGTGATGAATAAAAGAATTTATGTATAACTCAGTTGATGTTGAATAATATATGTAAAAGTGCTTACCCTTGGAAATCTTGGTAGGGATGGAGAGAGCCTGGAAGAAAGAGGTCTTCTCAGGACCCAGACCGGTGTTGTGGGCGGGGATGACGACGGACAGAGGGGCGATAGCACCAGGACGAGCCGGGGCACGCACTTTGTTCTCCAGCAGCTTGTCACGGACATCAACAAGGTCTCCACGAGTGAACACGAAGCCAACATTTCCCTTGATGTGTGGCAACAGTTTCTCAAGAGCTGGGTTGGTGTCCATGTGGTCCTTGATGGCTTTGCGCATCATGGTGTTCTTTCCCATAAGGATGATGCTGTGACCACGCAGCGCGATACGGATCTGCTGCATTTGGGTCGAGCCCACATTGTCTGCACCCACAATGAAACATTTTGGGTACTCGTCTAAGAGTTGCTGTAAAAAGAAAATACAGTTTGTGAATACCACTGAGACACTCACTTGGGGTTTGAAACTATTTGTAAATCTTTAGGAGCAACAAGTGAAGAGATTTTCATGATTTAAGAACGCCCGTCATCTAAACTTTATAAATTCTGCCCATACGACTGGAAAGGATGTTCAATATTGTACAAAACGGCAGAAATATCTTGGCAAGTCCGAACTTCGCGCAGGAGGATGCGCACTGCGCAGTAACATTTTTTTTAAGAATCATATGTTGACATGAGGTGAGAGAGAGAGCAAGCGTTAACGTTAATGTTCGTAGTGCCTATGTTCAGACTTGCCAAGATTTGAAGATTTGAGGTTATACACGTTACAGGGTTATTAGTGTTTACTTACAATGATCTTGGTGAAGTAGTTGGTCTTCCAAGTAGCCTTGTCCTCCCTACCCATCGTGGCGTGTGGTGTAGGGACTTCGTAGAAATTTAAGGACTGCAAACAAAAATTACACAAGTGTTAGGATGCTTCACTTGTATCGCAATTTTCCGTAAAATAGCCACAACATTAAAACTAATATATTATCACTCGTTAAAGTACACGACATCGTGAAGGTATAACAAATGATTAATCAAATAAATAAAGATTAAATTATTTTAAAACTCACCAAAATCAAAACGCACTTTATTCAGTGCGGGACAAAATATGATAGAGATAGATAGAGATGGGACGTTCTAGAAATTAAGTTCGCAATGACATAAGTAACGATCAATCGCGTAATAGTAAAAGTAAAAATCGACTAATAGTGAATTGACAAAACTGACAAAATATTCTATTAGAGAATAATAATGGCTGGTAATCTGAAAAGCTCAAAGCTAATAGCGCTGGCTGTTTTGGGGGTCATGCGAATGGGGAGGAAAACTAACTTTTTATCACGATAGATGGCGCACAATCGACTGTACCTTGTTTTGATATATTAGCTGTCAAATCGTATGGATTTTTGCAATCTACTAAGTTTAGCTTTTTTATTTTTCGTGTTTTTGTCCGTATTGGCTCAATGTAGAGTGTTAACTTGTGAAAGCAGAGGAGTACATTTGTTTTCTAAAGAAAGTAAGGGCAGTAAACAATGGGAATTGGCGTTACGTATTAAAAAGTTTACAGGCAAGTAGTACTACACGATTGTCTGCTGCGCATTTCACAGAAGAGGATTAGATTAGTAAATAAGCTGTCCTTTAGGCTGGGTACTATATCTATAAAACAAATAATAAAGATTATTGTCTAATAAAATAAAATTATTGTCATCAAAATAAATGTGTCATAAAATATACTACATTAGCTAATCTATGTAGTAAAGAAGTTTCCTAAAGATTTAATCAATCAATATAGGTATTTAGTTTCAAAATATTCCTGTATTGCCTGTCTGTTAAGCATTGGTAAAGGAGTATCTGCATTTATATCTCTGAATGTATCAGAAGGTGGACATAGGTATACGGTGTCGTCTTGAATGTCGCAGTCAGCACCAAAGTTTTGGTTTTGATCATACGAATGTAATCTATAAAAAAAGGAATGTTAGTCCGTGGCTTGTAGAAAAAGGCTTACAAACAATCATAACCTAAAAATATTTTAAGTATTTCCTTTCAATCAAATCGGCCTTTTTGACGGCAGTTGCTGCGTTCCTTTTACGGAGCTCAACTTTTAGTTGAGGCACAGTCATAAACGCGTACATATTATAGTCGAATTACACTTTAAAATCTCATAAATAGCAATCACACTATTATCACAAAAGGTAAAGGTACAGTCGACTACAGCGACATCTGCACACAGCTTTGAGTGAGGCTCTTCATTGTCCAACATTGGTTACTTCTTTGGAGCGACGAAGTTTTCACCAAAGTTAGTTATTTTTCTTGAAATAAAAATGCAGCCAGGACACAGGTTCCCAAGCGATGAATAGTTAAGAAATTGTGGATTATAGCAATTAAAAGAGACAAATACAAAACGACAAAAAAAATTAAAATCTTTGTCATGAAAGTGTAGGTATGCGATTATAAATAATTTGATACAGTGCTGGATTAGATATACAGGATAAATTGAATTCATAGGTATCTGTAAAATATGCTCATTTATCAATATGAATAGTTGACTC
The DNA here is from genome assembly GCA_948252095.1 of Dicycla oo. NCBI lineage: Eukaryota > Metazoa > Arthropoda > Insecta > Lepidoptera > Noctuidae > Dicycla > Dicycla oo. The sequence continues at coordinate 6,800,994 of OX411710.1, read as the reverse complement.
GCCAACGCACCACCGCACATACCGATAGTCCGACCCTGTATAATATAGTGTATAATAATACAAGGGGTCGTTCAACTTCTGAACTTTTAGGACATATTTATAATGCATGGGAAGATAAATGCGATGCCTTAGGCATCTTTTTTTGTGATTTGTCCAAGGCAATCGATTGCGTTCTTCATGAAACGTTAATCAGGAAACTCCGCCACTACGGGATCCGGAACACCGCTCTGGATCTTCTTACTTCATACTTGAGTAATAGGATTCAGAGCGTTGACGTTAATGGAAAAAGATCGCCCGGATCTTTAGTTACAATGGGAGTCCCACAGGGCTCAATTCTTGGTCCTTTCTTGTTTTTTTTTATTTATATTAACGACTTACCCTACCTCATAAAGGATAATAATAATATAGTTTGGTTTGCGGATGATACTTCACTTTTGTTTAAACCTAAACGTCAGCAGCTGGTTACTGACGATGTAAACAGAGCGATCTCAAAAGTAGTTCGCTGGTTCAATGTTAATAATTTACTTCTTAATGAAGAAAAAAAAAACAAATGCATTAAAAAGTTTACGATACCTCACGTTAGGCAGGTGAAAACTAACGTGTTGATAAAGGGCGAAGAATTGAATCCTGAAGATAGCACAGTATTCTTGGGCTTAACTTTGGATGCTAAGCTTCAGTGGGGCCCACATATAGATAAATTGTCAAAAAAGCTAAGCTACGCAGCATACGCAGGAAAATTCGTAACTTAACTAACATAGAGACAGCCCGTTTAGTGTACTTTAGCGTTTTTAAATTAAGTCCGAGACAATATCTCAGAGAGAAATTTAAGGAGATTAATATAGGTAATGACTTTGCCTTCTCAGTACATTTTAGAAAATCTTTTATATGCCCATAAAAAAACATTAAATTGTTTAAAAAATCCACAATTAATTCATTCACTAAATCCACGTTCAAGATCTAAGCCTTAATAAATTCAAATCATTCATTAAACGCAAGTCGTGTCAGAACTCTTTTTATACTGTTAAAGATTATATTGAGGACAAAAAGGCTTGGGATGAACTGCTCCTTTCTTTTTTCTCTTTTTATTTTTGCATAGTGAATGTTGACATTAATATTTACTTTGTAAAGTATTATATTATTTTAATTTATTGTGAATGTACTACTACGACTACGACTAGACTACGTAGGTCATTGCTTTTTTGTTTGTTTTATTTTTCTCTCAGTTATTTTTAATCATGGTCTGGCAGTTTGAGTAATTTATGCAGCCTACCCAAATGTCCTTTCTTTGGTATTATTCGTCGAATCGTTGAGCTCCTTAAGTTCTGAGTTGAGCTACGCGATTACTGATAAATGCGTCACTGACTGGACAGGTCCTCTCAATCTGTGTGGTTCTTTCCTCAAAAGACCATTTCAGACACCAATCTACATGGTCTTCACATGAACTGACCAAGATTATGTCTGGACTTTATAAGAGACTGTGACTTCTGAGTTTGTTTCGGCCTTTCTTCTCAGAGTAGTCAGTTAGGAAACGCCGACCTCATCTGTTAAAAAAAAAAACATGATTGACTTGTAAAAGTGTTAGTACAAACCTACTTACAGAAATAAAATCATTTATCATTAGGTAATCATTCATTATCATAACGATACGATCAGGCTGGCCGAGGCAACACTGATACTCCACAGATGATTGTTTTGTTTCAGGAACACACTAAGCTTGCTATTTAAGTGAATATTAATATCTTTAAATGGATTTCTAAATCCACTTTCTAACATCAGAAGTCGGGATTTACGTGTCGTCTAATACGTCTGTTAAAGCTTCGCGAAATAAGATTGATCTTAAGCCTAGAGTTCCCCACATAGTCACATCACATGTGTGTGTGTGTGTGTGTGGGTGTGTGATTGTCTGAAGCCTGGGGAAGGACATAGGTTACTTTTTATGCACAAAATACGCAGGTGAAGTCCCGGGCGGAAGCTAGTGCTATGATATGGGGCGTTATCCAATACTGGTTGGTAGTGTCGGCTGATGTAAATTAGGCACAAGTTTATCGGTCACCTATTTTTAAAAATTCTTACTGTTCATTTCGTCGTGATCGCCACTTTTTGTATTCGATTGAAACACTATAATTTCGTTCTATTAGAATTTTTCTGTTCGATGTTGTTTTCTGATAAACAAATTCAATTTTATGGAGTATTTTCCGAAGAGTTTCTCGACTCCCTTCAAAATCAATGTTTTCTTGGAGCACATTTAATAACTTTGGTATTGTGGGAATTTCTTTCCGCATTGTGTAAAATTCATGAATTTTTCTTCTTAGGACACTGAGTCCTACCTTCCTATCCTACCTTTCGTCCTTTTATTTTTTTTCCCGGGCGTGGAAACTTGTGTTCCTGTTTCATCTGCCTGTTGTTTTTCCTTCACAAGTTTTCTAACAAATCGGTCTACAACACCTACAACAAAACTAAAAAAAAATAAAAAAACATACCTACCTACATCTATTCTACTAGCACGTACAAAATTTCAAAAGCTAACAACACTAACCTGTGGCGGCAGCTACGCATTCATACAATTTTTTGAACGGTATTATCGGTGTCTGAAGGCGCTTTTCTTCCTTCATAAAATCTAAAGCCGGCACTACACTACTCGCGAAGTTGCTTCGACGAAGAACTGGTCGAAGTTGAAAGCGGTTAAAACGGTCGCACGAAGCAAACCGAAGTGGCCGTCTACATTCTCGTATTCGCTTAACTTCGATCAACTTTTCGAGTAGTCTAGAGCAGGCTTAAGCTTTTTCACTAGCTATAACCACTAAACGAAAAATAAACACACGGAGCAAACGACCAATGGCAGCTATGTCAGCGAATGGCGGGCAGACTGACGCCCAAAAGTCTGACAAGGGCTTAGTCTTACCAAGGGGTACCACGTTACTCAGTAGTCGCTCCATGTAAAATACTGGCATTCAGCTGCATCCGGTTAAATTGACTGGAAGCCGTCCCCAACATAATAACGTTGGCAAAAGGCTAGGCAGAATTATTGATTTTTGAGCCGATTTTATATTGATGGGCGCATGATATCAACGTGAGCCAGCTTAGATAGGGTTTGTGGGTAACTGGATAATTTTGCAATTTTTTTTTCTGCCTCGAGTACAATAAATATGGCTATCCCCGCGTTTAGTGTATTCGTTTAGGTGTTGCCTAACGTATACCGCCGCCTCGCCTAGAGTAAGAGTAGCGGGAACCAGACGGAACATTTAAGGGGGAAGCGTCAGGGTAGCCCGCGAAATAAAAAAATTCTTACGTTTATTTGCAATTTACAAGTCGATATTATATTGTACGTTGATCAATTTATAATTTGCGGTCGTAACAAGTATCTACATATTTACATAATTAGAATCATTAAAGTGATCAATACAACTCTTTAAGACCAGGTAATCCCAAAAAATGATTATTTCATGAAATCTTGACATCTTAGGATTATACTAACTTAAAGAGTTGTATTACTGATTCGATTGTATATAATCCTGTAAACACATATTTGTTACGGCCACAATCATACTTTATTTAACATACAACTTAATACTGACTTGCAAATTGCAAAAAACGTAAGAAAATTTGAATTTCCCGGGCTACCCTGACGCTTCCTCCTTAATATTTAACCCTTTGAGAACCACGGTCGTCCATAGAAGACAAACGCTTCCTTACCCGCCACGCCAAGTCTTTATTAGAAGACAACATCGAGTTATAACGTTTATTACATTAAAATACATAAACAAATACTTTGTGTGTATTTTACTATTACCACTAAAATTTATATTTCAATAGAAGTCTTTGTTTGTATTAAAAATAGAAAAATTATACTAAACAAAATATTTTTCGTGCCCCCGGGCGCAAGTAACCACAACTCTAGACGTCTTCTAATAAAGACTACCAGGCGCCGTAATCTTTATTAGATGTCTAGTGTTGTGGTTATTACTTGAATAAGTTTCTAAAGTTTCGATAGACATGAAAGTTAAAAAAAAAAAAAAAAAATTTCGAATTGAATTGAGTTTTGAAAAAAAATGCGATCCTTAAAAGGAATGTACTTAACTTTGCTAGCCCTTACAAATGTATTTACACGAATCTTTTAATACACACAAAGTGCCGTACTTTGGTTAATACTGATATCGATATTGAAAGTTCCCGTCCCTACGAAACCACAACGATACTATTAAATATACGTGCCTCGTGCGCCATTGACATGTATAGAAGACAGCCTGTGACGTCATAGGCGTAATTGCCTCAAGGTCAGTGTGAGATAGTGCAGCTCTGTATGTGGATTGTGTTTATTGTTATTGTTATAAAAAATAGTAAAAAATGAGTGAAGATAATGAATTAAGTTCTGAAGAACTTATAAAAATTCTACAAGGTATTCGGAATAGCGCTGAAAAAAATAGGAAAAATTCCCGTTTTTTTCGAATTCCGTTGTTTTTTTCAATGTTTTATTCGAAAGTTTCAAGAAAATTCGCCAGTATATATTTCATGTTTTTTTCCAATAAAACTGAAAATAACCGAAAAATATGAAAGAACCGGATATATTTCGTTGTTTTTTAGACGTACTTAGTATACAAGGGGTTCGGGGATGCGGGGAGGGGGATGCAGGGGCGTGAGGAGGGGGAGGGTCCTGTAGGGTTGAGGGAGGGAAAGGTGCGGGTCGAGGGAAGGGGGTTGCGGGGTGTTTTTAAGATTTTTTTCATTTTTTTTAACGTGTTTTATATGGGATTTTCACTTTTTGTATGGAAAATATGAAAAATTATTACCTATATGTAGAGTTTTAGTGGGTTATGAGTAGTGATGATCGGATATTCAGGTGCTAATATACCTAAACTTCTTCCGACGAAAGAATAATATGGACATTCCTTTCTGAATAAATAAGTAATCCCGGGTTCCCGGGATTCAACAATTTTTTTAAAAACAACTATAACAAACTTAATTAAGTTATAGCAGTGGTTATTTTTATTTAGTATCTTTATTTTATTCAAAGCAAATGGAATATCAATAAAAAATTATATTGTGCACAATGTGGTCAAGTAGTGGAAATTGATTTATATATCTAACAGATTTAAATAGTGATCGAATCGGCTAATTTATTACAGAATATATAAAGGGTGTCTCAATAAGAGTGCACTATTTAAATTTCGTGTATTTTTTTTTCGTGCAAGTGGCAACTCTGAAATTTTACAGTTGTCGCCTATGATTGTTCCGATTATTAAAAATGGAGCGCTACACAAAAGACGAACGCGATATTATTGTGTACAGACGCCAGGCTATCAAGCTACTACAATCTGTCAGATTTCTTTAATAGATTTTCGACTTTATTGCTAAAGCGTTAGGTTCAAGGTTGATTGGGAAAATCTGACAGTTTCGGGTAGGTTGACCTACTGGCGTCCGTACAATGTTGATAATTATGTAATATTATATTATGTATGTATTTAGTATACTAAATGTTGTGTGTCTCTATACACCTACCTGAAATCACAACAGAATCAAAAACTAGAGTAACAGCAACGTTACTGTAGTAACGTTGATGTAATTTCACTCAACATCAGGAGGACTTTAATTTCACAGTAACATCAGGATTGAGGAGCCAAATAAAATGCGTTTATTTACTAAATTCACTCAGTTTTACTACTTAGTCCATATTCTACAAATTGGAACACTTACTACTAAATGTTTTTTGGAGTGTAATATTACGTATATATGTAATAAATTGGCAAACTACTTTCATGGAAATTCACGTTCATTAGTATAGATTAAGGAGCCACGTTAAAAGTTTTGTATATTCTTCAATATTAACAGTACTGGACTCAGATTCTTAGTAGGCACTATGGGTACCGCTTGGCGCTCAAAAGGTTAAGATTAGGTGTGTGTGTGTGTAGTTCTTAGTTCTCTTGGTCCCAGGCTACTTATCTGTCAGAATCCATCCAAATCCGTTCAGCCATTTTAGCGTGAAAGCGTAACAAATATACAAACTAAACTCACTTACGCATTAATAATATTAGTTTTTTTTGTATTTTTTTTATCAAAGTTATTTTAATTACTATTTTTGCACTTTAATTTATTTGTGAAAGTCGACTAAATTACATGACAATGAAATTGGCAGTGCTTATTTTTAGGCCAAGCCCAACACTAAAATCAGAAAAAAAAACAATATGACGTTTTCTGTTCTATAATGCTAATGAATTTTAAAAATCCAATAAAATTACGATTAATTTTTGGTAATTCATTTTATCAGATTTTTTTTTAAGTGTTGTGCGAACAAGATGTCGTTGTTTCGAAAGCCGAAGAAGTTTCAGCGTCGGGTGTTCTGTGCTGATGATGATGAGGATGGGGGAGAGCCCGAGGCTCCGCCGCCGCCAGTCATCAGCCAAGAAAAGGAGAAAAAGGAATCCAAGTCTTCCAAGAAAACTGCTCTGTTGAGTTTCGCTGACGAAGGTAACGAGGCGTACAAATTTTCAAGGCTGACCGCGATAGCCTCAATTTTTCTCGTCAATAAGTAGTCTCACTGGTTTTGTTTACTTCTACAGAATATCATTTGATTTGCTAGATCAGTCCTAAGATGACCCTCTGACATAGTCTTGAAACATTGATTTTTGTTTAATGGTACCTAATTCAATAACAAAGCTATTACTTATTTTTAATAAGCTGAATAAAATATGCAAAAGGCATTTCACTGTTAATAGAGAATTAGTTAGAACATACAGTTCTTTGGTAGTTCTATTTTAACATAATACTCCACCCCTCGAGACTACCTTTCGGCCTCATTTCATAGTTATAAATAAATAATAATATTATGTTTATTTATCTCTTTAAATTACATTCTTTTAATACTAGACATATTAACTTGACAGGTATTTAGACAAATTTTTGTAATTTGTGGGAGATCTGGAGTCTAAACTAAGCCTAGGCCTGTATTTTAGAACTCCACTCACTCAATTTCACAGTTATTCAGGCACTGAACTGGTTGCTTAGAATCGAGCAACCATGATTTTTGAAGCACCTTAGTGGGATCAAAATCAGCAAATGCTTCAACAAAATAACACCATCTAACTTTGAATCATTGATACATGCTTTAAATTTTGACTTTCAGAAGAAGAAGTGGAAGTGTTCAAAGTCAAGAAGTCTTCCCAAAGTAAGAGATTATCAAAGAAGCGTGAGAAAGAGAAGCAGAAGCGCGATGTGAGCACCGATGGTGATAATAACAAATATGACACTATCATTATTGAGGTAAGGTGGACATTAGTGGAAATGCCTCACTAAAACTATTTTGGAGATGGTTTTTTAATGCACTTGTATGTTGTTGTGCAAACATAGGTGGACTTAGGGCCCTTATGCAAAATTGCTTTTTGTCTTTGAAAAAGTCCTTAGTTTTACCAGGAATTGAATCATATTTTTCAAAAATCCATTTTTCTTTTATTTTCATTTCAAAAAATGTATTTGTAAAACACAAAATATTAACATAAAACTATACAGGTCATTGGTTACTATAATACCAAAAGAAAGAAGCAAATATTTGTTAGGGCCGCCATACACAGACTGCTTGAAGCAGTCAGGATGGACTGCTTCAAGCTGCGATTGCATAGTGAACTACAGTCTTCTACGTACACACATACATGAAACCGCTCGAGCAGTTGCAACTGCATTGGGCGGTCGAGCAGTCAAGCAGTCGCCAGGCATACAATGACTGCTCGGGCTGTCGACTGCTTTCACGCAATTACCTCCGCCCTTGGTCTTCATTCCACATCGCACGCGCTTCCCGCCCGCACGCCTCTTGCTTTGTTTCTTGAGCAAAATGGACGACGTAGATTGTGACGCGCTAATAAGTGCAATTAAATCGCAAGAACTTATTTGGAATTATCCGTGATGCTACTGATTTCAATGACAAGCTGTTGGTATCAACTGCTTATGACTGCAAGAGCAGTCCATGTATGTTGATCAATGGCTAACTGCTCGAGCAATCCATGTATGGCAGCCCTTATTCTTACGTTTCAAATGGTGTTTAGGTCAGTGTCTTGGTTTATGAAAATTCTATTTTGCTTTTGTGACATCAAGTCTAATAATTCAAAATTACAAGGGAATACACTCATAAATTAACATACTCAAAAGTTTGCTCTAGAAAACAGCACTATCTTGTGAAGTCTTTCTAATTCAGGCATTCAGGTGAAACTAGATAAAAGGTCCAAAACTGTTAGTCAACTGTTTTATTAAAACAGAATGGAATTGATCAAACCATTCAGTCTGTTTCAAAATATTTACTGAACCAATCATAAATCAGTGGTTGGATGTTCATCAATCAACTGATCAATATCAATCAATCATCTAGCTGCATCTTTAAGCTTTTACTTAACACAGAAAAAATACTATAAAAGAACTCTAAATCCAGGACAATCAAACTGAGCTCAACAACGACAAACCCAAGCCAAAGAAGAAGGTGACATTAGAGGGGCTGATTCTGTCCGGTCGGGAGGCGCTGGCGGCCGATGGGGCGGGTGACGTGTCCGACGAGAGTGCGCCTGAGGAGGGTGACGCTGATGAGGACGACAGGGGATTCCATCGGTACCGCGCCGACTCCGTGAGGGCGGCGCTCTTGGGCGCGCCGGGCCGCATTCCCGACGCCGCGCTCATACACGCCGCACGCAAGACCAGACAGCAGGTATGAGAGGTGAGGGACTAGCGCTGGCTGCAGACTGCTGTTCCACAATGCGCTGTTTGTAAATGAGAAAAGGGGAGACGTCAAAAACCTACCAAATCAAGTTAGTTTTCTTTTTCGCCACATTTAATACGATCCGAGTCGCTCTTATCCAGTTTCGGTGCAAGCGGTGTCAGCGAGTTCCCTGCCGCCAAGGGCTGGTACTAAATGCTTCAGTGTTGGTGCTTTTTGTGGCTTTGTGAATAACTCACCCCAGTAAAATAGAAAATTTCAAGCATTTTTTCGCAGCAATATGATATGCATGGTCCAAAGTAATCTTCGTTGCATTCTACATGGGAGAAGTACTGTTACAGAGAAGTTTGTCAAATTAATATTTGACAAACTTCTCTGTGTGCCTCTGTGGGGTAATAACACTGACAGTCTTCTGCCTGATCGTGGCTATACTACATCTTGGTTTGTACTTTGTACTACTTCCACAAATAAAATCAGGTTTGTTTATCTGTGAATTTGAATGGTAGAAAGACATTAAAAGTTTATTCCAGTGTATTTTTTCACAGGAAATATAGAGCTGTTTTAAGTACAATTTTTTTGTTTTTCAATTTGCAGTGCTGTTGACAAGACATATGGCATTTAAAATGTTTTGCTTTAAAAAAATCCACCCTAAATTCTCTTGTTTTGATTCATACCAATTTGGTGGTTTCGTTTTTTTTTTTTTAAACCCTGTTTGCAACCACTAGGTTTTAGTTTTGTTACACAAAATTACGCTTTTTTACAACCCTTTGCTCAACCTAGATTTTTACTTTTTAGTATTAATGAAATGGATCCAAAAATCCCAATTTTTTTCCCCATTCTGTCTTGTCCCCAGCACTGCTCTTATCCCATAATCCAGCAGTTTCACTCATTATAGGCTCGCGAGTTGGGTGGAGTCACCGCCGGAGCAGATTACATTCCCGTGAAGTCCGAGTCCGCACCGGGATCCCGGTTAGTGCGGGATGACGGATCCGGCGACGATGAAGAGGAAGGCCGCATTCATGTCAGGGGACTGGACTTGCCCAGTGATAAGCCTAAACGTGAGTATATTTCAATACCGCTCTTCTTATCAGTATGAAAAAACCGGCCAAGTGCGAGAGGGACTAGCACACGAAAGGCTCCATACAACCTAACAATATTAACACTACATATTAAAAAAAAACTTCAGTTAAAAAAAAACACGTTTATTGTATGATAATAATAAACAAAGAATATTTTTCATCTTTTTTAACAATCGCAAAGATAACTTTGTATTTCATAATGATACTGTGAATTACAAAGCTAACATTTGCAGTTGCATAAAATCAACGCCTAACAAATAAACAAAACACCTAGGTATCGGCGTTTTTAGTATTTTGTTGATTAAATACAGTATGATACATGATATACAGAAGTTTCAAATTCATAATTTGTTTAGTTGTTGCAATACAGCTCCTACAAAAAAGGTCTAAAATTGAAAACTTTTGCGGTCCCCTATTTCTTAATTTTTGAAGATAAAAAAAAAAAATGTATTTGTACTTTACTCGATGAGTTCTATACAATGACTCCCCACATGCAAGGATAAGAAAAAAACCGGCCAAGTGAGTTTCTGACTCCGCACAATGAAGGGTTCCGTAGTTGGGATGAATCTCAAGAACAAATTTAACATTGTAGTTGAAAAACGTGTTCTCCCATAACATCAAAAGGCAAATGTAAGATCGTATGCACAATATTGAGAGATACCATGTTGTTTCAAGACCATAGACTTCTTATAGGTTTTCCTGTAATCAGTAGGTATTGAAAATTTTTAGTGTATTTTTTTTCAAAATTTTAGACTCAGTACTTTCGGAGATAAGGGAGGGGGGGGGGGGGGGGGGGGCGAATGGTCAATTTTCGTCGTATTTTCTTAAATAACTTTAAAATGATTTATTTTAAAATTATACACAATGTGTGATAACACATGATCTAATCTAACAAGTCATATTTGAGGCAAGAATATCCTGTAAAGCATATAATGCTAATTTAAAATAGTATGATCATTGATGTATGAACCAATGTAAACCAAGCAAAAGGGGCATGTAAGGACCGTAGCAGGTGGCGATCTGTTAGTTTCTGCCTACCCCCTTTAGAAAAATGCGTGACTTTGCGATGCGTGAAATAATATTAATATTTATTTGAACCACGGAACATAAAAAACAGTGGAAGTGCTAAGTAGGCGTGGCACGCGTGTCACAAATAAGCGCTGTATCGCTTGCTTGGTCCCCACAGATCTTAAACTATGGTCACAGTCGAGTTCTAACATCGCGTCGAGTTGCAGTCTCGCGACAAATTTATTTTTCCGTAGCTATGCCGTTTTGTTCCATTTTGGAGTGCAAAAATGATAGTAGGAAAAAACTCTTAAAAATGGAGGTGTTTCGTACCATCGCCAAGTAAGATTTAATTTGTTTTCTAATAAAATCTTAGTTAATTTCAATTTACGAATGAAGTAATAGAACCTCTAGTTAAAATCAACCTTATAGGATTAAAATACAGTTTCTTTTGGATTGATTGTATTCTCTGGTATTTCTTATTTCGTTCTCGAAAGTACTTCGCTACTCAATTAGTGATGTGGTCGGGTCGGATGTTAGTTTTATCGATAAAAGAAAATGGTGCCGATTCTCTTGTCACAAATGTCTCTACACTAGACTAAAAATCATCTAAATTTAGTTTATTCCTGTCACATGACGATGGACTAAAGTTACACAACTTAATTATTTTATTGTTAGACAGCACTAAGTTGGTCCTAAGCTATTTAATTTAGTGAAAATGGAAATTTTCCTATTCTGAATTTGATGTTTTTAACCTAAAATTTTGATTATCTCACTAAATGTCTTTTTTTAATCGCGATTAAAAGTTTTCATAATTTTTTCGATTAGGACACACCGTTTTTGACATATAAGCAAAAGCTAAAAAATAAATGACACCTCAACTGGACGAACTTTTCACTTTTTGTATGGAAAATATGAAAAATTTCAAAATTTTATTATTGAGTATTACCAACATGTAGAGTTTTAGGGAGTTATGAGTTGCAAAGGGGTGCAAAATTTTCATTATTTTTTCGATAGGACGCACCGTTTTCGAGATATAAGCAAAAGCAAAAAAAATTACACCTCAAGTGGAGGAACTTTTAATTTTTTGTATGGAAAATATGAAAAATGTCAAAATTTCTATTATTGATTATTACTAATACTTAGAGTTTTAGGGAGTTAGGGCTAGCAAAGGGGGGCAAAATTTTCATTATTTTTTCGATAGGACACACCGTTTTCGAGATATAAGCAAAAGAAAAAAAAAACACTACTTCATTCTTCTTACAGTTTTACTTAACTCCCAACAATACTTATTTATTCGATTTAAACAAGAAATCGGGTATCTATCGATATCGATAATGTAATTCAAAATTCAATGTGTTACTGCACTGGTGTGGCATTGATCGAGTAGCAATAGTTATCGACCTATCACGCGAATGTCAACCTTATAACTAACGCAATTAGACTTATAATTGCGATCACTGAGAATACTGCCATCTATGGTCAAGTAGCGGAATTTACTCGTCAATCGAATCTAGTTTGACTTGAGATTACAAAACGTTGTAAATACTTTCTGGACTAAAGCAAAATAAATCCTATTCATAATGCATGAAGGTTTATTTCTGGATGTAGGATCTGTGACTTACGCTAGTTTTGACTAAAATTAAAACGACAAATCAGACGAATTGTTTGTTTGTAGTGCATTATATGATTATCGGTTTATTTGTGTGAGTTTGGCGACAGCGGTTCCTATAGTAATTTTGTTGCATACCACTTCCACTGTCTTTTTATGTTCCGTGATTTGAACCAACTAACTTTTTACACTAGGTACTAAATTAAATGACTAACTAACTAACGATACAAATAAATACAAAAACAAAAGGTCACTTAGGCGTCGAAGTGTTCATCCGCATCGCTGTCATTCGGAAACGTGCCCAGAAGACTGGCAGCATTGGCACTTTGAATGGCAATGCTAATTCTTTGGCCAAAGAACGAGCCCGCCCTCTGGTCACGTGAACTGTCGACCAGTCGGCGAGAAATTTCCTTAAAAAGGAGACGTGCACTCGGCCCCATTACCCGAGCGTTTCGACTGCAAACGTCTCAAAACTAGTTACCCATAAGCTTACAGTATTTGTATATGTTGAAATAGTACATCAAGCATACTAACTTATCAACTTGTAACATTCCTAGGTGGCACAGCAGCAGCTTCAGAAGAAGAGCTAGACAGCGAGGCGGAGGAGTGGGTGGAACAACAGCTGCAGAAAGCACGACCCGTCCTCATGGATCTGACTGGTCTGATGACATTGTATTCTATTCAAGACCCCATCTGACAAATGTACTGTCTCACACTAAACTTCTTCTTAACTGGGAGCCCGGTCGGCGAGTTGCGTGTGCATATTGGTTGCTTGACTAAACGCGCTATAGCCAACTAGCTTTTGTCCGTGGCTTCGCTCCAGTTTTCTGTCCCACATTACATTACATTATTTCTGTTTCTGAACCATGCATTCGAGATAAAACATTTCCACGAATTATCTCCATGCAAAAAATACGTCGTTCTGTCTCTCCGTTGCTGCGTGGAAGAAGGATAAATAAATAAAAAACCAATTAATATACGTTCGTTCGACAGACGCCCGAGTAGTGAAGTATGTTTGTGGACTCCCACTTAAGAGCCCCTTATTTACTAGATTACAGATATTCTGTAATCCAATCGGAATAAATTCACACTATCTTTAGAATATGTTTGATTTACAAATTATTTTGGTATTTCGTTTGTATGAAATACGCATGCTTCGGTGGCGTCTTAAGATTCTACTTTTGCTCGGATTATAAAATATGACAAATGACCTTAGGATTTTCTGTTTGTCTTAAGAACTGATTTTCCACCAATGACAAATAATAAACTAATTTGAATTAACTATTTTTTTATTAGATACTTGATTCTTGAATTGAAAGCCAGTTTTTATAAGTGTGTTGTTAAATATCATCAGCTTATAGGATTAGTTTAGCCAACCTCAAACGTTACCTTGATTACATAATTATTTTTTCAGAATGGGCTATGGTAGCCCATTACAAAATAAAGAAAGAATCTGTATTATAATGGCCATACATAAACGCATTGTAAATATTTCCTACAGGTGAAGCGGCTATAGAAGTGAATCCGTTCTCGGTAGCCCTGCCGCCGCCTCAGATGTCTGCACCGGAACACTTGCGACCTCTCACGGCTGGCTCGCAGCCTCCCGCGTCTGCCAACGAACTGGTGGAGGCGCTTAGGAAACGGTCAGTAACTGTGTACTATACAATCACATATAGTTCATATATTGAAGACAAGCTGTGCGCCCGCTCGAATTGTAACACATCTCCAAAAATAACGATCTTCCATACAAACATGCATCCCGTATTTATACTTACCACATAATCTAGGAGATGAATATATTAAAACCTTCCGATAAAATGTCATGTTTCTAGAGCCAGCGGCTTAGGTTATGAGTTGACTGTCAGTGAATTAATTGATATACATATACAGGGTTATTTGTAAAACACCAGCAAACTCTTAAGGCATTGTACTCGTCTTTATGAACAACTTTTACTATGGGACCAAACCCAAAATCGCAACAAAAAAAATCAGCTGTTCAGCTGATTTTTTTAAGAGGTTGCTAGTGTTTTACAAATAACCCTGTATAAACTTACGCCTTCTTCCCATGGGGGTAGGCAGAAACTACAGAGCACCGCCTGCTAAAATCCTTACATACTCAATGAATACTAATAATTTTTTATTTATTTATATGGCAAAGATCTTGTAGTCATAAGATAGGAAATAATATTAATAGTATGACGTTGGGTGGTGTCTTGTGGTGCAAAAGAGGTTGTACAGAACTGGGTGGCTAGAATAATTGTTGCCTTCACACATTCATCATTCTGCCTTTGTCCCAATATATTTGGGGTCGGCGCAACATGTCTTTTTCTTCCATACTTCTCTATTAGTCGTCATCTCGGTAGTCACTCCCTTTCTAGCCATATCATCTTTCATACAGTCCATCCATCGTTTCTTTGGTCTTCCGGTACTCGTATCGCCATCCACATTCATACTCAACACTTTCCTGCTGACATTTTCCTCATTCCTCCGCATCACATGCCCATACCATGTCAACCGATCTCCACACAACTTTTCTGTCACCGGTGTCACTTTCAGACTTCCCCTTACATACTCATTTCTTATTCTATCCATTCGCGTAACACCACACATCACGGGCATCACCACACTTCACACATTATGGGCTTTTAAACAATATTTTAATTGAAAGACATACTTTAAGTCAAATAAGTATTTATTCAAGAATGGCTATTACTAAACATTTTACAGTGAATATCTATTACATTCATAATACCGTGAATATCTATAAAATATTATTATTAACCTAAATTACAATTATAATTAATAAGGTTCCATATCTAGCACCAACTTGAATGATCCATTAGGATCGACACACTTCAGGATATTGGCTTGATCGCCACAAAACACTTTTACACTTGGACTGACCATAAACGCCATACTCTCCACGAAACTGTTGCTCCTATCTGTAGAAATCTCGTTCCATTCGTCCAGCAACTGCACCTTATACCAGCATAGGACTGCGTTGCATTCGCCATCTTCAGCCACAGTGACATTAATGAGCCCAGATTTCATGTCACTACAACAGCCGATTTCAAACTCTTCAGATAATGTTTCGTATTCCATGCGAGCCATGTCTAAGTAAACTGCTTGGGATGCTTGGAACCTGTTTACATGTTTCGCCATTCTATAGTCGACATTCTCATCTGAAACGCGGGTGTTAATCTCCAACCATTTACTATTAATCAGCTGTCCCATAACAGTCACAGACCCAGGTAGACACAGGCCCCCAGGAATTAGGTGCACCTGCTTCAAATGTCCAACTATCCCTTTTCTTTTGACGTCTATGTCACCATTCAATTCTATTATATTACTGAATATAATATGGTATTTCTTTTGTTTTAAGTATTCGTGCGTCCAAGAGTCTGCTACTAGAATTGTTACTTTTTCTTCCGGTATTCCGTTTGCTTGTAGAACAGCCAGCAGGAAGTCTTTATCGTCGCCAGTTTTCACGTGGCATATAAGTGAGTTAGCTCCTCGTTTCATCATTAATACTCCGAACATAGGAAAAGGACTCAAATCGACCATGTCCACGAGAGAAATGTCCACAGTTTGTCCTAAGTGGACACACACAGTTGCTATACTTTTTCTTATCATATCCATATATTCTACATCGTTTAAAAAGGCCAATGTTTCTGGTGAAATCCTCGTTATAGTTGTATTTATGTCTGGTAGTGTGGTCAACCTACCGCCGTATGTTAGAAATGAGACACTCGTTGGTTCATGTTTCCAAAGCGTCTTTGGTAGTACATCAAAGAATATGGCTTGTGGCCACGCGTTCACTTTAGATTCACTTCTGGGGTCAGTGGTAATCATTATATCCTCTGTCAAGTGCAAATTGAACCAACCAATCACCATGTTCATTTCGCCGGTGTCTGTTGCACTCAGCTTCGCAATATAAGGCTCTTGTCTATGCAACTTCTCCCAAACATCTTGGTAGTTATTAAAGTCTATTTTCAACAACGATTGAGGTTCCGACATATACTTTAAACTGTCGTAAGAGTTTACGTCTTCACTGTAATAAGTTTCACCAAAGTATGTGGTCGTATGCACGTTCATATGCGCCATATTTAAAATGTCTTTTGTTTCCCGACATAGTTTGAATTTCTTATTGAGTTCATCACATTTGATACCGGCGACGAAGAATTCAGCTCTACCGGGTATTATTTTGCTCTTTTTGTGAAGTAAATTCTCCCAAGCATGACATATAGTCTGTAGGATATATTCTCCGAATAAACCAGAGTCAATGGTATCAGTAAGCAGTACTGATCGGGTCCCATAAATGTCGTTACGGCTGAGAAAGACGGAGGGTTTGTTGATTATGACCACTTCTTGAGCGTTGTTCTCATGTATCACGCATTCGGCTAGTCTAGCCGAAGAGAGAGAAGCTTCACAGGCTGTAATAGCTACAGGGTTGCATTCATTAGCATATAAGGCTAAAAGTCCTGCTCCTGTATCAATATCTATGATACTATCCACAGCAGGAGTCACACAACTCCTAATAGCTCTCCTATACGCTTCATTCCGAATCCTATCATTCAAATACCTGAAGCGACATCTCGAGAAAAGCAACCATTTAGTGTTATTCAAATTCTTCTCAATTTTAACGAAGCTATGATCAATATTCAGCGCCTTTTCGAAATGGCAGAGAGCTTCTGTAAAGTATCCGTAACGATATAGATAGTTTCCAATATCGTTCAGTAGTTCCACGTTTCCGGGGAACAATTTGATGGCTTTTTCGAAGTTTGCGAATATTTCTGCTTTGTTGTCTTCGTTGGCTAATTCTTCGTTCATTTGAGATAGTACTACTCGGAATTCGGTCTCGAATATCTTCTTGATGCGCGGTTGTTCGTCGAAAGCGCACATGTACATGTCGAAGGCTTTTTTGAAGTTGTTGTGTGAGGCGAGCCGCCGCCCCAATGTTATGAAGTTGTAGGCTATGCTCGCCATTTTTGTTTTAGGTTTCTTTAAGCACTGGATTCACTGTTTGCGGGGTACAAAATGTTCGATTTTCCGTATTGGCGGTTAGTTTTATTAAGTTCACTCCTCACTGTGTAATTTTGAAGACACTTTATGTATTTTGCACTTTTATTTCACAATTTTTTTACTGATACTATTAAACTAGGAAATGATGAACTAGGAGACGTCTTGCTCACTCGAAATTCAAACTTAAACTGATCATGTACAAGTAGTCCAAACTCGTAAATTGTTTCCAGAGGTGTAAAATACAATTCTAGTGTAGTATTTATAGTGGTATAGAGGTGGGGGCAGTTGTTAATCCTTATCCTATTATTATCCTATTAGCACACGAAGGGCTGTTAAAAATTATCTGTAATGACTAATTAGTAAATGTCTTACTGACTTGTTGGAAATAATTATGACATGCTGGTATTGTTATTAAAAACAATAGAATTTAAGGATTAGAAAGGTGTTACTAAGTAACAGCGAATGTTTCAGTTTCTGAGAATGTGCTTTAGTAATTCCGTTTTTAGGAATGTTATAAACGATAATCATTTCTTGGAAGTAATAGGTTTTGTAATAAGAATGCCCCTTATGTTACTTCCTTGCAAGTATTTCTACTGGACATGTTTCACAATTCACACGATGCTAATCAGGTTGCGATACAAGTGTAAGAAAAAAAAAAGTAAAATCAAAATTTTAAAGAATAGAGTAGCGTTGCGGTTCGGATTGAACAATGCTAGCATGTGCTTAACACATTAACTTTTTAATTATTAGCGAAATGTATGCAAACGCTTCTTTATGTTACACTAATCCTGTGTGGCAAACGCTCGGGTGCGTGCAAAAAGTATATTGGGTGTAGACACCCTTACCGTCCCTTATTTTACGATGTTTTCGAAACAATAGAGATGCACAACGAACGCACAGGTGCGGCGCGCCGCACTCGAAGAAAGTTATGTAAATGTATGGACGCGCATACGCGCCGTCAAGCACATGGTGAACGTCCGAAAACGCGCATGCGCGTCGGTCGCGCCCAATGAATTAATCGAAATAAACATTTGATTATTACCCGACTGACCCAGAAGGAGGGTAATGTTTTTCGCGCGCATGTATGTATGTATGTATGTACAGTAAGCCGTCATAAATACGCTAGGGATCTTATTGCTGTGATCACGCGGTACAGGCCGTACCTACGTCTGTGTGTATAAGTGATGTATCAACACAGAACGCAAACCTCAGAATTCACAGACTGGCGTCGAACGAAACAAAAATATACCGTCGCTTTTTCACACACGCAGAGTACGTAATTACGTATGCTCGGTTCATACTAATGCTAAGGGCTCTTACTTACCACGTATGTTTCCGGCGCCGTCGACGCACGTGTAACGCGTTTGCAACGCAAACCGTGCAGGTTTCTCAAGTTTAATAAGGAAGAAAACGCGCCGTCGATGCGCGTTGCAGGGAACACGAGTAGGCAACGCGTATAAAAACTTCGCGTGGTTGGGCCCTAAAATTCATAACTTCACATCAAGTTCTGATGATTGTATTGGGTTGGTTGGTAAACACACAGGTCTGGGTTCCATCTAGAGATGAGTCTTTTATTTATTTTTCTTTTCAACAATATTCTTCATTCTGTTCTTTTATTATTCGATGAATTAATAAACGAGAATAATAATGTAATAATTAGGAGCTCCTCAGCTCGTGGCTAAGTACGCTTGCCGGGGTTGGTCTGTGGATAGGCATACCGAGACTACCCCGTGCCTCGGAAAGCACGTTAAGCCGTTGGTCCCGGGTGCCATTCGTGGATCTTTGACAGTCGTTACAGGTTGTCAGAAGCCCGAAAGTCTGACAACCAGTCTTATCAAGGGGTATCGTATTACCCAGTAACTGGGTTGTGGAGGTCAGATAGGCAGTCGCTCCATGTAAAATACTGGTATTCAGCTGCACCCGGTTAGACTGGAAGCCGACCCCAACGTAGTTGGGAAAAGGCTAGGCAGATTGAATAATGTAATATATATTTGTATTAGTATATTGTTACTGAAATAGGAGGTTAAGAATAAACATGTTTTATAAGTGATTACAAAATTTTTATTCGTTATAATTTTATAAATGGTATAAATAAATAAACTTCTAGTTAAAACAGTTTATTTTCTTTTAAAGAACAACTTATTGAAGTAGAGTAGGTAATCAGTGAGCTACGACAATCCGGCTTAAAATATTGTATCTTAGTAATATAATAATATTGTGCTTTAATTACTCTAATAATTAATGTGTGTAATTATAATAATTATTGTCTAATTTAAATTTGACATAAAGTTTTACGATTTAAGTGAACATTACAAGAAAAAGTCATTAGCGTGATTATTCGAGTAATTATTAACCCATTCGTTGCGGTGACAAATGATGTTCTCACTAGCCAGATGCGACTCGCTTTTAACGTAAACGCCGATCGGCGCGCGTTGTCCGTACTTGATGAATAAAAAAATAACACGCCAATCGACGTTTTCAGCACTTTGTTATGAATTTGAATTTATTAATTACGAATCCATGGGAAATATTTATTTTGAAAAACTAAAACAAAAAATTTAAAACAACTATACATTACGCCGATCGGCGTGCTCCGCATCCGAGTAAGAAAAAAAAATACGCCGATCGGCGCGCGCCGCAATAATTGGGACTAAAAAAAAAATAAGCGTTAGATTAGAACCCACGGCTGGCTATGCATGAACGGGCTTACTCAAATAAGACAACCGCTATCATGCCAGAATTATACTTTATTGGTTGAATTTATGGAATGCAATCAGTTGCAAACGAATGTGTGTCTATAGTATAGAAATTACTTACCTATTAAAAGAAGATCGTAAGTATAGTTGCCGGCACGAGTCGTGAGCACAAATTCCAAATGAAATGTTGTTGCCATCGTCAACGGGCTCTTGTATTCTGTTTTCTACCTGTACTTACTCGTAAATAGGCTTGATCTTATATTAATTTCATTGCCCCTGCCCGTGTACGAATCGCCGTAATAGGAAATAAGATTCGTAAGGTTTAAAAGTTGAATTTGTGCTCACGACTCGTGCCAGCTACTATAAAACCGTGACACTGCGGTTTTACTTTCACTTTCACGCTGAAACGGCTGAAAGGATTTGGATGAAATTTGGCACACGAGTAGACCATGACTTGGATTAGGACATGGGATACTTTTTATTCGTACGTTCCCATGGGATAATCTCCAATATGCACGCTAGTATATTAATAAAACTGAAAAGCTTAAAATAAATTAAATCATTAAAAAAAATCCCGACTGCTCATAACTGAAAAGAGAAAAACAAGCATTTTATTTAATTTATGAAAGTGTTGTTAGACGATTTTATATTTTCTCTTTTATGTGATGTGTATATACAAACTGTGTGTTTAATTTTTGTAATTGGTTTTAAACCGTCTTAAATAAATAAAATAAATAAGTAATCTATAGAATTTTGGTATTGTAGGAGGGGCAAACCAATAACCTGAAATATGGTGTAGCTTTTGTTTGTCCCCGCTTGTGATACCAAAATTCAATAGATTATTTAATGTAATGCTTGTTTTCCGTTTTCAGTTATGTGATTTTGCAGCCGGATTTTTTTTTGCTTTTTTTTTAATATATTTTGCTTTAATTTATTTTTCTTTAATTGAATGCCTTAGTATTTAATTCTAGGCGCGGCGACCAAAAGTACTTAAGGTGAAACTAGTCGCGGGCTTGAACACACTGGTGGGCGTGGCCAAAGAGTACGTCTCACCTGGCATCGTGTGCGACAGAGATAGTATCAGTGATGAGCAGTTAGATGCTAATCTACACGCACAACCACGCACAGCGTCTAGTGCGCACGAACACAAACACCTTTCCGAACCGGAATGACGTTTGTCGATGCACACATGCACCGCCGCTGTGCTGCTCGCCTGAGCGTCTTCCCTCCGCAACGGGCGGGGGGAACATTGTTGACTGAAATGCACGATAATTCATAGTAAAACGAGCGCGAAAAAAATTAAGAAAAGTCCTTTGGGAATTGGTGTTTTATGAAAAAACCACTGCATAAATCAATGGGGTTGTTTCTCGGAAGCTTCGCCGCAAGAGAGCGCTGTGTGTTTGTCACTTGTCAAAGTCTCAAGTCAAGTCAAAGTCAAAGCGACCAATCAGCGACTAGAAAAAATCACTTACCGCCAAGTTTTTAACAAGGTACCTGAATTAAAGCCATTGACAGTTGAATGAAAGTAATAAACATTTAGCGACATCTACGCGGAACTAATTTGACAATTTTCTTCCCCATTACAAATAAAGTTTATTGAAATCTTCGATGATTGAGCTTTGTCGGTGCCGACTTTGTTTTGGAGATTTTACATGTCCTATATTACCTATTTTCGCCCAAAGTTGCGTTAAAATTAGCAAGGAAAACAAATCTTGTTTGGCTCATAACGTTTTAATGGCTTTTTATTTTACTATTCTGTTTCCGCACAGACAATATTAATAATGAGACAAACGATAATTATCACGTTTAACTTTGGATGCACAATGTCAAACAGTGAAGTAAATACCCTACGAAATTTGTATGAAAACAATGTAGAATAGTTTCACCTTAAGTCAATTCTTGTCAAGGAATGAATACTTTTGGCCGCCTCGTCTAGAATTGTTCATTTGTCACCAGGCCCTATTTTGTGAAATAGGGCCTGGTGACTTGTAATGTAGGTTTTTCTGTACCTACATCAGGCACCAGCTCTCAAAGTGTGAATTTAAATAGTCCAAAACTGATAAGTGCGAAAAAATTATTGTGAGAGTAAATAAACTTATTATTATCCTTTATTTCATTTACATACGTATCATTAACATTTCGAAATATAAAAAAAAACTTATATATTAAAAATAGTAGCCCACGGGTATCGAGAACAGGATCCAAGCTACCGGTGGTCAGGGCTCTAGAGAGAGAAACCTCACCATGTGGCCGTGTCTAGGAGTACTGCTTTCTGAATCAAGCCCTTGACCCAGCCGTGCAATGAGAGCCTATTTTTATTATTTTTAACAAGTTGTTTACAACCCCCAGGTTAGGAGAACTCCAAGTAGAACGCGAGGCAACATCCGAAACACAAAAGGACCTCCGCGAGAGGTTGCTCACTTCGGCGAGAATACGAGAGAGCCGGGCATCGCGCTGTGGGGAGTTAGATGCCGCGTATAGAAGGGCGCAGGCCATACGCGGATATCTTACAGACCTTATCGAGTGCCTGGATGAAAAGGTAAGTTGATTTTCTCCATTTTGATGAACTAACTTCACCAATCAGTTATAGCACAGACATAATTGAGCTTTAAAAAACATGTGACGACATTCAATGTGCTATGACCCGACGTCGCACACAAGTGAATCCTAAAAAGTTGGCCTAAACCTAATTTTTTTCAAATTTATCATAAGATGGGTGAAGGATTGTTTCTGGTTCAGTTTTAGAGATAGAGGGATAGTGAGGGCGGGGGAAACTACCAAATATCCTTCTACCTCTGCAAAAACGTTTTTTGCTAACATCTGACAAAAAAATTGACGGAATCAAAAATCACGAAATTGACATTAATAATACAATTGACATTCTTATATCTCAAAATACGATTTTAAAACTTAATATATGGAAAATTAACGTAGTAAATCAAACAAAACTTTTAGGAGTTATTATAGACCAAAACTTAAATTGGGAAGCACATGTAGAAAATATATGTAACAGGATAAATGGGTTTATATATGCTCTAAGACAAATTAAAAATAAAACTAACATAATAACAGCCATAACATGCTACCACGCGTACGTAGAATCGATTCTAAGATACGGGCTTATAATGTGGGGAAATAGTACTGAACGAAATAGAGCGTATGTTGCGCAAAAAATGCATCAGAGCAATTTATGGGCTAGCGCCTGATGAGTCCTGCGAGCCAATATTCAAAAAACTTGGTATATTACCGCTACCATCTCTTTATATATATGAAATATGCATGTTTGTATGGAAATATAAAGAATACTTTGTAAAATCTTTGTGAAATCGCAGAGACCAAAATAGACTAGTTTTTTATGACACTCCCAGATTATCCAAATACAGCAAAAGTTGTCTAACTATCTACCTAGAGAACTTAAAAACTTAAATGATAGACTGTTTAAGAATAAATTGTTGGAATGGCTGAAAGCCCACAACTTCTACTCCCTTAAAACATTCTTCGAAAATAAATTATGACTCGATTTAAGCTATGACTTCATTGTTTGAAATCATTGTATGACTCGATTTTGCATGCTATAGTTCCAATAGCTAAACATGTTTGTACTCCTGTTTAATTGTAAGACCATTATAAACACCATGTTTTAAGCAAATAAATAATTTGAATTTGAAAAAAGTGGTCAACAATGAGCTTTTGGGTTACAATTCATATGGGTCTAAAAATATACTTGGTAGTTTTAAAAATAATTATACCCTCTTTTCTATTAACTCCCCGTCCCCATAATTTTATACAGATTAATCATATAAAATATGTAACAAAAACCCTGTTGTTCCTTTTAACACATGATTGTACTCATGATAACAAACATCTTTTACTATGGGACCAAACCGGATGCAGCTGAATTCCAGTATTTTACATGGAGCGACTGCCTATCTGACCTCCACAACCCAGTTACTGGGTAATACGATACCCCTTGGTAAGACTGGTTGTCAGAGTTTCGGGCTTCTGACGACCCGTAACGACTGTCAAAGATCCACGAATGACAGTCGGGACCAACGGCTTAACGTGCTTTCCGAGGCACGGGGAAGTCTCGGTATGAAAAGATGGTCACCCAACCACAGACCAAACCCGGCCAGCGTAGCTTAACCTGATGGATCGACCCGTGCGGCTGTTATTACTTAGCCACTATAATAGCTAATAAGAGTGTATCTGTTAAAGCAGGCTTCTTCTTCAGTTGATCCTAAAACACATGACATGAGGAGAAAAAGTTTAATCGGTTTTAGCAAGACTAATGATTACTCTTTGTAACAATGTTAACATTAAAGTCGGATCTGCCAGGAAATTCAACTTTATCATTTCATGAAAATTTTTGAACAGAAAAAATACATTTTCACGTCAAAGTTAGGTTAAGGTATACACGTTGAAAAATAATATCCATAGTAATCTAAATGACAATTAGTTCTTTTACTGTAAGTCTTTACTAAATTGCAAAGCAAAACCACATTTTTCATTTAAATAAAATAGAGCGATTGCGGTCTTTTTTCTATGGTATCACTGCTGTCAATGTCAAATCATAGAGATACTCGTAATATAATAATAATAATATAATATCCTGGGACATAATATTGTTCACACACGGTCATCTGATTCCAAACTAAGCAGAACTGTTTTAATTACACGTTTTGTTTATGTTTCATTCACCGGGCGAGAAAATTTTGTGTTGTGTCAGAACGGTAATTTAAAAAATACTTTCAGTGAAAATGTGATAACAATAAACGTCACACCTTGTTTAAGGGCTCGTGTAGACGGCACCGCCACTACTTCCGAGCAAGAAATTAATAAACGCAAGACTTTAAATTGTCGTAAATACAGAATTTGGAGAAGTTCAAAGGGCTGAGATAAGAATGACAGCCCGTTTCTCAGGTGCCACTGATTGTTGTGAACCTTTGCATTGCTTAGTCAGGTAGTAATTAAGATTAGTTTTGTCGTGCTTCCAGAATCTTTACAATTTTAGGTTTTGACCGGCTTTTATGCAATTTTCACCTCCGTGCAAGAATTTTAATTTAAGAACTTATGGACCGCCGTCCATAAGTTCTTAAATTAATTTTTTTTACTGTGATTTGTTGTAGCAATATTGACATGTACAATCCTTTCACAGTTTTATACTCCTGACAGCAGCAACCGAATAGCGACCTTATTGTAAAGATAATAAAGATCACTTTGATTTTTGATATACTTGTCAGTGGCAACAACTCAATAGCAACCTTATTGCATCGAGAATAAAGATCACATCAGTGATGCAAAATCAGAGGTAGAGTAACTGTGAAAGGACTGAAGGGTCTAGTGCTGGGATGGCGAACCAATGGCACACAAATGCAAATACACAAATGCGAAAAAAATATTTGGCCACGGCATCGATTGACCAATTTAGGTATGTACAGTCGAGTTCTTTAATATCTGAGCATGTTCATGAATCAAAAATATATAGGTAAGTTTATTTATTTATTTATTTGGGACAAACAAACAGTAACACATTATATCTGCGCAAGTAATATAAACAAAGATATTATATAAATGTGAAACTCACAACGTCATCCACAGCATATATTATGTGAAGTTACATAAAACTCTAAACAATCTGTGACATCATAAATATGTGACTACATTATATCAATAATATTGCTACAGACAAATACCCTAAAAATTGTGCGCAATCAATTGTTCATATTATTTAGCCCAAAGTTAGGTTCACAAATATCTATGCAATTTTTCTGTGAAAAATATCTTGACAATTTGACATGTCTCGAATTGTTGTCTTGAATTCTTTGAACAATCTCTTTACAGATCCTATTGTATTTTTTTTTCTTTTAAATGTTAGGTTTTCAGAAGAACTAAATAAGAATTTAAGAATAATAAAATAAAAATTAAATACTAATGTGCTTAAAATGTTATTTTTTATTTTTAAAACCGACAGAAAAGTTTTGAACAAATAGGTAGTAGGTATAGTCTGCGTTGACCCTAAGATTTTCTCAAACTTAATTAATCAAATAATACAGCTACTACGCAACATTGTCAGATTGTTACAGACCTATTAGGGCTTATGTAGACGGTACTGCCGCCGCTGCTCCTCTGAGCTGTGTACACTGGGCATGTCAATGCGACACGTGTGATCTTCGTGGGTAGCAATCTATTACTAACAACCGTATATTGGAACGGTGAAATCAAGCGGTGTCGGCGCGGCGGCGGCGCGGTGGTGGCGCGGACGCGACTCGTGTACACAGCTCAGAGGTGCGGCGGCGGCGCGGTGGCGGTGCCGTCTACACGAGCCCTTAGAGCCAAACTACACGGGCGGTGCAGCGCCGCACCGCAAGCCATTTCGCCGCGCTGGCGACCACACGGGCAGAGCGGCGTCGCAACGTTCTACGGAGCCGCGGCGGCGCCGCAGCGGCAGCAAAATGAGGGGTTGCCCATCGCTACGTACGACAGTCTGTAATAACAATGGATCAAACAACTGCGAGCGGCGCCGCTCCGGCTCCGCTCTGCTTACACCCCTCCCCGCCTCGTCTCGATACCGATGCGCGCGCGGTGCGGCGCCGGAGCACACCGCACGGCGCCATGTGGCTACAATGCATTTTTGTATGTAGAAAACCGCAGCGGCGCCGCTCAAGCGCCGCGCCGCGTCCGCGCCGCCCGTGTGGCTTGGCCCATACGAATGGCAATACTGCATCGTACTTCTGCTCCGGCAAGCAAAAATAAATTGAATGATAAAAGCCATTTAGTTGAATATTTTTTTTTTTTTTATTTATTTATTTTATTTCCAAAAAACTTAGTACTATTTTACAATGGCAATGTGGCAACAATTTCAGTAAGAGTAAAGAGATTAGCATCTGTAGCCGAACTAGGCATAGCCTGTATTTCGGCTATCAGCACCATTTCCCTCTAGTATTATAATATTATGAATAGGTGCCAGGACAGGATAAAAGTTGATAAGTAATCAAGATAAGTAACTTGAAAACAGGTAAGTACATAATTTTAACTATAACAACAACAACTATTGTAACTACATAATTTTAATTATAACATAATTTATTAATGGATTAAGTGTACGTGTGTGTGTGTGTGCGGGTGTGTGTTTGTGTGATGTATGTATGAGAATGTGTGGGTGTGAGTATGCATGAGTGTATATGTGTGTAGGTGAGCTATGTAATGAGTGTATATTCATTTTCTGTTCTCTTAGCCGTATTCTTAGAGTGGTGAATATATTAGTTGTTCCGTCTCCTCGTAACTTAATTTCTGCAGATATTGGCGTACTTTTAGTCTGCATTGTGTTCTAGTCAAGGTGTATATATTTATTGATTTGTTAAGCTTATTATAAAGGTAAGGGCCTAGGAAACTAACAAATCTTTTACCAAAGGTTGTTTTAAATGTGGTTAAATAGTCACATACATGATGTTTACGACGTCTCTGTAATAACATTGGGTTGTAGGGCTGGTTTCTATGTTCTTGGAGGATAATTTTATGTATGAATAACTGTCTTACTGTCAAAACCTCGCATAACTGGAACAGTGTAATAGTAGGAAAGCGCATCGGTTTGAACGTGCTAACCTTCAGTATAGCTCTCTGGGCGATCTCAACTGACTTTAGCGTGGTTTTGCACATACCTCCCCAGGATGAAAGGCAGTAGGTAAGAAGCGACTGACACAGGGCCTGATATATTCGCTTAAGCAGTGCAGGGTCCGCGACATGTCGTAGGTTTTTAAATACATAAATTAATTTACGTACTCTATTACAAAGAGTTTTTACGTGTTCTTTAAAGTTGAGGTTGTTGTCTAAGGTAATACCAAGATACTTTATAGTATGAACGCGTTCCAGAGGTGAACATGCACAACAATCCGCAGAATTGCATTCGTGTGAAACAATACGTAGATCGCCGCGAATACCCACCGCCTGTCTAATGCTGAAACAAATATATTTAGTCTTATCTACGTTTAGAGTAAGTATGTTTTTCTGCAACCATCCCCTAGTCATATCAAAGCCATTTTGTGCAATAGTGAAAACCTCATCCCAACTATCACCCGCGAACACCAACGCGGTGTCATCCGCGAAAGAGATAATTTCTCCTTTGGTAAGTTTAAGACGAGTAAGATCATTTATGTACACGAGGAAAAGGGTGGGCCCCAGAATACTTCCCTGAGGCACGCCGTGTGTAACTGGAAGGTGCGTACTTTTGTGTTTATCCACTCGGACGCACTGAGTTCGCCCAGAGAGGTAGCTTTTGAAAAGTTCAAGCTGGGTGCCCCTGATACCCAGTGCCTCCAATTTATTGAGTAAGAGAGAGACAGAAATCGTATCAAATGCCTTTGCCAGGTCAAGAAAAATAGAGAGACATTTTTTTCCTTTGTCCAAATTAGAACTAATAAATTCAATAAGTTTATTCACTGCCTGCTCTGTAGATTTTCCGTGCCTAAACCCGTATTGGTTTACTGAAAGCAGATTATTTTTTTCGAGATATTTTACTAGACGGATGTTAATGACTTTTTCTAGAATTTTGGAAATTGCAGGCAGTATAGATATCGGTCTGTAGTTGTTTATACGATTTCTGTCTCCGTTCTTATAGATTGGGCACACTTCTGATCGTTTAAGGGAATAGGGAAATACTCCTTTTTTTAAACAATCATTGAAAATTTTTGCCAGGGGATGTACGAGAATTTCTTTATGTTGTTTTAGGAATCTACTGCTGATATTATCACAACCTGGTGCACTATTTGTTTTTAGACCCATGATAAGATGTCCAATCTCATATTTGTCTGTCTCAATTAAGCCGAAAGAATTGGGGACATTTAGTACTTTGTCTTGGGTGTTACCTAGTAATGGTAGATTTCGGAAATTAATATTTTGTTGACTGATTTTATCCGCCAGTGAACTACCCACATTTATAAAATAGCTGTTTGCTTCGTGAAGTGCTTGGTCAGGAGAAGATGATAGAGTTAGAAGATCTTTATGGTGTGATTTTGTTTTTGTTGTGTGTGTGATGTTTTTGATGACTTTCCATAATTTTTTATTGTCTTTCTGTGCTTCCAGGATTTGGTTTTTTTCGTATGCTCTTTTTAACCTTCGTAATAGAGAATTACAGAAATTTCTGTACCTTTTGTAGGTAATTTTCAAGACTTCGTTATCCGGATCAATGCTTGCCCTTTTGTGTAGTTGGTCTCTGTTCCGCATGCAACGTAGTAGTCCTGGAGTTATCCAGGGCTTAATGATTTTTTGGCGTCTAGAAAGTGTTACGATTTTTGAATTCTTTTCTATTACTTTTTGTAAGCATTGTGTTAGGTAATTTAGACTAGTATTAGGATTTTCTATTTCATAAATGGGACCAAAATTAATATGTGAAATGTCTTGTGCTAATGTTTTATCGTTAATGATGACCTTCGTTGTAGTTGCATGTTGCCGTGGTTTTTTTAAATTTAAACAAAATAAGACAGGATGGTGGTCTGTTAATGATGTATTAGGGACTATGGTGTTGGAGGAGGCTTTAGTTTTTATAAGGACATGGTCTATGCATGTTTGCCGGGCGCTGCGTGTAACTAAAGTGTGCGCTGGCAGTAGGCCGTGCGATGCAGCTAAGGTTAGATAGCGTTCCCCTTCAGATTTAATTTTGTTAGAGTTTATTGCTATATTCATGTCCCCTATAACAACGATGTGCTCGAAGGAAGACACTGATTGTAACATATTATCCAACGACAAGAGGAACGGCTCCAATTTAGTGTAGGAAGGGGATCTGTAAAGGGCCATTATTGCAACTTGTTTTCCAACGGTGGCTAGGAGGCAGTTACTTTCATGAAATTCAGGTTCTATTATAGTTAGGTTAATGTTTTCTTTGTAGTAGATAACTACTCCGTCATTTTGTATGAGATTTGCATTTGTTGCTACATGACAATAGCCAGATAGGTGAGGGATTAACGTTGCACTTTTTAGCCAACACTCTGTTAAAATGAGTATATCGCATTTCATTTTAAGTCTTTGTAGTAAAACCTCCAAGCCGGGCAGATTTCGGTTTATGCTTCGTATATTTTGTGTCAATATAATTAGGTTGTCCGTACTAGAAGTAATAATATTTTGGCATTCCTCTAGGTCCGCGGATTGTGAGTGAGATACGGATAACTGGTCAATATTTTCAGATAAATTAGTTACGTGATCGAATGATTAACAAGAGAGTAGGTATAGACAGGATTTGTGGTCAAGGTAGGTACAACGATTATGGAAAGAGTTTGTATGTAAATAGTTAAACGGTGTTTGTGAGTATGTTTTAGGTGTAAAGTGTTTGAGATTGTAACTTGATGAGTAAGTAAGTTGTGTAATCGAAGTATGTGTGAAAAATAGGTTGTGTATATTTGGGAGATAGTGTTCAGTTGGGCTATGGTTATGATTGGGGAGTGTTGTAATTGATTTTGGGTTTCCCTGAATAAGTGTGAGAGGTTCGTGTGGATGATGAGTTGTACTTTGTAATGTATGAAATAATCCATAGATACAAACTTAAACTTAAATTTAACATGCAATCTTAAAGTTAATGTAATAATAAGATAAAATGTGTATACTAGAGCAACAATTAGTCACAGTGGTTTAATATTATTGCGTAATTTTTCTAAATCAGCATCGTTATTTATCCGGATATGTGAGGATTCTTCGTTATTTTTTAGGTAGACAATACCATTTGCTGTCCAGCAAAAGCTGTACCCATGACTTTTCCGGAATTGACGGGCCAAGTAATACAGTCTCTGGGTTTTATGAGTGAGGGCCTCTGATATGTATATCGGTTTTTTACTATAATTTGGGTTAAGGTGGGTCGTGTTTAATTTGATGCCTTTCTGTTTGATTTTGTTGAACGTTTTTACTGATTTGAGTACTTTTTCTTTCAAGAGCACCGAGGTGAAATCGACTACGATGGGGTCTGAAGAATCTTTTGATTTTAACCTGTATATATCTTTTATATTACTGGTGCTAATATCTACATTTAGTATTTCTCCCAACTTAGAAATCTCAGTAACGAGGTTATCGTTAGTTTCTCCATTTTGTTTTGGTATGTTTCGAATTTCTATCGCAACCCCACGAGTTTTCCGTTCTAATGTTTCCAGTTTGTCCTCCAGTTCTCTAATAATTAATTTGTCTGACTGCCTTTCTTTCTCAAGGTAAGCTATTTTCGATAAAAACTCGTCATATTTATTTGACATTAGTTCTATACTTGCTTGTAAGTCTTGAAAACGTTTTTCTTGTTCATTAGAAAACGAAGAGAACATTTTTTTAATTGTTGCTAAAAGATCGGATTTTTCCCGGTCATATTTCCGGTTTTTCCTTTCCGTTACGTTTGCCGATAGGGTATGAAGATCGGGTTCTGACTCGCAGTGTAGTAGGGATGACGCACTTTGTGCCTTTGTCGCCTCAAGCATTTCCGAAGTACTAGTGCTTTCTGTAGGCGTTAACTGGCCGGGTGAAGCTGGTGGAGTGCGATCTAGCGGCATGTTTCCTCTTAGTTCTTGGTACTAGGGCAAAAAGCTGAGGCAGGAGTATAATATTTACTGTAAGTAATTAGTGTGTAGATTACAGTAATTTGTGTATCCGAATACTCTCTATTTATATTATAATTTAGATATATCTTAGACTGCGATGATGACTGATGATTAATGTTCAGGGTATGTATTACAATGCTCCTCAAGTACTAGGCGCCCAAACAATGCAGTTGGTAATGGTTCTTCCCGGTGCACACATAAAGTAGTTGTAAACAGTGCGCACGCGCCGATGCGATGCCCCAAGATAGCAAGTACTAGGAGCGTAGACAGTAAGCGGAGTGATCGGAACGTTACTAGCGACTCGGAACGTCACGCGCGTACGACAGAGATAGTACTATACCTCTAGGTTGCGCTGCAGATGGGTGGGGCTTCTGTGCTCGCGCTGCAGCGTAAGATACTTGATCGATGTAGTTGAATCCGCTGGCTCCTTGGAGATATGCACTCCTATTTTGTTGATAGATATTTAATTTTGAATTTAAACGAAAAATAGAATAAAAATAAAACTGCGTAGATTTATGGCACGTCTGCTCATGTTCGAGGTCCAGGGGGAAGGGGGAGCAAAGCACATAGATATTTACGGTTGCACCAAATATATTAAGTAACTATTGATGTCCAAGTTTGTATAGAACTATATGAACATTTTAACGCTTACAATATTTTGAAACATTGTCTCTGCCAATATATTAGTGAACTCGACTGTACCTAACCCACAGTAACAAACAGAAATCTGAGCGCGCCCGGCTACGATAGCCGCTTCGATTTCGGATATCGTTCCCGCCTGGTATAATTTTTTGGTAGGTACCTATCTAGTTAGTAACAGCAGAAGTCGCACTTTTTTTTTTACTTACTTAACCATTTATACACATATAATAACAGACAAGAAGAAAAGGACAAGAAAAAAGTAAAAAGCAACCGTTTTGTGTAAATGTTAATATGAATGAATAATTGTAAAGGTCTACTTCTATTTGTGAATAAAGAATATTATTCTGAAACCGTTTACCTAATAGTTTTTTTCTTATTTTCCAGTAGTCACTAAGTCAAGATTGTTTGTTGGCACGTCACACGTTGTGGCCACATTAAATATTTATTTGGAAAAATGCACGTGAATAAGACCACAATAACGTTGTGGTCATATGTGTCGTTATAATCGTTCTTGCAACATAGTTTTTTCAACCTTATTGCTTAGAAATTATGTTTATTTTCCATAAATATTTTTGGATTATTCCGATCTGTCTCCCTGCTTTGTCCCTTTAGGGGGACAGATCGGAAAAAAATATTTATCCCCCTGTTACAACTTATACCTTTATTCACGCCTATCTGTCCCAGATAGGAGTCTATAAAGTTAGAACTGTCCCCTCGTTGTTGACAGATATTTTTTTTTCCCGGTCTGTCCCTCTAAGGGGACAAAGCAGGGTGACAGATCGGAATAATCCATATTTTTGTTCTTATTTTAAAAATACGTTTACTTTTCAGTAGAAGTAGTAAATATATTGCAAACGACAATAACCTAAATGCAGGTTTATAATCAATTTAAATATATGTAATCGCGGCCAGTTGAGGGATGTGTTTTTGTTCCTAATCCTTAAGTATTGATCCCCATATTTAATTCTTATTATTCAATGAGCTAACATACAAGATATGTAACTGTGTTGTTCAGATGCCACAACTGGAGGCGTTAGAAGCTCGAGCGTTGGCGTTACATAAGCGTCGATGTGAGTTTCTCATAGAAAGGCGACGAGCCGATCTGAGGGATCAAGCGCAAGATGTACTCGCACCACCTGGTAAGAACTTGTATTTGAAGTCGCTATAGTGTATCAATATTGTTTCCTACTCTAAATATCTAAGTTATATCTTATTTTTTGCTGATTTTGTTGTTACAAAGATGAAATATTGTTTAAATATACAAAAATACATTCTAATTTCTGCCAAACTTTAATGGCAATACAATTAATTATAATATTTCAGTTTAGGAGTAGCGCTGTACACGTGATAGCAAGTAAAACTTCTTAAAAAAATAAGGAATAAGAGCGATTTAGTGTGAGAGACAGAGAGAGTTGTATCTTTCTTCTCTCTCATGTAACGAAATGTGCCTAAACGTGACGTGTCCGATTATCGAATCACCGCATAAGAAGTTTCACTTCGAAAATCTGTTAAGTAAACTAGATTTCGCTATGCAGAAACTGAAGGTTTCAAATAGAGATCCATGCTTGAGTGTCATGTGAGATGCTAAGGTCCGTGCTAGGGAACCGCACTCTAGACTCAAGCATTAATTAAAACTGGTTTAAAGCCATTTGATTGGTTGAAACTACAGTGTAAACGCTTTACAACGGCACTCACAGGAACCGAGTTTTTTTTTTTTTTGTGGTGTTAAGAAAGAGAAACATCCAAATACAGTAGGCGCTCGGTAATCCAGCACCCGATTTATTCCCCTATTTGTTTTTTTTTTGTTGATTGTTTCTATGGGAAATAAAAGATCTATGTATATAGAAAATAAATTTAGCGACATTGTTTACTTAATCAATCAATTCAACTGCTTGTAATCCGGCGTTCGGTTGTGTATACTGCTGGATTGTAGAGTGGGTCACCTGAGTAGACAACTGCCGGATTACTGGGTGTACCGGATTGGCGAGCGTCGGATTACCGAGCGCCTACTGTACACACTTTTTCGTCAACACACAACGCGCTTTTCTTTTTGGCCATGTTAACTGTTTCAAAGTAGGTTTACTGTAGACTGATAGATAATAGTGGGTGGTGCTTGCAATCCAAGAGTACTGTCACACGTGTTCTATAGGCAATAGTGATGATGACTACTTTTTTTATTTGTCCATCATTTAGAATAAAAACAAATATTGTACACGTATTTTTATTTTTTTCACGTAATCAAAAGATTACGGCGATACATAGGGTTAAAATGTGACATGACGTCACGCCTTGCTAGATTTTATACGGAGTTGTGACGTAGCGAGCCCCCACTCCCCAACTTTAATGTGTTTTATCTAAGTCATTTTTTATTAATAGGATAAAGCAAAAAATACATGTCTAATATTTTTTTTCTTATCTGACTGACGGACTAAATAGAATTTCTTTATATTTACCCAGGCAACATCCCTATTAACAATAATAAAAGCAAGGCGGCTGCTTACCACCTCAGGTGTCTTTCTTAGGCGCGTCGCTCGCTGGTAAGTCGAGACGAGGTCGCGGCACGGTAGCGTGGGAAATACCCCGCACCCTACACCCCACCCCGCACCCCCTCCTCCACCCCCTGCACCGCACGCCCGCGCCTTGACGCCGCCTCGACTCTAGCTCGTGTGAGCGACGCGCCTTAGAAATTTCGGCACCTCGAAGATTTAGTCTGAGCCGTTTGTAAACTGGGAACGTTAACAGTAATGCTGATATAATATATTTAAGTAGAAGTACTGACGTCAAAATATGAACGTATTTCTTCGTGATAGATAATGGCTGTTACTCTATAAAGAGTGTATCAATGTATGTATTGATTGATTGATTTTAAGGTAAACCAACCAAAAACGAATTTGTATGTTATAGGAAGTTTTAAGTTATATCGAAAGACTTCCCGTTATAAAGAGTTACACTGCAGTTGTAAGTAATGCTTGAGTCTTGAGTGAGGTTATGTAAGACAGGCCTAAGTGTGACGTCAACCTAGGTCGAGCCTCAAAGCCAGTTGACAATGAAGAAAAGATTCGTCGTGCGGCCGAGCGTGAGGGCCGGCGCCGCGCGCGACGTCTGAAGCGAGAGGCCACCGCCGCAGCGGCCGGCGCCGCACTGCCGCACAGAGACGGAGACTCCTCGGACGATGAGCTGCCTCCGCATGAGATGCATCACTACACACTGGAGAGAGGTCAGTCAAGCTACGAGCAGTCATTCATAGATCTTTGACAGTAGTTGCGTCTCCGGCGAGAGGCCGCGGCCGCGCTGTCGCACAGAGACGGAGACTCCTCGGACGATGAGCTGCCTCCGCATGAGATGCATCACTACACACTGATGCATCACTATACAGTGGTAGGTCAATTGAACTGTGTTGTTGACTAGGGTTGAGCCTCAAAGCTGACTGAAAACGAAGAGAAGATGCAAGTCTGTTGTAGGTCACTCAAAGTTATGCTAAGCTAACTAAAATAAAGGGGGAAACATGCAACTTCTGTTAAGTAACATAAGAAATGTTTTGAAACTCAATTTCTTAAAAAGAATCGTCGCCGATTCGTTACTAGATAACACAACACCATTGATTTATAAAAAAGGGAAGATTACACGCTCCTCAACGTGGGCCGCGTAAATTAGGACCTAATTGACGGCCTAATTGACGTTTGTGTAGCACGTTAAGTCAAATTACAGTAATCGTCTCAATAAGCAGCAACAATGTCTTCCTGTATGTTTTCAAAATGTGCACAAATAGTTCAAAACCGAAAAACAAGTTCCACGGGATTACTTTTCACTCGTAAGTATATCAGAACTTTTTTTTTATTTCTTTTGATTAGTATTGTTTCGAGATCGCCGTTTGCAGAAAGGGATAGAAATATATGATTCCTAAGAGTGTGAAGAGACAAGCGGCGTATTTAGAGTTGATATGGCGTACCATAACAACTCTAAATACGCCGCTTGCACACTTGCACGCTTGTAACTATATTCATGTACGTACATGACGCATGACATGGGGAAATGTAGTTGTGTGGGTGTGTTTACATGTAATTCTTTCTAGTCCAATAACGTTTACGTGACATTAAAGCGTACCTTGTCTTCCTTTTTTTTTTAATTAATGCATAACGCCGTCTAATTTTCTCGCAACATTATTGTTCATTTAATTAACACGCTGTTCCTGCAGTTCACGAAACAAAACAACTTGTAACCAATTTTCTTTTCCTATAGACGCAATCCGACAACAATCAGCATCATTGTTCAGTGACGCCCTACCCGCATGGCGCAGCGTATCGGGCGTGTGCAGACGTCTGGCGCGCTGGCGAGCTCGCGCCACCTCGCTGTATACTGACGCCTACGTCGCGGATTGTCTGCCCAAGCTACTGGCGCCTTACGTCAGACATGAGGTATGTACTGATCACATCAAAAACTACAACTGTTTTAGCACGGCACTTGGAAATAAAATACCAGACTATTACTGCCCCACTGTGGGGCAAAGGCTTTTTCTCATACAGAGAAGGCACGAGCATTGATCACCACGCTTGCTCAAGATGGGTTGGCGATTTCAGATATACATTCACTATAAGTCCAAGTTTCCTCACGATGTTTTTCCTTCAGTAATGTCCAAGATAAAAACATTAATTCGTACAGTCAGTATTTATCCATTAGTACTTGCCTGAACTTGATAATACGGTTTTAATTTTTACCAAAATCCTCATGGTTACATATCACTAATTACATGTAACGCTAAACATACGAGTATTTCAAAAATTTCATTGCCATCTTAAAACGATTGACAGATGCAAGGATGGTTTAACTTAGTACGTATATGAATATTATATGAGAATAAGGTTTACAAAGCAGTGGTGGCCCAGTGGTAACGGCCTCGACTTACGAGTCGTGGGTGCGACCAGACAGGCACTTTGTGTAAATAATTGCATCACCACTGCTCTGAAAACTGTGAAGGAAAACATCGTGAGGAAACGCCGTGTGTCCTAGCACCATAAATTCGAAGACATGTGACATGTACCAACCCGAACTGGGCCTGCGTGGTACGTTACAGCCCACTCCCTGTCGAAGAGAGGAGGCCTAAGGTTTAGAGGAAACGCTACTATTTCACTTGAGTAAAGTCAAAGTTCGCTTTATGGAGCGAACTTTCATAAATGTCAGCTTAAGCAACCTTGCACGCGTAACATGACCACCATTGAAAGGAGTTTTGTCGACGGAAGAATAGACAACAATGACGTTTCCATGTAGACAGTACGACGACAACAAACTAGAAAGAGTCAACTGCACTTTTTACGAAATTCACTCAGAATTCTTTGTTTTGTCATAAGATTCATTTTTCCGTTTAATTCTCAACTTTTACTAATATTAAGTCACGTATATACAGACAACTTCACCACTTTTTCACAATGTGTCGAGCAACCGTATTTTGGAAAAAGAAAATATTACAGAAATATTGGCCTTAACATTTCCTTGGTAATGGCCTATTAACTAAATGATGTAAAATAGAAGAAGATAGCTTTGTTCTTCCATTAATTGTCACAGTTTTGCGTTCAAACCCTCTCCTGTAAAATCATGATTTTGTAAAATCATGTTTGTCAAGTAGAAAGTTTTCTGTCTTTAGTATGGCGATTGCAAAATATTCTTCTCAGAGTAGTCAGATAGGAAACGCCGACCTCATCTAGTTAAAAAAAAAAAAAACATGATTGACTTGTAAAAGTGTTTGTACAAACCTACTTACAGAAATAAAAATCATTTATCATTAAATCAAACTATCTTCACTACCCTAGATAATTGTCAGTTGTCAGTGTGATTTTGACATTTTGGAATAGAAAACTTTATTTCGAAATAGTCTACATAAAAGAGGACCTAGAAAAAAATAGAAACGAAAGAGAAAATGACAGATTGTAGAAGGAAACGGTGCGATGACAAAACAAGAGAAACTAAATGTCACTTTGTGTAGAATGAGATGTGTCTATTCTTCGAATGCTACGCGGGCAGAAGTCCCATCTCCAAATCAGGACAATTTTTTAAGCAGTGCGCAAATACTCATGAATATGAACAACTTTCACTATGGGACAAACCCTGAAATCACGAAAAAAATCTGCTGTTTCGTATAAGAGTTCAATACCTACTCGGCCAAAATGTATGAAACAACAGATTTTTTTTTTCGTGATTTCATGTTTGGACCCATAGTGAAAGTTGTTCATATTCATGGGTCGAACAACCTGTGAAAATTTGCGCACTGCTTAAAAAATTGTCCTGTATTAACCCAGCTAAGCTGCAAATCCTGGGCACAGCTATTTGTTTAATTTAAATTACTCTTCCGCAGGGAGAGCTCGTGGCTAAGTAATAACAGCCGCACGGGTCGATCCATCAGGTTAAGCTACGCTTGCCGGGGTTGGTCTGTGGATGGGTGACCATCTTTTCATACCGAGACTCCTCCGTGCCTCGGAAAGCACGTTAAGCCGTTGGTCCCGGCTGCCATTCGTGGATCTTTGACAGTCGTTACGGGTCGTCAGAAGCCCGAAAGTCTGACAGCCAGTCTTACCAAGGGGTATCGTACGAGTATTACCCAGTAACTGGGTTGTGGAGGTTAGATAGGCAGTCGCTCTATGTAAAATACTGGTACTCAGCTGCATCCGGTTAGACTGAAAGCCGACCCCAACATAGTTGGGAAAAGGCTAGGCAGATTTGATTATATTTTGTTGTTTGTCCTCAGCTTATACTATGGAATCCGTTAGCAGATGAAGACAATGAAGACTACGAGAAAATGGATTGGTACAAGTGAGCATATAGCCTTTGTATTATTAAAAATACATATTTTATGAGTGAAAATACTAAGTTTTTATGGGTTATACAGGTTGAAATTAAATTAGCTAGCGAATCTGTTTCGGTAGCTAATTTAATTTGAACCTGTATATTCTTTTAATCTAAATATGGCTTTAGACCAAACGAACATAGGACCAGAATAATAGCATTCTTTCCTTGATACTCTTGACATTTTAGTATGGCAAGTAATTTGACAACTGTAAAGTGCTCTATCGCTGTTTACACAAACAGGATTTGGTAGAGTGGGAATAGAATATTGGCTAAATGATAACAGCCGCACGGGTCGACTGAAGGTTAAGCTACGCTTGCCGTGGTTGGTTCGTGTATGGGTGACCATCTATTACCTATTCGAGACCCCTCCGTGCCTCTGAAAACACGTTAAGCCATTGGTCTCGGCTGACATTCGTAGATCTTTGACAGTTGTTACGGGTAACGTCATCAGAACCCCGAAAGTCTGACAACCAATAGGTATCGTATTACCCAATAACTGGGTTGTGGAGGTCGGATAGGCAGTCGCTCCGTGTATAATACTGGCATTCGGCTGCATCCAGCTAGACTGGGAGGCGACCCCAACATAGTTGGGTAAAATCTAGGCCGAGGATTGGTGTTAGAATGTTCATTTGTTTGTTTGGTCTAACGTGCATATTCTACTGCGATTTATAAATGTTAATGTCGGTCGTTTACATCTATCTATCACAGTTGAATAAGTAGTACGTAATATTGTCTCGTAGTGATTCTATTCTTAGTTCTAATTCCTTATCATCATTTCCACCAGATGTCTGATGATGTACGGCGTCCGTACTGAGCGTGGTGCTGATGACTCGGAATCTGCATCAGATGGCGAAGTAGAGCCTCTTCCTGTAACGGACAGTACGGTGCGAGAGGACCCTGACTTGCTGCTGGTGCCCAGCATCATCAGTAGGGTGGTGCTGCCTTGTCTGACGGGTAACTATAGTACAACATCATTATTACGTCTCGAAGCCACTAGAGTTATGTAAGGATCGTAGCTGGTGGCGTGCTGCTCTTTATGCCTACCTCGAAGGGAGTGGCGTGAGTTTAACACGTAACGTCTCGGAATCACTCACTGCTGGGTATAAAGTATCTTGTGTTTGTATTATATGTTTGGTTTTCAAGGAAACAATGTATGAATTCATAGACCGTTATTATTAAAGATACACATTTTCAAGCAAGAACACCAGAGCTATAGATAATAAATCGGAAGGCGCCATCTGGTGGCAACATTTAAATCTAACATACATACTTATTGTGGCCAGTGTTAAATTTTCTATTAAATACAACATCTTATCTGTTGTTCGGTTTTTATGTACCTGGTTCAGATGATCCCTGTAAAACAGTGATCAAAACAATAAAAACCGGCCAAGTGCGAGTCGGACTCGCACCCGAAAGGTTCCGTATGATCGTAGAATATTTAACATTACATATTAAAAAAAAAAACACTATTCTTATGGGTGGGGCCCCGTTTAATTTTTAACTTTTTATTATTTGTTGTTATAGCGGCAATAGGAATACACGATCTGTGAAATTTCCAACTGTCTACCTATTACGGTTCATGAGTTGTCGTCGATTAGTGAGTCGATTCGTCGTCGTGTCAGCCTGCTGACAGACAGACGGATGGACAGCGGAGGCTTAGTAATAAATAGGCTTCCGCTTGGCACCTTTCGGGTATTGAACCCTAAAATGTAACATGACTCCACACAACAACTTAATATAGGTATAAAGTTCTGCTTATGTTTTTAGTTTTGTATTTTGCTTCTACTTGAGTATAGTTTTCGATTTTTTTTCTTTCTTCTTTTTTTTTAAGTATATTGGCGTGTGCTATCTGACTTATAGCAAATAATTAAATTTAATTTAATGTTTGTATTGCGTAATGTACTTGCATGTAATTTGCACAGTGTTGTATAGAATATATATATATT
Organism: Dicycla oo; assembly: GCA_948252095.1. NCBI lineage: Eukaryota > Metazoa > Arthropoda > Insecta > Lepidoptera > Noctuidae > Dicycla > Dicycla oo. The sequence continues at coordinate 6,759,905 of OX411710.1, read as the reverse complement.
TATTTAACTGAACAGACAGCTGTGCTGCTGGGGAGTTTGTTGCGCCACTTCTTCTCCTCAGCTAAAGCACTAGGAAGTGGTGAAGGGCGGGCGTTTTGAGGGACTGTCTTATGTAATTTTGACGTTCAAAAAGTGCTGATTCTCAGCCTAGTTTGAATAAATGACTTTTGATTTTGAGCTATTTGAGGAGTCCAAAAACTATATATGAGAGAATCTCAAATAACTAACAAGTTTTGAGAACACAAACTCTTCAGGACAAAGTTCAAATTCCACTCCATTCCTTTTTATTACAAACGGTCAATCAAAAGGCAACTTCGACTGCTTAACTCTAAAATAGATTAAGTGACACTACATGTAAAATATCTAAGATGTGTATTCAAGTATAGCATAAGAGTTTGGTGTTAAGGTCCTCCTATTTTGACCCCTTCAATGAATCCATTATAACCTGAGCCTGTTTGTTCCAGAGCTAGTATCAGTAGCTTGGGACCCAGTGAGCGTACGTTCGTGCATACGTCTGCGGTCACTACTAGTACGGGCAGCGAATCTGCCTACATGTTCCACTGCGTTACGTCGCTTATCGGCTGCGTTACGAGCAAGACTAGCTGTTGCGTTAGGCGCTGATGTGTTCCTGCCTGCTTTGCCGCCACAGTATGTATTCTGTTTATCTTTTATATGTTTAAATTTAACTTTATCTAACCTTTTTGCTTACCCATGTTTCTTGGGATCGGCGCAGTATATTATTATTTATTAGTGAAAAATTCAAAAAGGCCACAAAAGGGATGTATGAAAGGCTATTGCATGCAGCTGAGATGTGAGTGCCAAGTGGCATGTGTGGTGTTACGCGAATGGATAGAATAAGAAATGAATATGTAAGAGGAAGTCTGAAAGTGACACCGGTGACTGAAAAGTTGTGTGGAGATCGGTTGACATTGTATGGGCATGTGATGCGGAGGAATGAAGAAAATGTCAGCAGGAAAGTTTTATCTACGAATGTTGATGGCTATAAGAGTAGGGAAAGACCAAAGAAACGGTGGATGAACTGTATGAAAGATGATATGGCTAGATAGGGGGTGACTACCGAGACGATGACTAATAGCGAAGTATGGAAAAAAGGGACATGTTGCGCCGAGCCCAAATAAATTGGGTCAAGGGCAGGAGAATGATGATGTAAAAAAATTGTAAAATTCCTGGATACCGAAACGTCTATTCTAAAATAAGTTATTTTCTACAGGGTAATGGAAGGTGCAGGCGGTGCGTTCTGGCGTCGTTGCTTAGGCGCGGGCGTGCGACTCCTGCGCGCTACGCTCGCGCTCACCGGCCCGCCTGCACTGTTGTATGCTGACCCGCTCGTGCTGTCGCTTATAGGTCAGTTATGCTGTCGATGTACGAATACAATAATTGGAGGACCTCATGGCTAAGTAATAACAGCCGCAAAGGTCGAAGCTACGCTTGCCGGGGTTGGTGACCATCTTCACATACTGAGACTCCTCCGTGCCTCGGAAAACACGTTAAGCGGTTGGTCCCGGCTGTCATTCGTGGATCTGACAGTCATTACGGGTCGTCAGAAGCCCAAACGTCTGAATACCAGTCATACCAAGGGGTATCGTATGACTTAGTAACTGGGTTGTGGAGGTCAGATAGGCAGTCGCTCCATATAAAATATTGGTATTCAGCTGCATCCGGTTAGACTAGAAGCTGACCCCAACATAGTTGGCAAAGCCTAGGCAGATTGATTGTATAAATACAATAATTATGTCAAGAAGCGAAAATGTTAAGTAATTTTCAAACACATTCCTTTTCCACATAGAGGTCGCATGTCACCTTTCCGGACTGTCTTTTTCATTTAACATGATGGCAATCCGTAATCGGATAAATAATATGTTGCAAGCAAAAATAAACCTTAAAGTGAATGTGTAAGTGGGGAAATTCGTTAGTCACAGTGGGCAGTCACAGGACTTGGGTGGACGAGCTAAAGGGTCTTCTTTGTGATTTATATTAATTTACTTTTACAGAGACGCTATGCTGCGGTGCGGGCGCGGCAGGAGGGCCGTACATAGCTAGTGCAGCGTCAGCGCTCACCGACACGCTGCCCCGCAGCGGTGCGTTACGTAAGCGAGCGCTCGCGCGGCTGGCTGCGCTTGCTACTCTAGCACTATCGAGGCTTGATAGTGATAATCCGCTGCATTTGTGAGTACACTGACTACTTATTTGTTAGATATTTACTTATTTATTGAATAGATTAAAGTATATGAACACCAATAAAAATGGTCAGCAAAAGACAATGTAAAAAAAATGAAATGAACATGTTGAACTAAAATGGCGATGGCTGCACATGTGCGGGGGCACATGTGCGGTCGTCGCCATTTTCATTTTCGCCATTTTTGTTCGCCCTCTGACTTGTATAAAAACCTGGTCCAGCGCCCCAAACGATGCCGTATTATCGTTTTTCGGGCATGCTGAAGTTATTTCCGGTTATTATAGCTACTTCTTCTTTGGTATTTAATTAGGATATGTAGCATAAAAAGAAGGTGTGTGCTTATGAGCGCGAGACACGATAGAAGTGAAAACATACGACTGGAGCCGAGTATACGCGATTCAGCGTCACATTCACTGACCTACAGTCTATTCACAGTTATTTTACTTCTGATTTTGCATCACTGTTGAAATCACAGTGATATTTATGGTCGTAGTAATAAGGTTGATATTAGGTTGCCGGCATTGCCAAGTCTGTCAAAATCACAATGATCTTTATTTTTGTTGCAATAAGATTGATATGCGGTTGCTTCGGTTGCTGCTGGCAGATACAAATACAAATACAAATATTCTTTATTGTGGTACATAGGTAAGCAATAAGTTGTTACATGTTTCCGAAATTGTACACAGCTATGACCCGCCATAATGGCATACAATAATTTTAAAGTAGGTAACATTTTAACACCATAATCAAATAGAAAATTAAAATAATAACAATTTAAATATGCAGCACTTTAGAATTAACGAATATTTTTACATGTCAAGGCAACAATTAAAATAACGAGACATAAATTATAAATTCAGTTAGAATTAAATAATAAGAAATATACACATTTTACTTATCAGGGGAACAATTAAAATTAAATAACATCATCGAGATAATCTTTTAAAGTATAGTAACATTTGTCTAACAGCAATTGAAATAATTTCTTTTTATAATTATGTAAATGTAAATCTCTAATTGTCTTTGGCAATTTATTATATATGTCAGGTATTAGATAAAAAACACTTTTGTGGAAAAGAGCAGTAATGGTAAAGTAATGGTAAAGTAACTGTGAAAAGGCGGTGAAGAAGTTTTCACTTTAAAAAGCTCTCTTGTTTGTGCAGAATTACTTAACAATATATATTTTTTTTTCACTATCTCAAAGTGACCACCTAGAAGCCCACCTAGTAGTTCCTTTATTCTAGCCCAAAAATTGTCACAGTTTTAGTACGCAGCTGTTAACAATATCCAAGTTTAAGTTCGACATGTATAGCATGGCGTCGTCTCTGATAGCAGTGTGACAATCTCTTTCTGAACCTCGACGTGTCTCCCAACAAATGGGTTTATTCCCGGTCGTCCCCACCCCGTCGTCCCCACTGGGCACGACTGGGAAAAAAAAGTTTCATTCCTCCCCAGTGGTGACGATTTGAACTTTTTATTTCCCACTCGTTCCGCTATAGACCGAGAGTCAAAATGCAATAATAGAGATTTCAATAACAAATTTCACGGATTGTTAAAATGTTTTAATTACGACTTTCTTGTAGTTGTGTTGTTGTTGTATTATGTATGTTATTTAAAAGGTCTCAGCTACATAACTACATACTACATAACTCCGCACCATTTCTGTACCATCGTACCACCGTGCCATATTTGATATGCACCTTAAAACTTTAAGAATTTGTGTAAATACGTTGATTACCTGTGATGCCTAATTTTGAGAGAATTATTGTAAATTCGTTGATTACCTGTGATTCACAAATTCTGTACTAATTACCTCAGTATTTTAATCAAAAACATTGTTCTCTCTTGCTCAGAAAGTCGTAATTAAAACATTTTAACACTCCGTGAAATCTCTTAAGTATTGAAATCTCCATTATTGCATTTTGACTCTCGGTCTTTAGCGGAACGAGTGGGAAATAAAAGGTTCCAATCGTCATGACTGGGGAGGAATGAAACTTTTTTTCCCAGTCGTGCCCAGTGGGGACGACGAGGTGGGGACGACCGGGAATTAACCCAAATATCAAACCGTTACGCGCTTACAAAGACACCGCGTCGCGCGAATACGCGACAGTCGCATCCATACTGCGCGCTCTGTCGGCACTACAACGCGTTCCATGTTCACCGAACAAAAAGTGACATATGGACACGAAGATCGCGTCGTATTCACGCGACGATCGCTTTTAAATAGGACGCGGCCTGAGATTGCTTCTAGCAAGCGATCGCTTGACGGACACTGTACTTAAAAAAAAACATCTATTTTTTACAGAAAAGCCCTGGAACAAGCAAGAGCAGTGATCGCTGAAGCTCGAGCGGTTGAATGACAGAACACAGAGATGCACTGTACCAGCCAGATACTTCCAGACAGCGACACGTGGCACATACCACAGAACAATTTTTCATATAAGTAGATAAATCAATTGCCTTTAAGAAATTAAGATTCTATTCAATGATTACAGCTTTAAGACAATCTTATAAATCGAGAGAACTATAGTATTTCATATTATAAAATATATTCATTACACTCATATGTTCAACCCCACAAGGATTTCTTGAGTGTGGGTAGCTTATAATAGAAATACAAATTAATAATACGCACCTTAGGGCTGTTACATACCACGTATTTTTCAGACGCCGTCGACGCGCGTCGCATGCGACTGTAACTCGCTGCAAATGCGAGGTTATCGTAACCAATTTACCTATTCACACGTTCATAAAACTGTATGCAGACGATGACTTTCGCGTGCTGTCGATGCGCTAATAGCGCGGAGTTAAGCTCATTTCAGACTACGCTATAATATAATAGCATATACATAGTTCATAGCACCACAATATCGCTCGCCATACATTTATTTATAACACGTTCACACTTTGCTATACTATATATTACTGGCTTGCTATACGCTATGAAATTGAGCGATACACTATGCTATATGATCGCGCGGCGCTCTCCTCCCTGCACAGATTGCGCTCAACTGAGCTTGCCATAAAGTATATTTGCTTGCGATTATATCGCATAATGTGGACGCAATGCTATATAGTATAGCTATATAGCTTTTAATGTTGTATTATAAAGCAGAATAGTATAGCGTAGTTTGAAATGAGCTTAAATCGATACAGACGCGTCTTTTTTTCAGACGGCGCCTGAAAAATACGTGCTGTATAAGTGCCCTTATGGTGCGAATTTGTTGACATCGACTTCTTGCTGCCGTTATACTGTCTATCAGTGTTTATAGTCAATCTCTAATTGGACTTTTGACGTGTATCGTACAGGGAACCTAGGTTTGTGATGAGAGTTAGTGCTCGATTATCTGTACTTAATATTATAAATGAAAAGTAGCTTTGTCTGTCTGCCTCTTACATTTTCACGCCTGAAGCGATTATGAAAGTTACCAATGTCCTTCAACAGGTCACAGACCTGTAAAGCTACGGCTTCCTAGAAGAGCGGTGGCCGCCACTAACGACCGCAATGACGGCTGTCATGAAAATGATGTCAGTGGCAAAGATTTAAATCGTTATATTCGCCCTACAGCATACCGCGTCAAAAGGTAGCCGCGTTTCTGTTTGGTTTGGACACCTTTGACTCACAATGACGCAGTGACTTGATCGTCATAGAAACGCTATTAAATAATGTGTAATGTGCTCACTCTTTATCAGTAACGACACTTTTTCGCGAGACTAATTGCTGCGAGGGTAAATCTAGCGATTTAAATCTTTGTGAGGCGGGGTTCTTTTTGTTTATTTTTTTAATTTACTTATCATTTATACAAAAGAATACAGGATTACATATTAAATAGTAACCAAAAACCACTAAGGTTTAAATTTGTGCTGTCATGAGTCTATCTCAATATCGAACAATATAGGTAATTCGTCCGACTTTACGGTGTGAAAAACGCTCTCTAGAAAAGCACACCAACTAACAATCATAAACAACGTTTCAGTGACGTCATTCACCGGTACATTGCAGACGCTAACTTGGCGGCCACCGCTCTTCTAGAAAACCATAGCTTTAAAGGCCTTATGCCCGTTTTCACCAAACCTGTGACACTTAAACAAATCCTTAAATAAAAGTCTAACAGTGCAATAATATTTAGGGATTCATTTAACACATTCACTGCTGAATTATTTGGCGAACTTGCTCCAAGTGCTGCTTTATGATACACTAAACCCTGTGCAGCAAACGCTCATGCGCGCCCAAAAAATACTTCGTGTGGTGCTATGAGCGCGCATGCGCGATTGAAGAAACTCTACCCAGTGCGGCTGGGCACATATGTGCGCCGTTACAAACTTATCCCAAGTGCGGCGAGACGCTTATGTGTGTTTGAAAATTTTCCAGTTTTTATGAGTCATAAAACAATTACGCCAAGAACAATAGAGATGCACAAAAACCCACAGGTGCGGCGCGCCGCATTCGAAGGAAGTACATAAATTGTATGGACACGCATATGCGCCGGTAGCACATGGTGAACGTTCGAAAATCGCGCATGCGCGTCGGCCGCACAGAACGTGTTAAGTGTCACTTAGGGTAGATGAAAACGGGCATTACTCTACTTTTCGTCCTGGTTATTTGTATTAAAACACGATGAAATACAAACTACACGCAGATGAAGCTGCGGGCAAAAGCTAGTATATTATATTTTCTTAGCACTAAGTATTATTACAAAAATAATGTCGTCTTGAATTTGTTCGATAGGCTTTTGTTCTACTTGTTGAGCAATTACCTCTCAATAAATATTTTCTTAACGCAATGCACAAAATTTTTTATGACTCCAAATGCCCCACTCCTGTATAACAATGCGGTCGTTGCGTTTACATACTTGGCCAATGTGAAACCATATTAGCTGACTAAAATAACCGTGAGACGTGACGTCATCTACAAATATTTCATGTACAGTCCTTTCATATTTATTTTTAACTCTGGTTTTGTATCACCATCAAAATCACAATAATCTTTATTCTCCTTACAATAAGGTTGTTCTTAAGTTGCTGGCAAGTCTGTCAAAATCACAACGATCTTAATACTCCTAAAAATAAGGTTGCTATTGGGTTGCTATTGGGTTGCTGCTGTCAGAAGTAAAATAACTGTGAATGGACTGCTAAGTGCTACAAGTATCTTTAGGCGCGTGAATGACATTGACAGGAGGGCGTTGTTGGTGGGCATTTTTTTTTTTTAAATGTATTGAAAAAAGAAAATGGCGGCGTTAGTTCAGGTTTTGGCCACGCGCCGATAGGTTCTTGTATAAGCTACATATATAAGATAAACGCAGGGCCTGAGCTGTAAAGCTACGGTTTCTTAGAAGAGCGGTGGCTGCAGTGACGGCTGTCATGAAAATGATGGCAGTGGCAAAGATTTAAATCGTTAGATTTGCACTACCGCGTCAAAAGATAGTCACATTTCTGATTCGTTTGGACAACTCCGACACACAATGTCGCAGTGACTACACTTGATTGTCATGGAAACGCTATTTATTTAATAATATGTGAGCTCATTCTTCTCAGTATGGATGCTTTTTCTTGTGACTAAGTATGTTGAAGGCAAATCTAGCGATTTAAATTTTTGGGCAGCGGGTTTGGACTTAATGTCAAATACTGGTGAAAATGACAGATTATCATGACGGCCGTTATAATATGACGGAACCGCTTTCTTAGAAAACCAAAACTGAATGGTCGCATCCTGTTGTCTGATGGCCTGACCGTTGTTGTAAGTTGAATGTTGTATGTTGTAGCACGTACAAAAATGTGTTTACTTTTCAGTGTTATAAGTTTAAGCGATTTTTAATGTGACAAGAGTTAATTTTAGGAGTTAGTTGAGACTGTCTGAGCGATACTGATCTAAGATTAATAATACTGCGATTTTGAAAATAGTTACATTATTACAAAACGACTCAAAAAATGTAATGTAACAGATAAGTTGCTCGAATTTCAATATAGAAGGTGTAACTTAAGCTAACTTAAGCTGTTCCCTACATGTTGATGTAGGGAACAGCAATATTTTTTCCGCGATTCCAGGTTTGGTCCCGTATTAAAAGCTGTTCATAACGATGAGTACAATGACCCGTTAAGAGGTTGTGCGTTATTTAAGTTACACCTTGTATAGGCCAATTGGTACCTCGTAAGGTCTCAATTAATTTAATTTAATGTTAATTTAGAGATACTTAATTAAAACATAGGCTTGGACTTATTGTGATGGCTGTCTCAGATCATTGTGAATGATATAGCGTAGTTATTTATGTATACTTTGTATTAAGTAACATGATCTAATTATGTGAGGTTCTGAAAGAGTGAGAAAATAAATGATATGGGTTTATTAAATTCTTAATTATTTTATTTCGTACTAGTGTCCCGTATTCAGAAAAATCTAATTTTGAGTGCCTTTTTAAATAGAAGTAAAAATTACTTAACAGTTTTTTCTTAGTTGTAGATCTATAGGGCTCGACCATGTTGCAATAGCATCACTCCTTTGGCATAAGTTCGCAGACATTTTGGCAGAAATCAATTGTATCTAAATCAATAATTATCTGTAGGTAAGCCTCAAGGATTCTTTAATCTTCTTTAAAAATGGCAGTGTCTTTATATCGCTTTTCATAATTCCTGTGCAATTTGTAATACAGTTCCCAGAAAGCCATCTTTCTGTAGAACAGCCGATATTCAAGGCTTAGGGTCAACTCACATCTGTCAGCACGGAATCGCATTTTTTCATGCTCTATCCTTTTCTATCGCTCTAGTAAATGACAATCCTGAGCAATAGAAAAGGATAGAGCATGAAAAAATGCGATTCCGTGCTGACAGATGTGAGTTGACCCTTATTGGCTTGTTCAATTTCAAGAACGGCCGCCGCGACGGTTCTATAGGTTGCCATTGCAAACTGATGAGGTCTGACAAAGATGGAGTTGGATCTCTGAAAAAAAAAAAGAAACAGATTTTAGGGAAGGTAAATATTATCTAGACTCGAGATTCGATTCTAGACTCTGGAATCTAATATCGAGTCTAGATAATACTTTTAACCGACTTAAAAAAAAGGAGATTATCAATTCGACACGTATGTATGTAATATTATTGGAAATGCAATATATTCACTTATGATAATCTATAGTTCAAGACTCTATTCTGAAAATTGTGCCCAACCGTAAAGGCGTAAAGGCTGAGTGAGGCCTGGATGACTCCAGGTCTGCTTAGATGCCTACGAAATCGAGACAATATGCATATGAAATTAAAAAAATAATCCCAAAAATACAATTCTTCTCACAACTTATAAAAGATACAGGAATTTTTGCTCTAAGATACTAAAAACGACTAAAACGAATTATGATAAAGCCCTTATAACTAACGCTCAAAAAAAAAAAAAAACGAATGCTGTAAAATCTATCACTTATACGTCAAAAGTTAAATCACATGCCAACGCTCTTCTGTAACCCTCCGAACCAGAGCGCTCTATTTTTTTATTTTTTTTTTTTATTTGTGATGGGTTTGCTCTTGACTCTAGTCTAGGTCAGAGGTGACAGAGACAAAGTCGACGATGGAGTGAGCTTACCCAGAAGAAGCCTGTTCACTCTCACTTTGAAGAGATTAGGGTTGTATACGTTCGGAAACACAGACGCAGGTAGTGAGTTCCACTCTTTTGCTGTGCGCATTATAAAAGACATTTGGAAGCGCTTAGTGCGAATTGGTGGAATAGCAACCAGGTAGGGATGGTAACTGGCAGTGCGTCTAGATGTCCGGTGGTAGAAGGGGGCCGGTGGAATGAGGTCGTGGAGTTCTCGGGCACACTCTCCGAAGTACAATCTGTAGAAGACCGACAAGCAGGCAACCTTGCGGCGATGAGCCAAGCTATGAAGCTTGGCATCCACCAGTTTTACGTCGCCAATGAGCCTCTTAGCTCTGCGTTCCACCGAGTCAAGCGCGGCTAGTTGGTACTTAGCTGATCCATCCCAAAGGTGACTGCAATACTCCATGCAGGATCGGACTTGCGCTTTGTAAAGGGTTAAAAGCTGTCCAGACGTAAAGTATCGCTTCACCCTATTTAGGATGCCCAGTTTCTTGGCCGCAGTTTGGGCCTTGTACTCGATGGTGGCGCCGAAGTTGAGACCAGATGTCAACTCCATGCCTAGGAGCTCAAGTCGATCAGTTACAGGAACAGATGTACCACGAAAAGTAGGAGTTTGGGCGAAACGCCTCTTTTTAGCGGTAAAAAGACACGCCTGCGTTTTGGTGGCGTTAAAAGAGACCAGATTATCATCACCCCGTTCTCTCCCATCTATTAATGAAGTGAACTCGTACTTTGCTAACATTGGACGTACATTAGCTGAAAACGTACCATACGTCTCCACTTACTCACCTCCACAATCCGATACTTTCCTACCGTATCAGAACAGTTTTGTCATGCTGGGTACAGACGAATCTGAGATAGATATTTTGATTGGGAAGCTAAGAAGCGATTGTGCGGTGGGTTCTGATGGCATATCGGGCACAAAAATCAGCTCACCCCCCCTTCTGGCTCATATATGTAATTTGGCTTTTTCCTCCGACATCTTTCCTAATGCTCTTAAGCTGGCAGTAGTGCACTACTGTCGATCGATCGATCGAATAATTATAGACCTATATCAATTTTAAAATTCAAAATTAGTAGAGAGGATTATGAATAACAGATTGGTTAAGTACCTAGAGCAAAAGCATCTTCTTTCTTCCTCTCAATATGGTTTCCGTTCCGGTATTTCCACAAATAATGCTGTGTTAGACTTAACCACTAACATCTTCTCCAATCTAGATAAAAAGCAGAAGTTAATTGGTATTTTCTTGGATCTGGCAAAGGCTTTCGATGCGATTTCTGTCCCCAATCTTATTGCTAAACTGGAAAGGATAGGTATTAGAGGCATTCAACTGGCTCTCTTCTAGAGCTACCTTACGGGCAGACGGCAATGCGTCAGAATTGGGGATTGGACAAGCGACGAGCTCCCCATATCCTACGGTGTCCCCCAGGGCAGTATCATCGGCCCAACCCTTTTTTTTAATTTACATAAATGAGCTCTGCCGGTTAACGCTTCCCAATGCATCCATCTTTACCTATGCCGATGATACTGCCCTATTATTCCATGGTGACTCCTGGGAGCTGATTTTCCAACATACACAATCCAGGCTCAACCTTGTCACTAACTGGTTGGCTCAAAACCTGCCCACTTTAAATGTTGACAAAACAAATTACCTAACCTTTTCTTTTACTGCCGCTGGGAAACCTCCGTGCTCTCATTTTTTGGTTGCACACTCCTGTATTTCGGAACACCACACAGCTTGTAATTGCCTTTCCCGCATCAATTTTGTCAAATATCTTGGTGTGCAAACTGATGATTGCCTGTCATTCTCTACACACATAAACACACTCACCTCACGACTGCGTAGGTTGATCTACATTTTTAAGTCACTTCGTCATGCTGCGGACACAACGATGCTAAGACTTGTACACAGAACAGATAAAACAGGTTAGCAGGGCCTTGTGGGCGGGGCAGGCACGGAACATAAAAAAACAGTGGAAGTGCTAAGCAGGGCTCGGATACCGGTATATTTTTCGAAACGGTTTCGTCTTAAATACCTAAGAAACGATTTGTTTCGGTTACGTTCGAACGGAACGTTATAAATAACGTTTTTGAAGAAGAACAAAATTTTAATCGTTTTCGATTAATAAAACGTTTTTAACCGTTTTTATTGCATTTCTTGGGTTTTTCCGATACGAAAGTTCTACGAGTATTTCATTCAATGGTATTTCAAGGCCACGCGGCTTAGTTTTGTCGTTTCACAAGTACTAAGTATTATCTGTGACTCTGTGAGTACGCGTAGGTAAATAGTGTGCGGTAGGGTAGGCAACTATCGAACTGGAGATCCCTGGTGTCAACAGTGGCCCTCAGCGTCGCTCGACGTAGTGGACGTTAGAGTGTCCAGGCAGGTCAAGTGCGCAGATCTGCGTATAATGCACCTGGGGGACTCTGCAACTTCGGAAGAAATCGCAGCTGCTGTTGCAAAGGCTGGAGAATGCCTAGACCAAGTTAAGGTGGAAACAATTCGTCCGGGCTTCTCCGATCTGCGGACAGTACTGGTCAGCTGTCCCGTCACGGCAGCTCGAAAATTAAAAGATGGTCCCCGACTGGTGGTGGGCTGGAATTTGGCACGGGTCAGGCTTCTGGCAAATAAGCCCCTCAATGCTATAGGTGCATGAGAGAAGGACACGTTGGAGTTCGATTTACCTCAGAGGTTGATTGCTGCGGTCTTTGTTTCCGCTGTGATCAGCTCGGTCACAAGGCCAGCTCTTGCGATGCCGCGCCACTGTGTAGTGTGTGCGGCATTGAACAGGTCGGTTGACCACCAGACGGGCAGCAAGGCATGTACCGAGGGATAAAAAAAGCTGACTCAAATAGGAAAATTGGGCCCGCGCGCCCACTGACCGCTAGCAATAAAGCCGAAGAAAGGGTTGAGGGGAAGGCGATTGTTATGGACACCCAGGAATGGCCCCACACCTTCGTCTTCTCCAAGCGAATATAGGGCTCAGAACCTTTTGCTCCAGAGCATGGCGGAGTGGTTGATCAACGTCGCTATCGTTGCCGAACCATTCTTTGTCCCTCCCAGGGATGACTGAGTGGGTGAAATTGATGGCTTGGTGGCACTTATCTCGAGGCCGGCCGCTGGCACTCCGCCCCTGAAGACCGGTCACCAGGGGGCGGGGCTTTGTAGCGGTCTTAGTCGAAGATATCATGGTCGTGGGGATTTATTTCTCACCCAACCCACCTCTCGCCGACTTTGAGAGTTTCATCACGGAATTGGGCACAGTCATCAGTCGAAGCCGTCCTCACCCTGTCCTTGTCGTGGGTGACTTCAACGCCAAATCTATGACTTGGGGTTCCCCAGCAACAGATGCACGGGGTGTGTTACTGGAGGAGTGGGCGGTGGAGTCAGGCTTACTGCTCCTAAACCGGGGATCTGTTCAGACATGTGTGCGGCAGTGGGGTGGGTCTATAGTGGACTTATCGTTTGCTAGTCCCGCTGTCGCACGCCGTGTTCAGGACTGACGTGTATTGGAGGACGTGGAGACGTTGTCGGATCACAGATACAGTTCGACGTCTCCGCCCAGACCTCGAATGGCCCGGTACAAGCGGCTCCAACCGGGGTTGAGGATGGCTCGCGATGGGCGCTCAAACAACTGAACCGGGAAACCCTTCTGGTTGCCTCAATCGTGAAGGCCTGGTTGGACTCACCAGTCAGGTCTGTCGATATTGACGAGGAGGCAGAATGGTTCCGGGAGGCCATGACACAAATCTGTGATGCTGCGATGTTCAGTTCAGTCTCCATCTGCCAGGCGCCAGGTGTATTGGTGATCGCAAGACATTGCGCATTTGCGCGACGCCCATACACCAGGCAGCGATGAAGGCGCAGACGAACACCAGAAGCTATGGTAAGAGAGGCGGAACTGTACGAGGTGTGTAGAGTGGCGAAGAAGGCTCTTCAGCTGGAAATAATAGGCTTGGGCCCAAGCCCTTAAAGAATTGCTGGCATTTCTAGAACGTGATCCGTGAGGGCGTCCTTACCGTTTGGTTAGGCGCAAACTTTGCTCGTGGGTGTTTTTCACTATCCCGTAGCCTCCACCGGCAACTGCTAGAGAGAGTAGTGAGCACTTTATTCCCCTCACAAGGGGAGCACACACCACCGCATATAGTTCCGCCTACTATGGTGCCCAACTTGGAAAATGACGATGGCGACGCGCCTGAAATGACCCAGGTAGAACTAAAAGCGGCAGTACAAAGGCTTCAGGCCAAAAACACTGCTCCAGGAACTGACGGCATTCATTTCGGCCGTGCATGGGTTCTGGCCATCAGGGATCTTTGGCCCCGATTAGTGGGACTCTTGAGCACATGTTTGGAGAGACTGGAAAGCTGGTCCTGTTGAAAATGAGAGGGCGGCTTGCGGACTCACCATCCGCTTACCGGCCCATTGTGTTGTTGGGTGAGGTGGGTAAACTCTTCGAGAGAATTATTGCATACCGCCTTATCTAACACATGACAAGAGAGGGGCCGGATCTGGCAGATAACCAGTTTGGTTTCCGTCAGGGGCGCTCTACAATAGACGCGATCATGCGCGTGAAAGTCTTGGCGGAGGAAGCAATGGCCCAGGGTGAGGTCGTCTTGGCAGTGTCTTTGGACATTGCCAATGCCTTCAACACTTTTGCCTGGAGTAACATTAGGGAGTCACTCTGATATCATAGGGTGCCAAACTACCTCCGCCGCATTATCGGGCTTATCTGACAGATATGTCATCTACCCGGATCGAGAAGGATGGGGTCGGCGAGAGATGTCGTGTGGTGTTCCACAGGGTTCGGTTTTTGGGCCACTCCTGTGGAACATCGGATACGACTGGGTGCTGCGCGGTGCACCCCTCCGTGGCGTCGGCGTCATCTGTTACGCGTTACGATGACACGCTGGTAATGGCACGGGGGAAGACGCTCCGGCAGGTGACTGCCTTAGCAACAGCTGGGGTTGCGCAAGTCGTAGGCAGGATCCGGCGATTGGGTCTCCAGGTGGCACTGCTTAAATCGGAAGTCATTTGTTTCCAAGGGCCCACGGAAAGCGCCACCCTCAGGATCCAACACAATAGTAGGAGGTATTCACATCGGTATCAAGTCGACGATGAAGTACCTAAGACGACGAGTCGATCGAACTCGATACCCGGTGGAACTTCGGGCCGCATTTTCAGCGGTTGGCTCCCCGATTGATGGGCACCGCGAATGCACTCTCGCGTTTGCTGCCTAATCAGGGGTGGGGGGGGGGGGGGGAATACTTCCTGCCGAAGGCGCTATGTTGGGATCGTACTGTCCATGGCGCTCTAAATACTTTCGGAAATATAAAATATCAAACTTTGATAAAATAACCTCAACTTTTGCACTATTTTGTTGTTTTTGACGTAATTTTGACAACAGGTGTTGCTATTTTAATGCGTTTTGATTTTGCAAATAATAAGATGACGCACATTTTTTTTTTGGTGAGTAACTACGAAAAATTTGATTTTGTGACAATGTAAAATTATTATTTTTATCCTGATGGTATCTGCTAGAGGTGAAACGAAACACAGTTTCTATAATTTGCAGCCATTCTTCATCCATCTTTAAAATAGGTCGAATCTGTTCCAAAACCGAGTCAGGCTCAGGGCACCCGACTCTACGTAGTCTTTTGGCTGCTACCCCTAGATTGTATATAAAAATCCGGAGGCGCGAAGGGAGAGCAGCCCCCGCCCGCTGTAACAAAGCATAGGCACCGGTGAGGGCCATAGCAGCTGAAGCAAGTCGAAGCTGCGGAGGTGAGCATGGGTGTCTATCCTTTGTTACACAAGGGCACAAGGGCGAAGGGGCTGCACTTCCCGCAGCGCCAGAGACGTTGCAGAAGCAACATTAAAGTTTTTGAGGTTAGGTTACAATAATTTGTTTTTCTCAAGAAGGGGTGCGTTATCTTTCATGGGAGTGGTGCCAGGTGAGAGGTTGCACCCCCCTACCCCCACCCCCTCCTCCTGGCAAACGATACTAAATTTTTACCAAAAACTTAACAAAACATAAACTAAGATTTTTAAAAATTCCTAAAAAAACTTTGCATTTCTTAAACTTCCCCCATGCAGGGAGGGGATCTCCACCATTCCCTGCATATACAGGGTTATTGGTAAAACACCAACAACTTCTTAAGGGGTCATTATACTCATCATTATGAACAACTTTTACTATGGGACCAAACCTGAAATCGCGAAAATAAAATCAGCTGTTCAGTACATTTATGTTTGCATAATTCGTCAAAATGTACTGAACAGCTAATTTTTTTCGAAATATCAGTTTTGGTCCCATAGTAAAAGTTGTTCATAATGATGAGTACAATGACCCCTTAAGAGGTTGTTGGTGTTTTACCAATAACCCTGTATATATACCCTTATATAAAACTCCTTCCAAATACATAATTATGTGCTTTAGTTTTTAGCCCACGTTCGCACGGACGTAAAATTATTGCGGCGGGATTTTATCGCGCGGCTGCGTCCTGCGGAATAAACCGGTTTTTGAAAACGTTCTCATATCGTTTTCGTTCCAAACAAAATGTTGTACAGACGCCAGCAGGTCAACCTACCCGAAACTGTCAGATTTTCCCAATCAACATTGAACCTAATGCTTTAGCAATAAAGTCGAAAATCTATTAAAGAAATCTGACAGATTGTAGTAGCTTGATGTGCTGGCGTCTGTACAAAGAACTGTTAGAAACGTTTTAAAAACGTTATTTTAAATAACGTTTCCGAGCCCTGGTGCTAAGTAGGCGTGGCACGCGTGGCACAAATAAGCGCTGTATCGCTTGCTTGGTCCCCACAGATCTTAAACTATGGTCACAGTCGAGTTCTAACATCGCGTCGAGTTGCAGTCTCGCGACAAATTTATTTTTCCGTAGCTATGCCGTTTTGTTCCATTTTGGAGTGCAAAAATGATAGTAGGAAAAAAACTCTTAAAAATGGAGGTGTTTCGTACCATCGCTAAGTAAGATTTAATTTGTTTTCTAATAAAATCTTAGTTAATTTCAATTTACGAATGAAGTAATAGAACCTCTAGTTAAAATCAACCTTATAGGATTAAAATACAGTTTCTTTTGGATTGATTGTATTCTCTGGTATTTATTATTTCGTTCTCGAAAGTACTTCGCTACTCAATTAGTGATGTGGTTGGGTCGGATGTTAGTTTTATCCATAAAAGAAAATGGTGCAGATTCTCTTGTCACAAATGTCTCTACGCTAGACTAAAAATCATCTAAATTTAGTTTATTCCTGTCAAACGACGATGGACTAAAGTTACACAACTTAATTGTTTTATTGTTAGACAGAACTAAGTTGGTCCTAAGCTATTTAATTTAGTGAAAATGGAAATTTTGCTATTTGAGTTTGATGTTTTTAACCTAAAATTTTGATTATCAAACTAAATGTCTTTTTTTAATCGCGATTAAAAGTTTTCATAATTTTTTCTATTAGGACACACCGTTTTCGAGATATAAGCAAAAGCTAAAAAATAAATGACACCTCAACTGGACGAACTTTTCACTTTTTGTATGGAAAATATGAAAAATTTCAAAATTTCTATTATTGAGTATTACCAACATGGAGAGTTTTAGGGAGTTATGGGTTGCAAAGGGGTGCAAAATTTTCATTATTTTTTCGATAGGACACACCGTTTTCGAGATATAAGCAAAAGAAAAAAAAACACAACTTCATTCTTCTTACAGTTTTACTTAACTCCCAACAATACTTTCGATTTAAACAAGAAATCGGGTATCTATCGATATCGATAATGTAATTCAAAATTCAATGTGTTACTGCACTGGTGTGGCCTTGATCGAGTAGCAATAGTTATCGACATATCACGCGAATGTCAACCTTATGACTAACGCAATTAGACTTATAATTGCGATCACTGAGAATACTGCCATCTATGGTCAAGTAGCGGAATTTACTCGTCAGTCGAATCTAGTTTGACTTGAGATTACAAAACGTTGTAAATACTTTCTGGACTAAAGCAAAATAAATCCTATTCATAATGCATGAAGGTTTATTTCTGGATGTAGGATCTGTGACTTACGCTAGTTTTGACTAAAATTAAAACGACAAATCAGACGAATTGTTTGTTTGTAGTGCATTATATGATTATCGGTTTATTTGTGTGAGTTTGGCGACAGCGGTTCCTATAGTAATTTTGTTGCATACCACTTCCACTGTTTTTTATGTTCCGTGGGGGCAGGCGTGCCGCAATTATGAGCAAACGCTCAAAGTAAACCAAAATTTGCTTCATCGGCGAACAATCGCGCTCTTGTTGTGACAGCGTACGTTCCGCGAAAAATTAAGAATTATGCCGTCTTGCGCCATCATAACGTGTCGTAAAAGAAGCCGTGTGTTTAGTGTAGCCCGAGAAGGGATTTCTTTTCACCGGTCCAAAAACCTTAAAACACCAGTGATATTTGTAATTATTACAATAGTATTACGTAGTTTGTAGACATAAACGATACAATCGCAAACAGATGCAAAATTATACATTGCTTGCAATACATGGGTACCATCTTGCACTAAGTAAGCGATCGCGCAATGTATTGGTTCACTGCGATGACGCGTGCGCCGAGCCGAAGCTTGAATTCAGTGAAATCCATGCGTATCGATAGTGTTGTACCAAGTTGTAAACAATGTCGATATTAAAAGTATGTATGCGTACAAATGATTATTATCAGTAATCACTGGTGTATAAAAAAGGGAAGATTCGGTACGCGCGTACCTATTATAATTAAAATAGCTTTGTTTATTATCACCAATTATTGTTTATTGTAGGTTATCAATTTAGTTTCTGAGTGGGTTTTGTCTCAATTTTTTTTAGATGTTAGTTATAATGAAAACATACATTTAAATTTTATTTTTAAATTTGCAACAGATCCAGATACAAGAAAACTATAAAACTGTGAGTGTGGCAACTGGTAGAATTGAATGAATACCTACTAAAAGTTCTCAAAATTTTGCAGAAAATTATTACACAACAAAAAAGTCAGGGAAAATATACTTAAAATCGGGAGCTACTCCGCACAAAAATATCGTTATGCGCCTTTCAGTAAGTAGTATATAATTTATATTTTATAAACATTTATTGGTGTTTTTGCGTAGCGTACCTAATTATTACAAGTGCCACAGGACAGCTCAAGGTCACGCTTAGTGAAGTGAAGTGCTACTAACATAGTTTTAAGCTATATTTATTAACACAAGTTTTGTTTTATACTTTATATATGTTAGTTTGTAAGGTATGTATCAATGGGCCATTGTAGCCTGATAATAAATGTTTTATTATTATTATTATTACCTTAAAATGTTGTCACTTAGATCATCTTTTGTGGATATTATTATATAAGGTCGTGTTAATTGGGTTTATACAGCCGTAAAGCTGAAAGTCCATGTTTGAAATCTATACAGGAGAAGTTTTTATTCACTGCGCAAATTTTCACAGGGATATGAATGAATGAATGAAATGCACCGACCCCAGCGTGGTTTGACCAGACTCGATTAATCGAATGAACCCAAAGATTCACACTAGCCCCTGTTGCCTCATGTTACATGGTGCAACAGAGACCATTGCATATCAAGGAGTAGACCGGGGGGCGCGATAATGGTAGGGTAGACAGGCCCTTAGGATATGGAGGGGATAAAGAGCCTACCGAGTATGCACCCTTGAGCAAGCATTGGAATAGTGGAGAGACGGGTGATATAATTATGGATGGGCTCTTTTTACGACGTCGCCGCCAGGTTGCTTCTAGTCCAGCTTCCCCGGTGAATTTTTGGCGGTTAAACTGCGTTTTCGACTTTATTTATGTAACTGCTATGCTGTATTACACGTTGCTGTTTCCAATTTCTTCGTCTGAGGTCTCACTGCTATCCCTTTTGGGTTTCTTGTAGTTCTCATTTGAAGCCTTTTTGAACTTATTTCTTTCGTTAGCTGTATCCACCCGAAAGTTGATTTCATTGTCGAAGTATATCATGTCTTGCTTTAGCTTGTCGTTCCATGAGTAAATAGGGCGGCCAACTTTTTTGTTTTAGCCTTGTACTACATTGCTGCATGTACCAGGTGCTTTTGGCGGGGTTAAACTGCTTTCTCGATTCGTTTCTACTTCGTTCTGATGAGTTGACAACAGCATAATGTCCAGGAGGCGGCCGGCCCGCTCCTCGCTATTTCTGTTCAGCTCCGACTTCCAATAATGTATTTTTTATTTTATTCAAAGTTCGACCTGTTCACCTCAGGTTGTCGCGATTGCAGATGTTCTACAGTTAAGAGTTATGCACACTATTCAGCACAAATAATTAATAAAACTACTTAGACCCCGACTAAAATCCGCCAAAAAAAGAAACAACACAACACCCTTGATCTCCGATTTTGGAACACAGTATGACCCTCGTAGGCACTGGTTTGCTCGATCAGGAGTACACTTAGAGGCTTATTAGGATGATTTTTGATGCCTGCAAATGTTACGTCATACTCAATACTCAATACTCAATACTTTATTGCATTCCACATGTAGTACTTAGGTGGTAAAACTTAAAATTAGATCACATGGACCCTGTCGGGCACAGCAAATAAGTGAGTTAGGAGAGAGGAAGCACTTGTAAATTATAATTATTATACAGTAGGTAGGTAATTTCTAAGATAAACTAATAGTAGGTATTTATAATATAGAATATAAATAGGTATCTATTGGGAGATCTTGTAATAGTTAATAAATATAATATAAATATTTAATTTTGACTACTAAAATTATGACTTTATATGTATATCACTTAAATATTCATTTAATGAGTAGTAGCTTTTCTTTAACAAAAAATCTCTTAGTTTTTTTAGAAATGTGTGAGTTTTTTCTTCGTTTTTTATTGATCCGGGTAGTTTATTATATACTTTAATGGACATTACATAGGGACTTTTTGAGTGCATTTTTAGTCGAGAACTTGGTATGTTTAGCCTAGATCGGTGTCTTAGTAGATAGCGCGACTGGATGTCTTCACGTTTTGAGTAGAACTCGTGATGTTTTCGCACAAATTTGCATGTTTCTAAGATATATATACACGGAAGGGTTAAAATATTGTGTTTTTGAAAGAAAGGTTTACAACTATCGGTTTGCTCAATGTTTACCAGGATTCTGACCAATTTCTTTTGCAGCGTGAACAGTATTTGTGCATCTGTACTGTTTCCCCAAAGAGTGACACCATAGCTAAGCCATGCATAGGCATAAGCATAGTAGGTGGTGAGGGCTGTCTGAAAATTGGTGGTCTTTTTTATTTCACGGAGGGCGTATGAGAATTTAGAAATCTTTGAGTGAGTTTTCTGTATGTGTGATTTCCAGTTTACGTGTGTGTCTATAACTAGTCCGAGTAATGTAAATTCGTTAACAGTTTCTAATTTTGAGCCATTGAACGTAAAATCTAAAGTTAAAGGAGTTTTTTGGTAAGGGTGAAAAGTTATTAATTTTGTTTTGGAGTAGTTTATCTCGAGGTTATGCTCGTTCATCCAATTGCAAGTTTTTGTAAGAATGGAATTAAGGGTTTTTTCTATATTTACATTGTCTTGGCATGAGACTAATATGGATATATCGTCGGCGAATAGGACACATGGCCCTTCTATGATTTTAGGTAGGTCATTAATATATATTAAAAATAAAAGGCATCCTATTACGCTTCCTTGAGGGATTGAGGCGTTAATTGTTTTACTATGTGATCGGATTTGTTTAATTTCATTATTTTTATGGTCAAAGTATTCTAGTTCTACTAATTGTTCCCTATTCTTTAGATAAGATGTTAGCCATTCGTGAGCCTTTCCGCGTATACCTATTCCGTATAATTTGTTTAGCAATATCCCAAATTGTACTTTGTCGTAGGCTTTAGTCATATCTAATAATAATCCAACAGCGTATTTCTTGTTATTTATAATGTTAAGTGCTTCTTGGATATACATGTAGACTGCCAGAGTTGTGGAACGGTTTTTTCGGAAGACATTCTGGCAGTCATCTAAAATATTATATTTTTCACAAAACGTATAAATACGGTCACACATAGCTTTCTCAAAGATTTTTGAGGCTGAGGGTAAGAGAGCTATGGGACGATAGTTGTTAGGATCTGTTTTCGCTTTTTTTTTGTGGATTGGTTTTATTACAGATATTTTTAATAAATCAGGGAAGATACCTTCTTCAAATGACTGGTTGAGTAGCAGATAAAACGGTAACGTGAGTTCATCTGCACATTGTTTTAGAAGCGTTGGTGGTATTTCGTCAATCCCGTGACTATTTTTATTTTTCAGGTTTTTTATTAATTTGTTTACTTCCCAAGCGTCTATTGGGCCAAGAAACATCGTGTTCTGTGTGGGATTTAGTACAGAGGTGGTACCCGGTGTGCTACCAGAAGAATTGTCGGTGTTATCTCCAATGGTCGCAAAGAAATTATTAAAAATGTTGGCTATTTGTTTAGGTGTCATGACCTTTAGCCGCAAGTTACAACCTACACATGCCGCCTATAATAATAATAAATCATTTATTTTCAGGTAACAAAGACCCATAGATAACTTAACCTAACTACACATATAATAAGAATTGTGTTAGTAAATAAAACTTAAAACTATGTTAGTATCACTTGGTTGCACTAAGTCTTTGTGCGTTCCGGTGGCACTTGTCGATGAAAGCGGCGCGGCGGAATACGACATCCTGAGGCCAAAAGCTTTCTTCCATCACCTGAGGCAGGTAGCATGTTGGTATGCGCACCACAAACGCCTTAAAGTTGACGTTGCGATGCGACTCCAGCAGCTGCACTCTCGGCGCGTACTAGCGTACTTTCTGGTCACGTACTTCACGATGTCTTCCGCGTCAGTGGTGTAGTGGAGACGGGAAATATACACCGGGGTATTCGGCTTCGCAGCACGCAGTTTTTTGTTGGGCTCGGTAGGAGCCTTGCCGCAGCGGTTCTTACAGCTACTCTGTCGGCGCTTCCTCCTTTGCACCGTCACGAAGCCGTCATCAGCAGCCCGGTCCGTTTCCTTTACAGGCGCAGGCTTTGCGGGGTGAGCAGTGGGAGTGCTCAAAGTGACCAACGGGTCAGATGGTCGCGTCGATCGGGTAGCGCTACGGGGAGGAGCTGCGGGGACGGTGTTCTGGGATGTCTCCAACTTCCTCTGCACATCAGCTAGACTAGCCTTCAAGGACACAATGTCCTTCAACAAACTCGTAACGTCGACGTGGTCGAATGTGACTGGAGGCAACTTATTCATATCCCTCGCCACAAACGTCGGCACATCGTCAGGATCGGTAGCTTTCTAAAGCGTGATGATGTCTTGCACACTTTTCTTTGTCCCGTCGCGTCGACGAGACAACATCTGGTCGATTTTATTAAGTGACCGAAACAGCAGCAGCTTCGCAGCAGCAATGTCTTATTCGCTGAAGTTCGGTACACAGATCTGGATAGCGGACACCTCGTCCATCACGTCCAGTTTCTGCTGCAGGAACGCCAGCAGTTCATTTGGCACAAGTTTATCACTCATGGCAACAAATTAACGAGTGTCGGCTTGCGCCGCGCTATACGATAATAATAATATTATGAACCATGTCGCAACGTCCGCCTCAGAGCGCGGTCGGACACGAATACCTATACCTTAGCAGGTGTTGAAATAAAGCGCGTATCAACCATTAGAGATCTTGGCGTGACATTTGACTGCGGATTGACATTCCATGCACACATGTCTGCCCTAGCTTCAGAATCTTACAGGCGCCTAGGTTTTCTCCTACGCAATGCCCGTGATTTCAATAATCCTATTGTCATCAAATTATTATTTAACTGCCTAGTTAGAAGTAAGTTAGAATTTGCTGCAGCCGCCTGGAATCCCCACGGATCCACATATGTATTAGGGATTGAAAAGGTTCATTCCTGCATTTTATACATAAAAACATTTACGGATATTATCCATTTATGTATCCTGCTCATTTCCTGCTGTGAATGTTAGGGTATAATTCCCTGGCAGTGCGTAAAGTCAGAGATCAGATTCTAATAGCCAAAAAAATTTAAGGAGAATGGTAGATTCCCCAGAGCTACACAATACTTTGTGTAGGTACACAAAAAAGTAGTGTAAGTAGTATATCAGCTATCTGGTCTCCATAGTACAAGCTCTGCTTAGTTTGGGATCAGATGACCGCGCGTGAATAATGTCCCAGGTTATTATTATTATTTACTTTATGTGCCTGACAACTACCTGCGTCATAGGCCTACTCGACGACACCGACTGTTCGCCACATCCCATTGTCGCACTGTGTCGCGCGCGCAATCCCCGTTGTGTCGCATGCATGGTGCTATAAACTCCTTAATGCAGACTGTACCGGAATGTGACATCTTTAATGACACACTCAGGGTGATAATGTCAAATTGTCTCATGTTCTGTGAAAGCTATGTTTGTTAGGTAAATAAATTGTATGTCGTTATCATTTCATTCGATTTTTTTTTTCTCTTTTTAATACATTAGGCGCGGCAGACGCACATGCGCGTTTTCGGACGTTCACCGGGTGCCTGACGGCGCGCATGCGCGTCCACACAATTTACATAACCTTCCTCGAGCGCGGCGCGCCGCACCTGTGCGCTCGTTGTGCATCTCTATTGTTTCGAAAACATCGTAAAATAAGGGTCGGTAAGGGTGTAGCACAAAGAAGCGCTTGCACAAAGAATTAAGCAGACAATGTGTTAAAGTTATTTAAGTATGTTTGATCTCTGACTTATTATTTGTTTTTGTTTATGTAATATATTTAGTTTTACCTATTAATTACTGTCATTAGTGCAAGCCGTTGTAATTAATTAATTATACATTAATAAATTAGTCCACCCAGTCTTTAACCTCATTACACGCACAGTACTCACGAATTCATAATTAAAACATTGTTCGTTTTTTAAAAACAAATGTCAACATTACATGAGATAGGTATTCTCGATCTAAGTCGTTACTCTATTTATTTATGTCCCTGCTAAGCTGCATTATTACACGTTGCTGTTTTCAAAATCTTCGTTTAAGGTATCATGCTATCCGCTTCAGGTTTCTTGTAAATCTCGTTGGCGGCCTTCTTGATCTTATTTCTTCAGCCGTATCCACCCAAAAGTTGATTTCATTGTCGAAGTAGGTATCGCCAAACTTAAGGATCGCCAAACTTAAGATTTTTCTCCAGATTTGGCTTACTCTTTAAATATTAGTCAATGATATTATATTAAAATGTGGCAGATATAATACTCCCGCGCGCTTTGTGAAGACTCGGAAGCACATTGGGGTAGGTATTGTCTTTCGAATAAAAAACACGACCCTCTTTTCTAGGGACATTTAGCCCGAACAGATTTGAAACGTTAGTTACTATGAACGTAACACATCTTTTTGACACATTTTGACTCTGATATTAATTTATTTATTTGGTCCGTCCCTTTTTTTATTGGTACACAAATGGAGTCATTGTAAAATTATGTTTCTGCCCGAATGGTTGCAAAATTGATTAGAATGACGAACACACTCCAACACATGTGGCGTTTTGAAGACGGACTAGTGCGGGATTTATGGGCCGTTATCAAAATTGGTTGGAACGACCAACACATGTTTAACAAGTTGCCTCTAGTTTTAAACTTTGACAGGGGTGAGATTTACGAGCCGTTTTCGCTTTACAATTTGGGGTAAATTTTTTGTTGTGTTGCAAAATAATTTTTAGTTTGACATCCCACATAAAGGCGTCATGTTTCCGGCGCCCCAGGCAACAAACAATCAGGCAATTAAACTACTTATTTCCTGGGAATTTAGTCTAGAAGTAATATTAACATGTAGTAAGCTAGAAGGCTAGTCCATGTAAGAAGTATTATGGGGAAACAGTTTCTGTACGAAATCCAAACCAATTACGTTATTTTTGTTAGAGTAAAATAGAATTTTCGTTTATCCAGCCTTATAGCCTTTGCCCGCAGCATCGCCCGCGCAGACGTCGAAACACCTTACGTACAAACCCCTCCCGAATCACTCCATCTACTGACGAAAACCGCATCAAAATCAGCCCAGCAGTTCTCGAAATCTTCACGAACATTAGACAGACAGACAGACGCGGCGGAGGACCCCGCTCCACAATATGTAGTGATAGTGATGAAGACACCATCCTACAGCAATTAATTCAGAGTAAATTTCGAATGATCGCGTGACTCGAGCTTTGAAGGTTCACCAGAAGGTTTCACAGTGACACACAGGATTAAGACCGAAGATAGCTTCAATTTAACACTGACAACGCTGTCATATGCCATATTATTTCCTTAAGTATTCCATATTATTTGATCATGACCCTAGGCCATCAGGCCCAAGGTAATAATCAAATAAAATGGAAAGATCTCACCAAATTTGCTGCGGTGTCAGAGTTTCCTTGGCAGAATCCGTAACAGGTGCGCACGCAGTCCACCCCACTTTTGCAAGCACTTTGCACACAACACCACAGGATTTCATTTCGCGACACAAAATACCCGTGCACCGTACAGGTAGGTAGATACACGAGTTAGCACATACCTAATAACTAATCAAACTAGTAGGGACAAAATATTGTGGCCCATGTGGCACGCCCGCCGCATAGACCCTTAGCAAAATAAAAAAATAAAATGACGGAGCGCAGCGCGACCGCTCGCATCGACGTCTCCCGAACCATCGCGCAAATTTTCACAGGGATATGAATAAAAAATTCTACTCATGAATATGAACAACTTTGCCTATGGCACCAACTCTGAAATCTAAAAAAAAATCAACTGTTTCATACATTTTGATTGAGTAGGTATTGAACCTTTGTATGGAACAACAGATTTCTTTTCGTGATTTCAGAGTTGGTCCCATAGTAAAAGTTGTTCATATTCATGGGTAGAATTTGATATATCGCACAGTACAGTTTGCAAATATATTTTTTTTTTATTTTCTTATTTGCCCCCCAAAATTGACCCCCATATTCAAAATTCATTAATTTACATTACACGTCCGTGTTTGGGTCACAGAAATACGTGTACCAAATTTCAACTTAATCGGCCCATTACATTCGGAGCAAATTGGCTGTGACAGACGGACAGACAGACAGACACATGAGTGATCCTATAAGGGTTCCGTTTCGTCCTTTTGAGGTACGGAACCCTAAAAATGAAAGAAAAATTGAATTTTGCCAAATATAGCCATTTGATGTTGCTCCTTAATTTGACATTATTATTTATATGTATTTAGGAAGTCCACACTATTCGTACCCCGTCCCTTCCGAAATTAAAGCCAAAAATTGCAAAACTTAAAGTAATAAAATTACAATAATTTTATCGATATAAACAACCGACCTTTTGGTCGCCGTAACATGTATGAGAAATAAATTGCTTTTGCGCGAGTGTGAGTGTACGTCAAGCGCAGTGTTTGCGTTAGTGTGACAACCAATAGCAAAATCGCGATCAATTTTTTTTATTTTTTATATATGGCATCTGGTAGTTGACCTAGAGAGGTCGAGACTACTTAACCGGACTATCCTGTGGCTGCCTTAAGAAAACTCAAAGCCTCCAGCCAGGGGCATAAAACTTACAGACTAAGCGACTACGCGCTAAGGGCTCCCCCTGTGGGGAACGGGCCTCGGCTTAGGGCGTCGCTGGGGGGAGGACAGCAAGATGGGACAGGCTGGATCAGATTAGAATTATTATTGTCAGGGGAGTTTAAAGCTACAGGCTCAGCTACGCCACCAGCTGGCACATCATACCAAGGGACGGGGGGGGGGGGGGGGGGGGGGGCAATCGCGATCTAAGTGCGTGTGGCGTATTTGTGTGCGTAATGCGCGTACGTATTGGTCTCTTGCTTGTAGTGGAGTTAAAGAGTGGGAGATAACCGGCCGGCGACACGCGTTCTAATACAAATCAGGAACTATTTCCTTTCTAACCTCTTTTATCTGTTCTGTGCTTGTATATATCGCCCTCTGCCAATCGCTTATACAATATTGTATAATTACATGGGGCGGATCTGCAAAAATTCACATACTGAAATTGGAACGTGCTCAAAGGGCACTCCTGAAAGTTGGATGGCGGTTACCTTTCCGCTTTCCTACCACCGATCTTTATAAAACATGTGCGGTTCTCTCTGTTCGCAAATTGTTTATCCTTAACCTTGTTTTAGCCACCCACTCTCAAACTCCCTACGCTCCTTGCCATTTTAGCTCCCAACGACGAAAACATACTGTCTGTCCTTCCTTTCGTACAAATTGTCGCTCGGACCAACGTAGTTTCCCTTTCCTCAGTAGCTACGTCTATAACAAGGCTAATAAAATTTTAAATATGTGCAGATCCAAATGTAAAAAAAACTATCACTAAATGGCTACTTGAATTGGCTTATGCAGAGACTGAAAACTTACTAAATATTCTAAAATAACTTCGCCTAGCGGAAATATAAAAAAATTATCTGCTGTTCATTTTGACGAATTATGCGAACATAAATGTACTATGTAATTTTTTCGCGATTTCTGGTTTGGTCCCGTAGTAAAAGTTGCTCATAATGATGAGTACAATGACCCCTTAAGAGGTTATTTAATTTACACCTTGTATAATAGAAGGTCACCCATCCACGGTCCGACCTCGGTAAGCACAGCTTAACCTGCGATCAACCCGTGCGAATGTTATTTAGCCACGAGCCCGTCCTCTTCAAATTATGATGTAGTATTTTTTATAATAAATTATTTGGACTAGAGTGTGATAAAATGACAATTACTAAAAAAACTATCCGTTTGGCTACTACTTTTCAATGTCATGTAAAAAAAAAAAAATAACTTACCCTGAATGGATTTCTCTTATCCACCACAGCGTATGGCACCCCCAGAAATACTGCATAATCACCTTCCCCCTTAATAGGGTCATGTATTGTACAGTAAACGCTCAAAAGTCCATAAGCATGCTAAGGATTACATTGCTATGAACTGTGCGAGCACGAACCAGTACGTGTGCGTGTATGAGCGATGTCTAACTCAACATTCCGCAGATAACACACACTAATGAATTGTCGCATGTCGTCGTACTACGCGAAATAACATTATATTTCTGTGGAATTTAGAATACTCGTCATAGTGGCGACCTGTTTTTACTATTGCATTGCTAAAATTCGCATTAACATAACATGTGCTGGTAGCTGTTTGGGCTAAGCAATGGTTTCACGATCAATGAGGTCTGAGTTCGAATCTTAATCACAATGTGGGACTGTTTTTTGTTTCTTTGGAACCATCATAATATATTTGTACTATTTTATGCAAAAACTTGTTAGATTTTTATGTTCATTTATTATTTATTTTTATAAGAAGTTAAATATTAGTTATTGTATTATTATTTAACTATTTTTGTGATTTTTAATTTATCTTTTCGGTGTTGGAAGGTTGAAATAAAAAAGTCGTGCTGAATGGTAACAAAAATGTTTATTCGTTTTATTTACTTATTTATAAAATTAACAAACTTAAGAGAATTGTGACGTTACATTCCTACTTGATAAAAGAAGTTTTTTTGTAACCGTTCATAGGATTTTTTGTTGTATACCCACTTAGTCAATTCATAATAACATAACAAAGAAAGGATATTCTAATAACACATATATAATTGTCAATACCCAGATATATATCTGCGAACAAGATAAAGAATATTATATTTCTGTCCAATTACTTCCAATCAAGTAAAAACTTACAAAAAGTCAAAGTACTGCGTGAGATTTGAACTCACGGCTCACTGATCCACGCATCTATCTGCACGCGCTTAACCGCTAGGTCATCTTTACATATGTTATAACTTTGAAATTATGAACTACAATCAGTTGTTGACGACAATAATTATGCATGTTTATAGTCTTGGAAATAGAAGGTCTTAAGTCAAACTAAACGCCAAGCTATTGCTTTGTGAGTTTGCTTATCGACTTTTGGTCGCGACTGTACCTATGGACTATCTCCAAAATGGCCTCACACTGCACACTACACCGATAGCGTCACGCCACTCTTTGGTGTTGCTAGAAAATAAAAATGCCACCACAGTGTTGCAATATTATATTTTTAGTACTGCCAGTTTTTTTAAATTATAATCGATGTCCAAAGGTAAAAGCGTCCATAGGTACAATACATGACTATACCTTTAACTGACCCTTTCGCCGTAGTCACTACAGGTCCCTTCGATACATCTCCATTGACGCGTTTGATTATCAACAAAATTACTATAAACTTCTACATTTTATTTTAAAACTATGTTTATTGTAATGCTTGGCAATTAGATCAAAATTAAAGGGCAGTATGAAGCAGCCGTGATTGCACTTACAGGCTAAACAAACGACTGATGATATAACTAACTATTGACATGGTTTTTCTTTTCGTTTAAGCGCAAGCCATACTGGGAACGAAGCGAAACGAAGATAAGTTCGTTATCTTTTCTCCGCGTATTTTCATACTTCCGTTTTCATTTCGCTTAGTACGCGGTGTGAACCGAAGTATGAAAAGACGCGGAACAAAGCTAAACGAACTCGGCTTCGTATCGCTTCGTTCCGACTGTGGCCTGCGCATTAGGGCCGGCATGGCAGGTTGTGCTTCGGTATCCCGTGGTATCCGTGGCATTCTGCTGAAAGCCCAGCCACTCTGGCATCAATCAGTTTTACTCCACGCGGATTCGAAGTTGATTGTGTCGTTATGGTTGACTGGGATTTAGTATTAATAGCACTTCTAGCTGAAGATGAAGAGAGACAAATGAGAACGGCTAATTTGACGAAAAGACAATTCTGGGTGCCTAATTAGTGGAGAACAAGATCTACAAATGGTGAATTCAGCAACTTGTTTAACACATTCTCTGCTGAATTCTTTATGCAAACGCTTCTTTATGCTACACCCTTACCGACCCTTTTTTTACGATGTTTTCGAAACAATAGAGATGCACAATGAACACACATGTGCGCCGCGCCGCACTCGAAGAAAGTTATGAAAACGCGCATGTGTGTCTGCCGCACCGAATGTGTTAATGATTTGAGATACGACATGCGAAAATTCTATGATTATTACAGAATGGACTATGATAATTTTGAAAAGTTAAGTGATTTGCTAAAATCGCATATAAAGAAAACCAAAACTAATCTTCACCCTCCCTTGCCCCCGCGCACCGACCGGACTGCGCCCCATTAACCGAAATGACCGCTGCACAAGTTACAACCTTATTTCAACTAGCTTAGCAATCATAATTCCTCGACACAAAGTGACCCATACGTCTCGCGAGATGCAATGGCGTGCCGCGGCAACCCGTGGAATGAAACGGCATGACTTGTCATGCCGCAGCATGCCGGGGCGCGTCGCGTCATGCCACAGCATTCCGCGGCATCGTGGTATCGAAATAAAGTAACATGAACTCTAAACTCATTGAAATAAGATTCAAAATAACTTGATTCGGTTTAAAGATATTTATTCTCATAAAGAACACAAATAGTTCACTTAAAATATGAGATTACAAATAGATCATGCACTTACACTATTACATCACGACTCCGTGAGTCGACAATATATAGACTGAAAGCGATAACAAGATATATATATTGGGTTCTAGAGAAATTAAATACACATAGTTAATTATGAAATTTTAGATACATAAGTTTTTAGCATTTTTTTAAAGATATTTGTACTTTTTACATTAATCATATCATCTGGCAGTTTATTATATAGCACTGTTCCTTCATATAAAATGTTTTTCCTTCCGTAATTGGTTCTGGGTGGCCTGAGTTCTAACTTATTGCGATTTCGGGTGTGGTATCTATGATTTCTTTTTTTGAAAGTAAGTTGAGAGTGTGTTTCCTGTGTTATAATTTTTCTTATTAAAATGCATGTCTTGAATATGTATAGCTGTTGTATGTTGTATATCTTAGTGTCATTGTATATTTGTTTAGTTGATGTTGAGTAGTGGTAATTGTACAGAGTTTTAATAAGTTTGTTTTGTATTACTTGAATGTTATGTATGTAAGTTTTAGCAGCACATCCCCAAATTTCTACTAAATACTCCAGGTGAGGTTTCACGAGTGCATTGTATATCATGTTTCTGATTCTATGTGGTATACAACCAGAAAGTCTACGTAATGCCCCAGTGAGTGCAGATTTTGTTACGCATGTTTTCAATGTGGTTACACCATGATAGTCTTGGGTCCAGAGTTAAGCCTAAATACTTTTCGTTTGTTGACTTTTGTAGGGATTCATTATCTATGGATAGTTTAATATTGCTAGGTATTTTTTTTATTTTTTGCTGCAAATACCATATACGACGTTTTTTTCGGGTTGATGGTTAGCAAATTGTACTTAAACCATTCATTAAGCGATGATAGGTCAGCTTGCGCTTTCCTGACAATCTCTTGAACATCATTTCCAATGTAGAAGAGGCAAGTGTCGTCAGCATACAGAGTGATGTCGCCAGTTACATTAAGGTTTTTTATGTTATTTACGTACACAAGGAAAAGTAGAGGTCCTAAAATGGATCCCTGTGGTATTCCGCAATTTAATCTAGCTGGTGTACTCTCATAATTGTCTATTTTGACTATTTGAAACCTGTTTGTAAGGTATGACTCCATGACTCTGTATGCCGATCCCTTTATTCCCACGTTGTTGAGTTTTTTAAGCAAAAGAGAATGACAAACTGTATCGAAAGCCTTCTTCAGATCGATGAAGATTCCCAGACCTATAAGTTTCTTGTCAATTGATGTTTTAATTTTAGTTATTAAATCTATTGTGGCTGATAGGGTGTTCGATTTAGGACGGAACCCGTATTGCTGGCTATAAAGGAAATCAATATTATTAAAGTGGTTTATGAGGCGTAATATTAATAATACAATCCTCGCCGGCCCTTACACATACGTACTACATAAATTTGAGTATGTCCAGACGGAATGTAAAGATAATATTGTTTCATTGTGGTAATTAAATTAATTGAAACATTGTATGTTCGGTAGGTAAATAATTTTTTGTTTGAATATTATTGTTCAGATCAATATAAAATATTTGATTGTAGGATCAATGGGTCATTTGAGTGTATTATTAGACTTTTAATGCGTCTAAAATGTTCAAACCTTAGCATATTTTTTTTGACATACGTTACCGGCGTGTAATTGTCGCACTGCTGGGCAATGGCTCTCATACAGAGAAGGATAACGGCAGACGTAGGGTACTAATAAATGAAAATCGATTCAATATTTCCTTTGGCTTTATTTCTAAACTTGCGAATCAGTTTCGCGGTCACTGACCACAAATTCAGCGTACATACACATCTTAAAACAAAGTTCACTTCGCGACCCACCGTTCATAATCATACAAATATATCACAAGTAAATAAAGCATTTATATAACAGTTGTAGAATAAAACCAACAAGCTACCCTTTAGTTAGAAATTCGATATATGAAAGAAATAAAAAAGACAATTACAGATGAATTTAGATGTTGAATATTTACAAACATAATATTTTTTGAGTCAAAGCCTTATTATAGTTAAGTAACTAACAGCTTGTACAAATCAATACATTTCTACAAATTCGGTTTAATACAATTCTGGAAATTAACTCATTTCGACGATGGGGATAGCTTGTTTTTAACTTAAAAATTTATAACGCTACATTGACGCTCTTTGACATGTTCAAAATAAACGTGAAGAAGACATTTATAGACAGTATTCAAAAAGCTCGCCAGACAAGCGCAACCCAGAATAATTTCCGTTGATCAAAATGCGAAAATTTTCGGTCTTATTTTACGTCGTGAAACCGAATGCCACTTAATTTTAGGTACTCACTTTGAACGGCGTAAAATAAGCTGTGGTTATTCCCGCCATAAGGTTAAAGTGTTTATTACCTCATTATTTCTGTCTACTTCTTCTCAAAGTTTTGCGAGTAGTTACGTCAACATAGCATAGTTAAGTATTATCACATAAAAGTAAATCGATTGTTATTCGGTGTTTAGTCAGTGTTATGGCGTTACCTACAGTCCAACTGATCCTATATACAGGGCGTTTTATTTATCTTTTATACAGATAAGTGAGTTCCTCCTCGGCACTGAACTAAAATACAACGTTATAAACTTTCAACTGTCATGATCCGGCTCGAAGGACCATAAACAGGAATGGATAAGTATATCCTCCAGGTGGTACGAGGACTAAAAAACGCCGGTAACTTGACCACAGTGGACTGTATTCTAGGATTTTACAAAGCAAACACAAACGGTGAACTAGATTTTTAAACTGCGTCATCGTCCGCGCTACTGAGCGACCGCATACAAAATCTATTAATTTCTCGCCAGTTTAAATCTAGTTCACCGTTTGTTTGCCTTGTAAAATCCTAGAATACAGTCCACTATTGTCAAGTTACCGGCGTTTTAGTCCTCATATACCCATTCCTGTTTAGTCATGTTATAAAACACAATTAAATATCTATTGTTACCGACCTCTAGGAGGTTGGGCGACAGTTGAGAGGGCTGATAGTCTTTGCTATGGTTTGCCAACTAATCCATTAAAAAGTCGGGGGAAATGGGTAGAATGATAGCGAGCAGGAAGTGGAAATGGGCGGGTCACAGTTATCGTAGAATGGACAGACATAACCCATTGTGGATACTTCGTACTACTATAATAGTCCGCGATCTGACCAAAGTGGCAAGGAAATATAGGATACGGAAAGTCCCAAGATAGTAGACAACAAAATTATGAAACAATTTGATTGCAAAATTATAAATTTTCTATGTTTAAGTTGATTATTGAGCACAGTGAAAGCAATGGTCGTTGTAATTTTAGTTCACGAGTAGAGGAACATAATGTGTTATTAACAAGTTATAAAAAAAAAAACATTCTAAACATAATTTACTCACTAAAATTTTAACGTTAACTTACTTACAAAAATCTACCGTAGTTATCTTATAATACGTAATAATTTGATACCTGATTGAGATGACGCGAAAGCTTCTTGACTCACAACAACCCATCTTGGAATTTAAATTATTATTGAGAAACTGCGAAATGTTATTACAAGATGCTGTACCTAATTAAAACGTCTGTGTTGAAGTTTTAATTATAATATGCTTATGATAATGATTTAAAAATGGAAAATGATAACAAAATTTGTCATCTTCTTAATTATTAAACTACTAGATTAGCCTGCAACTTCGCCCACTGTAATGTCGGAAAATATCCCACGGAAACGTACTCCCGGACTCCTGGAATTAAGTGTCATATGTGTTAATCCAGGTTATAAACTATGTGTGTGCGAAATTTCATCCAACTCCGTTTGGCTATTTTTGCGTGATTGAGTAACATCCAAACATACAAACTTTCACATTTATAATACTAGCCTTTACCCGCGGCTTCGCCCGCGTTACCGAGATTAACCCATATATGCCGAGAACTACTTTATTTATTATAAATTATAATTTGTAAATATTTTATTTATAAGTTATTATTTACTCATTCTAAATACACAAATAAGTTTATAATTTACCCAAATTCACTAAAAACCTGTGATAAGTACAAAGCTTTACTCAATTAAACAGTTACTTACTTTTTTCTGGCAGACGACATGCTTCTTGCGTGACGTAAAACACCACACAAATTGCACTGGTTACTATTTGAATCATATGTCAACGCTGCTCAAAAATCTTTGTTGCAAATATAACCTACTTACATAGCCTTGCGATAGATGGCGTTTTTTTTTTACATTTTACTGCGCTAACAAATGATTTACGATGCTTTTATGAAAGTACTACTTCTTATTTCGTTTTCGAATCAATGGGCTTATATGGGTTAAAAGTATCCTATGTCCTAAACCAGGTCATTGTCTACCCATGTGCCAAATTTCATCCAAATCCGTTTTAGGGTGAAAACGTAACAAACATACTCACTTTCGCATTTATAATATTAGTTAGGATTATTAGGGTTGTGAGAAAGCTTTTTCACAAATCCCTTTTCTAGTAACAACTCGCAATATAGATAGATAAAACAAAATCACTGAACCGAAAAAAAAATATAGCTACCATCTTGTTATTTAAATTACGATCTAAAATTGTTAATAACTGAATTCAAACCTATCTACAATGATTGTCGTATAGTTTTATTATTTAGCATAGATAAATAGTAACAATCTTTATTGGCACCAATTCCCTTGTTCACAAACTAAACTAAATTTAAGTTCAGTGCATCTTTTTCTTTCATTAAGAAAAGGACAGACAATAAATATTAGTTTAGTCCTGTCAAATTAAGATACTCCAAAGATAGACAAGTTTAGACGTGATTAAAAAAATTGGCTACTAAAAATACGTCAATTTACGTCAGGCACTGACTAATTTAAATTTAGTTTAGTTTGTAAACAAGGGAATCGGCGCCATTATTAAGACTAAATCCACATTAACAAGTCACTGGCAAAACGTGGGTGTACAATAGGTACACTTCTGCCTTACCCTTCGCGGAACACAGGCGTGTTGTATGTTGTGTTAATAAATCACAAGTCAGATTTTTCTTCTATTAATAAAAATGGTTTATTAATATGGATTTTAGAAAAGAAATACTCAAGACAATATTGCACCTTTATAATCTATCCCAGATACCGTTATTCGAAGTGTTTCTATAAAATATATTACAAGGCCTGATCCAAAAGTAATGATAATCGCTCGATATAAAGGGTTATTGGTAAAACACCAGCAACCTCTTAAGGGGTCATTGTACTCATCATTATGAACAACTTTTACTATGGGACCAAACATGAAATCGCGAAAAAAATTCAGCTGTCCAGTACATTTATGTTCGCATAATTCGTCAAAATGTACTGAACAGCTGTTTTTTTTTTCTAAATAATTATTTACCCACTAAGTCAGCATAAAAAAAAAACATATTAGACCACAATGTATGTACCAGGAGGTACATTCATTTGAATAGTTTTTTTTTTTTTATCATTACTTTTGGATCAGCCAGTATAGTAATTTGCTCGACTCTATCAATGCATCAGGCACTTTTATATTAATAAAATTAACTTTTACAGTTTTCTTATGTCATATTTGAGCTTCTGTTACAAATCAATCAAATTATGAGTGTTGCAATATCTTACTCATTGTGGGGGAACAACATTGAAAATGCTCTCGAGTCGTTTACTGTGTAACAAAACCTTAAAAGTATGTGTCGAGATTTTTAATAATTGTGACTGAGGAAATATACAAGGTGTAACTTAAATAACGCACAACTTGCACAAAAAAAAAAATCAGCTGCACTTATGTTCACATAACTCGTCAAAATGTAGTTACAGCTGATTTTTTTCGCGATTTCAGGGTTTGTCCCGTAGCAAAAGTTGTTCATAATGACGAGTACAATGACCCCTTAAGAGATTGGGAGTTATTTAGGTTACATTTTGTAGGGTACTTCCCCAAATGATTCCTTTTATATTATTTAGCTTACTATAATCAACACCTAGCATATTAGAAGTACACGGTTTGTGATATGAACTCCTTTGTCAGTCCGTGGTTAGTTAAAGATTCTAGAACAGGATTCGTTCCAGCCTTGATTAAGCTAGTATTGATATTAATTTCCGTACAGTATAAGAGCGGAAAACGTGCAAGACAGGCGGATTTGCCAATCTAGTACTTATTTATTCCTCTAGAAAACTGACTTTATTACATGCGACCTGCTTACACCAGATTTTTAAAGATTTCTTGTATGATTCCAAATCTATCTTTAATGGATTCTTTAACAGTAAATTGACGATATAACCTGAAATATTCTTTTATATTTGTTTATTCCAATAATAATTTATTTTCTAACATAGTCATTTGAGTGGATAGCAAGAAAGCTTTGGGGCATAAGTTCAATCTGTTAAGCATTTGTAACAATACTATAAATAAAAGAATATTGAAATTCGAACATCTAATTGCTTTGATCGCAAGCCCAGTTATCCCTCGATCTTTAATCGATAACAATATCGATTCTTTTATCGATTCATGAAATTATCCATTGTATTATCGTGTTTCCAACGTACATTTTACGCAATCAGAACTACGAAAACTTAAATTAAAACAGGACAGTCAAAAATGAATCATACACGCAGGCACTAGAGCTGAATTTAACACAATATAACGGTACATACACACCGGGCGGACGCCAGAGCCTCTGTAAGGGAGCGTGCTCACTCGGTGCAGTCAGACATTCAGACCTTCAGAACAGTCAGTTAGTCAGACGTTCATAAGTCCAAGTGGTGGGGCGTTGATGATGATTGCTGCGCTGGTAACGCTGCTACGCCTGGGAAGAAAACAGTTTGTATGAGGTATGTCGAGACAATTACGTAATCAGAGTCGGGATGACGGGGGGCTGAGCTAAGCGAGCGATTAAACATACAATCTGGATTCTATACTAATATTACAAAGAGGTAAAGGTTGTTTAAACAAGCAATTACTTGCTGCTTAGTATTTCGTAGTGCAGTCATTACTTGAGGATAGAATTCTTCATTATAAAATCTTATTCTATATAGTCGAGTAATGTCCAATATAACAATGCGTTCAGGACGTTGTTGGGGCTGCCGCGCTGGTGCAGTGCGTCGGGCATGTTTGCGGATGCACACGTTGACGGCTTCCACGCCGTGCTTCGCAAGCGATGTGCCGCGGCGCTCGGCAGGTTGCGCGCCAGCTCCAACAGCATCCTGGCTGTTATTGCGGATAGGCTGGACACGCGTTACGTCCAACACTAGGTCAATACCCACATTAGGAGCTAAAATATAAATACTATGTTTTTCATCTACTAACACTAGTTTCATAAGTTTTTCTGTACTAACATTCTATGGATTCGGTTGGGCCTGAAATAAAAAGTTTTTTTTTTTTTTTACTTGAGTAATACCCGTATTTATATACAAGTACAAGTGTCTACTTCAGTAAAAGTAATTATTCAAGTAACGATTTTTATTCTATATTTGCTTGAAGTTAGAACTGTCAAAGGTTAGAATTCTACGAGTGTAACTCTTTAATAGTAAGGTCGCGGTGTTTTTTATTCGCGCGTCTAGACACACTGGTGTACGTCTGAACATAAAATTATACAAAAATAAAAATTAATTAATTAGTGAACCGATCTAACGATGTTGGTTTTCGTAACTTGTAACTCATCTTAATGATCGAAAAATTAAATGAAGGGAGCAGATGAACGTTATTCTATTGTAATTTTTGTGGATGTCGTATGAACGTAGTATTAAAAAAAAAACCGGTCAAGAGCGAGTCGGACTCGCACTGAAGGTTCCGTACCATCATTTTGGTTGTGAAATGTTTTTAAATTTTCATAGGCGAAGCTCTACGAATAATAAAAGTCAAGAAATGTAACTCAAGCTCAAAAATGGCACCATGCAAACTGTACCGCGGTGGGCGTGGCTTAAAACTGTACCACGCAGTGCCGATAGTTCGCCGGTGTCATTGAGTCGAAGCACTCGTGTCGCGGGGAAATTACGATTGTAATTATTATTGTATTTTGCGTAATTTACGTACCTAACTACCTACTGCAAATATACCGGTCATGTGTGGTTAAGTGGTGTAGAAGCCATACGGATATGAAGAATGCTGGAATCACTTTTCATATGTGAGGTAAATAAACATTTTGAAATCCTATACACGCAACTCTGAAAGTGTTATGCAAGATGAACGCAATATGAAAGCTTATTTTACACGTTTTTAAATTTTACTTGAACTCAGAGGTCTTTAGTTAAAAGGAAAAATCATAATATGCATTAGTATAATTGCACCTAGCTTCTGAGTTTTTATAAGTATGGGCACGTAGGTTTATGTGAAATAAAATATTTTGATCATGTAATAAAAAGTAAACACGTAAACAAGCTTACTTATTTTTCATAACACCATCCACGCATCTCCTGATCTGACCTTGACGTGACCTGCTGCTGTGACCGACAGACAGACTGAGTTGTACCATAAGGGTTGCTTTTTACCATTTTGGTACAGAACCCTAATCGAAAGGAGACTTTTATGTCAGAAAAATGCACGGTTTCCTGTGAAAATCTCCACGCGGGTGAAACCGCGGGCAACAGCTTGTATAGACGTATGAGGAACAGAGTGTCATCCTCCATATAAAAGGGAGGATCCTCCGACCGGGTGTTGTCTGGTGGGTTACTGCCCGACTCTTAAGGCGGTGCTATATGTAAATTAGGCTGGAACAGAAGAAGTTTAAAACCTTTTTTCTCCATAACCCGTACCATAATGATCTTTAAAAAAAATCTGTTAAACTACACAATAAAACACATGTCCCCTTCACTTAGAAAAAAAATAAAAAATAATTTTAAATATCATTAACATATATAACCCCCCCCCCCCCCGTTTTAGAAATATAAAACCTTTTTTCTTCGAAACTATTAATCGCTAGGTTTTTTTATAGTCATCATGATATTACACAATACAATACCTAGGGAATCCTCGGCTTATTTTTTAAATAACTTTTCTAATTACTTATAGTCATTATTTTTTACATAAATCGACACTCACTCGCGTGAGCAACCCCTCTGCCGCCTATTAATTTAGTGCGGGACGAGACGCAGTGCTGAACGGACCTGTACCACTTTTTCCCGCATTTTTTCGTTGGTGACAATACCATTAGAAAGTATTGTAAACAAATACCTACCTACTTATTTTGTTGATTTTAATAGTTTTTGTGTGTGATTAGAGTAGTTTTTAGTATATAGCTAGTAGTACTACATAGGAAATATTTGTGTTATTATAAGTTTATTTATAAAATCAATATGGGTGACAAAAAAGACGCACTAAGCGTAATTTGAGTACCTATCTAACATTTTACTAGTAACCATCAATCAAGCGTTTTGATAAAAAGATATAGGTAGGTACGTATAAGTAATATGCGTACCTAAGCAGGTACCTACCTATCAGCTGCATATACTTACCTAGGTACCTTTCTTCGCCAGAACGAGAAACTGTTTTCGTTTCGAATTTGCCAACGGAAATTCGTACGTGTTTAATGGCAACACGGTATAGATTCCAAACGACCGGACGGCATTACGACACGGCGGCACAGTAACGACATAACGAGCTATAGATTCGCATGCAGTGAATCTAGCTGAAGCTTTTTACTATTAGACACGTACGAATTTACGTTGGCCGCAGTTTCGCTAGCTAATTTAATTTGACCCTGAATATGTGTCGCAGCTAACTAGTTTATCGTGTTTAGATATCGATACCCATCACGTCTGCGGTGTTTCGCTAGCTAATTTAATTTGAACCTGTATATGTGTCGCAGCTAACTAGTTTATCATGTTTAGATAGCGATACCCATCACGTCTGCGGAGTTTCGCTAGCTAATTTAATTTGACCCTGTATATGTGTCGCGGCTAACTAGTTTATCATATTTAGATATCGATACCCATCCCGTCTGTGGAGTTTCGCTAGCTAATTTAATTTGAACCTGTATATGTGTCGCAGCTAACTAGTTTATCATGTTTAGATATCGATACCCATCACATCTGTGGAGTTTCACTAGCTAATTTAATTTGACCCTGTATTATTACTCATCGCAATCAGATTGCTAATACAGGGTAATAATTAGGCCAGCCACATACTCGTACAGTCGGAATTCCGTCACGGAATTCCGTTTCGAAATATCGTTTCGGAATTTCGAAAGCAGCCAATCCATACAAAGTCACGCACAGACTACCATGCGTAATTTTGAATCGGAGAAAATTTCGAACGGAGGACTACTCGTACGTGTGTGATAGATACTTGATCTTGCATGGATTTGCTCCATTCGAAAATTCGGAATCGATGTTTCGAAACGGAATTCCGACAGTATGTGGACTTTTTTTGTCCATCCTCTTTGGACCCCATGGATGTAACCTGCAGATTGCGACTCTCGGACTACAAGGGGTCGAAAAGTAACGAGGTTGGCGAGTTTCATAGGACCCTAAAGTTATAAGCAAATCAAATGACATATTTTAAAATTGCCTCTCGAATGTCTTATGTTACACAGTTCGACATAAGAAAAAATGCTCCAAGTGTCTTAAGTCGGACAGTTACACTAAATTGACAAGTGAAAATATTAAAATGACCTTTCTGATAATGTAATCCTAATACAGCTTGACAAGCTTGACAATTTCAGTCAAGTCAATTTAGTCTCCGACATTCAAGAGGTTAACGTAACCCTTTTATAAGTAAACGTGGATGAACGTATACAATATAAGCTACAATATTTTTTAAAGCCATCAGTATTTCAACAGAATTTTATATTTTACTTTGTTTTAGGGGAACTGAAGAATTATCGATTGGTAGACGTATTGTAAACATCAGTCATTTTTTTAAAATCACTCCAAGAAATATCAAGCCACGGACCATTGGACTGCGGTTTAACCGTAAAGTTTAAAGACTCGGTAGGTAGTACCATACACACATGCCCATCTAATTGTAAATGATAAATAACTATAGTTCAAAAAAAAAAAAAATCTAACTTATTCGCCATTCACACGAACCCACATTCGCTTCCAGTGTTTACAGCGCGATTTACGCGCCATCTATCGCAAGCACAGTGAGTGAGTGAGCAAAAGCATTATTACGTCGTGCTTATTTTTCATACAACGCAAGATTTGGAATATCTTGTAGTACACATCAAAAGTGTGTCTGTATGCGTGAAAACGTGTGCGTGTGTTCGACATTTGGAAGCACTGCTTTTATTGCAAACCGTCCAAATTGAGAAGCCGTAAAAGAACCGCCTAATTGTTGATTGCAAAGGGTTGACATTTTTTAGTCGGATTGGCCAAATGACCGACTAATTCATTCGTTCGTATTAGTTCGGAACGTAATTGCAAAGTTTTTTCGCCATATTGTTTATGTTATTCTCGTCGCAAGTGATTGACTGTCTAAGTGATTATTTAGTAAGTTTATTGTAAAAAATGTAAAATTATACCTGTGAGTCCTGTGCTGGCGAAGTGTGTTTAAATTAATTAA
The DNA here is from genome assembly GCA_948252095.1 of Dicycla oo. Taxonomy (NCBI): domain Eukaryota; kingdom Metazoa; phylum Arthropoda; class Insecta; order Lepidoptera; family Noctuidae; genus Dicycla; species Dicycla oo. The sequence continues at coordinate 6,717,146 of OX411710.1, read as the reverse complement.
AATCTGCAGCGTTTTCGACGTTATCTTTTGAGGAAAAATTTAAATTGATTGCAGTGTGTGGGTTGGATTTATCTAAAAAAAAGTAATGCTGCTAGTCGTTACTTTCATGAAAACTTTTATGATAATTATCACTGGCTAACAGGTTGTGTATGTACTCACAAACATATTGTACTGTTTTCCTTGCATTTTGTTTACACACCAAGATAAAAAGAATGTTTGAACCTATAACGGATTAATTTTCACAATGCGGCTGCTAAACTCGATTCTTCAGAAAAACATTTGGAATCCTGCTTGAAGTTCCAAACTTTTGGTAAAGGTAGAATAGAGACTAGTTTGAATAGCCAGCTTAAGTTAGATATTGAAAGGCACAACGCGAAAGTTGAGAGAAATAGAAATATTTTCAAACGGTTAATTGATGTAGTTTGTTTTCTTGGTAAACAAGAATTAGCATTCCGTGATCATGACGAATCCAGCTTGTCTTTTAATAAAGGCAATTTTCTAGGAATTGTAGATTTGTTAGCTAAATATGATGGAAATTTGGAAACCCACTTACAATCAACATCGGGTGGCTCATTCACGGGGTTATCGAATAGGACCCAAAATGATTTAATTTCTAGTGTTGCGTCGGTAATTAAATCAAAATTCAGTAGCGCTTCGACCGAACGATCATTTTCTAGTCTAAAACGAATTCATACATATTTACGAAACACACTGGGCCAAAACAGACTCACAGATTTGTCTATGATTGCAATTGGAAAAGAACTTTTAGTATAACGATGTAGCAGTTTTTACGACGACGTTTTGCAAAACTATCTGAAAAAAAGATAGGCGCGTCGATTTGATTTATAAACATTAACTTGTAGAAAGTAATCAGTTAACATTAAAGTAGTAATTTATTTTGAATTAAAATTCATTTGCGCAAAGAAAAAAAAATAAACATCCCACGGCCTTTTTAAATGCCACTTTGCATATCATATAGGTAAGTGTCACTTATTTAGATATTCATAGTGGTTGCAAACAAATGTCATGCGAAGCCAAAAACTCCTGTGGTAAAACTCAGGTAGGGTAGGTAGTCCTAGTCGTTGGGCCACCGACAGCAACAAGCTGAAACTGGTAAGTTTGTTTTTAGCTGTGCATACCCTGTCTGAAATCTCTGTGCACGCCACTGTCTGTGCGTGACTTTGTATGGATTTGCTCCTTTCGAAATTCCGAAACGATATTTCGAAACGGAATTCCGGGACGGAATTCCCACTGTACGAGTATGTGGCTGGCCTAATTATTACCCTGTATTAGCAATCTGATTGCGATGAGTAATAATACAGGGTCAAATTAAATTAGCTAGTGAAACTCCACAGACGTGATGGGTATCGATATCTAAATATGATAAACTAGTTAGCTGCGACACATATACAGGGTCAAATTAAATTAGCTAGCGAAACTCCGCAGACGTGATGGGTATCGCTATCTAAACATGATAAACTAGTTAGCTGCGACACATATACAGGGTCAAATTAAATTAGCTAGCGAAACTCCGCAGACGTGATGGGTATCGATATCTAAACACGATAAACTAGTTAGCTGCGACACATATTCAGGGTCAAATTAAATTAGCTAGCGAAACTGCGGCCAACGTAAATTCGTACGTGTCTAATAGTAAAAAGCTTCAGCTAGATTCACTGCATGCGAATCTATAGCTCGTTATGTCGTTACTGTGCCGCCGTGTCGTAATGCCGCCCGGTTGTTTGGAATCTATACCGTGTTGCCATTAAACACGTACTACTGTGGCTACTTACCGATCTCCCCTTGTGTCTCGGTGTTGATGGAGTGCGAGTCAGATATCAACAGCGGCGACACGTGTTCGCTCGGCGTGGTGTGCGCGCTGGCAGAGCGCGTGCGGCGAGAGCGACGCGGCCGACGCTCGGTCGTGACGCCTACTGTGGCTACTGCAGGGACGGGAGGGAGGAGAGCTTCTCTGTCGCCTGTCTCCACGCTGTGATACAAAAAATATCTTAAACGTAGTTCCACAAGAAATCATAAAGCTAATCGCACATTACAGCCGCGTCGGATCGCAGTGTATCAAATTTCAATATAAAAAAAATACGCTGCGGACCTCATCTAATGTGCGATGATTCATACTAAGTGTACGAAAGTAATCATCATCTGCCTAACCTTTTCCCAACTATGTTGGGGTCGGCACCTGAATACCAGTATTTCACATGGAGCGACTGCCTATCTGACCTCCACAACCCAGTTACTGGGTAATACGATACCACATGGTAAGACTGGTTGTCAGACTTTCGGGCTTCTGTCGACCCTTAACGTCTGTCTAAGGTCCACGAATGACAGCCGGGACAAACGGCTTAACGTGCTTTCTGAGGCACGGAGGTCTTGGAATGTAAGATGGTCATACATCCACGAACCAACCGCGGCAAGCGTAGCTTAACCTAATCGATCGACTCGTGCGGCTGTTGTTGCTTAGCCTTACAAGTAAGGTAGAAGGATTTTTGTAATAACTGCGTCAGCCTTAAAACTTCGATATTCGACTAATCTTTACACAGTTTATATTACACTGACATGAGCTGTTTTCGTATACTAAATTAAATCACTTTTATCGAAATAGGCATCATGAGCATTGTGCTCATGTCGCCTATTTCGAAAAAAGTGATTTAAAAAATTCAAATGAGTGCCTTTTTCCAATAATTATATCGGGGTAAACTTTCAATCTAAAAATAAAGAGTACCAGAAAATAAAGTACTTAAGAGGATTGTGAAGCTGTAAATTTTCATACAAAAATCGATAACGTTTTTCTTCCCGTAAACATAGTCAAATTTTCATAATTTTTGGAAATGTTGTAGGTATAATGAAAAACTAGGTCCGTACGTTTTTATTATAAAGATATTGCATACGATATAAGTTATTAGCATCTAAATATCCATATTTTTTACATAAAAACTTCCTCGAGCGTTTTTATTTTTTTAAATTAAATTAAATTGAATTACTAAAAAAGATAAACGTACAGACCTAGATTAAGGTGTATTGAATATAATGAGACCAACATTGTCTCATTTCGTAAAGTTTCAGGGGGATGAAAACGTTATCGCCCGAAACAATATTTATGTAAATAATTGTATGAAATGTAGGCAATTGCCTCCAAGACTTGCGCCGCGTATCGACACTTCACAATCCTCTTAATATAATAATGTAACTCACGTATCGTCATTAACATTACTCGTCTCGTCATCGTCTTGTGTAGGTGATGCTACCTGTAACAACACAACAACGTTCATTTTTTGTAATTATCTATATAAGGATGTATTTACAAAAAAAAAAGTAGTGTATGTAATATATCTGGTTTCCATAGACAAGCTCTGCTTAGTTTGGGATCAGATGACCGTGTGTGAAATGTCCCAGGATATTATTATTTATTATTTTAATTACAGGCAGTCCAATACAAAAGCCTGCCTATATTGGGGTTGGCCTCCAGTCTAACCGGATGCAGCTGAATATCAGTATTTTACATGGAGCGACTTACTTTACTGCAGAGCTTAGTTAACGAATATAAACATAGTATTACCTCAGCGTTGTCCCCTTCCCTGTTGGCCCGCAGTCGCGACATGAACCGCGCCGCGCGCACGAACGGGTTCTCTCGCTGCTCCTCGAACGTACCGCCCTGAAACAATACCAATTACAATGATTAAGGTGTCAAACGTCCCTATAGTATCACAAACGTCACTATGATATCACAATTTCGTCATTCAAGTATCACAATGATAGTCCTTTCACTGTCTCTTTAACTGTGACAGCAGCAATCCAAGAGCAACCTTATAGTAATGAAAATAAAAATCATTGTGAAATGTCGCAGGATATTATTATTATTATCTCCTTTATTTAACTTATTTACATACAAATTATATTTTTAAATATTAGAATAAAAATAACATTTAAAAATATAAAAAATAGCAATCCACCGGCATGGGTAACAGGTTCCACCGGTGGTTAGGGCCCTAGAGACAGGAACCTCCTCACAATACGCGCCGTATCTAGGAGGACTGCCTTCTGAATCAGGCCCTTCACCCAGCCACCCAACGAGAGCCTCTTGAGATGTTGGTCGAGGCTCTTAGCAATAAGGCCATTGACCGTAACGACTATCGGCACAATGATTGCCGAGTCCACATTCCACATAGCGACAACCTCGTGAGCTAAGTCGAGATACTTCAATTGTTTCTCCTTCTCGGCCTTCACGAGGTTCTCGTCATGCGGGATAGTGACATCGATTATCATTGTGCGGCGCACTGATCGGTCTATTACCACTAAATCAGGCTTATTGGCTACAATAGTCCTGTCAGTGATAGTAGATCGATCCCAGTATAACGTGACAGGTCATACTCGAGAACTGGGTCGGGCACATACCTGTAATAACCGTTTTACCGGTATGTCCCCGACCCAGTTCTCGAGAAATACGGCTAGCTCTGAAATACGGCCTTGTGGACTCTGAGGTACCGACCTCAGAGTCCACAAGGCCGTATTTCAGAGCAAGTTGCTGATGGATAATCCTGGCCACTTGGTTATGCCTGTGCAAATACTCGCCGTTAGCCAAACGAGAACACCCAGAAGTAATATGTCTGATTATTATTATTATTGTGATTTTGACAGACTTTTCAGCATCCTAACAGCAACCTTATTACAAGAAGAATAAAGATCATTGTGATATGGACAGTCATGCACGGGGTAAATTAACTGGTTAAACAACTGTAGTCACTCTCACAGAGGAGGCCTGTGTCTCAGCAGTGGGAACGTCATAGCCTGATTATGTAGTCACTCTGGTGTCACAATTACTTACTTTGGTGTCACCAAATGTCACTTATATGGTATAAAAACAGTAATTCTGTTGTCACAAATGTCACTCTGGTGTCAATAGTTTCTATACTGTTTTGTATATGATTATATCCGTAGTTTACCTGCGTAGCAAGATTATCGTTGAGTAGCGGCTCCGTGTCAGTGGAGTCGGAGTCGGTGTGCACGCGCCTCCTCTCCCCGGCCGCGAACACGCGTCGCTTGCACACGGGACACACGCGCTTATTCTGCGTCAGCCACGGGTCGATGCAGACTGCGTGGTAGGCTGGGGAGAGATAGATATGAATATAGAAACTCACGCCCTTTTCCCATGGGGGTATGAATGAATGAATGAAATGCACCGACCTCAGCGTGGTTTGACCAGACTCGATTAATCGAATGAACCCAAAGATTCACACTAGCCCCTGTTGCCTCATGTTACAACATGGTGCAACAGAAACCATTGCATATCAAGGAGTAGACCGGGGGGCGCGATAATGGTAGAGAGGACGTGCCCATAGGATATGGAGGGGATAAAGAACCTACCGAGTATGCACCCTAGAGCATGCATTGGAATAGTGGAGAGTCGGGTGATATAATTATGGATGGGCTCTTTTTACGACGTCGCCGCCAGGTTGCTTCTAGTCCAGCTTCCCCGGTGAATCTTTTGGCAGTTAAACTGCGTTTTCGACTTTATTTATGTCACTGCTATGCTGTATTACACGTTGCTGTTTCCAATTTCTTCGTCTGAGGTCTCACTGCTATCCGTTTCTGGTTTCTTGTAGTTCTCATTTGAAGTCTTTTTGATCTTATTTCTTTCTTTAGCCGTATCCACCCAAAAGTTGATTTCACTGTCGAAGTATATCATGTCTTGCTTTAGGTTGTAGTCAGAAATTACAGAACGCCACCTGTTACGATCCTTACATACTCCTTTTGCTTCGTTTATGTTCGTTCATTTACGAAGTTAGTTATTGTTGGAATAATGGACGTCGTCACGGGAAGTTTTACCACGGGTTCAGTATCTGACTGATGAATTGATTTTGGATTCCTCGTTGAAATTTCTTAAGCAAAATCTTAGAAACGTGACATCCAACAAACTGCGTTGGTCCCGCGTGGTGGTTACGGCCTACCCTCTCTCTCGGCCAGGACTTAGACCACCACCTCATAAAGCAGTATTATTGGCACCCCTTCTTTTCGCATAATGTTTTTTTTTTTGTTCTAATATTCTTTGGCATAACTATTTTGGTATATGTTTTTTGGCATAATAATACTTTGCCATAATTGTTTTTGGCATACAGTTTTTTTTTAATTTTTATTTAAGATGGGTTGCTCTTTATGTTGACATAATTAACTTGTAGGCTAATTTAACTGACCCGAAAACCCTAACCCTAGACGGTCAACAACACACCGAATTTGGTTTGGTTAGGTTCCTTTTTATTTAAATAATTATGCGTAAATATAATTACGATAAACAAAAGTAGGTTTGCCATGTTTTATTATGTCTTAAAATTTTATGCAAATGGATAGTGAACCAGTATTATTTTAATTTTACCTGAGTGTGGAAAAGAGATGGAGCTAGACGTCCTGTATAGCTCCATCTCTTTCTTACGCTGAAGTAACATTAAAATAATACTGCTTTAAAAGGTGGTGGTTGGCTCCTAGATAGGAGCTCCGAGTCTCAGTAGTGGCACATTATCTTCTAAACTATAATATTATAAAGTGGGCTCGCCCTCTATTATACATGGGACTTAAACATAACTGGCGAAATGTGGGTGTACTATACTACCATTATAAGGAAAAATCTGACATTTTTTTCGAAATAGAATTATGTACAGTCACGAACCGGGATTGTTGAGCCACTAGATTATCATCTTAACTTGGTTGTGTTAAACGAATGCCGCGCGTTTTTCGTTATTGAAATGTCAGATATCAAATTTCACGGGCGGCATTCGTGTAACACAACTAAGTTAAGATGATAAGCTAGTGGCTCAACAATACCGGTTCGTGACTGTAAATATTCGGAATCAGCAAAAAAGACGCATCTACCAATATTTTTATATTGGCGTAAACTTAACGAAAACCTAATAAGTCTTACTAGGTATTAACAAGACGCATCTGCCTATGTATTTTAAAAACAGGACAATTTTTTTTTTCTCCTTTTCTATATTTCTGTATTTTTTTCTGTTTGATTGTAAGGGGTGATCTCTAGAAGTACTGATCCGATCACAAGAATTCTGTCACTGATAGTAAGTTACAGTATTGCCGAGCGCCTTATGATATGTTTCTTCCACGCGTTCGAAGTCGCGGGCAGAAGCTCCTGGATATATAGTGACAAACTCCCGTAATATACTGCTATGTGGGTGAAAAGCTGGTACGGCTAAAGTGAGGAAGTTGTTGTCTTTTAATAAAGCGTTAACTAAAGATTTTCTGAAGATTTATAATGTTTTGGACGCAAGTGTCGTACGGGTCGCCCTTGCTGAACTTGCATGTGGATACACTTCTGTATACAAGTGTACAACTCACCGTGTGCACAGGGCAGTACCCTCATCTGCTCTCCCTCCTGGTAGTCATCGAGACAGATGGCGCAGGTGTCGTACGGGTCGCCCTTGCTGAACTTGCATGTGGATACACTTCTGTATACAAGTGTACAACTCACCGTGTGCACAGGGCAGTACCCTCATCTGCTCTCCCTCCTGGTAGTCATCGAGACAGATGGCGCAGGTGTCATACGGGTCGCACTTACTGAACTTGCATGTGGATACACTTCTGTGTACAAGTGTACAACTCACCGTGTGCACAGGGCAGTACCCTCAGCCGCTCTCCCTCCTGGTAGTCATCGAGACAGATGGCGCAGGTGTCGTACGGGTCGCCCTTGCTGAACTTGCATGTGGATACACTTCTGTGTACAAGTGTACAACTCACCGTGTGCACAGGGCAGTACCCTCAGCCGCTCTCCCTCCTGGTAGTCATCGAGACAGATGGCGCAGGTGTCGTACGGGTCGCCCTTGCTGAACTTGCATGTGGATACACTTCTGTGTACAAGTGTACAACTCACCGTGTGCACAGGGCAGTACCCTCAGCCGCTCTCCCTCCTGGTAGTCATCGAGACAGATGGCGCAGGTGTCGTACGGGTCGCCCTTGCTGAACTTGCATGTGGATACACTTCTGTGTACAAGTGTACAACTCACCGTGTGCACAGGGCAGTACCCTCAGCCGCTCTCCCTCCTGGTAGTCATCGAGACAGATGGCGCAGGTGTCGTACGGGTCGCCCTTGCTGAACTTGCACGTGGGTATCTTCTTTAGAGATCGGCTTGGTAGCCGATGTCGACGAGCACGGCGACGGTCTTTTATGCATTTCACTATCTGGAATTATAATGATAACGTTATTTAATGCTAATGCAATATCAATAATGATAATGCGCCGTTAAACGCAACTTTATAAAACAACATTCTGAACTGAATAGTTCGGTGTGTAGTACGATGAAGGACTTTAATGCAGTTTAATAATTAAGTAATCCTTTGAACTGTTAACTAATTTAACAAAGTTAGATTTTAGACTAAATTAAATAGGAACGTAAGTACAAAATAACTATTTTATGGCAAAGGTTCGAAAAAGAGGCTTGCCAAGATGTCTCCATCTTTTCAACCACGCCTTCCATTCAATACTGAACCTTATCACTCAGATCATACGTACCATAAATACAAGTATAACGAGCAGACACAACACCACGACAATCGCGAATGGCAGCAGCAGGTGTGTGTTGATGTTGAACGGGAGATCGCCGTTCACCATTATATAGAATCTGAAACAGAATAAGAAAAAATGTAGGAAAGTGAAACACTGGAGAAAGGGTAATAAACAAAATGCATCATTTCCGGCCAGATTTTCCATTTTTAAAATCTATGCTCATTCATTTCATTTAAAAATATTACAGTTCATAATCAAATCAGTACTTATTTATTTGTAACAATGTAGTTTTACTTGATAACTAATTATTTTTAAAATTAATGAAATCCCAGTTATTTTAAAATGTCAAACTTTTTGTTGTTACTTTTTTTTACTTTTAATGTAATAAAATAAGATTAATTCGGTCTTCTACAGATTGTACTTCGATGAGTGTGCTCAAGAACTCCACGACCTCATTCGGCCGGCCCCCTTCTACCATCGGACATCTAGACGCACTGCCAGTTACCATCCCTACCTAGTTGCTATTCCACCAATTCGCACTAATCGTTTCCAAATGTCTTTTATAACGCGCACAGCAAACAAGTGGAACTCACTGCCTGCGTCTGTGTTTCCGAGCGCATACAACCCAAATCACCTCAAAGTGAGAGTGAACAGGCTTCTTCTGGGTAAGCTCACTCCACCGTCGACTTTGTCTCTGTCGCCTCCGACCTAGACTAGAGTCAAGAGCAAACCCATCGCAAATAAAAAATTTAAAAAAATCAATAAACAGGGCTTTTTATTTTTAGAGTACTTAATGTTGGTTATCGATAAAATCATACTTATCTTTTAAAATTTGTAATTGCATAACATTAAATCGCTACCAACGCAACTTATGAGCATAAACGTATAAACAACTCGACGCTCGCACGCTTAATACATTAGGCGCGGCAGACGCACATGCGCGTTTTCGGACGTTCACCAGGTGCTTGACGGCGCGTATGCGCGTCCATACAATTTACATAACTTTCTTCGAGTGTGGCGCGCCGCACCTGTGCGTTCGTTGTGCATCTCTATTGTTTCGAAAACATCGTAAAATAAGGGTCGGTAAGGGTGTAGCATAAAGAATTAAGCAGATAATGTGTTAAGAAATACACATTACACCAAGTCGTTATCATCGACAAAATCAATCAATCTGCCTAGCCTTTTCCCAACTATATTGGGGTAGGCTTCCAGTCTAACCGGATGCAGCCGAATACCAGTAGCGACTTCCTATCTGACCTCCACAACCCCTTAACTGGGTAATACGATACCCCTTGGTAAGACTGGTTGTCTCGACTTTCGGGCTTCTGACAACCCGTAACGACTGTCAAAGATCCACGAATGACAGCCGGGCAGCCGGGACCAACGGTTTAACGTGCTTTCCGAGGCACGGAGAAGACTCGGTATGTAAAGATGGGCACCAATCGACGGACCAACCACGGCAAGCGTAGTTTGACTTGATGGATCGACCCGTGCGGCTGTTATTACTTAGCCACGTTACCATCGACAGTCAGTATCATTATTTCATAACAAATAATTTCATCACTTCTGTCATTATATTATTTTAGACATTTCTCGGGACCCTGAGGTCCAGGACCTTTGGAAGGCGTACGAGGGGCCGAAGCCAACTCGCAGAGGCACATTAGGCAATTTTAAATAATGAGGAGGCGTGATATGGAAGAAGCCGGCTGTACGACATTTGAAAAATTGTCGTACAGCCGGCTTCTTCCATATCACGGCAGTATCCCTGTATGCACTATGCAAGTGCACCCAAAGACTTCCCCCGATTGGTGCAGGACTATTGCAGGACATAGGAACAAAACATATTGGGCTATGGGTTTGGGTGGCTTTAGTGGATTGGTTACCCAGAACTAGTGAAGTGCTATGTCTGATCAATGTTATATGTAATACATGGATAATATGGCAGGGGGTGACTTGCACACTCACTTATTATATTATTCATATCATTACAGTAACCGGCCGTAAATATTGCACAAGGGATTTTTAGAAAAAACTTTTATTTTACAAAAAATTAAAGTGACGAAAATCCTAAATTAATTTAAGTTACAAATTTTGAGGAGGCGCGGCGGCGCCTTTCTTCGGTTTAATTAAAAAAAAAAGTTTTTTATTTTTCGCTTTTCAGTTATCTTTTCGTCGATTTATTGTTGTGGCTAAAATTTACTAGCTACCTATTTTTTTATTACTATTATAAAATACTTAGACCTTCTTCCACCACACTATGTTAGTTAGTTTGGTCTTCTGCTAAAACGTTAACGGGACATAAAGATAAGCGAGTGTTTCACCATGCGCTAATCCATGATTAAATGTCGGAACGTAAATACTATTAAAATCGATGTTTATTAATGTCTGATTTACTAATGTCCGATTATGAACAGTGTGGTGAAATTGACCCTTAGTTACTTCGGCCAAAGGTATATCGAGGTAACATTTAAGTCTTTGTTTCATTCAAATCGGTCTACCTTATAAAAAGAAAGTTGGTTAGTGATTGACGAAGTTCCTATGGTATCTTACGAGAACTTACGAATAATTCATTTGCGGCTGCAGGAGTTTAAAAACAACGATAAGTTGCTTGGAGGTGTAAATATTGTTCTCTTTGGCGACATCATGCAAACGCCCCCGGTAAAAGGACATTTGTGCTTTGCGCAGCCACCACGGAATGCTGCAGACGTTAATTTATGGCACGCATTTTCTTTCAGCGAATTAACCATTAACATGAGGCAACGAAATGACATCGAATTCGTTGAGTTGTTAAACAATCTACGCGTAGGCGAATTGATAACAGGCCAACTGGAACTGCTCTGTCAGAGGCGAAGGGTGGGGGTGGCTTTAGGCGAAGAGTTCAAGGATGGTGTTGTGGTTCGAATATCCCCTACCGTCAAGCAGGTTGACGAGTACCACAATGAAATGACAGCTATGAATTCAAAACACCATCGCGTTTATACAATTTGTTCCATAGATGAGTCTCGTGAAGTTGCTACCTATGGAAAGAAACCAGATATCGTAGTTCCAAAAGATGTGAACAATTAGCTACCGAATCCCGTGTTATGCTGAGACGTAACGTATCCGAGAGCCTCGTCAACGGTGCTATTGGTATTGTAAAAAAAAAAAAATAACACATTAACTGCTGAATTATTTGGCGAATTTGCTCCAAGTGCTGCTTTATGATACATTAAACCCTGTGCGGCAAACGCTCATGCGCGCCCAAAAAGTACTTCGTGTGGTGCTATGAGCGCGCATGCGCGGTTGAAGAAACTCTACCCAGTGTGGCTAGGCGCATATTTGCGGCGTTACAAACTTGTCCCAAGTGCGGCGAGACGCTTATGTGTGTTTGAAAATTTTCCAGTTTTTAAACAATTACGCCAAGAACAATAGAGATGCACAAAAAACCCACAGGTGCGGCGCGCCGCATTCGAAGGAAGTTATACAAATTGTATGGACGCGCATAAGCGCCGCCAGCACATGGTGAACGTTCGAAAATCGCGCATGCGCGTTGGCCGCACAGAACGTGTTAAATGGCCATCACTGCCAGTGGTCTCGAACGTCACAAGGCCAAATCGGTAGAGTTGCCTACAAATATCGGTAGATTCGTACCCAAAATAGGTAGGTAAAAAAAAATATAACAAAAAATATCCCATATCGTTCTACCGATATGGTCTATTTTTTGGGATAATTTTTTGGTAGAACCTACCGAACAATCGGTAGGTTCGAGACCATAATCACTGCGTAGGGATCAAACTAGAGGAGGGAGAATTACCGGATTGCTTTTTAATAAAATTTGACGATGAATGCATAGGAAACAGACTGAAAGATAGAGATGGGTGTGTTGCTTTACCTCCAGTAGTTGCAACTTTTCAAGGTACGAAGGGTTATGGTGATATTGCGCGAAGGATGTTGCCGATAATTTTGTGCTGGGCCGTCACGGTACACAAATTACAAGGAACGACACTTGATAAAGCTGTAATCGACCTCGGTAAAAAAGTCTTTGCCAAAGGGCGCCTGCATGTGTAGCACTGAGTAGAGTAAAAACGCTAGAGGGTATTGGTAAATATCTGATTTAGAACCAAATAAGGTATTAAACAAACCTCATGATGAACGAGATTTGGCCGAAATGCAGAGACTGCGAGGTCTACTTACAAATCAGCAATAGGCTCGAAGACTCGTTTTTGTAACAACCCTGAAATATAGGAGTACGAGTAAGTACATTATTTATACAAATATTTTTAAAGCCGATAAACAACGATTTTATTTAGGGATATCGAATTACCCAGTAACTGGGTTGTGACGGTCAGATAGGCAGTCACTTAATGCAAAATACTGGCATTCAGCTGTATCCGGTTAGACTGGAAGCCGACCCCAACATAGTTGGGAAAAGGCTAAACAGATGATGATACAACGATTTTATTTCTTGTGAAATTTGCATTAATTGTTATATTCCTCCGACTTCCGAAATTAAAGATTTTTCATTTTGTAGTGTTTTTTTTGGAAGTCGGATGTTTCCTTTTTTTGTGAAAGTTTTTATTTTCACTTTTTAGGTGGTGGTACCTAACCCCACACAAATTGTAACCCCACTACATAACTACTACTAAAACATCATCCAAATAAACTAAGTGGGAAATGTGCGTATTATTGAAGCTAACTCAAAAACTATGCATGGTCATACATATATAGGAGCTCGTGGCTATGTAATAACAGCCGCACGGGTCGATCCATCAGGTTAAGCTACGCTTGCCGGGGTTGGTCTGTGGATGGGTGACCATCTTTTCATACCGAGACTCCTCCGTGCCTCGGAAAGCACGTTAAGCCGTTGGTCCCGGCTGTCATTCGTGGATCACTGCCAGTCGTTACGGGTCGTCAGAAGCCCGAAAGTCTGACAACCAGTCTTACCAAGGGGTATCGTATTACCCAGTAACTGGGTTATGGAGGTCAGATAGGCAGTCGCTCCATGTGAAATACTGGTATTCAGCTGCAACCGGTTAGACTGGAAGCCGACCCCAACATAGTTGGGAAAAGGCTAGGCAGATTGTTTTGATATTTATACGTGTCGAATTGAGAACCTCCTCCTTTTTTGTATCGTCGGTTAAAAATGTTGGTTTTTGTAGAGTAGTCTTCTTCTAATGCTCGATGTGTCATATTAGGTACTTGTTTCATGTGCTTTTCACCCATGTGCAATATTTACGGCTTTGTAACTGTAACTAGCGACCCGCCCCAGCTTCGCATGGTTTTTACGACTAGACAAAATATTCAGATTTCTTTATTATATGGAAATTGAATGTATTCTGCCGCCGCGCGCCCTAAGCAAAAAAGACGTATCTACAGAAATAGAGAAAAAAATATTTTGACCTGTTTAAAATACAAGATACAACGGCAGATGCGTCTTTTAATAGTAAGAATTATTAGGTTTTCGTTAAGTTTACGCCAATATAAAAATACTTGTAGATGCGTGTTTTCTTGCCGATTCCGAATATGTAAATACTTAACTCGTATTTCGAAAAAAAATATCAGATACGTCTTTTTTCTTTATGACGCCAGTATTATACACATAAACCTTCCAGAATAAATTCTCTAAATGGTGGTGAAAACCGCATCAATATACGTTGCGTACCTAGTTTAAAATAACAACGCGGTCAACGAAAAGCGACTTTAATTTATAATATCTATAGATATTATACAAATACATGACTCACCCGCTTGTGTACAAGTACTCGTCGGCTAGTAGGAGCCCCGCGAGGTCACTCACGAAAACGGACGGAATCTCTATCCCCACTGCATCTTTAGCCGACATAGTCTCTGCAAAAGAAGGTAATAAACACACATCAAAACGATGCTGCAGGATTACCACATAAAGGTGATGGTGGCGAAACAAAGAACTAATTTTTAATGTATTGAATTTGACAGTTCGGTGTGAAATGCCCTTAGCGAGCAGCGCCACCATCGAAAATGTAATTGAATTATTATCCGGTATCGTCACTCGTTATTTTTATGTGTCATAGCGGTAGTGTAATCGGGACCTTTTGTATCAATTCTCACAATTATCGAACTTTGACAGACGATAGGCAGACGGTTTTTTAAATCAATGTAAATCCAAACTTTGTTTCCATATATATAAGGGTTAAATTCCAATGCACAGAGAGCGACCGGAGCATTGAGCATCACGGGGATAACCCTCGAAATATATACGTTATCTCGATTAAATGGGTATTAATATAATTTGATTATTCGAAATCTATTACTGTGTAATCTACCAGTATGCGCTGGTTCTTAACTTGAGCTGAGTGATGGCCGTTTTTTATTTTTACTTTTTTATGCGTCACATCTTGGCGTTTTGCGTCCAGTGAAATATACCTGGGTGAATATTCGACCTTTTAACCGCCGTCATTACCTTCCGCCAAAAGTTGATGAAGGAGAATATCGTTAATGAAATATTTCAGCAATTCCCAGAATCTGCTTAAGGACCAGAATCAGGAATTGCTGAAATATTTCATTAAATATATTCTCTTTCATCAACTTTTGGCGGAAGGTAATGACGGCGGTTAAAAGGTCGAATATTCACCCACCTATGAGCGACAGACAGCGGTAGAGGCTGGGATATTTATTTCGCTTTACTGCGAAACCGTCTCACAATAAAGCAATGTCCCAGCCACTACAATGCTCAATGCCTCTAAGACCCCCCCTACAATGATGAAACGCTAACATTGTATGAAATACATTTCTTCAGCGACATGTCATCTTATTTAGATAAGTTGACACAGATAGACGACAATGCTCTTTTGTGAAGTTCTAAAGTAATTAAGCGCTACAAAATAATTCAACCACGTTGGATAGTTATCGCCTTTTGTATTATATTATATTATATAACGGGAAATATATAAATATTGTTACTTTGTAATTCATTATTTCAAGGTTTCTGAGAATCTGAATCTTAAGTTAGATGTTATCTATTTACTTGTCCTCCCTCTGGAACGCCATACAGCAAAACGGAGCAAAAATTACTTCATTTGTGCTGCTTTCCATCCAACCTGTGCGCGGTGGAGTTCGAACGGGCGATTTTTTTTTATTCGATTTTTTTTTGCGTTTGTATGACCAAAATAACAAAAGCCCATCGAATAACTCGACATGATATTTATCAGAATTCAATTGAAGGGGACTACATGACCTAAAGCGCGGTCACTGTCGGACTGCATAGAAAAGAAAGAGAAGCAAGATGACACAACGCTGGTAATTTATTAAAAAATATGAAGCAATTATCGATTTACACAAAATCTATTGATTGGACTAAAAAAATAAAACACTATCACGTTAATATGTTGCTTGTAGAATAATCTGACAAAAAATCAGGATGATAGTATGTATATTAGTATGGTTTTTAATCGTTAAAATACATTTTTAGAGGTATCTTCGTGATTTTTTCTATCGTATCAAATTAATTGTATTATGTTTTCAACACACTATCTAACTAGCATATATCCTGAAGAATATCATATATTTTTCTGATTTTGCTTACTGCAGTAGATCATATACTTTTAGGCATTATAAAACATGCGTTATTTGCGGATAGGTCCTGTAATCCTTTAATATATCTATAATAAAAATCAATTGCCGAATGTATGTACGCGCATCACTTCAGAACGGCTGCACCCATTTGGCTAATTTTTTTATTATGTTATGTTTGTAATTGTCAGGACAAGGTTTGTATGAAAGAAAATGTTTGAAAAGTTGCCGGGGAAACTGGAAAATTCGGTTGTCAGGTCAGCTAGTAGTCAATATTCAGAAACCGGGGACCAATCATAGCTTTCTTCTGAATTATAAATTAATACATTATTATTTACCTATCAAAGAAATATAAAGTGATTGATAATTAGTGACCGACTTAATCACATGATTTGTACGTCATGATAACAAACAACTTTTACTATGGGACTAAACCTAAAATCGCGAACAAAAAAACAGCTGTTCCATACATTTATGTTCGCATAACTCGTCAAAATTTAGGCAACAGCAATATTTTTTTCGCGATTTCAGGTTTGGTCCCATAGTAAAAGTTGTTTGTTATCATGAGTACAATCATGTGTTTATGCATTTGTCACGAATTACCAGTCACCCTATATACATATTATTAATACATTAGGCGCGGCAGACGCACATGCGCGTTTTCAGCCGTTCACCAGGTGCTTGACGGCGCGTATGCGCGTCCATACAATTTACATAACTTTCTTCGAGTGCGGCGCGCCACACCTGTGCGTTCGTTGTGCATTTCTATTGTTTCGAAAACATCGTAAAATAAGGGTCGGTAAGGGTGTAGCATAAAGAAGCGTTTGCATAAAGAATTAAGCAGACAATGTGTTAAAGAATGGGCCTAATGCCATTAACTTCACACTTATTTATACCACAAACGGAGCGATAAAGTAATATTTTTCCGTTTTATTTACAAACCGACTAAGGAACTTATTTTTATCTTTACTGAGTGTAAGTGCTGGGAGTATTTGAACTCTTTATTTGCTGTTCTTCCTAAATAGGTGTCGATATGACTTCATTTCTCGGTCATCTGAGATGTAGTTGCCTGCTTAACAAAAACTAGACGTAGAAACGTTGTAGTTTCACCTGTCATATTATAAGTCGACTAGCTTCTACCCGCGACTTCGTCCGCGTTAAACTTCTCGTTCTCCCGACCCACCCCGTCGCATCGCATCGCCCGCCCTCGATATTCCCTCGTTTTCGCTTAGCGTTCTTTCTGATTTTTTTCTTTTTGCTCAGCTCCTAAGGGTCGTAGCGTGATGTTAAATATCTTTCTCAATAATTGGGGGCTATCAAATGCATTATTTTTAACCCGACTGGCAGTTCCAGACGTTATCCCTACATACAAACAAATAAATTTTACCTTTTTATAACCTTTACCTATGAAATTGCCGATTTACATAGAAAAAAATTCAAACAATTTTTTTAAAAGATCGATGTCGATGCACTTTTGCCATTTTAATTAAAGTTCGTCGATTCCTCTGCTATAAATATCCTGGGAACGGGAATCGATAAAGTCTTTAAAGGCGTTTCTCACCGCCTCGTTGGATTTGAAATTTTCCGCGGGGCTCATTGTTGAGATCAAAATTTCCAGAACGGAAGCGATCAAACCAAAAACGCACCGTGCGTTCACTTGCAGTACTTTGTCCATACACGTCATTAATATTGCGTGCTGTCTGTGTTGCGTTGGTGCCACGACGGAACTCGTATTCGAAAATAGCGCGAAATTTCGATTTTTCCATGGTTACAGAAACATCGATATCAAAGAAAAATCGAACCGCGGGAAAACAAATGAACAACTGATTTTTTTTTTTAATTTGATGCTATACGGTAAAATTAATTTGAATTTGAAATTCTAAATATAATGAAAGATATTGATCTTCACACTAGCAGGCAACAAAAATCGGTAATTTCATAGGTAAATACCTATTATTATATATACCATTTTACTTAATGAAGCCAGGCTTATGAAAAAATCGCAAGAAAAACTGAATTTAATGGTCAGAATATGGCAAAATAGGAAGAGAGCATTGCTCTTTATGTAGGAAAAGAGACCTTTGCGATTACATATTGATACCATTTAAAAAAAACCGGCCAAGTGCGTGTCGTACTACGCACAATGAAGGGTTCCGTAGTTGGGATGAATCCCAAGAACAAACTTATAATATTGAGAGATTTACCATGTTGTTTTTAGACCGTCGACTTCATATAGGTTTTTCTGTAATCTACAGGTATTGAACTATTTTCTGTATTTTTTTCAAAATTTTAGGTCCAGTACTTTCGGAGATAAGGGGGGGGGGATGGTCAATTTTCGTCTATATTCTTAAATAACCTTAAAAGGATTGATTTTAAAATTATTAAAAAAATACATTTGAGACCCTCATAGTTAAGCCCTTTCATTTGATATGTCACACGGTACAGTTTGCAATTTTTTTTTTAAATTTTCTTATTTGCCTCCCAAAGTTGACCCCCATATTCAAAATTCATTTATTTACGATACCCGTCCGTGTTTGGGTCACAGAAATACATATGTGTACCAAATTTCAACTTAATCGGTCCATTAGATTCGGAGCAAATTGGCTGTGACAGACAGACGGACAGACAGACACACGAGTGATCCTATAAGGGTTCCGTTTTCCCTTTTAAGCCTAAAAAGGGTGACGGTTCACTTGATAGAGATTTTTTCCTTCTTATAAGCACATACGACACCCGAAATGGATTGCTGTGCATTGGCTGACGTGATGATGCGATGCACCTTAATTACTAAATTAATAAGGATCCTTGGGATTTTCCATCACAACACAAAACACCCACATTTTTTCACAAAACACTGCAATATTTTCCCGAAAATAAAAACAACATCAGATTAATTACTTACTAGGAACAACAACAGTTCAGAGATTATTTCCATTGTAAATTAGTGAATAATAAAAATAAATAGTGAGGAGTAAACGCCTCCTGCGGCCGCTCGAAAACAAGTTTATCACAGTAATGCTCACTCATTAATTGAACTATCTGCGGCACATTAGCCGCAGATAGTTCAGTTAATGAGTGAGGACCCGTGTAGGGAGACAAATAAAGAAGGCGTTTAAAAAAAAATCCTTTATGCATAGTAATTATATTGACTTTGGTACCTACTTCGATCAACAATACCAACTAGATAACGGGTCACGTACAAAATCAAAGCTAAATGCTGTCCGCGTAAATATATTATTATATATACATAAACAACTACATTTGTTTACTAACGAACTAAGACAAAAGTTTACAATCATTTTTAAGTTCAACCGAATTACAAACTTGACACCTAGTAATAAAGTCACAAATCTTCAAAACACTATCCTATACTTACGATCATTCGTAACAAAAAACGATCAAAGCAATAAATTACCCCTGTCACTTACAAATGAAAAGACATAGGTTAAATAACATTTAGTGTGGAATCTACCTTAAGCGGCAACAAATAAAGTACTTCTTTCCCGTTGTTGCCTTGCGACCTACATCGTTTTGTTCCGTTTCTGTTTGCTTCTTGGCCAATATTGGCCGTATTGGCCAGCCTTGGCAAAACATTTGTAGCGGTGGTTTAAAATCGCAAATTTTGTTCAAAATTTGATATTATTTGTTAGTTTCAAGCTTAAAATATAGCTTATTCTACATGTACTACCGAAAATAATACACTCTTACATTGACTGTGTTTCAAGCGAACTGAACAAAATAAGAGCTCACGTCTCAAGTGCGCTGTTATTTACCGAGACGTATTTTTTTGCGCCGCCCCAATATCTAGTTGTCGAAGCTTTGGTAGGAATAATGTTGAATTTGAAAATAGTTTTGATATTTTATAGTTTGTAGATTTTACTAAGAAAAGATAGTTTTTTTTGTCCAATCTGTTGTTATCAATATTTAACATGAAGCGACTATCTAATTACCGCTGGATCTGGATGTGACTTCCTATATTATTATTTTTTTTAAACCGACGAACTGAGATCCTCCTCTTTTTCTGAAGTCCGATAAAAAGGGTCCTCCCACTTAGTAATGGTTATGTCTCTCGGTAACACTAAAGCTAAGGCAAACGTAGTACCTACTTAAAAGTGTATGACATTAAAACCGCGATAGCCATCTATCGCCTTATATTCCGTCTCCCAGGAGTCCCAGGTCTAAAGGAAAGGAAAATGACCATAATGCAGAATTTTTGACTGAGATGTCAAAAGATCGGAGCCAATGTAACCATAATATTAGTTAGCTAACTGACCTAGCTCACTGGAGTTGACATTGTGTACTATGGCGCAGTCGTAGCCGGCCGTCTGAGCATTGCGCACCTTCACCTCGAAGCTGCAGTTGTATCTGGCAAAGATAAAAAACAAATCATTAATAATGTAGATAGATACTTGTTACGGCCGCAAATTATATTTTGATCAACGTACAATCTAATACCGACTAGTAAATTGCAAAAAACGGAAGAAAATTAGAATTTCGCGGGCTTCCTTGAGGCTTTCGCCTTAACGATGGCTCATCCCAGGTGAGAATGGTGTGTAAAGGAAACTGATCTGCGTGAGACTTAAGTTAGTTGTTTATTACTTGCGTAATAACTAACTTAAGTCTCACACAGATCACGCAAAGTATGGACAGTACTCGTTTTAAAAGAAAAGACTCACTTCGGGTCGCCGATTCTGAGGAGTTGTTTTTAGAAACCGGACAAGTCTGTAATAATATCAGTACTGTTTACATTAGCTTGTGTGTATTATGGTAAGCCATGAACTTTAAAGTAGACCAATGGAGCCCGATTTTATCATATTATTTAAGATACCTACCTGAGGTATACATGTTTATCCTAGTTCAGATTGAATCCTAAATACTATTTTAGTTTAAGGCCTTAACTTGTAAATATACATGTTAATTATTTAAATAAAAAAAATCAATTGCCTTTTTTCACAAATAAAAGTCCTTTCAGCCTTTTATCAAGGAAGTGTTCCACTATATGAGCACGTCGCTCGATGCATACTGAAGTAAACGTTTTCTTTAAACTTAGTAATTCAAAAGGGTGTTATCGTTCAAGAGGCGTATCGTGACATCAGACGGACACCTCTCGTGTGAAGTGCATTAGCGATAAAATCTGGTTGGGGCAACAGATATACTTGTCGTGTATTTGTCGCAGTAAGAATGGTTGTAGCCGTGATATAATTATATCACTAGGGATATAGTTATATACCGTAATATAGTTATATGAAAAGAAAACTGTCGGAGTGCCAAAATTTTGTAACTGCGACCAATTTCGACGTAGCGCTTGCCGGCCGCTGCCGCGGCACCGCTCGCTTCGCTCGCTCGGACCGCGCACAGGTGGTGGTCGTGGTCACAGTTCTAGCCTAACTTATTTGGTCGGAGTGCCCTAATATTACTAGATCATTCTCCTAGTAAGATAGTTATGAACCGCTTTCATATTACGGTTTATAGAATGGGTGGCCAACCTTCTCGGCAGCAGGGCCAAATTTTGTAAAGAAAATTTCACGCACGGCCGCACTACCTACTATTTTTGTCTTTCATCAAGGTAATAATTGAGAAATAATAACGTATTATTATTTTTTTTTTTGAAGAAGAAATTAAAACGAAATTGAGGATCAAACAGATTTATTAGAAAATAATTATGCAATAAAAAAAAAACAAGATTAGTGGGACGTCTGACTTTGTTTGGCATGAACAAAGCATGATGGAATATTGTTTTCGCGGTTTGATGTACCTACTATAAAAGTTTACTTTTATTCATAATCTTCGATCCTGCATGGAGTATTGCAGTCACCTTTGGGTTGGATCAGCTAAGTACCAACTAGCCGCGCTTGGTGGAAGTGGAACGCAGAGCTAAGAGGCTCATTGGCGACGTAAAACTGGTGGATGCCAAGCTTGGCTCATCGCCGCAAGGTTGCCTGCTTGTCGGTCTTTTACAGATTGTACTTCTGTGAGTGTGCCCAAGAACTCCACGACCTCATTCCACCGGCCCGTTTTACCATCGGACATCTAGCCGCACTGCCAGTTACCATCCTTGCCTAGATGCTATTCCACAAATTCGCACTAAGCGCTTCCAAATGTCTTTTATAATGCGCACAGCAAAAGAGTGGAACTCACTACCTGCGTCTGTGTTTCCGAGCGCATACAACCCCAATTCTTCAAAGTGAGAGTGAACGGGCTTCTTCTGGGTAAGCTCACTCCATCGTCAACTTTGTCTCTGTTACCTCTGACCTAGACTAGAGTCAAGAGCAAATAAAAAAAAAAATCGGAGCCAGAACCGCGGGCCGCATGTTGACACCCGGCAGGCCGCGTGTTGGCCACCCAAGGTTTATAGTATCCCTAGGGATATAACTATATCACGGCTACACACATCTTACTGCGACATAATTCACTGGTTAAACTTTCACTAGGTATAAGAGTATTTTCAGAGATACGCTTGTGCAGTGCCTTGGTAGCTTGAGAATAAAGTGGGCATTCGAGGACCTTGTGAAAAATACATTGTCTATTGTTAACGGCAAGTAAAACTGATATTTTCCACGCAATGTACAATGAACGCTTATGCATTTTGATCTCAATTTACTTGTTATTATTTGTTTGTTCGAAATAAATATTAGGTTGGGGAAAAAGTCTTTTCGCATTATAGTATGTATGAACTTGTAATAAAATCTCTTTGGCTATACTATTTGTATCTGGCTGGTTTTGGTATCATTGAAAGTTTAAATTTTAAAGAACATAATTCCAAATTCAAATTAGGAAAATGTGTGATTTTCATTTGTTTTTCGTACCGTCAAGATGAGTGAATCTAATGAAGAAATTCGATACATTTTAAAATTTTACTACAAAAAAGCTAAAAATGCAACGCAAGCCGCGAAAAAAATTTGCGATGTTTATGGACCTAGTGTAGTGTCTGTGAGAGTAGCACAAATTTGGTTTAAGCGTTTTCAATCCGGAAATTTTGATGTCAAAGATGCACGTCGCTCTGGTCGCCCTATTACGGATAAAAAGGATGCCATTTTTGAAAAAGTGGAGCAAGATCGGCATATCAGTAGTTACAACGTAGCTGAAGAACTGGAAATTGACCACAAAACAGTTTTGGCGCATTTGAAAAAAACTGGGTACACAAAAATGCTCGACATTTGGGTACCTCGCGAGCTCACTGAAAGAAACCTAATGAACCGTGTACTCATTTGTGATTCTTTATTACGACGTAATGAAACCGAACCATTTTTGAAGAAGCTGATAACTGGTGATGAAAAGTGGATCACGTATGACAAGAACGTGCGAAAAAGGTCGTGGTCAAAGGTCGGTCAGGCTTCACAGACTGTGGCGAAACCCGGGTTAACTCGCAACAAGGTGATGCTGTGTGTGTGGTGGGATTGGAAGGGCATTATTCATTATGAGCTGTTACCACCAAGCAGGACCATCAATTCTGAACTCTACTGCGAACAACTGATGAGATTAAAGCAAGAAGTTGAGAGAAAGCGGCCGGAATTAATCAACAGAAGGGGTGTGGTTTTTCATCATGATAACGCTAGACCTCACACATCTTTAGCCACTCAGCAAAAATTAAGAGAGTTTGGCTGGGAGGTGTTAATGCATCCGCCGTATAGTCCTGACCTTGCACCTTCAGATTTCCACCTGTTTCGGTCTCTTCAGAATTCTTTAGGCAGTGTCAGGTTAACAACACGAGAAGACTGCCAAAACCACTTGTCGCGGTATTTTGACCAGAATACCCAAAATTTCTATAGCAATGGGATCATGTCCCTACCTACAAGATGGCAAAAAGTTATCGAACAAAATGGTACCTACATACTTTAGTTAAATGTAAATAAACTATATTAAAAAATGTTTTGAATTTTCTTAAAAAATGCGAAGAAACTTTTTCCCCAACCTATTAGTTTTTCCTTATGATCTTTTTTGAAGCAGGGCGTTTCAATGTGGTAAGCATTGGATCGGAGGATACTTAGGAGTTTGTGTGTGAATTGTAATCATATGGAATGTTGTGCAAAAATAATGAAATGAAAAGCAATGGGGAGGAACGCTAACTTTTTATCACGATAGATGGTGCACAATCGACTGTACCTTGTTTTGATTTATTAGCTGTCAATTCGTATGGATTTTCGCAATCTACTAAATTCAACTTTCCCATTTTCCATAACTTTGTCCAGAATGTCTCAATGTAGTGCGTTACCTTGTAAAAACAGAGTACATTTTTTCCTAAAGAAAGTAAGGGCAGTAAACAATGGGAATTGGCATTAAGTATTAAAGACTTTATGGCAAGTAGTACTGCACGATTGTCTGCAGCACATTTCACAGAAGAGGATTAGATTAGTAAAGAAGCCGTCCTTTAGGCTGGGTACTATATCTATAAAACAAAAGTATTAAGAATATTATCTAGTAAAATAAAATTATTGTCATCAAAATAAATGTATCATAAAATATACTACAAGATAATCTATGTAGTAAAGGAGTCTCCTAAAGATTTAATCAATCAATATAGGTACTTAGTTTTCAAAATATTCCTGTATTGCCTGTCTGTTAATCATTGGTAAAGGAGTATCTGCTTTTATGCTTCTGTATGTATCAGAAGGCGGACATAGGTATGCGGTGTCGACTTGAATGGCGCAGTCAGCACCAGTTTTGGTTTTAATCATAGGAATGTAATCTATGAAAAAAAAAATAGGAATGTTGTCCGTGACTTATAGAAAAAGGCTCGCAAACAATCATAACCTCAAATATTTAAAGTATTTTCCTTTCAATCAAATCGGCCTTTTTGTCGGCAGTTGCTGCATTCCTTTTACTAAGCTCAACTTTTAGTTGAGGCACAGTCATAAACGCGTACATATTATAGTCGAATTACACTTTAAAATCTCATAAATATCAGTCATACTACTGACACGAAAGGTAAACAAGGTACAGTCGACTACAGCGACATCTACACACAGCTTTGAGTGTGGCTTCTCATTGCATGCAGCTGAGATGAGAATGCTAAGACGGAAGTTGTGTTACGCGAATGGATAGAATAAGAAATGAGTATGTAAGAGGAAATCTGAAAGTGACTCCGGTGACTGAAAAGTTGTGTGTAAATCGGTTGTCATGGTATGGGCATGTAATGCGGAGGAATGAGGAAAATTTCGTCAAGAAAGTTTTGAATATGAATATGGATGGCTATACGGGTAGGGGAAGACCAAAGAAACGATGGATGGACTGTGTGAAAGATGATATGGCCAAAAAGGGAGTGACTACCGAGATGACGACAAACAGAGAAGTATGGAGAAAAAGACATGTTGAAAAAGACCCCAAATAAATTGGGACAAGGGCAGGAGAATGATGATGGAATGTCGTGCAAATATTCAACAAACTCTTAAAATACATTGTGAAAATCTAATAAAATACGCGTTGTTTTGGTTAAAAGTTCAATTCAATTCAATTCTTTATTGCTGAACACAGTACATACATTTCTAGATGTTAGTGAATGCGCAGTTCACTGTGTCCTGCAAAATTATCTGTCACAAATGGATATTTTAGATACAATTAATTAAGTCAAATAAATAAAGGTACCGTCAACATATAAATTAAATTAAACAAAAGTATCCACCATAACACTATTTTACACATATTTTTTGTCTATTAGGTACTCATTTACTCCGTAGTACGTCTTACTTATCAGCAGATTATTTAGTCTTAAATATTTAGGCAGTTTCATATATATTACAAAGCCATACCTAATTTATTTTTTTTACCAAAAATGGCTTTTCTGTGTGGTCTACCGCTTATCGTGCACTGTGAAGTGTTCAAACGGATGAAGATTTTTGAGAAAATAGAGTCATCTCATACATCGTCAGTCGGAAACAGTAATGGAACATTTCAAAAACTGTTCTGAGTAAATGACGATTAAAGTTTTTGAAAACATTAAAATGTTAGTTTACTTCATTTAAAGATCATTAAGTGTAATTAATTAGAACTAATATTTGAGTTGTACCGTTGGTGATTTGGAAAAAAACCGGCCAAGTGCGTGTCGGACTACGCACAATGAAGGGTTCCGTAGTTGGGATGAATTTATCCCAAGAACAAACTTAACATTGTAGTTGAAAAACATGTTCTCCCATACATTCCAACTGCAAATGAAAGTTTGTACGCACAATATTGAGATTTACCATGTTATTTTAAGACCATAGACTTCTTATAAGTTTTCCTGTAATCTATAGGTATTGATCTATTTTCTGAATTTTTTTCAAAATTTTATTAGTTTCGGAGATAAGGGGATGAT
Organism: Dicycla oo; assembly: GCA_948252095.1. Classification (NCBI taxonomy): domain Eukaryota; kingdom Metazoa; phylum Arthropoda; class Insecta; order Lepidoptera; family Noctuidae; genus Dicycla; species Dicycla oo. The sequence continues at coordinate 6,690,807 of OX411710.1, read as the reverse complement.
TGGTCAATTTTCGTCTATGTTCTTAAATAACTTTAAAACAAATATTTTAAAATTATAAAAAATATATATTTGAGACCCTCACAGTTAAGCCCTTTCATTTGATATGTCACACGGTACTGTTTGCAAAACTTCTTTTTTAATTTTCTTATTTGCCCCCAAAACTTACCCCCATATTAAAATTTTATTTATTTACGTTACACGTCCGTGTTTGGGTCACAGAAATTCATAGGTGTACCAAATTTCAACTTAATCGGTCCATTACATTCGGAGCCAATTGGCTGTGACGGACGGACAGACAGACAGACACACAAGTGATCCTATAAGGGTTCCATTTTCCCTTTTGAGGTACGGGACTCTAAAAATATTAAATTTTCTACCATTCTGCATACTTATATCAAAACATGCGATTTAGGAAATGTTCCGGTAATGAATCCGACCGACCATATGTAGAGGCTTTGTGCCGTCAATATACGAAGATTCGCAAAGAACGGTTTACAGCTGTCCGTGCTTGGAATGCCGCATATTGACATAACACACCATTTCTGAGCTCTAAACACCGTGTTCGTGGAGTTACCCCAATATATTATCCCGTAGCGTAAGGTAATGAGGAACTCGTGGCTAAGTAATAACAGCCGCACGGGTCGATCCATCAGGTTAAGCTACGGTTGCCGCGGTTGATCCGTAGATGGGTGACCATCTTTACATACCGAGACTCCTCCGTGCCTCGGAAAGCACGTTAAGCCGTTAGTCCCGGCTGTCATGCGTGGATCTTTAGCAGTCGTTACGGGTCGTCAGAAGCCTGAAAGTCTGACAACCAGTTTTACCAAGGGGTTATACGATAGTATTACCCAATAACTGGGTTGTGGAGGTCAGATAGGCAGTCACTCCATGTAAAATACTGGTATTCAGCTGCATCCAGTTAGCCTGGAAGCCGACCTCAACATAGTTGGGAAAAGGCTAGGCAGATTGATTGCGCGTAAGGTAGATGGGACATGCGCATGAAACGCCGTTACCACAACTTTTCCGACTGACCTCCTTTGCGAGATTGCGTAGAGCATATAAAAACTGACTCGGACGTTTACATACGCTGTCAGTGTGAGCCTTCCAAGACATACTTGGAAGGCTATTATGTACGTAGTTACGGTCCTAAAAAATTTGTCGTAGGTACTCGTTTCTGATATTATTTATACGAGTAATATCCCGGGACATTTCACACACGGTCATCTGAACCCAAACTAAGCAGAGCTTGTACTATGGAAACCAGATAACTGATATACTACATACACTACTTTTTTTTTTTGTAAATACATACTTATATAGATAATTACACCCAGACTCAGGACAAACAGACATGTTCATGCACACAAATGTTTGTCCTGGATGGGAATCGAACCCACGACCTGCGACATGATAGGCGGTATCTTAACCAACCACGCCAGCTGGCCGTCAAACTGTATTTTGTCTTGATATTTTATGTCAGGTTTGTTATGGTTCGTTCTTTGCTCAAATTTCATTATTTTCGTGTTGTCTATATTCATTTGTAAAGTATTCGCAACCATCCGTTCTATCAATACTTGGAGATAGTGGTTTATCTCTCTCAAGAGTCGTTGCATCACTAATGTCACTAAAAATTACCGTGCTATCATCAGCAAACAAAACCATAGGAAGATGTGATTCTATAATAATAATAATAATAAAATAATAATAATAAAATATTTATTATAAATAATAAAGAGCCTGCAATACTTCCTTGCGGTACACCGTACGCTCGGTTTTTGATGTAATGCAGACCTTATCTATCTTCGTAAATTGTTGTCCATTTGACAGGTACGATTTCAAAAGGTTAAGAGCATTACACCTTACTCCATATCTTTCCAGTTTCTTTAGAGGTATTGTGCGATCCACGAAATGGAATGCCTTGCTCATGTCATGAATAACGCTGCTACTGGACTAATATCGCTACTAGTTATGATGTTTTCAAATTGAAAATTGCCATGTTCATGTTCTATTTTCTCCTAAAATCGTATTGTTCATTAGCAAAAAGATTGTTCGAATATAACTTTTTCTATTATTTTGGAGAATTATAGGTAGCAAGGCAATTGACCGGTAGTAGACTGGGTCATTTTTGTTACCTTTCTTATATAGTGGTTTTATGCCAATTTTAGCCTATCCGGAAACACCCGATTCTAAGCACCTAAGTATTGGCACGATCATATTTGATATAGATTTAATTAAATTCGTTGTGATGTCATCATACCCAGAGCTGTTCGTATTATTTAAAGAATTGATTAATTGTATAATGTCAGGGGGAACCGTAGGTATTAAAAAGACAGGCCAGTTAGCGTGGGTGGTTAAGATACCACCTATCACGCCGCAGGTCGTGGGTTCGATTCCCATCCAGGACGAACATTTGTGTGCATGAACATGTCTGTTTGTCCTGAGTCTGGGTGTAATTATCGATATAAGTATCTATTTACAAAAAAAAAGTAGTATATGTAGCAACACAACAAGCTCTGCTTAGTTTGGGACCAGATGACCGAGTGTGAAAAATGTCCCAGGATATTATTATTATTATTATTTAAAGAGTCAAGATGCATGTTAAATTTCAGATTTTGATATTTTTGACATATCTCGGGACCCTGGGGTCCCGGATTTTTGGAATGCGTACGAGGGGCCGAAGCCAACTCGCAGAGGCCCCTTAGTCAATTTTAAATGATGAGAAGGCACTAACCGACAATTATCCCTATATGCACTATGCAAGTGCACCCAAGGACAACCCCCGGTTGGTGCATGACTGTTGCAGAACGTGGAAACGTAACATAATGGGCTATGGGTTTGGGTGGCTAAAGTGGATTGGGTAATTTGAACATTGGAAGAACTATGTCCCCTGCCTGACCAATGTTATATAATTTATACACGGATAAAATGGCAGGGGGAGACTTGCACACTCAATAATGGGCCCCCGGAAACGGTCACTAGCACATAGTGACTTAGCGACAATGGGGGCAACACTTCCTGAGGTATTTGAGGAGTGGAGAGCTATTCCACGGTTATCAGGACAATCCCGGAAGTACGGTCAAGATCCCTACCAGCACCTTACTGGAATACCTCCTTCTTCCAAGCACGTTCGCTCTTGCGAATCTCCACTCAAGCCGGCCAATAAAGGCAAGGAAGAGGTGGGAGCTCTGTTCCTCGTCAGTGTTCACTCCAGTCGGTCAATAAAGGCAAGCCAGAGGAAGAACAATACTTTTCCCGGGAGATAGGGTCCGTGGGGTCGCTACTGCCCAACAGCTTGCCACATGCTGCCCTGCGGGTTTATGCATGTCTCTTGGTCTGGCTCCTCACCCTAGACCTATTTCGGCAAAGTAAACTCTACCGGCAAAGACCTAGAGTTCAGGAACGCGCAAGCCCCACCAATATTATTAATAATATTACTAATATAATTAATGTCAGATACAGATTCAATTCCGTCAATAAAGTAATCACTAAAAGTCCCTTAATAACTTTCTCTAGCTATATGCCGACGACGTACCTTAACAGTTGGGTTCTCAAGTTAAATTCACCACTACTGAGGAAACTGTTTGAGGTGAGGATATAAATTGCAACTAAGAATACTCAACGCCCCGCTAAACGCTTTTTCACTCGGGTCGTACACTTATGGGAGACTCACCTAGGTAAGTGAAGTTGAGTCAAGCCGAGAAAAAAAAAAATGATGAGGTTTTGACTTAGAATATGGGTGTAAGTGTTGACGACCAAGGTATATTTGGTAGAATATGTAATTTAATAATTTACCTGGCAAGAAGCACGATCCATTTCCCAGTGAAGTTGTCAACTGTTGTAGGCGCCTTCGGAAGGGGGGAGCAACCATCAGGCGGCTCGCCTGCCACGAGGAAGCCGCGCAGACCCTCGGGAGGCAGGTCGTTGCCGAAGCTGGCCGGCATGTCATGGAACTCGTCCATTATCTAAGGAAAAAACAGAAAAATGGTTTAATTTTTGTCAAAGACAAAAAATATAATCAGTCGTGAACATAACCATAGCCAATACGAGACACTTCACTCGAATGAAAATTAATTTTTGTTTCCTTCCACTCACACGACATCGACAAAATATATAGGAAATGAAGTTCATCTGCTCCCTTCATTTCATTTTTAGGGTTCCATATCCGAAGGGTGCCAAACGGAACCCTATTACTAAGTTTTCAATGTCCGTCTGTCTGTCTGTCAGCGGGCTCACGAACTCTAATAGGTAGACAGTAGAAATTTTCAAAGATTGTGTATTTCTATTGTCGCTATAACAAAAAATATATATATAAAGTTAAAAATTAAAGGGGGTTCCCATACAAGAAACGTGTTTTTTTTTAAATCGTACACCATTTAACACTACTCATAGTGTTAAATGTTGTACGGTGGTAATCTAATTGTACGGAGCCATTCCTAAACCAGTCGCTCCATGTAAAATACAGGTATTCAGCTGCATCCAGTTAGATTGGAAGCTGACCTCAACATAGTTAGAAAAACGCAGATGATGTGTACGGATGATGAGTACGGAACCCTTGGCCGGTTTTTCGATTATTCGGTAGGCGATTGAAAGAACGGCCGAAATCTAACATTGATGAATCAGTTCACTAATAAATTCATTTTTATTCACTGTTGATTAATTTTGTGTTCAGACGTTTAAAGGCAAAAATGACCAGAAAGTGAACCTTCTGATGTCGGCTTATGGACATAGGTACTGAACGGGGACCTGAAGCAGTCGGTTGCAGGAATTTTGTTTATATTATACTAGCTGACCCGTAAGACGTTGTCCTGTCAAAATTTCAACTTCGATTTTTCGGCTCTGTCCTTTGGGTTTTGCCTTATTTTCATTTTTTCTAACCCTCCCCAGTATTGTGAACAAAACAAAAACCAAAAAAAAAAAACAAATCTGTCGAGCCATTTTCGAGTTTTGCGAGACTAATGCAGGGCAATTGATTTGTATGCATACGTAGATTTAGGTTGGTATGAATTTGTGCGTGTGCGTGTATAGGAACATGTTTAAAATAATAATAAAAACCTCTCAAGTCAAAGTAATTTACTTTGCAAGAATCACGGTTATACACGGATAGAATGTTCATACATAGAATAGATCAACATGTTTCACCATAAATATTAGTCATGAGATTTCAAATAAATTATTCAATAAGGATATAATTAGATGGATTCAACTGGGAATACATTATAATAATTAGTCGCTAAATAATAGCGCTTTTAAATAACAAACATAAATATTTCAACGTTTTCGTTTGAGAATTAAATTCCCACATTTTTGTCTTTAAAAGTAATAAATAATAGTTAGAAAACTACAAAACACGCTTTTGTAACTAGCCGAACTAAAAAGTAGAAAATAATTTTCTATAAGTTTAAAAAAAGAATAGTGATTAAGAAATAGCAAAAAAGGCCCGGGGTGCTAGGATGTCAATTGTTGTAAATATTTTATTGACAGATATTGGTAAAAGTAAAGTCATCATAAAATATCAAAAGCACCTCACGCTTTTTTACGATAAAATGATTTCACTCTCTTTTTTTAACTAAAAAAAAAAAATAATTTCTACTTTTTAGTTCGACTAGTTACAAAAGCGTGATTTTTAGGTTTTTTAACTATTATTTATTATTTTGTAGTTTTTTAGATTGATCAATTGTTAAAAAGTAAATTTTTAGCTTTTCAAACCATAATTTTTTTCGTTGCGAAATATACGACTCTCCCCAGTTGATCCTGCCAGTATAGTCCGGTCAAATTAGACATAAGAATAGTGGTCAAATAACAAAAATGCCGACAGAGCAAAATTTTGGTGGAGACCCTCAAGGTCTCCTTGAAAATACTACTTGTATTAAGTGCCTGACTATGTATTGTATACGTGGCATATTTGTGCATATCATGGAGAACGTGACTCCTTCAACTTTTAGAATCGCGATAGCTCAGGAATGGTGATTCTTAGAAAAAAAGTATGAGGACCATTTTTGTAGATAATTTTAAGATCTTTAATTTTTGTCGGGGCCACTTTTTGATAAGACTACCGTTTTCGAAAAAAATCCGAAAAACCTTAAATTTTGACCTTCGACCCCGAATAACTTTTTTAGCACACATGGGATCGATGGAGACTTTTAACACTTTATTTCTAATGGTACACCTTTACCCAAGGTCTCCACCAAAATTTTGCTCTGTCGGAATTTTTGTTATTTGAAATGTCTATTTTGACCGGACTAGTAGTCATATGCTTGTCTCAAAGATGAAGTCACATATGCACGCCTTAGTACGTGGCACAAGACACTATCGTGTTTGCAGATATGGCAAAAATCGTTAATCCTGAAGATCCTGATCAGGATAATCTGACAAACACATTAAATAATTGTATTGTCATCGGTCCTTGATAAGTGTACGAAGTTTCAATTCAATCCGACGTTTTGAAGTGAGTGAAAATCACGTTCAAAGATTCCGGTACCGACCAAGCTAATAAAAGCGTGTTAAAAAGAAATGGACTTGCATTTCTTTTTACTTTTAAGGACAAAAACAAGTTCTTTTGATCAAATAAATGAACAGATAATACCTAGTCACTTAAGACTCTTGATAATTAATTACAACGTTATCAGGTAAACTAATATTAATATTACAAACTTGTTTGTTTGTATGATAAAACCACGTCGAGTTGCTAATCACGTTTTTCGATTTACTATAAAACACGTTACCCAGAGGCGAGGTAATCTAGTAGCGATATTTCAATAGAAATAGAAATTTAACTTTGTTAAGACAAAACTGGTTTACAGTAATTACAGACCTAATCTAATCTAGCTTTTATAATAACAAAAGAGAACCGATAAAATAGCACTATAATAGGGTAACTGAATCCCAACGTCAGACAGCTTTGGTATAGAAAATAATTATATCAAACCGCCATTTAAGCGCTGATGTCCGAGATACAGATATTCTTATCTAGTTCAGACACAGATGGCTTCAGTATAAAATTAAGAAAAAAATAATGTGTCCTGTATATCTGTTTAAATGTAAAATATGTTATGTGTCAAAATTAATATTATTATTATTATATTTATTTTGTATACAAAATAAATATGTCAAACCGTCATATTTATTCTTCAGATAAAAGTTATGTGACGATTCAATAATATACGTACTTATTTTATTTTGTATAATGTACAAGTACGCTAATTAATAGGTGGCGTGCTTTCCTATAATTTAGATATACGCATGATATAATAATAGAATAGAATAACTCTTTATTACCCATTACCTCTTTATTACGACATTGTACTTAATTCTGTCAAAGACTGCGGGTTAGTGATGTGTTGGTAAGCCTTTATATAAATAAAAAAATCAAGGAGTACCTCCGATACTCGTTTAGTAATGAACTCGATCAACTGAGCAGAGCTCTATTTTTTTTTTAAGTTGGAACTTGGAAATATTAAAAGATACCTAAAGTAATCTATCATCGAAACTGCGATGATCAGTGGCGTTAACGATATTATTTACATAACACCTTAGTTCAAATGATTATGGTCTACAATGTAACTAACATAGTAAATCGAATTGAATGCACGTCTTATCAGTAGCTATGATGACCCACAGAAGCTACCAATGAAATTGCAGTTTGATACCGGCTAGTGTGAAGATCTTTCATTCTATTTAGAATTCCAAATTCAATTAATTTTATAATATAGCATGCAATTAAAAAAAAAAATGAGTTGTTCATTTGTTTTCCCCCTTTTCGATTTTTATTTGACATCAATGTTTCTGTAACCTTGGAAAATCGAAATTGCGCGCTATTTTCGAATACGAGTTCCATCGTGGCACCAACGCAACACAGACAGCACGCAATATTAACGTATATATGTATTGTATGGACAAGGTTCGATCGCTTTCGTTCTGGAAATTTTGATCTCAACAATGAGCCCCCGGGAAAAAATTTAAATCCAACGAGGCGGCACGAAAAACGCCTTTAAATAATTTATCGGTTCCCGTTCCCAGGATATCTATAGCAGAGGCATCAACGAACTTTCATTAAAATGGCAAAAGTGCATCGACAATATTTCTTTAAAAAAAAAAAATGTTTGATTATTTTGTATGTAAATCGGCAATTTCATAGGTAAAGACCTAATACTAAGATAATGAAAAATACTAACGAAATGCTGCATTCCAACAATATACAGTACTTGCACTGCATTTAAGTTCGGTTGCCGAGCAACCTCCATTATTACACAGCCAAATAATTAAATAAACACTATTTTAATTTTCTTTACATTCTACGGCGAAAAACGTTTTCCAGCCAATATGTCACTTGATGTTGACGCGAAACACTTTTTTTCTTTACATTATCTGGCAGAGGAAATTCGGTTTTCAGCCAATACCACTTTTAGTTCTACGCGAAGCACATGTGTTGTCCATGTACGTTGGTTGTTCAGTCACTGATAATAACTTGTAAACTGGTATAAACTTGATTATTAAACGTTCAGTTTAATTAGCGATACTGCGGGAGAGATAAAATGACGGATCTGTAAAATACTAAAACTTTAATTCAGAATACTTTAAAACGAATAACCATAAATAATTTTAATAAAAAAAAAAATAAAAACTTAATCCAGGTGTAATTTAAATAACGCACAACCTCTTAAGGGGTCATCATTATGAACAACTTTTACTATGGGACCAAACCTGATATCGCGACAAAAAATCTACTGTTTCGTACATTTCAATTTGACGAGTTATGCGAACATAGATGTAGGGAACAGCTGTTTTTTTTTTCGCGATTTCAGGTTTAGTTCTATAGTAAACGTTAATCATAATGATGAGTACAATGACCCCATAAGAGGTTGTGCGTTATTTAAGTTACAACTTGTATAAAGTAAAAATACATATTTATGTCATAAATATTCGAATTATTTTTATCCAATCCGCTTTATCAATTATGCCACAAAACTGGAAAAATACTGGTACAAAACACTATGCTACACTCTGACGAGAGACACTGGCAATAGACACACACTTGATAACCATTATTAATTAAATAAAAGAAGGACTATACAACATGCAAGAAGGTTGTTAAGAAATTGAACCATGTTCTAATGAAGACTCCTCTATATATTAATACTAGTGGTTGGTTAAGCGAGATAACGAATGGAAATAATTCCCCAAGTAAGATAAGATTAACAGTTGTTTACTATGTCTAATTTACTATCATCTGCCGTGTTTCTAACGTATTCATTTATTGAGAACTTAGTTTATTCTGGGATAACCTTTTTAAACTACTTCCAAAAAGGAGGAGGTTATATTTGTGTTCGACTTTCATGTATTTTTTTTTATGTATGTCCACCGATTTCTCCGTCAATTGTGGACCGATTTTCAAAATTCTTTTTTTTAAAGGATACACATTAGGTGTAATGTGGGTTGGATCTTTTTCGTTTAACTATGGACATTTATAGTTGGAATGTATAGAACATGTTTTTCAACTACAATGTTAAGGTTTGTTGTTTGACCCCAAATAAATTGGGATAAGGGCAGGAATGATGGAGATGACTCAACCATAATATCTTGAAGTCGGTTAAAAAGAGAAGTATGGAAGAAACATAAATATTGCGCCGACCCCAAATAAATTGGGATAAGGGCAGGAGAATGATGGAGATGACTCAACCATGATATTTTGAAGTCGGTTAACAAGAGAAGTATGGAAGAAACATAAATGTTGCGCCGACCCCAAATAAATTGGGATAAGGGCAGGAGAATGACGGTGATGACTCAACCATAATATCTTGAAGTCGGTTAAAAAGAGAAGTATGGAAGAAACAAATGTTGCGGCGACCCCAAATAAATTGGGATAAGGGCAAGAGAATGATGGAGGTGACTTAACCATCATATTTTGAAGTCGGTTAAAAAGAGAAGTATGGAAGATACATATGTTGCGCCGAGCCCAAATAAATTGGGATAAGGGCAGGAGAATGATGGAGATGACTCAACCATGATATTTTGAAGTCGGCTAAAAAGAGAAGTATGGAAGAAACATAAATGTTGCGCCGACCCCAAATAAATTAGGATAAGGGCAGGAGAATGATGGAGATGACTCAACCATAATATTTTAAAGTCGGTTAAAAAGAGAAGTTTGGAAGAAACATAATAATATGTTGCGCCGATAAATTGGGATAAGGGCAGGTGGAATTAATTTGAATTTGAAAGAAAGTTTTTTTTTTAATTTAAGTAATTAATACATTTTGTGAGTCTAGAGTGCCGATAGACCGGTTTTTCTTCCTCCTAACTAATATTATAATTGCGAGTGAATTATCTAATAAGTCTAAAATCATTAAAAGTCGGTTGTCATCGCCTTAATAGTAAGTTACACATTGTAAGTTTTATTGATATTATTACGTTTTATTATTATCTCCTTTATTCATTTTTTTTTACATATATAAATTATATTTTTAAATATTAGAATAAAACATTTTAAAATATTAAAAAAAAAAACAGAAATCCACCGGCATGGGGAACAGGGTCCAAGCTACCGGTGGTTAGGGCCCCAGAGACAGGAACCTCCTCACAATACTCGCCGTATCTAGGAGGACTGCCTTCTGGATCAGGCCCTTCACCCAGCCACCCAACGAGCGCCTTGAGATGTTGGTCCAGGCTCTTGGCGATAAGGCCATTGACCGTAACGACTATTGGCACAATGATTGCCGAGTCCACACTCCACATGGCGACAACCTCGTGAGCTGAGTCGAGATAATATAATCCTACCTAATATTATAAATGCGAAAGTAAGTTTGTTTGTTTGTTACCTTTTCACGCCTAAACCACTGAACCGATCATCCTGAAATTTTGTATATACGTTGTCAGGTGTACAGACACGGACATAGGGTACCTTTTATCCCGAAAAAAAGTACTGTTCCCGAGGAAAACAACAATAACTTTCTTATGACAATAGATGGCGCCACGTGTCTTTCGAATCATGATTGAATTTTAATATTATAGAAACTTTGGTAGTGATGTACCAAATAAATTTTGTGAGTGTAGACTTCTAGAGTGTCGATAGACCAGTTTTTCATCTATTCTTACTAATATTACAAATGCGAAAGTGTTCGTTTGTTTGTTTGTTGGTTACCGTTTCACGTTAAAATGGCTAAACGGATTTGGTGATGAAATTTGGCACATGGGTAGGCCATAACTTGGATAAGGACATAGGCTACTATTCACCCTGGATCGCAGACGAAGTCGCGGGCAAAAGCTTGTTATTAATAATAATTATAATATTAATATTATATTATTAAGTAAACGCCCCCACGTGTAGTATCCCGCAAAGTATAATAGTAACTCTTTAATTTGTCCACATTTGTCCATCGTTATTCACATAGAAGAAACGTGCCCAGCTCAATGGAAATACGTGTTATTGTTTGAAAACAAATAGCTATTTGTTTTCAAACAATACCACGTATTTTCATTACTTAGGTTATAGATTCTGATAAGGTAAGCCCAGTATAATACCTATGTGGATAAGAATACTACCCACTAGGTATGTAGAGTTGATTAGGTACTATTTATTATCTTTAAATTAGGCTTAAAAATACTATTTTTACTCTAAAGATTAGTTTATTGTTTTTTTTTTTTTAAACTTAATAATCCATTTTGATTGATGTTTGAATATCTTATCAAAATAGTGTAATCTGTCTGCAATATGTTTAACAAATTGTAATGCGTTGACCTGCATATTAGCTATAAGATTGTGTTTTAAGGACACTGGGCCACTATCGACGATAACTGTTTGATTAATTGGGCCATTCTAATCATGTTTATGATAATAATTATTAATTAATAATAATTATTATTAATATAATTGCATATTAACCCCTCATCTGTCGGGCGCACACCAAGAGTGCGTGAGAAAAAATTTTGAAATCTTTACATAATAGGTAAACGAAATATCTTACAAATTAAAAACGTAAAAAAAAATCATCCTATGGCGACAAAGAGAATTAAACCACTTGAGAGCTGATAGCCCGATTTCGTCTAGGCACACGACTCACCACTGCGGACCGGGGGACGAAGAAAATACAGCGATTGTGATTGGCCGATGCAGCAATGGCAAGACGAATGTGCCAAACATAGTGATACACAAGTTAGTTTTACAACAATAAAATCGATATCGATAAAATCGACGTCTATTAATCCTACATTTTTTTAAACTTTATTGATAGGGTGTTAACTGGGTGCAAATAAAACACTGACGTCACACTTCAAATTCAAATTTATCCAATTATCGGCTAATTTAATCGACTGAAAGTATGTCTAATAAAAATAATAGCAATGTCCCTGTCGGAAAGAACAATAAATACTCGGAAACCAATTATCCATGTAAACTGCATTAATCCACTTTTCTTTCAGTTCCGGAATATTTGTGAACATTAAGTAATATTACTTTTTTACCATTAGGAAACATCGATAAGTAATTATTTTTATCGTCAATATCAACTTTGTTTTGAAGTTGTCATAACACTACAGCATTACTACAGATAGTAAGGGACAGGGACACGAATCTAAGTAATAACAGCCGCACGGGTCGATCCATCAGGTTAAGCTTCGCTTGCCGGGGTTGGTCTGTGGATGGGTTATACTACCGAGACTCCTCCGTGCCTCGGAAAGCACGTTAAGCCGTTGGTCCCGGCTGTCATTCGTGGATCTTTGACAGTCGTACGGGTTGTCAGAAGCCCGAAAGTCTGACAACCAGTCTTACCAAGGGGTATCGTATCGGTTGTGGAGGTCAGATAGGCACTCGCTCCATGTAAAATTCTGGTATTCAGCTGCATCCGTTTAGACTGGAAGCCGACCCCAACATAGTTGGGAAAAGGCTAGGCAGATTGATATTGAGAAAGAGTCAGACGTATTGACAATACCCTAGTGAGAGAAAAGGACTTTTCAAAAAGACATCAACGCGGTATACATTTTTTGTGCCATATTACGTAAACAACCAGTTTTGCTTGAGCCCTGTCTTTATTCATAATATTATTAAATTATAAATATATATTACTTACTGATGAAAACTTATGCCATCTTTTTTTATAGGTGAATGTTCTAGACGATTTTCCACACCATTTAATTGAACATGAACTCATAATTGTTTTTATTTATGCAGAAATGTTTTAAAAGGTACCAAAATAACCGCGTGTGCAGAGATCCAATAACTGGTCAAAACTAAAATGGCCACTCATATTGTCATGGTCATCAAATATAAGTGCAATTTCATTTATGTGCCGTGAGCCTGAGTCGCCCGTATGAGCAGTCAAGAGGCTATACGTTTAGTGTACTTTAGCTATTTTTAACCGACTTCAAAAAGGAGGAGGTTCTCAATTCGTCTGTTTTTTTTTTGTGTGTTTGTTACGCGATTACGCTAAGACGGTTGGACCGATTTAGAAAATTCTTTTTTTGTTTGAAAGGGTATACATACTCGTACTTCCAAGGTCCCATATAAATTTTATTAACTTTGCTTGGGCAGTTTTTGAGTTAGCTTCAATAATGAGTATTTTTCCCACTTAGTTTAAAAAAAAACCAATTTTCTAAATCGGTCCATCCGTCTTTGAGTAATCGCGTAACAAATATACAAAAAAAAAAAAAACATACTAACGAATTGAGAACCTCCTCCTTTTGGAAGTCGGTTAAAAAGACACCGACTACCGAAATTAAAGTTATTTTTCACTTTTTACTGTTTTGTCTTGGAAGTCGGTTTTATTTTTTTCATAGTGTAATGTCGTACGGTGTTCTGTTGTGGGGAAATGCAGCCGACATTCAGACTATCTTTGTTTTGCAGAAAAGAGCTGTTCGATCCATTTATAAATTAAGTCCGGGACAATCTCTCAGAGAGAAATTATTGTAAAGGTGTTTGCACAAACCTACTTACAGATATAAACTCATTTATCATTTATAGTCATTGTATGGCGACCACGGGCTTACACAGTAGATGTGAACCTGGGTTCGGCTGACATTCGACATGACCTTGACATAATGTATGAGGATTTTCAGACGCTTGACGGGTTGGGTTAATGTTTCCCACTATTAGGGTCAAGTTTCCACTAAACGGAAAGCTCCTCGCACATGCTCGAGTACTTTTTAAATTTCACTGAATAAGTAACTGTATCTATATTGACTTTAAGTTGTGGCTAAGTAATATCAGCCGCACGGGTCGATCGATCAGGTTAAGCTACGCTTGCCGAGGTGGCCAACTTAAATTGTCCGTTTATCCGTTGTCTGAAACGGCAATAACACGTCAAATTGACATTTCAATTTGCTTAACAATTAATTTATGTCTGTTCCATAGCTTAGGCTGTATCCACGCTGTTCTAGGTCATGGCCTTCTAGCCTGTGTTTGTTTACGTCAGAGTCTGCCCCGAATCACTGAAGGTCGGAAGGCCAGACCCTGATTGATTTGTGGATAGACCCCGAATCGAAGTTCAGCTAGATTTATTTTCTTCTGTTATTTTAGTGATATTTATTTTATTTAGTAGTTTAGAAGTACCTATGTATTGTATGTAGGTAGGCATATTTTCATATTGTAATCGAGACCCCTGTCTTATGTCTATCCTTGTAGATCTTTGGCAGTCGTTACGGGTAGTAAAAATCCAGAATGTCTGACAACCAGTCTTACCAAGGGGTATTACCCAGTACTGGGTTGTGGAGGTCAGATAGGCAGTCGCTCCATGTAAAATACTGGTATTTAGCTGCATGCGGTTAGATTAGAAGCCGATCCCAACATAATTATACTCCTGCAGGCTTAGCAAGACGTTTTCTATTTCTACTCTACTGTAGAATAGAAATCGGTTGTCTACCCTTCTCGAAATATCTTCTTCCTGAGCACGAGGTCACACTTAGACTCAGGTTTCTTCGTAGGACTCTACTAAGAAACCCGAGTCTGCTAGTGATATTACTACCCAATTTTACCGTATTTTTGCGTTTCGTTCTGCGATCTTTCTTCAATAAAAAAAACAGCAAAAGGTCTAATAGTTATGTCTGTAGATTCAGATCTCCACTGACATACTGCATAGATTTATTGCACTCAACATGTTAATTTCAGTCTATTATTATGATAAAAGCAAAAAAGCACCGCCTAAAATGACTCGCCTTAACTTAAAAAAAAAAACGACAAATTCTTTGTCTAGGTCCTTTTATGTAGACTATTTAGGAAGAAAGTTTTCTATCCCAAACTGTCAAAATCGGAGAAAAATTGTATGTCATGCTTGACATTGTGTATTTTATAATATGATAGTGCATTTGATTTTGTAATCGCCATACTAGACAGTAGAAAACTTTCTACTGTCTACACGGAAACGTCATTTTTGTCTACTTTTCCGTCGACAACACGCTTCTCTACGGTTCTCGTGCTACTGGACCCGGCCTACTGAACTCCAAAATAGAGCAACCGTACATTAGGCCTAAGAAATCAAAATAATGATAAGTCAGAGATTTCTTTACAAATAAGCATCATCTTTGTACGTATTTTTTATCCTTCCATCTTGTCTGTTTAAGTGTACATAAACTGTTAAATATATAAATATTTTAAGAAGTGCGCGAATTCAACCGAATATTGTATTGATTTCTTTTTGATTATAGTCAAACTGCTATTCTGCCTTTAGCCTCTATTATTTTGAGTGGTCTAGATCCCGAAGTAAAGTGACGATCCCTTCGGAGATCCCCACAGTACCTACTCTTTTCTAAAAGTTTACGACACATTCATACAAATACATAATAGAATAGCGTCCTGTAAGTACATACCTAGTTACGATGGCATGCGTAGCAACCAATGAACTGATTATGATTATGCACAGCTAATTACTTTTGCATACTAAACGAAGCATGTCCATAATTAAACGAAAAGGATCCAACCCCCATTAGATGTAATGTGGGTTGGATCTTTTTTGTTTAACTATGGACATTATTATACCAACTAGTAGTTTGTACAATATTATCAAGTTACTACGCTACTGCACTATTGCCAAACAAATGCATATTTTATGGTCTTTGTTTTAGGGTATAATGTTGACTAGAAACAAATACTTTCAGCGGTTCGGAGTACCCGATATCGCGTAAAACGTAAGTACCTAGTAGTCAAGAACGTTCTTGACTTACAATACTTCAATTGCCAATTGTTGAGTTGATGCGTAATATTGACATCATACATATTGCAACAATAATATTATAATTATAATATTCTGTACCTACATTAAATTGAATGCATCATACATTAAACGCTTTGAAGGCTATAGCAGTACCTATTACAATAAAACTTCTATTCTGTCTCGTTTTTGTCCTTCAAAGCGTTAAATGGTCTAAGGTAGGTCGTCAATAACAGGTGCATAAAGGCGGAAGTCTTCGCCGAGTCAGTCTAGATAAATAGTCCCGTGAGAAATATAACGGAATATCGTCGTTGCGACTTTAAGACCTCTTATGTGTAAAAATCAATTTTGTGAGAAAATCGATAAAAACCGTCGTATCAGTTTTAATTAGCAAGAACATTGGAGATCTTGAAGTTTGTAAATAAATTACGATTGAAACGTCGTATACACATGAGAGTTTTTGCATTCGATAGAGCTTCAAAATGTAGAATCGGCTGGCGTAAAAAAGTGATTTTGCCAAAAGTGACACATAAGAGGTCTTAAAGTCGCAACGACGATATACAAAATATTGTACTACAACAAAGAGAAAGAGAAGAAATCTGGCATAGGTAGTATGAATCAAAGAAAAATAATATAATCCTTTAACGACGCTCTTATACGATCGTGCGTTCAACTTTACAAAAATATTTTCGCGCCGATATCGCACTATCGTGACATGGCGTTTTCTCAGGGGGGGAGGGGGCGGGATTTTTTTTAATTATTTTTCTAGGATGACTTTGGACATGGGTACTTAGAATATAAGATCGAAAACAAGCTACGCAAGACTTTTTTTTCCCGGTCTTAAAGGGTTATTAAAAAAAAACCATAGTAAATCAGCAAGCAAGTTGGTCTGTCGAGGTAAATGCACGTATAAAAAAAAACCAGCCAAATGCGTGTCGGACCACGCAGAATAAAGGGTTCCGTACTTGGGATGAATTTGTATGACGGGCCAGTTGGCGTGGTTGGTTAAGATATCACCTATCATGCCGCAGGTCGTGGGTTCGATTCCCATCCAGGACAAACATTTGTGTGCATGAACATGTCTGTTTGTTCCGAGTCTGGGTATTTACAAAAAAAAAAAATAGTATATGTAGTATATCAGTTATCTGGTTTCCATAGTACAAGCTCTGCTTAGTTTGGGATCAGATGACCGTATGTCCCAGGTTATTGTTATTATTATTATTATTTATCCTAAGAACAAACTTAACATTGTAGTTCTCCCATACATTCCAACTGCAAATGTAAGTTTGTACGTACAATATTGAAAGATTTACCATGTTATTTTAAGAGGATTGTGAAGTGCCGATACGCGGCGCGATTTTTTGAGGCAATTACCTACATTTCATACAATTATCTACATAAATATTGTTTCGGGCGATAACGTTTTCACTCCCTTAAACCTTTACGAAATGAGACAATTTTGGTCTGTAATGAGACCAAAATTGTCTTCAGTACACTTCAATCTAGGTCTGTACGTTTTTCGTTTTTACTAATTCAATTTAATATAATTAAAAAAAAAAAATGCTCGAGGATGTTTTTATGTCAAAAATATAGATATTTAGATGCTAATAACTTATAGCGTATGCAATATTTCTTTAAAACAAAAACGTACGGACCTAGTTTTTCATTACACCTACAACATTTCCAAAACTTATGAAAATTAGACTATGTTTACGGGGAGAACAACGTTATCTCTTTTTGTATGAAAATTTACAGCTTCACAATCCTCTTAAGACCACATACTTTTTATAGGTTTTCCTGTATTCTATAGGTTTAGAACTATTTTCTGTATTTTTTTTTTTCAAAATTTTAAGCTCCGTAGTTTCGGAGATAAGGGGGGTAAAACAATTTAATTTAAAATTATAAAATATATATATATATTTGAGACCCTCACAGTAAGCCCTTTCATTAGATCACACGGTACAGTTTGCAAAACTTTTATTTTTATTTTCTTTTTTGCCCCCCAAAATTGACCTCTATATTCAAAATTCATTTATTTACGTTACACGCCCGTATTTGGGTCACAGAAATTCAAATGTGTACCAAATTTTAACTTAATCGGTCCATTAGATTCGGAGCAAATTTAGTTATATGTATTTTCATTTTATGCCACCGACTTCCGAAATTAAAGCTATTTTTCACTTTGAAGTGTTTTTGGGAAGTCGGTTTTTTTTTGTAAAAGTTTTTATTTTTCACTTTTTAATTGTGGTACCTACCCCACACAAATTCAATTAAGACTACCTGCAAAAAAAATTAGAACAACATCCACATGTTAATACAAAGTGTGAAAAATACGTATTATTGAACTCGAAAACTAATCAAGCAAAGTTAATCAATTTTACATGGGCCAAATTCGAAACCTTTGACCTCCCGAATAAAACCAGAATTTTTCAAATCGGACTACCCTGTAAAAAGTTATGCCTGATATATAAAAAACTTTTTTTCGTCGGTTAAAAAGACCAAAATGCACCCATCTTCGGCTTTTTTTAGCCGTATTTGCTAATGCATTCTGTAAATGTCTCCTGCAAGCGGTAGGTATGAGCGCATGAGTCAACTACGGTCACCATCCAATGTGTTAGCATTGGCAACCTGTTATTGCCGACGCATATTGATCTTTAAACCTACACGTCACTGTAGCATGTGGTCGCGGTTCACAGTATAAAGATAAATTTATTTTTAAGGAGAACTAATTGACGAAATAAGTTATTAAGTAATTTTTACATCATTATCAAGTCACAAAGAAGTAATGCATGTTACGGTCGCTCAATTGAGCTGCATTATCCGAACTTTTATCTAATTTTCTTTAAAACCATTAGAGCTAGAAGGACCAGTATAGTTTCCAACTTAGAACTTGTGGCTAATGTTGGACTTTCCATTTACTGAATATTTCGTCCATTTGATGGATATTCTTGTATGCGTATCGATCATTGGATGATGCAGTATCGAAACATTGGTAAAGATAAACACATGAGTGACGTCTGTTGTTCGGCAAACCAATTGGCTGATGTGAATGAACTTATTTGGGGGCGCGATGTTTTTGCGCGACAAATATACAAGTTGATCAATCTAAACATATATTCATACATATGCTCTAAAAACGCCTAAGGAAAACATCTTGGGGAAACCGGTAATTCTTAGTCCTAAACAAAATTCAAAGACCGTGACATCTACCAACCCGATGCAGGGCCCGCCCAAAGAGAATAGGCTGTATAGTCAATGGGGCCGCGTGATGGGACGGTCCACTCTAAGAGAGAGAGGAGACGTGAGTCCTAGCACCGGACACAATACAGATCCTATACGATATTATGTATACGAGCATACCTACTAATATTTATATAACTAAAATACTTTCATTAGGTATACTTTTGGCGTGATTCATGTGCTAAGTGATTCAAACACGCACTGACCCAGCCTTAGTACTCAGTAATAAAAGATAAACACATAATTAATTGTATGTCGGCTAATGTCTAGCACTGACCATCTCTTCAATAACATAAACGACTCCATCGCTATTGAAGTCTACCTAAACTGCGATTGCAATTTGTTTTCCAAACATTTAAATAAATACATATGTATTTTTTGAAAAAAATCGATGCAGTCATCACGCTTGATAAACGTGATGTCTGCGTCGAATTTTTACAGTCAATATTGATTCACTGAATAATCAGTGAAATTTAAAAAGTGCTCGAGCATCCGCGAGTTTTTTTTTATCCGCTTGGTGGACACTGACCCTTAAGACTAGATCAGGTCTAGTTTTGCTTTGTTGAGCATTCGAGCTTCCAAACTATTTCTTTCCTTCAAACAATAAGGAGAAATCCAACGATCGTATTCGTTGGAATCATAGAGCTATACAATGACGAGACTAAATATACTTTTGATAGGTCATATGTATTTTTTGAAAAAAATTGATGCAGTCATCACGCTTAATAAACGTGATGTCTGCGTCGAATTTTTACAGTCAATATTGATAGATACTTATTCAGTGAAATTTAAAAAGTGCTCGAGCATCCGCGAGTTTATTTTATCCGCTTGGTGGACACTGACCCTTAGACTAGATCAGGTCTAGTTTTGCTTTGTTGAGCATTCGAGCTTCCAAACTATTTCTTTCCTTCAAACAATAAGGAAAAATCCAACGATCGTATTCGTTGGAATCACAGAGCTATACAATGACGAGACTAATATACTTTTGATAGGTAGGTACTTACTGCAGTTGTGACGTCATGAACACATTGCGATACTGTACTAACCTAACCACGGAATAAATAATAAATCTAAGCATAACCAAAACTTATGAATGAAGTACCGGACTGGCAATTGATGAGAAGATTTTAAGTGATTGAAACATTATCCAAAACTATTGTGGACATTTCAATCATGAGGATGTCAAGTTGTTCAGGACACATTATAACGCACGGTATAAAATAAAATAGGGAGACAGACAAAAGGGCAAAAGGAAAATGGTGACATCGTAATATCCGAAAGTGGACTAAGAAACATTTTGGACGATGACGACTCACTTTGAGTATCAAATCGATACTAATATTATAAATGCGAAACTCTGCCTGTCTGTTACCATTTATGCCTAACCGGCAGAACGGATTTTGATGACATTTGGCACACAGGTACACCATGACCAGGGTTATGACTAGGACATAGGATACTTTTATCCTGACAGAGAGGAAATCTGAAAGTGACACCAGTGACTGAAAAGTTGTGTAGAAATCGGTTGTCATGGTTGAGCATGGTCACGGTTGAGCATGTGATGTAGAGGAATGAGTAAATTGTCGTCAGGAAAGTTTTAAGTATGAATGTGGATGTCTATACGAGTATGGAAAGGCCAAAGTAACGATGGATGGACAGTGTGAAAGATTATTATGACAAGAAAGGGAGTGACTACCTATTATTAGAGAAGTATGGAAGAAAACGACATGTTGCGTCGACCTCAAATAAATTGAGACAAGGGCAGGAGAATGATGAATGATGATGACGTTTCCGATGAATAATTTCCGACCAAAACGCAGGTGACGCCGCGGGCAAAAGGACCCACAGAAGAATTCGATTAAGATCCTAAAGAAGAAGAACCCAGTACTTACTATGTTTACATTGATTTCGGTACATTTCGATGCTGCTACTCGAGTCTCGACATTGTCTCATACAAACGGTATCGATTGTGCAAACGTACTCGCTCGTATCCAAACATAAACAGATAACACCTGTAGCAACCTTCGACACTTCAGAATCGCCGCGACGATAACCCTGCGAGTGACGTATTAAATATGGGACTTCGCTTGTGACTCGGACGTTTTGCGGCTCCCGCAGACAGACGCGACGCGATTCTAGTTGAACAAATTCTATGAAAACTTCATGGAAATTATTCCATCAGAATCGCGTCGCGCCTGTCTGCGGGCGCCTTTACTGATGATACTGATGATGACGGTACGGTAAACGCAGTGACGACTACGATATCCTGACGGATAACATATTCACATAGACTACAGATAGTACTTCCAGGTTTAGCCGTTTGTATTGTAAATGTAACCAACAATGCAAATGGGATAAAGTTTATACAAAGAAGTCTCACCATAAACAAGTTACTAAATAAAGCTGTCGCAACTGCTAATACTGGTTTATCCGATATTTGGAGTAGATACGTTACGGGTCGTCGCCAAGGGGTATCGTATGCCAACCAGTGTTGCCAATGGGTATCGTATTACCCAGTAACTGGGTTGTGGAGGTCAGATAGGCAGCCGCTCCCTCCTGGTATTCAGCTGCATCCGGTTAGACCGGCCGACCCTAACATAGCTGGGAAAAGGCTAGGCAGATGATGATGAATCTGTATCAGATTATTGAACTGAATATGAATAAACACGTTTAAAGCCAGAGAGAGGGAGGGGCTTGTGGCTAAGTAATAACAGCCGCACTGGTATATCGATCAGGTTAAGCTACGCTTGCCGCGGTTGGTCCGTGGATGGGTGACCATCTTACATACCGACCAAGACCTCTCCGTGCCTCGGATATCACGTCAAGCCGTTGGCGCCGGCTGTCATTCATGGATTTTTGACAATCGATACGGGTCGTCGGAAGATCGAAAATCTGACAACCAGTCTTACCAAGGGGTATCGTATTACGCAGTAAATGGGTTGTGGAGGTCAGATAGGCAGTCGCTCCATGTGAAATACTGGTATTCAGCTGCATCCGGTTAGACTGGAAGCCGATCCCAATATAGTTGGGAAAAGGCTAGGCAGATTGATACTTAATATTCTAATTGGGGTGTTTGGTGATGTGCACGTGTTGTATACGCTTCACTCACGTCAGTTCGCTTTATCTTTGAAAATGCATTAATCGACCTTCTTGTCCTAATCCTAATTATATTATATTATATAATATTATAAATGCGAAAGTAAGTTTGTTTGTTTGTTTGTTACCTTTTCACGCCTAAACCACTGAACCGATCATCTTGAAATTTTGCATAACGTTATTTCTCACCTAGTTTTTTTTCTGTAACAATGTTTTTTTTTTCACTTTTTAGTTGGTACCTACCCCACACAACTCCGTATTAGTACCGCTACTTGCTATGATCAAAAAATATACTGACGAATTGAGAACCGAACAACATATTATTGTTAGTTCGGGGTTACAAAGTAAATGAGTGAATCAGCAACAAATGTACCTAATATCTTGCACATAGAAGTCAACTGGGGGCAATGAGTTGTACAAATAGTTGTTAGAGACAATTATGCACCGAAATCTATCAACCTGCTTTGAACTGTGATGTCATATCACCCAGGAAGTGCTTGATTTAGATTCGACAGATCATGAATAAGGACCATTTTATCTGTAGATATTCTGACAGTCTTGTCTGATCGATGTTTCCTAGTGTTTTGTAAGCGCGGCTAGTCGTACCAACTCCCGATCTTTTTAGGCTGTCTGTAGCTTTAATTAAACATCATCTGCTTAGCCTTTTCCCAACTATATTGGGGTCGGCTTCCAGTCTAATCGGATGCAGCTGAATACCAGTAGTTTACATGGAGTGACTGCCTATCTGACCTCCACAACCATTAACATTTTATATATCAATGTCCACAACCCAGTTACTGGGTAATACAATACCCCTTGTGGAGTGTAGGTACCCAATGTCCGTGTCTGTACACCTGATAACGTATATGCAAAATTTCAGGATGATCGGTTCAGTGGTTTAGGCGTGAAAAGGTAACAAACAAACTTACTTTCGCATTTATAATATTATATAATATAATATAGTTAGGATTAGGACAAGAAGGTCGATTAATGCATTTTCAAAGATAAAGCGAACTGACGTGAGTGAAGCGTATACAACACGTGCACATCACCAAACACCCCAATTAGAATATTAAGTATCAATCTGCCTAGCCTTTTCCCAACTATATTGGGATCGGCTTCCAGTCTAACCGGATGCAGCTGAATACCAGTATTTCACATGGAGCGACTGCCCATCTGACCTCCACAACGCAGTTACTGGGTAATACGATACCGCTTGGTAAGACTGGTTGTCAGACTTTCGGGCTTCTGACGACCCGTAACTACTGTCAAAGATCAACGAATGATAGCCGGGACCAACGGCTTAACATGCTATCCAAGGCACGGAGGAATCACGGTATGAAAAGATGGTCACCCATCCACAGACCAACCCCGGCCAGCGTAGCTTAACCTGATGGATCGACCCGTGCGGCGGTTATTACTTAGCCACGAGCTCCTCTCTAAGTATATTATTAATCATAATACATATTTTTTACTATTGTGTAGAAAACATTGTTTATTTATTAAATTAGTTATACTGATTGTGGGAGACAATTGTGGTCACATTACAAATCTACGCATGTCACACGCACACAGCCGCACACGTACACTGCCGTCATAAGGAAAAAAGACGTATCTGACATTTTTTTCGAAATAGAGTTATTTACATATTCGGAATCAGCAAAAAAGACGCATGTACCAGTATTTTTATATTAGCGTAAACTTAACGCAAACCTAATAGTTCTTACTATCAAGAGACGTATATGCCTTTGTATCTTGTATTAAACAGGGCAAAATATTGTTTTCTCTATTTCAATATATCTGTAGATACAGGACGTATCCTTACAACTTTAGATCATACAGCAGAAGTGACTGTAAAATTACGTCAAATCAATCTGCCTAGCCTTTTCCCAACTATGTTGGGGTCAGCTTCCAGTCTAACCGGATGCAGCTGAATACCAGTATTTTACATGGAGCAACTGCCTATCTGACCTCCACAACCCAGTAATTGCGTAATACGATACCCCTTGGTAAAACTGGTTGTCATACTTACGGGCTTCTGACGACCCGTAACGACTGCCAAAGATCCACGCATGACAGCCGGGACCAACGGCTTAACGTGCTTTCCGAGACACGGAGAAGTCTTGGTATGTAAAGATGGTCACCCATCTACGGACCAACCGCGGCAAGCGTAGCTTAACCTGATGGATCGACCCGTGCGGCTGTTATTACTTAGCCACGAGCTCCTCGTAAAATTACGTACTAAATTTAATTATTTTTGGGATAAAAAATTACCTATTGATATACTATGGGTATCGTATTACCCAGTAAGGGGGTTGTGGAAACCAGATAGGCAGTTGCACCATGTAAAATACTGGTATTCAGGTGCATCCGTGGATGCCAATCCCAACATCGTTGGGAAAAGACTAGGCATAAGATAGGATAGGATAGGATTGTAGACTAGAGCACAGAATAAATACTAGTATAAATACTAGTACCACAGATATTACAATACTACGTACAGATACCCAATCCCATACAAAGAAATGACACCTCCCTAAGTCTGGCTATTGAGCTGGCTATTTTTTTTTCCTTCAATTTATAACAGATGGCTGCATCAGCGGCTCACTAATTACAGATACTGTAGTTTTACAACACCATCTAGGAGTCTGCCTAGACACTAGGTCTCATCGATACTAGGTGGCATGGATACTACTTAGATGGCTATATCTAGATACCTATAGATTCTCCATCTCACATCGAGTATGTCGTCGTAATCGTACCGTGCGTTCAAGGACAAAAATTATCTTGAGTTGGCGTAATTGTTTCGTTTGTGTGATTGATGATTGAGCTAGCATTTTTAGCTTTTGTAGGAAACGACGTGTTTGCGAAGCCAAATAATTATATTTTATTTTTACGCCATGCGGCATATAGGTACATAATAATTCGTGCAGCTGTAAATGGGTTTTTTCCTAAACGCGCTTAATTTTATTATCTGCTTATGTCCGCGGTAACTTACTAAAATCTAAGTGGTCGCTATGCGAATGTTACGATAAGTAGGTATTCATGTTTTTAAATTTTATTATCTACTCAAATCAATCAAAACTATAAAATTGCTTGTAATTTAACCGGTAATAATGTTACTGCAGCAAGGAAATGAAATTAAATAGGTAAATATGTATTATGAGTAGGCAGAAACAATACAAGTAGGTACAAGCTGTGGTATGAAGTACCTACCTACATAAATAAAATAAAAACGAACGGAATATTTTTATAAAAATATTTTAATACTTCAATCAAGTACATAACAATACTGATATAACGTTACAGAGTGATCAGTAGATAGGTTAGGTACATACTTATGCCACATTTTTTTATTACCTACCAGCACAAAAACATGACAAATGAAAACATTGTGTCTCCAGCAAATATCACACAGTAGAAATATCATACAGTATGTGACTCAACCCCTGTTCTCCAAATAACTACCTACAGCCGCGCGGTACGTAAACACGCGATAGGGCTGCCCGCCTACAGTATTTTAATTTCATCCTACATACCACCATCACTTGCTTGAGTTTATTTCTAGTTTTGTGATTGTAAATATTATATCTTTTATTTAAAAAAATAATTTGCTGTCGTCGATGGTTACCAAACTCCAATTATTACAAACTTTAACACCTACCAACTTAGCCAAAATGCAAGAAACCGCTGACGAGAAATTAAATATCTTTTTTCATCTCAGCTTATTAACGTCCTCATTACCTACAGTACGGAGCAACTCGAAATAATAATTCTTTTCGTCACCCTTCCGATGTCGAACCGCTCTGCAATCCTTACTTATTATCAACCATCTCATCGCGTGTGCGCTACGTAGGTATCAATCAAATGTTCAACTACCTACTACAAAATCTTACTTATAAAAGTAAATTATAATGTTAATCTTACTACGTAGTTACCTACCATTTATTGCTCTCATAATCTTTTCCTAACGATATTTCGTCTAACTCAGTAAGTACCTAAGTACATATTATAAGTAAGTAGATAGCCTAGCTTAGGAAACTACCTACTAGTTTTTTTTAACGCGAGCTCAGGTAGGTCACTCGTGTGTCACTTTTTTCACCCTATCCTACTTATTTATTAATTTAAAGTTATTTTACTCGGTGGAAAAAGCAAAATACCTCCTTCCGACCGTTTGTATGAAGATAAAATACTGTATGATATTTCTACTGTGGCTGTAAGTAGCAATTTTGCTACTTACAGCCACAGTAGAAATATCATAAAAAATGTAACAAAGAATTACGTTGGGGATAGTGTGCGTCAGAATGGCTGGTAATCTGTGGCGTTGGTCTATGAGAGTATATGTAAAGGATGTAGTAATGATTTAAATTATCCCAAGGAAAAGTGCCTGATAAAATAGTAAAGGCAAATAGTTACAGTGTGTCTTATTATTAGCGTATTTACTGTCAATAATAGAATTCGAGCCTCCAGTATGTGAAACACTTATTGGTCACTACAAAGCTCATTGCAGACGAAATTCACAATGGAAACCTACTCATAACGTAACATGCCATTTAACAATTTAAAACGCCTGCCTCCTAAAGTAGCAATACCGTTGAGTGAAGACACACTGCAACTATTTGCCTTTATTATTTAATCAGGCACTTTTCCTTGGGATAATTTAAATCATTGCTACATCCATTATTTAACATATGTTTGAAGTTATAACTAAATTAGATAAATGAAGTAAATATGTAGCAATTATTGACGCAATACATTTCGGGAATCTCTGCATGCTTGACTTTAAACTAGGAGGTGACCAGCCAACCAAACGTCAGGATTATAGATGCTGGCGGGAAAAATTCCGAATCATTCCCGTCGAAGTATTCCGAAATATTCCGAAACTTTGGGAATATTTCACCGTTTATTCCCATTGAATTATTCGGGCGAAATATTCGGCGGAAACATTCGATTGCGGGGTACGAATGTTTCTCGCGGGGGGGAAAACTTCTTCGGGGAGCATCTCCCCTCTTACCGCACCCCACACCGCCATCGCCTGCACGCACGACTCGTGGCAGTCGCCAGTCGGGCGTGCGCGGCTGGCGCGGCGGCAGCGGCCGGCGCACAGAGGGGCAGCGGCGGCGGCGATCGACGATCGATGCAAAAATGATTTTTCAGCAAAAAAAATAAAAATCTTAATTAAATTCATTTTGAATAATTCTGATTTAAAGAAACTTTCCCAGAAGTATTCCGGAATTATTCAGAATTTTTCGGAAGTTTTGCAACTATAGTCAGGATTGCTGGTCAAAATAAAATATTTTGTTTCTAAATATATATTAGGATATAACAAATAATTATAATTATATTAGGATATGACATATAATAAATAATTGCTACATAGGTGTAGCAATTATTTATTATATGTCGCAAATATAAGCAATTATGTAGCAATTTTCGAATCAACTTTCATAGACCAACGCCACAGACAACCAGCTATTCTGAATTGAATATTTTTTAAGTAAATTGTAATATTATTAAACTGAATCTTATGAACGACCTACATTTTTTTTATTTATGATATCCTTTTAATGTGCTTATTTTCCACTTACCTACTCATAACATAACATGCCATTTAACTATTTAAAACGCCTGCCTCCTAAAGTAGCAATACCGTTGAGTGAAGACACACTGCAACTATTTGCCTTTATTATTTAATCAGGCACTTTTCCTTGGGATAATTTAAATCAGTGCTACATCCTTTATTTAACATATGTTTGAAGTTACAACTAAATTAGATAAATGAAGTACATATGTAGCAATTATTGACGCAATACATTTCGGGAAACTCTGCATGCTTGACTTTAAACTAGGAGGTGACCAGCCAACCAAACGTCAGGATTGCTGGGCAAAAAAAAATATTTTGTTTCTAAATATATATCCTATGTAGCAATTATTTATTATATGTAGCAAATATAAGCAATTATGTAGCAATTTTCGAATCAACTCTCATAGACCAACGCCACAGACAACCAGCCATTCTGACGCACACTGGGGATTCCCTTTTAGCACTCCGGTAGAGCACGAGCGGGCTTGTTTCGTCGATGTTGAATTTGTTGTTCATACAAAATTAAGACTTATTACAACTGACGAAGAGATGTTATTATTGTACATTGTTTCCGCATAATTGTGAGACACAACAGCAACGACGGATAACTGCGTGGGCACATTCACTTGTGTTTAGGGTTCCGTACCTCAAAAGGAAAAAAAAACGGAACCCTTATAGGCTCACTCGTGTGTCTATCACAGCCGATTTGCTCCGAATCCAATGGAACGAAAGTTGTATACACGTATGAATTTCTGTGACCCAAACACGGACGTGTAACATAAATAAATGAATTTTGAACATGGGGGTATAGATGCTGGCGGGAAAAATTCCGAACCATTCCCGTCGAATACTTCGGAAGTATTCCGAAATATTCCGAAACTTTGGGAATATTTCAACGTTTATTCCCATTAAATTATTCGGCGGAAACATTCGATTGCGGGGTACGAATGTTTCTCGCGGGGGGAAAACTTCTCCGGGGAGCATCTCCCCTCTTACCGCACCCCGCACCGCCATCGCCTGCACACACGACTCGTGGCAGTCGGGCGTGCGCAGCGCGGCGGTAGCGGCCGGCGCACAGAGGGGCAACGGCGGCGGCGATCGACGATCGATGCAAAATACGATTTTTCAGCAAAAAAAAAAATAACAATCTTAATTAAATTTATTTTGAATAATTCTGATTTAAAGAAACTTTCCCAGAAGTATTCCGGAATTATTCAGAATTTTTCGGAAGTTTTGCAACTATACATGGGGGATCAATTTTGGGGACAAATAAGAAAATTATTAAAAAAAGTTTTGCAAACTGTACCGTGTGATACATCAAATTAAAGGGCTTACTGTGAGGGTCTCAAATCTATATATTTTTTATAATTTTAAAATTGTTTGAAAGTTCAACAGAGCATATTTTGAAATAAAAAACCGGCCAAGTGCGTGTCGGACTACGCACAATGAATCCTAAGAACAAACTTAACATTGTAGTTGAAAAATATGTTCTTCCATACATTATACATACTATAGGTATTGAACTAATTTCTGTATTTTTTTTTTTCAAAATTTTAGGCTTAGTACTTTCGGAGATACGAACGGTCAATTTTCGTCTATTTTTTAATTAACATTAAAATGATTTATTTTAAAATTATAAAAAAAGTATATTTGAGACCCTCACAGTAATCCATTTCATTTGATCAATATGTCACATGGTACAGTTTGCAAAACTTTATTTTTATTTTCTTACTTGCCCCCCCAAATTGACCCCATATTCAAAATTAATTTATTTACGTTACACGTCCATGTTTGGGTCACAGAAATACATACGTGTACCAAATTTCATCTTAATCGGTCCAATGGATTCGGAGCAAATTGGCTGTGACAGACGGACAGACAGACAGATAGACTCACGAGTGATCCTATAACAATTCAGTTTTTTCCTTTTGAGGTACGGAACCCTAAAAATACTGAAAGTAGTTATATTATTCCTATAGATTACAGGAAAACTTATTAGAATCTATGGTCTTAAAATATCATGATAAATCTCTCAATATTGTGCGTACAAAGTTACATTTGCTGTTGGAATGTCTTCCATACATTCCAAAAGTTGTAATGTATGAGGGAACATATTTTTCATCCCTGGGATAAATTCATCCAAACTACGGAACCGTTCACTGTGCGTGGTCCGACACGCACTTATGCGGTTTTTTTCTATTCCGTGGCGGTAAAAGTGATGACAAGTTTAATAAAACGCCATCTATTGCAAAGAGCTCTAAAACAAAATGCATGACAGAAGGCTACTTTGAACTGTTTATAACATACTATTTGGTTCGGATTGAAGTAAAAGGCACATTAAGTATAGTTTTTGTTGAAAATACGTGAAATATGAGTGTAAATAGATAAATCAACATTAAACAAGGAAGTTTTGATTTTTACTAATCTTACTTCAGCCAAAATCTGCCGTATAACGCTTATTACTGGTTGTTAATTTCATAATTGTTGCCTATGCTGCCATCTACGATTATTTTTTCGATACTAATTATAATTTGTTCTAGTTGAGACCCCATGCTAGTACTAACGTAACTAGAGTAAGAAGGATGCCCAAACAACCATTTACAATTGAAAAGTCAGATAGAGATAGATAAGTAATTGAAAGAACTTCAACTTGCAATATATATTTATGTTATAATGTAGCTGCAGGCCATTCAACTGGGAACAGATAAATCTGTTCAAACGAAATGTGTGCTATTTGTTACAATGATAGGAATATTTCCTATGACAATTTGTTATCACGATTTCATGAAACAACTAATTCATTGTTTTCTTGGTAAATGCTTCTGATGATAAACTTGTTTATTTGACTTATTTGTTTGAAACTCAGCTTTTATTTCAATTAAACCATTACAGGCACTTTTGTGGTCAAGGGTTCGGACATAGTTAGATGAAGCTAGTTACCCATTCCAAAGTGTAGTAGGTAAAGTAGGTTCCTATGGAGAAGAGCGTGCAAGAAATACCATAGACACTCTTTTTAATACTGATTTTTTTTTTTTTTTTATTTGTTATGGGTTTGCTCTTGACTCTAGTCTAGGTCAGAGGTGACAGAGACAAAGTCGACGATGGAGTGAGCTTACCCAGAAGAAGCCTGTTCACTCTCACTTTGAAGAGATTAGGGTTGTATACGTTTATTTAAAATAAAACCAGTCAAGAACGAGTCGGACTCGCGCACCGAGGGTTCCGTACCATCCTACTTCCTATTCTACTTAATATTATAAATGCGAAAGTTTTTGAGGATGGATGTATGTTTGTTACTCTTTCACGCAAAAACTACTGAACGGATATTCGTGAAAGACACACAGAGAGTTTATAACTTGGATTAACACATAGGATACCTTTTATCCCGATATTCCTACGGGTTCGAGACTTACGCGGGGCGCTGCTAGTCATATATAAGTGTGCTATTTACAGACCCCATTTTATTTTTCCTGTAATCTTTACATAAACTTCTATCACACAGAATAATTTCAGATTTTTCTCTATGCAAACTTCGGTGATAAGGGGGCAACGGTATTTTTATTTACATTTTTCAACAAAAGTCGAAAACTATGCGGCCTAACAAAAAAAAAAAAAATTGAGATGTGCAAAGAGCGCTCTTACATATGATGCCCACTTCGAATTTTTAAGACCCCCTTTCAGTCCCTGTTGCAAAAAAAATATATACATTTTATTTCTTTCTTATTTGCAAAATCATCGGCAAACGTCATCTAACACTGTTCCAAAATTCAATTTGATCGCCTTAGTAGTTCTTGAGATATCTAGCTGTGACATACAGACAGACTGAGTAGCACCATAAGGGTTCCTTTTTACCATTTTGGTACGGAACCCTAAAAAGGAGGTGATCAATTCGACACGATGTATGTAATATTATTGGAACTGCAATAATTATACTCACATATTATAATCTATTAGACAAATATACAAAATGTTATAGATGAATGTATTATGTTTGTGTACGTATGTTTGTCCACGCATTTCTGCGAAACTATTAAGAGCGCCACGAAGCATGCTTAGTTCATACAAACGAAATACCAAAATAATTTGTAAATCAAACATATTCGTAAGGTAGTGTGTATTTATTCCGATTGGATTACAGAATATCTAGGTTCCCAAATATATATTAAATAAGAACATTGATTTAAACATAAAATACCTATGAGAAAAATAAGTTTTGTATAGAAATTTTAAATTCCTCATATCTCGTCTTCAAATCAGTGTCCTTTCAAAATATATGTTTGGGAACCTAGATATTCTGTAATCCAATCGGAATAAATATACACTACCTTTAGAATATGTTTGATTTACAAATTATTTTGGTATTTCGTTTCTATGAACTACGCATGCTTCGTGGGCGTCTTAATCGGATCGTGACCATTTTATTTTTATTGGCTTACATTTACTTCAACTTAGGGAACAGTTCAAGTTTCATCAAAATCTGTTCAGTTGTTTTCAAGATATATGGATTAATATGTGTGTGACGGCCTGGTTCGTTAATATGAGCTACGGGTGTGGTGTCAAAGGGAAAACATCTCAAAACCTTGGTCAAATTCTAGTGCAATATTTATAACAAAACTAATAACTACTTATTACAACAAATATTCCAGTTTTATAGTTTTTACAACTAAAAATTACGAAATAAAAAAGTTATTTAAAAAAAAATTAAATCGACTTCAAAAAGAAATTAATTCAAAATTATAAAATAATGTTAATTTCGGAAGTAGGTGACAAAAAACTAAAATACAGATATCAAGACACCGACTTCCAAAATTAAAGTTATTTAATAATTTAGAGTTAATTTTATTTTGAAGTCAATTTAATTTTTTTCAATTACTTTTGTATTTTTTCGTTTACTTCCCAGATTAATGTGTGTGTATAAACGCATAGCGTGACGAGTGTCGTAATAGGCGTGACGACGACCATGTTTGCAGGGAAGCCAAGGCCACAAATAGCATAATAATATTATGCTATTATATAATTATGCTATTAAATAATTATGCTATTTAAATAATAATGCTATTATCATAATTATTATGACAGAGTTACGTGTTTTGTTTTGAATTACTTTGATTGTGGATATTTGGAAAGAGAAATCAATTCTCCCCAGATACAAAGTTAGTTTCTCCATCATCATCATCATGTTCCTGCCCTTATCCGATGTTACTTGTCGGCGCAACACGTTTTATTCTTCCATTCTCCCTGTCAACCGTCACGCTATCATTCACTCCCTTCTCTTTCATATCAATCCTCTTTTCTTTGGCCTACCTCTCCCTCTCCATCCATCAACATGTATATTCATCACCCTTTTAGTCACATTTCTTAGTATAAAAGAACAAAAATTGGACAGCAAATATCATCACGTCAGTCCACATAAAAACAAAATGACTCTTTATTTGAATTGCCAAGGAGTTATTAAAAGAAGTATAAAGTTCTCTCATGGCAGGAGTAACAAACCCAGGGTACTGACTTACTGACCTCTTGTATTGTTTGTGATGCCGAGGTTACTAAGCGTTAACACGCGTTAACCCCGCTAATAAATAAATTAACACTTCCTGTAGGACCACAATTAAGGCGCGAGTCATCAACAATATGATTTCGCTCACACATATCTACTACGAAACATATTTACATCGACATCAATAAAAGAAATCGGGAGTCTAATCTTATTCCAGCTAACATACAAATTAATATCAACCAGGACAGAGCTGGAAAATCCAGTGGAATATCGAACTCCAATTATTCTAAGCCATAAGCAAAATAAAATTAAAAAAAAACAGGTGTAGTTTATTTGAAAATACTAAACAAATCTTTTAGTAGTTTTATTCTTTTGTAAAAAGATGAATCAACATGTACCTTCACAATATTAGAAATATTAATTACTAGCTGATCCGACAAACGTTGTCTTCATAATTTTTTTTCGTGGATTTTTTCGATGTTTTAATAGTTATTATCCTATTCGGGACGGAGACAAATACAATAAATCAAAAACCATTAAAATCGGTCTAGCCGTTCCCGAGTTGTTGTGTTCAGTACATTTATGTTCGCATAATTCGTCAAAATGTACTGAACAGCTGGTTTTTTTTTCGCGATTTAAGGTTTGGTCCCATAGTAAAAGTTGTTCATAATGATGAGTACAATGACCCCTTAAGACGTTGTTGGTGTTTTACCAATAACCCTGTATATAATAATAATAATAATTCAAGAATTCTATTATGTCTGTCTCTCAAAATGGATGTAGGAATGGGTCCCGCGGCACCAAGGAGCTACTCCTCATTGACATGGCCATAAGCCAACAGGTCCGTCGATCCCGAAAGGATTTGTCGACATGTTGGATAGACTATAAGAAGGCCTTTGATTCGGTGCCGCATACATGGCTCTTGAGGGTGTTAGAGTTGTACAAAATTGATACAACTCTGAGCACCTTCCTAACGACGTGTATGGGGCAGTGGAGGACGGTTCTTCGCTATCCAGGATGCCGACAAATTCAGGGGAGCAATGAACCTATTAGGATTAAGCGGGGAATATTCCAGGGCGACAGTCTGAGTCCACTGTGGTTTTGTTTAGCCTTGAACCCTCTTAGCACTCTGCTGGAGGGTACAGGGCTGGGCTATCCTTTGCGGAGAGGGGGTCAGGTAATATCCCACCTGCTTTATATGGATGATTTGAAACTGTTTGCCACCAACAAATTGCAACTGCTGGAGTCACTAAAAGTAACTAAAACTTTTAGTGATTCCATCAGGATGGAATTTGGTGTAGATAAATGTGCAGTCATGCATGTAAAGCGGGGCGGGATTGTGGAATCTGAGGGACTACAACTCTCAGATTCTATAAACCTGAGATCACTCTCCGCAACTGATACCTACAAATACCTGGGTATGTCAGAGGGGTTAGGCATTAACGGACCTGACATGAAACAATCGTTGCAGGAGCGCTTCTTCGGTCGCCTGAAAAAGGTACTTAATAGTTCTTTGTCAGGCGGCAACAAGGTGCGCGCCTTTAACGGTTGGGTCATGCCGGTCCTGATGTACTCCTTTGGCATACTAAAGTGGACCCAGACGGAACTAGACGCCCTGGATAGGAGAGTCCGGTCACTGCTGACTGCAAACCGGATGCATCACCCACGTTCGTCTGTCATGAGGCTGTAAATTCCGTGGAAGTGCGGGGGTCGAGGTTTTTAATAAAAAAAACCGCAAAAGGTCTAATAGTTATGTCTGTAGATTCAGATCTCTCAAATAATAAATCTAAGCATAACCAAAACTTATGAATGAAGTACCGGACTGGCAATTGATGAGAAGATTTTAAGTGATTGAAACATTATCCAAAACTATTGTGGACATTTCAATCATGAGGATGTCAAGTTGTTCAGGACACATTATAACGCACGGTATAAAATAAAATAGGGAGACAGACAAAAGGGCAAAAGGAAAATGGTGACATCGTAATATCCGAAAGTGGACTAAGAAACATTTTGGACGATGACGACTCACTTTGAGTATCAAATCGATACTAATATTATAAATGCGAAACTCTGCCTGTCTGTTACCATTTATGCCTAACCGGCAGAACGGATTTTGATGACATTTGGCACACAGGTACACCATGACCAGGGTTATGACTAGGACATAGGATACTTTTATCCTGACAGAGAGGAAATCTGAAAGTGACACCAGTGACTGAAAAGTTGTGTAGAAATCGGTTGTCATGGTTGAGCATGGTCACGGACCACGGTTGAGCATGTGATGTAGAGGAATGAGTAAATTGTCGTCAGGAAAGTTTTAAGTATGAATGTGGATGTCTATACGAGTATGGAAAGGCCAAAGTAACGATGGATGGACAGTGTGAAAGATTATTATGACAAGAAAGGGAGTGACTACCTATTATTAGAGAAGTATGGAAGAAAACGACATGTTGCGTCGACCTCAAATAAATTGAGACAAGGGCAGGAGAATGATGAATGATGATGACGTTTCCGAGGAATAATTTCCGACCAAAACGCAGGTGACGCCGCGGGCAAAAGGACCCACAGAAGAATTCGATTAAGATCCTAAAGAAGAAGAACCCAGTACTTACTATGTTTACATTGATTTCGGTACATTTCGATGCTGCTACTCGAGTCTCGACATTGTCTCATACAAACGGTATCGATTGTGCAAACGTACTCGCTCGTATCCAAACATAAACAGATAACACCTGTAGCAACCTTCGACACTTCAGAATCGCCGCGACGATAACCCTGCGAGTGACGTATTAAATATGGGACTTCGCTTGTGACTCGGACGTTTTGCGGCTCCCGCAGACAGACGCGACGCGATTCTAGTTGAACAAATTCTATGAAAACTTCATGGAAATTATTCCATCAGAATCGCGTCGCGCCTGTCTGCGGGCGCCTTTACTGATGATACTGATGATGACGGTACGGTAAACGCAGTGACGACTACGATATCCTGACGGATAACATATTCACATAGACTACAGATAGTACTTCCAGGTTTAGCCGTTTGTATTGTAAATGTAACCAACAATGCAAATGGGATAAAGTTTATACAAAGAAGTCTCACCATAAACAAGTTACTAAATAAAGCTGTCGCAACTGCTAATACTGGTTTATCCGATATTTGGAGTAGATACGTTACGGGTCGTCGCCAAGGGGTATCGTATGCCAACCAGTGTTGCCAATGGGTATCGTATTACCCAGTAACTGGGTTGTGGAGGTCAGATAGGCAGCCGCTCCCTCCTGGTATTCAGCTGCATCCGGTTAGACCGGCCGACCCTAACATAGCTGGGAAAAGGCTAGGCAGATGATGATGAATCTGTATCAGATTATTGAACTGAATATGAATAAACACGTTTAAAGCCAGAGAGAGGGAGGGGCTTGTGGCTAAGTAATAACAGCCGCACTGGTATATCGATCAGGTTAAGCTACGCTTGCCGCGGTTGGTCCGTGGATGGGTGACCATCTTACATACCGACCAAGACCTCTCCGTGCCTCGGATATCACGTCAAGCCGTTGGCGCCGGCTGTCATTCATGGATTTTTGACAATCGATACGGGTCGTCGGAAGATCGAAAATCTGACAACCAGTCTTACCAAGGGGTATCGTATTACGCAGTAAATGGGTTGTGGAGGTCAGATAGGCAGTCGCTCCATGTGAAATACTGGTATTCAGCTGCATCCGGTTAGACTGGAAGCCGATCCCAATATAGTTGGGAAAAGGCTAGGCAGATTGATACTTAATATTCTAATTGGGGTGTTTGGTGATGTGCACGTGTTGTATACGCTTCACTCACGTCAGTTCGCTTTATCTTTGAAAATGCATTAATCGACCTTCTTGTCCTAATCCTAATTATATTATATTATATAATATTATAAATGCGAAAGTAAGTTTGTTTGTTTGTTTGTTACCTTTTCACGCCTAAACCACTGAACCGATCATCTTGAAATTTTGCATAACGTTATTTCTCACCTAGTTTTTTTTCTGTAACAATGTTTTTTTTTTCACTTTTTAGTTGGTACCTACCCCACACAACTCCGTATTAGTACCGCTACTTGCTATGATCAAAAAATATACTGACGAATTGAGAACCGAACAACATATTATTGTTAGTTCGGGGTTACAAAGTAAATGAGTGAATCAGCAACAAATGTACCTAATATCTTGCACATAGAAGTCAACTGGGGGCAATGAGTTGTACAAATAGTTGTTAGAGACAATTATGCACCGAAATCTATCAACCTGCTTTGAACTGTGATGTCATATCACCCAGGAAGTGCTTGATTTAGATTCGACAGATCATGAATAAGGACCATTTTATCTGTAGATATTCTGACAGTCTTGTCTGATCGATGTTTCCTAGTGTTTTGTAAGCGCGGCTAGTCGTACCAACTCCCGATCTTTTTAGGCTGTCTGTAGCTTTAATTAAACATCATCTGCTTAGCCTTTTCCCAACTATATTGGGGTCGGCTTCCAGTCTAATCGGATGCAGCTGAATACCAGTAGTTTACATGGAGTGACTGCCTATCTGACCTCCACAACCATTAACATTTTATATATCAATGTCCACAACCCAGTTACTGGGTAATACAATACCCCTTGTGGAGTGTAGGTACCCAATGTCCGTGTCTGTACACCTGATAACGTATATGCAAAATTTCAGGATGATCGGTTCAGTGGTTTAGGCGTGAAAAGGTAACAAACAAACTTACTTTCGCATTTATAATATTATATAATATAATATAATTAGGATTAGGACAAGAAGGTCGATTAATGCATTTTCAAAGATAAAGCGAACTGACGTGAGTGAAGCGTATACAACACGTGCACATCACCAAACACCCCAATTAGAATATTAAGTATCAATCTGCCTAGCCTTTTCCCAACTATATTGGGATCGGCTTCCAGTCTAACCGGATGCAGCTGAATACCAGTATTTCACATGGAGCGACTGCCCATCTGACCTCCACAACGCAGTTACTGGGTAATACGATACCGCTTGGTAAGACTGGTTGTCAGACTTTCGGGCTTCTGACGACCCGTAACTACTGTCAAAGATCAACGAATGATAGCCGGGACCAACGGCTTAACATGCTATCCAAGGCACGGAGGAATCACGGTATGAAAAGATGGTCACCCATCCACAGACCAACCCCGGCCAGCGTAGCTTAACCTGATGGATCGACCCGTGCGGCGGTTATTACTTAGCCACGAGCTCCTCTCTAAGTATATTATTAATCATAATACATATTTTTTACTATTGTGTAGAAAACATTGTTTATTTATTAAATTAGTTATACTGATTGTGGGAGACAATTGTGGTCACATTACAAATCTACGCATGTCACACGCACACAGCCGCACACGTACACTGCCGTCATAAGGAAAAAAGACGTATCTGACATTTTTTTCGAAATAGAGTTATTTACATATTCGGAATCAGCAAAAAAGACGCATGTACCAGTATTTTTATATTAGCGTAAACTTAACGCAAACCTAATAGTTCTTACTATCAAGAGACGTATATGCCTTTGTATCTTGTATTAAACAGGGCAAAATATTGTTTTCTCTATTTCAATATATCTGTAGATACAGGACGTATCCTTACAACTTTAGATCATACAGCAGAAGTGACTGTAAAATTACGTCAAATCAATCTGCCTAGCCTTTTCCCAACTATGTTGGGGTCAGCTTCCAGTCTAACCGGATGCAGCTGAATACCAGTATTTTACATGGAGCAACTGCCTATCTGACCTCCACAACCCAGTAATTGCGTAATACGATACCCCTTGGTAAAACTGGTTGTCATACTTACGGGCTTCTGACGACCCGTAACGACTGCCAAAGATCCACGCATGACAGCCGGGACCAACGGCTTAACGTGCTTTCCGAGACACGGAGAAGTCTTGGTATGTAAAGATGGTCACCCATCTACGGACCAACCGCGGCAAGCGTAGCTTAACCTGATGGATCGACCCGTGCGGCTGTTATTACTTAGCCACGAGCTCCTCGTAAAATTACGTACTAAATTTAATTATTTTTGGGATAAAAAATTACCTATTGATATACTATGGGTATCGTATTACCCAGTAAGGGGGTTGTGGAAACCAGATAGGCAGTTGCACCATGTAAAATACTGGTATTCAGGTGCATCCGTGGATGCCAATCCCAACATCGTTGGGAAAAGACTAGGCATAAGATAGGATAGGATAGGATTGTAGACTAGAGCACAGAATAAATACTAGTATAAATACTAGTACCACAGATATTACAATACTACGTACAGATACCCAATCCCATACAAAGAAATGACACCTCCCTAAGTCTGGCTATTGAGCTGGCTATTTTTTTTTCCTTCAATTTATAACAGATGGCTGCATCAGCGGCTCACTAATTACAGATACTGTAGTTTTACAACACCATCTAGGAGTCTGCCTAGACACTAGGTCTCATCGATACTAGGTGGCATGGATACTACTTAGATGGCTATATCTAGATACCTATAGATTCTCCATCTCACATCGAGTATGTCGTCGTAATCGTACCGTGCGTTCAAGGACAAAAATTATCTTGAGTTGGCGTAATTGTTTCGTTTGTGTGATTGATGATTGAGCTAGCATTTTTAGCTTTTGTAGGAAACGACGTGTTTGCGAAGCCAAATAATTATATTTTATTTTTACGCCATGCGGCATATAGGTACATAATAATTCGTGCAGCTGTAAATGGGTTTTTTCCTAAACGCGCTTAATTTTATTATCTGCTTATGTCCGCGGTAACTTACTAAAATCTAAGTGGTCGCTATGCGAATGTTACGATAAGTAGGTATTCATGTTTTTAAATTTTATTATCTACTCAAATCAATCAAAACTATAAAATTGCTTGTAATTTAACCGGTAATAATGT
Source organism: Dicycla oo (assembly GCA_948252095.1). Taxonomy (NCBI): domain Eukaryota; kingdom Metazoa; phylum Arthropoda; class Insecta; order Lepidoptera; family Noctuidae; genus Dicycla; species Dicycla oo. Next base: position 6,650,327 of record OX411710.1, on the reverse strand, counting down.
TACTGCAGCAAGGAAATGAAATTAAATAGGTAAATATGTATTATGAGTAGGCAGAAACAATACAAGTAGGTACAAGCTGTGGTATGAAGTACCTACCTACATAAATAAAATAAAAACGAACGGAATATTTTTATAAAAATATTTTAATACTTCAATCAAGTACATAACAATACTGATATAACGTTACAGAGTGATCAGTAGATAGGTTAGGTACATACTTATGCCACATTTTTTTATTACCTACCAGCACAAAAACATGACAAATGAAAACATTGTGTCTCCAGCAAATATCACACAGTAGAAATATCATACAGTATGTGACTCAACCCCTGTTCTCCAAATAACTACCTACAGCCGCGCGGTACGTAAACACGCGATAGGGCTGCCCGCCTACAGTATTTTAATTTCATCCTACATACCACCATCACTTGCTTGAGTTTATTTCTAGTTTTGTGATTGTAAATATTATATCTTTTATTTAAAAAAATAATTTGCTGTCGTCGATGGTTACCAAACTCCAATTATTACAAACTTTAACACCTACCAACTTAGCCAAAATGCAAGAAACCGCTGACGAGAAATTAAATATCTTTTTTCATCTCAGCTTATTAACGTCCTCATTACCTACAGTACGGAGCAACTCGAAATAATAATTCTTTTCGTCACCCTTCCGATGTCGAACCGCTCTGCAATCCTTACTTATTATCAACCATCTCATCGCGTGTGCGCTACGTAGGTATCAATCAAATGTTCAACTACCTACTACAAAATCTTACTTATAAAAGTAAATTATAATGTTAATCTTACTACGTAGTTACCTACCATTTATTGCTCTCATAATCTTTTCCTAACGATATTTCGTCTAACTCAGTAAGTACCTAAGTACATATTATAAGTAAGTAGATAGCCTAGCTTAGGAAACTACCTACTAGTTTTTTTTAACGCGAGCTCAGGTAGGTCACTCGTGTGTCACTTTTTTCACCCTATCCTACTTATTTATTAATTTAAAGTTATTTTACTCGGTGGAAAAAGCAAAATACCTCCTTCCGACCGTTTGTATGAAGATAAAATACTGTATGATATTTCTACTGTGGCTGTAAGTAGCAATTTTGCTACTTACAGCCACAGTAGAAATATCATAAAAAATGTAACAAAGAATTACGTTGGGGATAGTGTGCGTCAGAATGGCTGGTAATCTGTGGCGTTGGTCTATGAGAGTATATGTAAAGGATGTAGTAATGATTTAAATTATCCCAAGGAAAAGTGCCTGATAAAATAGTAAAGGCAAATAGTTACAGTGTGTCTTATTATTAGCGTATTTACTGTCAATAATAGAATTCGAGCCTCCAGTATGTGAAACACTTATTGGTCACTACAAAGCTCATTGCAGACGAAATTCACAATGGAAACCTACTCATAACGTAACATGCCATTTAACAATTTAAAACGCCTGCCTCCTAAAGTAGCAATACCGTTGAGTGAAGACACACTGCAACTATTTGCCTTTATTATTTAATCAGGCACTTTTCCTTGGGATAATTTAAATCATTGCTACATCCATTATTTAACATATGTTTGAAGTTATAACTAAATTAGATAAATGAAGTAAATATGTAGCAATTATTGACGCAATACATTTCGGGAATCTCTGCATGCTTGACTTTAAACTAGGAGGTGACCAGCCAACCAAACGTCAGGATTATAGATGCTGGCGGGAAAAATTCCGAATCATTCCCGTCGAAGTATTCCGAAATATTCCGAAACTTTGGGAATATTTCACCGTTTATTCCCATTGAATTATTCGGGCGAAATATTCGGCGGAAACATTCGATTGCGGGGTACGAATGTTTCTCGCGGGGGGGAAAACTTCTTCGGGGAGCATCTCCCCTCTTACCGCACCCCACACCGCCATCGCCTGCACGCACGACTCGTGGCAGTCGCCAGTCGGGCGTGCGCGGCTGGCGCGGCGGCAGCGGCCGGCGCACAGAGGGGCAGCGGCGGCGGCGATCGACGATCGATGCAAAAATGATTTTTCAGCAAAAAAAATAAAAATCTTAATTAAATTCATTTTGAATAATTCTGATTTAAAGAAACTTTCCCAGAAGTATTCCGGAATTATTCAGAATTTTTCGGAAGTTTTGCAACTATAGTCAGGATTGCTGGTCAAAATAAAATATTTTGTTTCTAAATATATATTAGGATATAACAAATAATTATAATTATATTAGGATATGACATATAATAAATAATTGCTACATAGGTGTAGCAATTATTTATTATATGTCGCAAATATAAGCAATTATGTAGCAATTTTCGAATCAACTTTCATAGACCAACGCCACAGACAACCAGCTATTCTGAATTGAATATTTTTTAAGTAAATTGTAATATTATTAAACTGAATCTTATGAACGACCTACATTTTTTTTATTTATGATATCCTTTTAATGTGCTTATTTTCCACTTACCTACTCATAACATAACATGCCATTTAACTATTTAAAACGCCTGCCTCCTAAAGTAGCAATACCGTTGAGTGAAGACACACTGCAACTATTTGCCTTTATTATTTAATCAGGCACTTTTCCTTGGGATAATTTAAATCAGTGCTACATCCTTTATTTAACATATGTTTGAAGTTACAACTAAATTAGATAAATGAAGTACATATGTAGCAATTATTGACGCAATACATTTCGGGAAACTCTGCATGCTTGACTTTAAACTAGGAGGTGACCAGCCAACCAAACGTCAGGATTGCTGGGCAAAAAAAAATATTTTGTTTCTAAATATATATCCTATGTAGCAATTATTTATTATATGTAGCAAATATAAGCAATTATGTAGCAATTTTCGAATCAACTCTCATAGACCAACGCCACAGACAACCAGCCATTCTGACGCACACTGGGGATTCCCTTTTAGCACTCCGGTAGAGCACGAGCGGGCTTGTTTCGTCGATGTTGAATTTGTTGTTCATACAAAATTAAGACTTATTACAACTGACGAAGAGATGTTATTATTGTACATTGTTTCCGCATAATTGTGAGACACAACAGCAACGACGGATAACTGCGTGGGCACATTCACTTGTGTTTAGGGTTCCGTACCTCAAAAGGAAAAAAAAACGGAACCCTTATAGGCTCACTCGTGTGTCTATCACAGCCGATTTGCTCCGAATCCAATGGAACGAAAGTTGTATACACGTATGAATTTCTGTGACCCAAACACGGACGTGTAACATAAATAAATGAATTTTGAACATGGGGGTATAGATGCTGGCGGGAAAAATTCCGAACCATTCCCGTCGAATACTTCGGAAGTATTCCGAAATATTCCGAAACTTTGGGAATATTTCAACGTTTATTCCCATTAAATTATTCGGCGGAAACATTCGATTGCGGGGTACGAATGTTTCTCGCGGGGGGAAAACTTCTCCGGGGAGCATCTCCCCTCTTACCGCACCCCGCACCGCCATCGCCTGCACACACGACTCGTGGCAGTCGGGCGTGCGCAGCGCGGCGGTAGCGGCCGGCGCACAGAGGGGCAACGGCGGCGGCGATCGACGATCGATGCAAAATACGATTTTTCAGCAAAAAAAAAAATAACAATCTTAATTAAATTTATTTTGAATAATTCTGATTTAAAGAAACTTTCCCAGAAGTATTCCGGAATTATTCAGAATTTTTCGGAAGTTTTGCAACTATACATGGGGGATCAATTTTGGGGACAAATAAGAAAATTATTAAAAAAAGTTTTGCAAACTGTACATCAAATTAAAGGGCTTACTGTGAGGGTCTCAAATCTATATATTTTTTATAATTTTAAAATTGTTTGAAAGTTCAACAGAGCATATTTTGAAATAAAAAACCGGCCAAGTGCGTGTCGGACTACGCACAATGAATCCTAAGAACAAACTTAACATTGTAGTTGAAAAATATGTTCTTCCATACATTATACATACTATAGGTATTGAACTAATTTCTGTATTTTTTTTTTTCAAAATTTTAGGCTTAGTACTTTCGGAGATACGAACGGTCAATTTTCGTCTATTTTTTAATTAACATTAAAATGATTTATTTTAAAATTATAAAAAAAGTATATTTGAGACCCTCACAGTAATCCATTTCATTTGATCAATATGTCACATGGTACAGTTTGCAAAACTTTATTTTTATTTTCTTACTTGCCCCCCCAAATTGACCCCATATTCAAAATTAATTTATTTACGTTACACGTCCATGTTTGGGTCACAGAAATACATACGTGTACCAAATTTCATCTTAATCGGTCCAATGGATTCGGAGCAAATTGGCTGTGACAGACGGACAGACAGACAGATAGACACACGAGTGATCCTATAACAATTCAGTTTTTTCCTTTTGAGGTACGGAACCCTAAAAATACTGAAAGTAGTTATATTATTCCTATAGATTACAGGAAAACTTATTAGAATCTATGGTCTTAAAATATCATGATAAATCTCTCAATATTGTGCGTACAAAGTTACATTTGCTGTTGGAATGTCTTCCATACATTCCAAAAGTTGTAATGTATGAGGGAACATATTTTTCATCCCTGGGATAAATTCATCCAAACTACGGAACCGTTCACTGTGCGTGGTCCGACACGCACTTATGCGGTTTTTTTCTATTCCGTGGCGGTAAAAGTGATGACAAGTTTAATAAAACGCCATCTATTGCAAAGAGCTCTAAAACAAAATGCATGACAGAAGGCTACTTTGAACTGTTTATAACATACTATTTGGTTCGGATTGAAGTAAAAGGCACATTAAGTATAGTTTTTGTTGAAAATACGTGAAATATGAGTGTAAATAGATAAATCAACATTAAACAAGGAAGTTTTGATTTTTACTAATCTTACTTCAGCCAAAATCTGCCGTATAACGCTTATTACTGGTTGTTAATTTCATAATTGTTGCCTATGCTGCCATCTACGATTATTTTTTCGATACTAATTATAATTTGTTCTAGTTGAGACCCCATGCTAGTACTAACGTAACTAGAGTAAGAAGGATGCCCAAACAACCATTTACAATTGAAAAGTCAGATAGAGATAGATAAGTAATTGAAAGAACTTCAACTTGCAATATATATTTATGTTATAATGTAGCTGCAGGCCATTCAACTGGGAACAGATAAATCTGTTCAAACGAAATGTGTGCTATTTGTTACAATGATAGGAATATTTCCTATGACAATTTGTTATCACGATTTCATGAAACAACTAATTCATTGTTTTCTTGGTAAATGCTTCTGATGATAAACTTGTTTATTTGACTTATTTGTTTGAAACTCAGCTTTTATTTCAATTAAACCATTACAGGCACTTTTGTGGTCAAGGGTTCGGACATAGTTAGATGAAGCTAGTTACCCATTCCAAAGTGTAGTAGGTAAAGTAGGTTCCTATGGAGAAGAGCGTGCAAGAAATACCATAGACACTCTTTTTAATACTGATTTTTTTTTTTTTTTTATTTGTTATGGGTTTGCTCTTGACTCTAGTCTAGGTCAGAGGTGACAGAGACAAAGTCGACGATGGAGTGAGCTTACCCAGAAGAAGCCTGTTCACTCTCACTTTGAAGAGATTAGGGTTGTATACGTTTATTTAAAATAAAACCAGTCAAGAACGAGTCGGACTCGCGCACCGAGGGTTCCGTACCATCCTACTTCCTATTCTACTTAATATTATAAATGCGAAAGTTTTTGAGGATGGATGTATGTTTGTTACTCTTTCACGCAAAAACTACTGAACGGATATTCGTGAAAGACACACAGAGAGTTTATAACTTGGATTAACACATAGGATACCTTTTATCCCGATATTCCTACGGGTTCGAGACTTACGCGGGGCGCTGCTAGTCATATATAAGTGTGCTATTTACAGACCCCATTTTATTTTTCCTGTAATCTTTACATAAACTTCTATCACACAGAATAATTTCAGATTTTTCTCTATGCAAACTTCGGTGATAAGGGGGCAACGGTATTTTTATTTACATTTTTCAACAAAAGTCGAAAACTATGCGGCCTAACAAAAAAAAAAAAAATTGAGATGTGCAAAGAGCGCTCTTACATATGATGCCCACTTCGAATTTTTAAGACCCCCTTTCAGTCCCTGTTGCAAAAAAAATATATACATTTTATTTCTTTCTTATTTGCAAAATCATCGGCAAACGTCATCTAACACTGTTCCAAAATTCAATTTGATCGCCTTAGTAGTTCTTGAGATATCTAGCTGTGACATACAGACAGACTGAGTAGCACCATAAGGGTTCCTTTTTACCATTTTGGTACGGAACCCTAAAAAGGAGGTGATCAATTCGACACGATGTATGTAATATTATTGGAACTGCAATAATTATACTCACATATTATAATCTATTAGACAAATATACAAAATGTTATAGATGAATGTATTATGTTTGTGTACGTATGTTTGTCCACGCATTTCTGCGAAACTATTAAGAGCGCCACGAAGCATGCTTAGTTCATACAAACGAAATACCAAAATAATTTGTAAATCAAACATATTCGTAAGGTAGTGTGTATTTATTCCGATTGGATTACAGAATATCTAGGTTCCCAAATATATATTAAATAAGAACATTGATTTAAACATAAAATACCTATGAGAAAAATAAGTTTTGTATAGAAATTTTAAATTCCTCATATCTCGTCTTCAAATCAGTGTCCTTTCAAAATATATGTTTGGGAACCTAGATATTCTGTAATCCAATCGGAATAAATATACACTACCTTTAGAATATGTTTGATTTACAAATTATTTTGGTATTTCGTTTCTATGAACTACGCATGCTTCGTGGGCGTCTTAATCGGATCGTGACCATTTTATTTTTATTGGCTTACATTTACTTCAACTTAGGGAACAGTTCAAGTTTCATCAAAATCTGTTCAGTTGTTTTCAAGATATATGGATTAATATGTGTGTGACGGCCTGGTTCGTTAATATGAGCTACGGGTGTGGTGTCAAAGGGAAAACATCTCAAAACCTTGGTCAAATTCTAGTGCAATATTTATAACAAAACTAATAACTACTTATTACAACAAATATTCCAGTTTTATAGTTTTTACAACTAAAAATTACGAAATAAAAAAGTTATTTAAAAAAAAATTAAATCGACTTCAAAAAGAAATTAATTCAAAATTATAAAATAATGTTAATTTCGGAAGTAGGTGACAAAAAACTAAAATACAGATATCAAGACACCGACTTCCAAAATTAAAGTTATTTAATAATTTAGAGTTAATTTTATTTTGAAGTCAATTTAATTTTTTTCAATTACTTTTGTATTTTTTCGTTTACTTCCCAGATTAATGTGTGTGTATAAACGCATAGCGTGACGAGTGTCGTAATAGGCGTGACGACGACCATGTTTGCAGGGAAGCCAAGGCCACAAATAGCATAATAATATTATGCTATTATATAATTATGCTATTCAATAATTATGCTATTTAAATAATAATGCTATTATCATAATTATTATGACAGAGTTACGTGTTTTGTTTTGAATTACTTTGATTGTGGATATTTGGAAAGAGAAATCAATTCTCCCCAGATACAAAGTTAGTTTCTCCATCATCATCATCATGTTCCTGCCCTTATCCGATGTTACTTGTCGGCGCAACACGTTTTATTCTTCCATTCTCCCTGTCAACCGTCACGCTATCATTCACTCCCTTCTCTTTCATATCAATCCTCTTTTCTTTGGCCTACCTCTCCCTCTCCATCCATCAACATGTATATTCATCACCCTTTTAGTCACATTTCTTAGTATAAAAGAACAAAAATTGGACAGCAAATATCATCACGTCAGTCCACATAAAAACAAAATGACTCTTTATTTGAATTGCCAAGGAGTTATTAAAAGAAGTATAAAGTTCTCTCATGGCAGGAGTAACAAACCCAGGGTACTGACTTACTGACCTCTTGTATTGTTTGTGATGCCGAGGTTACTAAGCGTTAACACGCGTTAACCCCGCTAATAAATAAATTAACACTTCCTGTAGGACCACAATTAAGGCGCGAGTCATCAACAATATGATTTCGCTCACACATATCTACTACGAAACATATTTACATCGACATCAATAAAAGAAATCGGGAGTCTAATCTTATTCCAGCTAACATACAAATTAATATCAACCAGGACAGAGCTGGAAAATCCAGTGGAATATCGAACTCCAATTATTCTAAGCCATAAGCAAAATAAAATTAAAAAAAAACAGGTGTAGTTTATTTGAAAATACTAAACAAATCTTTTAGTAGTTTTATTCTTTTGTAAAAAGATGAATCAACATGTACCTTCACAATATTAGAAATATTAATTACTAGCTGATCCGACAAACGTTGTCTTCATAATTTTTTTTCGTGGATTTTTTCGATGTTTTAATAGTTATTATCCTATTCGGGACGGAGACAAATACAATAAATCAAAAACCATTAAAATCGGTCTAGCCGTTCCCGAGTTGTTGTGTTCAGTACATTTATGTTCGCATAATTCGTCAAAATGTACTGAACAGCTGGTTTTTTTTTCGCGATTTAAGGTTTGGTCCCATAGTAAAAGTTGTTCATAATGATGAGTACAATGACCCCTTAAGACGTTGTTGGTGTTTTACCAATAACCCTGTATATAATAATAATAATAATTCAAGAATTCTATTATGTCTGTCTCTCAAAATGGATGTAGGAATGGGTCCCGCGGCACCAAGGAGCTACTCCTCATTGACATGGCCATAAGCCAACAGGTCCGTCGATCCCGAAAGGATTTGTCGACATGTTGGATAGACTATAAGAAGGCCTTTGATTCGGTGCCGCATACATGGCTCTTGAGGGTGTTAGAGTTGTACAAAATTGATACAACTCTGAGCACCTTCCTAACGACGTGTATGGGGCAGTGGAGGACGGTTCTTCGCTATCCAGGATGCCGACAAATTCAGGGGAGCAATGAACCTATTAGGATTAAGCGGGGAATATTCCAGGGCGACAGTCTGAGTCCACTGTGGTTTTGTTTAGCCTTGAACCCTCTTAGCACTCTGCTGGAGGGTACAGGGCTGGGCTATCCTTTGCGGAGAGGGGGTCAGGTAATATCCCACCTGCTTTATATGGATGATTTGAAACTGTTTGCCACCAACAAATTGCAACTGCTGGAGTCACTAAAAGTAACTAAAACTTTTAGTGATTCCATCAGGATGGAATTTGGTGTAGATAAATGTGCAGTCATGCATGTAAAGCGGGGCGGGATTGTGGAATCTGAGGGACTACAACTCTCAGATTCTATAAACCTGAGATCACTCTCCGCAACTGATACCTACAAATACCTGGGTATGTCAGAGGGGTTAGGCATTAACGGACCTGACATGAAACAATCGTTGCAGGAGCGCTTCTTCGGTCGCCTGAAAAAGGTACTTAATAGTTCTTTGTCAGGCGGCAACAAGGTGCGCGCCTTTAACGGTTGGGTCATGCCGGTCCTGATGTACTCCTTTGGCATACTAAAGTGGACCCAGACGGAACTAGACGCCCTGGATAGGAGAGTCCGGTCACTGCTGACTGCAAACCGGATGCATCACCCACGTTCGTCTGTCATGAGGCTGTAAATTCCGTGGAAGTGCGGGGGTCGAGGTTTTTTAAATGCTAAGACCCTCCACAACCGCGCGGTGTGCAGTCTCAGAGAATATTTTCTCAAGGCTGACGTGGGTATGCACCGAGATGTAGTTGCAGTGGACAAGGGACTCACCCCGTTGTCCTTGGCTAAAGAGAACTGGCGCATACCTGTGGTGCTTAGTACCAACGACCCCAAGGAAGTATGGCAAAGCAAGGAGCTTCACGGACGCTTTTTCCGGACCCTTCATGGGGCCGACGTAGATTTCTTAGCGTCCGTGGCCTGGTTACGCTTCGGTGACCTCTTTGGGGAAACCGAAGGTTCAGTCTGTGCGATTATGGATGAAGTTATGCTAACGAATAACTACCGGAAGTATATAATGAAAGACGGGACGATCGACATATGTCGGGCATGCCATTGTCCCGGTGAGTCTATCAGACATATTACTTCTGGGTGTTCTCGTTTAGCTAACGGCGAGTATTTGCACAGGCATAATCAAGTAGCCAGGATTATCCATCAGCAACTTGCTCTGAAATACGGCCTTGTGGACTCTGAGGTACCGTATTACCGTATTATGTGCCCGACCCAGTTCTCGAGAATGACCATGTCACGTTATACTGGGATCGATCTATTATCACTGACAGGACTATTGTAGCCAATAAGCCTGATATAGTGGTAATAGATCGATCAGTGCGCCGCACAATGATAATCGATGTCTGAGAAGGAGAAACAATTGAAGTATCTCGACTTAGCCCACGAGGTTGTCGCTATGTGGAATGTGGACTCGGCAATCATTGCGCCGATAGTCGTTACGGTCAATGGCCTTATCGCTAAGAGCCTCGACCAACATCTCAAGAGGCTCTCGTTGGGTGGCTGGGTGAAGGGCCTGATTCAGAAGGCAGTCCTCCTTGATACGGCGCGTATTGTGAAGAGGTTCCTGTCTCTGGGGCCCTAACCACCGGTAGCTTGGACCCTGCACCCGCTACCGGCGGATCACTATTTTTTATATTTTTAAATGCTTTTTTTTTTAATGTTTTTATAAAAATATTTAAAAATGTAATAAAATAAGTTTAAAAAATAAATAAAGGAGATAATAATAATAATAAATTGTTTATTGATCTTGAAAGTACAGATGGTGAGAAAAACAAAACTTAAAAATAGTAACAATCAAGATATATATAAAGTTATGTAACTACATATAGATTACCTACAAGGAAAAGACATAAAATTGGTAGGTAATTAATTATTTCAAGTATCAGTATAATATTTAAACACTAGTATCAGCAATGATATTGCATTTTAAATTGTCAATTTGCCACTTTTTGTGTATTGAATAAGAATTGTATGTGGTCCTATTACAAAGTTTAGGTTAACGAAAACTTTTCACTTTGTAGCCAACAATAGTAGCTAAACAAGATCATAAAAATATAATATGTTATGTTACTGTAGTAGCAGTAGCAGTACATAGGTACTGCTATTTGTGTAGATAAATAGTACAAAAGGTAAATGATATCATCACCCTACCTGCTCACCACAACATTGCCTCCCATATTTCTACACTTTTTGATGAGTAACATCTTTCCTCTTGCTTTCCTACAATATGTGGGAGTGATTTCATGAAAAGGGACTGAAGTGTGTAACAGGAAGCCGGGGAAGCGTGCTCTATTTGATATGAACATTGAGCACGCGCAGTGCTAGAATTGGCCGTCAGATAGTACCAACCCAAACAGATGTCAGATGTTACAACATCATAAGCAACTACTGTAAAGCACGCTCGTTTTTATTTTACTACAGATTCTTTTCAGGTTAAAATAGACAACCAATTTATATAGATAGTGCATATAACAACATTATGTCACCAATGTATCTAGTTGTACAGTCACGAGCACGAATATCTATACATTTAGGGAAATTCAAAAGCGATTTTATTGTGGAATAGCGATAGCAATTTAGAGATGCCGACATATTTCATAATTCTATGTATTCCAAAACGCTATGTTCGTAACAAGACAAAATTATAATCAATACAGTAGAAGAAAATCAGTTTTAAAAGTGGCTAAGTGTATACATATTATTGCTCGTGACTGTACACATAACCTTCCTTTTTACTTTGCCCTAATCCAGTAAAAATGTATATTAGTTAAATTTCTCTAGGCGCATTGAGCGATTTTTTGTAGGGAATCTTATGTTACCGTCACGTCACGTGACATGCGTCACCGACATGCGACGTGCTAATGTTACTGTCAAGTTATCACTTCTGTGTATATAGGCAGTCCCCATGACTGCCTATGTTTATTTTTAATAACTAAGTTGGTCACGCATGGAGAATTTGAGATATGTCATAATGACCACCAGCCCTACATCAAAAGACAAGTGTACTGACTAATATGGAGACAATTGACTATCTTAAAGATTAAAAGTACAAAATAAAATAGAAGCCAAACTTACCACATGCGGTGTTTCCTGCGTATAAACAATGACATTGCCAAAAGTCTCTGTCAGCAGTGCCAGATGCAGTGTGAGGACTACGCCCAACATGTTGGATGCTCGTTAGGTACATGTGCTGTACACTCACTGTGCTCAAGTCTCATGCGCTCCTATACAGGTGGATGTAGGCCGATGAGGTGGTTGCATGGTTTTGTACCTGTAACAAAGACAGTATAAAAAATTTACTTCCAAGATTTGATTACTTTATTTTTTTTTTTTTTTTTTGTTAGATACAAGGGAAGTTAATAAAAGTCAGAGATTACAATTTTGGCTTTTGGTTGTGATTTTATGAATATATTATTATTGTAGTTGTTGCCCTTGTAAACTGTAATGTGAGAAACAAATTCGTGTAATGTAGAATTTTAGATAGACCAATTAATTTGTTAATGGAAAATGGTATTTTTGAATCAATTGTGCATTCATCCATTTAAATAATGAGTCAATTGTGGAATATAATATTGGAGAACATAATGTTAGTGATGTAATACTAATATTATACTTAATAAAAAAAATTGTATAAGCAATACAGTAACATATTTTATAAGAGGATGGATATCTGAGTTTTAACAATTGTTTAAATTATGCAAACGTCAATTTAAAAAAAAAAACAATAGTTCTTTAGTACAAATTTACATATAGCGATGCTTGGTTCATAACAAACAACAATGGAAGCTTAGCGATTGGTCATATACAAAATACAAAAACCAAAAACAAAACATACAGTGCTATATAATTTTCTTATGTTTCTATAACTGTTATAGTATCTTTAAGATCACAATGTCACACAAGGTGAAAAATCATTCATAACTGTTCAGGAATTTGCTAGGGACACATAAATTACACTGTAAAAACACTGAAAATATGGATTGGAGATAAACATACACACTATCTAAGCTTCATATATACTTTTTATTTTGGTCACTATGACAGGGGTGTCTCGGACAATAACCTAATAAAAATATTTTTATAATGTAACTGGACTGGTTTGACAAGTTCCTAGCCAACCAGCAACCATTAACAACACAATGATGCACAAAGGAAATGTTTTGTGAATGATAGCAATTATGTTTCGTAATCAAAACATTCTACATAATTTTACATAAAAATAGTAAAATGTCATGGGAGTAGAGACCAATAAGTTAATTCAATTATTAGTTGCGGTAAGTGTCGGCCTTGGATCACGTGTTTAACGACAACAATAACTTCCCGAGATGTCCACACACAAAATAGAACACTGCAAATATCATGCAATACACGCATGAAGAGTTTAATAATTATTGTTTGTTCGACAAAACGCTACTTACGATCTGTTAAAAGATATTATCTCTCCCGACTTAGTCGAAATTCACTACGTTTGACAACAATACACTTTATTATGAGAATTTAGACAAAACTAAAAGGATAAAATTGTAAATTACGACTAATTCATTCCTCCTTTGGTGCAGGAAAATTGGCGAAACGTCAAACTAAGTGCGTTCTAAAATCTTCTTGGTTGACAGTCATAAGTTGTCACATTACATTCGATTTTCACGAAAAAAATATTCAATATGTATTTCCAAGATCTTATTTTTGTAGGTATTTGAAAGACATAAAACATGAATTCATCATAAAAAATAACGAAAAATATTGAAAAAAACAATATTTATCTCTTTGGGTGATAACATTAAGAATTTTAGTCAAGTTTGGAACGCACGGTGAGATCATCAGCATTCATGTCAAAATTGTCAAATTTTAAGGTGATTACTTCAATGTTTGAAATATCAACAGAACAAATAACTTGATTTCTATTTTGTTCTATCTAGCTCTGAGAACTAACTATAATTGTTAGTTAAATAATATAGTGACATTGTATATACATACTAAATCTCCATTAGATTTAGTACATACATACAATGTCACTATATTATATTACACGCTATTATTTCGACTGTGATTTTTGCGTTAAACGGCCAGGCATTCTTAATCTGAGAAACTGAAAGACTTCGACAACTTTGACTAATTGGGTGGTGAGGAGAACAGTTGAGGCGTGGAACTTACAAATGGGCTAAGTGCCTAAAAAATCGGAATCTACTTTTTGCGTTCTAAAGGTGCTACGTTAGACAGCCATTTCATTTCAAACGTGCTAAGTGCCAACAACAATTTATTTTTTAAGTCAAAATTGTTGTTGGCACTTAGCACGTTTGAAATGAAATGGCTGTCTAACGTAGCACCTTTAGAATGCAAAAAGTAGATTCCGATTTTTTAGGCACTTAGCCCATTTGTAAGTTCCACGCCTCAGTTATTAGTATAGTTATAGTCCATAGCGGCCTCGCTTTTCGCAATTTTTTTATATATAAATCCAAAATTCCGAAGGAAGTTTTTCATAAAATGCACGACGGTACTTTTTCGAGTTCGTGGATTGAACTACGTAAGTACTTAAAATGAAAAAAAAGTGGTTTAATCCATATTGGCCTCAGAATTTTGAAATATGTATGAAATACTTACCTAAAAAAAAAACCCATTTAAAACCATAAATATAATAAAAAAGCTCAGAATTATGGTCATAGTTTTTTCCTTACTACATTAATATTGGCGCCGATTCCCTTGTTCACAAACTAAACTAATTTTAATTTCAGTGCATCTTTTTCTTTCTATTTCATTAAGAAAAAGACAGAAGATAAATATTAGTTTAGTCCTGTCGAATTACTCAGCGCCTGACGTAAATTATTAGGTACAGTCACGAACCGGTGTCAGTTAGTTGTGTTACACGAATGTCGTCCATGTTTGACATGTGACATTTCTATAACGAAAAACGGGCGGCATTCGTGTAACATAACCAAGTTAAGATGATAAGCTAGTAGCTCAACAATCCCGGTTCGTGACTGTACGTATTTATGTCACAATAAACGTTACCTAGTTCATAAGAAGTTAAAATTTCATACCTACTTTAAAAACTATAAAAACTCCAAATAAACGTAACTAGGCATAAATTGCTACATAATGCGGTGCGTCGCCGTGCTTCCAAAAAAAAAAAAAACTGTGAAGGAAGACTGTGCCGGACGGGCGTGATCGATGGGCTTGATAGGGTGAAAGGAGGGTGTATCCCTATACCGAGTGTATCCCTATACCAGGTTAGGGCTCCTAGCCCAAACGGCGCTGACGTCCTGCACCTAGAGGCTCAGACTATCTGCAGACTGATAGCCGGCGGCTAAGAATTGAAGTGTTGACGGGGAAGGGTTTCTTGTCGATGAAAATAATAACAACAGCTTGATAAGTCTTCAGAAGATTTCAGGAGACGACTTGCGTAACTCTTCAGGAATAAGTGTGGTACCACGCCGATGGCTACTAAGCTATATTTTTCCCTGCGCGCTTAGATACCTCGAAACTTTACCTCAACGAGAGCTGCAAATTGTTTCCCGATTTAAACTTTATTTTGACCAGATTTTTATTATTAAAGTTTTACAAATTAGCCTATAAATAGCTTAAATATAAAATTAGATTACCCAGCGATTGAGATACCTGTAGTTCCTGTAACATTATTTACTGAAAAGATTTTACAGTGTAAACACAAAAACGTTAATTATTTTAATTAAACATTATTTTTCAAGTTCATTTATTTGAAAACTCATGAACCTATTTCAATAAACTAATCAGGTATCTCAAGCTGGTCTAATGACCTAAAAAAATATGATACCTAGTTACAATACTTTGTTTTTCAGGATGGGCACCCCCTAAAAACCTAGATCGATAAAACAAATTAACATAAAACAACAAACTAACATTTTCAACCCTTATAAACCCAATTAAGTAGGCTTTTCAGGAAGACTAGACGACTAATAGTACGTCCAGGGCTAGGTCTTTATCTATGGTACCTGGACGCACCAACAAACTATAAATCGCGGCTATGTAGCCCACTTAATATTAAACAAAGGTAATAACTAGAGGCCGGATTATATGCAACATAAAAAGCTTGTTATATGCATGCAAATATGCATGAAAAATGCTTGAAATATGCACAAAAATTGGCAGAATATGCGAAATTAAATGAAAAATTTTAGGAACCAAAAAAAAAGAAAAAAGGAAGTTTTCATTTTTTGAGCTAGATGTAGACGCGGTTATAAGTTGTTGTCATGGACCTTTCTTTTGCAATCCTGTGATGTGAGGACTTGTCTTTATTATGTTGGTCTATTTGAAACTTTTTTGTGCACGAAATATTTTTCTCGCAAACTCGACAGTATAAAATCTTTCCGTCGTATGTAAATGTTCCAGGAAAGACACATTTTTTTCCGGAGGCATGGCACTCATCAAATTTCACACAAATAAATAAAAAACTAAACTGCAGATCAGTGAGCATGCACGTCAAGTATGAACAAGTAACAATTTATATGCGTAATAGGTGGGACAGCTTTGCAGTAGGCGACCGCGACGCTCTTCTGTCTCTTTCATTTTACTATCGTAACTGTCAAAACAAAAGACGCGCGTGGCTGCTGACCCTGCCTTTGAGTGGACCCTGCGTTTCGAAATGCAGTAAAAAGAATAATATCCCGATCACTGTTATCCCATTTCGGAACGCAGGGTGAGTGCACTGCACTCGGAAAAGTATTGTAAATGTACTGATAATGCATCATAACTAGATCTTGGGTAAAATTTGCTATTACCGCTGAAAATGGCTTAAATATGCAAATGCATATTCAAATATGCAAATGCATATGATCCGGTCCCTAGTGATAGCAGACCAAAAAAATATCTTCTTAATGGTAATTCCCATAAAATGGCGGAAAAAAGAAGATTAGATTTTCGTATAAGTACTGATTTTAGAAATAATAATTTAAAAATTGTCACACCGTAATTATTTTTAGAAATTTTCGGTTTTAAACAAAGTTATTAGTAATAAGTGGAGATTTTCTGATATGAAATATTTTATGATACTGGTAACTATATACTGCAGGAGTTCCTAACATTTTCAAATTTCGTTTGACAATACGTCTAAGTTGCGTCTTTTCCCGTGGTATATTCAATTCATTCGTATTCGCTGCGTGTTTGTTAATTTTGTTGTGTTATTATCATCGTGTTAGTTGTTCATGGTGTTGTTTCCTTGTTTTTGTTGCGTTAAATATAATAAAATGTTTTGTACCACTGTCCTGTCATTTTGACAGTGACATTTCTTGACGTTCCTTTGTTTACAAAAATTATCTGAATTAGAGACTCAGGGTATAGTTTGTGTTGGATCTGGAGGCGAAAGTCCTCGCGCACGTGTGGGAGTGGCGCGAGGAGGCGAAACGCCGGGGCGTAACTCCGCTGCCGCGAGAAATCATGGTACAGCGGACAGAGCTCCAGCGGGATCTCATGGCGACATGGAGAGTGCGACTGTCGCAGCCCAGCGCTGGGCACGCTACAATTGCGGCGATAAGTCCCCTCTTTGAGGAGTGGTTAGAGAGGCGCCACGGCGTCCTCACCTTCCGCCTGACGCAGGTCCTCACCGGACACGGTTGTTTCGGGAGGTTCCTGTTTCGCATAAGGCGGGAGGAAACGCCCGGGTGCACCATTGTGTGGATCGCCCAGAGGACACGGTGGAGCATACAGTGGAGGTCTGCCCGGCTTGGGCAGAGCACCGCCGTGTTCTCACGGAGGCGATCGGCGGCGGCGATCTCTCGCGTCCGAGCCTGGTCCAGGCCATGGTGTGGAGCGAGAGTGCATGGGAGGCCGTCACCTCCTTCTGCGAAGCGGTAATGCTCGCGAAGGAGGAGGCGGAACGCGTGAGGGAGAGGCAGCCTCACGCCCTCAGTCGCCGCAGGAGACGCCCTGGGCGGCGGGAATCGATAGCCGATTCCCGGCCACCGTAGGCGCAGGCTTGCGGACGGTGAGTAGTGGGTAGCTCGCCGTCCGGTGAGGACCAGGCCCGGGTCGACGGCGCGTTGTGTTCCACGCGCGCCTCAAAGATATGTCAGCAAAAGATGGGGTCCAATAGGGCCGATGCCGCTGGGGTCGCGGGTTGTTTGAAAAAGATACCGTGGCCCTGGCATAGGCAACTGAAGGAACACGGGTGGGTTTTAGCCAGTAAAAGTCTGACACGCCCTTCCGCTCCACCCAGAGCGGGAGAAGTTATTTGATGATTTCCCATCCACAAAAAAAAGGGTATAGTTTGTGTGCCTCTTGTATTTTAGGTAAAACACCGTAAAATACGATGATTTTGATATGAAATACTTATCTATTTACGTTGATATTTGATAATTATGTCATTGTGTGTTATTAATAGAATCCACTACTCCTCATATTAGGAACTAATATGAGGAGTACAAATGTTTGTGTGACCAGTAAAAAAAAAAAAATTAATCACATTACAAATTCGCTACATATAAAAAACATCTGCTAAGCTAGCTAGTTTTTTAAATGTGATAGTAACGATCTTGTATACATGACGACATATTTTCAGCCTCCTTTGGTCAACACGTGTTTATGTAAAAGTACGACTACCTAGCTCATTTTATTTCACGAAAGCGCCTGTTTATATTCGAAAAGCTTTTTGTATCTGTGCGTTAATTCAAGACGTTTTTGAAGTGAAAACTTTTGAGCGATTTTTGGTAGGGGAAAATCCGTAGACGGGAAAATCTTATGACTTCGGGGTTGCGCTGTCAAGTTTTTTTTTTTCGAATAAGTACGGACTGACAAACAAGTTTTATTTTGTTGTTTAGATGTTGGTGTAATAGGTAATTTAATTTGGAATTTTTAACCTTTTTTACTTGCGTAAATTCCAGTATTTATTCAACTTTTGTCCTGCTTACCTAATCTATACAGACAATCAATCTACCGACTATGAGTAAGTATATACAAAGTACCTACCTTTGTAGTTCGCCAATTAGTACCTACGTATGTATATACCTACACATTTTTTCATTGACCACCACACGGATTTTTCAAAAATAAACTTTTAAAAATATAGAAATAAAATCACCTCCCGTAAAATTGTATTTATAGATACACAAATCAGTGCAAATAGCCGTAACTATTTGCTGTGGATAGCACCTTCTCGTCTAATTAAGCCATGACAACCGTGAGTAGGTATTATTGTTCTATCTAAAGTGATCCGTCATTAAGAAAAACAGCGTTTAAATTAAGTTGATTTTCCGCGACTTGTTAGCAAGCCAAGCGGATCTGCGTGAATAAAGAATTATGTATCGTTAAAAATAGCAACTGTGAAATTAAACGGTAGGTATTTAAATCGGTTAATAAGAATGAGAATAAAGAGATCAACCACCAAGCCAAGCCTAGACCAGTAAGCTCAAGGGTTTTGATTCCAACGATCTAAGGTTATGACTGTGATATTTGAAAACAGTTCGAAAATACGTAGAAAAATAATTACTATTTAACCTTTTTTCCATTAATTTTAGCATCTTTGCTTTTACAGTAATTTAGGAAACGTTGTATATAGACATAATATATATTGTCTTTAATCTATTTAAATTGGTATTTTTTTTCAAATTGAGTTTTTTTGTTTGTTACAACAACATGACATTCAATCGTGTGCGAGTGTTTAACTTCAGGTAGGATGTCAGGGATATGTGTGTGTGTTTCTGCAGGCCAACAAGACGGGCCATTAGCGAGGAACGACAGCCCCTCCCACCAGAGGAGACCGGACTGCAAACGTTTAGGAGCCACACCTCTAGACACAATATCTGGGCCCCAAGACTGCTATTTTTTATAAATTCGTCATTCCAACACGATCCCATTGTCATTTTGCTAAAAGTTCGTAATCTGCTAAATTCATAATGGTCGATCATTGGTAGGTCAGTGGTCTCGTAATAGAATCGTGGTACAGATCAAAGGAACTGTCAAAATTTTAGCGGAGGTAATCTTCATACGTCAGTCTTTCATTTGTCATTATAGAATAGAATAGAATAAACTTTATTTCGAGCCAACTCATATATGGTTAGTACGAGTAACATTGTTTTTAACATTATGTAAGAGATTACCATTTTAAGCCATTTCTTTCAATGGAGTGTTAGTGGTTTACCATTGGAAAGTCATAATGACGCCATTATATTAGTAGATTACAAAACTTGTCAAAATCAACAATTATGAAATCAATGACAGACCATTCTGACACTATTGTAATAGCAGACTTGAGGCCCAGGCTTCCCATCCGTGGGAAGATGACAAAAGGTGAATCCATCCGCCAGCCGATTGACTTCGTTCACTGGGTTACACACAAAAATTTTAAGATCCCTGGGCTGGGTCCTCACCCACCCCAGCACAACCCTTGAATCAGTCCAAACCAATTTACGATTGATATCACAATTTAACTACTCCAATACCTTTGAACACAAACATGCACCCAACAGGAAATCACAGAGCACCAATCGGGGCACGCTGGCTGAGTTCATTGGTGCAACCATAGAGCAACACGGCGGACCGCCGGGGCCCGTGTTGCTCTATGGGTGCAACTCGCGCCCCAGCACGCAACAACCGGATTGCAACTTTCCGATTATGATTCACATAACGCAGGCAAATACAAGCTGCATAGGCCTGCCGACTGCCGAGAAGGCATCCACAAAACAATGCAATTCAACACTACTGGGCGTATCACACAGAACTCGCCCTGTAATACGAATCAAAAAAGAATTTTCGAAATCGGTCCACAATTGACGGAGAAATCTGTGTACATACAGGGTGTCCGGTAATGAATGGATAACCTTGAAATGTCTAATAGTATAACTTATGGCCGTTCAGAAAAAAAATTGAAACAAAATATATCATAAGTAGTACCTAAGTTATGATTTTTTTAAAAGAAAGGTCTATTTTTTTTTACCTTGTTTTACTTTTATGAACACTACGATCAGAAATGAATGGATTCCATCGGTTTGTTGTTATTTTATTATTATACACGAACTATGCTAATAGATAAACAGTCAATAGTATGACTAGCTATTGCACTTTTTTATTAAAAAATTAGCAAATTAATTAATTTTAGAAAAACTTTGCAAAATTTATTTTTTAAACTATGTTTAAACATCTTGGGTATAAAAAAAATGTATGAATACATGAGTGGCCAATAATTTTAAAATAATGTCACTTTCAAGTAGATTTTATAATGGTACAATTCATAAATGTATCTACAATAAATAGTGAATTATTGCGATTAATGTAGAAAAGGAGAAAATTTTACTAAATATCAAAATTTGTAATATGGGAACATTTTTTAAATTTAATTGTACCTGAACTTTGGGGATTAATAAAAAACAACATTTAACATAAACAACACTTTATTATCATTCGTTTATAATAAATGTTCAAACTGCCGGCCTCCCACTCTTATGCAGGCCCTACATCTACGGATAAATGATCTACGGAGCAGTCTTGTGTACCGTCGTTCACTAATTTTTGATGCGGCTGCTCTGACTCGTCTTCTTAATTCTTCTAAAGACCTTATAGGCTTACAGTATACTTCCTCTTTAAGGCAGCCCCAATAAAAAAAAACCAATGGATTTAGGTCCGGTGAACGTGGAGGCCACAAAATTGGCCCTAGCCGCCCGATCCATCTATCTGGGTACGTGTTATTTAAAAATGCACGAACAGATACAGCATAATGCGCAGGACAGCCGTCATTTTGCAACCAATATGACTCCCTCAGCTCCTCGGGCACTTCTTCTAATAAATTGGGGAGATCATTTTGAAGAAACTCCAAATAACTTTGCCCTGTTAAATTCCCCGGTAATTCAAATGGCCCGATTATTATTCCACTTAATATTCCAGTCCAATAATTGATTTTAAATTGGTATTGGGATCTATCTTCACGCATAAGATGGGGATTTTCTAATTCCCAACCGTGTAAATTATGAAGATTCATGTATCCATCTCTTTTGAATGTTGACTCGTCGCTCCACAGAATTTTATTAAAAAATTGCGGGTCTTCTTCGATTTTTGCCAGCATTTGTCGGCAAAAACGCAATCTAGCTGCATAATCTCTTGGTTGGAGAGTTTGCACGCGTGTAACGTGGAAAGGGTGGAATTTATTTTTTTTCAAAATATCGTGCACGGTCGATTTTCCGATACCTGTGCGTCGAGCTATTGTTCGTGTAGAGGTAGAAGGATCGTTTTCGACTTCCTCAAGCACGGCTTCTTCTACATCAAGACGAGCGATTCTTCCACTGCTTGTACCACCGACACCACTACCAGGCAATCTTCCTTCGGAGTAACAACCGTGGACACGAATAAATACGCGGTAGTCTGGGTGGCGCGCATTAGGGTATCTCTCCCTATAGAGCGCTGCAGCTGCATTTGCGTTACCTCTGCATTCTCCATAAATGTAATGCATATTTGCATATTCTTGTGCCGTATACTGACGTGGCATTTTGATACACAAAAACACAAAAGTCCAGTTTAGTCCAAAAACAAACCAAATCGTCGCAAATATCACCAAACAAAACAAGTCCAAATCAGTAAGCAAAACGAATAGTCCAATAAAATAGCCACGTGGTCGTTTTAACACTGATTCAAAGTAAATCACGATAATTGCAAACGGAAACTAAATAAACACATGCGAAGTCGAGCAAGTCGAGAAACGCACTAAAAGTATGAGTGCTTACCTGATGTTTTACATTTGTTTCCTCTCTCTCGCACCTAGCCGATTCAGACCCTCTTTGTCTAACATAACACAAAAGAATGACAGCACGGCGTGCGCGCAGGTAGCAAATATGAAGGTCACACGACCCATTTCACGCTTTTAAAGTAACTATTTTAATCATTATGAGTATTTGTAAATTTCTGACAATTTGGTTTCAATACGCAATTTTTATTCACTACAAATTCCTTAAATGTATTTTTGATTAATCTTCAGTGGTCAGAAGCAATTTAATTTAAAAAAAGTTCCTACATTACTTTTGACATTTGGTAAAATTTTCTCCTTTTCTACATTAATGGCAATAATTCACTATTTATTGTAGATACATTTATGAATTGTACCATTATAAAATCTACTTGAAAGTGACATTATTTTAAAATTATTGGCCACTCATGTATTCATACATTTTTTTTATACCCAAGATGTTTAAACATAGTTTAAAAAATAAATTTTGCAAAGTTTTTCTAAAATTAATTAATTTGCTAATTTTTTAATAAAAAAGTGCAATAGCTAGTCATACTATTGACTGTTTATCTATTAGCATAGTTCGTGTATAATAATAAAATAACAACAAACCGATGGAATCCATTCATTTCTGATCGTAGTGTTCATAAAAGTAAAACAAGGTAAAAAAAATTAGACCTTTCTTTTAAAAAAATCATAACTTAGGTACTACTTATGATATATTTTGTTTCAATTTTTTTTCTGAACGGCCATAAGTTATACTATAAGACATTTCAAGGTTATCCATTCATTACCGGACACCCTGTATATGTATAAAACAAAAAAACATACGCGACGAATTGATAACCTCCTCCTTTTTTTGAAAGTCGGTTAAAAATTGTTAAATGCGTTAGCTATTTCTAGAGGGTCATTTATTATTATGTAATCTACATTTATTCGACTAATAGATTCCTTAGGTAATAATGGTTTAGATTTATTTATAATACTCCATGTCCTGGATTTATTGCTGGAAGTTTTAATCGAGTCGTTGTTTTGAGCACGTCGACTCAGACGTCGAGTCAATTTCATTGCCCTTTTGAACCGTTTTATTAATCGGATCGTGAATTTCAAGACCATTTTTTTTTTCGTGGCTTTCATTTACTTCAACTTACGGCACAGTGAAAGTTTCATCAATATTGGTTCAGTATTTTTGACTAATACGTGTAAGTGTGACGGCCTGGCTTATTGATACGAGCTATGAGTGTGGTGTCAAAGGGAAAACATCTCAAAACAAGGTTCTCAGTAACGGAAATAGGATGAACCAGCTTTCAACATTTATTGAGCACGGTTGCTACTACATGATACTTTCTGAAGGTCTGATGATGACCATGCAGGTAAGTGCTTATTGGTCCTCAGTAACGGAAATAGTTAGGTTGACCCAGCTTTCAACATTTATCTAATTGAGCACGGATGCTGCTGAAGGTCTGATGATGACCAGGTAAGTGCTTATCGGTTCTCAATAACGGAAATAGTTAGGATGACCTGGCTTTCAACATTTATCTAATTGAACACGGATGCTACTACATGATACTTTCTGAAGGTCTGATGATGACCAGGTAAGTGCTTATTGATCCTCAGTAATGGAAATAGTTAGGATGACCTAGCTTACAACATATATATTTCTTATATTCTATTCAAATAAGTAGAAACACGATGGTTCTACATAGTTCCGCCTATCATGTCGCAGGTCGTGGGTTCGATTCCCACCCAGGACAAACATTTGTGTGCATGAACATGTCTGTTTGAGTCTGGGTGTAATTATCTATATAAGTATGTATTTACAAAAAAAAAAGTAGTGTATGTAGTATATCAGTTATCTGGTTTCCATAGTACAAGCTATGCTTAGTTTGGGATCAGATGACCGTGTGTGAAATGTCCCAGGATATTATTATTATTATTATTTATTATAGTGCCGTCACTGAAATCCTATACCCGCCTTCAGATTCCACCATCAGGTAGGTGACGTCATCAGTCATCTAGGTCTCCGTCCAACGAAATTTTCAAGATAGCTTAATAAAAAATGATAAAAAATAAACACAACAGAAATAATGTAGGTACTTATTAGTTTTGGAGAGCTCGGCCACGCTTCACCTTACATTTTAACGGCTTCAAAAAAAGGATTTATCAATTCGATACGTATGTAATATTATTGGAACTGCAATATATTTGTTCACGACGATGCGTCACCAAACAGTGTTTATAGTTTAGCTTTGTTTTATAATTTAGATTTAGTAACAATAGTGTTTTATAGTTGGAAAGTGATAGTGTTTCTTAAAGAAATCGTAAGTACAACCATTATAAACTTCAATTAAGTGGGCTACATAGCCGTGATTTATAGTTTGTTGGTGCGTCCAGGTACCCTAGATAAGGACCTAGCCCTGGACGTACTATTGGTCGTCTAGTCTTCCTGAAAAGCCCACTTAATCGGGTTTATAAGGGTTGGAAATATTAGTTTGTTGTTTTTTGTTAATTTGTTTTATCAATCTAGGTTTTCAGGACGTGTCCCGTCCTGAAAAACAAAGTTGTGATATTGTAAATATCATATTGTATTAGGTCATTAGACCAGCTTGAGATACCTGTTTAGTTTACTGAAATAGCTATATGGGTTTTCAAATAAATCAACTTGGAAAATAATATTTAATTAAAATAATTAACTTTTGCGTGTTTACACTGTGAAATATTTTCAGTAGATAATGTTACAGGTATCTCAATCGCTGGGTAATCTAATGACAATTCTGGCAATGTATCACACCTCATGATTATTTTTATATTTAACGCTTTCCCTGACACTGAGATGAAGTTGACATTCTGAAAATGACACAAAAATTTCATACAAAATAAGACGACGCCTACAGCCGTACTGTCGTCAAAAAACAAGTCAAGGTACCTACCTGTAATATGGTATTTTTTATACCAGTATTTTTTGCCTTGACACTAGAAAAATTTAAATGAGTGCAATACGACACTAGATCACGTGGCTTCTTAGTCATGTACGCAAATTTACACGACTATAGGCGTTTTGTCTGTTTTGTCTTAGTAAAGTTAACCGCCTGTGGGCGTAGCGCGATATCAAACACGAACAAAAATACGCCTCTGGTCGTGACGTCAGTGAAAGTGTTAAGCTATTTATAAGCGAATTTGTAAAAGTAAAATAGTAAAAAACTGATCAAAATAAAGTTTAAATCGGCAGACAATTTGCGGCTCTCGTTGAGGTAAAGTTTTGAGGGACCTAAGCGCGCAGGGAAAAATATAGCTTCGTAGCCATCTGCATGATCGGCATGGTACCACTTATTCCTGAAGAGTTACGCAAGCTATCTCCTGAAAACTCCTGAAGACTTATCAAGCCGTTGTTATTATTTCATCAACAAGAAACCCTTCCCCGTCAAGACTTTAATTCACAGCCGCCGCCTATCAGTCTGCAGATAGTCTGAGCCTATAGGTGCAGGACGTCAGCGCCGTTTCGGCTAGGAGCCCTAACCTGGTATAGGGATACACCTGGAATAGGGATACACCCTACAGTGCCAATCGATCACGCCCGCCCGGCACAATATTCACATATGATATCTATTAGGGCTTCCAAACAAATATACAAAATTTTATAGATGTATTTTATGTATGTATATGTATGTTTGTCCACGCATTTCTACGAAACTATTAATCGGATCGTTGGCTTACATTTACTTCAACTTAGGGCATGAAGGTTTCACCAAAATCCGTTAAGTAGGTGTCAAGATAATGGACGTGTAAGTGTGTGACGGCCTGGCTTATTAATACGAGCTACGGTTGTGGTGTCAAAGGGAAAACATCTCAAAACCTTGGTCAAATTCTAGTGCAATATTTATAACAAAACTATTACTACTTATTACAAACAAAAATTCCAGTTTTTAGTAAAAACTAAAAATTACGAAATAAAATCTTATTTAAAAAAATAAATCGACTTCAAAAAGAAATTAATTTAAAATTATGAAATAACTTTAATTTCGGAAGCCGGTGGCAAAAAACTAAAACCCAAGACACCTACTTCCGAAATTAAAGTTATTTCATAATTTTGAGTTAATTTCTTTTTTTTAAGTCGATTTAAATTTTTAAATTATTTTTTATTCAAATTTGAAAATGGAGCCATACTGCCGCCATATAGGATAAAAAAAATTGTAGCCAGTGTCACTCGGGATGATGTCACTATAGATTCTAACGATACCCCATTTATCAAAATCTGTTTAGGCATTATTAAAAGTTATGGCGGAATAAAGAAACTCGCAAACATACATGAACCCTAAAACCATTACACTCCTTTTTTGGGCAGTCGTATAAAAAGGGCTAGAATGTTGTACGTGAGAACCGTAGGTAGGTGTGTGAATCCTACATTGAATACCGATAGAACTTCGTTAGCCCCAAGTATTTCCTTATTCTTGCGGCTCATTAAGATACGTCTATTATAGCCACCTAGGTAGGTACCTAAGTATAATACTTGTCACCTCTAAGTTCACTTTAGCCATTAATTAATCTTTACTTCGTCGAAGCAACTTCGCGAGTTGTATAATGCAGCTTTAGTAATATTTTGTTGTGTAAATAACGGCGCCGAGCAGCCGACACCGACCAGCGGGCGCCAGCGCGGCGGCGCCGCGGCGTGAGCGGCGGGAAAACAATGTCGCCCACAGAACACTCCTAGCGAAGATGTCGCCACGCCGCCTAGCCGCGCCGTCTACACCGCCGCGGAGCGCCGCCGCCTCCTTCCCGGCGCCAACTGGACTAGCCCGACCTTCCAACTCTTTTTTTATTTTATTTATTTGTGATGGGTTTGCTCTTGACTCTAGTCTAGGTCAGAGGTGACAGAGACAAAGTCGACGATGGACTAAGCTTACCCAGAAGAAGCCTGTTCACTCTCACTTTGAAGAGATTAGGGTTGATGTGTTCGGAAACACAGACGCAGGTAGTGCGTTCCACTCCTTTGCGTTTAAGCGCTTAGTGCGAATTGGTGGAAAAGCAACCAGGTCAGGATGGTAACTGGCAGTGCGTCTAGATGTCCGATGGTAGAAAGGGGCCGGTGGAATGAGGTTGTGGAGTTCTCGAGCACACTCTCCGAAGTACAATCTGTAGAAGACCGATAAGCAGGCAACCTTGCGGCAATGAGCCAAGCTATGAAGCTTGGCATCCACCAGTTTTACGTCGCCGATGAGCCTCTTAGCTTTGCGTTCCACCAAATCAAGCGCGGCTAGTTGGTACTTAGCTGATCCATCCCAAAGGTGACTGCAATACTCCATGCAGGATCGGACTTGTGCATTGTAAAAGGTTGAAGTTGAAAGCTGTCCAGGCGTAAAGTATCGCTTCACCCTATTTAGGATACCCAGTTTCTTGGCCGCAGTTTGGACCTTGTACTCGATGGTGGCGCCAAAGTTGAGACCAGATGTCAACTCCATGCCTAGGAGCTCAACTCGCGAAAAACCAACCTCCAAAAAAGTGCTTGCGTAGGTTAGGTGCTTAGACTATGATGTGTTGTGGTGGGGCTCGAAAGAGAAAGATTTGCCCGGGAAGTAAAATTATATGTAGAGTTAATTCGTGCTATGTACAGACAATCTCGTTCCTACGTCCGGCCACCAGTTTAGTGTCTGAATATTACCTTTATGTTATGGAATTTCGGCGATCTATCCAGTTCTGGAGCCATAGCGCTAGATGGCGCGCTTCTCCTGGTCTGCTCCGGTTTTCAGTACTTATCTCGATTCATTCTTCGGTGACTGTGCCACTCACGATACCGGTCAAGACAGAGTCGTACAACTTTTAGTTAATAATAACAACTTTGGGGAACTTGGAACTTGGGGAGATAGGGCACCAGCCCTAAAATGATACCCACTAACGGAATCAGACGCTTCAAAAGTTATCTTGTTTTTGCAGTCGGGTGCTTTTAGGGTTCCGTACCAAAATGGTAAAAAAAAAATAAATCGACTTCAAAAAGACATTAACTCAAAATTATAAAATAACTTTAATTTCGGAAGACGGTGTCTTGGGATCTGTATTTTGGATTTTTGCCACCGGCTTCCGAAAGTTAAAGTTATTTCATAATTTTGAGTTAATTTCTTTTTGAAGTCGATTTAATTTTTTAATATATTTCTTTTTTCTAAAAAGCGTTTGGTACGTTTCCGTTGTATGACTTAAACATTACTTATAATAAGTACCCATTTTCGAGTTAATTGAAGCAAGCAGTAAAATCCACTCCTTAAATTTTATTACCCTTTTCCACCAGCCCGTTAGGAGAAGATTTTTGAAAAACCCTGAAACACGTACTTTTTTATTTAAGGTTTTAAGTATTGAAATTAAATGAAATTTATTATATTATAATATATTTTTAATGAAGGCGATATCACTCTTGAACGTCATAAAATTTAATATCTGACTACCCCTGAGAAAAAATGGCGAACCAAACTCACAAAGTCAGTCTTTTTTAAAGTCCAGACATAATCTTCGTCAGATCATGTGAAGATAATGTAGATTAGCGTCTGAAATGATCTTTTGAAAAAAGAATCACTCAGATTTTAATGCACCTATCCGGTCAGTGCAAGCATTTGTCAGTACTTAATCGTATAGCTCAACTCAGTACCTGAGGAGCTCAACGACTCGAGGAACAATATCAATGAAAGGACATTTGGGTAGGCCGCATAAAGTACTCAAACGGCCGTACTATCGGTACTAATAAACATAGTATATATCGGCGCAACTACTCATCGTGTTCGCCTATTTAACAACGAGAATCAACGAGGCTGGTGCAGAGCACGCACCGCCTGTCAGTATGGCCGTATCGGCGCAACTACTCATCGTGCATCGTACTCATAATTAAAATGATAATTTGATTGGTTGAAATTAATTCACAAAATAATGATTGATTATTACGATGTAAAATTAACATTACTACTTAAAACGTTAACAGAATAATTGTAATTTACATAGTTCAATACTTAACCTAAAAATGTGCACGTGCGACGATCCCTATAAATACGGCCGCACTGTAAGCGCTAAAAAACCGTTTCCTCCGAAAGGCAACGGGAGCCCCTTGGTTCGTTCGGAACGAAATCCTCCACTTGGATCTCGATATTCCCACCATCTCCCAGTTCTTGAAACGCCAACCATCGCAACCCTCTGGTTGTCGAGGCGGCTAGCTATGTCCCCTCTCGTATTAGTAAGGTCCGCCGCCCTAGGCTTGTCCTCTCAGATCCCGACGACCCCATAACTCTTCTCCAGGAGAGCAGTAGGGAGAGCAGGATGTCCCTCGCGACGACCCCGTAATAATCGTCCTCCCCCCCGTCCCTTGCTCGGGTATGATGTGCCAGCTGGTGGCGTAGCTGAGCCTGTAGCTTTAAACTCCCCTGACAATAATA
This sequence comes from Dicycla oo, assembly GCA_948252095.1. Lineage (NCBI taxonomy): Eukaryota > Metazoa > Arthropoda > Insecta > Lepidoptera > Noctuidae > Dicycla > Dicycla oo. The sequence continues at coordinate 6,620,233 of OX411710.1, read as the reverse complement.
ATTCTAATCTGATCCAGCCTGTCCCATCTTGCTGTCCTCCCCCCAGCGACGCCCTAAGCCGAGGCCCGTTCCCCACAGGGGGAGCCCTTAGCGTGTAGTCGCTTAGTCTGTAAGTTTTATGCCCCTGGCTGGAGGCTTTGAGTTTTCTTAAGGCAGCCACAGGATAGTCCGGTTAAGTAGTCTCGACCTCTCTAGGTCAACTAAAAAAAAAAAAAAAAAAGCGCTAAGATCATTCTTGTTCGAGCCGCCGGACAGTGCGGACCTCTCTGGGACGTCATCACGTTGTCAGTTGAATAAACGAGGCCTTGAAATAAGTTGTGAAGTTTTGTTTTGGAAATCGAAGATGAGTGGTCACCACGAAGACGTCATCAGTGACGTCAGCAATGCTGACGTCACACTTTTTGAAAATACTATGGAGGTTCTTCCTCCGTCATATATATACTATGTATATTACCGAGTACCGAGTTTCGAGTTAATCCGACAATGCGTTATTATTTTTCCTTACTAACTTTGACAAATTACCCCAATTTTATAAAGCTTAGTGTCAATCTTTATTATTTACTGAGGAAAATATTGCCAATTTCTAATCGGACTGCGCTTTAAAAATCTTCCATACCAATTTTAACATCCCTAAACCGCCCTTTGAGGGGTAGTTTTGAAAAACTAATAATGACAAACTTTATTACTTACTTACTTAGGCAAATATTTTTGCCAAGTTTCAAGTTAATTAACCAAATGAATACCAAATGTTTCAAGTTAATTAACCAAAAAAAGATTTTTCATACAAACGTAGTTTACCTGTTTTCCGTAACTTGAAGACACATTCTTCATTTCATTCATTCTTCATTCATTCTTCATTTACACAATTTTCGACCTAATCAAGCCCTGCAGTAAAAATCCTCCCTGTAAAATAGATTACCCCTTTTCATCCCGTTAGGAGTAGATTTTCGAAAAACCCTGTTACACGTTATTTTTTATTTTTGGTCTCAAGTATAAATACTGAGTTAGTTTCGAGTTACTCGGACCGCGCGTTAAAATTCTTTCATACAAACTTTGACACCCCCTATGCCCCCTTAGGGGGTACTTTAGGAAAACTAAAAATTTCAAACTTTATAATCTACTTAGGTAAGTATTCGTGTCAAGTTTCAAGTCTAGTAACTCATGGAATAAGATTTTTCATACAATGTTTCTTCCCCTATTTTGCCCTCTTAGGGGTAGAATTTCGGAAAACCATTTCTTAGTGGATACCTACTCTTCATAACGAACACACCCTCCAAATTTCATGTCTCTAGGGTCAGCGGTTTAGGCTGTGCGTTGATATATCAGTCAGTCAGGACTTTAGATATGATTATCATTAAAAAAGTTATGGCGGACCAACCTTTAAAGATAGAGATTATGCTATCACGGACTTTTCTTTAGAACATTTTAAGAGGAACAATTCCGTCATAAATGATTGTTGCGTAACTTTAACCGTTTACGCAGCGCACGCAACGGATGCTCTCAAAAGGAATAAATTTTCCCCGTTTTTGCAACATTTTTCATTGATGCTCCGCTCTTATTGGTTGTAGCGTGATGTTATATAGCCTATAGCCATCCTCGATAAGTGGGCTATCTAACACTAAAATAATTTTGCAATTCGAACCAGTAGTTCCTGAGATTAGCGCGTTCAACCAAACAAACAAATTTTTCAGCTTTATAATATTAGTATACGTAGATATTATGTATATAGTACATAGATTGATATAGTATAGTATAATAGTAGATAGTATAGATAAAACTGATAATCGTTCCAATATAAATAATTGATAGCTTTACACTAAGTATAATTATTGTAGCATTTTGTAGCTTACTACACCCCGCTACGTCACCATAGAGACTCCACGTCTCTACATATTATAGTACGTAAACTTCAGAATCGTAGTGTCGTAGGTTCCGCAGAGAGAGAGAGAGACAGAGAACAACGTAGTTTTCTTTAGACTGTATCGTAGTTAGTAGACCATCCAACGAAGTAGGTTGATGGCTATTTAATGCTAGTTGCTATTAAAAAAGTTATTTTTTTATTTATTTGTCTGCAGACTTAATCAGCTTATCTTATTTCTTGCTTAATCCCTAAGCACATAAACAAATATTTATTTTTTAACAAGATAATGCCGTGGTTGGAGTGAACGTTTGGTAAACTTGCTACACTACACACATTCAAGCTTAATTTGAAATCAAAACATGCAGTGAAAGTAAGGAAAGGAGCACGGACTTTGATCCAAAGCGTTTAGTCGTTGCATAATGGTTGTTTACGCCAACGTGTTAGTGCGTCCGCCACTACAATGAATATTTTAATTCTCAATCATTATAGCTTTCGAAACAAAGGCAGCCCGGAAATGCGAAAATGGACGAAGAAGGTGAACTGTAGTAAAATTTTCACGCGCCCTTGACTCTTGATTCGTCGATAAAACTTGCCAGCTTTAACCTTATTGGCTACTACTGAGTGCTGACAATGCGGCATTGCGCTGAATGTGAAACAGAACTTTCTTCTGAAATAAAAAAGACGTGTTTACCCGCACAGCTGTGTGTGGTAGGTAGTCCGTCTGGATTATAAAATGAATGAATTTAAGCTTTAAAAAATACGCGATAGAGTAGACTTTGCATTGGCCAGTGACGTTCATACTACTGCAGTCATTCATGTGTTGTGTCCATCTCACATCTGGTTTGGCTGGCAGTACACATTCGTGATACCATGGAGCGGTCGCGCCAAACGGTTTAAAAAAATATTACGAACACGTTTGTTTATATTTTTTTTTTTAACTCAAGTGACAGTTGTAGTGGCAAAGGATTTTTGTTTATGATATTACTAATGCTGTAATTAGAGCTCAAAATAACTGTGCTATTCTAAAATTAAAACAGTGTTATCATCAAAATGGTAAGTTGGCACATGTTCTAATTTTGTTTGTGTGTTTTCTTCAGTTTTATCAATAGGGAAGCAGACTCGGGAATTATTTTTTTCAGCCTTGTGGTGAAGGAAGGAAATATTCCCAGGTTTTATTCAAGATAAGTCTATCGGTATTTTAGTTAAAATAATCGTAAACCCGTATTGAACATTAATAACTATTAATTCGATAATTACCTATATACATATGTAGCTTAGCAACTCTTTTGTGCTACATACGTGTAGGTATTAATATGTATGTTTAATAGGTAAGACAGGTATTGCATGTTTTATCATTAAATATAATTAGGTAGGTACCTGTCTAAGCAAAACCACGAAGATGGATACCAACCATTTTTTCTAACAATATCCACAATTAGATTCTAATTTTAAGCTTACCTACCTTACAAATAAAGATTAGGTTGTCTAAAACGTGCTCACAGAAGATTAATTTACAAGACATCATAGGATTTTGCCCTATTTTTCTTTTATTGACTAATTGGATAGGTGTTTCATTAATGCCAGACATTCGCCAGACTTTTCGGGTTTTTAGGGTTCTGTACCTCGAAAAGGAAAAAAACCGGAACCCTTTTAGAATCACTCGTGTATCTGTCTGTCCGTCTGTCACAGCCAATTTGCTCCGAATCGAATGCACCGATTAAATTGAAATTTGGTACACATTTATGTATTTCTGTGACCCAAACACGGACGTGTAACGTAAATAAATGAATTTTGAATATGGGGGTCAACTTTGGGGGACAAATAAGAAAATTAAAAAGAAAAGTTTTGCAAACTGTACCGTGTGACATATCAAATGAAAGGGCTTACTGTGAGGGTCTCAAATGTATTTTTTATAATTTTGAAATAAATCATTTTAAAGTTATTTAAGAAAATAGATGACACTTGAGCATCCCCCTATCTTCGAAAGTAGGTACTGAGCCTAAACTTTTGAAAAAAATACGGAAAATAGTTCAATACCTATACACATAGATTACAGGAAAACCTATAATTGTGAAGTCGATGGTCTTAAAACAACAAATCTCTCAATACGTACAAACTTACATTTGCAGTTGGAATGAATGGGAGAACATGTTTTTCAACTACAATGTTAAGTTTGTTCTTGGGATTTATCCCAACTACGGAACCCTTAATTGTGCGTAGTCCGACACGCACTTAGCCGTTTTTTTTCCAATTTGAATCAATTAAACTTTACAGTGCCGCGCCGCTGTTACAAACGTTGTAAGTGCCTACCTACAACGTGCTAGGCGGTATTCTAAAAATATCTACCTAGGTTCTTACCTACCATTCAATTAGTTCAGTAGAACATTAACCTTAGTTATTTATAAAAGTATATACATACTTACCTACGCATGATTTACACTGATTTTATTTGTCTGATTCATCGAGTCATTCACTCGCCAAACATAAAACAATGCTTGTTGTTTTAAATCATGTTGACAATATACATATCGACCGTCCCTATTAACAATGTCGGATATACATTTTTACCAATATTCACTTTTTTACATAAATCGAATTACAATTTAAAAAAAAATCTTTATGACATTAACAATGTCAGTTCTGCGAAAAAGACCACTGTTCAGTAGGGACTAAACAGTAGTCTCCCTGCAGAACCGACATTGTTAATAGGGACGGTCGAATATTGACGCTCCCGTATACATTGGCATGTGGTGTATGCTAATCAATCACACTTCAAATTACATTGTTCTATCCACACTAAATACTCGTAACCTAATAGGTACCTACTTACTCAGTAATCTGTCAATGTAATTCGACTAATTCCATGGAAATATATCAGAAAACTGTAAAAAAAAACCGCCCAATGCGTGTGGGACCACGCACAATGAAGGGTTCCGTAGTTGGAATCAATTTATCCCAAGAACAAACTTAACATTATGGTTGAAAAAGATGTTTTCCCATACATTCCAACTGCAAATGTAAGTTTGTACGCACAATATTTCTCAATATTTTATTTAAATTTTATTTTATGACCATAAACTTGTTATAAATTTTCCTGTAATCTATAAGTATAGAACTTAATCTGTTTTTTTTTCAAAATTTTAGGCTTAGTAGTTTCGGAGATAAGGGAGAATGGTCAATTTTCATCTGTTTTCTTAAATAACTTTAAAACAATTTTTTTTTAATTATTTAAAAAAAATCGATTCGAGACCCTCACAGTAAGCCCTTTCATTTGATATCTCACACAGTACAGTTTGAAAAACTTTTTTTTTTCTTATTTGCCCCCAAAAGTGACCCCCATATTCATAATTCATTTATTTACGTTACACGTCCGTATTTGGGTCACAGAAAATCATATGTGTACATTTCAACTCAATCGGTCCATTGATTCGTAGCAATTTGGCTGTGCTGTGACACACGGACAGACAGACACACGAGTGATCCTATGGGTTCCATTTTTCCTTTTGAGGTACGGTACCCTAAAAACCGGCCAAGTGCGTGTTCGATTACGTACAATGAGGGTTCCGTAGTTGGATGAATTTATCCCGAAAAACATGTTCACCCATACATTCCAGCTGCAAATGTAAGTTTGTAGGTACTCACAATATTGGGAGATTTACCATATTATTTTAAGACTATAGATTTCTTATAGGTTTAATCTAAGTATAAGCGTATAGAACTATTTCCTGTATTTTTTTTTTTCGGAATTTTAGGCACAGTTTTGTTTCGGAGATAAGAGGGAGTGGTCATTTTTCAAAAAAATTTCTTACAAGTTAACTTTAAAACTATTTATTTTAAAATTATTAAAAAATATATATACAGGGTTATTTGTAAAACACCAGCAATCTCTTAAGGCGTCATTGTACTCATCATTATGAACAACGTTTACTATGGGACCAAACCTGAAATCGCGAAAAAAAATCAGCTGTTCAGTACGTTTATGTTCGCATAATTCGACAAAATGTACTGAACAGCTGATATTTTTTTTCGCGATTTAATGTTTGGTCCCATAGTAAAACTTGTTCATAATGATGAGTAAAATGACCCCTTAAGAGGTTGCTGGTGTTTTACAAATAACCCTGTATATAAGTATGTACAACCCGTGCGATTTAACTGAGCACCTCGCACTGTGACGTAACTCTGAGGGTGACCTACTCTTGTTTTTGCAAAAAATGTTAATTTGTTAAAAATATTTTTTTGAATTTTTCTCAACATATTTTTTATTACCGTACAAACTTTGACTATTGGTAATAAAAAAAATATTTGCATTCCAGCGAAGTGCACAGTTAAGTCGTACGGGTTATACTTGAAACCCTCACAGTAAGCCTTTCATTTGATAATTATGTCACAAGGTAGGTAAAGTGTGCAAAGCTGTTTTTTTTTAATTTTCTTATTTTTCTCCCGACAGTGAATATGGGGGATATTCAAAATTCATTTAACTAATATGTGTACCAAAGGACAATGCTCATGGATGTATGGGATCCCGTACCAAGCTGCATCAAATCAATCTTTGTTTTTTTTTTTATAGACTACACTTATTATATTAACTCCTACAAAAGTTCTTTTTCTAACAACATCCGGGTTTCGAAGTTATTTTATAAAATCGAAAATGACCTAAAAACTAGGTAAGTATATTTTGTTATCAATGACGTATTTTTTATAGACACCTCATACACAAAGGAACATTATGTTCTAAAAACAGCGTAATCCGCTAATATTAGTAAGAATTACGATTTCTGGGTATCAAAAAACGAACAATTGATACATCGGTTTTGCCGGGTGACTGACTGCGTCAATCAGTCGACCACACGACACACACAGACACAATGACACAGAAATAAGATCACAAAATCCATAGAATTTCTACTTCTCAACACACAATACAATAATAGTAATCTCAACTCTCAAAAATACAGACGGAACTCACGGAAGCTAACGCAAACCATAGATAAAACATGATCTCTCAGGATTTAGGGATGTGATCGATAAATCAAAATCTTTAGGAAGTAAAACGATTTTGTGTCAAATAGCAATACTAAATCGATTTGGTGTACTGAATTTACTTAATTGTTACTGTTATTCAACGAAAAGAAAGCAAAAGTTATTTATTATACAAAATAAACACCACTTGAGCACTGGTGGCACCAATAGGTGACAGCGCACAGACGGTGGCGCCACCCCTTCGCCTCGCCTTTTTTTGCGTAGAAATGAAAATAAATCAATGCCGAATATTTATCCTACACTGCCAATGGTTTACAAATATTATTGTCAGTATAGGAAAAATATTCGGCATTGATTTAGTTTCATTTCTACGCCTCTAGGCCAATATTCGGGTGACAACACGTGGCCCTCCAGGCAACACCCGTTTTTGAGGGGCTTGAAAATTACAGGTTAGTCGATTCATCAAAAATCGGTCCTGTTGTCGAGATTTTGATTCTACATCTCTATGACTGGCTATGAACGGACATTTAACCATAGATAAAAAATTAGAATCGTTTATAAGGAGTAAAACATTATCAATACTTTTTTATTTTAAATTAAATTCCCTATTCAAAAACCAAAACCTGGACGGGTAATGTCGTAAAAAATTATGAAGTCTCATGCATCAATATAAAAATTTTATAGTATTTATAATAAATACTATAAATTTTTTATATTGATGCATGAGACTTTTTGGTACCACTTTTGGTCATTCTCCTTTCAACTTAACCGGTCCTTTAGATTCGGAGCAAATTGGCTGTGACAGACGGACAGACAGACACGAGTAATCCTGTAAGGGTTCCGTTTTTTCATTCGGACTTACGGAACCCTAAAAAGTATTTAATCAAAAAACTTGCGGGCCATTCATATTCAGACGCCAGACGCGAAAAAAAAAGCAATTGATGTTTTTCCATAATTATACATACTTACCTGCATGCAAAGGAAATAAAGTCTCAGGTCCACCATTGTTACAAGTTTTAATTACTACAAAAGAAAAGAAAAACCCAAAACATGGGCTTCAATATAAATTACAAAAGATTAACGAGTTTAATCTGCGTCAGTGCGAACATTCAAGTGAACGTGTAAAATCTACAGTTAGGTACCTACATAAACGAAATGAAATATTAATTGTTACTCCAATTGTATTATTGCGCTCGCCACTGCAAAAATAAAATTGCTGGCTTGCTGTTGTGATCGTATTTATTTTGTCGGTCATCGCCTCATCGGTTAAATGCAATGCGGCTAAATAAACATTGTACTCGTACCTATCGTGATTGTTTTCGTACACTACTTTAGATTTGTTGGCTAAATACTATGTTCCCACCCGCAGGAATCGGAAGGCTCGACGAAATAATACCTCCTCAAAGAGAGCAAGGTGAATGACCTCACCTTTCAGTTGCCTTGAGCGTATCCTTGAGGAACAGCCTCGCTTTCTAGAGATAGGAATACATAATGTAAAAGTACCCATCGAATAGTTAATGCACTCTCACTGTAGGTTTTTTTTATTGTGCTTATATAACCTGACCTGTTGTAGTAAATCTCTACCAACAATGTACAGGGTCAAATTAAATTATCTAGTGGAACACCGCAGATACGATGGGTAGCGATATCGTAATGAATTAATTACTTAGATAATTTTTTTTAGGGCATCAACCACCTGTAGCGTAGTCACTTAAAATATCTGTTTAAAAATCAGTTTTTTTTTTGTGTAAACTTCACAGACGTCTCAATCTGCTCAATCGGTCTCGATATCTCAACTCAACACGATAAAACAGATTTTATTAACTCACACTTCAAGAAGTAACAACAACTTGACCCCAAAAAAATCAACAAATAATTTTTATTTGGTCGCGTTTTAGATATTGTTACCAATTACGTCTGCGGAGTTCCCCTAGCTAATTTAATTTGACCCTGTATATCTACTGATTGTTTGTGATTATTAATACACATTTTCGCCTTTGCCCGACTACGTACTCAGTTTCGAATTTGAACAAAGCTCATTGTCATGGATCGTCGATTTATCATCAAACCGAAAACGATGACTGAATCTCAAACGAAAAACAGCGAAAGAACTGCGATTTCGATGTGTGAATTAGCATACAAACATTGATCCGTCTACCAAGCTCAGTAATTATGAAAATAATAAATTGCTCCTCACATTCAGCGGTAGAGTTAAGGGCAGGTAGTATTGTATGAAGATAACTAGAAACAATATAATATTATGTAGGGATTCATACTATATAACTGTCATTTGGCTACAGAACCCTAAAAACCAGCGTCAAATAAATAAATATAATAAATCAATTTCCTCCAAATATACTGTGACTTCGCGTTTCCCTTTCCATGGACTTTAAATAGGCCCAAAAGAATCTGTACACAGCCACGTGAGTCCTGCCTAATATAAATATATCATACAGTACTAACCTTACTCAAACCGTTTGTATTTTAATATTTTTAATGAATAGGTATTCAGAAATGGTTCAAACATAAAAAAAAAAAAATATTCATCCTCTGTTTACTCTACGAAATTTCGTTGGCATGTCGGTAAAATTGCGTGCTGAGCTAGCACTACCAAATCAGTTCCATTATTGTGTTATCAGATCGCTTGGATCGATCTACCTTCAAGGCAGTTCAAGGTCATAGATATCCGTTCAAGGTCAATTATATTGGCTATGTGTTCCTTGAGTACCTACCAAAATAGATTCGACTTGATTTTACCGGAATTTGCCGCAATCTAAGTATTGTTGAACGATTTTTTTGGGTGAATGTATCTTTTCCCGTAAAATGTTGTCTAAATCAACTAAATGGAATTCGATGCACTCAGTACCATCCATGAATATGTCAATCAACTCAAACAAAAGAAGAAACTTTAGCTTTTCATTTGTTTCTGAATATTTAAAATTAGGTACTCTTGTACCGAGGACAAAAGCTGTCTTCCTAAAAAAGTAATTTAGCTCTTGCTCGTCTAGTCGGGTTAAATCAATAAATGTAGAGTTTATAAACTCAGAGTTGAGTAATTCATATTTTAACTATTGTAATTAATTTTAATATTGTCGATTGGTTGACACCTATAATAGGCAGTTTGGCTCATCTGATATTATGTTTCTCAGCAAGGCTATATTTAGAAAAGAAATTATTACTATATTAAGTGATCAGAACCCTACTAATTAAGTAATGTTTACTTTTATTCTGTTTATTTTGATATCGTTCATTCTAACAACTAGTACCTAGATCTGTTTAGTAATATGTGGATAACGTTGTGAGTAGTGTATTTGTTACCTCTATTATTAAGCTCTAACCTATGTTTACTTAGTATTACACTGCTGTTTGTTGTCCCTAAATAAATAAATAAATAAACTCTTATTACGCGTTGCGACACTAAAAGTAACACCGGGTTAGTTAACCTGATGTTAGTGTTTTTAGGGTTCCGTACCAAGATGGTAAAAAGGAACCCTTATGGTGCGACAGCCTGTCACAGGGTGAATATTCGAGCGTTTTAACCGCCGTCATTACCTTCCGCCAAATGTTGATGAAAGAGAATATAGTTAATGAAATATTTCATCAATTCCCAGAATCTGCTTAAGGACCAGAATCAGGAATTGCTGAAATATTTCATTAAATATATTCTCTTTCATCAACATTTGGCGGAAGGTAATGACGGCGGTTAAAACGCTCGAATATTCACCCGCACAGCTAGATATCTCAAGAACTGCTATCAATTTGAATTTTGGAATGGTTTTAGATGACGTTTGCCCAACTACACTCACAGGCACATTATTAACCGGCCACCTATATCTTTCGTCACTCTGTTTGTTTACGGTAACTATGGCTTATCCACTGTTTTATGTTTTGTCAAGTGGGCACGTTAGCAATAAGTTAAACACTTATATCCATAATTCGTTTTGTACAATCGTGTCTCCGAAGCGTTTTTGGAACTTAGTCGTTTTTGGACATTGTTGCCGCTGCAACAATGTCTTAACATTTCCTGTTCTATTCTGCCATAGTGTGTGAATATTGTTTAATTTGACTTTGTAGTGTTCGTTTATTGTTTGTGACTCTAAAAAATGCCACTTGATGCAATTGGTACAGCTAGGTCAGTGGGTTTAGCTGACGCTGGGTACAGTCAACGTCGCATTGCTCGAACACAAACATCCATCCATCCTCACAACTTTCGCATTTATAATATTAGTAGGATAGGAAGTAGGATGGTACGGAACCCTCGGTGCGCGAGTCCGACTCGCTCTTGACCGGTTTTATTTTAGATGGGAACATTGAAGTTCAATCGACGAAACATAAGGGCCGCGATACACGGACTGCTCGAACAGTTAGCCATTGATCAACATACAGGACCGCTCAACCGCAACAGCTTGAAGAGCAGTTAACACCAACTGCTCGTCATTCAAATCAGTAGCACTAGCAACATGGATAATTCCAAATAAGTTCTTGCGATTTAATTGCACTGATTACCACGTCACAATCTACGTCGTCCAACGGTCGGCTAACTCAGGGTTAATCAAATAATTCATCTTGCGCCACCAAGAGTTACAGGTAAACCCAGAGTTAAACTTCTAAATATTTAACTCACCGATGCGATGTGGGAGAGTTAAGTCGCTAAACCCTGGGTTAATGTAAGTAATGCCAAAATAAATTGACGTTATGAGATACCGATAACTTATTTTGTACTTTATGTATATTGTTCGAAATAAGTGAAAATTCAGTACTATATCAGCAGGCAATATATTAATTAACTCATTATCTAGAAATAAATACAAATTATAAAAAACTTAAACATATTTTTCCATCTGACGTTTTCGTCAATCAATAAACTATATCTCCGTGGAAACCACATACGTATTGTATGTGGTTTCCATGGAGACTTGGTACAAACGATTAAAATGAAATGTCATGTTATAAAATGCAAAAACAAGAAAGTATTACGTTAGAGTGAAAGACATGGGTATAAAATTTCCGTTCATTAAATTTTGATTGGATTTCATAATCAGGGCAAAGATATTGCAAATCTCTTTTGTGTTTTGTCTATTGAACAGCAATGTTCCCAGCTCAAAAAACCCTCTAACCCGGTGTTACTTTTTAGTGGCGCAACACGTAATAAGAGTTAAAAACTCCGAGTTTAGAAACCTACATTTATAATTGTTAAATATAATAGAAATACATGAAAAAAAGATAGTTTTATTGTAAGTCACAAAACTTCAAAGTATCAACAACCGAGTGTTGCGTAGCAATACAGGTAGTCCATAGAGTTTTTACTATGTAATAAGAAGGTGTGTATACTTCACATCCTCTCACGTTTTTAAGAATTTATAAATAAATTCTTGAGTCCCATTCTGGAACTTAAATCTTGCAGCCTAGGGCCAAACAGTGGCTTCGTTAGCATATCGGCCAACTGCAACTCCGACGGAACGTGTTGGACAGTTAAGTCTCCGTTGATAACACATTCTCTCACAAAGAAATGTTTCAGCTTGATGTGCTTAGTCCGTTTGTGATATTCGTATTGCGGATTTTTAGCAAGTTTAATAGCTGACTCATTATCTAGGTTTAGTACCGGTTTCTCTGTGTTCTTGGACAGATCCTTAAGCAGTCTATTTAACCATATAATCTCTTGAGCAGCTTCACTGGCTGCTATCACTTCCGCTTCTGTTGAGGAAATGGAGACAGTCTTTTGTTTCTGGCTTCTCCAGCTAATAGCAGCTCCAGAGAATAAGCACATCGTTCCAGATGTCGATCTCCCGGTAGTCGGGTCTCCTGCGTGATCTGAGTCACTATAACAGACCAAATATGAGGGTGACTCCTTCGTGTAAGTCAGCCCGTTCTGTTGGGTCCCTTTCAAGAAACGAAAAATGCGTTTTACCAGCATGACATCTTTATTAGTGGGTTATCTTTATTACTAGGTTTCTGGATGCGACACCCACAGCATATGAAATATCAGGCCTTGTGCCTACTGATAAATATGCTAAAGCACCCACGGCTTGTCTGTACGGGAAATTCGTGATCTCATCCTCTCCCGTCTCATGCTCTTTGATGATGGGCGTTGGTGCTGATTTGCAATTGGACATTCCATATTTTTCCAAAACTTTCTTTGTGTAGGCCTTCTGACATAGTGTAATGGTCTCGTCTTTGCGCACGTCAATTTCCAACCCAAGGAAATATGATGCAGGTTTAGTAATTATCTTGAATCGTGCTTTTAATTCCTTAATGAATTCGTCTCCTGCTTTGGTTGTGTTGTACGCTACTAGTCCATCGTCAACGTAAAGACCAATAAAGACTTTGGATTGTCCTTTGACTCGAACATACAAGCATGGATCCGCTTCACTTTGTTGAAAGTTAGATTTCTTTAAGAACTCTGCAATGCAGGTGTTCCAGCAACGCGGCGCTTGCTTTAGTCCATAGAGACTGCGTTTCAGCTTGCAGACTCGTTTTGTGGCATCCTGATAACCATCAGGCTGTTTCATATAAATATCTTCTTCGACTGTGCCGTTTAGGAAAGCTGTTGACACATCGAACTGGCATAATTTTAGATTTTCTTTTGCAGCTATGGCAAGTAGTGTTCGCACAGTGCTCAGGCGAACCACTGGACTGAACGTTTTATCGTAGTCTATTCCAGGTTGTTGAGAGTAGCCCTTGATTACCATTCTGGCTTTATACCTTTCGACGGAACCATCAGGATTCATTTTAACTTTATATACCCATTTGCAAGGCAGGGCTTTTCGTCCTTTAGGTAAATCAACCAGATCCCAGGTTTGGCTTTCTTTCAGAGATGCCATTTCATTTTTCATAGCTTCTTGCCATTTGTTTCTGTCAGGAGATTCTAATGCTTCTTTGAAGGTGATAGGTTCTTTAGGCTTGTGAATGTTTTCAATTTCTTCAACAGCTGCCAAAATAAAATCATCGTAGCGCTTAGGAGCTGTAATTTTAGTCTTATCTCTCAAAGATCTCGCTTCATTAGTCACGTTTTCAGCAACAGCGTTATGTACAGGTTCATAATCATCGTCATCATGGGATAACCCGGAAAGAGATTCGTAGTCACTTTCGTTGTTTACTGGTTCGATACGTTGAGTGTTTTCATCTAAATGTGGTGATGAAGTTCCGTTGTCATCTTGATCATCGGTGTCTGTATCACTGTGCTGGTTATCTCCTTTGTTATCATCAAACGTAACAGTCACTTGCTTGCGTGATGTTTGTTGTGACGTTTGTTTGTTTTCATCTGATGAACTTTGAATTCCATTGAACAATTTGGAAAGTTCAGTTTTATTATGTTCATCGTAGAACATCTTCTTAACCACTCGAATATCTTTCGATGTAACAATAATGTTCTTCGAGGGTATGAAAATTCTGAAAGCTTTGCTTGTTTCAGAGTATCCCGCAAACATTGGAATAGGAATTGCCTTTGGTGCAAATTTGTGACCGTTGATGCCTTTCTTCAAAACAAAAGTCTTGGAACCGAACACGTACAAATGATTGATACATGGCTTTCTGCCTACCCATCGTTCAAATGGCGTTTCGTTCTGGATAGCGCTGTTAATACTCCTGTTTGATAGGTAGTTTGCAGTGAAGACTGCTTCGCCCCAGAATTTTAATGGTGTATGTGCGTCAATCATCATTGCTCTCGCTTTCTCCACAAGGGTGCGGTTCTTTCTTTCTGCAACTCCGTTTTGATTCGGGGTATAAGGTGCGGTGAGCCTTCGCTGTATTCCGCAACATTTTAGGTAAGTGTCAAACTCTTTATTGACGTATTCAGTACCATTGTCTGACTGTAAAAACTTAATTTTATTTCCAGTTTGTGTCTCCGCTAGATGTTTGAACTCTTTGAACTTGTCGAATACTTCGTTCTTGGTTTTGATGAGATAAACTCGACTGTATCTGCTATAGTCATCAATAAAGGTAACGAAATATTTGTTTCCGCCGATTGTGGGCGTTTGTATAGGTCCACACACGTCGCTATGAACAATTTCTAAGCGTTCTGTTGTTCTTTGGGTATTTTTCTCACAGGGGGCTGGTACTCGATGCAGTTTTGCTTGGATGCAGGTTTCACATTCTGCCAAGGTTTCAGAAGCATCAAAGTTCAAGCCAACTAAGTTCTCGTTTATGAGTGCAAGTTTCATATCTTTGGCGTTCATGTGACCAAGTTTTCTGTGCCAGTCGCTGATGTTTGATGAGTTCGTTTTCTTCGTAGTAGTTGTAACGTCATCGTTATCATTGGCCAGGTTGTTGCGCTCATGTTTATTTGGTTTAATATAGTAGAGACCATCTTCTTCTTTGTAAGCAGTGAGCGTTATTCCAGCTTTTGTGTTTCTGACCGTTGCTTTGTTCTTCGTAAAGAGGACAGAGCATCCTGCATCTGTCATTTTACTAACGGACATCAAATTAGTACAAAGACTAGGTACGTACAGCGTGTCTTTTAGGTGTGTACGCGCAATACCGCAACCATTTTTGGATAAAAAGGTTATTGTGCCTTTACCTTCAATCTTTGCAGTATGTTCTTCAGTGGCGAAGCTTAATTTTCTGGATATTTGCTCAATGGTCGTAAATAATTCTCGTTGATACGTCATGTGAGACGTACAACCGCTGTCTAAGACCCAAATGCTGTTTCTAGGCTTCTCGTTTTGTGTGAGGAGGCACTGTGTAGCATAATTGTTCTTATGAGAACCGTTGTTGTTTTTGGTTGGTTTCTCATTGTTCTTCTTCCAGCAGTTAGTACAGATTTTGTGGGTTTTGCGTTTAAATATGTTTCCTCTTTGTTTGCAAATTTTACATGTGGCGTATAGTGCTTCTTCATGCGTGAAATATTCAGGTTTGTCGTTGTTTTCTGAAGTTTTGCTATGACGAGCTTCACATTCTTCGATAATTTTGTTTTTCAGTTCTTCTGGCTTCGGAAGAGTGTCTCGTGTTTCGATAGCGACTCTGAAATTCTCGTATTCGGATGAGAGACTGTACAACATCATGATTGTCAACAAGTCCTCGTTTATGGCTATATCCATGTCTGCCAATTTGTCAACTATGTCCATAAATTTGTTCAGATGATCACGTACGTCGTGTCCTTCTAATTTTGTTAGGATCAGTTGTTTCAATAGGGATGCCTTTCGTGCAGGCCCCTTGCTGGCGTAGGTATCTTTCAGTTTTTCCCATAATGCTTTAGCTGTTTTGCAATTTTTAATTTGTTTGAGTTCAGAAGGAGCGATTATAAGAATCAGTTCTGATCTTGCTTGTCTGTCACCTTCTTTGTCAGCTTCAGTAGCATTATTTTCAATGTATTTCCACAGTTTTTGTCGAACTAGGACGGCTTCAGCTTGTATGACCCATGTGTCGTAATTTTCTCTCGTAAGAGGCTCGATTTTGAAGGTGTGTATACTTCACAATAATTTTAACCCGACTAAACGTGCAAGTGGGCCTAAGTGGGACCAATATTTAGAAGTTTAACTCTAGGTTTACCTCGAACTCTTGATGGCGCCAGATGAATTATTACCGAAGTACAGTAGCATCCATCTCTGTGAAAAGAAGACAAGTCATCAGATCCGGACGAAGCCTGATTGTATTCAAGAACTCATCATCAACCAAGGTCTAGAAGACACCTGCCAATTCACCAAGATTTCACTCTCCAAAGAAGCAGTAGAACAACTGGATGACCAACACTACGTTCTCTCATTGCCCCAACCGACTAAAGTACAATTAGCCTGCGGCAGAAAAGACTTTAATACTCTACAAGGAAGTTATCTCGCCACTATTCCCAAGGACTGCTATATGCAAACAACAGAATTCACAATAATTAACGACAACAACGAGATAAAAGGACAGCCACTAAAGCTATCAAAAATTCCTTATAACAAGATGAACCAAACATTTAATTCCACCCACATCATCGGCTTCAATCCAGTGAATTTGGAAGAACTTCACAACATCCAGAACAAACTATTAATGGAAAGCCCTATTCAGATCGACACGACTCAGCCGGTTGTCCTATATCATACAACCATACCATTTTACATTATTGTACTATGCGCAACCATACTCATTATTCTGGTAATAAGTCGCAGATACAAATGTTGGAATCTCAAAATAGATGATAAAGAGAAGCAGCAAACTCTTAAGACACATACCTACATATGAAGAAGTGACCAGAGATACCAGAAAACGAGATGAAGTCCCAGCAACATTTACTCTCAACATGATCAAATAGTTGCTGATCTGCGGATGGAGGTGTTAAGTACGGATCCCTAATGGATATCGCCTATCTTGCAATTCCTTCAGTTTACGCCAAGCGCATAGAAACTGCAGCGACGACATCCGTTCAGCCACGAGCCGCTGACGCAGCGGAATTGGACATTAGCTTTAGTTATTTTTATACGTATTTTTTGGCATTCCATATTCTAGCATCGAATAGGTTTCACCAATTTTAATTGTAATAATTTTCTTTAAAATAAATTAGTTTTAAAGTAACTTTGGTTTTTTTTCGATCCACCGTCTGCAGATTACGTAATTAGCGCAATGAATGTTGTTGAACTCTCAAAAACAAACCGATTGCGACTGATGGTGTGTTACGCAATTAGGGTACTGATCGATCGACTCGTCTGTCGGCTGTTATTACTCAGCCACAAGCCGTACCGTAGTTACTATAACAAAAAGATCGAGATGTTTCATATAGAAATCTTTCATAAATATAGCTCAAGTGGGGCTCAGACAAAAACTGCGAGAGCCCCAGCTGCTATACTTACCTACCAATTTCAGTAGACCGGAAAATGTGAAGGAGGAAATTAGGGCTTTGCTTTGCAGTCTACTGCCTAACTATGCCATATTATTTTCTGCTGTTGAATTTTCAACGGCCGAGCGTTGAAAATCCAACAGCACGTTTTGACATTTATTTCGGTGTAGCCTGTTAGGGATTAATGTAGTAAGGGCAAGAGGGCACCATAGCTTTATGTTTTTGTAGGATACTAAGATGTCTTGAATTCCTATTTAACTCCATAGCAAGACCACTCACCATGTCACTCATTGAGAGTTCCGCGCAGTCCGGTGTAGTGCAGTTTCCGCACTTAAACTGGGCTGAATTAGGAGGGCATTACATTGCAGCGTCAAACAGAGTAGCAATCAGAGTTCAAGGTAGACCTTGTTAAGTGGGTGCACGATGGTCTATTTGATTAGAATTACGTTCTGCAAGAATGCGAGATTGAGGAGGGCTGTAGTAAAGCGGTTGTAATTGATTAATAAGCAGTGATCGGATAATCGGGCGCTAATATACCTAAACTTCAATTTATTCCCACGAAAGAATAATACGGACAAGCCTTTCAGTTCATATAAAATACAATAAATTAGTCGATTCGATCACTAAATAAAGATAAATAGATAGATGTTAGATAGATTAGATAGATGGGGCAATTGCGTAACATACTATCAATCGGAATCGGTTTCATTTTGACAGTTCAACAACATTCATTGCGTTGTTTACGTCGACGAGCAGACACATTTTTCGAACATATGAAGATATGGATTAGCAATTTGCTTCAAAACGATTAAAATTCCTATTGATAATGTGTTACGCAATTATGGTGATCTATCAAAGGGAATATAAAATTATAATATAATTGTAAATAAATTATTATATATTAATTATATTATAAATTATTATAATGAATATATAATAACCTTTACTTACGTCCTGATACAAGTGAACATACGGGGCCAAATTAAATTAGTTAACGAAACTCCGCAGATGTGGTGGGTATCTAAAAACATGATAAAAGAAAATGAAATATTTGATGACCTTTTTATGTTTTTTACGTCTGCGGAGTTTCACTAGCTAATTTATTTTGAGTTGTGGAATCTACATGTTGTTGCTAAAAATAACGAACGGATTTGGTGTGGCCTAGTTTACAAAGCACGCCTTCTCTTGTCAATACAGCCAGAACGAGTGCAGTATGAGTGCAGGTAGAGCACTCTCCGTAGTCGTAATACGCAATGATAGTAACGCTCGTGTGATTATTACTGTAAATACGCTGCATTCAGTGAGGTCCAACTTTCAATCTAAATGCGGAGACTGACTTGTAACGTTTATTTGTAATGTATCGAGTTTTTGTAACGCGTTATAATAGTCAGTGCAACGAGCTGAGCCGCTCGATGCGAGAGCCGGAGCCTCCACTCGACTGTCGGCTTTTTCGTGAATTCCTTTGAAACGCGTTACAGTAGTTAGTGCAGCGAGCTGAGCCGCTCGATGCGAGCATGCGAGCGCATGTTTACAAACAAGTCGTGCAGTGCAGTGCAGTTTTTTCTTCTTCTACCAATAATAATAACTAAATAAAATTAATGAAGCACACAAATTCTCTACATCCGCCATTCTGAATAAAATGGAGCACGCTTGAGTCACGTGCTCGAAGCGAGCGTTCGCCGGGTCTGGTGTATCGCCGTTTTGTAACAAGAAATGGAGCGCGCTTAAGCCACGTGCTCGAAGCGAGCGTTCGCCACGTCTTGTGTATCGCCGTTTTGTAACAAGAAATGGAGCGCGCTTGAGCCACGTACTCGAAGCGAGCGTTCGCCGCGTCTGGTGTATCGCCGTTTTGTAACAAGAAATGGAGCGCGCTTGAGCCACGTGCTCGAAGCCAGCGTGCGCCGCGTCTGGTGTATCGCCGTTTTGTAACAGGAAATGGAGCGCGCTTGAGCCACGTGCTCGAAGCCAGCGTGCGCCGCGTCTGGTGTATCGCCGTTTTGTAACAAGAAATGGAGCGCGCTTGAGCCACGTGCTCGAAGCGAGCGTTCGTCGCGTCTTGTGTATTGCTGCGCCGTTTTGTAACCATCTCGCCTCGAATGATACATCATACGTTGCAAGTCAGTCTCCGCCTTATGGCCGCGTGTACACCTGAGCGTAGGTACTACTTTTAGTCGGCCGTTGACTGAGAGCGTCCAGTACATACAAAATGTATGAAAAAATAGGAAGTTCTTTCTTATAACAAATGTACGTAGCTACAGGACAAAAGAAAAAAAAAACGAGCGAGCCTTATAGTAGTCGCATATGATGTGTAACATCATCTGTTTGGGTTGGTATCATCTGACAGCCAACTCTAGCACCGCGCGCGCTCATTGGTCAAATCAAATAGCGCGCGCTTCCCCGGCTTCCTGTTACACACTTCCGTCCAGTTTCAACAAATCACTCTTTGTAGGAAAGCAAGAGGAAAGATATTACACATAAAAAAACAAAGGACAGTCACTCTGTGTCTGAAGATCCACAGACTGACTGTCATTTGTTTTCCATCTTGTTGTGAACACGCCCTTACGCGCTGAAACAACTGTATAATTTTTTACTCTCGCCCGAAATACCATGAAACATGAGAACTGCCGGCCACATACTAGGGTATATAGCAGGTGGTCACATAGCAACGCCTATGTTTTACAAGGCATTGGGTTAAAAGATTCTATGGTGCATAATTGTTTACAAGTCTCTTCTCTTACAATTGCCAAGACGCGGGTCATACTGTTGATGATTATGGAACTCTTTATGTGTCAACAATTCATTTAATATTTCTGTAAGTAGGTACCTATGTTTCTGTATGTGTAAATTGTTTACAGTTATTCCTACCATGGGAACAGACGGGAATACTTAGGTTCGAGGTGTAATAAACCCGTTTATCCCAGAATTATTTAACCCATCAACTGTCTAAAAAAACCCTAAAGGGTCATGTCAATATGTGCTTGAATGTCTACCGAACCCCATAGGTACACAGCTACTGTAAGCCCGCGGTCGCCCTAGGATGATATTTTTTACGTTTATATACATATGTTACGACTAAAACCCGAAGTGCGGCTACACCTAGTTTTAGCCGGCTAGAATTTGGTGTAGGTAACCGATTGCATTCGGACCCTGGCCATTGTATGGGACACAGTTCTAACCTAACCTAACCTACCTATTCGTATCAGCCTACACCTAAGTTTAACCAACTGCTATAGTTGTAGCCTAGTCACACTTCGGGTTTTAGCCGTGACACATACATATTATGTAAAGATTTCAAAGATTTAGGGTTTAGATTTTAGAGAAACGGAGCCGGCGGAATGAGGTCGTGGATTTCTTGAGCACACACCGAAGTACAATCTGTTGAAGACCGACAAGCAGGCAACCTTGCGGCGATGAGCCGAGCTATGACGCTTGGCATCCACCAGTTTTACGTCGCCAATGAGCCTCTTAGCTCTGCGTTCCACCGAGTCAAACGCGGCTATTTGGTACTTAGCTGATCCATCCCAAAGGTGGCTGCAGTACTCCATCCAAGATCGGACTTGCAGTTTGGAAAGAGTTAAAAAACTGTCCAGGCGTAAAATATCGCTTCACAATATTTAGGATACCCAGTTTCTTGGCCGCAGTTTGTGCTTTGTACTCGATGGTGGCGCCAAAGATGAGACTAGATGTCAACTCCATGCCTAGGAGCTCAAGTCGATCAGTTACAGGAACAGATGTATCCCGAAAAGTAAGAGTTTGAGCGAAATGACTCCTTTTAGCGGTAAAAAGACACGCCTGTGTTTCGGTAGCGTTAAAATCGATACCATGGCCTCTCTCAAAGAACGAGCTTCGGCCCCGCTGGTTTTTGCGCTGGACAAGTATCTCTCTGAAACTGTACTGTCATCTGTGTACCCAACGATACCAGGCGAAGCAGGTCATTGATGTGCAGCAGGAAAAAAATTGCAGACAGAACAGACCCCTGAAGAACTCCGGTATCAATAGCCATAAGGTCAGAGGAGCAGCCGTCAACGACTACTCTGATCGACCGTTCTGATCCGACTAAGGAAATCTGATATCCAGCTACAAAAATCAGCTGGGATGCTTTCCTCGAAAGGTTAGGCAGAGGTACTTTCATAGGACACAATACTTGCAACACCCTTCGGCCATTTCCACCGTATTGAACAAAGAGAATTTATATAGTCATTGGTATTGAAGTAGGTTATGGTGATTCTAAAGAATGTGTCACTCGATAATGAATGGGAATCGATAAAATCGGAGTTCAAACGATAGGTCAGTTAACACCATTTATCAATTTAACTCGGTCGCCTAGTTTGAAAGTATGAATAGAAAATAATTTCTGTAGGAATCTCTTCAATGTTCAAACCGATATCAGGTGATTGCAAGATTTGATCTGAATATTGACGGAAAGTATATCTGTTTTTAAAGCAATGGAATTTTACAGGTTTATTACTTTAAGTAATAACAGCCAAAGGGGTCAATCGATCAGGTTAAGCTCTGTGGATGGGTGACCATCTTTACATACAGAGACCTCTCCGTGCCTAGAAAGGAATGCACGTTAAGCAGTTGGTCCCTGCACTCCCTGCTGTCATACGTGGATCTTTGACAGTCGTTACGGGTCGTCAGAAGCCCGAAAGTCTGACAACCAGTCTTACCTAGGGGTATCGTACTACCCAGTAACTGGGTTGTGGAGGCCAGACAGGCGCTCCATGTAAAATGCTGGTACCTATTCAGCTGAATCCGGTTAGACTGGAAGCCGACCCCAACATCGTTGGGAAAGGGCTAGGCAGATGATGATTACTTTTTTTATTAGATACATAGCTCATGAGCCACGTTCCCCATGGGGTTCGCTGTCACCAAAATGTATATAATATTTAACCACTTTAGCGGATGAATTTTCGAAAATCCTTCCTATACAGGGTGTAATTTCACCGATATCTTTAAATGAGGGCGTTATTCTACTCATAATTATAAACAACTTTTACTATGGGACCAAACCTGAAATCGCGCAAAAAAATTCAACTGTCCTATGCATTCATGTTTGCAAAATGTAGGGAGCAGTTGTTTTTCGCGATTTCAGGTTTGGCCCCATACTAAAAGTCGTCATAATGATGAGTACAATGACCCTTTTAAGAGGATAACGTAACGGTGATTAAAATTACACCCAGTATCCTTATACTGGGTGTAATTTTAATCACCCCTGAGCAAAATTTCATGTTTTCAAATCCATATGTGCGTAGTCTGTCAGTGAATTAATGAGTTTAAGATTTTCGATGTGGCGACGCTTGGGGAAGGTCTATGACTAGTTGAAATTATTAGGTACATTTTTGTAAGTTTACTATTTAACTCATATAGATAAGTAAACCTCGATGTCTCAAGTAGTCTCAATGACCTTAGCGGATGACCTAGCATACAAAATCTTTACAAATAATATGAAGAACCTTTGTATTTAACGTAATCCTCTTATGTTATGAATATATTATCATCACGGTTCATAATATTTCTTATTTATAATTTACTAGCTTTTGCCTGCAGCTTCGCCCGCGTGGAGGTCGGAAATTATCCTACGGGAACGCACTACCGGGATAAAAAGTACCATATGTCCTAATCCAGGTCAAGGTCTACCCATATCGGCCGTTTTAGTGTGAAAGCGTAACAAACAAACCAACTCACTTTCGCATTTATAATATTATTATAGTTAGGATTGTCCACAGAAGGCATACATATAGGGTTGCCACCTGTACTCTTAAATATTGTCCTCTTTTCGTGTAGGTGTACTTTATAATCTATGACACCAATAAAGTTCGCTAAAGTACTCTATTTACGTTGACTCTGATTGTAACTGGCTTTTTACTGGTTATAAGCAAAGTGTAGAGACGAAAGAAACCAAGCTTCCCTAAACTTAATTAAAAACGAGCGAGCTGATCACATATTTTAATTTAAAGTTTGACTGCAAAGAGGCTGTAACTATTTTCAAGAAAGAAAATATATTTGTTTAATGTTGCGAAATATAACAAAAACTATATTTTTTAAAGGTAAATAAGTAAAAAATAAATTAGTAGCGGATTACTTTGACGTTAAGGCATAACTGTGGCCCAAATCGAGCGAGACAGATGTTTAGTGTCACTAAATCCACACAAAGTTCCGCAAGTATGTGTCCGCAAGTAATTATCGCCATCTATTGGTTACCGAACGAAGAACATAATGACGTTCAATTGTGTGGTCTCGATTTGGGCCAAAGTTATGCCCTAGTTCAAAGTAACCAGTCCTTACGGTACTCTTTTTTATGCTGTGTACTTTATTTTTGCTCTACCGAAATGAATCAAATATTCGTCACATAAAAAGGTGGCAAAAGGGTACATAAATTTTGTTTATATTATGTATGTAGGATACATAATATAAACAAAATTTATGTACCTAGTCGCAATTATATAGAAACCTTAGAATATAGGTACACAGATCTCATGATGTATCTCTACCACAAAAATATGATACAATAGTTAGATCTTGAGAAAGCAGCACCCTAATTGCGTAACACACTATCAATCGGAATTTGCATCATTTTGAAGCAAATTGCTAATCTATTGCTTCACATGTTCGAAAAATTTGTCTGGTCGACAACATAAATAACGCAATGAGTGTTGTTGTACTGTCAAAATGAAACCGATTCCGATTGACAGTGTGTTACTCAATTGCCCCTCAGGGTGCCGCAGTGTAAACAGATAGGTCAATCAATCTGCCTAGCCTTTTCCAACTATGTTGGGGCCGGCTTCCAGTCTTACCGGATGCAGCTGAATAGGTTCCAGTATTTTACATGGTGTGGCTGCCTATCTGACCTCCACAACCCAGTTACTGGGTAATACGATACCCCTTGGTAAGACTACTGGTCGTCAGACTTTCGGACTTCTGACGACCCGTAACGACTGTCAAGGATCTACGAATGACAGCCGGGACAACGGCTTAAAGTGCTTTCCGAGGCACGGAGGAGTCTCGGCATGTTTTGGTCCGTGCGTGATCGACCGTGCGGCTTTTATTACTTAGCCACGAGCTCCTCCTGTAGACAGATAGGTAGGTACAAGAAATTACAATTCAAGTTTTATAATTAATACGGCCAAATGTTTTTCTTAGACAAACAAAAACACACGACAAAAGTATATGGTACCAATAAAGGCACCTTGTTTTACTAAACTGTATAACGGAACCTACACAACATTTCGACATGTACCTATTTTCTTGAGTAGGTACCCGTGATAGGAATCCTGTAATGAGTGTAGATTATCTTGGCAACCTTAGCTGTTATACCGGGGTTGTTTACAGTTCAATGACCCCGGGTACCGGGGCATAGGGCAAGGCTCTACTCTTACGTCACATGCGCTAGGCTGTGTGATGACATTTTGACGGCCGGAATTTTTTATGTTTGTGTATACGGTATAAAATATGTGTATGCAAGTTTAAAATGTTTTGGTAATATTGAAGTATTGCACACCAAGTTTTGCAATATGTGTTATAAACAGGCAGAAGAACGTTGAATTTTCAACACACTTAATTTTACCGCTATTAAGTCGTCCTACCCATTAGCAAGTGAGTTAAATATCTATTCTCGCCTTATCTAAGTTATTAGGTATTCATAGAAATAGAATCGATAAATTGGGGAATTAAAAACTGTTACAGAGGGGTGCGCCTCATATCATATAAAGTTATTTGGTATATTTTCATTTCAATAACGTTCACCAGATGTAATAAACATATACCAACTGTTGATATGATTTATTTACATATTAGTATTTATATACTCTAAAACATATTTCATAACTTTATTGGATATAAAGTTTATTTATTCGAAAATCATTAGGTCTATCGTTTAAAATATTTTTTCACAAATTTAGTTACAGAAATGAATCGCTGCAAAACCGACTCCACGTAGTCTTTTATGCCCTACCCCTAGTGTGTATTTTAAGCCCGCGTAGGCGCAGAGCAGCGCCGGAGCTGTGACAGAAACCATGCCTGCTGCACGTTGCATGCTGCATGCTTGCACACTACTACATGCTTGCTGCATGTTGCATGCTGCACGCTGCATGCTTGCTGCATGTTGCATGCTGCACGCTGCATGCTTGCATACTACTACATGCTTGCTGCATGCTTGCTTGTTGCTTGCTTGCTTGCTGCATATTTGCTGCATGCTTGCTGCATGCTTGCTGCATGCTTGCTGCTTGTTTGCTTGTTTGCATGGAGTATGCTTGTTCGCATGTTTCATGTGACGAGTTGACGCTAGGGTTTCTGTTGACATAATTAGTGTTTTTAATTACAAGTTTTTAACTAGACTAGACGTTTTTATCATAGTAGACTAAATAGGTTTTATGTCTTTTGAGTGGTATATCAAACGATTTTATATTCAATGTATGTTATGCTTATGAAAATTAGTTATTTTGAAATTATATCAATCGTTTATTATATTAACTTATCTTCTCAGAGTAGTCAGTTAGGAAACTCCGACCACATCTAGTTTAAAAATATATATATATTGACTTGTAAAAGTGTTTGTACAAACCTACTTACAGAAATAAAAATCATTTATCATTTATCAATTAAAATTACAGATTCAGTTATTATATCTTGTAAATATTAGAGATTTGTAATGATATCTTTAACTAGCTTCTGGCCGCGACTTCGTCTGCGTGTTTCTTGTTCCCGCGACTCACCCCGGCGCCGCGGCGCCGGCGCATTGCATCCTCTGCCGGCGCTATTACTTCGCTTTTCTTTGCGTTCTTTCTGACTTTTTTTTTTTGCTAGGCTCCTAAAGGTCCAAGCGTGATGTTAAATAGCTTATAGCCTTCCTTAAACATTGGGCTATCGAACGCAAAAATAATTTTTCAAATCCGATTGGTAGTTCTAAAGATTAGCGCGTTCAAACAAACAAAATCTTCAATTTTATTATATTATAGTATAGATTACTTACCCGTTACAGAGTGGGGGGAAATATTTAGCACATCAATCACAAATATTGGACTTGTCTGTATGTAAGTTTTTGCTTGTTAGTTATTTTTCATTGACTTCATAAATCAAGGTCAGTTTGAAGATAGAAAGAAAAGAAAGAATGAAAAGAAAACACTTTTATTTGCACGCAAAGAAAAAAACAAGTTGGGGGAAAATATGTGTCACATCCACGCAAAACGGCCGTCGCTCAGCATTTGTGACCCCATAAGAGCCACGGCGCTGAAGTTGCAGCGCAATAATAATCAGAAAAGGGAAGTTAAAGACAACTGTGCAAAAGATAAACCGACTGTGGGTTTTTCGTAAGGTGTTCTCTTCACACTGCCATTGGGTGAATATTCGAGCGTTTTAACCGCCGTCATTACCTTCCGCCAAAAGTTGATGAAAGAGAATATATTTAATGAAATATTTCAGCAATTCCTGATTCTGGTCCTTAAGCAGATTCTGGGAATTGATGAAATATTTCATTAACGATATTCTCCTTCATCAACTTTTGGCGGAAGGTAATGACGGCGGTTAAAAGCTCGAATATTCACCCCATTATTTTAGATATCTGCAGTTCTATCTACACGTAAGGCGCTCTTTGTGTAGTAGATAATTGCCTCTTTAATTACTCGTACTTAATATTATCATTTCATAGAACCTTGGTTCACCAGACGTTCCATTCATACGCAACTGTTTAAAGTTAACTGTTATTTAAAGTCTATAACACCTATTGTAACCTATGTTCACATATAAATTGAATTGAATTGAACTGTTTAAAGTTAAAATAAGTTTCTCATTTTACAGGGTTATTAATGAGCAAAGGCCTTTATATTTCAGCCCTTCAAAAGATTCACATAGGTACCTACCCTAAATTCTGTAGGTGAAAGCTAAAGGTCCTTAAGTCACATTTTATAAATTATTCAGTAGAGCTCATTAAAGATGTCTATAGGTACCCGAAATTACGTATTAAATTCGACCGTGTATAAAAAGTAAATAGTGGATCGTTGTAAAAAAAAAAAAAAAAATGATTATGTGTGATATTTTTTTGACAAATATTGTTCCTTAAGGCTGTGAAAATAAAAATGGACTTAAGGTCCTTTAGCTCTCACCTACAGAATTAATTAGCAAAAACATCACAAATTAATTTAAATTAAATCAAAATCAAAGTCATTTATCGACATTTAAACATGTTATTTTAAACGATCGACCGGCCAGCTGGCGTGCGGCGATAAGTCCCCTCTTTGAGGAGTGGTTGGAGAGGCGTCATGGCACCCTCACCTTCCGCCTGACGCAGGTCCTCACCGGACACGGTTGCTTCGGGAGGTTCCTGTTTCGGATAAGGCGGGAGGAAACGCCCAGGAGTTACCATTGTGTGGATCGCCCGGAGGACACGGTGGAGCATACGGTGGAGGTCTGCCCGGCTTGGGCAGAGCACCGCCGCGTCCTCGCGGAGGCGATCGGCGGCGGCGATCTCTCGCGTCCGGCCCTGGTACAGGCCATGGTACGGAGCGAAAGTGCATGGGAAGCCGTCACCTCCTTCTGCGAAGCAGTAATGCTCGCGAAGGAGGAGGCTGAACGCGTGAGGGAGAGGCAATCTTTGCGCCCTCACGCCCCTAGTCGCCGCAGGAGACGCCCTGGGCGTCGGGAATCGATAGCCGATTCCCGGCCACCGTAGGCGCGGGCTTGCGGATGGCGAGCAACGGGTAGCTCGCCGTCCGGTAAGGACCAGGCCCGGGTCGACGGCGCGTTGTGTTCCACGCGCGCCTCAAAGAGATGTCAGCACTAGCTGAAGGGGTCCGCTAGGGCTGATGCCCGCCAGGGTTGCGGGTTGTTCGAAAGAGTTACCGTGGCCCTGGCACAGGTAACTGAAGGAACACGGGTGGGTTTTAGTCAGTAGAAGTCTGACACGCCCTCCCGCTCCACCCAGAGCGGGAGAAGTTATTTGATGATTTCCCATCCACAAAAAAAAAAGGCCAGCTGGCGTGGTTGGTTAAGATACCACCTATCATGCCGCAGGTCGTGGGTTCGATTCCCATCCAGGAGTCTGGATGGGAATGAGTCTGGATGTAATTATCTATATAAGTATGTATTTACAAAAAAAAAAGTAGTGTATGTAGTATATCAGTTATCTGGTTTCCATAGTACAAGCTTTGCTTAGTTTGGGATCAGATGACCGTGTGTGAAATGTCCCAGGATATTATTATTATTATTATATTATTTATTCAAGCTAGGCTGAGAATCAGCACTTTTCGAACGTCAAAATGACAAAAGACAGTCCCCCAAAAACGCCCGCCCTTCACCACTTCCTAGTGCTTTAGCTGAGGAGAAGAAGTAGCGCAACAAACTCCCCAGCAGCACAGCTGTCTGTTCAGTTAAAAAAATTGATTCTATAATGACTCACATTAACTATTCTTCGTTTAACGGGCTGTTCAGAGCTAATGTGAAAATTATCTCTAATATAAAAATGTGCGTGATCATCACCAGTGTGTTGAAATTATGACAGCAGAATGGTACCCCAGAGATGGCAAAAGGAACAAGGGTACAAAATACAAAACCACAGACTAAATAGAGATACTACGCGCAGCACAGAGGAAATGTAGTTTGTCTTTGGTCCCTGGCTGGCCCTGACATCAAGCAATGGACAATTATAGATTGCTTGAATTCGATTGTCTTTTGCCTGCTTTGCATGTTTGTGTTTTTAAAGTCTGTTTTTTTTTTTATTTAATGTGCGTTTTGTTTATGCAGAATAAACATTTTTTCTTCTTACGGTTGAGAATTAAATGGCTTTTATTATCCTAAATACCAAAATTATAACTGAATGCCTACCTGTAGTAGACCAACAAATTATAGTGTTGGTAGTAGACCAACAAATTATAGTGTTGTTATCACTATACAATTTTTGTGTGTTGATCTCCGCAAAGTAGCGCCTAATTTCTTTATTTATCAACAAAATATAGCGCCAACATTTACTCAATCCATAAACACATTACTCATTACTTATTAGGAATGTAGTTTACACAGGTTTACACAACAACCTAGCACTGATTTTGACAGAATCTTCTCATAATAACGACCAATATATTTTGATATGTGTAAAAAATTGGAAACTGTAATTCATTGTTCCAATCTTCGTCGCTTGACTTTGAAAGTGGCGCTGCCATAAAATGTCAAGATATAATGGGCGCTGTTGCCTTGGTCGCAAGTTCGCTACTTGATGTAGAGAGCAAACATTCATACTTACAAATTACTATGGTTCAAAAGGTGCTTGCTTACAACCTACGCAGATTGCTCAATGTTTGTCGTAAGGCTAGGCTTTGCTATAAAGTGGTGTTACCCCTAGGTAAAGGCAACTTTTTGTACTAATATTTCAAAATCTATGAAGCAGATTAATCCATTTGTGGAGACTCCAAAAACCCAAATGTAACGGGCTTCTATAGCTTTTTCACCACAGCACCTCAAACAAACAGGTTTTGCTGTTTAAAGACAGTGAGCAAAATTCTATTTTGCTGCGAGCGTGAGACAAAGTAACTTTTTATTTTTATTTTTTTTAATGCCGAGAACAGTGCTGGTTCCACTCACAAAATTCGAAAGCTTTGAACTTCACTTTGGTCTGTCACTTTCACTTCGATACGAAAAAAGCGAGATAGAAACCAGTCGATTCGAAGTTCGATTTTCAAATTCCATACCTAGTAGGCCCAGAAATGAAACAAACAATAAAACGTTCGGATAGGTATAAATAATCAATAAAGTGATCAATACAACTCTTTAAGATCAGGTAATCCTAATGAATGACTATTTCATGAAATCTTGACATTTGAAGATTATAGGATTATACTAACTTAAGGAGTTGTATTGCTGATTCTAATGATTATAATTCTGTAAATACATATTTTTTTCGGCCGCGAATCATACTTTACACAACATACAACTTAATACTGACTTGCAAATTGCAAAAAACGTAAGAAAATTTGAATTTCGCAGGCTACCCTGACGCTTCCCCTTAAATGTAATTATTATTATTTTTTTTCTAAATAATCGAATTATATTTTTTTATAATCATATAAATACAGAGAATGTTGAAGAAAACATTCGAAGTTTATTATAGGTATTACATATTTTTTTTTAGTTTTAACAATCTATACTAATATTATAAAGCTAAAAAGTTTGTTTGTTTGTTTGGTTGAACCCGCTAATCTCAGGAACTACTGGTTCGAAATTGCAAAATTCTTTAAGTGTCGGATAACCCATTTATCGAGGAAGGCTATAGGCTATATAACATCACGCTAAGACCGGAGGAGCGGAGCATCATTGAAAAATGTTGCAAAAACGGGGAAAATGTATTCCTTTTGTGAGCTTCCGTTGCGTGCACATTGCGTAAACGGTTAAAGTTACGCAACAATCAAGTATGACGGAATTGTTCCTCTTAAAAAGTTCTAAAAAAAGTCCGCGATAGCATGTCTAGCTTTTAAGGTTGGCTCACTATAACTTTTTTAAAGGTAATCAAATGAGGTATAACGTAAACGCACCCATTACCGCCAGTTTAAGCGGAGTTCAGATTGATATCCAAAAAATAAGCACAATATTCTTAATATGTGGCTTCAATAAAAATAATTTTTCAAGTACTGAAATTATCGATTTTTTTAGTTATGTATAAGAACAGATAATCAGAGAATTACTTAAAAAAATAAAAATTAAATAAAAGGAAAAAGGGTCATGTCCCTATTACCGACTCAAAATATCGGGTGTGTGCCTAATACCGTTTATGTGACACCTAATACCGACCACTAAATAAATGGAACCGTTAAAGTTAAATAAAAATGCTCGTGTATATTGAACTGTTTATATAAATGCTCCAACACAGTACAGAATGTTATCAACACTTAAGAATTATATGTATTCTTATAATAGTATATTCTTAACAGCGTTATTCAATAAAAAATATCATATTTATACGAATTATGTATAACAAATTACCAAAGGCCAGCATTGATTATAACAACTACAATGGGGGCATTTGGTATTATACAAGAGTAAATGGCATTATAGAATCTTAGTAAAAATGTAACATAGTCATATAAAATTACAATAACATTCATGAGGTGGTTTACCGTCCACTAGCGCCGCTAATTGAAAAAGTATCATAACTCGTAAATAGAATAAAAAATACAAAATATGATCTATTAAAACAGTAGAAAAGGCATTTGACTGTAAACAGCCTCTTAAGTTTAGTAGTCATGTCAAATCAAAAATCAAATCTTGGATTAAGATTGACAAATGAAACAAATTAATAAAATTATTCATGTGAAAAAAAAAAAAATTATAAAAAATAGCATCATGTGACTCTGAATCAAATTTAAGATTAACTATGATCTCAGCATTCACTACAAAATGTTATCAAAACTTAACGATATTATATATTCTTAACAGCCTTCAATCAGTCTTAAAAAATATACTACTTAATATAAATTATTTGTAACCTAAAGTGCAGCGTCAAGTTGATTAACTGTATATTGTTTACGTTTTAGTCGATCCATGTTTCTGAAACAAAATATATTTACTAAGTCTAGGATATACTATAAACGGATAGTAAATAGTAATTCAAATTACCATATAACTTCCACATATTACTAAGTTAGTTAGCTAAGTATTACTATAATATAATAAAGCTTATGTTATTTTAAATCTGTATGTTTATTATGGAATACTATAATGTCTATTAAATAACTTTATGTTTACTTGAAAATAAATACCAAATAAAAAAACATGTAGTATGGGGTCCGTCGTAAATGTACAAGTAGATCGGTAATAGGTTTTCTTAAAGGAAATCGTATAACCTATTACCGACCCAAGGGAATGTGTATGAATTGTGTACATACATGTGATTTTTGTACATGTATATGATTTTAAGTGGTGCGGTTGCTAAAAATATTTAATAATAATGATATTTCAACTATAAAAATACACTATTTAAAAATTATACCTCCTTTATTCATCAAAATATTTACATAAGAACAAAGTTAGTGTATACTGCTACTAAAGCTCTTGAATATATGGCGTTAATAGCTCAAATATAAGTTAACATACTAAGGAACTGAGGTAGTATAGCCTCCTGCCTATTAATTTATGCATTTTAACAAAAATCATGGCACACAAAAGATACGACAAGTACTTATCAGCGACATGGGTCGACAATAGGAATAAAATTGTGATTTTTGTTCCTATTACCGCCTATTTTTAATATTGAATTTTAAGCAAAATAAAATAGTATCTCATTAAAATGAATCATTACTTGTGTTCCTGAAAGTATCAAAATTGCATCAAAAGAACTAGAAGTTACATTCAAATGCTTTACGATATAATCTTCTGCTAAAAAAGAAACAAGAGTACTTACGCCATCGGGAATGCCACACTATGGAAAATGCACTAAGGTCGGCGTCCACGGACGAACTGAGCAATTATTATTTAAATCGTCGAGTTACGCACACAAACAAGAGATGAACATTTGCAATACAAATACATCTACATTTTTTTTAAAGCAACCAATTGTGTAGCTTTAATACATGACATAAAAATGATAGTTTTCTGAATAGGGCGGTAATGAGCGCGGATTTTAAGGCCCGTCCTCCCTAAAATACGGCGAAACTAAGTAACTTTGTGTCCATTTTTTACAGTAACTATAGCAGATTTTTGATAGAAAAAAAAATGCAATAATCTACAGTACATAAGAAGTGATTTCATGTGTCCAGAAATCTGTTTTAGTTTATATAACTAAAGAAAAAAAAAGCTAAACACAGGTCTGTTTTTTCTAGTTTTTACCATATTACTCCTACAATTTTCATTAAAATTGTTCATAAATTTATACAGTTCTCTACAAAATAATAAGAAATGATTTCATGTTATTACTTTTTTTAAATTATTTTTATTTTATTTTAAATTAATTTACAAAGCAAATCCTTAGCGGCAAATTTACGCTGCGCCCCGCTCTCGCCCAAAATCTCAGTGCGGGGCGAGACGTGTTGCTGGACGGACCTGTGCTGCTTTGCGTGACGACCTCCTCGCTTCGATAAACATTGTTTTTTTGTGAATAGTGTAGCCACACGGACAGTTTCATTTAATTTTTGGTATCTTATCTACCTAGTTACGTGACTATATTTTTTTGTGTGAATACTTTTACTTTATTAATATTAGTTAGTGTATTCAGTGTGTTTTGTTATAATAGGTTGGGGAAAAAGTTTCTTCGCATTTTTTAAGAAAATTCAAAACATTTTTTAATATAGTTTATTTACATTTAACTAAAGTATGTAGGTACCATTTTGTTCGATAACTTTTTGCCATCTTGTAGGTAGGGACATGATCCCATTGCTATAGAAATTTTGGGACTTCTGGTCAAAATACCGCGACAAGAGGTTTTGGCAGTCCTCTCGTGATGTTAACCTGACACTGCCTAAAGAATTCTGAAGAGACCGAAACAGGTGGAAATCTGAAGGTGCAAGGTCAAGACTATACGGCGGATGCATTAACACCTCCCAGCCAAACTATCTTAATTTTTGCTGAGTGGCTAAAGATGTGTGAGGTCTAGCGTTATCATGATGAAAAACCACACCCCTTCTGTTGATTAATTCCGGCCGCTTTCTCTCAACTTCTTGCTTTAATCTCATCAGTTGTTCGCAGTAGAGTTCAGAATCGATGGTCCTGCCTGGTGGTAACAGCTCATAATGAATAATGCCCTTCCAATCCCACCACACACACAGCAGCACCTTGTTGCGAGTTAACCCGGGTTTCGCCACAGTCTGTGAAGCCTAACCGGCCTTTGACCACGACCTTTTTCGCACGTTCTTGTCATACGTGATCCACTTTTCATCACCAGTTATCAGCTTCTTCAAAAATGGTTCGGTTTCATTACGTCGTATTAAAGAATCACAAATGAGTACACGGTTCATTAGGTTTCTTTCAGTGAGCTCGTGAGGTACCCAAATGTCGAGCTTTTTTGTGTACCCAGTTTTTTTCAAATGCGCCAAAACTGTTTTGTGGTCAATTTCCAGTTCTTCAGCTACGTCGTAACTACTGATATGCATCTTGCTCCACTTTTTCAAAAATGGCATCCATTTTATCCGTAATAGGGCGACCAGAGCGACGTGCATCTTTGACATCGAAATTTCCGGATTGAAAACGCTTAAACCAAATTTGTGCTCCTTTCACAGACACTACACTAGGTCCATAAACATCGCAATTTTTTTTTCGCGGCTTGCGTTGCATTTTTACCTTTTTTGTAGTAAAATTTTAAAATGTATCGAATTTCTTCATTAGATTCACTCATCTTGACGGTACGAAAAATAAATGAAAATCACACATTTTCCTAATTTGAATTTGGAATTACATATGTTCTTTAAAATTTAAACTTTCAATGATACCAAAACCAGCCAGATACAAATAGTATAGCCAAAGAGATTTTATTACAAGTTCATACATACTATAATGCGAAAAGACTTTTTCCCCAACCTAATATTATAGTAAAAAAAATGTATCTAAACAATCGTTTTCTAAAGCAAGGTGTGTTCAAGATGGGAAGTAAACAAAGACAAAAAAAACCAAATCTCAAAAAGAAGATGGAAACAGGGAAGAAAATGGGACAAAGAAACATCACGATCCCCTCAACATACTTGCTCATTAATGATAAAAAAACGAAGGAACATGAAGAGGTAGAAAACCAGAAACCAAATAGCAGAACCAAAGCAAGATTCAAGTAAATGAAGAAGAGAAAGAAAATACTTTTTATTACTCTACTGACTTTCCGAATGCTTCAATTCAAGAATTCGGTAATATAAGCGATGATGAAGAAGTTCAAATAAAAAGAAGAAAAACATTGACCGAAAGACAATTAAATTTTAATGAA
This sequence comes from Dicycla oo, assembly GCA_948252095.1. Taxonomy (NCBI): domain Eukaryota; kingdom Metazoa; phylum Arthropoda; class Insecta; order Lepidoptera; family Noctuidae; genus Dicycla; species Dicycla oo. The sequence continues at coordinate 6,584,755 of OX411710.1, read as the reverse complement.
TTTTGAGTAATCTGTCAATAAACAAGTTTATGCTGCCAATATTGGTTTTCTTTTTGAAAGATATGCATATCAACAAAAAAGTTATGATACTAGCAATGCCCGCAACTTCGTACGTGCAAGCATTGAAATAAATGCCGATACCGATTGTTTTAGCTACTAATATTCTTGGTTCTTGAACATATCCTTGGACACACACTACTATCTTGTCTTATAGTACCTACATTTTTATTTGAGGAGTAGGCTCTTTCGCTATCGTCTAGATGTACCTCTAGGGTTCCATACGAGTATCAGGTCCTACATAACATGAATTTAATATCATATAGTGTTCAAAATCCCTTACCCTTTTTTCGTTCGCTTTTTAAATTCATCTCTGCGCTATACAGGTTGCTCTAAGATGCTATTTTAGAAAATTATAAATAAATCAATAAATAATAATGTTTAATGAAATTAAAATATCCTTATAAAACGAGATTGTGGAACCATATACGTGTGTTGATTTCATGTCGCCATTGCAGCGCCACGTTGTATAATTGTTAACTTGTAGAAATGTACAGACGCCAGCACATCAAGCTACTACAATCTGGCAGATTTCTTTAATAGATTTTAGACTTTATTGCTAAAGCTTTTAGGTTCAAGGTTGATTGCGAAAATCTGACAGTTTCGGGTAGGTTGACCTGCTGGCGTCTGTACTTTTATTTCAGAATGTGATTGATGTGACTAATAAAGAAATATCTAAACAAGATGTTTTATGTGTTGCCACTCCTTAAAGATTGTAAAGTTAATTTTTTAATACCTTATATGTAGGTATTTATAAAAACATCTGCGGTCTTACTACAAATGGTTTAAAAACATGTTCAACGCATGTCTAACGTCAAACTCCATACATAAAAAAACATAAAATACGAGTTGAACATGTGTTTAAATCTTTTTTTAATAAGACGCCTGTTATTTATTAATTACTCTATGTCGCGCGCGGTAGTAATCGTGTACACCCTAGCGAAGCATCGCGCGCGATGTTTAGGTTCGGGTGGTGCGGGGAGTAGTACAAAGCTCCGCCCACACACGCAAGGTCGTTGGCGCCGGTAAAAACCTTAACGGGTCGTTATTAGGTGCGTTTATGTTATACATTTTTTAATAATAAACCTGAAGAGTTTGCTTTTTGTTTGTTTGAACGCGCTAATAAGCCCAATTCATGAGGATGGTTATTTAATATCACAATATGATCCTTAGAAGCCAAGCAAAAAGAAAAAAAAAAGTCAGAAAGAACGCTTAGCGAAAATGAAGTAATCTCGCGGGCGGGCTACGCCATGCGATGCGACGGGGTGGGTCGGGGAACATGAACTTTCACGCGGACCAAGTCGCGGGCAGAAGCTAGTCTTCAATATTGTGACAGAATACGGCGGGTGCAGTTTCAGAACGCATCTTAAAGAGGTAATAGCAGGATTCAATTGTTTATTATTTTCTTCTCCTGTTACGCTAGCTATATAGTTTGACGCACGTTGGATATTATATAAATAATAATAATTAATGAATATGAGTGAATCTAGTGACGAAGTCTGCTATACCAAAAGATTGAAGTAGCATGTTAAAAATGCAGAATTAAGTTTCCAGCCTGAAAAGTGTCTCGAAAAATATTTTAAAACGTATGATATTTTTATAAGCAACGGAGACTTGAAACCTATCCCAAACTTATGGCTATCCCAAACCTATCCCAATCTTGTTTACTTATTAATACGCTCTCGTTGCTGAGGTGAAAAGTTGTATGTGTTACACGAGACCAAAGTTATTTGCATCTCGTGTCTTTGAATCCCTCGCTGCACACAGGATTCTAACCTAGAATCCTTCGCTTACTGGGGATTCAAAATCAACACTCGAATTAAAACCAACTTTGCTCTCTTGTTGCACAAATAACTATTGGTTGTTTAGCTTTTGTTTTTCCATTGGGTCTGAAGAGATACCAGCGACACGTTACGAGTAGAAGATGTGGAACCGGCCAGGTGTGGTAGCCAAATTTGGACAAGATTACGCAGCCTAAAATAAGACTGCAATAGGTTGAGTCAATTGATTAACTATCGTAGTTTTCGCAACACTTACACCTACGTTGTCATGGTCCATAGTTTGCTGACTTTGGAAGCTATAGATGGCCTCAACTAAACTCAGTATTTGTATAGGAACATTAGGAAGGTGGCCTATTGATATTCACATGATGGCGCCACAAAGCACGCAGCGCGTCACGTGGACATAAATTACCCATTAGAGAAAAATATCACGTCGTAACATAAATTAATCCTGATTATGCCACCTATAATCACGCGTAAGATGGCCGATTATATCAATTTACTACATAGAATGCACCTTTTATAAAATACTTTATTTATATAATTATACCTCTTAGGTTTTTAATTAGTCCATCAATCTGTTTTAATTGGTTTATTTACTATGGACCTTGACTACGATTTTCTTAGGCATATGATACTTGTGATGAGAGTCTAGCTCAAACTCAAAACTCTTTATTGCATTCATGTGTACATTTAGTTGTTACAATATAAGTAAGTTCCAACATGAAACCCGGTTAGGGCACGGCATCGTAAATTTAGAAACGTGGTTGCCAGATTCTCATGTCACCATGTGCTGCAAAACGCATGATTTAAAATTAGTGCAGGTATGTTTTAGGCCACTTCTGATTGTAACAGGGCCCATATGCACATAATATTTGCATGTGGACCTTAGCACTCAGGCCATCACAGAGGTTCATATCATCTTCAAACGATTGATAGAAACAGACCGATGTTTTAAATACATTTGTTTAGCGCTATACCTACGTATTTAGTGATTTGTTTGCAAATGGAACCTCTCATTGAAACTAAATGTGAATCTATTCATTTGCTTACACATATTATGTGCATGTGGGCCTTAGCATGGAGGCCATAGAGATGATATAAACATTCTGTTTCTATCATCTTCAAACGATTGACAGAAACAGAACGATATTTTATATAAATTCGTTTAGCGCTATATTTATTTAGTGACTTGGTTGCAAATGGAACATCTCATTGAAACTGAATGTGAACCTATTCATTTGCTTTTTGGGCATATCGGAGACTCCAGAAACTTAAACTTTCTTTTGAGGTTTAAGATGTACAGATTGCGTAGAAAATGTCAGCTTCGTGATGGGTCTTATTACACTGTTTGTCCACCACACCGGGAACTAGACGACGAGAAAACAGATGACGGCACCGAAGTAGCGGCAGTACACTTACTACGGCCGAATAATCTCGTTTCTCGTTGACATCCCGTTCCTGGTGCGGTGGACGAACAGTGTTACACCCTGATGGTATATTATAATTACCTTAGTACCCTATTTTTAATTTTTATCCTGGATAAGGAGGTTGCAAATAATCGATAAACACACCGAAAACGATTACTAAATAGTACGTAAATTAGCATAGATTTTATACCAATTTATTTGTATGTAATCGTTCGACCTGTGCGTGCAGGGTGGCTCTAAGGTCAGCCGAGCAACAATGGCTAAGGGTGAGCCATGATTATCATGGTACGTTAATAATAACAGACTATTGTCAACACCCTGAAATACCTATATAATTTTCAGCGCATGTAGCGGATTTGTTTCAAGAGTACGAGATCGTGCGTAAAAAAAGGGTACTTATGGTGTAGCGAAGAAGTCAAAATGTTGATTAGTTATTTATCTACGCACAGAGTAATTATTATATATTACCTACGCTTGGTATCTAGGCCATAGTTTTCGCAGATTCTTTTTTGTTTACACGCCATCAATAGAATCATAGATTTTATTTATACATAATAGGTATACATAACAAAAGAAGAGTGACAGATAATCTTCAAAAATATTTAAAAAAAGAAGTACACATAGGTGGCCAATGTTTTTCACCGAAGAGATTGGTATTGAAATTAGCCGTCAATTAGAAATAGTTTCAAGAAAAAAGAGATGGTATTTATTCTGTGGCTAACAATTTATCGGAACAACCTAGGTACTATTACGTGACTATATTATTATTGTCAAAATCAGTTCTTAATTTCTTAACAGTTCTCCACTGCATTGGCACATTGGTGAACATTTTTAAGACCACGTACGAACCTATGGTGATTGGTGTTTGTTACAATACTCATAGAATAGAGAATCTGGTCGTTGAGAATCCTGCTGCCCTTACTCTTGACTTCGATACCTTTTCTGAACATTCTCAAATTGCCTTTACATTGAAAACCGAAGGTTTACAAGTTCCGAATTATTTCCAATCAATTCAATTTCCGTAAGCTTTAGTTATTTTACTTTTATTTTTAGCAACGAATTGACCAAGTAGGTCTTACCTCCAAGTATGGTATCAACCTTCTTCTTGGCCAACATTTGCAAACGATCACATACTTGATTACAGTATTTTAAGCCTTACCACAGTTGCATGCCTTGTCGAACTACTCGTCTTGATCCGGGCCAAGGAAATTGTAAACATTTATAAAGTATGGACCAGTCTGTTGAAGTGTTTGTTCTGTGTTGTATGTTATCATTGTTATGTCCAAACTTCCATGTTATCTTAAATATATGCGTGTCAGAAACGTCAAGTTGGTTTGTTTTTTAGTTTAATAGTTGTTAGTAAACTGTGGAACCCCATGCCAGAGTCTGCGTGTTCTATAATTGTAACCTGGGAGTCTTGACGTCACGTGGAGTCGAGCGAGTGTCTTCTTCGTCTGAGGCTATGTTGCAACATCGCCAACTAGGGCTTCAAATCTCTAGTACCAATTCAGTAGTAACCTACATTTTTGAAGACACCATTTATATTAGTAAAGTTGACAATAGTTAGTTCAAAATGTTTAGTGTTAGGTAGAGTCCGACCGCCGTAAGCGCGACCTTCTGCAGAAGGATTTTGGTTCACGAAAGGGTCGTGTTTACGGCAGTCGGGCTGTACTTAGTTATTGTGAAGGGACATTTAGTTCATTATCATTTAGACATTACCATTCTATTCATTACAATGTCTTGTTTAGAATATATTGTGTCAAGATTTAATGATGCCCATTGTTTATTGTAACTTATTCATTTTATGAATACGATCTACGTGAGCGCGACTGATGGATCGAGAAGTTACTGAGTATTATGGTCTTGTTTGCTTGAAAGCAAATTGAGTGAGACGAAACGAGTTGGTTAAGTTGTTGTCGGCCTACATTTATATAAAGATTTATAGGGTTCCGTACCAAAATGCTAAAAAGGAACCCTTATGGTGCGACTTAGTCTGTCTGTCTGTCACAGCTGGATATCTCAAGAACCACTAATGCTATCAATATGAAATTTGGAACAGTTTTAGATGACGTTTGCCCAATTATTTTGCAAATAAGCAAAAATATATTTTTTTTTTGCAACAGGGACTGAAAGGGGTTCTTAAAAATTCAAAGTGGGGCTACTAGGGCATGTGGGATATAATAATTATGAAAGAGCGCTGTTTGCACATTCTCAAACATTTTTTTTAGGCCGCATAGTTTTCGACTTTTGATGAAAAATGTAAAAAAAATACCATCCCCCCTCCTTCCTTTATCTCCAAAGTTTGCATAGAGAAAAATCTGAAATTAGTCTGCGTGATAGAAGTTTATGTAAAAATAACAGGAAAAATAAAACGATGTCTTAAATAGCACAGTTTTTTTTTTATATTTGATGGTACGGAACCCTCGGTGCGCGAGTCCGACTCGCTCTTGACCGGTTTTATTTTTGAAAGATTTTAATGGACAAAAATTGTTGAACAACTAAACACTTAAAAACAACACACACTTACAATAATAGCGTATTACAATTATCATTCAAATTTAAATTATCATTTACAAAATCAAAATTTTTTCAATAATTTTTATCATTTATTTGTAATAAGCATTCTTTGTATGAACTCTGGTATGCAAAGAAAGGTATCGATACCAGCATTCTCACATAAAAGAAATACATATTATTATGTAGGTTACATTGGTTGCATCAGAAGACGATGTCAAGAGTGGCGCAGTATACCTACAAGACAGGAAGCCTTTGTCATTTATTCAAACTAGGCTGAGAATCAGCACTTTTCGAACGTCAAAATTACATAAGACAGTCCCCCAAAACGCCCGCCCTTCACCAGCTCCTAACGCTTTAGCTGAGGAGAAAAAGTGGCGCAAAAAACTCCCCAGCAGCACAGCTGTTTACAACTTTGATTCTATATAACACTGCGCGTAATAATTTAGGTACATTACGCAACACAAAACATTAAATTAAATTATTAGCTATAAGTAAGATAGCACACGCCAATATAAAAAAAAAATCGTAAACTATACTGGAGGAGAAATAAATATACAAAACTAAAAACGTAAGCAGAAAATGTAATGGAAACTCGTCTTTATTGGATTTCAGGTTGTAATATCCGCAACTGATATTATTTATTATGTTTCTTTTTAAATCTGGATAGCCCCAAGACTAGTTTTATAAAGTAACTTGTACAATAACTATTTGATGTAAATACATAAAACCTTCGAGGCCAGAGTGAAAAGGTTAATTCTTTTTATAACTTGAATTTCAGCCTGTATAGTAATAACGAGGGGATTCCCCGCGTATTTGCCCGAAAGGTAAAGGCAATCTGCGAAACTAATTTCGGTACGTATACAAATATTATAATCATCATCTGCCTAGCCTTTTCCCAACAATGTTGGGGTCGGCTTCCAGTCTAACCGGATGCAGCTGAATACCAGTATTTCACATAGAGCGACTGCCTGTCTGACCTCCACAACCCATTTACTGGGTAATACGATACCCCTTGGTAAACCTGGTGGTCAGACTTCCAGGCTTCTAACGACCCGTAATGCGCCGTAACGACTGTCAAAGATCTACGAATGACAGCCAGACCAACGGTTTAACGTGCTTTCCTAGGCAGGGAGAGGTCTTGGTATGTAAATATATTCACCCATCCATGGACCAACCCTGGTAAGCGTAGCATAACCTGATGGATCGACCCGTGCGGCTGTTATTATTTAACCACAAGACCCTTCATTGTAATAAAAGCTAGCCATTACATGAAATACAACCAATTCATGAAATGGTAAATTCTAAGATCTACGACGTGAAGCTTAAATAACGCACATTGTACCCTTCATTACGAACAACTTTTACTATGGACTAAACCTGAAATCGCGAAAAAAAAACTGCTGTTCTCTTTGACGAGTTATGCGAACATAATTGAAGGGAACTGCTTTTTTTCGCGATTTCAGGTTTGGTATAATACCTAGTCTTGCCATAAATATTGTCACGAAGAAAAAAAAAAATTTTTTATTGTAAATAATATTTATTACTTTTACAGTGTGTTAGTTTAATACATAAATATAAAACAATTTAAAATATTTATAAAAAGCTTATTCGAAGTGGTCTCCATTGGTCTGCAATACAGTCCTTTAAACGGTGAGGCCAGTTATCAATACTGCCGTCGTAAGCAAAAAGGGCACAACTAACATTTAAAAAAAAAATTGAGTTACATACATATTTAGAATCAGAAAAAAAAGGCTAATCTGCTCAATTTTTTGTAGATTTTTTTTGTAAATGTTAGTTGTGCCCTTTTTTCTTACGACGGCAGAATAGAAGCACGCACTCTTTCCATGGGAAAATTCTTCACTGCCAATCGTATGGATTGTTTTAGGGACTCCAAATTATCATGGCGTTTAGAGCAAGCCGTACTCTCTAAAACTGACCATAAATCATAATCCATTAAGATCGGGACTAGACGACGGCCAGTTTTCAGCTCTGATGAAGTCTGGTGAAGCTTTATGACCCGGCGCCGAGTCTTGTTGGAAGGACCATACTTGGTTATTGAACATGGTGTTGTTAAGGGGCTTAACTACCTTCTCAAGAATGGTATCTTGATACAGTTGTGCCAATGTTTTGATACCTTTTTCACAAAAATGTGGCTCAGTCACTCCTTCATAGCTAACACCCCACCAAACCATCACTGAAGTCGGATAATGCCCACGTTGCACTCTGTCGACTAATTGGGAAGCTTCCTTAGAGCTTTGAGCATAAATACGGTCATTTTGTTTGTTAAAATGTTGCTCAATTGTAAAGATTCTCTCATCCGTAAACAAAATTTTTCTGTGACCGCCCTTTGCGTACCGCTTCAGTAGTTGTTTCGATTTTACCACCCTATTCTTTTTTAAATTATCAAGTAAAAAATGAACAGTGCGTCTCTTATAGACTGCAAGTCCTACGTCATCTTTTAAAATACGAGACATGGTTCTGGGTGCTATCTTCATCTCCCGAGATAAAAACTTTTGCTTTCGGACAGGATTTCTTCGAATTCTTTCCCTTACTGCTTTGACCACCTATTTCGTACGAACACTACGTGGACGGCCAGATCTTTTTCTGTCACAAACAGAGGAGGTCTCATTGTACACAAACATTTGACTAATACCAAGCGTATGGATAGTTTTAAAAATTGAATTTGGCTCCATACCAACTTTGTGTAATGCAATCACAGCGATTCGATTCTCTTTATCACCAGCACTCCATTTTAATATCGCAAAATATTGTACAATGTATTGGCGCCAAAATTAGAAAACTCAATGAACAATCGTCTAAAAATGACAGATTCCAAATTCAAATATAATATCTTTCTTATTTTTTATTGTAACAGTATTTATGGCCAGACTAAGTATATACCAAACCTGAATCTATCATAATAGGTTGGGGAAAAAGTTTCTTCGCATTTTTTAAGAAAATTCAAAACATTTTTTAATATAGTTTATTTACATTTAACTAAAGTATGTAGGTACCATTTTGTTCGATAACTTTTTGCCATCTTGTAGGTAGGGACATGATCCCATTGCTATAAAAATTTTGGGACTTCTGATCAAAATACCGCGACAAGTGGTTTTGGCAGTCCTCTCGTGATGTTAACCTGACACTGCCTGAAGAATTCTGAAGAGACCGAAACAGGTGGAAATCTGAAGGTGCAAGGTCAGGACTATACGGCGGATGCATTAACACCTCCCAGCCAAACTCTCTTAATTTTTGCTGAGTGGCTAAAGATGTGTGAGGTCTAGCGTTATCATGATGAAAAACCACACCCCTTCTGTTGATTAATTCCGGCCGCTTTCTCTCAACTTCTTGCTTTAATCTCATCAGTTGTTTGCAGTAGAGTTCAGAATCGATAGTCCTGCATGGTGGTAACAGCTCATAATGAATAATGCCCTTCCAATCCCACCACACACACAGCATCACCTTGTTGCGAGTTAACCCGGGTTTCGCCACAGTCTGTGAAGCCTGACCGGCCTTTGACCACGACCTTTTTCGCACGTTCTACGTGATCCACTTTTCATCACCAGTTATCAGCCTCTTCAAAAATGGTTCGGTTTCATTACGATTAAAGAATCACAAATGAGTACACGGTTCATTAGGTTTCTTTCAGTGAGCTCGTGAGGTACCCAAATGTCGAGCTTTTTTGTGTACCCAGTTTTTTTCAAATGCGCCAAAACTGTTTTGCGGTCAATTTCCAGTTTTTCAGCTACGTCGTAACTACTGATATGCCGATCTTGCTCCACTTTTTCAAAAATGGCATCCATTTTATCCGTAATAGGGCGACCAGAGCGACGTGCATCTTTGACATCAAAATTTCCGGATTGAAAACGCTTAAACCAAATTTGTGCTACTCTCACAGACACTACACTAGGTCCATAAACATCGCAATTTTTTTTCGCGGCTTGCGTTGCATTTTTACCTTTTTTGTAGTAAAATTTTAAAATGTATCGAATTTCTTCATTAGATTCACTCATCTTGACGGTACGAAAAACAAATGAAAATCACACATTTTCCTAATTTGAATTTGGAATTATGTTCTTTAAAATTTAAACTTTCAATGATACCAAAACCAGCCAGATACAAATAGTATAGCCAAAGAGATTTTATTAGAAGTTGATACATACTATAATGCGAAAAGACTTTTTCCCCAACCTATTATGATAGATTAACAAGTTTACCCTACTCGTAGCAACTCACCAGGAAAACGATGACGAAAGAAAGATTAAAATAAAGTAGGTAGGTACCTAATTGCAACGTATTCAATAAAGATACAATCAGACACAACATCTCCGATAAGGTGACACCTGCTGCCGTTGGTGTAATTCATTTAATTTAATCTATATCCGTGACAGGTAAAACCAACAGGTTTTGATGATTTTTGATTGCCTTTGATTTTCAAGATACTCTTGGGGTACTGATAGAATTTATTAATTAAATGATGATCTAGGCTCGCGTTTCACCGTTATCTCACCTGTGGCCTTAATGCGAGTTTTTATACTTAGTGCGAGTTTTTATACTTACTCGATCGCGGTTATGTTTATGGAATAATTGTGTTTTCCATTATAGTCACCAGACGGCGCTTATCCAGTTTCAGTACAAATTGAAGTTTACGATCGAGTAAGTATAAAAACTCGCCCTAAGGAAAGCCTCTTATCCCGACCGATCACCATGTTCGGCAAGCCGATCCCTTGGGAGACGCGAGCCAAATACCTCGGTGTGACCCTCGACCACCACCTCTCCTTCGCTGAGCACATAAAGCAGGTGCGTTCGCGCGCCGCTTTCGCTCTCGGTAAACTCCACTCCGTTCTGAATGCACGTAGCAAATTGTCACTTAGGTGCAAATTGCGCATTTATACAGCGTGCATTCGACCCATCATGACCTATGCGGGTTCAGTGTTTGCGCACGCAAAACCTCACCTCATTCATAGGATGCAGGCCCTCCAAAACCGTTTCCTCCGAAAGGCAACAGGAGCCCCTTGGTTCGTTCGGAACGAAATCCTCCACGTAGATCTCGACATTCCCACCATCTCCCAGTTCTTGAAACGCAATTCCAAGCGTTTCTTCGACTCAGCCACCAACCATCGCAACCCTCTGGTTGTCGAGGCAGCTAGCTATGTCCCCTCTCGTATTAGTAAGGTCCACCACCCTAGGCTTATCCTCTCAGATCCCGACGACCCCATAACTCTTCTCCAGGAGAGCAGTAGGGACCGTAGGAACAAACACAAATCGACATTCCGACCTCGCCGCCGAGGTCCCTCGCGACGACCCCGTAATAATCGTCCTCCCCCCCGTCCCTTGCTCGGGTATGAAGTGCCAGCTGGTGGCGTAGCTTTAAACTCCCATGACAATAATAATCATTCAAATTTGATCCAGCCTGTCCCATCTTGCTGTCCTCCCCCCAGCGACGCCCTAAGCCGAGGCCCGTTCCCCACAGGGGGAGCCCTTAGCGTGTAGTCGCTTAGTCTGTAAGTTTTATGCCCGTGGCTGGAGGCTTTGAGTTCTCTTAAGGCAGCCACAGGATAGTCCGGTTAAGTAGTCACGGCCTCTCTAGGCCAACTACGAGATGCCATACATAAAAAAAGAAGCCTCTGATGGTTAGTTCTCATACACACGAGCGGCACGCCGCACGCGTCATCGGTAGAGGCTATCGTCGACGCCTATCGGCGGCTGCAATGGTTTCTACCGTTGACGCGTGACCTACAGGGGCACTGAATAATACATCATTTAATCATTTAAACATACAGTTTATACTGAAACTTTCAGGATTTTTTGAAGAACCATTAGTTCATGTAAAGTTACTCTTTCCCAAGGCATACAGGCATGACGCGACAACGCGACGTTCTACTAGAATCGCGTCCTACTGAAGAATCCCGAATTTTTTGAGTAAAAACTGTATGTTTATACCGAAGTTATAAGACCAAGTGCGACGGACGATTATTTTTTCGGAATGCGAGTCATTGACCTACTAATTAACTGTAAAACGAAATATTTCTAATTCTAGTCGTCAAATTCTTACGACGAATTCTTAAAACGAACTCCAATAACTGGGTCACATTTCTTTTCACATACCGAGTAAGTAACTGAAGGCTGATTTTTTTTTTCTAATCAGAATAAAAGTCATGGTGCTCAATATATTTTTTTTTTTTATAAAAAGAAAAGTCCTTAAAGAAAAGAGCTTAGACCATTACAGTTATAGTGAAAGACCTAGAGACCTACCCGAACATTGCAAAGGTCGCTTAGCACATTTCTCCAAAAACATGAAACCTAGGCTATCGGAACTGTTTTAAATTCAGCTGGCAACTACCCTACTTTAGTCTCCTTCACAAAATATGCTAAAAGCGTCGTTACCAGTTAACCTTTGACCTTCAGTTATCACGTTCGTTAATCTCTTTCCGGACCAAGAAACATTGCCTAAAGAAGTTATTTTAAATAAGGTTTATCTGACAAATAATTACAGTAGGTATTCGCGAGGCATTATGTCATGGGAACTTTTACAGTCTCCCCAGGGAGATGTCCCACTCGACAAGATTTTGACATATGACCTATCAGCTCTATGCTGGAGCTATGATGGAGGATTGCATATTACGCATTGTATTGCGTAATGAATTTATTGCGTTGGCACAAAAGTAATGAGACACTACAAAACTCTATACATTTCCTTTTTCAAGTTAATTGTTTTCGATAATATTCTAGAATGTTGTAGAACATTCTAGGTACTTCTGATGTTGGGGTACCTATATAAAGCCGCCCTCGCGATCGGTTTAGTCAGTTTGTAGAAAAATGGACGAGCGACAAGTTCGAACACTTACTTATACGAGTACTTGTTAGGCCACAGTGCGCGGGCTGTGGCTGACAATATCAACACTACATTGGGCGCTGGAAGTACAAGCCATGCGACGGAGTCCCGATGGTTTGACCGTTTTAAATCAGGAGACAGGAGCCTTGAAAGTCAGCCACGCTCTGGACGACCACCTGCAGTGAATGATGACGATTTACGCCGCGAACTGCAGTCGAATCCGGATGCTACCACGCGTGGATTAGCGGAAGCACTTAACTGCAATCACCACGCCGTGAAAAACCATCTGCATGAGCTTGGGTATCGAAAAGTTTTGGCTCGGTGGGTACCGCACATCCTTACAGATGTCAGTCGAGCAGTCCGTGTCGCTATGTGTCAATCACTTTTGCTGCGACCCCGACGTAAAGAGTTTTTGTCTGATCTGTTTACTGGAGATGAAATATGGATTCATTACGAGAACGATACACATCGTGCTTTTTGGCTGCCTCCAGAAGAAACGCCACCAACTCAACCGAAGCTGAGTCAGAAGAACCGCTTAAAAGTTCTGCTTTTCTGTTTCTGGAACGCGCAACGGCGCAAGACATGCTGTTTTATGAACTATTACACAATGAAACTATAAACGCTGACAAATATTCAACCCAGCTCACCAAACTATCTGCTACTATCAAGAAAAAACGACGAAGACGAGTCATTGTAGTTTTACTACACGATAACGCTCGACCTCATGTCGCATCTGCCGTTCGCCTACAGTTGGAGAACTTGGGCTAGGAGACGATACCCCTCCAGGTGGAAGCCAACCGGCGACGGGTGCGGGGTTTCACCCTCGCCTGTATTGCACAGGCTTCCACCAGGCTTGCAATGGCTAGGTGTTCCTGGCCATTCCCGTAGCCCCCCAGCAGGGGGGACATGCCGGGTACGCCAGTCAGGCGGGCATGCGCCGGGGGGGTTGTGGACGCAAAGGCTGAGCCGGATTCCCATGACCCTCTCATCAAGGCGATAACGGAACACCGCTGAGTCTTAGTGGGTATACTGCCACTCTGGCAGGGAGGCCCACATACTCCGTGTCGTCCCCCGATGAGCGGAAATGCGTAATGTCATTTCTCAGCGACAAAAAAAAAAAAAAAAAATTGCGGGGTAAATAATTTAATGATTTCTCTAATGTAGAGGCGGAGTTGAACTACTTTTTCGAGGCACAGCCATGAGAGTTCTAGGCAAAAGGCATCCAAACTTTGCCGGATCGTTGGCAAGAAGTCTTAGATGCTAATGGTGATTACATCATTGACTAAGCTTTTTCTATTGTAATAATAATAAAAAATATAAAACGTAAACCAAGTGGCTCATTATTACTTTTGTGCCAACTTTCAGCATTCCAATTTATTAAGAAAATCAAAAAGTACAGAAGTTATGGACTTGTATCGTACTGCTGACACTTTTTTATAGATGTTTGGCCTAAATGTATATTAATGCGTGCTGTAAAAAAGTGTTAAATATTATAGTTATCTACATGTCGCAGTAAGATGGTTTAAGATGGTTATATCCCTAGGGATATAGCTGTATGTACCGTAATATAGTTATATGAAAACTATCGGAGTGTCCTAATTTTGTTACCGCGACCAATTTCAACGTAGCGCTCGCCGGTCGCTGCCGTAGCATCGCTCGTTTCGCTCGCTCAGCCCGCGCGTAGTTGGTCACAGTTCTAACTTAGCCTAACCTACTCGTATTTGGTCGCAGTGCCCTAATACTTATATTACTTTATCATGCTTGTATCATATATATTCCTAATAAGATCGTTATGAACGGCTTTCATATAACTATAAGTATTATGGTTTATAGCTATATCCCTAGACTATATCACGGCTACAACCATCTTACTGCGACATATACATACTTATTTTATGTCCTTCATATGTATTTATAACTTAGCTTTTGCTCGCGCATTCGCCCGCGTGGTGGTCGAATTATTATCCCACGTTAACGTACTACCGGGATAAAAAGTATCATTTGTCCTATGCTAACCCAAGTCATAGCCTACCTGTGTGCCAAATTTCATCGAAATCCTTTCAGCCGTCCAGGCGCGAAAAGATAAGAGCATATGAAACAATCGATTAAATTAGCAATCTGCTTCAAAATGATTCAGATTACGATTCATAGTGTGATACACAATTAGGGTGGGGTCGGAAATTCAGAGGCCGTGCCTCGAGGTACATTTAGTCTGTATTTCATTCAAATCGATCCTCTCCACTCTATTTAAAGTTCTTTTCAACTGTAAAGGTAAGTTTGTCCTTCAATCCGGATTTGGAAATCCGGATAGCCGAGTAAGCACAGCTTTGTGCTGGAACCTTCAGGGCGCGAGACTCACAATTGTCTGGTTTTTTAAAAATAAATAATACAGGTTTTTATGATTCCAAATGTCTTACTTAAAATAATAATCATTAATTTTAATAATTATCACCGTTAATTTGTAATATCTACTCTAGTGCCGAAATTCACCACGTCTACTTGTTAGAAAGGTTATTTTATGACCTTAAATATTTGTATTCATACTGTAGGTAGGTACATAAACAATTTACAAATAATTTTATTAAAATAAACTTGAAAAAAACAAAAGCTGTACACTTTAGTCAGCGGATTCCCGGAGTCAGCGAAGTCTGCATACGCTTTGCATTCAATATCCCCAATAATATACATGGATCTTACTGTGAATTATGTCATAGTAGAATACCACTTACGTTACAGTATAATATTCTGGGGAAACTCAACTGAAAGAGAAATAGTTTTTAAACCTCAGAAAAGATGTTTATGGGCGATGTTTAAGCTTACATCCACTGATAGTTGCATGCCATACTTTAAACAGCACAAAATATTAACCCTACCTAGTCTGTATATAATGGAGGTAGATGTGTTTGTGAAGTCGAACCCAAATCGTTTTAAACGTCTGGCTGACGTAGTCCTACGTAATGGACGCGACAATAACAAAGTGTGTTCCTACCTAAAGAATTGTCGCTATCGTTGTTTAAAAACAGGCTCCAAAGCTTTTTAACGCTTCTTTTAGCGTCAAACTATAATTTTTGCATGCCTATTGGTAAAATATGGCTGAACCTATTATTAATTTATCACCATGTATGATACTTTACCCATATTTTCAAATTAAACGACTTACTTACTTAAAATAATAATTATTCGTTTTAATAATTATCACCATTAATTTGTAATATCTACTCTAGTAAGGTTATTTTATGACTTTAAATATTTTAATAACTTATGACCGAGTGGGCCGATTTTAATAAAATAAAGAAATGTTAACTAAATTTTACTTCAACATATGAACTATGGCTATATTTCCAATCGTTAAATCTCTTCAAAATAAATACCTACAGAAAAAAATCAGTACTACATGTGAAATTTAAAATCATGCCCAATTTTACCCCCTTGGGGGATGATTGTAAAAAAATGCTGAAACACGTACCTACAGTAATTCTTAATTTCTTACCAAAAGCGTAAATTTGAATTTTCATATCCCTGACTTAAGAAATGCTGGGTTTCCCATACAAACTTTCATCCCCTATATCACCCCCGTAGGATTGTTTTTGAGACAAAAAGTAGCCTGTGTCCTTTTCTAGGATGCCCATATAATATTAGTATGGAAGTATGGATAGTATGGAAGTATGGATTGAAAAAGTATGTCGATGTATATGGAAGTTGTTATTTAAGCCGAAAGTAAAAAAAATAAGGCTGTTTGAAAAACAAACACATCGTTTTCAATTAAATTCGACAAGAAAATTATTCAAAAAGGTTGAATACCTACATCCTATAACAAAAAAGTAATTAAAAAACTGCGCTGTAAGCATGCAGTTGTTGATATTATTAATAACCAGTCGGTAAATAGGATAATTATTATTAAAACTACACCAATTAATAAAATGTCATGTTGATATTGGTATTAATGGGTTCTTAAAGTAAAACTTTGTACCAAACCGACACACAACCGTGTTTAAATCGATTATTACGAATTTTATGGCTATCGACCGTGACGTTGATTTCTGACACAATTTTCACTGCTTGTTGATCTAGTAGTCGCAAGCGCTACTGCTGATCGTGAGGTCCTGGATTCGATTCCCGGGTCAGGCAAAGTGAAAAAAAGGTCGGGCAAAGTGTTATGAGGGCTTTTTGCATCATGCATTTGCTGGTAATCAACCGGGCACAAATCTTAACTTCGGGCTGCTACTGAGAAACGACCTGACGACGGCCTGTTACCACAGGCTCACCCCCTATTACATGGGCGAAATGTGGGTATACTAAGGTACACCTCTGCCTAACCCTTCCGGGATTAGAGACATGATGTTACGTAATGTTTTCTCTGGTGCAGGTACGTAAAGATTAAAGGCTAAAATAGCCTCTTAAAGACGTTCTGATACACACCCTACCACATTCATCACAACTAGGTTCATAAGTTTATGAAGTGTTAAAATAAAATCTCCACTCGGGGCGCGGGCGGTACTCATACAAAAGTGCCCATTACTCTTTGAGATTCGGCAGCAAAAAAATAAAATACAAATAATATATAAGTACAGTGCATTCTATTCTATTCTATTTATTTTTAACAGGCAACCAACCATAGACGTAAAAATGCAATACCAGATGGACACTATGAAGTTCCTTATTTATTGACAGAGCAACCATAGACGACAAAATGGAATACTTCATGGACGCCATGAATTTCCTTATTTATTGACAGGCAACCAAACATAGACGTAAACATGCAATACTTCATGAACGCTATATAATATATAATATCCCGGGACACTTCACACACGGTCATCTGATCCCAAACTAAGCAGAGCTATGGAAACCAGATAACTGATTTACTACATACACTTTTTTTTGTTGTTAATACATACTTATATAGATAATTACACCCAGACTCAGGACGAACAGACATGTTCATGCACACAAATGTTTGTCCTGGATGGGAATCGAACCCACGACCTGCGGCATGATAGGCGGTATCTTAACCAACCACGCCAACTGGCCTGTATGAATGAATGCATGAATTTCCTTATTTATTGACAGGCAACCATAGACGAAAAATGCAATACTTCATGGACGCTATGAATTTCCTTATTTATTGACAGGCAACCATAGATGAATAATGGAATACTTCATGGACGCTATGAATTTTCTAATTTATTGACAGGTAACCATAGACGAAAAATGCAATACTTCATGGACGCTATGAATTTCCTTATTTATTGACAGGCAACCATAGACGAAAATACTTACTTCATTTGCGGCCCTCCCAAATCTGCATGAGCCAAAGTTGTTCCAACTCAAATGTGTTCTTATAAAGTTTTTGAACTGCGAACTCAACATGTCGCGAATGTTTGCTCGCTCAGAGAACTACGTAAAATGCTGCTATATATATATACAGAAACTAAAATAAGTGGAGCTCTAGCTGTGTAGTTTGTAGCAGTTGTTTATTCAACTGTCTTTTCTGCATGTTTGCTGTTCAACCATAAAATTGGCTTATGCTGTGCTCTATGTTTGTATGGTTATAGTTATAGTGTTATCATCAGTGATCGGATAATCGGGCGCTTATATACCTAAAGTTCATCCCACGAAAGAATAATATGGACATTCCTTTCTGAATAAATAAGTAATCTCGGCTTCCCGAGATTGAACAATTTTGTAAAAACCACTCTATAAAAAACTTAATGAAATTATAGCAGTGGTTATTTTGATTTAGTATCTTTACTTTATTCAAAACAAATGGAATATCAATAAAAATGATAATGTGCACAGTGTGGTCTAGTAGTGGAAATTGATTATCTATCTAACAGATTAGTGATCGAATCGACTGATTTATTGTATTTTATACGAACAGAAGGGATTCTGAAAGGCATGTCCGTATTATTCTTTCGTGGAAATAAAAGTGAAGTTTAGGTATAATAGCGCCCGATTATCCGATCACTGCTTATAACTAACCATAAGTAGTTGCTTTCAAAACTTTCTACAGAATCTCTTTTGGCATATCTTTGAAACGAGTAATTTTCTAATTTTCATAGGAAGTACCTAGACGTACACAGTAAGAAAGTTTTCACATTTGGCGGGCCGGATTATTACAAAGGTTATTATTAGTACTTAGTACCTACTTAGTCTTTTTCTAGCACGCATAGCATGACGACGTTTTTTCGATGGAAGAATAGACAAAATGACACATTGGCATTTTTAGACGCATAGAAGGCGTAGAAATATTTCTACAATCTGTCATTTTGTCTATTCTTCCATCGACAAAACACGTTTCTGTGGTGGTCATGCATAGGGTACGTGCTGGTGTAAGACACCATTTAGTTTTATATAAGTAGAATAAAGGTCGCGACGCGATTCTAGTAGAGCACTTTTCTATGAAAACTTCATGAAAATTGTTGTACAAGAATTGCGTCGCAACGTCGCGTCGCGCCTGTCTATTGGAGCCTTGGCATTCTAAAATTATAATTCTATGAATAGGCAATAGGTTAGGATTTAGAATTTTTATATTTGTTGGTAAATAAATATACATATACGTTTACATAAAAAAGCATATAATAGAATATTTATCATAATACGTATTGTTGTTTTTTAGGGTTCCGTACCTCAATAGGAAAACGGAACCCTTATAGGATCACTCATGTCTCTGTCTGCCTGTCAGTCCGTCTATCACTACCAATTTGCTCCGAATCTAATGACAGATTAAGTTGAAATTTGGTACATGTATGTATTTCTGTGACTCAAACACGGACGTGTAATGGAAATTAATTAATTTTGAATATGGGCGTCAATTTTAGGGGGCAAATAAGAAAATTAAAAAAGTTTTGCAAACTGTACCGTGCGATATATCAAATGAAAGGGCTTACTGTGTCTCAAATATATATATTAATATTAAAATAAACTGTTTTAAAGTCATTTAAAAAAATAGACGAATTTTGACCAATCCCCCCTTTATCTCCAAAACTACTGAGCTTAAAATTTTGAAAAAAGTACAGAAAATACTTCTATACCTATAGATTACAGGAAAACGTATAAGAAGTTTATGGTCTTAAAATAACATTATTAACATTGTAAATCTCTCAATATTATGCGTAGAAACTTACATTTGCAGTTGGAATGTATGGGAGAACATATTTTTCAACTACAGTGTTGAGTTTGTTCTTGGGATAATTTCATTTCAACGCGCAATGAAAGGTTCCGTACCTTTCATTGCGCGTGGTCCGTCCGACACGCATTTGACCGGCTTTTTAAAAGTTCATGTTAATCCCGCGCAAAATATCCAGCGTAAAATGCGATTGGTCACAAACGTTTAATTTCGTCAAACGGTGATTAATTTGTTAATTACATTCATTTCCTTTTTATTGTCTTTGGCTGGCGAAGGGTGACGACTTTTGGAATTATCATCGTGAAAAAATATTTCTAGAAATCTCAGGAAATAGGAAGTATTTGAAGCATAGGTAATTATAAAAAATCCGAATCCTTGCCACTCAGCGGGGTTGATAATCATTTGCATAAAATTAATTGAATGAATGTTGTCTGTATATTTTTGATTTAATTAATGAACTCAATATTTTAAATGACAATTAATCAGATCTATGAATTAGCATCACGCATCTACCTTTTCCATGAAGTTGTAGGCGGTTCTCAAAATGTATCACAGAAGTAGAATGCTATTTAGCTTTCATGGAGAAATATTATTATAAAACATATTTCAGCGTCTAAAAACTACGCTGTAGTCTACTTAGGCATCTATTTTCCGCTTTTCTTCGACAACTTCATCAATTTAATCAATCAATTTTACTTACCCTTCAATTAATTGACACTTATCAATATTCTCCAGTGCTTAGAATAGATAAAGAGACTTATTTATTTGTTCTGTGGTCCAGAGCATATTAACTATGTGAAAACATTCAAATTATACTGTGATATCTCAAGACGATACTGTGATTGTATAATAGTTTCCGTGTAAGTCCGAGTATGTCAGCCGTCTTGCCTCATGATCCCCTGCTAGAGCGACTTTGGTGATCAAAATCTCTGATACAAAACTCTGTACGTAAATCCGTTATAAGAATCTTTGTTAGGTAGGTACAAAGATTCTTATACCTACTTACAATTTTGATTGGCTCCAAAATAACTACAAACAAATCATCTGCCTAACCTGTTCCCGACTATGTTAGGGAGCCGACCCTCAGTCTATCCGGATGCAGCTGAATAGTGAATACCAGTATTTTACATGGACCGACTGCCTATCTGACCTCCACAACCCTGTTAGTGGATAAGATTTGATAAGATTATGGGCTTCTAACGACCCGTAACGACTGTCAAAGATCCAAGAATGACAGCCGGGACCAACAGCTTAACGTGCTTTCCGAGACACGGAGGGGTCTCGGTATGTAAAGATCACCCATCCATGGACCAAACGCGGCAAGCGTAGCTTAACCTGGTCGATCGTCCCGTGCGGCTGTTATTACTTATAATAGCCACATTAATTACATGATAAATAAACTAAAATTAAATATTACGATGATGATAGTAAGTAGGTTTTCATAATTTAAGAGGAGCTCGTGGCTAAGTAATAACAGCCGCACGGGTCGATCCATCAGGTTAAGCTACGCTTGCCGCGGTTGGTCTGTGGATGGGTGACCATCTTTTCATACCGAGACTCCTCCGTGCCTCGGAAAGCACGTTAAGCCGTTGGTCCCGGTTGTCATTCGTGGATCTTTGACAGTCGTTACGTGTTGTCAGAAGCCCGAAAGTCTGACAACCAGTCTTACCAAGGGGTATCGTATTACCCAGTAACCGGGTTGTGGAGGTCAGATAGGCAGTCGCTCCATGTAAAATCCTGGTATTCAGCTGCATCCGGTTAGACTGGAAGCCGACCCCAACAAAGTTGGGAAAAGGCTAGGCAGTAGGTTAGGTAAGTAGGTTTTCAAAAACATACATAATCGCCATTTCCAAACTTCAGGTTTAACCTTGAAAATGTGTCTCTATCAGAAAGTTATCAATACTTATTTGAAGTACAACAGACTAATGATTCGACCGTTTTTGATAACTTCTCGTATATACACGATCAGGCGCCGAATCATATCACTCAGTGTCCGGACTCCGAAAGGGAGAGACGCGTGTTCTATATTTGAAAAAGTGTGGTGATGGTGATAAGCACGCGCTATGGCTACGGTGCATGAAATGAAAATTATTTCTGGGGAGGAGATGGTTTGTGTTGATTTTTTTTATTATTAATTTTGCTTTCAAAAACACGTGAAGTTAATATGAGGGCAAGAGAAACAATAGTGAACGTTTTAATTGTATCGTGTTTCTTCCCGAAAAATTCCTGAAACTATTCGAGAGGAGAGTTAGGAGAGTAACTCTCCTCTAGGTAAAGTGCCAAGTGCAACAAAAGTGCAATGTAGACTACGCAGAGTGCAATGTTATGAACTTACCTGCAGAACTTTCTTTATTTATTGTTTTTGTTTGACTTTAGAAGTTTAATTAGAGGTTTTATAAATGTAAGTTTATGATTATGTATACAGAGTAGCGTAGAATATGCTACTCTTTATGCTATTTTATAACTCTGTTGACCACTGTTTTACTAGATTCTACTTTTCTTTTTAACCTACTTCAAAAAGGAGGAGGTTCTCAATTCGTCTGTATGCTTTTTTTTTTTTGTAAGTTTGTTACGCGATTACTCAAAGACGGATGGCCCGATTTGGAAAATTCTTTTTTGTTTAAAAGGGTATACTTCCTAGGTGGTCCTTCATATAAATTTTATTTACTTTGCTTGGGTAGTTTTTCAGTTAGCTTCAATAATGCGTATTTTTCCCACTTAGTTTAAGTGGATGATGTTTTAATAACTTCCTATCACTGTTATTTACATAGCAGGTAGTGGTATTCGAATTTGTGTGCGGTGGGTACCACAACTAAAAAGTGAAAAATAAAAACTTTTTAGAAAAAAAAACAATAAAGTGACTTCCAAAACAAAACACTACAAAGTGAAAAATAACTTTAATATCGGAAGTCTGTGGCAAAAAGCGAAAATACAAAATCAAAGACACCGACTACCGAAATTAAAGTTAGTTTTCACTTTGTAGTGTTTTGTTTTGGAAGTCGGTTTTATTTTTTTCTAAAAAGTTATTAAAGTCTTAGTATCGAAGGGAAGTTCACGGAATTAGTCTTGGTTTGATTAGTTCTACCTAGTTATAATTAACATGAAATGAATATTAACATGGGTTATGTACCCAGGGAACCGAAAAAATTTATTGGTCCCTTAGGTATTCTGAATAGTAGTAGGGTATTACTTATCATATATTTTTATAACTGTGTTAAATTTACACACTGTGACAAGATTATTAACCCCGAATGAAATAACAATACTAGATTTGCTAGATTTTAAGAAACATTTCCTTTGCCTGTTCCGAAGTTTCAAAAATATCTGCCTAGCCTTTTCCCAACTATGTTGGGGTCGGCTTCCAGTCTAACCGGATGCAGCTGAATACCAGTATTTTACATGGAGCGACTGCCTATCTGACCTCCATAACCCAGTTACTGTTTAATACGATGCCAAAATATGGCGAAATGTGTCATAGCACAAGAATATTTTATTCATCACCACCATTGTATTACCTACCACATTTAAAGCAAATAAATGAAGACTTTGACTTTTGACTTTGACTTTGATACCCCTTGGTAAGGCTGCTTGTCGAGACTTTAGGTCTTCTGACGACCCGTAACGACTGTCAAATATCCACGAATGACAGCCGGGACCAATGGCTTAACGTGCTTTCCGAGGCACGGAGGAGTCTCCGTATGTAAAGATGGACACCCATCCACGGACCAACCCAAGCTTAACCTGATGGATCTACCGGTGCGGCTGTTATTACTTAGCCACGAATTCCGATGTTTGTTGTAGTTTACAATTTTTTTGGTGTAGGTAACCTTGGTGTTATGAAACATATAAATAGGTCCTACCTACTATATCATGTTCACTATCTATACAAGTTTTTGAGCAGTGCGAAAATTTTCACAGGATACCTACTCGACCAAAATGTATGAAACAGCAGATTTTTTTTCGTGATTTGAGACCTGGTCCCATATTGAAAGTTGTTCATATTCATTGGTAGAACACCCTGAGAAAATTTGCGCGCTGCTTAAAAAGTTTTCCTGTATAATACATACATAATTATTATAAATGAAAGTCGCCTTTCGTGTCTGTCTGTGTGACCGCATTGTTATTCTAAACTACGCTATGGATTTTGATGCGGTATGAATCACCATCATTTGGAGAATCTGTTCCGGAAGGTTTATATGACAGGCCAGCTGGCATGGTTGGTTAAGATACCACCTGCCATGCCGCAGGTCGTGGGTTCGATTATTCCCATCCAGGACAAACATTTGTATGCATGAACATGTCTGTTTGTCCTGAGTCTGGGTGTAATTATCTATATAAGTATGTATTTACAAAAAAAAAGTAGTGTATGTATTTTATCAGTTATCTGGTTTCCATAGTACAAGCTCTGCTTAGTTTGGGATCAGATGACCGTGTGTGAATAATGTCCTAGGATATTATATGTATGAAAACTCGATGTATTTTTCAAGTCGTACTCGTATACACCGCGGATATATATAAATCAATTGCTGTGCATTAGTCTCGCAAAAACTCGAAAATGACTCGACCAAATTCAGTAAAAAAATTTTTTTTTGTTTTATTCTCCTCATCAGTGGGTTTAAAACCCAAAGGAGCAGCCGAAAAATCGCGATTGAAATGTTGACAGGACAACATCTCCCGTTCCAACTGTAACATATAGCTGAAGTAGGTGCGTACCTACTTTACAAATGCCTGATATGATGTGAAGCAACATATGTTTCTAATCAATTCGTTTAACGTTATCAGAGATTACTTTTTGCAATACAATACGTTTTATATCGGACGAATACGATTTATAGGTGTGGACTACTTATATTTTAAATTGATTTATTTAAAATATAAGTAGATTTACTTATTTACTTTACATTTTGACGAGTTATCAATCTGCCTAGCCCTTTCCCAACTATGTTGGGGTCGGCTTCCACCCTAACCTGATGCGGCTGAATATCATTATTTTACATGGAGCGACTGCCTATCTGACCTCCACAATCCAGTTACTGAGTAATACGATACCCCTTGGTAAGACTGGTTGTCAGACTTTCGGGCTTCTGACGACCCGTAATGACTGTCAAAGATCCACGAATGACAGCCGGGACCAACGGCTTAACGTGCTTTCCGAGGCACGGAGGAGTCTCGGTATGTAAAGATGATCACCCATCCACGGGCCAACCCCGGCAAGCGTAGCTTAACCTGATGGATCGACCCGTGTGGCTTTTATTATTTAGCCACGAGCATTTTGACGAGTTATGCGAATATAAATGTAGGGAACAGCTTGTTTTTTGCGATTTCAGATTTGATCCCATAGTAAAAGTTGTTTGTTATCATGTGTTTAAGTATCGGTTATCATGTGTTTAATATCTTGCTTAGGTAAACCAGATATTCGTTCCCCGATTGTAAAAGTACCTACTGATTTAATTTTAGCTTTATATCTACGTAGGTATAACACGTGTAAGTTTTCATTCAATTAATTACTTAGGCTCATTTTCACCACACATCACTAAACGCGTTTAACGCTAAACGAGTTTAAAACCTTCGTTTTGTTTCAATAGTTTGGAGATGACAGAGACAGAATGACGTTTTAAACTCGTTTAGCGTTAAATGCGTTTAGTCATGTGTGGTGAAAATGAGCCTTAGTTAACATAATATAACATCACACCTGTAATCTCCGAAAGTGCCTATAGTTCACCCACATTTCACCAGTTGTGTTTAACTCTTCGCTGATTGTACTTCGGTAAGTATGCTCAAGAACTCCACAACCTCATTTCACCGCCCCCTTCTACCATCGGACATCTAGTCTCAGTGCAAGTTACCATCCCTACCTCGTTGCTGTTCCACCAATTCGCACTAAGCGTTTCCAAATGCATTTAAATAATACGCACAGCAAAAGAGTGGAACTCTCTACCTGCGTCTGTGTTTCCGAACGCATACAACCCTAATCTCTTCAAAGTGAGCGTGAACAGGCTTCTTCTGGGTAAGCTCACTCCATCGTCGACTTTGTGTCTGTCGCCCCTGACCTAGACTAGAGTCAAGAGCAAACCCATCGCAAATAAAAAAAAAGTCCAATGTAACAGGGGGCGAGCCTATTACCATCAACCGGGCACAAATCCAGCCTCCGAAGCTACTGAGTAAGTATATTATAATATCTAATTATATGGTCATAAAATAAATTGTTGTGATGTGTTATCTTTAACTTAAAAAATAGTTAATCTAGGGTCATTGACCCATTTATATATTTACGATAAACGTAATCTTACTTACAATTATTTTTGGTCTTTTCGCTTTGGTCGGTATAAATTTATAAAAGTAGAACAAAGAAAGATAAAACAAACGGAACACTCGCTTTATGACGCAGATATACGCCAACGGCCTTGAGTGGTTGGGGTGGCGGCATAGCTTGCGTGTTCTGTGCTGAGCTCACGCAACGTGTCGTACCTCCACCCAGTAATAGGACTCGCCCATCAAGGAGCGCTGTCCCAAATTAGACGCATTTTACTACTAATATAACTTTGAAAATTAATTACACTATGTATTTAAACATAAATTAAAATATTGACATTAAGTTATTAAGAAAATGCTCTAATTTAACATATATTTTTTCTAAACCAGTAACACTACTCGTTTAGAAGTGATCTTCAGTATAAAATCATTAAAAAACGGTTAACGTCGCCTCTACAACCAAAAGAATTGATTTCCTCAAAATTAGAAAATACGTAAGAAAATCGCGGCCTTGACACGCCGACAGCGTGGATTTGCCCGTGCTATAATTAATTATATCGACCGGTTTTGCATAAACAACTCGTTTTATCGGTATTTTAATTTTATTTTATTTATGCCAATTTATGTCGTTGCGGTTTTGAGTTACGGTCTTTGGCTTGTGGTTATATTATGTAACGATGCAGCTAGGAGAGCATCCGGCACGTCAGTCTGTGGTTCCGAATCTATCGTGCCCATTTCCCTTCAATCAACTACGTAGATGGCTACAGTTTCCCACACCCAAGCGGATAGCTGTTGAACCTCGACACCAAGCTGCAGGCAGTCCACGGAAGCCATGCCATCCTTAGATGGACGGCTAACTAGACGCTTAACAGGAACGGTCAGCGCCTGATGACGGGAACCATCACGGGACACTGCTAACTAAATAAACATTGCCACATAATAGGCATAACGGACAATCCACTGTGCAGATCGTGCATGGAGGCTGAGGAAGCCGTTGCGCATGTGCTGTTTCGCCCAGTGCCCGCCCACAAGCCCCAAGATTTTCACCTGCAGAGGATGAGGCTAACCGGTTATTGACATTAGCAGCAGAAGATGACGCGAACGCAAGTGCGGGTGAAATTCACTCTAATGGGTTGCCCGTATGACAATATTGACTAGAAGAGCAGCAAATTAGAATCTTCAATGGGAACATAGCCTACGTAATAAAGCCACATCTAATGGCACTTAGGTACAAAGACATTACAAAGTCCTCTGTGCAGAGAGTGCATGGAGGCTGAGGAAACCGTTACATATGTGCTGTTTGAATGTTACAAACGTCACCCAGATTAGAACAGAAACCCTCGGGTTATCCAGATCTTTTTCAGAGGTTCTCAACAGACCAGGAGACGTAATCAACATCTGGAGGGAGCTGGGCTGGTTGGAATAACTCACTGACGGCCGCCATGGCTCACGCACTTGGAGGACTAAGTACGGATACCGAACCCCCATTACATAACATATCATATATATTATGTAGGACTAGCTGTTCGTGCCCGGCGTCGCCCGGGTGAATTTCATGTCTCTATTTTCAGTGATTCAGGCTGTTTGATGTCTGTTTTCACACAAAAATAACCTTGTCCTGATAATTAAAAACACAACAACAACAAAAATAGCCAAATAGGTGCAACCATAGATATAAGGGGTGCAGCCGTTCTGAAGTGATGCACTTACATACATTCCGCAATTGATTTTTATTTATATAGTTTAAGATAATAGGCGATTAAGTTCGAATGTTGATTATGATATCTAAGTAGGTAACGGATTGACCTTTCGCCATATTAGGGTACTGCTAGCTGTCAAAATAACTTCAGTAATCTAGCTAGTAGAAACACTGATTAAATTGTAGGTATGTATACAACTATTTACAATTTTTGTGTCCCCATTAGTACCAATTGCAGGTTCCTTATGAGGAAACGCGGTCACGTGGTCGTGGCGTTCATTCCAAACAAACGTATTCCTCTGTTTTCTCCCTGGGAAATGACACTAGTGCCAGAGTAATGACGCGTTTCCTCTTAAATTAAACTTTGAGATAAATGGTGTCCACGTTCATGTACACATAATTATGAAGATGATTCTAGACAATCCTTAATTAACTTCTTGTTGTATCTGATAACTGTTTCATGTTTTTGAACACTTGGTTATGTCAAAAGCTGAGTTACAGTATTAACTACTTACCAAATAAAATGGCATTGATGGCCATTAAATTTGATAGTTTAGAGAAAAATCATATTTTATATCGAAAGAAAAATTTTCTGAAAAACAAATCTTGATTTTTCTCGAACCCCTTGGATTTTCACCTAGGCTTTTTAATATAGGGTGTTTAAATGTTGCAAAGGGCAACACTATTACGTCCTGAAAGAAATACGTCAAATTACAAGTCAAACTATAGATTTACCTAGGTACTAATGTTTTAGGTAGTGTTTTCATGAAATACCTAATAGTACCTATGCACTTTTTACCTCTACATCCCTATTTGAATCGGATTTTATTCACAATTTCATGGGTTTTAATTTATTTACGCGGAACCCTAATTCTTTTTCTAAAATAATAGTAGCCTAAGTTACTCCTTATAACATCAGCTATCTGCTAGTGAAAGTACAAAATCTTAGCCGGTTTTTTTAAGTACCTACCGATATGCTTTCATAACTATGCATTTACTAATAAAAACTTTTTAGCAAAAAATAAAACCGACTTCCAAAACAAAACACTACAAAGTGAAAAATAACTTTAATTTCGGTAGTCGGTGTCTTGGGTTGCGTATTTTCGTTTTTTGCCACCGACTTCCGAAATTAAAGTTATTTTTCACTTTGTAGTGTTTTGATTTGGAAGTCGGTTTTATTTTTTGCTAAAAAGTTTTTATTTTTCACTTTTTAGTTGTGGAACCTACCCCACACAAATTCGAATACATAATTGAGCACAATAATTGTAGATATAGCCATGTAAATAACAGTGATAGGAAGTTATTAAAACACCATCACATCATCCACATAAAATAAGTGGGAAATATACGCATTATTGAAGCTAACTCAAAAACTCCCTAAGCTAAGTTAATAAAATTTATATGGGACCATCTCGGAAGTATCAAACAAAAAAAGAATTTCCTAAATCGGTCCATCCGTCTTTGAGTAATCGCGTAACAAACATACAAAAAAAAAAAAAACAAAAAAAAAAATACAGACGAATTGAGAACCTCCTCCTTTTGGAAGTCGGTTAAAAAGCTGTTATTTTGACATTACAAACAGACACTCAATTTTATTTATTTGTATAGAATACCATTTAAATGGTTGCCTATTCCAGTTTTAAAAGCTTTAAATTAGCACAGATTTTGCTTGACATTTAAAACCTTCCTAACCTGAAACTTGCCAAGAGTTGGATGATAGTGCTCATTGTTTCACCTGCAACTTTCTAACCAATTTGGCGGGAATTTTCTGGATAGGTACTATTTTTGCATTGAATTTATTACATTCATTGTGTCCAACTACATTGCATTGTGTAACGGCCCCTTTAGTCTCGTCGCAAGCGGGACTGCACACACACCCCACGCTCAGGGTGTGTTCGGTTCCTAGGTTAGGTAAAGTGTTATTGGGTTTTCCATTAACTTGTTATAAAAAGGTATACCAAGCCCAACAAATGGGTCTCTGTAGTTTCTGTCTCTGAAATTAACCTTATGAAGCCGGTGAAATGTACCATGTAATTTGGCCTTATTTCTGGTGCTAACTTTTTGAATATCACTATAAATGTATGTTTTGACTAATATATAAGATGTTGGCGGAGATGAATTGTGATCCACCGTGAGAATACCAATATCTTAAAAAAAAAATCTCTCAGAGAATCTGGCCCCTAGCCGGTAGCCGGTGGAGCAATTGCTCGAACAGATCGTTTTTGAACAACAAATATATATTCAATGTCAGCTGCTAAAAATAAAGACGAGTTCAGGTATTGATATGCCTATAGTAATATAAATGGTTGGATAGATTGAAAAGATTTATAATAATATTTTTCAGTGACACGAAATCTTTAAGTTAGGTACAGACGCCAGTACATCAAGCTACTACAATCTGTCAAATTTCTTTAATAGATTTTCAACATCAGGCTCAAGGTTGATTGGGAAAATTTTACAGTTTCGGGTAGCTCGTCTGTACATTTACAATAACGTGACAAGCCCATAAATAAAAGCCCAAAAATTCTATAAAAGGTGCCAATCGTTAAGATTATAGCTAAAAACGACGACAACATTCACTTTTTCTTCGAAATTAACACAATTTTGGTCATTTCTCTCACGTTAAATATTTTCATCAAGGTGAACGAACTTGCGAATGATGCAACTTGCCTTGGTATGCCCTTATGTGATTCGATTTTTGAATCAAACTAATAAAATAACATTGATAAGTATACTGTTATCGGAAAACTATCTTACTTATAGCAAATAATTTAATTTAATGTTTTGTGTTGCGTAATGTACCTAAATTATTATGCGCAGTGTTATATAGATTCATTTTTTTTTTAACTGAACAGACAGCTGTGCTGCTGGGGAGTTTGTTGCGCCACTTCTTCTCCCCAGCTAAAGCACTAGGAAGTGGTGAAGGGCGGGCGTTTTGATTTTGATTATGTATAAAACATATTTTTACAATACCTAAGGCCTAGAATTACTCGTTTCGTCTTGATCTCACTAGGTATTTAGGTTTGGTAGGTACTTCATCTTGAAATGAGTCTTTCCATTTAAGAGTTGTTCCTTTGTCCCAACTTCGGGTTTATTTCGTCTTTCCTATTTTAACTAGATCTTGCTGCCCACGAGTACATATTATTTCTACTGTGCCGCGAGTCTCGCTTCTCAACTCTATAATAAACCGGCCAAGTGCGTCACCGTACAAAACTGCCGTCATCGTCATAAGGAAAAATGACGTATCTGACATTTTTTTCGAAATAGAGTTATTTACATATTCGGAATCAGCAAAAAAAGACGCTACCAGTATTTTTATATTGGCGTAAACTTACCGGAAACCTAATAATTCTTACTATTAAAAGACGCATAAATATTTTTTTCTCCATTTCAATATTTCTGTAGATACGTCCTTACGGCAGCAGAATTTTGACAAGTGGTACACGTTTCTTGTAGGTATGGCGAGGCCTTTATTTTTTTTTTTTAATTATTTGTTACACAATCTGTGTAAATTTCAACTGTCTATAGTTCGCGTCAAATAACTTTGCCGCTCTGAAGTTCACGCAAATGACTGCACAGAGTCAATATCTAATACTAAAACAGCAGCGCGCCATGTCATACGCACCGGAAAGCCTGGTTTCAGAGCGGCAAAATTATTTGACGTGAACTATAACCTATTACGGTTTATGCAACAGCCCACTGACAGACAAACGAACGGACAGCGGAGGCTTAGTACAAAGAGTATAACTAAATAGGGAAATAAATAGGGACGCTTAGTAATAGGGTTACGTTTGGCACTCTTCGGGTACGGAGCCCTAAGAAACCAACTAGATACCAAAAAACTATTTTGTGATATTCCTTCCTTCACGTCGTAATTTCCCAAAAAGGCATTAACATAAAGACCCACTCTCACGACCCAACTAAACCGCCTCATTCATTCAACCAAAAATTTTCTTCAACAGGACGCGAAAGAGGAACTCAACAAAAAGTCTAAGAATGACGCGGACGCGATGGAGGCTGTCCTCAGTCACGTGGGGGACATGGGGCGGTACCAGAAGTTCCTGTTCGCCTTCATGATGCCCTTCGGCATATTCTTCGCGTTCATCTACTTCGTGCAGATGTTTATAGCCGCGACACCACAGAGGCACTGGTGTAGTGTGCCGGAGTTGGCGCATCTGGATATGGAACTCAGGTTTGTGGAAATATTTACGTTTTGGGAGTGTAAATAATGGTGTTATGTTGTAGGTATTAAAAACGAAATTACAGTACGTCCGATTTATCTTGGCAAGTCCGAACTTCGCGCAGAAGGGTGCGCAGTAACGTTTTTTAGGAACCAAATGGTGACATGAGGCGAGTGTGAGTGAGAGAATATGCGTGAAAGTTCTTAGTTCAGACTTGCCAAGATATTTCGGCCGCAGTGTGATGTGGTCTAACGATCTCGAAATTTACAGCGCAAGTTACGAGATGTGTTGTACAGACGCCAGCACATCAAGCTACCAGAATCTGTCAAATTTCTTTAATAGATTTTCAACTTTATCACTAAAGCATTAGGTTCAGGGTTGATTGACAGTTTTAGGCAGCTGGAGCTGCTGGTTATACATTACAAAATTTAATCCATAACATCCCGCCTGTAATCCCCGAAGGCTTAGGTAGAGGTGTATATAAAGTACACCCACAATTTCGTCATTTCATTTTCAGTGTAAACTAGCCTTAGCAAAATACGTTCATACTGAAGTAGGTAGGGACTGCTCTACTAAGCTATTGATACATTATTTACATTACATTAGTAAAAACAGTAGAAATATTTCCCAGGCAGAAAATTTTAAAAGGTGCTAGGTAAATAAATGTGGCTTCAACGCAACCGTGGCGGAAGATTACAAAATGTCCCTATAAGAGTCCTGTGGAATTGTGGACTGTGGACTCAGGGGAGGGGTATAGGCCGCATCCATAATTAAACATGTAGGCCTAGCCTTTCAGGCTCAACGCAACTTCCTTTGTTTGTTTCTAGCTCATATTCTCATAGTCTGATAAAAGATGAAATAACTAGGTTTTGTTTTCTTGGTTATGAATGTATGATGAACTTATGAATATATGATGCAAGATGTTGAAATGTCTCTTAGTATGGGCAAGGCGAGTGCAAAGAGAGAATGCAAAGAACGTGGTGGTCCCATACACAATTTTATAATACCTAGTTTTCAGGTCAAGGGTTTACCAAATTGACTAACTTTGTTTGAAAGGCGCAGAACTGAAGCCGAATGTAAAATGCAAAAGTTTGAAAGTGCCGAATCGCTAAACTATTATATTCTTATTCATAGTAGGTATCGATTTTTATCCAAGTAAAATACGAGAATTCAGCTCATCCGGTTAGACTGGAAGCGGACCCCAACATAGCTGGGAAAAGGCTAGGCAGTTGATAATGATGTTCTCTGAGTAAAAATGGAGTGACCAGCTACAAAAGCTATACACAATATGAAAAAATAATAATAATAATAATAACCCCACCGCTGACGTCGTGGTGGGGCTTGCGCGCTCCGAACTTTAGGTCTGTGCCGGTAGAGTTTACTTGCCGGAACGGGTCTAGAATGAGGAGCCAGACCAAGAGAGATACAGAAACCCGCAGGGCAGCATGTGGCGAGCTGTTGGGCAGTCGCGACCCCACGGACCCTATCTCCCGGGAGAAATCTTGTCCTCATCTCTGGCTTGCCTTTATTGGCCGGCTGGAGTGAACACTGACGAGGAACAGAGCTCCCACCTCTTTCTTGCCTTTATTGGCGGGCTTGAGTAGAAATTCGCAAGAGCAAACGTGCTCGGAGGAAGGAAGTATTCCAGTAAGGTGCTGGTAGGGATCTTGAACGTACTTCCGGGGTTGTCCTGATAGCCGTCGAATACCTCTCCATTCCTCAAGCACCTCAGGAAGTGTTGCCCCCTTGTCGCTACGTCACTATGTGTTAGCGGCCGTATCCGGGGGCCCATTATTGAGTGTGCAAGTCACCCCCTGCCATTTTATTCATGTATAACATAGGTCAGGCAGGGGACATAGTTCTTCCATAGTTCAAGTTACCCAATCCACTTTAGCCACCCAAACTCATAGCCCAATATGTTTTGTTTCCACCTACAACAACAGTCCTGCACCAACCGGGGTTGTCCTTGGATGCACCTGCATAGTGCATATAGGGATAACCGTCGGTTGGTGCCTCCTCATCATTTAAAATTATCTAAGGGCCTCTGCGAGTTGGCTTCGGCCCCTCGTATGCCTTCCAAAGGTCCGGGACCCCAGGGTCCCGAGATATGTAAGAAAAAAACATTAATAATAATAATATTGTTTATTCATCATAACAGCATTGTAGTACATGTCAATTTAAAGGGTTGACAAACTAGTGTACTAAAACTACAACCTGAAATGGTGGTGAGGTGCTGCATTCCCAGCTAGGTTATAGAATAACCTGTATAAGGGAGTACAATGCCAGTCCCCATCTATAATATAAAAATGAATCGCTGAATGTGTTGCTAAGCGCAAATCTCGAGAGCAGCTGAACCGATTTTGCTAATTCTTTTTTTAGAATATTACTTGAAGTACGAGGATGGTTCTTACGGAGAGAAAAAAATAAAAAATGCCTGAAAAGGTCTAAAAACAAAACTTTTCTATACTCCCATACAATCGATTCGTAATAATACTTAAAAGTCAATTTGAACTTTAATACCATAACATAAGGGAAGGCAAAACAATTGAGTGACGTTATTATTTCTGAATAGCAGTAGTCCTGAATATAGCAGAATAAGAATTAAAAAAAAAAAAATTAAAGAATCGACTGTTAGGCGGTACGAAGTTCGCCGGGTCAGCTAGTTGGTTACAATAATTAAATTGTACACAGTAGGTATGTGGCTTAACACTAGTCTTCTACTAAAATTTAAAAAATAATCGATCCACGTGTTTGTAGATTATTTTTAGCCAAAACGTTTCATAATACCAATACCTACCTATAGCAATTTAAAATAGATACCAATCTAAACACTTGAGATACTCGTAGTGATATGAATGGCAGCTGCGTTTCTGATAGGTATGAGTAATGTATTACAAATATTATGAAATTAACAACGATTTTAGCTTTTTTATGCCTCCTTTGACGTTTTTCCTTCCTACTAGGATGGCAGAAAAAACTATGGAATGCACAATTTAAGAAATAACGTAACAATTCATTTGGATGAATCACGAGCGACGCTATCTTAGGTAGGAAGTAGGTAGATTTTTTTTCTGGGGGAATAGATCAGAGATTAATCTATTATACTTAGACTCTTTTGTGTATACACGTATGGCCTTGACGGCAGCGGCATGCATGACCATTCTCATGTCTCCTCTCCGCCGCGCCGCTCAATTCCAATACTTCACATCTGTTGGGCGACCTCAGCGCCCGTGACGACGACATTTTTATTATAGGTGTCAGTGAATCATTGAATATTCAAATACATGGTGTAAGACTTACACTTAGACAGTGTCAAACTTTTAAGGGGTCATTGTACTCATCATCATGAACAACTTTTACTATGGGACCAAACCTGAAATCGCGAAAAAAAATCACCTGTTCAGTACATTTATGTTCGCACAATTCGTCAAAATGTACTGAACAGTTGATTTTTTTTCGCGATTTCAGGTTTGGTCCTATAGTAAAAGTTGTTCATAATGATGAGTACAATGACCCCATAAAATATTGACACTGTTTACACTGACACCCTGTATAAGACTCAATTTCACGCACAACGGCACATCACACGCTTTCCTATCTAAAAACAATAATTGTTCCTTTATTCTTCGTTTCGATTGATTACTACACTCTCCGACCAGTACCTAGTCGACTCAGTCTCACTCTACAAACAATATTGAGCATCGATAGCAAAAATTAAAGCTTGGCCATTTAGCATTTTATTTACATACCTCACTGTGGCTCCGCAATGCCGGAGTTCTCTATTCACCTGAAATAGGTCCGTAACGCCCTTTGCAGTCTGGACGTGAATAATGCCAGCGAACCTAAAAAGCTGTGCTCCAGAGTTGTCTCCTGTCTTGAGGCGCTTGTATCGCCTGTCTCTAAAAAACTGGAGTGGTGGTGAAATGAGTATGTGAAATGAGGATGAGTATGTGTGTGTGTACATGTGTGTGTGCTAACGCTATTCCTCTTCACGCACACTTTCTCAGCGTACTTTGTAACTCTTGGTAAAAACAAGTCAAGCGCGTGTCGCTTCGTGAGATAAAAATACTAATAACAATACTTAATAATAACCCCACCGACGTATCTGTACTTTGACGTCGTGGGGGGGGCTTGCGCGCTCCTGAACTCTGGGTCTGTGCTGGTAGAGTTTACTTTGCCGAAACAGGTCTAGGGTGGGGAGCCAGACCAAGAGAGACATGAACCCACAGGGCAGCATGTGGCGAGTTGTTGGGCAGGAGTGACCCCACGGACCCTATCTCCCGGGAGAAGTCTTGTTCCTCACCTCTAGCTTGCCTTTATTGGCCGGCCTGAGTGAATATTGACGAGGAACAGAGCTCCCACCTCTTGCTTGCCTTTATTGGCCGGCTTGAGTGGAGATTCGCAAAAGCAAACGTGCTCGGAGGAAGAAAGTATTTCAGTAAGGTGCTGGTAGGGATCTTGACCGTACTTTCGGGATTGTCCTGATAGCCGTGGAATACCTCTCCACTCCTCAAGCACCTCAGGAAGTGTTGCCCCCTTGTCGTTACGTCACTATGTGCAAGCGTTTCCGGGGGCCCATTATTGAGTGTGCAAGTCTCCCCCTGCCATTTTATCCGTGTATAATTAATATAACATTGGTCAGGCAGGGGACATAGTTCTTCCATAGTTCAAGTTACCTAATCCACTTTAGCCACCCAAACCCATAGCCCAATATGTTTAGTTTCCACGTTCTGAAATAGTCCTGCACCAACCGGGGGTTGTCCTTGGGTGCAATTGCATAGTGCATATAGGGATAATCGTCGATTTGTGCCTAAATTGTCTAAGGGGCCTCTGCGAGTTGGCTTCGGTCCCACGTACGCCTTCCAAAGGTCCGGGATACCAGGGTCCCGAGAAAAATAATAATAATATCCTGGGACATTATTTTACATACTAAGTATACTATATGTAGGTACATACAAATACAAGTGGCTCATGCCGTAAAATTAATACAAACATATCATACTATACTGTAAGGTACAATTGCGAATATGCGAACATTTTACCTGTTGCTAGGCAGGCAAATGAAAAGCTTCGAAATAGTAGGTGTGAGTTGTGTAATTCCGATAACGTTATCGCCGAACGTTTTGTGAAATTGTGACGCAATAATTTCGAAAAATAAAGAGTTTAGATGTAGTCATCGTGTTTATTTGGTAACCGTAATCGGCGTGTTAATTTATTATCTGCTAAATCACAGTTTAATTAGAATGAAAATGAACATCGGTCACTGGTACCTGCAACAGCGGTGCTTGTGCCTGTTCTACTTTTATATAAGTAAGAGTAAGTGGTTGGCAGAAGAAGACCAAAGAAATTATGGATGAATTGTGTGTATGATGGGAAGGGTAGAGAGGGTTTGGATATTGAGAGAACGGTTAACGTGACACGCCGACCTCAAATTAATTGGGATACAGGCAGGATGGTAATGGCTCGGGTAACTACTAATTCACCCGATATAAGCGAACATATAATTACGTTAGTGGAGTCGACATTGCCACACGACTTCTAGAAGTAACTTTTCGCTCTTTCACTCTTGATAGCGACAGTTATCACAAAGGTAACAATTCTCCCCATTCCAGACGAAACCTGTCAGCACCAGGTGCCGCCACCGGCGAGTGGGACAAATGTGCCACATTTGACGTGAACTGGACGCAAGTCCTCGAGACCATGACCCCGCCACCGCCAGGCACGCCCACAATACCCTGCCAGAACGGATGGGACTTCGAGCTGATTGATATTCCTTATGCTACTGTTGTTAGCGAGGTAAGACTGCCATCTTCCTGTTCTGTTTGTTTTGTATTTTCTGAACTGTCTTTCTGTTTTCTGCTTGCGGGATTAAAATAATTCTGTCTCAATTACATTCGGATTTATTATCCTAGCTAGAACACAGACTTTTTGACAATCGATTCATTCAGTACGCTTGCGGACTAAAGATTTCCATATTATTGAGGAAAGTCCAATCCAAATAGGTACACACATCAAAAGTGTCTAGGGATCAAGTACGTTTGTGCTAGTTACTAAAAATCAGGTTTTTAAGTGGCCCACGAAGCATACGATTTCCTACCAATCATTGCTCGAAAAATATAATATCCTGACCCTACAATCTAGACGCACACTCCTAGAAATGATGACCCTGTTCAGTATATGCCGCAACAAGTTTGATTGTTCTGATCTTGTGAGAAGTTTGTGCTACCTGGTCCCTCGCACAGTACAGAGTAGAGAAGTACGCTCACGGTGTATGTTTGCCACTAATTTCTGTCGTACCAACTCAGGCGCACGCTCTCCGCTGCACCGATTGGTCGACACTTATAATAAAAAATTTGGATCAATTGATATTATATTTCTGAACAACAATAGGTTCAAAAATCAAGTTATTTCCACTCTAAAGGAACGGCCATAAG
Source organism: Dicycla oo (assembly GCA_948252095.1). Classification (NCBI taxonomy): domain Eukaryota; kingdom Metazoa; phylum Arthropoda; class Insecta; order Lepidoptera; family Noctuidae; genus Dicycla; species Dicycla oo. The sequence goes on along the minus strand of OX411710.1, from coordinate 6,546,440 downwards.
TTTTGATGTTACTTGATTTTGATTCCTATACCTTATGTATTTATGTAGCTTTAAGTTCGTACTTCTTTTTATTTTATTGTTTTTTGTTTCTCTCTTTTTTTTTTTCTTGTTTTTGCATGCCGATTTTATCTGATAGTCCCTAGTGTTAAGACGCAGATACTATTAGATTAGATTTTTTCACTTTATTTTATGCTCTCCGAGATACATTTTAATAACAAACCGAGTAATAATTTTAACTTTGTATTGAGTATCTTCTAGTTTGCCCTTATTGTTATTATTAACAGTACCTATGCTAATTATTTTATATGGTAATCTGTGGATAACGTCGTGAGTAGTGTATTTGTTAATTCTATTAGTTTAGTACTCCAATCATGTGTAATATTTAATATACTGCTGTTTGTTGTCCCTAATAAATAAAATAAAATACGTATTTCATACAAACGAAATACGAAAATAATTTGTAAACCAAACATATTCTTAAGGTAGTGTGTATTTATTCCGATTGGATTACAGAATATCTAGGTTCCTAAACATATATTTTGAAAGGACACTGATTTGAATACGACATATGAGGAATTTGAAATTTCTATAGAAAACTTATTTTTCTCATATTTCCTGTTTACATCAATGTTCTTATTTAATATGTATTTGGGAACCTAGATAATTTGTAATCCAATCGGAATAAATAGTGTGTATTTATTCCGATTGGATTACTGATTATCTTAAGAATATGTTTGATTTACAAATTATTTTGATATTTCGTTTGTATGAACTACGCATACTCCGGGGGCGTCTTAAATTATATTTTTTGTAACTCCTATGCATGCATATTTTTTAGTAAATTTCGTGATTTGAAAAGGGAATTGTTTTTGAATTTTGGTCAAAAGATGAATATCTTCTGTAAAGTCATATTCCTATAAAATCCTGCAACTGGTTAGAGAACAAATCAGTAAATTTTCTACCATACTTCTGAGTGTAAAGAACGTTAGAGAAGACGTCATTTAAGCCGAGCAGAAATTATTATCAGAGCCGTGAATGTAGAATGTTAGAAGCTGGTTCTCTGCAACGTGCTATGGCAATCGTGTATTATACTTTGGACACGTTACGGCCTCACTGACAGCGTGGCAGAGCGACATGCAGGACGAGCTCGCATCACCACACGCAAACAAGATCGTTACATACAAATTACTGCTTGGCGAAATCGTACAATGACTGCGATGATGTTGGTTACGAGGCTTCACAGCCCTTCAGGGATGTTAATAAGTGATCAAACCATAAGAAATCGCTTGCGTGAAGTCATTCTCTGTTCCCGGAGGCCACTACGTATACCACCTATTGAACCCCGCAATAGCAGAGCCCGTTTACAATAGGCTCGTGATCACAGAAATTGAGCAGAAGAAGAGAGGCGCTTTGTGTGTTTTTCTGACGGATTTCGCTTTGGTATGAGGCCAGATACTACACTTACACGGTATTGGGGGACTCCTGGACGCCAAGAACGTTTAAAATCATGCTAGAAAGTTTATGCATACAGCGGTGAAACAATCATGATATGGGCGGGTATTTGGATCGGCGGAAGAACCGAACTGATTTGGACCAGAGGCAATCTCAATGCACAGATTTACGCTGAAGCGATTGTATCAGATATTATCATTCCTTTGCGGACCCCATTTGGTGCTTTATTTCTGCTTTTGCATGATAATGGGCGTCCACACACTGCCAGAGTCGTTGCAAACACACTTGCTGCAGCTAATATGAACGTCCTACCATGGCCTGCTCAATCGCCAGACTTTAACCCCATTGGGCACGCATGAGATATGTTTCAAAGAAGAGTTCTGACAAATATGGTTGCCACACCAGAAAATCTTTTTCGTCTGTTGCCATTCGGCCATTCCGCAACGTGATTTGGATGAACTCATATTTAGTATGCCGAATCGCTGCGGTTGTGTTATACGCGTTAACGGTGGAAATACAGACTACTAAATTGTTTATTTTACGTTATAACAACCTTTAAAAACTTTAATTTTTATCTTTTTATCACATTTTATTGTCAGGATAAGCAAAAAAATCCAGCATAAGCAAAAATCGCGAAGTCTTTATTTATGCAAAAGCAGAGAGTACTTCCTCGATCTACACGTAAGGAAACATTTGATTTAATCAGAAGGGTAGGGTCGCAGACTCACTTTACTGATTCTGCAATAACGGGGCACAAAACTGGTGCATCTCAATAGTATAATCTTCAATAATATTATATTCTCTACTATTCCAGAGAGGCTGGGTATGTGAAAATGCTGGTAATGTACCGATGGCTCAGGCTGTGTTCTTCGCGGGAGCCTTCATGGGCGGTTTGATCCTCGGCTGGCTAGCTGACCACTTCGGCAGAGTGCCCGCTGTCATAGGTAAGATAGAAACAAATAAGTAGGTACTCTATTTTGTGATGTCATCAACAACTGCTAAACAAAATTTAAAAACGCCCCAGATGCATCCCGCATCCTAATTGCGTAACACACTATCAATCAGAATCTGAATCATTTTGAAGCAAATTGCTAATCCATTGCTTCATATGTTCGAAAAACTTGTCTGCTCGACAACGTAAAAACGCAATGAATGTTGTTGAACTATCAAAATGAAACCGATTCCGATGGATAGTTTGTTGTGTATCGGCACGAACTCAATCAATCTGCCTAGCCTTTTCCCAACTATGTTGGGGTCGGCTTCCAGTCTAACCGGATGCAGCTGAATACCAGTATTTTACATGGAGCGACTGCCTATCTGACCTCCACAACCCAGTTACTGGGTAATATGATACCCCTTGGTAAGACTGGTTGTCAGACTTTCGGGCTTCTGAGGACCCGTAACGACTGCCAAAGATCCACGAATGACACCCGGGACCAACGGCCCGAGGCACGAAGGAGTCTCGGTATGTAAAGATGGTCACCCATCTACACACCAACCCCGGCAAGCGTAGCTTAACCTGATGGATCAACCCGTGTGGCTGTTATTACTTAGCCACGAGCTCCTCTCCTGTATCGGCACGAACTACTTAGCATAATAAGCCTAGCCTATAATTACTGTTCCCACTGCTGGAACACTGGCCTTCTCATTTCGACTGGGAGTGGGCGGTGAGCCACCACGCGGGCCGAGGGCGGGTTGGTAGATGTCACATGTCTTCGAATTTTTGGTTCGACAAGCTGGTTTCCTCACGATGTTTTCCTTCACCGTTTCCACGAACTATATTAAAGGAATAACTCACGCCGCAATTATATTAGCCAGTCAGAAAGTGGGCACATCAAAATAACCTCCAACTTGGTAGCAATACGGACTAACGATGTTTGCCACACCATGGCAGCAAGACGCGCTACCACATTGCTATTCTATCTTGCTAATATTCTCACGCCGCAAAAATATTAGCCAGTCAGAACGTGGGCACATCAAAATAACCTCCAACTTGGTAGCAATACGGACTAACGATGTTTGCCACACCATGGCAGCAAGACGCGCTACCACATTGCTATTCGATTTTCGTCGGAGGAATACTTACCAAATCACGTGAAATCAAAATTAAAAGTCATTTATTCAAACTAGGCTGAGAATTAGCACTTTTCGAACGTCAAAATTACATAAGACCACAGAACAGATGAAATTTATCGGTTCTGTGCATAAGACAGTCCCCCAAAACGCCAGCCCTTCACCACTTGCATGAGAGCAATTTGTGGACTTAAGCCCGACGACTCCTGTCGACCAATATTTAAAAAACTTGGTTTGTTACCGTTACCGTCGCTTTACATTTACGAAATATGTGTGTTTGTTATGAAAAATAAGCAACTGTTTAAGACTGCAAATGATGTCAATCCTCGGAACCGACGAGATCCATATAAACTAGTAACTAAAATGATTTGCCTAGACTGTCTAAATACAATAGTAACTGCTTGGCAATGTGTGTGTGTGCATTTATAATAAAATACCAAGGCATTTTAAAGCTTTAAATACAAAATTAATTCAAATTCAATTTCATAAGTGGTTACTCGAGTGGAGTGTTTATAGTTTAAAAAAAATTAATAGATAAAAAATGTAGATGTTTTTTTAAAAAACAAAAAAAAAAACGATTGTTGTTGCTTGTGTATAAAATTTTGCATGCTATGTTTTATCCTAGCTAAACATGCTTGTGCCTCAATTTGTATTTAACACCCTTGTATACCATGTTTGACGCAAATAAAATATTCTATTCTATTCTATTCTAATCTTCCTAGTGCTTTAGCTGAGGAGAAGTGGCGCAATAAACTTCCCAGCAGCACAGCTGTCTGTTCAGTTAAAAAATTGATTTTATGCAGCACTGCGCAAAATAATTTAGGTATTACGCAACAAAACATGAAATTAAATTAAATTCATTGCCATAAATCAGCCAGCACACGCCAATATATACCAAAAAGAAAAAAAAATCGAAAATATACCTACTCAAACAGAAATAAAATACAAAACTAAACTAGTGAGTCAAGTATACAAAATCCTACTTATAGGTATTATAAACGCGAAAGTTTGTGAGGAGGTTGGATGGATGTTGGCTACTCTTTCTTTCTTTTTTTTTACAGATTTTGATGTTTGCCACACAGGTGGTGGATACTTTTTATCCCGATATTCCTAGGAGTTCAAGACTTACGAAACTGCGGGGCACTGTTAGTTAAAGATAATTTCCGTATCAACCACGCAGTTTCATAATCAAAACACGATCATATTGTGTGTCTCATCAGCAGCAGATGTTTGTTATTAAACATCAGTGTCCACATTTGTTTAATTATGTATTGTGGGAATCAACGCGACACTTGTCTTTGTCACATTTTTATAACATTTGTTAGTTTTTCAGACATTTTAACGAGTCGGTAAACCATTCTGACGTAATTTTTGGAGTCTTGTGACATTGTTTATCTGAAGCATCTGCTGACCTAAATGGCTGATGATTTTGAGAATTTATTTACTTTGGTTTTCTATATTACTATTCTGTTGAATGAATGAATGAATGATTCCTTATTGTGTTGTGTTTCCTTCAAATTCAAAATTCACACATTTTTTCGTGACAAACTCTGGCACAAAATATCGTATCACTCACGTCGAATTATTAATTCACTGGAGTAAAATGACAGGTGCTAGCTGTCACCTAGTAAAATAATGTCACATTTCTATTGTAATAGTCACAAACGTTGAATTAACTAATGAGTTAGTTTAATTTAATTATGGGTCGGTGTTTTGATTCGTAATTAACTCAACCAATGGTTAAACATAGTAACTACCTAATGGTTAAATTTTGGCTAAATGTGATTGCCAAAATGCCATTATTTAGGTACTATTTTTTAATATGAATGAGTTAACATGAATACATTCATGTTAACTCATTCATGTTTAGCCTTTCACATTTAGCCAAAATTCGTCCATTTTAGGTACTATGTTTTAACCATTGGTTGAATTAACTACGGATCAAAAAACCGGCCCTGATCCGTAGTTAACTCAACCAATGGTTAAACATAATAACTAATGGTTCAATTTTGGAAATGTGTTTGCCAAAATACCATTATTACTATTTTTTAACATTCATGTTAAAAATAGTAACTTAGAACTGCGTATTACAAGATGAACAAATCTAATTCTGACGGAAACATAAGTGAAATGGGCATCGATGTTACCCCCCCCCCCCCCCCCCAATTTCGCTCCCCAACGCTCTAAATGGATGAGGGAAGAAGATTTACCATTGGAATTTTGCAAATTTAAGGAAGAAATGAAGGAGATGTTTCAGTCCCTCATAAATACCCAGCAAACAGAATTAAGATACATCACTGCTAACCTTAAGGAGATTCAACTTACAAACAACAATATAGAAACATCTGTTGCGTTCTTGACTAAACAAAATGACGAAGTTCCAAAATAAGATAGCTCAGTTAGAATTACAGGTGAAGAAAGACAAGGATTATATCACTGTATCGGAGGACAGAATTGAGGACTTGCAACGGGGCTCGCGCAGGAATAATATCGTAATAAAGAATGTCCCTCGTAATATCCAAGAAACCAGAGAGGACTTAATAAATATGGTTCTTAGTTTGGCTAAGAATATTAATCTTGATATGAGTAAGCGAGACATCAAGGACATCTTCAGATCGCAGGGGAGGAAGGAGGGGGTAAATAGCCCCCCTATCGTAGTGTAACTGGACTCTCAAGTTCTGAAACAGGATTTATTGAAAAGCACTAAGTCATTTAACATAAAAAACAAGACGAAACTTCAAGCGAAGCACCTTGCTATCTCTAGTAACGGGGACGCTCCTGTGTTCGTTTCAGAACAACTTACTCCCAAGAACGCTCGCCTATTTTTCTTAGCCCGGGACTTAGCAAAATCAAAGCAGTATAAATTCTGCTGGACTGCTTTTGGTCGTGTTTTCCTAAAAAAGGACGAAGATTCTAAGACGATCCCCGTGAAGAGTGAAGCACAAGTGCATAGCTTGCTTCAAAGTGCATGACTAATTCTGTACATTTGTTTTATTTATTTTGTTCATTTACTTTTATTTGCTTTAGTACAGGACTTTATTTTGTTAGGATTATTTAATGATTCCCATATTTTGTTACTATTATTTAGATATATCTTTCATAAAAACCTTTTTAGTGTAAAGCATGCTCATCTATTATCAACACCAAAAAAACTCACCTCATACAAACTTTCCACGCTACACTCATCAACTAAATTTCAAATTGCAAACATCTCTCGCCTACACCACACATCCACTCATTCACCCATTGTACCCCTCTTTGAACAAAACTCTACTTAGTTATATTGTAATTCTGATTAATATGTATTTTCATAAATGGCTATTCTCAATCGTGCACCGTGAGCTATGTCTGTTAGACTTCTCAAACGAAAATGGATAGTACCCTAAATACACTTGATGAATTAGACCGGGGTGAAATTGCAAACTCAGCTTTAGTTAATATCGAACATATATCTACGTCTTTAAAACTCGAAAATACTTATCTGACGGTAATGACTCAGAACATGAGGAGCATTTACAGTAATTTTGACGACTTGCAGATGAATTTAGCGTTGATGAAGTTCGACGTGGATGTTCTTATTCTAACTGAGTGTAGATTAAATAATAAGAAACAAATACCAATACTAAATAACTACACCTCTTATATTACCACAATCCAATTAAACCAAAACGATGGCGTGGTAGTCTATGTAAGGAACAAATATGTGCCACTGGTAACAGAACTAGCTTTAACACATGCTTCTGCGCTTAAAATCACCGTGTCTAATTTTACTATTATAGGTATATATCGTTCTCCCTCCATCGCCTGTGCTGACGATTTCATTGACTCATTAAACACCCATCTTGAATTATGCAGTACGCACAAGAATATAATTGTCATTGGTGACATTAATATTAATATAATAGAAAAACCTACAGAAATATCTCAACAAAGATCAAATAGGCTAAATTACCTAAATATGCTATCAATTCACGGCCTTCTTCCAGGTCATAGCTTACCCACTAGAGAACAAAACTGCCTTGACCATACCTTTCTGAAGCTTGATAAAACTAAAACCTCTGCCTTTGTGGCAGTGCTTAATACAACAATCACGGATCATGCTATGGTTCTCTTAAATATAACTAGTTTAAATAAAACACAAAGAACGTGGCATAAAACAACAAACATCATAGATTTTGAAAATGCTTATAAAAGCCTTATTAATACCAATTTTTGATACCTACACGCTCCCTGATAGTTTTGCCACTAAACTGGTGGAGGTGATCAGGACATCCCTGCTATGCAACACAAAAATCAAATCCATTTCTTGTGGTAAAAGAACATTGAAGCCCTGGATTACTGCAGGAGCAATGCGGTGTATAAGGCTTAGAAACAAAATGCAGCAAAAATCAAGATTGGAACCTTTTAATATAATTTTATTAATAACTTACAAACGCTTCCGTAACTTTTGTTCCAATCTGATAAAAAAGATAAAGAGACAATATTATAGAAAACAAATAGTATTTTAAAATTACTCAGTTTAAAACACCCAAAACTTCAAATACGCACCTTCTCAACATTACCGCCCACCCTCTAAACTCACTAGGGTCAATTTGTTTTTTACCACCATAGGCAAACATTTAGCAGAAAGTATTTTAACACATACTGGGATACCCGTAGTAACCAGCTCCTGTAGTAACTCTTGGGCTTCCTCGTTCGTGTTGTTGGAGACGGATCCACAGGAAGTGGATGGTATTCTAATGGGTCTAGACTCTGATAGTGCACCAGGTTGGGACGGTATACCGACCAAATATTTGAAAATATCCAGGGATTTTGTGGTTCCCCTGATAAGTCAGCTAGCTAACTTATGTATCAAAACAGGAATTTTTCCGAAAGATTTAAAGCGTTCCGTTGTCACTCCTGTGCACAAGGGTGGGGACGTAAACGATGTCAACAATTATCGTCCCATATCTGTGTTGTCAGCAATCTCAAAAATATTAGAAAAAATAATAAACAAGAGATTATTTACAGAAATACGATATTCTATCTAATGCGCAATATGGGTTTAGAAGAGGACGTTCAACTCAAGACGGTATTAAGGCTTTGACATCTGAAATTGTTAATAAAGTGGATAAAGGACATAAATACTTAACAGTGTTCTTGGATCTCAAGAAAGCATTTGATACCGTCTCCGTCCCGATCCTTCTGCACAGGCTAGAAAACATAGGCATAAGAAGTACAGCTCTCTCCCTTTTTGAAAGTTATCTTAAGGATAGACAGCAAATGGTTAAGATAAATACCTTGTGTAGTGTTGAGGAGGATGTCCACTACGGAGTCCCACAGGGGAGCGTTTTGGGTCCGCCACTCTTTTTAATTTATATTAACAGCCTTTGCAATATGCAGATCAAAGGAGGGCAAATCTTTTCATACACAGATGACACTGCGGTTGTTTTCTCAGGAACTTCATGGAAACATGTTAAAACTGTCACTGAAGAGGGTCTGACTGAGATAGCTGGCTGGCTTAAGGCGAACCTACTAACGCTTAATATCTAATATCTTTAAGTCTAATTTTATTTGCTTTTCCCCGAGCCGGAGATCACAGCCAGGACCTGACTTTGGAATTACGATTCATGGATGCCTAAAGAATACCCTCTATAACTGTAACTGTGATTGTCAAAATATTCAACAAGTCAGCTCTACAAAATACTTGGGCATAATTATTGATCAAAGACTGTCATGGCACCCTCACATTGAGATCCTTATGAAAAGGATCAGGAAGCTCATTTGGGTATTTAAAACTTTGCGACATGTTATGTCCGCGCAACTTATAAACAAGATCTATATAGCTCTGGCGCAATCTGTAATGACTTACTGTATTCCAATCTGGGGTGGAGCTACCAAAATTAAATTCCTCGATCTGGAAAGAGCTCAGCGATCACTTATCAAGGTGATGTACCTTAAACCGTTTAGGTTCCCTACAACAGTTCTATATAAAGCTAGCAACTTGCTCTCAATGAGAAAACTTTATGTTCTATATATGTCCTTAACCCTGTCTAAGTGTCTCCCATATGACTCAGCAACTCAGAGCAGAAGGCGCAGAGACATAGTGGCCTACTCGCCGGGGATTCGAACTGTCTTTGCTAGACGTCAATATGTTACACAATCCACCTACATCTATAATAAACTGAAGCGTAAATTAGATATATATCCCATGTTGTTATACGATTGTAAAAAAGAAATTACTGAATGGTTGAGATCCCTAACATATGAAGAAACAGAAAATATTCTGACCAGGTTAAGTTAAAAATAAATAAATAAAGCGGTACACACACACTAACATACTCACACACACGCACATATTCACCCACACACATACACTTACATACATACACATATGAGCACATCTCACACTTTGAGAGCTGCTACATGAATGTTTTATTTTATTTTACTATGTTTTATTTTGATTTTGATTTCTCTTCATACCACCCTTTTTTTTTTTACTTATTAGCCTCATCATTGTTAAGTTACCACATAAGGGAAGGGAGCGACAGCCCCGACACAAGTACTATTGTAACTTACTGGGGCTGCCTCAATTTATGTACGACACAATGTTCCGCTGAAATAAATATTTTTGTATTTGTATGACATTTTAACACATTTAGCCAAAATTCAATCATTATTTCAGTTCCTTGATCGAACCAGGTATGCCAAGCATTTCAAGCGACACATAAAATCAAGGTATTTTTGTCATTTCCAGGTGCCAATGTGATTGGTGGTATCGGTGGCATAGCGACCATCTTTACTACGGGAGTGTGGGACTTCGCATTCTGCCGGTTCCTCGTCGGCATGGCGTTTGACAATGCGTTCATGATGACTTACATTTTGGGTAAGACTGTCTGTTATTTTATATTATTTTTATTTTTGCATACTGAATGTTGACATTAATATTTACTTTGTAAGTATTATATTATTTTACTCTATTGTGAATGTGAAGACTATGTAGGTCATTGCTTTTTTTTTTTTGTTTGTTTTATTTTTTCTCTCAGTTATTTTTAATCATGGTCTGGCAGTTTGAGTAATCTATGCGGCCTACCCCAATGTCCTTTCTTTGGTATTGTTCGTCGAATCGTTGAGCTAGTTGAGCTGCGCGATTACTGACAAATGCGTGCACTGACTGGACAGGTCCTCTCAATCTGTGTGGTTCTTTCCTCAAAAGACCATGTCAGACACCAATCTACATGGTCTTCACATGAAGTGACCAAGATTATGTCTGGACTTTATAAGAGACTGTGACCTCTGAGTTTGTTTCGGCCTTTCTTCTCAGAGTAGTCAGATAGGAAAAGCCGACCTCATCTAGTTTAAAAAAAAAATATTGACTTGTAAAAGTGTTTGTACAAACCTACTTACAGAAATAAAAATCATTTATCATTTATCATTTGAACTAAAACTAATATTTTAGACAGCAAAAAGACTGATCCTAACTCTATTGCTAGGATCAGTCTTTTGTCTTTTGGATGGCTGATGCCCAGGGATATTGGGCAATTTGGGCACTTGCAAAAAACACTGATTCTAAAAATAGATGGTTCATACCACTAACCCTCCAAAAGCCCGGGCCTAAACCCAACACTAATCCAGACACCTTTAGAAATAATACGGCGACCTTAACGATAAAACAGTTGACTACATCATAAAACAGTTGACTGTACCATAAAACAGTTGACTATGCCATAAAACAGTTCACTATACCATAATATAATAGTTGACTTCACCATAAAACAACTGACTATACCATAAAACAGTTGACTATACCATAATATAATAGTTGACTTCACCATAAAACAACTGACTATACCATAAAACAGTTCACTATACCATAATATAATAGTTGACTTCACCATAAAACAACTGACTATACCATAAAACAGTTCACTATACCATAATATAATAGTTGACTTCACCATAAAACAACTGACTATACCATAAAACAGTTCACTATACCATAATATAATAGTTGACTTCACCATAAAACAACTGACTATACCATAAAACAGTTCACTATACCATAATATAATAGTTGACTTCACCATAAAACAACTGACTATACCATAAAACAGTTCACTATACCATAATATAATAGTTGACTTCACCATAAAACAACTGACAATACCATAAAACAGTTCACTATACCATAAAACAATTGACTACACCCGTGACTACACCATAAAACAGTTGACTGTACCTTACCTTCTCTCCGCAGTTTTGGAGTACGTGGGTCCACGCCACCGCACATGGGTGGCCAACATGTCCATCGCTTTATTCTTCGGCATGGGTTGTCTGTGCCTGCCGTGGTTGGCGTTGTGGATCAGCGACTGGAGGAAGCTGCTGTGGTACACTTCGACGCCGATGTTATTTGTTGTGTTCTCGCCTTTAGTTCTGCCTGAGAGTGCAAGGTAAGTGTGATTCGGGGAGATAGTAGCATATTTTAGTAACGTCCTGGGGTATTTAGCAAGGACGAACGGGGTAACGATTTTGTTTTCTCCTGGTTGTCAAAGGTGAAGCATAAGATAGGCCTACCACAGATCGATCTGGGGCAGGCCATGGGTATGCTCGAGTATATCCATGAAATATTCCACATAATTTAGTTCTTATATTGTGCGCCAGAGTTGCGTGCAAAATTAGGCTATGGGTAGCGAACCTGTCCATATTATTTGGGCTACCAAGTTTAAGGGTCAACCACAGGTCATGTGCTGGAGGTCTAATGATAAGTTGACTATTTAAACCACTCCTCGACTTTTTCTTCGCCTACTTAGCTCAGTTTATAAAGTAATGATTGTCTATTTGGTCAAGTGGACATAATATTCCTGTATATTCCAGGTGGTATGTCAGCCGAGGTCGCATCAACCAGGCTGTGCAGGTTCTCAGAAAGTTCGAAAAAGTCAACGGCACCAAGATACCTGACGATGTTATGGATGAATTTATTGTAAGTTTATATTTAGAATGGTGTTTTGGTTCCAATAAAAAAAAGTTTATTTTTATTTATTTGAGATGGGTTTGCTCTTGACTTTAGTCTAGGTCAGAGGTGACAGACACAAGTCTACGATGGAGTGAGCTTACCCAGAAGAAGCCGGTTCACTCTAACTTTGAAGAGAGTTGAGTTGCTCTCATTTACCTTCTTATTTAAATTATAAACTTTGTTGAAATGCGAAACCTCTCGTTGTGTGCTGACGTTGTTGCGGACGTGATTAGGCAGGGGATGGAGTATTTTATTCCATTCTCCGACAACCCGCTCGGTCACAAATCCCTGCCTTGGTATAATGCAGAATGCGCCCACGCTGAGGCCCGAAAAGAGTCAGCCTACCAAGTCTGGATCAAGGCCCGCGATCGCAATGTGGTCTCAAATTCGGCGCCACCATCGAGTACAAAGCCCAAACTGCGGCCAAGAAACTGGGCATCCTTTACGCCTCGACAGCTTTTAACCCTTTACAAAGCGCAAGTCCGATCCTGCATAGAGTAGGTATTGCAGCCACCTTTGCGATAGCTCAGCTAAATACCAACTAGCCGCGCTTGACTTGGTGGAACGCAGAGCTAAGAGGCTCATTGGCGACGTAAAACTGGTGGCTGCCAAGCTTCACGGCTTGGTTCATCGCCGCAAGGTTGCCTGCTTGTCGGTCTTCTACAGATTGTACTTCGGTAGAACTCCACGACCTGATTCCACCGGCCCCCTTCTACCATCGGAAATCAAGACGCACTGCAAGTTACCATACGTACGAGTATCAAGTTTCTATTCCATCAATTCGCACTAAGCGTTTCCAAATGTCATTTATAATGCGCACAGCAAAAGAGTGGGACTCTCTACCTGCGACTGTGCTTCCGAAAAAATGTCGATTGATAATGTGTTACGCAATTAGGGACATTAGGGTGTTGGTCCTAATGCTTTGCAACTAACGGTTACTTCACTATCAATACAAACATCATTACCTCAATCTGCTTAGAAACCCCTGTGTAATTACTTCAACCTTTTAAATCACATATCAACCACTTTTGAATTCCTTACAGGTAACATCAAACCAGACTAAACAAAGCAACGAGTCTCTTCTAGTCCTCATGAAGAGTGCCCCCCTCCGGCTGACCATGATCCTCATGCTCATAGTATACATGGTCTGCGCCGTGATCTTCGACGGGCTCGTCCGAATGTCCGACGCGTTCGGGCTCGACTTCTTTATCAGTTTCACGCTGACGTCAGTGACGGAAATACCCTCAGTTACTCTGCTGGCTTGTATACTTGACAGGTGAGGAGACTCTTTTGATTTTGGAAGCCGTTAAGGGGTATTTTATTTTATTTAATATGGGTCAATAAACAGATACAATATAAAATGTGTACAAGTAACAATAATATACGTAGGCTCGTAAGTACTATTAATAATAATGTCATTATTTGCAGCCCACTACATTATCCGCATGTTAACAAAATTAAGATAATGTAAAAAATTGTGTATATATATTGTTTATAGACGCTGCTTTCGTATTGGCTAGGGATCTGCCACGCACGATAGTTAGTGTTGTCTCACTCATCATTATGAACAACTTTTTACTATGGGACCAACCCTGAAATCGCAAAAAAAACAGCATTTCTCTACATTTTGACGAGTTATGCGAACATAAATGTAGGAAACAGCTGTTTTTTTTTTCACGATATCAGGCTTGGTTCTATAGTTAAAGTCGTTCATAATGATGAGTACAACACTATCGTGGCAGCTCCCTAGTCAATAAAAAACCACCGTGTATATTTAGCCTGATCGGTTAAACTACAGATGAATCAACTCGAACTTACTTGACTACTTACTTGGTTACTTATTTATTTTATTTACTTAACTGACTTTATTTTATTTTTATAAATTCGACGATTTCAGATGGGGTCGCAGGAATCTCACGGCTGGTCCGTTGTGTATAGCGGGTATTCTCATCGGTGTCGCTTTGTTTGTGCCTAAAGGTTGGTTTCCTTAATTCCTTTCCATTTACAATGTGTAATTAGAATACTTAAAACCTGAAAAGGGGTCTGCTCTTTCCTACATTTGTCGAGTTATGCGAGTTACTTCTTCTCCCCAGCTAAAGCACTAGGAAGTGGTGAAGGGCGGGCGTTTTGGGGGACTGTCTTATGTAATTTTGACATTCGAAAAGTGCTGATTCTCTGCCTAGTTGGAATAAATGACTTTTGATTTTTGAACATAAATGGTGGCTCGTTGGTCTAGTGGTCACAAGTACTACTGTTGAGCATGAGGTCCTGGGTCCGATTCTCGGGTCGGGCAAAGTTTTATTGGGTGTTTTCATGTGAGATTTCTCAGTAGCATCTCGGAGTCTGGATTAATGCCCGGTCAATAGGCTCGCCCCCTATTACATGGAAACATAACTAGCGAAATGTGAGTGTACTATACGTAGGTACTTACATCTCTGCCTAACCATGTATGTTTGTAAATATATATATTTTTCGCGATTTCTGGATTGTTCGTTGTTCCCATTGTAAATGATGTTCATAATGATGATGCTTTTTCAGATTCTCAGTTATTTTAGTAAAATTACACATATTTGAAGGGTTTCTTGACTTGTAAATAAGGTTGCTATTCACAATGATATTCCCAGGCATCCCTCAGGCATCGATGGCGATAATGGCGCGGTTCTGCATAAACATGGCATACAACGCAGTCATCCAGTGGTCGACGGAGCTGCTGCCGACGGCGGTGCGGGCGTCAGGCTCGGCCTCCTTGCACATGAGCGGCTATGTCGCGTCTGTGCTGTCGCCGTACATAGTGTACTCTGTAAGTTGTTATATAGAAAGAAAAGAATTGTCATAGTACCGTAAGCAAGGAACACATTTGAACAAACAACAACATTAGACAATCATTTATCTAGAAAAACCTAAATACTGGGTCCTATTTGAAATATTTATGAGATGAGGTAAGGACATCAACGTGGTCAATGCATCGAGGATAGTAGGTACGTCATTGTGAGTCAAATTAGTATGGCAATTTATTCACAAAATACCAATCCTGATGTCTATCATAACTGATTTCGTACAATGAGGACTTAAGTCCTAAATATGGTACTATGTAATAATGCACTTTAAAACTCCTTGAATGGCTTTGTATTTACCTAACCAGAGAAACTCAGATAGAAAATGGCTGCCGAATAGATTACGTAGACATATCGCATAAAGACATCATTTACCTGACCTTTGCGGGCCTTTACCCAACTACGATGAAGCCGGCTTCCAGTCCCCTTCAGGGATGAAGTAATGATCCTAATTTTATTATTTACGTCATTCACAGGAGCGAATATGGAGTTCCCTACCTCTGCTGATCTTGGGAGTAGTGTCATTACTAGGGTCTGGCATCACCATGGTGCTGCCGGAGACCAAGGGCCGGCCTATGCCGCAGACCATGGCGGACGGCGAGAGGATCGTACAAGAACAGACGTTATGCGGGTAAGTGTTCAATAGGACGGTTGCTTCTAAGTCTTGACGAGAGCAATTAGGTAACAGAGGGGAGAAATTGTATTGAGCGTGACGGGTAAATTGCATGGTCTGACATAAGGGCAAGATGGGCAATCGTTTAGTCTGAGACTAGAAAAATGGGTAATTGTTAGAAGGGAGAAAAGGATAAAAATCAGCATGAAGAAAATAGGCGTGTTGGGCAATCGCTAAGACAATGAGAAAAATGGAATAATAAATAGATTTATTATAGTCATGTTTTTCTTTCACAGGAAAGCAGAAGAAGACATCGAAGAAGCGGAATGGAAGAATGAGAAAGAAAAGGCTTTAATTACATAACGTTATAGTTTATATTCAGGGTTCACACATGATCTACCGATGGTAGATATTGCTCCAAGTATTCTTAAGGGCTGCCTACAGATGTACTTAAAGGTGCTTTCTTTTAGCATACGTAATTAAATTAATGTAAGGTCAAAGATTTAAATCGTTAGATTCGCCCTACCGCGTCAAAGGATAGTCGCGTTTCTGTTCCGTTATGACGCCTGTGACACACACACAATGACGCAGTATCTTGACTTGATTGTTATGGTGTGAGCTCACTCTTCTCAGTATGGACTCATTTTCGCGTGGCTATTTTAGGTACAGTGAGGGCAAACCTAGCGATTTAATTAATATTTGTGTAAGTAGGACGATTTCAGAATATTTTTGTACTTTTGAAGTCGTTGTTAATTTGCCTTGGACTGTCGATTAAAAGGTTATATTGTTAGTGTTAAAATATTTCTGTGGTGTGGTATGCATGAGAAAATTCTAGCCAAAAATTAAGTTTGCAGGCATTTTTACTTTGTGCAATAAAATTTGTTATGTAAGAAACATTACACGTGATGGTAATAAAATTTTGCCACTATGCGCATACGCACAATTCTGACGAAGTTGCTTGCACACATGTGTCTAAGCAGAAATAAATATTAAGCAATTAGGCTGAGCCGTCAGACGCTGTCCTGTTAAATTTAAATTTCGACTTCTCGGCTGTTCCTTTGGGTTGTTCCTAATTTTCTT
The DNA here is from genome assembly GCA_948252095.1 of Dicycla oo. Classification (NCBI taxonomy): domain Eukaryota; kingdom Metazoa; phylum Arthropoda; class Insecta; order Lepidoptera; family Noctuidae; genus Dicycla; species Dicycla oo. The sequence continues at coordinate 6,529,396 of OX411710.1, read as the reverse complement.
TTTTTTTTCCAAACCACGCCAGTATTTAGGCGAACAAAACAAAAAAATATATATATTGGAATCGGTCGAGCCATTTTCAAGTTTTTGCGAGACTAATGCACGGCAATTGATTTATCTATAATTATGCCAATAGATTATGCTAATTTAAACATATAATCAAAGCAAATCAAATTTATTTATTAATAATCAGGTTGTGCAAGAAGAGATTGGACGGTGACCCCCAAACTAGATATTAATGCCTGTATCTTAGGAGACGGAATGTAAATAATGTTTTGAAAACGTTTGTTGGAGTGCCTCATTGTCCCAAGGTGCTAATTAATATTTCACGGTTTTGTATTTTATTTTAGCAATTAAAACAGTGCTAATGCGCCGCACGCGAATAGCGTTGATAGCGCTTATACACGCAGCAAATCCTAGTGAAAACGTTAAAATTGCCCTGTTGGCATTTTTCATTTATACGAAATTCTATTCAAGTCTCCGATTTGCTGTCAAAATTTCAAGGGAGCTGTTGTGTCGATTGGCTGATCAAATCATTGAAAAAATCATTAGAAACTGACGTGAAATTTCACTGCGGCGCGCAGGGCAATTGCGTAACACACTATCAATCGGAATCGGTTTCATATTGACAGTTCAACAACATTCATTGCGCTATTTACGTTGTTGAGCAGATCAATTCTTCGAATATATGAAGCAATGGATTAGCAATTTGCTTCAAAATGATTCAGATTCTGATTGATAGTGTGTTACGCAATTAGGGTGCAGATGTACTGCTAGCAGTTGACTTAGGTACCTGCGTAGAGTAAGTGCAGCAGACTTATCCTACGTGGGCAAGTTCCGACTCACCCTACGTGGGTAAGTACAGACTTACCCTACGCAACTAAGTTATCATTTTATCACTTGTTTGCGTTGTTATAGCTTTGTGATATTGATAAAATAATGTTAAAGAGATGACCAGCCTTAGCTGTTAAGATTGTCAAGATCTTAAGATCTAGATTATAGATTAAGCTTCCAATATTTTTAAGGTTGTTAAGTAACATAATTATTGTCCGATGCACGCAAACCTAAGTAGAAGTAGTCAGAAGTCCGAAAGTCTGTCAACCAGTGTTACCCAGTAACTGGGTTGTGGAGGTCAGACAGGCAGTCGCTTTATGTGAAATAGCTACTGGTATTCAGCTGCATCCGGTTCCGGATAGCTCTGCTAGACTACGCAAACTTAGACTAGGTTGAAGCAGTTGTATGTTCAAATCTCTCAATCATTTAGAAATGGGTAGTCAGAATATTTTGCTCACAAATCTTTGGTCAATTAATAGTTAGGATATTAGGAATAAATAGATAATCTAATAAAAAAAATTTGTTAAGTTACATCTACGTAATTGGCAAACAAACGTATAAAGAGCAACCAACCAATCCTGACGACCAAATATCACCAATTTGGACCAGCATTGTGTAAGTACAGACGCCACCACATTAAGGTACTACAATTTGTCAAATTAATAGATTTTCAACTTTATCGCTATAGTATTAAGTTCAAGGTTAATTGGGAAAATTTGACTGTTTCGGGTAGCTAGATGTGCTGGCGTCTGTACATCAGAACAAAATGACAATTACCTATATTTCGATTTTATCATGCCTGAAGCTTTTTATATTGAAGTAGATATCATGTCAATGTAGATAGTACCTACATTTTACGACAATAATAATTTTGAAAAGTAATTCCTGTAACGAATTCGACATTTCTTAACTTTCTAAGGGTGAGTGCACATGAAGTATCATATTGGTGCTGATTCTCTTGTTCAATAACTAAACTAAAATTAGAGAATCGCTATCTTTTACTAACAGACAGCGTGAGAAAAGGACGGCTATAGATATGAACTAAGTTAGAGATGTCAAACTAGTTTACGCCTTGTGCTTCACCGTGTTTTTAGTCGACATGTTTTTACGTGTCGTCTAGATTTGTACGGCAATATTAGTTCCAACTAAATTTGACAGCTCTAGTTCGTCGTCCGTCTCTTTATTTGAGAAAAAGTTAGGAATATCCTAAATTAAGTTTAGTTTGTGCACAATAGAATCGGCGCCATTATAAAACTTTTGTTATATGAGGTGTTTGGAAGCTGGGTGCAAACACTTAAGGGGGTGATATTTGATACTATTTAGAGCATTTTGAGCCATACATGTCTTAGACGAAGTATGTTTATTTTACTTTTGTTTTTATTTTTTAAGTGTGTTTAGCTTAATTTGTGATCTTACTGTGCTGTGTCTCAATAAATACTTTTTCTTTATTTATTTTTATTTTTGCCCCAGTATTGTTATTTTCTACTGAAAGTTTGCAGTTAAAAATTAAAATAAACATACTTCATCTAAGGCATGTAAGGCTCAAAATGCTCTAAATGGTGTCAACTATCACCCTTTTAAGGCTTTGCACCCAGCTTCCAAACACCCTGTATAATACGTCTACATTATTTGGCATTGCTAATCTCTCTATTGAAAGATGTTAACTAGCCATATCAAATATTTTATAACATGTTGTTATAGTGTGGGCTGACCCTAAGACTCTTGTTAATAAAACCGGTCAAGGGCGAGTCGGGCTCGCGCACCGAGGGTTCCGTACCATAATATATTTTTTTTTATTGTGCTATTTAGAGACATCGTTTTAAACTTTCTGTAATCTTTACATAAACTTTTATATGCAAACTTCGGAAATTTTGCAGTTTCGGGGAGAACGGTATTTTTTTTTTACGTTTTTCATTAAAAGTCGAAAACTATGCGACCAAAAAAAAAAAAAGAAAAATTGTTTGAGATCGTGCAAACGGCGCTCTTTCATATGACACCCCACATGCCCTAGTAGCCCCACTTCGAATTTTTAAGAACCCCTTTCAAACCCTGTTGCAAAAAAATATATATATCTGTATTTTTATTTCTTTCTTATTTGCAAAATAGTTGGGAAAACGTCATCTAAAACTATTCCAAAATTCAAGTTGATAGCATTAGTAGTTCTTGAGATATCCAGCTGTGACAGACAGACAGACAGACTGAGTCGCACCATAGGGATCCTTTTTACCATTTTGGTACGGAACCATAATAAGTAGTGATAGGCAGTTTCATGAATTAAACCAGTTTTTAGAATCGCGCTGTATCACCATAATTATAAACTGTTGTTTTATTTATTTGGTATTCACATTATGTGCCTACAATGAGCTTTAGCACTTAGGCTGTAATCCACATCCGATTATAAGTAATTTTATTATTAGGTAGGTAAGTATGTTAGTTACACTGCGAAGTAGAACAAACAGTAGGTTTTGTGATATTGGCGTCTGTCCTTTTCTTAATTAAATAGAAAGAAAAAGATGCACTGAACGTTTAGTTTGTGAACAAGGGAATCGGCGCCATGATTGAATTCAATTAAATGTTATATCGAATTAAAAATAATATGGTATCTACGAGAATATGCACAAAATGAGAGAGATCATTATTTTCTGGTCCAGTGACTGACATTTATGAATACATCGAAAGGAATAAGATGGTAATTTTCTTTGAAAACGCTCTAAAAAGGCCTAGATTTATACCGGACTATTTTTATTATTTGATATGGATTTGCTTTCGACTATAGGTCAGAGGTTTTTTTTTGTGGATGGGAAATCATCAAATAACTTCTCCCGCTCTGGGTGGAGCGGGAGGGCGTGTCAGACTTCTACTGACTTAGTGAGTTCCACTCTTTTGCCGTGCGCATTATGAAGGATGTTTGGAAGCGTTTAGTGCGAATTGGTGGAATGTTAACAAGGTATGGATAGTAACTTCTAGTGCGTCTAGACGCACTTAGAACATCTAGATGTTCGATGGTAGAAGTGGACCGGTGGAATGAGGTTGTGGAGTTCCTGAGCACACCCTACAGCCTATAGAAGACCAACAAACAGGCAACCTTGCGGCGATGAGCCAAACTGTGAAGCTTGGCATCCACCAGTTTCACATCACCAATGAACCTCTTAGCTCTGCGTTCCATCGAGTCAAGCGCAGCAAGTTGGTATTTATCTGAGCCATCCAAAAGGATATTACTACTATCAAACTCACGTTAGCTGCTGTGATTAATGGTCGACCGAGTTGACAAAAGCTGAACAAGGGGAGGTTCTCAGTTCGTCGGAATCTTTTTTTTTTTTATCTCTAACGGCAGCAATCCAGCAACAAGCTTAATATGTATCGAGAATAAAGATCACTGTGAATTTGACAACGACGAAGGTACCTGTCGTAGCCAGAACTTAGAACTGATCATTTCATGACGTGGTTGTATATCAAGAAATAGAACATCGACTGCTGGTCACATCATAATGTGGTCTGGCCAGATCATTGAATACTCGACGTTTGACGATATTACGAACAGTTAAACGCACGACTACTTCACGATGTGGCCAAACATTAGTTATTCACCGGTAGAGGCGTTGATTTCGCTTTGTTTTTGTAGTGCATCGGTCCTAAAAATACTAAATAGCCAAGTAACTTCGACCAACTTGGAGGTAGCGCTTACCGGCCGCTGCCACGGCACCACTCGCTCGGCTCGCGCGGTTGGTTACTGTTCTAACTTAAACTAACCCATTTGGTCGGGGTGCCACTAGCGGCGTGAAATGCAACTACTTATATCGATACCTATGCCCAGTGGTCATCTGGAAATGTGGATAAATAGGTTGCTTTACATGACATACCGACAATCAGAAGTAAAATGCTATGAATGGACAGTGCCTGCGCCCACTGGCGACACGGCCCAGCAAGGGATTTTTATGTGACGAGTAGAAATTTAACATAAACAGTATAACAATAAAATTGAAATTTCAACGCCAACGATGCCGCAGTGTCCATGCATGCCGCGACTTCCAGGCATCATTTGACTAAAACCAAGCGTATGGAGTTTTAAAAATTACATTTGGCTCCATACCAACTTTGTGTAATGCAATCACAGCGATTCGGTTCTCTTATCACCCCACTCCATTTTAATATCGGAAAATATTGTACAATGTATTGGCGCCAAAATTAGAAAACCCAATGAACAATCGTATAAAAATGACAGATTCCAAATTCAAATGTAATATCTTTCTTATTTTTAATTGTAACAGTATTTATGGCCAGACTGTGTATTATACCTACTTATTATAAGTTATATTTTTTTATTCAAATCAATTTCATGAAGAAAGAATACATTCGAGATTTAAATTATGTTTATAACAATACCTACATAATATTGTAAAGTGAAATAAATATAATTTAGCATAAGTCTGAGTAATTGTAAAAAATAATAAGTTAATTAAACATGTTGTACAATACTTTTAATAAAAGTATAGGTAAGTTATGATTTTTTTATTTTGTTTTAACTAGCACACCTTTGTTCAGCTGAATGTGTTGAAAGCCGCCATCTTGATTTTGATTACTATTTGATCCGTAGCGGGCGCCGTGTCTTCGAATCGAGTTTCAAATCCAATTCTAGTTTTAGCCAGTTTTATCGACAGAGCTGGTTTTATCAAAGCACTAGAGTAAAGAGGATGTTGGATTGCAGCCTCAATATTTATTATTACACTCTTTGATTGTAGCTGCATATCACACCGTTCGTTAGAAAATTAATATATCGTCAGTTGCATCTTGATACACCTAGTACCACTCAGAATAGGGTCTATTTCACGATACCTTCTATTCCCAGCGCGGCGACGACGCTTCGCCCGTATTGCACCGGCCGTGTGGACCGTGGTCACTGTACAATCTCACTATGCTCCTCGCGTTGCTCATCGCTCTGCTTCTCGCGCTGCCGCGATGTTGCCCTCTCTGCCCACACACTGCTCTACTCGCGCAGTTAATCGTGGCTCTCCGCACTAGGTCGCTCGCCTTTGCTACACAATGGGCGTTAAAACTGTAGTAGTGTGCGCGCTATGCATTAATTTATAGTATAGCTAACTATTTTAGTTTAGTTGAATCTTTTAGTTAATTTGAATTACTTAGTTTTTTTGTTAGACCTATTCGCGGCCGGCGGAGGCATGATTTAAAAAAATAACACGTGCCCTGCTTCCGTAAGGAGCGCTCGATGCGGGCCTTATTTTTATATAGGTAGTAGTCTATGATGCGGACTGCGTCCGCACGATTATATCATCGCATCTCCAGAATAGTGTTGTAACAAAAAATAAGGAAATTGTACAGGAAAGCACACACACCCACACATGGTATTATACCCTTCAAATTGAGGGTAATAATATAAATGATAAAATTAATGTTTCCTACTAATTTCATTTTGCTAGGTAGGTAGATTAGATAGACACAATTCTCTTCAGAGTAATCTTCGAAAGGCTTTCCACTTTCCTGTACAATTTACTTATTTTTTGTTACAACACTATTCCGGAGTAGCGAGGATATGGCCGTCCACTCGCGCTCATATTGCCAGTCCTTTGACTCGCGCCCAAAAAACCGACAAAGCACGGATCAGCGGGCATGACGAGCATGACGTGCGGGTTAATGAGTAATGTTGCCACACTACGTCTCTTGCTCCTTTCCTCGCTACTTCCCAAGCCACTCGACGAGTGTGTGGCAGGTCACGGCCTTACGGGTCGACTGCGGTGATAGCGTTCTTCATTCAAAATTAATTTATTTCATCTACTTGGGTTAAGACCTGGCTTTGCGTCGGTATTCCTGTATTTTCTATCCTTTTTAGGCCTCACCATTTATAAATTTATTGGTACAATATATTCAAATCATAGGAGAATTGCGGTCTGCTATATTTATCAAAAATATTCAAAAATGTTTCTGAATTTGTACGAAAATATCTGCCAGATAAACTACCGAAGCTTATGTAAAGGAGATATTGAAACAGGCCGTACAAAATAAACAATTTATTTAACTAAATCAAGTACTCTTTATACTAAGATACATTTTCCCGTTGATATTCTGTTTGACGGGGTTGATTCGCTTCAGTATTTGCGTCATCGTCTCGACCAGACGTTCGCTGCTGACGCCCGTCCGCTTGGATTTGAACTTCGTCAGTAGTTCCGTGGTCGTCATCGGTTTGCGCGCGAGGTAGCGACGCACCGCCTCTTCTGTTACGCCGCATTCGCTATAAGAATGGTAAAGACGTTTAGCGGTGGCTCCCATATCAAAAACGTGTTGTTATAAATATCAATAGTACTTTTTTATTGCCCACCAATACGCACTAGGGAAGCAGAATGATACACAAGTATTGGATTTTACGGACGAGTATGGACATTTCAATAACGAATTTTGACTGTATTGCTATCCTCATAAAGATCAAAATCGATATTTCGTAGGCGGTAGACCCACATCATGCTATTTTGATCTTTATGATGTTAAAAATTTAGTATAAATTCACTTGTTCAAGGAATCACGCACCTTCGGAAGCTTGCTTTACAATGAAGTCAGAACAAAAGTCAACTCTAATTGCAATCACGCAAAGTTGATTTTATAATAACTTAATAAACAATTTAAGTTGCAATAGAAGCTCAACCTTACACAATAGACTTACGGTTCCAAATCCCTTAACAACTAAATTCTCTATAGCTCTATTATACTTACATGTAAGACGCGTCAAGTTTAGGTCTCTTAGCCTGTGGCAGGTTGCTGTTGGCCGCGTTAGCAGCCGCCACGGCCGCCTGCGCAGCGGACGGCGTGGGTGTGCCCGCGCGGGACGTGTTGGCACTGCCCGCCGCTGGGGAGAGGGGGCATAAGTATTGTAAGATTGGCGGATAGTGGAAATTTAATATAACATTTACGACCAGCTGAGCCCGCGACTTCATTCACGTGACTGTGTATTTTATTGGCATTATAAGTAAAGGAGGACACACAGTGGTAGCCCGCGAAGTTCAATTTTTTAGTGTCAGGTTGATCAAAATATGATTCGCGACAATAACGAATATGTATTAATACAAGGCCACGTAACGTATATCCTTTTATAACAAGCTACCCTCTTCTTTGCTAGATTTGCCTTACAATGCGTTTAAAGCCAAAGTAAAATCTAATCTTTGTTCAAAGGCATACTATTCTATCAACGATTACTTAAACGATAAGAATAGTTGGTCGCTGTGTTTAACTTAAGACAATGTTTATGTTCTTTCTCCAGAATTAGCTTACCTACTGACAAGTTATATGGGTTCATATAATTATTTATTTTCTTTGACTGTAAAGGTCAATTTATTTTAATTTTATTTTTATTTATCATTGACATAATCTACTCATTACAATGTTTTTTTATGAGTGGTATTGCAATATGTGGTTAGCTAGTGACCTCGACAATTGATCATAATTATTCTTGTCTGAGCAACCGGCAGCAGGTTCGTCATGCTCCCTTAGATGTCACTGCTTGCGGTAGCGTCGGGGGTCGGGTTGCCTCCTTCCCTCAAATATGGCGAGGGGGGTAATGGCTGATCTTTGCGTTATGCTCGTGAACGGGTGCTGCTTGTGGTGACTGGTCGTCTTGCTGACCTTGGTTTTGTTTTGTTATTAGTAATTTAACTCGTTTTTTTTACTTCGATGGTCCTAGTTTATCATCTGTGACTTCGAGTTACGGCTATATGTAAGTGGGCACGCACTTTATTACTGGAGGCTTTTAATATAGGTATAAAGTTCTACTTACGTTTTTAGTTTTGTATTTTGACTCTGCTTGAGTATAGTTTTCGATTTTTCGATTTTTTTCTTCTTTTTTTAAGTATATTGGCGTGTGCTAGCTGACTTATAGCAAATAATTAAATTTAATTTAATGTTTGTGTTGCGTAATGTACTTGCATGTAATTTGCACAGTGTTGTATAGAATATATATATTTTTTAATTTTTTTTATTTAACTGAACAGACAGCTGTGCTGCTGAGGAGTTTGTTGCGCCACTTCTTCTCCTCAGCTAAAGCACTAGGAAGTGGTGAAGGGCGGGCGTTTTGGGGGACTGTCTTATGTAATTTTGACGTTCGAAAAGTGCTGATTCTCAGCCTAGTTTGAATAAATGACTTTTGATTTTGACAAAATTTATATTTTTTCGATTTTTCGGCTGTTCCTTTGCGTTTTTCTAATTTTCTTTTTTCCTAAACCACCCCAGTAATGAGGCGAACAAAAATTACTCGACTCAATCAAGCCATTTTCGAGTTTTTGCGAGACTAATGCATGGCAATTGACTTTAATTTATACAGGGTTATTTGTAAAACACCAGCAACCTCTTAAGGGGTCATTGTACTCATCATTATGAACAACATTTACTATGGGACCAAACCTGAAATCGCAAAAAAAATCAGCTGTTCAGTACATTTTGACGAATTATGCGAACATAAATGTACTGAACAGCTGTTTTTTTTCGCTATTTCAGGTTTGGGTTTGGGCTTAACGTGCTTTCCGAGACGCGGAGGAGTCTCGGTAGAAAAGATGGTCACCCATCCACGGACCAACCCCGGCAAGCGTAGCTTAACCTGTTGGATCGACCCGTGTGGCTGTTATTACTTAGCCACGAGCTCCTCCTCCTCCTCTTACTGCATTACACCAATGAATAAATTTAATAATAAAATTGAGAATCATAATGATACACTTTTATTATCAGACGACAGCTACTCGATTATAAACCTTAAGATAATAAGCTTACGAACCTTGCGAACAAGTGCCGCGTGTCAGCTGTCGTATGCCGTATAAAAAGGTATGTACCGCATTCTATTTTTCTTTCCGGACAGCCCTAGTACTCAATAAAGCGGCGCAGGAATTTTACGACGGGAAAGAATACAAAGTAATAACAACTCTAAAGCGCGGTGATTAAGTGCAATTTAGTTTGCGTGTGGGGAGTAACTGATTTTGTAGGCTATTATAAATGTGGCTTTCTTCAAAATCAAAGGAGTGCAACTTCTGTACGTTAGTACTATTATTTGGACGTAGTTAAGCAGAAAGGACTCAATCTACACTATGGCAAAAAATCAGTTTAAGAAGAAGTCCAAAGAAGTCCTAATGGTTGGTTCTTTCACTCAGCAAAAATATCCGTGATACTACAGAAATTTGTATATTTGCCTCCTAAAAATATTAATATACCAACTAGCTTTCGCCAGCGGCTTCGCCCGCGTGTATGTCGGAAATTATCCCACGGGAACCTTCTACCGGGATGAAAAGTATCCTATGTCTTAATATACTAGCTGTTGCCAGCGGCTTCGCCCGCGTGTATGTCGGAAATTATCCCACGGGAACTTTCTACCGGGATGAAAAGTATCCCATGTCTTAATATACTAGCTGTTGCCAGCGGCTTCGCCCGCGTGTATGTCAGAAATTATCCCACGGGAACCTTCTACCGGGATGAAAAGTATCCTATGTCTTAATATACTAGCTGTTGCCCGCGTGTATGTCGGAAATTATCCCACGGGAACCTTCTACCGGGATGAAAAGTATCCTATGTCTTAATATACTAGCTGTTGCCAGCGGCTTCGCCCGCGTGTATGTCGGAAATTATCCCACGGGAACCTTCTACCGGGATGAAAAGTATCCTATGTCTTAATCCAGGTTATAAACTATCTGTATACCAAATTTCATCCAAATCCGTTTAGCCGTTTTTGCGTGATTGAGTAACAAACATCCAAACATACAAACATTCACATTTATAATATTAGTAGGATTTGCCCATAAATGTGACAACATTCAATACGCAATCTTAAAACCTCGATAACTCAAAAATGACTTTTTGTGGGTTGAAGCTTTTCGGCTAAACTACGTCCATTTATTTTGTGCCGTAGATCCATTTTTATCCCCTCCCTTACTCTTTTTGGATTTCTTAGTTGTAGTGATATTGCTACTTTCAGGGTCTGTTTAAATTTGAACCTTATCCTAGTGTAATACAATACATATTCGTCTACATACCGGATGAGCTAGCAGCGGGTGGTCCATTCTTATCTCCTTTCTTACTCTTCTTGGATTTCTTCGTCGGGGTCGGGGTATTGGTTTCTGGGTCTGTGTCCGAGTCCGAACTTAACTCGCTGCTCGAGTCTGGAAATTAAAGTAATTATTGGTACCGATTCTCTTGTTCAATAACTAAACTAAAATTGGAGAATCGCTATCTTTTACTAACAGGCAGCGCGAGCAAAGGACGGCTATAGCTATGAACTTAAAGTTAGAGATGTCAAACTAGTTTACGCCTTGCGCTTCGCTGTGTTTTTAGTGGACATGTTTTTACGTGTCGTCTGAATTTGTATGGAAATATTAGTTCCAACTAAATTTGACAGCTCTAATTTACGTCCGTCTCTTTCTTGTTTAATTAGAGAGAAAAAGTTAGCCATAACTTATATTAAGTTTAGTTTGTTTACAATAGAATATAGTTAATTTTTTCCAATTGTGTTAGTCGCCAGTGCACAGCGCATTTAAAACGTTTGTAGAAACTAGAGCATTTAACCTATCGTATCCTATATTATACTATTAAATGAGCAATATTTGTATATATTACGTTGGGGAAAAAGTCTTTTCGCATTATAGTATGTATGAACTTGTAATAAAATCTCTTTGGCTATCTATTTCTATCATTGAAAGTTTAAATTTTAAAGAACATAATTCCAAATTCAAATTAGGAAAATGTGTGATTTTCATTTGTTTTTCGTACCGTCAAGATGAGTGAATCTAATGAAGAAATTCGATACATTTTAAAATTTTACTACAAAAAAGGTAAAAATGCAACGCAAGCCGCGAAAAAAATTTGCGATGTTTATGGACCTAGTGAGAGTCTGTGAGAGTAGCACAAATTTGGTTTAAGCGTTTTCAATCCGGAAATTTTGATGTCAAAGATGCACGTCGCTCTGGTCGCCCTATTACCATTGCCACCGATGCCATTTTTGAAAAAGTGGAGCAAGATCGGTATATCAGTAGTTACGACGTAGCTGAAGAACTGGAAATTGACCACAAAACAGTTTTGGCGCATTTGAAAAAAACTGGGTACACAAAAAAGCTCGACATTTGGGTACCTCACGAGCTCACTGAAAGAAACCTAATGAACCGTGTACTCATTTGTGATTCTTTATTACGACGTAATGAAACCGAACCATTTTTGAAGAAGCTGATAACTGGTGATGAAAAGTGGATCACGTATGACAAGAACGTGCGAAAAAGGTCGTGGTCAAAGGCCGGTCAGGCTTCACAGACTGTGGCGAAACCCGGGTTAACTCGCAACAAGGTGATGCTGTGTGTGTGGTGGGATTGGAAGGGCATTATTCATTATGAGCTGTTACCACCAGGCAGGACCATCGATTCTGAACTCTACTGCGAACAACTGATGAGATTAAAGCAAGAAGTTGAGAGAAAGCGGCCTGAATTAATCAACAGAAGGGGTGTGGTTTTTCATCATGATAACGCTAGACCTCACACATCTTTAGCCACTCAGCAAAAATTAAGAGAGTTTGGCTGGGAGGTGTTAATGCATCCGCCGTATAGTCCTGACCTTGCACCTTCAGATTTCCACCTGTTTCGGTCTCTTCAGAATTCTTTAGGCAGTGTCAGGTTAACATCACGAGAGGACTGCCAAAACCACTTGTCGCGGTATTTTGACCAGAAGTGCCAAAATTTCTATAGCAATGGGATCATGTCCCTATCTACAAGATGGCAAAAAGTTATCGAACAAAATGGTACCTACATACTTTAGTTAAATGTAAATAAACTATATTAAAAAATGTTTTGAATTTTCTTAAAAAATGCGAAGAAACTTTTTCCCCAACCTATTATACAGGGTTATTTGTAAAACACCAGCAACCTCTTAAGGGGTCATTGTACTCATCATTATGAACAACTTTTACTATGGGACCAAACCTGAAATCGCGAAAAAAAATCAGCTGTTCAGTACATTTTGACGAATTATGCGAACACAAATGTATTGAAAAGCTGATTTTTTTTTCGCGATTTCAGGTTTGGTCCCATAGTAAAAGTTGTTCATAATGATGAGTACAATGACCCCTTAAGAGGTTGCTGGTGTTTTACAAATAACCCTGTATATCGGTAAACGGCTCTAACGATTTCGATGAAAGGTGCAATAAATAGGTTTACGGGGGCGAAAAATCGATCTAGCTAGGTCTCATATCGTTTTCCCAATTTTCATCAGAGCAGAGTTCGATCGCCCCGGTACTTCGCAACAGAACATCGATAGAGGATGGTGTGGAGTTGCTGTGGCGCTTTTGCATTGTGACGTCAATATTTAGTAGTGTTATCTTTGTTTAGCAAAACAATTATAATTTGATTGCTTCTTCTTATTTCGTTCGTGTTTTCACAACTGCCCATGCTTTTTAAACACTGCATCCAGATTTCAAGTAAAAAACATGTGGCTTTGAAGTTTGAACCAACATTTTGCCCAATTTGTTCTGCCTGTCCAGGTTTAATACATTAGGCGCGGCAGACGCACATGCGCGTTTTCGGACGTTCACCAGGTGCTTGACGGCGCGTATGCGCGTCCATACAATTTACATTTCTTAGAGTGCGGCGCGCCGCACCTGTGCGTTCGTTATGCATCTCTATTGTTTCAAAAACGTCGTAAAATAAGGGTCGGTAAGGGTGTCTACACTCAAGATATTTTTTGCACGCACCCGAGCGTTTGCCACACAGTATTAGTGTAGCATAAAGAAGCGTTTGCATACATTTCGCTAAGAATTAAGCAGATAATGTGTTAAAAGATGCCTATCCAGAAAGATGTGTAAGGCTTTGAGGTTTGAACCAACCAAAGAGATATCAGAAATTACATAGAAAAACTGTTATCCCATGTCTCAGTGACGCCATCTAGCATAGTATAGCAAAATTACATAATAGCCAAGTTTGACCCGATACACTTACCGACATCAACCGTCAAATAGTTTGATATATCTAAGAAATTTATTTAATTTATCGAAATACTCGGTCTATTATAAAATACTAACGAAAATAAACCGAAGATAGGTCCAGTCGTTTTACCATAACGAGATTTGCAGTATCGTATTGCGCAACTCGGCCTTAGAAATTATTTCTCTTTTGGTGGACATGAATGCGACTTGACCTGCAGGCGTACCACACTAGACTGAGCGACAATAGGGATGATGACTAAAAAATGTATTTTTGTCCGTCATGTAGATTATTAAAATATATTGGACACGTATTTTTTCTTATTCTACGTAATCAAAAGATTACGGCGATACATTGAGTTAAAATGTGGCATGACGTCACGCCTTGCTAGATTTTATACGTAGAAGTGACGTAGCGAGCCCCCACTCCCGAACTTTAATGCGAGTTATCTAAGTCATTTTTCAAGCAAAAAATACGTATCTAATATTTTTTTATTATCCGACTGACGGACTAAATAGAATTCCTTTTTTTTATCCAGACATCATCCCTATTGCCCACTAGGAGAAATGTATCGGATTACGATTTTGTCCCGTCTATTCTTAAGAGCTTTTATCCCGTGCGGGCTGACAACGTCGTATTTCTACAGGTTTTTCGCGATTATTTTAATAAATTAAAATCAAATCACTATTTTTTTCCGCCAAGCACTAGATCGAAAAAAAAATAGCACACATACTGATAAATACCAACTGGTATTTATCAGTATGTGTGCTATTTTTTTTTTAGAGGTATTTTGGTATCTGCTGATAAAAATTGATATATATTTTTATGAGTAAATACCAAACTAACTATCAAAAAATATCATACATACTTACAATTACCAACGATCTAGTGCTTGGCTGAAATAAATAGTAATTTGATTTAAATTTATTAACACGTAATAAACGCACTTAAGTAAATAGTTTTATTTAATATCTTTGGAACCAATATTAGTTCAATTCGTTTTGCCTCTACAAACACTCACCTTTCTTAGAGTCGTCCGGCTTGCTCTTCTTCTTCTTAGTAAGTTTGCTGGCGCGTTCTTCTCCTTCTTTTGTTGGCTCGTCTTCTTGTTCATCTTCTTCCTTCTCTTTGTTCTCTTGTTCTTCTTCAGAATCCTCGTCTGAGGCCAGGAGTTTTCTGTCAAATACATACAAACATATGACATTACGGTGTATTTGTAGCTAATTAGCCGTTTAGTTAACCGCCTAGCCTTTGGATGTTCTCTTCGTTCGCAGGCGGTTGGTCACAATTCTAACCTAACCCATTTGGGCGCGGTGCCCTGCCTTATGGTTACTGCGTCTCGCGCGTGGTTGGTCACAGTTACAACCTAACCTATAATTGAATATTAGGTTGGTGCATATGAAATTGCCGATTGCGCAACAATGTAAAAGTGTGAGTGCGTATTACCGAACACGTTTTGACTTGTTCATTTTCGTTAATGTCAACAAAGTATCGACGCTTGTTTAGTATTTTAAACACCATCAGAAGATCCAGACGTTACACGTGATTTAATTTAAGTTATTCTTTCTTACCATGGATCCGCAAAAAATTAGAGGTATCATATCAGGTGGATTAAGTGCACGTGAAACAGCAAAAAAAAATATATGAGAGATTTGGGGAGAATACAGTTTCCGAAAGGACAGTGAGAAATTGGTTCCGAAAAGTAGAGAATTTTGAAAATGAGTCTCGCGGACGACCTTCGCGCGTACTGGATCTGCAAGTTTTATAACAATTAGTGGAGTCCAATGTGCATATAACCACACGAGAACTTGCACAAGAACAGGCTGTCCATCATACAACAGTTGTACGAGGCCTCGGACAAATAATAAATACAAAATAAGGAAGCTTGATCAGTGGGTACCACACGAACTCTCAGAGCGAAATTATCTGTCACTAACCATTCGTCAATATGATGACGCGTACCTTGCGCATTTAGTGTTTCGGTAAGATCCCGACTCTCGCCATCCCGTCCGTTTCTAATACCTTCCTAATTCGCATCGCTAGTGACCTGCAATCACTCATTGCGGACGCACGCTCATTATATCGGGATATATCGTGTGATCATCGTAAAATTTACGAAAGATTAGTATCTACGTAGCTTTTTTTTCAATAATTACTATTAGAACATATTATTTTTATGTTATAATAAGACGTAATAATTACTATATTTTTATAAATCACTAATCGATTTCAATGTTATTTGCAACTTTTTGATATTTTGTATTTTGTTGTTTTCGTATGACAACTACCTTCTGCAAGGGCTGCAAAAAACCGATTTGCAGGGAGCATATTGTTTCTCTGTGCAATCATTGTTCAGTGTAGCTTATTTCTAAAACATATTATGTTATTTGATTAAGAGAAAACTAAGACTCCTAATAAAGGTTGTTTTTAAAATTGATTAAATAAATATTGATGTTTTAATCCGTCGTAAAATTTACGAATGGTTAGTGATAATGTTACTCGAAATTAAGGTTAGTGAGCTAGGGTTAAATCGGTAATTTCATATGCACCAACCTAATATCATTCAGGCCGTTAGTTGAAATGCACGTTTAGTTAAAATGCTAAGCGGTTAATTAAATAAACGGCTAATTGCGACACATACACCAAAATAACTGGCCTCATTTCGCCAGTTCTTTTCCCGAATCTCTGCAAAGTGAGAGTGAACAGGCTTATTCTGGGTAAGCTCACTCCATCGTCGACTTTGTCTCTGTCACCTCTGACCTAGACTAGAGTCAACAGCAAACCCATCTCAAATAAAATACAATTTAAAAAAAAGTTAGTCCGGTTACGGGGCGAACCAGACACTAATCCAGACCCCTCTTACTGAGTAATCTCTAGCAGTATTCTGTTGAATAAAAGGCATGTTGAATCCAGCTCACAGCTGGGACACAGGCCACTTCTCTTCGAGAGGTAGTGGGCTGTAATCTACCACTCGCTCCCAGTGCGGAGGAGCTCGTGGCTAAGTAATAACAGCCGCACGGGTCGATCCATCAGGTTAAGCTACGCTTGCCGCGGTTGGTGTGAGGATGGGTGATCTTTACATACCGAGATTCCTCCGTGCTTCGGAAAGCACGTTAAGCCGTTGGTCCTGGCTGTCAATCGTGGATCTTTGACAGTCGTTACGGGTCGTCAGAAGCCCGAAAGTCTGACAACCAGTCTTAGCGTTTTGGGGGACTGTCTTATGTAATTTTGACGTTCAAAAAGTGCTGATTCTCAGCCTAGTTTGAATAAATGACTTTTGATTTTGATTTTACCAAGGGGTATCGTATTACCCAGTAACTGGGTTGTGAACGTCAGATAGGCAGTCGCTCCATGTTGCTGCATCCGGTTAGACTGGAAGCCGACCCAACATAGTTGGGAAAAGGCTAGGCAGATTGATTTAGTCCCAGTGCGGGTTGGTAGATGTCTCATGTCTTCGAATTTTTGGTTCTAGGACATGCCGGTTTCCTCACGATGTTTTCCTTCACCGTTTTGAGAACAGTAGTGATAAAATTATTTACACAAAGCAAAGCGCCTGTCTGGATTCAAACCCATGACTCGTAAGTTCGATACCTCTGTGCCACCACTGCTCATGATGAGAGCTTCTGTATTATTTCTTATGTATTAAAATAACTGTATTAAGTTACCTGAGCGCGTCTTCCTCTGAAACGCCTTTGAGCTCCTTGTTAGTCTTGCCTTCGTGGTCTGATTCACTGTAACAACATAATCATCAAATTTACTCAACATTATTTCTAACAACAGCATTTATTATTTTCATCTCGTAAAGCTAATATCAGACGCTTCAGTTTTTGTTCATTTTTAGGGTTCCGTATCTCAAAAGGAAAAAACGGAACCCTGATAGGATCACTCGTGTGCCTGTCTGTCTGTCCGTCTGTCACAGCCAATTTGCTCCGAATCTAATGGACCGATTAAGTTGAAATTTGGTACACATATGAATTTCTTTGACCCAAACACGGACCTGTAACGTAAATAAATTAATTTTTAATATGGGGGTCAATTTTTTCACCGTGTGACAGATCAAATGAAAGAGCTTACTGTGAGGGTCTCAAATATATATATATATTTTTAATTTTAAAATAAACTGTTTTAAAGTTATTTAAGAAAATATACGAAAATTGACCATTCCTCCGAAACTACTTAGCCTACAATTTTGAAAAAAAAATATAGAAAATAGTTCTATACCTATAGATTACAGGAAAACCTATAAGAAGTCTATGGTCATAAAATAACATGGTAAATCTCTCAATATTGTGCGTACAAACTTACATTTGCAGTGGGAATGTATGGGAGAACATGTTTTTCAACTACAATGTTAAGTTTGTTCTTGTTTGTTTTTGTTCTTAGGATAAATTCATCGCAACTACGGAACCCTTCATTGTGCGTAGTCCGACACGCACTTAACCGGTTTTTGTCTTTAACCCGGCCGTCTTTCAGTCAAAGTGAAACATCTGAACACAAATGAATGAAAAGTGAAAATAAATTCATTACTGAAGCGATCCCAAGACGTTGGGATTCGGCACTCGAACTTCACCGGCGTCCCGGATGATCGAAAAAATTAAATGAGCCGATGAACAAGAGTTGGAGAGATTATAAGCTGATAAGACGCCATTGAGAGCATTTATTTTACTTTTGACAGCTCGAGTACTAATCAATTAGTGATGTCCTAATGCGTTACCGATTTGATTTCTTTTAACAATCGACTTTATTTATGAAGAAATTTTAATCGATTTTAATCGATTTAACACATTGATATTTAATCGATTGAAATTTTAATCGATTTAACGCATTGATATTTTATTTTAAAGTACACTCATCTTTTTTAAAGAATAAACAGCGTCCATGAAGTATTGCATTTTTTTGTCTATGGTTGCCTGTCAATAAATAAAGAACTTCATAGGCGTGCTTATTGCAAAAGTAAAATAAATGGTAAGAACGAGCATAATGGATGGTGATATTTATTCTAGAAGCATGTATGTATTTAATTAAGTATTTATTATATCTTTTATTTTCTCTTCTACTCTCACACACGGTGTCTACATCTCTTTTTATCCTCTGTCCTATCGCAGGTATGCTGGAAGAGATTTCTTTAGAGATAAGCATCACCTTTGTACGTATTTTTCTGTTCCTTTGTTCTTGTCTGATTTGTGCGTAGATAAATGGTTAAATAAATAAATGGATCTAGGGTACCCATGCACTGATCCTATTACCTCTCCGAGGAGTCAGATATGTAGTCCTTCTCGCGTCCCTCCTCATCTCCGTCGTCACTTTCCTCAAAAGCCTCGTCCTCCACTTTTTTCTTCTTTTTATTTGCGGCGGCCGCTACAAAAATGATAATAAGGTCTGATAAGAAATGTGATTGTTTGCTGATCAATGTCGCTGTTAGTACCACGGAATATAAAAAAAAACAAGTGGAAGGGCACTCATCTATCCGGCGTGTGTCACAATTATGTGGAAACAATGTAAAATAATAACAACCTTCGTCCGTAGTAATAAGTCTTAATTTTGTATGAACGACAAATCGCTGCTTTGCATGATTACCCCGCACAAACCAAAATTTTGTAATTACTGGTTTAAAACACAGCCAAATGCAAAATGGTCCTTATTTCGTGGAAGTAAGACTCACATTCCAAAACCGCCGATTATGCTGTTATGAATGTGAGTCTTACTGACCATGAAATAAGGACTATTTTGCATTTGGCTGTGTTATAAACAAGTAATTTCAAAATTTTGGTTTGTGCGGGTATTCATGCAAAGCAGCGATTAATAAGGTTTTTGTAAAGTTGAATTTATTTTTCTATTTCGTGGTTAGTACGGTTGAAGTTATGATCCAAACATACACTGGACAGCAAATAAACCGAGCCACCCGCTACCTAGGCACTCTAATTCGATTTTCTCAAAAACTAAAAAACCTACAATTATCAAAGTTGTACCTACAGAAAGTGCGTTTCATGGTGATTAAAATGAAAGGAAACTCATTGGGTTTAATCAATATTTCAGTGTTTATTAAGGATTTTACAAAGAAGAGTCGTTTTCCAGTCGTGACAATCGTTAGTAATGATAAAGTGAAAAAAAAAATTAAAGCCAAAAACAAAGATAAAATCAAAAAAAAGTTTTTGATCAATATTCCGTATTCCCTCCCCTTGCTCGGATAACTGCCAGCATCCTTGTATTCATCGACCTTACGAGCCTGACGATAAAATCTTGAGGAATTGTATTCCATTCCTCTTCAATTGCGATTCGCAGCTCTGGAAGCCTTGTTGGAGCAGGTACCCGGGCTCGAACCCGACGTTTCAGCTCATCCCATAAGTGTTCTATCGGATTCAAGTCCGGGCTTCGAGCTGGCCAGTCCATCGTACGAATGCTGACGTCGCGTAGATACTGGGTCACCACATGAGCAACATGAGGCCGTGCATTACCATGCATCAATTACATATCCTGTCCGATATATCCTGCGTAAGGTACCACATGGTCTGCGAGGATTTCAGTAATCTAGCGATGAGAAGTCAGTCCACGTGTATGGCCCGTCGGTTCGATGAAAACTAACGCTGTATGTGCTGTTAACGAGATGCCGCCCCAGACCATTACAGATCCTCCTCCATAAACAACAGTTTCCTCGATGCAACACTGAGAATAACGTTTTCCAGGGCGACGATATACTCTCTGACGTCGATCACTTCCATGTAGACTCACTCTGGTCTCATCAGTGAAGAGTACATTACTCCACTGCTCTAATGTCCAATCCCTATGCTCTCGAGCAAATTCAAGTCGTGCTCGACGGTGTGCTACCGTTAATGCTGGGCCTGTTGCAGCTCTTTTTGGGGTCAGGTTCCGTTCAGCAAGTCTCCTTCTGACGGTATCTGAACTTATGACCACTTGGCGTTCGTCACGCAGACTTTGTTGGACTTGAACTGCGTTGAGGTGGCGATTTCGCAGAACAGTAAGGTGGATATAACAATCATCTGCTGCTGATGTAGCCCTAGGTCTGCCCGTACCTGGACGGCGATCGAATGCTCCAGTCTCTAGGTATCGTCTGTAAACTCGTTGCACCGAAGATCTGCTGATTCGAAGCCTTCGAGCGACTTCACGTTGCGCAATGCCTGCTTGAAGTAATGCTACAGCTTGAGCTGCTTCCTGAGGTGTTGTATCCATTATTAATCGAAAAAAGTAGCAAAAACACACGCGTCTGAGCAAACGATGGACAAAAACTAAAGAAATGATAAGAAATATCCGACTACCCTCATTGTAGAGAAAAAGAACGCTAATTTCAAACTCTGGTGAAAACAGAGCAAATCGTTAGCATTGTGTTTGTTGCTTGATTACAATAGATAATAAGATAATATCCTAGGACATTGTTCACACACGGTCATCTGATCCCAAACTAAGCAGAGCTTGTACTATGGAAACCAGATAACTGATATACTACATATACTACTTTTTTTTTTGTAAATACATACTTATATAGATAATTACACCCAGACTCAGGACAAACAGACATGTTCATGCACACAAATGTTTGTCCTGGATGGGAATCGAACCCACGACCAGCGGCATGGCAGGTAGTATCTTAACCAACCACGCCAACTGGCCTGTCGAACAATGTGAGTGGACGGTACTTTCGAATTAATTTGTAGTCATTTTAATCACCATGAAACGCACTTTTTGTAAGTATAACTTTGATAGTTGTAAGTTTTATACTTTTTGAGAAAATCGAATCAGAGTTCCTAGGTAGCGGGTGGCTCGGTTTATTTGCTGACCAGTGTACGTTTATACTTCTGGCAGTCACTATTCGTTCGGGAATTAAATTTTATGAATAAAGCCACTGTTCTATTGCTGCATATTATGGGCATAGGGACGTTTTAGGCCTTTGCCCTGCTGTGGGAAAACACACACTGATTTATTTATTTATTAGCTTCTACCCGCGACTTCCTCTGCGTCACATTTCTTACTCCTCCAACCCACCCATCACATCTCATCGCCTGCCCACGCTATTACTTCATTTTCGCTCAGTGTTCTTTCATTTTCTTTCTTTTTTTCTTTTTGCTCGGCTCCTAAGAGTCCTAGCGTGGTGATATATAGCCTATAGCCTTTCTCAAGAATTGGGCTATCAAATGCAAAAATAATTTTTCAAATCAGAATGGTAGTTCCAGAAATTAGCGCGTTCAAACAAACAAACTCTTCAGCTTATTAGTAGTATAGATAGATAGATAACACTCATTTAATATTGTGACCTATGCCTATGCATTGTACACGAAACTTCACCACCCGTCAGTTCACACAGCGCAGCTACAGATATAGCTTCATAGGGAGAGGCTCTATGAAGCTATCTCTGTAGCTGCGCTCAGTACTTCACATCCCAGTAAATATATCCGTACAAGGCGTGGGTGAATATTCGAGCGTTTTAACCGCCGTCATTACCTTCCGCCAAATGTTGATGAAAGAGAATATATTTAATGAAATATTTCAGCAATTCCTGATTCTGGTCCTTAAGCAGATTCTGGGAATTGATGAAATATTTCATTAACTATATTCTCTTTCATTAACATTTGGCGGAAGGTAATGACGGCGGTTAAAACGCTCGAATATTCACCCGCGTGAATAAGTTGATAAGTCGACTTGCAAGTAATTTTTAATTTTATAAAAATGGCATGGAATGCCTAATTTATATGGTGAATAAAAATGAGTAAGTCGATAAGTTCAAAATTCTCGGCAAACTGCACTTGTTTATGTTAATTTATAACTAGATTCCAGATGCCATTTTTATACAATTCAAAATTTCGTGCAAGTCGACTTATCAACTTATTCACGCCTTGTACGGATATTCTGTTCCAACTCTAATCTGATGAAAGTGTAATCAAACCCTGTCCATCCGTATTTAGTATCACATTCACCTGTATTTAGTAGCACATTCACCTGTATTTAGAAACACATTCACCTGTAGTTAAAAACGCATTCAACTGTATTTAGTAACATTATTAAAATTGTAAATGAAAAATCATCAATGAAAATTGACGTTATAAAATTAACCTAAATTATTTAAAGAAGAACATCTTCATCAGGGTTTAAATATTCAAATAATCAAATCAAGGAACTCAATTTGTAAGTGGCACTACAAATTGGTATAACAGATACGTTTTCTGATCCATTTGTTTACATTTTCATTAGATATGGACTTAACAGACGTCTTACGTCTGTGCACTGCAATACAAAAGCGGCGTAATAGTTGGTACATCACGTGTAACATCATTTACACCCCAAAGATGTTTCTTTTTTTTTTATGACAACTCGCTTGTAAACCCAGTAGGTTGTCGGTTACTTAACCGGGCTTTCCTGTGCGTGCCTCAATAAATTAAGGCCTGCAGCCAGGGCATCAATCTTAACTAAGCGACCACTCGCTAAGGGCTCCCTCTGTCGGGTACGGACCTCGGCTTAGGGCATCGCTGGGGGAGGACAGCAAGGGACAGGCTAGATCGAATCAACCCCAAAGATGACTTCCTACCTTTCTTTTTATTCTTCTTCTTCTTTTCGCCGGCATCGCTGTCGTTGTCCTTCTCCTTGTCATTCTCAGAGTTGGACGAGTCGTCGTCAGAATCTATCCACTCGTCCATCTCTGACAGCTTTAGATCTGAAACAAAAATATACAGTGCATTGGTATGTACTGAGGCTAAACTTAAATAAATTACAATAAAAAAATAATGGGAGAGGTTCATGGCTAAATCTGTTCAATAACGAGGATGGTGAACACGCCAAGATTTATTTCCCGCTTGTATCGCAGGAAATATAAGTGCAAGGAACGAAGATCTATACAGGTTGACTCAGAATACCTCTTTTGATCCAGCGGCCCCATATTCTGTTGTGCATTATTAATCATTAGATGAAGTCCCCAACAATGTTCATTAAAGTTTTTGAATGCTTTCGACATGTCAAAGTTTTCTTCATATTTTTGATGGAGTCAACCCTAAATTTGGTTGACCTCTATTCTCTCTTCTTTGATATAGGGATGAATGCGTCAGATAAGACACTTAACACATAATAGTAAAAAGCCTATAATTTTCTTGCATCAGAGAGGCAAGTTGATTTTTTTTTTCAAGATTGAATTAAGTCTTGAATACCAGTATGATATGCGAAATACCTACGCAGAGTAGAAGTAGACGTAGCTACATACATCTGCATAAAACTTCAGTTTAAACCCAACTACAAGGTTTTTATAAAATACAAATACCTAGTAAAAAGTTTAATAAAAAAAATATTAGCTCCCTATGAAAATTAATTCCGTTTGTTTAACAGGTATCTATCCTCAAAAGTAAGATATCGAACGACCTAACTGTTTTCGTTACTCTTTGGTGAAATACATTTTTATAAGAATTAATTGCAGTTTTAATCCTCCGATTGGTAGAAATGCCACCAATATCTTGCAATTTCCTACACTATACTGCACGCCCATTGCTTCCGGCTTTCTTATTGGATATCGGCATCGGTTGAAGAATGCTTCAAATCCGAAAGATTTTTTAAACTGAAATGATTTTGAATGTTATTTAATCATAAAAATAAGATTCAAAATCATTTCAGCTTACAAAAATCTTTTGGCGTGCCGCCGTGCCGCCGCGCGCGGCCTTTGAGCTCGCCGACACCTCGGAAAGAAAATCACTAAAAGATTCCGTACATGTGTAATAATAACGCGATTCTATTCTAAGACCGGGCAATCTTTTTGGGGTTTTTGGATACTGTATTCGATTATTTTGGAATTAGATTTGTTTCATAATTATGGCAATGTATTTTATTTCTTTATCATTTAAAAAATACAGAAAATAGGTAAACCACTAAGATTTGTAATTAATGCTACAAATACTAGTCAACCTCGATAATACAATTTTAACTGGCCGCTTATCACATCATGGGACAGAAATACCGTAAGCAAAATGTAGGTGCACTGCTATCACTAGGTACAATATTTTATTTAAAAAATAGTACCTATTTATTATCGGAATTCACTTAATATCTTATTGATCCCTAAAATTGTGTACATTTTTATTATTGTAGGCTAGTTAAGTAATTAGGCATTTATTTCGCTAGTTCACTTCATTCTTTCGAGCTGGATGCATGTCGTCTAGTTTCGTGTTGGATTGCTGTGAATTTTGCGAGGAATCAGGACCGAATATGCGAACAATGAATATTATGACATGATAATGTGTGTAGGTGCGACTGACGGTAATCTTGCAGCAGCGAGACAACTGTCTAAGTTCTGTGTACCTTTTGTGTTTGTTGTCCTTATTGTGAATAATATGTTCATGTGCTAAAACTATGAGTGTACTTACGTGTACCTACGTGTGTAAAGCTGCGCAGGATTTGAAAAGGAAAATGGTATGGTATGTACAAACTTAATAATTACCGTACTGATCATTTCACTCGCGCGATGAGGCAACATCTGGTCAGGTCAAAGGACACGACAATACCTACATACCTACGGCCTGCGGTCATTGATTTATTTGGCTCCGCCTATCTAGGGTTGCTACGACATAGCAAAATTAAAATATTATTTGTATTTTGTAAGAGAAAACCGAAATTATTTAAAGTTGAGATATGACCATGGCGACCTTCCAGAATAACTAATAGTGTATTAAACAATACACTGTTTTCGGTATAACAGGGGTATTTTGAATCACACTGTAGAATGAAGAGTTGTTGACTCGGTCCTACAGTCACTAGGTACTTTTTTTACTGTAAAACTTGGTTTAAAGATTCTTTATTTATTCTAAAAGAACGTACATTGTTCACTTAAGCGAATAAATACATAATTAAGGCAAAGTGTAGTCCAGTAGCTAACAGTTTCTTTTCTTTTCTTAAAAGTATGTATACATAGTTGTGAGACTAGCTAACGTTGTTAACTTAATAGTTTTGCGTTATTATTGACGTGCTGTTTGAGTTTAGTTTTGAATATGCTAAAAGACGATGTGTTCCTGATATCTGTAATCTCTATTTTTGTAATATAAGACCTTTTTATACCATGTTTTACGCAAATAAATATATTATTATTATTATTATTATAAAGCGGCTAAACCTATACTTACCTATACCTTCGTATTTTATATTTTTCCTGCCATATTGCGTCCGCGGGGGGCGTGTCTGTATTTGGTTCGGGTTTCTTTGGCTGTATTGGATGTTTTTGTGTTAAAAGATAATTGTGTGTGTATGGTTTTGTTAAGAGTAATAACAGCCGCACGGGTCGATTCATCAGGTTAAGCTACGCTTGCCGGGGTTGGTCTGTGGATGGGTGACCATCTTTTCATACCGAGACTCCTCCGTGCCTCGGAAAGCACGTTAAGCCGTTGGTCCCGGCTGTCATTCGAGGATCTTTGACAGACGTTACGGGTCGTCAGAAGCCCGAAAGTCTGACAACCAGTCTTACCAAGGGGTATCGTATTACCCAGTAAACTGGGTTGTGGAGGTCAGATAGGCAGTCGCTTCATGTAAAATACTGGTATTCAGCTGCATCCGGTTAGACTGGAAGCCGACCCCAACATACTTGGGAAAAGGCTAGGCAGATTGATTGATTGGTTTTGTTAAGAATTTTCCTAATGAGAATGCAGGTATGGAATGCGTAAAGTTGATGAATGCTCATTAGTTTGGTGTGTTTGTATAGTTTAGATGTAGGTGTGTTATAATCGTAGTTAAATAATAGTTTAATTATTTTATGGCGTGGTTGGTTAAGATACCGCCTATCATATCGCTGGTCGTGGGTTCGATTCCCATCCAGGACAAACATTTGTGTGCTTGTACACGTCTGCTTGTCCTGAGTCTGGATGTAATTATCTATATAAGTATATATTTACAAAAAAAAAAGTAGTATATGTAGTGTATATCAGTTATCTGGTTTCCATAGTACAAGCTTTGCTTAGTTTGGGATCAGATGACCGTGTGTGTAAATGTCCCAGGATATTATTATTATTATTATTATTTTGTGCTATTTGTAGATCTTTTTGTAACTAATATTAGTAATTTGTGTTGACCTTTTTTAGCCTTGGAGGCTTTAATTTTCTTATCGTCGGGGTCATCCGCATCATCATTGGCGTCGTCACCGCGCATGCGCTTACGGAACATGAGCGAGAAGTAATTCAGCACTTTGTTGCGTCTGGAAATTTAAAAAAAAAAGTATATTTTTTATTTATTTATTATTTATAAAAAAAAAGTATATGTTAGTATAAGATCTATTAACTCTAATGACATCTACGAATGCTAAGTATAGCACGGTTCAAATAGAAAACAATGGCCATATGGCAATAGGGATGATGCCTGGGTAAAAATAAAGGATTTCTGTTTAGTCCGTCCGCGTCAGTCAGATAATAAAAAAAATATTAGACACGTATTTTTTGCTTTATCTTATTAATAAAAAATGACTTAGATAACACGCATTAAAATTCGGGAGTGGGGGCTCGCTACGTCACTTCTACGTATAAAATCTAGCAAGGCGTGACGTCATGCCACATTTTAACTCAATGTATCGCCGTAATCTTTTGATTACGTAAAAAAAGAAAAAATATGTGTCCAATATTTTTTAATAATCTACTCGTACAGGACGGACAAATAAAAAAAAATTGTCATTATCTATCGTATTGTCTATCGTTACAGATTATAAAAAGATTTATTTACCTTCCGAATTCTTCGTCAGCCTCCTCAGCCGACAAAGCTTTGTACCGTTGTATAGGTTGGAAATTATACCTGAAACAAACATGTCACGTTAACGGCACAACCCAATAACCTATCTATCACCAGTTTTGGCATACTGGATAGAGATAGAAAAACCTATCTATTGGTTTAACGTCCCAATAATCTAAAACAGATAAAACAAAAGAACACGAACGAATGAAACGAACGTAAGGAGTAGAATTACATTGTCTATCATCAATAGCAATCTGTCTTTTACTGAAAATAGTTTATTGGGTTCGGTCGTACTTTATAAGAGGAGACTAATTGTAACTCTTTTTGATATTTTGCTAGCTTGTTTTTCAGTTTTTTTGTACATGGATTTGTAACACGTGTTGTACTGTCTTGCTTGTTCTTATGGCAAGCACTACAGTTGTCTCAATCAATCCGTCTAGCCTTTTCCCAACTATGTTGGAGTCGGCTTCCAGTCTAACCGGATGCAGCTGAATACCAGTATTTTACATGGAGCGACTGCCTATCTGAGCTCCACAACCCAGTTACTGGGTAATACGATACCCCTTGGTAAGACTGGTTGTCAGACTTTCGGGCTTCTGTCGACCCGTAACGACTGTCAAAGATCCACGAATGACAGCCGGGACCAACGGCTTAACGTGCTTTCCGAGGCACGGAGGAGTCTCGGTATGAAAAGATGGTCACCCATCCACAGACCAACTCCGGCAAGCGTAGCTTAACCTGATGGATCGACCCGTGCGGCTGTTATTACTTAGCCAAAGATAAATAGGTAGTAACCATTCTTGCAGCGGATACGCGTCGATGGCACCGTCAGCAGCGTGTGTGAACACATAATACGCTGCGTGCTCCGACACGCCGCCCTCACGAATGCCTTTAAATCTGTCAAGAATAACATTTTGTTTAGAGAAACATGTAGCAATCATTATTGTTACACAATAATATGTAATAAAAAAGTATAAAAGTAAGTGAATAAGTCATCCTTAATCATTAATTTTTGTAATTATTGTTCACATGACCCGGTGAACTTTGTACCACGTGAGACAACGATTTTTCGGCTGTTCCTTTGGGTTGTCTTAATTTTCTTTTTTTATAAACCACGAACAAAATAAAAAATATTCAAATCGGTCGAGCCATTCTCGAGTTTTTGCGAGACTAATGCAAGGCAATTGATTTTTATATATAGATTATTTGTAAGACAAGCAAAATTCATGAAATAAAGACTGATATTTGCAAGTTGCGCAATTATTTTTAGATCAGTTCATATCTATACACGTACTAATACTATAAGAGGTAAAAGTTGTTGGGGTAATCTCTGGAACTACAAATCCGATTTGAAAAATTCTATTTGCATTTGATAGCCCAATTCTTGAGGAAGGTTTATAGGCTATTTAACATCAAGCTATGACCCTTAGGAGACAAGCAAAAACGGGCGGGCGATGCGATGCGACGCGGTGGGTCGGGGGAACAAAAGATTTCCTGCGGATCAAATCGCGGGGAGATTGCAGATGCTAGTCTTTTAAAATATGAGTGATTGACAAATAATACTTACTTCTTGCCAGTCTTGCCGCCAACTTTAAGTATCCAGGGCTGGTCGTCAGGCTTGTACTTGCGCGAGATGATACCGAACTTCTTACGACGAGCCTCCTCGCGCACGTCGCGTCCGTATTCTGAACCAGCGCCAAATCTTATTGGGATTTGATAAATTTCTCAATGGGTAAAATAATTAATACAGAAGTATGTATTTATTTTGACGCTTCGAATGCTCTGAATGTACTAACTAGAACTAAGTCATGATAGGGACAAAATGGTGATATATTATCCAAAGTAAAGTTTCTTTGAGTATTTGTTGACCCACAAGATACAAGCAATGCTTAGTTTATGGCTCATTGAATATATCACTATTGTACTGTTACTTTTTCTACTGTTCATCATCACACTATATTGAAGTCGGCTTCCCAGTCTAACCGGATGCAACTGAATACCAGTATTATACATGGAACGACTGCCTATCTCAACTCCACAACCAAGTAACTGGGTAATACGATACCCCTTGGTAAAACTGGTTGTCAGTCTTTTGGGCTTCTGACGACCCAGGATCTTTAACAGTTGTTGAAGATCGTCAAATGACAGCTAGGACCAACTGCTCACCGTGCTTTCCGACACAAGGAGGGATCTTGGTATGTAAAGATAAATAAGCCCAGACCAGAAGCAAATAAACAATGTTTTTTAGATGAAACAATATTATACCCTGTGAAAAACAAATCATAATTTAGTAGGGCCCTAAGCCGAAAATCTCAGATCTTCATCCACAGACCAGGCAAAAAGCTCTACAGCTTGCTCATAATACCAGAAACAACGAGAAGAGTCATAAAAAAAGACAAATAAATTAAAGGCCCACAATAACTCACTTGGGCATATCTTCATCCATTCCCTTGAACTCCTTGATATTATTCTCACGTTCCATCTTGACATGTGTCCATTTTGCAAAGTCTACGTTCAGGGTAGCATTGAACCGCATAACATGGTGTTTCTTTTTTACACCCTTTGGAACTCTGATTTTAAACTCTTGTACAGACGCAGCTGATGACTGTTGGAACGAATTCTGAAATAGATTATTTATTTTTGTTACTTGTGAGAATGTAATGAGCTTTCATTGTGTATGTTATGCAATAAATTAAGTGTCTAGAAAGGAAGAATTTTGTCTTCTGATTCAGAGTTGAAATATTGTATAGACTGAATCATCATCATCATCTACCCAGCCTTTTCTCAACTATGTTGGAGACAACTTCCAGTGTAACCGGATGCAGCTGAATTCCAGTATTTTACATGGAGCGACTGCCTATCTGATCTGATAGACTAAATATCAACTCAAAATATCAGGAACTCCACAACCTCATTCCACCGGCCCCCTTCTACCATCGAACATCTAGACGCACTGCAAGTTACCATACCATCCATACCTAGTTGCTATTCCACCAATTTGCACTAAGCGCTTCCAAACATAATGCGCAGGGCAAAAGAGTGGAACTCACTACCTGCGTCTGTGTTCCCGAACGCATACAACCCGAATCTCTTCAAACAGGCTTCTTCTGGGTATGCTCACTCCATCATAGACTTTGTCTATGTCACCTCTGACCTAGACTAAAGTCAAGAGCAAGAAAAATATATATACAGGGTTATTGGTAAAACACTAACCACCTCTTAAGGGGTCATTGTACTCGTCATTATTAACAACTTTTACTATGGGACCAAACCTTAAATCGCGAAAAAAAATCAGCTGTTCAGTACATTTATGTTAGCATAATTCGTCAAAATGTACTGAACAGCTGATATTTTTTTTGCGATTTCAGGTTTGGTCCCATAGTAAAAGTTGTTCATAATGACAATGACCTTTTAAGAGGTTGCTTGTGTTTTACCAATAACCCAGTATATAGGCTAAATTCTATTTATATCAGTTTTCCATACATTACATAGCCAAGCTCAGTTCCACCCTTGTGGTGATGGTGGGCATGCCCACAATGCTAATTGAGGTTGATAGGCTGACGTACACAGGACACACACATTGTGAGTGAGCATATAACCTTATCAAAGACTAGGCGTGTAGTCTTACAGCAATATGGTTTTGATATTATTGTGCAAGTGTAAATATATTTTTCTCAAAATTGCCAGGTCAGATCTTGATGCCCCTTTGCACAAGGGTTTAGGTATACCTACACAAATCGAAACTATATCCCTATTGCATAGCTGTAGCATATGGTGTGTACAACAGTGCAATTTGGTCTGTTATGAACTCATTTCTTTTTTCCTAAATGGTCTGTTTCAAAAGTTTATATGTTTATAAACTTTTAAAACACAGACCAATTAGGAAAAAGAAATGACTTCTAGAAGTTCATTCATTTCTTGTTTATACTTGTTCAAGAAGTTAAGTGTTACTTAAATGTTAACGATGTTATGAAAAATTTGCATTTTAACTTCTGTCATCATACAGACGACTTAAATGGTATGTTTTATGTAGTAATTAGCTAAATGACTGTAAATAGTGAATTTATTGTAAAAATAAACAGATAACAGATACCCACCGATGGCCCAGGAGACGTCATTTTTCAATATGATTTTCACTTTATCACCTCACTGCAGGCTGGAAATAAGACCAAATACTAACTGATGAACCAGTTTTATTATTTTTTACATATTAACACTTCCAAATATGTTATAATTATGATTATAAATTAGATGACAGAAATCGAGAAACAGGAAAATATAGATAAAGTCGTACCTACAATGACATTGCTGATCTGCCCAGACCTGCTGACAGAAACACACTGACAATAGTGACAATATTTCCCAATGCCATGCCATGCCATTGCCAATAAGACAAAAAACGTTTGGTTTCTTTTTTCATTTCTATTATTTTATGTAAAATAAGTCATTTTAAAGTTAAAACGTTACTTAAAATGCTAATTATCCAGCAAATCATCATCTACATGACATCAATAATTATTTAAATGCGATGTTTATTATTTTCAAGGATATTTAACACTGGATCAAGTATGGTAAATTAAAAGAAAACGAACAAACAAAACGTTAACTGTTTGAGACAAGAGTTCGTTCTGAACCCTATCATATAAGGAAATGGTTGAAAAAATATATATTAAATGCAATGTTCATAAAACATGACCTCAACGTTTTAAATATTTTGTATCTTTAACTGAAAACCCTGATTAATTTATAAGTAAATATATGAAAAATAATCGTAAATTATTAAAAGAAGTCCAACTCCAAGTGTCAATATTTTCTATCAAGATTTTCGAACGACCTAACCTATTCGATTCGAACATCTCGTTTTTATTGTTTTGATACAAAATCCCGGTCTTATTTTACTGTTTATTAAAAGCCAAGTGTAAGTGCATATAATAATTAAATATGGGGAAAAAGAAGAATAAAAATAAGGTCAGCGGCGCTGTGAAAACCGCTGCTAAAACTGAGAAGAAACTTGCAACTAAATTGAAGAAGGAACTCGCCAATCTGGGAGAGGTTAGTTAGCTGTATGTACTTTTAAGACAGTACAGTAGAGCCAAGGCCCCATTTTGATCGCCTTAGATCTTAAAATACTATGGTAAGTGGAATACAATGTCTCATCAGCCCGTTTGCTAAGGAAGCACGCTGATGACTTGATGATAAAGGCAATTTTGTTCTAAAATAAAATTGTAGACTGCACACATGCCAGTCATAGTCAACATATAAATGTATCAACTGTACTCTTGGTGGGATAAGATAAGAGGTAAAAGAAAATAGTATTTTCATTTCATAATTATACTTCATTTTTTTTATTTATTATTTAAAATGGTTAAAAACAAATTAAGTACCAGACACACAGTTAAACAAACATAAACTTATAAAAAATTAAAAACCATAAAGTAAATAATGCTTATTTTCAGGAAGACATAGCCAAAGTGCTAGCTGAGATTGAGAAGGAGGAAGCCAAGCGGTCTGCAGCATCAGAGAAGACCCTGCCAGGTCCTCCGTCTCCCAGAGCATATGCCACACTCACACCGCATCCTACTAACAATGAGCTCATTGTGTTTGGTGGAGAATATCATAATGGACAGAAGGTAAGGTTACTGCGGTTGTTGGTAGATTTAGTGGATAATGAAATGATTTTGATTGTATAGAAACAAGTTGAAATATTTTCAGACTTTTGGACTTACATTTCTGGATGTGGTGAATTAGACAATTTTACAATTCAGGTTATTTGGAAGATAGAAAGTTTGATATGATATGTAGTTAAGTTATAGGAGATGGAAATCCTCATAATTTTAATCTGATGTCTCAGTTTCAGTATTTCTTGAACATACATGTTTTGTTAATCATCTGCCTAGCCTTATCCCAATTATGATGGGGTCGGCTTTCAGTCTACCTGGATGCAGCTGAATGCCAGTATTTTACATGGAGTGACTACCTATTTAGATAGGTAATCACTCCATGTCCCTCCACAACCCAGTTACTGGATAATACAATACCCCTTGGTAAGACTGGTTGTCAGACTTTCAAGCTTCTGATACCTGTAATGACTGTCACAGATCCATGAATGACAGCCTGGACCAACAATCTTAACATGCTTTTCGAGGCATGGAGGAGTCTCGGTGTGTAAAGATGGTCACCCATCCACGGACCAACCCCGGCAAGCGTAGCTTTACCTGATAGATCGACCCATGCGGCTGTTATTACTTAGCCACAAGCTCCTTTTGTTAGTTATCCCGAATTATATCAATGGAAAAAAGTTGTAATGTGAAGTGTTTGTTATAGACAGTGGTATACAATGAACTGCTCTTCTTCAATCCAGTCAACAACTCCTGGAAAGTGCTGAAGGCTCCTGGCGCACCACCTCCGCGAAGTGCTCATCAAGCTATTGCTACACCTGCTAACAAGTATGATATTACGCTTTTCGTCTAGTTGGTGGGAAAACAAGTAAATTGACCTCGCTGACAAAAAAAAAAAATCACAAAATTCTATATTTTCTTTGGTATTCAAATAACATAACATAATTTTTATTTCGCCAGAAGAAACAACCTTATAACAAATACACTAGTACTTATTTTCTATGTATCTAAAAGATTAGATACCCAATTATTAGTAACTCATTGTGCAATAACAAATTCAGGTTGTTACAAAACCGATTCACCCTGACCCCCATACTAGTTTTAAACTGTATTACCATGGGACAGTTTTCTCATTCTCTGTTTATTACAATATATTTTTATTTACAGAGGTGAACTGTGGGTGTTTGGTGGAGAATTCACAAGTCCCTCAGAAACACAGTTCCATCACTATAAGGACCTGTGGTGCTTCTCGCTTGCTGAAAAGAAATGGGACAAGGTATTGTGCGTCAATCTATCTTATTTTTGGTATCCATATATATTATAAATTAAAATCGCTTTTCGTGTCTGTCTGTGTGACTGCATTGTTCTTCTAAACATATCACATATCGGATGTTGATTAGGTTTTGACCATCATTTAGAGATTTTAGTCCAGAAGGTATACCGGGTGTCTGAGAATAGGTGTTGCCAACTTAAGGGTGTGACCGTGTGATACACACCATCAAACTGAGGAACTTTTTCCGGGGGGCCAACATCGTAATTGTGACAAAAAAATTAGTCGTCCCATACAAAACTTCAATACCTACTTGACATACTTGCTGTATGGCACGATTGATTTTTTTTTTCACAATTACAATGTTGGTACTCGCGAAAAGTTGTTCAGTTTGATGGTCTGTACCACACCCTTAAGTTGGCGAGACCTGTTCTCAGACACCCGGTATGTGTACAATACATTAGTCATTATTCTCCTGCCCATGACAATTTATTTGTGGTCGGCGCAACATTTGTACAATACATTAGTTAAACTTATATACATTAAAGATATCTCGATGTTTTGTCAAGTCATAAAAATCGTGCGAAGCAGGGGTGGGTCGCTAGTATAAAATAATATAAAAAAATCGATTGCATTTCAAAAAATCAAAATCAAAAGTCATTTATTCAAACTAGGCTGAGAATCAGCACTTTTCGAACATCAAAATTACATAAGACATTGTATCTCTAATACATGGGTTTCACTCTTAGGCTGCTTTTCCACCGGAGATGTGTTATGCTACGTTGCTATGGATGCGTTTGATATGCACCAATCATATTCATTGATTCACATAGCATCACTGGTTGAAACCGTTTCTAGTTTCAACTTAAGCTGTTTTTATATGGAAGGATCCGCTCTGGATGTGTGCTATGGATGGGAGCCATGGATGCGCGAGTTGTGTAGCTATTTGCAGAGCAGATTACCTACAGTAGGCGCGCGTCCCTACTGTCGATGCATCGCATAGCTCGAGCTGCGCATCTTCCTCGCATAGCTGCGTCGCGGCGGCGCATCTTCACAGCACTTCTTACTCGCTCCGCTACACAGCTTAGCATCAGTGGAAATGGTCACATAGTTTCATAGCTTAGCTTTCACATCCTCGCAGCATAGCTGCATAGCACATCTCTGGTGGAAAAGCAGCCTTATGATGTGCCTGGCAAACTGTGGGTGAACCTACTATAAACTCTGCTTACTCCTTCTGGAATACAGGTGTGATTTTAGGTACATTATTAATTGCAGCATGAGGCAGTTTAAATAAAATGACAACCTCATTTTAATAGATGCTCGTCTTTCTTTGTAAATGCCTAAAGAAAGCCCCATTTACACGGTGCAAGTTTCTGGAATGTTCAAGAGCAATAATCGCATGCCATGGCACATGGCACGTTCAATTATTTCCATTCAAGAATTGCATGCAACTGTTTGTAAAAAGTGAGCGATTTCCATAAAATGGCGTACAATAATTGAATGCAAGTTTTGCCAATCAATAAAATTGCGTGCGACTTACACCAAGGCAATAAAATTGCATGGCGATTATTGCATGCAAGTTTTGCCTCGGCGTAACACAGAGTTATACGTCCTTGTACAATTGACTGCCAAATATTTTATTGAACGTCTTCTCAAGTTTTTTTTTTACTGTTTTTGTTCGTATGTTAACACACTCACTCACCGCGCTCATGTTTGACTGATAGAAAATTTTCATGCCAGAATTGAATGCGATTTTATTGTACAGACGCCAGCAGGTCAAGCTACTCGAAACTGTCAAATTTTCCCAATCAACCTTGAACCTAATGCTTTAGCGATAAAGTTGAAAACCTAGAAATTTTACAGATTGACAGCTTGATGAGCTGGCGTCTGTACGGTGCCGATTATTATATGTGCGTTTTTATTGTAAGTCCGTACTGTTTACACCTATAAGTACCAGTTTTGAACGACAACTAACTTCCCCGTATCGTGCAACAAATTGCACGTGTTGTTTAGACGGTGCCAGTTTATTGCTGCTTCAAGTTTATGGTATGCCACGGGCTATTAACTTGCACCGTGTAAATGGGGCTTTATTATATTATTTGCCATTGTGTCTCACTCGTTCAGGGTTATAACTTATAACTCCGTTCTCAGGTCGTAGCCCCAAACGGCCCCTCCCCGCGCTCTGGACACCGCATGACCCTACTCGGTCGCAACATCGTCTTATTCGGCGGGTACGCAGACGACGGCCGCGAGTGTCGCTACTTCGATGACGTGTACACCTTCTGTTTGGACACTCGGACGTGGACCAAGTTGGCCCCGAGTGGTAAGGGGCCCAGTGCGAGGTCTGCTTGTGTTATGTTACCTGCTGGCAGTGATTCGGTGAGTGATGAATCAAGTTATATAATATACAATGTATATTTATTCAGACTTAAAAATATAATAATTACAGCTTTCCTAAGAAATGTACAGTTTTTTGGGGTAATTACGATAATGAGGTAATTCCGATTGATGATAATTTCTACCAAACGCAGCGGCATTTTAACATTGACAAAATAATGATTCTAGACGCCATTTTATAGGCTATATAAAAATGCCGCTGCGTTTGGTAGAAATTATCATCAATCGGCAGGCTTATTACGTATCTTGCAGAAGCCTAGATATAGCAAAATTTGCGCAATAATTGGTTTTCAATCGCAAATCGGTATTATGTATCAGCGATAGCACACCTTAGCAAACTAGCGATAGTGCTGCGTCTATGGAACAATCAGTTAACTAAAATGTGCATTTTCGTAAACTGATCGTACAGCCTCTTTGAGTACGGCAGACCCTATATTTGTGTTCTATGGGCACACCTCGACTAGGTTAGATCCAAAGATTGCTTCTTTATTTCTTTTAACGCTAGTGTCGTAGCGATAATTGCATATGTATTAACAAACAGCGAGCGATTAGCGAATTAAAAAAATAATAATAATACCGATTTTATAACGTTAAGCGCGATAATTGCTGATTGCTATTTTTTACGTAATAAGCTTGCCGAACTACCTCAATAAACCTAATAGGCTTCGGGAATCATCGTCTATCTTCGGAAACACGAACGCGCGATGTTATCTAATATAGAGCTGTTACAACCATGGAAGTACTTGCCTATTTTGTATTACCATGCTTACAAAATTATAGATTATCAAATCTATACACAAAACTCAGAACGTTCTTGCTAATTCGGAAACACGAAGATCGCCGAAGCGCAAACTTTTATTTGTACACCTGAACAATCATTTTTCTAAGTTTACACATACAGCTTTGTATGTGTAAACTTAGAAAAATGATTGTTCAGGTGTGTTTTAAAAAGTACTGATTATTGTCTGAGTTTGAGATTAATATTTAAGAGCATATTAATATTACGATAAAGCTAGATTGCTTCATGTTTAAAAATAATTCTGTTTTTTAAAGCAAGCACAGTGGATACTATGGTCCCTGTCTTTGCATTGTAATTAACTTCAACTCAATCAACAACTACGAAAAAGTATGAACCTGCGTTAATTGCGTGTCTTTGTACGGCTCAATAAAGTTTACCTTTTGTTTATTTAAGATGGCTCCGCAGTACCAAACCACGGCAGATCTAACTTAAAGAGATGTATTAATGAATCTTATGGTTATAACTATGTAAATACATATTTGTTATTATCGCGAATCATATTTTGATCAAGATACAACCTGACACAGACCTGCAAATTACAAAAAACGAAAGAAAATTTGAATTTCGCGGGCTACCACCGCGGATCCACGTTAACATTATAGTTCGTTCGCGTTAAGAATGCAGTGAGTCATCAGTGCAACTGCAAGATAAAAGTGTATTCACAGTGGTGTTAAATTCAAACAAATTATATTTTAAAAGATTAAGTTTAATGAATTTATAAAAATACACTTAAAAGTTTAAAATCAAAATTAAATCATTAATATCATATTTTAATCACTATCACTAGTATCCTCGTTAGTATTTATAACAAAAGTATTTTCTGCAGCGCACAACCGTTGCGTTCGAAGCAATGGACTTCATTGGCAACACTGGCAGCCGGAACGTCAAAATTTTTCGTGTTAGAATTAAATTGTAAAGTTAATATTTTTCGTGTTTATTTATTGATAAAAGTGTTTAAATTCAATAGATATAGTCATAAATATTGGGTTCTAGTGTTTGTGAGTAATTTCGCTGCAAAATCAAAGCAAAATCAATGAAATAGTATCAGCTGTCATCTAACGGACGGATTTGAAATCACCACCTATCCCGGGGAGTATTTGTTTTAATTTTAAGGATTTTATTACTAAATAGTTAGTTTTATAGTATTAATACACCCTTTCCTCTTTTATGTTTATATTGCTCTCCCCTGTGAGCTGCGCCCTAAATAAACCTCTAGTTCTCCATAATTTTACTGCACATTATGTTCATACCTAATTAGGATAAAATCACATTAAATACATTAAAAACCCCACAGGAATCACTGCCCTTTATTATTAGACATCCTCTGTAATGTTAAATTATTGTATTAGTGCAAATTAATGTTAATAACTGGATTTAGATTCATTTAAAATAATAGTACCTACCCCCAACCTTTATGCAAACTTAATTTTGTTGTTTTTCCATTGACATACTAGTGAATAGTGAAGTTACATCCCATGATTGAGATTACACAGTCATCATAACTTTTATTCTTTTTTTTGTTCTAAATTATTTGAAATCCCAATAGGCCCTTTGCCCTAGTAGGTATATTTACTATACACATCTTATCCTGCTTTCTTATTCCTTTCACTCACTTAGCTTCCTCTTATCTCATTCCAGGGTGCCTCTAGGGTTTGCTTGTAAACATGTTGACCCGTAGAACTGCATCCTTGGAGGAAAAACTGAGGGCTACATTAAAAGAGTTGGAATATAGTAAAAAGCAATGCGATCAGCTGCTACAGGAAAGGGAAGACAGCGAGGTGGAAGTACAGTATATTAATAACAAGAACACTGAGCTTAAGAACCAGTTGGCTGAACTACATACACAGCATATGGACACACTTGACCAGCATCAACATCTCCTTCAACTTGTGTCAAATTTCAAACAATGTAGTGACACCCATGATATGGCTTTGAGACGGATATCTGATTTGGAACTGGAATTAAGCAGGGCCCACAACACAATAACCCGTTTGGAATCCCACAAAGCCAGTGAAGAGTCTGCGATCACATGCAAACTTTATGATGAGTTGGTTAGTAGCGGGTCCGGATCCACATGTGTTGAGCCAATTGTAACAATAGACTTAACTGATGACACTGTTACTAAATGCAAGCTGTATACTAGCCATAACAAGATAAAAAAGTATATTAAAATTAATAGATTAATTACAAAAATTCATAAATCATTAAAACGCCATAAAGTTAACAAATTAAATACAAAACTTAGGCAAAAAAATCTAAATTTAATTCAAGAATTAGAAAAGTGTAATAGTGAATTAGAATTATGTAATACTATGTATGATACTGACACTCAGCACCTTCAGGATGAATTGTTTGTAAAGGAATTTGCTCTAAAGGAAATCTTTAGTAAATATGAGGCTACTCAACAAGACCTGAGTAAGCGCTTGCAGGAGGCCAATGCGTTGGCAGACCTGGTCAAGTACAATGCGGAGAGGTATGAGTCTCTGACTAATAACCTCTCTTTTAGCTGTGCCTGCTCCCAGGAGCCCCAGCCTCAACTTGGTACACCCACACCCTCAGTGGTTCAGCCAGTAGGTAGCTGTATGTATGATAATAACAATAGTATGAATAATTTGATTAAAACAACATATCTATTTTCTGACAAATTTGGTCAAGGTTTTGGTAGTATACTTAATCAGTGTTCACAACAATCTGTAATTAATCATTGTTTACCCGGTGCCAGTATTAGCCAATTAATTAGGAAAATTAAATTAACAAAAATAAACCCCAGTTCCACTGTTATCTTATTGTATGGGGATAGTCTAACTGTAAGAAAAAAGGACATAATTGAATGTGTCCATTTGATGTTGCATCTCAACGAAACCAATAATTGTAAATTTATTTTCTGTGCCTTACCTTATTCGCATTATTTGTCTGATGAGCAAAATAGGCACATTTATAATTTAAATATGTCAATTTATAATAGGACTTGTCATCACAGTGATGCTATTTTATATTTCGACTGTAATCAATTTATTACTGATTACAAACTGACAAAAAATACAATGTATTTGCCACCTAGTTGTCGGAGACTTATTGCTAATCTTTTAGCATACAATATACAAAGTGACACCGGTACCTGTAGTGTACCATCGAATACTGTTAGTACTGGTACTAACACCACTATTGACACACCTTGTAGTTTAAACTATTAGGTGCGACAATGGGTCAGCCACATATATTGAATGTTGTACATCAAAATATGCAGGGTCTGTCCGGCAAAGAGCTAGAGTTAAGTTTATTTCTGGAGAACTATAATGTTCAGGTCTTATGTATGACTGAACACTGGTTGAAGGAACATGAAGTATTGTTTATAAATGATGATTATTTTACAGTACAAAGTGCATTTGTAAGGAAAAGTGCTATTCGCGGTGGGTCTTTAGTTCTTGTTTCAAACAAGTTGAAATGTAAACAACGTTTAGATTTAGTTAATCTTTCTATCGAGCGCACTATTGAGTTGTCTTGTGTTGAACTCGAGCGATACGTTATAATTTGCGTTTATCGACCCCCTTCTGGGGATTTTATTCATTTTGAATCGGTAATGGAAGATGCACTCAATAAGTTAAAATCTAGTAATAAAAGTATAATTTTATGTGGAGATTTTAATATTAATATTTTAGATGTTACTCCACTAGGTATTAGACTTCTCAATCTTTTTAGGTCTTATAATTTATTTAACTTGTTTTTTGAACCTACTAGGATCACGGCATCTTCGTCAACATGTCTTGATAATATATTTAGTGATTGTGTTGTCAAAAATAAATTAGTGCTAAGTGACTTAAGGTCTGACCACTGTGGTTTATTAGCTAGCTTCCCTATGCAATTACATAAAAAGCCGCATAAAATAGAATGCAGGCCTTATACAGCTAGTCGTTGCAACAAATTTAAAAATAATGTAGCCCATAGAATTAGACCATCTATAGTAGAACACGATAATCCTAATGAAATCTATGGAGCCCTTTTTGATGTTGTGCAAAAAGAGTACCAATCTACCTTCAAGACCAAAACCATTAATATTAATGGCACCACCGTGGGCTTTAACCAATGGGCTACTCCAGGTATTTATAAAAGTAGAGCGAGACTATACGAATTATATGGTTTGAAAAAACACAGGTTTGATACTCCTTTCCTAGAGTATGTCAAAAATTATTCAAAATTATTTAAAAGTATTTGTGTTTTTGCTAAATCTAAATTTTTAAGCGATACAATTAAAAATTCCAATAATAAAGTAAAAACCATTTGGAAAATTATTAATAATGAAACGGGTAAGTCGGTTAAACAAGACAAACAACTTGAAGTTATGGTCGACAACAAATTAGTTAATAAAGCAGCAGACGTTGCTGAGGCATTTAATGAGTTTTTTGCCAACATACCTATAACTACGACTCGCTCCTTAAATTCATCCCCGTCTAAAGCTGAAAACCTTTTGCATAGTAGTGTGCCCAAATGTGGTCGCTTATTTAGCTTCGAACATATAACACCTCATGATGTAGTTAATGTTTTTAACACACTTAAGTCTAAAAACACTGGTGATTACTGGGGCATCTCAATTAAACTGTTAAGTAATATAATAGACATAGTAGCCCCCTATCTAGCTGTTACTTTTAATAAATGTGTTGATGTAGGAACTTTTCCTGACCTCATGAAAAGTAGTAAAGTCTTACCTTTATTTAAATCAGGTAATAAAAATGACGTTGGCAATTTTAGGCCTATTTCTATATTACCTGCATTTAGCAAAATATTTGAAAAGTTAATACTCAAGCAGTTGCTAAGACATTTTAATTTAAATGGCCTCCTTCATGATGAACAATATGGCTTTACTAAAGGTCGTTCGACTACAGATGCGGGTGTTGCTCTGCTGAAACATATATTTAACGCATGGGAGAACTCGCAAAATGCTATTGGAATTTTCTGTGATCTCTCCAAAGCCTTTGATTGCGTGCACCAT
This sequence comes from Dicycla oo, assembly GCA_948252095.1. Classification (NCBI taxonomy): domain Eukaryota; kingdom Metazoa; phylum Arthropoda; class Insecta; order Lepidoptera; family Noctuidae; genus Dicycla; species Dicycla oo. The sequence continues at coordinate 6,486,864 of OX411710.1, read as the reverse complement.
GACACGCTTTTGCGTAAACTACATCATTACGGTGTACAAAACGAAGCTCTTAAAGTAATTAATTCATATTTACGTAATAGGTTTCAATGTGTAGATGTAAATGGTGTGAAATCTTCCGGGCTACCAGTTCTGTTAGGTGTACCTCAAGGCTCAATATTGGGTCCATTCTTGTTTTTAGTGTATATCAATGACTTACCATTCTATTTAAAGGGTATCTGTGACGTTGTACTGTTTGCAGATGACACCTCTCTTATTTTTAAAGTAGACAGGAATAGACAAAATTTTGACGACGTAAACAGTGCACTCTCAATGGTTACAGATTGGTTTACGATAAATAACTTAGTTCTCAATGCTAAGAAAACGAAATGTATAAAGTTTGCCTTACCGAATGTTAGAAATCTAGGACCCAACATCGTTTTAGATAAAGAAGTGCTTAAAACTGTAGACTCGGCAGTTTTTCTGGGTATAACAGTAGATGCCAAACTTCAGTGGGGCCCACATATATCAAGCCTAGCGGGAAGGCTCAGTTCAGCCGCCTACGCCGTCAGGAAAGTAAGACAATACACTGACGTTGATACAGCTCGGTTAGTCTATTTTAGTTATTTTCATAGCGTTATGTCATACGGTATTCTGCTCTGGGGCAAAGCCGCTGATATTCAAAATATATTTGTTCTTCAGAAACGAGCTGTTCGTGCTATTTACCAGCTCGGTGCCAGAATTTCTCTGAGAGATTTTTTTAAACATATTGGTATTCTCACGGTGGCATCACAATTCATCTTCGCCAACATCTTATATATTAGACAAAATATACATTTATACACTAAAAACAGTGATATTCACAATGTTAACACCAGAAATAAGGACAAATTACGTGCTCCATTTCACCGGCTTCATAAGGTTCATAACTCATTTGTTGGGCTTGGTATATCCTTTTATAACAAGCTACCCTCTTCTTTGCTAGATTTGCCTTACAATGCGTTTAAAGCCAAAGTAAAATCTAACCTTTGTTCAAAGGCATACTATTCTATCAACGATTACTTAAACGATAAGAATAGTTGGTCGCTGTGTTTAACTTAAGACAATGTTTATGTTCTTTCTCCAGAATTAGCTTACCTACTGACAGGTTATATGGGTTCATATAATTATTTATTTTCTTTGACTGTAAAGGTCAATTTATTTTAATTTTATTTTTATTTATCATTGACATAATCTACTCATTACAATGTTTTTTTTATGAGTGGTATTGCAATATGTGGTTAGCTAGTGACCTCGACAATTGATCATAATTATTCTTGTCTGAGCAACCGGCAGCAGGTTCGTCATGCTCCCTTAGATGTCACTGCTTGCGGTAGCGTCGGGGGTCGGGTTGCCTCCTTCCCTCAAATATGGCGAGGGGGGTAATGGCTGATCTTTGCGTTATGCTCGTGAACGGGTGCTGCTTGTGGTGACTGGTCGTCTTGCTGACCTTGGTTTTGTTTTGTTATTAGTAATTTAACTCGTATTTTTTACTTCGATGGTCCTAGTTTATCATCTGTGACTTCGAGTTACGGCTATATGTAAGTGGGCACGCCCTTTATTACTGGAGGCTTTTAATATAGGTATAAAGTTCTACTTACGTTTTTAGTTTTGTATTTTGATTCTGCTTGAGTATAGTTTTCGATTTTTCGATTTTTTTTCTTCTTTTTTTAAGTATATTGGCGTGTGCTAGCTGACTTATAGCAAATAATTAAATTTAATTTAATGTTTGTGTTGCGTAATGTACTTGCATGTAATTTGCACAGTGTTGTATAGAATATATATATTTTTTTAAATTTTTTTATTTAACTGAACAGACAGCTGTGCTGCTGAGGAGTTTGTTGCGCCACTTCTTCTCCTCAGCTAAAGCACTAGGAAGTGGTGAAGGGCGGGCGTTTTGGGGGACTGTCTTATGTAATTTTGACGTTCGAAAAGTGCTGATTTTCAGCCTAGTTTGAATAAATGACTTTTGATTTTGATTTTGATTTTGAATGCCTTCAACTGTCATTGTGAATGTGAACTTGACTTTGTAATTTGAAAAGATTTGATTGGTTAGGGGGCGGGGCTAGGCCGACGGACAAATGATGACTCACTGCATTCTTAACGCGAATGTACTATAGACATTTATTTTGCGAATATGGGTAATGCATAATAGATGTTACAATACATTAAAGCACAGCCATATTTCACCAATCGGCTTGCAAACATTATACTAACAAGGTTAATCGAATTAATTATTAACAAGATACATTTTTATTAAAATATTCTTAATATTATTCAAAAGCCACAGCAATTCAGCAAATATTCTTCTCCAACAAAAACTCAGTCACACTGTAGTACGTTTTATCCAATAAAAATGTACGTCTCTTAAGGCGATATGTAAAAAGCTAACTGAGCGGTAATAAGAAAGTGACAGACTCAATTACATCCACATGCGAAAAAAAGAGAGCGCAACAATGCGCTGGAACCAAAATAAAAGCGCCAAACCAAATTAAAATTGTTAAAAAATAAATTAAGCTTTCTATCAAAAATATGTTCAGCCAGTTTTCAATTACCTAATACGCACATTTTGAATGCAATTTTTCAATGAAATTATTTACAATTTTAGAATTACAGAAAAAAGTATAAAAAAATAGAGGTATTTTCGGAATTCAATTCTATCGAGGAAATTTAACCCAATCGTGTTTTCCTTCAGTCACGAGTATTAACGAAATACTTAGTCAATAAACATTATATCTAAAAATTAAATCCATACATTCTGTAATAGTGAAATAAATGGTTACGAAAAAGCCCCCAACTTATTTTGGTATCGCCTTAAATAGCATTGTTGTCAAGTCTTTACAACCACTTGGAAACTTATTGTAAATTATTGGGGCCATACGAAAAACACTTCTGCGCATCAACGTAGTTCGACATTGTAATTGACATAATTTGCTATTGTCACACCTATTTCTTGGGAATACCTCAGTTAGACGTTCAAAACGACTTGGATAATGCTTCACAAACATCGCTACTACAAAAATATAAATACAAGGAAGTGTCAGGATGTTATACTGCTTAAAATAAGGCATGCAACTGTCTGTAATTTTAAGTTTAAACATTGACCGTAGACATCTTTTTTGGGCTTTAAATGCTGTGTCTCTTCTCTTCTCGCATCTTAAGATTCTAAAAAACTTTTTTCTTTTTTTCAGCTCCTAATCTACGGCGGTTTCTCTCGCGTCCGTGAAGGCCGTGCGGAACGCACCCACACTCACACGGACCTGTTCCGTCTAGCTTCCAAGACTGGCGGAGGATGGACGTGGCGCTCTTTAGCTGGTGGCGCGCTAGCCCCGCCTGCTAGAGCCGGTCAGGCGGCAGCTGTGAACGTGCATAGTAACAGGGGCTATGTGTTTGGAGGAGTCAGTGTGAGTATTAGTTGGTGGAAAGGAATTACAAACATTATGTGTGAGTGCGAGCCGGACTCGTACACGAAGGGTTCCGTACCACCGTACAATATTTAAACACTACATATTTTAAAAAATACTTAAGATTAAAAAAAAACACGTTTCGTGGGTTGGGACCCGTTTAATTTTTATTTTTCTTGTTTGTTGGTATAGCGGCAATAGAAATACACAACCTTTGAAAATTTCAACTGTCTACCTATTACGGTTCATGAGGTACAGCCGTATGGAACCCTAAAAATGAGATGCGAAAACTATTTTTAGTTGGTATTCGCTCAAATTAGTTAAAAATATATAAATATTGCGCGTGCTGTAGGTACCATAGAAGTAAAAATTCTTAAAATATAAAGAACCAGCTTATGCCAACGGCTTTTCCCGCGTGGATGTTGGAAATTATCCCACGGGAAACGTATTTTTTTTCGGGATAAAAAGTATCCTATGTGCTATTCCAGACTATAATCTATCTCTGTGCTAAATTTCATCCAGATACGTTCAGCCGTTCTACCGTGATTGAGTTACAAACATCTTCACAAAGTTTCTCATTTATAATATTAGTAGGATAAGAGAGATTTAGTGTGAGAGACAGAGAGTTATATCTTTCTTCTCTCTCATGTAACGAAATGTGCTTAAACGTGACGCGTCCTTGAAATTTCACTTCAAAAATGTGACATTTAGAAACCCTTTAAAAATAATTTTCACGTTATGTGTGAAAAGCAAAACAGTTTCTGAAACAAACACCCTCAATTTGGTTTTTTTTTTATGTGAGATGGGTTTGCTCTTGACTTTAGTATAGGTCAGAGGTGACAGAGACAAAGTCTACGATGGAGTGAGCTTACCCAGAAAAAGCCTGTTCACTCTCACTTTGAAGAGATTAGGGTTGTATGCGCTCGGAAACACAGACGCAGGTAGTGAGTTGCACTCTTTTGCTGTGCGCATTATGAAGGATGTTTGGAACCGCTTAGTGCGAGTCGTTTGGTGCAAAAAAAATACACTTCAAAATACAGTATGCGTATTCTGTCCAACGTAAGAGGTTTTTGTCCGAACATATTCTGGGTGTAATTTTAATCACCATTATCCACTTATGGGGTAATTTTTCTTATCTTGCACAACTTTTATATGGGACCAAACATGAAATCGCGAAAATAAATTGGCTGTTCATTCAGACGAGTTATGCGAACATAAACGTAGGGAACAGCAGATTTTTTTTTCGTGATACCTGTAATGCCTGTATTTATTTAAAATCCTCATTGCAGGATGTAGAAGAAACAGACGAAGAGTTGCGTGGTGAGATGAGCGATGATCTTCAAATGTTAGACGTGGAAGCTGGCAGGTGGCACAACGTGACGCTGAAGTCTGAACAACAGCATTTGCCAGCGGTGATGGAGGAAGCCATGGATGTGAAGGAAGAAGAAGCTGTCACAGGTATTGAATAGGAATACGTATTGACTGTAATCTCGGCCAAATAAGAAAGGAAAGGTTAAAATACTTTAAAAACATTCCTTTCCAAAGTTGCAATAAAAACCGGTCATGTGCGTGTACCGGCCACGCACAATGAAGGGTTCCGTAGTTGGGATGAATTTATCCCAAGAACAAACTTAACATTGTAGTTGAAAAACATGTTCTCCCATAAATTCCAACTGCAAATGTAAGTTTGTACGCACAGTATTGAGAGATTTGCCATGTTTTATTAAGACCATAGATTTCTTATAGGTTTTTCTGTTATCCGTAGGTAAAAGACTATTTTCTAAATTTTAAGCTCAGTAGTTTCGGAGATAAGAGGGGAATGGTCAATATTCGTCTATTTTCTTAAATAACTGTGAAACAGTTTACTTCAAAATTATAAAAAAATATATTAATTTTAGACCCTCAGTAAGCTCTTTCATTTGATATGTCACACGGTGCAATTTGAAAACTTTTTTTTACTTTTCATATCTTTAAAAAAAAAATGTTTATTGCGATTACATACAATTATAACACACAATGAGTTGGAGATCACCTTTTAAGCAAGAAGATGCTTGTGTTAGGTGAACTCCGCTCTTCCATTATCATAAATAACAGGTATGCAATTGATGAACTGATCCAAGAATAAGAAAAATAAAATAAAAATAATCTAATTTAAATAAAACAGAAAAATAAAGCAAAGAGGAAATAAAAATATGAAGGAAGGAGTGCACTTGTGTGATGTATGAGAGTAGGTTATGTTGTGTGCGCTTGTGTGTGTGTGCGTGAGTAGTGGCGTGAGTGAGTTGTGTAAAAGGACTGCTGTAGTGTAGGTTGATTTTTTATTTTTTTTTATCTGTCCCCCAAAATTGACCCTCATATTCAAATTTATTTTATTTACGTGACACGTCCGTATTTAGGTCACAGAAATTCATACGTGTACCAAATTTCAACTTAATCGGTCCATTAGATTCGGAGCAAAGTGGCCGTGACAGACGGACAGACAGACAGACACAGGAGTGATCCTATAAGGGTTCCGTTTTTCCTTTTGAACCCTAAACACACGGTGACAGATAGTAAATGCTCCCTGGTATGTCACAAATGAGAGAATTCACAAGGATTTAAAGATAAAAACTATCAAAGAGGAAATCAAATCTAACACTACCACATACTTTACCAGATTAATAGTTCACCCAAATCAATTGGCAATGAAACATGTCACACCCAGTTACCTTTACAAGACTGAAAAGATGGGCACCCCAAAACTTACTACCAGCATGAATGAGCTGTAGTATTGATCGGATGGGCTTCATACCATGCATGTTCAGGGACCATCATCTACTTATAGCTGAATGTCCCAGGACAGATTGCAATAGAGAGGAGAAAAAATATCCCTAAAAAAAAATTCACGGAAATGTTTAAGAAGGCCCTTCCCGGCCGCGTCTATCGTCAATGCGAGCATGGTTGAAAAGCTTGTTGATTCATTCAGCGCAACGCCCGTTGACTAACAAGCAAGTGAGAACGCGATAACATTGAACGATAAATAGTGTGCGGACGTTTTATGAAACTTCTTCCAGGAAATACGTGTTTTTTAGCAAGCCTTACAAGTTTGTGAAAGAATCTCCATTGCATGTACGAGGTTTCTATCGATATGTTTTCTTTACTTTTACAATTTATTACTACATTATGAATGGTCAAAGGAGATGTTTCGAAATGGGCTAGGTCTGTGTACAATACCTCAAAAAGAAGAGAAAAATCCGTAGAATTCGGGAAAAATAGAGATAATTCATTTAAATGTATACTGCTGTGTTAGGGAATTGATATTTATCAATTATTTTTCTCCACTTTCAACATGGCGTCTCACCGATTTAGTTACTCTGTGCATAAAAACAATGACAGTAAACCATAGATCGACCATTGACCATAGAAAGAGGACTGTCAGCTGTTACAACGGTGTCACTTCAGTCCACTTCTTCGACACAACAAATTACGAGTATAAGACATGTCAAACATCATTAATCAATCAAACTGACAGCTTACCGCCATGTCGGATTTTTGTTGTGTGTTGCAATTTCAAGTGTAATTAATTATGGTTTACCAGCAAACAAAGCCATTTTAAAGTAATTGGACAGTTAAGAACTGTTATAAATGTATTTGGCTATTTTTATGTATGGTCTACACTTACCTGGCCCAAGGTCCATACATTTTGGAAGATATCCTTTCAGGTAAAAATTGTGCAAAAAAGCAGATTTTTGGAGGCTTATACTAAATTTGTTTCTCCAAATTTTTATTTTTCGCTTTGATAGAAACGTAGATATAGTGCACAAAATACCTATTAGTTCAAAAAATTCTTAGAAAGATATATTAAAACGCTATAATCACGTACGAGCATCATTAAAACAGACTGACCGGTTGTTAACCCTAGAACCACAACATTGGGTCATGGGTGACCCCACGCACACGTATTTTAATTTTAATTTAGCGAGTTTTGCACCTACAACACTGTGCGTCTAGGTACCTTCCGTAATTGGTAATCAGTGGCCCGTGACGCATGGCGGGGTGCGCACGCTCATTAGGTTCGGAGATATTGCAGTTTGGGGTCGCCCGCGACCCGTGTTGTGGTTATCGAAACAATTTTTTTGTGATTAACTGTTGTTTGATTTCACGTTTATTTCACGAATAGTCTTTCAATATGGCCTCAACGTCACGAGCCCTTGAAAGTAATGAAATTGAGCAACTTTTGGAGGAATATGAAGGTGAAACCTCCAGTTCTTCGGACGAAGATGGATCTGAAACTGCAGAAAATGAACATATATCCGAACACTCCGATGAAGATGATTTGTTTGATGTTGAATCTGGATCAGATGATGATGATGTTCTTCTGTCTGATTTCTGTATGGGCAAAAATGGTTATACTTGGCGAAGAACTCCGTTCACTGTTCCTAATACACGCACTGCAAGTAGAAACATCGTGATAAATCAACCTGGTCCTAAAGGTATCGCACGTGACGCAAAAACCGAGTTAGAAGCGTGGAAGCTATTTTTTCCAGACGAAATATTGGATATTATTGTGATGCATACCAATGCACAAATTGACAGAATTTCTGAGACCATAAAAAACCAACGTTACACTTCTAAAACTGATAAAGTGGAGTTGATGGCTTTATTTGGATTAATGTATCGTAGTGGTTTATACAAAACAGCTAAAACAAACTTGTCCGAGTTATGGTCGATTGTGGATGGTCCACCTATTTTCAGGGCCACAATGTCAAAGAACAGGTTCGAATTTTTGGTAAATTACTTGCGGTTTGATGATCATGAGACACGTGAAGCAAGGAAAGTCAATGATAATTTTGCAGCGCTGCGTGAGGTATGGGACAAATTTCAAGTACTATGCTCTGAGTACTACACTCCGTCGGAACATGTAACAGTAGACGAACAAATACTTGGATTCCGTGGTCGCTGTAAATTTATTGTATATATGCCACAAAAACCTGATAAATATGGCATGAAAGTTGTAATGATGTGTGATACTAAGACTGCTTACATGATATCTGCAATTACATATGTAGGTAGAATGACAGAATGTCCTACAGGACAGTCTGCATGCTTGATGCTGGAGGTATAAATTCATATGTAATACTCAAGGCAAACATTCGCAGGAGTAAACTGAAAAGGAACTACTTTCTAAGAAACCTAAGCCTTCAATTAGTACAGCCCTACGTGAAACGCCGCCTTGATGAGGTCAAAAATTTGCCCCAATCTCTTAAAGTGATAATGCTTCATGTTTTGGGAGTAGATGAAGAAAACAGTGCTCAGGTAGCCCAAGCTCGATCAACTTCAAGTTCCCGCTGCTATTTATGCACTAGAGCCAAAGATAGGAAGGGCAGAGAGAAATGTGTGAAGTGCTCCAAAAATATATGTGCACAACACAGGTTACCTATTTGTCACCAATGTATCTAGATTTTCAGATTTGTACTAAATGTTTTTCCCTTAAGCATTCCATTAATATCCAAAAAACCTTGTAATAATTGTTTAAATTTATTAAAGTTTAATATTTTGTAAGTAATCATTTTTTTTATTTTGGGGTCACCCATGACCCATGTTGTGGTTCATTTAATTAAATTTGGATGTTGTAGTTGTAGGGTTAAAAATCCTGCTCCGTATATTTAAATTTGTAAATAAAGTATAACGTAATGTTTTTTGTTTAAAACTATCGCATAAACTAAGCAATACACGGTCGAGTGTTATCCTAGTGTGTTATAGCAAGAAAAGTGTAAAGTATCAAGCATATAATAATAAAAGTGACTGTTGCGTTTGTGTACTTCAAGACACACCAAGACTAACCTTCATCAAGTAAAAGTACCAGTGCCTTACAAAAATCACTTAATTTAAGGGATATACAATACAATATTTTTGCATACCTAGTTAGAGTCCCTATTGAACAAAATTACCATCAACCGCTACTTTGTTTAAAAGTGCATGTCATACTTCCAACGACGAGTGCACGGACTGATTCATTGATACTACCAACATAATAAAGCACAGATTACTAACAGGTACGACTACAGTGCGCCCATTATATTATTACACCGAAGCGCGTTCCAGGTCTACCTGACAAGTGGCGCCACCCGGATTGATTAGTTAATTTTGAATTATGAATTTTTTTGAGAATATAACCTTACGCAGAAACCGAGTGCGAACGCATTCGGATCCAACCCCTCCACATGACGACAGTGACCTTGTTTCACATGCATTAGAAGGCACCACTAGTAGCCTACCAGATATTTCATGTGACGAAGATTGTGATCAAATAAGGACGCTGAAAGACGAAATTCAAATTCTCCAATCGCAATTAAGTAGTGCTCATTCAGAGATAGAATTACTAAGTCAGGAAAATAGTAAACTAAAATTGGCAAATGATGTTTTGACTAAGAAAAATCAGGTATACAGAAAAATCACAACAGGTAGCCCTGCAAAGACTACCAGAAATCAAAGTACGCCTAGAAAAAAAACTAACATTAAAACAAAGGGAACACAAACTGATACATCTGATATTACGAACTTCAATAGTGAAATAAGTAGCCATGTAAACCAGACGCAAAATATGAACACACTAATTGATTTTAAAAATCCCCAACAACCTCCCAAAAAGAAGAAGATATGTGTTCTCAGCACGGATACGAACTGTCATGTTTTAACTACTGCACAAAGAGTAATAATAAACGATAAAGATGAATTATGTCATTATCTGACACCCAAGGTGGGAATAGAACATCTTCTAAGAGGAATTGAATCGAAGTTGGCAGATTTTACAATAGAAGACTATTGCATAGTACTTATAGGACAAGAAGATTTTAAAATAACAAAAGATTATCTCAAGATGATTATTTACATTCGAGATGTTTTAAAAAAAATTAAGCACACTAATATTATATTGTGTTTTCCTACATACATATTGAGGCGTCATACTAGCCTTTACAACGCGAGGATCGAAGCATTTAACAACTTACTCTACTTAGACTTAATAGTCCACGAACACGCTTACCATCTGGACTCCAATAAGAACCTAACGTGGGATTCTAGTATGTTTAACAAAACGACAGGATTAATAAATGATACTGCATTAAAGTCAATCTTTAAAGATCTCAAAGCGTTAATCGATGATATAGACTATACAAACTTAAAATACTTTAATGAACGTAGTGAAAATATAGACATACAAGCAATAACTGATGAAAATGTAAATAATAGTTGTAATGAAAATATGACAGGGCTTTTTCGTAACTAAATACCTACAGCTAATGCATCAAAACATCGCGGGATTATTAACAAAATCTGATGCAATGGCAGTGTGCTTAGATGAGTTGGCAGAAAAAGGAGGCCCTGTGGACATCTTATGCGTAACAGAGCATTTTATGATGGAAGGCTTTGAAAAGTATTTAACCATACCCAACTACCAGCTTGCAGCATGTTACAGCCGTAAAGAAAGCAAAAGAGGTGGAGCGTGCATACTAACAAGAAGTGGTCACCAATTCAAGGAATTAAAGCATATTGCTAGAATATCAGAGACTGGTGTTTTTGAGTGTTGCGCCATAGAGTTAATTAACTACAAGATAGCTATTGTTTGTGTCTATAGAGTTCCAAAAATTAATAATATTAGTATGTGCATGGACAAATTACATTTAATTTTACAAGAACTTACTAAAAAGTCTTTTAAAAATATTGTCGTCGCAGGAGATTTTAACATAGATGTCCTAAGAAGATCTTATCAAGCAATAGATTTTGAATGTTTGCTATTAAATTACAATTTAAAATTGTCTGTTAATGAACCCACTAGACTAGAAAGTCAAACATGTATAGACAACATTGCACATAACTTTAATAGACCCTGTAAAACAGAAATACTAGAATTTGCATTGTCAGATCATTCAGCGCAATTAATAAAATTACCAGTGCAAAATTGTTTACCTATTAAATATTGGCGTATAAAGAAACGTAATTATAGTGAGGAGAATATTATAAAATTTAAAGATTGTCTAAGTAATTTATCATTTTCTGTTATTTATGAAACGAGTGACCCTAACATAGCCTATAACGCTTTTATAGAAACACTCTCACTGTTCTACTGTTTGTGTTTTCCCAATGAAACTGTAACCATACACGCAACAAAACAGTCATCGTGGATATCACGTGGGATCAAAGTATGCAGTAAAAAGAAACGGCAACTTTTGTGGATATACAGACGAATTCCTAACGATTCAAATAAAATAAAGTTGACCAAATACTCTAAACTATTAAAAAAAATTACAAAACTGACACAATTTGCCCAAAATAGTTACAAAATAAAAACATCAAACAACAAATCCAAGACCAGTTGGAAAATTATTAATCAGTCAAGGCAAAATGTTCCTACAAATCCTATATCAAAAATAAAATATGACAGTAATATTATAACAAATCCTCAAAAAATAGCGGATGCTTTTAATAGTTATTTTATTGATAAAGTTATACCAATACCAGAATCAGGACATAAAGTAACCTCGCATATTCTAAATAACGAAAAATTTTTTTTCATGCCCCCCTGTCTACCACAGGACGTATTTAAAATAATAAACTCATTGAAAAATACAAACAGCGTTGGTCATGATGGAATATCAACAAAAATTCTTAAATCAGTTTCTGCAGAAATATGTATGCATCTAAGTCATCTAATTAATTTGACCATAAGCACGGGCATCTTTCCAGATGCTCTAAAAAAAGCTATAGTGAAACCATTGTTTAAAAAGGGAAATAAAGATAATATAGAAAATTACAGACCGATCTCGATTATAAGTGTTATCGCCAAAATTTATGAAAAATTTATATACAAAGAATTAAACAAATAGTTGGAAAAAAATAATCTATTAGTGAACGAGCAAAAAGGATTTAGAGAAAATCAAACTATTAATATGGCATTTTATGATTTTTTGTATAGAGTTATGATAAATGTTGATAAGACCAACCCTGTTTGTACAATATTATGTGACATGACCCAAGCGTTCGATTACGTTAGGCATGACATTCTCTTAGATAAAATGGAGGCATATGGTGTCAGAGGCAACGTTCTAAAACTATTTAAATCATACTTAGGCAACAGAAAGCAACTCACAGAAATTTCTTCAATAAATATAAAAACCAAACGTGAAGAAATATTCCAATCACATGAACTTGTAACTAAATATGGAGTTCCTCAAGGCAGTGTGTTGGGCCCTCCACTATTCATATTGTATATAAATGACCTACCTAAATTTGTTGATCAACCTGTGACCCTCTTTGCTGACGACAGTACCATAACAATTCAATGTGATGCTAAAGACAAATATAAAAGTGACATTAATAATTCTCTTGCAAAAATAATAAAATATTTGGATAATAATAATTTAAGGATAAATCTCAATAAAACTGATATTATGCATTTTAGTCAACGCTTACCAACTTTATCTGATCTTAAGATCCAATATAATGACAAAATAATTGAAGAAGTCAACACTGCTAAATTCCTCGGTGTAACTATTGACAAAAAGTTAAATTGGAAAGAACACGTTGAAGTTTTGAGCAAAAAAATTAGTAACTCTTCTTATGCCCTACACAAACTAGCTCCAGTGCTTAACACTGACGCATTGCTAACAGCTTACCACGGCCTAGTTTCATCGCACCTAAGGTATGGGATTATCCTTTGGGGCAATTCGACTGACAAGGATATACCTTTCAAAGCTCAAAAACGGTGTGTTAGGACGATGTTCAAATTAGATTCGACTGACAGTTGTAAGCCGTACTTTATTAATTATAACATACTGACGTTACCGTCTCTGTACATATTCGAAGTTGTCATGTTTGTAAAATGTAATCGGCAATTATTTCCACGCATGGCAGACAAAGTCAGTCGCGTCAGACGCGATAACACTATGCTTTGCTCACATGGTTCCAAAACAGCATTAATGCGGAAAAGTGTATTTTGCATGGCGCCTTTAATATTTAATAAACTTCCTAAGGAATGGAGGGAACTAAGCGCACACATACTAAAAAAGCGGCTAAAATTATATTTAGTTGGGAAAGCATACTACAGTATTTTAGAATTTTTAAATGACAAAGTGTAATATTACGAATTTAGCAAATATTTACTGACATTTTATATTTTTGACTATTCATAACATTCAACAATTTCATTCAAATTTACAATGTATTGTTTTCAATTTAATTTTTAGTTTGTGTGAAATAATGTTTATGCTTTGTTTAAATTTAATTACCTTTGAATTATTTTTTTTACCTATGTCCTATATATTTGTATGCCCCAAAGGCCGAACATGATGGATCTTTTAGTTTATGAACAACCTGCATGCCATGTATGTATACTCATGTTTCTACAAATAAATGACTTATGAGCGTTTATATGAAAAGTGTGACGGGTTGGCCGCTCTTAAGTTTCTATTCAACAAGCCCTTAAGGAGGAAGCGTCAGGGTAGCCCGCGAAATTCAAATTTTCTTACGTTTTTTGCAATTTGCAAGTCAGTATTAAGTTGTATGTTAAATAAAGTATGATTTGCGGCCGTAACAAATATGTTTCTACAGAATATACAATAGAATCAGTAATACAACTCCTTAAGTTAGTATAATCCTAAAATGTCAAGATTTCATGAAATAGTCATATTTTGGGATTACCTGGTCTTAAAGAGTGGTATTGATCACTTTAATGATTCTAATTATGTAAATAGATACTTGTTACGACCGCAAATTATAATTTGACCAACGTACAATATAATACCGACTTGTAAATTGCAAAAAACGTAAGAAAATTTGAATTTCGCGATCTACCCTGACGCTTCCCCCTTAAGTTCAAACTTGATGTACAGACGCCAGCACATCAAGCTACTACAACCTGTCAGATTTCTTTAATAGATTTTCGACTTTATTACTAAAGCATTAGGTTCAAGGTTGATTGGGAAAATCTGACAGTTTCGGGTAGGTTGACCTGCTGGCGTCTGTACAGACAACAAAAGAGATACTGACCAGCCAAGAAATTAACATTTTGGCACTGCACTAGCACTACGAATAGAAAATTGATTATTATTGCGTGTGTACACGATCAAAATCTGTGTACTACTGAGTACAAAATGGTTTAAAAAATAGTTGTAGCCTCTTTTGCTGACTGTATTGACAGCGAATAATAATAATGAATGCCCCTAACAGACCCGCTACAATTAAAATAATTTTACCTCCCTGCAGTGGTTACCGACGAAGTCTTTACAATGAAGCTGGGCGGGGCCTCCGCCCCTGTAACCGGAGGTGCGGCCCCCGCGCCTGCGGCCCCGCGGTCCGGCCCGGGGGCTCGAATGTCGGCCATGATGGCGGTGCAACGCTCCGTACTGTATGTGTACGGCGGAGTGCTTGAGAAGGAGGACAAGCAGTTCTATCTGTCGGATATGTATAGCTTAGGTAAGTGAAGTTACGTTTTCCAATAACCTATTTTCAGTAAAAGACAGATCGCTGTCTATCTGCCCTTACGTTCCTTTCGTTCGTTCGTGTTCTTTTGTTTTATCTGTCTTAGATTATTGGGATGTTACAACCATAGATAGACAGGTTATTCTATCTCCAGTGTGCCAAAACTGCTATTATTAGTAAAGCCCTTAGATGAGCTGTACTTTAATTGAAAAATAAAGAAATTACAATAAAGAAATCTTTATGTTATGTCGCGTTATAAAAACCGTGCGAAGCTGGGGCTGTGTCGTTTTGAGCAGTCAGGCTCAAAGAGGTGGCACGCATGACATGCGCGCCTTAATGGGACGACGTGCGGTCGTGGGTCTGCCCTTGGTGATGAGACCCACTAGGCATGGTGGACTGATACCAGTCGGGGCGGCGAATGTACAAGTATCTCCCGGGCCCCTGACTCATGGTAGTAGAACTGGGATTTTAGTCGGTAGGAGTCCGACATAACCCTCCGTTCTTTCCAGACAAAGGGTATCCATGAGGATTTCCCCATGATAGAAAAAAGGGGCGGGTCGCTAGTAATTTATTATAATAATAATTATAATTTAATTATATTTATTATAGCTTCTTCTGGGTGAGCTCACTCCATCGTCGACTTTGTCTCTTTCACCTCTGACCTAGACGAGAGTCAAGAGCAAACCCGTCTCAAATAACAAAATATAAAAAAAATCACTCTGTTGCAGAACTACACAAACTAAACCAATGGAAGACGGTAATAGAGCAGCCCTCACTGCCAGACTGGCTCGGTTCCGACTCTGAAGACTACGAGACTGGTTCTGATAGCGGATCTGAAGATAGTGACTCCGAAAGTGACGATTAACGTGAAGTGAACCTTATGTTGTGTGCAGGAAGCTTGGGAGTTGAATATACTGTACAGGGATCTTCCGTAGTGTAAGCATACTAGGTGTTTTTTTTTAAATATTCTGTGTCACTGTTTGTATATATGAGAGAAAGATGAAAGTGTTAAATCCCAATTCGGGCGTGTCGAACTATCAGGTAACTAATTAACTAACTAGGTATTCAAGCAATAAATACTTTAATCTTCTATACAAATTTAAAAAATCTGACTGTTTGTCCCGGCTAATCTCCGAAACGGCTGGACTGATTTTGACAGGACTTTCACTGACAGAGAGCTGATAATGTTATAAGGAGTAGCTTAGGCTACTTTTATTTTTTTTAGGGAATAGGGTTCCGCGCAATTATGAACCCATGACAGTGTGGACGATTCAAATAGAGAAGTATTGACATCCAAGCGGGCGACAGCTATTATACTAATATAATTAATATTGAGGCCATCAGCATTGAAAATGATAACCATTGTACATTATGAGAGTGAGGCCTTTGCCATACACTTGAAAATGGAATAATTTGGCTAGAAATAATAGGAATAAATGTATAACTTGAAATAGTGATATATACTGATTTTTAAATCGTTATGTTACTGTATAATGTGTTGGATAAGTTTTAAGATTTAAACTCTCATATTTGTAAATATTTTAAGTTTATAAGAATAAAACATTAATTTTAATACACATGACATGAGTTTTTCATTGTAGTCTCCTGGAAACTTTAACACATTCGGTGCGGCAGACACACATGCGCGTTTGCATAACTTTCTTCGAGTGCGGCGCGGCGCACATGTGTGTTCGTTGTGCATCTCTATTGTTTCGAAAACATCGTAAAAAAAGGGTCGGTAAGGGTGTAGCATAAAGAAGCGTTTGCATAAAGAATTCAGCAGAGAATGTGTTAATCTATTTTTTGGGAAATATATAATATATAATATCAAATGGGAAAATAAATAAAACAGCCTCTTTACACATGTTATCATTTTTATTGTATGTACACGTTATAAATCTACGTAATAATATAATCTTTATAAAAATCATTAGTCTACACACTCGCCCTAGTTCACATTTCACTATTATTCACTCACTGAGCGCACCAATTGGGAATTATTTAAATCCATAGACAACATCTTAAACAGTCAGGTCTATTTCTCTAACCAGCCACAGTATTTATGTGTCAATTCCTTCCGACATCAAAAATTATGTCTATTGAGTAGGTAGTAAAGTTCAAAATGGAAGAAATGTTTCGTTGAATGAGAGTTGATGCTGAAATTTAGAAATGTAAAGGATGCAGTCACGCGAAATCTGTTTTAAGATTTGGTATATTTGATACAAAGATAGATTATGCCTTAAAAAAGGTTAAAGGTAGTCACAGGCGAAATTATTATTCCAATGCAAGAAAGAGACGGAACTATACAGGCCGAATAGCGCCATCTCTTTTTACCTAAGCAGCCCTTATAATTAATTGACGGACTTCAATTCAAATAATACCCAACATGGCACACTCACATATTACGTATATAAGTAGGTACAGCTACACATCCAATGGGAAAAAGCCAAAGTAGGTATATTTTGCTATGTCACGAACACGGCACCGTTTCAAATAAAAGAACATCTGACTAGAATTTTTCCCAATAGACGTGAGGCGTGTTAACAGTTTACAAATCAATGAGAAAGAATTGCGAACTGATATTATTGTTCTTGAAATATAGAGTTCGAAATTGGAACAGCGATGAAAAACTTCTTCAATCATAGAAAATAAATCAATAGTAGTAGAAAATTTATGTGTAATTAATTTATTATTATTAAATGTTATCAAATCAATAACGTTTACAAAAGTATTTAAAATAAGTATAATAATATGCAGATATATAAAGAATATTAAATTCCCATTTTTTTATTTTATTCATGACAAGATTTTAGCTAGAGGATCGCAAATTATTCTCATTGATTTAAAAACACAGATGTAACATTCATTACAATAAGTCCGATATGGTTCAGAAAGTATACAAAACAGAGTTTCATTTAAATAAATAAACCAAAGAAAATATCAAAATATGCACTCTTCATTCATATAAATTAAGTTATAGAGAATGCTCGTCCTTTTTAAGGTGGATCCGCATGGGTAGCCCGCGAAATTAAAATTTTCTTGCGTTTTATGCAATTTGCAAGTCAGTGTCAGGTTGTATATTGATCAAAATATGATTCACATTAACTAATATGTATTTACATAATTATATTTATAAGAATTATCAATACATATCTTTAAGTTAGATTTGCCGTGGATTGCTCTAATTTCAAGTCACGTTTTGATCAAGATACCACCTGACACTGTCCCGTAAATTGCAAAAAAAACGCAATATAATTTGAATTTCGCGGGCCACCGTATGACGACAGATTTATTGACACTTTCCGCAGTTTATTATATTCAAATCAATTCATTATTATGATAATTTAAACGTTAATACCCGCAGACACATATGACACCTGTATGTCACAGTCATAAACAGACGAATAATACCGTCGTAAATTGTCTAGAGCGACAATTAAAAATGGACATGAATGATAGATGCAAGTAAATGATATCGGCAATAAAACTAAAATTTAATAAACGCGTTCCTCGTTCCAGCAATTAAGTTTGATACCAAACAATATGCTCCGCAAACAGTTACTTTTACTTTTACACTAACATATTGTATCGTTCCATTTTCATGACGTTTTTGTTACAAATTGGATCCGTTGAGTGCGTGAATTAAATTCTGTCGTTTTTATTAAACTTTTTCTTGACAGTCGTTTTCGCGCATGGTCAGTCATGTCCGCGGAAATCATTGTTCAAGTGTTGCGATTAATAAATCGTACTTTTAATGAATTCGTTATACGTACAATAGATACTTGCAATTATTCATATCGGTACCCTGTTACACAATAATTCATGACACTGTATAAAAAACTACAACTTTCTAGCAACATTTAGTACGGTCTGCTTCACAGGTGGTTCTTACAAGCGAAAGTGTACTTTATCACGTTGGTATAAAGCCCTTTTTTGATACAATAGTTTTAATTATGCTTCATGTATGGAAACGACTTATGCAAATGTAGCAACACATTTTTCTCATTGGTCATAGAATCTGTTTGTAATCAACCACCCGTGAGGCAAACGCGACAATTAATTAAGATCTTTATATCTCCACTAACTAATGATACACATGATTATTTACATTACTAAGAATGACAGTTCAATATGTTACATAGATTAACAGATGCGAGACAATTCACTCTTGGATCTTACTAGAAAACGGTTGACTGATCAAGCTAGTATGTTTTGTGTTATGAAGTTATGATTATAATGAGTTCTGCATATATTCACTAAAGTAAGTAGCACAACGGAATTCAAAACAGTAAATAATATTGTTGAAATTATTCTACTGCATCTTTCAGAGTCATTATTAAACTTAATGTCATTAAATACGTAATAGGATAAACTTTTCTCTCTTTGAATTCTGACATGCAGTCTTTGAACTTAACTGAAGATAGGATCTAATCTGACAAATTATGCCCGTTTTCGTTACACATCTGGCGAGCGTTGAAATCCAACACGGCACTTTTATTAAGGGTGACACCTAAGTACAATAAAAGCGCGCTAGTGTTAGTGAAAACGTCCTATCAATCATCTTTTTTTTGTCTTAACTTTTCTTACTCTATGTAAAATATTTAAACTGCCAGTACGTTACAATCGATATACGTACATACAAATCGAAATAAAACACGGACCGTAAAGCGTGGCAGTACATTTGTGCGCTAAATTATTCTTATAGATGGCACATAGCTATACCTTACAGTTTGGTCCCCGCATTTTCTTGTTTCAATCTCGGTATACGTTTAGTATTGATGTCGTTTTATTTTTATATCATGTACTTTATTTTTGTAGGGCTATAAATTTTGTATTGCATTATTTAAAATAAGTTAGGAATTAATGTAAGTTTACGATCTTTTAAGATTTGTCGTCTAGTGATGGAAATAATAATCTAGCTTTTATTTTTCATAAGCAATTCAAATTTTATAAACCCGAAAATGCATATCCCTTCATTGACTATTGCTTTTAAATCATGGGATCTATGCGTTACCTATGGTTTGAAGTTATACTTCATAAAAAACACAAAGGAAGGTTTAGGTCAAGATTAAAAAATTAAAAACAAGACTACTTTTAAAAATATATTTTATTATTTCAAATTAGTTGAAAACGTGTAAAATTGTACGCTTTCTATTTATTACACAAGACCTTCCTCTGCTTGTTCAAATATTAAAAAATAATTGTGCGTTATTGTCGCAGCTGTCTCATTTATTGAAATCACCAAAGTGATTTTATATAAAATGACTTAGATTTTTGCCAAAAGTGCACATTGAGAACATTTTTTATTCGTTTATGAACACAAGATAAAACAAAAATGTCCCATTCATGGGTATTTTACTCAAAATATGTGTTTCTTTTTCAGCTGCGACTTATATGACTATCTACATATAATAATATACGACGCCACATTACGTATAAAAAGAAATAACACTTAGAATATTATACACTGGTGTGACTTAACTAACGCGTATAAAATATTCAATTTGCAATCTATCGGTCGTTTAACAATTTGCCTAATTTATAACATTGCCTGTGACATTAAATTGCAAACTAAACTCTATACCTAGCAAAGTAAAGCTGAAGCCAAAATCGAAGATAAATATTTTAACAAAAAAAGATTATTATTATTTATATAAAAAAAATGTAAAATTTAAATTATCATTACGTCAGTCGGTTAAATGATTAGTCGTTATCTTAGTCCGAATGAAATAATAATATTATAGGTAATTTGCATATAAAAAATATAAATCGAAAGCAAATCAGTCTATAAACTTACTTTTAGAATTATGACTAAGTTTTATGTACATTTTAGACTTTTTTTTTTTTAAGTTCGTGTTAATCTGTGGTTTGGTACCAAAACCTACAATTTCCGCGCTCTTGAAACATTTTTGAATATATGAACCTTTTGTAGTCGAGTTTAACACTTTGATAAGTAGACAGATGATAGACAGCTTTCGATATTAATAATCAACCAAAGAGGAAATGAGACATTTAGTTCCAAGGTCTAACTTCAAAGATCACACCACACACACAAATATTTTGGCGCCAACCCACAGACTATATATATTATGTATACAGCATCGTACAAACATTACAACTTACTCGTAAAGTAAAACATAATTATATTCACTATCTACCTCATTATAATTTACAAATTATTTACACGAAAAAAGATCATTTAATAAATACATAATTTGGCTGATTTAGATTTTGCTAAATTAAAAAAATATAATGCCATATTTAATTGCCAGAATTTAAAAAAAAATCTCCCCATTTATTGTCGTTCACTTCGAATAAGGGTGTAATTGAAAATGTTTATTTGAAAAATAATAATAAATTAATTCACTACACAATGCACTGTGTATAAATTTGTTAGGAGTCATTGTCCATTCTTTCCGTACTTTCCGTAACATCCCAAATATAACCTGTCCTCATTATATCACAGTAGCGCGTTTGCGCTGTAACACATTCTTTGTCGCTCACTGACTAGGCTATATACAAACCAAACGATTTCTATACACTCGACGTCCGTTGAACCCTCACGTTTAGAAAAAAAAATTGTCCGTTTTTTAAAACAGATCGGTGACTATTGTGCCGAACCATGCGCAGACGACGGGTAGGGCGTAGGTGAACAGTGCTTTTTGTAGCGAGGGTCTGTCGGCTGAGCCTGCAACGGGTTGTTCCCTAGTAGGTATGTCTTGTGGTCTGGGGGTGTCCTGTTCGCTGTCGTCAGAGTTGACGACGACGTCACCGGATGTGTTGTCGCCGGTGCGGCTGCGCACGTTGACGTTGTTGGTGCCGGGCGTGTCCACAATGCTGGGCACGAAGGGCGCCTCGGTCACGACGACGGGTCGCTGTGGCACCACGTCGGGCTCGCGTTCGGTTGGTTCCTCATCTACGTCTGGTGGACTGTCGCCTGAGCCTGGAAATGGAGATGAAAATAATAAATTTGATGATAAGATCTCTCTTCTAGTCTGAAATTAATGACTCATCATCTGCCTAGCCTTTTCCCAACTATGTTGGGGTCGGCTTCCAGTCTAACCGGATGCAGCTGAATACCAGTATTTTACATGGAGCGACTGCCTATCTGACCTCCACAACCCAGTTATTGGATAATAGGATACCCCTTGGTAAGACTGGTTGTCAGACTTTCGGGCTTTTGACGACCCGTAACGACTGCCAAAGATCCACGAATGACAAGCGGGACCAACGGCTTAACGTGCTTTCCGAGGCACGGAGGAGTCTCGGTATGTAAAGATGGTCACCCATCTACGGACCAACCGCGGCAAGCGTAGCTTAACCTGATGGATCGACCCGTGCGGCTGTTATTACTTCACCACGAGCTTAAATTAATGACTGTCATCACTAATTCCAAGAGCAATTTCATGCTCCTTTAAAAAGCGAAATCAACGCCGGGAGGCTAAACCTAAAATGACATGGATTACTTCAATACCTATTAAAGTCTGCTGAAAGTATACAGATCCCAAATCTATAAAATTTATACCCGACCTTAACTAATTTCAATTGTTAGTAGTCAAAGGGGAACTTAAACCGACTTTGAAACTCATAATCAAACTAGTACCTATTTTTAATTTTGGATCATTAAAATTAAGGGGCAAGCGTCAAGGTAGCCCGCGAAATTCAAATTTTCTTACGGTTTTTTTGCAATTTGCAAGTCAGTATTAAGTTGTATGTTAAATAAAGTATGATTCGCGGCCCTAAACACATATGTATTTACAGAATTAGAATCAGTAATACAAATCCTTAAGTTAGTATAATCCTCAAATGTCAAGATTTCATGAATTGGAGTAGTATTGATCACTTTAATGATTATTATAATTATATAAATACATACATATTACGGCCGCGAATTATATTTTGATCAACCTACAACCTAATACTGACTTGTAAATTGCAAAAAACTTAAGAAAATTTGAATTTCGGGGGCTACCCTTACGTTTTTGCCTTAAAGAGAATAACTTGGATTTACCTGTATCATAACCATTGAGCCTGTCCTCATCATCGTCTGGCAGTCCGTCAGTGCCCCAGTCTCCAGACCCTGAACCTGACTCCACGTCCTCTATGGTCTCGCGCGCGAACGAACTCGATACTTGTAAGTCTGCAAAGGAATATTAAAAGATTTATTTAGTATTCTTCTTTCTCGTATCAAAAAATAATTTTACCTTATTGAGAAGATTACGCCGCAGACGTCGCAGTAAACATGGCAATAGTCGACGAGCATTATGCCATAAACTGATATAAAACCCGGTGAGCCGTGTAACCACATTTGGATGGCTTAATCTGCAAATCGGCCAACTCCGTTTTATACAATTTTAGAGGAAGGCAAAAAACTTGACGTGTTGCAGTCAGTGTTGGGAGTTGCCCAATTGTGCACGCGATTTTCTCAGTAATTTTGAAAGCTAGGAGTTGTTTCATACGGTAAGTGATAACTCCGCGTATTCGACGACATCAAAACATGATTTTGGGTCAAAAGTGGAGTTAGCCGGTTTGCAGGTTAAGCCGTCGATTTCGTATATTTATTCGAGATATTCGAATGCTTCATGAATTGCTTACTATTTCCTGATCAGAAAGATCGGTGTAACTAGAACGTTTTGTTATCTGGCTCCAAAAAGGACCGTTGGTCATGGCTCTGAAATGAGGCGTTTGGCCATCTCAGGGCCAAATCATTTAACACAATATGTACCATCGACTAGATATGAAGACTAGAACGTTTCAAATTGAAGTAAACCTATCAGGTTACTCACCCTTCCCATCAGTATCAAGCCACTGCACTTCCACCCCATTGTAGGCATCCTTCAGCCTCGCAGTGAGTGTCCGCAGCGAGTCGGCCTGCGCGGTCACGCTGGCGGCCGCGCTGGGACTGGCCGCGCCGCGCACCTCTGGGTTGCTGGCGAGCCCGGCTGTACCTTCACTGGCCGCGTTCAGTGTGTAGCTAGGGATTTATAAATAAGAGATTATTTTAATCGAATAACATTTGGTCCCATGTTGGGCGCCAAATTGAAAAGTAAACTATTAAAAAAAACACTACGGACTAGAAAGACACTGTCACATAATTATGTGAAAGAGACAACGCTCTATGAAGCAGAATATCTTATGAAGATTGATGGTGTCATATTTACGGCCGAGTAATGCATTATTTTGGTCCCACGTTGGGCGCCAAATTGAGGAGTAAACTCAGAAACAGAAAAAAATACGTATAATATAGACTAGACCAGCCATAAATGTAAATTCTGCTTGATCTTACATTATTCTTTGTCCCATGTTGAGCGCCATCTGTTTATGCTTGAGGGACCTTTCTCGGCTGTTATATTTTAATCCGGATTATTGATAAGTATAAGGCCGCCTCTCTGTAGTAGGTGTTTCCAACAAATACAAAGGAAGCTTTTCCCCTTACCTAGCAACATCAGTTCCATTGAAACAGGGCGAGCTGGTGACGCTAGTAGAAGTACACAGCAGCGCGGGCAAGTGGTTCCAATAGCGCCGCGTGTTGCGCATGCGTACACGCGTCTCGCGGACTAGCTTCTCTAGCGCGGGCCCGCCCCAATCTGATCCTGTAAGACATTACAAATAAGTATAAGCTTATTAGGATAGGTACATTGATGATGCTTGTGAGTTCGTTAGATCAACATTCATCATACTATGTCGTAAGCAAGCAAAAAAGTTAGACAGCCTTTGGCATCGGTATTGCGGGACTTGAACGGTAAACGGCCGCGAGTGTCTGCGGGTGATAGAAGTTTTTCTACTTTATTTAAGTTTGTATGAGTCAAGTAACTTGAATTTTATGTTTAAAACTTGTGAACAAACTTACCGCGACTCTCTTCGCTTTTCACTGAAGGCTTCTTCTTCTTCGGTCCCTTCTTCTCATCAAAGTCGTACGACTTGAAATCGATATCCATCGCGCCGGCGGCCGCGGGCTCGGGATCCGCATCTCGGCGCTTCCTCTCGTGCTCCTCATACTCTTGAAGGCTTATATTTCCTCGTAAGTACTGCAAGAACCTATCTCTTAACTTCGCCTGTTCGGCCATGTCTTCTGTAGCCTTACGGATGCCTTCAGGGGTCCGTAAACTTACTAGAGAATCCTCGTTTACCAGGTTTTCGAAAGAACCTTCGATCTCGAAGTCGTCAACGTCATCGACCTTCTGGGGCCAGTCGAAGTCTGGGATGGCGCGGACGGAGCGACGAGTCTTGCCGGGCGCGAAGAACGGCCCCGCCCCGCCCCCACCTCCCAGCACTGGCTTGCCGCACCCCGTGAATATCTTCTGCGAGATCTCCCGGTTGTGCTCTTGGAAGCTCATTATGGCTTCGGAAATTTTGATGTCTATAGGTTCGACCACCATAGCTATGTTGAATGGACCGAGCAATCTGTCGGCCACTTTGTCTACAGCGTCTGAAAATTAAACGGAATTATTTTAGAACGCTATTTTATAGGAAATAACTCCCGGATATATACATAACAAAAACCATAAAATCTCCGTTGTAACGTCCTCAGATTACTGACCGACATAGGCATCCCACTGGTCGCCGAGGTCGGCGTGCGCGGGCAGACAGCCGCGGATGACGTTGTGGCAGTAGCGCGTGCACGCCGGCGGCTGGTAGCCCGCGCAGCTGCCGCAGTACCGCAGCCGAGCCCAAGCTGTCACGCATTCTGAAGTCACTGCCACCTGGGAGGCAAGGAATTTGTTACTATCATTTATTATTTAATGACATTAATGCCAGAAAAGGTACGTAATTTGGGATCTTTTCATAAGTACTTCGTGGGATCCATGTTATTCAATCATATTCGCATAAATGATAAATAGTCTGGTAATTTAAAAACATCAAAGAGATAGTCTATTCATAGATATCTAGACATAGCGAAGTAGAATAGCTTCTAGCTACGTCAGATATTGTGAGCATTGAGAATAAGTAATTCACGCCTCAAACGAGCCCACGTTATCTATCAAGTTCGTTGATCTAATAAACGCGAAGCAAACACATGAATAAAACCCAATCATTGTTACATTGCGCCAATTAAATAACATTGCTAGGGTAACAAGTGGAACGAATAAAAATAAATCAAACGAAGACCCAGATAACAATTACAATTAATAAGCCAAGGTCTTGAGCTGTGTCACTGAGGCGCCAGGATCAACGCACGGCAAATGATTCGCGGATAATGAGTCATTTTCTAAAATGATAGCTTGTACTGCCTCAGACGTTCGCAAGTTGAAGGTCAAGCGACCAACAGAATATATATTCGCATTGATTAGCGTATATTTACATTCTAATAGCACGCTTAACATTGGACAAATTAAAACGTGCGCGCAATTTGGCAATGTTGGTCAGTAAAGCCAAGAATGTCACGAAAAATGATCACCGATGATATAATATGAGTGTCCAATTATCATTACTGAAGGCTGAGGACCGTTTTGGACCTAAGAGAATAGAATCTGAGGCCCATAATGTGTTGAATAGATGTTAGATAATCGTTGATTTATGTCTAGTTCTGTCACTGTTTCCGGGGGTCTGTCTGGTGAATCACAAATTCATGAGAGCTCGTAAATGTCTAATCGTATACTAAAAACTCTTAGGGAGTTTCTCTACCATTATTCATGCTTGGTAGGCGGAATTGTAATTAGTTAGCATTCATATTTATTCATAGGTGGGAACTCGAGAACTCGTGCTGTTTATTTACACACGTTCAAGGATGCAGTTTTGCAGTAACTATGTAACTAGGGTCATAATAGAAAACGAGGTCCTTTAATCCAAACTTAAACCTTCGAGTCAGTTTTTGTATTTCGAACTTCCTCACGATCTAGGTTAATTTTTCATACAAAAACTGTGTCCAAACCGTCCTAACTCCTTTTATTCTTTACTTATTTCGTGTCCATAATCCCTATCACGATTCTTACATTCAGAAGCCGTTAAGCTAGTTACCATGGTAGTTTTTCTTACCTGCATCATACTCCTCACGACGTCAGCTCCTGCTCGCAGCGCCTTGTGGAAGGTGCGGGTAGCCACCACAGCTCGGCGCAGCTGCACCGACAGCTTGCTAGGCACGTCTTCAAACGGCTGAATGTCGCGCATGTGTTCGTTCACGCATTTTAAGTACCTGGAACAGAAAATTAGGTTAAACATAAACATAACATCACGCCTTGTTTACCCTAAGGCTAAGCCCATGAACAAGGGAGCGAGCCGTTTGCCAACAACTGGGCTGAGATCCAGACTCAGGGCTGCTACTGAATTTCAGATGGAAAACCCGACAACACTGTCCGACCAATCGAACCCAGGACCTCATCGTCAGTAGTTGCGCTAGCAACCACTAAACCGACGAGCCAGTCAATTAGATTAGAATACGAAGAAAAATGTGGCGAAACGGTTGGATCACTAGATTTATGAGATCGCTCAGAACAGACCTTGAATTTGGAAGTACATATTATTTTGAAACGACGGGCGAAATCTCTAAATCCCGTAAGCGTTCTGTGGAAGGTGAGGCTTAAGATGAGTAGGGAATGCTTGCCGTCATTAACAAGATACGGGTGAGATCATAAATATTGTGGTTGTCAGACACAATAAAAGTGATGACAAGCACAAGAGCTGAATTCTCGAAAATAGTTTGTCACAACAATCAATCGAGGGCCTGAATTTATAACAGTTGACATGTATAACCTTAGCTAAATGGGATGTGTACCTATAATAAAGTATTGCGACCACATTCTCAGAGCCCATTCGGTTAGGTTAGGCGTGGAACATTAAAATGATTGTCGCGTTACGTCATTCTTCACAACAGGCGCGTTTAAAGGACAAAAGATTTATTTTCACAATAATTTGCAACTACAATACTTAATCAAATATTTACTTTGTCAAAGTGTTATATGTAGGTAATCGTTGATTGTATTTTGTTTTTATGTTTAATTTGTTTTTTGTCAGCTTATAGCCACTAAGCTTATGACAACAGACGACAACAAAGATAAATAGGTAGGTAATTATTGAAATATTTTGAATTCCAATTGTTCTGCTAGTAAGTACATGCTTATGCAGATCACACAATCTTAGTTTAAGGCGACATAACCGACGTTTAATGATTTTAAACTGAAGATCATCTCTATACGAGTTGTTGTCGCCATATACTTCGCTAATATTTGACAGGCCAGCTGGCGTGGTTGGTTAAGATACCGCCTATCATGTCGCAGGTCGTGGGTTTGATTCCCATCCAGGACAAACATTTGTGTGCATGACTGTTTGTCCTGAGTTTGGGTGTAATTATCTATATAAATATGTATTTACAAAAAAAAAGTAGTGTTTTGTAGTATATCAGTTATCTGGTTTCCATAGTACAAGCTCTGCTTAGTTTGGGATCAGATGACCGTGTGTGAAATGTCCCAGGATATTATTATTATTATTAATATTCAAACCTACCTACATACATATACTTTAAAATCTGTGTGAAACAGCAGTACCAGGCTGGAAGAAGATTGACTGTAACGGACGCCATTAAAAAAATCTTCATTGTTCGTCTAATCCCTCGCTGCGAATACATCTCTCCAGAGATTTTACCGCTAATATATCTGGATTTCGTGATAAATCCGGGTTTTCGGGTCTATATATCTAATTAGACCTACCTACTTATCAAGTTACACTGATTTGAAGTGCTGTGAAAGAAATATGAATCGTTTATCTGTGAAACCACGCTGGCCGCCGCGTGGTTAACCTACGTATCAAGGACGTGCAAGGCCCTGACAGCAGGAAGGCGACTCCAGGCTTCTAGAAAGCAAAGGCGCTGCATCCTGTGTCCTCCTCTTATTCGTATTTTTCCATAAAAAAATAGCCTTCTTCAAATTCAACGTATGCAGCCACACTTCCACATTGCCAAGTTTATTACAGTCCACAAAACCGCCGATGCTCATAGCAAGGCTTTAAATCACCGCTCCAGGCTTTTAGAAGCCTGGAAAGAGCTGTTTAGACAGTTCTTTCCATTTTATGATAAATTCCCCGCAACATGTTAGCGTGTAAAGTTTTCTAAAAAGCTCGCGGCGCTAACATGAGTAGTGTTAATGATTTGGAAAAAATATATTTATGTTAAATTAGAGCATTTTCTTAATAACTTAATATGTGAATATTTTAGATTACATATGTTTATATTACATAATGTATTAATTTGTAAAGTTATGTCTAACGCGGATAAAAATTGAGAATTACGCAAAAACTATAAAGCGTATTTTTATGAAACCTTCACCATTTTAAAGATGATTTAATTATTTATCTTTTAGTATACGTGTTTTAATATAATATAATACCTTTTGTTTTATGTGTAATAAATTAATAACGCCTAATTTGGGACAGCGCTCCTTGATGGGCGAGTTCTATTACTGGCTGGACGTACGACGCGTTGCGTGAGCTCAGCATAGAACATGCAACCTTAAGCACACTCACGCGCACGGAAGGCCCTTGGCATATATCCTCTGAAGCCGGCTATAAGCTATAACTTCGCATATTTCCTACACAGTTACTTTTTATTCCTGTTTCACAGTGTAAACTTCCACACATTGTAGCGTTCATTAACGCCGGCATTTTAGCTCTAATTCCAGGACATAAAGTAGGGAAGTACTGGGTCAGGCTAACTTTAGTAGTCTACTGTAAAACGTTTTTGACAGGATGTGTATTCGGGCTAATCTGGGGAATGGTGTGGGATTTCAGCACAGATTTTTGAAGGAAATGAGTAATTGCCTTTTATTAAGAGCATAACAAGTGGCGGTTTGCAAAATGAGTTTAATTGGACACTCAGAAAGAGACTGTAAAATGGTGATGCTGGTTGGTTGGTAATAGTATAAATATATTGTTCTGCCTATCACAAAATCGGATTAAACAGTGAGGTACCTAATTAAAGCTAAACACAGTTTAAACTATTCTCTGTCCACTAGGTTATTCACTTTTTGACACCTGTCAGGTGGACATTTTCTAGTTGTAATAACGATCAAATTCGCAAAACACATATTCTATAGTATGAAACGGACAGGTTTCAAAAAGTGAATAATTTAGTAGACGGAGAATAGAATAGAATTTTTCGAGTAGGTAGGTAATTTTGAAATATACATTTATGAAAACCTCCACCTGTGAAACACTGGGTAGTAGTGGGTAGGTATAACAGCGTTCATGCATGCGACTTCTAAACCTTATGAACCCACAGAGAAGTAGCTTACCCCCATATTCAACTAACCCGTCGCCACTCAGCTAAAAACACACTTCATACGCAATAACATTAATAACTTGATTGTGTACAACTCATAAACTATCCGGTAGCCCTTCATAACGTTATCATGATTCGTTCCACGCCACTTTATGCCCTATTATCAGAACTTTATGCCCTATTATCGGGCCTAATCGTTTGTTTACGTGTCCGTAACACTAAAGCTGTCTGCTAAAGTGTTTTATTGACGCGTCTTTATAAACAAAGAGGGCGTTTTCCAACTGAGCGACACTGTGCTTGGTATCAGAGCTTTCTTTAGTGCGAAGTGCAGTGTGGGGAGTCGTGTAAACATTTTATATTTGTGTCAGTGTATCTTTGATAGTTGCTGGGCAACTTTGTTGGGCTCCTGGATTAGAATGGACGAGCCTGTCTTGTCTTTCATTGGCGGATAAGAAGTTTCTAAAATACATCCCTTCATTCAATGTCGAAGATTTTGGATACTTCAGAAAGATGCTAGCTAGACACTGTATTAATCAAGAATGAGTTACTCATCCATATAATTATTTAGGATGACTATGTAACCTTTTATTACTGCTGTTAGTAATTCAATGTTTTCGGAAAACTTGAATTACCTATTTTAACGATAAACTACGGGCCACCTTCTCCTCATTCTTATTCAATCAATCAATTCATTTTCCATAATATCTACTAAACATTTAAATTATTTCCTATCTATATGTTTTTACAACAGTATTAGTTATTATATAATTATCACTCATATTATTATTCTCTGAATATAGTATGTGTAAGTCAATCAATTTTTTTTAAATTTAATTATTCGCTTAGGTAAATATTTTGTAATTAATACTTAAATGTTCATCTATATTATCTAATGTAGTCTTATTGTTTTAATTATCTGGTACACACACAGATTTATTTATTATTCAATATATCCGTTAGGTATTCGTCTATTTTGTAATAACATTTATTAATATAAATACTCCTATAATACAAACCATACAAAATTCCAATCTCGTCAAACACATAGCTATAATTCAGCTGATAGAACAGCAACCGCATAAAATATAAATACCGAACGATATTTGGAACAGACACTTCCATTTTACGATCAGCATTGTGAATAGACGATTCATATCGAGTCTAGACTAAACAGCAGATACTGACTACCCTGTGTTCAGTTTCGGCAAACCAAATGCGATTCGGCGCGGCGACTATCATTGAATGATATGATACTGAATGAATGAATGAGGATATTTATTATAATTGCGGTCTTCCATATTAATTGCATTACTAACCGCAAGGACATTTCGTGTGAGGTGGATATGAAGGCACTGGATGCAGGCTGAGATAATATTATTATAAGGAAGAATGAGTTATAATTAAACAGGCTTTTTCTGGGTAAGCTCACTCCATCGTCGACTTTGTCTCTGTCACTTCTGACCTAGACAAGAGCAAACCCATCACAAATAAAAAAATAACGCCAATTTATACTACTATTCAGCTGCACTCGGTTAGACTGGAAGGCGACCCTAACATAGTTGGGAAAAGGATAGGCAGATCACAATGACTTAAAATATGACTCGAGTTGATTGTTATTCCTCGCCACCATACATATGGCAAAGTTATTATCATTCATAATCAGTGCAATGTATCAGCCCTAACGAAGACCGTTCAATGCACTTAAGGTGACCTAATTAAAAATATTCATAATCAGTCCGCAAAACGTCCTCTACTAAATTGGGACTCCCAATGACCGCCTAATAAACAGTCACAGGAAATATTGATTTAATTAGTACATATTACCTTGACAACACTGAATTAGTGCAAAGAATAATAAAAAATAAAATTATGATATAACTTTAATTTCGGAAGTCGGTGTCTTGGGATCTATATTATAGTTTTTTGCCACCGACTTCCGATATTAAAGTTATTTCATAATTTTGAGTTCATTTCTTTTTGAAGTCGATTTTTTTTAAATTATTTTTTATTTAATAATTTTTAGTTTTTAGTAAACACTGGAATATTTGTTTGTAATTGTTGGAGTATAGCAAACAAGGTTTTGTGATGTTTTCCCTTTGACACCACACCCGTAGCTCGTATCAATTATTTTTAGTAGTAGCTCGTAAAAATGATTAACGACTTCAAAAAATCGCCCACTAATTTAAACTGAATAAGTAAGACGTTATTGGACGATTTCGTTATTTTATAGTTATTTAGCAGTTTAGACTAGATTATAATGTAAATCAAGTATCACCAACGGCGACACTAAAAAAAATGAAAAAATAAATTGCACGTTTGATGGAAGAAACGAAAGATTAAAACTTACTTCTCGTCAAACTCGTACTGCGAGTTGAGTACGGTGAACATCTTGTTGTACAGTATGCTGAAGAACCCGTCCATCATCACGTCGAAGTTGGTATCGCCGCGCGTGTAGTACCTGCAGAGAAAGATAGATTTAGTTAGAGTTCAGAACTTAAGGGGATCTAAGATGGTGGAGGAACTGTACAGGGAGAAGCTATTGGACATACAAGGGACCTGGATTGCTATAGGTGAATATGTCTTGGTACACCACAGATTGATCAAGAAAATAAAACAGAAACAACACCAGGACCTGCAAGATCAACGAAAACCATAAATAAGAGACTATTGATATGAATAAACTAGGTAGTGTGAAGATCGTAGCAGTTAATAATGCCAACAAGGACGTTTTATGAATTCATCCTGTTCCAAAATATACAGGACTCATACTAAACAACCTGGCTTCAACGTATTACTAAAAAGTTACCCGTAATAAGCCACTGCTGACACATTTTCTTTTAATAATAAAAAGGCAAAGATTACGCTCAGATCTGCCAGGCGTTCCGTCGGGGATTTGCATAAATTTCTTTGGACTTCAACATCGTAATCCTGAGATTTAGACTTATATATAATACTTAGTGCGATCCATCCATATTTTTTTTGACGTGGAAACGTCTTTTCGCTCGGTGTACTGGTAGTAAGTTCAATATTTCTGACCGACAAAAACATGTAAGATTTCAACCGCTAATAACTACGAGACTTTTAATGCTAGAGTAATGGTTGAGCATTCAAAAGACAGCTCATATTTATAACAATTTTAAGGCTGGATATATTTTGCTTGTGACGTCACACTGACTGCTGACCTACTTTTCACTATATGTCGAAATATCAATTCATATAGCGCAAAAAACGTGTTTAGCTAGATCAGTTATTCTGGAGTCCTTGTCAAGAGTTGACAAAGCACTATCAGGACCTAAAGAGAAACAACAGAAATATTGGCCAAAATAGAGTTAAAAATAAATTTGAAGTTAATAATAACAAAATAATGTCAGATGTCGTCTCATATCGGCCGTAAATCTGCTCAGAAATAAAAAATAAATACCGCAGTCTAAGAAAGTTTAAATTAGTTTAAATAGTCTAGTGCTGAGCAAATACAATAGCTACTGCAGTGTCAGAAGCCGTAAGAAAATCTGTTGCAAATAGCAAAAAAAAAAAAAAATAAGATGTCGTGTCCTCTCATATCGGCCGTAAAACTGCTCAGAACTGAAAATAAATTAATCGGTGAAAGCTTACTTTATAAGTCTACTAAGTCTAGTGTCGAGCAAATACAATGGCTACGGCAGTATCGGAAACCGTAGTAAAATTTCAATCAGTTTTCACGAAAACAAACGGCGCGGACTCGAACAAAACACCAACAACCTCTTTAGGGGTCATTGTACTCATCATTATGAATAACTTTTACTATGGGACCAAACCTGAAATTGCGAAAAAAAAATCAGCTGTTCAGTACATTTTGACGAATTTTGGGAACATAAATATACTGAACAGCTATTTATTTTTCGCGATTTCAGTTTTCATATTTTTTTCGTCTTCTTTGGGACAGATTTTAATGGGAGTGACTTGTTTGCCGGGAGATGGATAGATATGTGTGCCGTGGTTGTGTAAGATTCTGTGAGTTGATGGATAAAAGATAGATAAGTACAGTTATACTTTTCTATTGATTGCATTTTTATTTTTAACCGACTTCAAAAAGGAGGAGGTTCTCAGTTCTTTGGAATCTTTTTTATTTTAAAAGAGTATTCTTTGTACAATAGTTGGTCCCATTGTCATCAGGTGAGGATTTGATGATGGGATCCTGGAGAAATCGACGGAACTCTTCAAATATTATAGGCATACCTATAGTGATTTGGGTATGTTTTATAGTAAGTAACTCTTGCATTTGGGTGCCCCAATTCAAAAAGTCCTATTTACTTATGATAAGCCCAAAACTTTATTTTTTCAAATATATGTGTTGAAATAACTTTATGGGTTTTGTTTTGTATACTTAAATAAAGGGTATACTGTTTACTATAGCTTAATGGTATTTTCATTCTTATACGGCATATGTGTTCTTTTCAAAAAATAAATTTTGTGCTCAAAGTGAAAAAGTGGAATTAGGGATTTTTCGAATTGGAGCACCCATTTGCTCTCGGAAAGCACCATTTGGTGAAGTGGAACTGATGATGAAGATCACAGATGGCCACCGGAACTACTCAATAATAAGTATTTCACTGGTTGCGATTCGATTAGGTACTTTAATAATGGTTGCTAAGCAATTTGTGCTCGTCACAATGTATATGGCGAAGTGGAGCTGATGGAGATGTCACCAGTTCAAAAGTCAACAGTTCTCCTGGTCCTGGTACCAAGAGAACTCCTCAACAATTAACGTGTTTGCTTCGGGAAAAGCAACCTTTTGTAAAAGGTGATGAGCAGTTGACATTAGGCTATCGTAACTTAGATAAATTACAAACCGACCCACTAAAAAGTCAAAAAAATGTTTTTTTTTTTTCAAAACAAATCAACCGACTTCCAAAAAAACACAACAAAGCGAAAAATAACTTTAATTTCGGAAGTCGGTGGCAAAAAACTAAAACACAGATTCAAAGACACCGACTTCCGAAATTAAAGTTATTTTTCGCTTTATAGTGCTTTTTTGAGTCTGTTGCTTTTTTGGATTTTTATTTCACATTGTTACTTATTTTGTTTATTTCTCGTGTTCTATTTTTTTTTTTTTTTTTGTTAAGTTTTTCTGTACAACGCCTTAGATTTATTTAAATCTGTGATGTTTTATAGTTGTATAAGTATATCTTTAAAAAACATGTCTCACTCAATACACCATTATGAAGAAGGGATTTAGGTAGGTACTTACTTACTTTTATCGTGAACTCAGTGAGGATAATTTTCTGAACCGTTATTTGCTGTCGCTCAAGCAATCATTGGTTTTTAGTACCTTGACCAATCAGAATAATATGTTACCAAGGAGCGTTATTTCAGTATAACTGCACTGCGGCTATGCTCCCGTGGAATTCATTTCCTTAACGTTTACATGATGCAGAGCAAAATATGCGACCGCCTGGTTTCAGTTGAATTTATTATGCGAGAAATAGCACAAACTATATCTCTGGCTATAATTCTCTTGTGAATGGAAATGGCGTGACAAGACATATATCGTGAATTATGTTTCAGTGAATTTCAATCAAGATGCAATACTTAGTGCGGTTTGAGCATGGTCGCGTCCGTTGATGTCAGAATCTCGTTTAAGCTGATTGGTGATGTCATAGTAATAAAGGGTGCGGTGTTCACTGTTTATTAATATACAAGTGACCAGCACCGGCTTCGAGCTATTTAAAATTAATATTAAACCTCTACGTTGTATGTCCTGAATACCAATATCCATCATGCTGATTCCAAATACACAGACAGAGGCGGCCGGTGTCTTCATTTTATAGTATTTAGATATATTTGATATCATCCAGGCAGCAGGCTAAGGGTATAAGAGACAAACCCAAAATCTAACTTATCTAGGATAGATTAATCATCAAGAAACTCTTATAAGTACCTTTCTAGTTGTTCAAAGAGTTGTACGAAGACATAGGAGTGCTGTTCGTAGATCATGCCATATGTTCTCTTGAACATCACGTGGAACTCCTCGCGAGATTGCTTTAGTAGCCTCCTGAAGAACTCTGGAACAGAAAACAAAAGAATTATGAAGTTAAAGAACACTTTTCATCAAAGGTTGAAGGACATTAGCAAAAACGTCTTCAAAGAGAGATCTAGCCAGTCAGAATATGTATTAAAATATTAGAGGCATTGGAGCATATTAATATACTTAGTGCCGTTTATAGGCGCATTAAATATTAATAGCAGATGTTCCGATGTTCGTAATATCGATGCCGCTCGTAACACTATTATTATAAAGATATACGACTATTGCGTCATGGTTCACGGATGCTAATACCGTCATCTGATTATCTGATACCATGGAATTAAAACTGAAAATTCCAGTATGGCGGATGTTGAATAACTATTTAAAAAAAAAAACATATTTATAAACAAATAACGCTTTGGGGTTGAAGAGAAGCAATAGTGACGATGATAAAGTAGAAGACCAAAGGTGACAGAACCAAAAATCAAAGGCTTTTGGGAAACCGGCCGTTTTGATTCTTACAGCCACAGGCAAGATTGACCTTTGCTTACCGAACGCTGGCTGTAATTCTGTGAAAGACTAAAAGTAAATTGCATTAATGATTCAAGGATAGATTGTGTAAAATATTGAACGCTGGAGAATGGAAGAGCACATGGAACCAGAGCAGAGCAAAGAAGAAGGTATTGTAGCCATTGAGTCTTTTCTAGAATATATGTAATGAAACCTAAAATACATCGTCAAAAATCAATTTTAGAAAATTCTGCACAGAATTTACACCTACTACTACACCGTCAAATCATTATCCTCTCAAGTGTCGATGATACACCATTGGATCTTAAGTAAATACTAAATACCTTTATATGTAACATAATATGTATACACGCTGCTTTTTTATTGGCTAGAGAGCTGCCACAATAATGTTGTACTCATCATTATGAACAACTTTTACTATGGGACCAATCCTGAAATTGCGAAAAAAAAATTCTGCTGTTCCCTACATTTTGACGAGTTATGCGAACATAAAGGTAGGTAACAGAAGATTTTTTTTTCACGATTTCAGGTTTGGTCCCTTAGTAATAGTTGTTCTTAATGATGAGACTATCGTGGCAGTTCCCTAGCCAATAAAAAAGCAGCGCGTATAAACGTGTATCATAGTTTACACTTACAGTAGCTGCGAACCTATCGGGTTCGGTTGTCATTCGAGCACACATTGCCATGAACCTATGGGGTAGGTACATAGCGGACACTTGAGGGATAGAAAAATAAAACATCTGTGTGTCTGTCGACGACAATGTATATTGTGTACAGTATATATTGTGACAATAATGACAATGTGTTGAACAGTAAACTATTTCTGGCAATGACACTGGTACCAAACTTTGTTTACAGACTGCCTTCTGAGAAACCAAATCATTCGCACAGACTTCAGGGAATTTATTAAAGTAACAGTAGGAAAATCGAGCTTTATTTCTCAGAGCCTGGCCGCAAAGGAGACTGCGAACTGAGCAATGGATTCCCGTGATTACCTTTCAACAATTTTCTAGTCGTAGAGACGGGAGGGTTGGTTTCTAGAATCGCTTAGTTAGTTTTTATGAAATAAACAATTGAATTTTGAGAAAACCTGTTTGGATATTTAAAAATAAAAGGTTATTACAAGCTTTTATTTAGTTTCATCTGTCCCGGAGTCTGTCTGTCTGTCTATCTGTCTGTAATCTAAACTTGCAAGTTAAATTTGACCCATTTCCCGGCTTCCGATTGAGCTGAAATTTTACTTGCATATGTAAATCGGATGACAATGCAATGTTATTACGACATGGATCTTATGTGATGATGGAGCTAGAAGGTGGCCATGGGAACTCAGTAGTAAAACGACGCAACCCTATCGAGTTTAGGCTTGTTTGATTCGTCTTGACAAGGACTTTGGCCCTAGATGATATCCAGACCTAATAAAAGCTTGTTTAAAAAAATAATTTGAATGTTCCTGCTGGCTAGGTATTTAGAAACATTAGCACAACAGCCTGTGCGAAAATATCAAGTTAAGGCGAAAGCGTCAGGGTAGCCCGCGAAATTAAAATTTTCTTAGTTTTTTACAATTTACAAATCACTATTAGGTTGTACGTTGATCAAAATGTGATTCCCGAACGTAACAAGTATATATTTACAGAAGTGTAACCATTAGAGTCATCAATACAACTCTATTGATGACTCTAATGGTTACACTAGGCCAGGTAATCCTAATGACCCCCAAGTGGGTTCCCGCATTGTCAAGGGAGGGGGGGGGGGGGGGGCTCAGTAGCCGTGGCTTGGTCACACGGTGAAGCGAAGAGGAAGCCGAGGAGGGGCCGCTCGTCAGGGCTTTTCCCAGGAAGTCGACGGACGACGTAGCGGCCAACAGGTAGGATGCGGTGCCGCTTGGGCGACATCGCAACTGAGGCGGGCCGCGATGTCGTATGGGAGGCATCGCCGGAGAGGAGGAGAGGAGTGCAGGTATTGCGGTGCGCCGCTCTCCCTATCTTCCGCGGCCTTGACGGGGTCGCCACCGTCTGATGGCGGACGCGGTGGGTCCGCAGGGGAGGAGGAGTGTCGGTATTTCGTTGGCCGCTCTCCCTATCCTCTGCGGTTGAAAAGTGGTAGGCGGCCGGGCCATTGACCTGACCGGTCGCAGGGGGACCAAGGGTGCCTAGACCTGGGTTCGTCTAGCGCCCATGTGCTGGTTTGATCCATGGGGTGGTAACGGCGCGCAATGTATTCTTGTGCGCCGGTGATCGTCAAAAAAAAAAGGTAATCCTATGAGTGACTATTTCATGAAAACTTGACATTTGAGGATTAAACTAATTTAGGAGTTGTATTACTGATTCTAAGGATTATAATTCTGTAAATACATATTTGTTACGGTCGCGAATCATACTTTATACAACATACAACTTAATACCGCTTCCCCCTTAATGTATCAGTGCTAAGTATAGAAAACCAATCGATTACCTGTAAGCTAGGTACCTACCATAGTTTTTTATCGATTTCTTTTGCGGACATCTAGAAAAACGTAGTCATTACAACAACCTATTCAGTCAGCAATCATATAATGGTTCGATGAATAAACACGAAGTTTCTTGTGAAGAACATTAACATGAATAACAGATTACTAGTGTTATAATTGCACAAACAATGTATTTTAATTAAGTACTATTTACAGTTAGTATTTAATAACACTAGTTTTGTGCTATAAATTATACACGGCATCAAGTTCATTGACTCTTCACTTTTTTTTTTTTTTTCATGGCCGCGGTATTTTTGTCGCGTGCAAAAAGTAGCGTGGACAAAAAATGAATACCTACACAGCTCGCTGAAAACGTAAATAAATTGTAAATAGGAATAAGTGCTGCATGGTTAAAATGTTAATTGTAAATGATCGTGATAGGTGTACGAGTTTACGTAACCAATGTTTTTCCATCCGTTTCAACTTTGACCTATTTTGAACTTGTTGGATTTGAATATCGAATACTAGAAAAGCCGACTTTTTGCAGCGCCACTTATTTTTAAATTTTAACAAAAAAAGGTAGGTATGGTAGCTTAGTAATCAATAGAAGTTAAGAAAAACCGGCCAAGGGCGAGACGGACCCGTGCATCGAGGGTTCCTTACCATAAAAAAAAGTGTGCTATTTAGAGACATGCGTTTTATTTTTCCTGTAATCTTTACATAAACTTCTATCACATAGAATAATTTCAGATTTTTCTCTATGCAAACTTCG
The DNA here is from genome assembly GCA_948252095.1 of Dicycla oo. Taxonomy (NCBI): domain Eukaryota; kingdom Metazoa; phylum Arthropoda; class Insecta; order Lepidoptera; family Noctuidae; genus Dicycla; species Dicycla oo. Next base: position 6,447,027 of record OX411710.1, on the reverse strand, counting down.
GAAATAAGGGGGGGGGGGGGGGGGGAGCGGTATTTTTTTTTTTACATTTTTCATCAAAAGTCGAAAAGTATTCGGCCTAAAAAAAGCATAAATGTTTGAAAATGTGCCACGTGCCCTAGTAGCCCCACATCGAATTTTTAAGACCCCCTTTTCAGTCCCTGTTGCAATAGGTATATATATTCCACGGGAATATATATAATGGACAATGTGATGATTCACGCGATCAGAAGGCTGTTTTAGTTACAAAAAATGTAAAACTGTTTACGTCAAACTAGCTGAATAAAACTACTACTAAGGTGACAAGTGACAATCATCGGTGATAATGTATGCCACGCAAATTAACAAATCGAAAGGAAATCGATTTGCATGTTTGTGTGTGATGAGCTGGTTACCTGTCAGTGTTTCCGTAAAATGATAATTTATTGAATTAATCGACACGTGATTATCATTATTAATATCGTAGTACTTTTGCTCAAGCGGTGCTATCGAATCACTGCAAAACATTCATCTGCCAGGCCAGTTGGCGTGGTTGGATACCACCTATCATGCCGCTGGTCGTGGGTTCGATTCCCATCCAGGACAAACATTTGTGTGCATGAACATGTCTGTTTGTCCTGAGTCTGGGTGTAATATAAAGTATGTAGTAGGTATATCAGTTATCTGGTTTCCATAGTACAAGGACTGCTTAGTTTGGGATCAGATGACCGTGTGTGAATAATGTCCCAGGATATTATATTTGATATTATTATTATATCTACTGACTACGTCAATCAATCAATCTACCTAGCCTTTTCCCAACTATGTTGGGGTCAGCTTCCAGTCTAACCGGATGCAGCTGAATACCAGTATTTTACATGGAGCGAACGTCGTTGTATGAAAATTAGAGTGATCGTTTATTTTCAGTACTTACCTAGAATAGATAGGTCAATCATTCATGGAGCAAATCACAGTTCATCTTAGCCTCAATAAGCTAAGAAGCACTGTTTCATCTAGCTCACTAAAACTCTATGGTATGCTGAAATAGCTCTACTGATTCAATGTTGATCGTGCCTACGCTTATCATTGCATGGCCCAAGTAAGTCCCTTCTTCAGATTGCAGCAGGGAAAGCGCCACGATTCTAAAAGACCAACAAAAAAAAAAAACTCCTAACACTACAAAAACGGTGTAGGTGATTCGTCACGAAATCGAGGCATAAGGAAACGTTCACCATTCGTTTGACGAATAACAAAAGTACGATGGATCGAATACCGAATCGATTACCGAGTAGGTATGTACGATTTTACCGCTCGATAACTAAGCGTATATTTTCCGCCCCATTTTTTTTACGGAACGCGTTGATTTTATTAATCGAATCGAGTTTCCCGTCGCGTTTTTAAGGATAATAAAAATGTGATTTAATATTATTGTAGTCCCTTTTAATATTAATTGCTAGGACTTGAAAATGGCGGCCCGTTAATTTTCCTGTTTGAAATTAATCACTTTGTACATGAACATTTATTATTTTGTTAAATTAAATGTGCGTTATCGTGACCGCAGCAAAATAAATAAACTTTATTGAACTAATTGTGTATTTGTACTATTTTAATTGAAACCCGGAAATTCCGCGCTCATCATTCAATCTGCCTAGCCTTTTCCCAACTATGTTGGGGTCGGCTTCCAGTCTAACCGGAGGCAGCTGAATACCAGTATTTTACATGAAGCGACTGCTTATCTGACCTCCACAACCCAGTTACTGGGTAATACGATAGGTACCCCTTGGTAAGACTGGTTGTCAGACTTTCGGGCTTCTGTCGACCCGTAACGACTGTCAAGATCCTCGAATGACAGCCGGGACTAACGGCTTAACGTGTTTTCCGAGGCACGGAGTCTCGGTATGAAAAGATGGTCACCCATACACAGACCAACCGCGGCAAGCGTAGCTTAACCTGATGGATCGATCCGTGCGGCTGTTATTACTTAGCCACGAGCTCCTCTACAAAAACACAAACATCCGTAGATGGCTTTTAAGCTATTAACGGAGCTAAAGAACCGTGCAGACACAAAAACCGCACAGTTTTTGCATCCTCTCCTCGATGTAAACATATCCAGATCATAAGTCGTCGTAAAACGCATAAACCAGACGCTAGTGCAACTCAAGTCGAGGGCACACCGCATCTGTGTCATGTGTATTTGTTAAATCAACAAGCAAAATGAAACAGAAGGAAAAGAGAATAAATCATGAATTTCTATGCCTTTTTTTGTGGATGGGAAATCATCAAATAACTTCTCCCGCTCTGGGTGGAGCGGGAGGGCGTGTCAGACTTCTACTGACTAAAACCCACCCGTGTTCCTTCAGTTGCCTATGTCAGGGCCACGGTAACTCTTTACGGCATCCTTCCAGACGAAAGTAATTTAGGCATGAATGTGTTTCGGATCTCATTCAGCTGACCACGTGCACCACAGTAGTCTATAGCCACACAGCAGTATTATTTCATAATGCTGCTTTTTATTTTTTTTTTTCTTGATCAACAAAACCAAAAACTGAATCGTTTATACACGTTACAATTAGTTTCAGCAGTGCTTCACAGTAGGTCTTCTGACCTTTCTTACAGAGTGGCACAGTTAAATCAGTTCTGTGCGGTCTTCCGCGCACGTGCGCCTATGCGCATCCAGCTGCCTGACACCGTGCGTCTGACGTCTCGTGACGTGAAATACGACACATTGCAAGGTTAGAGTGGGGTTCGGTGTTTGTTTGGACGAAACTGAGGAGGTGAAAGGTGACGATAAAAGCCACCATTATCAGTTATTGCTGTACGTACAAAAGTTTAAAATAAATCAGTAAAGCAAAAATGTAACAAGATTTCTGAGGATCTATTATATTTTCAAGATAGAAATAAAGATGGTATAGTTCTCCAGACCGAATTTCGGCCGTGGCGACGAATCTCAGCGGAGACTAGCCATCGCCGCTGGAGATATTGTTTGCGTAGACACAGGAGCTGAGATGCACTCTCTCTTCAAAGATGGTAGAGAGATTTTTATTGAATTTTTCGTATAACGACTTACAATACGATATTATTTAATTCGGGCATGGGCTTGTGGCTAAGTAATAACTGCCGCACGTGTCGATCGATCAAGTTAAGCTACGCTTGCCGGGGTTAGTCCGTGTATCTCGTTGCCTAGTTACATGGTTGTGGAGGTCAGATACGCAGTCGCTCCATGTAAAATACTGGTATTCAGCTGCATCCGATCAGACTGGAAGCCGACCCCAACGTAGTTGGGAAAAGGCTAGGCAGATGATGATGAGTATCAAGGGTTACAGGATACTAACAAATAGTAAAAATACATGCCACAAACCCATATCAATGCTCGAAATATTATCTTTTCCAACCGTACTAAAAACATAACATAGGGTTATTGGTAAAACACCAACAACCTCTTAAGGGGTCATTGTACTCATCATTATGAACAACTTTTACTATGGGACCAAACCTGAATCGCGAAAAAAAATCAGCTGGTCACTAGATTTATGTTCGCATAATTCGTCAAAATGTACTGAACAGCAGATTTTTTTTCGCGATTTCAGGTTTATTCCCATAGTAAAAGTTGTTCATAATGATGAGTAAGAGGTAACATAACCCCTTAAGAGGTTGTTGGTGTTTTACCATAACCCTGTATATTATGCAGAAGGAAATTATTATGCTATAGTTAGGTATGTACATGGACTAAGGTTCCTTTGAATTTTTAAGGCGTCTTGGTGCAAACAAGCCATTAGTCACCCTTTGAAATCCAAATCCCATAACAAAATACATATTTTTATATTTTATCCCTTATCTACCACCCTTTGGATCGAATTACAAGGAAGGAGTATCTGTTTGTTTGCGTCATGTAGAGGGAACTAAAAATAAAGTATGAGTTTACTTTGGATTTTGCAAAGTTTCCAAATCAGATATTTAATCCAGCTAGGACAAGATGCCAAAAAGGCTTTTCAGTTGAGTTTCCACTTTCAAATCAAACACTCGCACTGCACTTTGCTTGCCAAAAGCATCTTATAGGCTCAGGGAATCACGTCACCTTGTTCACTTCAAGATAATTAAACGATCATATTTTGGTCTAGCTTTTTTTATGTCTTCTCAGCATGGAGTTCGGAAAAGCGAGGGATTCTACGTGAAAAGTATGTATTTATTATTTTATTTGAGATGGGTTTGCTCTTGACTCTAGTCTAGGTCAGAGGTGACAGAGATAAAGTCGACGATGGAGAGGGCTTACCCAGAAGAAGCCTGTTCACTCTCACTTTGAAGAGATTAGGGTTGTATGTAAAAGATGGTATAGTTCTCCAGACCGAATTTTGGCCATGGCGACCAATCACAGCGGAGACTAGCCATCGACGCTGGAGATATTATAATGCACAATTGTTTGTGTAGACAGGTGCTGAGGTGCACTCTCTCTTCAAAGACGGTAGAGAGCTTTTTATTGGATTTCCCGTATAACGACTTACAATACGATATTATTTAATTCGGGCAGGGGCTTGTACTCGTAGCAAAGTAATAACTGTCAATATTTATGTTGTAATATACTCGTATGTTTCCATTTATTTAAGGCGATACCAAAATAAGTTGGGGGCTTTTTCGTAACCATTTATTTCACTAGTATAGAATGTAGGGATTTATTTTTTGGATATATATTTATTGACTATTTGATCAATACTGACTGAAGGAAAACACGATTGGGTTAAATTTCCTCGACACAATTTAATTCCGAAAATACCTCTACTTTTTTATATTTTTTTCTGTAATTCTAAAATTCTAAGTAATTTCATTGCAAAATTGCATTCAAAATGTGCGTATTATGTAATTGAAAACTGGCTGAACATATTTTTGATAGATAGCTTAATTTATTTTTAAACAATTTTTATTTTATTTGGCGCTTTTATTTTGGTTCCAGCGCATTGTTGCGCTCTTTTTTTCGCACGTGGATGTAATTGACTCTGTCACTTTCTTATTACCGCTCAGTTAGCTTTTTACATATAGCCTAAGTCTACCTAGATTCTCTCCCCGTCCTATTGAAGCAATAGTAATCTACCGATTCCAATATCCAAACCGCCATCCTAACTGCATCACGCCCCCACTATCGTCAGTAAGACGACACTATGATATACGATCAGCATAACGAGCAGTTAATTGACACATACGAACCGTTGTTAATCTCCAATGACAAGACTATGTTACGGCCGCCAGGCTGAAGGCTTCCGCAGACAGTCGCGACGCAACAACAATTTGAAATGAAAACTTCATGGAATTGTTTTACCAGAATCGCGTCGTCGCGTCGCGCCTGTCTGAGAGAGCCTTGACGAGTAATGACAGTTTACGACACTCATCGTCGGCTTTGATGTTTGTAGTTCATTATGCAAGTATAAAAGTAGAGGAATGGGGTCAGTAGGTTAGGTCGTTAGGGAATGTCCGAGGTATGTGCTGTTGCGAGAAAATTGGTATGGAGCACGTCATGCCAAGTGTGAACCGAAACTTTCTGGAAAATCTCGCAAAAAAAATCATAACTAATAAATTATTTATATTCACTTCATGACGCAAACATCTGTGTAGCCTTGGCTGTTGTAATGAGTTCCTGTGTCACAAGAGCCGGCTCCTCTGCTGTCAATTCCTAACTTACTTATCTTTCATCCAAAATACCAATATACGATTATAATACCAATACACACTCACTAGCCATATCTTAATCTATATAAATAAAAATCAATTGCCGAACGTATGTAAGCGCATCACTTCAGAACGGTTGCACCTATTTGGCTAATTCTTTTTTGTTCTGTTTGTAATTGTCAGGGCATGGTTTGTATGAAAGAAAACGTTTGAAAAGTTTCCGGGAAAATGGAAAATTCGGGAAAACTGAAAGTGCAATTTCTATGGGAATTTTGTATGAATTATTGAAATTTTGACAAGACAACTTTGTCGGGTCAGCTAGCATATATAATTCTTCTGTACGTGTGTTTTTCACCTAACTCCTTTTAAACGGCTGGACCGATTTGGATGAAATTTTGTGTGTATATTTCAATGGGTTCCTGGATGGTTTGAAAACACAATTGGACCCGGTAGGTGGCGCTGCTAAGGCGGTACGAAGGCTGGGACCGCTAGTATCCATATAGAATGAGAAGTTCCCTACATTTTGACGAGTTTTGCGGACATAAATGCATGGCACAGCTGTTTTATTTTTTTCGCGATTTCTGGTTTAGTCCTATAGTAAACGTTGTTCAAAATGATGGTCTCATTACCCTAGAGTTGTGGTATATAAAAAAAAATGTATTATCGAGATTATTAATAACACGGTTTTTTATTAGCATTTAAATGTTTATAATAGAATGTATATTGTCTTTTTTGTTTTATGTATTCAGAGCATGTGTAATTACTCGATAATGTGTAAGCCGTGGTTACCTATATTTGAGCGTGCTTTACAGGATAACGTATTTATTATACAAGTTATATTATTGTAGAAGATAATTGTAATGTAGTATCTCGTTGGTAAACCTTAAATAAATAAATAAATTATCCTACCAATATGGTCCTTCGAAAACATTCTGAAGACAATTTTACTTGTAGGAGTTAAGTACGTATAGGTAAGTATCTAAGCTCTTCTATGGGATGCATATGCGAGCCTATCATATTCTAGAGAGTCAAATTAAATTAGCTAGCGAAACTCCGCAGACGTGATGGGTATCGATATCTAAACACGACAAAACAGAAATAAAAAGATTTAATGTTTTTTTTTTGGGATCAATGACCGCTGGTCTGGTAGTATTGTTACTTGGAGTGTGAGCTGATAAAATCTGTTTTATCATATTGAGATATGGATAAGTAGGGATTCCTTTCGTGTGTAAAGTTTAAACAAACAAAAAAGAACTGATTTTGAAACTGATATTTTAAGTGACTACACTACCTTTTTTGTTTTCTAATATCATGTTTAGATAGTTATCCATCACGTCTGCGGAGTTTCGCTAGCTAATTTAATTTGACCTTTTATGCAAGAATGTTAGTCTGAAAGACTGAATCGAGGTTTTGTGTAAAGAAACTCATTAACTTGTTTCAGCTTTACTCAAACCAAACCAATAATAATATGTCCAATTAAAACCAGTCTTCTAGATTCAATTTTCCGATCAACAAACAAAGCTTTATCATAATTCCCTGTATTAAAATTCAATCACATACACTCTGTAATTTTGTATTAATTTAGATGATACTGTGTACTTTACCAAAGGGTATTTATGCAGGGGCACGTATCTGAGACAACTGTTGTGCCGCCATTGTCGTAAAGTCGATAAATGTGAATGAACCTTCATTATTCGTGGTATATTCCGGTGTCTATTACCTCTCTAGTTTGAAGACGACCTTACATTAGACATTGGGACTGTCTTTTATTATGTCTAGTCTATTTTTGGCTTATTCGTTTAGTTCTTAAATAAAAAAAATATCTTTTTTTTTTTTTGTTTGGAGATCATCGCACAAATTAGATGTAGGTACAAAAAAGTTTCAATTGATTTTCCAATTTTGTCATTATTACAGCTTTTGTCTACGGCTTCGTCCACCCCGTCAGATCGCTTCGTCGTTGTGTGTTCTTCTTCTTTCTCTGTTACTTTTCGTTTTTGCTTAGCGTTATTTCTGCCATTTTTACTTTTGCTCGGCTCCTAAGTGTCTTAGCGTGATGTTAAATAGCCTTCCTCAAGAAATGGGCAATAAAATGCAAAAATAATTTTTCAAATCCGACTAGGAGTTCCAGAGATTAGAGCGTTCAAACATACAAACAAAAACAAAATAACAAACTCTTCAGCTGTATATAGGGTAACTGGTAATTAGTGGCCGATACTTAAACACATGATTGTACTCACGATAACAAACAACTTTTACTGTGGGAACAAACCAGAAATCGCGAAAAAAAATCAGCTGCTTCCTACATTTTCCCACTTCCTACATAAGCGAACATAAATGAAATAAAAAAAAAAATTCCGCGATTTCAGGTTTGGTGCCATAGTAAAAGTTGTTTGTTATCATGAGTAGGTCACTAATTACCAGTCATCCTATATAGGTAGATATACAGGGTCAGAAAATCAGCTGTTCAAGAGTACATTTTGACGAATTATGCTAACATAAATGTACTGAACAGCTGATTTTTTTTCGCGATTTCAGGTTTGGTCCCATAGTAAAAGTGGTTCATAATGATGAGTACAATGACCCCTTAAGAGGTTGTTGGTGTTTTACCAATAACCCTGTATATATTTATATTAGGCTTATTTAACGGCTTATAGTCCCACTAAATGAAAATGTAAATACCTAACTAACCCCATACAGTTATCTACCATTGATTACCATACCACTACTACCATACCATACCATAATACTAATATAACAATAGAAATCGTTACTGGCTAGAGTAATGTACCTACCTGTTTCCAATAAAATCAATCGCCAATACCTAAGAAAGGAGACAGGTAGCACTATCATCGTTCATATTGATAGTCACCTCCGTAGCTCCGTTGGCGCCTGGCGGCATGAATACCTACAGTTATAGCACAGATAATAAAGCTACCATTATCGTGTTCCATTTATACTGGAAGATCGATATAAGGCTGACCCCACATTTGGCGTGCGCGATCCTCGGGCGTGCGCGCTGCACGGACGCAGCGCGCGCGTAGCGCGCGCGCTGCGCGAGCGTCGGGTTTACCGCCGTGTGACGTGCAGGCAGCGTGCGCGCAACGCGCGCGCGGCGCGCTCGCGACGCTCGAGTCGCGTTCTTACCCCTTCGCCCGCTATCCCCGCCGCCCGCTACTGTTTCGGTTCTTCTTACTTACTCGAGCGTCGCGAGCGCGCCGCGCGCGCGTTGCGCGCACGCTGCCTGCACGTCACACGGCGGTAAACCCGACGCTCGCGCAGCGCGCGCGCAACGCGCACGCGGCGCTCGCGCTACTCGCACGCCCGAGGATCGCGCACGCCAAATGTGGGGTCAGCCTTACACCCACCCCTGTATGGATTATGTATGGATACTAAGGCATGTAGGGCATGATATGGACAAATTTGTGGAACATAAATGACGAAATCTAGAGCACGAACGAATGCAAGCCATTTTGTAAAAAGAAAGAAGATACTTGTATGAATGTGTGGATAGGCTAGCTAGAGTTCAATAATAACATAAACATAACATCAAGCCTGGGATCTTATAGTACACCCACGTTTCACCAGTTATGTATAAGTTCCATGTAATAGGAGGCGAGCCTGTTGCCATCAACGGGGCACAAATCCGGGCTCCAGGCTGCTACTGAGAAATTATTCCAGTTAGAATAACCCTATAACACTGCCTGACCTGGGAATCGTACCCAGGACCTCATGCTCAGCAGAAGCGCTTGCAACCACTAGACCAACGAGGCAGTAAAATAATAATTCATCGAATATTTATAAGAAGTGCGAAAGAAATTATCCTTTATGTAACTCTCGTGTTCAAGAATTTTTCGCTCCGCAGCGTGATGTGATTGGGATAGTTGCAGCCGACCTATCCTGTAAAAATTTCACCTTGAAAGCTTACGTGAAGTGATCTGTCAATCCCTAGCATCATTCCTGGAATGACAGCTCACTTCAAGCTCACTTCACCTATGTTTTCAGCGTGAGATTTTTACAGAATAGGTTCCAAGATTCTACACTTTAGTTCAATTATGGAAATACTCATTTGACTATACTAATATTATAAAGAGGTAAAATTTGTTTGTAAGCTCGTAATGAGGGGGGGTATAGGGTGCATACTCGGTAGGCTCTTCACGCACGTCTTCCCTACCATTATCGCGCCCCCTGTCTACTCCTTGATATGCAATGGTATCTGTTGCTGGTTGCACCATGTAACATGAGACATCAGGGGCAAGTGTAAATTTGTTCGCATTAATTTCATCCATTCACTCAAGTTTGTATTTAGGGGGGTAATCACTGGAACTACCAGGCGGATTTGAAAAAATATTTTTGCATTTGATAGCCCAATTCTTGAGGAAGGTTATAGGCTATTCAACATCACGCTACGACCCTTAGGAGCCGAGCAAAAAGAAAAAAAGTCAGAAAGAACGCTAAGCGAAAACGAAGTTATAGCGCGGCGCACAGTGGTGCAGGTAGTACGGGCATGCGGAAAATATTATTTTTAAATGAAAAGACGTTGCGTTTCTTCATAATACTTTATTAAAATGATATAATGGATGTACCAGTTTACAAAGAGAAAGATATAACACGTATTTTTTTTTTATTAACATGAAAATATTCATCAAATTTTTTCACATGAATTTCATATAATTAAATCAGCATTTTTAAATAAATAAATATTAATAAACTAAATATTAAATAGAGAAGACATTGATTTAGAGATGGGTGCTATCCACTAATAAAGCTTTGGCATCATCGTGAAGAGGATAGTATTTTTTATTCGGTACTGCACGTAAACTGTTGATAAGGGGATCTGAGGTAGCTAAGAGCATATTCATAACATCTTCATTACATGATAGACGAGAACATTTTCTTGAATGACCTAACCTATAATTGCGGTAATCTTTATTTCGCGCTTCTTGAGCTTCCTCAGATAACATCCCAATAGGTAAGGCAGCAACACTTATTATTTCTTTGCCATGCAGCAAGATTTTATGCACAGTATTTGGCATATTATACCAGCTGTACATGCTTACGTATAGTTCAGCAGTTTCGTAACAATAACTACCAAACTTATCCGAATCAACTAATGCACTAGAATTAATTGTTTGCAATATTATACCAAACCGATGAATAAGTTCTTTATCGACTCTTGTGACTTCAGCTACAATGTCTGCATTATTGAAAAATCTTCTAGACGTATTTCCATCGTTAGATGTTCCCATTCCTTGCTTTACAAAATCCACTTTTAGACCTAAACGTTGAAACAGCTCACTTTGGATTCTTTTCTTCTCTTCATCTTTTTGTTGTTTGGTAGTTGCGTTCGTTCTCCAACTGGTAAATGACATATTGTACGCAATATGTAATATGCATTCCATAAATTTAATCCGTGCGTGAAGCGGGGATAAACCGACCTTGAGAGCCTCCGTATTCACAGTTTTATTTCGCACTTGGTCAAGGTTATTCATTTCTGATGGCTTTGACTTGCATATAAAACACACTGCACATGATGATGTGTCCGTAACTGTCTGCGCTATTTTGCCATCTATCATTGTGAACACAAGTTTATGGTAGACTTTGTAAGTCTTTTCCTTTAAACTAATAACAGTTTCATTTAAGTTTGCTATTTCAGACTCCATTCTAGCAATTTCATTTTTCGTAGATTCTGTAGTTTCTTTTTGAAATTGGAATTGTACCGGGCGACAACACCTTGTAGAAGAAGGAGTTGCATTTGTCCAATACACAACAGATTTATTTTCCTTTTCATACAGACGCAGTGGAACTAATGATGTCAAAAACATATATGAATCTGACACATTTTCGTCGATAAATGACTGTTTGTACTCAGCATGACCTGATGATCCGTCACATCCCCACTTGTGTAAAAACGTTGAATTTACACTAATCTGTGTAAGGTCGTCTTCAGACATTACTTCAAATAATCTTCTGGTTGTGTGATCCAGTAATGACTGCAAACTTACACAAGCGTAGCTTTCCGTTACATCAATATCCGTGGGGTAGCATTGCCTTTTTACTTCAAGTACTTTATGATAATCGGGAAAAATATCACAACCAATACTTTTTGCTGCATTTCTCAGTACTTGATATTGATGTTTCGAAAGTGATGCATCAAGTAATAATGCCAACGCTTTTTCTGGAGTAAACTTGATAGTATCCGATGATTCTTCTTGTACGAGTACCTTAGAGGCAGCTTTCTTAATCATTTCTTCAGGAACGCTTTCACACAATCTTTTAACTTTATATCGCTTTGTTCGATCGCAACATTCATCAAATGATTTTTCTGGTCGTCCTCTATGAGAGCGTTTTGATGGCCCTGGAACATTACTGTCACAATTCACCACATCAGTCTGCACCGAAGATGTCTCAACGGTAAAAATATTTTTCAGCCACTGTTCATTTTTTGCCATAAAAGCATTTTTATTTCTCGCTGCAGTTTGCCACTTTTTTGTAAATACGGGTAGAAAATTACGGCTTAACTTTTCATAAACTTGATTCCAAACACTTTCTGTAAGCTGTGGATACATAAGTTTTAAATTTTCGAGGCATTTATGTATCTCACGATTACTTGATATTATGATTTCCACTAAATCGGCATAGACAATAGTAAAGCTATCCATCACTATAATAACACTGTTATCGTAAGAGAAAATAATTGTAAGTGAAGTTAAAACTACCATTCAATGCTATTTATACTTACACGATATGATAAAATGTTAATTACCCTCATTAGAAACACTTATTAATATAATGCACTTTTTCTTAATTACAGAGCGTCATTAGTTAAGTACCTGGTATTTCCAAGATCGCAGGTTATCGCAGCCAAAACTAATGTATTCTTAATCTATAGGGTCTAATTAATCTCCGAAAGTATATTATTACGTATCGGTCGATAACGGAGATTAGTTATGATCTCATGATTGAAAACAAAAGGTTCCAAATGACCTTCTTCACTAAAAATGTAATAGCAAGTAATTATTCATTATATTATAACATTATGTTTACTATTTTATTAATACACACAATAAACTTATGACTAAACTAAAAATGAAAGTTGATAATTATAGTATTTTGGTTCTATTCATACTTGAAATAACAATATTTTTTGCACGAAATTTGTAAATTCTCGATCACCCTACTTTGGCATCATATAATTAAATACTGTATAATTATTTATCCGTATTAATTTTAGGACTTGTTTCTACTCATTCTAGTATGTGTGTACCAAATTGTAGACATTTTAAACAAGGTTGAAACAAAGGACTTTTTTCCGCCCTTGAACCAATGTGCGGCGGGCGATGCGATGCGACGTGGTGGGGCGGAAGTTTTCCATACTTCTTCGATAGCAGAAATTCTCAGAATCTCGGCAAAACGTCCTCAACCGACCCAGTTTTTCCGTCTTCCCCAAATTCCTCGCAAAAACATGAGCCAGTTTCTTTTCTCCCACGTGTTATATATCATGTGTACATGCAATTATTCAGTGTATGTTTCGTAAGAACACTTTGTTCTATCATCGTACGGCTAAGAGCATCGACAGACTCCGAGTGCGGTATAAATAGAACCGAACAGTGCGGGTTATCGCGAGAAAATACTTACTCACATTTTTGAACCCCTACTATATGTGTCTTTGGCAGAAAGAACCCTATGACCTCTTGAGGGACTTCAAGGGCCCAAAGTATTATGAAGTTGTTTTCGAATAGGACTTCGGCTGGAAAATTTACAAAAGCTGAAATCGAAAGTCGAAACATTCGGAAGCTGGACTGGATTTATTCTTCAATTCTATTTTTTTTTTATTCTCTTTAGAAACTGGTCTTTTGGAAACGATCATTGTTGATTCCAGGATAGTTGATGGAGCATAGAACGAGCTAGCTAAGAAAACATATTGGTAAACGAACTCCCACTGCTCATATACTACTAAAGCATAAAGCAATGTCTCTTACCGTGCTATTCGAATGTATATAGTCACGAGTATAATGTAGTCACCACAGATCTTGGTAGTCACATAACTACGTGAGACCTTAGACCATTCCATCACGAAGTGTTCCTGGCATTTGAGTCTTAACAATAACACTATTCAAAATATTTAAAAAATGAAGCGGAAGTTTGAAAATCGAATTCTCAACAACTCTCAAAACTCAACATTCGTGTTCCTGTAGTAATAACTCCAGGCTCGTAGTGATTCATCTGCGTCCCGGCTCTTCGATTGTCGACTTATTACTCATTGTAGGGGCAATGTTTAGTCTTGCCATTTGCTATTACGATAACACTCAAGTGTTGCGGCCGGACCGCAGCTTATAACATCTTTTGTTCTCACAAAACAATTTAATTATGTTATTATTTATAAACTTTTTATAGCTTTCTTTCATGTAATTTTGGCGGGCATCATTTTTGTTTATAAAATAGCAAACGTATTACGACATTCAGCCTAGTTTACCATGCATACTTTTCGGATTGACAAGGCTGAATATTCTGTATTCTCTATTTATATTGCAGTCGCGCGTAAACGTAAGCTCACTGTAAAGTCCGCCGGTTTTCCACACTGACCGGGAAATAAAAGGAAAATAGATTGTGTAAGCCGCTTATCGGTCCGCACTCGGCTTTAGAAATAACCTGAGGGAATAAGGTCAGTTCGATGAAAGCATTTTCGCACTCTAAGCAGAGATACAAACATACCTTTCTCACCTGAAAAGGAAAAAGGATTTTTCTGGACAAAGACGCGTGGATTTTTTGCTCTAATAACTCTATTAAGTATCACAAGAGTAGGTAAAACTTTTTTTAATACCCAGCGGCATATTCTTAAGATGTTTTAACATAAAACCTCCGAAATTAAATAAACATCTCAATTTACTCGCTTGAACATTCAATTATACATAACACAGTGTAAAGTCGTGACTCGATCTTCAAAGTCTGCGTCAACGACATTCTTTTTTTTATGACTAATTTAAAAACGCTGTTCATGTTATGTAGGTACCTACAAATTATCAATAATCAACAGTTTCTCGTGTGATTGAAACACAAGTCGCTTGAATGAATGTTGGAAAGTGGTTGTGTCAATATTGATCTGGCCGGTTGCTGGTCGCCGACCGGACACCGTAATTACGAATGTACTTTGTTGGACTCACTGTGTGATGGACAAATGTATAGACAACGTTTTCATATTGCCGAGCAAGTAAACAGAAGAACTTGGTCATGTTGATTCATTTTATTGTATTTGAACATTGCAGCTAAGGTACTTTTTATAGATATGTAGTTAATTCTAGTTCTTAAATAAAAATAAAAATAAATCTATGGTTGACGCTTTTGCAAAGGCAATGATTAGATTGCAATGTGTACTGGCAAAATTTTGTATGAATATAATCATGTGACGTGCATTCATCTTAGCTGTGTAATGAACAGAAAAGTTGGCGTTTCGTGTCCAAACCTTATTAGTTTTTACACATTCTGTTTACTTTCAATTTGTGAAATATTCCGACGCGTTGGGAAATGGAAAGGTCAGCAGATTGGCGTACAACGTTAGTTCGATTGTGATAGGTTTGCCAGATAGACATGCAAATTACTTAAATGATGTATTCTCATGTCATCATACATTTATCGGTTGTTCTGTCGAAACGTTACACGATTGGTAAGTTTGTTACTTTGAACATGAAACTAACAGAGGTGAATGTTCAAAGTCGTATTTTCTGTTGAGTTTAATTTTCTTCGAATTAAGAACGTCTGAATTCTAAAACCTGATTGAATGGAAGCCACAATAAAACTTTCTTCAAACAGAGTCGCGTGGGTTCACTTCGCAATCCACTTTGTTAAAAGCCCTTTTGTTTGCTTCTACAACTTGTACTACATTGTGGTCGTACTTTAAATTACAAGTTTGCTAAAAACTGAAGTTTTTTTTGTAAATTCTGTCATATTTTTACGAACTACTTATAAATATTTGGTAAATAATCAGTTTCGATTAGATTTTGGACAACATCTTTCTTAATTAAATTCTTCCAATTCCAACATGTTGCTCGATTAATTCGCGACCATTCCTCCAACACTGTGTGCCCTTTGTTCAGCAGTGAACCCATTTATACAAATGTCAATGCACCGTTGCCACCATGTTTTATTTTTACTTTTTTACTGTTTTAGCTTCATTGCAACTTTTTTAAGGTTCCGTACCCGAAGGGTACCAAACGGAATCCTATTAATAAGCCTTCGCTGTTCATCCGTCCGTCCGTCCGTCTGTCTGTCAGCGGCCTGTATATCATGAAGAGTTAGATAGACAGTTGAAATTTTCACAGATTATGAATTTCTAATTTTCTATTGCTGCTATAACAACAAATAATAGGTATACCTACCATACAATAAACTTTTAATTTAGATTTTTTTTTCTTACTCTCAACAAACAAACAACAAACTCATCGAGAAGAGTACAAATATAATTTTTATTTTATTTCTTTTTTCAAAAAAGAAAAAGGGGGTCGCAGAGGTTATCAGTTTTAGACCATTTTTGTACGAGCTCTATCGTAAAAACTAAATATGTTAAGAATTTGAAACTTCTGTATATCATGTACCATATTCAACAAATACTAAAAACGCCGATGCATAAGTAATTTTGTTTAAATATGGGTGATTTTCCGCAACTGCAAAAAATAACCTTGTAATTCACAGTATCATTATGATATACAATGTTATCTTTGAGATTGGTAAAATTTAAGATGAAATTATTCTTTGTTTAGACGTTTAGTATTTTCATAAAAATAAAATAAAGTTAAAAATTAAAAGGGGTCCCCATACAAAAACCGTGTTTTTTAAACTGAAGAATTTTAATATGTGTTGAAATATTGTACGGTGGTACAGAACCCTTCGTGTGCGAGTCCGACTCGCACTTAAACGGTTTTTTATAAGCCTTCATGTTATCGTTCTGCCATTCTACTTCTTCCGATTCGAAAATTATCTTCGATTTTTGAATAACGAACATCAGCCCTTCCTCAAAATTCTGCGGTTATCAATATATTATAGTACATACTAATTCCATAACGAATGCTAATATCAAAATCAGAATTAAATCTCCTTCACTTCGAATTTTAAAATTCGAATCTCTCCTCTCAACAACTACCTCATACATAAGGTTGTATCTGCGATCATTTGTCCGGCACTCCGTCGTGCACTTTGTTCGTGGCGAGTCCACTTTCAAGTGTCACCGCCATGTTTGGACAAGCGGGCTGCAGTCCCGTTCTGATGCAACTGCGCCGGCGCCGGACGCGGCGGTAAAGGTCGGGGTACACGAGCGAAGTGCAGTGAGGTAGTCATGTGCAAGTGAATACGAGGGGTTGTTTATGAAATTGCCATCATGCATAAGTGCTAAGATGTGAGGCAATGAAATGCTTGCTTTCGTTGTAACAACAATCATTATGAATAGGTATACCTACCTACTTCGGCAGCAACCAACAGCACAAATACATCATGTAGAATGGACCTTGCACTTGTGTTTGCGGTTTTGCTGTAGCTGTAAGTAGGTGGGTACATTGCCGTTTTCGCGTTCATTGTAACCCAGCCTTTATACTCGTCTGCGATGCGAGGTGTTTGTGGAATTTTAATTAAAATTTGTACTTTATTTTACTTAGTTATTTCCTTATTTATTGCCCTTTTAAGTTCAGAGTAAAGTGTGAAACAAATTGCTTAGAAAGACCTAATAAACGTTGGTCTTTTGATTTTCAGTTCCCAATGGGCTTTTTACCCTAATAGGCATAGAGTCCCGCTATCTTTACTATCAAACGGTATTGTAAGTCTATTTATGATCATTTCTTTACATAAAAGGTAATTATTATGTCCATTACTGGCATCGAACCGTTTTTAATACAGCACTGCATTGATTGCTGTGACGACAGTAATCGGCACTTATATAGTAAAAAACATCGAGATTTTGTCAATTAAAATGACATCATGCTGAGTAGGTACACGCAGGTGAGTATTAGAAGAACGGCACCCTAATTGCTTAACACACTATCAATCGGCATCTGAATCATTATGAAGCAAATTGCTAATCCATTGCTTCGTATGTTCGAAAAATGTGTCTGCTGGACAACGTAAATAACGCAATGATTGTTATTGAACTGTCAAAATGTAACCGATTCCGATTGATAGTGTGTTATGCAATTTACCCAGCAGCTTTCTACAATAATGCCCTGACTTGCGAGTGACATTCACATGGGTAAGTTTCTTTGTTTAGTACTGCCGTGCTTTGTAGTAGTAATGCACAATAATATGTGTACAGTGTGTGTATGTGTGTGTCTACAGGGTGGAAGGGACAGCCCTCCGCAGACTGATGGGGTGAATTCAGTTTATCATAATAAGATGACCGGTATACATGAAATTATTTCAGGAACGTTATGGGAATCCAGTAAACCTGTTTTATTTTGTGGATTTGTGCAAATCGGAGCGGTATGGAGGAATCGGAGGTATGCGGTGAGTTCGATGAACTCTGTAGCAGGCAGAAAGTAAACAGCTGATTTAACGCGTAGTTCGTTAGGACCTTTCAACATCCATTGCTGTTTTTTTTTTAGCCTTTTATTTACATAAATGGAGTGCTGCGTACAGAGAATGTAATATTACATTGAAATAAAGGTAGTAACTGAAAAAGCGTTAAAAAAAACATTTTCCTGAGAAATTTTCCGGTGGCATATGATTCAAAATAAGAAGCTGAATGCATGTTAGTTTGCTGAGGGTCGTCCCTTACACCGGTATAGTACTACAATGACAGGTGCAGCTAGTAGTGCACTTATCATTGTGCGTTTGTCAAATATGAAGTTTTCTCTCTGTCGGATTACGTACTCCGGTCGCAGATCGTCAGCTGTCACTCAAAAGTTTCGAAAATTATTTTAGAATAAGCAAATGGGCAAGTACTTCCATGGTTATAAGTCAGCTCTATATAAGATCTCATTATTACGCGTTCGTGTTTCCGCAAAACAGACGAAGTTTCCCGAAGCTCACACTTTTCTTGAGATATCTGTATCTATGTGGCAGGTTCACTTACCGTCAAACTTGATGGCTCTGTTGGTGAGCGTGTCAGCGAGCTTGCTGAGCTCGCTCCACAGCGCGGACTCGAGCTGCGTGCGCGCGGCCTGCGTGAGCCGCATCCGTGCGCCCGCGCCGCAGCAGCCGCGGTTTGTGCATAGTTGATCTGCGTCTGTGGGCAAAAGAAGACATGGTTAATTTATGTCTATCTATATTTTGATGTTAGCCTGAAGCCTGTGGCAACCAGGCGAAACAGGTGCAGCTGGTGTAGGTTACCTACAGTGTGTTCATCTGACTGCGCAAGAGTTGCACGACAGCAAATCATTGTTTAACTCATCCAGCTTAGTGTAGGTATGTAGTTTGTTATAGACAAAATGTAAAATAATAACAACCTTGGCCAGTTATAATAAGTCAACAAATAAGCTTTTCGTCAAAGTTGAATTTGTTGTTCATACAAAATAAATTAAGGTGGTTACTATTTTTTTTACATTTTTTCCGCATAATTGTGACACGCCGGATAGCTGCGTGAACTCTTCCACTTGTTTTCTATTCCGTGGTTGAACTCGTTTCCACCAGTGCTATGCTATGTGGACCATAGAATATGATTAGTGGATATCAGACGCATCCATAGCTACGTAGAATAGCACATCTCCGGTGGAAAAGCAGCCTCATAGCGCCACCTTTACGGCTTCGTTTTTATCAAAGTCAATCACGTTTTCATAATAATCATAATTATTTGATATTCACTGTAGCACAGTGAGTATTACGATTAGAACTTTCACGGTACAACATAAGCATTTAATCTTACAAGCAGCTTTTCTATTAAATCGTCTTAACACTAGTATCACCAAAACATTACAGTTTCGAAGTCATTAAAACCTAAGAAGAAGCCAAAGAAGTCAAGACCAGAAAGCTCAGGTTGTGACGCTGCCAGAAACCGAGCTAACTTGTCCTTTTTACGGTTCCGTACCTCAAAATAAAAAACGGAACCCTTATAGGATCACTCATGTGTCTGTCTGTCCGTCTGTCACAGCCAATTTGCTCCGAATTTAATGGACCGATTAAGTCAAATTTTGGTACACGTAGGTACGTATTTTTGTGTTTTGGGGGGGCAAATAAGAAAATTAAAAAAAAAGTTTTGTTAACTGTACCGTGCGATATATCAAATGAAACTTCTTACTGTGAGGGTGTCAAATATATATTTTTTTATAATTTTAAAATAAACTGTTTTAAAGTTATTTAAGAAAATAGACGAAAATTTACCATTCCCCCCCTAATCTCCGAACCTACTGGAACTAAAATTTTGAAAAAAATGCAGAAAATTGTCAATAATATGTACCTGTAGATTACAGGAAAACTTATAAGAAGTCTATGGTCTTAAAATAACATGGTACACAATGTCAATATTGTGCGTACAAACTTACACTTGCAGTTGGAATGCATGGGCGAACCTGTTTTTCAACTA
Source organism: Dicycla oo (assembly GCA_948252095.1). Classification (NCBI taxonomy): domain Eukaryota; kingdom Metazoa; phylum Arthropoda; class Insecta; order Lepidoptera; family Noctuidae; genus Dicycla; species Dicycla oo. Next base: position 6,426,899 of record OX411710.1, on the reverse strand, counting down.
CAATGTCAAGTTTGTTCTTGGGATAAATTCATCCCAACTACGGAACCCTCCATTGTGCGTGGTGCAACACGCACTTGGCCGGTTTTTTTTTATATGCACGTGTTTCTGTGACAACAAAACATAATATTCTTTCTTTCTACAACATGATTAAGTAGGACCTAAACGAAACTAAACGCAAATGTTATAATGCCTAAAAGTTTATGATCTACTGCAGTAAACAAAATCAGAAAAAAATGATATTCTTCAGGATATAAATATGCTAGTTAGATAGTGTGTTGAAAACATAATACAACTAATTTGATACGTTATAAAAAATCATGAATACACCTCTAAAAAATTATTTTAACGATTAAAAACGACACTAATATACATAGAATCATTCTGGTTTTTTGTCAGATTATTCTACAAGCAACATATTACGTGTTTTATTTTTTTAATTCTATCTTAAATTGAATAATTGCTTCATATTTTGCCCTAAATTACCAGTGTTGTGTCATCGTGCTTCTCTTTCTTTTCTATGCAGTCCGACAGTGACCGCGCAGATGACCTGTGATGATAAAAATAAAAAAAATCTTGACACACCACTACAGTTTCTATAATAATATAAGTAATTCAATCATGATTCGAAAGACACATGGCGCCATCTATTATCATAAGAACGTTATTGTTGTTTTCCTCGGGAACAGTATTTTTTTTCGGGATGAAAGGTATCCTATGTCCGTTTCTGTACACCTGACAACGTATTTATGCAAAATTTCAGGATGATCGGTTCAGTGGTTTAGGCGTGAAAACGTAACAAACAAACAAACTTATTGTGAAAATAAGTTTGTTTGTTTTAGTTATTATTAGTCAGGATTATTTCCCGGTTTTATATATTCCGCACCAAGTCGTCTACACTATCTTTTTCAGATCGTCATTTATACTTGAATGAAGCTAAACATCGTTCCAAGGTCTAACCTAGCTCATCACCTACTTGTTAATACTGGTATTCAATTAAGTTCTAATTACATTACCGGTGCCTTGTAGTTTGGACGGTATCATCGCCTACGAGTTATTAGTGACCCTTTTCCTAGCTGATGATTGCGTGGGCTGAGAAGCAGCTGTTTTGCTTTCTCTCCTAAATGGACATTCTAAATTGCATTTAGTAGACTTTTTGATACTGTGTGATTCCTTGTGTGATTCCTTACACAGATTACCAATGTATGATTAACCAAGTTTCATGTGAAAAGATAGTCAACTCCAGTCTGTCACTTTTCTGACTTGCAGAAGTCTTCAAATACTAAAATAAACTCTTAGAGCTGCAATGAACCAAGAACTATCGATCAAAATAAATTAGATTCCCGACTTTGAATGAATTTCGTCTCGTCTGCCAGAGAGCCAATGACTTCCCGTAGTTTCGATCAGGAAAAGTTAATAATTGTCAACTAGACGGGTCGAATGGGGCGCTCCGTACTTCCATAGAGGGGCGAAGTGAGGGGTGCAAATAAATTTAAACATCCGTCGAGTACCAACGTTATTGCATTACTGAGGCAACGAGGGTGCGGGCCTGTTTTCTTTGATTCTTACAAAAATCGATAAATTTTGGGATACACTCACGCCAGGATTAACGAACTGAAATGGCTTCTTTGGATTTGTTATGTTTGCTTAACTTTGAGGAAGTTAAAGGGAGAAACAAGAACCCAGAATTATTATTTTCTACAGGCTCATTTTAGGGGAGAAAAATTGCAGGTTTCATTATCCTGGTTCAGCACATAAAAATTAGAGGACAAATATGAAATTTATCACACCTTTCAAACGCAAGTCGCATCAAACTCAATTCGTACTTGACTCAAGTCAATTAACGGCTATATCGCGACTCGGTGTTCTACTCAGCAACCACTTATTATTCCACTCAGGCAGTTCGTTGGTTCAACGCCAACGAATTACATCCATCGCTCCATTAGTTTCTACTTTGTTAGACCGTCTTTAAATCAGTGAGGCGATGGATGAAGTTCCAAGACGTTTACTCCAATCGGCTGAAGGTACGTGAGAGTCAAGGAAAATAGCTTGCTTGAGCAGCCAGACAGCGACCTGTTACTTTGGCAATACTCTTAAGACGTATCTCGTGTGAAATTTTATCACCTCGTAAAGGGAACTGGCGTGAAATTGAAGTATTTTCGCAGCTCACCTTTAGCCTCGATTTGGTTAACATTTATGTCTGCATCTTTACTGACTTTGTTGATGCATGTTGTAATTTGTGGCGTTTGTTGTTTCGAACACTTTGTTCGAGTGTCTATTGTAAGTTTCCGATATAAGTAGTTTCGAGTGCAAATTGACAAGTAACTAAGCAATCATTGCAGTTCATTGAAACTTTTTCTGAAAGGCATCGACAGCTGCCCGACAGGGTCCGCAATGATCATGTATTTGTAAAACCTACACCTAAGTTCACATTGTGGAATGCAAATAGTTAATGAGTATTGAAATAGAAATTCGGCTGTCCAGGACAGACAGCTTAACATCTTACATAGCTTGGACAAGCTTTCTTAATTTCTTCTGGAAATGCACTGAAGATTTGGAGCCAAGAACTGAAAACAAAAGACTATCTCCAAAATGCAAGACAGCAAGATGGCGCACTTTTGACAGCTCAGTTATCATTTGACTCACGTGTGAGGACAAGACGTAATTGCATAAGCAATCACATCTCAATGTGAACAACGGCTCAATAAACATAATGCCCATTGAATAACTAAATCAATGTTAATACCTCATTCCGATCGTGCTTTCTACGGCTGAGACGGGATAAGCCGAAATTACTGATTTACATAGTTTGTAGACAATGGAATCTAAACCTTGTAGTGAGGTGTTAAGTTCAGATATTGAATATTTGATGACAGATTGAGTGCTTTGAAGGTTGTGGTGCAATTCTTCGAATATCGCGGAAATCAGCTTTCCACGATATTCGAAAAATTGCACCACACCCATCAAAGGTGAAATAAGTTTCGTCTAATTTAAAATGTAGTTACGATTATACTTTAATACTTAGCGAATATGTAATGGAAATTCATCATTATTTTCTTGCCCTTATCCCAATTTATTTGGCCGGCACAACATATCTTTTTGTTCCATACCTACCTCTCTATAAGTTATGGAAATTATTCCCGTTATTGTTCTAATACCTAAGTAATTCTTAACATGAAAAATTGTATAGCATGAATTAGTTTTTGTCAAATATTAGAATCACAGTGGCCAACCATCTACATATAATTTAAATTGTATTACTAAAGTTTAGATTGCAATGACTCAGAATTACGGTTAACTTCCACGTAAATCAAGTCTCAAAGAGATGATGTGGGCAGAAACTGTCATTAATTCTATCATAGCGCATTAAGAATATTACGACCGATCATAAACGTTTCGAAATCCACAATAAACTAAATCTAAGCTCAATTGCAAGGCCAGAATGAACTAGATTATATTTATTTAAACATCTGAATCTAAATGAACACATAAATTAACTTCAATGTGAAACTAGAAGGGAGATCAATAGAAACTCTATTAAATTGCCAATAATTTTGGGTGGCATTAAAAATCAACGAAACAGTATCAAGCTTATAGATATTCTTGACTAACAGGATATCTGCTGTACCATCAATTATTCTGAAAATGATTTTGGAATATGGGAATTCCAAAATCATTTTAAGAATAATTGATGGCCCATTCTTATATCGTTTTCTGTACTTATCTATATTTCAAGACATTTTTGTTTGATCGACGATAAACGCTATTTGGAGGAGAGCCCTAACGGAGTGGTTGCCGAGAAACGGTAGAACGAGCGTTGGCAGACCAATGGCCAGGTGGGTGAACGGCCTACAAAAGATCGCGGGAAAGACCTGAATGAAACTCGCACGGATTAGGGAAACATGGCACAAAAGGGATACCCAGCAGTGGCTGGAACAGGCTGACAATGATGATGATGAAACGCTATTTGCCAAATTGCCACTGAAAGACAAAACATGTTTTGCAAAAACTATTACATAATATTATGAGTTTAGTTTCTTTAGCAAACAAAATAATAAAAACTTCCATAATCCCGTTTCCCTCTCACACATTGGACCACACATCAAGATGAACAGCCCTAAACTAGGGGGCGACATGTCTATCGACAATAATGTGACTCACCGCAGCTTTGATACTAATGTTTACTGTGATCAGTGATCATCACGGAAACGTTACGAGTTTTTTGGTGTTTTAGGGATGCCTTTATGGTTGTATGAATTAGATACAGTGGCTTTGACGATGTTAAGAGATCATTCATTTGTTTCTATGGATTCTTCATTCATTCATTTGTTTTTGAAGATACTACTTATAGATGTTTAAGATATGAATTGTTATAACCGACGCGGTTTGTGAACTGTCGTGCAGTTCATTGACACTTATTGCTATTGTCCTATAATTCTTTCCGAGATAGCTTGAAGCTTGTTATAATCTATTCCATATATTTATTCGTTATTGCCAAAGCCATCTTGCCTTCACTTCTTTCAATCTGTTTTTTGTCTGGCTTTATTATTTAATATCATATTAGATATACTATCATCATAATGGATGTATTCATCTCTTACGACATAAGCAAATGCATTAGTAGCAGTTTATACAACATTCGATTTTCAAGAACTGGCTTAATGTCATGGATACCTTACTCGGTAGGTATTGTTACAAATTCAATATTCAAGATGTTAGTCTAATCGATACCTTTCTTCGAACCCATCCTTCTTTGAACTCCATCTTTGAACCATTCTTTGAACTCCATCAGCCACATCAATCATTGTCTGGACATTCTTCAACGTCTATCGCTCCATTATCATACACGACGTCAATTAAATTAGGATGTTTGGGTGTGTTCATGTGCCAACAACCAATATCCATTACGTCTTAGAAAAAAAAAGTAGAGCTTAGGTATTTCTTTTTTTACTGATGCAAGATTTGGTTTGAAACAAAAAGTGACATTTGACGGCAATGACAAGCCAAGTGATGTCATCAAAGCGTTTCTGTTTCCATCTAAAACTTGTATTCGTATTTTGAATGAATCTTGAAGTATGATCGTGCACAGCGCCCCCTCGCGACCGGGGGCGATGCAACGCAAACAAACATCTCCCCCGGATAGACTGTTTGAACAAGTTGCGCATGATTTGATTTTAAATCCCGTCTTATGAATATATTTTCGAATATTGTTATAACTACGCCGTATGGTGTGACGAACTTTGCTTGACTGTTTGGTTCTTTTTTTCTACTTTTCAAGTGCAAATGTTTGCAAAAGTAGCTACTTTCTTGGACAAAACTGGCTCATCATTATTCTCAATATTTAAATACCTTAGCGGAAATCTCATTTGCCAGATCTAAGAATTCCAAACCGGGATATTGTAAAATTAAACATGCCTTAGAAAAATATAGAACTTGCCAAGTCACCTCGACACATGGTAAACTTAACCGCGAAATTATTGATCTTCGATACCACAGACGTCAAACAAAACAAATGAACAGCTAATAAGAACCTGTCACCACAGTCGGCACAAGATCATGATAAATTCAACAGGCTTCTGTTAGGAGACCCCCGTTATGTGCAATGCAATATCGATACATCTTGCGCATTATTGCTTGGTCATAATGTCCATAGATGATTACAGTACAGCTCAATATGGCCAGACGACGGACATCTAACTAGTCTAAATACCATGGCACAAAAGGGAGGAAGCAAGAATATCAGGCCATCTTTGTGGTCCTTGTACGTTTACCACAGTAATTACAGCCAAATTGAGGTTAAAGTCCCGCAGGAGACTGATGCTGATAAACTATGGGTTAGGTTAGGTACTGACGGACAGGGACGAATTGATATTTATTTATTTATAGTAAATTAAAACGGTACAACACCAATTACATTAATTAACACAAAAACAATTATTACTTTGACAATAACGTTTGATATGGCTGGCATCGATTGTTCTAAGTCTATAAGACTGATGTTGTGGGTCAGCCAGTACCTTTTATTTAAACCGTTGGAAACCGAACCGAATCAATTTATTGTGTACAATTTTATTTTCTAATTTATGGGTACTTTGTGCCTACCTTTTTAGTTTTTATTTAAGTACTAGCTTTTACCCGCGGCGTTACCCGCGTGGTTGTCGGAAATTATCCTACGAGAACGCACTACCGGGATCAAAAGTATCCTATGTCCTAATCCAGGTCATAGCCTCCCCATGTGCCAAACATATAAATCCGATTAGCGGTTGTAGCGTGAAAGCGTAAGAAATATACATAAACAAACTCACTTTTGCATTTATAGTATTATGAAAAACCGGTCTTTCGACACTCTAGACATGTTAGGTACTTAAATAATAAAAAAAAACACCTTAACACACTACTAAAGTTTCTACAATAATATAATTCAATCATGATTCGAAAGACACGTGGCGCCATCTATTATCATAAGAAAGTTATTGTTGTTTTCCTCAGGAACAAGACTTTTTTTCGGGATGTAAGATACCCTATGTCCGTTTCTGTAGACGTGACAACGTATATGCAAAATTTCAGGATGATCGGCTCAGTGCTTTAGACATGAAAAGGTAACAAACAAACTTACTTTCGCATTTATAATATTAGTTAGGAACTAGTTAGGATAATATTAGTTAGGATTTATCAGCGGAAACTTGTAAATGGCCTTCAATTACATTTTTTTTAAGAACACTGTAACAGGTAAGCTGCAAGTTTCCCAAACAGAATTAAAAAAAACAATAAAGGTTTTGCTTTGTGAGAACTTTCACCCCTGAAAGATTGCCAATGAATTCAAAGTCAATCTGTATACAAGGTCAAATGAAATTAGCTAGCGAAACTCCGCAGACGTGATGGGATGTAGATATCTAAACATGATTATAAAACAAAAAAGAAATTAATTTGATTTTTTTTGGGTTATCAACCGCCTGCCGGTAGTATAGTAACTTAAAATATCAGTTTAAAAATATATATTTATTTTTTAAATAAACTTCACAGACCTGATGGGTATCGATATCTCAAACCGATAACACAGATTTTATAAACTCACTCTTCAAGTAAAAACACTAACAGCGGTCATTGACGGCAAAAAAGAAAAAATACCAATATTATTTTTATTTTGTCGTGTATAGATATCGATACCTATCACGTTTGCGGAGTTTCGCTAGCTAATTTAATTTGACCCTGTATAATAGAGTTGTCTCCTCAATACATGACAACTATCCGCCGATCAGGTTCGTTAGAGGTTCAGGTGCAAACGGTATCTTAGCGTTATAAGATAAGCAATGTTTACAGTTTGTCGACCCAAATACTGTTACGAAATGGGAGCAGTTTTACAAAACGTGTTATCTTTTGTTATTTTTGTGATTTATTATATTTACACTGCGTGTTTTATGGTCATTGTAAAATTATTGTTCGTGCAACAAGGCTTTGTGGATGGAGAGTTTGGATACGTTTGCCAAGAATGCTGGATGTTAGCAAGAAAGAAAATTTTATTGTCTATGGTGCATTTCTTTTACTTTGATTTTTATGCCTGTTGTAAAAATGTAGGACTCTGAAAGAATGCAATTTCTGTTGAATATCTTCATTACTTTATGTGATGGATGTAAACAACGACAATCAAATGCCTACGCGGCATAGATACGTGGATTACGTCGTTCTAAATGTCAAAGAAAAAAAGTTGAACCCCTATCATTTTAAGTTTTAGTTAAAATAATTCATAATCTGTGGTGCGGTGCGAGGTGCGACCCGACCAACCGTTTCAAATTAGTTTCATGCTCCATTTAATATAACGAATATACTTGTCGATAGATTACGTTTCATTAATTATATGGAAATATTTAATGTCTTCATAACGTCTGCTATCAGGCGTCTATTACCGAAATGTCGCCCACTTAGCATTTAGTCCTTCACTTAGCATTGACGTAAGCCATTTAAGTTTCTTAATAAGCTTTTAATTTAGTTATTTTTGTCATGAAATTCTAGTTATACGAAGAACGAATATAGCTTTAATTTAGTTTTAGAAAATAGATGCTTATTCTCAAAATTCTACTGTATAATGTCGTGCACACGTTGGACTTTAACCCTAAACTGCAGCGGTCTTACAATTCGGTTCATTCGTGCGATTAAATCTTGCTATTAAGCTTAGGAATGTGTCTGCAAGCAACACACTGTCTTATCTCAACATTGTCACGCATGATGTCGCTTACAAATAGCCGTGATAGACTAAAATATTCCAGTGACAGGCTAGTTTAAGGCTAAGTCTATCCTAAAACTGTCAGATTTGAAATTCCTTCAGAAAACCGCAACTGGCGTAGAAAAAGAGGGCGTGTGGTGACACGCTAGAAGTAAAAACTTACGATTGGAGCCGAGTATACCCGATTCAGCGTCACCGACCCGAGCGTGACGGTTTAGTTTCGTTTACTGTGAAGTTTTCACTTAAAAAATGATAAGCAAAGTAATGTTATAAGAAGAGCAAGTATTCTGGAATGCGTACCGTCTACGCATAAATATAAGGCCGTCACTCGTAAGGGAATTCGTGTGGCCCTACGTGACGTGCGTGGACAAATGCGGTGCCTCATCTTGACCACAATAAAGAGGTAAAGAAGGCCCACTCACACTCAAGGCCTACGCCTACATAAAGTAGATAGCACAACACTCATAAAATCGAGGGATCTTTACGTAGACGCCGCCGCCGTATATTGCATGCCCTGTTTATCTGACTTCAATCATGGCCTGGACCTTTCCAATATTAGATCTTATGTTTGGTCAATACAGGGCAAGCAATTTGACCAAACTAATAATCCTGCATACGTGTACCTATCTAATCTTTCCTGTGGAAATTAATGCTTCTCCTGGGTTTACCTCCAGCCATTTCAGTTTTGGACTCTTGATTTTCAGTACATTCGGTACCTATGCTGCTGTAGCGTACATATATATGGCAATATATTGTTTCTTCTGCTCCAAAGTAACAGTGTTAATCGCTTTTCGCCAGTTCAAAATACCAGGCCAGAGGCATTTCGTTGCGTGTAAAGGACACGGGCATTTGTAGAACTTTTTTTTGGCTCAGTGCGTGACCTCGCTAAACGTCGAGTAGACCTTCTCTATCTATCTGCTTTGTATACAGCCAGTCCTAATGCTGTTCTTCACACTACAGATACGGCCATCGGTGTTTTTGGGAGCTCTAAGATTTTATCTTGGCGTTTTATTGTCACGACGCGTAGTCGCGTACCCTACACGGTCGATAGAGTGATAATGATAACTTTGTATTGTGTTCGGTGTTTATAAAGAGAAAAGAGCTGTTTATTTGTGTACTGAATATGGAAATGTAAAACTGAAGATGTACTTTAGAGGAGACACAACTCAGAGTTCTTTTTGATCTCTACAATAACTGGAAGCAAAACTACAAAGCCATTTCTTCCACTAATCCAAAATTCAACGTTATGGAGGACACGCTAAATCAAAAAGCTTTGTAGGTAACTGACAAAAAATAAGATGAATTTATTTGCCACCTTGCTAAGGATGAACACAAAAAGGGAGGATATATTTTACAGCTATAAAACCAAAGCTTATAATCCCACCGGATCTTTCCCAAAACAGTAATTATGATACAACAATATTCCGGCGAAAATTTAATAAAATTAAAGGCTTTTAGCGCAAAAAGTAACAGAACAACAACTCCAGCACACTGAACGTATAATTAAACCTTTCGAACTTTAGTTTCACGATAATCAATCTTTGTTTCGCGCCAAAGTTAACCCTTTCCCCGCCAGATATGGGCAATTTTGACCGGCATGCGGTATCCCGACTGGATTGTCTAATTATAAAAGAATTCGCTTATGCGTCATCCTTTATTTCTCTGGCGGAAATCTCGATCCGACCACTGGCAAGCAAAAAGAAACGGGTTAGGTTATTATTAAAGGCGTTCGAGTGCATTCCAAGTTTGCAGTTTACCAAATAGGCTATCGTTTTTTGGGTATCGTGTGAAATAAGGAAGTTTGTATGGATCGAATGAATAGCGATTGTAGAAGAAAAGAGAATCGTAATTTGCATCCTATTTTATACTCAAGATTGTGTCTAGGTAATAAACATTAAACTTAGTTACATCGAGAATTTCTTGAGTACTTAAATGTGACCCCGCAACACTGGCCAGTGGCCAACCTACATATCTTCTTATTTGGATATTAATTGACCCTCCGAATGTTGAACTTGCTTTATTTCGAATTAGGAAAATTTGCCTTTGAGCCTGTACAATCTCAACTCAAATTCTAATTTCGCCCCCACTTCCCCACGCCACCTCACTTTTTATCCTACCTACGTATATTTTAGCTGTTGCGTAATGTGTGTTCTGAGCGCAAGCGACACAGCTCTCTCGTTCGAAAGCCGAAGCGAGACTGCGCGGGGGTGTTGGGCGGCAGGAAACAAACTTCAAGACGCCGATAGTTTAGGTAATTTCTTTTTACGGTGAAAATAATGCTAATTAAAACAAAATAAAAACATAAGACCTGCTTTATAGTTAGTTCAGTTAGTATGCAAAGTTTAATGATCTAATTTGAAGTATTTTTTTAATACCAGCGGTTTATTGACAGGCCAGATGGCGTGGTTGGTTAAGATACCACCTGCCATGCCGCTGGTCGTGGGTTCGATTCCCACCCAGGACAAACATTTGTGTGCATGAACATGTCTGTTTGTCCTGAGTCTGGGTGTAATTATCTATATAAGTATGTATTTACAAAAAAAAAGTAGTGTATGTAGTTTATCAGTTATCTGGTTTCCATAGTACAAGCTCTGCTTAGTTTGGGATCAGATGACCGTGTGTGAACAATGTCCTAGGATATTATGTCCTAGGATATTATTGTTCGGTTTAGCGTTACCGTAAGGTAACTTTGGATTTTTTTTTCTATAGAGAAAATTTTATGAAAACGTATTTTCGTCAAACATAGTACTTAAAATGAATCCTCAACTTTACCATATATTTATTTCAAAATTAATGCTGCAGTATTTTCGACACAACGGAGGATCATGCTAAGCCATAAACTCTCAACTTTCATTTTCACTCATCACACATCTGTCGATTCTATTGTCTACGTAGATAGTTTCAGTGGTTTTAAAGATTTTAAAACAATTACAAAATACACCCTATCACATTCACGTTACAAGCAAACCATTCACCTGCAAGCCACCAGATGACCACAAAGTTTTATGGCCGCGTTGAACACTTCCAACACGGTCATACTCACAAAGAACCACTTCTATCGCTGTTCTTACATTATAAGAGCTTCAATTAACTTGTTACTAAGAAAGGACCAATGGATGCAAACCTCGCCATTGGTCGGTCAACGTGTGAAGGCAGGGCTATAAATGGAACTTAATCTTGGACATATTTATTGTGCACTAAATATAAAGTGGGAAATCTAAGATGGCTGCCGAGGCGCCGGTTTGCAATATAATTTCTTTAAGAGCCCCCTGGAGCATGCGTAGTTCATATAAACATAATATCAAAATAATTTGTAAATCAAACATATTCTTAAGGTGGTGTATATTTTACTCAGATTGGATTACAGAATATCTAGGTTCCTAAATATGTATTAAATAAGAACACTGATTTAAACATGAAATATGGAAGAAATTAGTTTTCTATAGAAATTTGAAATTCGCCATATCTCGTCTTTAAATCAGTCTTTCCAAAAAATATTAGTTATTTTGTAATCCAATCAAAATAAGTACACACCACCTTAAGAACATGTTTGAATTACAAATGATTTTGGTATTATGTACATTTGTGAACTACGCATGCTCCGAGGCCTCTTAAGGCAAACCTCCACCTTGAGTTGGATGAAAAGCTCTTATTATTTCACTCACTGTAACTTCAAACCAATTAAGTAAAGCCAAGTTTAGTTCACGTCACGTAAAACTTACGTGACGTGAACTAAACTTGGCTTTCGCTCTGAAACCAGGCTTTCCGATGTGCAGGGCATAGCCCGCTGCTGTTTTAGTATAGATTTTGACTACTGCGCAGTCATTTGTAGCCTACTTCAGAGTGGGAGACGTACATGATGCGAACTATATGTAGTAGTAATATAAATGTATTTCTGCAAAATACATTGACAGCTGTTAATTTGTACGTCAAAAGGTACAAGTAAAATAAATGGAGTAAATTGAGACATCATAACCTGCTTCCTTATCATTAAGCACGAGGCACAGACACCTCGACACGTTCGACTTTTGAGTTTAATGGGTCTGTAGGACCATAAAGTCATTAAGATAAAATGTAACTCATACGCTCAGTTAGGTAGGTATAGGTACCTACTCCTTAGGAGCATGGAAATAGCCTGCTAAGCTTTTGCATTGGTAGAGTTTTAAAGTTATTTTCTTCTTGTATTATTAGGTACCTACCTACTAACATAGATATTAAAAAAAATGTTAAATACAAGTGCTAAGGGCTTGTGGCTAAGTAATAACAACCGCACGGGTCGATCAATCAGGTTAAGCTACACTTGCCGCGGTTGGTCCGTGGATGGATACCAAGACCCAGCACGGTAAGCCGTTGGTATCGGCTGTCATTCTTAGATCTTTGACAGTCGTTTACGTTAGACGTTTTTTATGAAACGAGGCACCAACCGACGATTACCCCTGTTCGCACTATGCAAGTGCACCCAAGGACAACCCCCGGTTGGTGTAGGACTATTGCAGGATATGGAAACAAAGATATTGGACTGTGGGTTTGGATGGCTAAATTGAACTGGTTATCTAGAACTGGAAGACTATGGCCACTGCCTGACCAATTTTTTAGAAGTATAAAATACACAGATAAAATGGCGGGGAGTTATTTGAACACTCAATAATGGGCCCCCGGAAACTGCCGCTAGCACAGTGTCGTAGCGACAAGGTGCGTATGAGGAGTGGAGAGGTATTCCACGGCTATCAGGACAATCCCAGAAGTACGGTCAAGATTCCTACCAGCACCTTACTGGAATACCTACTTCCTTCCTCCGAGCACGTTTGCTCTTGCGAATCTCCACTCAAGCCTGCCAATAAAGGCAAGAAAGAGGTGCGAGCTCTGTTCCTCGTCATTGTTCACTCCAGCCGGCCAAAAAGGCAAACCAGAAGTGAGGAACAAGACTTCTGCCGGGAGATAGATAGGCTCCGTGGGGTCGCTACTGCTCAACAGCTCGCCACAAGCTGCCCTGCGTGTTTGCACCCTGCAGACCTGATTACAGACCTAGAGCTCAGGAGCGCGCAAGCCCCACAGCGACGTCAACGTAGAGATACGGCGGTGGGTTATTATTATTTTTAGCTTTATAAGGAGTAAACCACTTAATTCTACGTAAATTAGTTGTCCTATAAATCTGTATCGTTGTCAAGTCGGCGCGCAGAGGAGCCGCCAACGCCTTGCCGTTGACTCGGGATTATTTTATGAAGTCCGAATCAATGACTCATCGAGTCGCGCGGAAGACTGTTCGAAAATTGTTTCAGTTTTATTAATTGCGTTTACAATTTAATATGGGCTTTAAATATACGTTTACTCACAATTACACACTACACGGACCTGCTAATTACTCTACATTTCATTGTTTTCTCTTTGTTTATTGGTTTTTCTTTTAAATTAGTTCATAATGTTTAATTTTATAACGTCTCAATATTGTCAACTCTCAATTAAGGGAAGGAGCGAGACAACCCCGACACAAGTATTATTAATTACTTACTGGGGCTGTTTCATTCACATCTGTAAATGTAACCGTTTGAGACACAATAAACATTTTTTTTTTAAATAATAATTTTGAAACTTGTGAGTTGTAGACGCCTTGAATTCATCCAATGTGTATGTGTACCTAATTTACGAGAATTACAACTAACATTTACTAAATTCAATTTACTTAAGCCTCTCGTTAGGTACTACATGTCATCACGTATAGTGCTCTTGAGAGATTTGTAACTTTATATCCAGTATCTAATGCTTGTAACTTTATTAGTCTGGCTTACATAGCTATAGCCTACTCGCTTTACAACTCCTTAACGAGCAACTTCTAGATGAAACCATAAATTAAAGCGTAAAGTCTGGTCTATAAAAGCAAAAGTATTGTACCATTCAGCCTCACTTAGTTCATTATTTCTCCAGTACGTTGCCCATATGATTTGATTTTTGATTTTTCAAGGTCTTTATTAACATATATGTTGGTACAATGCTGTTTACAAATGATCTTATTCTATTTGTATACAAATCGTGAATTATTTGTTACATAGGCTATGCCGCCTTTACAAACATTTAAACATATTTTTAATATTTAATTTTGCGTTGACATGGCTTAACTTATTGATATGAACATTGTATAACAAGTAGGTATGTGCAAGTCTTAGTATGGACCCACATAATATTTACAGTGTTGGGGTTACAAAATGTACGCTTTATTATAAAATATTATAATAACATAAAGTAAGTAGCGGGTAGTCCGCGAAAAGATCATGCATACACGGCCGGAGTGACGGCGTCGGCTAGTAAGCGAGCCATCGTCATGACGCATCACGGAGGAAGTAGTGATGGGGCAGTCGGTATCGATTGTACGTGCGAGCGTAAGATATTGTACTTAGTCTAGTTCTGCCGATTGCAGATATTAGGCTATTACGGTGTGATGGATTTTTATGCAAATAAAATTTACGTGAGATTTTTAAAATAAAATCTTTTAGAAATGGATACTTTATTCGGTTGTGTAATATTTTAAGGTTTGTGCGAAATGGTGTATTATACGATATTTTTAAAGCTTTGTTTTGGATAGTTTGGAGTTTATTATACTTGGTTTCTGCCAGACTAGACCAGACAGGAGCTGCGTAAGTTAAGCAGGGTCGGACCAAAGTAGAATAAATTAGCAATTTAGTTGCCGGGCTGAGAATGGATTTGCGATTTAAAATAGGTTTCAGTGAATTTAGGGCTTTAGCACCTTTCCTCATAGTTAATTCAGTGTTTTTGTTCCAGTTAAGTGTCTTGTCTAATATTATTCCTAAATATTTTACCGATTCACTCCACTTTATCTGGAAATCATCAATTTTAACAAGTCTGGCAGGCAGTGTACGCTGTCTGGTAAACAGAATTCCTTCGGTTTTTGTGGAATTTAGTTTCAGTTTCCAGGTCTTAAAATATTGGCTGAGTAGTTCTAGTGAATATTGTAATCGTCCAGTAACTATGTCAACGTCTTTGTCTGTCGTGAATGTTGCTGTGTCATCAGCATATATGGCAATATGGTGGTTGCCCATATGGCCATATATTATAATAGCACTATAAACAAGTTATACAGGGTCAGTGTTGTGTTTGCCGGAAAGAGGAATCGTCCGGAACGGTAGCCGCGCGCTCAGTCACAGGCGGTCGATTCTTCCGCCCGCGGAAACACTCTTGGTCCTACTTTGATAGTTTATTCAAAGGCTAATTTGTAGGCTTGGCGATTATAGGAATCGATTATTACAATCGATTTATTGATAGATTCAATTGAAACTGGCTGGCAGTCATTATCGATTAGTCCGTGGTTTACTTTTTATTGAAGTGGATTCGGTTTTTGAATTATGTTATTTTATTAGACTTTTTCTGAAACAGGTTTTACTTAAAGCGGCGTTTGTTTTAAGATTTTGATTTATTATGCACAGCTTTCAAAATGTAAATTAAAGAAAATGTTTGTTTTTAGGGTTCCGTACCTCAAAAGGAAAAAACGGAACCCTTATAAGATCACTCGTGTGTCTGTCTGTCTGTCCATCTGTCACAGCCAATTTGCTCCGAATCTAATGGACCGATTAAGTTGAAATTTGGTACACGTACGTATTTCTGTGACCCAAACACGGATGTGTAACGTAAATAAATAAATTTTGATTACGGGGGTCAATTTTGTGTGTGTACGGGGGGCAAATAAGAAAATTAAAAAAAAAGTTTTGCAAATTATACCGTGTGACATATCAAATGAAGGTCTTACTGTGAGTGTCTCAAATATATATATTTTTATAAAGTTATTTAAGAAAATAGACGAAAATTGACCATTCCTCCCCCTCCTTATCTCCGAAAGTACTGAGCCTAAAATTTTGAAAAAAAAAATACAAATAATAGTTGAATACCTATATATATGTTAAAACAACATGGTAAATCTCTTAATATTGTGCATACAAACTTACATTAGTACATAGTTAAACAAAAAGGATCCAACCCACAATAGATGTAACGTGGGTTGGATCTTTTTCGTTTAACTATGGACATTTGTAGTTGAATGTATGGGAGAACATGTTCTTCAACTACAATGTTAAGTTTGTTCTTGGGATAAATTCATCTCAACTACGGAACCCTTCATTGTGATTGGTCTCCGACACGCTCTTGACCGGATTTTTCAATTCACCATAATCAGTAAGTATAATTGTTTAATGTCATTTTACCTATACTTATTATTGCGGTAAGTCCGTAATACCTACCACAAATCACAATAGGCTCTGTCTGTATTAGGGTTCCGTACTCAAAGGGTAAAACGGAACCATATTACTAAGACTCCGCTGTCCGTCCGTCTGTCACCAGGCTGTATCTCATGAACCGTGACAGTTAGACAGTTGAAATTTTCAGAGATGATGTATTTCTGTGGCCGCTATAACAACAAATACTAAAAAACAGAACAAAATAAATATTTAAGGGGGCTCCCATACAACAAACGTTATTTTTTGCCGTTTTTATAGATAATTGCACGGAACCCTTCGTGCACAAGTCCGACTCGCACTTGGCCGTTTTTTTTATTTATTAAAATATCGTTTACGTCACCAGATAATAAAAATAATAAGTTATACTTAAAATTATAATTTATAAATTACTTAGCTACTTACTAAATACAAAATAATATATAAAGTAAATATAGCATTGTTTACTGCGGTTGGGAACCATACAATAAGCAATAACCACAGAAATAGTAACAAACATTTTTAATTTATCGATCTCTTTGTCTGCTGACCAATAACCGTACTCTACCTACTAAAAATGCTAGTAATTAAAATACACAAAGGCCGACGTTGGACAGACTGTGGACATCGATCGCACAAACCTATGAAGTTATGAGATACTAATTAGTTAGCATTAAATTAGTAATCCATCAGTAAGCGCCCGTATGTTTCCGACGTGTGCATTGGGCATTCATTAGATCTATCGAAAAAATGTGATTTAAGTAACGTACAAAATCATTATGAACAAACAACTTTTACTATGGGACCAAACCTGACATCGCGAAAAAAAAATCAGCTCAATCAGCAAATCTGATTTTTTTTTCACGATTTCAGATTAGGTCCCATAATAAAAGTGGTTCAAATACAATGACCTTTTAATATATTGTGCGTTACATAAATTCTGCCGTCGTAAGAAAAAAGGGCACAACTAACATTTAAAAAAAAAATCTACAAAAAATTGAGCAGCTTAGCCGTTTTTTTCCGATTCTAAATATGTATGTAACTCAATTTTTTTTTAAATGTTAGTTGTGCCCTTTTTGCTTACGACGGTAGAATTATACCTTGTTTATGCAGTTGTCACGCATAGAACAAAACTAAACAACTGAAGGAAAACTTACAAAAAATAACAATTAAACAAGAGTACAATCGTCTAGTGTCACGATTTCACGAATTAGCTAGCAACACTGGCCGTTAATTCAAAGTAGCACTACGTTACCTCAACTTTTATTGCCCTGTTCCACGCACCGAAGTTTGAAAAGAGGTAGACTAGCCCCAGGGGGACAATAACATCACTATGAGACCGTACCTACTCGATTAGTGAGGTGAACTCGATTACTCGATTCCGTGTGATGACTTCATTGTGTCGATTATTCTTTTCCTACAAAAAGCATTCTGTAATAGTCGGTGCGAGATCGCGCGGGTGGTCCATGTAATTACAACCAAGTTTCTATATGCCCTTTCTCTTTCACACCTACGATGATAGCGCACTAAATGTGCGTGTACTATTTTAACTCACACGGTAATCGCTCTAATCCGTCTCTCGTGAGATATGCAAACAATGGCTGCCGATAGATTATTGTGTCAACTTATATTTATTATATGAGAAAGTATCCTTAGCCGATAAGGAAAGTTATTATATTCATTCATTGATTAGAAAAGCCCACCTGATATACAAATATCGACAGTCTTTGTTTATTCTTATTATCTAGAATACGCGGGTGGGTTAGCGGAGAACGTTCAATCAAAAAGCTTTGATAGTGTCCTACGCATTGATACGATACACATATTGAATGACTTCACATCCAAAAAATTGTTGACCCATCGACATTTCTCCTTAAAAATTTACTTTCGAATACAAACCACAGTGTACACACTCTTTTGGACTCGGTAGTGTTGTACCAATCGTACCTGCGTGGTCATTTGACATTTTCTTCAAGTGTCCCCCCGCTCTGCGGTTCGTGTTCTCTGTGGGTAATTTTCGACCTAATGTATCCTACGCAGGTGGTCGACCGGCATCGTGTCTCTAATTATGTAGTTTTCACAAATAAACAGCGTCCAAGGTACCTATTTGGAAATTATATCATTCCATTATAGATAATCGGTTTGGGTCACTATCGATTACAGATAATCGATACCTCGACAGTGCGATGACCGAAGATGGCAAATAGTGGTGTTGAAAAGTCGATGAACAATGGAGTCTGTGATGGAATTTATGATGAGAAAATCTATGAATTTCATTGTTCTTTGGAGTAGCAAGTTGAGTGGGTTTAAGCCATTTTAGCTTCATCATATTTGGTACAGATTACATCTGATGCTTACCATCAAAAGTTGCATGTCACTTGTTTTCAATTCTACGGGGTTTTGTTTGAATATGCCAGTTTTCTGACCGACAGGATGGAATTTTTTTATAGATATTCCATACATATTTCAAAATTCTGAGGCAGCTATGGACTAAATCACTGTTTTAGAGATATTATTATATATTTTTCATTTCATTTTCTTTACAGGGTGATTGGTAATTAGTGACCGATACTTAAACACATGATTGTACTCATGATAACAAACAACTTTTACTATGGGACCAAACCTGAAATCGCGAAAAAAAAATCAGCTGCTCCCTATATTTATGTTCGCGTAACTCGTCAAAACCATAGAAAAACTTGTTTGTTATCCTTAGTACAATCATGTGTTTAAGGAGCTCGTGGCTAAGTAATAACAGCCGCACGGGTCGATCCATCAGGTTAAGCTACGCTGGCCGGGGTTGGTCTGTGGATGGGTGACCATCTTTTCATACCGAGACTCCTCCGTGCCTCGGAAAGCACGTTAAGCCGTTGGTCCCGGCAGTCGTTACGGGTTGTCAGAAGCCCGAAAGTCTGACAACCAGTCTTACCAGTCTTATCGTATTACCCAGTAACTGGGTTGTGGAGGTCAGATAGGCAGTCGCTCCATGTAAAATACTGGTATTCTGCTGTATCCGGTTAGACTGGAAGCCGACCCCAACGTAGTTGGGAAAAGGCTAGGCAGATTAAGTACAATCATGTGTTTAAGTATCGGTCACCTTATTTATATAAGTAGTAAAATCAACGAGCTCCAAAAAATGCTGTCGCGCATTTTATGAAAAACTTGCTTCGGAATTTTGGCTAAATAAATAAATAAATAAGAAAAATTGCGGAAAGCGAGGCCGCTATGGACTATACTTATAACTATTCTCCATCACTCGATAAGTCAAAGTTGTCGAAGTCTTTCAGTTTCTCAGAATAAGAACGCAAAAATCTCGGTCAAAATGTAATAGGGGCCTTAAGATAAGTATGTGCTTCAGATTCAAATAGAGATGACCCACTATCGACTCCAAAATGGCGTATCCGTTTCCGTTTCGGAATTTTCCGGCTTAAGGGCACAAAAAAATGGAATAATATATAGTATAATATTGTGTGTATGTAATTTTATTGAGCATAATCAAAGACTTCTTGTTTGCTTGAAAGCTATTTAACTAAGCACACTTTCTATTGAATGCGATCTGTTCAATTTAACTTAGTATGTACTTACAGCGTTGATTTGTAGGGTTGGCAATTTTTGAATGTTCCTTTGCAGAAGTGGTTATTCCGAACGATTTATTTTTATTTTCCCTCTGTCTCCACTGTTTAACTGCAACGTAATTGCGTAACACACTAACAATGACTGTGCCTTTCATTTTGACAATTCAACAACATTCATTGCGTGATTTACGTTGTCGAGCAGATGATTTTTTCAAACATATGAAGCAATGCATTAGCTATATCCATCGAAATCCATCGGATTGTGATTGGAGTGAAATTTACAAAAACATTTCAGCTATTTTCAGGAAAAGCGACCGTGGAACGATTTTTGCCAAAGTCTATTTATTGTATCAATATTTGGGTGTTACTG
Organism: Dicycla oo; assembly: GCA_948252095.1. Lineage (NCBI taxonomy): Eukaryota > Metazoa > Arthropoda > Insecta > Lepidoptera > Noctuidae > Dicycla > Dicycla oo. The sequence goes on along the minus strand of OX411710.1, from coordinate 6,406,520 downwards.
TTATCTAACTCCTAATTAATATAATTAGGAATATTATGCATTGTTTCTTTTACTATACGATTTTATAATTGGGTATTTCCAATTAAATGCAACGACCCATACAGATGACGTGATGACTACAAGACTATTACAAATTAATATTCAGTAAATATTAAGGAGGCAATAAATTTTCCTCAAATAAAAATTAAAATTGTAAATACGTGGCAACCCTGACTTTGAGGGGTTGCTGCGAAAATATTAACGCTTAGAGAGGCCGAGTGGCATGAAATGAAATGATTACCCCACTTAGCGGAGGCGATAAGAGTGCCTTCTACCGCTGCCCGACATTTTATTTAGAAGTCTGCTTATTTTGCTCTGCGGGTTTTTTCTTTTAGGCTGTGGGATTTATCTTATGCCATGTAACTTTTTTTTATGTTGCCATATCGAAAAAGGAAAGAGTTGATGTACTTTTAAATTAAGTATGACATAATGTGTTAACCACATTCTGTTGAGTGTATCTAACATAACATCACGGCTGTAATCCCCGCAGGATTAAACAGAGGTGTATCTATAGTACAGTTTACACCTCTATTTCGGCAGTTATGTTTAAATCCCATGTAATAGGGGGCGAGCGAACCTATTTCCATCAACCGGGCACAAACCTAGACTCCGGGAAGCTACTGATAAATTCCTGATGGAAAAATCCAATATCACTTTGCTCGGCCTGAAAATCTAACCCAGAGTGCTCGTAGCGCTTGTGACCACTAGAGCAACGAGGCAGTCACAGTGTAAATAAATGTCAATAAAACAGCTGTTTGCCTGTCAATACACGCTAAATATTACACTTATAATAAGAGAAGGCATATAACACGACTAATTGCAGCGTTTTTCACTTCAACTGTTCGAGATTTAAAATTATTTATCTGTTTTTTTTCAATGCATTCGTAAGAATTGTGATTTCAATGGCATGCAACGTTAAAGGCAGTCGCGTGCAACAGTCGCTTTAATTTTAAACTTGTCTCAAAGATTAGCTGGAATAATGTTGCCAGAATTAAAAACAAGAAGATGTTATAATAAAATGTTAGCAGAATTAAAAAACAAGATGTAATAATTAAAATATTATGGTACCAGTATAATAAATGAAAGCGTTTGTTTTAATCGCGGATATTGAAAGTGAATTTGATGCGGTTTTCACTTTTCACTCGTTGAGGAACATTTATTTGTAGAAACGCAGATTATAAGAGTAGAAATAAATGTGAACTAATAATAATAACAAAGCTTGTACAGACGCCAGCAGATCAAGCCACTACTATCTGTCAAATTTCTTTAATAGATTTTCAACTTTATCACTAACGCATTAGGTTCAAGGTTGATTGGGAAAATTTGACAGTTTCAGGTTGCTTGACCTGCTGGCGTCTGTATCTGCTAATTATAAGAAGCAAAGAAACAACGTTAGTGGTTTAATCTAGGTACCCTAGGTACCATAATTAATTAACACATTAACTCCTAAGAAAAAAAAATGTTTACGATCGGATCCGGATAAACAAAAAACGATTCGTGGTAAAGAGAGTTATCAAAAGTCGCCATTGCCATATTAAAAAAATAATGTTTTCAGCCTTTTTGGTCGTTCTGTGGCGACGCCACATGTTTAAAAAATGTTTATATTTTGGGAGTCACTTTGTAAGTGCCGCTTGTGAAATAATAAAAATGTCGTAAAATTTGGGAGCACCCGAGATTGTTATCGGTTGCTGGACGGATCGGGAATATTAACGAGACGGAATGTTGCCAGTTCACATTACAAGCAAATTGAATTGTTTTATTGGCTCGATCAATAAATTTTATGTTATTGCCTTTGTACAATTATTATATATTGTCAAATTACCTTCTTCTTGATGAGTTTGCTTCCGCGTTCTAGAGGCAAATTAGTTTGCGTCTTCTCGGTTTATTTTATTTTTGAGATAATCAATACCTAGTTATAGTATCTAGCCCTATGTAGGCAAGCGAAGCTGTTGTTTAATAACTGCTTGCTATTCTGTAAAAATATCATCGTGAAGACTTGGTGAAATAAGCTTGAAGTGAGCTGTCAAAAGTGTCAATCCCTAGCATCAGGTGTAATGAGTGCTTAGTTCAAGCTCCCTTCACCTAGAAGAGCTCATGACTAAGTTATAACTGCCAGACGGATCGATCCATCAGGTTAAGCTACGCTTACCAGGGTTGGTCCGTGGATTGGTGACCATCTTTACATAGCGAGACTCCTCCGCCGACTGTCATTCGTGGATCTTTGACAGTCGTTACGGGCTGGCAGAAGCCCGAAAGTCTGACAACCAAGTATTACCCAGATAGGCCGGTTTTTTGATCCGTAGTTAACTCAAACAATCGTTAAACATAGTAACTAATGGTTGAACTTTGGCTAAATGTGAATCTTGGCTCATTCATATTAAAAAATAATAACTAAAGGACAACTCATTCATGTTTAGCCTTTCACATTTCGCCAGAATTCAACCATTAGTTACTATGTTTAACCATTGGTTGAGTTAAGTAAAATACCTACTGGTATTCAGCTGCATTCGGTTAGAGTGGAAGCCGACGAATTTTACAGAATAGGCCGGCAGATATTGTAATAACAAGTGCAACGTGCGTTGCATTGGACGTTGTCTTGTTAGCGTTTACTTCAACATGCAATGCAAGGAGCATATCTATTAATTAACATTTACGTTCGAATTTTGAGCAGCATTATTGTATCACTCAGGGAATAGTCATTATAATTACAAGACACTTTTTTAATTAAAAATAAAACTTTTATGTACATCAAAGGTAAAGTTCACTATAATTGTTCGAATAACCAAAATATGCTGCAACTACAAATTAATTGATTTATACCCATAGAAATATAATTGGACCAATTTTCACCTTAAGGTGAATGCGCAAATGTAGTCCGCGAAATAAAAATGTTCTTATGTTTATTTGCAATTTGCAGGTCTGGAAGTAAATTGCTAAACCATTGCTTCATATGTTCGAAAAATTTGTCTGCTCCACACCGTAAATAACGCAATGAATGATATTGAACTGTCAAAATGATTCAGTTTCCAATTGATAGTGTGTCACGCAATTAGGATGCTGGTTGTAACTTGATAAAAAAATATGATTCGCGACTATAACAAATATGTACTTATGTATTTACATAATTATAACCTTAGGTAAGAATCATCCCGCCAGGGTCGCGGGTTGTTCGAAAGAGTTACCGTAGCCCTGGCACAGGCACCTGAACCACCCAGAGCGGGAGAAGTTATTTGATGATATCCCCCATCCAAAAAAAAAAGGTAAGGACCATCAATATATCTCTCTAAGTTAGATTTGTTACTAAAATGTCATGATTTCCGAAACTTTCGCGGGCTTCATTGGCGCATCTGTTAGTTTCATAGAATTTTATATATACAGTTTGATTTAGCATCTAGAATTCTAGATGTTCTCATCTGTATCTATTTCCATATCAATATTGTTTACAATTAGCAAAACCTGTTACAATCTTTATGCAAAGAGATGCCATTTTGAACTATGCGAATATACGTTTCATTCATTTATGATCTTCACATTTAAGATATCCTTCACGTTATTGGCTATCAAGTATCATTTGTAAATAGCACAAAATGATTTCATAATATTAACTAATATTAATTTATGTCACACGACAGTTTGAATAGTTGTATGAAATAGACAATAACAATAAAAAAATTTACTTTAAACTCAACGCACGCGACGATGGGAAGAGGCCAGACGGAATGACCATAATGCCTTGGAAGTTGGGTAGGCCTTTGGTGTGGGATGCAACCTGTGTAGACACCCACACGGCATGCGGCTGCTGCAGGAGCAGAAAACCTCAAACGGCGCAAATGAGGAGCTATATGTGTGAGCCGTTTGGGGTGAAACACTAGGGCCTTGGGGTCCGAGTATTTCGGGACATCGCCATGCGGTTGGTCCAGTCTTCACGAGACCAACAACGGGCTGGCTTATTTTTAGCCCAAAGAATCAGCATTGCCATCTAACGTGGCAACGCTGAATACTTTTTCCATGGACAGCAATGCGGACGAATTTTTTGGTGCTCGATGAGCTCTTCCCCTTCATTATTTGAAGTCGGAGCTGGACATACAACGAGGAGCGGATTGACCACTTCCTGGACATTCTGAAAAAGAAAAGAGTCGAGAAAGCAGTTTAACCCCACCAAAAGATTCACTGGTGAAGCTGGACCTGAGCCAATCTGGCGGCGAAGTCGTTAAAAGGCCCATCCATTGATAAATGTCACCAGTCTCTCCACAATTCCATTGCTTGTTATAGGGTGCATACTCGGTAGGCTTTTATCCTAAGGGCACGTTTTCCCTACCATTATCGCGCCCCCCGGTCTACTCCTTGATATACTATGGTCTCTGTTGTAACATGAGGTAACAGGGGCAAGCGTGAATCTTTGGGTTCATTCGAGTAATCGAGTCTGGTCAAACTACGCTGGGGATAGCTTATTAAATTAATTTGTTTTGTATTAGGTTTTTAAAAAAAAAGCCATTATGACATAGAAATAGGTTAATTTTACAATACATAATTATATTATTATATTCGTCTCTCCTTCAGCTTTTATATAAAGTGCTAAAAATTAACTCTATAAACTATAAGAGGTGCTTTAGACCATCTAACTAAATAACTTCTAGGGACCAACTTTGAAATCGCAGGAAAAAATAAGCTGTTGCATACTAATGTTTAATTATCTACTGTTCTAAAGTCTAAACTGTACGGGACAGCTGTTTTTTTTTTTCGCGATTTCAAAGTTGGTTTAACATTTAGTGTTAAGCATATTGATTTTTAACCTCCTAACCTAACAGATGAATGGATTACATCCATCGGTATTAAATTATCGTTTTATTTAATAAGTACTCGTAAGAAGTTTCAATCACACTAATCATTGTTGGCTTATAAAACTTCTGTAATATTTTCAGTAACAGCGTTGCTGGGCTGCCTTGAGGAGCGGGGGTGGATCGAAAAATCGATTTTCCCACCTGTACGCAATATTGCAGGTTGATACTTGACGTGGAGTTGTGGACACCAGCCCGTCTTACCAATTAGGTAATTACAGGTAAAGTCAGTTTTAGGACAAAGCATGCTAACAATAGTTACCATTTGTACTTACAGACTGAATTACTTATCAATCAGCGCTGTTTTGACATTTCTTCTCTCCGTGGTGGATTGGACCCAACATGGCGCAATAATTTACTCGAGGATTCCTTTTTAAAAATCACTTGACATGTGCATATTTTTACAATTTTCTAAAAATACGAATAGTGTATTGTTTGAGGTATTCCTTGGTCAGCCAGACGTCAGTACAATGTTAGTGCATGTCTGCAAATTATTATTCATAAAGATGCAAAAATGTATGCGCTTTCTCAGATGTTCGCTGCAAGTAAGAGTGCTTGCGATCACTTACCAGGATTCCGTAGCTTTGTAGAAAGGTTTACGTTATTTTGTAGGAGAATGATATTTCTGCCCCTGGCCTAACTACCATAAACTATCTCTATGCCAAAAATCACGTCGATTTGTTGCTCTGTTACTGCGTGAAAGAAAATAATTCAACAAATACCTACTACCGAATGTAGTCCAAATTATTTTCATACAAAGATATAGTTAAAAAGACCTATTGCTGTTTTTCTCGCAACCGGCGTGCGTGTATGACCTATGAACGTAAACGAAGCAAAGGGAGGCTATGTAAGGATCGTAGCAGATGGCGTTCTGTAATTTCTACCTACCCCCATGGGAAGAAGGCGTGAGTTTATGTAAGCTGTTCTTTTGTATTTCCAAAACCACGATTTCCAATGCTGGATGTGAAATGCGAATTCACTGAATCCTAACTTAAGAAATTGCGGATCCATCCACGTTTCTAAACTTACTTGCATAGTATAGAATACATTTTATTATCCATTGTTCTACAACTACTGTTCGCCGACGCAGAAATGCAAAAGCCGAGCCGTAATTTACATTTTATGCTTGAAAACACTATGAGCTGGCTAGGGCGAATACGTACCTAGATAGTCTAAAATTGTGTAAAAACATCATTAAAACGAACAATTCAGAGACTGTAAATCTGGGCATAGACAATGGAAAATACAATGACAGCAAAGTATTTTGACAGGCCGCGTAAATTAAATTTCGAATCATTTAAATTTGTGTCAAATAAAATACAGAACAACTACAAAATAATGCCGGTAGGTATTGCCATTTCGTTTTTGTAGAAATAAATCGAAAGGGTTTAAATCGGCGCATTATTTTTCCGCGCGCGCGAACTAAATGTTGTCCGAGGGGAAATGGTTACATGGCGGTCGTAATGTGGCTGGCAAGGCAACCGGTCATTACTTGATGCATTATTGCAAACGTAAATTACGACGCACGCCTTGCTTGAACTTCAATGTTTTTGCGCTAACAAACTTGAAGTCTGATGGTGAGGTGAGCGAGACCTACTTCAAACACGAGCAAGGAAAGAATATGTAATTTATTTAATAATTTTAGCCAATTAATTTTACGAGAATATACTTGTATTACTCGTAGATTTTGTTAATTAAATTTTATCGAAGTAAATACTAGTTTTTGATCATTAAAAATATATATTTTTTTTTTTAAGTATGTATCGCATATTTTGATAAAATACATAATTTCAATGTCATAAATAATATAGGCTATGATTTTTTTTTTACTAATGAAAGTGTGATATGATACCGAAATAAATAGGTAGGTACATATACTAGTTTTTGATCATTTAAAATAATGATTTGTTTTTTTTTTTTAAGTATGTATAGCTTATCGTATATTTTGATAAAATAATTTCAATGTCATAAATTTTAATAATATAGGCTATGATTTTTTTTTACTAATGAAAGTGTGATAAGATAAGTATTTTTAATTAAATAGGACGATTGGTAATTACGAGTTAATATTCGCAAAAAATACTAATTATATAAAAATAACAAAGTGTTAATTAATACCGAACTATTATCACTACACAAGATTAGATTATTTTTATAAAATCATCTAAGCACTAATCACCAATTATTGTTGGGATTAATCATAAAAAATCTACTTAAATAATATTAAAACTAAAGCAAAAGTTTGCATGACTAAAACGTGTTAATTATATCTGTAGTTCGTTATGCTATTCATATGGTAATAAATAGTTGTGTGTGCCCGCATCCGGCGGTAAACCGAGCTATTATATTGTCGCCCTTCCATTGAATAAAACGTTAAATACAACAAACAAATAAATAACAATAAACATAATGTACAGCGTGAGACTTCAGATTAGATATAACAATAAGCGAGAAATAATTAATTTTGAAAGAGTAAATTAATTATCACTACTTGAGGTTAATTACCGAACCCGAACAATAATACGATAGACAACTATTAGAAAAAAAGCAAACGCACCTTTGCCTCCCAACCATTGTTTACAAATAAAAAACAAAAACAAACTTTTTTTATAAGAACAGTCATAGACAAACGTCAGACAGTCGTCGCAATTAATTTACGAGTTAATCACAACGGTTACGAGGTCATTAGACGATATTTTAACACACGGGCACGTTAGTCAGAAAAGGGATATGTCTTTTGACGAGCTCGTTATCGTAGCTAAATGTGTAACAAAATGTCCCTTTAGGCACAGTCACACGTTGCCTCCAAACTGGGCGTTAAGTTGAAACTGCACTTAACATAGATAAATTCCCTTGTTAATCTGTGAATGAAAAAGTTCAAGTTTGACAGGTGCTGATTCTGCCGCGTAAAAGTGGAACTTTGAAGAGATTTTAATAAACATCAGTGTAGGGTATTGGAACGTTCAAAATATTTTCTTCTTTATAAGTTCCGTTTTTAGTTATGAATGATGTCTCAGTCGAGATACTTCAACAATAAATCGTTGAGAGACTTTAACGGTACAAGACTTGCAAGACTAAGCTCAACACAGGCAATAAATGTAAAAAATACAATCGAATTTATTTATAAACTTTACAGTTATAAATAAATAATTAATAATAATTACTTTATCTTTGAAAGTTTATCCACCTCTCAGCAACAAATAACAGAATATACAGGACAAATACTCGGCAATATACATTTACGTAAAGACGACAAATTTACAAATACAATAATTATTCAAAATTTCTACTTGAAAGTCATAGATCTTATGTCTATACCATTGACTGGCAGATGTTTACTCGAACAATCCCGAACATGCATTGGAAATTGGAACAGTTCTTATGAGTTCGACGTTCCGTATTTGAAATCGAGTTGAACGTTTCTGTAATATCAACGACATTCTGTACATTGCATTAAGTGAACGATTTTAAAAGATATATGAATATAATTTACAGTCTCCCTGATCTTTAGTCATTCTTGACTAAAGACCAGGGAGATAGTAAATTAAGAATATGGAAGCAGAGAGCTAGCTACATAGATGAATAGTCTTTGTATATAGAGTTCTTTGTAACTGCCGCACAGGATCTCATAGTTTGAGAAGCTTTAATTGCTTATTAATCGCGACTAATTATGTATAAGCCAAATAGATTAGCAAGAGGTTATTCTTACTCCTAGATAATACAGCTATTCTAAATGAACTCATTGAACTTTTAATATAAACTATATTATGTTTGAAAAATTAAAATATCGATTGAAATTGAGCGCACGGTAAGGAAATTCTTAATATGAGAGCTGTCTTATGAACTTGGAATTTCATTTTTCTGCTTATTATGAAAAGGTCGTTAAAATATAGGATCAATTAAGTAGAATAAAGTGAGCTATAAATACTCAAAAAAAAAAAATGCGGATATACAGATGCAGAAGCCGATGCCGAAAGCCAAATCGGTTTCTCAAAAATCGGTTTATCATCTGCCTAGCTTTTTCCCAAAGATGTTGGGGTCGGTTTCCAGTCTAACCGGATGCAGCTGAATACCAATACTTTACATGGAGCGACAGCCTATCTAAACTCCACAACCAAAACACAGTTTTAATTGTATTAAGACTTCCAAGAAACCTTAAACTATTCGAGGATTTTTTCCGACATTTCTGAAAGAATCAGCGAAGTGAAGAATTAAGTATAAAGAAATATAGAGGAGTTCCAAGACAATCTAGCAAACTCATTAGGCAAAGAACCCACACCTACAATCAAAATTATACACTCTAAGAACGTGTTTAAGTAATTAATTAACAATTATGCCAATGATAGTACTTAATCAACTTACTATGCAGTCTAGCGATAAAACTCATTAATATGCACTTGCTCATCTAAAGTGCGAAATGATGATCGATACGACGCCGAAGGTGCCACAGACTTAAAAACTCAATTTCATGCAATATTCTACATAGCTGCACTAGCTAAGTACATCGCCTACAGCAGCTATGAGCTTAGTAAAACCGGAGATTTTAGTATGAAAACTCCTTTTTCAAAAACATCCTTGCTTCAAAGAACAACATAGATAACACAGGTTTATTTTTCCCGTGGACGCGATGGAAAGGTATTAATGAATATTTACGAAAATTGTGCTCCAGTAAAGCTCAATATAAAGCGAATTCAGTGAAACATTAGAGCCTCCCAGTCTGTTCCTCTATTTAGAACTCATTTTGATTTTTCAGCTTCCTTATATTCTCCAAATGCTCACATCGAATAAATCAACTTCAATCTTCTATAACACAACACACACAACTTGAAAATAAATTCGCCAGTTTACTTGCATAGTACTACCTGTGTTCAACCTACGCAAACTCTCCTTAATATCGTAGTCAAGTAGTTAGAGGTTGATGCTATCTCGTCTATCTGGGTGAAGAGGCACTCCTGAAGCCATTGTCCCACCTGGACCACAAAGGTATATAGGTCGGCCACGTAGGAAGCTTTATAATGTACGACTTTTCATAATATTTGTTGAAGGAAATTGAATGGTGATGGAGAGTGCGTAGGCGTGGAAAATGTCTTCTATTTCTGTAACTGACAATTATGTGAAAATTTGAGAAAATTACGTTTTCTTTCTGGACAAGAAATAAAAAGGATTCAGGCTTTATTTTTCATGTGAATATCTCTAAACAAATATAAATCCTTGTTTTTTAAATAAATGATAATGAAAAACATCCTTAGAGAAACATTCTGCCAAATGGGGTGAAAATTTCGCAGTATCAAACTTTTCTATTATCGGCGTTTGCTACTGTTTTAATTTCAGCAACCCAACTTCTCTGCCTTCCTAGGAATACCGAGGTACCGCCTATAAGTACAAAAGTTCTTCCACGAGCCCAAATAGTTGGAACATGTCCATTACCACGTGATGTTTACTTTAGGGCACCTGCGTTTGTTTTCGAGCGATGTAAGCAGACGCCTACAGCGGCCAAGGAAAATATTATATTATTATCTATTAACCATGAACGTGAATATCTCGGAAAGTGAATAATGTTACATAATATTTAGATAGGTTTAGCAAGATGTGTAGGGCATAGCTGCTTGCAACGGAAAATTCTATCCGAAAAGAAATGGCCGAATCGATTTTCTGAACGCTGCTAGCCCGAACAACTTCAGTCCAAAAATGAGTAGAGCCAAAATCCAGTTCCAACATATATTTCTTAATTAGGTACTTCAGTTCCCTGGTTTCAGGTTGCCACCTGCCAAATTTTAATGGTCACTGCAGTTGAAGCACCGAATGTATTATGCATAAAGCAAAGTTAACGCGTAACTTTGAAATTGAGATCGATGAATGGCGCAAGTTTCGCTCCCTAAACCTGCCGGGACGTCTATAAGACTCATCTGTCCGTTACAAACTACGAGTCATTCAGTCTCAGAAATCATGATAATCAGAAATGAAATTATTCCTTCTTAGTCCACCAATAGTTTCTCCAAATATTCGCTATTGTGTATACGATCCATTACCACTAATAGAATGATAAGCAACAGAATCCTAAACATACTCGACACACTACTTTATGTGGGTAGTTGGTAGTCGTAACAGTTGGCGCCATCCATCATGGTTTGCACGCCATTACACACATTAGCGTTACTCCTCACTCCTCAGACGTGACGTGTGGGCTTCACTCTATTTCTTACGGGAAATTGACAAAAGTTTAGGATGTGGTTTTCGCAACCCTTGCTAATTGTGGGTGTTGCAAGTTAAATATATAAAAAATAAATAAAACCGTCGAAAGTTACGTCAATCTAGATCTGAATTCTGAATTAGGATTCATGGCCAAAGAAATTGCACTGAGGTGACTAAATAGTCTGCTTGACACTGCAAGTTACAACCCTTACTAAGCCTGCATGCAGGATTGCGGCCGGCCTCTTTCTCCCATAGAGAGGAGGCCTGTGTGTGGATCCCAGCAATGGGAACATTATAGGCTGATTACGTGGACACTTTTACCAAGACGATTACCCAGGTAAGTATTGTAGAGATTATCTATAACTAGCCTACTTGTTGCTCGCATGCAACCTCCGCCAGTTTGTGGCATAAGGCCAGGTGCGTACGGGCGATTTTTTGGCCCACTGAGTTTTCAAAGCTCGCTATGCTAAGCGCCAAGTTGAAAATCCAAAAGAGTGTTTTTTCGACACGCTGGGATGCACTCTGTTGGATTCTCAATGTACGGCTCAGCACTGTGAGTTCAAAATCCAGCGCGCGATAAAATCCCGCCGCGATAGTTTTACGTCCATGCGAACGTGGGCTTATGAGACAAACATTGAAGATTAGAAAATAGTAGTCAGTTTAGCGAGCTGACAATGCCATGTCCTGCTAACAGACCTACCTATCCTGCTACCTACTCTATTTTAGGTTTAATTAATAACGAAAGGTTTCAGACAGATTTCCATCAGAATCGACCTTAGTAAAAGTGATCATCAAATAGAATTACTTACTTGTAATATCAGAGAAAATGGAAGGTAAAAACTATACTCCCAGATGTTTTTTCCATCCCAAGATTACCTTACCACCTGGCACATTCAGCTTAAGCGCTCCATAAACAACTCGCTATATTTTTACCTGAAAACAAAGAAAAGATTATTTCGTAAGTACACATCGTTGATATTAACGTACGCTCGTAAAGACACGAAATCACTTAACTATTGTAGGTCGAGGGCTCAAGGATTAAGGGCACGATGGATATTAACTTGTATTATAAAATAAATGGACGACTCAATAAAACATTGTGCGTCGGAGCGGAAAATTGTGACAAGTGAAGAACGCTCTTTGGACGGTTTGAAGTACCCGAGCATAGACAATATTGGATAGTCGAGTACAGCCGAGTACAGCCGATCTATTCTGTAAAAATATCACCGTGAAAACTTAAGTGAACTGATCTGTCATTCCAACACTATTGACAGCTCTCTTCACATAAGTTTTCATGAGTTATTTACAGAATAGATCGGTAAGAGTGGGTACGGTTTTATGATGTTTCGTTTTTTTCATTTAAATTTGTATTCGGCGCGTAAAAATAACAGGAAAATATGTATATAAGTAGGTAGGCAATTAAAAGAATCCATATAAAAAATAAATATATAAGGAAAACCCAATTTTCTATGCAACTATAACTTATAAAACAAGAAAAACAACATCTTTTATAGCCGCACGATTTTCTTACAATAAAATTATTATTAAGAGACCACTTAGCTTGATATTACTTGATAACAATAAAAATGTCTGAATAAGCGGATCTTGAGATGAGCTCAAAAAGTTATGGAGCTATAAAATTTGAATTAATTCGTATTAATGTAGAACGATGTTGTAATCTTGATGCGTGGGCGTGGCTGATAATTCATTAAACAAGTAATTGATACTCGTTGATTAGTTTGGAATTTGTTGATTCATATATTTGAAACAACAATTCCGATTGATACTTTTTTGGCTAAATTATAACAGCCGCACGGGTCAATCGAAGGTTAAGCTACACTTGCCGCGGTCAGCTCGTGGATGGGTGACCATCCATTACATACGAGACCCCTCCGTCCCTCGGAAAGCACGTTAAGCCGTTGATCCGGGCTGTCTTTCGTAGTTCTTTGATAGTCGTTACGGGTAGTCAGAAACACAAAAAGTCTGACAGCCAGTCTTACCAAGGGGTATCGTGTTACCCAGTACTGGGTTGTGGAGGTCAGATAGGCAGTCGCTCCATGTAAAATACTGGTATTTGGCTGCATCCGGTTAGACTGGAATCCGACCCCAAGGCTAGGCAGATTTATAAGATGTACATTATATCCTTGAATTTTCTACTCACAATTAAACCGTTTCATACTTAATTAATTTATCGAGAATGTTAACTATAATAAATGTAGAGTACTACGTAAAACAAAACGCTCAATTACTTTATGCGTTCCCTCGTTTAGAGAGACTGCGGAACAGATAAATGAATAAAACATCTTCATTTACAATTCTTGAGCACTGCTGTCTGTGACTGTACACCGTTTTATTGCAAACCATAAAACGGTATCCCCACTAATCCTTATCTATAGATCAGAGCAAAACTTCCAATGCGGAACTTTGAAGTTCAAGAATGCACAACCTTTTTTTTTTTTTTACAGTTTTTTCGGCGACAAAGGAATGGCAAGGCGAGAAGCTACAAAATATTTGTTCAAACAGAAAGATAGTGACGTTCTTGGAACCAATTTTATCACAACAGGAATAAATACTTCAGTTCAATATTACTATTCATTTTGCCCAGATAAAAGCCTATAGAGATTTTACAAACAACTTGATACTTAACTGAGTAGTTTTTTTTACAAACCTATAGCTCCCTATCTTAACATAGAACTAGGTAAGTAGGTACTTAACAAAACATTTTATAGTTAACAAGTCTTACGAATAGCACTTAAAAAAAAAAAATCTATACTATCTATAGAGAGGAGGGATTTTCCATTTTCCACCTTAACCTAAATAGCTAATGCCTTTCTATTTTCTCTATTTTCAAATAATTGCCAAAATATCATGTGCATGTCATGGAACATATATTTCAAAAAACCGGTGTCGTTTAGTCATTTAGTCGAGTTACAAGATTACTTAGTAACATTTCCCATCCCTACAGGAAGGATCGCCATAATCCGCGGTCCGCAGACGAAAGGTGATGAATGGACGTCAACAGCGTTTATTACCTCTTCGCTAAGTAATTCGAATATTTGCCGGACGACACAAAGGACTGGGTTTAATAAAACTGTGTCATTTGAGCGAACTTATTGTTGCTATGTTTGTTCAAATTTTAAGGTAACGTTACAATGTGAAGAAGACATTTTTTTTTGGATTTTTAGGGCTGGCGTGAGATCTTTGTTCATGTTAAAGATTGTGTAAGAAAAATAAGGATGAGTATTGTAATATTCTATACTTAAAATAAACTAAGAGGCATATCAAAAACATTACGAATACGTTATTCAGCGCAGCCCTACACCAGTACTGCAACTCAACTAAGGACTGCAAATTAAGACCTTTTGACACTAAGATCCAATAAAGCCACTTACTTTGCAAAATCTGTAAACCCACCAAAATACAGAATATACACTAAGTTTACCCACTGAAAAAAAAAGCAATTGCTCTTTCCTTCAGGATAGCTGGAAATAAATGACTCACATCCCCAAATCCGCGTGTCGAGTACGGTGCAATCTTTTTTGTAACAGCTTTCAGTAACAGCTGCATTCAACATTAAATAATTACTCAAACATGTGCTTGTACCGACTCAGGACATTACATAGCATCTCGAAATAACAGAGTGTCAGTACGTTAGCTTTTTAATGATAACGTTAATTTCACGTCCGGAGCGACGCGCGGGCGTATCTTGTAGGGTTGCCAATGTTAAACTTTTGACACCTGTCAATGTCAACTATAGTAATGTCACTCGAAAGTCGACCAAAACGTGGCTTTGTGTTCAGTAACGCTAAAATGGTAGGTAAGGTAATGGCTGTTGCACAGTAGGTAGTACTAAAAGAGGTAAACCTCTTTTTAGAGATTCCCATACCTAATAATAAATATGTACAGACGCCAGCACATCAAGCTACTACAATCTGTCAAATTTATTTAATAGATTTTCAACTTTATCGCTAAAGCATTAGGTTCAAGGTTGATTGGGAAAATTTGACAGTTTCGGGTAGCTTGACCCGCTGGCGTCTGTACATTGAATTAAAAGTAGGTAGTAGATGTAAATCAGTTTTTTTTGTTGTGATTTTTTTAGATTTTCCTGTTAAAACGATTTTTCCTTCATATGTTAGCATCAGGAATTTTGTTTTGGTTTTTAAATTGTTGTAATACATTCCAGTACATGTTGGGCGTAGATAGAGAGGATAAATGAGGTGACAGGTCAATAGTTCATTATAGGGTCAGTATGTTCAAGAACGTTAAAAGTTCATCAAGTTTTGATACGCCTGTTTTGTAAAGGTCGTCGCTTAGTAGTGATATCCTTTCTAAATATGGTATGCGACTTTATTATACGGAGGCAGAGGCTTTTAAGGCATCTTGAAGTGGACTAATGTCACCAGTTGGGTCACCATTATAATGTGGTGATGCGATCAAGACACTCGCAATCGCTTTCATTGACAGTTAAACAATAATATACCTATGTGCAATGTGTTGATGCAAAAAAACATTGTGAGTACAGTTAGCAACAAAGGTTGATGAACACTGTAACTTTTACTTGATATATAAATTCCAAGGCATTATGGTAATTCCGTCTGATCTCTTCCCATCTCATTATCTTATTCGATACCTACATTGCACTTGTGTATTTCCATGTAATAGCTAAGAGTAATTTAAATGTTTCTATCAGTACTGTTTTCTGTTTGTTTTAGATTAAAAAACTGAAGTGCTAATCGATTTTTTTTGCTGACCCTAAAAGCTGTCAAAATGAAAATAATACGATTTGAGCTTCCCAATACTACCACTAAAACAGTAATTATCCTATATCTTACTAAACTAAATTTAAGTTCAGTGCATCTTTTTCTTTCTACTTAGGTCTAAGTTGTATCTTAATTTGACAGGACTAAACTAATATTTATCTACGTCCTTTTCCTAATGAAATAGAAAGAAAAAGATGCACAGAACTTAAATTTAGTTTAGTTTGTGAACAAGGGAATTGGCGCCAATATCTTATCTTGATTGTAAACACTGATACATTTGTCTAATCGTTAAATGAAAGTGACCCTTCCTTTATATTGTAACTTTATCAGTATTGACGAGAAGACAATGTAAACTACAATACAATGTCAACTGAAGGTGGCTAGACATGAGAGTACTGGCAGGATGTTGCGAAAGCCGATATAACTACGAGTATCAAAACGTCATAGATGCCCAAGTGACCTGCGTTTGCGGTTACGACATAGATAGCGATTGCTTTACGACCGAATTCGGTCGCAAAGTCCTAATGGGCTACCTAGCTTGACAAGCAATTTGATTTTTTCGTGTTTGTCATGCAATTTTGACCGTCTAGGGACGCCACTAGGACTTTGCGACCGAATACGGTTGTAAAGCGATCGCTATCTATGTCGAGTCTGCAGCCCCTGGTCGGTAAACAAACTTCAGGGATACAATGACATCAGCAGATGTATTCCGTAAAAATCTCAACGTGAACACTTAGGTGCTGTGAGCTGTCAATAGTCTTACTCCCTAGCATCAGATGAAATGACAGCTCACTTCATCTAAGTTTCACGGTAGAATAGACCGGGCAGGCCTTAGACTAGTAGTCCCAAATACATAGTTAGATAAAACAGACATGCAATGCCATAAAACCATGAAAAAATCCATACATACGTCATAATCCTTTAAAAAGACTCACAGATTGAAAATTTATGGCTATTTCATTAACTATTCTTAGCCACAGACCACACACCAAACATAAGAAGATTAAGCCATCAATACATTTCATATTTCGAATACAACCAACCCTAAGATGCCGTGTGCTATCTTTAGCCGTTTCCCGGTGCGATCTCGATGTGTTAAGTAAACAAAGGTGCTGTATGAGAGCTCGGTCGATATACCACCGGCCACCGCAAATAGACGCCGTGTGTCATGCGTTGCAGCGGAAGGGTTATACTCGGTGTAGTGATGTGCTTGCGTTCTGTGAACTGTCATTAGGTGCATTTTGTAGGTTATTGGCGCCTGTAAAATTAAACAGACCTGAGAATTTTATATATTGCTTAATACAATTAGTAATCTTTTCTCTTGTTTTATCTTTTAAGGTAAGTTAAACTGATGTTTTAGCAGTTTGTTAAAACAGCTGCTTTTATTCAAACTTGGAAACGGATTCACGACTTCCTTATGCCAAAACTGACGTCCATTTCTCTATCATATTGGCTGCACTGTCGACAGTGACAAACAGCTTCACTCGTTTTTCATAAAAGCGGGTTTCGGCACCAAAATATTACAAAAAATTCATAACACTTAGACGAAAAGCAAACATTCAAATTACAGAATAGTCAACAATTAAAGACATTTCATAACAGTCGGTTTGTCGTCACAAAGCTGAGAACAATGCACATACATGATGGAGATTAGATAGTGCAGTATCTAAGCGCATAGATGCCGCGTTATGTCCTAAACCTTATGTAAATTTGCCCACAGTGTGTACGGAAGCCAATACCGTGGGCGGTATTACAGAAACGCTTTTATAAATCGTTGAGAAACATGCTGTAACCTCCTTAGTCGATTTTTGGTTAATCGTTATGGCGGGCGTTGTGATAATGTTGCCATTATTCTTCATTGAGTTGCCATAATTGGATAAAGAATTTGGAATTTTACGTTTTAGTTTTAATGTATTTTTAAAATAATTGATTCAGATGTGTAGTCATGTATTTTATCGCTTTAATGGCACGGTTCATTTAAGATACTATATGGTCGATAGCTTCCTAATTCTACATATGACAATAAAAACTATTTTCAACAGTCAGTATTTCACACTATTAAAAAGCACTAACACACCTTGGCTGAAATTAAAAACCAGAAAGGTAATCCCAGGTAAACCAGAAAAGGAATGGCCCTAAAGTATGCACATTTATTATACCCGATGTCATTTGTAACCGACGACATGCAAGAGCCGCGTCGAATTGTTAAACGACACATAAATAGCTTATTTAATTAATAGTCGAGCTATAAATAAGTAAAGTAGGCCGTGATGGTTCGCAGGTTAAGCTATCAGGTTCGAACTTGACAACTGACAAGTACGTACTAACCAATACTAACCAGTACTAACCAATGCCTGGATTTGCTCGATTCGTGCTTCCACGCAAAACCGCTCGAAGAAGCATGTATTCATCAATGTATGTATTGGATGATATTACGGTAATGATCACTGCGGCTATTCCAATTTCAAATACCTACGTATGTCAATTTGAGACATCACTTACTTATGATGAAGGATGTGTGGTGTTACGCGAATAGATACTAATGAATGAATAGATGAAATGAGTATAAGAGGAAGTTAGAAAGTGACACCGGTGACTAAAAAGTTGTGTGGGAATCGGTGGTCATGGTATGGGCATGTAATGCGGAGGAATGAGGAAAATGTCCTCAGAAAAGTTTTGAGTATATGAATGTGGATGGCTATACGAGTAGGGGAAGACCAAAGAAACGATGGATAGACTGTGTGGAAGATGATATTTATGGCTAGAAAGGGAGTGACTACCGAGATGATGACTAACAGAGAAGTGTGGAAGAAAAGACATGTTGCGCCGACCCCAAATAATTTGGGACAAGGGTAGGAAGATGATGACTAACTGATGATGAAGAAAAATAGATTGAAAAACCAGAACATAGAAATGGTCTGACATCTCGAGCGTGCTCTGATCAAGCATAATGACTGTATAAAAGGTCTTTGCCCTGCAGTGTGTAGGCTGGTACAGTACGTATATAGGGTGATTGGTAATTAGTGACCGATACTTAAACACATGAGTGTACTCATGATAACAAACAACTTTTACTATGGAACCATACCTGAATAAGCGAAAAAAAATCAGCTGCTCTCTACATTTTGACGAGTTGTGCGAGCATGAATGTGTGGGACAGCTGATTTTTTTCGCGATTTCGGGTTTGGTCCCACAGTAAAAGTTGTTTGTTATCATGAGTACACTCATGTGTTTAAGTATCGGTCACTAATTACCAATCACCCTATATACGTACTGTACCAGCCTACCGACTGCAGGGCAAAGACCTCTTATACAGTCATCATGCTTGATCAGAGCGCGCTGGAGATGTCAGACCATTCTAAGTTCTGGTTTTTCAATCTATTTTTATTCATCATCAGTTAGTCATCATTCTCCTCCCTTGTCCCAAATTATTTGGGGTCGGCGCAACATGTCTTTTCTTCCACACTTCTCTGTTAGTCGTTATGTGTATAAGTACCGGTCACTAATTACCAATCACCCTATAGTGGTAGAGCAATGATTATGAATTCGTCATTCTGAGTTTACAACTGGGAGAAATCCGGATTTACAATGTGCCAAATGACCTAGAAACATAATACTTACGCAAGTAAAAGTAAATATGTACTACTGAAGTTATTTATCTTTGCATTTGTTTCGTTCTGAATACAATGGTATAATTTTATTATTTTGGGCATTGTGTAGCAATATGTATAAAGTTATTAAGTAGGTACTAGTTTTATTGCAAACGCTAAATCTGTTTCTGGTAAAATTAAAACCGAAAAATATTTTAATGAAGATGTTGATACAACAGCAAATATTTGTGTAAGTAATTGAAATGTCCGATTTTATTTATGCAAATAGCAAATAATTCATGAGATAAAAATATGTACTAGGAAAACAAAAGTACCAACTGAAGATATCAATGATCAATCGTTACCACAGAAAAGTTCAGATAACTAAAAGAAGTGTTAAACTTTTGAGATCAAAACCAAACCGTACATGTTTCAAACACAATCCAACGACGTTAGATTCCATTCAAACATTCCAGGAAACAAATGTATAATTAAAACACGTTCAAACAACTACGAAACAAAACATGGTATAATGTGGAATGTAGTCAATGTACTACATACTTATATCTGTGCGCACCATACTTGGGCCAACTGTGTACAGCACTTGTGTCTACAAATTATATGGTTATTCAATGATCATAAAGAATTTTTTAGTGTTTATTGAGGTTTTTGGATTGAAGGTATTCATTTGAGTCAAGGTGGTTTTACACCGGCGAGGCGAGGCGTGGATAGGATGTTCGAGGATTGAAATAACGCTTACCCTTTTACACCGAAAGATTTCCAACTGCGCCGTCTCGCGATGGCCAACCCTACCTCGCGCGCCGCCGCTCCGTGCGCGATGCAGCGCCGGCCATCGTGATTCGTGAGACGGCGCGGTATAGCGATTGACATCTTTCGGTGTAAAAGGCTAAGCGTGATTTCAATTCTCGTCCATCCCATCCACCCCTTGGCTCGCCGGTTTAAAACCACCTTCAGACCGAAGATGACATGAATCTTTTTAAGGTAAGGGAATGCCCTTCAGCAATATTCTTTGTTTGCCCTGTTTTATATAAAGGTTGTAGGTGTTTTAGGCGAGCAGTGGTCGCCCAGTGGTAACGGCCGCGACTTACGAGTTGTAGGTCGTACGTACGAACCCAGATAGACGCGCTTTAATTTGTGCAAATTATTTCATAACCACTGCTCTCAAAACGGTGAAGGAAAACATCGTGAGGAAACCGGAATGTCCTAGAACCAAAAATTCGAAGACATGTGACATCTACCAACCCGTCCTGGGCCCGCGTGGGTTTACGGCCCACTCCCTGTTACCGAGAGGAGGCCTGTGTCCCAGCAGAATGGGAATATTATAGGCTGATTATGCTTGTTCTATTATAGTTATCTTTACTTCCAAGTTTTGCATTTAGTGCTTTCTCAATTGGACCAAGCCAAACATTTTCCCTTTGCCTACTTCATACCATTTTGCAAATGCGCTTTAGCGAAACACCCGTGTTCTACAATATGTTCATAATCGCTTTGGCAAAACTCTTCTTGGTATGTGCACCTATTACTGTCCTCTAGCACTCAACGATCAACCGCTACTAACAGTAACAGCTACCAATCGATTCAGAGAAACGTATCGAATACTAACATTAGATACATGGTATAACAATTAGTTCTAGGCGTTATGTCACTTGTTACCGCACGATAACACTAGTAGCTTGCGGTCGAACCTGATAGCCTGATATTGTATCAAAAGAGCCTTTTTGTAAGGTGTGCCCGCAGTAGCAAGTGTTCTTGATAAATAGTTAATTTAAGTAATTTAAAGTTCTAATACTCCTAATATTTTCTTGCAATCCGGTTTCAAAATAAACTGTAGTCATATCATTCGAAAACGGTTTTTTATTGCACAGGCACATTGATTAAATCCATTAGATAAGCTAAGATTCCTTGGGATTAGTTCCAGTCTTTGACTTCATCTCAGATTATTTTGAAAGCTCTTTTTGTCTACTTCGTTTCCTTGTTATTTGCAGGTGAAATCATTTCAGTATGACGTTTCTCTCAACCTGCACCCCAAGGCGGGTGTTTCTCGGAAGCTTCGCCGCAACAGAGCGCTGTGTAATTGAGGAGCTGGCGAACAAATCCGGACTTGTCCCGTAATTGACTTTTTAGATTACGAGGTCGAAAAACCAAAATAAGCTAAAGTTAGGTAATTAAAGGTAGGATTTTAAGCTTTAGTAAATGAATAGTGTATCAAAAAGCCCGGATCTGGCTTTAGTTCAATAGAAACCTAAAACCCCTTTTATTTTTGTATTTTTTGAGAATTTCTATTCAAAAATCAAAATCAAAATCAAAATCAAAAGTCATTTATTCAAACTAGGCTGAGAATCAGCACTTTTCGAACGTCAAAATTACATAAGACAGTCCCCCAAAACGCCCGCCCTTCACCACTTCCTAGTGCTTTAGCTGAGGAGAAGAAGTGGCGCAACAAACTCCTCAGCAGCACAGCTGTCTGTTCAGTTAAATAAAAAATTAAAAAAAAAATATAAATATTCTATACAACACTGTGCAAATTACATGCAAGTACATTACGCAACACAAACATTAAATTAAATTTAATTATTTGCTATAAGTCAGCTAGCACACGCCAATATACTTAAAAAAAGAAGAAAAAAATCGAAAAATATACTCAAGCAGAATCAAAATACAAAACTAAAAACGTAAGTAGAACTTTATACCTGTATTAAAAGCCTCCAGTAATAAAGGGCGTGCCCACTTACATATAGCCGTAACTCGAAGTCACAGATGATAAACTAGGACCATCGAAGTAAAAAATACGAGTTAAATTACTAATAACAAAACAAAACCAAGGTCAGCAAGACGACCAGTCACCACAAGCAGCACCCGTTCACGAGCATAACGCAAAGATCAGCCATTACCCCCCTCGCCATATTTGAGGGAAGGAGGCAACCCGACCCCCGACGCTACCGCAAGCAGTGACATCTAAGGGAGCATGACGAACCTGCTGCCGGTTGCTCAGACAAGAATAATTATGATCAATTGTCGAGGTCACTAGCTAACCACATATTGCAATACCACTCATAAAAAACATTGTAATGAGTAGATTATGTCAATGATAAATAAAAATAAAATTAAAATAAATTGACCTTTACAGTCAAAGAAAATAAATAATTATATGAACCCATATAACCTGTCAGTAGGTAAGCTAATTCTGGAGAAAGAACATAAACATTGTCTTAAGTTAAACACAGCTACCAACTATTCTTATCGTTTAAGTAATCGTTGATAGAATAGTATGCCTTTGAACAAAGGTTAGATTTTACTTTGGCTTTAAACGCATTGTAAGGCAAATCTAGCAAAGAAGAGGGTAGCTTGTTATAAAAGGATATACCAAGCCCAACAAATGAGTTATGAACCTTATGAAGCCGGTGAAATGGAGCACGTAATTTGTCCTTATTTCTGGTGTTAACATTGTGAATATCACTGTTTTTAGTGTATAAATGTATATTTTGTCTAATATATAAGATGTTGGCAAAGATGAATTGTGATGCCACCGTGAGAATACCAATATGTTTAAAAAAATCTCTCAGAGAAATTCTGGCACCGAGCTGGTAAATAGCACGAACAGCTCGTTTCTGAAGAACAAATATATTTTGAATATCAGCGGCTTTGCCCCAGAGCAGAATACCGTATGACATAACGCTATGAAAATAACTAAAATAGACTAACCGAGCTGTATCAACGTCAGTGTATTGTCTTACTTTCCTGACGGCGTAGGCGGCTGAACTGAGCCTTCCCGCTAGGCTTGATATATGTGGGCCCCACTGAAGTTTGGCATCTACTGTTATACCCAGAAAAACTGCCGAGTCTACAGTTTTAAGCACTTCTTTATCTAAAACGATGTTGGGTCCTAGATTTCTAACATTCGGTAAGGCAAACTTTATACATTTCGTTTTCTTAGCATTGAGAACTAAGTTATTTATCGTAAACCAATCTGTAACCATTGAGAGCGCACTGTTTACATTATTCATCCAACTAGACAAAGACGAGTCCGTTTCTGAATGAAAACACCGTTTTTAACATTTTTTTTTGGCATTTAGAGGCAGATTTGATTGAAATTATTTTGTTAGTATACATAAGAGTGCCCAAGAGCGCAAAAAAAATGGAGTGTGTGGAGAAGTCCGGATTTGTTCGCCAGCTCCTCAATTGTCACTTGTCAAAGTCATCTTGAAGACAAAGCGACCAATTGACGATAAGAAAAAACACTTAGCGCGATCTCTCGGCAAAGTTTTCGGCAAGGAACTCCATTGGCAGCTGAATGAAAGTAACAAACACTTAGCGCCATCTACGCAGAACTAATTTGACAGTTTTCTTCCCCATTCCAATCCTAAGGATTTTGAAAGAAATTCCTAATCCATTTAATTTGAAAAATGCTGCTACTCGACAACATAAATAACGCAACGAATACGTTCGTCGTGCGTGTTCCGAACTGTTATCTGCCCCTCGTCATGGAAGAAGACTTTTGGCCGCAGGACGTGGTGTTCCGTCGCTTCCACGGACAAGTTCCACAAGACAGCACAAGCTTAACTTACTTAGGCCTTATCTACTAACACAAGATTTTGTTTATAAAAATAATTATGTATGTTATAAGTTAAGGTATTTGTCTGTGGGCCTATGTCGCATGAAATAAATGGTACAGACGCCAGCAGGTCAAGCTATTCGAAACTGTCAAATTTTCCCAATCAACCTTGAACCTAATGTTTTAGCGATAAAGTTGAAAATCTATTAAAGAAATTTGTCAGATTGTAGTAGCTTGATGTGCTGGTGTCCGTACTATGATGACGAATTGACAGAATGAAAGGCAATTTTATTGTTAGTGTGTTAAGCAATTACCCCGCAGATTTCCTAAAAGAAACTTCTCAAACCCAAGTAACAAAACTATAATTCTTAAAAAGATTCACCTACACTAGGGAACTTTATCCGGCACATATTGCATATCGTTCCTGAATATTTCAAAGATGTTAGCACTCCTTTCACAAATAAAGTTGAAGGAGTCTAGTTCATGAATAATTTTACACTCTGCTTGAATGTGGCGGCAGGTGCATTTGATACCGGTTCAGGCTTTATACTGTTATTTTATTTTATTAACCGTGCGAACGTGAGGTTTTTCGAAAACAAGTTAATAGCAACAAAAATGTGCAATTTCAGCCTTTAAAGCTTTCTTGACTCAGAATGAGCACAAGCTTAAAATTCCAAAAGCTACATGGATGATCGCCTTATTGGTGAAACCTTCATATCTATTCAAATTCAATTTGCAACAATTAGTCGCCACCCGTTAGACCGTACTAAACACGCCGTTAGGCCGCATAAATTCCGCACACAACAATAAATAAATAAAGAGCTAAGAAATAAAACGGTTAATTTGAAGATTGTAATAAGAATTAAGAGAGTCGGCGCCACTAGGCGGCAGGCGCTTCATAAATCACACCGTCTGACTTAAGGGACTGCCGACTGGGGTAACCAACATACTGCAGCTAAAGGTTTAGTCAGACGAGCTCCTTTTAAGCGAGTATTTGTGGTTTTTTTTTTGAATTCTCACTATATAGGGTGTCTCAAACGTAGTGATCCAAAAGCAAATGGGGTAAAGTGGAGGGCACCTATCATTTAAATATTTTAAAGTTGAGATATTCTCAACAGTTCAGAAAACTTTGCTAATTTAATAACTTTCAAGAAATTTTACACTTTCACTTGGATTTTTCGACCCTGTGAACAAAATTTTTGACGTAGCGAGTTTCCGGCTGGAAGATGCCTTGATAGTGTAGGTACACAATTATGTTTTTATTTACGTTCAGTGTGGCTCTACAACGCTTTAGACTTTATTTTTTTACTTGTCTTTTCTAACTTTTTATTAAACTTTAGCGAAACTTTCAACCCCAACTTTAAAACTTTTAAATATATATCCTGGGACATTTTTCACACACGGTCATCTGGTCCCAAACTAAGCAGAGCTTGTACTATGGAATCCAGATAACTGATATACTACATACACTACTTTTTTTTTTTTGTAAATACATACTTCTATAGATAATTACACCCAGACTCAGGACAAACAGACATGTTCATGCACACAAATGTTTGTCCTGGATAGGAATCAACCCACGACCTGCGGCATGATAGGTGGTATCTTAACCAACCACGCCAACTGGCCCGTCAATGATAGGTCCTCCACGCTACCCCATTTGCGTTTGGACCACTACGTTTGAAACATCCTGTGTGTGTTTACTTTCTTACTACTAGTGTTTTCGATGTTTGTCGAACTGTTGATGATAAAATGTATAAAAAGGCTTTCTAAGACTTGAAACTTGTCCCGAGATAGGTAAACGAGCAAAGGTTACTGAATATGTAAACAAGGTATACATATACATACGCCGCACACTTCTCCAATTTCATTATGCATTGCCGCATAAACAACAAACCGTCTAAGATAAGACGCAATGGAATGAAATAAGTGTTATGTGAATGAGTCACCGACAAGGGTGAATCACCCTACCTGCGCGCGCGCCGAGACCCAAAACTGTTATTAGAAAGAGATAAAAGACCCACCGCACACCTTTTGTGGACCCCTATGGATGGTAAAAAGGAGAGAGTGACAATTTTATTTTAGATATTTTTGACACCGAAGTGGCGAGCCTCTAAAAAGATGTTCAAACGTTCGTCATTCGTTCATCATTCGTTTTGTACTGAAATATGAAGCTTTATAACCTGGCTTAAAGTTCAAGATTTATTAATAATAACGTGGTCTAAGCTAAGAATTTACTAGCACTAACTTAAACGTAGTAAAATATTATTTAATGTTAAGAACAATGCCTCTTGGGAGGTCTAAGAAGCACCGCTTGATAATTTGAAAATAAGTATCTGGCTTCAAATTGTTTTACAAAGTCGTACTGGGATATTTATTAAAATTATGATATTTAATTGTAATCGTAACATGGAGATAGGAAGTGATAAAGTTGTTTAATGAATATTTAAAATATTTAAAAAAATATATATTTATGTAATTAAACTTAGGCCCGTATCTCAACAGAATGCTAAAGCATGACTCCGAGAAAATAAGAATAAGAAACGTTTTGAATCTAGATTCAAGCTTGAGAATCGTCTTAAAATACAGGCCAGTAAAAAAGCTCTGAAAAGCCCTTGCTTTAAAAAAGTTATCAAGAATCATAATTAAAATGTTAACCGTTTTCCAAAATGTCGGCTTATTCAAGTTAACGATGAAGTAGACGTTGAAAAGGTTCCTATACAAATTATACACGCTTCACCTTTCGAACAACTAACTATGAATTCATTGGCCCAATAAATTGTAACACAAAGGGATCCGACAAATAGCTAATTCATTATCGAATAATTACCGATAATATATCTATGCAACGGATAGAATCTATATTAGACTTCGAAGCCAAATATGATACCTATAATAATGTTGTCTGAGTACAAGTGTTTCATATCTCGCCACTTCACGCATAAGTCTCTTCAAAACCGAAGGCAGTTGTTAAAGAGAATCGATAATCGGTAAATATAAAACGAAATTCACAGAATATCAGATGAAATTTCATCCGAATTTTAGAAATTCAAAAACTTATTCTTTGAGAATAACTTCCCGATAAACGGTGTTATATTGAGCGTTAAAGATCGAAGTTTGCGAAGTCGCAGAATTCCTCGGAATATTCTAATAAAATTTTGCATTTAGAAGCTTTGGGGACAGTTTAAGTTGCGACGACTTATGGATACAAAGTTTATATAGAACATGGCGGAAAATAATTATCAGCTAATATACGTATAGGTATTGGTGAAATGGAAGATGGACTCGCTCTAGGAATCTTAGACATAAAAAGAACTTACGGGTATTCTCTTGGCCCTTATTGTTCGTAAGAAGTATAGTATTGAAATACCAAAGCAAGAAAGATAGGTACTTGCCAATTCTTCCCAGCCTCATTTAGCAATAACACCGTAATCTTCCAAATACATTTCGCTACATTACCTATTACTTGGTTCGCTTATGGTTCGCTTATATTTAAGTTAAGCTAAGCTCGTGGCAAGAAGCCAACTATTTCTGCCATTCACTTGCTGAATCGTTATATCTTTAATGTTTGAGCAAAAAAAGGACTTTATCGTCAGCATTCACACTACGGTTTGCGAATGAAACAATAAATTGGAGTGGTTTAAGTTCTGGAATAACAGCGAGAAATCTTTTGGTAACATAAAAAGCGATGAAGTTGATTTCAGCTTTGTGAGTTTTCGACCAGAGTGCGAAAAATGGAAATCAAAAAGAGAAACTGTAAGAGGATGATATTTTCTGAAAGAGTTCTGTTTTAAAAACCAGAGGTACTTAGAAATACTATCCGTAGATGGTGATAAATTGTGCACTGCTTGAGAAAGAAAGGAGGTAAGTTGGACCTAGTAATGTAGAAATCAGCCATATAGCACTTTTCCAAAAATGAATTATAAACACAGTCATACTAATTTCCACATACAAGATTTTTTGCAAAAACAGCCATGTCGATCTCTATTTATCACGGAGATATGAGCCGTCAAATGCAGCTGTGTCCATACATCCGTAATGCAACCATCGATAGAAAAATGCTTATAACACTGTTTGTGCTTTTCCCGACATGGCTGCTTTCTGCATAACACGGTCCAGTTTTCCAGAACATAGGGTATACTATACTAATTGGCCACGCTATAGTAACTGGTCACTCATAAAAAAAGAGGTAAAAACAAGGTAATGCAAGCAAGCTCATGAATGAAGAGCACAACAAATATGTATATTGTTTGTGCTTTTCATTAATGAGCTTGCTTCTTCTCCTTGTTTCTACGTCTTTTTCTATGATTGGCCAGTTACTATAGCGTGGCCAATTACTATAGCAGCTACCCTATTTCCATCAAGGTTTATAAAACGATTGCTTTTGATGTAGCTCAAACAGCCATTACAAAATCTTTGCATGCATAAACATAACCTCCTCCTCTTATCCTATTTGAAAAACATATTTTTATATTTTTACACGTGTAGGGCCCAAACCTTAAATAATTTATAAACAAAAAGTATTTTTTCGTCTAATAATAAAATGCAAAACAGATATTAAGTATTCCGTGGATGTTAGTGCTACCTGTTTCCGGTTACGCATTGATGAATCAAGCTTTCAAAATGGCGACTAAGATATTGTTCATATGACCTAAGCATGACAATCGACAATGCTTGATCACATTCTGAATAATTTTAGCACTGTTGTAGCCTTCCGTCGCTGGATGAAATTTAAATTATAAATGGTGGCCAGGATTTATAATTATGTTGGTACGTGTAAAGGATGGAGGAAACTGACGATTCTTCAACGGTTTTTAAACCACGTGTCTGCATGGAAACCACGTGTCTGGGTGGACATTAATCATAAGGAGAAAGAAAGAAAAACACAAATAACAAAAAAGAAAAGTGTGAAAATAATGTTTTTTACAACAATAGTGTGTGCTTTACGGCTGCGCCAAAAAGGTTAATTTCAGCATTAATGGCAGACAGATGATGTCTGACGCTGGTTCTCTAATGAACCTTTACGGACAAGCCACATCATCTCTTAATTAGACTTTTCCCCATAATCCTTATTTTTTTACAGCTCCTTTGCTTTTCAACGCATGTTATGCTATATGTACAGACGCCAGTACAACAAGCTACCACAATCTGTCAAATTGTTTTAATAGATTTTCAACTTTATCGCCAAAGCATGAGGTTCAAGGTTGATTGGGTAAATTTGACAGTTTCGGGTAGCTTGATGTGCTGGTGTCTGTACCTCGGTAGCATTTTATTGCTACTTCTCCATGAGTAAGTTTAGCTTTCAAATGTTTGACACTATTAGGCTTAAAACTACAACCCCTATAAATTATATTTCTGTCAATCCACAGGCTGAAACTACTATAGTGAAGAGCGTCTGTTCAAAAGGTTCACAATCCAACTTTTTTTCTTTTGAACCCATTACATAATAGTCCATCGAATGAGCCTAATAACTTGTAAGGAGCGTATTTCCCATATGTATAATAAAATCCAAAAATTTGAATTCCAATCAAAACGGATATAATTTCTGCATCAATGTTCTCATAGATTTTTAAACAGAACAATATAAAATAATATTTCTTCTACAAAAAGCATATTTTATATTGTTCTGTTCAAAAGGTCATATTTTTTCCATACTTCGTAACTTTAATACAAATCGATTAATAAATTTGTGAAGTTTGTTTATGATAGAAATAAGACCTTTTAAACAGATGCTCCTCAGTTTTTTTTTTTTTCTTCTTTTTGGCTATGCTCCTCAGTTAATATTCTGTTTTATTAAACGGCTGCAGCTACGCACCAGCCAAACATAAGTCATAGTGTTTCTATTATTAGAAAGTACATTAATTGGCGGGTCTATTATAAAATAATTACGTATGGACTGGTCGATATGAAGACAATTGCATTCAATTATCCATGGGAAGCAAAACTTGTGTTCCCTTCTAATCAATCAATACGATTAATTAGAAGGGAACATTGTGATGATTAAAAGATGATTTTGTTCTTACAAACACGATTATTATTATGATTGATTCCACATTCGAAGGCTGTTGGATAAATTGAAAATTTCATTGTATCAGGAAACTTGTTTCATGCAGTTTCTTCTACCGTTATTATCAAGATCAAAGGAGACTGCTTGCTTTGCCTGAATGAGGAATTATATCTCACCGCTTTTAAATTAAAGAGCTTCATTGATTTACCAGTCGCCATCTTGGATTGAGTACCAATCTCTTGTCTTCTTCGTTAATTTCTCAACGCTTTTATTACCTACTATCTTGTCACTCGTGAAAGTAGCAAATCATGTACCAAAAGTAGGCCGAAACGATTGACGCATATCTTCTTACTAAGATAAGCTATGAATGGCTAACAGAAAACGAGATTATTACATTATCATTATAAATGCCAGTACTACTGAATTTACGCTGAAACACAATCGGACTCACAAATGTATCTATCTAATCTTCGAGAGGCTTTTACATTCAAAGAAATATCTACCTTAACTTTTGTCACCCAAAGTGTATTTCTGACTGGAGCGTTTCTCGAGTGTTTTTTGATTACATAGGCATATTAGATTCAATAATTCAGTACTTTAAAATGACCTAGAACATCGTTTAGCGTTATCATGGCGAACTATATCGATTCATCATTACTTTGATCTTCTTTGAAAGGTTTCCTATTTATTATTGTGAGACTTTTAGAGGAAGTGTTGTTTATGCAGATTCTTGGAGCATTTCTAGCTGCTCTTAGAACCGTGGATAATAATTACTAATGAAAGAGTTAACTAGCAGAGCTTCTACCTGTATTCACTAATAGGTCCTAGGTCCTAGGAAACCTAGTATTAGTAGAAAAGGTCATTTAGTATCGTTCAATTAGAGAGATCAGTGGACTGCTTTATGGCGACAATAATGTACAATTCTTCATTTTCCTTGTAAGTTAATCCAATCTGATTTTCTCAAATTGGAATATAATCCAATGTCATCATCAGATTGCATCAGAACCACTCCTACTTGCGCAAGAGCAGATATTTCACATTAGTCACTCATTTTCATCCACTGGATATGAATAACTTACTCCGACCGATGAATGGATGGATAAACAGTTTCTTCGAACAAATAGCACAGCATCCCATTAACATACTTCCTGCAGTTCGGCTTCCGCGCTAAATCTGAACTGTTTGCTTTTATAAATGACGCCATAACTCATCCACTACAAATTAGCAGTGCAGTTTATTAAGGACGCGTTCTCAAAACAGATAGGTATCGAATCGCATCACTACACTGACACGGCTCAAACACACACATACGCAAGGTTAACTGCGGGATTAATGAGTAACTTAACTGATTTTGATACTTTAGCAAGTTTGTATATTTTATTAGATTTTTGTTCATGTTTTTATTTGGACCATGATAACGCTAAACGATATTCTAGGTCATTTTAAAGTACTGAATTATTGAATCTAATATGCCTATGTAATCAAAAAACACTCGACCATCCAGACAGTAACAAAATAAAATAACCTTTAATACTACACGTGAAGATTCATGTGTGACAGCAAAATATGTGAAAATTAGACGGTCGGAAAATTAGATTGTTTGTAACATTTTTGTGAATATTTTGCCCATATTTTTGAAAATATTATATCTGCTTAACTGCGGTATTTTTTAAGACACAAAATTATGTACATAATAGCAGAAAAATTATCCCGAACTAAGCCTCATATCGTCAATTTTGTGTGAAGAGGTAACGGAAAATCGTTTTTACGATATCAAATACCAAAATTTCAAACCAAAAAAACGGCCATTATTTGGAGATAAAGAAGTAATCTATTTGTTGCATTGTTAGTTTTGTTTGATTTAGTTTCATTTCATCGCAAACTCTACCGAAAAATAGTTTATTTTTGTCGGATTTGCAAACGCGTCCTTAACGGTACCTACTGACAGTACCCGACTGTAAATATAGGTACAGACGCCAGCAGGTCAACCTACCCGAAACTGTCAGATTTTCCCAATCAACCTTGAACCTAACGCTTTAGCAATAAAGTCGAAAATCTATTAAAGAAATCTGACAGATTGTAGTAGCTCGATGTGCTGGCGTCTGTACATAGATTTTAAGAAAATGTTTAGCTTTGCAGAACGGCGGCTAAAGTATAACAGCCGAACTGCTCGATCGAAGGTTAAGTTATGCTTGCGACGGTCATTTCGTGGATTGGTAACCATCCATTAAATATTGAGACCCCTTTGTGCCTCGGAAAGCACGTTAAGAAGCCGTTGGTCCCCGCTGTCATTCGTAGATCTTTTACAGTAGTAACGGGAAGCCCAAAAGTCTGACAATCAGTCTTACTAAGGGGTATCGTGTTACCCAGTGACTGGGTTGTGGAGGTCATATAGACATTCAATTTTCAAGTTATGAGACACAAATCAATTTCTGTTACCGACCTCTAGGAAGTAGATTGATAATTGAGACGATAGGCAGTTGCTCCATGTAAATTATTGAATTTCAGTTGCATCCGTTTAGGCTGGAAGCCGATCCCAACATAGTAGGGAAATAGCTAGGCAGATTGATTTTTTATCGTCGTCTCTGTCGCTTATACCTTTGCGTCAGTCTCTCTCTGAAGCTCGATGGGTCATAATAACGTTATAAACTGCAGGGTAGGTACTGTACCTACTGGCGGTAAGATTTCATGGTAATGCAATAAAGTCTGGAATACACATGTACCTAACTTCTACAAAAGTATACATGAGGCTTGCATGCCATCGTGCCATAACCACTGGTTGGTGTATGTCGCAATGGCATGCAAGTTACTTGCATATTTTTATATTTTTACCTATTACCCCTCCCCTCATATTCACCGGACTTAGCACCAACTGATTTCAGCTTGTTCCGATCACTTAGTAATAATTTACGGGAAAAAAGCTTTGACGATGAACCACACTTGAAAGAATACATAAGATGACTTCTTCAATTCAAAACCAACGAAGTTCTATGCGGACGCCATTCACTCTTTGCCAGATCGATGGCGAATGGTAGTAGAAAGCCTGGCTTGAAGATCAGCCATAAACGATACCTTTAAAAATACTTTCTTTATTTAAATAAATAATAAATAAATAAAATAATATATATATAGTCCGATTATATCATTCCATTCATGTAAAGGAAATTAAAACTATTTCGGCTCCATTAAAAGACAGCATCGTATATTATTTATTATAGTCATAATTAAAAGCTTATCAAAATCCAAATATGTTGATTAATACGAGGATAAAAATCTTAATCGGATCACTCTGCGTTTAGTACGTGCTCAGCCAAAATAACTTGACAGATGGGGGTGGCGCTAGTTGCACAGACAAAATTAAATATCAACAGTGTCATATTCAGTACATTCAAACTTAGTTCCTTATATTGCCGCAGGTCAATATATAGTGGTAGAACTTCTGACTTTTGTATGAATCGTTTATTAATAGCCGTTTCGGGAAATACTGTCTTATAAACAACGCCCAGTATTCATTGAAAGCTTATACAGTACTGAGAACGTGTTATCATAACAAATATGACACATACAAGTAGGTATGACACAGACCGGTCCTGTCTATGTGAGGTAAACAATATGCGTAACTATTTCTTGTGAGAGGTAACTTTCAAAATGTTTGCCAAAGTAAAAAAATCGACTCGCAAGCGCAAAAACTCCTTCAGTGTAGCGGAAACTGTATCCAATACTTATCTATGAGAATGCTCAACATCGTAAGGAACCAAAACTGGTGAAGCCACAAACCTAGAACTTTGAGTGGCGATCATGAGACTGTGGTGACAGACAGCTGTAGTACCTTGTCTATTTACTAAACTGACACCTATACTTTATCATGTACTTCTCTCTCGTTCTTTGTCATTTACAAAGCAAACGGTACGCCTACTGCAAAGACACTCGAAGACGCATGATTGTATAAGTACTTACAAAGTTGTTTCATAACGTAAATGAAGATGCTTATGCCCAGTACTTCGCGTAGCACGACAATTTATATAAATGCATAGATATTGCAAAGTTTTCGGGGAGCTTGGACTTTTATCTGGTAACATTGAACCTATCTGTCACGTCTGTCGTAGCTATAGCAATCCATAATACAGAGAACTAGAGATTCAGAGTTTATTTGCGATGATGGACTGTTTCTATTCCAATTTTCCAATTTTGTTCCAATTCTGTTCCAATTTTGGTTAAATTTTCTAACAGCTGGCCAATCCGAATAAAGAGCTATCATAAAAATATTTTAGTATCAGCTTTTATGTTTCTGTTTCTTTATCAACTCTGGGTATTAATTACCTATGCTTGAGCTGCGTTCGATTTCCAGGCCGGGCAAGGTGCTATTGAGTTTTCCATTAGGAATTTCTCAGTAGCAGTCTGGAGTCGATTGATGGTAATAGGCTCGCCTCCTGTACTATAGGTACACCTCTGCCTAACCCTTCGGGGAATACAGGTGTGATGTTATGTTATGTTCTATTTTTGATTAAATGGCGTGCGGTGTTCTGGCATCAATAAATCACGTACCTACAAAATTTTTATATGTCAACAGTCAAAAACATAAAATAAAACTGCGATCGTAACATATTTAATGTTACAATAACAACATAAATTCTGCGCTATCTGTTAGCCTGTCAAACAGACTGTTCTTTGTCAACATCGAGATACAATTTTAAAAAAGTAACTAGTTGCCCGACTACTTCAAAGAGTCGTCGCTGTTTCGTTTCACGCAGTTTAGTTACAACTGATGAACTGACCATCCTAAAATAATACAGCTATGTAGGTCATGCAGTCTATCGATATGAGATATTTAAAAGGAAACTCGAAAGGACGTAAGTTAGGTCTAAAATAAGTCGTGTGTTATTGTGAGCTGTCAAAGTGCTAGTATTTCTTGGCATTTAGAAATGAACACTGCTCTGAAAGCTGGTTTCGGTTAACTGGTATTCTGATTTCAAATTATTTGATGTAAGTTACCTAACTAGACTATTTCTGACTTGATTGAAATGGAACGTTTGGGGATTAGGGCCTATGTCTTCATAGTAGGTTTGGCAGCTATGATGAATAAGAATACAAAAATATTCTTACATATAACAATAATACAGTTTTTCCTGTAATAAATCTGTTCTGATTTGTATACTATTAACCTATTTAAACTTCCTCATCGGAGAATTTATGTCAATTTATTTACCAACTACGAGTTTTGTGAATGAAGATGAACTCGCAGGAAAAATCATTTATTGTACAGCTATTGTAGGAATATGAAACAATTTTTGGGTGATTTCACTTTGATAATCAACCTAGATATAGGTTTGAAAATTTTTAATACATATAAATTTTTAATTTTTAAAATTTTTTGTAGTTTTTTTTTTCTAAACGAATTTTTGACGTTGGTGGACTGTCAAAATGACACCCATTGCGATCAATTGTCATTTTATGTGAGTTACGCAATTACCTCGCAGGATCAAAATACCAGGCTAATGGGACCGACCTGATTGGCAAAGCATGGAGAATGACGGCGAATCGTTTTTGGCATGGCTTTATCTCTGGCATTGGACTGCAACTGACACTGCTCATCTCTTCTCATGCCGACTCAAACTATACGAGAATATCTTAGGCTATGGTGATGAACCATTCAGTAAGGTCATAGTGGGACTGCAGAGGGAGACACAGACGTAATTAGTAATTAAGCATCGCCACAGGTGGAGGCTCCTTTTGTGCACTTTTGTTACAAAGGCTCTCAATAATACCAGCATATTAGTGTCCCACTTCAGTACGAAGACTTCTTCTCATACAGAGGAGGCACCAGCATTGATCACCACGTTTGCACAAGAAGGTTTGGTGATTTCAGACTTATTTATGGTTTCAGATTGGATAGCTAAACTCCGCAGACGCGATGTGTAGGTATCGATGTTTAAACACGACAATATTCAAAATAAAAAGATTTGATAGTTTTTTTTTTTTTGGGAGGTCAACGACTGCTGTTAGTGTTGTTACTTGAAGCATGAGTTGAGAAAAACTGTTTTGTTATATTTTATCGTGTTTTAGATATATATAACTATACTATACCCATCACGTCTGTGAAGTTTACACAAAACGAAAAAAAAAAAACAGATTTTTGAAACTGATCGGTATTTCAAGAGACTACAATTACTGCGATCGTTCATCCTACAAAAAAAAAGAAAACTCAAATTAATATATTTTTCGTTTTATCATGTTTAGTTATCGATACTCATCGCATCTGCGGAGTTAAGCTAGCAATTTAAAATAACCCTGTATTAAAACTAAGTTTAAGTTTCCTGACGATGTTTTTCCTTCACCGATGTCAGTGACGTCCAAGATAAACTATGATATATAACTGATTGATACTCTTTCAACATATTAAGCCCATGATGGGCTCACAAAGCCCACAGCTGAAACCTGTCAACACAGACAACATCCAACAATGCAAGATAGCCATTGAAATAGAACTATGGCTAACACCTAACTCATTAATTATAACGGCTACAGTTTTAAGCATTTATTAATGAGCCATTTGTCAGTGCTAATGAAACCGTGGGTTAAAATTAGTTCAGGAATACTCACTTTCAATATTCAACCTTTCGAACTCAAGATAGAGTTGGAATTTCCGTGAGTTGCAAGCTTGATTTTACTTTGGCTTTTCATATTTATATTATGTTAACATTCCAATGGTACGATAGATTATCTAGTAGAATTTCTTGAGCAGTCTATATTTGCAATAATAATGATCGAGAGAATTCTACTCTCTATAATAACATGGTTATGTTGGCACTCTTTACATTTTCATTCGCCATGTTGGTATACAGGCTTTGCGTTTTCACATCCGGCAAAGATAACGTCAGCTTATTTTTCGCAAGAGTGTTCTTATGAATGAACTCAACCTATCAGAGATTTCCAGTTCTAATTCAATATAAAATGTGTCGATTAGCTAGGCACACAAAAGATAAAAAGGAATACAACCTTTTTTAATTCCAAATAAAAACATAAACCTATATCCCTTAAACTCTTGAAACTGGCCAGTTACAAATAACATTAAACAGACGGTAAGAGAACGCATTCGAAAATTAACACTGCTATTAAAAAAGCAATTGAATATCGTTCAGGAACTAATGCGCGCGCCGCCTCTAATGTAATTCTCTCACCAAACGTTTCTTTTAATCCTAAACGCAGCTGCATAGTTTATTTATACTGGCCGCAACCCGTTTCGTTTATCTGTGCGCTTGGGTTGCCAGATAGGGATTTAAGAAAACACTTGACGTTTGCCTGTGACATTTTATACTGATGTCTTAATCAAACTGGAAGAACGGTGTACGACCAAACAGAAAATCCCAAAATATTTACTTTTAAAAGATCAGCTTTTTACTTACGTAACTATTTATTAGAAGTATTTTGACTCAATTAAGTTAATTATAATGACCGGTATTTCGATAGATGTTGTCGGTATTCAGTCTTCAAAGAAAACCGCAATGGTGACTGTAATCATTACTCAGCCATTAAGGTCGTTGTCCCTTTATTCAAGATTCCTCGAGTACATAGTTCGATCTATTTAAGTACCATATAATACGTAAATGGTTCTTATTATGTCGTCTAGTAATGATAAGGTAGGGCTCGCTATATTACATTTATTTACTAACTTCCGAACACGTTTTCTTCAAGTTGTCTATGGTTCGATTTTTTGCATCCCCACATTGGGGAGGTCCTTGCACCTGGCAACCCTGTCTGACTAACATCTACTTCAATTGATACACAGCCCGCATTCCGTAAACTTTATTGGACTCATTCGAAGGAAAAAGGCAATTCCGAAAGAATTTTTATAACTAACATTTTGTACAATGTTAAAAGCTTGTTTTAAGAATATGGAAGCTTATGAGGTTGTGACAGTTGTCTTTGCTGCTTTCTTTAATTTCATTTGTGATATTGAGGAGTTAGATAAGATTTCGATAATTTCTTTGCCTCCACTACTTGGTGGACCAGCCGATCTATTTTGTAAAAAAAACCGATCAAGTGCGTGTCGAACCACGCACAATGAAGGGTTCCGTAGTTGGGATGAATTTATCCCAAGAACAAACTTAACAATGTAGTTGAAAAACATGTTCTCGCATACATTCCAACTGCAAATGTCCATAGTTAAACGACAAAATCCAACCCACATTACACCTAATGTGGGTTGGATCCTTTTCGTTTAACTATGGACAAATGTAAGTTTGTACGCACAATATTTACCATGTGGTTTTAAGACCATCGACTTCCTGTAATCTATAGGTATTGAACTATTTTCTGTATTTTTTCAAAATTTTAGGCTCAGTACTTTTGGAGATAAGGGTGGTGAGGAATGGTCAATTTTCGTCTATTATCTCAAATAACTTTAAAATAGTTTTATTTTAAAATTACAAAAAATATATATATATTTGAGACCCTCACAGTAAGCCCTTTCATTTGATATGTCACACGGTACAGTTTGCAAAACTTTTTTTTTTAATTTAAGAAAATTAACAAACACAAACACTTATGTATTTCTGTGACCCGAACTCGGACGTGTAACGTAAATAAATAAATTTTGAATATGGGGGACAACTTTGGGGGCAAATCGAAATTTATTTATTTACGTTACACGTCCGTGTTCGGGTCACAGAAATACATAATTGTACCAAATTTCAACATAAACGGTCCATTAGATTCGGAGCAAATTGGCTGTGACAGACGGACAGACAGACAGACACACACACGAGTGATCCTATAAGGGTTCCGTTTTTTCCTAACGAGGTACGGAACCCTAAAAAGTAAAAAATCTCACCGTGAAATCTTAGGTGAACTGCTGAAGCTGTCAATAGTGTCAATACCTAGCATGGACTAGCATCAAGTGGAATGACAACTCGGTTCAAGCTCACTTCACCTAAGTTTTCACGATGAGATTTTTACAGAACAGACCAGCTGGTGTGATTTGGTGATTTGGTGACACTCACTTTTATGTAAAGAACTAAAATATCAAACAGACTCTAACGAGTAGGCTAAGGACCTAAGATCTACCGAGTAGGTATTCTCGAGGACCCCTGAACGGTCAACAACCAGTCATAGGTTTTCAAAGCTAAATAATAGCGGGCGACCACATCGATATTGTCCGCGTCACGTAAGTTTGCCGCTCTGAAACCAGGTTTTCTGATGCGCATAGCTATTTTATCTATATGTGTATATATAAAAATGAATCACCGAAATGTACTCGTATGTACGCGCATAACTTCCGAACGACTGCACCAAATTGGATGATCCTTTTTTTTGTTGTGTTTGTAATTGTCTGGACAAGGTTTGTATGAAAGAAAATGTTTGAAAAGTGGCCGGGGAAATTGGAAAATTCGGGAAAACTGAAAGTGCAATTTCTATGGGAATTATTGAAATTTAAAAAGGACAACGTTTGTCGGGTCAGCTAGTTTAGTATAGATAGTGACTAGTACGCAGTCATTTGTAGCCTACTTCAGAGCGGCAAAAACCTGCATGACGTGAACTTAACTTACTTATCAGGTTATTTCGAACCCGGGTTATCAATACGAAGTGAGAAGTTTCCAAGTTTCTGAGTCAAGATTGTAAAAATAATGAATAGCACACATATTTATAATAAATTACGTATGATAAAAAGATACTTAATGCGTTATCTTTTAATAATAATTTTTTTCTATGAATATCTAAGTCAATAGTAAAACGACGAAATGAATAGCGAAAATGACAAGTTTATTGTAAAACTTTACTTATTATTGATAGCCATACTTGCTTAAGTTTTTTCTTTTGTTTTCCCTCACTACTTTCTAGTTAACCTAGTTTTTTCAATGCCGTGAAACTCTGTTATTGGCTTAAGTGATAATTGTCATCATTTCGCTATCACTGAGCAGTGTATACAAACTCAAGATGCTGTAACTTTGACGCAACTGTATTGAATTGTTCATTGATAGTAGGGTGAACATTCATAACTCATGTAAGTTAAATATAAGCTGTTGAGTTTCCTAATAAATAAATAAAAACTCACTAACAACGATACAGTGAGAAAGAAAAATAAGATTCAATGGTCTTCAAAAGCTCTTTTTACCCGACCACGGCAAAGCCAAAAGGAAGGGTAGCAGTTTGGGTATTTAAACAAAAAATTTGAATATCAACAACTCATCAGCGAACATATCGAATGACTTTATAATTCGATACAGATATCGATGACTTTCCAGTGACGTCATTGTGATGACATCATCACTACACCGGCAGTTTCTGCCTAATATTTATACATAAACTATTACAAAAGCTTACAATCTGACAAAGTGTTGTAATTCCACACCATTACATATTTTTACTGACCCCGTAACTCATTCAAAAATCAACTTTATCCTAAGAAGCTTAAGGTTTGGACTTGGAATGGGTGATGTTAGGAATTGGAGTCGCCGGCGCCTTTGACCGACAAGATAATATCTACGTGGAGCAGGTAAGCTTTATTGCTGCCCCCGCGCCCCTTGTTCACAGTGCCGCGCCAACAATCCTCTGTGTTGTTTTTCACACGAGAAACAAACATCCAGTGGATATCGAAGAGAAAGAAGGCTTGCAGAATAGTATGGAGAGAATAGAGTTGAAGAGGTAGTTCTAAGGTAGCTTTCTGCAGTTCTTGATATTTCGAGAATGCGTATCGGGACGATAATAACACACCTTTTCTTGGTTATTAAATAAGTACCAGCCAGGTGAGTCGGCAGCAGCGTGTGACACACAAAATCCGGATATATAGAAGATTAAAAGTGACAGCTGTCAAATAGTCGCTACAATACAGTCGTTGCAGAGTGCAGCGCCAAAGCGCCGTAAACAGATTGTCAAAAGGACACACCTCGAAGCATGTTTCATTTTATTCTATGTTTTTTATGCAAAAATAGAGAAATCATTGCAAAGATCGCGAGACATAACGGTTCAGCGCTGAAGCAGGTTGTATATCTAGATGACTTGCTGGACTTTTGTTTGGGTTTAGAGGTTCTTATCGAAAGATTATCACTTACCTAAGTTGTTTAGTTACGTTTTTGAGGCGACAATTCATTCACTAACAAAATGTCTGTATAAAAAAATTAAAAATTCTGCGTTACCATGAATGTGTTCCGAACCGGATTGTCGTTAGTGTGAGCTAGTCTTTACTATCAAATATGCACATCTTTCTAAAGCGCACTTTAAACTAAAATGGCTGAGATATTCATCCAAGTTGAACTTTAACGACTTCGTAATGTTTGTAATAAACTTCATACTTAAGAAAACTTTGAAATTATATCTTTCATTCAAAAGGTAATTTACACAAAATAGGTTTTCTGTAACTGTCAGCTTTAGTCATAGACAATGTTACTTTTTTTGTCCTATTGAATCCAGGCAAAGGTATATCACCTTAGTCATTCTGTCGTTCAACATAGTTTTAATAACCAGCTGGATACTTCCGTAAACTTGAACCGAATACGGCAACCAGTAGCAACTGTAGCAAACATGTAGCAAGTCACCTAACACATTTCTTTTGTGTAGCGCATTCATTACGGATATTGTCCCGCGTATTTAATCAAGCTTGATTCAGGGCCTGACTGACACAAAGGAGGCTTTACACATTTAATTATGTAAATATTACCGGTATTACGTTGATTAATGTGTTTGTATTAGAACACAATATGAAGAAGGATCTAAGGACCACTGACGAATTTCATGATGAAGCTTAATGGGCGGTGCAATGACTACTTCCTCGGAAGTTTTAATTCCAAGTTCTTCTCTCATTTAACACTGATTTTAAGATTCGAAATTCAAAATTTCCGTTATAAACGAACAGATTATTACACAGCCTCATTCTTACATGACATTAACACTCCATTCTCGATTCCTGCGATTAGAAACACTTTATCTCCAAGCTAAGTGCATCTCAAATAGTTGCATTACTTAAGGATGGTTAGTAAGCGATCCAGCGCTGCCCTACGTGACACGCCACCAGATCGAATGGAAAACTAGAGTTTTCAATCGCGACTCAGGCGCCGGTGAGATGAACCGCATTCCTCAGCCAGTCTTTGTCATGTTAACCAAACAGAAGTCTCATTATTCTGTTATTTTAACTAACCGTGGAGTGTATACATCACTAAATAACCTCTCGGAGTATTTTTTTAAATGCATTTCTTAAACATGCACAGGGCATTCTCAAACAGCCGGGCTCATATTGAATGTTACACGGAAGTATTGGCTTCCATGTATTTGTATATCAACTCTTTATGAGCCTATTACGTTACGAATGTGACATGTCAGAAGCGATTTGAATAAAATTATGTCTACAGAAGAAATATTTACAACATCGAGATATCGTAGCACATAAATATTATGAGTTTTGTGTGGTATTCTTGAAACAGTCGCAGGTCGACACGACGGCGACCCCTCGCGCTATTGTGTTGGATCGACTAGTTTTTTATGTGCAAGCGCATCGGCATCGCCCACTCGAGTTTTTGGAATTCCGATAGCGGTCTCCCCGCGGCCGGGCCGGTTCATTCATAACCCGCCGTGATGCCGATACCCTCTTTCACTAGCTTTTCAAACGATCACATGTGTCTGTCAAACCGGATACGTAAACGAAAACAAACCTATAATTGTTTTAGTTTACATGTTTGATTTATTGTAGGCCAAGAAAAACTAACCACCAACGTCGCTGACTCGCCTGTCTTAATTCTGAAATGGACTATATTAGGCACTCATATTATTTTAGGGTAATCAATATGTGACTCATGGAGACATGACTTGTTCGGAGACTTTTATTTATGTAAAACAATAAATGGCTCTTTAGTCAACTGAGGCCGCTCGAACACATCCCGCAGGATGAGTTTTGAAACGGGCAACTGATCCCACTTAAAAAAAAAAGATTATTATTTATTATGAATTTGTACACACGTGAACAAAATTCTTGGGGAAAAAAAATGACACGCCATAATTTGATTATACTGATATATTAAAAAATCACAGTCGTTTGATTTATAATACTAAAAAACAAATTAGAACTAAATAATATTACAATCTCAATAACGTACACAAAACAGTAAAATTAAACAACTGAATATCATAATTATAATGTCTTTACTCTCAAACCCTAACAGTGAAGGAGCTTGTCTTTTGTTTAAACTATTATCATCTTTAGTTAACCTAGTGATATACTCGTAGGTATTGAATAAGATTAATCAAACCGACATATACATGTAGTATAAGAAAATAAAGAATAAAAAAAATAGTTATAATGGTTGTGTTAATTCAAAATCAATAAATAAAACTAAAAAATCTAAAATCAGTCTTTTGATTAATATTTACTTCGAACTAGTAAAAATCACAGCCGTTTGATTTTAAGTCACGTATAACAAAATAAATTTAAATAATCTAAAAATAATATTATATCCATTCAATAAAGTAAAACTTTAACCTTTTCGCCGCCAACGTACACAAAACGCAATGCCTCGCCGAGCGCCAAGCTATAAATGTGTAGTGATGGGGATATCGGGAATAAGATTTGTACGCGTAAAGTTAAGATTTAAAGTTGATTTTACGAATATAAATAAAAACTGATTAAATATTTCCAGATTTGTTTTATTTCACAGTATCCTTAATAAGAAAAAACAGTATAATTTATGAGTATCAAAGAAACTAATACATAACTCAATTAGAACTATAAGGAATGGGGTACATCTCTATTTGTTTCATGATCTCATTCTTTAACTTCATATCAAGTTATTGGCACTGAGGGCACGTTGAATTCGATTCTGATCAGGGATGGGGTCTATGGTCTTTCTTTCTTCTATTTTTGTTTATTCCTGTGTTTTTTTAATAACTTCAGTCAACGTTTTTACCGTAGGTATCTAAGTGGCAGAATTTTGAATTGTTTTTTTTTTAATTATCTTATCTTCTGGTTTAATATTCTCCACAAAATACTCCGAGTCCGATTCCACACCTTGCAAAATTTTCAGAAGTTCGTCCGAATCAAGTTCTTCACTCATTTTTCTATTTGCAAGTGAAAGAAAGAAAGATGCGTGCGCGCGAATCCGATTTTGTGCTGCACTATGCCAAAGTGACCTTGACAGCCGCACGCCTATGACGTCACTGACCAACTTCTATAGAAGTTCGTGGCACTCGGTGGCGCACAGGGGCAAAGACGACCAATTGTTTTGTAGAGATGGGAAAATAACTATCGACAAGAATTAGTAACAACTTTATAATTACGTATCGGCATCTACCTGTAGGTCGAAATTCATCTACTATCCTTTGTAATGAAGTAGATAACTAAGTTCATATTTTATTGACCTCAAAATGTTTTCGATATTCGTAACTTTCTGTATTTATAAATATTTCAATGGTGAAATCAACCTTTCACGGCACATCACTGGCCAACTTGATATGAAGTGATTGGCGTTCTGAGGAAAGTAACAAAATTCGGAGTTTCTGTTTTTGCCGATTTTAGGACAAACTAGGGCTTATTTTGTGTAGAAAAATAAAAAACAGGGTAGTAGACAGTGCTATCTTAAATAATAAAATGAAACAA
Source organism: Dicycla oo (assembly GCA_948252095.1). Classification (NCBI taxonomy): domain Eukaryota; kingdom Metazoa; phylum Arthropoda; class Insecta; order Lepidoptera; family Noctuidae; genus Dicycla; species Dicycla oo. The sequence goes on along the minus strand of OX411710.1, from coordinate 6,361,943 downwards.
AGCTTTTAATCACAGTAAATTTATTTTAATAAGATAATTAAAATGAACAACTTCTATAGAAGTTGTGGCGCTGGTGGCACGAAAATCCCGAACTTCTATAGAAGTGCTTGGCGGTGAAAAGGTTAAATTACAGTATTTTACAGTATTAAATACCATTGATAATACTAAAAACTAGTTAAATTCAACAAGATTAATATGTGTTTTCTATTAAATCAGTTTTCGAAATTATATAATTACTTACTTTATATTAAAAAAAAATCAAGATCTAAGTTTTTCTAAGGAAGAGTAATTTCACTTGTCTGTACAAATCATAAAATGTATCAATGGGATCAGTTGCCCGATTCAAAACATCTTTAGGTCAACTTATCCCGCAGTATGAGTTCGAGCGGCCTCAGTTGACTAAAGAAAGAGCCAACAGACGCTCGTAATAAAACAAAGGATTATATGGGACCATGGGACACTCATTCTTGATTTTGCTAAAGTTCAAAATGTTTAGCCGGTTAGTTTGTGGTTTAGAGGCAGACTTATACCTCTACTAGCTTTTGCCAGCGGCTTCGCCCGCGTGGATGTTGGTTATCCCAAGGGAACCGCACATCTGTCCGGGATAAATAGTATCCTATGTGCTATTCCAGACTATAATCTAGCTCTGTGCCAAATTTCATCCAGATCCGTTCAGCCGTTCTGGCGTGATTGAGTAACAAACATCCATCCATCCAAACTTTCGCATTTATAATATTAAGTAGGATTCATAGCCGTGAACATTAATATGTCGTCAACTTACATTTTCTCGCTTTGACAGCATAATAACTGTACTTTTAACTCCTAAAGTTTCGGAATAGCATGTTCTTCCGACGGTTTTTGTAATCCATAACAACAAACTTTATAGAGTAGTAATGCATAAAAGCTAAGGCCGTAAAGCCTGTGGGCTATTGTGGGCGTTTAACGTAGGTTTTTATGTAGGTCACAGATTATACAGCCGTTCAACCATTAGGAAACCTGCTTGTTCGTGTAAAAACTTACGATAATTTTATAATAATGTGTGTGACATTTTGCACAGTCATTTTTTTTTTTTCAACGCATTAAGCTTGACTCCATAATGTGACTCACACATAGATCGATCATGGTAGGTATTTGCGTCCCAGTCCATATAAATTAAAAATAATTGTTCACGAGAGCAAAAAATAATGAATTAATTATACTAATGATATCCTCAACTACCCGCCAAAAAATATACCTACTTGTCTTCGAAAAAAGAACAATAAGTGCTTGCACAAAAAAGTCTCAACCAAGTAGATTTTAGGCATAAAGTTTATAAATCATGCATGTAACGTCGGATCTGTTTTTTCAAGAGTTTTTTTTTCTCGATATAATACCAAAGTTTTAAATGCTGGCTGGTCACAAATGCAGCCATTATTATGCTAGTCAAGTAATGAGCATAAATATTTCTGTACCCACTTCTGTTCACAACAAGTGTATTTGACCGCAGAAATAATACAGCGCTCAGTTATGTGTTTTAATTACCTTTATTCTTTTTTCATCTCATTGGTATGCCCTGAAGGTACAGCTGCGATATACTGTTGTTCATCCACATTCCAAAGAAGGTGGAATTCAGGCAAATGCGCGTACTGCAGTGAGGTTAAATTTTACAAGGCAGAACCCTCGACTGGATTGAGAATTCCAGAAAGTTTGGACATTTTATCCTTGCGACCTCGCCTCGGTAGAAGAGCTCGCAACTGGCGTACACCAGACCAATCGGGCTGTTTTATTTCTCAAAACATCTACACCAAAGTTCGCAACAACGATCAACAGTGTGCAGTGGCGTTATGGTGCAGCAGGGGTGATCGTCCAAGCACTCTCACGGCATAATAATTACGGGGCGCGTGAAGCACTCGTCGCAGTTTATAGGCCGGCTCGGCCGCGCAGCCTGCCCCCCTCCGCCCCCCTTTGAACCCCGCCCGCCGGACCGCATTCCGCTCCCATGCGACTGCGTCCTGCATCCTCCTGACTCCAGGACCTCTCCAAAATGTCATGTTTTTATTAATTTCGCTGATAGTAACCGAGTTCGCGATTCTTGACGTTTGGAGCTCATTACTTGGGTTGCGTTGTCGGATTTTCTAGTTCATTTAGATAGTATCAGCTTTCATAAGTATGATTTCTGGCAAGATGTCCGTCCATTAACCCCTAACTTTCGAAATAAAATTCAACAATCTTGCAGTAGGTAAATATCTAAAGCTGAATAAATATTGCACTTAACCGTTTCAGAGAATGTATTTTATTTAACCAAAATCTTATCTCTCACGGCTTCAACTCGTAAAGCCTGACTTGCTTTCTTTGAATTGAAACGTAGGTAGATACTATCTGTAATTTAATTAGACAGACAATCGAAAATCGTCACAGAGGACAACTTTTTCACCCAAGCTTGAAGGTGTCTATTATCAACATCTATTACAAAATCGGGTGTCCATCACAATGTAAAGTCATCTCGGTCGTTTCACACGCTTATTGCCTATTCCATTAACTAAATCAGACGATGACGAATCGACCACTAAATCGAGATTATAATCATTATACGATCTTGCGGGCTCACATTCTTAACGAAGAATCCGTGAAGCGTCGGAATGCACGGAATCGATTCTAACTCGTTTTGTTTTCGCCACGTCATAACTCGATGTTCGATCTCGACCTGCACGAACCCGTTCGTGCTCGAATATTGAATCGATATAGTTTTCCAAATTGGTTTAACGGGAGACAATGTAACGCTGTTTATATAGCACAATGCAAAGTGCACTGGCTTTTCACGCTATTTTCAAATTGGCGTGCGATTGTGCGAATCGAATGTCAATGTTTACTCTATTCGTTGGGTAATACTGGTTCAGACAGCTTGTTTCAAATTCATATTAGGCGAACGAAAAAACTTTTTTCCAAAAATATCAACCGACTTCCAAAAAAAAAACCTCTACCAAGTGAAAAATAAATTTAATTTCGGAAGTCGGCGCCTTTGGATCTGTATTTTGCCACCGACTTCCGAAATTAAAGTTATTTTTACTTTTGTAGTGTTTTTTTTGGAAGTCGGTTGTTTATTTTGAAAAAAGTTTTTTTATTTTTCACTTTTTAGTTATTACCTTATTACCTACCCCACACCAATTTACATACGTGAATTTACATTATAAACAACAGTCAAGAAACAATTAGAACATCATCAAGGTACACAAAGTGGATTAAATACGTATAATCGAAGCTAACTCAAAAACTTCCAAACCAAAGTTAATACAATTTATATGGGACCACCTCTGAAGCCACCTATCAAACACAAAAAGAATCATCAAAATCAATTCATAATTGGCGGAGTAATCGCGTAACAAACATATAAAAAAAGCCAAATTGAGAACCTCCTCCCTTTTTTTTGAAGTCAGTTAAAAATGGGAGCAAATCTATTTTTTTTGTTTTTTTTTTTTTTATAACGTAATAAAATCAAGCACCAAAACAATTTGATTAGGTGCTTGTTTTTATAACATTACCCTATTCGCCATGTTTGTTTTATTTCACGCCTTTATAAACGACACCGTTCATTTAAGCACACAAACCAAGCTTTCATCAAAATTAAAAGCCATTTTCATTTTTATTTGCAGTACCATGTGTACCGCTGCGGCAAATATTTGTATACTTTGACTCATTCAAACCGCTGAGGAAAAAAATGGGTAGGTTTCGAAATAAATTACAATATAGGTAAAGTAAATATACAAGTAAGTTAAGAGGGAAGCGTTAGGGTAACCCGCGAAATTCAAATTTTCTTACGTTTTTTGCAATTTGCAAGTCAGTATTAAGTTGTATGTTAAATAAAGTATGTATTATGTATTTACAGAATTACATTACAATCAGTAATACAACTCCTTAAGTTAGTATAATCCTCAAATGTCAAGATTTCATGAAATAGTCATTCATTAGGATTATCTGGTCTTGTTGTATTGATCACTTTAATGATTGAAATGAAAGAGGAGCTCGTGGCTAAGTATAATAAAAGCCGCACGGTCGACTCATGGTCCATCAGGTTAGGCTACGCTTGCCGGGGTTGGTCCGTGGCATGGGTGACCATCTTTAGATACCGAGACTCTTCTGTGCCTCGGAAAGCACGTTAAGCCGTTGGTGCCGGTTGTCATTCGTAGAACTTTGACAGTCGTTATGGGTCGTCAGAAGCCCGAAAGTCTGACTACCAGTCTTACCAAGGGGTATCGTATTACCCAGTAACTGGGTTGTGGCGGTCAGATAGGCAGTCACTCCGTGTAAAATACTAGTATTCAGCTGCATCCGGTTAGACTGGAAGCCGACCCCAACATAGGAAAAGGCTAGGCAGATTGATTTATTCAAAAGAAAATTAAACTTATATTGAGACATAAAACGGGTGATAAATACTGATATCAACATGGCTGAATGTAATTAATACTTGTGCATTGCACATTGAAATGGGCATTGAGCATGGAGTGACGTCTAGCGTCCGTCCATCTGTTGTCGATGGTCAATGTGGCGCGAAAGAAGTTCCCTCTGATTTGACGTTTGTATTTTTTCTAAGTTTGGGACGTGGGACGTTCTATCCAGTTCATCTGATTTGTTTGCAGTAGCATATTGAGGCGAAAAATTCGGGATTCGTCTACAGGCTCTGGTTGTATATTGCTTGATAATACTCTCGTAATAGCTATCATTTTATGGGAGTTTATCATTAGAAATGAGACACCAAAAGTAAAGTACCTAAATCCAAATTGAATTCACGACGTCTTCATTAAAATACCTGGTGAATTTTATGAATATTTTACGAACAGGTACTGAGCATTTTAAGTGATTTTTATTACTAGGTATTTTATTATTTTTATAAGGCGGAATTACTGGTATTTGAACCGACCTTTGTAAAGAAGTGATTAAACGTACAATATATAAATCTATGAAGATTGAAGTTAGTATGATCTTGAAATAATTTATTATTCTTTTACTTTGTTTTTCAAAAACATTCAATGTAAGTCCAGTTTTGACTTCGCTTCGATTTAATTAAAGGTAAAAGATTACTAAGATTATTTTACATGCTCGCTTCTCAGCTTAGCGTACCTACTAAACATAACTAAATTTATTACCCACACAATTTCAATACTGCCGCCGGATAAAACTTTAACATAAAACTGCTAGAGGTTGTGATTTTAAACAAACACTCATGCAAATAAGAAATACCGACAAAGAGTATTTTATATTATAATCTACGTTTATCGCAAACTGCCTCGATTGTGCAATTAAGATAATATCTCAACAAGTTATTCGGCACATCGGTTTGTGCATACGTTATCTGTGGTTGCTGGTAGCAACGGAATAAAATGCAACCTTTATGGTCATGGAAATATGGAAAATAAAATAATATAATGCAGGTACACATATTGTAACTATTAAATAAGTACATATGCAATAGCTTCCTAGTGCAAGCAACCAGACACGCGGGGTCATAGGTAAGTTTCCGTCGAGTTTATGAACTCTTAAAATATTTAGCGCCAGTCTTCTGCTTCGTGCTTTCCCATACCAACAGCGTTAGCAGAGGCCTCGTAAAGCTCTTCGCACAGCAAGTTTAGGGAAATCAACCCTAGAAAGATTTTCACTTTTTGCAATATTAATTTATTGTAGGTATTATTCTAGCTTTCTAAAAAACTAATTTTCAAGTGCAAGAAACATTTTAGAACTGTCATAAGTATCATTTTAAAAACGTTATGGTTTAGTTTGTTACGAAATTATTAATAAATATTAGGAAGTAAAACAAATAACAGCCCTGCGTAATGAAAGGTATGTCAAGGTCGTATAAAATCAAAGAAGAGCAATTTGCAATCCAATAAAAATTAAATTATAATTTTAAATACATAGACAACATTCCTAAAATTGCGCTCTTGAACATAATTCTTTACGAATCATCAATATTTAATTCAATTTAAATAAACGATTGGTAACATTGGTTTTAAATATCAAATGCACATTTTTTGCGCGTGATATGCAGGCCAGTGCCACGACCGGCGCGCCGCGGACCGGTCCGGTGGAACGGCGACAGGTCGGCACCTGCCTGGCGCGTGGAATGTCCGGTCGCGAATTAAAAACCTTTGAGATACTCTTATTTAGTCGCAGACAATGACGATTTTCCGGATTACAGCTAATTACCGAGAGTTTTTATCTTTTCCATTAAACGTGTTTCGCATTTTAATGAGCTTGGTAGCCAATTAAAGAAATGAAACCTTCCTTTACTTTGTCCCTGTAAAACCGCTTCTTACCTACCTACTAGAAGCTTTTCTTTACAATTGTTGCAAGTCCTATTCTGAATTCTGATAAATGTTAAAGAACACTCTCAGTCTCAACCCTGCTAGAAAATTCCTCCTATGTTAGCCAAACGCAGAATCAAAACCCTGTAATAAATAAGCAATGATGAGATTTCAATTGAATAAAATTTAGTTCCATGACATTGAATTCTGAAACTAATGAACTGTTTATACTCGCAAATATCATTCGGAACGCAAATTGCTTCCCAAGGTCCATTTAGACAGCAAATTCTCAATTTAGTCACAATTCAAATGGGATCAATGGAATCTAGCGCATCCTATTTACAAATACAGGTTGTTGATTTAATTCATTCCCAAAAGTAGATAAACAACAAGAAAAGTTGTTTTTTCTTTTCACGAGTCGTATATGGGCCTTCATTGGGAAAGTTTTTCAATATAAAGGGTAGAATAGGCTTAACGGACGCATATTATGACTACATAAATTTGGCTTGTATATTTGGAGCTCTTGTTAAAATCCGCGCATTGCTGGAAATTCTATTTTCCGCCGGCCGCATCGTATTATTTGCGTAGACCTAGCAACAACTTACAAATTACGGGATGATGACGAAATCGTGTGACTAACAATGTGGGTATATTTGGACCTAGTTATGCAGAAAGCAGCCATTTAGCACATTGTCCAAAAATAAGATTTTTTGCAAAAACAGCCATGTCGATATCTCTATTTACGAGTATCAAGGAGATATGAGCTGTCAAATGCAGCCTTGTCCAAATATCCATAATGCAACCATCGACAGAAAAATGCTGTTTGTACTTTTCCCGACATGGCTGCTTTCTGCATAACACGGTCCCTTTCGCACAACAAAGCAATAACTATCCGAATGTAAGAAGATACATCGAAAAATAATGTGATATCTGACACTTCTGATCTTACTGACACTTGACCTCTTACTCATTCCCTTGCAAAGTTTAATGCAATTTATTTAACACTAACAAAACGAGTAGGTAAAACTAACAAATAACACTCAAATAATATTGGCATAGGTACAATAAAAATTAAAGAGGATCATCTTTCGTCCAACATCTCGGACGTATCTCTCGTATCTCGGCATAATTGTATTTTCAGTCAACTGGACCGTTTTGGGAGTTGTAGCAAAGCCCGTGACATAGGCAGCTGTTAAACATAACAGCAGATGAAAATAAAAGTAGAACACGAACGGATTCGCGAGCAAATACTATAAAACAAATAAAACACCACGTGGTCACGATGTTCCAACATGAACTGCGCTTACGTCATATTCGACCTTCATAACTCCATAGTTTCGGCATGCTTTGGTGATACGTATTTTAACGATCTATCATCTGCTATTTATGTCTTTCAAATTGCCTGTGATGCTTCCGATTGTCCAGGAGTTTTCCTTTATTCATTTCTGATCATGGAACTGCGGCTCTGGAAGCTCCTCTTGTAATGTTTTAGGTGTTCATTTTCGGTTTAGCGTTTAGATTTAAACACTGGTACCTATAAGAAGACTTCATAACTGCGCAAGCCGCGACCATTATCATACAAAATAGATAGCTAGCCAAGGATCACAAAAGAGATCACTCAAAAATCCAATATCATTAGAGGTATAGAATATCTCAAACCTCAACAATCGAACCTATAGAAATAATTAAAAGCTGCAAAAACTTAATACACGACATCCTGTTTCCCCTATCCGAGCCTAATTACAGAATAAGAGGTTATGGAACGCGACATAAAAGGTCTGACGTTCCCTGTGACTGATGGAGCACCATTCAAGTTTCAACCAGCTTGATTGAAAGGGTACTCTGTGAAAGCCCGAATAATGTCGGCATAATGGGATTTCTTCTTCAGGTAGGTATGTGCTAATTCGACAACGGGGTAGAATTTTTATGTTTTATTTTACCATTTAAACTGGCAATTTGTACTTGCGCATTGGATTTTTTACAAGAACAATTCCAATTATGTTTTAAACAAATATTTAGGAAAAATGCCACGCCTATTTAAAATGTTCTGATTCGGGAGCTATAAAGGCTAGGTGGATGGTTTCCACCTAGCCTTTCCCCAACTATCGGAGTCGGCTTGCAGTGTAACTGGTTGCAGCTGAATACCAGTATTCTAGATTTGAACTTTTCCAAACAAAAGTTTCGTAACGAATTTGACGAGTTATCTTTACACAATTTAGTAACCGAAGTTTCCCGGTGAGGTAACTGATAAATTAGTAATCACTTGGACTTTAATCGATGAGGCTGAAGCCATGGCGTGGGTTGTCGACCTTATACCCGTGTTTACTCAATGCCCAGTCGGCTTGTCAACCAGTCCTCCCACTGAACGCATTTTGTATGTCATTCCAAACATTCAGATAGGTGAGAGTGCCTCGCTAGCTTTCCAACTAGGTACTTTAATTGAAATGTAATGCGTTAGAAAAACAACACAAGACATGTTACGATTCCTTCCGCCAATTTCTTTTCAGTATTTAATTAATTTCTTGCTTGTCAAGTAAAAATTGCTCATTTTTATTGTAAACTTTCACGGGTTCAGCCAGTATGAAAAATATAATAATTTTAGCGGTTAAACTATATTATTATTAAATGTTTCATTATTTTATTATTTATTATTTGTTTCCGTAAAACATACAAAGACTTTCTTGATAACTTAATGACAACAAACATTATGTTTAATTCGCTCATAAATATTAAAGATTTATATCATCCTACTTAATTGGTCATATATTATCAGATTTTTAAGAAATAATTTTGAAAAGGTAAATATTTGTTTGTTATATTATAATTACCTATAATTTATAATTATTTGTTTGATGGATCAATTGAATTCTAAGTGACTTCAGATCGTAGGCCTTGTCCGCAATCGATGCTCGTTATCTTCTACTCCTATGACAGTTTTGATAGATAGGTTACTTTAGAAAATAAGTACCTATCCAAACAGGATACTCCAACCCATGATAACGATGTCCATCCTTATGACATTCTACAGTGCGGCGAAGGTAAATTTATTTAAGGAAATCTGGGGCTACTGACCTTAATCTTACCGAGATTCCCGTGTACCCAGAATATTTTATGCCTTTTTTTTATTCATTATAGGATGAAGTAACATTCCCTGACGTCAGCTTCGTATTTCTGGTAGGTAATGAAAGAAAGTAAGCTTATTTGCCACAGAAACACGTGCATACAAAATGATAATTAACTCGATTTTTACAAAAAAAAAACAAAAAAACATAATAAATCTGCATACAAAACAAAGTCAGCAGCTGCTGGCACGTCATGACTGCGACAAGAAGGTTTCCACTCAGAATGATGCTGTGCTATGCCCACAGCACAGCACAGCGCTGATTTTCAGTGGTCACCCCAAAAACACGGGTTAAATGATTTTTACATGAATTACTCGTACTAAATCTTACTAATATTAAAAATGTGAAAGTTTGTATGTTTGGATGTTTAAACGGCTGAACGGATTTGGTATACAGATAGTTTATAACCTGGATTAAGACATAAGATACTTTTCATCCCGGTAGAAGGTTCCCGTGGGATAATTTCCGACATACACGAGGGCGAAGCCGCTGGCAACAGCTAGTAAATAAAATAAAACAAACAGTGGCGCTGATTCCCTTGTTCACAAACTAAAGGTCAGTCCTGTCAAATTAAGATACCTACTCCATAGACAAGTGTAGACGTGATGAAAAATTGCCTACTAAAAGTACGTTAATTTACGTCAGGTGTTGACTAATTAACATTTTGTTGTTTTTGACAGGACTAAACTAATATTTGTCGTTTGTCCTTTTCTTAATGAAATAGAAAGAAAAAGATGCACTGAACTTAAGTTTAGTTTGTGAACAAGACTAGTATACAAAGCTAGAACCAAACATATAAATAAAAATCAATTATAAATGAATAAATTTAATGTAGTTTATTCTGTTTCAACTCTTTGATTTATGATCCGGTGTTCAATATCATACAGAATTTATTTGGTGTGGTGTAGTTTATGTGCGCAAAACTACGAGATTGACGCTGTTTTGTGGAAAACGAATGGTTACCAAGAAAAAAGTCATTGTTATGTGCAATAAATCATTGATTCTTCTTAGCTATTTAAATTGTTCGCGTTCAAATATTCGTTTGGGTTCTTAAATATATATATTCAAACGTTACTCGTGTACAGATGCCGGTAGTTGTCGCGACAAAGTCTCCGTTACCAGTCTCGATCGAGTATTGCATGCTAATCAACCGGCGAGCTATGCAAAATACTTAAATACTTTGTATAACCTGATAGTGTGCGATGCCGGCGATCTATCAGACAGTAAGCCTTATTGGGAAACGTGGCGTCAGCCTGCAGTCTTAAAACGTAGGCTATCTTAATAGCAAGAACTCGTATCGCCTGATCTTGCCGCTTCCATTGAATTAACATTGGCAAAGAATAAAATTTGCGTATAAATTATTATGCCATGGCGAATTATGATTATGTTTAATAAGTTTGTTAAAGCCCAGAGTTGTTAAGGCATATTCCTGAATTAATTATGGCTGCACAAACACCAATTAGCGTTATTAGGTTGATATAAGGCTTTAGTAGTTTCATGGGTAATGCGTTCGGTGTGGCGCAGTGGTTCATTAATAATGTATCAGTTTACAGTAACGAATGGGATGGGTCCAACTTCAAAGGCTTTGGCGCAAAATGCTTTCTCCGGTAATAAGAGGTGCTTGGTGGAAACTCGTTAAATTAAACAATGTCTTATTATTTGCGCTCACTGAATATTTACGGGTTTGAGTTGCTACAATAATAATTATAATTATTTGGATGTTCAAATCAGTAGCGTTTCGTGTTAACGACATTCGTGGGAAGGCACCAAAGAAATGCTCGTGCCAAATACCGCGTCCGTGACTGCAAATTTTCACGGAATAATTCGTCGGCGATTATTCCAAAGAGTGCGGGCGATGAACATGCTTTCGAATGCCAAAAAAGGAGGAGGTAATGACTGAATGGTGCCGTCGAGCCGGTCCAAGCATAAAACATTTTTGGAAATGTAATCGATGTCTCGATATCTTACGCCCTCGTCTTGAAATGTTATTTCTTAAATTCAAAGCCATATTTTCCTCAATCTCGACAATCAAGTTGTCTCCCAAATTAATTTGATTAAGGCGGCTTCTTGAGAGCCTTGACGAGGTTCATTAAAATACAATAAGTTTATACACATCTAAATCAATTGACAACACTAAACTTATCAGCAAAACCAACATCCGATTTTCTTGTATGTTGGATAAAGAGCTTTCATAAATCCGAATAAACGTCTGAAAACCATGTCAAATCGCGTTTGAACCTTCCGCAGCAGTCGCCCACGCTTATTCCGCGTGCCATTACCTGCCTGTCTACTTGCAGCCAAGCATGTGCTTTTAAATGTTTTCTGCCATTGGCATCGTTGCTCGTTCGAATTTGAACTCTATAAATGTCAGCTTACAAGCGATTTTATGGACAAGTTCTTGATACTTTAAGCTGAAGTTTGCTTCGCAGAAATGATCATTTTATATCATTTATGTTGCAATGTAGGCATTTCACAACTCCGCCTACTGTATCAACTACACCTACACGTTACAAATTGTTTTGGGAGATGTTTACTCTACTGGACATTAGGTACGATTTGTTCAAGGTTAGTGTTGAATTAAAATTAATGAATCGATGAAGTCTTTTCATTATTTCTAATAACGTAATATCCACTTACAGTTACGATTTTAATGTGCGATGATTCTGATGGTTATGCATTTTATGCAGTTACGAAATGTGACGTCAGGCATTTACACACAAGCCTTTGACGATGTTGCTAATTATCCGATAGGTATCCTATTCTTCAATTTTTCTGCAAGTAAATGTATTTAGTGACCTTATAAGTCCAGTAGCTTCATTAATTAAAAAGGCAATAAACACGAAGTTAAATTAGTCGACGGCAAAAGTTTCTTGGATTATCGCCTTTTAAAATAAACTTGTCTTGACTTGTCTGATCAGGTAAAAATGAGTTCAACGCAAAGGATTTTAAGTCTTTATTCTTTAAACAAAATAACAATAGCTTCTGTTCCTTTTTCCTTTCATTTTTGGGGTGTGTACAAAAAAGTTTAGGCTGGGTTAACCTTTCGCTAACCTTGGGCTAACCTAAAATCGCGCAGACGTAGGTCTGCGCGATTTTAGCTGTACTCGAAAAAACACCTAATTACATTAATGTAATTAGGTGTTTTTTCGAGTGGCGCACTCGCATAAAAAAATGGTGCGCAGACCTGCGTTCCGGCATTCGAAGGGTTAAGCACCCTAAAATAGCGTAAAAAATTTGGGTATCCTTGCCAATCTCTTCAAATGCTCATGATCGTAATCATCTGATGTTAAAACATTGTTCCATGTAGATTTACGATGATATCCTCTTCATTATTTTTATTAACAGTATCGTAGCCTCTAGGTAGGCGAAACTTACCTGTAGCTTTGTCGGCTTTTCAATGTGGCGTAGGAAGGTAGGTATAATATTGTTTATCAGTTCGTTGTTATGATAACGTACTGATAGATAACACATGTTTTGCTTTGTCAGTTTATTTCTGATTTGAAAGGACTTTTGAGAAATGTTATATGATTAAGCAATTATTTTCTATGAAATTATCTATTCTACATACTTACCTACAAAGCCGTTTATTCTACTTTTCTAATACAAGATAGTAAAATGGAACTATATAAAAATGATATAACTACCACAATACCGCTTCACGGTGGTAGCCAGTACTGTGCATTCTAGTTTGTTATTATGACATAAAGCCATATACTCGACACCGTATCATGCACTATCGTTTATCATTATCACATTCAGCTGTGGAATAGCGCGTGATTCTCACCTGAGTTTGGTTGTGCTTGTAGGTCTGCCGCCGTCAACATTCCATTCTTTTCAAAGATGGTTTTCACATTTGCACAAGTTCCTTCAGAGTCAGCGGCAGAAGCCACGGCTAAGAAACAAGAAGCCAACAGTAAATACAGAATTTGACTCCGCATTCTCAACCCGAAAATCGATTTTTTGTTAGGCGACAGTTTATCACAACAACACTCTTTCACAGCCATGTTCGCGACCATTGAATTTATAAGTGTGAAACGAGATACACTTTTATAAACGGTTCATAAATAAAAGTACAAGTAAATGATTTTTAATTTAAACTTAATTTGCGGTACTGTACACGCCATACGCACGACTCGCGACAATTCAACTACGAACCATGGTGGTCGCAGCTCGACTGCTGGCCGACTGAAGTGAGCCGAAAGCGTCAAAGCGACGGACTGGCAGCGAGCGCGGTGGCGGCATTGCCATTCTATCTTGTTATTTCTAATAAAAACAAAAATGTAAAGCCCAAAAAGTGTTTGTAAAATCGAGCTTTTAACTTTTCAGTTTTTGGTTTTTTTCTGCATTTCACAGGCCATCTTCGAACCTTCTTTGATAATTCTAAAATTATTACGGAGCAACACATTCAAATCATATGGCGTTTATTTTACTGTAGCAAGATTTTTAGTCTGCGCAATGATTGGTACACAAATGAAAAAAAATTAGTATTGACCAATGGCAGACCACGTCTATGCTATGATTGGTTATATTTCTAAGGATTGGATACTACTACTATTGACAAATTGACGTACACAATTGTCAAAAAACTAGTGTCAAATCACATATTATTCAGTGTTACTAGCTCAAGGGTTTTCCCTCTTTGGGGGGGTAAACAAATGCAGTGGGTTTTTTTTTAGGGGCGTTATATTATATTTTTAGGGAAATTTACCGTAATTCTAAAATTAAGATTTTCATAATGAATCATTAATTATGAATCTTAATTTTGGAATTACGGTAAAATTATTGGTCGTGCAAAAATATTTCTTAAGATATTTTTATACGACCAAGTTTGTTTTAGATTTGATTTAGAAAATGAATTTCCTAACGCTTTAAAAAAAAACAATATTTTCGCCGCAACATCAAAAATTTGAAAATAATTTAGGATTTTAGGGGTTTTCGACTTAAGCTTTGGGGACAAATATTTTCGAGAGTTGGTAACACTGATATTAATAATGTCACTCAAACAATGTTATTCAATCGTTGAACGCACGTTCTGTGTTTTTATATTATTTAGGAAATAAAATCATCTCTAAAAATAAGTGAAACTTGCGTAAATTAATGTACAATACTGCTTGTTTTTAAGGGACATAAATATCAGTGTATATTCAGTTTATTATTGTAAATAATTTTACATAACCGGTCACTATGAGGATATATTTGTTAAAAAGTGTGTCGCGGGTGATAGGCGCGAGATGTTACTCTACGCCGAATTATAATAGAGTTACGCACTGTCTTTTTGACTTGGATGGACTTTTGCTTGGTGAGTTAACAGTCCGACCTTCGCATATATTGTCAATGTTATTTGATCGCAAGGTTATACATATACGCAGTCATACTTTTACATAATTAATAACAAACTTAAGCTTGTGTTCTATTATGCCGACCGTACCTAATTTGGTTGAAGAGGTTTCGCAATACTCAACCTCCAAATGAGTTTGAAAAAAAAAAGTTTCGAACATTACAGATACTTACAAAGTTTCGAAACTTTTAATATTTAATATATGTACATATTATTAATTTGAAAAACTCGTTGTTTTATTTTACAAAAGATTACCTATTTTAATTTAGGAAACTGCAAAACTTGTCTATTGTACGGCTCATACTTGTATGGCTTAATAATTAATATTCCAGTCCACTGGCATATAAATTTTGTATTGCTTATCATTGTTGTCTAGCTTAATGACGGCTTTTGTCTTGGTGTTTATTTATACATTATTCATGTATATAAATTGTACAAACATTATTATTATTAAACAAGAGGGCTATAAATCAAATTCAAATGTCTTGGCATCTGCCTAATTAATATTTTCAATTAACAAATTAATCTTCTTATAATGCTTTACAATAGACAAACAACATAAACTAAAGGAAAACAGTTTTGATCACATTATTTTAGGTAATTGTGTAATACAAATTATAATTGAAAAATAAATTCATAAACCCTAATAGAATGTCTATCATAGAATTTTTCATGAAGAAGAGTACAAAAGATTGTAACAACTCACAATATTTTTTACAGATACGGAACTAGTTTACAAGAAAATGATAACACAGTTATGTGCAAACTATGGCCACAAATACACTGATGAGTTGATGATGAAAGTACTTGGTGGAACCGAGCAACGTCTTTCAGAGATCCTGTGCAAAGAATTGAAGTTACCATGTACACCAACGGAGTTTAGAGATCAGCTGCTTGTTTTAGGAGATACTATGTTAGCTGGAGCACCTTTATTAGACGGTATGTGAATAAACAAAACTAGTTGTCTACATTATAGCTACTCATACTACTATACAGGACAATTAAAAAAAAATTGTCCTTTAGATTTACATATAATAGGTATGAAGTTGCCGTTTTACAATAATTCTGGCCATTTGAAATGTAATTTATATATGGCTGGCAATAAATTCTAAATTCAAATGAATTTTGTTTAAAAAGTATGGAATTCTATTTTCAAATTCAGTCATTTATTTACTGATTAGTGTTTTGTTTTCACTACATTTGTATCTTTTTCATCAATATGGACAAGATAAAATTATGTGTAACCATGGAATACGAGTTCCGTAGCGGTAGCAATATCGCACAAACGGCTCGGAACATTAATTACGTGTACGGAGTGAACACGACAAATGAACGCATGACGGCATGACTCGATATTGGTTTGAACGCTTCTGACATGGAAATTTTGATCTAAAAAATGAACCCCGTGGTCACCCGAAAACTAAAGTCAGCAACAACGAATTAAAGGCGATAGTGGAAGCTGACGATACTCAATATATGGCTGAGTTAGCTTAGGTTAGGTTAGTATATTGGTTCATTTACGTCCAATTGGCAAGGCAAAAAAACTTGATAAGTAGGTGCCGCACGAACTGAACGAGCGCCAACGCGACGAACGCGTTGAGGTATGCCTTGCGTTGCTTAACAGACACAGAAACGAAGGGATTTTGAACCTCATTGTCACTTGCGAAGAAGATGGATTCTTTTTGATAATCATAAGCGGTCATCATGTTGGTTAGATTCTGGTTCAGCGCTTAGGCAATACCCCAAACGTAAACTTACCCCTAAAAAAGTCATGGTCACTGTTTAGTGGTCTAGTGCTGATATAATTCATCACAGCTTCTTACCAAATGGCACCAGCACACTATGAAGGAGAAGCTCGCAAATCTCCAGCCAGCCTTGGTTAATCGCTCGTCCCCGCTGTTCCTACACGACAACGCTCGACCTCATGTGGCACAACAGACGGTCTCTAAGCTACAAGAGCTAGAGTTCGAAGTTTTGCCGTCATCCACCGTACTCACCAGACCTCGCTCCGACAGACTTCTACTTTTTCCAAAATTTGAACAAATCCTTGGTAGGGAAAAAAATTAATACCCGAGAGGCAGTACAAAATGCCTTTGAAGAGTTTGTTAGCTCCCATACACCTGACTTCTTCAAGAAGGGCATTGAAAAAATTACCACTGCGCTGGCAGAGATGCATCGATAGCATGATAGCATGATGATAGCATGTGTGCACATTTTGATTGATAGAATTTAAAAATATTTATATAAATATGACAACTTTCTGCATACTAAACGGCAATTTCATAGGTACCAGATATATATTATGTATCAAAAACTAAAATTAAATGCGTGTCTTGAGACTAGAACTAAATAATTAAAATGTTAAAAAATATTCATGTAGAGATGATTTGTTTCGGTGTTTCCCATGTTAACTGATTCTCTTATTTAATAATGAATAGGCTAGTTATAATAATAAATAATAATATCCTGGGACATTTTCACACACGGTCATCTGATCCCAAACTAAGCAGAACTTGTACTATAGAAACCAGATAACTGATAAACTACATATACTCGTACTACTATATAATACTACTTTTTTTTTGTAAATACATACGTATATAGATAATTACACCCAGACTCAGGACAAACAGACATGTTCATGCACACAAATGTTTGTCCTGGATGGGAATCGAACCCACGAGCAGTGGCGGTGGTATCTTAACCAACCACGCCATCTGGCGTTTTTAGGAATTAGGAAAAAAAGGATTTTTCAAATTAAGTTAGTTTTTCATAGTTCTAGCTCACAACTGTTATAAAAAACAAAATTCATAAGGTATTATCCTCAGTCAACCAGCCTATTATCTCTAATCTAAACTCTGATTAACAATTCAGAATAACTAAGATACCAATGAATTTGTAATCGTGAAAAGGATTTCTTAAGATTTTATGGACATTAAAACATAGGTACTAGCATTGACTGTAAACATGCATTTAGCATTCAGATCACACACCTATTTAATTCTTTGATTATTTCAGAATTTTGTACCAAAACTTCTTATTTGTCTTTATTTCTGTGTTAAAATTAAATTCATGCTCCTAAAGGGGCTATTTTACTTATTATAACTTGCATTTTAATCTCCCTTCGCATTTACTGTTCTAGACATAGATAAAAGAATTAAATTAGGTTCTAGCTCTTCCAGATTATATCAAAGTAAAAAAAACAGTTTTTTTCCCTGTATTTTTGCAAGAAACCTCCTCTTCTACAAAGGACAGCACGGTCCTTATTAAAAGGTCCCAGAAATGCGGTCCTATTTCTGTATATACGTAATGCTAAAAACAATGCTTAGTAACAGAACGCAAATTGATCAATACAAAACAATGCATTTCGCAATTTACGATACTTGGCATATATCCATATTCTTTGAGGCGGATGGTTCATGTACAAGGTTAGGATATGCTAAATTAGAACTTGTATCAATGGTTTATATAATTATTTTTATGGTCTTCCTGTTCATCCTTTTTTACCAATAGAATGCGTTCGTACACATTCTTCTATTGGAACTACATATCTTTAACTACACAGTTTTCATTCAGTCAGAGAGATTTTCTTTAGCTATATTTTTTAATCAGTGAATCTCTCGTTTCTTCGAGACATTCATTGGAGTAAATAAACTACCTTTCTCTAAGACAGTGGAATATGTGAACTACCTGGGTACAGTTCACCTATTCCATTTTAAGTGTTGTCTAGAAAACAAAGATATTAAAAGTAAATAATCACAAGACATTTGTTATCTGCTGACAACACAGTGATATAATATCTCTTTGATTATTTATATTGCATTGAACAGGAGCAAGATAATACTACAAGTAGCTCCTGTTGAATGCACTTTTGATCAATATTTATAAACCTACCTATCTTTTCTGAATTACTTATCTATATATGTTGTGCATCAAAACATCATTGTATTTTGAAACATATTTACGTGAGCTATAAAATAATACATGCTTTCACTGTACCGCCTGCTCCTAGGGTTTTAAGCGTTACCTGTATCAATGTCTGCGCATTTTTTCCATTACAATCTAAGGATAGCCTAGGTATCTACTGATTCTCATCATTGAGTTTTATTTTTAAGGCATCAATAATAATCAGTCAAATCTGCGTAGAATGAGCCAGACAAAAGCACTTCTAAATATGTATACAGTTCCTAAAAGACCAAACATTAATCCTCCCTATCTTCCATTACAGGTGCAGAAAGGTTAATACGTCACCTACACAAAACAAAAGTACCCTTCGCACTAGCAACCTCTTCAAGTGCTCGATCAGTCAAGACCAAAATAGCACACAACAAGGAACTGTTTTCATACTTCCATCATATGGTCATGGGCAGTACCGACAAGGATGTCAAATTCGGAAAACCACATCCTGATATATTCTTGGTGACGGCTGCAAGGTTTCCTGATAAGCCGGATCCTTCTAAGGTATGGTTGGTTTGGGTAATTTGGATGCTAATTTTCGTTTTATAAAGGTGGATGTAGACCAAACACGCGAACTTCACCAAATTATTTTTGTGTAAACAGGGACAAAACATTCTTTCGTTAGTTTATCTCTTTGCAAATGCCAAGAATATCAAGAAAATAATGCTGTTTGGTCTAAAACCGTCTTGAAATTATGTTGGACTCCACTCGCGGTGAAGGAACACATCATGCAAAATTGTGGACTGCTTGAGCATGTCACTCTGAAACCGCTAACACGTAGTGAGCAAACATGGTGATTACCAGTGGTCGGAGTAGGTAGAGCTGTTTTTGCTACTTGCGACATGCGGACATAACATGGATATGCCAAATATTATAAAAAAATAATATAGAAATATATAATATTTCCTTGTGCAGTAAAGTATATTTAGTATTGTTTCTAACAGTTTTACTTAATTCATTCATATTTCACGAAGCTACCTCTAACAACAATTCAGGATCCCTGTGTGTGTATATAAGTAAGTATATACTGTTTGGGTGCTCACCTACTACCTGCTCATAACTGCCCACTTACCCATATATTAACTCACTTAAATCAATCGACAATTTCAAAATCCCGGGATTTCAGAGGCATATCCATGTTAACATCAATGTTTGCGGTCATTCACCCCAAACAGCTCTACCTACTCCGACCACTGGTGATTACGTAGTGCTCGTTGTGAGAAGAGGTATTTGCCAGTGAAAGAGTTTTAGGCTGAATTATTAACATGACCAATTAATTGGCATTATTTTAGTATGAGCAGCACCCTAATTGCGTAACATCAATCGGAACCTGAATCGTTTTGAAGCAAATTGCTAATCCATCCATTTCCTTCATATGTTCGAAAAATTTGTCTGCTCGACAACATAAATAACGCAATGAATGTTGTTGAACTGTCAAACTGAAACCAATTCCGATTAATGGTGTGTTACGCAATTAGGGTTACAGTCCAATTCCCATATTCGACTAATTGAGAGATTGAATTACGGTACGTAAATCGACCAATCATCTGCCTAGCCCTTTCCCAACTATTTTGGGGTCGGCTTCCAGTCTTACCGGTTGCAGCTGAATACCAGTTTGAAACGTAAATCGACCAATAACATGACTTTAATCAGAGATAATCATAGCTTGTTTGGTCTTTCGAAATAGCTAATCAGCATCGAAGCCAAAATAAATGTCATTATGTAATTACGTAATAATGTTCGCATCTGTTTCTAGTTTTGTTTGAAGTCCTTAATCGCACTAATCTCAGTGGTTTCATAATAGTAACTGTTTACCGAAGCTACCGCCCACAAAGACCAAAATACCCCATATCATCAATTGAACTACTTTTAGAAAGTGAATTGCATGTTGCGTGGGTGGGTACCTATCCCGCTAGTGTTATGCGTATAATTTTCGATCAGAGTCGGCATTGGAAACTATATTTTAAGGTTACGCTAGTCGGTCTCTTTTCCATACAAACGGAGTATAGTGATTACTCGTCTGTTTGACGGTGTACTTTCAAAAGTAAAAATGATATCAATTTGTCTCGTCATTATCTAGACCTGTATGGAAGCAGAATCGGAAAAAAATATATTGGTTTGGAAGTTATGAGCGTCGAAACATATTTCAACACTAATTTTAACGCATATTTGGATGTAAATAAACAGGTCCCAGAGTATGAAAATGGCAAAATGAATAATAATAAAATAATAAATAAATAATAATAATAATAAATAAATAATAATATTAATAATGTACAGGCATAGATAATTTATTCAAGAACTCAAATAACTTTATTTTGAATAAATACATCCAGTTGTTTTTTCATAATATCTATACGCCCAAAAGTCTGTTCATGAAATTTTAAGCGCTCATTTTCGTTATAAATCATTGTCTATTTCACTAAATAAATAAAAGCTATATAAATAAATAATATAAAATAAATAACATGCATATTAGCCACGCCACCGACGCGCGTGTTCGAGCCGCCGACTAGTGCAACCTTAAACCCCATTGAACAAATAAAATAAATAAGTAGGTATGTGTACCTACCTACATCAAATCCTAATCTTAGCAATGCTGTTAGCATCGCATCATGAAAACGTGCGATGCGAATTAGAAACATTAATCACATCCACTTTTTTGAGTTCAAGGCAAAATTGCGACATGGAATTTTGAAGTAATAGCTAATATTGTATTTTTGGTTAGCTTTCTGTTCTTTGCATTAGGCATTTATTTTCGACTTTATTTCAACGAGTTTAATGTTCACATTTGTTTGGTAGTCAAAATCGCGCTGCTTTTCGCCAGTTTGCGCTGGCCCCTATTAGTGCCGGTGAAATTACCTAAGTACAGTCATATGACATTATTTCTACCCGTGCGACATAAAAAAAAGTCGAGAAAGCAGTTTAACACCGCCAAAAGATTCACCGGTGAAGCTGGACTTGAAACAACCTGGTGGTGACGTGTTGTTAAAAGATGCCCATCCATAGATAAATATCACCTGTCTCTCCACAATTCCATTGCCTACTATAGGATGCATATCCGGAGGCGACGCGCGCTTTAATTATGGTAACCGAGTGTACAAACACGCTGAGAATGTGTGTGTGAAGACGAGTAGCGTCAGCACATAACACGCACACACTTGCTCCGACTTCCGCATTACCTCGGACGGCAACCCAGAGCTCCTGCTTACGCACACGTTCACTGCGTGTTTGTACATTGATAACGGCGTAGCGTGGACTAATATAGACGTGGGCGAAGTCGCATCAGCGAGGCCCCTTTTCTTACTTTCCCAAGATCTACCCAATACTTATTTCCTACCAAAAATGCTCTGACCCGATATACCGACTCATGTTAGTGATCCTAACTAGTATTATAAATGCGAAAGTAAGTTTGTTTGTTACCTTTTCACGACTAAACCACTGAACCGATCTTCCTGAAATTTTGCATATATTAGGTTGGGGAAAAAGTCTTTTCGCATTATAGTATGTATGAACTTGTAATAAAATATCTTTGGCTATACTATTTGTATCTGGCTGGTTTTGGTATCATTGAAAGTTTAAATTTTAAAGAACATAAATCCAATTTCAAATTAGGAAAATGTGTGATTTTCATTTGTTTTTCGTACCGTCAAGATGAGTGAATCTAATGAAGAAATTCGATACATTTTAAAATTTTACTACAAAAAAGGTAAAAATGCAACGCAAGCCGCGAAAAAAATTTGCGATGTTTATAGTGTAGTGTCTGTGAGAGTAGCACAAATTTGGTTTAAGCGTTTTCAATCCGGAAATTTTGATGTCAAAGATGCACGTCGCTCTGGTCGCCCTATTACGGATAAAATGGATGCCATTTTTTAAAAAGTGGAGCAAGATCGGTATATCAGTAGTTACGACGTAGCTGAAGAACTGGAAATTGACCACAAAACAGTTAAGGCGCATTTGAAAAAAACTGGGTACACAAAAAAGCTCGACATTTGGGTACCTCACGAGCTCACTGAAAAAAACCTAATGAACCGTGTACTCATTTGTGATTCTTTATTACGACGTAATGAAACCGAACCATTTTTGAAGAAGCTGATAACTGGTGATGAAAAGTGGATCACGTATGACAAGAACGTGCGAAAAAGGTCGTGGTCAAAGGCCGGTCAGGCTTCACAGACTGTGGCGAAACCCGGGTTAACTCGCAACAAGGTGATGCTGTGTGTGTGGTGGGATTGGAAGGGCATTATTCATTATGAGCTGTTACCACCAGGCAGGACCATCGATTCTGAACTCTACTGCGAACAACTGATGAGATTAAAGCAAGAAGTTGAGAGAAAGCGGCCGGAATTAATCAACAGAAGGGGTGTGGTTTTTCATCATGATAACGCTAGACCTCACACATCTTTAGCCACTCAGCAAAAATTAAGAGAGTTTGGCTGGGAGGTGTTAATGCATCCGCCGTATAGTCCTGACCTTGCACCTTCAGATTTCCACCTGTTTCGGTCTCTTCAGAATTCTTTAGGCAGTGTCAGGTTAACATCACGAGAGGACTGCTAAAACACTTGTCGCGGTATTTTGACCAGAAGTCCCAAAATTTCTATAGCAATGGGATCATGTCCCTACCTACAAGATGGCAAAAAGTTATCGAACAAAATGGTAC
This sequence comes from Dicycla oo, assembly GCA_948252095.1. Classification (NCBI taxonomy): domain Eukaryota; kingdom Metazoa; phylum Arthropoda; class Insecta; order Lepidoptera; family Noctuidae; genus Dicycla; species Dicycla oo. The sequence continues at coordinate 6,338,591 of OX411710.1, read as the reverse complement.
CTACATACTTTAGTTAAATGTAAATAAACTATATTAAAAAATGTTTTGAATTTTCTTAAAAAATGCGAAGAAACTTTTTCCCCAACCTATTACGTTGTCACGTGTACAGAAACGGATATTGTTCCCGAGGAAAACAACAATAACGTCATTTATGATAATAGATGGCGCCAAGTGTCTTAAGAGTCATGATTGAGTTATATTTTTGTGGAATCTTAAGTAGTATGTATAGTTTTTTTTTATTTAAGTACCTAATACATTTTGTGAGTCTAGAGAGTCGATAGACCGGTTTTTCATAATACTTAATACTATAAATGCAAAAGTGAGTTTGTTTGTTTGTTACGCTTTTACGCTGAAACCGCTGAACGGATTTGGATGAAATTTAGCACATGGGTAGACTATAACCTGGATTAGGGACATGTAATACTTTTGATCCCGGTAGTGCGTTCCTGTGGGATAATTTCCGACAACCACGCGGGCGAAGCCGCGGGTAAAAGCTAGTAAAATATAAATGCGCGGTGATAGTGATAAATAACTTTTAAACAATCCGTATACTCAATAACAATTTGACACAAGTAAAAGTAAATAATTAAAGATATGTATCTATTGTTTTATGATGTAGTCTCAATATGAAATCATGAAGTTACGAAATTATGACTCACGGATGTGAGTGAGACAGCGAGACTCAAACAAAGATCGGGGAATCCCCAGTTCATAGACAAACGTTCTTATAAGCTGACGTTCTTTTTCGAACGTAAAAGTGATCAAATTAATTAGTCATGTGGGGCAAGGAGCTTCGCGAGGCCCGTTTAAGTGCGAGGCCGTGGGCGGGGGCCCACTTCGCCCCCGCCTAGCTACGCCACTGCCTAAAGGCACGTCTTCTCTACCATTATCGAGCCCCCTGGTCTACTCCTTGATATGCAATGGTTTCTGTTGCACCATGTAACGTCAGGCAACAGGCTATTGTAAATCTTTGGGTTCATTTGAGTAATCGAGTGTGGTCAAACCACGCTGGGGTCGGTGCATTTCATTAATTCCTAGTTTACAGGACTTGGCAAATCCGTGTTATTTAAATAATCTTACCATACCTTTATTATCTTTCCAGTGTCTAGTATTCGAAGACTCCCCGCACGGCGTGACGGCAGGCTTGAAGGCAGGTATGCAAACAGTCATGGTGCCCGATCCACACACGGACAAGAAACTGACCACACACGCGACCATCGTCCTACCTACCTTAGCCAAATTCAAGCCGGAACTGTTCGGACTACCCGCGTTCCAGTGACGGTAGTTTGAAATTGTGTTGCTAAACCATTACGCTGTAATTTTTTAGTGGTTGTACTTGTAGTATGAGGCGACCTGAATTCTTATTTTGAAGAAAAGCTTTTAAATTGGTCAAGTTGGGCGTTTTGACCTCAAAATTTGTGTGTTTTTCAAGACCAGATATTGTTTTCAGGAACTTGGAACTTTATCACACTATTAGTAAAGCTCATTGTGCCTTTTAGCACAAAGGTAGCTGTTTCAAAATACTGTAATGTTGGGCTTTTAACCAGGCCTAGCCAGTAGCCTTATGAGCCTATTATACATTTTGCAACTCAGTTATTCAGATTTTTTTCCGCCACACAAATTTTATTTGACAAACCAACGTGTAATGAATGCATATTGTTATTATACAGGACAATTTTTAAGTAGTGCGCAAATTTTCACAGGATGTTCTACTTATGAATATGAACAACTTTCACTATGGGGCAAACCATGAAATCGCGAAAAAATAATCAGCTGTTCCACAGCTGATATTTTTTCGCGATTTCAGGGTTGGTCCTATAGTGAAAGTTGTTCATATTATTGGTTAGAATAACCTGAGAATATTTGCGCACTGCTTAAAAAAAGTCCTGTATAAATTCTCGATATCATGTCTGTACTTAGATATTTAGAAAATCTGTATTAGGTATGCAATGAGTTTTATAAAAATAATAAAGTACAAAAACATAATCCAAGCAATAGGAAATCAGGAATTCGCCTGAAAGGTTGTAAATAATATCTGTAATTAATTTACAAAATCACGATGTTATTAGTACTTATAAAATGGTCAGAGAAAAGTAATTGTATGATTAATAATAATACATGTTGTTTGTTAAGAGTGGTGTTACCAAACATGTTACAATTTTTCCCAGACAGGTATTAAATGTAAGGATGAGAACACACTAGAAACAGTCTTTGCCACCCATATATTATAGTTGTAAGCAAGACATGTAGTAAACAAAATTTCTCATTTCGTCAATGCAGACTGTGCTAGGTCATCATCATATGCCTAGCCTTTTCCTATTTTGGGGTCGGCTTCCAGTCTAACTGGATTCAGGTACATGGTACGACTGTCTATCTGACCCCCATAACCCAGATACTGGGTAATACAATATGCCTTGTTGAGACAGTGCTAGGTAGGAATTCTAATTTTAATAAAGATGTCACGGTACAAACACTGCCCTTCTATGAGATGGCCAGCGTTTGGCCTAATAATTAAATCAGGGTGAAAATATTGCATAAATATTAGTGCAATAATTGTAACACAGAAGCCATTTACCTTTAGTATTGTTATTATTTACAAAGTCTGGTAGTTGTAGATGATTTTAAACAATAAATTATTTGTTTAAAAATATTATTCTATTATTTGTATCATATTTTATTGCAGAAAGGAAAACAAAGCTTGCAGGGGCTGCAGTCTCGACATGAATAGCGACCGCTTTACGACCGAATTCTATTGCAAAGTGCTAATGGGGTCCCTAGACGGTCTAAATTGCTTGATTGACCGTCTAGGGACCCCATTATGACTGCGACCGAATATGTCCAGCCCGTGGTCTCCCCAGCAATAACTTTTTTCGGTATTTACATACATAGTCACACCTTCACTTCGGGGTAGGCAGAAACTACAGAACGCCACTTGCTACGATCCTTAATACTGCTTTTGTTTCGTTTCATCTTGGTCATAGACGCATGCCCGGCAGCGAGTACTACGCACCTGACCTTTCGTTCTTTAAGCATTGTTTTTGACGTGAAAACGTGTTTTCGCTCGGTGTACTGGTAGTAAGTTCAATATTTCTGACCGACAAAAACATGTAAGACTTCAACCGCTAATAACTACGAGGCTTTTAATGATGGAGTAATGGTTGAGCATTCAAAAGATAGATATTTATAACAATTTTAAGGCCGGATATAATTTGCGTATGACGTCACACTGCGAGTGCACGTACTTGCACGCGACCCTCTACTTTTCACTTATGTATCGAAATATCAATTCGTATAGCGCAAAAACGTGTATAGCCTCCACAACCCCGTTACTGGGTACCACAATACCTCTTGGTAAGACTGGTTGTCAGACATTTTTTGGCTTCTGACTACCCGTAAAAGATGCCAAAGGTCGATGAATGACAAACGGGGCACGTAAAAGTTGCCAAGTGTGTAGATAAAATTGTCCCCTATACGGGACTTCAGTTCTGAGGAGGTTAGCTAGATCAGTTATTCTGGAGTCCTTGTCAAGAGTTGACAAAGAACAGAGAAACAACATAAATATTAGCCACAATAGGGTTCAAAATTAATATGAAGTTGACAATAGCAGAATAATGTTAGATGTCGTCTCATATCGGCCGTAAATCTGCTCAGAAATTAAAAAAAAAACCCCAATCGAAGAAAGCTTGCCTCAAAAGGAATGCAATGAGTAAAATGTCTAGTGCCGAGCAAATACAATAATAATAATAACCTGGGACATTGTTCACACACGGTCATTCCATACTAAGCAGAGCTTGTACTATGGAAACCAGATAACGATAATAGCTAGTAGCTACGGTACTGTCAGAAACGGGTAAGAAAATGAGTTGCACATAGCAAAAAAAGTTTAAGATGTATCATATCGGTCGTAAATCTGCTCAGAACTGAAAAATATAAATGATACATGATTTTATTTCTGTAAGTAGGTTTGTACAGACGCCAGCAGGTCAACCTACCCGAAACTGTCAGATTTTTCCAATCAACATTGAATCTAATGCTTTAGCAATAAAGTCGAAAATCTATTAAAGAAATCTGACAGATTGTAGTAGCTTGATGTGCTGGCGTCTGTACAAACACTTTTACCAAGTCAATCATGTTTTTTTTTTAACTAGATGAGGTCGGCGTTTCCTGTCTGACTCTCTGAGAAGAAAGGCCGAAACAAACTCAGAGATCACAGTCCAGACATAATCTTGGTCAGTTCATGTGAAGACCATGTAGATTGGTGTCTGAAATGGTCTTTTGAGGAAAGAACCACACAGATTGAGAGGACCTGTCCAGTCAGTGCACGCATTTGTCAGTAATCGCGCAGCTCAACTCGGAACTCGTCGAACAATACCAAAGAAAGGACATTTGGGTAAAATCATAATTGGTGAACGCTTACTTTATAAGGAATGTAAAATTACATACTCTTTGAAGGAATGCCATAAGCCTACTAAGTCTAGTGTCGAGCTAATACAATGGCTACGGCAGTATCAGAAACCATAGTAAAATTTATATCTGTTTTCACGCAAGCAAACGGCGCGGCCTCGGAACTGTGCCTACTAATTTATTTATAATTCATCTTGAAATAAGACTGCATTTGCTATTGACTAATTATTTTTTAATTTATAACATAAATAAAGAAATATTAACATAGTTTACTTTACTAGCTGTTTGACGGCTGAAAGAACATTGTCAGCAGATTGGTCGGTAAGCGACACGCTGCGTTCTACTCCCTTTTCTGAAAATATAAAAGTGAAATTATTACAAACAGAAACGACATTACAATTTGAATGAATTTTTTTTTTGTGGTTTCCGGTTACAAGGTTTGTTTCGTACGTTCAGTAATACCCTTTACGCATAAACATCTAATTTCTAGTAATTGGATGTTTATGAATAAAGGGTATTGTTTGGTTCACTTCTGAACGTACGAAACATAGCAGCAACTACATCTCAGTCGCTATGACAGGCCGCAGCAACACGACTGGTTTCTTTGTAACAGTGACAGGAGAGGCGACAATGTTGCAATCTTCGGAAGCGTGAAGTTCCATAGAAAACAGTTGTGTCGATTGGGCGACGTTGCCGCTGCGGTTTGCGGTTGCAATAAGGTAGTCTTACTTCATTAATGACGACAGAAAGTATTTATAGTTTTCATAAAAAAAAAAATTATAAGTACGATTTTTTTTTTTTTTGAGAAATGGGATTATTAGAATAAGCCTATTTCTCATCTATAATGTATACCTGTATACTGCAAGTATAATGAGTTCAATACTAAATCAAAATAAAGCTAAATCTATTTAAAAATATATGAAACAAATAGTTATTACAGTTTTATCTAACTCCTCTTATACATAATACTTAAATCTACCTGTTTATGAAAGTTCAAATCTAGATTATATTTTTAAAAGATCAATACAACATTATTTGAAGTGGAACTATTATTTTAGGTGTGCTACACACATGTGTTGACATGTTTCGACACAGGCTGGGTGGCAAAATCAAATATCGCTGCTTTGCATGAATACCCGCACAAACCAAAATTTTGAAATTACTGGTTTATAACACAATCAAATGCAAAATAGTCCTTATTTCATGGTTAGTAAGACTCACATTCATAACGGCATAATCGGCGGTTTTGCCGTTATGAATGTGAGTCTTACTTCCATGAAATAAGGACTATTTTGCATTTGGCTGTGTTATAAACCAGTAATTTCAAAATGTTGGTTTGTGCGGGTATTCATGCAAAGCAGCGATATGTATTTTGCTGCCCGGCTATGCCTAATCATTCAATCTGCCTAGCCTTTTTCCAACTATATTGGGGTCGGCTTCCTGTCTACCCGAATGCAGCTGAATATCAGTATTTCACAGGGGCGCAGCCTTCATACAACTCGATTCCTATCACCTTCCCTTCGGAACAACCACTCTTCTTAGTGTCTACTCATCATCTGCCTAGCCTTTTCCCAACTATGTTGGGGTCGGCTTCCAGTCTAACCGGATGCAGCTGAATACCAGTATTTTACATGGAGCGACTGCCTATCTGACCTCCACAACCCAGTTATTGGGTAATACGATACCCCTTGGTAAGACTGGTTGTCAGACTTACGGGCTTCTGACGACGAGTAACAACTACCAAAGATCTACTAATGACAGCCGGGACCAACGGCTTGACGTGCTTTCCGAGGCACGGAGGAGTCTTGGTATGTACAAATGGTCACCCATCTACAGACCAACCCCGGCAAGCATAGCTTAACCTGATGGATCGACCCTTACGGCTGTTATTATTTAGACACGAGATCCTCTCTTAGTGTCTACTATTGCCAAATAATATGTATCACAACACATTACAGATATTTAATTAATAGCAGTTTGTATGAAACTGGTATTAAATCATAAGATTAAAAACATTACAAAAATGCCTACAATATTTTGTTTAAGTTTATGAGAACTGAACAATTTCATTGGCTTCTCTTTAATGATGATTGTAGCTGCGCCACTGGATTATTTCACATGGAGCAGCTGCCTATCTGACCCCTACAACCCAGTAACTTGGTAATATGATACCTCTTGGTAAGACTGGTTGTCAGGCATTCGGGCTTCTGATGACCCGTAACAACTGCCAAAGATCCACAAATGACAGCCAGGACCACCATCTTAATGTGCTTTCTCGGGCACGGAGGTGGCTTGGTATGTAAAAATGGGCGCCCATCCATTGGCCAACCCTGGCCAGCGAAGCTTAACCTGATGGATCGACCTGTGCGGCTGTTATTACTTAGCCACAAGCTCCTCCTGAGCCTAAGCATGTGTGTAGCACGCTTTACTATCCTACAAGTCTAACTAGTCATCATATAAGAGTGTTGAAGTACTTCATCGTGCCAAGCCCTGGATCACGTGCAGCACTTGATCAGAAGACAGATCTGCAAGTGGTGAACTTGCTTCACATCCTTTCGCTAGAATTATTACTTCACTTTAGTAGGGTCAACTAACTGCTCATCAGAATACTTGAACTACAAAATTGTTACAACCTTGACAAAAATCTTTTTTTTTTTGTGAAACAAATAACTTCAAAAACAAAATAAATTTTCTTTCCAACATAAGATATTGGGGGCTGTAGTCGGAAGAAACAGCAAACTGTCACTGGCCAACGAAATTTTTATCTTCAGTCCGAACTGTTTCTGATATGGCAATGAGCTGTGGGGGTTCCACTTGCAAATCCAACCAATATAAATATTTGACAAAGAGCAGAAGTCTATAGAATCGGGTCAATGGACTGGCGAACAAATGTTTGGCGGTATGTACCCCACATTATCGGATCAATCTTATTAAAATTTCGGAACAGGAGTACGTACCATAACGAGCCCAGACACGCGGTTGTACACCAGCGCACTCACGAATCAAAATCGGGAATCCAGGGTTCTCCTTCTTAATTGTTACATAGTGCTTTTGAATGAAGTTCCTGAAATACGACGATATTTTCACTAACAAGATTGAGGTTATTAAACTTAACAAGATTGAGGTTATTAAACTGTTTATGTAATCAAAATTCTTACCTCACGCCCTCAGATTGTTTGCTCGTCTGGCACAAATGAATTCTCAATTCCCTGAGGGTACCACCAAAGCGGACAGTCATTTTTTTTTAATATTTTTCAATTAAAAACTACGATTTACAGAAAATTCGATTTTTTTATAAACGTCAAAGTGACAATCTGTCAGCTGTTAAGATTGACATCACATTGACATTTTGACAATGCCCGACGAGGAACACAACGTAGACAGAGAATGCTACAATGAGTCAATGACCAAAGCTTTGGATATTATATTACTTTCCTCTATGGCTTTGGTCATTGGACAAGATTCCGTAGCAGTTCCCTGCTAAAATCTACAGAGTTCTAAACATACAAGATGATTGACCATTCGGATGGTGATGATAATCGTTGTTTGTTTGTACACTGTTTATCCTGCTAATAGCAGGGGCGGACCGTGAGTTTGTTAGGCCCTGGGCCAGGGCTCCGCTGGGAGTAATAGTGCTGGGGCTAATACTACTTGGGGGGCCTGCCTAATTAATCAACTAATTACCATTTTGTCAAAAACTGTTTTTGATAATGATGAAACAGCAACACAACCGCCCATTAAAGACGCAACTGAGAGAAATGATCACTGTTGGAAAGGGATAGATATACTGCATGATTTTTTTTACAGACTTGAAAAAAATAGGGTACAATAAGTGAACGGAGTAGAAGCCTATGGCATACCTAATTTTTTCAATAGGTAGCTTAGACAGAAACTGCTCTATCAATACACACTATACATTTGAAGTACTAAACTAGAACAATAAAAACAGAAATTTTTAATAAACTTTACATATCGTTATAAAATATCGAAATTCAAATCACACGCACTACGCGTAGACAGAGAATACTATAGACACCTAGAAAGCGTGTCGCAGAAAGAGACAAAAAAATTACGTCACTGTATTTAGGGTTACCGTGTGAAGAAAAAATTACCCCACAATTTGTGTGATTCTAAATACAAAGGTGTTCCGCTTCCGAAAATGACTAGAATTAGTAAGAGAAAGCTTGAAAGGATGATGATGATGTGATTCTAAATACCTACCATTTCTTATGTAATAATAGGTTCTGGCTTTGTGAGTAAATACACACCTTTGCAAAAAAAAAAACGGGCACCTTACAGTCATTGACTTTTATATGGATAATATTAATATTTTTAGTATGTCATTAGTATAAATAACTAGAAATTTCTTATTATCAATATGAGAATATACATTTTAACACTTAAATCCAGGAGTCGGTGTTTTAGTCAATGTAAACAGAGAGCCGTGTTAAAATGGACATTTTTATGGTTATAATGAAATTAAGATTAATTACTATATATAATTTTTGCGGTATTTTTAAAAAAAGACAATAAAAAAAATAAAAATTAATAACGAGTATGACCTCCCCTTGCAGCGGTTACAGCATGTAATCGTCTTGGCATGCTTTCCACCAGGCTTTTGAGGGTGTCCTGTGGAATGAGTTCCCACTCAGCCGAGATAACACATTAAAGCTCCCTGATGTTTTGTGGAAGCGGTTGGACAGATCGTACTCCCTTTTTTAGGAGGTCTCAGACGTCTAATAATGGGGTTAAGGTCGGGGCTCTGCGCTGGCCAATCCAAACGACGAATGCCGACCTCTTGCATATAAGCATCTACGTCGCCAGAACGGTGGGCCCGAGCATTATCGTCCACGTAAATGGCATCTTCACCAATTACAGTCAGTGCGGGTTGTGCACAAAGGATTTCTGTTATGTACCTTAGTGCATTTAGTGGGCCATTTTCAATGAATACTATCTTTAAAAGTTACGCCCGCCCAAAACATAACGGACCCTCCAACATAAGGGCTGATTTCTTCAAAACACACGTCGGCATAGCGTTCCCCTGGTCTTCGTAACACTCGCCGACGTCCGCGTCGGTTCTTACCATTCAGATAAATTCGAGCCTCATCGGAGAAGAGTACGCTACTCCAGTTACCTAGTGTCCAAGATAGGCAATTTCTAGCGAACCTCAATCGAGCAACTGGTGCTCACGTAGTAACTTGGGGGCCCGCGCTGGTTTTCGACTGCGCATATAAGCCGCTAAACGCCTCTTCCTCACTGTCCATAGACTAACTAAATGTTGAAAACCTGGGTTTGCATCTACACATTTGTATCATGTAGTAAGTGTGGATGGATGAGGCAGACAAGTATTAAATTGCTGTCGTACATACTTGTAAGCCCGAGGACTTATAAATTGCAACTATTGCAAGCAAAGAGCGAATTTGCGTAATGATGGTGAATATTTTCTACCACAGGAAGTGGGGTTCAACATTTTTTTCACGAAGTCTCTATTGGCCGGGTCAATAGATTCCAATAAATCCCCACCTTCTTCACTAATCAAACACTTCGTTTTAAGTTCCATAATCACATTTACTACGAGTAGCTTAGCGACCTTTTTTGTTAAGCGCCTACTTTTTTCTCGAATAGCCTTTAATTTTTTCAGTCGTTCGGATGATAGCTGTTCCGCGTTTTTCCATTTGTTTTGCAACGTTCGAGGAGAATACTCTAGAGTCTTGTCCTAAAATCCAGAAAAAACTGTTTAATAACCATAACTTTGTTATAGACACAGTATTTTTTGGTTGTAATACTTACTATTGATGGTTGTTTAGAAATTGGAGGGTATACCGTTTCAACTGGCTTTTGACCACTAGTCGACGGCAGTACCTCAACGGCACGATCAATCTGGAATCATGCGATTTATTGTTAATTAAAATTTGCCAAACTTTTGGTTTCATGACCAAACACGATCAAACTGCTTGATAATGTACCAAGATTATTACAAAAGTAATTTAAATTATCTTTAACAAGACCTTAATGCAAAATAGGTGTAGGAAGATGTTGATTACAGAAAAAGGTATTTTATGCTCTAGATAAAATATTAAAACTTGAATCACGTTCAGAGTTTAAGAAAAGCCTATCTCAGTCATTTATTGCTCATAAAATGCAAAAAATAATAGTTTCACAACAGGTAATTAATTGGGCATAGTTTTAAAAACACTAAACATAAATAAAAATCTTATAAAGCCTGGATCGAAACTTAATATGTTATTAACTGAAATACCAGAATTGAATGCTGTACAGCATTAGGTACGAGTAATAGCAGTGTAAGTTTCTTATTTTTGATTAACATTCTTTTTTTCAAAATGTCTGCTGCAGATTTTTGATGACGGTTTAGGTGTCCAATCTGTACGCCCTGTAGCTACAGTCCAGTTATGACGTAAATGATCATGTTCAGGAAAACTGCAACAAGCCATTATGTCTTTCAGATATATAATTAATACACACGGCAGAATACATATTGCCCATAATAGTGGGTAAAAATATAAATAAAAGTTGGCAACACCAAAGTTCTTAGGTTAGAATTAATAATTGTTATTTTTATGCTTTATTATAGATGAATTTACGTCTAGGGTACATTATACACAATGCATGAACACAATAAAATGTTATTGAAAGCCTAGTAACTGATAAAGAGTGGTATACTTACTAATGAAAAGACAAGTCTGGTATTTTCGTTCCACTATAACTTTTACACCCTTTAACGCTACAATGCACCATGGTTTTTTTTTAAATCTTGAAATATTTATATGTAAATTGTTCACAACAAAACATAACATTAATTATTTAATTTATAACACTTAAAAACTGTAATAAAATAAGACAATAGCTAGCTGCACATTTAACTGTCAAACTTTGTTTATATAAGTACTATGCTAAACGGCGACACGCGCGGTGAAACAAAAAATCTGATCGTTCCGTTTCATTTCTTCACACGACATCGGCGTAAGTTGCTCTTTTTCTTGTGTGAATGCGACAAAAGATATCAATTTGTCTATAGCATTCTCTGTCTACGGCACTACGCATACGCATCGATATTATTTTTTTTTACAAAAAAAAAAAAAAAAACTAGGTATGCCATAGACTTCTACTCCGTTCACCCTATTTTTTTCAAGACGGTAAAAAAAGTCACCCAGTATATTAATAATTTTCAGTGTAGGTAGTTATAAGTTTTCCTAATAATTCCATAGATATCCTACTAATACAATAAATGTGAAAGTTTGTGAAGATGTCTGTTACTCAATCACGCCAGAACGGCTGAACGGATCTGGATGAAATTTAGCACAGGAATCAATTATAGTCTGGAATAGCACATAGGATACTTTTTATCCCGGAAAAATGTACGGATCCCGTGGGATATTTTCCAACATCCATGCGGGCGAAGCCGCTGGCAAAAGCTAGTAGTAAATAACTCTTAGTTCGGTCGTATTGCAAATTGCAACTCTTCTTTATCACTCAAATTGACATTTACTCAAAGTTTATTTCAATAAACTGCATGGATAATGGATGCAATTTCATGCAATCTAAAAAAAAAAAAACAAAAATCTAGATGTTCACTCAATGGCAGGGATGTCCCTAGTGAATTTGGCGGTCATGAACTCATGACAGTCGCTCCATGTAAAATACTGGTATTCAGCTGCATCCGGTTAGACTGGAAGCTGACCCCATATCTGAGCTGAGCCTATCTTGGTGGTGCACATTAATTTGTGTTTGGGCTTATTTTGTTAGGTAATTATAAGTAAATCATTTTCCTAAATAACACAAGTTTTTTGGCAGCTTCTTACTAGGAAAAATCACCAGGCCTGGGCGAAAGATTCTCCCTTTTTAAATGGACACCCTCTCAGCAACTTTATGGATCTGTGTCCGTTATGCTAGCATACACAATGATGTAATTCACGGTTTTTATTATACCTACCCAATAAATAGAGCGTAATTAGTGCAAAAGTAAAAAAAGTAGTGCCTCTGTAGTTAAAATAAATACCTTTTTTACTGTGTACGCTGGCATAACGATCAAGCTATGGCTGTTCTTGAAAATATATAAGAGCAATCATTATGAAATTTTGCATAGCGCGCGCTCTATTTGGGAACTATTTTTGTGTGTAAATTTCATTGCTTTAATAAACCGTTTTCAAGAATAGCCATGGGTACGCTAGCTTGATCGTTATGCCAGCGTACACAGTAAAAATGCTCTACACTGCTGTTGTACAGAAGACTCCAGCAGGTCAAGCTAACCGAAACTGTCAAATTTTCCCAATCAACCTTGAAGCTAATGCTTTAGCGATAAAGTTGAAAATCAATTACAGAAACTTGTCAGATTACACTGTACGCTACACTATACGTAGACTTTACACACTGTACACTATACGTAGTACCTACCTATCTCTGGGCGTGTGTGACCCGTGGTCCCTCTACGATCTGAAGTGTGTTACTGGGGTGCGAGTGTAGGAGCGCCCGAAGTGTTTCACGACGCCCGTACTGCTAGGCCCCTGCTGGGTGAGATCCCGTTCTTTAGGGAATGCCCGGCAAGAATAGATCGAGTAGCGAGGGCTGTGGGTACCCTGCTCTATGGTCAGGTTATTAATTTATTATCAAGTGTCGTTGCCGACTGCACAGTCTGACACACAAGTATAGCAGGGGAGGTCCGCAGGTAGCAGAGCGCGCAGCGGGCCAAGTTTTGCTGCTCAATTTGGGACACGACTTCCGGCTCATCACAAAACCAGTCTCGTTTAACACATTATCTGCTTAATTCTTTATGCAAACGCTTCTTTATGCTACACCCTTACCGACTCTTATTTTACGATGTTTTCGAAACAATAGAGATGCACAACGAACGCACACGTGCGGCGCGCCGCACTCGAAGAAAGTTATGCAAATTGTATGGACGCGCATACGCGCCGTCAAGCACCTGGTGCACGTCCGAAAACGCGCATGTGCGTCTGCCGCGCCTAATGTATTAAATTAGTAGTCCAATTTTAAATCTTCGAACCAGTTTTAGTATTTTAAACTTTATTCCGACTCAGATAAATCTGACTTTAAGTAGATACCTACTCAAACTGCTTGGACTAAAGTAAGAATTTGTTTTGCTCCATAGAATCAACCATTTTCACTAACCCTAAGTAACACTTTAGAATCCCTAAGTATTTTAGCACTGTTGGATTTTCAACTCTCGGCGCTATAAGGCCTAGCGTTGAAAATCCAACAGTGCACTTTTAGGGCCGGTTTTTTGATCGGTAGTTAACTCAACCAATGGTTAACCATAGTAAGTACCTAATGGTTGAATTTTGGCTAATGTGAAAGGCTAAACATGAATGAGTTATGCCAATAGATACTATTTTTAAGTATGAAACAACGAACCGGCCCTTAGTTAGGGATTAAGTGTGATCACTTAGGGTTGGTGAAAACGGGCATTAGTAGACTTCGAAAGTAGTTGATTGAATTTCAGGATTGGGACACATGATACAGGGTACAATAAAATGAATAGAAATTAACATCATCAATAACTCCTAAAAGAAAACATAAATTATTTATTTAACAATTTAATGTAATACTCAATACATTCAATTTTATCTTTTGTACATTAAGAACTAAGTACCAAACACTTTAATTATGATTTCTGATATTGTAATGTTATGCTAGAAGCAACTGCACTTTTCTAGTAACATCAGAGAATTGAAAATAATTAATTATTCATTTTAAGTTAGACTGAAAGTTGCTATAGGCGTACAAATCATGTTAATTGTCTTTAAAAAAATAATTATTCGATGAAGTAGGGTAGTTGATTAGTTTGGAGACAAGGTTTACTTTTTTATGTTTTCTGAAAACAAAAATTCGTGGTTAAAAATTTTTGCGAGTTATACGGGGTTATTGGTAAAACACCAGCAACCTTTTAAGGGGTCATTGTACTCATCATTATGAACAACTTTTACTATAGGACCAAATCTGAAATCGCGAAAAAAATCAGTTGTTCAGTACATTTTGACGAATTATTTTTAGGTATCTTAATTGATAGCCAGTTAACATGGAAGCCGCAAGCAGAAGATATATGTAAACGTTTAAGCACAGCCGCGTTTATGTTATACAACCTATCCAAAAAAGTAAATCTGCCAACAACATTAGTGGCCTACCATGGTCTCGTAATTTCTATCTTAAGGTTCGGTGTAATATTTTGGGGTTACTGTAGTGAACGAGAAAGCATTTTTAAAGCTCAAAAGCGCTGTTTGAGAGCTATATTTGGCCTCAAAGTTACTGACAGTTGTGTACCCATATTTAAGTCTCAGAAATTATTAACTTTCCCATGCCTCTATATCCTCGAATTAGCAATATTCGTTATAACAAACCGTAATTTATTTGCAACATTAACAGAAACTAGAAAACGACGTACATCATTAAGATCACAATATCAGAACCTACTATGCACAAGCACATTTAAAACTAGCTTATTAAAAAAAAGTGTGATCTGTATGGCTCCTGTTATCTTTAATAAAATGCCATTGATGAAATTTAAAAAATGTTTTACAGAATTACTTGTAGACAAATGTTATTATTCTGTTCAGGATTTCCTAAATGATACATTATAACTACTTATTTGCCTTATTCAACTTAGTTGTATAATAAGTATTGTATTTGCATGCCAACAAGGCAGAATGCACACGGTTCTTTATTATGTTATTTTAGATCCTATTTGTATGTACCTGCATTCTTAGCAAATAAAGTCCTATTCTATTCTATTCTATGCGAACATAAATGTACTGAACAGCTGATTTTTTTTCGCGATTTCAGGTTTGGTCCCATAGTAAAAGTTGTTCATAATGATGAGTACAATGACCCCTTAAGAGGTTGCTGGTGTTTTACAAATAACCCTGTGTTATGTCTCTCTCAACAGACGAAAATAAATTATTAAAACGTGTTCAAAATATCCAATGCCAGAAGTACGAACTAATACTCGTATAACTGCCTCAAATAAGCGACTTTTAGAACCTTGAATGTTTTTGAATTCTTGTAATATAGATGTTTTCATGAAATTTTTCAATTACAAAACGACTTTTTCAAAGTGACCAGAGAGCTGCTGGCCTATGTTTTAGCCAAAGAATCAGCATTGTCATACAACGTAGCAATGCTGCCAGCCTTTTGGGCATTTTTCCTGTTGACAGCGATGCGGACAAATTTTTAGATGCCCTATGATTTTTTCCCCTCCCTGTTTTATATTATATACATATTATTATTTTAATACAAAACTAAATTTCCAACTACCCTACAACATGATGTAAAAATGTTCAGGTATTATTATATTGAAATGTTTTATTCGATAACAATAGTTTAAAAATACTGCATTCATGTATTTATATTCGTTTCAACAGCATTACAGTAAAAAAGTTCCTGAAATTCAATAATCACAGATCACGCTTAGTGTCATATATTAAGTTTCTATGCACATCAATTTGTACCTTATCGAAGGCGATATAAAGTTTAAAATCCTTTGTGAAATAGTTGAGGGAACATTTTAGGATTGGTACACACCAAATGCAGTTAGAACTGGGTTTGTGCTGCAGTCGTGTTTGAAATGAGAATTTTACGCGAGTTTTATATTTGGAATTTATTTGAATTGATAGTTCCCAATAATCCTACGGTATTGTTTGCATTTATTGCCGTATTGTCGTCTTTTACCGTTTTTTACCGTCTGGAAAAAAATAGGGCATAAGAGGTGAACGGAGTAGAAGCCTATGGCATACCTAGTTTTTTTTTTGAATATTTTTTATTTATTTATATGTAATCATACGTACTACGCACCCTGCGTACGTATGATTTGAATTTGGATATTTTTTAACGATCTATAAAATTTTCAAAATTTCAATTTGTATTGTTCTAGTTTACTTTAAATGTAGTGTTTATTGATAGAGCAATTTGGGTCTAAGCTATTGAAAAAACGAAAAAAAAACTAGGTATGCCATATGCTTCTACTCCATTCACCAATTGTACCCAATTTTTTTCAAGACTGTAAAAAAAAACATCCAGTATATAGGGTGATTGGTAATTAGTGACCGATACGTAAACATATGATTGTACTCCTGATAACAAACAACTTTTACTATGGGACCAAACCTGACATCGCGAAAAAAAAATCAGCATTTTGATGAGTTTGCGAACACAAATGTAGGGAGCAGCTGATTTTTTTCCGCGACTTCAGTTTTGGTACCATAGCAAAAGTTGTTTGTCATCATGAGTACAATCATGTGTTTAAGTATGTCATTAATTGCCAGTCACTCTATATAGGCAGTGTCTTAATACAGGCGACCATCGCGCGTTCACACAGACCATTGCTTATATTACAACCGGGGTTCGGCGACGCTGCATTTAATGTGACCGCATTTTGAATAAGTAAAATTAGGTTAACTAATTACCCACTATGACAAAATTAAGACCACATTTTGTAGTGTTGACTCAAACATGCATTTGTTGATAATTCGCCGGTTTCGAGTAGTATACAATGCTACTGCCACAAGAGTATGTGCAAAGTTAGATAATGGTGCCAATTCTGTTGTACAGACGCCAGCACATCAAGCTAATACAATCTGTCAAATTTCTTTAATAGATTTTCAACTTTATCGCTAAAGCATTAGGTTCAAGGTTGATTGGGAGAATTTGACAGTTTCGGGTAGCTTGACATGCTGGCGTCTGTACATGAGCTGTCAAATGTAGTTGAACTAATATTTCCATACAAAATTTAGACGACACGTACAAACTTGTCGACTAAAAACACGGTGAAGCGCAAGGCGTGAACTAGTTTGACATCTCTAACTTAGTTCATAGCTATAGCCGTCCTTTTCTCTAGTAAAAGATAACGATTCTCGAATTTTAGTTTAGTTATTGAATAAGAGAATCGGCACCATTGTTTAGCAAAACAATTTTAGCTGTTGCGATTTTCCGTTCTTTATTGACATAACTAACTTGTCCAAATTTTAGTGATCATGCAGCCCAGCATAGTGGTATATTCGAAGCTTACCACAGAACACATCACCGCTTGTTCAGCCGTGTTTTACTATTTCCCATTACTTGTTGTACTCATACGCACTGCGAGGAAACGGCTAGTCGTTACCAGTCAGCTGCAGCTTTTTGTATTCTCCTTCAATGACGACAGACATTCTACGCGTCATCTTTCGTCTTGTCGTCTTTCGTCTTCAGTGGGTGAATTCCTTAAGGGTGTGAATACACAGGTAATGTGCACGATTCTAAGTCATTAATTTTAAAGTGAACTAGATCTTAATTACATCTCTAGACGTGACAACTTCGAATCTACAACCATTCAACTTTGATACAATGCTTTAAACGTTCTTCAAGTGAATTATGATTTCATTAATGTTACTTCGCGGCTAACACAGAACATTCCAGAACTGAAACAATGACATCAAAACACGGAACATATATTGCACATTTATTCATGTCAAAATTGCACTTACTCCCAAAGTAAATAAAAAAATAAAATCGCTTTTAGGTATAAAAAATAGTGGCAATTCCAACATTAAATAAATGAGCAAAATTGAATTAGTTTAATTAAAATTATGCCGATTTCATTACTCCAGCGTTACATCGTCTTGTCAAAGCTGGGAAGCTAAAAAAAAAAAACTAACACAGAAAAACCTAAGCTCGTTATAATTAAAAAGAAATGTAATATCATTAATGTGTATTATATACATATTTACATCTTAAATTTTAAACGGCATACTAATCTATAACGCAAGAGAACCATGTTGAGTTTAAAGAGACAATTTTAGAACAGCTCTTATCATAAATATCATTCAATTATTGGAAAAAAAAAAAACTCATCCTATTGTTTCATAATCGGGTCAACAAGAATTTTATCTAACGGACGAATATTACGTGTGCTATATACAGTTGAGTGAAGATTAAATCACACATGGAAATTTCAAATGGCAAGAATAATTTTCTACATTGACAACACTTTTTTCCACTCTTCATTAACAAGTCTATAGAACTATTAACTACTGAAACTAAACAAATTATGCAATCCCAGCGAACCTTCCAGACTAGAGTCACGGTACACACGATGCCAAATGAAATTTCCAACAGCGCCATCACTCTTACGTCACGTCACGATTTAGTCAGCTACACAACTCGAAAACTACAAGGATAACGAGCCACTCGACTGTACACAGCTCGAGCCCGTAAAGCACGAAGCGAGAGAGTAGCAACACTGCGTACGCGCAACACGCGGCAAACTTGTTGCGGCGGATTTGTTGTTGTCCAACGTACTGGTCGCGCGTCGCCTCGCGCTTTTTCAAGGTCAGCTAGCCGGACGCCGGTTCGAGTGCTTTGACCGCGTCTGCGGTGAGGCCCTGCTTCTGGCACCACTCTACGAAGTCGTCGATGAGGACAGGCCACGCGCCCTCCGCGTCGTAGTTGCTCATGCCGTCGTCGATCTGCGTCGCGAAGTCTAGGAGGAGGTTCCATGTGTCCTTTGGTATGGATCTCTTGTGATGCTCCTGGAATTGTTTATGGTTTTATGTTAGTTTTTTTTTTGTCTTACTTGTTGCTTATGGAGGGAATTACAAAAAAGAAGGAACTGTTCTTTTTATAAACACAAAGTTTCAGACATTCACAGTAATAAATTTAATATTGTTTTGTTTTGTCAATGACATTGGATTTTAATAAGTCAAAACAATGTTTCTGATAAACTCACATCTGTCAGTTTATCAACCAGATGTTATGGTGATTTAATTAAAATTATGATAATTAAATTATTATCATTCAATTAATCACCAATCAATAAAAGTTATTATTACGTATTCTTGCGTATCACTCAAACTATCATCATTAAAAGGTGTAAAAATCCTACAATCAGATATTTTTATTTTATTTTAATTATTAGGGACGCATCGTTACGCTTTTTTGCCCATACGATGCCGATCGCTTATCGAATTTAAATGAAGGCAAAAAAATTAAAACACAAGTAGGTTTATTACAAAAATAATAATAACTTAATAATAATAATAATACTTAGAATGAGATTATTAGTTTTTAAAATTAATAATTAAGGTTAGTAGAGTTAGTAATTAATGAATACCCAAGGAGGGCTGGTGTCAGGCGGGCGGCCGATTGTAAAATATTGCCAAAACCTTAGCAACATGGCAAGTAAAAATAGAATGCGCGATAGGGCGTATCCCACAAGCGACGCGCAGGGGCAGCACCCGGTTTCTGTGGGAAATGTACAAGGGTTGTCGCATCAGAACGGGCGGGTGCGACGTAAGACGCAAGCTCGGAGTGTGAGAGAAGTTAGATTGAGTTGCGCGAGCTGGTATGTAGGTACGATGACTGGAAGAGGAAGAGAATTAGCAGATGTTTTAAAAAGGCGACGACTGAACATAGCGCGTCTGCGAAAGACGAAATGGAAAAGTGCAAAGGCTAGAGAGATAGGAGAAGGATATGTTCTATTATTGTGGAAGCGATGGCAAGCGAAATGTTGTGGGTATAGTTTTGGATAGTGAGTTAGATGTTAAAAAGAGTGAGTGATAGAGTGATAGCTGTTAAAGTGATGATGGAGAGTTTGGTGTTAAATATAGTTAGTGTGTATGCACCCGCGCCCCAGTCAGAATGTGAGGATAGTGTAAAAGAGAAGTTATGGGAAGACTTCGATCGTGTGATGATGGATGTTCCAAAGAGTGGAAGAACTGTATGTGGGGATGAGACAAAAAGTGCTGCCACACTAGATACTACCACCTACCTACCTACTTTTACTCTTAGACTTAGTCTCACAACATAGATGAATAATAATGGAGGTAAAAGTAAGTGTCTCATCCAGTAGGAACACTCACGTAGGAACGGTCCACTCAAAACCAGGTGGCGTAAATAAAATGATTGGAATTAAGGATATGGAAGGACAAACTGTGTATGAATGTTGGAAAAGAGATGGCAGATTGTATAAGGAGTGAAGCAAAAGATGTGTTTAGAGAATCGAAAGGGAAAGATGTGATAGAAAAGGATACATGGTGATGGAATGAAGAAGTGCAAAAGATGGTTAAAGAAACTAAAGTTGCGTTTAAATAATGGCAAGGTGTAGAAAACGGGAATGACAATTTGCAAGAAGATAATATAAAAAGAATGGAAGAGAAAGACAAAAAGGCGGTAGCGGTTTCCAGGGCTAAGGCAAAGGAGAAGTTGTATGACTCACTGGACAGCCCCAGAACCCAGAAGGAGCTATACCGGATTACAAAAGCAAGAGAAAGGAGAACGAGAGATATAGTTCACATTAAGTGTATGAAAGATGACGCCAGTAAGGTTCTGTCTCAAGATGACGAAATAAAAGAACGATGGAAGGTTTATTTTGAAAAGCTAATAAACGAAGAGAATGAATGAAATGGTGTCCTAAGAGGTACAAACAAATATGGGTTTGGTGAGAGAAATTAGCATGGATGAAGAAAGACAGGCATTTCAATTGATGAAAAATGGAAAGGCCCAGATGATATACCAGTGTATGGAACTGTTTACAGGAAGATAGATGTATGTATGTATGTTTATTCTTTAATAAGTTGTTGTATGAAGAAGCGATCCCACAAGAATGGTGCAATAGTTCGCTAGTGCCTATCTTCGAGAATAAACGTGATGCATAGGACTGCAACAGTTATCGAGGGATAAAGCTCATGTCCCATAGTTGGTAAATATGGGAAAATAATAGAGAAAAGATTGCGAGAGGAGAGTGAGAATATCCCAAACCAGTTTGGGTTTATGCCAGGTCGAGGAACAGTGGACGCCAATTTTGCACTCCGCCAATTGTGCCAGAAGTACCAACGTGCACACAAGAACTTGCACATGGTGTTCATTGATCTTGAAAATGGGTATGGTAGGCTACTTCGGGATGTGTTGTGGTGGGCCTTGAAAGAGAAAGGTTTACCCAAGAAGTATGTACAGTTAATTCGTGCTATGTACAGTAAATCTTGTACAGTAGCGGTCATAAGTGAAGTAGCAGTCTCACAAAGCAATAGATCGACACTGCGGGTGTGGCTTAGTAATTTCTGTACTATATATTGTTTTTATGTACTAATAAACGAATTATTATTTTTGACATTTCGCGGGACCCTTGGGCCCCGGACTTTTGGTAGGCGTACGAGGGGTCGAAGCCAACTCGCCGAGGCCTCTAAGACAATTTTAAATAATGAGGAGGCACCAACCGACGATTATCCCTGTATGCACTATTTGCTTATGCACCCAAGGACAACCCCCGGTTGGTGCAGGACTATTGTAGGACATAGAAACAAAACATATTGGGCTATGGGTTTGGGTGGCTATAGTGGATTGGATACTCAGAACTATGGAAGGACTATGTCCCCTGCCTGATCAATGTTATATGTAATACATGGATAAAATGGCAGGGGGTGACTTGCACACTCAATAATGAGCACCCGAAAGCGGTCGCTAGCACATAGTGGCGTAGCGACAAGGGGACAACATTTCCTGAGGTGCTTGAGGAGTGGAGAGGTATTCCAACAATCCCGGAAGTACGGTCAAGATTCCTACCAGCACCTTACTGGAATACTTCCTTCCTCCGAGCCCGTTTGCTCTTGCGAATCTCGACTCTAGCCGGCCAAGAAAGGCAAGAAAGAGGTGGGAGCTCTGTTCCTCGTCAGTGTTCACTCCAGCCGGCCAATAAAGGCAAGCCAAGAACAAGACTTCTTCCGGTAGATAGGGGTCCGTGGAGTCACTACTGCCCAACAGCTCGCTACATGCTGTCCTGCGGGTTTCTGTATCTCTCTTGGTCTGGCTCCTCATCCTAGACCTGTTCCGGCAAAGTAAACTCTACCGGCACAGACCTAAAGTTCGGAGCACGCAAACCCCACCACGACGTCAACGTAGATACAGCGGTGGGGTAATTATTATTATTATAATTATTACTATAGACACACGCACTCACGATTGGTTTGCAACTGATTGTATTCCATAAATTCAACCAATAGGGTATATGACATGATAGCTTAGTAGTTGTCTTATTTGGCTAAGCGCGTTCATGCCTAGCGAGCCGTGGGTTCAATCTCACGCCCGGTGATATTTTTGTTTTAATAATTACTCGAATAATCAGGCTACTGACTGTTCCTTATTATGTTCGTCTTGTTCAATGAACTCGTAAAACTTTGTCACTTTTGTAATTAATGCACAATATTATTCTATTACAAGATACAATATTTTAAGAATGATTGTCGTAATTACCTACTTTACTTCAATAAATTGTTCTTTATGAGAAAATAAATTATTTTACTAGAAGTTTATTTATGCCGACCCCAAATAAATTGGGATAAGGGCAGGAGAATGATGATAAGTGTTATTAATTCAAATTAAAATAAATTAAGATTAAAAAAAAAAAAACAAAATATTCTCAAATTTGGAGGAGATATGCGATTTCGCAAGTCGGTTTGAATGAGACCTGCAGTGGAAAATTTTACATTACTTTTTTGAAGCGTGAATATTGAAAAGTATCGGCAATAAAAATATCGCCGATGTCAATAAGTCGGCAATCCCGATGTAACGCCGATATATCGGCATCGGTATCGGATAATATTAATAACCAAAAAGTCCAAGAAGCAAAATATTTTGTCCTCAATTTAAATGGGATTGTCGAAGATGAGAAGCAGTATGAGATAAGATGGAGCCAAATATTTTACACAAAACCTGACCCCAATTTTCTTTTGATAGATTAGGATTCATGCCAGAAGTACCTGCTAGTATTTAAAATACTCACTAGAATCTGACCCAAAAACATTGAATGATAAGTAACAGTTTATTGAAACTAAATATTTATATGAGGCTGTGAGCCTTAGCCCACGTTCGCACGCGCGATATTTTCCCGCGGCGATTATTTTTCGCGCACTGGATTTTCAACGCTCTGCTTACCGCCGAGAGTTGAAAATCCAACAGTGTGTTTCGACGCACTGGGATGCACTCTTGATGGATTCTCAATGCTCGGTTCACATACCGAGAGTTAAAAATCCAGTGTACGAAAAAACCCCGCCGCGATATTTTTAGTCCGTACGAACGTGGACTTATTATTTACTGTGTTCTACTTCTTGTTGGGCATAGTCAAAAACAGAAATGTACTGAATAAAATTAAATATATGTTGAAGTCAACTGTTTAATAGAACAATAATCAGTCATAAGTTTCAATTTAAAACTAATCTAAAGGGAAGAAAAACAGAAAATTTGAGCAGTGAAATTGGGTCACTAATAAAACTTCAGAATGCTTTCCACCTGCCTAGCCTTTTCCCAACTACGTTGGGGTCGGCTTCCAGTCTAACTGTATTTTATACTAATACCAGTATTTTACATGCCGCGCCTGCCTATCTGCTCTCCACAACCCAGTTACTGAGTAACACTGGTTAGACTGGTTATCAGACTTCTGACTACCCGTAACAACTATCAAAGATCTACGAATGACAGCTACAAATGAATTATATATTTAAATGTTACATTCTAGGATATTGTTTTAACTATGATATCTTCTCATTTTAAATGACATAAACATAAAATGAAGGTTTTATTCACCATAGAGATAAGCAGAGGAGTATAGTCCACCCATACATTCAGTCTCATGCAATTGTGGGTCATTCTATACCTCATTTTATCAGGAACTAAATCACACTTACAAATGTGGAACTTACTCTTGCATTGATAGCATCATGCTTCCTTTTAATAAGTACAGAGATAATATCAAGTATTATTCATATCAAGATAAAATGTCTGTATCCAATGGCCATGTATACACGGCTACATATCAAGCTACAGATCCAGTACAAGCCGATCTCACATTGTATAGGATTTCCATACAATGAGAGGTTGTCTTATACTAGAAATGTATGGCTTGTAAAGTAGCCGTGTATACCAGTGGCCAGTGGATACACACATAATTCGTCGGTCGGAAACAGTAATGGAACATTTCAAAATATATTGTTCTGAGTAATTGACGGTTAAAGTTTTTGAAAACATTCAAATGTTAGTTTACTTCATTTAGAGATCATTAAGTGTAATTAATTAGAACCAATATTTGAGTTGTACCATTAGTGATTTGGAAAAATATTCAATTTCCTACCATTCTGCATACTTATCTCAAAACACATGATTTCAGAAATGTTCCAGTAATGAATCTGACTGACTATATGTGAAGTACTTACTTTTATGATCTGGGAAAATAGTCTATTATATATTTATATTAAAATTGTAATTCCTAGGTATTTTCTTTTAAGTTTAGACAATGAGTTATGCTTGATCTGAGTACCTATGCAGAAAGTATACAATATTATGATGTCATATTGTGATTTAACATGGATGCCAACTTGGCATGTATGTAAGATTATCAGGCCAAGTGCAACAATGACTATGGGATAATTTTGAACTCCCTTTTGCACTTATGTTTTCTTTTACGATTTAGCGCATGCAACCTTTATGCTTTTAAGAATCTTGACTAAATATTGCACAACTTTAGTAAACATGGCATTATTTTATTTATTTTCTCATGTAAGTAAGGATGTAGGACTGAAGCCAGTAAGATTGACGTGTCATTAACTTATGTTTAGCTTACCTTTACTTATTTAAATGAAAACAAACTCATACATACCGTAAGAAATTTGCACCATGCATCTAGGAACTTAAATCTCCCACGGAGCACTATATTCCAATAGGCTATCGCCATATCTAGTTCCAGTCCTTTCTGACCAGGATTCTTTGCATAATTAAATGTGAAATGATAAAAATCTTTAAACTTATTTTGATCTTTTATCTCCGATTCCAATGTTGGTAATTTTGCTTTTAATTTCTCTATGCTATCCGCTCCAAGCTCCATGAGACCAGTTGTGAACTCTTCTTTAGTAAACTCACACTGCACTGCAGCTTTACATTTCCATGCTATAATAAGAACTAAAATTGACTCAGGACTTAAATTAAGGTCTTCTAAAAACTTCATAACACCATCTACAGTGATTTTATCATTCTCCTGTTGATCTTTGTACTTAGTAAAGAGTTGATCGAGCTTTTTTCTATCCACAGACGCTTTTACGGGGTCCTTGTAGTACGCTTCAGGGTTCTGAAAGTAGTTGTCACTTGCGAGGTCCAGTTTCCAGTCATTTTGAGACAAACAATATATCGCCGTGCTCTCACTCGTCTGCGTAAACGCGACGAACTTTTTAACTTTGTCTCTCTGTGACGATTTTAATTTATTCTGTAAGAGAATCGTACGAACGTCATATTTATAACCTTATTAGTGCTTACCTGTCATCTAATTTACGTATTAAAAAACAATTTGGGCATTTTATGTGATGTTGAGTTTGTTATTTTGGTTGGATTTGATGCATATTTTAACACGATTACTCACCATTTTCGTGAATTTTTTATTGTTTCTAATGACTTTCACTGTTATTTCGACATCGGTACCAAAGTGAAATAACAATCATAGACAACTTTCTAATATTGTTATGGCATTAACTTCAATTTCCCATTTCGCATATATCACGTTTTGTAAAACGTCCTATTATTTAATTAATTGCAGAGTAAAAAAAAACAGTTGAAGCGATTTAATAAATTAAATACTACCGTCTAATAGTATCACTATATTTAAAAAAAGTGAGTCGTTTTGAGATACTTTATTTATTTTTGTTTACTTACCATCATTTTCTATTGAGTTTTCAAAACTGCTCAACATTAATTAACATTTAACCTTCAAATCAGGGAACGTCTTAACATTTAAGTAGCAACACCGTTTTGAGAAATGATCATAGACGATTATTTCTTCGTTCCAAAATGATATAAATTATGAAACACATTAAAATTCCATTTTATTTAAAATTAACTAATTTCATGAAGTAATACGGTTTGTTTTCGATAAAACAACGAAAGAAATAAGACAATGAGAAAATACGAAAAATGTTGGTACAGTATTTTAGAACGAGGTTGTCAATAATTTTAAACAGCTGATCGCAAAACATAACCTAACTAATAGATAACACTTTACTAACACTACTTGCGATAATAATTTTAATATGCGTAACTTAGGTGAAAATAATTATGTTACATAATAAAACCTGATAAAAATGCAGTCTTTATTTGTTAAGCAGGTATACACCCAAAATCGATATTTATTCAAGTCAATCAGTACGCAAAGTCCAAGAGTGCGATTTGCGCCCAGTCCAACAGGATATTTACATTTAGGGGGTTTACGAACTGCTCTGTATAATTATTTATTCGCCAAATCCCGAGGAGGTACATTCATATTGCGTATTGAAGATACGGATCAAACGAGGAAAGTTGAAGGTTCTGTGGATGCGCTAGTAAACGACTTGCAATGGGCAGGAATTGAGTGTAACGAAGGACCAGGAACTAAGGGCGAATATGGACCTTATGTGCAGAGCGAAAGGTTGAGTTTCTATCAGTAAGTATTGTTTTCTATTTCAAATTCTAAATATACATATCGATGCTTCCGACAACAAAGGTCGTAAACACCAAAATAGCAGTTTTGGTAATCAACGAAAAACAAAAAATAATTTCGTTTTTGGCTTATATCTTTTTAACTTTAAAAGTTGTAAAATTGTGTTCTATACAAGAAATACGTAAAATACGATGGTGTTTCATAATATATTATTGCTATTTATGTCAAAGCCTTATTTTAAAAGTTAGCTTGGACATACACCCCAGAAAATTCAAGAAGTTGGTATTTACGACCACTAACAAATCAATGGAGAACGATTTGTCTAACGGAAGTTAGAAGTATGCACCAGTTTTTAAATACAATAGTTCTGGGTTTGGTTTTAAAAACCATATACTGAAATAAAAATGAGTGTAAACACCACGATCTGATGCGATGGTATGTAACAAACATTTTTTTCAGATATTTCCAATATCTGAAACAAATCAATGAATTTAAGACTGTAAGTTGAGTTTTCATTACTTGTAATAAAAACAATAAAATAAAACACAAAATGACATAATTAAAAAAGGTTTTTTATTCATTGACCGTCATCGTTTAATCAAAATAATGGTTAAGCAAGGCACTAATACAAATTCAAAGTAAAAAAAATGTCTAAACCAATCACTTAAATTTCCATTAGAGGATCTTGTACATCAATCATCATTCATCATCATTGTTTGTGTCGCGGCTCGAAATTTTTATACCTTTAGGACCTGGCAGGTCCTAAAGGTATAAAAATACACTTAAGTAAGTATATTATAGGCATCGTCCCGTATAATTTAATCAAGCGTTTGTTACAAGATGCCTATAGTGTTCTACCTCCAACGGCGTACCTAACCAGCCAGACATAATTCAAAATGTTAAGTAATCATTTTGTTTCATTGATTTCAAGAAGATTTTATAATCACGACATTTTTTTAAAACGTATTGATAATGAATTACAAAAAAATATAAGTAAACATTCTACCAAGCTTACTGCTCTAATAATTTTAATAAACAATGCCCATTTTCACCAACGCCCTTAAAAATTTAGGTAGTTCATCTTTCTAGATCTTGTTTGTTCGGAAAGCTTCTGTACTATGCTGCCGTCGTTAGCAAAAAGGGCACAACTAACATTTAAAAAAAAATTGAGTTACATACATATTTAGAATCAGAAAAAAAAGGCTAATCTGCTCAATTTTTTGTAGATTTTTAAAAAAAATGTTAGTTGTGCCTTTTTTTCTTACGACGGCAGTATGGTCTACCTAACTTTTAGTGTCGTTGGTGAAAATGGGAAAGTGTTATCGACAAGATAATAAAAAAGTAGATGCAAAACATAATACGACGACGAGTTATAGAAAATCAGGTCTTCAAATTTCTGACTAATAATCTTCTGTCATTGGATAGAAGATTATTAACCAGAAATTTGAAGACCTGATTTTCTGATAGAAGATAATTAATCAGAAATTTCATCTTCCTCGTCAGTCTCAGGAAGAGTATCAATGACATTATGAGACTGACAAGGAAGCTGTTTGTATTCGGCATGAAACCGTTTGTGTATTGTCCCCTGATCACACAATCGTTGCAGATCTTTGTATTTAGCTGCGGTAATTGGTAGTTTATCCGTATATAGCTGTTTTGGAGTCAACTGCTTTACTCGATTATATTGTAATTCTAACATTTCTTCTGTATTTTCTTTTGATTTATTCTTCCCTTTTCCCTTTCTTTTACGCTTGACATCTTCGAACAACTTGATTCAATGTGTAATTGCATCTTCTTTCATTGAATACTTGAGTTCTATTTGCTTTAAATTTGTCTTTCTGAAAGTTGCTACTCTAATGTTTCTCCAATTAATATTCTTTAAGGTTTCTTTTGTAAAAGTGTTTGATGCTATTTCACTCCAGTTCAAAAAATCTGAGTAGTCCATCACATTGACTATATAAGGCCTTGGCCGCTTTCTAGCTGATTGAAAAAATGAAAGCAGGCCGTAATAATTATCTATGGATGTTTTTTCTGAATTATTAGATACGAACGTAAAACACAATTACTTGAAATCCAGTGAGTAGCGCCATTTATTTCTCAGAAAAATTAAACATTTGAATTTCTTAACGGGGTGTAATTGCGACATATTTATACTTTTTGTGTTACGACCCCTTTTTAGTATGAAAATATTAACAAAATTAGGAGTACGACCTACATAATTCAATTTTCAAACCAATTCTCCAAGACCAAGTGACATTACGACAATTGTTTCTCAGCAGAGCTTACGTTTTAAAAATGATTGTGGGGTGTAATTACAATTAATTATGTATTCATGTTTTTACGACCGACAGCTGTTTGTACGTTGTATTATACGACCTGCACGGTTATTCGGTTCTAAGCAATATGAGTTATACATACCCTCTTTTCTAAAAAATCTTGATTATACTAGTAAAAATTTTGGGTGTAAAAGTATTTTTTTTAGGCGAATATTTTTTTCACATTTTTAGATCGACGCAGCGCCAAAAATTAAGTAGGGCTGCATTCTTAACTCATTTTCGCCAAAATGGCGTTTACGACATTTGTTGCCGGAAGCATCGATATTATACTTATATTGGGTCAATCTGTAATACAGTACTGTATTACTTCATGGGGTGGAGCACCAAAATCTTACTTACTACCTCTTGAAAGAGCACAGAGAGCAATTTTAAAAGTAGCAAACTTCCATCCCTTTCTCTATCCTACAGATCTGCTATACAAATCCTGTAACGTGCTGACTGTTCGCCAGCTTTTTATAACGCACTTGGTATTAAAACAGCACACCATGCTCTCCTATAACACTGAAAGTACTAATAAGAGACGGAATGATATTGTATGTGAGTCAAACGCATCCTCTAAATATGTTTTTGTAAATAGATTTTATACATTTTTAGGCCCATTTCTGTACAACAAATTAAATAGGAAATTAAGTATGTATAAGTTAAATAATTACGACTGCAAAAAGGTTATTCTGCAATTTTTACTTAGCATATCATACAGTGAGACAGAGGATTTACTTGTTGTATGTAAATAAAACATGTTAGTCTTTTAAGTTAATATTAGTTTCTATTTTAGTCTTCTCCATTGTTAATTTTATATTTTTAAAATTTTAAGCACTTTTCTAGCCTGAAACACAGGTTCTACCTAGTTCAGGCAAATGAGCAACTGTGCCCTCTATAATTTTTAAGTTATGTTATTGTAAATCTGCACCATTTTTATAAATAAACGATATTATTATTATTATTGATTTTCAAATAGGCTTCAATATCAACCATCAAGTTTCTGAACTGATAAGCTATAACAACCACTAACTAAAATATCTTTCTACTTTTCAGGGAACACATAGCAACACTTCTTGAGAATGGTTCAGCATACAAATGTTTCTGTACGGAGCGAAGACTGAACATTTTACGTAGAGATGCAGTGAAGTCACAACGCATACCCAAGTATGACAACCGATGTAGGAGTCTGACACATGAAGAGATTAAGGAGAAAATGGGTGCTGGTATTCCATATTGTATTAGATTTAAGGTAAAGAAGACATTTGTCATATAGTTGGTTATTATAGGGCTGGGAAATTGTGAAAAAAAAAAAAAATTGTAGATAAGGGCAGTTGCACAAGGAACACTCTTGGCCCCCTAAAGCCATGGAATGTCAGAATAGACTGTGCTGCGTTGCCCTGCAACAATACTATAATTGTTGAGGATTATCAGTTGCTTTATAAACTTCATAATATCATGGACCAAACCTTTCTTTTAGAATATGAAAGAAAACACTAGTTTAATTAGGTTGATCTAAAAACACTGATGTACAGATGCCAGCACATCAAGTTACTACAATCTGTCAGATTTCTTTAATAGATTTTCGACTTTATTGCTAACGCATTAGGTTCAAGGTTGATTGAGAAAATCTGACAGTTTCGGGTAGGTTGACCTGCTGGCGTCTGTACCTTATTATTTAATTAAACAAAATGAACATCTAAGATTAAAAAAAATATTTTTGTTAGCTAACATCGGACTGCCAATCCTTTGAAGACCTGATCTTCGGCGGTATTGCATACGATGTATCTCTGAACGAAGGTGACCCAGTACTCATGAAGAGTGATGGCTACCCAACCTACCACTTTGCGAATGTGGTGGATGACCATCTGATGAAAATTAGCCATGTGCTAAGAGGTGTGGAATGGCAGATCTCTACTACAAAACATTTGTTGATTTATAGGTAAGCCTAAACAAAGACATGTTATAAAAACTTTTGTGTGATATGCTAGCTCCTGTGGCTTTTTAAATAAATAACTGTGTAGTATTTCTTGGGAGATGGTGAAATACACTCCTCAGGCCTCAGTGCAGATCAAACACATATCAACCGTCCCTATTAACAATGTCGGTTCTGCAGGGAGACTACTGTTTAGTCCCTACTGAACAGTGGTCTTTTTCGCAGAACTGACATTGTTAATATCATAAAGATTCTTTTTTATTGTTAGGGCAAACTTTGAACTGCCCTCAGTTCAAAGTTTGTTTTGACAGTGAAGATTAAAAAAAAATAATTGTAATTCGATTTATGTAAAAAAGTGAATATTGGTAAAAATGTAATAATATAATAATAATAATAAAATAATAATAAAATGTTTATTTCTGTACCAACTCATTTACATTAGTTTCGATTGGAGTCTCCTTTTAAGCATGATGACGCTTGTATATCCGACATTGTTAATAGGGACGGTCGATATGTAGAACATAGGATTTTATTTAACATTGAGTAATGACTCTTATCTTAAATCTCTGAAAGTTCAAATTAGGATGCGCGACCGCGCTCGAAGATGCTTGAGGTTGAGGACCCGTTTGATGTCAACGTCGATGTTCATACAGGTTTGCACTATATGTTACTAGAAATAAAGTTTATTATTCAATGTCATGAAAATATTATCTGCTCTGCACTCCTTTTTACTCTGTTCTACATGGCCAATTATTTGACCATGCTGCTTATACTACTTACGATAGATGTATTTTTGGTTTACAGGGCCTTTGGCTGGACACCACCTCAATTTGGCCACATGCCGCTCATTGTAAATGCTGATGGTACGAAGCTAAGCAAGAGACAAAGTGATGTCAAAGTTGAAGACTATAGGAGAAACGGTAATATATTCTTTGGCAGTGGTCTATAACTTTTTACAGTCCAACCGATTTTGACTTCTATTCCGTAGGCATAAGGATGGCATTAAAAGCAAAAACGTGGTTACAATACCAACTGTTTGCTGTAGCTGCCATTAGTCATGCCACTAACGCAATAGAAGTCAAAATCGGTTGAACGGACTGTAAAAAGGCTCACTTAAAAGTCTAATCTGATTTCAAATGGAGTATAGTAGTCTAGGTTTAGGGAAAAAAAAAACGCTTATCGTTTCCAAAATTAATTTAATTTTCACTCAAAAAAATGTAAGCATTATGTAAGTATGAATTAAGTTGACTTCAGAATGAATAGTAGTTCTATTGAAATAAATTTCAAAAAGTTTTAAGATGTAGCGCAGACTAAGCTTTAGGGTATTAATATTACTTTTCTAAAAACATCATATTTGCTTAAATGTTCGTAAACTAAAACGCAGGATACCGGTTTTTTATATCGTGAATTTTTATATCATGGTCTAGTCTAGAGCCCAGGCGGTCTACTGCCTAAGCACGAAATTCGTAGTTTCGGCCGATGTTACGGGTTGTCCGTATTACTTACGGTCATAAGATTAGTTTAGGGGGACCTGTACTAAGAATGAATGACACCACTATTGACAGTTGTCCCTACTCATGTGTGTTTGCCCATCCCAAAAAGTTCATTATTTGGGTGTAGGGCTCACTCCACACTTTCGAATTACTTATTACGTGCCCTTATCTTCGTTGACGGACTTAGAGAATAGGGCCCCAGACTTCAATAATAGTAATGTATTTAAAACTTGCTGTTCTAGGAATATACCCTCAGGCCCTGGTGAATTACATAACGTTGTCTGGCGGAGGGTTTGATCACGTCCCCGGCGAAGGAGTCAGACCTAAGACTATGGACGATTTGGCTGAAGAGGTAATTATTTAGGCATCATTCATTTTTATTATAAGACTGAAGATCTTATACTTTCTCTATAGACAGGCCATCATGCCGCAGGCCGTGGGTTCGATTCCCATCCAGGACAAACATTTGTGTGCATGAACATGTATGTTTGTCCTGAGTCTGGGTGCAATTATCTATACTAGTACGTATTTACAAAAAAAAAAAATAATAGTATATGTAGTATATCAGTTATCTGGTTTCCATAGTACAAGCTCTCTCTTAGTTTGGGATCAGATGACCGTGTGTGAAAATGTTCCAGGATATTATTATTATTTTTTGACATATCTCGGGACCCTGAGGTCCCGGACCTTTGGAAGGCATACGAGGGGCAGAAGTTAACTCGCAGAGACCCCTTAGACAATTTTAAATGATGAGGAGGCACCAACCGACGATTATCCCTATATGCACTATGCAAGTGCACCCAAGTGTCTCCCCCGTTGGTACAGGACTATTGTTGTACGTGGAAACAAAACATATTGGGCTATGGGTCTGGGTGGCTAAAGTGGATTGGGTATCTTGAACTCTGGAAGAACTATGTCCCCTGCCTGACTAATTTTATATACGAGTATTATACACGAATAAAATGGCAGGGGGTGACTTGCACACCCAATAATGGGCCCCCGGAAATGGCCGCTATTTCATAGTGACGTAGCGACAGGGGGGTAACACTTCCTGAGGTGCTTGAGGAGTGGAGAGGTATCCCACGGCTATCCCGGAAGTACGGTCAAGATCCTTACTGGAATACTTCCTTCCTCCGAGCACGTTTGCTCTTGCGAATCTCCACTCAAGCCGGCCAATAAAGGCAAGAAAGAGGTGGGAGCTATGTTCCTCGTCAGTGTTCACTCCAGCCGGCCAATAAAGGCAAGCCAGAGATGAGGACGAAATTTCTCCCGGGAGATAGGGTCCGTGGGGTCGCTACTGCCCAACAGCTCACCACATGCTGCTCTGCGGGTTTCTGTATCTCTCTTGGTCTGGCTCTTCATCCTAGACCCGTTCCGGCTAAGTAAACTCTACCGGCACAAACCTAAAGTTCGGAGCGCGCAAGCCCCAACACGACGTTAACGTAGCGATACAGCGGTGGGGTTATTATAATAATTATTATAGTCATCAAATGAGACGGATTTATTTAAATGATCAAAACAGGGATATAAAGGCACATTTTGTATAGATACTAGCTTCTCCCCCATCGTATCGCATCGCCTGCCCGCGCTATTACTAACTTCGTTTTTGCTTAG
Source organism: Dicycla oo (assembly GCA_948252095.1). Taxonomy (NCBI): domain Eukaryota; kingdom Metazoa; phylum Arthropoda; class Insecta; order Lepidoptera; family Noctuidae; genus Dicycla; species Dicycla oo. Next base: position 6,304,379 of record OX411710.1, on the reverse strand, counting down.
CGTTCTTTCTGACATTTTTCTTTTTGCTCCTCTCAGCTTTATTATTAGTATAAGCACACATTTCGGCGGACAGCGCCGCATTGTAAAAGTCCTCCTACATCACTTTCTTAAAGTATGGACCGTCGCACACTGTGGGTGGACCGCACCGTGCATTTTTGTATTGAATTGCGCTGCCCTGCGGCCCTGCGGCCCTGTGGCCCTGCGGCCCTGTGGCCCTGCGGCCTTGCGGCCCTGCGGCCCTGTGGCCCTGTGGCCCTGTGGCCCTGCGGCCCTGCGGCCCTGTGGCCTTGCGACTGTAATGTACACCCACCACCTACAACGTACATTTACATTTTTATTTTAAAGCCAAATTTAAGGCCTTTTTGTCGTTCTCCTCTCGATGTTTTCGGCACAAACTGCAGTATCGATGCAATAGTGAAAGTGCATCTATTTTTTTAATATGTTTATTCGATAGTTTACATCGCCATATACTAGTAAAAAATATTCAACGCCAAAAACGCAATTGAAAGTACCTAAAAAATAAGTTAAAAATAGCCAACTGACACGAGCACCTTAAACGCTTCCATTTTGGCGCGCTTGGTGTGACGTCATAGTCTATGACAACAAACAAGAAATCGCAAACACTCCTACAAAACACAATAACATTTATTGCTGTCATTTGTCATAGACTTATACGTCACATTCGCTCTGAACACTGGCGTCGCGTTTCAAATAAGTATTTGATTTTTTTGATAGCTGGCTTGTTTATCACCGTTAGTTATTTCACGATAGCTTCCGAAAATAGTACATTTATAAACGATTTTATATTATATTTTTTATTTTTTTTACATTTTATTTTTAGTTCCAGATAGAAAAAATATCGTCACACCCAAGTCGCCTGAACCCCGACCTACTAGAAGAATGCAACCGTCTCGAAATCAAACGAAGACTAAAGGACAATGACCTATCCAAAGCTTTAGTATCCACACTTCAAGATTTAATCACCAAAACATACCCTGATCACAAACTAAACTTGACAGATGAACACGTAAAAAGTGTTCTAAATTGGTCTGTGTCTCGAATATCAAGAATAGAAGAGCTATCTTCAAAAAAATACGGATTCCTTTGGATTCTTCCGACCAACACCGCAAAAATCGACCAGGAACTGCTCAAAAAGCTGCTTGAAAAATTGGAAGGGCTAGAAAAGTTCGACCAAGGTTCTCTAAAGGAGAATTTAAGGAGTTTCTCAGTAAATAATAATGTGAAGTTTCCAGCGTTGATGAAGATGCTTCGCTCCGTCATCAGCGGGTTGGATGAGGGTCCAGGAGTCGCAGAAATGATGGATTTGTTAGGCAAGAGTCAGTCGTTAGAAAGAATAAAAGCTGTTGTACGATATGTTGATGTTTTATTTTATTTCACGGAGGTAAAGAAATTATGAAAAAAATCCCTTTCCTTTACTAAATCCTTTTCCACAATACATTTACAGACACAGTAGCGTTCCTAAGATAAGATTGTAGGTAGAGATCTTTTACTATAAATCTGCACGCCCAGGGGGGGCGTGTAGATTTATACTGCTTGTTGCATACACTTTTCATATGTTTGTATAGAAGTTTTAGTGGAGGGGCGTGCAGTTTTATAGTAAAAGATCTCTACGCGTATTTGCGTTATCTGTAGGAACGTCGAGTCCGTAACTCTGTCGCTGGTCGCCACTTGCTGGGCTTCCCTCATGTAGATGAGGGTCTCACCCGGTAAGGGCTGACCGCCGAGTTTACGGTGAAAAAAGCGGCGTTGGGCATCAACGTCGTGGCGTGCCTACAGACAAATTACAGAAACTTCTCTACATGGGCGTGTATGCCGCACGCCCAAACATCCACTCGCCAGTGGCAATCTAAATGAGGGGCCCGTGGTTACGGGCCACCGTATAGGCCCCTTACAGGGGCGTAGCGACATCCTGCACTGTAGCGTATTTGCGTTTTCCTGTTCAAGTCGAAGGACTGCCCGCGCCGGTTGCGTGAAATCACCACGTAGACAAGTCGTGTCATCGCAAAATCCAAGTTAGAGTTGGATCCTAAGTTATCAATTTTAGGAAGCACGCAATAGAAGAGACAAGATTAGACAAACCGTAAACAGTGTACAACTGTTATGTAATAAAAATAATTTAAAAAAAAATCGACTTCAAAAAGAAGTTAACTCAAAATTATGAAATAAATTAAATTAAAAACTAAAAAAGACGAAATAAAAAATAATTTTAAAAAATTAAATCTACTTCAAAAAGAATTAAGTCAAAATTATGAAATAACTCTAATTTCGGAAGTCGGTGTCTTGGGACCTGTATTTTGGTTTTTTGCCACCGACTTCCGAAATTAGAGTTATTTCATAATTTTGACTTAATTCTTTTTGAAGTAGATTTAATTTTTTTTAATTATTTTTTATTTCGTCTTTTTTAGTTTTTAGTAAACATTGCAATAGGTATTTTTTGTAGGTAATAAGTAGTTGATAGTTTTGTTATAAATATTGCACTAGCATTTGACCAAGGTTGTGAGATGTTTTCCCTTCGACACCACACCCGCAGCTCGTATCATTAAGCCAGGCCGTCACACTTACAGGTATTAGTCCATTATCTTGAAACTATTGAATCGATTTGGATGAAACATTCACTGTGGCCTAAGTTGAAGTAAATGTAAGCTAACAAAAAAAGCATTGTCACGATCCGATTAATAGTTTCGGAGAAAGGCGTGGACAAACATACATACATCAATTAAATTTTGTATATTTGTTTGGAAGCCCTAATATAATATCATATTGCAGTTCCAATAATATTACATTAATACGTAACTCCTCTTTTAATAACTCAATTTTTTTTTTAATCGTTATAAACAAAACATGGTAGGCCAATTACTAAAATAGTGTAGCTGACGCCAACTGCACACGGTTTTGGGGGGGACATGTACTATAACAGTCAGAAGTCGACTAGCAATCTCACAAAACTATGGCATAGCAATATTAGTTGTACTTATGACCTACTTCTATAAGAACGTTTAACAATACTACACATTGCACTGCAATACTATACATTGCAACACACTCACATATTGGTAGTTGGGGAAAAAGTTTCTTCGCATTTTTTAAGAAAATTCAAAACATTTTTTAATATAGTTTATTTACATTTAACTAAAGTATGTAGGTACCATTTTGTTCGATAACTTTTTGCCATCTTGTAGGTAGGGACATGATCCCATTGCTATAGAAATTTTGGGACTTCTGGTCAAAATACCGCGACAAGTGTTTTGGCAGTACTCTCGTGATGTTAACCTGACACTGCCTAAAGAATTCTGAAGAGACCGAAACAGGTGGAAATCTGAAGGTGCAAGGTCAGGACTATACGGCGGATGCATTAACACCTCCCAGCCAAACTCTCTTAATTTTTGCTGAGTGGCTAAAGATGTGTGAGGTCTAGCGTTATCATGATGAAAAACCACACCCCTTCTGTTGATTAATTCCGGCCGCTTTCTCTCAACTTCTTGCTTTAATCTCATCAGTTGTTCGCAGTAGAGTTCAGAATCGATGGTCCTGCCTGGTGGTAACAGCTCATAATTAATAATGCCCTTCCAATCCCACCACACACACAGCATCACCTTGTTGCGAGTTAACCCGGGTTTCGCCACAGTCTGTGAAGCCTGACCGGCCTTTGACCACGACCTTTTTCGCACGTTCTTGTCATACGTGATCCACTTTTCGTCACCAGTTATCAGGTTCTTCAAAAATGGTTCGGTTTCATTACGTCGTAATAAAGAATCACAAATGAGTACACGGTTCATTAGGTTTGTTTCAGTGAGCTCGTGAGGTACCCAAATGTCGAGCTTTTTTGTGTACCCAGTTTTTTTTCAAATGCGCCAAAACTGTTTTGTGGTCAATTTCCAGTTCTTCAGCTACGTCGTACCTACTGATATGCCGATCTTGCTCCACTTTTTCAAGAATGGCATCCATTTTATCCGTAAAAGGGCGACCAGAGCGACGTGCATCTTTGACATCAAAATTTCCGGATTGAAAACGCTTAAACCAAATTTGTGCTACTCTCACAGACAGTCCATAAACATCGCAAATTTTTTTCGCGGCTTGCGTTGCATTTTTACCTTTTTTGTAGTAAAATTTTAAAATGTATCGAATTTCTTCATTAGATTCACTCATCTTGACGGTACGAAAAACAAATGAAAATCACACATTTTCCTAATTTGAATTTGGAATTATGTTCTTTAAAATTTAAACTTTCAATGATACCAAAACCAGCCAGATACAAATAGTATAGCCAAAGAGATTTTATTACAAGTACATACATACTATAATGCGAAAAGACTTTTTCCCCAACCTAATATATCGTCGTTGTCAAACCAAAATCTGCTATGTGCAAAAATTATACTTTTGAAATATTGAAAAAAAAGTTTTCCTATAAACTTTTATATGAAGGTGTTTTTTAAACTATATCAAATGAAAGCCATAAATATTATCGTCGATCATAGGCACATAGCAGTTTTTTTTATACGGTATATAGGGCAGTAAAGTATACGCAAAGTTCATAAAGTAGAAATCACAAAAAGGTGCACATAGCAGATTTTGGTTTGACAACGACGATATGTCGGTATAATGTACCTTGCCAAAAAAGCGTGGAGGGACAATAAGCAGTAGGTATCTTATTTATAAAGACTAAAGACCAATAAAAATCATTGGTCAATGCTCTCGTAAAAGAAAGGCATTTAAACCGTAATCTTATAATTTATTTCCTTTCTTTCTAAACGACACTCCTGTCGTTTTATAGTCCATTATAAAGTAAATCCAGCAATAAAATGCATGGGCTCCACAATAACTCCATGGTTTGGGACATTAAAACGTGGCATTGAATGATGGCTCTCATCTTTATGAGGACACTATAGATTTTACCCGCGACTTGACCGTGTGGATGTCGGAAAATATCCCACGGGAACGTACTACCGGGATTAAAAGTATTCCATGTGTTAATCCAGGTTATAAACTATATGTGTGCCGAATTTCATCCAAATCCGTTCAGACGTTTTTGCGTGATTAAGTAACAAACATTCAAACATACAAACTTTCACATTTCTAATATTAAATACTATCTGTTGCCCGCGATTTCGTCTGCGATCCAGGTAAAAAATAGCCTATGTCATTCTCCAGGTCCCAGGCTACCTATCTGTCAAATTTCATCCAAATCTGTTCAGCCGTTTTAGCGTGAAAGCGTAACAAACAAACAAACTCACTTTCGCAATTATAATATTGGTTAGGATAGTAGGATTGCGAGGAGCTCGTGGCTATGTAATGACAGCCGCACGGGTCGATCCATCAGGTTAAGCTAAGTCTGTGGATGGGTGACCATCTTTTCAAACCGAGACTCCTCCGTGCCTCGGTAAGCACGTTAAGCCGTTGGTCCCGGCTGTCATTCGAGGATCTTTGACAGTCGTTACGGGTCGTCAGAAGTCCGAAAGTCTGAAAACCAGTCTTACCAAGGGGTATCGTATTACCCAGTAACTGGGTTGTGGAGGTCAGATAGGCAGTCGCTCCATGTAAAATACTGGTATTCAGCTGCAGCCGGTTAGACTGGAAGCCAACCCCAACATAGTTGGGAAAAGGCTAGGCAGATTGATTGTAGGATTGCAAGCAAGGTCATACATATATTAAAGTGCTTTTTCATTTCACATACCTACTTTAACTTACCCTGCTGGAATGCTGGATAGATAACCTTGTGTACCTGCGAGCTATGCTACCTCCGCTGTGGGTAAGTATCTAAGCCGGTACGTGTGAAAGCCGGTACTCAGGTGCTCATACACTTCAGCCACCAGCACGCTAGTATAGTGTTTCACAATTGCGTAACACACTATTATTCGGAATCTGAATCATTTTGAAGCAAACTGTTTATCAATTGCTTCATTTGTTCGAAAAAATAGTCTGCTCTACAACGTAAATAACGCAATGAATGTTGTTGAACTATCAAAATGAAACCGATTCCGATTGATAGTCTGTGTGGGATTATTCCGAGCTGTCACCCTGCTTAGATCTGTCTCCCTGTTAACAACGAGGGGACAGTTCGAACTTTATTCACTCCTATCTGGGACAGATAGGAGTGAGTAATTAATAATAAAGTAGTAATTAATAATATTAATAACCCCCTATTAGTAATAAAGTTGCTAATAGGGGGTCAGATCAAACTTTTTCCGATCTGTCCCCCTAAGGGGACAAAACTGGGTGACAGATCGGAATAATCCGTCCCTATTTCCCTGGTCTGAGCTAGTCTCATATCTACTTAGATACTCAGAGTAATTCTGAATAAATAATTACTTATGTTTAAGGAGTAGAATAAAAACAACACATTATGAGTAACAGTATAATTTATTGAATTCCCAAATATAAATATTGAGAGAAAATATCGACGTGAATTATTTATGAGTTACAACAACTTCACAAACGGGTTTCAGACCCACACAATATTTAGAAAAGTGTAGGTTGCACATCTAATAAAAATACAATTGGTTAATAGGGTAACTTGATGAGTTATTGAATTAATCGGCAAGGTACACTAATTTGTTATTTAATTTGTTGGAAACATAATGCAGTAGAATCCGTCCAATACAATTTTTAACCAATGGGGTTGTTTCTCGGAAGTTTCGCCGCAAGAGAGCGCTGTGTATTTGTACGTCACTTGTCAAAATCGGCTTAAAGACAAAGCGACCAATCGGCGACAAGAAAAAACATCTCGCGGCAAAGTTTTAAACAAGGAACTCCATTAGCAGCTGAATGAAAGTAACAAACACTTAGCGCCATCTACGCGGAACTAATTTGACAGTTTTCTTCCCAACAGGGTCTGGGTGGAAAGCGGTTCACATTCCCGCTTAGCACTTCAGAAGGTGCTACTGTAAGGTATGTATACTGTACGGACTCGATACCTTATTTGGCAAACTAGCTAACTCCATATGGACAAATTTTTCAGGAGACACTTAAAATATTATTATATTTTATGTATACTACTCATGAAAAAAACTAAAATACATATTGGTAGATATTATCGTAAGCTGTTGTTTTTGATACCGTATAATTCTTTACAGGTTTTCATTACAATACTACAGCGTTTTTAGGAGTTATCCGTTTGCCTGAAAAAAATGTCAATATGGAGTTAGCTGGTTTGCCAATTAAGGTAATATATAAAAGACCATGTACGCGCTTCAGAAGACTCTTTATAAAAAGTCAGACCTGTCATGTGAAGTGTCAAGCGATTTTGAACCACGTGCTATGCAAATATTAGGTACTGCCATCCTGCCCTGCCCTGCGCTTTCACTGCCTTGCAAACGGTTATGGTATAGGCCCTGGGGGCTACCAACACATTTTATAACATTATTATTTTTAATTTTAGGTACTTCAGTGTGGGAAACAGATGGAGCTATATGTCCTGTATAGCTCCATCTCTTTCCCAAGATTCTGTGATAAGCCGCCAGGTCCCGCGTTGGTCTTAATACCGCTCTTATAGGTACGGTAGGTACCGTAGGTACGGAGGCACAATATTTGCGATGACCTCACTACTAAGACTATGAGTCGTGTAATTAATTAGGTCGGCTAATAATGCGCAGTTGATGAAATACGTACAACTAAACTCGCCACAAAATAATAGGTCCGTTTTGACATGAGGGTGTCTCTCTTTGTCCCGCTAAGTTTGTCTCTCTTTGGCATATGACTTATGATATTTGCTGTCAAAACGACCTATTATTTTGTGGCGAGTTTAGTGTTTTGTTACACATATATAACTTTTTATTGCATTTAAATATTGAAGGTTCCGGAACTAATCAGGAGGCTTGGTCAACAGTGAAAGAAAAATAAAGACTATATCATTAAACTAAGATTTTACAACTTTAATAGTGATGTGCAACCTCTTTCTAAATTAAATAAACCACAACAATTTTGATCAATGACTGTTTAATAAATTAACTTAAAATACATTGAGCAAAATTTTATAAAACTAAATTAAAGTACGAGTATAAGCACACAAAAACCCAAACCAGAGTTACTGCAACATGTCAAAAACGCAAATATATTTAGGGGCCATCCTCTAATCACGTGAGGTTTTGTAAGCCACTTTTATATCCTCCCGATCCCTTTTGGTGATACGTCGCGTCGTGAGCTTTTAGGCTGCTCCTCCTAGTATCACGTGTATTTTTTTTAATTCGCTCTCTTGGGTTTTTACTTACGTGCTCGCACAATTCAATTCAATGAATTACCTATTGGTAAAAAAAAAAAACATATCACACGTTAAATTCGCACGAAAAAATACATGTGATTGACAAATTATCCCATGGTGATTAATCGTGATTTTCCCAGACCCCTCCTCCTTTTCGAACCTCACGTGATTAAAACCTCAACATTTGATTATTGAGTATTTTTTTCTTTCACTCTTGGCATCTGCAATAACTTCTGTTACAAACCTAATACATTGAACACAGTCTTAATAAAACCAATATTAGAACAAAATAAATTAAAACAACCGTACTTAAATACAAATAATTTGGTCTTGTTTCACTTAATTGATGCCGTTCGTATACAATCCATTATTATGCAAATAATATCTAAATGAGTATTAGAAGGATTTAATGATAAACTTTTTAGAAGTAGGTACTTACATGACACTATTCAAGTGACAGGAAATCATTTGTGCAAAGATTTTTATGCATTTCAAGGACTTATACGGATGATACGGATCATAGGACCAGCGGGGCATTTGCGTAACACACTATCAATCGGAATTGGTTTCATTTTGACAGTTCAACAACATTCATTGCGTTATTTACGTTGTCGAACTGACAAATTTACAAATTTTTCGAACATATGAAGCAATGGATTAGCAATTTGCTTCAAAATGATTCAGATACCGATTTATGGTGTGTTACGCAATTAAGGTGCTGTTTTTTTTTCAATTCCTGTCAGTAACAAACTTTCAATTTTGTATGGTGACTTCTATAAAATTTATCATCAAATAGTTGGTATGGCACAAACAAAACACACTTTAGCAATAACATTTGCAATAATTTTATAAAACTAATATTTAAACAACACTGTGTACATTTTTATTCTCACAACTTGCATCAGGAACATACTGATATTACAGTGACTAGATAATTTAACTTAAACATAAATTATTGTTTTAATTTTGGCAAGCAACCCTAACGAACTCATGTACTCATCGAATCAAAATCATTTCTCCATTTCATTTTTTTACGAACAAGTAGGTATATAAGCAATAAAAGCGCATAATGCTTAGGTACTTATATTTCACAAATGACAACAATTGTAGCTATTGCTTTTTAGATTGGAAGCCCCAAAATCGGAAGACATGGCTAACCGACGTACGGTAAGACCAAACATTAAAAAAAAATCTGACTGAACGCAAGATCGGGTAATATTGCGCAGTTACCTACGGCTTAATGCCGTCGTGTAAGTTTGCGCAGACATGAAAGAAAACTATTACCTACTTGTATTTTTATTGCATTGTCTCCAATTTACGCAGTTATAATCATTGCTGCCAAAATCAAAACAAAAGAATCACAACATCTAAGTAGAAAAATCGAAGCGAAAAATCGATGCTTATTGCTTAATTGAAATCGTATAAGAGTTTACAATGAATTATTATAATATAACGATAGCATTATTAAAACTGACTTAAACATATTGATATGATTACATTTATAAGGAAAACTTTTAGAATTTATCGCTTTGTCGTTTTCTGGAGACAGAAAGTAAAATGTGGAAGACGCCTAATAAATAAATACTTAGGCGTTCAAGTAGTGGTCTTTGAAATTTGTATTTCAGAAAAATCATATGCACGTTTCCAGTTTTTATTGATCAGTGCATATTGTTAACAATTCAGCAAAATTAGTTTTTGGCTAAAAATGTATCCTTATTTATACCCGAGAAAACGACAACTTTCAAAAAACTTTGCATAAAAATTGAAATGTACCAACTATAATTATTTAAAAATTCACAGCAATTGAAATATGTAATGTAAAAATTAAATATCATCAAACTTCAATTCTCACACCAGATGTAAAACTCCAAATTTATTTTACTTGAAATATAAAAACACTTAGAAATAATGAAAGTACAACGATTATTTTTCAATTACATTTTATTAATAACTTCGAATAATATCAATTCGTTAAAATTTACAGAATAGTTACGATTTGGGATTTCATTGAAGTAAATATTGTGAACATAAGTTTTAAGTAAGTAGATGAAATCATTGATACAACAATAGATATAATATCTACACTTTGAATAACTATTACGAATAATATGGATTCATTTTTATGCGATGCTTAGCTCGACCAGTTCTCCTAAAACGACATTCAGTCAAGTATGTTACAGGTTCTACACCCAATGTTAATGTTTTTAGAGGATGTTTTCCGGCCGAACGGATCTAAAACTTCGCATAGAAACACGTAATCTATTTTTAAAAGTAGGTATATTTATAATTTCGAATAATCCTAAATCATCTAAGGCATTAAACGATCCGTTTAGTCCACGGCGGAAATATTTACTAGTTTAGTATTAAGTTCGAGTTTACAAAACTATTATAAATATTTAATATAAATACAAGTATGTATAGACGACACACGTTCATGTACACTAGTACATGGACTGGATACTCTGTAGAGATACATTTTATAAAAAACATTAATAAGGCAGATCATATAAGGAGAGGCGATCGCGTGGAACGAATAATTGCTGAAATAAAACTAAGCTTAACTTTAGGCCTCATTACTCACAAACAACAATAAAATGAGAAGCAGTTTAAAATAATAATTTTGTTTGTTGAAAATGTATTTTGGCGACTCAATCACTGGATCTTAATAATTGTATAATATTCCAAGTCAACAAGGTGTTTAAGCGGCCTATTTTTTTCCCGATCCATCTGTTGTTGTCAATTAATGGAAAAAATACATTCATCCCACGCGATCGTAGCATTTATCTAAGAGATATAAATAAAATTATAAGAGATCACATTTTATAGATAGTCTTATAACAGTTTTATAAAATTAGATTGTCTGTCATAGTTCACACAGACGTGGTGAGATTGCTTCGTATTATTTAGAATTTTGAATTAAGAATAAGACACCTACAATGTAGCGACTGTCTACTTTATTCGACCACCGTTGGTGCGCTATCTAACCCACCCCATAGTCTAATTGTACGCACCTACTCTAAACAGCCACGTTATAGTGGCTTCTTTAATATTCTATACAGCTATTAACCGACTAATCGTCGAAGTTGATCGTATCTAAGATAATATCTGGGTTTAATCATGTTATTGCTAAAAACTGTCCTAAAAACCAGTCAAGTAAGTGTCGGACCACGCATAATGAAGGGTTCCGTAGTTGGGATGAATTTATCCCAAGAACAAACTTAACATTGTAGTTGAAAAACATGTTGTCCCTTACATTCCAACTGCAAATGTAAGTTTGTACGAAGAAGATTGAGAGATTTACCATGTTATTTTAAGACCATAGACTTATTATAGGATTTCCTGTAATCTATAGGTATATAAGTATTTTCTGTATTATTTTTTTTTTTCAAAATTTAAGCTCAGTAGTTTCGGAGATAAAGGGGGGAATAGTCAATTTACGTCTATTTTCTTAACTGACTTTAAAACAGTTTATTTTAAAATTATAAAAAAAATCTATTTGAGACCCTCACAATAAGCCCTTTCATTTGATATATCGCACGGCACAGTTCGCAAAACTTTAAAAAAAAAATCTTATTTGCCCCCAATATTGACCACCATATTCAAAATTCATTAATTTACATTACACGTCCGTGTTTGGGTCACAAAAATACATACCTGTACCAAATTTCAACTTAATCGGTCCATTAGATTCGGAGCAAATTGGCTGTGACAGACGGACAGACAGACAGACACATTGTTCTGATTAAATTTTGTATACACTTTCTTCAAGTCTTTTACTTATATGACGTACAGATAAAATTAGTCTATGCTATATTTTAATGTCTAACTGCTACGCGAACACTTACTATTTTGTGCATAATAAGGGTATTTTTGGTGCTGAATAAATTCTGAAAATTGGACTTGCAGTATTTCATATTTATTAAAACTTTATGCACAAGTAAAAAAAAAAAAAAAACTTTACAAAGGCGGACTTAATTATTCACTTGCCTGAGTAATTTTCTAACAGTCAACCTTAGCGTGACGCAGAGACAAAACATGGCAGGTGTAACATATGGGTTAGATAACTCGTAAAAGAAAAATGGTAATAATACGAAAGTACACATTAACAAGATAAATATTGTCAGGAGAAATAACGATAGGTAGGTAGAGGAGAAAACGATTCTACGAAATTCTTAGGAATACGTTCACGTGCCTTCACTTTGAAAGGCAACCAACTGGTTGCTAATAAATTTATAATAATAATGGCTTAGAATTTAAAATCTTTTAAGAATTTAAAAAGACCAAATGCCAAAATTAAAAACAAAAAAAAAAAGACGAGCGAGCCATAAACTTTATAATGACAGAACCTATAGGTTGGTACCATCTGACGGATTCTAACGGTCAACTCTAACACCGCGCGCGTAGAATCAACTAGAGCGCGCCCCAGCTTCCTGTTACACACATCCGTCCTTTTCACGAAATCACTCCCACCGATTGCAGGAAATCGAGAGGAAGGATGTTACACATATAAAAAAAATACCTCATTTACTGCAAGTCCTCTATACGATTAGGTATATTATGAACGGTTTTCATATATTACTCTGCTAATATTATTATATTTATGGTAAATATTGACTGGCTATAAGTAAGTACTATGTTTATTTTTATTTAAGGAATAAAAGTACCGACTGACTGTCCATATTTTTGGTAGAAAAGACAGCAACGCGCGGTGGTAGTTATTTTTATATATTTGTGATGTATCTTGGCTTGTGGATAAGTAATAACAGCCGCACGGGCTGATAGATCAGATAACCAGTCTTACCATGGGGTATCGTATTACCCAGTAACTGGGTTGTGGAGGTCAGATAGGCAGTCGCTCCATGTAAAATACTGGTATTCAGCTGCATCCGGTTAGACTGGAAGCCGACCCCTACATCGTTGCGAAAAGGCAAGGCAGATGAATTTGTCACACAGTCACAGACACAATTTGTCAGACAGTCAGTATAGAGCTTTTATTATTTTCTATAGCTTTTTATAAAAAGAAAAGTGGGGTTTTGTCAGGAAGTAACTGCCTTTATGCCATTGCCAAAGAGATACCGTAAGGGCGGGTTACTTTGATTCTAAGGCATAACTTTGACCGAAATCGAGACAGATGTTTCGCAACTTTACGTTTACAGGGTTACTGGTAACTCGATGTATTCCTCGCAGGACGTCATAGTACGGTTAAAATGCAACAAATTGAACCACCAAATGTTCTACCGAAATCCAGTAGTTTTTGAGTTCTTTGTTTATGAAGTATGACAGAAATTACGTAAAATAAAATATTTAATTTGTGATTTATGCCAAAGTTTTAGGCATTTTGGAACTTTTAATTATTAACAAAGATCTGCTACAGCATCAGCTATGATAATAACTTAATTTCCCGTATACTCGACCCGTAAATCATTTTTTAAATTGGATTTTTCATTAAAAAAAAAAAAAAACCTAAAAATCTAAGTAACGGGAGTGTGCCCAAGAACTCCACGACCTGATTCCACCGGCCCCCTTCTACAATCGGACATCTAAGCGCACTGCCAGTTACCATCCCTACGTAAATGCGCACAGCAAAAGAGTGGAATACACTACCTGCATCTGTGTTTCCGAGCGCATACAACCCTAATCTCTTCAAAGTGAGAGTGAACAGGCTTCTTCTGGGTAAGTTCTCTCCATCGTCGACTTTGTTACCTCTGAACTAGAGTCAAGAGCAAACCCATCTCAAATAAATAATAATAATAATAATAACTCAAAAACTACTGGATTTCGGTAGAACATTTGGTGGCTTAATTTGTTGCATTTTAACCGTACTATGACGTCCTGCAAGGAATACGTCGAGTTACCAGTAAACCTGTATGTATCGAATCGAATGTGTGTATCGAAGGACGACGTTCGGTTAGTTTAAACAGTTGTCTCGATTTGGGCCAAAGTTATGCCCTAGGTCAAACTAACCTACCTTTGTTATGCTACTCTATTAAATAAACATTTATTCGACAGTGATATTTAGCAGTCTTTCCCCGATAAACACGGGTAAAGTATTCATCGTCCAAACAATTTAATAATTCGTTGTTCCAATAAAAATATCGTAAACAATTTCAACAACAATTCAAGAAAAATCTTTTAGTCTTGGAAGGCAATTTTGGCAGCTTGTAGAGGTAAACTATGGACTAAATATTTATATGGGACGAAATTATGTATCAAATTTGTATGTTCAACAATGGTTTAGATAATAAATTTTTGTCGTAAATATTCAATAGGAAAATTTAAAATCGGATAATTCGGAAATATATTGACAATTTACTAATAAATTCGCGCAGACTGTTCCCAATTCATATTATTCGTTTCATTTCAGTGTACGATCGAGTTTGTAAGAGATTTATGTATATTTGCCCTACATAATGCCCATTTTCATTAATTCCCTTGGCTGGTCCTCCCATTTTGTTCCGTACCATATATTTTTGCCTTATTTTAAAACGACTTTAAACATGTCATAACCATAATATACGGCAGACATATATATCAATAGTATTGATTAAGATGGTTCATTTTTTATCAATTATTTAAGTATTTAAATTACAATATTCCATATCCAGTAAATATATCAACCAGAGTGGCATTTAGTAAAAGTAATTTCACGGAAAATGTTTAGAAAATATTCGTTTGATAGCTCACAACTGCAATGATATGAAAGGAAGGAAGGAAAGTATGAAGAAACAGAGGTAGAAATATTCGATGATCAAGCTTGAAATATTAAAGAAGATATATTTTAACCCTAAAGGTACCTACATAGTCGTAATAAGTGATATCGATGGTTCACGGGCTATTTGTATTAAGCGACATTTTTGGAACTTACAGGAGAGTATTTTAAAGTTTCATTATTCGGAAAAAAGAACATTGCAAAAAATGTATCAATATTTTTTTACGAAAAAGTGGCCTATCGACGGTTAAGAATCAATGTGTCTATCTCAGTTTATATGTAGATTATAACCATAATAAAACTCAACATGATTATAACTCAATATCGGCCAGGATGTCGCTTAATACAAATAGCCCGTGAACCCTCGATATATTAGAGAAGCTTAATGCTGTAGGTATGATGGTTTTGAAACAATCGATTTGTTAATTTATGCTTTTTGTTAGACATGATGACATTTGGCGAGTATATATATTTTTTTAATAGCCATTATTGTCCCACTGTATTACCCAGTAACTGGGTTGTGGAGGTCAGATAGGCAGTCGCTCTATGAAAAATACGGATATTCAGCTGCATCTGGATAGACTAGAAGTCGACCCCAACATAGTTGGGAAAAGGCAGGCAGATTGATTTATTGTCTCACTGTCAGGCAAAGGCTTCCCTACTCTCTTCCCACCTCTCTCTGTCCAGAGAGTATAAATATTTAAATAAAAACTCATTACATATGGAAAGACTAAGTACAATGAAAATATACGGTCAAGTGATTTTTTCAAAAATGTTTTTTTAGCTTGCCACTCTTAGTTTACCCTAAATTGTAAAAGAAGTTGATTCCAATGGTGTGATTATTTTTTTTTTCTTATCACCTTTAATTTATTTTCTTAATTTATTAAAACGGACACATTTCCCTTTTTTAAATATTCTAGCGTATGGCACTCGTGGGCAGCAGCTGAAAATCAGCGCCAGGTGTTGTGACATCTTGTGTTGTCATCTGACATTATGCTGAGCTGAGGCCCTTTTGGCATTATTTTCTGTTTTTCATATTTTTAAGGTGTTTTTTTTAACTTTAATGCCAATGAACGTAATGTTCTTACTTTCTTTCATCGATTCACAAATCGCATTCGGTAAGTATTCTTAATTACAAATCCGTATGTTGAACAATGCTCAGTTCCGCTTGACAGCTGTCACATGCATCGGAACCGATTCGATTTCGATTGCGTATCGTGTGTATTCGAGTTAATTGCAACGTCTATTAGTGTCACTTAAGCTAAACGGCTGTCATGAAAGTTTGTCATTTTCATCAGTATTTGACTATAAGATATCAAAAACGCTCTGTATTTGAATAGCCGTTATTGTGTGACCGTTTAGCGTTTTCTTAGAAAACCAAAGCTTTATATGAATCACATAGTGATCTTATAAAGGGGTCAAAGCTCCACCTTACAAATCGATGTTCTGATTTTTCTTTCATTTTCAGTAAGTCATAGTTTTTATATAATAATTATTTCGCTATACCTAAGTGGGATCACATGTAATATAATTTGGAACATTGAATACATAATTATAATATTTTAGAAATATTTTCTTATTATTATTGATTATTTTACTATAGACGAAAAAATATTTTTATGCGTAAAATTCTGTTATATTCGTATAGGTAGCTATTTAGAATAAGAGTTCTATATCTAGAAAAAAAGTTAAGTATATGGAAGAAAAATCAGATTCAATTTTCGCATAGTTAAGCAAGGCCATCCCCTTCGGAGCGGCCTCGCCGCCGTCACTGAAGTTCTTTCACAGCTTGCAGGATCCTCTTGACGTGTCCCACCTTTGTGACTCCAAGGTCTTTGAGATCTCTTCTTGCTAAAGACAGGAGCTCTCTTCCAGTAACATCATGTTTCGCAAACGCCTCAGAGTATTCGCTAAGTTGGAGTGACTCCAGCCAGGTCTGGACTTCTTTGACTCCCCAGCAGCGGACTTGAGCAGCGGTGACTGTGGGAGTTGGTCCTTCCGATACGCTTCGACGCCCCCTCAGCCAGCGACTGCCCTTCTTTTGGACCTAAGGACCAGGAAGGGGCTAATGAAATGACTGGGGTTACAGTTGTGGTGTTTATATGGGGGTCTCGTGGTGGTTATAATTTTTAGATGGCATGCGTTTTTGGTGCTATGAGGCAAAGTGGTGGGTCATATTTTAGGTACAGCAAAATATTTTATATCATCTGAATTATTGAGCTAAGATAAGCGTAATATCAATACTATATGTTGACCGAGACCGCTGTACCGCGCCTTAGGAATGCGCGGCAAGTTGGGGGCAGCGTTGTCGAATGAGCGGCCTGCACTGCCCGCTCCCCCGTCTCGCCGCGCACATACCTAAGGCGCGGTAAAGCGGTTTCGATCAAACTATAGGTAATTAATAAAAGTTTGGTCTTCATCGATTGATTTATGAGTAAACAACCTTATCTCAACCTTATCTTCTTGCCCTTAAAGTCTAGTTAAAGGGATAAAATAACTATATTATTCTACTGTCGTAGGTCTTGATACTACAAACTAGAAATAAGAATACAATCGGATCCCATCTAATGAAAGTCTACGATAAGGTTTGGGGATTCTAACGGGCGATTCGAACTGGGGATATGGACGTGAAAAAAGCACCGTTAGTTAATACGGCTAAATCAATTTATATTTAAGCTATGTGCACTTGTGTAGTAATAATTAGAATATCATTCTTGCCATAATATAGAAGATAAATTCTATGGTAGCTAAAAAATTGAAGCGTGTGACAGCTGTAATTCTTGATGTCCAATACTAAGCGTCCATAGGTGGCTTAGAACGTACAAGTTGAAAAGCTATGACAAGCCACCGAAAATGTTGCCAGTAGACATCTTGCGTAAGAAGGCCTTTTTGTAGTTTCTAGATAAGCAACAAAGTTCATGAAGTGAATGAAATATACCTCGTCAGTGTGCAAGAACGCGTATCCGTCTTGTAGAGTGGCACGAGAGAGGTGCGCGCGCAGAGAGGCAGCAGCGCCTGCGCCTGCTCCGGTAATACCACCGCTTTCTACCAGTTCGTGACAGCTCTCCACCTAGGTAGAAATGGTCAGATGTTAGCCAGCTATCAAGCTAGTTTTCAGGATTTACTAATCCAACTTGCATAGAATTATCACCATCATGAGCCTACAGTAGTCTACTGCTGGATATAGGCGTTTCCAATCGTACGCCATTTAGCACGATTTAGCGGATCTAGAAAATCACAGGCAACTGTAATAGCCTGAGGGTGTTCTATTCGCGTTCGATTCGCGGTCTTCACGAAGAACACGTTAACCCCAACGACTAAGGCTAATGGACGACCAATTCAGCTTGCATAGAAAAAACCCCATACTATAATAATATAAGTAATATCTAATAATATTTTATTTATTTCAGAGAAATCTCCATATAAGTTAAAGGAACATAAAATAAGAAAGAATAGAAAGAAAGTAAAATATGTTTATTTGTCACAGAAACACGTGCATACAAAAAGATAATTAAATCGAGTTTTACAAAAAGCAAAATAAAACACAAATCACGAGCACAAAACAAAAGTCAGCGGCTGGCACGCCATGACTGTGACAAGAAAGCTTCCACTCAGCAAGATGCTGTGCTATGGGGGGCCCACAGCACAGCGCTGTTTTTCAGTGGTTACCCGAAAAAGACGTAGGTACGGAAACCAAGTCAGGTTAAATGATCTGTACATGAATTACTAAATAAAATAAACAGTACTTAGAATTTTATAATGCAATTATACTTACTCACAAAGCTACAACCGAACATATATAAATAAAAACAAATTATAGATGAATAAATATATTAACCTCTAAGAAATTAATCTGCAAGCATCACCGTCGAAATATCGTAAATTGTTAGTGTGTTTGTAACAAAATTATACCTGAAATATTATGTTACTATTGTTAGCGCCTATATCCAACTGATGTCTATGGCTGTCCTCATCCAATGACCTTGGAAAGAACAGTCAAAGCGGGCAGCAATATCATTTAGGATGCTGCTGCTTCGCAGACGGTGCAGCAAAGGGTTGGCTTTCTTGCGCTTTATGACCAAGGAACATATACTCACCTACGGCGAGAAGAATGACATCTTCATACAAAAAATATGCGACAAAAGGTTAAGACTAATGCGCCACCTATTGAATGCCCCATGGAACCACTAAGTGGCGACAATTCCAAATATGAACTCATTCGTTTTATTCAATTTTTAAAGGTTTTAGTAGTTTAAAATAACAAGGTGATTAAAACACAAGTTTATTTAAAAGTTCAATGAATATATATAAACATCAATAAAATTACAATGAAGTCTGAGGACACTATTTAGTTACATGAATCAGTATTATGTTCTATATTAGAGGGTTTGCTTTCCGCACTTAGCCCTTCATTGCACGAGGGCCATGGCGGCTGTCGGTGGTTGTTCCAATCAGCCCGCCTCCCTCTAGAAGTTTATTAAGTTTCCTGGTCTGTTTATAGAGTCTGTTAATGATCTGGGTGACGCCTGAGCATTCAAAGAGCACATGTTGAACGGTTTCTTCAGCCTCCATTTATGTTAAAACTTATACACAAGAGTCACTATCTCGAAATGGTGTCTATTTCTCACTTGAGTTAAACACTGTTTTAAATGAAAACAATTTGACATGTGACATTTCAATAACGTAAAACGGCGGCATTCGTGTAACACAAGCAAGTTAAGATAATAAGCTAGTGGCTCAACAATCCCGGTTCGTGACTGTACCAAGAAACCAAAAAACTCGAAAAAACACCACAACAAACAACGGCAATTTTGCAGGTTATTTGAAATTTTGATGTCTTGTGACCTGTCACAAGACGTCAAAATTCATAATTTTATGATCACACTTTTAAAAATTCCTTAATTTTTAAAACTGTTGCCATAATGCCAAAACTTACCCCCAAAGGTTTGTCATACCATATTCAAGTAATCTGGCCGAATGTTATAAACATACTATACTAGCAATTTATTATTATATACTTAAACTTTAATATGGACTCTATTAGATAAGATATTAAAATTTCGTTAACAAATGAAAGTCATCAAAACAGCGTTTTTCTAATACGTCTAGCAATACATGATTATGGCACAAAGTTGATATTTATGGCAATATTAGATACTATATTAGAAAATAAATAAATTGATTGTAATGGTAGCATTATTCTTAATATTGCTATATTGAAAAATATATAAATTTATTGTAATGGTAGCATTATTTTCCCGGCCCCGTAGAGTGCCGCATGATTGGCGAACAAAGTAGACTTAGGTTGATTATGACACGAAGTACGCGCTTCAGCATTTATGCCAGACGCGCTGCAGTATAAAGTACCTACAGGTCCTACCTGGAATTCGTCTAGATGTGTTAACTTTTGGATTATGGTGGTCTGGTAACTAATTGTAGTGATTTTGTTAACGCTTACCAGCGTAGCCAACAGTCTCCGCAGCTGCGGCGCTGGCAGCAGCTTGCCGTCAGCATCTTGCAGCGCATCCGCGTGTGCAGCGACGCGACGCGCCAACGATACGCCTTGAGAAACTCCGCCGCATGCTGATGTCTCGCTTATACATGACAGTTTCACCTATGATAGAGGAATTTTACTGACAGAGGTTCTAATTTAAAATATAAGTGACAAAATGAAATGTGACAAATAATTTCAGCCAGTAGGTATTGCTTGAAAGGGTTCTGGTATGAAAAGACCAAGATATCTACATCAAAGAGATATTTTGGTCTTTTGATTCGGCTTGAGTGCGAAGTAAATTGTAACACGTGAAGCGACAAGGGGACTTACATGTTTAACAAGCGTGTTAACATCATCCAACAATGCTAGAAGTTGAGAGCTCTCAGTTGGTGACATTGCGACACGAGGACTGCCGGGACCGCCGCCTGCGCCGGGTCCGGCGAGAGCACTCGCTTTGAGTTGCTGCTTCTCGTCCCAAGTTCTGAATGATGCAACGGTTAATACAGCGCCCGAGATTTCGAAATAATTTATTTGAAAAGAAAGTAAGATTTTAAGTGCAACAAGCTTTTTGGAGAAAGTGAGAAACATGAAGACTGAAGGTTTTAAAACCACATTTATTTTGTATAAGCATCTCTGATCGAGTTGCCTCATATTTTCATTGCATTAAATTTAGGTAATTGTTTCAACAACACTTCAGTTTCTAAAAAACCGATTCTTAAACTTATTTAGTGTGAATTATTAACTCACTACTTTGCACTACTGAATATCAAAAATAAAAACATTCACCACTGACCTAAACTTCACTAACCTAAGACTAGTTTCAAGAGCTCTGGACCGGCACAGCATCTGAGCTCTGTTCTTGTGTATAATCCTGACGCATCCGGGGGGTTGCAGCCAAGCTTCACCGTCTACTTGGACTGGCACACACTCTTCGCCCAGGATGTTGATCTGGACTGCACGGCATTGGGCGATCCGGTGCTTCTGGAGGTTGATGAGCCGAGAAGCCGCCATTTGGGCTGAGCCGAATACGGCTACGACCTGTTTTAAAGATTGGGTTATTAATACTGAGTTGGTGTTTGTTGTTGATTCAGATAAGTTGCCTATTTTGCGTCGTAAGTAGAGCAATAACTTCTATTTATTGAATACCAATATAGTATAATCAGCCTATAATCTTTCCACGTGTGCTTGGAGACAGGCCTTCTCTCTTCGAGAAGGAATAGGATGTATTATAGTTATCTACCACGCGAGCCCAGTGTGGTTGATAGATGTCACATGTCTTCGGATTTTTGGTTCCAGGACATGCCGGTTTCCTCACGATGTTTTCCTTCACCGTTTTTGAGAGCAGTGCTGATGAAATTATTTACACAAAGTAAAGCGCCTGCTTGGGTTCGAACCCACGACCTATGACTTGTAAGTCGGCGCAGCTACAACTGAGCTACCCCTGCTCCAATACCAATATGATATTGGACAATTTTAGGAGTAAAAATTAAATACACGTGATCGGCAGTTGGACCCATGGCCACATTTTTTTTTTACCTTGTATACAAAAAGTAGTACAACGCAATATTGAAAGTAATTGTAACAAGTTGTTTTCCTCACGCAGTTAATGATAACGTTTATAATTTTATTACGTACCTACCTATCAAATTTCTGTTCAAAACATTTCATTAGAGTAACAGGCGTTTTGGCTTGCGGTAAGCAGAAGGCTTCCATGATTTATAGCGATCAAATCTAAGACGTGTGAAGTCTGGATGCGGTAATATACGCCTTGTAACATAATATGTAGGATTATACAAAGGTATTAAAATGATTGAATACCAGATAAGCGAGAGACTTAGAAGGATTTTCCGGAACACTTTGACGACGTTGCACAAAGAAGATCTTGTATTACCACAGTTTAATACAGATGGCACACTCCGCAAAATCATTTAAATAAAAAGAGGCTCAATGCCTGCTTAAATATAATGCCTAAACAAAAGCGCACTGTTCTATTTTCAACGCTTGGCTCAGCGCTGAGATTTGAAAATCTAACGTGATTAATTATTATTTAGGCTTATATCCTATTATAATTAAGTATATGTATGACCTTGATACTGACCTCAAGTATCCGATCATCGAAGGAGGGAGCGAGGAAGAGGTCATCTCCCCTAGTTCCTCCCCAGAAGTTGGTCCCTCCCATGAACGAAGGTATGTTCAGCACGACAATGCCTTGCAACTCCGGCAGGGGAATCCTTTGCCCGTCACATTCTAGCTGTACCCTTTGACCGAGATGCCTGGAAAAGAGCTCTTTTTTAAAGCAGCCTTTATTAAAAGCCACCACAGGACTATAACCTATGAGTCGCTATAAAAGCTAGATTTCAGTAGTAAGTTTTACAATAGAAATGATTTAGTAGCAAGATATTGTCTGGTTTATGGACGTATAAAATAAGTTGAGTTGTTATTTCCATTAGAGTTAAAATTCTGTATAAGATAGCATCGTATTAATAAAGGAAGAAAATAAAGTTATTCGGCTCAGAATTACGGCTAAAAATATGGTCGAGTTGACTTTGAATGCTAGCCGCGTCAGGTCCTATCATTCGATCAAACCTTTGCGGCCAGTAACACAAAAAAAAAAAAACAAAAGAAAGATTTAAAAAAATCGAATGTCTTACCTATATGTCCTGTTAACCCACTCCTTAGACCCAAGCACTCCATACCACATATAGTTCCTCGCTCTCGACCTACACTTCTCTGGATGTTCCTCCCTCTTGTTATGAAAATCTAGTGTTATCTTCGCATCAATCCCAATTCCAAAGTAATTGTTCATCACAGCTCTTTCATAGAAACCTTCTAGAAGAGTCTCATCGGGGTCCATAAGAGGACTGACTGCGGCACATAAGGCATCAGCATTGGCTAACAGACATTGGCTGATGAAACCTTGGGTGACGTGAGGCCAGGCTGGTAATTGGACCAAGGGGTTGATAATAGGTAGTTTCTTGGCCTTTTCATTGGCCTCTTTAGATCCGAGGCCACTAGATACGCCACCTTCGCCCCATATTGATGACACAGATGTTGATAGTCTAGAAAGGAACACTAACTGTATTGGCTGTTGGAATTTTTTTTAGATATGTTTGAAAAGAGAATTGCAAAGTTGTATTTATTATAAAATTTTATATCACATAGTTGAGACATTATTTGCGAACATTTTATAGATATTATCTGTACCTATTGAACATGCAAGTGTAAGCATGAACGTCATAGAGTTTTAAATACACAACGGAACTTTTTAAATATACTTAAATAGTATATTAAATAAAAGGAAATAAACGAAGCTAGGTCAATATGCAGGATAGCTAGGACAATATATATCGCAAAAAAATCAGCTGTTCGAATCATTTTGACGAATTATGCGAACATAAATGTACTGAACAGCTGATTTTTTTTCGCGATTTCAGGTTTGGTCCCAAAGTAAAAGTTGTTCATAATGATGAGTAC
Organism: Dicycla oo; assembly: GCA_948252095.1. Lineage (NCBI taxonomy): Eukaryota > Metazoa > Arthropoda > Insecta > Lepidoptera > Noctuidae > Dicycla > Dicycla oo. The sequence continues at coordinate 6,280,487 of OX411710.1, read as the reverse complement.
AATGACCCCTTAAGAGGTTGCTGGGGTTTTACCAATAAGCCTGTATGTATGCATAAGAAACTAGCATTTCTTGTTCCTCTAGAGATCTTGAGAAAACAACGAAATACATTATTAGGAAAACGGTATTTTCTTTTGAAAGAGTCTTGGCTCGTGCCTCGCGGCTTTACATACATTTTCTAGTTGAATATACAACAAAAATAACGCTTGTCCCTGAGAATATTCCGTACAATATTCAATATCGTTCGGAAAAACCTAGAAATTACGATAGCAGACATTTTTGTATAAATACGTATAGATGATAAAAGCGTAGGTACGCCACGCCGTACGATCAATGTTTTATTTAAATGACTCGACTAACTTGGTAGTAAAAATAATGTCCGATTAATCTACGATTCATTATTCATATTTGTACAAGTATGTCTGAGACATGAAAACGTGTTTTTACGTCTTTCTTTTGCCAACCCGGAGGCTCATTTTGGTATAAAATAATTTTATCAAATTGGATATTTAAGTTCACATTGCGTTAACATTAATTTTCCCTAATTAATTTCCCCTCGCATTGCGAAAGGCGGCGCGGCGTGCGGTGTTAGAAAATATACATTTGCTATAAGAAGAACGAAACAGATGATAGTTCATTTTGCGGAAGTCAACGAAACAATATCTACATAATAAAACTTTAATGCACTTACTTATCAGGTTCTCCTGGTTTGTAGAGGCTCCCACATGATATCCTCCTGGTAGCAGCAGGAGAACAGCTCAAGAACTTCCCATATTCAGGATCTGTCTGTCCTAAAAGTCTTGGATTGTCCGACGATCTCCTTTCCCTGGTGCTACCTATACTTGGCTCTGGAGAATTCACGCTAAGAGTATCTGTACCCTGATCAAAGATATCACTAAGAACTGATGCCATGCGGCTTGGGCACGTCTTCAAACTCTTTTTGTCTTCACTATGTGAAGGGGATGGTGGTTCCACAACGACGCTTACTTGCGGAAAACCGCTTATATCTGGAACAGTCATCTGGTCGTCACAAATCAGTCTTGGAGGTTCCATATAGTTAGGAGTTTCAGCACTTTTGACACTGAGCGTTTCTTCAGTCGTTTTTGGTAGCAGATGTATTAAGCTCACGTCGGTATCCACGCGTTTCTTTAAACTTTTTCTAAGCTGCTTTTTAAACGACTTTCTCGCTATATCGCTCCCTTCTTCAAAATGAGCGAGACTACAATACTTGATCTGTTCCTCTACTTTCGTTGCATTTTCGATGTAGAATACTCTATTCTCAAATCCGAACTTCTCTGCTTCAGTGTCTTTGGGTTTCTTCATTTTCGATATGTATTTAATTTTTGCCTCGTTGTTCTTCTCGAGGCTCGGGTTTCGACTATCCATCGCGATGTCTGACACAGTGTCGGACGTGAATAGAGTTGTGTCATCAGTGTACGTTTCGTTTTCACCGTTCTTCCCCATCATTGCCAACAAAACTTCTTGTCCAAGCATTGAACTGATATCATCCATGATTGATTCTCCGTGTAAAGTTTCAGAGTTCACATACGTCGTTTCTGAGACTTCGGGAGAGTCAATATGTCCGATTCCCATACCGCCGGCTTCTTCCATTTCTTCTGGCTTAGAATCGTTTATTTCCGATATTAAACTAAAGTCTTCACTAATGTTGGACCCTTCTGAGCTACTGGCTTCGATCTCCAGGTCTACGCTGGAGAGCCGTCGGTCCGGCGTGCACTCGCCACTGGCCGGGGACACTCTCGCACTGACCTCGTAGTGTTCGTCATCTGTATATGGTTTGTCGGTGTCTATAATAGTCAATTGGTCCGATTCATAAGTATCTCCCTGTAATATTGATCTCTTATCGCTATCGTCAGAGACAACTAGGTTAGGTATAGTAAGACTACTGCTATATGTTTGCTCTAGTTCTGGCCTCAGGAGGTTCTTGCAGGAGCTAGTATCACAGGAGGAGAGGTTTGACAGCGAGAGCCGGTCCTGAGGCGAGGCAGAGCTTGTCTTGCTGCGTTCCAGCTTGTTGTCCACGTCCAAGTTGAAGTTACCCGTTGGGTTAGAACTTATTAATTTAACTATATCTTCATCTACGTCTGGAATGCTGCGAAAGAAAGGACCAGGATTATATTAACTGACTTCCTTTGATTAAGGCCACTTGATTTCTTTTAGCTATATTATGATTTCTGAATCTAAATATTCATTACGCAAACTTACGCAAAGACCTGCATCCTAAAAATTCTTCTGCTTATTTTACACCGTGCTTATATTACCACTTACTTGTCTGGTTGCAGCGAGGCGGCAGATATGGCGCTGGCAGCGGAGGAGCGGCGGCTGTCGGCGAAGGCCCGCGGCACGGGCAGCGCCGCCATGTCGGGCGCGGCTGACGCAGCGGGTGCTTCGCCCTCCGCCCCTTCTACTGCCTGCCCCCCTCCACTGCTGGAACCCTCGCATGTATCACAAGAGTCCCCTTCTTGAACACCCTGAATGGAATATTTTAACGTTGAAATCCAGCTGATTATTGTCACGAATCACCATTTCCAAATATGTTGTTATTGTTCGCAACTGGAACAGTGACTCATTTCAATAGTTTTCATAGTTAAACAATACAAAACTCTGCAATAGTGCAGGAAGTAGCTTTTTATTTCAAGTTTGATTCGATGCCAAATAATCTTACAAATACTTTTCCAAATTGTTGTCTTTCTAGGCATTTATTACAAAGGCGGACTTAATGCCTTAGGCTTTTTCTACCAATCAGCCAAGGGTGGTGAAGAGATAAGGTGGTCTGATTGAGAGGAGAATAATAAAAAAACCGGTCAAGTGCGTGTCGGACCATGCACAATGAAGGGTTCCGTAGTTGGGATGAATTTATCCCAAGAACAAACTTAACATTGTAGTTGAAAAACATGTTCTATCATACATTCCACACACAAATAACCATATTAATATAATTACAAATGACCATAGTTAAACGAAAAGGATACCTAATGTGGGTTGGATCCTTTTCGTTTAACTGTGGACAATGTAAGTGGGTACGCACATTATTGAGAGATTTACCATGTTATTTTAAGACCATAAACTTCTTATAGGTTTTCCTGTAATCTATAGCTATAGAATTATTTTCTGTATTTTTTTTCAAAATTTTAAGGTCAGTAATTTTGGAGATAAACCGAATTGTCAATTTTCGTCTATTTTCTTAAATAACTTTAAAACAGTTTATTTTAAAATTATAAAATAAAGAAATAAATATATATATATTTGAGACCCTCACAGTAACTCCTTTCATTTGATATATCGCACGGTACAGTTTGCAATTATTTTTTTTTTTATTATTTGCGCCCCAAAATCGACCCCATATTCAAATTTCATTAATTTACATCACACGTCCGTGATTGGGTCACAGAAATACATACGTGTACCAAATTTCAACTTAATCGGTCCATTAGATTCGGAGCAAATTGACACATGAGTGATCCTATAAGGGTTCCGTTGTTTCCGTTTGAGGTACGGAACCCTAAAAAACATTAAAAAGATAACATAATGAATTATAAACAAAATAGGTACTAATAATTCATTATTCTTCGGATTTAAAGATTTTACGCTTAAATAAGTAAAACTATTGCGTATAATATCTTTGGTTTTTAATGGTATACGAGTACAAAGATTTTATCGGATTGCAGCTTGGACCCATGCCATGGACCGAACTATATCACGGGTTTTCTAAAAGATAAGATCCGAAACAAGATTAAACGTGGAAAAGAACTCAAGTGAAACAACATCTTCCAACCTCGGTCAGTAAAATAAGTTTACCTACTAATGTTTTGTAAAATAAAAGTTGTTTTACGTAAACATGTTTTTAACGCCGCAAAGCTTAAGCGAAAAAAGGTAACTGAGAAATATTACAACTGCGCAAAACCTAGGGGCACTCAATAATCTGTTCTAGGATAGTAAATGTATAGCTGATCTTGGAAAATGCTGTATCGTGTTTATAGTACTCAATCTGCCTAGCCTTTTCCCAACTATGCTGGGGTCGGCTTCTAGTCTAACCGGATGCAGCTGAATACCAGTATTTTACATGGAGCGACTGCCTATCTGACCTAAGACTGGTTGTCAGACTTTCGGGCTTCTGACGACCCGTAACGACTGTCAAAGATCCACGAATGACAGCCGGGACCAACGGCTTAGCGTGCTTTCAGAGGCACGGAGGAGTCTCGGTATGAAAAGATGGTCACCCATCCACAGACCAACCGCGGCAAGCGTAGCTTAACCTGATGGATCGACCCGTGCGGCTGTTATTACTTAGCCACGAGCTCCTTTATAGTACTATCTAGCTTAAAGTTGATCCCGACAACCCATTTAATGTTATTAGTAACCTATAAAAAAAAAAACAGGTCAAGTGCGTGTTGGACCACGCAGAATGAAGGGTTCCGTAGTTGGAATGAATTTATCCTAAGAACAAACTTAACATTGTAACTGCAAATGTAAGTTTGTACGCACAATATTGAGAGATTCACCATGTTACGCCTAGGATCCGCAGAGGAACGACATTCACCCATCTATTTAATGGATGAAAAGTATTTTAAAACAAATATAATACGTTAAAAATATATCGCGTGTGGGTTGGCTAAAAAAATCCTGGCCAGACTAAGATTATAAAAAAAAAAATTTTTTTTTTTTTACGCAGACAGCCCCATATCTTCGTGTTCGCCATGAATTTAGCGCTTATTGTGATATAAGACTTATCTATTATACAGATGAGTGTAAATTACTAGTATCGACTTACCTGTTTATACCTGTCAGGCTGCCAACCCATTAGTTATGCCAAATAGACAACCCAAAGTTAGTAAATTCTATATTTATAGAGTTCATACTTTCGATTGATATTAAATTTATTCGTTAAACGATAGAGTGCAATGTTTAAAAGAAAAGTCCATTTTGAATTTTAATTATTATTATAGTCTGGCCAGGAATCTTTTAGCCAACCCACTTGCGATATATTTTTTAACATACTAGATATGATTTTAAATACTTTTCATCCATTAAACAGATGGGTGAAGGTCGTTCCTCTGCGGACCCTCTACTATTATAAGACTATTATTTATAGACTTCTTATTCATATTCTGGTTCTTATTCTGGTTATTTTATAGACTTCTTAAAAGTTTTCCTGTAATCTATAAGTCTAGAACTATTTTATGTAATAAAAAAAAAGGCTTAGTAGTTTCGGAGATAAGGAGGGAATGGTCAATTTTCGTCTATTTTTATATAAAAAAAATATATATTTGAGACTTACATTTGTTATGTCATACGGTACAATTTGCAAAACTTTTTTTTAAAATTTTCTTTGCCCCCCAAAAGTGACCCCCATATTCAAAATTTATTTATTTACGTTGCACTTTCGTGTTTGGCTCATAGAAATTCATATGCTTACCAAATTTCAACTTAATCGGTCCATTAGATTCGGAGCAAATTTACTATGACAGACGGACAGACAGACAGACACACGAGTGATCTTATATGGGTTCCGTTTTTTTACTTTTGAGGTACGGAACCCTAAAAAAAGAGCTCGTGGCTAAGTAATAACAGCTGCACCGGGTCGATCCATCAGGTTAAGCTATGCCAGCCGAGACTCCTCCTTACCTCGGCAAGCACGTTAAGCCGTTGGACCCGGCTGTCATTCGTGGATCTTTGACAGTCGTTACGGGTCGTCAGAAGCCCGAAAGTCTGACAACCAGTCTTACCAAGGGGTATCGTATTACCAATTACTGGGTTGTGGAGGTCAGATAGGCAGTCGATCCATGTAAAATACTGGTAATCAGCTGCATCCGGTAAGACTGGAAGCCGACGCCAACATAGTTGGGAAAAGGCTAGGTAGATTGATTGATTAGTAGTCTATTTAAATTCAGAATATTTCAATTCACGTAAACCTACATGGGCACTTATGAAAGGTCCGAAGCTAGGTGCACGGTTCCAACTGGTCGTTTCCTATGGAGGAGAGCTGGTAACTACGTACTCCACGGGTAAAGATAAATTGGGTCTTACAATGTTTTTAAATTACAGTATTATAGTTAGGTATAGCGGATGTGCATTTGCCTATACTCCCAGTGCGCATGGAACGAGGTAAGGCGCCTAAACGTTATTCGCCCTAACGTGTATCGGAACGTCTCGTTTACGCGCCTGGCGTCGTCCAATAGGAGCGAGGCGAGAGAAGCCAGTGATTGGCGGTTGGTAGTTTGGTAAGAGGAGAGATTTTAGAAGATGGCGGAGCTTGTAGAAGTTGTAATGTTCGTGTGTCTTTTTATTGTGATTATATAGTTTATGCCAAGTGACAAAGCCCTTTTATTGTACCTGACCCACCCCGACTATATAGGTTATGTATGATATTTATTTAGACTTGTTGCACTCAAAAATGTTTTAAAGGTGGATTTATGCCCGGTTTCTGAAGAATTGTTAAAAGGAGTTTAAACTCTTTAATAGCTATTGATTCGACAGAATTATCTATTTAAGCGAATTCCTTCTTTATGCTCGGTTTTGAGGTCGTCAGATAAACCCTACGATAGTAATTCACTCGACTTTTAAGGTAAATTCTTCCTTAACGAAGTGTTCAGATCCACGATTTCGAACCAATAATCACTATTGAATGGATAACCTCCATTTAAAAACCTCAGAAACCGGGCATGAATGCTTTAGACTGATTCTCTACCAGTCAACCAGGGGCAGTGAAGAGATTAGATGGCAGGTGCTCTGATTGAGAGGAAAAAACGATAAGAAAAATGTCATAATGAACTATAAATAATACCTATTTTATAAGTAGGTACACAAGTACATATATAGGAACAAGTAGGTATATAATATGAGAGGACAGTGTATATCTGTTAACAAGTACGAGGTACTTAACAAAAACTATGGTATTTTCAAATAGGTAGTTCCTGGCCATACCTGTGGGTACACCTGAGTTAGAGTGCGCAGCAGAGAGCGGAGCGCGCGTCTCACGCTATCAGCGCGCCCAGCCAGCGCGCAACCGCGCACTGCCCAGTTTAGTTGCTCCTATTTGTACACAAATATCGTTTGAATAATTTCTAGCATGGCAATTAGCGTCTAGAATTTGAAGAAAAACTAGGTCACTGCTTTTGGTTTTTTAACATAGTTGAATATTGCATCAATTTGCACAATGCTGTGAAAAGGGTCTCGTGTTTTCTTTTGTTGTGCATGAGCTACAAAGTTTGAAGTTACCTTTTCAGTCTTTTCGATGCTGCCTTTCTCGGCAACTGGTTGTGCTTCTGGCTCACTATCACTAGTGGTCTCCACTGGCTCCCACGACCTGGACACATTTTGGATACATCACATATTGTTCAGACGTACGCTAGTGTCTGTTCCCACAGAGAGGAGAGTACATTTTATCGCGTTTAAGAAAGAGTTTTGGCTCATGAAATAAGGTTGAAAATTGTTTTACACTGAGCGCGTTAGGTCGGCTCTTAAGCATTCTCATTTAAAAAAGAAGTGAAATGAAAATCCACCTTATTTCAATGATCCAAAACTCTTTTTTAAACGCGATAAAAATATACTCTCCTCTCCGTACGGGCACATTTGAATTGTCAAGGACTCGATCAGTCAGAAAGATGAAGCTAGTTGCCCATTCCAAAACGTTGTAGGTACCTATGGAGAAGAGTGACCAAGAAACTCCAGGGACACTTTTAAATTATATTGTTACTGAATATTAGTTAGGTACATCATTAATGTTGACTACATGTGAGAACGATGTAAAAAAAGCGTACACGTTAAAAACGTCCAAAGTACAGCAAATAGAAACAAAACAAAAAAAAAAACAATTCAAAATTCAAATAAGCCGTGGCAGCTCAGAGATGACTAGTCCCAACTGACGGCGCCCGTTCACGAACATGACGCATGGATCAGTTCAACCATTTTGAAGGGAGCTAAATGCGCGCGCACATGCGCCACCGTCAGGGAGACATTGAAGTGAGCATGACATACTCTTAGCCGCCAGGGCACGTGCAAGTCAATGAAATACATTAATACCCAGTAAATGGTAGCTATGTTTAGATATGAGTACATCCCTTAGAGAAACGCATCTGCAGAGATTACACATGGCTCTGATGTCTCTTTTATGTAGAATAAAAATAGACCCGATGTCTGTAGCCCATCCCTAAAGTAAAATACCAGTAAGACATGATACTATGAAAGTAACTATAATAGAATAGACTAGCCTCGCGGTATCTAGACGTACATCAGAAAAGTGGCGGATTTTTCTGGCAGCAATGCCGCTGAACTTAGCCGTCCTGCAAAAGATGTTAAATGAGGACCCCACTGTAGCCTTGAGCCAAGCTTGATCTCCAGGGAAACAGTTTTATCGACAAATTGTAGTTTCTCTTTGTAACCATACTATCTCACAGTCACTACTTTAAACATTTGGTGTGGTGTTTGGCAGTTTGCTTGTTTTTTCCATTTAATACTAAATTATTAGCAGTGACCAATTTAGAACCTGCAGAAGGACGTTATTTACAAGGACGTTATTTACCGTAAAATTAAGAAATTATCGCCAACTAATGAAACTTTTTTTAAAAAATAAATTGAGTTAATCATCAATATACGCTAAATAGAGGAAAAGAACCCAATATCAGTGGAACACCCATTTTTACTTTTATACCGAGTGAATTAAAACCATTTATTTGAACTTGCTGTTGTCTATCATGTAAAAAAGGTTATACTAAACTGGGCGCAAATTATCAAAGTCCGTAATGCTCAAGTTTCAAGAGTAAAGGTTTCGTGATCGACGCAATCAAATGATTTAGACAGGTCACAAAAGATTCTGGTGGCTTGAACCTCTTCCCGTTTAAAAATGTGTTTTTAATAAGGTTCCACGGGCCTCGGTCGTACAACGTCCTTTGGTGACACCAAACACCGTGAAGGATTTTATTCGTGTTAAAATGATTGAGCATTTGATTAAGCATTACCTTTTGAAAAAAGGTAATGCTTAATGCCCAAACACCTTGCTGAAAACCGGCAACACTGATATGGGTCTATAATTATTGACGTCTTTACTTCAATTTTCTTACGTTTCTTGAAATTTGTTAGCCAGTGTAAGTTGATTAAAATATGATTCGCGATCGTAACAAAGCTGTATTTACAGAATTACAATCATAAATAATAAATTTGCGTTTTGCGGGCTGCCCTAATGATTCCCCCATAAGGGGAACAGTGCAGGAAATCTGACATGTCAATATACTCACTTGCACCTCGCATGATCGTGCGCTAGATGCGCCCTCGCATGCAGCAACAGCGACACGGCGCGCCGCAGACGATGCGCGGCGCGTGCCGCGCCGCCGCCCGCGCGCTCGCCCGCCGCCGCTAGGCGCGAGCAGCCCGCGCGGAGAGATGTGTGAGCTACACAACTTACTTCACCTGCCTGTAGGGGTAGAATAAAAGGTTTAAATAAAGATAAAGATATGCTAACATACCTACGTAGATTCTTGGAAGAAAAAACCGGTCAAGAGCGAGTCGGACTCGCGCATCGAGGCTTCCGTTTCATCATATATAAATATTTCGGATGTGTTACTATACGTACAATCCTTCAAAAGTAGAATAGACGGACAGGCGGACAGGTGGATGGGCGGACAGTACCAAAGTACTGTCCACCTGTCCGCCAAGATTTGTAAATTAACAATAAAGATATAATAGTAAACTATTATATCTTTATTGTTACTTTACAAATCTTAGCCACAACAACACAATATTGCAGTTTAGGTCAGCGCCATCTCTTGACCGATTGTGAATCTAATGAAATTTCTATTGACGATTTCTGAAAAAGTGTGCTATTTAGAGACATCGTTTTATTTTTCCTGCAATCTTTATATAAACTTCTATCACATATAATAATTTCAGATTTTTCTCTATGCAAATTTCGGAGATAAGAGGGGAGGGGGACGGTATTTTTTTTTTCATTTTTCATCAAAAGTCGAAAAAGGGTGTATATCCTTAAAAAAAAAGGAAAAATGTTTGAGAATTTGCAAACAGCACTCTTTCGTATGATAACCCCACATGCCCTAGTAGCCCCACTTCGAATTTAGAAGACCCCCTTTCAGTCCCAAAAATTCTTTCTTATTTGCAAAATAGTTGGGCAAATGTCATCAAAAACTATTCCAAATTTCAAGTTGATAGCATTAGTAGTTCTTGAAATATCCAGCTGTGACAGACAGACAGACAGACTGAGTCGCACCATAAGGATTCCTTTTTACCATTTTGGTACGGAACCCTAAAAAAAACTTGTGTGACATTCATCTGAAAGTGATTTATCAGTTCTTCAAGTATAAAGTGAAGATCTTGGTTTCGAAACTTGTAGTTAAAAACTTTTAAGTCAGCCTAGAAATAGCGTTGAATGGTAGACCTTTGAGGTTCTTAAAGACTAAATAGGGTGTGCTTCTTCTGGTCTACCGAGTATCTTTTGATAGTCTAACACTCATATTCTAAGGAGGAGCCTCGAAAGTTCCTGGACTGGAGTCCCTGGACTTGACGATTTATGCGAACAGCTGATTTTTTTTTCGCGATTGCAGGTTTGGTCCCATAGTAAAAGTTGTTCATAATGATGAGTACAATGACCCCTTAAGAGGTTGTTGGTGTTTTACTAATAAGCCTGTATAATATTTCTCTTCAAAAGACAGTAATGTCTTTAGAATCATATTTCTCTTTAGAGACATTACTATCTTTTGAAGAGATTTTCTTATGAAAATCGAATAAAATATGCAGTTACTTTATCTTCCTCAAGATATATAGATAGGTCGACGTACCTTATGTTTGAAAGTTGGTTCCTCAACTCAAACTCACCGCGAATAAAATACTCCTCAAGGCAGATGCCAACGTAACACATATTTAATTGTGGTTCCTCAACTCAAACTCCTTGATTGAGGAAACTGTTTGAGATGAGGAGTAAAATTGCAACTATGAATATTAAACTACTTAAGTGAGGTTGAGTTGAGACGAGAATCATGAGGTTTTGACTTAGAATATAGGTGTTAGTTCCCATACGTTTAAGAACCTTTCTGTAATAATATTTTCAGCTACAATCTTTACTCAAAGACACAACCACATCTACGAGTAAGTATGAAAGTAAATAAGTTGATACCTTACCTGCATGATATCCTGCAAGTTTCTTAGCAGCGAGTTCTCTTCCATTAAATCGGGCGGCACGGGAGGAGGTAGTGGAGCGGTCAGAGAGCGCTCGAACGTCATTATTGACCACCTGGTAAACAGAAAAAAGAACATATTGCAAGCATCCTAGGTTTGTTATAAAATATAAAGTCACCTACGATTTTCGGGAGTGCCGTAAGAAGAACTTATTACAAGGTGGATCCTTGTAATAAGTTCTTCTTACGGCACTCCCGAAAATCGTAGGTGACTTTATATTTTATAGGTTTGAGAGGAAAGGTAAGGTCCAACCCAGATTTTTGGAAGCAGCTTTTCGTTGGTCAGTAAATCTTCTGTTTTATCTCAATTGTTAGCTGTTGGTTGACAAAAATAACAAAATCCGAATACATGAGTATGAAAATTTGGTAGCTCAGCATAAGATAGGCTCTCAAGGTAAATTAGAATATAAATAAACCTTTTAATACTGGAAGAAAATAGAAAACAGGGCTTACAATAAAGCCAATAAGTTTTTTTAGTAAGTATAAGGGAAAGCCCAATTTATTCAGTTATTGGCATATGATTGGAAATGTGGCCTAAGGAGATTTTGCGCGAAGCCAAAATGACTCAAACATTAGCTCATAAATATTAGGTACTGTGCAGAGAAGGTTGACATCCAATTTTTGCGTTTATTACCCGTGGTCCCTGGAATGGATTCGGAGATAAAGCGGGGAATGGTCAATTTTCCTCTATTTTTGTAACTAACTTCAAAACAGTATATTAAAAAAAAACTATTTGAGACCTCACGTAAGCACTTTCATTTGATATGTCACACGGTCGGTACAGTTTGCAAAACTTTTTTATTTTAATTTTAATATTTGCCCCCAAAATTGACCGCCATATTCAAAATGCATTTATTTACGATACACGTTCGTGTTTGGGTTACAGATATTCATACGTGTACCAACTTAATCGGTCCATTATATTCGGAGCAAATTGGCTGTGACAGACAGACAGACACACGAGTGATCCTATAAGGGTTCCATTTTTTCCTTTTCAGGTATGGAACCCTAAAAAAGATAAATAAGTGGTAGAAGATGAATACCTGACTCGGAACACCTATCAGTATGCCTTACAAATATTTTGTTACTGCAGCTGTTAGGTTCAGCCATTGCTTCAACATTACCCTCAATATCCTTACCTGTCCAGCATCTTAGTGGAAGCCCTCTCGTATCGTTCGATGACCACCTGCAGGTTGGCTGCGTCATCGCAGGATGCGCCCCAGCCCAGCACTCGAGCCAGGTCGTTGCCGGTGCCGAGAGGAAGTACTGCAGTCTGGACTTGACGCTGTAAGATGGGCTGTTAGTTTGACTTGGTCTTTTATTTGAGGAACATTATTGGTCCAAGGGATTAAATGTTTGTGAGAGTGATTAACTTTACGTGCAGCACCCGAATTGCGTAACGCATTATCAATCGGAATCTGAAATATTTTGTAGCAAATTGCTAAATATGAAGCAATGGGCTTCATATGTTCGAAAAATTTGTCTGCTCGACACTGTAAATAACGCAATGAATGTTGTTGAACTGTCAAAATGAAACCGATTCCGAATGATAGTGTGTTACGCAATTAGGCTGCGGGTCACTTCATTGAATAATGTCGTTGAGGCTGAAATTCATCTATCAACGTAGCTTTTCTTTCGAAACAAAAGCCCTTAACCTTAGTTCATTTTATCATCGCCAATATTTAGAATAACTTAACTTGAAAAAAGGTATATATTCCAAGTTTAATTCCCTGTTTTCAAGCTTAAAAACCTAAAAAAGAAGGAGGTTATGAGCCTTTTGTCAAAGTTACTGTAAACTTAGTCTTGACAGGTTTTGTTAATAATACTCATTTGTCTTTAAGTCTTCAAATAATACTCACATGCATATCCAGTTTATCGACTTCCTGCAGCACCCACCCCACGGACCCATCCCCTGAACACACGAGCACCCTCAGGGGGGCAAAGTGCCTGAACAAGCGAAGCCCTAACCTAGGCCCCGCCCCACTCAGCTCAAACACTTGTGCTGGGTTCAGAAGCTGCTTGAAACGACGGAGGAACTTCACGCCTTGGTTGTCGCCTGGTGGAATGGAGATGGTATTAATTTGATAAAATGTATGACGAAATAGTGTAAGGTTGCCAAAAGATACACAACTTTTCAGGTTCACCTTCCAGCTGGAAAGTTGAAGGTTGTTCTCATAATTTTATACAAGTATCTGCATTGCTGATATTTTCAACTAGCTTTCGCCCGCGTCTTCGCCCGTGTGGATGTCGCAAAATACCCCACGGGAACGTACTACTGGCATTAAAAGTACCCTATGTGTTAATCCAGGATATACACAATATGTGTGCAATCAAAATCAAAAGTCATTTATTCAAACTGGGCCGAGAATCAGCACTTTTTGAACGTCTAAATTACATAAGACAGTCCCCCAAAACGCCCGCCCTTCACCACTTCCTAGTGCTTTAGCTGGGGAGAAGAAGTGGCGCAAACAAACTCCAAAAAAAAATTCATTCAAGTCCATTCAGCCGTTTTTGCGCCTATCCGGAAGATACATTCATACAAACAGAAAAATAATCTGCCTAACCTTTTCTCAACTATGTTGGGGTCGGCTTCCAGTCTAACTGGATGCAACTGAATACCAGTATTCTACAAGGAGCGACTGCCTATCTGACCTCCACAACTTAGTTACTGGGTAACACGATACCTCATGGTAAGACTGGTTGTCAGACTTTTGGGCTTCTTCCGTAACGACAGTCAAAGATTTACTAATGACAGCCGGGACTAATGGCTTAACGTGGTTTCTGAGATACGGAGGGGTCTCGATATGTTAAGATGGTCACTCATCCACAGACTGACCGCGGCAGGCGAAGTGGCAATCCCTAGCGTCAGGTGGAATGACAGCTCTCTTCATGCTCACTTCACCTACGTTTTTACGGTGAGATTTTTACAGAATAGACCGGCTGATCGATCAAGCCGTGTTTTTATTTAGCCACGAGCCCCGTCTTAGCTAAGTAACATAAATCTCGGCCTCAGACTAATTTCTGCTGGTTTTACCAGAATCTCCTTACTTTATATCACTCACCAGATCTAGAGTTAACGAACACAATAAGCGGGCTAGCATTGGGGGGCCTATCTGGGACCCATGCGTCGTCGGGGCCCACGGAATGCAAGCGTGTGGGGGGCACGACGGAGGCGCGTGCCGGGCCCAGTGAGCACGACGCACGCCACGTCGGTTTGCACGCCGCGTGCACGCAACGACGACACCACACGCATCTGAAGTCTTGTAATCTGAGGACAAGGTTAATTTTAAAAACCTAAAATAATGTCATCATATTAGTAACTCGTAACTGTACGATATACAGCTTGAAATAAATATTCAAAAGTTTTAGTTTAATGAATTTCTTTGTTGTGTGCCAAATGCGTCTATATAAATGCCGTACCTACTCCAGAAGCCGTGCTTCCATTTGTTGTTTCAGATCAAACAGGGGTAAAAAACCTCAAATATTAGATACAACGACAAAGTTATTAATGAAACAGATGTGACAAAATTTCTCGGATTCTACATAGAAAATACTTTGAAATGGAATTCACATATTGACAAAGTGTGTAGTATACTAAACCAATACTCCTATGCCTTGCATATGTTGGGTAAGACGGCCAATCGGACAACAAAATTAAAAAATCAAAATCAAAAGTCATTTATTCAAACTAGGCTGAGAATCAGCACTTTTTGAACGTCAAAATTACATAAGACAGACCCCCAAAACGCCCGCCCTTCACCACTTCCTAGTGGTTTAGCTGGGGAGAAGAAGTGGCGCAACAAACTCCCCAGCAGCACAGCTGTCTGTTCAGTTAAAAAAAAAATGATTCTATATTCTATAACAGCATACCATGGTCTAGTGGCCTCAACATTGAGATATGGCGTTATATTTTGAGGCAATGCAACGGATAAAGAGACAGTATTTAAAAAGATGTATAAGAGCTAAGAGCTATTTACAACTTACAGACAACTGAAAGTTTGCAAACGGTTTTTTTTTTAATATGAAAATATTAACAATGCCGACGTTGTACATATTTGAAACATCCATGTTTGTCAAAAATAATCTGCACAAATTTGCTCGAGTCAGTAGCGCCGCTGTGACCAGCTACAAACAGTTGGGTCTAAAACTGCAATATATCGGAATAGTGTTTTTGCAATGGCTCAAAGGATATATAATAAATTACCGAAATGTATAAGGAGTGAAGAAAATGTCCACTATAAATACTTATAATGACTTTTTGCGATGGAAAGAAAATAAGAAAGCCAGCTCCTTTTCTGAAAATGTTGGCATACTTCTACGAATTAGCCAAGAAATATAAGCCAAGCACATTGTGGTCTCTATATTCTATGATAAGGAGTACAATGAAATGTAAGAATGACATTGACATAAAAAGTTACTCAAAATTAATTGCGTTTCTGAAACGGCAAAACGATGGCTTTAAATAAAAAAAGTCAAAAGTGTTGACAGCAAACGACGTGGAGAAGTTTTTAAATGAAGCTCCAGATAATAAGTACCTGGCAACCAAGGTAAATTACCTATATGTTAACCTACCTGTGTTAAATTAACTTTGTACATGCCTAATTAAGTATTTTGTTTATAAATTTTATTTACATTAAACGTTCTTGTTACCAGGTTGCATTGATTTTCGGCGTTACGGGTGCGTGCAGAAGAGAGGAACTCGCCAAAATAACTGTAGATGACATTGAAAATCACGGTGAAATGCTTTTAGTAAAAGTACCGAACACAAAAATTAAGAAATATTACACGAACATACGTAAGAAGTTTGCTGGAAAACCAATGAGTTCTAACTTCGAAAATTGTACAAATATAACCTTTAATTTTAATTCACAAATAAACGCCTTTTTCAATATTTTTTATTTTATTTTCACACACAATGCGTAGGTAGTAAAACGTTGTATGATACACGTGCGTAAGATAATTTCCGCCTCGTGTCGACTTATACACTCGTCGGGAATCATCTACTTCCCGCACTTGTAGCATAAATAACTATTGTTTGTGTTTCTAATAGATAAGACATATTACTCTGTTGAAGATTTTTTAAATGATAAATTATGATACAATTCCTATAATATTGTCTTCCATTGACATGTATGTAAAATTAATATAATTGACATTTATTCATTTAATTGACATTTATTTAACTACTTTTGTTTTTTTTTTCTTTAAACGAGTGCCCATTTGGATTTTGACTTTTTAATTATTGTTTAAACTTTGATGTACCCAATAACATAAGTACTAAAATTACTATTTGTACACCAATTTCATGGTAGAACATAGAACTCAATTAGAATTATATGTATATTTAAGTCCTTTTATGTATACCCATGTTCACAAATAAAGATTGACTGATTGATTGAAAAAGCATAATGGGTGGACCCTCCAGTTTTCCGCTATTGTTACAAAAATGATGACTTTAACTTTCTCGCTACACATTGTATTATCATCATCTTCTTCATAATTCCTTACCCTTATTCCAATTTATTCAAGATCAGCGCAGCATACCTCTTACACCCATATTCTAAGTCGTAGCCTCGAAAATTCCTCAATTCACAACTCGGTCGAGCAGACCTCAAGGCGTGCCTCGAAAGATCCTCAAAATCGGTATTTACAGTCGTAAGATTAAGGACATTATGAGGTTCCTCGAATAAGTGTGAGTCGAGGTGATACGTCACGAAAACGTCATTGTTTGGAGAAATATTCCGTTTATATAATAAAGTATTTCTCTTCAAAAGACATTACAAAAATCGAATAAAATACGCAGTTATCTTCCTCAAGGTAGATGCCGACGTACCTTATATTTGACAGTTGGTTCCTCAACTCAAACTCACCTCGACTGAGGAAGCTGTTTGAGGTGAGGAGTAAAATTGTAACTATGAATATCAAACTACGTAAGTAAGGTCGAGTCGAGGAAATTATGAGGTTTTGACTAACACCTATAGTGTTAGTATTTGTATAATTCATTGTCCTTCTTTTCACTACATTATCAGCTCTATTTAATAAAAATCTTTAACACAGCCTAAACAGCTAAAGCCGAAGCATGAAATGCGCAAGAGTTCCTTATGCAACGAAGTCGAGCACTGAGGGTCGGTTTTTTGATCCGTAGTTAACTCAACCAATGGTTAAACATAGTAACTAATGGTTGAATTTCGGCTAAATGTGAAAGGCTAAACATGAATGTATTCATGTTAGCGCATTCATACTAAAAATAGTAACTATTGGCATACCTCATTATGTTTAGCCTTTCACATTTAGCCAAAATTCAACCATTAGTTACTATTTTTAACTATTCTGCCCTTGGAAAGAAAAAGGGGCACAACTAACATTTAAAAAAAAATCTACAAAAAATTGAGCAGATTAGCCTTTTTTTTCTGATTCTAAATATGTATGTAACTCAATTTTTTTTAGATGTTAGTTGTGCCCTTTTTGCTTACGACGGCAGTATTGGTTGAGTTAACTACGGATCAAAAAACCGGCCCTAAGGAAGGATTTTTGACAATTCATCTCCTAAAGGGGTTAAATTACTTGAATTAGTTAGTTTGTATGGAAAGTTGGATGGGAAATTCCGTCGAGCACACGGCTTGTTCAAAAACAAGTCACGTGTTAGGGATAAATCACTACCCGTTTCGACACGAAGTTACATAAATCGGTCATTTGCAACAACAATGTTACCGCACATTTCATTCAAATGCCAAAAGCCGATTATAGGCACTAATGGCATGCCTTGTATTGTGACGAATTCCATACAGATGTGACTTCCATGAAATGGGGCTTATTCCATGCAAAAGAGTTTATTTTTCCGCCAAAGTTGTTTGATTAAGTGCGGATTTCACCAATGAAACTGAACGGGACCAGCACATCTAAAACGCGTTCAAGAGCTGTCAGTGTCTAAACTGTTATGGAATTTGACAGCTATTGAACGCGTTTTGGAAGTGCTGATCGCGTTCAGTTTCATTGGTGACATCTGCATTAAGGGGATTTTAGCAAGTCTTTTGTGTGCTACAACAGCCCGTGAATATTTCATATATAAGTATTCAATTTGGATATTAAAGGTCTATCACGATATATCAGGACCGTGCCCAGGACGTGACAGGGACGTGGCACACACAGGACAGGCACTGAAGCTCTGTCGCCGGCCCGGGGAACGGACATTTATGTGAACGAGTTCATATAAAATGTACACACTGATTTTTTAGAGCCCCTGACGGAGCACAGTCCGTCCACCTCCCGGGCTCGGCGCTGATATGTGTGGAAACCCTCCAATTCTCTTTCAGTTGTCGTTGGGGATATAAAAAAGGAACGCTATGTGTAAATATACTGGGTGACTTTTTACCGTCTTGAAAAAAATAGGATTATAATAGGTGAACGGAGTAGAAGCATGGCATACGGTTTTCTTTTTTTCGAAATTCAAATCATACGCGTTACGCACCCTGCGTAGTGCGTATGATTTGAATTTCGATATTTTTTTTAATGATTTATTAAGTTTTTTCAAAATTTCTGTTTTTATTGTTCTAGTGTACTTCAAATGTGTGTTTATTGATAGAGCAATTTCTGTCTAAGCTATTGAAAATACAAAAAAAAAACTAGGTATGCCATGGGCTTCTACTCCGTTCACCTGTACCCTATTTTTTTCAAGACAGTAAAAAAAACATCCAGTATAATATAAAATCTATTTACGTCTGTTGGTCGATGCTATCACATCTTCCTGCCCTTGTTACTTGGGGTCGGTTCAGCCACATTCTCACTACTCAATTCGTGGTATCTTTATGAATTTCAAATAAAGAACATTGTCATGCACGCGCTTTCACTATCACAGAGCGCCCGTAATAAAAAAAACTTATACATTGTTTGTATTAGATACTCAGCAATTAAACTTTCCATGAATTTACATAGAGTTCTTACAACACTGTACAACCTTTTATAGAGGACTAGGTGTTGCCCGTGACTTCGTCTGCGATTCAGGATAAATAGTATCTTATGACCTTCTCCAGGTTATGGTCTACCCAAGTGCCAAATTTTATTCAAATCCTTTTAGCCGTTTTAGCGTGAAATCGTAATCAACAAACAAACAAACACTTTCGCATTTATAATATCAGTTAGGATAGTTAGGAAGATGAAAACCGGTCTATCGACACCAATGTATTAGGTACTTACTTAAATAAAAAAAACTTTTAACACAGTAAAGTTTCTGAATAATATAATTCAATCATGATTCGATAGACACGTGGCGCCATCTATTATATTAAGAACGTTATTAATGTTTTCCTCGTGAACACTACTTTTTTTCGGATGAATGGTACCCTATGTCCGTGTCTGTACACCTGACAACGTATATGCAAAATTTCAGGATGATCGGTTCAGTGATTTAGGCGTGAAAAGGTATCAAACAAACAAACAAACTTACTTTCGCATTTATAATATTAGTTAGGATTCATATCATGGATGTAGATAAAGTCTTGTATGCTACTGTACGTAATTAGGTATAAAAACACTCATGAGATACTATTATCACACTCGGCTTCGCCTCGTGTTATAAACCCACATTCGTGTTTTAATACCCCTTGTTATACAACAGTTGCATAAATGACTAATGTTTAGGTTAAGGTATTTTTTATGGGCCTCTGTCGCCTGAAAAAAATGGTATTATTATTTCCTTTATTTCTAACATATCCATATAAATTACATTTTTAAATATTTAAATAAAAAAAAAAAATTAAGAAAAAAACATTTAAAAATATAAAAATAGTAGCCCACCGGTATCGGGAACAGGGTTCAAGCTACTGATAACTAAGCTGTCAATGGGAAAAGTGCCCAAAAGGCTGGCAGCATTACCACGTTGAATAGCAATGCTGATTCTTTGGGCTAAAAATAGGCCAGCCCTCTGGTCAAGTGAAGAGTCGACCAACCACTTGGCGATGTCTTCGGATCAGTATTTTAGTTTTTTTGCCACCGACTTCCGAAATTAAAGTTATTTCATAATTTTGAGTTAATTTCTTTTTCAAGTAGATTTAATTTTTTAAAATTATTCTTTTTATTCGTAATTTTTAGTTTTTAGTAAAAACTGGAATATTTGTTTGTAATAAATAGTTAATAGTTTTGTTATAAATACTGCACTAGAATTAGACTAAGGTTTTGAGATGTTTTCCCTTTGACACCACACCCGTAGTTCGTATCAATAAGCCAGGCCGTCACACTTACCCGTATTAGTCCATTATCTTGAAAACTACTGAACCGATTTTCATGAAAATTGCACTGTTCCCTAAGTTGAAGTAAATGTAAGCCAATAAAAATTAAATAGTCGATCTGATTAATAGTTTCGGAGAAATGCGTGGACAAACATACATGCATACAAACATATAAAGATACAAACATCTATAAAATTTTGTATATTTGTTTGGAAGCCCTAATAGATTATCATATGTGAATATATTGCAGTTCCAATAATATTACATACATACCTACGTGTCGAATTGATAACCTTCTTCTTTTTGAAGTCGGTTAAAAACACAGTAGGTATTGAAAAATACATCTTAAGAAGCTATTTCTTTCTACATATGACATAACATCACGCCTGTAATCCCCGAAGGGTTAGGCAGAGGGGTACATCACCCGCCTACAACTGCCTAGCTGCCTGCACCCACCACATTTCTATATAAGTATCAATAAATCAATCATCACTTCTTTCTTTTTTCTATTTCTTTCTAAAATAAAGGAAACCAAATTGATTTATACAATAAGGATGTGCTGCTACTGGTTATAGAAAAGCTGTTTGGAATTCTGTGACAGTCATCCACGGAAAACGAGTTAAGAGTAAACTCGATTCTCGATTCAGTCTCGTGCTGCCATCAATATCAATTCAATTTTTAAAATAGATTCGGGTAAAATGCACGAGCGCTTCAAAAAATAACTTTAGGTAGGTGGTGCAATGATCCTATCTATTGTGGGTTAAATGTATTACCAAAACTAGCTTATGCCCGCGGCTTCGCCACATCCCACGGGAACGTACAACCGGGATAAAAGTATTCTATGTTCTATTCCACGTCATGGTCTGCCCATGTGCTAGATTTCATCCAAATCCGTTAAGCCGTTTTAATGTGAAAGCGTAACAAACAAACAAACTCACTTTCGCATTTACAATATATATTAATATTAGTTGGGAAGTTAGGATGTCACTGTGATTAGATTATAAAATGCACTCTCTTTTCAATTCAACAAACTGGATTGATGGCTCCAGTCTAAAATATATTTGTTGCTTCTTTCTTGTTGAACTTGATATAGCTTCAAGGTCAAATTAAGTTAGCTAGCGAAACTCCGCTGACGTAATGGGTATCGATATATAGACACGACAAAATAAAAACCACTTGTTACTTTAAGTATTAGTTGAGAAACCCCGTATTTTTTAGTTTTATCTTGTTTGGATATCGACACCCATCACGTCTGTGAAGTTTACACAAAAAAATTAATTGATTTTTAGGGTTCCGTACCTCAAAAGGAAAAACGGAACCCTTATAGGATCCCTGTCGGGATCCAACCCACATTAGGCGTAATGTGGGTTGGATCCGTTTTGTTTAACTATGGACAAATGTAAGTTTGTACGCAAAATATTGAAAGATTTACCATGTTGTTTTAAGAACTATTTTCTGTATTTTTTTTAATTTTAAGGTCAGTTTCGAAGATAAAGGAGGGGGGGGGGGGGGATGGTCAATTTTCGTCTATTTTCTTAAATAACTTTAAAATGGTTTATTTTAAAATTATATAAAAATATATATTTGAGACCCTCACAGTAAGCCCTTTCATTTGACATATCGCAGGGTACAGTTTGCAAACGTTTTTTTAAATTTTCTTATTTGCCCCCAAAATTGCCCCCCATATTCAAAATTCATTAATTCACATTACACGTCCGTGTTTGGGTCACAGAAATACATATGTGTTCCAAATTTCAACTTAATCGGTCCATTAGATTCGGAGCAAATTGGCTGTGACAGACAGACACATAAGTGATCCTATAAGGGTTCCGTTTTTTCCTTTTGAGGTACGGAACCCAAAAAGTAACTATTCTACACTTTCGTTTTATTAAGTAGCGTAAAAATATCTGAGAGAAACCTTTTGGGAGCTCCCAAGAACTGTAGGTATGGACAAAGACAGATAGCTGACCTATTTTAGCCCAACTCCCAAAGACATGCTATAATCATTACCCTACTTAAACTTTAGCAAACTCCAACATAAGTTAAACTAGACCATACATAAGTTACTTACATTTATTAGATAGCCCTATTTCTCTTTGTTTGAACCCATCCAAACTTAGGGAACGCAAGAATGATTCGGGTCTAATGGCTAAAACTTGTTCTTGATAAAGAACTTTTAACGCTGATTGAGTTAAAAATATGTTGTTAGATAAAAACTTTTTAGCAAAAAATAAAACCGACTTCTAAAACAAAACACTACAAAGTGAAAAATAACTTTAATGTCGGAAGTCGGTGTCTTTGGTTTTGTATTTTCGTTTTTTGCCACCGACTTCCGAAATTAAAGTTATTTTTCACTTTGTAGTGTTTTGTTTTAGAAGTCGGTTTTATTTTTTGCTAAAAAGTTTTTATTTTTCACTTTTTAGTTGTGGAACCTACCCCACACAAATTCGAATACATAATTGAGCACAATAATTGTAGATATAGCCATGTAAATAACAGTGATAGGAAGTTATTAAAACACCATCACAACATCCATATAAAATAAGTGGGAAATATACGCATTATTGAAGCTAACTCAAAAACTCCTCGAGCAAAGTTAATAAAATTTATATGGGACCACCTCGGAAGTATACCCTTTCAAACAAAAAAAGAATTTTCCAAATCGGTCCATCCGTCTTTGAGTAATCGCGTAACAAACATACAAAAAAAAAAAAAAAAACATACAGACGAATTGATAACCTCCTCCTTTTGGAAGTCGGTTAAAAAAGAAGAATACGTCTCTTGATTGTAAGGTCTCGCATCGGAGGTCTTGTATAGTTTTAATTCGAGTTGTAGTGCACTAGAATTTCTTAAATAGAAAGAAAGAAAGAAAGTATGTTTATTTGTCACAGAAACACGTGCATACAAAAATATAATTAACTCGAGTTTTACAAAAAGATAAATAAAACACAAATCACGAGCACAAAACAAAAGTCGGCAGCTGCTGGCACGCCATGACTGTGACAAGAAGGCTTCCACTCAGCATGATGCTGTGCTATGGGGGGCCCACAGCACAGCGCTGTTTTTCAGTGGTCACCCGAAAAAGACCTAGGTACGGAAACTAAGTCAGGTTAAATGATCTGTACATGAATTAGTAAATAAATAAATAAAATAAAACAAACAATACTCAGAATATTATAACTCAATTATTCTTACAAAGCTACAACCAAACATATATAAATAAAAACAGATTATAGATAAATAAATATATTAAATAACATAAAAAATGAATCTGCAGGAATCACCGTGCTTACTTAAAAAAAATAAAATAAATATGCGTTTTTTAAGTAAACGAAAAAAAGTCAATATTTTCAGTATAGTGCTTTAGTATTTTTATACTGAGTGATAGTGTTGTTGACAAGGATCAAATATTGCAAAGGAATATTTATATTTTGTGTAAAATAAAATGAAGTGTCAGTTTTTTACAATTTTTATTTTTCATTAATTACAAAAAAAAAAAAAAATAGAAAAATTGCCGTTTCATTAGTCACATTATATTTGTTCACAGCATTTGATCCATATATACTAGTTACACTATCAGTTAGTACAGTAAAAAATGGTGCTGTTTTTGTGGAAAAACGGGTTTGATTCCCGGCTGGTGGGAGCTTTTTAAAAAAAACTAAAAATGCAGTTTTATTTTCCTTCAAAATTGATATCTTGGTTTCTTTTACTACTTTGCCCTGTTACCCATAGCTTGGAATTTGGCCTGCTGTGTGCAACAATTATCTTCATTTACGCGACTGACATATGTTCCCCCCACTTCCATGCTGTTTTTTTTTGGGTAGAAGATGATCCCAAAAATCGTCCCATAAGGTTTTGGCGCGGTATGAAATTACGTTTTTATAAGTTTTTTTTTTTTTACAACTTTATAAGCTGTAACTTTGGGTTCCTCGTTGGGCGTGGCAGCTGACCCTCACATTCATGATTAGTGAATATTAAATAACTACTAACAATGAGCAGTGCCTCCCTACTAGTCGTACCACGTAAACAAAAATTCCATTTTTTTTTCGATTTGTCTGCTGTTCCTTTGGGGTTTTCCTAATTTTCTTTTTTCCTAAACCACCCTAGAACTGAGGCGAATAAAAGTAAAAAAAAAAAAATTGAATTGATCGAGCAAGTTTTTGCGAGACTCACGCACGGCAATTGATTTTTATTTACAATATAAATAAGATAGATAGCTAGATTTCGGTGCAAGTTGCTTTATCACTTTTGACAACAGTAAATTGAAAATTCACTAAGGTTGAAATGAAACTGAGGAGGTAGCGAACAAATCGGTACCCGTATTACGTATCTTTGCAGAAGCCTAGCGATATAACCTATGTTTACTTAGTATTACACTGCTGTTTGTTGTCCCTAAATAAATAAATAAATAGATAGCAAAATTGCTTTTCAGTCGCTTGTCAATCGCAAATCAGTATGACGTATCGCTGATACATAATACCGATTTGCGATTGAAACGCAATTATTGCGCAATTGACAAGCAATTTTGGTATCGCTAGGCTTCTGCAAGATACGTAATAGGCCTGCGGATCTGGCTTCAGTTCAATAGAAACCATAACCCCCTTTTTTGAGTTTCAATTCATCCACCTAGACAAGGACGAGTCCGTTTCTGATTGAAAACACCGTTTTTAACATTTTAGGCATTTATAGCCAGTTTTGATTGACAATGTTTCGTTAGTAAATATAAGAGTGCACAAAGAGCGCAAAAAGAAAAAGAAAAATGGAGTGTGTGGACAAGTCCGGATTTGTTCGCTATCTCCCTGTCACATAGACCGACCGTGTCGTTTTATGACGTGCAAGTCACGTTCATCCTAGGGTGATAAGGATATATTGACAGGCCAGTTGGCGTGGTTGGTTAAGATACCATCTATCACGTCGCAGGTCGTGGGTTCGATTCCCATCCAGGACACACATTTGTGTGCATGAACATGTCTGTTTGTTCTGAGTCTGGGTATTTACAAAAAAAAGTAGTATATCAGTTATCTGGTTTCCATAGTACAAGCTCTGCTTAGTTTGGGATCAGATGACCGTGTGTGAATAATGTCCCAGGATATTATTATTATAAATTAAATTATTATTATAAAGTAATTACGAGGGGGAATAATTAACAACAGACAGATTAATTTGAGGATTACATTGAAATAATACACTTTATTTTAAATACTTGCTTCTGCCCGCGACTTCGTCCGTGTAAAATTTCTTGACTCATCGTGTCGCATCGCATCGCCTGCCCTCGCTATTAGCGTTCTTTCTGACCTTTTTCTTTTCGCTTGGCTCCTAAGGGTCCCAGCGTGATGTTAAACCTAGCCTTAGCCTATACCCTTCCTCAAGAATTGGGCTATGAAATACAAAAATAATTTTTCAAATCTGAGTGGTTGTTCCAGAGATTCCTTAGAGCGATCAAAAAAAAAAAAAACAAACTCTTCAGCTTTATTATTGGTAGACTATAGATAAATGATAATATGATTTTCTTGAACACAACCTTTTATTTATTGACATTAGAATATAATGCTGTAACTTTGTTTAATTTTGCAAATTTTCTATATAATAATAAAAATGTTCAACTAAAACTTTTTATTTAATACAAATTATTTCTTGTCATCTAGCCGCAATCCAAATATTTCCTTATTTAACGAGACTTTATTTTGTCTAAGGAATGTGCGTGCAGTTCAACAGGAAGTGCTGGTGAGTGTCGCGTTTAAGAGTAACGTCATTAGTCGCACTCAGGTGTAAGGATCCTCGGCATGAGGCTCCGAGAAGTGAGGGAGTGAAATGCCTTCTCACTTGTAAAATATTACTTAATCATATTAATTAACATGTCATTCATATATGACGTCAGTTACATCCTACATAGATACTATTTTGAGTCGGAAAGACACTTGCCAGTAGCTTGCAAAATGGCTTGCGCAGCGGTTGCATGCCATCGCCATACCAACTTCACAAGTATAAAGTCGACCATTTCATCCTATAGTGATTATCCAGAAGCTGTGTGGAATTCAGTTGTGTATGGGCATGTGATGCGGAGAAATGACGAAAATGTCGTGAGGAAAGTTTTGAGTATGAATGTAGATGTCTATAAGGGTACGGACAGACCAAAGAAACGATGGATGGGCTGTGTCAAAGATGATATGAGTAGAAAGGGGATGACTACCGAGATGACGACTAATAGATCTGTATGGAAGAAAAGACATGTTGCGCCGACCCCAAATAAATTGGAACAAGGGCAGAAGAATGATGAGGAGTGTGATTTGTACCAAAATATCATGATTTCCGAAATCAAACTTGGAGAGTAGAAATCTAACTTAGACAGATGTGTTGAATCGCGAATGATATTTTGATCAACATTCAACCTGACACTGACCTGAAAATTGTAAAAAACGTAAGAAAATTTGAATTTCGCGGCTACCACTACGCAATCACCTTAAGGGGGAGCGTCTGGGTAGCCCGCGAAATTCAAATTTTCTCACGTTTTAGCAATTTGCAAGTCAGTATTAAGTTGTACCTATGTTAAATTCTATTTTTAAAATATGTTAAAAGTATAATTCGCGGTCGCAACAAATATGAATTTACAGAATTATAATAATAAAAATCTGCAATACAACTAATGAAGTTAGTAACAATCCTCAAATGTCAAGATTTCATGAATTAGTCAATATTATCTTACTTTAATGTTACGGCCGTGAATTACATTTTGATCAACGTACAACCTAATACTGACTTATATATTGCAAAAAACGAAAGAAAATCTGAATTTCGCAGGCTACCCTGACGCTTTCGCCTTAAAAAAAAACCAGGCAAAGACAAATACACACTAGCCAGAATGTTACGAATAAAGCTTTTAGACGAAACTAACAAAAATGGTTTCAGAAAACTATCCCGCGAAATCCTTTCGTTCAACGGATGAGTAGAAGCTCAAATAGTGTTGTTTCAATTTCCCGGGGCTCTGCGCGGGATAATGGCCGAGTGTTGCTTATTTACAGACAATCCTGGGATTTAGCCTCTAGGGGACACTCTTTTTGATAGGACAGCTTAGTTGTTGGTACTCGGTAGCCATTATTTTAAGGTTGACAATGCAAATTTTCTTCCATCCATAGTGTTCCATCTAACTGGGAAAGCAAGGTGAGTGATGGCATAAGTGGCAAGGTGAGTGGGGTGGTCAACAGTGGATAGATGGTATCCATGTATGTACCTAATTGTATTTGAATCGTCCATGTTATGCAATGAGCACTTTACTTCATCCCTATGTTCTTTTGTTTCGTATTAATCTCACTGTGAAAACTTAGGTGAGGTGAGCGTGGAGTGCACTCCACGCTCACCTGTCAACAGTGTCGATCTCTAGCATCAGGTGGAATGACAGCTCTCTTCAAGCTCACTTCATCTCAGTTTTCACGGTGAGATTTTTACAGAATAGACCGGGTGTTTATTTGTCATGGTCAGGAACCTATTCTTATACCGTCCGCCACTGAAAAAAAAAAAAAACTAGTTTCGTCGGCCAGCGATGAAACATGTGTGCGACAGAGAAAGTGATTAGAAACAAAAAAAAAAACAGTGATAAATCTCGTAACTGATATACTTTCTGAGATATTCGAGTTCAAAAATGTAAAAAAAAATAATGCTATATTTTTCCACGTTTTTGAACTCGATTATCTCAGAAAGTACTCGTATATCACTTACGAGATTCATCGCTGATTTTTTTTTGTTTGTAATCACTGACTCCATCGATTGACACTTGTTTTATCACTGGCCGCCCGCCAGTGGCAAAATATTCGAAACTCAAATATATGTAGTTATTTGTTTTCACAATTTTAGCCATTCAGAGACTCTTTTTGATTGTATTTATTAAAGGCTAATTATTTTCCAGGCGACTAACAACTTAAAGGGCGACTAACTATTTGCTACTAAAAAAATAACTTGGCAGCGAAAATAATAACTTAAGGGTGCCTAGAAACGGGGTCGTCTAGCGACCATGTGCTGGTTTGGCCCCTGGGATGGTCACGGCGTGCAATATATTCTGGTGCGTCGGTGATGGGGGTACTCCCAAAGGAGGGTCCGGTGACGGACAGCCGCGGCGGGTTCGTGGTGAGTGCTAACGCGTGCCCGTGTTACCGCCGCAAGCGGCAGAGGAGGACACCGTGGAGTTTTAGTGAGTTGGAGGCCCACATAACTGCACTATCTCCTCGTGGTAGTGCAGTATGCATGAGCATTTCTCCACGCAAAAAAAAGAGCGAGCGAAGAGCACCCCGAGGTTAGGTTTGGTAACCTTGTTCATATTTACTTCTCATCTCAGTTAACTTTATATAAAACCTCATTGTATAATATAAGAATGCCCATTTTTTACTTTTTATCCGCTGGTTGTAGCCGTCATCCTACTATTTTTACTACCAGCTTTAATTATTTTTTAATCCCAAATTCAGATTAATATGTCCTTAAATACATGCCTATATTGAAAAGGAGGGGAGGGGCTCTGACTTGGCTTCACTCATTCGCAGAGAATTAATATCTCTCAGGCATTTTTTTTTCCTCACGGGTTTCCTCACGATGTTTTCCTTCACCGTTTTATGTTATTTACACAGAATTACAAATACAGTTAACTCTCGATTTGAAACTCAAGGGACCAGGGAAAAATTTCAAAACACCAAGCGTTCAAAATACCAGGAGTTTTAAATATAAGAATTACTCAAAAACAAAATAATTTCAAAATCATCGACAATGTCGATGGTAAAATACCAAACTGTTTAGCAACATCTTTTTTAAGTGTCCATCCTCCACAGCTACACTTTTTTTTTCACTTATGGAAAGACACTTGTTCTTTTTTTAATCCAATCAAACATTAACATGACTCACTTTAAAGTTCAAAGGTAGACTGTAATGCGAACTGTAAACTCACATATTTATGTAAATAATCGACAGGTCTGTCCATGTATATAAACAAACGATAGGTGCATGATAAACGCTTCAAATTGTAGAGAGTAGGGAAGCCCGGACTTCAAGTTATACTCTTCCGTCAACTTCAAATTACTGAGGGGACCAATTAACATTGATTTTATTCAATTTATAATATTTTAATATTATAATATTTTTATTTTTGCATACTGAATGTTGACATTAATATTTACTTTGTAAGTATTATATTATTTTACTTTATTGTGAATGTGAAGACTATGTAGGTCATTGCTTTTTTTTTTTGTTTGTTTTATTTTTTCTCTCAGTTATTTTTAATCATGGTCTGGCAGTTTGAGTAATCTATGCGGCCTACCCCAATGTCCTTTCTTTGGTATTGTTCGTCGAATCGTTGAGCTCCTTAAGTTCTGAGTTGAGTTGCGCGATTACTGACAAATGCGTGCACTGACTGGACAGGTCCTCTCAATCTGTGTGGTTCTTTCCTCAAAAGACCATTTCAGACACCAATCTACATGGTCTTCACATGAAGTGACCAAGATTATGTCTGGACTTTATAAGAGACTGTGACCTCTGAGTTTGTTTCGGCCTTTCTTCTCAGAGTAGTCAGATAGGAAACGCCGACCTCATCTAGTTTAAAAAAAAATATTGACTTTTAAAAGTGTTTGTACAAACCTACTTACAGAAATAACAATCATTTATCATTTATCAATTTATCGAGTACTTTTCAAGGGACCAGAAAAAAATTTCGAACTATCGAGAGATTCAAATTATCGAGTGTCAAATTATCGAGAGTCGACTGTAGAAAAATTCAAAGAAACTAAATTCTATTGAGAAATAAAGTATTATTTTCTTTGCTAAGAGCGCCCGCCAGGAGCATTACTACAAATGATTGATCGAACTGCTAAGTACGGCTAAGTAACGATGGATCAACCGACACGTTATCAGTCACGTTGACGGCACATTCATCAATTTCCAGCAATTAACTCCTACTAGGGAATGGTTTTAGACAGATACACTAGATTAAGGCCTGTCACCACATTATATTATTGACAGAATAGAAATACATAACAACATCGCACCTTGTTTCCGGGAAGGGTTGGGCAGAGCTGTACCTATAGTACTCCCACATTTCGCCAGTTATATTTAAGTCCCATGTAATAGGAGGCGAGCCATCAGGTTAAGCTACGCTTGTCGGGGTTGGTCCGCGGATGGGTGAACATCTTTACATACCGAGACTCCTCCGTGCCTCGGAAAGCACGTTAAGCCATTGGTACCGGCTGTCATTCGTGGATCTTTGACAGACGTTACGGGTCGTCAGAAGCCCGAAAGTTTGACAACCAGTCTTACCAAGGGAGGTCAGATAGGCACTCGCTCCATGTAAAATACTGGTATTCAGCTGGACCCGGTTAGACCGGAAGCCGACCCCAACATAGTTGGGAAAAGGCTAGCCAGATAGAGATAGGAGGCGAGCCTATTGCCACCAACCGGGGACTAATCCAGACTCCGAGCTGTAACTGAGAAATTCCGGATAGAAAACTCTATAACACTTTGCCCGACCTGGAAAGCGAACCCAGGACCTCACCGAGTTTAAAAACAAACAATTACCGAGTCTAAAATTTTGAAAAAAAATACAGAAAATTGCTCTATATCTATAGATTACAGAAAAACTTATAGGAAGTATATGGTCTTAAAATAACATTGTAAATCTCTCAATAATGTGCGTGCAAACTTCCATTTGCAGTTGGAATGTATGGGTGAACATGTTTTTCAACTACAATGTTAAGTTTGTTCTTGAGATAAATTCATCCCAACTACGGAACCCTGCATTGTGCGTAGTCAGACACGCACTTAACTGGTTTTTATTAATAGTAGTTAAGACCACAGACTTAATATAGGTTTTCCTGTAATCTATAGCTATAGAATTATTTTCAGTATTTTTTTTTCCAAATTTTAAGATCAATTTCAGTCAATTTTCGTCTATTTTCTTAAATAACTTTAAAATAGTTTATTTTTAAATTATAAACAAAAAATATATTTGAGACCCTCACAGTAAGCCCTTTCATTTGATATATCGCACGGTACAGTTTGCAAATATATATATTTTTTTAATTTTCTTATTTGCCCCCCAAAATTGACCCCCTTAAGAGTACTGAGGCCAACGGTAATATCATAATACGCATCGCAGGTGTGTAAGATATTTCTTAACGGCGTATTCGCCGTTATCCGCACGCCGGTAATACGCGGAAACAGCGCAGATCAGTCGGCGGATATGCGGATAGAGCTAGCGGTAATCCGGCTCGCTTTGAAAGACTTGATTAAAATGATATTTAGAATGCTGTTGGATGTTTCATCTTCAAGGATTTTGTTGGCAATGAGTTAATTTTACGGGAATAGAGATTCTGACAGCTTTGTGGATGAGAAAAGTTCTCGTTTCAAGCTTTTCGTTATTTTCACTTGATGATATTTATTATGTTAAGATGGATTCTTATAAACTTATTTTGAACTATTTTCCCTTGGCCTACCAGTCTAAGGTTTGTATACTCTCTCCGATACAATAACAATACGTTTATTTGGCAGAGAAGACCTGACACTGCAGCCAGGGTCGTCCCCGTATGAAGCTAGTTAAGAGGGCACATTTTGAAAGTTGGCACAGCCCTAAAGGTGTAATCAGACCACGACGATCGACGTCGATGGTCGCGTCGTCTCAGAATATGTAGGTATAGTCACCTCATTGAAGTATCATACGTCTCAAAGTATGTCACGATTATGTTATATTCTTGAACCATAATTGTATGTTCTATACAGCATGTATCAGAAATGTATAGTCATATTTAAGGGTGTGTACAGACCGTCAAACTGAACCACTTTCCCCATGGGACCAATATCATGATCGCGAAAAAATGATAACCA
Organism: Dicycla oo; assembly: GCA_948252095.1. Lineage (NCBI taxonomy): Eukaryota > Metazoa > Arthropoda > Insecta > Lepidoptera > Noctuidae > Dicycla > Dicycla oo. The sequence goes on along the minus strand of OX411710.1, from coordinate 6,248,214 downwards.
GCCGTCCCATATATTTGTTTCGAGTAGGTATTGAAGTTTTGTATGAGACGGTTGATTAAATTATTTTTCCGCAATTACGATGTTGGTCCATGGAGACCATCACACCTTGACTGTCAGGCTATATATTAGGTTGGGGAAAAAGTCTTTTAAAAAATAAAATAAAATAAAATAAAAATGTTTATTTCTGTACCAACTCGTTTACATTAGTTTCGATTGGAGTCTCCTTTTAAGCATGATGACGCCTGTGTTAGGAGACTCCGCACTTCCATACCTTTGGCTGTTTGTACATACATCTTACAATTTAAATTTTTATGGCTAGACTAATAAACAGAATGAATAAATTAATATAGGTGTGTTGGGTGTGCGAAGTGTGTGATGTGCGTGGGGTGTGTAAGGTGTATCGAGTGTGTGTGGTGTGTGATGTGTGTGGGGTGTGAGAAGTGTGTGGGTGGTGTGGATGTATGTATGAGGGAGGATGCATGTAGGTTTGGTGGTGCCAGTACAACTAATTTCCACTTATTGTACTAATAATTCAATGTCTGTATACGTGCGCGACTTTAACCATTCTATGAGTATTTTCTTAGCTGTATGTGGATGTTCAGTGTATATATATATGTCTTTATTTATTTTATTATATAGCCGTGCTGATTGCTTATCATATTGCATAGCAGCAAATTTGGTATTAGATTGTGGAACTTGCGCAATAATATCATTTCTTCTTTTTAATATTATGTTTTTATCATACGTAAGTGTTTTATGTTTTTTTAAGATCGTGGCACAGATATATAATTTCCTAACAGATAGCAGGCCACAGATCTCATAAAGTTTTACAGTAGAGAATCTCCGTTTCTTAAAATACATCGTTTTTATCAGACCTCTTTGCGCTCGTTCTACGTCTATAAATTTTGATTTCGCTGCCCCACCCCATACCGGTATACAGTAGACTATCACAGATTGTGCAAGGGCTGTGTAGATTTCATTTAGAAGATTTCTCTTAGCGCCCACTTTTGTAGCTACACTTGCAGGAACAACGTATCTCAATGATTTAAATATCCATCCCAATTTTCGTATTCTATCAGCAACGTGTTCGAGGTGGGAGTACCAACTTAAATGTTGGTCAATTATAACACCTAAATATTTTGTTTGTGTTACTTTATTAATTATAGGACATGTACAGTCATAATTCATGTCACGTTTACAAGAATGTATTTTGATATTTAAATCTTGATCTGGTTGTGAGCGGTTTCTAATTGTGAAACATATATAGTTGGTTTTGGCTGCGTTTAACGTAAGGAGATTTTCATTGAGCCAATTCGCGATTTGAGCCATACCCATTTCAGCTTTGAGCTTTACTTCGGACCAGTTATTCCCATAAAAGACAATGACGGTATCATCGGCGTAAGAGAAGATTTTTGCGTTATCTACTTTTAAGTTACATAGGTCATTAATGTACACTAAGAAAAGCGTTGGAACCAATACGCTACCTTGAGGTACGCCGAATGATACCTCCACGTCATCACTGATATATTTCCCTATCTTAACCCTCTGTTTCCTATTCGATAGATAATCTTTAAAAATCATAAGAGGAGTTCCCCGTATTCCAATTCTTTCTAGCTTGGACACAAGGGTTGGAACAGAAACGGTGTCAAAGGCTTTTTTCAGATCAAGGAACACAGCCAGACACTTTTTACCTGAATCGACATAATCTGTTACCAGTGAGCCGAGTGCTGTAACTGCATCCTCAGTTGATATTCCCTGTCTAAAACCAAACTGTGTAGATGACAATATGTTAATTTTTTTTAGATAATTTAAGAGTCTTATATTAATTTTTTTTTTCTACAATCTTGGATAGACCTGGTAAGACAGAGATAGGTCTGTAGTTATTGACGTCGCTGCTGTTCCCTCCCTTGTGGACCGGTGTAATAATGGATTGCTTAAGTAGTGTCGGAAAGATACCTTTTACAAAACAGAGATTTACCAAATGAGTAATAATAGGAACAAGTTCTTTGCCAATATATTTTAGGAATTTAGTTGGAACATTATCCCACCCTGGAGCACTGTCGGATTTCAAACTCATCAGAACACTTTCTACTTCCATGGGGTCAGTATCCAAGAGCACAAAAGAATTCATTTGTGTGGATGGAATGTTAGATTGGCCAGAAGTTATATTAATCGGAATTTGCTGAGCTAATTCCTTTCCTATATTAGCAAAAAAGTTATTAACAGAGTTCACTGATGCAGCTGGAGAGGGCAAGAGATTCAATAATTCAGTGCTTTTATTTTTAGGCTTATTGGAGTAGGTAATTGATTTTATATTTTTCCATAATAATTTAGTGTTTGTAATTGATTTAGCAAGTGATTCTCTTTCGTATTTTCTTTTCAATTTTTTATGAGATTATTGCAGTAATTTCTGTACCGACTGTAGGTTATTTTTAAAATGTCGTTAAACGGATCTGATCGACAGTTTTTTTGTAATTTATTGCGATTTTTAATACATTTTAATAATCCTGGGGTGATCCACGGCTTAATTATACGTTTGCTGCTAGCGATAGTTTTTGTGGTAGTGTTATATTTAAGAGAATCAGTCAGTTTTTGTATGAGTTTATCTGTTAGCACATTCGGGTCGTCACAAAAAAGCAAGTCTGCAAGATTTTTTTCCTGTAAATATTTTAGTGCCTTTTCAAAGTTTATGGTTGTGATAATTTTACTAGAGGATTCCTTAATTTTTATTTTGGAAAGTGATAAAAATGTAGTACAGTGATCGGTAATTGTTGTTTTTAAAACAGCAATCGAAGCAGATGTCTTTTTTTTATGTATTCTTAACATGAAGTGGTCTAAGCAGTTCCGTTCTCTAGTCGGTAATGTATGACCCGGTAAAATACCATGCGCCGACAACATGTTAAGATAGTTCACGCGGTTTTTTTTATCATGAGACATTTCGACATCTTTCGCTCTAATGTTGATATTTATATCTCCCGCTATTATTATATTTCTGTGTGCAGGTAACGTATCTAAGTGCTGACTCAGTGAATCCAAAAAACTATCAAGGTTGGTGTTGCATGGAGACCGATATATACACAGAAGAGTATTATCTAGTATGTCTAATTGCAGACAGGTCGCTTGGCCTAGCTTGATTTCTTGAATTTTTGATTTTAACGTTTTTTTAACGAAAACAACTACTCCATCGTTTTGATTCATCTGCCGTGTTGATTCGCATTATAGTATGTATGAACTTGTAATAAAATCTCTTTGGCTATACTATTTGTATCTAGCTGATTTTGGTATCATTGAAAGTTTAAATTTTAAAGACCATAATTCCAAATTCAAATTAGGAAAATGTGTGATTTTCATTTGGTTTTCGTACCGTCAAGATGAGTGAATCTAATGAAGAAATTCGATACATTTTAAAATTTTACTACAAAAAAGGTAAAAATGCAACGCAAGCCGCGAAAAAAATTTGCGATGTTTATGGACCTAGTGTAGTGTCTGTGAGAGTAGCACAAATTTGGTTTAAGCGTTTTCAATCCGGAAATTTTGATGTCAAAGATGCACGTCGCTCTGGTCGCCCTATTACGAATAAAATGGATGCCATTTTTGAAAAAGTGGAGCAGTAGTTACGACGTAGCTGAAGAACTGAAAATTGACCACAAAACAGTTTTGGCGCATTTGAAAAAAACTGGGTACACAAAAAAGCTCGACATTTAGGTACCTCACGAACTCACTGAAAGAAACCTAATGAACCGTGTACTCATTTGTGATTCTTTATTACGACGTAATGAAACCGAACCATTTTTGAAGAAGCTGATAACTGGTGATGAAAAGTGGATCACGTATGACAAGAACGTGCGAAAAAGGTCGTGGTCAAAGGCCGGTCAGGCTTCACAGACTGTGGCGAAACCCGGGTTAACTCGCAACAAGGTGATGCTGTGTGTGTGGTGGGATTGGAAGGGCATTGTTCATTATGAGTTGTTACCACCAGGCAGGACCATCGATTCTGAACTCTACTGCGAACAACTGATGAGATTAAAGCAAGAAGTTGAGAGAAAGCGGCCGGAATTAATCAACAGAACGGCTGTGGTTTTTCATCATGATAACGCTAGACCTCACACATCTTTAGCCACTCAGCAAAAATTAAGAGAGTTTGGCTGGGAGGTGTTAATGCATCCGCCGTATAGTCCTGACCTTGCACCTTCAGATTTCCACCTGTTTCGGTCTCTTCAGAATTCTTTAGGCAGTGTCAGGTTAACATCACGAGAGGACTGCCAAAACCACTTGTCGCGGTATTTTGACCAGAAGTCCCAAAATTTCTATAGCAATGGGATCATGTCCCTACCTACAAGATGGCAAAAAGTTATTGAACAAAATGGTACCTACATACTTTAGTTAAATGTAAATAAACTATATTAAAAAATGTTTTGAATTTTCTTAAAAAATGCGAAGAAACTTTTTCCCCAACCTATTACATAAAAAAAAACAGCATAGGTCATGTCAACTGAACCCCATAGATTCACAACTACTGTAAGCCCGCGGTCGCCATTGGATGATGATTAAGTTGAAAGGAGAAGTTGCAACTTCCATAGAAAATTATCCCACGTCCGACAGCTCAGCAAAATATAGAAAAAAATAGATAAAAATGAGTATTAATAAATTGCATACCTCCGATTGTCATCCTTACTGGCTATCACACTTAGAAATTGCTCCAAATATTATTTCAGGCGCAGTATTACTTATCTTAAAAATATTTTACTTTCAATCATGCATTACTTGCTATATATGATATACGTTTATATACGTACCCGCGGTACGACGGACCACTACATTTTTTGGGAGAAAAAGTAGCCTATGTCTAGGGTATCGCTATAGCTACGTCCATACCAAACATCATTCAATTGGTCCAGCCGTTTGAACGTGAAGAAGTAACAAACATACAAACACACACACTTACAAACTTTCGCCTTTATAATATTAGTGTGATTATATATTTTTTTTTTTACGCATACATGGTGTGCGCGAGACGTTTGAGGGGTTAAATATGACCACACTCTTGTGATACATACTATGTACCATTCAGGACACAATCATATGCTACAATCAGACATCTGGCCGCATTGCGGGCAACCGCCAAATCCATTATACCATATGGGCACATAATATCGCACTGATAATACATTACTGTTGCAACTCAAAATGTGATTTTTTTCCGAATCGACGCCAAACTGATTATTCATTTCCTGATAAAGATTATAAAATAATAATAATTTATGTTTATTAATACGGTACGGTACGGTTTTTTAACGGTATTATTGACGCGTAAGGAACTGAATTTTACGTTTGAAATAATGATTATCTCATACACATATTTCATAGACATTTTTGAGTTACAGCAGTATTGTATTGTATAATCGCGTAAACGTTCCTGAAAAAGATGTTCAGAATTTTTTGTCGGTTTGTATTTGTCTCTTTTAATGGCTATAATCCACTTTTTTCTTAACTGTTCATCGCTTGGGAACCTGTGTCCTGACTTTCTTGAGGAGCACAAGGGCACAACAGAACGCATTTTTAGGCATTTTTATTTCAAGAAAAATAACTAACTTTGGTGAAAACTTCATCGCTCTAAAGAAATAACCAATGTTTGACAGTTCGCATGACCCCCAAAATAGCCAGCACTATTTACTTTGAGCTCTTCAGATTACCATCTTTATTGAACATGAACGAAAAGGACGAAAAATATATTGATTATCCTTTTCATTCACGAGCTTAAAAAAAGCTTACTTCTTCTTTTTTTTTATTTGATATGGGTTTGCTCTTGACTCTAGTCTAGGTCAGAGGTGACAGAGACAAAGTCGACGATAGAGTGAGCCTACCATGGCCTCTCTCAAGGAACGAACTTCGGCCCCGCTGGTTTTTACGCTGGAGAAGTATTTTTCTGAAACAGTACTATCATCTGCGTACCCAATAATACCAAGCTGAAGCAGTTCATTGATGTGCAGCAGGAAAAGAGTTGCAGAGAGAACAGACCCCTGAGGAACTCCGCCATCGATAGCCATAAGGTCAGAGGAGCAGCCGTCATCAACTACTCTGATCGATCGTTCACTAAGGAAATCTGATATCCAGCTACAAAAATCAGCTGGGATGCCATAAGCAGGAAGCTTGCTGAGCAGAGCAGCGTGCCAGGCCCTGTCAAAGACCTTCGAGATATCAAGCGATACAGCCAGTGCTTCACCGTGTTTCTAAATGGCTTCGCCACAACAGTGCGTGACATACACAAGAAGATCGCCAGTTGACCGTCCCCGGCGGAAGCCATATTGACGGTCACTGAGGAGATCATTGTCTTCAAGGTAGTTCAGCAACTTATTGTTCTACTTCTCCATGTTTTCACCTCTTTTTTATGAGTGGCCAGTTACGAAAGCGTGGCTAATTACTATAGCAGTCACCCTACATAGATCGACTGAAGGAAAACTAAACCCAGAGTCTTATAAGTTTCGATGTCTTCCGAACGACTGCAGAACTGTATCATAAGTAACAAATGCACTATTAGAGGTCCGAATGAAACAGGTAATACCTAATTAATGTTACTCACCTGAGCACCGAACCGCACGTCTTGTCACACACGTCACACTTCGCCGCGACGGGAAGGTTGCCCTCCAACCACTGATGAGGCATTATTATGTTCTGTAACAAAATATTTACAAATTAATAACATTGATTGATTAATTGGCAGGCCAAATGACGTGGTTGGTTAAGATACCATCTATCATGTCACAGGTCGTGGGTTCGATTACCATCCAGGACATACATTTGAGTGCATGAACATGTCTGTTTGTAATGAGTCTGGGTGTAATTTTGTATATATTATATGTATGTATTTACAAAAAAAAGTAGTGTATGTAGTATACGAGTATCAGTTATTTGGTGTCCATAGTACAAGCTCTGCTTAGTTTGGGATCAGATGACCGTGTGTGAATAAAGTCCCAGGATATATATATTAATTGAACATTCTTTTTATAGTGACCGATACTTAAAGACATGATTGACTGAAATCACGAAAAAAAAATCAGCTGTTCCCTACATTTTGACTAGTTATGCGAGCATGAATGTCCCATACATTCATGCTCGCAAATTTAGTTTTCGTGACTTCAGGTTTAGTCCCATAGTAAAAGTTGTTTTTTATCGGTCGCTAATTAACCATCACCCTAGAAAGAAACACCCAGTCTCTGACACCTACTCAAGTTAATTACTAAATTAGTTACTCCAGATCAAATTAATAATCAGCCAATCAAATCACTTGCCATAACATTTACCTACAGGTACAATAGCGCCTACAAAGGGACAAGCAGAGACAACATAAACACACATACAATTTCCGACCTTTCTGATGAATTTTCAAAAAAATCTGGTATATAAACCTTGTCCTGGCAACTACAAATACAACAAAAAAATAATTATCCAAATAGGTGCAACCTTTCTGAAGTGATGCGCGTACATATTCGGCAATTGATTTTTATTTATATCAAAATTTCAATAATTCATACAAAATTCCCATAGAAAATGCACTTTAAGTTTTCCCGAATTTTCCCAGCAACTTTTCAAACATTTTCTTTCATACAAACCTTGTCCTGACAATTACAAACAACAAAAAAAGAATTAGCCAAATAGGTGCAACCGTTCTGAAGTGATGCGCGTACATACCTTCGACAATTGATTTTTATTTATATATACGATAAGTAGATTTTTTTGAACACCAATTACATAAGGGCCGGTTTTTTGACCCGTAGTTAACTCAACCAAAGTAACTTATGGTTGAATTTTGGCTACATGTTCACATTTAACGGCAAATTTTTTAAAGGCTAAACATGAATGAGTTATGCCATTAGTTACTATTTTTAATATGAATGAGCTAACATGAATACATTCATGTTTAGCTTTTCACATTTAGGCAAAATTCAACCATTAGCTGTTAACTGTCATACTTAGGGCCAAAATCGGCCCTAAGTATGACAGTTTGACATTTTTTCTACACAAAAGCTGTCAAACCGCCATATTTATTCCATATAATAATAATAATAATAACCTGGGACATTATTCACACACGGTCATCTGATCCCAAACTAAGCAGAGCTTGTACTATGGAAACCAGATAACTGATATACTACATATGGTACTTTTTTTTGTAAAAACATACTTATATAGATGATTACACCCAGACTCAGAACAAACAGACATGTTCATGCACACAAATGTTTGTCCTGGATGGGAATCGAACCCACGACCTGCGACATGATAGGCGGTATCTTAACCAACCACGCCAACTGGCCTGTCAAATTATATAAAAGTTATCTGACGATTGAAAACTTAGCCCTTTAACGGTCTGGACTGTCTTAGGTAATTTTGACGTACGAATAGTGCTGATTCTCAGCCTAGTTTAAATAGATGACTTTTGATTTTGGTTTTGAAAGTTATTAATAATTTTGAGTTAATTTAATTTGAAGTCGATTTAATTTTTACATTTTTGTAATTTTTAGTTATTAGTAAAAACTGGAATATTTGTTTGTAATAAGTAGTTAATAGTTTTGTTATAAATATTGCACTACAATTTGACCAAGGTTTTGTGATGTTTTCCCTTTGACACCACACCCGTAGCTCGTATCAATAAGCCAGGCCATCACACTTACACGTATGTGTCCATTATCTTGAAAACTACAGAACCGATTTTGATGAAACTTGTACTGATCCCTAAGTTGAAGTAAATGTAAGCCGATAAAATAAAATGGTTACGTTCCCATTAATAGTTTCGGAGAAATGCGTGAACTAACATACGTACATACAAACATACATACATCTATAAAAAATTGTACATTTGTTTGGAAGCTCTAATAGACTATCATATGTGAATATATAGAAGTTCCAATAATATTACATATGTACAAACGTGTCGAATTGATAACCTCCTTTTTTTGAAGTCGGTTAAAGAAGGGGTTGCTGAAGATGTATAAATCACGAAACCAACCCATATTTCTATAAGACTTTTCCTCTGAAAAATCTACACCAACTTTTCTCATTCTAAAATGATATTTCACCCGAAGAAGCGTCTTACACTTCGCCAGTGATATTAAAACCATTTTCTTGAGGGAATATGGTCACTATAACGGAATATATAATCGTGATTCCAGCTTAGCTATCAAGGCGAGCTTAAACTAACAGCGGCGAGAACTTCTCGTGAGAAAGATATAAGAGTGAAGTATTTTAAAGCTATGTCTTGAGATTTTTTTGAGTAAGAAAATATTTTTGATATTGTGGTGTAGTGCTTTTAACTTTTCGCTAAATTAGCTACGGTTTGTAATTTCATGTCAGGGCTGCTATTATTATCATAAGAGATAACCTTGATAGCTGACTTCAATGATAGTGAAAGAAAAACTAGCTTGATTTAAAAGTTGGCAAAAATATTCTAAAATGTTCAAAAATGTTTTCATCAAAATTAAAAACAGAATTCAACTTTTCCTTTAGGATTAAAATCAGGATTCGTTAAGCACTTCCAAAAGAACCACGTCATGCAGAACCCTATTAAAAAAGTTTGAAATGTCCAGGATGGACTGAAGCAATGGAAATTCCTGAATAGCTGAAAATTTGTGGAATCCTTGTAAAAGGGAACCGGTAAAAAGAAATTCTTGAAAAAACTGAATACTTTTGCGGGACTTAGTCCTTGGCTTTTAAAAATTGTTTGGAATGTTTTTGTAGCGTAAGTGCTAGTAATGGATTTTTTGGCCTCGCACAAGTCTTTTTTAGGGTTCCGCACCAGAAGGGTCCCAAACGGAACTCGGAAGCCTCCGCTGTCCGTTCGTCCTCTGTCTATCAGTGGCTTGTATGTCATAAACCGTAATAGGGATGATGACTAAAAAATGATTTTTTGTCCGTCATGTAGATTATTAAAATATATTGGACACGTATTTTTTCTTTTTCTACGTAATCAAAAGATTACGGCGATATATTGAGTTAAAATGTGGCATGACGTCACGTCTTCGTAGATTTTAAACGTAGAAGTGACGTAGCGAGCCCCCACTCCCGAACTTTAATGCGAGTTATCTAAGTCATTTTTTAATAATAAGATAAAGCAAAAAATACGTGTCTAATATTTTTTTATTATCTGACTGACGGACTAAATAGAATTTCTTTTTTTTTACCCAGGCATCATCCCTATTCACGACAGTATAACGAAGTTAAAAGGAGAACTATCCCAGCGGCATTTGCAGTTGGAATGTTTGGGAGAACATTTTTTTCAACTACAATGTTAAGTTTGTTCTTGGGATAAATTCATCCCAACTCGGGAACTCTTCATTGTGCGTGGTCCGACACGTACTTGACTGGTTTTTTTTGGTTTTTTACTGTTTGTATTTCTTGTGTATGTCCCAAATAAAATATTTGTCTTTCTTTTTTAATTTTAATGAGTGAATGAACGGACATGCGTTCGAACCCCGCTATCCTTCCCCCCCACTATTTTCGACCATTTGTGTCTGATGCACAAAATCTTTGACAAAAATCATCAAAATCAATTCAGTAGTTTCGCTGCTGAAACGTCTCATACATACAGACAGACGGTCTCACATCCACATTTACAATACCAAAGCAAATAATGTTCTAACAATTTGGCTCCGTCTACAGTATTCAACTTAAAACAACAAAGTATATGAAAATCAAACATAGCCTCTGAACAAAATCCTTCAACCAAAGCTGCAACTACGTTTAACTGAAATAATTATGAAAGCTCAATGCTTATTGTTTTAAATGAAGTCTGTTTGTCGAGGGAAAGTTCTAAAGTCAACAAAGTATTGGAACTTTAGACTGGATGGTTGAATGTGCGGTGTATTTAGCTGGATGTTTAAGTTCAGCAACAAAACAATCGTGTTTTGATTAAATCTTGCAATAGTTAGGGGTAAATAAAGTCATTCCACTTTGCTGTGCAAATGGTAATGACGAAGCTGTTCTCGTGGATGCTTATAAAATTATAATTGTTTTCTATTTTCAAGAAGCCTCGCCTGTCTTGTTTTGAGAGCAGTGGTGGTCCAGTGGTATCAGAACCGACTTACGACTTGCAGGTCGTGAGTTCGAATCCAGGCAGGCACTTTACTTTGTGTATTTAATTTCATCACCACTGCTCTCAAAACGGTGAACGAAAACATCGTGAGGAAACCGACAAATCCTAGAACCAAAAATTTGAAGGCGTGGTGGATAGACCACTCCCTCTCATAGAGAGAAGGCCTGTGTCTCATCAGTGGCAACATTATTATAGACTGATTATACTTGACTGTCTCGTTGGTTCAGTGGTCGCAAACGGTACTGCTAAGCGAAGGATCTTGGGCTCGATTCCCATGAAATTGTTATTAGGTTTTCCACTAGAAAATCCGAATTGCTCGGAGTCTTGATTTGTGTCTTAATAGGTACGTCCACCTATAATAATATGAGAGGCCACTCAATTCTGCTGTACCTGGCTACGACAGTTCTATGTTTCAAGAAGCATAGCCGTGGGAAGCTCATACTGAACTGGCACTGTAGTTTCCGCTATCGTCGTCATAATTGACAGCCTTGGTGTCTGGCACCAGTTTTTTCGCATTTTTGCTGAACTATTGCACTATTGCATTGGCACAGCCGCGAGGCACATTTTCCTCTTAATTTCTTACACTTTACACTTTTTTTTGTTTTCTCTTTTAGGGTTCTGTACCTTAAAAGGAAAAAACGCAACCCTTATGGATCACATCGTTGTCCGTCTGTCTGTCTGTCTGTCTGTCTGTCAGTCTGTCAAGATCCTTTTTCTCAAAAACAAGTGGAGGTCAATCAATCTGCCTAGCCTTTTCCCAACTATGTTGAGGTCGGCTTCCAGTCTAACCAGATGCAGCTGAATACCAGTATTTTACATGGAGCGACTGCCTATCTGACCTCCACAACCCAGTTATTGGGTAATACGATACCCCTTGGTAAGACTGGTTGTCAGACTTTCGGGCTTCTGACGACCCCTAACGACTGTCAAAGATCCACGTATGACAGCCGGGACCAACGGCTTAACGTGCTATCCGAGGCACGGAGGAGTCTCGGTATGTACAGATGATCACCCATCTACGGACCAACCCCGGCAAGCGTAGCTTAACCTGATGGATCGACCCTTGCGGCTGTTATTATTTAGCCACGAGCTCCTCCGAGGTATTTAGTTGAAATTAATATCAAATACGTAGGTCTATAGTCCCTTGGAGTTCTAAAAAAATCAAGCTTTTAGGTCAACGAAATAAAACTATAAACAACAAAATATAACTTTTCTTTTTATTAATTTCTTTCTTTTTATTTTATTTCACTGGTGAGCTTTGTGCCATATTATGCTTCCCTGGTACGTGCGAGTCTCATCCAGTAATTCCCACACGGCCGTTCAAATCGTTGATCCTCATGTATCATGTCAAACACAACGTCGCCATACAATATTCGCGAAAAACAAACAACCATTAGGGCGGAACATTCCAAGTGGTTTGCAAACAATACATCGCGGCATCGGCATAAACTGGTAACATATTGAATTGTAGAGATATTCAGGTACCTATAGATAGATATGTTTGTTAAATCTAACCTTGTATTTCTTGTTATAGAGATACTGGGGACCACCCTTTCTCGCTTATGTTGGCATGAAGTGCTACAAGCTGAAGCTAGTGTGTGCTAGGTAAGTTTTACTGTCACAAGTATGAATCTACCAGCTTTAAAGCCACCACTTAACAACACACAACGACAAGTAACCATATTTTAATGGTAGCATTAATTCTTACAATCAACTCAAGAAGTAAACAAATATTCCCATACGTCTGTGTCTCCTCACTCAATCAAATATTGACTATTTATCAAACAATACTTGATCACGTTACACATAAAGACGATGCCTTACAGAGACGCAAATTGAAGAAAATCTGCGTCGGAGCAGCCATTGATTCCCCATTTAATCAAAGATGGGGCGCCGTATCAATCTTTTAATGCTGGTATTAGGGTCAGATTGTAAAGATAAAAGTTTACTTAGGATCGCGGGTTTTTATTAGGAACCTTTCAATGTTCTGTTTAGTAATAAATGTTTGCTGTTGAAGGCACTTTATTGTTCAGAACCATTTAAGGAATTAAAGAAAATAGAATCTTTATTGAAAAGTAGGTTTTGCGTGTTTTTTTTTTTGGTTTCGATTACCAGATCGGTCAATTTTATTGGATTTTTCCATCAGGAATATCTCAGTAGTAGTCTGGAGTGAGAGTACTATAGGTACAGCTCAGCCCAACCCTTCGGGGAATGCAGCCGTGATGGCATGTTATGTTGTTATTTTTTTTTAATCATGAATTTTGTGTGTATAACGAGTAAATACTGGATTTCCGGTACCGATACTAAGGCAGTTAAAACTAAAATTCAGATCCCAAGACACCGACATCCGAAATTAAAGTAATTTCATAATTTTGAGTTAATTTCGTTTTGAAGTCGTTTTTTTTAACATTTTTATTGTCTATTAAAGGATAAAGAAAACACGTTAGCTAGGTAACCATGACGATGAAAACGACCATCAAGCAACTAGGAGCGTCTTACTTCCGGAACCATTAGCTGATTAATTCCTGTATTATTTACTCGTAGCCAATATCATCATCATCTGCCTAGCCTTTTTCTATTTTGGTGTCGACCTCCAGTCTTATCGGATGCAGTTGATTACCAGTATTTTTACATGGAGCGATTGCTTCACCTCTACAACCCAGTTATTGAGTAATACGATACCCATTGGTAAGACTGGTTGTCAGACTTTCGGGATTCTGATGCCCCGTAACGACTGTCAATGATCCACGAATGACAGCCGGGACGTGGCTTAACGTGCTTTCCGAGGAGCGGAAGGTCTTGGTATGTAAAGATAGTCACCCATCCACGGACCAACCGCGGCAAGCGTAGTTTAACTTGGTCAATCGAAGCGTGCGGCTGTTAGAGTTAGCCATAAGCCCCTACTCCTAGCCAACATTCTTACGAAAATTAACTTTCAATAGTTTAGGAGCCTTCACCATTTATGTAATGACTGAAATTATAATATAATTATAAAACGTAGAGACACTTTGAATCAATTTTCAGAGTAAACTTTTTTTAAAGCAAGCAATGTTAGGTATAAGTTTCAATATTTATGAAAATAATGTCAAGGTGACTCCACTTTTATTAACCGACTTCAAAAAAAAGGAGGTTATCAATTCGACACGTATGTATGTAATGTTATTGGAACTGCAATATATTCACATATGACAATCTATTAAGCCTTCCAAACATCTGTCAGGGTTGCGAATTCTTTGAAAGAGTTACCGTGGCCCTGGCACAGGCAACTGAAGGAACACGGGTGGGTTTTAGTCTGTAGAAGTCTGACACGCCCTCCCGCTCCACCCAGAGCGGGAGAAGTTATTTGATGATATCCCACCTAAAACAAAAAAAGGGCTTCCAAACAAATATAGAATTTTTATAGGTGTATGTATGTATGCCCACGCATTTCTCCGAAATTATTAATCGGATTGTGACCATTTTTCAATTGACTTACATTAATAATCATAATTATAATCATAAATCTTTATTTATCTCAACATCATATTACAGGCACAAGTTATTAGAATGCACAATCTTAAATAGAGAAAGGTGTCTGAGGTAGGAGGGTCCTGAGTTACAGATCACCCGGCTCTTTTAGATACTTAGGACAAGTTAAAGTTACAAAATGGTTAGAGTCAAGATATTATATAATATAATAATAATATAAGTCTGAAATCGCAATTAGGTAGAAGCAAAACCTATAAAATTAAAAAAAAGAAATTTAAAGAAAGCAGTAGGTACTTACAGTAACTACTAGTTAACAAAATTCAGAATATAAAAAAATAAAACATTAATTTAAAGAAAAGCACATCAAATATAAAATTCAAAGAAATGTACAAAACTTAGGTATATATATAACAAAATAAAATTTAAAAAATGAGCATAACAAAAAAAAAAAATAGAATGGAAATGAAAAATGGTGAGTGTATGAATGTTTGTATGTGTAGGAGTGTGAGGTAATGTGTGGGTCTTAAGACACTGGTTTTAATAAGTTTCAGTGGCAATGTAGTCAAGGTTTAATAGCCATATGCGTAATTTTGTTTTACAAATAGCTTTTGTATGCGTGTATTATATATAGATATTTTGTGATTAATTGAGTTATAAAGAAATTAGTTATTATAAACATTTACTTCAACTTAGGGAACAGTGCAAGCTTCATCAAAATTGGTTCAGTAGTTTTCAAGAAAACTCGTCATTATATCATTACCAATGGTCATTATTTATCATTATCGATTTTACATCTTGATATGGACGGTCTTGACGCAGAACGTCACTTTAGCAAAATGTCGTCGTGAAAAATTTTGTCACTTTCGCATAGGTATTATCACTTTCGCAAAACGTCATTTTCGCAGAATGTCATTCAAGCCATTTTTTCTCAGCAAAGCTAATATTAACACTGCAGAACCGGGTATTTTTGTTAATATGCACAAAATCATCAAGCAAATTATTACATACTTAACTATAATATGTACTTAAAGTTATCTATCATGTAATTGGTTATTAAATGATGTCAGAAATAATAATAAATCTTTATTCACACATGGTTAAGAGTTCCCTGATTTCTGCGCTAAGTTCAGAGACCTGTATTACAGAACTCAGTGACGTCTCTCATACATAAATGACATCATTTTTTATGTAAATAAATGCAGTAGCCGGGACGTTTAAATGAGAAGGCAATTTTGGTAAAGTAGTATGAGTTGGTGTCAGGGAGGGTGTGTATGTGTGAGTGTGTAGAATTTGTCATATAATGATAAACTAACTCGAAATTAACTCTTAGAATAACGGAATAACAAACATGGTATGGTATGTAGTCTTGATTTGTATATTATATAAGAGTAGTAAAAATATAAAACATTGCAATAATAATATTTTATTTTTGTTAATATAAATACATATCAATACAACACAATAATAATGACTGTGTGTAACATTGATGAGACCTTGAAACTGACTTTTTCAGGCATAACGCTTTTTCGTTACGTGACGATTTCTACCAGTTTACTCCTACTGCAAGCAGCGTTAAAGAACTTCGTTCCAAAAATGATCATAATAACAGGAAGAACAAGTGGCTCTCGGCGTCATTAAGAGTATTTTTACATCCGATAAATTGAAAATCAAATCTAAGCCCAAGCTCAACCATATTTTTTCTAAATTACAAAAATACTATAATAAGCTCCCGTCCCACAATCTTCAATCTTCTCACAAACACCAGCCGGACGAACCAAGGTATTGTTAGTAAAATGCCCCACAGAGGTGGGGAAAAACAAATCTCGTATAATTTGTTCGGAAACTGATGCAAACTTTTTAAAATAATTGAGCCTCTTTTTGACTTTCTGGCCTATTCTTACAGTTGGTCGCAGCAACAAAGCTTGGGTACCCCGACTAAACGAATTAGGTTAGGTTGGAAATGTGACCAACTATGCAGGAACCAAGTTGGTCACAGTAACTCAGCTGCCAGTAGGCCAGCTGGCGGTTGGTTAAGATACCGCCTATCATGTCGCAGGTCGTGGGTTCGATTCCCATCCAGGACAAACATTTGTGTGCATGAACATGTCTGTTTGTCCTGAGTCTAGGTGTAATTTTCTATATAAGTATGTATTTACCAAAAAAAGTAGTATATGTAGTATATAAGTTATCTGGTTTCCATAGTACAAGCTCTGCTTAGTTTGGGATCAGATGACCGTGTGTGAACGTCCCAGGATATTATTATTATAGGGCACCCCAACCAAAGGAATTAAGGTTAGGTTGGAAATGTAACCAACCACGCAGGAACCAATTTGGTCGCAGTAGCTCAGCTAGGGCAAACCGACCAAACGAATTAGATTAGGTTGAAAATGTGACCAACCACGCAGGAACCAAGTTGGTCGCAGTAACTCTGCTAGGGCACACCGACCAAAAGAATTAGGTTAGGTTGAAAATGTGACCAACCACGCAGGAACCAATTTGATCGCAGTAACTCAGCTAGGGCACACCGACCAAACGAATTAGGTTAGGTTGAAAATGTGACCAACCACGCAGGAACCAATTTGATCGCAGTAACTCAGCTAGGGCACACCGACCAAACGAATTAGGTTAGGTTGAAAATGTGACCAACCACGCAGGAACCAAGTTGGTCGCAGTAACTCAGCTAGGGCACCTTAACCAAACGAATTAGATTAGGTTGGAAATGTGACCAACCACGCAGGAACCAATTAGATTGCAGTAACTCAGCTAGGGCACACCGACCAAACGAATTAGGTTAGGTTGAAAATGTGACCAACCACGCAGAAACCAAGTTGGTCGCAGTAACTCAGCTAGGGCACCCTAACCAAACGAATTAGATTAGGTTGGAAATGTGACCAACCACGCAGGAACCAATTTGATCGCAGTAACTCAGCTAGGGCACACCGACCAAACGAATTAGGTTAGGTTGAAAATGTGACCAACCACGCAGGAACCAAGTTGGTCGCAGTAACTCAGCTAGGGCACCTTAACCAAACGAATTAGATTAGGTTGGAAATGTGACCAACCACGCAGGAACCAAGTTGGTCGCAGTAACTCAGCTAGGGCACCTTAACCAAACGAATTAGATTAGGTTGGAAATGTGACCAACCACGCAGGAACCAATTTGATCGCAGTAACTCAGCTAGGGCACACCGACCAAACGAATTAGGTTAGGTTGAAAATGTGACCAACCACGCAGGAACCAAGTTGGTCGCAGTAACTCAGCTAGGGCACCTTAACCAAACGAATTAGATTAGGTTGGAAATGTGACCAACCACGCAGGAACCAAGTTGGTCGCAGTAACTCTGCTAGGGCACACCGACCAAAAGAATCAGGTTAGGTTGGAAATATGACCAACCACGCGCAAACCAATTTGGTCGCAGTAACTCAGCTAGGGCACCTTAACCAAACGAATTAGATTAGGTTGGAAATGTGACCAACCACGCAGGAACCAAGTTGGTCGCAGTAACTCTGCTAGGGCACACCGACCAAAAGAATCAGGTTAGGTTGGAAATATGACCAACCACGCGCAAACCAATTTGGTCGCAGTAACTTAGCTAGGGCACCTTAACCAAACGAATTAGATTAGGTTGGAAATGTGACCAACCACGCAGGAACCAATTTGATCGCAGTAACTCAGCTAGGGCACACCGACCAAACGAATTAGGTTAGGTTGAAAATGTGACCAACCACGCAGGAACCAAGTTGGTCGCAGTAACTCAGCTAGGGCACCTTAACCAAACGAATTAGATTAGGTTGGAAATGTGACCAACCACGCAGGAACCAAGTTGGTCGCAGTAACTCAGCTAGGGCACCTTAACCAAACGAATTAGATTAGGTTGGAAATGTGACCAACCACGCAGGAACCAAGTTGGTCGCAGTAACTCTGCTAGGGCACACCGACCAAAAGAATCAGGTTAGGTTGGAAATATGACCAACCACGCGCAAACCAATTTGGTCGCAGTAACTCAGCTAGGGCACCTTAACCAAACGAATTAGATTAGGTTGGAAATGTGACCAACCACGCAGGAACCAAGTTGGTCGCAGTAACTCTGCTAGGGCACACCGACCAAAAGAATCAGGTTAGGTTGGAAATATGACCAACCACGCGCAAACCAATTTGGTCGCAGTAACTCAGCTAGGGCACCTTAACCAAACGAATTAGATTAGGTTGGAAATGTGACCAACCACGCAGGAACCAAGTTGGTCGCAGTAACTCAGCTAGGGCACCTTAACCAAACGAATTAGATTAGGTTGGAAATGTGACCAACCACGCAGGAACCAAGTTGGTCGCAGTAACTCAGCTAGGGCACCTTAACCAAACGAATTAGATTAGGTTGGAAATGTGACCAACCACGCAGGAACCAATTTGATCGCAGAAACTCAGCTAGGGCACACCGACCAAAAGAATTAGGTTAGGTTGAAAATATGACCAACCACGCGCAAACCAATTTGGTCGCAGTAACTCAGCTAGGGCACCTTAACCAAACGAATTAGATTAGGTTGGAAATGTGACCAACCACGCAGGAACCAAGTTGGTCGCAGTAACTCTGCTAGGGCACACCGACCAAAAGAATCAGGTTAGGTTGGAAATATGACCAACCACGCGCAAACCAATTTGGTCGCAGTAACTCAGCTAGGGCACCTTAACCAAACGAATTAGATTAGGTTGGAAATGTGACCAACCACGCAGGAACCAAGTTGGTCGCAGTAACTCTGCTAGGGCACACCGACCAAAAGAATCAGGTTAGGTTGGAAATATGACCAACCACGCGCAAACCAATTTGGTCGCAGTAACTCAGCTAGGGCACCTTAACCAAACGAATTAGATTAGGTTGGAAATGTGACCAACCACGCAGGAACCAATTTGATCGCAGTAACTCAGCTAGGGCACACCGACCAAAAGAATTAGGTTAGGTTGAAAATGTGACCAACCACGCGCAAACCAATTTGGTCGCAGTAACTCAGCTAGGGCACCTTAACCAAACGAATTAGATTAGGTTGGAAATGTGACCAACCACGCAGGAACCAATTTGATCGCAGAAACTCAGCTAGGGCACACCGACCAAACGAATTAGGTTAGGTTGAAAATATGACCAACCACGCGCAAACCAATTTGGTCGCAGTAACTTGGCTAGGGCACCGCGATCAAACAAATTACGTTAGGTTGGAAATGTGATTATCCACGCAGGAACCAATTTGGTCGCAGAAACTCAGCTAGGGCACCCCGACCAGACGAATTAGGTTAGGTTGGAAATGTGACCAACCACGCGCGAGCCTATTTGTCCGCTATTTGGGGTTACGTTAGATTAGAACTGTGAACAATCGCGTTTTTCAACCGTATTTTTTCCAAATTACAAAAATGTTAAGCTTCGTCACACAATATTCAATCTTGTCACAAAGGCCAGCCTCTTGTATAACGAAGGTATTGTTAGTAAAATGGCCCCACAGAGGTAGGGAAATACAAACCTCGGAACAAAAATACAATTTATGAATCGCGATGTTATTCGGAGATTCAGAATTTCATTATGATTGCGGCTAAAAGGCTTTTTGGTCGTTCTGCTCTGTTGAAACTGATCAAGTAAAAGTTACGTAAACTAATCCCTACGATGTATTTCAGGGGCATCAATCAGATTATCCAGCACATTATAATGAACAGCGGTGCTATTCTGTACAAATCTCACCGTGAAAACTTAGGTGAGGTGAGCGTGGAGTGAGCTATCAATTGTGTCAATCAATGACAGCTCTCTTCAAGCTCACTTCACCTGCGTTTTCTTGGTGAGATTTCTATAGAATAGACCGGCTCCTACGGAAGATTTACAGGAATCTTCTAATTCCCTGGTTTTAGTGAGAATATTGGCTCGTCTACTTGATTAAGCGGGTACCGAGCGCGCAATGGCGCCCTCATCGTTTGTTTGGTTCTTTTATTTTAGAATAAAAATACAGAAAAAAAATGGCCACTATTTTCCGTTTTAAGGATTACAATAAAACTTAACAATATAAAACTACCGTCTCTAATAATAATAATGTAGTCTTGTGGAACACAACTTAATGTGCTTATTTTCTGCATTTTTATTCTAAAATAAAAGAAATCACCAAACAAACGACGTGGGCGCCACTGTGCGCTCGTTATCCACTTAATAAAAATGTAAATTATCATTAGAACTTAAAACGGGATATTTACCATGTATATTAATTGATTCAATCAATGAATCGCACTAAACGAACAAGAAAGAGGGTAGACCGTTTTGTCTGCTCGTAAACATCCACCCGCAATAACTTCAGTTTATCCGTGATCATGGCACTTGCAACAGTGCCGAAATATCGGAAACTCAAATCAATTAATATACATGGTAAATATCCCGTTTTAAGTTCTAATGATAATGTCAGTGACCATGTCGGTTTAAAAACTTAAAAATGTAAATGTATTAATTGACTGATAGAGAACGCACAGCCTAAACCGCTAGGTCTAGCTAAAAGCAAGAAAGCACAATAGTTACTTATAATATAATGAAGGTAAAAAGATAAAGAAACATCAATTTAATTTAACCCTTAAGGCCGTTTGTGCCGCCGTCATCGGGACGTCAACGAGAACGAGATGACGGCGCCGAAGTAGCGATACATACACTAGTAAATGTATGTAACTGTGGCCGCGTGTCCACCGCCCGTCCGTCAACGGTATGTCACGTTCGGTTCGAATAATCAAGTTTCTCGTTGACGTCCCGCTGTGGCTGGCGGTGGATAAATCAAAATTGAAAGTCAGTTATTCAATCTAGGCTGAGAATAAGCACTCAAAACGTCAAAATTACATAAGACAGTCCCCCAAAACGCCCGCCCTTCACCACTTCCTAGTGCTTTAGCTGGGGAGAAGAAGTGTGAAGGGATTTAGTAGGGGATAAAGTTTGTATGGATTGTCGATGGGAAATCGGGCACAAGCCTTGCACCATGATAAAAAGTTTAACCAGTCAGCAATTTCGAGGCGTGGCTGACTGTCCGGCGTCTGCTGCATGAATGCCTAATCCACACGTCATACAAGCTGGGTATCTTATTCTATTGAAGCGTAAGAGTTTACGCTAGGCCAGCTCAAGGCCAAAGCGTTACTACTGATATGCGGCCTTTTAATACTATAGTTTGACCAATACCGCTGTACCGCGCCTTTGGTATTTGCGCGGCAACACGGGGGGCATTGCAGAGCGCCCATTCGTCGACGCTCACGGCGGCGCGCGGCGTCCCGCAGCACATTCGTCAACGCTCACGCCATCCCGCCCCCCGCGGTACAGCGGCATCGGTCAAACTATAACCGATGTACTCTGTAACAAGCTCGCTATGAAAACTTAGGTGAAGTGAGCTGTCAATAGTCTCAATGGAATGACAGCTCACTTCAAGCTCACTTCACTCTTTTCACAGTGTGATTGGTATCCACCAAAATAAGTAAACTTCAAATTATGACAATAATCCAAGAAACCTGCCTCCAAGCTTCATGATAATAATAATCCGTATTATTAGCCGTGGTATTAGTGACCCTTGCAGCCTTGTTTACAATGAGAGTATAGAGCGTAAACTTACCTCGTTATCCACTGAGGCTCGCAAATTTATTCATACACTGATTATGTGTTCTAGTTTGCAAGTACTTCAACTTTTATAGAGAGATAGAATAGCTATACGAGCTATTAGTTAGCTCGGCCGCTGATGCTGTTACAAAGATAATAATAATAATAAAAAGTTTATTGATTCATAAACAAATGTTACATTATAGGTATGACACTGGATCCCGCACTAGGATGCACTAGGATAAGATGGTGAGAGTTAGTGTGTAAGTGATGATGAATATTTTAACGGTTGAATGATAATAGATTTTCCGTTTCAGCATAATAATTAAGTTCAAGCAGCCAATCTTGAACTTTTTGCATTCAAACTTTTTCAAGGGTAAGATTTTAAGCTTTGTATTAACTTTTTCATACAGGTAAGGTCCAGTACGAGAGAAAGCCTTATTACCAAATTTAAGTTTGCAGAAAACTCTGTTCCACTCTGACCCGTTACCTCTGTGGTAGCTGCTGTTTTATGAAATCTAAGTAGCATTGATAAAATGTACAGTTGGCGCACCGTAAGCACTCTCGTTTCTCGATATAAGACATCAGTGGGGTATCGGATTCCTAATCTATATGAGACCTTAAGGATAGCTCTTTGTGCACGTCCCGCAGTGATCAGATAAGTTTTTGCAGCGGAACCCCAAGATATTATGCAGTAACCAAGTACAGACTGACATAAAGCCAGGTAAGTCATCTTGAGAGTAACTTTGTCAGCTATAGATCGAAGTTTTTTAAATATGTACAAAAGCTTCCTTACGCTCGAAGTAACCGATTGGATTTGCTTTCCCCATGTGAGGTGTTGGTCTATACAAATACCAAGATAATACTATTAGCATGTTCAAAAGCGGGGCATCTGCAACTACCCCCTATACTGTAATTGCATTGGTGGGATTTGAGTGCAAGTTGTTTAGGGGCGGCTGTTTTTATATATGACGGCGGGATAATTGTCAGTTAACAGATGTATGTAGCAACCGCGCGTTTGGTCTATTTAGCTACTTCCATCTAAGACATTTTACTGTGGGGTCGGGCTGCTGACATTGAATCCATTTTGACGTGAAAACGTCTTTTCGCTCGGTGTACTGGTGGCAAGTTCAATATTTCTGACCGATAAAAACGTGTAAGATTTCAATCGCTAATAACTACGAGACTTTTAATGCTGGTTGAACATTTAAAAGATAGGTCATATTTGTAACAATTTCGAAGCAGGATTTCATTTGCCTATGACGTCACATCGCGAATGCAGGCGCATGCGCGTGACCCTCTATTTTTCACCATGTGTCGAAATTCCAATTCGTATAGCGCAAAAACGTGTTTAGCTAGAATGTTGATTATGGCGTAATTGTCAAGAGTTGATAAAGCACTACTACTCGTAGAACATAAAGAGAAACAATAGAATTATTGGCCAAAGTAGGGTCAAAAATGCATATGAAGCGGACAATAGCATAATTATTTCAAATGTCGTCTTTTCGGCCGTAAATTTGATCAGAAATTTAAAAAAAAATCCAATCGAGGAAAGTTTGCATCACAAGGAATGCAATAAACCTAAAAAGTCCAGTGCCGGACCAATATACCTTTCACTAGGTTAGGTTAGGCTACAGCGGTGACCAAACGTTTGTAAGAAAATAAACGGCGCGGACTCGAACTGCGCCTACTTATTTTTTTTTTATTTTGCAAAAGAGAGCTGTCAGAGGCATTTTGTATGATCTACGTCGCCGCGAATCTCTAAGGAACTATTCAAAAATATTAATATTATGACGGTACCTAGCCAATTCATTTATGGAAATATTATGTATGTAAGAAAAAATCTAAGCTTGTAGTTCTTTTTAATAAAAGAAGTGATTGACTAATAGAGTTAACAGAGGTGTTAAGTAAGCACAGCATAGATAGTTGGTATTCTTTATTGCACACTGAGGTTAAAGAATAGGTAATAAACTATAGTTGCAGCATCCTTCAGCTCTCTCTAGGTACTGATAGCCAGTTCCTAGACTCCCTTCACTTTCTCTTCTATCATTGTGATGTTGCTTTGTTTCGTTTTACCCTACTCTTGTTTACTTTTCATTACATCCTTCTATACCATAACTAAAAAAAAAAAAAAAACTGCCTAGCCTTTTCCCAACTATGTTGGGGACGGACGGCATCCAGTGTAACCGGATGCAACTAAATATCAGTATTTTACATGGAGCGACTGCCTATCTGATCTCCACAACCCAGTTACTGGGTACATGGTCAGACTTACGCGCTTCTAACGACCCGTAACGACTGTCAAAGATCTACGAATAACAGCCAGGACCAACGGCGTAACGTGCTCTCCGAGACACGAGGGGTCTCGGTATGTAGGTACTACGTAAAGATGGTTACCGATACACAGACCAACCTCAGCAAGCGTAGCTTAACCTGATCGATCGACCCGTGCTGCTATGATTACCTAGCCACGAGCGCCTCGAACATCATAGCTCATCACGATAAAAATAGGAAATCGAATTTTATTGGGTATGTTTCACACATCACGGAGACGTCTCGGTGGCCGCTACTAGAGAAGTCCTATTGTCAACACTTTTAATACAAACCAAGCGTGTCACTGTTTACTCGCTCTACGACACAAATTGACGATTTGCCAGCGTAATTCCAGCGAAGCGATTTGTGAAAGTACTCTCCGCGGGTGTGAAGCGAGCTATCCACGACTACGCGGCTGACACGTTGCGTGCTCGTTTCGCACATGTAGCGAGCGCATTCAACAATCGCCTCGCTGATAACTCACTCGCAAATGGCCAAAGGCCTTTAGAAACTGACAACTTTGAAGGCGGTTGACAGCCACGAATTTTATTAACGACTTCCAAAAGGAGGAGGTTCTCAATTCGTCTGTATGTTTTTTTTTTTTTTTTTTTTTTTTTTTTTTTTTTTTTTTTTTTTTTTTTTTTTTTTTTTTTTTTTTTTTTTTTTTTGTTTGATAGGGTATACTTCCGAGGTGGTCCCATATAAATTTTATTAACTTTGCTTGGTGAGTTTTTGAGTTAGCTTCAATAATGCGTATATTTCCCACTTATTTTATGTGGATGATGTGATGGTGTTTTAATAACTTCCTATCACTGTTATTTACATGGCTATATCTACAATTATTGTGCTCAATTATGTATTCGAATTAGTGTGGCGTAGGTTCCACAACTAAAAAGTGAAAAATAAAAACTTTTTAGCAAAAAATAAAACCGACTTCCAAAACAAAACACTACAAAGTGAAAAATAACTTTAATTTCGGAAGTCGGTGGCAAAAAACGAAAATACAAAACCCAAGACACCGACTACCGAAATTAAAGTTATTTTTCACTTTGGAGTGTTTTGTTTTGGAAGTCGGTTTTATTTTTTGCTAAAAAGTTTTTTTAGTACTGCCGTCAACTCAACGACTCAACTTTTACGAACAGCTTTCTTATTTCAGTAGGAAACATTTTTCTCATGACGTGTGCCGCTAGTTTCCAATATTTACAAAACCCGTTCTAAAACTACAAAGACGTTAATCTCCGGCCCTACTATACAAACCATCAATATTAAAAGGTTTACGTCTCTTTAACGGTATGGGCTGTAAAACTGCTGGATACATACGTTCGTATGTTACATTGACACACATAATGATGTGTGTTTAGGTGTTGCCAAGTCGAATTTAAACGCTGTTTATCGAGACTAGTCGAATAGTGTTTGTGTGACCAACTAACAGCCACACTCAGAAAGATTAATTAAATTAGTCCTAATGGATACTTATCTAATTAGCTTTAAATCCGTTAATCAACGGTACATCCTAGAGACATAATTTAGGGGTTCTTTATCTAATGACAGTTCAAAGTAAACGTAGGGCGAAGCATGCTACAATCATCTTATCGATTGCATATCGTTATAGCCTTGGTGTAGCCACATTTAAAAAAGTGTTGATATTAAATAACATTAAAGTTTATTTATACACGTTGAAAAATAATATCCATAGTACCTAATCTAAATGACAATTAGTTCTTTTACTGTAAGTTTTTGCTAAATTGCAAAGCAAAACCGCTATTTTCATTTAAATAAAATAAAGCGATTGCGTTTTTTTTTTTCTATGGTATAACTGCTAACTATCAACTGTTAATGTCAAATCATAGAGATAATATAATAATATCCTGGGACAACAGTGCTGCCATTTTAGCGTTTTCGGCGCTAGATCTAGCGCTTTTTTAATGAGCCTAGTGCGCAACTAAAAATTTTAGCGCCTAGCGCATAATTTAGCGCGTATTGATTTTTAAGATGGCAACAATCAGAGTGTTTTAGCGACATATTTTAAGGGTGATGCGCAGAGGTAGCCCGCGAAATTCAAATATTCTTACGTTTTTTGATATTTGCACTTTGCAGGTCAGTGTCAGGTTTTCTCTTTATCAAAATATGATTCGCGACCATAAGAAATATGTATTTACCGAATTATAATGTTTAGAATAATAATTAATACATCTCTGTACGTTAGAATTGGTCAATAGAATGACTTTTTCATGAAATCGTGACATTTGAGACCAAAGTCAAAACCAAAAAAGTTTTGCGTGTTCAGCGCTTTTTGCCTACGCTGATTTTGTAAAATCTAGCGCTTTTTAAATCTCTGTTAGAGCTGAATGGGTACTTTGATCTGGTAGCACTGGGGACATTGTTCACACACGGTCATCTGATTCCAAACTAAGCAGAGCTGTATTAATTACGCGTTTTGTTTGTGTTTCATTCACCGGGCGAAAAAGTTTTGTGTTGTGAATTTTAATTGCATCCGTATTAATTTACATATTTTAAAATACGTTGTTAAAGGTGCCACAATTTCCTCGAAAATCAACATTTATTTCTATATTTAGTTAGTCATTTAATTTAGCACCTAGTGTAAATAATTTGTTGTGTAGTAAATTGTATATTTAAAGCATTTTAATGTTAATAATAAATATTTGGTCAGAATAAGAAAACACTTTTCGCGATATACCTAGTCGTTAACAGTCTACATCTACCTTGCATGATTTACTGCTGGTGTGGCGATACAATCGCACGTTTGCATCGCTCTACAGAGCAATGGACAATAAATAATTCCCAATCAATCGATTTCGAGGCTTATGCCCTGCAGTGACCGGTCGTGGAGATCAGATAGGCAGTCCGCTCCATGTAAAATACTGGCATCTAGCTGCATTCGGTTAGACTGGATCCGATCTCAATATGTATATGCAAATGATAATGCCCTGCAGTGACTAAAGACTAGAGGATAAAAAGGACATAGTCAAACTCACCCCTTCAGCGTCCTCCACGACATGCGGTCCAAGCGAGGCGAGCGTGCTCCACTTACAAGATGGCGGCGCTCGCGACGCACATCGCTTGTGCGCCTTGAACTTGCACAGTTCGCAGGCGAGTGCGTGTGCGGTGCCGAGCGCGCCGAGCGGCTCTCTGCAGACGTTGCAGAACGTGGGGCGAGCGTGGGTGGCTGCATACCTGTGGAGAAAAAAAGGTTTAGTTTTGTTTTGAAGAAAATATTTTTAAGGATATTGAAATTTGATGGATTTCCGTAAAGAATATTTTACGGAAATCCACGACAGAAAGTTGTCATGTAAAAATATTTAGTTTTAATCCCGCAATAACAAACTAGATTTAGCACGCTTTATTCATGAGAAGAAAAGGGGAGCCAGGCAATTATTGCCATGAGCGTATTTAAAATCAAGAGGGAAACATCGACAGAGAACTTTATCCGGCTCATTTTTTCATGTGACTTGCAATTCAATTTGATTGTGACATAGTTACAGGAAGAGGTAAATATACAAGTTCGGTTTTAAATACTATATACTTTCCAAGAAGTATAATTACACAAATTTTTCATCATCAATATATGCGCCACCACAGGAGCTGTGGTGGTCCAGTGGTAACGACCGCGACTTACGAGTTGTAGGTCGTAAGTTCGAACCCTGACAGGTGCTTTGCTTTGTAAATTATTTCACAACCACTGCTTTCAAAACGATAAAGGAAAACATCGTGAGGAAACCGGCATGTCCTAGAACCAAAAGTTCGAAGACATGAGACATCTACCAACTCGCCCTGGGCCCGCGTGCTGGATTACGGCCCACTCCCTCTCAAAGAGAGGAGGCCTGTATCCCAGCATTGGGAACATTATAGTCTGGTTATGCCATATGCTTATGCAATTCCACGAAGTAGTAAGGATATGTAAGGATGTTAGTAGGTGGCGTTCTGTAGTTTCTATCTACCCCCGTGGGAATTAGCGATTAGCGTTGAAAACAAAACAAACAAACAGAATGAAACAAATTGTGGTTATTTCCGTATTTTTCACGAAAAAAAACAAATTGCGACCCCTTCACACACAGACCCAGTCGGAAGTTTTTAGTTCGTTTTTCAGTTTTCAACTTGGATAATTCGTAAGCGATACTGTGTGAACTTTCCGTAGGTTCCTATATACGTACTGTTGCTTTCATGGAATGTATTTTCTTTTCAGTAACTTGTAATAATTATGCAAAGAACTTTCTCGTTCATCAAAAATATTTGTACGCCATGATTGGCAAAACTTTGTACACCTTATGCATATTGTTGACCACTCATGTTTTTACAAATATATTATCTTTGTCTTTTGCAGAGAAGGATTGAAATACCTAATTAATTCTGATTACATACTTGGATTAATTATTAGTTACTAGCTTTTGCCAGCGGCTTCGCCCGCGTTCGTGTTGGAGATTTATCCCATGAGAACTGAACAAAATCCAGACTATAATCTATCTATGTGCTAAATTTCATCCAGATCCGTTCAGCCGTTCTGGCGTGATTGAGTAACAAACGTACAAACTTTCACATTTATATCTATATATACGTATATATAAATGAATCGCCGAAATGTATGTACGCGCATAACTTCCGAACGACTGCACCAAATTGCATAATTCTTTTTTGTTGTGTTTGTATGTGTCAGGACATGGTTTGTATGAAAGGAAATGTTTGAAAAGTTGCCGGGAAAATGGGAAAATTCAGAAAAACCGAAAGTGCATTTTTTATGGGAATTTTATTTAGTTATTTAATACTTTGAGCAGACAAAATGTACAGAGGCGGACTTAATGCCATAGGAATTTTCTACCAGTCGACCTTTCGGTGATGCAGAGACAAACAGTGGTAGGTGCAATAGCGAGAGATGAGGAATACATAATATATTTATTGAAATGTAAAGATATAATATATATACAAGTAAATAAACATAAATATACTAAAACAAATAAAACAAACCATTGGGAAACATTACCGTTGTGATGATACTGCCAGCTTCTTGCGAATGTGCTCGCGAACTTTAACTAAAGGATAATCGGTTGGTTGCCATCCTGATTTCCTGGAGGAGTGCATTCCACAGAGAGATAGACTGAACGAAGAAGGAAGAGTGAATGGAGTATGTGCGGTGAGTAGGACATTGAAGAATACGATTGTGAGATGAACGTAGATTTCTATTGTGGTTGGCGCGAATGTATTGAAAATGGTGGGCTAGATAACTAGGGGAAGAGGGAGAGTCAAGAAATGAAAACAAAGTGGTCAGCGCCCTTTGCTGTCGGCGCTGGCGTATGGGCAACCACTGTAGAAGCGACCGATGCACGGAGACATGATCATATTTACGCAGATTGAAAACGAACCGAATACAGTTATTGAGAAGACGGTCAAGTTTGTCGAGGAGATCTGCATTCAGGTCATAATAGCACACATCACAATAATCGATGATAGGGAAAATCAAGGACTGTACAAGCATTGTCATCGTACTCGATGGTAATAAATTTTGAATTAAAATTAAATTTGTTGGTATTAATTTTGAATTTTGTATGAATTATTAAAATTTGGACAGGACAACGTGTGTTGGGTCAGCTCGTTTTTAATATGAGTAGGATTATACTTCGAAAACCAAAACATTTAATAATATTCAGCTACTTGAAGAACACGCAACATGTCCACCCTTCACCGCTAGTTAGCCGTTCTAAAGTTACAACATGTGTATAATTTGATTCAATTTTGTTTCAGTATTTTATTTGTAGGTATTTCGTTTCCTGAATGTCAGGAAATGTCAGCCATAATTATTCAGCCATGAATATATAGGTACATACTTTTCTGGGTTTTTCTCAACACCTAAATGGTTGACTACCAAAAAACCACCATAACAATCAAAGGTTTTATCCAGAATATATTTTTATTAAACTAGCGACCTGCTGCTTCGCACGGTTATTACGACTTAACAAAATATCAAGATTTATTTATTGTACCTATGTTATACACTGATACATTATCTAAACGATGGTGAAAACGGCATCACAGGATGTTGCGTGGTTTAGAAGAATAAAACGGACAGACAGACACGAAAAGCTAGAGTCGCGCTGCGAAAGATAAAACAAACAGGCCGCCTTTGTTACGCTGGTGTGCGTGACAGCTGACGTCTTACAGTCGCGCCAGTCATCGTGCTTTCTAGTGTGCGTGCAAAATGCGGCCAACAGTTGGACACTATTTTCTTCGACGAGTTCACAGCTTTGACTGTCTATCTAGACATATATCTTTGCTCATATGTATAGATTCGTCGAATTCTACCGTGGTTAGCCTCGGAGCGTCGCGGTGCAGTGCAAGGGATAATTTGCGTTTCCGAATGCCACACTGCCGCCGCCACTCGGCTAACAAACATTTGTGTCGGAATCATCAAGTATGTATGTCACGAACTCACGACACTATGTTTCACGGGATTTCTGTTCAGTCGCATGTGTCTGATTTTAAAATTGTTGATGACTGATGCATTCGCCCTGAAGAACAGAAGACAATCGATTAGCTTCTGTGCAGCAAGAAGACAACTTTGGTACCGGGCAAACCTCGAGATCATTATTTAAATAAGTAAAATAAATAATTTAATAGAATATTAGAGCAGTAAAACGTCTTATGAATATACGTATAATGTTAGTTGAAAAAAAAAAAAAAAAACAAGCGAGCCTTACAATAGTCGCATATGATGTGTAACATCTGACATCTCACCTTGGTAATCAAGCAACATTAACATTATATCCTGAAAAAAATGATTCAGGTATTATTTAAAATTATTTTTCGTAACGAAGAATAATTCTCTAAATTCGACACTACGTCGAAAGATTCGAGAAACAAGGCGCGCGCTCAAGGTATGCTTCTGAGGTCTGTGCTTTCATGAACAAATGTTACACACACTCTAAGAACATGCTATAATGAGCACACTTACTTACTTACTTATTATCAAACAAGCATGCTTTTTTAGTAACATGTGTAATCCAGGCTCAAGAAATATTGAGAATAAAAGTGGCCCGTCCTCCTACGTACTATTTTAGCTTCCCGCCTAAAGACGTACTGTCAGCGAGCAGCGACAGAAATTAACCTCAAAATTTAAAAAGCTAAATAGGTACTGAAATATTTATTCGAATAATTATTAATTATTATTAACTTGCATTTTTTATTCAATGATAACTCTCGAGCGTCGAATGCACACCATTTGAGCATAAATTATAAAGTCCTCGAAATCAGTCAACGGCACACCAGTAGTTGGTTCACATTGTTACGGTCCCCATTGGACGATGGTATTTTACGATTATTTGCACTGGCAACACGATCTGGCTGTATCGTTCGACTAATCAATTCATACTTGACCGGTTTTAGTTTCATTCTAATGGGAACTGGTATTCCTAGTAAATCCCAAAACTTAAGAAAAAAAAAAACATAATGCATCTGTGGTTGTCATGTTTTTCGTTGTGTAAACATATTGTTTTTATAATCTAGATTGTGTGGACGTAAAGTGGAATAAGTTGTATTAACATTGCATTATTGTGTTATCGTAATAAAGTGCTTTGGTGAATATGTGTGTGATTCGATATATTGTTATAAGTTTTAAGGTTATGCGAGAGAAAATTACAAAAATGAAAACATGACATCACTACTTGATAAGGTCGGTTTTATTTGCTTAATGAATGGTATAAATAGTTAAAAGCCAAGAGACAGTAACATCCTCTTGGAAAATAGGTTGGTACCATCTGACGGCCAACTCTAGCACCGCGCGCGCTCATTGGTCAAACCAAATAGCGCACGCTTCCCCGGCTTCCCGTTACAAATTTCCGTCTCTTTTCACGAAATCACTCCGACAGATTGCAGCAAAGCGAGAGAAAAGATGTCACACATCAAAAACCTAATTATTTCCTAGAATATTAACTCAGTGCTGGACGTAAAGCGCATCCACCCTATCTGCTATAACGGCCAGGATGCTATTGGTGCTGGCGCGCAACCTGCAGAACGCCGCAGCGCTTCGCTTGTGGAGCTCGGCATGTGGGAGCCGTTAACGTGTGCGTCTGCAAACGCGCACCGCGACCGTGTGATACAACTCTGGTAGTACAGTAGAACAATTTCCACGAAATTTTCATAGAAATTCACGTCTGCGGGAGCCTTAAAGCTGTTTCGTTTTTTTATTTTTTTTTGTAAAGTAGCATCGTTTTAAGTTTTGCAGAACCTTTGACGTTAACGTTACATCAGGCCAATTCCACAGAACTGAAGCAACCAAAGATATTTAAACAAAAGTCTGCCATATATGAAACCACGAAGGAATTTCTCGAGATCCTCTTCAACTGTTTGTATCCTTGTAATGTAATGGTATACTTTACTCATTACTTACATTTCTATTACAAGTTTTAGGTTGTTTTCGGCAAGTATTGTGAAAATGTTCTGGTTCGTCCATTGAAGCCTTTGACTACAGTTTACAAGTATTTGCAATACCGATCTCTTGATAGTGAGTTACTTCGTCATAAAGGAAGGCTTACCGCACACTAAGAAGCGGAGATGCTCGACAGATAGAGGACTTGTGGTCGGTAGCCACTTCTTTTTAGTGGTTGGTGGCGGCCACACGAAGCGAGAAGCGGCATATCGGCGTGTAGCAACCACCGGCGTTATCTATGTGCGGTGAGTTCATATAAGCCTTGACGCACAGCACGACTCACACGTAGGTGTATCCGTGGCATCAATGCGGGCCCTATCAGAATACCAGCGCTGTGGTATATATATTTTTAAATTATGTATTAGTATGTATTAGTGTTATGCTGAGATAGGAGCCTTTTTGGTCTCGCACAGGTCTTTATTTTAATGTTTATTTTGTTAGCTATTTATGCTCCATTTTTACTATTTGTATTTCCTGTGCGTGTCCTAATATTTTTTTCCTTCTTTCACAAAATGCCGCCACCTAGCTGAGGACTATTTAATTCATCGTTTAAATACGAAAACTGTAGTCCGCAGCTCGGTGGCAGCGTTTTGTGGCTATAGCATGAGGCCCGTGTGCGTGTCTCTTGATAGTAAGTCTTTGTTAATAGTTCGTTCGGAGAAGTGCTTCTAGCAGAAATAGGTATGGTGGTAATACCCACTTCTGCTGCTGTGGTCCAGTTGAAGGGAACAGAAGTAATTACAGGCATATGAGACGTTTCAGCTTTCTCTGGCAGTGCACCTACGATGACTGTGTTATATTGGAGTTGGCGATAGGCTGCGGTGACCACTCACAATCAGGTAAGTAAGAAAGAAAGAAGGAAGGAAAAAGAAAGAAAGAAATAAAAATATTTTACTTATTTGGGACACGCACAGGAAGTACAACTAACAAAATTGACATTAAAAAAATACAAAAAAATAAAAAAGACCTGTGCTAGACCCAAAAGTTTCCTATTTCAGCATAATGCTGCGATATTTAGAAGTAAGAGGTAAGCAAGGTGTTCCTTCTGTTTACGTGACATACATTCTGTACCGAACCAAAAGCTTACAGCTACGTTTAATTGTGCACTTCCGTGGTCGTGATAGATGTGAATTTATTAATATGCCCGAAGCATATACCAACTTATGGTTATCCATATCATGTCTTTCTAAGTTTACCCTAGACATCACTGACGTCAGACAACATCGTGAGGAAACCTGGACTTAGCCTGGGTGTAATTTTAATCACCGTTATCCACTTAAAGGGATCATTTTACTCATCATTATGAACAACTTTTACTTTTGCACCAAACCTGAAATCGCGAAAAAAAAATCAGCTGCTCCCTATTTTTTGACGAGTTATGCGAACCTGAATTTACGGGACAGCTGAATATTTTTTCGCGATTTCAGGTTTGGTCCCATAGTAAAAGTCGCTCATAATGATGAGTACAATAACCCCCTTTAGAGGATAATGGTGATTAAAATTACACCCTGTCTATCTAATCTATCTATACCTATAATAAAGCTGAAGAGTTTGTCTGTTTGTACATTTATGTTTGAATGCGCTAATCTCTGGAACTACCAGTCATATTTGAAAAATTCTTTTGGCATTTGATAGTCCAATTCTTGAGCTTGATCACGCTACGACCCTTAGGAGCCGAGCAAAAAAGAAAAAACGTCAGACAGAATCCTAAGCGAAAACGAAGTAATAGCGCGGTGGGCGATGCGATGCGATGGAGTACAGGGAACAAGAAATTTCACGCGGACGAAGTCGCGGACAGAAACTAATAGTTAAGGGGGAAGCGTCAGGGTAGCCCGTGAAATTCAAATTTTCTTACGTTTTTTGCCATTCGCAAGTCAGTTTTAGGTTTACGTTGATCAAAATGTAATTCACGGCCGTGACAAGTATGTATTTACATAATTATAATCATTAAAGAGATCAATACAACTCTTTAAGACCAGTCAATCCTAATGAATGACTATTTCATGAAATCTCGACATTTGGACAAGGGTGAACAAGTCGATGTCGTTTACACTGATTATAGCAAAGCTTTTGACCGTATTGATCACAAAATCCTACTGCAGAGGCTAAACAGTATGGGTATACGGGGAGACCTGCTGAGATGGTTTTCCTCTTACCTGGAAAATCGATCTCAAGCAGTAGCTCTTCATGATTACCTCTCTGGTTGGATTTCTGTCCATAGTGGTTGTCCCCAAGGATCTTTACTGGGACCCTTATTGTTCACGATCTATGTAAACGACATCGACTCATGTCTGAAGTCTTCGAACTTGCTATGCTTTGCCGACGACATGAAAATCTATGCCGCTATATCATCAACGGATGACATGTCTGCACTTCAGGCTGATCTTCGACGACTTGAAGATTATTGTAAAACAAGTAGGCTGGATCTTAATCCCGCGAAATGCTCGGTCGTAACGTACTCTCGTAAACGTTCTGTCTTAACTACTTCTTACACACTGAATCGTCAGGTACTACCTCGGTGCAATTCTATCCGGGATTTAGGGGTTTTTCATGATTCTAAACTCATTTTTGAGTCTCACGTGGATGCCATAGTGGCCAAGGCGTCTAAATCGTTGGGATTCATCATGCGACTGTCAAAGTGTTTCACTAAAGCAAAAACCCTTAAAATCCTATATTGCACTTTGGTGAGGAGTAGGTTAGAGTATGCGTCTGAAATTTGGAACCCATGTTACAGTAAATATGTCGATAGAATAGAGGGTATCCAAAGAAGGTTTATCAAGTATTTGTGCATTCATCAGAGGATCCCGTATCATTCAGAGAACTACCACAATCTGTGTAGAAAATTTCATTTACTTCCATTAAGTACTCGCCGTGAGATCATTGATTGCGTTCTAATGTTTAAAATTTTAAACAATGAAATTGATAGCCCCGATCTCTTATCCAAAATTAACTTAAACGTTCCGTCTAAAGCTCGGTTAATCCGCCATTACGGGTGCCGTTTAGCTCAACAAATTATAGGCAAAACTCATGTATTGTGCGTGCATGCAGAACCTTTAACAACCAGTGTAAGCAGCACGATCTTGATCCCTTTACCACCAGTGTGGTCACAGTCAGAAGACGCCTAAGACTTGACTTCTTTTCAAAAAATAAATTAAACTGTTACCATTAAATTAAACTGTACAAAGTTGTAATTAATTGACCATTGTCTATCTCATTGTGTTTAATGTTGCCTTATTTATGCCATTATCTGTTATATTGTATTCAACATAGACTATATGGAGGTAATCTATTGTGTAAAGATGTGTATTTTTGGTATTTGAACTGTTTTCTTTTTATATTATGTATGTGTTCGCTTAATTTTTTTTCCCGTTTCTAAACGTGAGGACTTATTATTGGCTCACTGTTTATTATTCCATTACCATATTGATTTAATGTAGCTGTTAGTCCTCCATGTTTGTTAAATAAATAATTCTGTAAATACATATTTGTTACGGCCGCGTATTATACTTTATTTAACATACAACTTAATACTGAATTGTAAATTGCAAAAAACGGAAGAAAATTTGAATTTCGACGCTGACGCTTTCGGCTTAATACTCGTATAAGTCTGAAATCACCAAAGTGCCTTTAGAAAGCGTGGTGATTAATGCTCGTGCCTTCTCTGTATGAGAAGAGGCGGAGGAGGAATGAGAGGAGTCCAGCAGTGGGACAGTAATATGCTGATATACCTAACCTGTTTCAACATGTCTAAATATTAAATGTAATCGTGATCACATAACACAGAACCCTGACAGCTAAAAGCAGAATTTCCATCTTACAAGGTAATTAGTGCTGTTAACTGAATTCGCTCCCACTCTTAAACTCAAGAGCCTTTTATCATAGACAGAAGTGAAGTTGAAATACAAGTAAATGAAAATAAGGAAACTGCTCGAAGCAATTATGAACGGAAAAGAAATACGAAGAAAACAGAGGCAGTAAATACATAAAAGACAAGTTAAAGATACAAACGAAAACTGAGAAAAACTTAAAAAAAAACCCGACCAAGTGCGTGTTGGACTACGCATAATAGAGGGTTACGTAGTTAAAAATAATTTATCCGAAAAACAAACTTTACATTGTAGTTGAGAAACATGGTCTGAGTGATGAGTCAATTCTCCCAATGCAAATTTAAGTTTGTAAACACATTTTTTTTTAATATGATAAAATTATAAATTAACAATTTTCGTTCATTTTCCTTTGCTTGTGCTGTGCGACCTTGCTGCTTGCCAAATTTCATAATTCTGGGTCAACGGGAAGTACTTACCCTATAAATATTAATTCCCTTGAGAGTATCGAAATATACGTTTTTGCGGCATAAACGGCCGTATCTTTTTTACGTTAACTTAGAAGTTTGATTTTTTCACAGCTTCAAGGGACTGTGGACTTGAGTATTTGGTTTTAATTTCAACTTGATACCTCCACGCGTTCCCGAGATAAAGGGTCTTGACAGACAGACGGACAAGAAAGCGATCCTATAAGGGTTTCGTTTTTTTCCTTTTGCGGTACGGAACCCTAAAAACAAGAAAACACCGTAAACTAACTTGGGATTTCCTGTCAATAAAGGAAAACAGAGTTTTGATTGAGAAAAACGTGATGAAAAAGTTACAAAATCAACTTGTGATTTCCTGTCAATACAGGAAAGTAAAATTTTAATTTTACGACGCCCATTAAACGGGCGATCAATCAAAATAAAATAACCATATAATTTTATAGATGGATCAACCAAACGCATTATTATGGTCAGTCCATCTAACATTATCGCGATAGGGATAGAACTTGACCTTGAGCGATGGTGCTGTTTTACCATGATCAATATGGTAGGTATTCATGATACTACTTCCTACAAACGCATTATTATGGTCAGTCCATCTAACATTATCGCGATAGGGATAGAACTTGACGTTGAGCGATGGTGCTGTTTTACCATGATCAATATGGTAGGTATTCATGATACTACTTCCTACAAACGCATTATTATTGTCAGTCCATCAAACATTATCGCGATAAAGATCGACCTTGACCTTGGGAGATGGTGCTGTTTTACCTCTATCAATATGGTAGGTATTCATGATACTACTTCCGATACTATGACCGTCCGAACGCGGCATTAGGTATCTGCTTCATAGACAATTACATCATTATAATATTTACATAGACATGTATTTCTACCTACTGACGACTGCCTCGTTGGTCTAGTGGTCGCAAGCGCTACTGCTAAGCAAGAGGTCCTGGGTTCGATTCCCAGGTCAGGCAGTGTTATTAAGTTTTTCTATCAGGAATTTCACACAGTAGCATCCCATCTGGATTTGTGCCTGGTTGATGGTGATAGGCTCGCTCGATTACATGGCACTTAAATATTCCCAGTTATGTCGCAGTTTATAGCCGTATATCCTAAAATTAATAACTATCTTACTAGGAATATAACTATCATACGAGCATGATCTATCAATATAAGTATTAGGGCACTGCGACCAAATAGGTTAAGTTAAGTTAGAACTGTGAGCAACTACGCGCGGGCTGAGCGAGCGAAACGAGCGGTGCCACGGTAGCGGCCGGCGAGCGCTATGTCGAAAGTCGCAGAAACCAAATTAGAGCACTCCGACAGTTTACATATAACTACGTATATTCCGGTAGGTAGCTATATCCCTAGGGATATAACTATATCACGGCTATAACCATCTTACTGCGACATATACACCTATGCCTAACCATTCGACGATTACAGGTGTGATGTTATAGGTATGTTCCTACGGAATTTTGACAATGAATCCTGCTGGCCTTAAGACTCAAAAGACTAAAACTCTTCCAGGCCTTTTCCGATAGTTTTTTTTTTTTTTTTTGGTAAATGGTCCAGCTCTTGACTTCGATCACGCCTGATGGAAAGCGATGGATGAGGTCTATGATGAAACCAGCGTGCCCAGAAGATGCCTACTACCCAAATACTTTCAAAAATTCCTTAAATTCACGCATCAATTTATAATGTCGCATGTTCGTGGCTTCAATGCCCCGCATTAACTTTGTTTTCTTTAACTCCGGTTTCATTTTGATGCTCACTACAGATTCACTGCACATCTGGTTAATTACATTTTGGGGATAAACTTTCAGATAACCGTCAGTGCTTGCATTGCCTTCATTTCGTTTGTTTAAATCGCATTGCAATTTGCCGAGTGAATGTACATCTACACTGAATGGCAAAATAACTACTCCAGACATCATTTCAGCCGAAAGACGTCCACTGGTCCCCCCAAGGTAGGCCTCCCCCAAGCACCGCCACTTCGACCGGTTCTGTGCTTCTCGCATCCAGCGGATTCCTGCGGCCTTCACAAGGTCATCGGTCTACCTCGTGGGCCTTCCAGTGCTACCTCTTACACGGTCGCCACTCAGTACAGAACCTATCGATCGGCCACATCGGCCATCTGTTCTGCGAGCAATGTGGTGTCCACTGCCACAATTCTTCGGTCTATGTCGGTTACCTTGGTTCTTCTGTCTTTATTTCTGATGAGACGTTTTCCTACAATATTGCATCAGTGCCTGGAACACCGCTAGATTTCACCCACATGGAGATTCCCACAGGAACCGTCCATTTTTCTGGCATAAAAAAGTCTGATGATGAAAATGTATCCTTTGTCACTCGGGAATAGTGTTCTTTTCTAGCGGTAAAAGAAAAATTGTAACCGGATCGTATTGTCGACGATTTTACTTACTGTTCAAATACACAAACCACTTCATTCATTCATTCATTCATGTTCAAATACACAAACCACTTTACCTTAGATATATTTGTATGTACAGGGTGTAAAAAGACCCATCGCATAGCCGTTATTTCTTTTTTTTTATCTTTCGGAAAACTACTTTACATAGATACAATAAACATACTGGAAATATATAAATATCTACGCATTCTGTACATCTAACTAAGTAACGTAAAGCAAAAGTTGCTGGGAAACTATACTTATATTTTTGGTGCGACAAATTGCTGTTTACGGTAGAGCACAATACATACGCACGCAAAACATTGTACTTTTAAAACACGAAAACATTGTGCATTGTGAACGGTACAGCCAGTCTATTCTGCAAAAAACTCACCATGAAAACTTGTGGGTTGACACTATTGCACTTCACCTAAGTTTTCACGGTGAGATTTTTACAGAATAGCACTGCGGGAGTTGGGGGGTGGATTTAATGTTAAGTAATATAATCTATAAAAAAAACCGGGCAAGAGTGTGTCGAACCAGACACAATGAGGGGTTCCGTAGTTGAGATGAATTTATCCCAAGAACAAACTTAACACTGTAGTTGAAAAACATGTTCTCCCATACATTCCAACTACAAATGTCCATAGTTAAACGAAAAGGATCCAACCAACATTACACCTAATGTGGGTTGGATCCTTTTTGTTTAACTATGGACAATGTAAGTTTGTACGCACAATATTGAGATTTACCGTGATGCTTTAAGACCATCGACTTCGTATGGTTTTCCTGTAATCTGATATTGAACTATTTTCTATATTTTTTTCAAAATTTTAGGCTCAGTACTTTCGGAGATAAAGGGGGGAATGGTCAATTTTCGTATATTTTCTTAAATGTCTTTAAAATGGTTTATTTTAAAATTATAAAATAAAAAAAACATACATTTGAGACTC
Source organism: Dicycla oo (assembly GCA_948252095.1). Taxonomy (NCBI): domain Eukaryota; kingdom Metazoa; phylum Arthropoda; class Insecta; order Lepidoptera; family Noctuidae; genus Dicycla; species Dicycla oo. Next base: position 6,207,640 of record OX411710.1, on the reverse strand, counting down.
TCACAGTAAGCCCTTTCATTTGATATGTCACACGGTACAGTTTGCAAAACTTTTTTTTAAATTTTCTTATTTGCCCCCAAAGTTGACCCCCATATTCAAAATTTATTTATTTACGTTACACGTCCGTGTTTGGGTCACAAAAATACATATTTGTACCAAATTTCAACTTAATCGGTCCATTAGATTCGGAGCGAATTGGCTGTGACAGACGGACAGACAGACAGATACACGAGTGATCCTATAAGGGTTCCGTTTTTTCCTTTTGAGGTACGGAACCCTAAAACGGAAAAAAAATCACGTTTGTTGTTTGGGAGCCCCCTTAAATATTTAGTTTATTCTGTTTTTTTAGTATTTGTAATTATAGCGGCAACAGAAATACATCATCTGTGAAAATTTCAACTGTCTAACTATCATGTGTTCATGAGATACAGCCTGGTGACAGACGGACGGCGGAGTCTTAGTAATAGGGTCCCGTTTTACACTTTGGGTACGGAACCCTAAAAAATTATAACAATGTCGGGAAGAACAAGTGACTCTTGGCTTCGGTGTTTTTTTTTTACAACCGTTATGGGTAATTATTAGTATTGAAAGATTTGTCCCTCGCAAAGCACGTATCCAAAACTCCACCTCTACTTGTCCATATTTCAGTCTTACCAGTGATGGTCTCCGGAAGACAGCCTAGCCACCAGGTCCGCCACGTCAGCCCCGCGATGCAGGGCTCCGCGCAGTGCGCCTGCCCACGACTCCATCTCGTTGCGGCTGTCGGCGCAGAGGACTAGGCACCGACTTGCTGTTATGACCTGGAACAAGCGGAATATTATATGTATATATAGATAAAGGGGGAGAGGGGGAATAGTCAATTTTCGTCTATTTTCTTTAATAACTTTAAAACAGTTTATTTTAAAATTATAAACAATTTGAGACCCTCAAAGTAAGCCTTTTCAATTCATATATCGCACAGTACAGTTCGCAAATATATATTTTTTAATTTTCTTATTTGCCCCCAAAATTGCCCCCCATATTCAAAATTCATTAATTTACATTACACGTCCGTGTGTGGGTCACAAAAATACATATGTGTACCAAATTTCAACTTAATCGGTCCATTACATTCTGAGCAAATGGGCTTTGACACACATGAGTGATCTTATAAGGGTTCCGTATTTTTCCTTTTGAGGTACGGAACCTTAATAAAAACCTGTAAAAATTAACTTTAAAAATATAAAAACCGACTTCAAAAACCTAAAACGAATAAAATAACTTTCATAAAAGACTTAACAGCTTCTAAAATCGGTGTCTTCATTTCTTCAATGTCAATGCACCATATCTTGGCACCGACTTCAGAAGCTGTTACTCGTAAGTCTTTTATGAAACCTATTTTATTCGTTTTAGGTGTTTGAAGTCGGTTTTTACTTTGTTAGAGTAAATTTTTACAAGCTTTAATTTAGTTTCACCTGTCCCGGTGTCAAATTTGACGAAGTTAAATTTGACCTACTTCCCGGCTTCCGATTGAGCTGACATGCATACCCCTATGGGAAGAAGGCGTTAGTTTATATATGTATGTATGTAAATCGGATGACAATGCAATCTTAATATGACATGGAGCTGATCTGATGATGGAGCCGGAAGGTGGTCATGGGAACTCAGTAATAAATCGATGCAACCCTGTCGAGTTTGGGCTCGTTTGATTTGTCTTGACAAGGCCTCTGGTGGTAGTAAAAGCTTGTTTAAAAAAAAAAAAAAAAAAAAACATCTTACACTAGTTCTAAGAAAAGTTATTTGCATTTCCAAGCTTTTAATTTAGAAATTACAAAATATTACACAGTTTAATGATTATTATTTATTATTACAAAAGTACGTTATTGGAAATACCTACTAAGGCTTTACTAGATATTACAAAATCTATTAATTACAGTCACAAAAATCAATTTGTAGTTATCGCATCCATTGTTGTCCTCAGGTTAAGTAAATTTTTTTTTTTTTAAATAAACCATCTTTTTGGAAATTTTTCTCTCGTGTAACTCTGAGGACAGCCTGGAGAAAAAGTCGCCAAATGAAGTTATTGCATCATTTATAGTGAAGGATACAATTATAGCAGAGTTAAAGGAGCAAGTTGACCTTGCTGCCACCCATAATTTACATATTATTCACGAGGAGTACACACATAGTCGTAAACTAGGGTCGTAAATTCAAGAAATCGACATGAGCCTTTAAAAATGTAGTAATCCTATCGATTGTTTGAAAGCGAAGGTTTCAAGCAAGAGTTTTGAAAAAGACATTTCACAAGTGGATCACGCCCAGTGTCTACAAGTATTCACTTACAGTCTGTGTATAAGGGTAACAAGTATCAAGGTGTGGTATCTTAAGTCCTAGTATTTTGTAAATTAAAGGAAAATTATTTAATGTGCTTCTTGATATATTTTGATAACATGTGCAATTAAATGAATATTAATTTATACTAATTTGTGTTACTTCTCACAAGCATTCCGGAATAAATTCTCTAAATGATGGTGAAAACTGCATCAAAATCCTTTGCGCAGTTTAGAAGAACTACGGCCCAGACAGATACGAAATGTGACGTACGACGATTTCAAATCACAGCTGTGAAAGGCCCGTGACAATCCGATTACAAAGCTAAACCCGATTAGCCGTTACCATCACATTAATAACTAAATTCAATTATACATTAATTCGAGCTGCAATATTCAAATGATTACTTAATTAATTTGTTCACTCAACCTCAATGTGGCCGTCGGATAATTACAATGTAGGTACATACATAAACTAATGTTATCCGCAATTCCGCAACAAACCGCATGCGGAAACTTAATCAAAGCGTTTACAGTGAATCAAATGTACAGACGCCAGCACATCTAGCTACCCGAAACTGTCAAATTTACCCAATCAACCTTGAACCTAATACTTTAGTGATAAAGTTGAAAATCTATTAAAGAAATTTGATACCGTGCACTATCGGCCAGCCACAACGCAACCACTAGCGAGACCGTGCACTATCGGCCAGCCACAACGCAACCACCAGCGAGACCGTGCACTATCGGCCAGCCACAATGCAACCACCAGCGAGACCGTGCACTATCGGCCAGCCACAATGCAACCACCAGCGAGACCATGCACTATCGGCCAGCCACAACGCAACCACCAGCGAGACCATGCACTATCGGCCAGCCACAACGCAACCACCAGCGAGACCATGCACTATTGGCCAGCCACAACGCAACCACCAGCGAGACCGTGCACTATCGGTCAGCCACAACGCAACCACCAGCGAGACCATGCACTATCGGCCAGCCACAACGCAACCACCAGCGAGACCATGCACTATTGGCCAGCCACAACGCAACCACCAGCGAGACCGTGCACTATCGGCCAGCCACAACGCGACCACCTGCGAGACCGTGCACTATCGGCCAGCCACAACGCAACCACCAGCGAGACCATGCACTATCGGCCAGCCACAACGCAACCACCAGCGAGACCGTACACTATCGGCCAGCCACAACGCAACCACCAGCGAGACCATGCACTATCGGCCAGCCACAACGCAACCACCAGCGAGACCATGCACTATCGGCCAGCCACAACGCAACCACCAGCGAGACCATGCACTATCCGCCAGCCACAACGCAACCACCAGAGAGACCATGCACTATCGGCCAGCCACAACGCAACCACCAGCGAGAGCATGCACTATCGGCCAGCCACAACGCAATCACCAGCGAGAGCATGCACTATCGGCCAGCCACAACGCAACCACCAGCGAGACCATGCACTATCGGCCAGTCACAACGCAACCACCAGCGAGACCATGCACTATCGGCCAGCCACAACGCAACCACCAGCGAGAGCATGCACTATCGGCCAGCCACAACGCAACCACCAGCGAGAGCATGCACTATCGGCCAGCCACAACGCAACCACCAGCGAGACCATGCACTATCGGCCAGCCACAACGCAACCACCAGCGAGAGCATGCACTATCGGCCAGTCACAACGCAATCACCAGCGAGACCATGCACTATCGGCCAGCCACAACGCAACCACCAGCGAGAGCATGCACTATCGGCCAGCCACAACGCAACCACCAGCGAGACCATGCACTATCGGCCAGCCACAACGCAACCACCAGCGAGACCATGCACTATCGGCCAGCCACAACTAAAACACAACGTTGCGTCGGCCATTTGATTTGTTTTTATAGTCCACATTTTGGCGCTGCGATTTGATGTGGTGTGGCCGTGGTATGTGTGAACGGGCTCTATACTTGGCCGCAGTCCAGCGCGGTGCTTAGTTTAATTCACATGGGTTTGTAGGGTTAATATTACTGCATCGTTGGTTACTGTTTGATTTCGAGAAATTCAATCTCCCTATTGCAACGTTAAGTGCTAATAATGCTAATGTTAGGTACTAATATTTGCTGAACTAACTCAGTGGCGTGTCAATATTGAGCGGTAATTACCGATTCGATGCCATTTCTCAAGTGCCTAATTATAGTTCAACGGTGAAAATTTTTGCTCAATGTTTAATTTTTGAATTTTTCAAAAATGGAAGTGGTTCTGTTTTCAGGTTGAGTTTTGGATTAAAATGTTAATTTAGCAGTGCAAAAAAGAGTTCATTGTTCTCTATGTTTTTTCTGGATAGATAGGCGCTGTAAATTTTACTGGTACGGATTTATAAATGCGTTCTGACTGTCACCGCAGTAATCAACGCTCGCTACTAATTCAAATTAATGATCTTAATGTTAGGGGGACATTAAAACTTCCCCCCCGGTGGGTTCCCACATTGTCGAGGCGGGGGGCTCAGTAGCCGTGGTTTGGTCACCCACGGTGAAGCGAAGAGGAACCCGAGGAGGGGCCGCTCGTCAGGGCTTTTTCCAGGAAGTCGACGACGTAGCGGCCAACCATTACGTTGCGGTGCCGCTTGGGCGACATCACAACTGAGGCGGGCCGCGATGTCGTATGGGAGGCATCGCGGCTGAGGGTTGGAGGCCGCGGCGGGAGAGGAGTGCCGGTATTGCGGTGCGCTGCTTTCCCTACCTTCCGCGGCCTTGACGGGGTCGCCACCGTCTGATGGCGGACGCGGTGGGGTCGCAGAGGAGGCGGAGTGTTGGTATTTCGTTGGCCGCTCTCCCTATCCTCTGCGGCCTAAAGTGGTAGGCGGCCGGGCCACTGACCTGACCGGTCGCAGGGGGACCAAGGTCGTCTAGCGCCCATGTGCTGGTTTGATCCCTGGGGTGGTCACGGTGTGCCATGTATTCTGGTGCGCCGCTGATGACGGGTTCTCCCCAGAGGAGCGTCCTGTGAGGACAGCCGCGGCAGGTTCGCGATGAGTGGAAATGCGTACGCAAGTTCCCGCCACAAGCGGCAGAGGAGGACACCGTGGAGGGTTAGTGGGTTGGAGTCCCACATAACTGCACTATCTCCCCGTGGTAGTACAGTATGCATGAGCATTACTCCACAAAAAAAAGGAGTATATTAAAACTTAACTGATGGGGTCCGCTAGGGCCGATGCCTACCAGGGTCGCGGGTTGTTTGAAAGAGTTACCGTTTTCCTGGCACAAGCAACTGAAGGAACACGGGTGGGTTTTAGGAAGAAGTTATTTGATATTTTCTCACAAAAAAAAAAAAAATTAAAACTGCGAAACAGAAAATATATTTACTCTTTGAACGTTATTAAGTAGGTACTACGTACCTTTTTTCATAGACATTGGATCGCACTCCATGTGTCTATTTGGTCTCGGTTGTTTTATTTTTGTGGTTTACTAACCTTTTTTATTAACACAAAAATATGGATGTTCTGTAATGAATAGTTTGAAATAAAGTTGTTAATAATAATTGAATATACAAAACAAAACAATCAACAAAATGAACTTAAAACACGATCTGTTTTACCAAAATTAAATAATTAACAGTAAGAACACAGTAACAGTAAAACACTCAAAACCATACATGAAACATACTAAATCATGTCAGTGTCAGTTTTATTTTAGAACCACGACACGTTCGTACCGAAGTATCAAAACAATAATATTATCGTACGCAAAATGAATTTCGTCTGGTACCGCGCAGTTTGTGAAGTTATATGACGTACGGACAGTGTGGTAGGTATGCACTGAATCGATCTTTATGAGGCTAAAGAGGGCTGTCGCCTTTTGGCACCTCTCTCGCTCACATGGGACCAAATTTTGAAAAGATGAGGGGCTGGTCGCTGTGGCTAAATAATAACTACGCTTGCCGCGGTAGATACGTGGATGGGTGACCACCTTTACATACCAAGACCCCCGTGCATCGTAAAGGACGTTAAGCCGTTGGGTCCCAATTGTCATTCGTGAATCTTTTGCACAGTCGTTACCGCTAGTCAGAAGCCCGAATGTCTAAGAATTTTTCCTTTTTTTTTATTATTTGTGATGGGTTTGCTCTTGACTCTAGTCTAGGTCAGAAGTGACAGAGACAAAGTCGACGATGGAGTGAGCTTACCCAGAAGCAGCCTGTTCACTCTCACTTTGAAAAGATTAGGGTTGTATGCGTTCAGGAACACAGACGCAGGTAGTGAGTTCCACTCAAAATCTCCATTCAAAATCTCGAAATTTTCTCCGATTCGAAATCCCGCATGATTTGCTGATTATGAAACGGAATTCTGACTGTATATATAGCCGGCCTTAAAGCTACAGAGTTTGAAATTTTGAATTGAATGCGGGGGCACAGATAATAAAGTAACTGTCACGCACTCTGACGATACGGGCCCCGGAGCGGGGCTATCTCTATACGAAACAGCAACAAACTGTGAACAGGAACAGAATGCATACTGTTGTACAATAGCGGGGTAATTGCGTAACACTAGGAATCGGTTTCATTTTGACAGTTCAGTAACGTTCATTGCGTTTTTTACGTTGTTGAGCAGACGATTTTTTTGAATAAGTATATGATGCAATGGATTAGCAATAAGCTTCATAATTATTCAGATTCAGATTGATGGTAGGTCATGTATTGTACCTATGGACATTTCAGACTATCTCCAAAATAGACTCACACTGCACACTACACCGATAGCGTCACGCCACTCACTGGTGTTGCTAGAAAATAAAAAGGCCACCACAGTGTTGCAATATTATATTTTTAGTACTGCCAGTTTTGTTTATTATAATCAATGTCCGAAGGTAAAAGCGTCCATAGGGACAATACATGACTATATGTTACTTAATTAAGGTGCTAGCTGTGAATATTACATTTTGAATGTTATTTCTTTAGGGTATAAAATTCGTTCGATTAAACTATTAGTATGTGTAGTGATCGCAAGCGCTACTGCTGAGCATGAGCTCCTTCCTGGGTTTGATGCCCAGATCAGACAAAGTGTTTTGTATTTATTGTGTTTTTCCATGAGGAATCTCCCAGTAGCAACTGGAGTCTGCATTTGTGTCCGGTTGATGGTAATAGGCTCGGCCCTATCCTATGGGTCTACTATGGGTACAACTCTGCCTTACCCTTCGGCGATTATAGGCGTGATGTTATATGTAAAACAAAAAACAATTGTAAATTTTTAGGACAATCATACCTCTTTCATCTGTTCTGTGATCATACTCACAGAACAGATTTCATCTGTTCTGTGATCATACTTAATAGTCTGTTCATCAGTCTTGTAAAAAAAAACTGATGTTTCTACATTTTCTCATGTTATTTACTTATTTTAAGTCTATAATCCAGCTTTAAACGGCAATCAAACATGCAAATAAACGAAGGAAAATTCCGTTAAGGACTGTACCCGTGTAAGGAAAAGGGACCATTAAATTCTATCGGTCCTTTGAGACGAGCGATGTTCTGCTAACTGGCGGTCTTATCGCTCGCTTTGTATGTAAAAGCAATTTGTTTCACAGTACTAAGCAAGCAATGGACAGTGAATGAGTGTAAGTGCCTTACGAATGTGCGTGCTAATGGTAAGGAAGTTTTAGTTGATAGTGACACGCTATGGAACGTTTAAAGTGCGCAGTTTGAGCTTACAATGATGGATGACCGTCTTTGAGACTTTGTAGTCGAGATTGTGGCAGTTTTTCTTTAAGCAGAAGATTAACAAAGGAGGAAGGTGTGAGTTTATGTATGGATGTGTGTAAAAACAAAGGAGTTACGAATTTGAATACCTTCGTCTGAAGGGACAGTGTGTGGTTTACAGAGACAAATCTCCAGCAGTGCTATTCTGTACAAATCTCACCGTGAAAGCTTAGGTGAGGTGAGTGTGGAGTGAGCTGTCAATAGTGTCAATCCTTAACATCAAACAGCTCACTTTAAGCTCACTTCAACTAAGTTTTCACGGTGAGATTTTTACAGATTAGACCGGCAGTTCCAATCTACTATACTGCCGTCATAAGGAAAAAACACGTATCTGACTTTTTTTTTCGAAATAGAGTTATTTACATATTAAAAAAAGACGCATCTACCAGTATTTTTATATTGGCGTAAACTTAACGAAAACCTAATAGTTCTTACTATTAAAAGACGCATCTGCCTTTGTATCTTATAGTTTAAGCAGGACAACATATTTTTTTTTCTCCATTTCAATATTTCTTTAGATACTCGTATGTTCTTTTTCCTTATGGGGGCAGTATAGTAGGTCATTTACATGTACATTATATTATTGCAGCGGCCGGCAAAAGAGGCATTGATGGACGAACGTGAAAATACGGGCCGAGGCAAAGTCGAGGCAACCACCAAAAACGACAAATATAAATTTTCATACTTACTTTGCCGACCGCTGCTCGCGTGCATGTATTTAACCAGTACATTTTCGATTTATCTCGAATTTCCAAGCATTTTTGAGAAAAATATTTTTTCCTTACTAAAATCAAACCCAGAAGCCCGAACGAGACTAGGAACAGTTGTGGAAATTGCTTCTATGGAAAATAATGAAACAAAAATATTAGAGTACTTAATTATGTCTCTTAGTTAATTCTCAAGGAACTGTATTTCTATCTGTATTTTCCTTTAATTTAAGAAGTAACAACAGCTGAGGTTAACGAGAAACAGATATTTTAATAATATCTGGTTAATTTCTTGTTTTACTGTATTCTCGTTTTCAATAACGTTTGTAGGAAGATATTCTTTGATTCTTGGAATTAAACGGAAACATGTGTTTTGGCTGGTTATTGTTAAAATTTCAATTTAAGGCGACGATAAGCGACTTTTCATGATTTTAAACTGAAGATCACGTGATCACATTTATACGAGTAGTGTTAATGATTTAGAAAAAATATATGTTAAATTAGAGCATTTTCTTAATAACTTAATCTGTGAATATTTTAGATTATATTTATATTTCTTATCATCTTTATGTGAATGTTAGGTGCTCGTGGCTAAATAATAACAGCCGCACAGGTCGATCCATCAGGTTAAGCTACGCTTGCCGGGGTCGGTCTGTGGATGAGTGACCATCTTTTCATACCGAGACTCCTCCGTGCCTCGGGAAGCACGTTAAGCCGTTGGTCCCGGCTGTCATTCGTGGATTTTTAACAGTCGTTATGGGTCGTCAGAAGCTCGATAGTCTGACAACCAGTCTTACCAAGGGGTATCGTATTACCCAGTAACTGGGTTGTGGAGGTCAGATAGGCAGTCGCTCCATGTAAAATACTGATATTCAGCTGCATCTGGTTAGACTAGAAGCCGACCCCAACATAGTTGGGGAAAGGCTAGACAGATTGATTGATCTTTATGTGAATGTCATGTACACCTTTTTTTCCGTGGAGAAATGCTCATGCATACTGCACTACCACGGGGAGATAGTGCAGTTATGTGGGACTCCAACCCACTAAAACTCCACGGTGTCACGGAACACGGGCACTTCACCGCGGACCCGCCGCGGCTGTCCGTCACCGGACCCTCCTCTGGGGAGTGCGGGGATTACTCCCCATCACCAGCGCACCAGAACACATTGCACGCCGTGACCACCCCAGGGACCAAACCAGCAGATAGGCGCTAGACGACCTCGTATTTAGACACACTTGGTCCCCCTGCGACCGGTCAGGTCAGTGGCCCGGCCGCCTACCACTTTTCGGCCGCTGAGGATGGGGAGAGTGGCCAACGAAATACCGACATTTCTCCTATGTCGTGGATGGTGGTGACTGGTAGTTAGTGACCGATACTTAAACACATGATTGTACTCATGATAATAAACAACTTTTACTATGGGACCAAACCTGAATTCGTGAAAAAAAAATCAGCTGTCCCATACATTTTGACGAGTTATGCGAACATGAATGTATGGGACAGCTGATTTTTTCGCAAATTCAGGTTTAGTTCCAACGTAAAAGTTGTTTGTTATCATGAGTACAATCATTTGTTTAATTAAATATCAGTCACTAATGGCCAGTTCTCCCCATATAAATAAGAACTCATACTTGTTAACTTTTAGTATTTAATGTATAATGTATACGCTGTTGGCGTACCTATTTTTAATACATTAATTAAAAAATATTACATAGTGTAATTAGTTTCTAAAGTTATGTCTAAGGCGCGTCGCTCACTGGTAAGTCAGGCGAGGTCGCGGCACGGTAGCGTGAAAAATCCCCTGCACCCCCCTCCCACATCCCCGCCCCCCTGCACCGCACGCCCGCGCCTTGACGCCGCCACGACTCTAGTTCATGTGAGCGACGCGCCTAACGTAGAAAAAAAACTGAGAATCACGCAAAAATGATGAAGCGTATTTTTGTGAAACCTTTTTAAACATAATTTTATTATTTATCTTTTAGTAAACGTGTGTTATATAATACCTATTTAGTTTATGTATAGTAAATTAATAATGCGTCTAATCGGGACAGCGCTTCTTGATGGGCGAGTCATATTACTGGCTGGACGTACGACGCGTTGCGTAAGCTCAGCACAGAACTCGCAAGCTAACCACTCGAGGCCATTGGCATATATATGCGTTTTAATGTAGGAATGTATTTAGTTTGACTTGCATTTCCTGATCTAATAACTTACATTGTAAGAGTAAGATTGTTAATTAAATAGTTATAGATTTTCCCGATTTAGATTATTCTTCTAATTGCCGAATAAGTGTAGTATATTCAAATACGATGCGAACACGTACAGGAGTAAGCAATATTTAAAAAGAACTTTAAAAAAGAACAGAGTCGTATCGTAGTCGAAAACTCGAAAATACAATATGATGTGTTAGATTATTTAAATAGTTATAGATTTTTGCGATTTAGATTATTCTTCTAATTGCCGAATAGAGATGTAATATAGTTAAATACGATGCGAGCATGAACAGGGGTAAGCAATATTTAAAAAGACCTAAAAAAAGAAAAAAACAGAATAATTTACTCTGTTTTTTATTACACAAAGAGGATGTAATATTTTTGGGTAATGTTCTCATAATTGTGTACTAGAATAAAACCGCTTTTGAATAAAAGTTGTATTTTTATACACTTTTTAGTGATACTCCAAAAAAGCACACAAAATGATACATTCTCACTAGTTAAAGCTCTATTAAGCCGCTCTATATTCCAACGTCGGAAAGCGCTCTTGAGAAAACAGCTCGCTAACGAGAACTCTACAAGACTCTACCCTGCTCTTACAGTCATTTGTTTCACTCTAGCCTCGAATGGAGCTTGACACCGCGTAGCGTAGTACATAATTGTAGAGAAAGTAGGGCCTCAACTACAACTATTAATTCTGCGACCAGTAGACCTCGCGAGCACGCATGTGACGCATATTTTCCCCAAACTTTTTATTTTATTATTTTATTTTGTTATTTTATTTCTTTGCGTCATGTTTATCGCAAATAAACATATTTTCTTTCTTTCTTTTTTTTGCAACAATTAATATACCACTAACGTTATTTAAAACGGGATATTTACCATGTTTTTTATTTTTAACGAAGTGAAAATAACCATGTCAGTTTAAAATACTATAATTAATATAACTATCCAACTTAAAAAAAAAAACCGACCGCACCTAGCGGTGCGCAGTAGCGCCATCTAGTGATCTTGCAATAAAACTAATATTAATATTAGTTTTAAAGCCTCGTTTTAGAGAATTCTGATAATTATTTTCAGAATTCTCTAGTTTTGTCATGAGAAGGTGGTCCCAGGTGCACCATCAATTCCTAGCTAGTAGTTAAAGGGCCGATTCCACTGGTAGAAATCGATAAGTGAGCTATTTACTGCATTTTGGGAAGCTGTTCTGCTCATCACACCGAAGATCCTGATCAGATCTTCAGCAAATTTTTATGAGACCAATTTAAAATTAGGTACTACCTTTCAAATAAAAAAAGGAACCATCGAAATAGAATCTCATAAGGCGGAGATATCCAGTGGCCCCCCTTTTGCCCCTTCTTGGAGGAAGTAACCCCTCCAATCACAAATCCTCGACAAATTAAAAAAAAAAACTATAAACTCGTAACACCTGTATACCGAGTTTCGTCCAGATTGGTTGTAAAATACGACCTGCAGAAGAACAACTGACAGACGAAAGCAAATTTTGCCAGACTTGAAGCAAAGACGCTTCGCTCGATACCTATTCTAAAGGTTTCATTAGAGTGATAAAAGGGTTTGCTAAAAAGTAATTCATGTTTCTAATGTAACACAACATCACGCCTTGTTTCCCCGTCGGGATTAGACAGAAGTGTACCTTTAGTACACCCACATATCGCGGTCAGCGCGACGAGGTATCCTACGAACGCTTGCATTAGTAAGGTAACATTGACGCTTACAAATACCTTAACACACCCATTAACGCAGACGTACGAACTATCAAAGGAACGAATCAAACGCTCAAAGGACCAATTTCCATAGCGATGCTTTACAGGCGGATTACTGGTCAAAGCTACTGGCTATCTTTGAGATAATGTAGGTTAGGTGTCGCCTTGTAAAGTCTGTATATTAATTATATTCGAAGGGAAGCGTCAGGGTAGCCCGCGAAATTCAAATTTTCTTACGTTTTTTGCAATTTACCAGTCGGTATTAGATTGTAAGTAGATCTTAATATAATTTGCGGCCGTAACAATACGATTATACTAACTTAAGGAGTTGTATTACTGATTGTAATTATTATAATTCTGTAAATACATATTTGTTACGGCCGCAAATCATACTTTATTTAACATACAACTTAATACTGACTTGTAAATTGCAAAAAAACGTAAGAAAATTTGAATTTCGCGGGCTACCCTGATGCTTCCCCCTTAATAGTATATTAGTATTTCCTTTCTTTCATTATTTATGTACTTATAAATTATATTTTAAAATAAGTATTAGAAACGTCATCTTCCTGCCCTTATCCCTTGTTACATGGGGTCGGCGCAACACGTTTTCTTCTTCCATTCTCCCCTGTCAACCGTCACGCTATCATTCACTCCCTTCTCTTTCATATCATTCCTCACACAATCCATCCATCTTTTCTTCGGCCTTCCTTTCCCTCTCCATCCATCAACATGTAAATTCACAACTCTTTTAGTCACATGCGTTTCGTCCCTTCTCATCACATGCCCATACCAAGCCAAGCGATTTCCTTTCAACTTTTCTTACTTTCAAACTTCCTCTTATATACTCATTTCTTACTTTATCCATTCTTGTTACTCCACACCCATCTCAACTTTCTCATCTCCGCCGCATGCAATATTTTTTCATCCGTCTTCTTCACGACCCAGCATACAGATCCATAAACTAAGACAGGCCTTATCACGGAGATAAAATAAGTATTAGAATAAAAAAATAAAAACATTTAAAATATAAAAAAAAACTTTTTTTCAATAAAATCAACCGACATCCAAAAAAACCCCACAAAGTGAAAAATAACTTTAATTTCGGAAGTCGGTGTCTTTGGATCTGTATCTTTTTTGGCCACAGTACAGTTTTTATTTTTCACTTTTTATTGGGTCAGTTTGTAATTTATCTAAGTTACAATATCCTAATGTCAACTGCTCATCACCTTTTACAAAATATTTCGTTTTCCGGTGCAGGGACGTTAATTGTTGAGGAGTTCTCCTGGTACTTACCATAAGCATTGTGACGACCATAAATTAATTAGCAACCATTATTAAAGTAGGTAGGTAACTAATCGAATCGCAACCCTTGAAATACTTATTATTGAGTAGTTCCGGTGGCCATCTGTGAACTTCATCATCAGTTCCACTTCATCAAATGGTGCTTTCCAAGAACAAATGCACGAGTTACTATAAAAAATACCCAACTCGCTATAGGTGTGCCTATAATATTTGAAGAGTTCCGTCGATTTCTCCAGGATCTCATCATCATGCCCTGACCTGATGACAATGGGATCAACTAGAAAGTATACCCTTTCAAACAAACAAAAAAAAAAAAAAAAGAATTTTCTAAATCGAGCCAGCTGTCTTCGAGTAATCAGGGAATATACATAAAAAAAGACTCCAACGAACTGACAACCTCCTCCTTTTTTTGAAGTCGGTTAAAAATAGTAGCCCTCCGGTATCGGGAACAGGGATCAAGCTACGGCGGTCAGAGCTCCAGAGAGAGGAACCTCCTAACAATGCGAGCTGTGTCTAGAAGCACCGCTTTCTGAATTAAGCCCTTGATCCAGCTGCCCAACGAGAGCCTCCTAAGTGCTTGTGCACGTAGAACATGCGGGAACGGGCGCGGCGGCGGGCGCGGTGGTCTTGGCGAGTTCGTGTTCACATTGGCCGCCAGGCGCTTGCGCGGGTGTGCAAGTTCAAACTGGTTGATCTTACCTGAGGCGGCGCGTGAATCGCGCGCGCAGCCGCTAGCTTACCCGCTACTTCCACCGCACCTGCGTTTTGTACATGACCACTTGCATATTATGCTATCTGAACAAGCTAGGTGTTGGAGTTAAGCCATTAGCTGACACGACTATCGGCACAATGATTGCCGAGTCCACATCCCACATGTCGACAACCTCGCGAGCCAATTCAAAATTGATTTTGGGCAGGCCAGCTGGCGTCTCATGTCGCGTATGTAGTTTATCAGTTACCTGGTTTTCATAGTACAAGCTCTGCTTAGTTTGGGATCAGATGACCGTGTGTGAAATGCCCCAGGATATTATTATTATTATTTGTTTAAGAGGGTACCGAGCGCGCAGTGGCGCCCTGTTTGTTTGGTTATTTCTTTTATGTTAGAATGAAAATGTAGAAAATGAGCATGTTAAGCTTAAAAAATAACCAAAGAAACGATGAGGGCGCCACTGCGCGCTCGGTACCCTCTTAATAGATACTTTATACCGCGTTTTACGGTACGCAAGGGGTGATCAACGCGGTCAGTCAGAAATCGTAAACTTTTCTTCAGCAGTCTGTACATTAATTTTCTTTATCTCTAAAAATATTGTCCCGAGTTACGTCGAGTGTAATTCTTTATGAGGCCTACGCTAAAGAAGCGATTTCCACCAGTAATAGAATAGAACCCAGTTGGAAAATTGCATGTAATTTTGGTAGTAGAAATAGAAGCTTTTTTATTTATTGAAGTGAAAACTTCTTTAGGCGCGTTGATCGATTTTCGGTAGGGGAAAGCCTTAGCATACCGCGTTGCGCTTAGCTAGCAGTGAAAGTATTTTTAACGGACTTCAAAAAAGGAGTTTCTATATTCGACCCGTATGTATGTTTGTATGTGTGTAAGTTTGTATGTCCGTGATTTTCTCAAAAACTAATGAACCAATTTTGATGATTCTTTCTCTAGCGTGATCTACATACTTTCAGAAAGGTTTTAGTATATAATAGATTAGGTAATTAAACTTATGTACGAAGTTATATACATAAATGTATTGTATCTCCGGCATTTCTAAGCGGATTTTGATGATTCTTCTTTTCGGTCGACTAAAAATGGAAAAATAAATTTTCTTTAAAAAAGTAAAAATCAACTTCAAAAACCTAATACGAATAAAATAACTTTCATAAAAACTTAACAGCTTCTGAAGTCGTGTCTTCAATTCTTCAATGTCAATGCACCTTAGTTTGGTACCGACTTCAGAACCTGTTAAGTTTTTATGAAAGTTATTTTATTCGCTTTAGGTTTTTGAAGTCGGTTTTTACTTTTTAGGGTTCCGTACCTCAAGAGCAAAAAACGGAACCCTTATAGGATCACTCATGTGTCTGTCTGTCTGTCCGTCTGTCACAGCCAATTTGCTCCAAATCTAATGTACCGATTAAGTTGAAATTTGCTACACGTATGTATTTCCGTGACCCAAACACGGACGTGTAATGTAAATTAAAGAATTTTGAATATGGGGCAAATAAGAAAAAAAAAGGTTTGCAAACTGTACCGTGCGATATATCAAATAAAAGGGAGTCACAAATATATTTTTTTTTTTATAATTTTAAAATAAACTGTTTTAAAGTTATTTAAGAAAATAGACGAAAATTTACCATTCCCCCTTTATCTCCGAAACTAACGAGCTTAAAATTAAAAAAAAAATACAGATAATACTTCTATACCTATAGATTACAGGAATACCTATAAAAAGTATATGGTCTTCAAATAACATGGTAAATCTCTCAATATTGTGCGTACAAACTTACATTTGTAGTTGGAATGTATGGGAGAACATGTTTTTCAACTACAATGTTAAGTTTGTTCTTGGAATAAATTCATCCCAACTACGGCACCCTTCATTGTACGTGGTCGGACCACGCACAATGAAGGGTTGCACGCACTTGACCGGTTTTATTTTTTAAGTTTTATATAGTTTTGAGTTTTCATTTCTGTCGGCAGTCCCCATGACTCCCTGTTTTTTTATTTATTTATTTAATTAATTCTTTATGAAGAGGGGCTCGTGGCTAAGTATTAACAGTCGCCCGGGTTGATTGATCAGGTTAAGCTACGCTTGGCGCGGTTTTTCCATAGATGGGAGATATTTTTACATATCGAGACCCCCCGTGCCTCGGAAAGCACGTTAAGCCGTTGGTGCAGGCTGTCATTCGTGGATCTTTGACAGTCGTGAGAAGCTTAAAAGTCTGACAACCAGTCTTACTAAGGGGTATTGTATGATATTACCCAGTAACTGGTTTGTGGAGGTCAGATAGGCAGTCGCTCCATTTAAAATACTAGTATTCAGCTGCATTCGGTTAGACTGTAGTCTGACCCCAATATATTTAGGAAAAGGCTAGGCAGATGATGACTTAAATCTTTAAGAAGTTTAAACACCCCTAAATCGGGTCTATAAAATAAAAAACGAAGTAAAATGTGCAGCTATTTTTCCCTACAATGTTGATACTTGTTTAAAACCAAGAGGCTTTCGACACTTCAGTATCAATTTGATGATAAGGATCACGTCAAAAGGTGCCAGAATATATTTTTCCCCTAACTTTTGAGGTTAAAATAATTTCATTTTTACGAGGCATTAAAAGGAGACTAAAATTGATTGGATGGCCCTGATTGCTCCTTCTTCTGATGTCTACTTTTAGATACGTATTTGGGTTAATTGTAATTGGATATTATTGTTTGGGAGCGAAAGTAAATAGCTTCATGTTTACTTAATTAAGTAAGTACTTATTTTGAAATGGTGTTTTAATTATTTGAAATACTTTCAAGGTATCTGAATATACTGAGTAACTAAGTAATAAAAACCGCACGGGTAGATCCATCAGGTTAAGCTACGCTTGGTAGGGTTGGTCCGTGGATGGATGACCATTTTTGCATACCAAGACTCCTCCTTACCTTGGAAAGCACGTTAAGCCGTTGGTCCCGGCTGTCATTCGTGGATTTTTGATAGTCGTTACGGGTCGTCAGAAGTGCGAAAGTCTGACTAACAGTCTTACCAAGGGTTATCGTATTACCAAGGTACCTACTGGGTTGTGGAGCTCAGACAGGCAGTCGCTCTATGTAAAATACTGGTATTCAGCTGCATCCGGTTGAGTGGAAGCCGACCCCAACATAGTTGGGAAAAGAGGTATGAATGTTAATCAAAAAGGTATCTAGTACCTAATTAAAGTTTGAACTGAAACGCTCACTACACACTTTCAAGTTCAATGTAGTTACTGTGAGTGCAATTCTGTTGATGAGCGATACTTAACGAGCTTCATCATCATCTGCCCAGCCTTTTCCCAACAATGTTGAGGTTGGCTTCCAGTCTAACCAGATGCAGCTGAATACTAGTATTTTACATGGAGAGACTGCCTATCTGAACTCCACAATCCGGTTATAATACTGGGTAATACAATACCCCTTAGTAAGACTGGTTGTCAGACTTTCGGGCTTCGACGACTGTCAAAGATCCACGAATGACAGCCGGGATCAACGGCTTAATGTGCTTTCCGAGGCACGGAGAGGTCTTGGTATGTAAAGATGGTCACCCATCCACGGACCAACCGCACCAAGCGTAGCTTAACCCGATCGATCGACCCGTGTGGCTGTTATGACTTAGCCACGAGCCCCTCTAATTAACTCGATACATAACGAGCTTAAAAGAGCTTATATTAATTAACAGTGGTTAAGATAGGTAAGCTCTTTTAATACATAAACGGCTTGTTTACAACATAACGTATACTACGTCTATACCTTAAGAGGCCACCGAAGCATGCGTAATAAATACACTCCAATTGGAATAAATACACACAACACACAATATGTAAACACAATATGTTTGATTTACAAATTATTTTGGTATTTCGTTTGTATGAACTACGCATGCTTCGGGGGCGTCTTAATATAATGAATTTGTTTCCGAACGCATATAACCCTATTCTCTTCAAAGTGAGAGTGAACAGGCTTCTTCTGGGTAAGCTCACTCCATCGTCGACTCTGTCTCTGTCGCGTCCGACCTAGCCCTTTACACCCGAAAAAAAAAGTCGCAAATATTAAAAAAAAAAAGTTAATTGACAAGATTTCTAGGAGTCTAAGGAAACTAAAAAAAAAAAATGCAAACAAAAATCCCGAATTTTCGATCGGTCGTCATCGGTTGCGTTCGAAAAATGAATCCGCTCGGTGTTAAGATTTTTTTTAAGTTACCCGCACTATCGTATACCGTCGGGTGCAAAGGGATACACTAGAGTCAAGAGCAAACCCATCATAAATAAAAAATAAAATAAAAATTGTATAAACAACAAATTAAACTTGTTGCTCTCTCTATAGCCTCGTATCCACGTTGCGAACAACACAAACACCAGTCAAATGCGTGTCGAACCACGCATAGTGAAGAGTTCCTTAGGCTGAGGCCAAACGAACGTATTTTTTTGAGCTGTGAGTCGCGTAAAATGACTCGCGGAATTTACGCTACATTCGGTTTCATACTAAAGTCCTGTTTGTGCCACACGGCGACGCAAAATGAGTTCATCTCATTTTATAAAAAAAAAAAAATCCGCGACTCATTTTACGCGACTCACAGCTCAACAAATTACGTTCGTTTGGCCTCAGCCTAAGTTAGGATGAATATTTACGCAACACAATATTGATTTTACCAGCTGCAAACTATGTTTGTATTAAATAGTATTTCTCGAAAAAAAAAACTATAAGAAACAAAGATAATTCTGCGGTTGTAACCGAAAATATCCTATATCACAAAAACTATTTATTTAAATAACAAAGTTATTTTGAAACATCATAATCTTTTTAATTATGGGATCCAACAATACTCCACACGATAGTGTATCGCTTTTTTTCATCGCTCGGTTTCACGCAGGTATGGGGGAGAGACACCATTAATTTTTTTTCATAGTTTCACTACAACATTGTGTTGCGGTGCATAAAATACACCATCTTTCCAATTTTGATCGATATACTGCTAATAGTCTCCGAGAAAAATGGTTGCGTCACATCCGGACTGACAGTGTTACGACGAAATTATTTTTGTCCCACGGCCCGCGTTTTCACAGGCCAGACCGCGCCAGGCCAGGCCAACAGACTGTGGAAACAGTCGGCCTGTCGCCCGTCCGATCGATTGTATGGGATGATCCATGGAATGCTTAGCACGGGCCACGACAGGCCTCGACAAGCATGGGCCCCGACAGGCCTCGATAGGCCGTGGGAACGCAGCATTACAAGGTTACTGCAACAATGTTGCGTGATTTCTGGTTACCGCGTGATACACGTACACGAGGATTAAGTAGTCCGTCCGTCAACATCAACACATAATCTGAGACGAAGGCACATAACTCAGACTACCGACCTTACCTACGAGTTGTGAAATATTCTCGGTATTACAGTCTAGATACCAGCATGCCTTCAAAATACCGCAAAATATTTCAATACCTGGTGGACGCGGTAGCTATTCATAAATTAAATCCTCGTTCATGGAATCTTAGCACTTAGGGAGCGTTTGAACTTGGTGCTCATAGATAGAATAGATAGGATATCTACTCTTTATTACATACACCATAAAAATTACAGATATCCTATACCATTATATTATATATTATATATATTTGTAATCACGGTCTCGAAAACGGCTCTAATGATTTCGATGAAAATTGCAATACAGAGCCACGGAGGCGAAAAATCGATATAGCTCGGTCTCATATCTGGGAAAATTCGCTGTCTCTATTTTCACCCGAGCAGAGCTCGGTCGACCAGGTACTAATTAATGTAGAAATTGTACATAGGGTGACATAATGAACGGTCTTATCGCTATAAGGGATGTTTTAAGGGGAAAGCGGTAAGGTAGCCCGCGAAATTCAAACTTTCTTACGATTTCTTCAATTTACAGCTCAGTGTCTGGGTGTATGTTGATTAAAGTATGATTCACGACAGTAAGAAATATGCATTTACAGAACTATAATCATTAAAATCAGTTATTACAACTAGTATAATCCTCAAATATCAAGATTTCATGAAATAGTCGTTCATTAGGGTTATATAAATTTACAGAGTTGTATTGATGCTTTTAATGAATATATTTCTATAAATACAGATATGTCGAGAATCATATTTACATCAACATACAAAGCTGATACTGACTTGCAAATTGCAAAAAACGTAAGAAAATATGAATTTCGCGAGCTACCCTGGCGCTTTCGCCTTAAGGACAACCTTTGGATGGTTAAAAGAGAGAAGGAGAGACAATACTGCAGGTAGTCTGTTGTGTACGGAGGAGCTCGTGGCTAAGTAATAACAGCCGCACGGGTCGATCCATCAGGTTAAGCTACGCTTGCCGGGGTTGGTCTGTGGACAATCTTTTCATACCGAGACCCCTCCGTGCCTCGGAAAGCACGTTAAGCCGTTGGTCCCGGCTGTCATTCGTAGATCTTTGACAGTCGTTACGGGTTGTCAGAAGCCCGTAAGTCTGACAACTAGTCTTACCAAGGGGTATCGTATTACCCAGAAACTGGGTTGTGGAGGTCCGATAGGCAGTCGCTCCATGTAAAATACTGGTATTCAGCTGCATCCGGTTAGACTGGAAGCCGACCCCAACATAGTTGGGAAAAGGCTAGGCAGATGATGAGTCTGTGGTGTATCATTAGGTGTACCAGTAGTGTACCAGCTCATTAATAATACGAACTCAAACTCAAACTATACAGGCTGAATTTTTCAAGTGGGCGTGGATGGCCAAATCCGAAACTATGAGGAATAGCAAAAAGTACTCGAAGGAGTCTCGGGCTCGATTTTGATGAAAACTAAAACTGCATCATTGGATATTTGAAAAATCAATATCAAGGTGTAATAGGTAGGTAACATAGAAAAATAAAAAAGTATTTCGTTAAAAATTTGCTCTTTCCTTTAGTCTGCCGTATGTCATTACTTCCCAGAATTCGATCCTTATTAGCGACACTATCGAATGGTGTACAGTGTGTGTGTGTGTGTGTTTTTTTTTTCAAAATCTACGGGGTTGATTCCCGGCTAGAAATATTGATTTTTCAAAAATCCAATGATGCACTTTTAGTTTTCATCAAAATCGAGCCCGAGGCTCCTTTGAGTACTTTTCGCTATTCCTCATAGTTTCGGATTTGGCCATCCACGCCCACTTGAAAAATTCACCTGTATACAGATACAGGCACTTTAGAATTATCAAGGAGTCCGTCAGTCAGGAAGATGAAGCTAGTTACCTATTCCAAAGCGTAGTAGTTACCTATGAAGAAGAACTGGCACGAAACTCCAAGGACACTTTTAAAACAAAAGAAAAAAAAACAAAACAAAATATTCAAAATATTGCTCTTTCAAAATTTTGTTACAACACATTTATACGTACATACGTCTGTAATTTCTGCCTACCTCCATGGGAAGAGGACGTGAGTTGATGAAGAATACTGTCTTACCTACATTGGAATAAGTTCAAATTATATTCGAATGCTCTTCTGTATAAAATAGTTTTAAAAAACCGGCAAGTGCGTGTAGAACCAAGCATAATGAAGGGTTCCGTAGTTGAGATAAATTTATCCCAAGAACAAACTTAACATTATAGTTGGAAAACATGTTCTCCCATACATTCCAACTGCAAATGCAAGTTTGTACGCACAATATTGAGAGATTTAACGTGTTATTTTAAGACCACAGACCTCTCATAGGTTTTCCTGTAACCTATAGATATAGAACTATTTTCTGTGTTTTCTTCAAAATTTTAGGCTTAGTAGTTTCGGAGATAAGGAGAGGAATGGTCAATTTTCGTCTATTTTCTTAAATAACTTTAAAAATTATGTTTGAGACCCTCAAAGTAAGCCCTTTCATTTGATATGTCACACGGTACAGTTTGCAAAACTTTTTATTTGAATTATCTTATTTGCTCCCAAAAGTGACCCTCATATTCAAAATTCATTTATTTACGTAACATGTCCGTGTTTGGGTCACAGACATTCATATATGTACCAAATTTCAACTAAATCGGTCCATTAGATCCGGAGCAAATTCGGGGCTGTGACAGACGAACAGACAGACACACGAGTGACCCTATAAGGGTTCCCTTTTTTTCCTTTTGAGGTATGGAGCCATAAAAATGACCTCCGGTTCCTACCATGTAGGTAAGAGTATTTCGACAGCAACGTCCTGATCTAAAATTAAGGTATTCGAAAATTAGGAGGCAAGTATACTTGCCTCGCACGGAACGCACGGTCAAAAGTGCGGTTTTACCGCAAGCTAGCATTGAACAAATTAGTCTCAAGAGGATTGCTATACGTACATTCGTTCAAAGTTCTCAGAAAATGGTGAACAGAGTAATTAATTTATTCAAATGATGTCGTTATATTACTATCTGCCTCAATGATATTATACAGGCTGCTCAGAAATTCGACCTATTCCTTGAAATGGGTTATACTAGAGGTCATTTCTAACAAATTAAGCCCGCCAGCTAGGGGTCGAAAATGAATGGGTTCCGAGTTACGGAGGTTTTTAAATTATTGTTGAAATTTTCAGACTGGTCAGCAAAAATAAATAATTTAAAAATAACTACTTCTCTCTCGGTATGTTTTTGTTATTATTCTGACTGATGATAAATGAGTAATAGTTTATAAAAAAAATATATGCCCTAAATTCCCATAATTTCAGAAATATAAGGTCTTGACTGGAAAGAAAACCTTCTTTTTTTTATAATTTTTGAAATTTACACGTGTTTTACTTGAAAAAAAAAATGTAGGAATAAAATTTAAAATTGTAGGACTTTATTTGTTGGAAATGACCTCTAGTGTAATCCGTATAAAGGAATAGGTCGAATTTTCGAGCATTCTGTATATGAAAAAGAGGCAGATTATGTTTATAGCGCGCGCTTCGTGAGGACATAAAAACGTCCTAATTGGAACATTTTGTCTTTAGCCCTCGCGTAAAAACTAAACGCTGTGTAGTCACGTGTCAAGACCAGATTTTAAACGTCGGTAATATATCTCGTGTATAAATATCATTGATGTGCCTTATATATTTACTGCCAAGATTTACTTCTGTGAAGATGTTTTTTTTTAGAATATTAAGCATTGGGAGTGTGTAATGTTGCTGGAATTTTGTGATTTTACTGAGAAATAGGGTTTCAAATTTTCTGGAAAATGTTCCTCATTAATCGTTTCAGCTTTCCTTTTATTGCTAACAGTGATGCCATACATTTTAATTTAAAAACGGCGGTGTAATATCTAGTTCTACAACTTTGAACTCAGACCATAATATCGCACCACCGCTCAAATAGTGTCACAATTAAAAAAAAAACAATTTTATTTAAATGTTTTCAGGATACCTACTATACCATTTTGTAGAGCTTCTAAAACCATGTTTACTTACTACGGAACTTATTGCGCTAATCCCGTTAGTTTTTGATTTACGACCGGAAAAGTAAAAATAAAAGTTAGAATAAATTTCAAGCGCCTTTTTCTCAACAGTTTGCTTTTTTGACTTATGACACTATTTGAGCGGAGGTGCGATATTATTTACGTATATTGAAATAACAAAGGAAAGAAACAACCTATATTTTGTGGCGAATGTAAAGACCATTATTTAAGTAGCGAGTGAAGTAATAAGTTGACGATAAGGTAGAAAAAAAATACCAGCAAGTGCGTGTCAGACCACGTACAATGAAGGGTTCGGTAGTTGGGATGAATTTATCCAAAGAACCAACTTAACATTGTAGTTGAAAAACATGTTATCCCATACATTCCAATAGCAGATGTAAGTTTGTACACACAATATTGAGAGATTTACTATGTTATTTTAAGACTTCTTATAGGTTTTCCAGTAATCTATAGGTAATCTATAGGTAACTATTTTCTATATTTTTTTTTAATTTTAGGCTCAGTAGTTTCGGAGATAACGAGGGAATGGTCAATTTCCGTCTACTTTCTTAAATAACTTAAAAAATATATATTTTAAAGGTATAAAAAAATCTAGTTTGAGACCCTCATAGGAAGCCCTTTCATTTGATATCACACGGTACAGTTTGCAAAACTTTTTATTTTAATTTTCTTATTTGCCCCCAAAAGTGACCCTCGTATTCAAAATTCATTTATTAACGTTACACGTCCGTATTTGGGTCGCAGACATTCATAATATATACTGGGTGATTTTTTTTACCGTCTTGAAAAAAATAGGGCATAATAGGCGAACGGAGTAGAAACCTATGGCATACTTAGTTTATTTTTTTATTTTTTAATCTTTTTTATATGTAATCATACGCACTACGCACCCTGCGTAGTGCGTATGATTTGAATTTCGATATTTTATAACGATCTATAAAGTTTTTTCAACATTTCTGGTTTTATTGTTCTACTTCAAATGTAGTGTTTATTGATAGAGTAATTTGGGTCAAAGCTATTGAATAAAAAATCTAGGTATGCCATAAGCTTCTACTCCATTGTCCTATTGTACCCAATTTTTTTCTAGACGGTAAAAAAATCATCCGGTATGTACCAAATTTTAACTTAATCGGTCCATTACATTCAGACCAAATTGGCTGTGTCAGACGGACATACAGACAGACACACGAGTGATCCTGTAAGGGTTCCGTTTTTTCCTTTAGAGGTACGGAACCCTAAAAATTGGAAAACGTTCTGTTTTTAACGTCTTTACCTGTCACTTTTCAAACTAAACTCTCACTCGTCTCATGTCACCGTGTAGTTCCTAAAATATGCTACTGCGCAGCCTTGTGTGAAGTTCGGACTCGCCAAAATACGTCGGCCGTATTGTACTTAACTAACGCAAATGTAAATATAGACCATAAAGGAGCATGACCATTCTAATTTTCTTTTGAACAGTTTATCAGGCAAGTACCGTGACTTAAAATGCAAATAAATGTGGTGAAGGGCAGGCGTTTTAAGGGGACTGTCTTATGTAATTTCGTCGTTCAAAAAGTGCTGATTCTCAACCTAGTTTGAATAAATTACTTTTGATTTTTAATTAGGTATTTGTGTATTTCAATAACAGTAATTTTACCCCTCACAATTATTAACATAATATTGTTTTTTCTTTTAAAAGCGCGTTTCAATAACGTCACGTTCTTCACGAACTCACATAACTTTTTAACAAACACCGTTCGTGAAAACATAATTCGGTTTTCACATTCGCATTCATCGAGCGAACCCGCTAATGTGCGGAAACGCGTGTCGCTTTCAACGTGTTTCGTTTAGCGTGACCCAGTAAAGTGAAGGCGTGTTTGCAAGGCAGCCGACGATATATATGACTGTATAATGAGTGAGCGGATGTTGTTTTGAAAATATTACTCGTACTGGGTCGTTTTTAGGGTTGACTTTGACAGATTAATTATTATTGTTTGTTTTATTTTAGACTGCGTTACTAAGGGCTTACGTTGTTCTCAAAGAAAACTACATTTCGAATAATTTCTTATTTTATTTAAACAATTCGTAGCATGCAAATTATCCTACATAAATGAAATATATAATCTGACTTTGACTGTACGATCTATTTTCTATTTTTGATTCAGTGTGCAAAAGAAGTAACTTGAAACAAATCTAGAAGTTTCCCATTTGTTAATCGTTTTTTCTTCTTTAAATATAATGTCATACCTTACGGTTACGGTTAAATATATTTATTTCTTAAAATAATTACAAATTCACTTATAGAGAAAACATAAATAGGTGTAAAACAAAGTTATCTGCCAGTAAGCGTAGATAAAAAACAAGTATTTTTAAAACTCTTAAAACTAACTACGACTAGTTTGTTATCTACCTATACCATTTATCAAACAACACAGATATACAGAATTAATTGAAGCATAAAACGCTGTTTGGTTTTTCATCACGCTGTAAACGCGACGGGATAAAACTCAATCAACCCTTCGGTTGCGGGTCAGCGTGTTTGCTACGCAGCGGCCGGCAAAAATCCGAATACTTTCGAGCTCATATTTGTTTTAAAACTCCTGGACGGTCCGGAGGAATTTTGTTTCCTCGTTGTTATGTTTTAAAAAAGTTTTTGGACGAGTTCGTTACATGAAGTAACTGATTGGAGGAAGTTAGAAGAGCCTTTTTTAGACAATAACGAGTTTTAAAGTGAGTTTAGAGTTTGTTTTTCCTGATGTAGGTACATATAAAACAGTTGGTGACAGTCGAAAGAATAGTTATGATTTGTTCTACTTACTGTTTATTACGTAATCGTTAACACGTATAACTGGAGGATTTAGCTGTTTCAAAGGTCAAATACTTAAAATGTTATCTATACAGATGCATGACCATAAACACAATGCTTGGCTAAAAAATTATAATTTTGAGTACAAAGGAATTATATTCATATTCATATCTTTGGAATGCAAATAAGAATATGTTTATGATGTTTAAAGATCTTACAATGGGTACGGATCCTGTAGGGCACATCAAAAAGTATGAAATGAATATATTTATATGTATATATAGGGTGACTGGTAATTAGAGACCGACACTTAAACACATGATTGTACTCATGATAACAAACAACTTTTACTATGGAACCAAACCTGTAATCGCGAAAAAAAATCAGCTGTTCCCTACATTTTGACGAGTTATGCGAACATAAATGTCCGAGCAGCTGATTTTTTTTCTCGAATTCTGGTTTGGTTCCATAGTAAAAGTTGTTTGTTATCATGAGTACAATCATCTGTTTAAGTATCGGTCACTAATTATACCAGTCACCCTTATAAAAGTCAATTGCCGTGCCTCGCAAAAACTCGAAAATGGCTCGACTGATTTGAATATTAGGTTGGGGAAAAAGTCTTTTCGCATTATAGTATGTATGAACTTGTAATAAAATGTCTTTGGCTATACTATTTGTATCTGGCTGGTTTTGGTATCATTGAAAGTTTAAATTTTAAAGAACATAATTCCAAATTCAAATTAGGAAAATGTGTGATTTTCATTTGTTTTTCGTACCGTCAAGATGAGTGAATCTAATGAAGAAATTCGATACATTTTAAAATTTTACTACAAAAAAGGTAAAAATGCAACGCAAGCCGCGAAAAAAATTTGCGATGTTTATGGACCTAGTGTAGTGTCTGTGAGAGTAGCACAAATTTGGTTTAAGCGTTTTCAATCCGGAAATTTTGATGTCAAAGATGCACGTCCCTCTGGTCGCCCTATTACGGATAAAATGGATGCCATTTTTGAAAAAGTGGAGCAAGATCGGCATATCAGTAGTTACGACGTAGCTGAAGAACTGGAAATTGACCACAAAACAGTTTTGGCGTATTTGAAAAAAACTGGGCACACAAAAAAGCTCGACATTTGGGTACCTCACGAGCTCACTGAAAGAAACCTAATGAACCGTGTACTCATTTGTGATTCTTTATTACGACGTAATGAAACCGAACCATTTTTGAAGAAGCTGATAACTGGTGATGAAAAGTGGATCACGTATGACAAGAACGTGCGAAAAAGGTCGTGGTCAAAGGTCGGTCAGGCTTCACAGACTGTGGCGAAACCCGGGTTAACTCGCAAAAAGGTGATGCTGTGAGTGTGGTGGGATTGGAAGGGCATTATTCATTATGAGCTGTTACCACCAGGCAGGACCATCGATTCTGAACTCTACTGCGAACAACTGATGAGATTAAAGCAAGAAGTTGAGAGAAAGCGGCCGGAATTAATCAACAGAAGGGGTGTGGTTTTTCATCATGATAACGCTAGACCTCACACATCTTTAGCCACTCAGCAAAAATTAAGATAGTTTGGCTGGGAGGTGTTAATGCATCCGCCGTATAGTCCTGACCTTGCACCTTCAGATTTCCACCTGTTTTGGTCTCTTCAGAATTCTTTAGGCAGTGTCAGGTTAACATCACGAGAGGACTGCCAAAACCACTTGTCGCGGTATTTTGACCAGAAGTCCCAAAATTTCTATAGCAATGAGATCATGTCCCTACCTACAAGATGGCAAAAAGTTTTCGAACAAAATGGTACCTACATACTTTAGTTAAATGTAAATAAATTTTCTTAAAAAATGCGAAGAAACTTTTTCCCCAACCTATTATTTATTTATTTTTTGTTTTGTTCGCCTTTTTATTGGGGTGGTTTAGGAAAAAAGAAAAATTAGAAAAAGTCAAAGGAACAGCCGAAAATTTGAAATTGAAATTTTGACAGGACAACGTCTGACAGGTCAGTTAGCTTATAAATAAAAACAAAATTAGGAAAAAATGAACAAATAACCATTCTTAGGTTTCCGTACCTCAAAAGGAAAAAAACGGAACTCTTATAGGATCACTCGTGTGTCTGTCTGTCTGTCCGTCTGTCACAGCCAATTTGCTCCAAATCTAATGGACCGATTAAGTTGAAATTTGATACACCTATGTATTTCTGTGACCCAAACACGGATGTGTAACGTAAATAAATGAATTTTGAATATGGGGATCAATTTTGAGGGCAAATAAGAAAATTAAAAAAAAAAGTTTTGCAAACTGTACCGTGTTACATATCAAATGAAAGGACTTACTGTGAGAGTCTCAAATATATATATTTTTAATCATTTTAAAATAAATTATTTTAAAGTAATTTAAGAAAATAGACAAAAAATTACCATTTCGCTCTCCTATCTCCTAAACAACTAAGCCTAAAATTTTGAATAAAATACAGAAAATAGTTCTATAACTATAGATTACAGGAAAACTTATAAAAAGTCAATGGTCTTAAAATAACATGGTAAACCTCTCAATATTTTGCGTACAAAGTTACATTTGCAGTTGGAATGTACAGACGCCAGCACATCAAGCTACTACGAGTACAATCTGTCAAATTTCTTTAACAGATTTTCAACTTTATCGCTAAAGCATTAGGCTCAAGGTTGATTGGGTAAATTTGACAGTTTCGGGTAGCTTGACCTGCTGGGGTCTGTACAAGAGAAATGTTTTTCAACTACAATGTTAAGTTTGTTGTTAGGATAAATTCATCCCAACTACGGAACACTTCATTGTGTGTAGTCCGACACGCACGTGGCCGGTTCTTTAAATATGTTATTAATCTTAATTAAGTAAATTATAACATTTCGTTTCATTATAACATTTATTTTAAATATTGAGATCAGTGGACGTAGTTAAACGAAAAGGATCCAACCCACAATATGTGTGTTGTGGGTTGGATCGTTTTTAAAAAGCTAACTGAGCGGTAATATGAAAGTGACAGAGTCAATTACATCCACATGCGAAAAAAAGAGAGCGCAACAATGCGCTGGAACCAAAATAAAAGCGCCAAACCAAATAAAAATTGTTTAAAAATAAATTAAGCTATCTATCAAAAATATGTTCAGCCAGAGTTTTCAATTACCGAATACGCACATTTTGAATGCAATTTTGCAATTTTAGAATTACAGAAAAAAAAAGTAGAGGTATTTTCGGAATTAAATTCTATCGAGAAAATTTAACCCAGTCGTGTTTTCCTTCAGTCAGAGTATTGATCAAATAGTCAATAAACATATATCCAAAAATTAAATCCATTAATTCTGTAATAGTGAAATAAATGGTTACGAAAAAGGCCCCAACTTATTATGGTATCGCCTTAACCCATCGAACGCTATACCTACGCGATTACTATCGAGTTATGGACCTATGGGCGGCCGGTCGACATTCTTTAGGATACTCGTAATAATTATCGGCTAAGTATGTGTAGATATGGCCGTATGGTATTATTAACAAATAAAAAGACGCTACTGTTCACTTTCTCTACACGTACCTGGTACATACCTTTTTTTTTTTTTTGTTGTGGATGGGAAATCATCAAATAACTTCTCCCGCTCTGGGTGGAGCGGAAGGGCGTGTCAGACTTTTACTGACTAAAACCCACCCGTGTTCCTTCAGTTGCCTATGCCAGGGCCACGGTATCTTTTTCAAACAACCCGCGACCCCAGCGACATCGGCCCTATTGCCTAAAAGAAAATTAGGAAAAACCCAAAGGAACAGACGAAAAATCGAAATTGAAATTTTGACAGGACAACGTCTTACGGGTTAGCTAGTAAATAATAATAAAAGTCAAGTTTTTCCTATTTCAAATCTGATCAACTAGTGGAAAATACTGGTCCTTTAATTAGCGAGAGATCTGATTTGTGGATCAGACTGGTATGAACTGGAAAAGTCCGCGTAAAGGCACAGATTTGTTGTTTATTTGTAATAAAAAAAAATGTTTCTCGACTCTGCATTCGGCTTTTTGTTTTGTTTTGATTGTTTATTGTCATTTGCCAGTGACGCAACACAGAGGCAATGTAAATTGTTTTTGGTCCCTGGCCCTTTTTTTTTTTTTGTGGATGGGAAATCATCAAATAACTTCTCCCGCTCTGGGTGGAGCGGAAGGGCGTGTCAGACTTTTACTGACTAAAACCCACCCGTGTTCCTTCAGTTGCCTATGCCAGGGCCACGGTATCTTTTTCAAACAACCCGCGACCCCAGCGGCATTGGCCCTATTGGACCCCATCTTTTGCTGACATCTCTTTGAGGCGCGCGTGGAACACAACGCGCCGTCGACCCGGGCCTGGTCCTCACTGGACGGCGAGCTACCCACTACTCACCGTCCGCAAGCCCGCGCCTACGGTGGCCGGGAATCGGCTATCGATTCCCGCCGCCCAGGGCGTCTCCTGCGGCGACTGAGGGCGTGAGGCTGCCTCTCCCTCACGCGTTCCGCCTCCTCCTTCACGAGCATTACCGCTTCGCAGAAGGAGGTGACGGCCTCCCATGCACTCTCGCTCCGCACCATGGCCTGGACCAGGCTCGGACGCGAGAGATCGCCGCCGCCGATCGCCTCCGTGAGAACACGGCGGTGCTCTGCCCAAGCCGGGCAGACCTCCACTGTATGCTCCACCGTGTCCTCTGGGCGATCCACACAATGGTGACACCCGGGCGTTTCCTCCCGCCTTATGCGAAACAGGAACCTCCCGAAACAACCGTGTCCGGTGAGGACCTGCGTCAGGCGGAAGGTGAGGACGCCGTGGCGCCTCTCTAACCACTCCTCAAAGAGGGGACTTATCGCCGCAATTGTGGCGTGCCCAGCGCTGGGCTGCGACAGTCGCACTCTCCATGTCGCCATGAGATCCCGCCGGAGCTCTGTCCGCTGTACCGTGATTTCTCGCGGCAGCGGAGTTACGCCCCGGCGTTTCGCCTCCTCGCGCCACTCCCACACGTGCGCGAGGACTTTCGCCTCCAGACCTGGTACATACCTACCTTAAGCACTGTTCATGACAGCCTTAGAGCTAAACTAGATTTCCCTTCACTAAAACGTTACATCGTTAAGAAAGCCGCTAGTGTGGCTTTCATACTGCACGAAATCTTACACCCCTTTTTACACCGTACCTCCCGCGTGTTAAAAACCGATTACTTTCCCCTACAATTCTTTTATTAAGACCTCTTTGTAAACCTTATTAGGGGCGCGTAGTGACGTGTTACGCCGTGACCCATTTAAAGGAGTGTCACGCTGAGTTTTACGTGCGTGACACGAATAAACAGGGATTGAAATAGGCAAGCAATGGAGGGTTATAGTGTCGTTTTATATCTGTTAAGACGACGTTAAGTAATCATGCAAGATTTTGATGACTTGGTTTTATTTCCTTCTTGTAATCGTTCTTTTTTTTGGATGAATTGTTTATTCTATAAATAGGATATCCGAATCACTTTTACACGTCATATGTAAAATAAAAAAGCGGCCTAGTGCGTACAATATTTAACACGAAATATTACAAAAAAAACTTCTTCAGTTAAAAAAAAAAACACGTTTCTTGTATGGCGACCGCCTTTAATTTGTGGTTTAATTTTTAACCGACTTCAAAAAAGAGGTGGTTGCGATTACTCAAAGACGGATGGACCGCTTTTGAAAATTTATTTTTTTTTTGAAAGGGTATACTTCCTAGGTGGTTCCATATAAATTTTATTAACTTTGCTTGGGTAGTTTTTGACTTAGCTTTAATAATGCATATTTTCCCACTTAGTTTAACTGGATGATGTTTTAATCTATGCCATTCTATGCGGATGATGTTTTAATAACTTCCTATCACTGTTATTTACATAGCAAGTAGTGGTATTCGAATATGTGCGGAGTAGGTACCATAACTAAAAAGTGAAAACCGACTTCCAAAACAAAACACTACAAAACAAAAATAACTTTAATTTCGGAAGTCGATGGCAAAAAACGAAAATACAAAACCAAAGGCACCGAAATAATTTTTGCTAAATATTTTATTATTTGTTGTTATAGCGGCAATAGAAATACACTACCTGTGAATATTTTATCTGTCTACCTGTTACCTACGTTCATGAGATAACGCCCGCTGGCTGGCAGACGGACGGACAGGGAAGACTTAGTAATAGGGTTCCGTTTGGCACCCTCCGTTACGGCACCCTAAAAAATTTGCTAGATGGATTCAACATTTCCTATCTGACTACCCCCGAGTAGAAATGAAGAACCAAACTCAGTTGGGGTGAACTGAATGAGTAGATATGAACGAGTGGCGATGCCAAAGTACGGGTTATCTCTGGACAAACTGCCATGCTAAAAAGAACCCTAAGGCCATTTGTCCACCGCCACGTCAACGGGACGTCAACGAGAACAATATGGCGGCGCCGAAATAGCTATACATACATTTACTACGGCCCCCGCACGTCTATCAACGGGTCGTCAAGTTCGGATCGAATAATCTCGTTTCTCGTTGACGTCACGTTGACGGTAGCGGTGGACAAACGCTGTAACTGGCTTATCCTTTCCACGACATGAGACTCTCTTAAAATATTAACTGAGATGAAAGAAAAATCTCTAAAGGCCGTTGTCTTCATAGAGGCACGTGTAGCGATGTTTAGCTTTCCGTAATGGATAGTAAACCTATCCGCTACAATTGAGATGGTTGAAGGGCTATGTAAATGATACTAGACTATCTAGGTATGCCTATATATTATTATAGTTTTTAGGCATACCCTAGATAGGTATTCCTAAAGACTATAGGGGAATCAAAAGGGTGTTGGCCACTTTTGGAAAGGCATTCTTCATAGACATTACGTAGGTAGTAGGTACTTACTTCATTATGAGATTTAGTCAACTAACTTTACGTAACGTTTACGTTTTTTTACGTTACGTTTACGTTTTCATCCTGGATAGTTGTATTAAAAATGAGGAGATACAAAATACACGCAGACGAAGTCGCGAGCAACAGCTAGTTATCAATATAAAGGCTAATTGTCCATAGTTAAACGAAAAAGATCCAACCCACATTAGGTGTAATGTGGGTTGGATCTTTTTCGTTTAACTATGGACATTTAGACGAATCCCTAACTAAAACATTTATTACATTATCACAACAGAAGAATTACCTGAAAGCTGTTGTTGGCGTTGTTGATGCTGCACTCTGCGAAGGTGGCGTCTTCGAGCTCGTACTCGTCCCACAACTGACTCTGTAACAATGACAATGGACAAGTTATTACAACGTCACAATTAAAATAGACTACTTTTACAAACAGAAAGGAGGAGGTGCTCATGGCTAAGTAATAACAGCCGCACGGGTCGATCCATCAGGTTAAGCTACGCTTGCCACGGTCGGTCCGTGGATGGGTGACCATCTTTAGAAACCGAGACCCCTCCGTGCCTTGGAAAGCACGTTAAGCTGTTGGTCCCGGCTGTCTTTCGTGGATCTTTGACAGTCGTTACGGGTCGTCAAAAGCTCGATAGTCTGACAAACAGTCTTACCAAGAGGTATCGTGTTACCCAGTAACTGGGTTTCAGCTGCATCCGGTTAGACTGGAAGCCGAACCCAACATAGTTGGGAAAAGGCTAGGCAGATGATGATACTTTTACAATAGAAAGGCGACTGGGCAGATTTGAATAGGCTTTGTCCCATCCCTCGTACTAGGTACTGGTGCATGGAACCTTTACAGTACCTATAATACCTATGTATATGACATCTGGTCAAAAAAAGTTGTTTTTTTTGCCCTAATCAAATTTTT
This sequence comes from Dicycla oo, assembly GCA_948252095.1. Lineage (NCBI taxonomy): Eukaryota > Metazoa > Arthropoda > Insecta > Lepidoptera > Noctuidae > Dicycla > Dicycla oo. The sequence goes on along the minus strand of OX411710.1, from coordinate 6,172,937 downwards.
GTTTAATATGAAACAGAACTGTTACATGGGAAAAGAGAGGAATGCACAATAAAATTCCGTAGACCGTATTTTCGTTCTAGAGTATCTTTCGCAACAAATACAAGAATCAAAATAATACCTGTCGTACAAACAAATCGATTCGTATGATAGGTACGCATAAAATAGCGGAACACGGCTGACAGACAAGTCAACTTCGCTGACACATTCAATTGATATGCCTACGCATTGCCACAGCATAATAAAGTTACAGTAGTACATCTGGCAGTGACCGCGTCCGTCCGTGCGTCACTGTCGCGCACTCGGAACTGTTGCATACTGGTATATACTAAGATTTCGAAGTGCGCCGATTCGTCCGTTTTCTATGAAGATACTAGTACAGAAATTCCATGCATATTGGCTCGGTACTGGTTTCTAGTAGCCCTTGATCCTCCACGAGTAACAATCTTATTCCTCTGGTGGGATTTATTTTATATTCGTAGGTACGTCCGTCATCTCAGCTGGCCCTGCGCTAGCAGCGCTGCGGAATTTGTTTTTTTTTTCTACCGTTGAAATTTTCACAGATTGTGTATTTTTATTGTAACTATAACAATAAATAAGAAAAATAAAATAAAGTTAAAAATTAAAGGGGGTTCCCCATACAATAAACTTTTCATTTTAATTTTTTTTTCTTACCCTTACCTTAAAAAAAGTGTTTGCCAGAATACCATTAGTTAAGTAATATTTTTTAACAATTCATGTTTGTTTCATTCATGTTTAGCCTTTCACATTTACCTAAAATTCAACCTTTAGTTGCTATGTTTAACCATTAGTTGTGTTAACTACGAATCAAAAAACCGGCCCTAACACAATAATGAGTCAATGGCTGTTTTACGTAGGTACAAAATTCAAAGAGTAAAGTTAAATTCAAACATACCTTTGCGATACTCGATCGAAGGAACGTTTATTTATACGCATCCAGTGTTTCGCATTGTAAGTGAATAAATTGTATTCTGTTTTCGAGAAATAAATTAATGACTTAAATTATAAACCATACACGATCGGGTTGGCAGATAAAAACCCCAAAACAAATAAAAAGAAAAAAAAACATACAGCTGTATACATTTAGCTGGCAGCTCGACCATGGTTCCGTCAAAAGGGTGTTCTAATGTAATATAGCTCTAATTGTCACACCCATTACCTACCATTTTGACTGACGAGCAAGAGGAAAGTTTTCTTGCTGGTTGAACTGTCCTACTCCTGTGCAGAGGCCTCCCTCCACTTCTTCCATCTTTAAAAATCGACCGATATTACAGTGAGTCTTTTGTCCTGGCAGGAGGCCTTAATTTATTGAGGCACCAACAGGAAAATCCCGTTAATCAGCCGACAACCTCCAAAGTTGGCCTTCGACATGCAATTCACAAAAAAAAGTGAGCCTTCTGTATCCTGCTCTGTGTGACTGCGTCGGCGGCGTACGTACTTATTGGTATAAGTACGCACGCAGTCGTTTTATTGTGCGGCCTGCGTCCGATACGCACCCCCGCGTGTACCTATTGTGATTGAGATACGCGGCGTATTCTCATACACATCTAACACATCTGGGAGAGGTTCCCAATGTGTATTAAACATTTGGGATGTTGTGTACTTAAATAAATCGTAAGTACCTATTAAAAATAGGCGTAGGTTTAATGTTGTTGCATGTAAAATGGTAATTTATAAACGATTTAGAAACACCAACTAGGTATGTTAATAGGGTTTAGGTAGGTTTAGATATGAAATTGCCGCTTTAACGTACTGGTCACTTTGAATTAAAATTAAACCTGTGTGGTTTGAGATTCCAGAGCGAAACTTTTTTCACAATAACATTCAAAATTCGAAAAGTGTACAAAATTTATTGACTGACTTTCAAATCAAATCAAATCATTTATTCGTATAGAATGTAGGTGTTTAACAAAAAGTTGGTAAAAAAAAAAATATATTGGCCCGTGCACATTCTGCCTGAGTATTGGCATGCAAAATTTAACAAATTAAGTTTCAAATTTAAATACTAAGGAACACCAAATAGATTTAATAATTTCAAAGATAATTCAATTGTTTTTTTATTCGCTTTTATAGTAAAGATGGATATCCTAACTAATATTATAAATGCGAGAGTAAGTTTGTTTATTTGTTTCCTTTTCTCGCCTAAACCACTGAAACGATCATACTGAAGTTTTGCATATACGTTGTCAGGTGTACAGAAACGGACATAGGGTACCTTTCATCCCGAAAAAAGTACTGTTCCTGAGGAAAACAACAATAACGTTCTTATGATAATAAATGGCGCCACGTGTCTTTCGAATCATGATTGATTTTGTGAGTCTAGAATGTCGATAGACCGGTTTTGCATCCTAGAATCCTTAATATCCTGAGAAATATTATAAATGCGAAAGTGTGTTTGTTTGTTGATTACGCATTCACGGTAAAATGGCTAAACGTATTTATATTATATAGTTTTTTTTTTTAACGCAGCAGAAACCGCTCGCAATGTCAATGCTGTGTTTGGAGAGGATACAGCTAATGGACGCACCGTGCCAGTTTGGTTTAATCGCTTTCGTAGTGGAAACTTTCGTTGAAGAATGAACCCCGAGGAAGACCAGCCACTATGGTAAACAGCGATGAATTGAATGCGATGGTGGAAGCCGATCCGTATCAAACAATGACTACGTATAGCCTCTCTCTTTGGTATCAAACTACCAAGGAGTTAGCAACATGGTTTTGCTAATCTGCCCCATGATTTGACTAATCTGCAGAGAGAAGCGCGCGTTGAAGCTTGTTTTACAGAATTATAATCAATAAAGTCATCAATATAACTTTTTAAGACCAGGTAATTCCAATGAATCACTATTTCATGAAACCTTGACCTTGATGATTATAATAACTAAAGAAGTTGTATTACTGATTTTAATGAATAAAATTCTGTAAATACATAAATATGTTACGGTCGCGAATCACACTTTATTCAACATACAACCAAATACTGACTTGCAAATTGCAAAAAAAAAACGTAAGAAAATTTGAATTACGCGGGCCACCCTGACGCTTCCTCCTTAAAATGGAATACCTTATGTAATGTACAGACGCCAGCACATCAAGCTACTACAATCTGTCAAATTTCTTTAATAGATTTTCAACGTTATCGCTAAAGCATTAGGTTCAAGGTTGATTGAGAAAATTTGACAGTTTCGGGTAACTTGACCTGCTGGCGTCTGTACCTACAATCTATGCAAATAAATAAACCAATAACACTATGCCTGACCTGGGAATCGAACCCAGGACCCCACTTCACACTGCAACACCATTCAGCACTGCCCCGTTGTTTGCAAATAACATACATACTTAATCATGAGTCTTTCATTAGGTACTGTATATCCCAAAGTATTATCTCATAGGACTTACAATCACCAATCCAGCAGCAGCTACTGCTGTTAGGTGGAGATGGGCAGTACCTACATAATTTAGGATTTAGTAGATGTTTTTCGCGTATAGGTTTTATTTTTTACTTACTTATGTAAAATATCGTGATTAACGGCTTAATTAATGTAAAATTCCCTACCATAAATAACCAGCACAAATTGTATCTGAAAATTTAATGATCGGACATTTCCAAGAATTCACGCTATTATTAAAATGTGGAATAAAATTTATATCGGATCCCAGGAAATAATTCGAACAGGCCTTTGAGCATACACGTAGTATAAAAGCGTGATTTTTCAGCTTTATATTCAATTTCAATTTGCGCGAATTGGAATGTTGGAATTTTCACTGTAATGATAATAAAAGTAAATAGAGCTGAGCAAACCAACTTCAAAAATAGGAGGAGGTTCTCAGTTCGTCGGAATCTTTTTTTTATGTTTGTTCCCCGATTACTGGAAGACGGCTAGACCGATTATGAAAATTCTTTTTTTCTTTGAAAGGGTATACTTTCTAGTTGGTCCCATTGTCATCAGGTCAGGATTTGATGATGGCATCATGGAGAAATCGATGGAACTCTTTAAATATTATAGGCGCACCTAAAGCGATATGGATTTTTTTTATAGTAACTCTATTTTTTATCTAACTGGTGAAGTGGAACTGATGATGAAGATCACATATGGCCACCAGAACTACTCAAAAATATGTAGGTATTTCACGGGTTGCTATTAGATTAGGTACTTTAATAATGTACGATTAGGTACTTTAAGTGGAGCTGATGGTGACTGCACCATTCAAGGAGAGGCTATCTTTGCGCCCTCACAATAGGGGCGTGAGGGCGCAAAGACTGCCTCTCCCTCACGCGGTCCGCTTCGTTTATATAATGAAGTAAAATCTGCTTAATTTTCCACAGACTAATAGCTCTGATCCTTATGTTGCAGTTATTAAAGCAATTACAATCAGTCTTCCTCCATTTTCCAATCTAATATCCATTCCGTTTTTAGTATCCAATTACTTACGTACAAGTTGAGTTGTATGAGTTATTAAAAGAATTTGAAACGCTGGTTAAAGTTTAAATGAGGGTAGTGCTCTTTATAAATGTGAGCTTCGGAATTTTATTAAGGCTGGAATACACAATGTCCAGTACCTGGCCTGAAGAAAAGTAAACAAGTAGCTTGGATGTCACAACAACTTCTGATTGGTAATAATAGACAAGGCAATCTCGAGTGAAGAATGGCAATTCGAAATCTCGATTTCGAGATCTCGGTAAAAAAATATAAATCTCGAGGGTCATTGTACTGATCATTACGAACAACTTTTACTATGGGACCAAACCAGAAATCGCAAAAAAAAATCAGCTGTTCAGTACATGTATGTTCGCATAATTTTTCAAAATGTACTGAACAGCAGATTTTTTTTTCGCGATTTCAAGTTTGGTCCCTTAGTAAAAGTTGTTCATAATGATGAGTACAATGACCCCTTTAGAGAGATAAGAGATGCTGCAAGACAGCTGAAACGTTACTTTCTTATTTTTTAATTTATTTAAAGGGCTATGTCGCTTATCGACCACGTCGCCCAGTGCAGGAAAATACTAAATAAATTGTTGATTACGTTCTACCTTTATATCTAACTTGTACAATTGTTTAGCCTTATCGGACACTGGAAAAGCAAGGATTGTATTACAAAAGCCAATGTTATAACTTTCATATCAGCCGAAAACATTAATTCTCGCACTCCATCAGAATATGAAAGACATCATCATCAGAGGCTCATTGGCGACGTAAAACTGGTGGATGCCAAGCTTCATAGCTTGGCTCATCGCCGCAAGTTTGCCTGCTTGTCGGTCTTCTACAGATTGTACTTCGGAGAGTGTGCCCGAGAACTCCACGACCTCATTCCACCGGTCCCCTTCTACCACCGGACATCTAGACACACTGCCAGTTACCATCCCTACCTGGTTGCTATTCCACCAATTCGCACTAAGCGCTTCCAATGTCTTTTATAATGCGCACAGCAAAGGAGTGGAACTCACTGTTTCCGAACGCATACAACCCTAATCTCTTCAAAGTGAGAGTGAACAGGCTTGTTCTGGGTAAGCTCACTCCATCGTCGACTTTGTCTCTGTCACCTCTGACCTAGACTAGAGTCAAGATCAAACCCATCACAAATAAAATAAAAAAAATCAACCACTCCACAGTCATCACAATTTGGAGACAAAGCCTTCCTCATTAAGCAATAAAACTTATTTGACGGAATATGTCCGGAACGAAGGTTACTTTCTTAACACCCTCAGCGCCATACTCGTATCATTATCATTACACACACTGTCTCAAACACTTGTGTATCATTTTAGATTCACCACCCTCTAGTTAGTTTCGACTTTGTGTATCGCCCATGCACACGCTTTCTATACATTACACAATTTTAAAAAGTCATTTGGAACTTTTTTTTTTTTTTACTAAATTGGTCGTGCCATTGGTGACTATACCAGTCACCAGGGGCTTGGCGCTGAGGTCTTAATATAGTAAACCTGTATTTGTAACCGACTCCAAAGAAGGAAAAGGTTCTATTTTCGTCTGTATGATTTTTTTTTCTGTAATACAGGTGCGTTTACTATGTCATTTGTTTCGTCTAAACATTGAGCTTCGGGAAGTACAGAGGCTAATCGCTAGCCGCTGTAGCGCTGTGATAAATCACCCCGAATCCACTAGCGAGTATTCAGCGCAAAATCCAAAGCAAGTTTAATTTAATTCACGGTTCACACATTATGCATCTCTATACATATAGTCGGGCTTTTGTCCAAGTTCTGATTAACTTCAGAGGAAGGTCGTGCAATCAAACTTGTAGTTTCCGAAGTTTGCCCTCCCTATTAGCCTTAGCTAGCTAGCTGGCGTGGTTTAGCGGGCAACTACAACAGGCCATCCATCCGGCCCACTCATAAGTTTGCCTGGCTCATCGGAAGTAACAGGGGATAGTTTTGATCCCTAGTTTACTGGGAACTTCAAGGCACTGCCTACTAAGTAATTTTGGTCAACCCGTACGTACAGACGCCAGCACATCAAGCTACTACAATCTGTCATTTTTCTTTAATAGATTTTCAACTTTATCGCTGACGCATTAGGATCAAGGTTGATTGGGAAAATTTGACTGTTTCGGGTAGCATGATGTGCTGGTGTCTGTACATTAAGGCTTTGGTTACTCTGGATTTACTACTTAGCGCGTCTATGGCAAATATTCTTACGTTTTTGCAGTGTGCAGTGTATCAGTGTGTATCAGTGTATCAGGTTGTATATTGATCTGAATGTGCTTCGTGACCGTAAAAATTCTGTATTTATACGTATAGAATTGTAATCATTAATATCATCAATTCAACTCTTTAAGTTTGACTTGTAAAAGTGTTTGTACAAACCTACTTACAGAAATAAAAATCATTTATCATTTATCATTTATCATATAGGTAATCCTAATGAATGACTATTTACTTAAGGACTAACTTAAGGAGTTGTATTACTGATTCTAATGATTATAATTATGTAAACACATGTAACAGTCGCGAATCATACTTTAATCAACTTACAACATAATACTGACTTGCAAATAGCAAAAAACGTAAGATTTTTTTTTAATTTGCTCTCTGTGGCTTCCCCCTTAAGTTAAATTTCCTGTTTGGCCCAGAACTCAGCAACGCTAATACAATTTGTTGACGCAGGTCCTCACTAGTACAGGTGACAGCGAGAGTGGCTCGTCTTTAAGTAATAACAGCCGCACGGGTCGGTCGATCAGGTTAAGCTACGCTTGCCACGGTTGGTCCGTGGATGGGTGACCATTTTTACATACCGAGATCCCTCCATGCCACGGAAAGCACGTTAAGCCGTTGGTCCTTCCATTCTTGGATCTTTGACAGTCGTTACGGGTCGTCAGAAGCCCGAAAGTCTGACAGCCAATCTTACCAAGGGGTATCGTGTTACCCAGTAAGTGGGTTGTAGAGATCAGATCTACAGGCAGTCGCAGCATGTAAAGTACTGGTTTCAGCTGCATCCGGTTAGACTGGAAGCCGACCCCAACATAGTTGGGAAAAGGCTAGGCAGATTGACTGATTGACTTGTAAGTTTTTGATATTCAATTGTTTTATCAGAGACAAATGGTCCCCGACGGCAATAGATTGAGATAAGTGGAATTATAGAAAGAGGCCTTCGCCCTTCAGTGTGGAACTAAGGACTAATAATAAAAGATGAATCTTTTGGTCCTTGGTGAATGTAGTTTGAAAAAGAAGCGCAATATTAACGCTAATGTGACAAAGTAAATAGAAATTTAAATCGCCGGCGCCGCTGTGATGGAATATGAAAAAACGAGGTCCAAAATAACACGATTTGTAGACACGGTTAAGTGACGAGCAAGTCCAAGAATTTAATAAAGTAATTTGTATGAATGATTGCGTTTTTTAATGTGGTTGTGTGGTATCTAGATGGTTATTTTCGGCCGTAACTTTATAAACTATCAGAATTTCATGTAGGTGTATCAATTGATACTACTACATAATTTTCCCGTCTCTCACTTTAATAAGTAGGTACTTTTCGGAAAACATGATTGTCACGGACAGAGTAGGTACCTAATACACTACCTATTTCATTCACATTTGACGTTATGATTATGCTTAGAACTACTTACAATTTCAACACAAACTACGTCAACCCCATACATTTTTGGATTTTCGACTAGCGTCATCGCTAATCGAATGTTACTTAGTCTAGGCCCGCAGGACGGTTCTAATGGAATTCTACAAGAATCAGGCGCAACAAGCTTAATTAGAACTGCACCCTAATAACGAACAATCGGAATCGGTTTAATTTTGACAGTTCAACAGCATTCATTGCGTTATTTACCGTATTGAGAAGACACTTTTTCGAATATATGAAGCAATGGATTAGCAATTTGTTTCAAAATTATTCAGATTCCGATCAATAGTGTGTAACGATAACAAATTAACAACGTAAAACAAAAAATCCCCGATAATTTTAATTATGCCTAAATACGTACCCTATTTGAACGAATATCAGAATTAAAAGGGAGTTCTTCTTTTAGGTGAATTATGCTATGTTCATCATCATTCATCATTCTCCTAGCTGCCCTTGTCCCAATTTATTTGTGGTCGGCGCAATGTCTTTTTCTTCAATACTTCTGTATTATTATTATTTTTTTTTTGACATTTCTCGGGACCCTGGAGTCCCGGACCTTTGGAAGGCGTAGACCCGACCCTTAGATAATTTTAAATGATGAGGAGGCACCGACCGACGATTATCCCTGTATGCACTATGCAAGTGCACCCAAGGACAACCCCCGGTTGGTGCAGGACTATTGTTGTACGTGGAAACAAAACATATTGGGCTATGGGTTTGGGTGGCTAAAGTGGATTGGGTAACGTGAACTATGGAAGAACTATGTCCCCTGCCTGACCAATGTTATATATTATACACGGATAAAATGGCAGGGGGTGACTTGCACACTCAATAATGGGCCCCCGGAGACGGCCGCTAGCACATAGTGACGTAGCGACAAGGGGGCAACACTTCCTGAGGTGCTTGAGGAGTGGAGAGGTATTCCACGGCTATCAGGACAATCCCGGAAGTACGGTCAAGATCCCTACCAGCACCTTACTGGAATACTTGCTTCCTCCGAGCACGTTTGCTCTTGCGAATCTCCACTCAAGCCGGCCAATAAAGGCAAGAAAGAGGTGGGAGCTCTGTTCCTCGTCAGTGTTCACTCCAGCCGGCCAATAAAGGCAAGCCAAGGGTCCATGGGGTCGCTACTGCCCATCAGCTCGCCACATGCTGCCCTGCGGGTTTTTGTATCTCTCTTGGTCTGGCTCCTCATCCTAGACCCGTTCCGGCAAACTCTACCGGCACAGACCTAAAGTTTGGAGCACGCAAGCCCCACCACGACGTCAACGTAGAGATACAGCGGTGGGGTTATTATTATTATTATTATTATTGTCGTGGGTTCGATTCCCATCCAGGACAAACATTTGTGTGCATGAAATGTCATTTTGTCCTGAGTCTGGGTGTAATTATCTATATAAGTATGTATTTACAAAAAAAAAAAAGTAGTATATGTAGTATATCAGTTATCTGGTTTTCATAGTACAAGCTCTGCTTAGTTTGGGATCAGATGACCGTGTGTGAACAATGTCCTAGGATATTATTATTATTATTATTATTAGTGGTCATCTCGATAGTCACCCCCTTTCTAGACATCATCTGTCACACAGTCCATCAATCGTTTCTTTGCTCTTCCCCTACTCGTATAGCCATTCACATTCATACTCAAAATTTTCCTGACGATATTTTCCTCATTCCTCCGCATCACATGCCCATACCATGACAACCGATTTCCGCACAACTATCAGAATTATGAATGTTAATTCTGCTATGTTACCAACACGAAATAATGTTGGCAAAGTTATAAGTAGGTACATGTGGGTCACACAATAACGGTTGTCAAAATACAAAGCGTTTTTTGAAACCTTTGTGTCAAATACTGGTGACAGATTTTCATGACGGCCATTGTAATAATGGCGGTCACCGCTAATTAAAGTAGACAACAAAATTCCAGTGATCATTTAGTGAAATTTTTGGAATTATGTATTTTATTTGCTGAAAACCATAACTGTATCGAAAACTCTGAGAAAACGAATGTCGAAACTATGTAGGTACAAAAACCCAAGCAGTTATTGTTTTGTAAAAATTATCAATTACCAAATATAATCTGCGACCTCGAACACATCTCCTGAGTATAAAAGTTCAACCAAAACTGTCGTAACCTAAGAAGGTGAGGGATGTCGAAACTGCAAGTAGGACGATGCAAATCACCCGGGGCAAATTGTGCGGAAACTGGAGTTGGAACATCGCCAGACCGCATGCAAAGTGAAGAAAAGTGCAAGCTTTAATTGTAAAAGTTTTCGAGTTTAATGTAGCAACAACTGATGCCCGATTTCTGAGTTTATTTATTCAATAGTGATTATTAGTTTGATGTCGTGTTTCTGAACACTTCGTTAAAGAAGAATTTAGCTTAAAAATCGAGTGAATTACTATAAAAACCCTAAAAAGAATATATTATGGGATTATATTTATATAAATAATTAAATAAATACTAAATAAATTTATGTCATATCCTTCTTCGTGGAAGGAATTTGCTTCATTAGATAATTTTGTTGAATCAATAGCTATTAAGAGTTTTAACTCCGTTTAATAATTCTTCAGAAACCGGGCATGAGTTGCTCGGGTAGTGGAGCAACCGTTTGGCATTTGTTTTAGGTTGGGGTCCTGCTGGGTATAAAATTCTTATTAGCAGCACTCCACAATTATGCCCAGTTTTTAGGGTTCCGTATTCAACGAGGAACCCTCATAGTTTCGCCATATCCGTCTGTCTGTCTTTCCGCAGCTAATACATATTAATCACGTCGACAATGTCATAAAATAAAATATTGAAAAACGTTTTTTTTTTAGGTTTACACGTAAAGTGAGGATGACATTTTTTTTTCTCGTCTATCCCACGGTGTGGGGGGTATCGTTGGATAGGCCGTTCAAAAATATTACTGGTATGTGAAAATCATTTTTCGATTCAGGGATCCGTTTGCGAAACATTAAGCTTTAAAATGCTAATTTTTGTTAGAGCCAAGTGTCCCCCCCTGCCAGCTGAACTGAAGTTTTTGGAGATGTGAAAAAATTCACGGCAGTAGTATAATAGAGAAATATATACATAAGCTTTACAAGTTAACGAGTAATAGACGGCCATCTTATATTTGGCAGTTGGAATCTATGAGTTTCAACTACAGTGTTAAGTTTGTTCTTGGGATAAATTTATCCCAATTACGGAACTATTTATTATGCGTGGTCCGCCACGTGCTTGGCCGGTTTTGTTAATCCGATCGCTCTTTATTACATGAGGCTCATCACTGGCAATAATAACATGTGGATATCCTATACATCTCTGCTTACCCACTCATGAAACTCAGGCGTAGTGTTATGTAGCCGATGTAGCAAAACTACGTAATTTTGATGTTGTAAGATGATGAGTTTGTAACAAAATTGACGAGGAAAGTTATACAAAATAATAACTTGCCTAAGTTATTATTTTGTATAACTAAGGCTCGTTACTCCGCGTGATGTGACCTAGATACATTATTTTGCTTTATATGGCGTTCATGGATGTAAAATTGAAAATTAAAATGGATATTTATAATAAGGATAAATTAAACATCGTTACATTTCTAAATTTTCAAACCATTTTTTGATGGACACATAATTATATAAACGAACGTAAGTAAACGAAACAAAACTAGTATGTAAGGTTCGTAGCAGGTGGCGTTCTGTAGATTCTGCCTATCACCATCATAAACTCACGCCTTCGTGAAGAAGGCGTGAGTTTATGATGAAAAAGAAAATGATAATTATTTAACTAGCTAGTACTGTCCCACTTCCACACAATAAGCTTACACTCCTTTTTGATAAGTGTCTCAATTAGATTCTATAGTGAAAATAAATTGCAAAAAAAAAAAACAATCGATAAGTGCCCTATTTTTTGCGTGGAGAATTGCTCACGCATACTGAACTACCACGGGGAGATAATGCAGTTATGTGGGACTCCAACTCACTAAAACTTCACGGTGTCCTCCTCTGCTGCTTGTTGCAGGAACACGGGCACTCGTTAGCACTCACCGCGAACCCGCCGCGGCTGTCCGTCACTGGACCCTCCTCTCCCCAGAGGAGGGTCCGGTGACGCACCCCACATCACCGGCGCACAAGAACACATTGCGCACCGTGACCACCCCATGGACTGAACCAGCACATAGGCGCTAGACGACCCCGTGTCTAGGCACCCTTGGTCCCCCTGCCACCGGTCAGGTCAGTGGCCCGGCCGCCTACCACTTTTCAGCCGCAGAGGACATAACGACACTCTTCCTCCCCTGCGGCCCCACCACGTCCGCCATCAGACGGTGGCGACCCCGTCAAGGCCGCGGAAGGTAGGGAGAGCGGCGCACCGCAATACCGGCACTCCTCTCCCGCCCGCGGCCTCCAACCCTCAGCCGCGATGCCTCGCATACGACATTCGCGGCCCGTCTCGGTTGCGATGTCGCCCAAGCGGCACCGCAACCTACCTGTTGGCCGCTACGTCGTCGACTTCCTGGGAAAAGCCCTGACGAGCGGCCCCTGACGAAAACGCTGGACGCAGTGGACGCTATATTATTGCTCGGTGAGTATGACGTCAGTTGGCTGTGTAAACAAATGCGCTGAAATTTTGTATGTTAATTGGATAATTGTTTGTAATTAAAAAATGTGTTATTATTCTAGATATATATCGTTGGTGTGCTGTTCCTGTATTCAAGAATACTAGTGTAAAAACAATAAAAGTACAAAGCCTTTAACACGCAGATCAGTTGACAGTTGACACTTTTTAGTTTACCCAACCTTTATGACGTAATTAACATGGCGGATTGGCGGCTACTATTTCATAGTGTTAAAACACAGATTAAAAAAACTGAAAACTTTGAATTGAATTTTAAAATTTATTTGCTTATTTTATGAACTATAACTAACATAACTAACATTTTCCGACTGCTTTTTGCCTAAGCTATCTCAGTAATATATTTTTAGATTTTTTCTCGTATAGAGTAAAATACCCTATTCTGTCTTTATCGGCCAGCCCTTTCGGTAGGAGTCAAACTCGTCCCGCCATCTTCGTCTCGGCCTGCCGCGATATCGTCGTGCGTTTATTGGGACCCAATTGGTGGTTCTCTTATTGTTAGTCCATTTGTTAACTGACATACGGCAGACATGTCCGGCCCAGTCCCACTTGAACTTAGCAGCTTTCTGGGTAACGTCTGTGGTCTTGGTTTTGGCGCGCAGTGTTGTGTTCTTTATACGGTCCGAAATTTGAACTCCCAGGATACTGAGCTCCATGTATCGCTGGCAAACCCCGAGCTTGGACTTCTGCTGAAGTGTTAAAGACCAGGTTTGAGCACCATATTATGTGAGAATGGGGAGAATACACATGTCCATAAATCTCCGTTTGAGATCTTAAGTTATTGCCATCGAAGAATAATATACTTAGTTATAGAAAGTTACTTTCAAAATAACTGTTGCACATCACGTAAGATATTTATATCAATTTCTCACTAGCTCAAGAAAAATAGTGCAGAATTTACTACTAGGTACTAAAAGAACTCCCCCGAGTCCTCGACGAAGTCTTGGTATTACACTTTTATAAATTTTATTTGAAGGAGGAATATGGCATCTGGTATAAGATGTCGTAGGTAAGTATTAAGACTTTTATTCGCCCAACGTGTGTTAACACGAGTCCACGACTGCATTGCTCGGCCATACATCGGAATATTTTCAGAAATAGAAAGAATAACAATATATGCATGTGTATATATATATATAAGACGTTGGAGCTTTAGTCGCATTACAAAAGGCACGTGCTGACTACAAAATGTTTCATATTTTCGAAATAAATTCTGCTCAACAACGAAAATAACGCAATTAATGTAAGTTGTTGAACTGGCAAAATGAAACCGATTCCTACCGTGTGTACAATTACTCCGCTGAGCGTGGTTTAAATATAAAAATTTTGATGTTATAACGCAGCGCTGTTCCCGGGTAACATAGGTTATGTTAAAAAAAAAACCGTGGACATTACCATAGCCTATGTTACTTGGGAACATCGCAGCATTATAATATCTAAGTCTTTTTAAACCGCGCTCAGGTCTCAACTTTATCGCGCACGTGTAGTAATTTATAGCACTACTAGCGATCCTGCCCCGCTTTGCATGGTTTTTACGACATGACAAAACATCGACATTTCTGTAACTTACATAAAGTTTAATATTCATGAAATATTCACATACATCTACTGTAATAAATTATCTAAATGATGGTGGAAACCGCATCAAAATCCGTTGCGTAGTTTAGAAAAAACAACGTGGTCACACAGACAGACACGAAAATCTACTTTAAACTATCTACAATACTAATCATAAAGCTGAAGAGATTGTTTTTTTGTTTCGTTTGTTTGAACGCGCTAATCTCTGGATTTGAAAAAACTTTTTGATAGACCAATTCTTGAGGAAGGCTATATAACATTACGTTAGGATGCTTAGAAGCTGAGCAAAAACAAAAAAGTTAGAAAAAACGATAAGCGAAAAACCGGCCAAGAGCGTGTCGGGCCACGCTCAGTGTAGGGTTCCGTAGTTTTCCGTCCGTCACAATAAGTGTTCCCACTTATGAGTTTAAAGGTGGGTATCCATTATGTTATTATCCAGGATAATAAAATATGTAAACGAAGTTAAAAAAATGCTTGCATTTACGATTATACTACAAACTTAGTCCAGAAATTATTTTGTACAACTTTTTGTCTTTTTTGTACAAAAACTGTTGTTTCCATCAAGTTCAAAATGATTTTCCTAGAAAGTCCTCATAAAGTTCTACTTTTCAGATTTTTTTCATATTTTCTAAACTTATGGTTCAAAAGTTAGAGGGGCGGGGGGGGGGGGGGGGGGGGGACACACACACATTGTTTTTTACTTTTGGAGCGATTATTTCCGAAATTATTGACATTATCAAAAAATGATTTTATTAAACCCCTATTCATTTTTAAATACCTTTCCAACAATATGTCACACGTTAGGGTTGAAATTTAAAAAAAAAAATCACTTCCCACTTTACATATAGGGGGGCTACCCTAATAAAATATTTTTTTTCCAATTTTTATTTTACCACTTTGTCGGCGTGATTGATATACATATTGGTACCAAATTTCAGCTTTCTAGTGCTAACGGTCACAGAGATTAAGCGAGGACGGACAGACGGACGGACAGACAGACATGGCGAAACTATAAGGGTTCCTAGTTGACTACGGAGCCCTAAAAACGAAGTTTTACGCGGTCGAAGTCGCGGGCAGAAGCTAATTTATTTTTCGTTGTTTATGGTTTATGTATAGATGTACATAATCGTATATAGATGCATATGATTGGGATGAATTTGTTCTATAGATCCTCAGAATTGACTAAATAAAGAAGTGGAATAATATAATATTCCAACTTTTGTATCACCAACCCAGAGTTAGTACCTCTATTTGCTCCACAGAATATTAAATGAACTTTTCGGTAACGACATTAGTTTTAGGTCACCCGACACCAGTAAGGTGAAACCATCCATCACTGTTACGACTACCTGACGCCAACAAATTGGAGCACAGGAAACTGCATTTAGGTCGTACATAACTCAGAATTTGCTCCTTGTATCTTAAAATTAAGGTCGACGTATGTACAAACAAGGTTCTGTCTCGTGTTGACGTCACTGCCTCGATTTATGACGGGTCGACGTAAATAAAATATAAGTGCCACTTACGATATCTGACGTCTTTGTGATACTTCCTCAATATGAAACCTTTTTCCACAAATGGCCATTATTTTTTGCTACCGTGATTTACTTAATTTTTAAGACTGTGAATCATATTAGGAAACTAAAGGCAAAGTTCATAAAGTCTATTAAACTATTGTTTAAAACTTTCTATTCAAGTCTTATAGATCAAGCTCCTTAAATAAAGGTTATAAAAAAAACGGCCAAGTGTGTGTCGGACCACGCACAATGAAGGGTTCCGTAGTTAGGATGAATTTATCCCCATCCAGAGACTGGGTAGTCAACATGACAAAACTATTTTCTGTATTTTTTTTTAATTTTAGGCTCAATGGTCAATTTTTATAGTGTCCATTAGTCAGATTTCTTCTATTTTCTTGGTCAAGTTTCCTCTATTTTCTTAAATAACTTTTAAACAAATTATTTTAAAATTATATTTAATAAAAAACTATTTGAGAACCTGTGTCCCTTTCATTTGATATGTCACACGGTACAGTTTGCAAAACTTTTTATGTTAATTTTCTTATTTGCCCCCGAAAAGTGACCTCCATATTCAAAATTCATTTATTTACGTTACACGTCCGTGTTTGGGTCACAAAAAATTTCAACTTAGCTGTCATTTGGAGGTCTTTGACAGTTGTTACGGGTCTTCAGAAGTCCAAAAGTCTCACAGCCAGTCTTACCATGGGGCATCGTGTTTCCTAGTAACTGGGTTGTTTATCTGACCTCCGTCAGATAGGCTGTCATTCCATGTAAAATACTAGTATTCAGCTGCATTCGGTTAGACTGTAAGCCGACCCCTACATAGTTGGGAAAAGGCTAGGCATAATGATATTGCCTACCAACTCACACAACGGAAAAGTTACTTCATTTTGTAGTTATCAAACACAAATTAGTTGAAGAATTCACGTTGGAACATCTAACATTCTGCTAAACTTTACGCATCTTCAATCTATTGTATTCCTCTTTTAATCAGACTGGTTCTCCCACATTAAAACATGTCACATTTTTCTCGTTCCACCCGTTCTTTAATGGTTTTGGTTAGACGTCTAATCCCCATTTTCACTAAACTAAGCGACACGTAAATAATGCGTAAACATTAAGCAGTTATTTAGTGCAAAAGTAAATACGTATACAGAGTGGCTATTAGGTTATCACATTAATTGAAACTACATATTCAGGACATCACTGTGGTCCCCTGCGTTGAAATTTTTTGCCGGTTATTATAAAATAAAAATGCTATTCCATACATTTTGACCACGTAGGTATTGCAATTTTGTAGGAAACAACAGTTTTTTTTTTTATAATAACCAACAAAAAATTTCAACGCAGTGGGTTCCAGAATCATGTACTGAATACGTTGTTTCAATCAATGTGATAACCTAATCGCCACTTTATATAACCAACCACAAAGCGATTACTAAAATGACGACACCGATTCTCCGATGCGTTATGCTTGTGAAAACAACTCTTACAGGTTGCCTAGTAACAGATTTGTAACAACATTGACAGACACCGAACTTGACATAAAAACCAGAAACAAATGTCAAAAATATAGATTTCGATGTTTACGAGTTCCGTACGAGAAGCGAATAGTGAAACGGGAGTGGTTGCTTAGGAAACTGATTTTGTTTAACTTTACATAACTAGACGTTGCTTTGTTTGACGTTGTGAAAACGTTATCCTAAGACACCGTTCTAAAAGATATTCAATTCGTAAAGCAGCAGTTCCAATACATCGGCCTTGACCTCAACAACTCCAAATGCGAAATGTACCTTTTTGACAATACCGACAGACAATCAACTATACAGAAATTCAATTCCATAGCCCCAGATATCAAAGTTTTGGAAAAAAGTTCGCTGCACCTCCTAGGTTCCCCAATTTTAGAAGACAGTTTCTCACCGTTCGTCGACGATAAAATTAAACATTTTAACGATATTTCGGATAGACTTTCAAAAAATAATTTACATTCGGCATTCACCCTTATTCAAGTATTGCTGTTTTGGTTCAAATTTTATGTATTTTCTCCGCTCTTCCTCTTTATGGAAGCAGCCACAACTTTTAAACAAAATCGATCATATTATTCGAAATACCCTATCATCAATTTTAAATGTGGCATTGGACGATCGGGCGTGGCTGCAAGCCACACTACCCATTCGTTTTGGTGGGCTCGGCGTCCGCAAAATTTCTAGTGTAAGCCTACCGGCGTTCCTGTCCTCGGTCCACAGCACCGAAAAGTTAACCACAAGAATCTTAGCCCCTTCTCAGGTTGACTCTGAAGAGCCGTGTTTGACCGACGCGGTGAATGCCTGAAAAGTGGCTTGCCCGGATACGGTTCAGCTGGAGAAACCGTCTTCCCAGAGACAGTGGGATGAGCCGCTCTGCAGGTTGGTACGGAATAAACTTATTAATACGTCCACCAATACTGCTGAGCGTGCCCGCCTGTTGACTGTGGGTGAATGGGAGTCGGGTCTCTGGCTTCAGGCTCTACCGTCACCCAACATAGGCACTATGCTGAGTGACACCACATTCCGGCTCGCTACATGTTTGCGTGTGGGTGCTCCTTGTGGGGCTCCACATCGCTGTCAATGCGGTGAAGGAGTCGACTGTCTCGGACACCATGGACTATCCTGCAGTAAGAGCGCTGGTCGGATGGCACGGCACGCCAGCATTAACGACATCATCCGTCGGGCTCTTGTCACCGCCGGGGTGCCAGCAGTTTTAGAACCCAATGGTTTGGCACGCGACGATGGGAAGAGGCCAGACGGAATGACCATAATGCCTTGGAAGTTGGTTAGGCCTTTGGCGTGGGATGCAACCTGTGTCGACACCCTCGCGCCATCCCATCTTCTTAGCACGGCAGGTTGTGCTGGGGCGGCTGCTGCAGGAGCAGAAAAGCTCAAACGGCGCGAATATAGCAATCTAATTGGCTCTTTTTAGCCCAAAGAATCAGCATTGCCATCCAACATGGCACTTTTTCCATTGACAGCGATGCGGACGAATTTTTTGATGCCCTATGAGCTTTTTACCTTTTTATTTTTATGATTTTTATATACTTGCACATAATATACATATATATCTTTTAGTGTTAGCTTGTACATATAATCTAGTTACTGTTTGAAATAAATAATTTTATCCTAACTAATATTATAAACCTTTTCACGCCTAAACCACTGAACCGATCATCCTGAATGAAATTTTGCATATACGTTGTCAGATGTACAGAAACGGACATAGGGTACCTTTCATCCTGAAAAAAAGTACTGTTCCCGAGGAAAACAACAATAACTTTCTTATGATGATAGATGGCGCCACGTGTCTTTCGAATCACAATTGAATTATATTATCTAAAATGTCAATTAGAATTAATTCACGGTGATATAACAAACGGTAATTTTTTAGATAAATTAAGATATATTTTTAAGTTACTTAACTCACTACTAAAGTTTCGTGTGTCACACTACTAAGTGTGAATTGATTGTCAATTTCTAAATTAACGAGAGAAGCCTCGAGCAAAAGCTAGTAGTATTATAAAATTAAATTAAAATGAAATTACATTCATTTATTTCAGGTACCACATGACCCATATTAGAAAACATCTTTAAATTATTCAGTACAATTCGCACTAAGCGCTTCCAAATGTCTTTAATAATGCGCACAGCAAAGGAGTGGAACTCACTACCTGCGTCTGTGTCTCCGAACGCATACAACCCTAATCTCTTCAAAGTGAGAGTGAACAGGCTTCTTCTGGGTAAGCTCACTCCATCGTCGACTTTGTCTCTGTCACCTCTGACCTAGACTAGAGTCAAGAGCAATGCCCATCACAAATTAAAAAAAAAAAAAAAAAACTAAATACAAAATCACACATAAATATAAATACACTATAATTAAGATATTCATTACAGTAGTCTCTTACGAGCTATATGTATAACTTGTCTGTCACAGCAGTGTCGCACACAAGGACATTCCAACCTATCTGCTATCATACCGAGAACGGTATTGGACAGTTCAATTTGAAAATAGAAAATGCATTAAGGGGGAAGCGTCAGGTAGCCCGCGAAATTCAAATTTTCTTCCGTTTTTTGCAATTTACAAGTCGGTATTATATTGTACGTTGATTAAATTATAATTTGCGGTCGTAACGTATCTATTTACATAATTAGAATCATTAAAGTGATCAATACAACTCTTTAAGACTAGTTAATCCCAAAAAATGACTATTTCATGAAATCTTGACATTTTGGGATTTTACTAACTTAAGGAGTTGTATTACTGATTCTATTGTATATAATTCTGTAAAAACATATTTGTTACGGCCGCAAATCATACTTTATTTAACATACAACTTAATACTGACTTGCAAATTGCAAAAAACGTAAGAAAATTTGAATTTCGCGGGCTACCCTGACGATTTATTTTATTCCGATACTACCTACCCTTTTACGGTTCCGTACCTGAAGGGTGCCAAACGGTCACAATTCCAGACTTCTGGCTACTACTGCGAAATTCCCGATGGAAACACCCAATAACGCTGCCTGACCCGGTCGCCGAAACCCAGGACCTTATGCTCAGCAATAGTGCTGCAACCACTAGACCAATCAAGTTACAATATCAACCCGCTTCTCTCCTCCACCAAAACCGCACCCGACTCGCTACGCTTGCTTCAACCTGTCACTACGCTCAGTTACCCATTGTAATAGCTTTTCAGCGCGGTTGGGTCACGTCAAGTGGGTTACTTTACTTTACTTGTTATTATTCTTAATCCTTTTATGTTAAAATGGATCAGCGAAGGGTTAAATTTATGCCATAAATCTTTAGGTGTCTAGGAGTTTGCATGAGTAATAATGTGATTTCGGCTTAGACTATATTTGTGTTTTTATCTAGCGGGTTTTAGCATAAACGTACTTCACTTTTGTTTGCTTTAGCTTTTCATCTAATTAAAACAAAAAAAAGAATCGACGTCAAAAAGAAATAAACTCAAAAAAAAAAAAAACTTATTACAAAAAAAAAAGAAAACTAGCGACTTAGTCTTTCTTTTTTGGAAGTCGGTGATTTTTTTTATTTTTTGTAAAAGTTTTTTTATTGTTCACTTTATAGTGGGTGACTTTGTAATTTGTCTAAGTTACAATAGCGTAATATCAACCAACTGCTCATCACCTTTTACAAAATATTGCTCTTGCCGATGTAGGGACGTTAATTGTTGAGGAGTTCTTCTAGTAAGAAACAGGAGAACTGGAACTGATGGTGAAGTCACCATTAGCTCCATTTCACCATATGCAGTGTGACGAACATAAATTGCTTAACAACCATATTAAAGTAATTAATCGAATCGCAACCCGATCCAATTAATCCGATCCAATTAATAGTTTCAGAGAAATGCGAGGACAAACATACATACATACATATTATACATCTATAAAATTTTGTATATTTGTTTGGAAGCCCTAATCGATTATCATATGTGAATATATTGCAGTTCTAATAATATTACATACATACGTGTCAAATTGATAACTCCTTTTTTTGAAGTCGTTATAAAGGGACATACCTATATGTTGCAACGACCCCAAATAGATTGGGATAAGAGCAGGATTACATTATAGCTCGCGTCTTCTAGCGCTACAGTATCTAACTCCGTTTTATCAGCATAGATACCTATCCCCACACTAATATATAAAAGTTATTGCGCACAGTAACTCACCAACTACTCAGCGGCCAAAAGATGCCCTTTAAACAATTTCTATTGATCCAACTTTGCCCGGGCAAAGTTACAGCTCACTGCTATTCATGTTAGGAACACTAACTTCTGGCATTTATTGCAACTTGAATTAATAAGCGCAGAGTGGAAGCTTTATTGCAAATAGTTGTTATTTTTTTTTTCAAGTGTAATATAAATATTTTAAGGGTAATATTTTTTTTAAAGTTCTAATTGACTAACTTCTGCCGGTCTATTCTGTAAAAATCTCACCGTGAATACTTAGATGAAGTGAGCTTGAAGTGTGCTGTCATTCCACCTGTTGCTAGGGATTGACACTCTTGACAGCACACTGCAGGCTCACTCACCTAAGTTTTCACGGTGAGATTTGTACTGAATATCACTACTGAAGATGTCAGAAGCCCGAAAATCTGACAACCATTCTTTAATTCATTCAACCAAGGGGTATCGTATTACCCAGTAACTGGATTGTGAAGGTCAGATAAGTAGCCGCTCTATGTAAAACAAATATTCAGCTGCATCTGGTTAGACTGGAAGCCGACCCCAAGTTAGTGGGGAAAAGGCTAGGCAGATGATGATGTAGCCCAGCCTATAACAATATTTTAGTTAGTTACCGAAAACTTCTCCACCAAAACATTGTGAATATCTTAGAAATTCCGGGCTCCAGGTTCTCAAGTTTGTCAAAAGTTACTCATTTGAAAGGGGTCTGATAAGGCCTAAAAGCTTTGAAATAGTTTAATGCTGAATTTTTAAGAGATGTCGTGAATTTTGCGGACTCTGTTATAAGTTTTGTCAAGCATAATGACAGCGAAGGGTTGTTCAGTGACAATTTTAGACAGGATAGAGATAACAGGAATAGGAAAAATTAAGGTCAAACGGAACAACAGAAAAATGGAGCAGTATTCTTGAATGTCGTGATGGCCCAGTGGTTAAGGCCTCGTCTCTTTATGCAAGAGTTTGTGGGTTCAAATTCAAATTAATTTATTTCGTGATCACATGGTACATAAATAAGATCCAAGCTGTGTCCCGCCAAAAGGCATAAAAAATATCAATGGTTTTTTTTTTAAACAAATACATTTTAGAAATCCCACTAATTATAAATAAAAGAAAACCACAATAATTATAAATCATGTCAAATTTAGATAAAATTATTGATAAAAATGTCAAATAAAATAAAGTAAAAAGAACCAAAAAATACAAAATAAAAATAATAATGCCACTAATTCAAGATTAGTTTCTTTAATTTTTGTTCATTCTTTCATTTCATTTTTCATAGTTTATTTCAAAAAAAAAAAAAAAAAACACTTGGCCTTGATTTTATAATACATGTTTTTCAAAAACTATTTATCAAAAAGTTTTTTTTTTGTTTTGCTGATGGCTTTGAGATTCAAAGTATTCTATCACATATGCGAAAAATATTATCCTCTTATAAGTATTTAAAAAAATATAATGTTTTTTTTTGTCTTCTGTAAAATTTTATCCTAGAGGATACAGTGTGACGAGTGCCCTTTTAGAATTCATCGATTCAAATATGTACTTCCTGAATTTATCTTGAAAAACATCGTGAGAAACTCTTGACTTATGGTTAACTAGCTGTAGCCCGCGATTTCGTTTGCAATCCCATGTCCTTCTCCAGGTCATGGTCTACCCATGTACCAAATTTCATCCAAATCCATTCAGCCGTTTTAGCATGAAAGCGTAACAAATAAACAAACTCACTTTCGTATTTATAATATTATAGTAGGATATAAGTCTTAAAGTCAATGACAAATTATTTATTTCAAACAGGAACATAAATGGCTCTTTTGAACGTCAAAATTTACAAAAAATATAGTTGATACTAGTCGCCCCTTCCAAAAGGTATGTTCGTATGGATAAGAATGGGCAAGAACCTCCACCGTTAGCTCTATTAATAGTAGTTTAATGAGGGGTATTAAAACACGAGGGTGTGTTTATGAACCGAGCCGCAAGCGAGGTTTTTAATAGGACCACACGAGTGTTTTAATACCTAGTTATGAGCAGTTTCATACAATACTTTATCTACACTCATGCATTAGCCATTTTTTTTTTTGGTGGATGGGAAATCATCAAATAACTTCTCCCGCTCTGGGTGGAGCGGGGGGGCGTGTCAGACTTCTACTGACTAAAACCCACCCGTGTTCCGTCAGTTGCCTGTGCCAGGGCCACGGTAACTCTTTCGAACAACCCGCAACCCTGGCGGGCATCGGCCCTGGCGGACCCCTTCAGCTAGTGCTGACATCTCTTTGAGGCGCGCGTGGAACACAACGCGCCGTCGACCCGGGCCTGGTCCTTACCGGACGGCGAGCTACCCGTTGCTCGCCATCCGCAAGCCCGCGCCTACGGTGGCCGGGAATCGGCTATCGATTCCCGACGCCCAGGGCGTCTCCTGCGGCGACTAGGGGCGTGAGGGCGCAAAGATTGCCTCTCCCTCACGCGTTCAGCCTCCTCCTTCGCGAGCATTACAGCTTCGCAGAAGGAAGTGACGGCTTCCCATGCACTCTCGCTCCGTACCATGGCCTGTACCAGGGCCGGACGCGAGAGATCGCCGCCGCCGATCGCCTCCGCGAGGACGCGGCGGTGCTCTGCCCAAGCCGGGCAGACCTCCACCGTATGCTCCACCGTGTCCTCCGGGCGATCCACACAGTGGTAACATCCGGGCGTTTCCTCCCGCCTTATCCGGAACAGGAACCTCCCGAAGCAACCGTGTCCAGTGAGGACCTGCGTCAGGCGGAAGGTGAGGGTGCCATGACGCCTCTCCAACCACTCCTCAAAGACCCCTCTTTGCCACAATTGCGGCGATAAGTCCCCACTTACCACCGCAATTGTGGCGTGCCCAGACTCATGCATTAGCCATGCAGGCATGATTATTATTATTGTATTATTTTACATATTTAAATAAAAAAAACCAAAGTTAGCAAAAAGTAAACAAACACAATAATGGCTGCGAAACCATTACGTTACCATCCGTAACCATAGGTTACGGAGCTATCATCGGTCAACCGCGCATGCGCCATAGGGCGGTCGCCGTCTAACTGACATACTCGTATCAAATTCTATCCTTTGTTTTTCATTCAATGTTTGTCTCTATGTTATTCAATATTCAATGTTTGTCTCTATGTATGCTACTAGTCAGTCCTTATTGCCTGATTGGGGATCCTTATTCTTATTGATTAAACAATCAATCAAACTAAAAAACAATAAAATATCTCGTTAACAGTCGTTATTGATATATATTTTTATTTGTAAATTAAAATGAATAATGATGGAAACATCAGAAAGTAATGGTACACAAATATGATACTTTTACGTATATTTAGTATTTTTGCTACGTAACACAAAAGTAGCTATTAGATTTAATTATTTAAAAAGTGGAAGGTAGATAAAAAATATAATTTACCGAAAAAAAAAAACGGAGGGATTTCATTAAAAAGTCGTTAACAACGAGGTATAATTATAACCGAAATGTATATTGACTTCAGCTATGTAATGAAGATAAATAATGGAATACGTAATTAAAAAAATAAATCACTCGACTGGCAAAAATACCATTACGATAAAACTTATTTAAATAGCGTAATTTTTGAATTCAGAATTACACGTATTTGAATTCAGAATGTCTTGACATATTATGTCAGTGCGCGCACCGAGTCGAAACAATTTCGTCACCAGTAGACAAAATTTAAACAAGGCGAAAAGGAGGAGATCGCGCAATGCGTCCTGAATCTCGTATCTCAGTTCCATGTTCTATCCATCATCCATCCATCTCCCTTCTCTATGTTCCACTGGAGAAATGATAGACGTCATTGACACTATATTCTATTCGGCCTCTGTTTTGCCTTGTATCAAAACAAAATCTGTAGATTTTTGACATCTTTGACTGTGAGAATTCTTTTTCGATTGTTTTCATAAATTAGTAATCTATAATATAGCACAGAATAGAAATAAATAAATAGAAACCATTTATTCGCTTATAATGTGTAGGTATACGATAAGATAGAATTTTAATATGATTAGTACCTACTTTTTCCTTGCGATACGAAAAGTTTTTAAATAATACAATTTATACAAATTGTAGAATAGGATCAAACTTTTTATACCAATATTAAACACAGCCTTATATAAACTACGTATATATTTAATTCTCTAGGACTGCCAATCGATCTAAATGTGCTCGTGACTTTGAATTTATTTAAAGATTGTTTAATTTTAGCATCGACGGTCGATTTAAGTGTTTATTGTGACGCAAGTGATATTTGTTATCAAGACTAAATTATGATATTGTCAATCATGTGACAAAATTGTATGTGTTGATTGTCACATGACAGAGTAGGTATATTGTTGACAAAATGAAATATACAGTATGTTAACCAACAGAGGGCGTTCCCGTTAACCCGCAATAGTATAGCATCCATACATGCTAAAAAAAAATATTACCATTCGAAAACAAAATGGTTTTTATTTTTTTTTTAATATTAAAATATTCACTAAAATATTCAAAAAAATATAAAAATATTCACTAAAAATAAAAACTAAATTGCGATGTTTCCGTCCTTCAAGTACGCGTGTACAGAGTGTTTCTTTTACGTATCAATTTAACATTTTTAGTGAATATTTTAATATTAAAAAAAATAAAAACCATTTTGTTTTCGAATGGTAATATATTTTTTAGCATGTATGGATGCTATACTATTGCGGGTTAACGGGAACGCCCTCTGTTGGTTAAAATACTGTATATACATATATCCTGGGGCGTTATCCACACACGGTCATCTGATCTCAAACTAAGCAGAGCTTGTACTATGGAAACCAGATAAGTGATATACTACATATACCATACTTTTTTAAAATAAATACTTACTTATAATACACTTGATAATTACACCCAGACTCAGGACAAACAGACATGTTCATGCACACAAATGTTTGTCCTGGATGGGAATCGAACCTGCGGCATGATAGGTGGTATCCTAACCAAACACGCCATCTGGCTAGTCAACACATTACTTTCCCATATGAATGAAAAATTAAAAACTTTTTAGCAAAAAATAAAACCGACTTCTAAAACAAAACACTACAAAGTGAAAAATAACTTTAATTTCGGAAGTCGGTGTCTTTGGTTTTGTATTTTCGTTTTTTGCCACCGACTTCCGAAATTAAAGTTATTTTTCACTTTGTAGTGTTTTGTTTTAGAAGTCGGTTTTATTTTTGCTAAAAAGTTTTTATTTTTCACTTTTTAGTTGTGGAACCTACCCCACACAAATTCGAATACATAATTGAGCACAATAATTGTAGATATAGCCATGTAAATAACAGTGATAGGAAATTATTAAAACACCATCACAACATCCATATAAAATAAGTGGGAAATATACGCATTATTGAAGCTAACTCAAAAACTCCTCGAGCAAAGTTAATAAAATTTATATGGGACCACCTCGGAAGTATACCCTTTCAAACAAAAAAAGAATTTTCCAAATCGGTCCTTCCGTCTTTGAGTAATCGCGTAACAAACATACAAAAAAAAAAAAAAAACATACAGACGAATTGATAACCTCCTCCTTTTGGAAGTCGGTTAAAAATGAAATGACCGGGATGATGATGATGAATGAGAATGATGAAGTATAGATACACCTCTGTCCAACCCCTCAAGAAACCAGTCGTGAAGTTATTTATATGTAGCGTACTTTCCCATATATTTCTGGTCACATTTGTTAACATATCAAACTATTATTTTCTCCTAAGAGAAGTAGGCCTTCTTCTACTTCTGCAGGTCTTTCCGCGTCAGGAAAGACTTACAGTGGACGACGAAACTATAAGTTCAATCTCGCGCTGAAGGTTGAAAAGAAACTTGTAAAAGTGTTTGTACAAACCTACTTACAGAAATAAAAATCATTTATCATTTATTTACCATTTATCTTTAATCTAAAGTAAATTATTAGCTATAATCCTTGTGTTAGCTCGTGGCTAAGTAATAACAGATGCACGGGTCGGTCCATCAGGTTAAGCTACGCTTGCCGGGTTGGTCAGTAGATGGGTGACCATCTTTACACACCGAGACTCCTCCGTGCCTTGGAAAGCACGCTAGGCCGTTGGTCCTGGCGGTCATTCATGGATCTTTGCCAGTCAGAAGCCCGAAAGTCTGACAACCAATCACAAGTAACCAGTGACAAGAGGTATAGTATTTCCCAGTAACTAGGCTGTGGAGGTCAGATAGGCAGCCGCTCCATGTAAAATGCTGGTATTCAGCTGCGTGTGGTTAGACTGGAAGCCTACCCCAACATAGTTTGGAAAAGGCTAGGCAGATTGAGTCCTTGTGTTACAAAGCCCTCACTAATATAACCCAAAATATAACGAACACCAAAATTACAAGGACAAGTTTAAATATTCTATGAATAAAATTGATTAAAAAACTCTGTTCAAGCCTGCTTTTAGTTTAGTAAGGTCAGTAACACAGCCAAGCAGAGTCGATCGTTCGTTGTTACAGTGAAAACCGTGCCGATAACCTCTCGCTAACCTGGCCTCATTTTACAGTCAACCCAGAGACCTGATTATGACCGAAACAAAGGTTTAAAAAACTAGACTGTTCCATAATGCAGAAGTAGGTAGTAAAGGAAAGGTACTTCTGTGATACACAAGGAGCTCGTGGCTAAGTAGGAACAGCCGCACGGGTCGATCCATCAGGTTAAGCTACGCTTGCCGTGGTTGGTCTGTGGATGGGTGACCATGTTTTCATACCGAGACTCCTCCGTGCCTCGGAAAGCACGTTAAGCCGTTGGTCCCGGCTGTCATTTGTGGATCTTGGACAGTCATTACGGGTTGTCAGAAGCCCGAAAGTCTGACAAGGGGTGTCGTATACAGCTGTATCGGGTTAGATTGGAAGTCAACCCCAACATAGTTGGGAAAAGGCTAGGCAGATTGACTATAACACAATATCACGCCAATTTATGCCCAAAGGGTGTAGCAGAACTGTACATAATAGTACAGCCACATTTCGCCAGTTACGTTTAGGAGGCCTATCACAAAATTGCGTTTTGACAGATTAGATATATTGAAGCATGGCGACGCATCGTATTATGTAGCAATTTAGTAGTTGTAATTACGTTTATTTTCAGACTTATTCATTTTTTTTTTTTTTGTTAAAGTATGAAATTTCAATGTCTTTTGAACACATTATTAGTTGGCGTGGTTGGTTAAGATACCGCCTATCATGCCGCAGGTCGTGGATTCGATTCCCATGCAGGACAAACATTTGTGTGCATGAACATGTCTGTTTGTCCTGAGTCTGGGTGTAATTATCTATTTAAGTATGTACTCGTATAGGTTTTTACAAAAAAAAGCAGTATATCAGTTATCTGGTTTCCATAGTACAAGCTCTGCTTAGTTTGGGATCAGATGACCGTGTGTGAAAAATGTCCCAGGTTATTATTATTATTATTATTATTTATTTGTCCAACTTACATCTGTCATTACAGGGTAAACCTATTGCGATAGCGTACATCTCTAAACTTAATGTACTTATTATTAAAAATAAAGTTTATAACTTATTACAAACAATGCATTCTTTGTGAACTCACTCAGAGAACAATAGAATAGGTCTGTGTCAGTAGCTATGAGGTTGAGAGTGCAGAGTGCAGGCGTCAGTGGTCAAGATTGGTCCGAGCGCGCGGCTCCGCCAACAGCCGTGGCTGTCGTATTATGCGTTCATTCACGTACGTTAATTTATTCTGGTATGGTTATGTGGTTCTGGGTGGTACGTAATAATATTAATACAGTAAAAAGGAATTTACTGTTCACTCTGAGCCTTTTTAGAGGTTTTATGGTTTTTTATGAGATTTATTTATAGCTATTCAATACAAATTTCAAAATTCTGAGGCCGCTATGAACTTATAACTCATGTACAAGCAGTCAATCCGCGAGCTCGAAAAAATGCGGTCGCGAATTTTGTGATAAACTTGCTTCGAAATTTTGGCTTTATTTATTAGGTTGGGGAAAAAGTCTTTTCGCATTATAGTATGTATGAACTTGTAATAAAATCTCTTTGGCTATACTATTTGTATCTGGCTGGTTTTGGTATCATTGAAAGTTTAAATTTTAAAGAACATAATTCCAAATTCAAATTAGGAAAATGTGTGATTTTCATTTGTTTTTCGTACCGTCAAGATGAATGAATCTAATGAAGAAATTTGATACATTTTAAAATTTTACTACAAAAAAGGTAAAAATGCAACGCACGCCGCGAAAAAAATTTGCGATGTTTATGGACCTAGTGTAGTGTCTGTGAGAGTAGCACAAATTTGGTTTAAGCGTTTTCAAGCCGGAAATTTTGATGTCAAAGATGCACGCCGCTCTGGTCGCCCTATTACGAATAAAATGGATGCCATTTTTGAAAAAGTGGAGCAAGATCGGCATATCAGTAGTTACGACGTAGCTGAAGAACTGGAAATTGACCACAAAACAGTTTTGGCGCATTTGAAAAAAACTGGATACACAAAAAAGCTCGACATTTGGGTACCTCACGAGCTCACTGAAAGAAACCTAATGAACCGTGTACTCATTTGTGATTCTTTATTACGACGTAATGAAACCGAACCATTTTTGAAGAAGCTGATAACTGGTGATGAAAAGTGGATCACGTAAGACAAGAACGTGCGAAAAAAGTCGTGGTCAAAGGCCGGTCAGGCTTCATAGACTGTGGCGAAACCCGGGTTAACTCGCAACAAGGTGATGCTGTGTGTGTGGTGGGATTGGAAGGGTATTATTCATTATGAGCTGTTACCACCAGGCAGGACCATCGATTCTGAACTCTACTGCGAACAACTGATGAGATTAAAGCAAGAAGTTGAGAGAAAGCGGCCGGAATTAATCAACAGAAGGGGTGTGGTTTTTCATCATGATAACGCTAGACCTCACACATCTTTAGCCATAGTTTGGCTGGGAGGTGTTAATGCATCCGCCGTATAGTCCTGACCTTGCACCTTCAGATTTCCACCTGTTTCGGTCTCTTCAGAATTCTTTAGGCAGTGTTAGGTTAACATCACGAGAGGACTGCCAAAACCACTTGTCGCGGTATTTTGACCAGAAGTCCCAAAATTTCTATAGCAATGGGATCATGTCCCTACCTACAAGATGGCAAAAAGTTATCGAACAAAATGGTACCTACATACTTTAGTTAAATGTAAATATACTATATTAAAAAATGTTTTGAATTTTCTTAAAAAATGCGAAGAAACTTTTTCCCCAACCTATTATATACCTAGCTATAAGAAAAAAAAAAATACGAAAAGCGATATGAACTATACTAAAACTATTCTCCACCACTCAATATTATTTTCATATTTAATATCTGAAAGTATTTTATGATTGTTTTATGTGTTTAATTGTATTTTATGACTGAATACATTTTGCATGCCTTACGGTAGAATCACTTGAAACATGTAAGTTTTATAACACTATTGTAACAGTGTTTTCTGCAAAAATAAATGATTTGATTTGAATAAGTCATAATTGTCGAAGTCTTTCAGTTTCTCAGAATAAGAACGCCAAAGTTGGCCAATTTCCGCAAAAATCACGGTCATCAACCTGGCACAAATCACCAATAAACTACTATGTTACTGTCAAAACCGATATTGTATTTGAAAAAAAAAAAAAATGGTTGAGTAGTTTAGGCTGCCTGATGTCATAAACTATTTCACACTAGCTTTTGTCCGCGGCTTCGCCTACATGGAGGTCGGAAATTATGCCACGGGAATGTACAGACGCCAGCACATCAAGCTACTACAATCTGTCAGATTTCTTTAATCGATTTTCGACTTTATTGCTAAAGCTTAAGGTTCAAGGTTGATTGGGAAAATCTGACAGTTTCGGGTAGGTTGACCTGCTGGCGTCTGTACTACCGTGATAAAAACAATCCTATGTCGTAATTCGAAAATCATCGAAATCCTTTCAGCAGTTTAAGCGTGAAAAGGTAACAGACAGATAAACAGACAGACAGAGTTACTTTCGAATTTATAATTTCAATTCAAATTCAAATTAAAAAAAAATCTAAAAATTCTTTTTAGCTTTACCATAGTCGGATAAAAGACCACGACGATTATGACACAGCAGCCCCTTATAATATTGTACTCTATGTTCACTACATAAGTATATGCTTGCATAATTATATGCTTTATTGGTTAGCTTGCATGTTCTGTGCTGAGCTCACGGAACACGTCGTACGTCCACCCAATAATACGACTCGCCCATCAAGGAGCGCTGTCCCAAATTAGACACGTTATGTTATTAATTTACTACTCATAAAACAAATATATATATATATATATATATATATATATATATATATATATATATATATATATTTGTTTATATATATATATATATATATATGTACTTACAAAAAAAAAAAAAACAAAAAAAGTAGTGTATGTAGTATATCAGTTTTCTGGTTTCCATAGTACAAGCTCTGCTTAGTTTGTGATCAGATGACCGTGTGTGAATAATGTCCCGGGATATTATTTATTTATATATTTATGTTAAAACACGTATAGGTACTAAAAGATAAATAATTAAATTACTTTAAAATGGTGAAGGTTTCATAAAAATACATTTGATAGTTTAAAATATTCTCATACTAAGTTATTAAGAAAATGCTTTAATTTAACTTGTATTTTTCTAGATCATTAACACTACTCGTTCAGACGTGATCTTCAGTTTAAAATCATTAAAAGTTGGTTATCGACGTCTTATGTCGCGCTCACCCTTAAAACCTTCCAATGATAGGGTAGCCTATTCAGGGATTTAGCAGCAAAAAAGTGAATTCATCATTCTCCTGCCCTTGTCCCAATTTAAATATAAATCATTTATTTAATCTCATGAGGATTTGACTTTATTGGAGTAGCAATGAAACCAGGGCCTCAAGTCTGCTATTACAATAGTGTCAGAATGGTCTGTCATTGATTTCATAATTGTTGATTTTGACAAGTTTTGTAATCTACTAATATAATGGCGTCATTATGACTTTCCAATGGTCAACCACTGACACTCCATTGAAAGACGTGGCTTAAAATGGTAATCTCGTACATAATGACAAATGAAAGACTGACTCATAATAATTCATAATTCATTTATTTATTGTTTGCTGCAGGTGAAAATACAGATCTTATAATTAGCGTTATGACGTACGCGGTAATCTGCTAAAATTTTGACAGTTCCTTTGATCAGTACCACGATTCTATTACGAGACCACTGACCTACCAATGATCGACCTTTATGAATTTAGCAGATTACGAACTTTTAGCAAAATGACAATGGGATCGTGTTGGAATGACGAATTTATAAAAAATAGCAGACTTGCGGCCCTGGACTTCTGTTTGTTTGTGTATACAATTGGAGCGAGTCATGAGCTGTAGCGAAGAGTAAATATCACACGACTTACACTAAACTCCCGCTCCTTTTTGCCGCCTTCCCTTACAACTCGCGCCATATTTATTAGCGCTTGGTTACGCGCCAAGGTCACGCCACCCCATTGCCAAGTTCACAACTCCTAGCCTTGTGGCATGCTCGGAATAATGAACAGTTAATACTATTACGTAGTGTTGTTCTTGATTCATTGACTTCGTGGCCTATTGAGGGACTTTTTTTGTTACGTGTCGGTATTTGACCGAGAGAAGGAGTTTTTTATTTGGTGTTTGATTTGTTTTGATTTAGTTGGGTAGGTACCAGCGGCGAGGTGTGAATTTTTGTAAGAGAGAAGCAGAAGCGAAGCCGGTCATAACTTACTTACTTATCAATAAAGTAAAAATTAATTTACAAACGTAAAAATATAAGTGTTTTATTTACTTCATTTAACACCATCTACCGTCAAATAGGAGAACCAAAGAGACATTAACACAAACAAAACTTTTAATGTTTTAGAGAAATAAAGTCAACTAACTTAAGGACTATCATTCTAAAATTATTATGGGAATATAAAGAATCGAAGTCAGTATAGATGAACTGAAATGAAAACTGAATAAAATATTCAATATTCCTCCATCTCGTTTTCGCTGACGCATTTTTTCTATATCTGTCTCTATCGTAACTCGTTGTACAGCGGCTTGCTCTTTTCCATACCAAACGGTGCCACGTGACCTAAAGTGACGTCATAACGGGATCGCTAATGTAAGAATTTTAGTTCCCGATTATGACGTTTTGGCGCCGGGTTATTTCAGAACATTTTTAGGGTTCCGTAGTCAACTAGGAACCCTTATAGTTTCGCCATGTCTGTCTGTCCGTCCGTCTGTCCGTCCTCGCTTAATCTCTGTGAGCGTTAGAACTAGAAAGCTGAAATTTGGTACCAATATGTATATCAATCACGCCGACAAAGTGGTAAAATAAAAATTGGAAAAAAATGTTTTATTAGGGTAGCCCCCCTATATGTAAAGTGGGAAGTGATTTTTTTTTTAATTTCAACCCTAACGTGTGATATATTGTTGGAAAGGTATTTAAAAATGAATAGGGGTTTACTAAAATCATTTTTTGATAATGTCAATAATTTCGGAAATAATCGCTCCAAAAGTAAAAAAAACAATGTGTCCCGCCCCCTCTAACTTTTGAACCATAAGTTTAGAAAATATGAAAAAAATCTGAAAAGTAGAACTTTATAAGGACTTTCTAGGAAAATCATTTTGAACTTGATGGAAACAGTTTTTGTACAAAAAAGACAAAAAGTTGTACAAAATAATTTCTGGACTAAGTTTGTTGTATAATGCAAGCAAGCATTTTGCAGGAGCGCGGAGTGCTGCTGGAGCGCGAACATAATGGATACCCACCTTTAAACTGATAAGTGGGAACACTTATTGTGACGGACGGGAAACTACGGAACCCTACACTGAGCGTGACCCAACACGCTCTTGGCCGGTTTTTTTTGTTGTTGTTGTTGTTGTAATTTTAAGCTAATAATAAGTATTTTTGTCGTTTGAATATTATGGTTAATTAAACACCCATAGTGTAACTATATTTTTGGCAATACTAGACACTATTGACTGTGGCATTTTTCAAGTTGCTGATCCGAACCTCCGAAGGGAAGCCGGTAGGAATCGTGTTATAAGGTGCTTTCGCCACCTACGGGTTTTTGCTGTAGTCTGTTGTTTTATACGATTGTTCAATCGTTATCATCAATTTGCAAGTGTTACCAATTTTAGTTTTGATAGAGTTAAATTTTAATGTTTCTATTCTGTGTCAATGCCCGCAAGAACGACCTTAGGAATCTGAGATCAGTCTAAATAAACATTGTATTTTTAAAAGTCATAAAAAGTATGAAGTTTCCATATTCACATAGATAATATTACCCTAAATGGCTTGTGCATAAATCGTGTCACGAAATTTAAACACCAGGGGCGTTTAATTACCGAAGGTCTTGAAGACGATCTGGATAATGTGAGGGTGCGCACAGGGCTTTAGTGTTCAGAGATAACATGCTGGCCCGCAGATTCTCCCGCTGCTTTGAACAAGTAAAGATAACGTTGTTTAAGTATACTATAACAATAAAATCATAACACAAGTTCCTAGACACACACACATCTAAATTCCTAGGTCTAACGATTGACAAAAAATTGGACTGGAAAGCACACACGGAGGAGCTAACTAAACGAATTAGCAAATCAGCCTATTTAAACTGACCCCAGTGATTAACGTCGATGCTTTAGTCACAGCATACCATGGTTTGGTGAGTTCAGTATTGAGGTATGGTGTCATTTTTTGGGGTAACTCAACCAACAGGGAATTAGTTTTTAAAGCTCAAAAAAGGTGCATTAGGTTAATGTTCAGACTCCATAGTTTAGATTCTTGTAAGCCATTGTTTATCAAATACAAATTATTGACATTTCCTTGCTTATATATTTTCGAGGTCGCTGTATTTGTCAAGACCAATCCAGACCTGTTTACTAGAATATCATTTTATCACAAACGAACTCGACCACAGAACAATAATCTGTGCGTAAAATGGTCCCATACAGCATTGATGCAAAAAGTGTTTTTTGTATGACACCAATCTTATTCAACCACATATCTAGTTCAATTAAAGAATTAAACAAACAGACAAAATGTAAAATGACTGTTTTTGACCTTAGTTTGACTTCTTTTTTTGTATTATTTTAATTATTACTTTCTTTCTTTTTTTTTTGTTTAAACATTATTTGAATATTGACGTAGTAAACTTATGTTACTTATATATTTTTCTTTTGTCACATTTTTTTTTTATTTTTGTGAAAATTAATTAATAAAACGCAGTACGCGTTTGACTAATGGAATTATGTTGGAAACTTTTCTTATGGGTAAACATCCATGAATATTTGTACGCCTTCTGGTATAACATAGCGCGCTTGTAATTTCTTATAATAACTATTTTATTGTACCTATGTTAACAAATGATTAAATGAATTATGAAATGAATTATTTAAGGCGTATTGTTAAAGCGTTTACACGAGAAATCTGTGGGTCAGTCACACCAAACGATCGCTGGATGTCCTGCGCGTCCAGTATAACAACTTCTTCAGGATGATGTTGGGGCTGCCTCGCTTCTGTAGTGCATCGGGGATGTTTGCTATCATTACGATACAGCATCGTAATGATGGCTTTCATGCCGTCATCTGCAACGGAATTCTGAAGACTGTAGCTGATAGGATCTCTTCTCCGATATGGAGATCCTTTATTAAGACGGTAATTTAAATGTATTTTAATTTAAATGAGACTGTATGGATCATGTTATCTGAAATAAATGATTTATATTGTTAATAATTCTGCCTAACCTATTCCCAACTATATAGGGGTTGGCTTCCACTCTAACCAGATGCAGCTGAATATCAGTACTTTACATGGAGCAACTGCCTATCTGATCTTCACAACCCAGTTATTAGGTAACACGATACCCCTTGGTAAGATTGGTGGTCAGACTTTTGGACTTCTGACCCGTAATTACAGTCAAAGATCTACGAATAACAGGCAAAATCAACGGCTTAACGTACTTTTCAAGACACGGAGAGGTCTCGACATGTCCTAGATGGTCACCCATCCACGAACCGACCTAGGCAAGCGTAGTCACGAGCCTCACAAGTTTCCATATTCATGCCTGAAAATATATTTCAAAAAGCAGTAGCTTAATAAATATTAAAAAAGTATCACAATAAATAATACCACCACAATGCCTGACAAAGCTATCCCGCGACCATTTCAGTATTTAAATATTTATTCGACAACAAAGACAAAAAAAAACGGTTCTATAAATATAACGTGGAAAATAAACTCGCGCCGGGCATACCAGTGTTCCTGAACGCATCATGTGTATTTCAAAGCCGACAACGACACAATGGGCACAAAGCATTTTACACCATGTTGCCATGTACATACATACATACTTTGTTCGCCTACGCATCAGAGAGCATACAATTGTGGGAACACGTCTGCCCGTGGGACTTGTCAAGCGGGAAAAACGTTCAAAAAAGCGCCAGCTAGGTCGAAGTTATATATACAGACTGAATTTTTCAAGTGGGCGTCGATGGCCAAATTCGAAACTATGAGGAATAGCGAAAAATACTCAAAGGAGTCTGGGGCTTGATTTTGATGAAAACTAAAACAGCATCATTGGATTTTTGAAAAGCCAATATTTGTAGCCAGTAATCGAACCCGTTGATTTAAAAAAAAAAAAAAAACTGTATTATTACACCATTCGATAGTGTCGCTAATAAGGATCGAATTCTGTGACGTAATGACATACGGCAGACTAAAGGAAAGAGCTCATTTTTAACAAATTCCTTTTTACTTATGTTACCTACCTATTAAACCTTGACATTGATTTTTCAAAAATCCAATGATGCAGTTTTAGTTTTCATCAAAATCGAGTCCAAGACTCCTTTGAGTAATTTTCGCAAATCCTCATAGTTTCGGATTTGGCCATCCACGGCCACATGTCAAGACAAGCTTTCTTTTAGTAAATAAGTATGGCAAAAACCGAGTTTATGTTTTAAGCTGTGTTTGGGCTCCACATCAAAGAAGCTGTACGAAAATTAGTTTCCTCAATCACTCAATGGTCACATCAAAGAAGCTGACGAAAATTTGTTTCCTCAATCACTCAATGGTCACATCAAAGAAGCTGTACGAAAATTAGTTTCCTCAATCACTCAATGGTCACATCAAAGAAGCTGTACGAATATTAGTTTCCTCAATTACTCAATCGTCACATCAAAGAAGCTGTAAGAAAATTAGTTTCCTCAATCACTCAATGGTCACATCAAAGAAGCTGTACGAATATTAGTTTCCTCAATCACTCAATCGTCACATCAAAGAAGCTGTAAGAAAATTAGTTTCCTCAATCACTCAATGGTCACATCAAAGAAGCTGTACGAATATTAGTTTCCTCAATCACTCAATCGTCACATCAAAGAAGCTGTAAGAAAATTAGTTTCCTCAATCACTCAATCGTCACATCAAAGAAGCTGTAAGAAAATTAGTTTCCTCAATCACTCAATCGTCACATCAAAGAAGCTGTAAGAAAATTAGTTTCCTCAATCACTCAATGGTCACATCAAAGAAGCTGTACGAATATTAGTTTCCTCAATCACTCAATCGTCACATCAAAGAAGCTGTAAGAAAATTAGTTTCCTCAATCACTGAAAGCAGCTTCCTTATCATGAAGATACCTATTAATTACACTAGTTTACATGGTTCCTTGAAATGAAAAGTATTTTTTCTTATCAACTATGGTGCACTGAACTTAAAAAATAAATTACAAAAATCGAACACGTCACGTTTCTAAAGTATTTATTGTTTTTAAATTACAAAAAAAAAATACTTACAAAAATATTTTTAAAATCAAAAATTAATTGCCTTAGCTCTTTTCTTGTATTTATTTGTGTCTCTTATAATAGACCAGCGATGGTCACCTAACATGGCCTGATCCCAATATCCTTGATAAAAAAAATCGCTCTGCCTAGCCTTTTCCCAATTATGTTATTTTACATAGAGCGACTGCCTATCTGACCTCCACAACCCAGTTATTGGCTAATACGTTACCCCTTGGTAAGACTGGTTGTCAGACTTTCGGGCTTCTGACGACCCGTAACGACTGTCAAAGATCCACGAATGACTGCCGGGACCAACGCCTTAACGTGCTTTCCGAGGCACGGAGGAGTCTCGGTATGTAAAGATGGTCACCCATCTACGGATCAACCCCGGCAAGCGTAGCTTAACCCGATGGATCGATCCTTGATAATTTTGCCCAAACAATTTAAGGTCCTGGTGAAGATGCCCTCCATGTTCGTCACTCACGTGTCCAAGGTTTTCAGGAAATAAATCGAGGTGCGAGTGTAGGAAGTGAACTTTCAGGGACATGTTGACACCCATTCGTTGAAAATTATGTAATCAATTAGTAACTAACATTCGGTAATTTTCTTTGAATGATTCCGCTATGGAATGTCCTTTCTTAGGTATAATGAATTCACCACAAAAGTAACAAAAACGATCAGGATTTACTTTACACAATCTTTTTGTCATTTCGAAAACGAATATTTAAACTGAACACTATCGTCTGTTTTTTAATCTCGTAGACTAATTTGACAGGTACAAATGTCAAACTATGAAATTAAAAATCATACATGTATCATACATGGAACATTTGAAATGTCAATTTAGTCTACGAGATTAAAAAAACAGACCATACATTGCATTAAAATTTTATAATTAATTAAAAAGCAACTTGTGGGTAGTTTGAAAATAAAATGTGATGACCAGACCTCGTTATCGTCGGGGCAAAACAAAGAATACGTGACACATACAGCTATTTTCAAGTTTAGTGCCTATCAAATTATACACTCCCAGAGACGTGTTTTATGAACATAAGAAATAAAAACTTTATTCACATTTTTGACATAGTCAGAAACATGTGACAGTTGCCTGTTTTGAATTGGAACACTATGAAATGTCATATGTACACTATCATATCAGAAGACCACAAAAGGATTCCTCCGGTGGCGACAGCTCATTGGAAGACTTGTCTGACTAGTTATTATAAGTAGGTACACTTGTGTACTTACTAATAAAACAACATGGGAATTGGTTCATTGGTTCATTATTTTCATTATGGAGGCAATGATCATGTAGGTAAAAACTAGTACATATCGGAAAGTCTGTTTTTGTTTGATTGACACTTCGGTTTAATTAGTCTATGAGTTCTTTATGCCCCGAAGATAACGAGGTCTGGTGATGATAACTTTGGTTTTTGACGTGATAAAAAAAGAACAGGTATGTTTTTTCGTTTAATTATTGCAACTAAATAAAATGATATAAAATTCACTGGCAGGACCTTATTTTTCTTTTATTTTGTAAACTAGTGTACTTACGTATAAAAACAGGCCAAGTGCGTGTTGGACCACGCACAATGAGGGGTTCCGTAGTTGGAATGAATTTATCCTAAGAACAAACTTAAGGTTGTAGTTGAAAAACATGTTCTCACATACATTTCAACTGCAAATGTAGTGTTATTTTAAGATCATATAATTGTTATAGGTTCTTTTTTTTATTCGAGATGGGTTTGCTCTTGACTCTAGTCTAGGTCAGAGGTGACAGAGACAAAGTCGACGATGGAGTGAGCTTACCCAGAAGAAGCCTGTTCACTCTCACTTTGAAGAGATACTTACTTACTTTTTACTGTAATCTATAGGTATATAAGTATTTTCTGTATTTTTTTTTTCTTCAAAATTTTAGGCTCAGTAGTTTCGGAGATAAAAAGGGGGGGGGGGGGGGGGGGTTGCCTTTATTTACAATTATAAAAAAAATAATATTTGGAACCGTCGCAGTAAGCCCTATCATTTGTGTCACACGGTACAAAATTTTTAA
Organism: Dicycla oo; assembly: GCA_948252095.1. Taxonomy (NCBI): domain Eukaryota; kingdom Metazoa; phylum Arthropoda; class Insecta; order Lepidoptera; family Noctuidae; genus Dicycla; species Dicycla oo. Next base: position 6,132,494 of record OX411710.1, on the reverse strand, counting down.
CCGACTTCCAAAAGGAGGAGGTTCTCAATTCGTCTGTATGTTTTTTTTTTTTTTTTTTGTATGTTTGTTACGCGATTACTCAAAGACGGATAGACCGATTTGGAAAATTCTTTTTTTGTTTGAAAGGGTATACTTCCGAGGTGGTCACATATAAATTTTATTAACTTTGCTCGAGGAGTTTTTGAGTTAGCTTCAATAATGCGTATATTTCCCACTTATTTTATATGGATGTTGTGATGGTGTTTTAATAACTTCCTATCACTGTTATTTACATGGCTATATCTACAATTATTGTGCTCAATTATGTATTCGAATTTGTGTGGGGTAGGTTCCACAACTAAAAAGTGAAAAATAAAAACTTTTAGCAAAAAATAAAACCGACTTCTAAAACAAAACACTACAAAGTGAAAAATAACTTTAATTTCGGAAGTCGGTGGCAAAAACCGAAAATACAAAACCAAAGACACCGACTTCCGAAATTAAAGTTATTTTTCACTTTGTAGTGTTTTGTTTTAGAAGTCGGTTTTATTTTTTGCTAAAAAGTTTTTATCTTATTTGCCCCCCAAAATTGACCCCCATATTCAAAATTCATTTATTTCCGTTACACGTCCGTGTTTGGGTCATAGAAATTCATACGTGTACCAAAAAACTTAATCAGTCCATTAGATTCGGAGCAAATTGGCTGTGACAGACGAACAGACAGAGAGAGAGATAGACACTCAATCAATCTGCCTAGCCTTTTCCCAACTATGTTGGGACTGGTTGTCAGACTTTCAGGCTTCTGACGACCCGTAACGACTGTCAAAGATCCACGAATGACAGCCGGGACCAACGGCTTAACGTGCTTTCCGAGGCACGGAGAGTATCGGTATGAAAAGATGGTCACCCATCCACAGATCAACCCCGGCAAGCGCAGCTTAACCTGATGAATCGACCCGTGCGGCTGTTATTACTTAGCCACGCCTTTAGAGACAGACACACGAGTGATCCAATAAGGGAACCTTAAAAATTAAAAATCCACGATACAACACATATTGTTCGTTAAACCTTACTATGAACAAATGTATGAATATTTTATTCACGTCAAAGGATCAGTAATATGTCACAACATGGCAAGTTACTTTTTGTCACGCGGAGCGGTGTAAACAAGTCAAAAGAAGGTCCGTTATCATGACAAAAACTATGTGTCCCTTTCCATTGAAGCGAGAAATGACCGAGTTAGGACCGCCAAAGGAAGTGACTATCTATCAAGCCATGACTAACTGAATAGCAGAAGGACCAAGGAAAGATGACGAAGGTTTATAGACCAAAGGTAATATGCCAATCATAGTTGGCTTTGTGAACGTTACTGGGGCGAGATATGAACAAGATGAGGGAAGGGTTTCGATGCATTTAATTGTCCTGTCAGCCCGTAGAGAGTTCTGTAATGGAGAGACGGATATGACAGTGTTATGTTATGAGGGATGGTTTCGTCGTTTGATCAATAGTAGGGTGATTTAAATTCATCATACCTATACCGCAAGAGATCCTCTAGCAGGCGGATGTCCAGGGCCTCAAGTCTGCTATTACAATAGTGTCAGAATGGTCTGTCATTGATTTCATAATTGTTGAATTCGACAAGTTTGGTAGGTAATCTACTAATATAATAGCGTCATTATGACTTTCCAATGGTCAACCACTAACACTCCATTGAAAGACGTGGCTTAAAATGGTAATCTCGTACATAATGACAAATGAAAGACTGACTCATTATAATTCATAATTCATTTATTTATTGGTGAAAATACAGATCTTATAATTAGCGTTATGACGTATGCGGTAATCTGCTAAAATTTTGACAGTTCCTTTGATTAGTACCACGATTGTATTACGAGACCACTGACCTACCAATGATCGACCATTATGAATTTAGCAGATTACGAACTTTTAGCAAAATGACAATGGGATCGTGTTGGAATGACGAATTTATAAAAAAACAGCAGACTTGGAGCCCTGATTGAATACATAGAACTTGAATACGTTGGCGTCGTAACTGAATGCTTGTCTTTCACTTAGGTCGCGCGTTCTAAATGTTACCTACGAGTACGGGCAAGTTCAAAGTAAATGTTTACGTGGCCATTGTTCCGAGTCTATGTTACCTAATGCATGTCAACATTTGTGTATGCAATCCACGGTACAATGTATACAAAATTGTGTAAGAAAGCCATGTGGAGTAGCAACAGTTAATAAAAAAAACAAAATGCGCGTGTAGAGAAACTTCTTAAAAAATCTATATCTACGTATATACCAATAATAAAGCTGAAGAATTTGTTTTTAACATTGAAAATGTTTTTCGATCGCTTCAGTATTTTCACCCATTTTCACTCAGAGTGTGACATCGCCTTTAACTAAATCGAATCTTATTTTATGTTATGTGAGATACTATGATCTACTATGATTATGTTAATTTTGATTATTGTGTATTAATGAATTTGTGACATTATTATTTTGTATTTTTGGTTCTTTTTACTTTATTTTATTTTTCATTTTATCAATAATTTTATCTATATTTGACATGATTTATAATTATTGTGGTTGTACCTACTTTGGAATTTGATATTTTGTATGCCTTTTGGCGGGACACCGCTCGGATCTTATTTATTATAACATCTTCTGTATGTACCTTGTGTTCACGAAATAAATGAATTTGAATTTCAATTGAATTTGGTGTCGTGAGTTTTAAGGTTACATGAATGGCTGAGGTCACAAAAGACGCGTTTTGACAAGGGCTACAATATGGTTAAAAAAAATTAAAAAGTCAAAATCTTTATTAAAAATCGCAAAAGTGTGAAATATTCGATCAATTTTTTAGGGTCTTTTGTCATAAAATCAACTATATATCAAAAACTCAATGCGATATCGAAAAAAATAAAAAAAACCCTCGGGTATTGAGTTGGGCTACATTTACAAAGAAACCGAACCTCTGTATCACTAATGTCTAGGCAGGAGGGTGCCCTTTATGTGGCGTAATTTTGGGGAGATTTCGGTGAGCGCGCTCCTTAGATGCACGTCGCGTCGCTGAGTTGTTATGGGAGTGTTTAAGAGTTTGATCATGAAATGTATTTGTATTTATTTGTAAATACGTATTTTAATTTAATTTTATATAGATATTAATTTAAATCTATTAGACTAGGTATCGTACAAAATGAAAAGCCTGCCTAAGTGCATTTTCAATGTACCCGATGGTCGTATAGAGCACGAGATCTGTGAATTTTTTGTTTGTTTGTATGTTTGACCGCGCTAATGTCTGGAACTACTAGTCGGATTTAAAAATTTCTTTTTGAATTTGATAGCCCCATTCTTGAGGAAGGTTATAGGTTATTTAACATACACGCTAGGACTTTTAAGAGCCGAGCAAAAAGAAAAAAGCCAGAAAGAACGCTAAGCGGAAACGAAGTAATAGCGAGGGCAGGCGACGTGATGCTGGGCACGCAACAATTGCGACGATAAGTCCCCCCTTTGAGGAGTGGTTGGAGCGGCGCCACAGCGTCCTCACCTTCCGCCTGATGCAGGTCCTCACCGGACACGGTTACTTCGCGAGGTTCCTGTTCCGGATAAGGTGGGAGGAAGCACATTGTGTGGATCGCCCGGAGGACACGGTGGAGCATACGGTAGAGGTCTGGCCGGCTTGGGCAGAGTACCGCCGCATCCTCGCGGAGGCGATCGGCGGTGGCGATCCCTCGCGTCTGGCCCTGGTCCAGGCCATGGTACGGAGCGAAAGTGCATGCGAAGCCGTCACCTTCTTCTGCGAAGCAGTAATGCTCGCGAAGGAGGAGGTGGAACGCGTGAGGGAGAGGCAATCTTTGCGCCCTGACGTCCCTAGTCACCGCAGGATACGCCCTGGGCATGGGGAATTGAGAGCCGATTCCCGGCCACCGTAGGCGCGGGCTTGAGGACGGCGAGCAATGGGTAGCACGCCGTCCGGTAAGTACCAGGCCCGGGTCGAGGCGCATTGTGTTCCACGCGCGCCTCAAAGAGATGTCAGCACTAACTAATGGAGCCCGCTAGGGCTGATGCCAGCCAGGGTCGCGTGTTGTTTGAAAGAGTTACCGTGGCCCTGGCACAGGCAACTGAAGGAACACGGCTGGGTTTTAGTCAGTAAAATTCTGACACGCCCTCCCGCTCCGCCCAGAGCGGGAGAAGTTATTTGATGACTTCTCATCTAAAAAAAGCGACGTGATGCGACGGGGTGGACCAGGAGAACAAGAATTAGAGAGAAAGAGAGAGTTATATCTTTCTTATCTCTCATATAACGAAATGTGCCTAAACGTGACGCGTCCTTGGAACTTTACTCTCAATTCTCGTCCAGTAATTCGAAACGCCGTCTAAGAAGTTTCACTTCAAAAAAATTGCACCATTTTGCATTAATGCTGTAATTATGTACATCACAGTACCATCTCACGTAATTTAACTGCTTGTTATATTTCTCGAGCTTGCCAAAATTATCATGAATATGCGTATTATCTCAAGTTTGAAACTCTACACCGTAGACACAACGGCGTACCACACTTCAAAACTAAACTTTGTGAAGTCGAATAATCCTTAATTATACTGACAGTTGGCTTTTAAGCGTAGTCGGGACAGGTCGGTGAGCGCTCGCCCTTATCTAATGTTTAACCTCTAAAATGATGTCAGGCTAAGGCTTTGTTAGATGAAAGAGGGCTTTATCCGATACCGATATCGGTTCCGATATATCGGCGATACTTCGGGTTTGCCGATGTATCGGTATCGGCGATATTTTTATTGCCGGTACAACGATACTTTAAAATTTCACGCTTCAAAAAGTAATGTATGACGCGCGTGCCGTTTCGTCTATTTCGTTGCAAACGAGGCACGAACAATGACGTCTTATACCCATACTTGAAAGGGAAGGACGCAGAAATACGAGTACTTTAGTTTCCAAATAACTTCTGTCACATCTTAAGAAACTATTGTTAACAGCAGGTCTCATTCAAACCGAGTTGCAAAATTACCTATCTCCGCAAAACTTGAGAATACTTTGGTTTTTAAATACAAATCCTATTAATGTTAATTTTATTTAGTAAAGTTATTAATTTTAATTAATTTTAATAAATAATAATCTCATTCTCATATTTTATATTAATTTTAAAAAATTAACCCAACTTGTGTTTTATTTATTTTACCTTCATTTAAATTTTATAAGCGTATTTGCAGCGGTATCGGTATCGCCGATATTTTTATAAGAGTATCGGTATCGTATCGGTAAAAAGGTGTATCGACGCATCCCTAGATGAAAGACTGTGTAGTCAGGTTCGTACCGAAGGACCAGCTTTTGGATGATAAAAGACCACGTCAATTTTGGAAAAGATCATGAACGTGTTCTGTTTAAATATTATTTATAATATCAGCCAAGGCACGTCTGCGTCCAAATGTGTACCAACAAGTTTCCATAAATATAAATTCTTGCATATTGTATTGCATTGTTCTTCAATATTTCGTCTTATTCTTTCTACACTGGCTTTCAAAACTTAGCACCACACTTTTGCAATTTCTCGTAAACTATTAACAGAAGTCAGACTTTTCATAGCAAATTTCATCAACTTTTGTTAGTTAAGTTATAGTTTATTGTACTTAGTAACGTTTTTAACTTAATATAAAACCCGTCAAGTGCGTGTCGGGCCACGCACAGTGTAGGGTTTCGTAGTAGCCAGCACAATATAGTACGATTCTGTTGTTCTTTAAGTAATGGTAAAGATATTAGGATTAATGGTTATAATAACAACAAAAAATATATGACAGGGGTGTCCACTGTGTCCAGTACAAAACTTTAGCATATAACGTAACCACGGAGGTCATACATTGCAAGAAAATCTTAACACCGCGATCTACAAAAGTGACGTCACGGCACAACGCCATCTGTTATTGAATAGCGATACTAAACTAATGACAAAATGTTGATTTTCGAAGATAATTATTTAAACAGATTAGACATTAACTAATAATAACCACTTTCTTCCTGCTAAATCTACAAAATAAGAGTACGCTTGCTGCCAAGTTATTATTTCAATTCACAAAATTGTAATTCGAAAATTAAACAAAGTTCGTTTGTGACTTCTATAGGTACTCGAAAACGTAACCCGTTGGTACTGCGCCATCTAGCGCTGCCGCTAGATGGCGCAGTACCAACGGGTTACGTTGTAGTATTATAGTATTGTGAAACCTATGATAATTTATTGTTCTTTTTTTGTTTTTTTTTATTACATATTTTGTTTTTCAATGCAAGTCTTTACCCGTTATATACAAGCAACTACTTCATCTTAGTGACTTTAAAGGATTAATGCTAAGGATTTTGAATTTGGTACAAAATTATTCGACAGCCAAGTTCAACGACTATTACTGCTAAACCAATAAAGTTATCTTAACCACTATAATATTCCTTTAAAGCTCATGAAATGCACTGTCATCGTGATTTTTTCCAGATTTTTCAAGCCAGCAGTTCAGCTTTTAGGGACGCGGGGGGGGGGGACGCCCTACTGGAACAAAAATTTGCACTTTAAAGTTTAATATTTCATAAATGGAGCATTAAATCGAAAAATAATTTTAGCAACCCCCAAGTCATTTTAGAAGACTTATTCAACGATACCCAACACGATGGGGTAGAAGACGAAAAAAAAAAATTCATCCTCACGTCACATGTCGGGCAGCTACCCTAAAAAAAATATTTTCCAAAATTTTAATTTTACCACTTTGTCGGCATAATTGATATATAACCTCCTACAAAATTACAGCTTTCTAGTACTAACGGTCTCTTAGCAAAACCTCGGACAGACAAACAGACGGACATGACGAAACTATAAGGGTTCCTTGTCAGAAGTACGGAACCCTAAAAAGCTAAAAACCAAAAAAATGCCATTTCTAACTTACTTTACTTACAAAAACTCAAACAACATTTATAAGTATGTTTTACGCCTTATTTACATTATTGCCTCCTCGGGCTCTCATTACAGCTTCGAGCCGGTTTGGCATACTGAAGACGAGGTTTCGGAGGCGATGTTGGGGAATATTCTCCCATTCTTCCATCAGGGCCTGTTGTAGGGCCCTGAGGGTGATATGAGGTCTGCGGCTCGTCGTTAATAAACAGCCGCAAGAGTCGATCAAAGGTTACGCTCAGTTGTCACGATCGGTTCGTGGATGTGTTCATCCATTAGTCGACGTATCGAGAGTCGAGACCCTTCCAAAAGAAGAAAAAATTGAGCCGTCTCAGGATGCCTGTTAGATGTGAAACATCAAAAATATTTAGTGTGTATAGTATGAGCACTTACAAGCGCGTGGCGACGCTGTTGGCGTGGCGACGCGTCGCTCGTCTTCGATATAGCTTATGTTACTGACGAATCTACGACACCTCATTCTGGGGCAGTCGGGTAAAAAGAACTAAAACAACTTACTACGTATACTTAGGTATTTAAACATTAATTTATATTATAACATAAAAAATAACAGCGTCCTTGCGAATTCACTCAAATGACACGTGAACACATCAATTTTATCACCTGTGACCCGAGGAATTCGTAGCATTAACGAATAATGCTACGAATTCCTCGGGTCACAGGTGTTTTGGCGAGTAGGTTGGTCTTGGCTATCGGCTCGGCTAGCAGCGGCCGGCACCGCTGCCTGACACACAATTTAACCTGATACGTGATAAGTGTAAACTTCCGTCGCACCACCCTCAGTAATGAACTGAGGGACCCCAGTACAAATAGAGAATTAATTAAAAATTAATATATTAAAAATACCCAGTATAATAATAATAATAATAACCCCACCGCACGTTGAGGTCGTGGTGGGGCTTGCGCGCACCGAACTTTAGGTCTGTGCCGGTAGAGTTTACTTTGCCGGAACGGGTCTAGGATGAGGAGCCAGACCAAGAGAGATACAGAAACCTGCAGGGCAGCATGTTGCGAGCTGTTGGGCAGTAGCTACCTCACGGATCCTATATCCCGGGAGAAATCTTGTCCTCATCTCTGGCTTGCCTTTATTATTTAGTGAACACTGACGAGGAACAGAGCTCCCACCTCTTTCTTGCCTTTATTGGCCGGCTTGAGTGGAGATTCGCAAGAGCAAACGTGCTCGGAGGAAGGAAGTATTCCAGAAAGGTGCTGAGGGATCTTGACCGTACTTCCGGGTTTTGGCTGCACCGCCCCAAGCAACAATACAGTAACTTAGTGTTGATTCACATAAGGCGGCGTATACCATTTTTAGGATATCCTTATGGGCAGAAGTTCTTAACTTTTTGAACACGTAGATGAGTTTTCTGGTGCGCGCAGACAGAGATTCGGTGTGGATCTTCCAACTGAGACTGGAATCAAGGTAGAGGCCTAGATACTTGACGGAGGAGGCCCTCGTCACAGTCTGGCATGAACACAGAATGATGTTGTCACGCTTGTCACAAACATGGGCTGTACAAAATAGAACAAAAAACTGGTCAAGTGCGTGTAGGTCCACGCACAATGAAGGGTTCCGTAGTTGGGATGAATTTATCCCAAGAACAAACATAACATTGTAGTTGAAAAACATGTTCTCCCATACAATACAACTGAAAATGTAAGTTTGTACGCACAATATTGAGAGATTTACCATGTTATTTTAAGACCTTAGACTTCTTATAAGTTTTCCTGTATAGAACTATTTTCTTTATTTTTTTCAAAATTTTGGACTCGGGTACTTTCGGAGATAAGGGCGGGAATGGTAAATTTTCGTCTATTTTCTTAAATAACTTTAAAATAGTTTATTTTAATTCTTATTTGCTCCCCATTTATTTATGATACACGTCCATGTTTGGGTCACAGAAATTCATACGTGTACCAAATTTCATCTTAATCGGTCTATTACATTCGGCGCAAATTGGCTGTGACAGACTGATAGACAGATAGACACACGAGTGATCCTATAAGGATTCTATACGGAAACCTAAAAATATGGTTTTTTTTGATATGAAAACTGACACAATCACCTTGCTCAAATCCCAGTTTGGACGACAGATTCCACAATATATGAAAAAAATACAACTAAAGCTTATTATACGCCGCTATAATAAAACGTCCAAACATAGAAATATAATTTAAGCCAAGTCACGTTCCTGTTCCGAATCCATACAACCGTTTCTGGGAAAACTGTAATCTAAACAGGGTAAACTAAACTGTAGTTTAACGTGGTGTAACCGGAGCTCAGCTATGTGGACAATACTGGGTGATGTTGTTCCAACAATTCCTAAACTGGTGGAGGGTTTCGACTGGTTGTGTGTGGAGCTCGGTTTTATGCACTGTGTTATAAGCGGTCAGCGTTAAGAGGATTAAAGCTTATTATACGCCGCTATAATAAAACGTCCAAACATAGAAATATAATTTAAGCCAAGTCACGTTCCTGTTCCGAATCCATACAACCGTTTCTGGGAAAACTGTAATCTAAACAGGGTAAACTAAACTGTAGTTTAACGTGGTGTAACCGGAGCTCAGCTATGTGGACAATACTGGGTGATGTTGTTCCAACAATTCCTAAACTGGTGGAGGGTTTCGACTGGTTGTGTGTGGAGCTCGGTTTTATGCACTGTGTTATAAGCGGTCAGCGTTAAGAGGATTGTGAAGCTGTAAATTTTCATACAAAAAGAGATAACGTTTTTCTCCCCGTAAACATAGTCTAATTTTCATAATTTTTGGAAATGTTGTAGGTATAATGAAAAACTAGGTCCGTACGTTTTTATTATAAAGAAATATTGCATATAATGTAAGTTATTAGCATCTAAATATCTATATTTTTGACATAAAAACATCCTCGAGCATTTTTATTTTTAAAAATTAAATTAAATTGAATTACTAAAAACGAAAAACGTACAGACCTAGATTAAAGTGTATTGAATGTAATGAGACCAAAATTGTCTCATTTCGTAAATGTTTAAGGGAGCAAATACGTTATCGCCCGAAACAATATTTATGTAAATAATTGTATGAAATGTAGGTAATTGCCTCCAAAAATCGCGCCGCGTATCGGCACTTCACAATCCTCTTAAGGTGCTTCCCTGACCAAACGACCTTGAGAGTTCGCTCCTTCTCTGTCCCGCCGCTCAGTCTCACTCTATCCCGCTCCCTGCGCACGACCCTTTGTCATAGAATCCACAATTTTTTAACGTAAACTTTAGCAAAAGAAGAATGCAATCAATAATTTTAGTTACTTTTTTGCAAGATTTTGAAAGTATTTATATTACTTAAAAACAAAAAAAAAACGTGCAGTGTGATGATAAAATATCGAAAATAAATAATGTGATTTGAGGTGTAGTTTATTACTCTTAATTAATAGCCTCTGATTAGCGCACTATCGTAAGGTTTTGGTCGGGGTAGCGCCTTAACAATAGGTTAATTAGTGGTTTGACTGAATGAACATTGGTAATTCAGGGATTATTAGTTAATCATGTCTGATTAGCAATAACAGCCGCACGGGTCGATCCATCAGGTCTACGCTTTCCGGGGCTGGTCTATGGATAGGTAACCATCTTTATATATCGAGACTCCTCCGTGCCTCAGAAAGTAAGTTAAGTCGTTGGTCGCGGCTGACATTCATGGATCTTTGACAGTCGTTACGGGTCGTCAGAAGCCCGAATTTCTGACAACCAGTCTTACTAAAGGGTATCGTATTATGTTCCTGGGTTGTGGAGGTCAGAAAGATATAGTCGCTTCGTATTCGGTGTAAGTGTATTCGGTTAGACTGGAAGCCAAACCTAACATATTTGGGAACAAGCTAGGTAGATTGATTGTCTGAGTAGGGTAGGTGAAGCCGGCTAAGTCTGAAGTTTGATAATTTGGTATAGTTCCTGATGAATGAAAATCATGCACATCTGTTGCAGTATTTGAGATATTCTGAAAGAAAAAACCGGCCAAGTGCGTCGGGACCATGCACAATGAAGGGTTCCGTAATTGGGATGAATTTATCCCAAGAACAAACTTAATATTGTACTTACAAAACATGTTCTCCCATACGGAATGTGTGGGAGAACATGTTTTCAACTGCAAATGTAAGTTTGTACGCAAAATATTGAGACATTTACCAAGTTATTTTAAGACCATATACTTCTTATGCCAATAACATATTTTTCATGTAATCTATAGGTATAGAACTATTCTCTGTATTTTTTTTTCAAAATTTTAGCTCAGTAGTTTTGGAGATAAGGGGGGGGTGGTCAATTATCGTCTATTTTTTTAAATAACTTTAATACAATTTATTCTAAAATTATAAAAAAAATAAATATTTTAGACCCTCACCCTCACAGTAAGCCTTTTCATTTAATATGTCACACGGTACAGTTTGAAAACTTTTTTTTACTTTTCTTATAAAATTTGCCCCCTAAAATTGACCCCATATTGAAATTCAATTTATTTACGTGACACGTGGGTGTTTGGGTCGCAGAAATTCATAAGTGTACCAAATTTCATCTTAATCGGTCTATTAGATTCGGAGCAAATTGACTGTGACAGACGGACAGACAGACAGGCACAGGAATAATCCTATAAGGGTTCCGTTTTCCCTTTTGAGGTACGGAACCTTAAAAATGGTGTAAATTACCAACACTTGATGGCTAGCCATCATCATCATCCTCATAGGAAGCCTTGTTCTACCCCCTGCGGAGTACAGTATACTCGTAGACCTCCACGCTGTTGTGGCATGCTTCCCTCGTCTGTGCGAGTCGCATACCGTCCATCAAAAAAAAAAAAATTTTTTTTTTTTATGGGTTCAAAAAAAATTTTTTTTTTTTTTTGATGGGTTTGCTCTTCACTCTAGTCTAGGTCAGAGGTGCCAGAGACAAAGTTGACGATATAGTGAGCTTACCATGAAGAAGCCTGTTCACTCTCACTTTGAAGAGATTAGGATTGTATGCGTTCGGAAACACAGACGCAGGTTCCACTCTTTTGCTGTGCGCATTATAAAATACATTTGGAAACGCTTAGTGCGAATTGGTGGAATAGCAACGAGGTAGGGATAGCAACTGGCAGTGCGTCTAGATATCCGATGGTAGAAGGGGGCCGGTGGAATGAGGTCGTGGAGTTCTTGAGCACACTCACCGAAGTACAATCTATAGAAGACCGACAAGCAGGCAACCTTGCAGCAATGAGCTAAGCTGTGAAGCTTGGCATCCACCAGCTCTAATTATGGAATAATGTTTGTTTATAATTTACAAAGCCTCATTAAAACATACAATATAATATATAATCTGAAAATAACAACAAACAAACACATGTAAGCTTTAGTTTGCGTACATTATATATTATATATATTTAATAATTGTGTAGTTACTGTTGTGAACTTGTATTTAACCCACATTTGCTGCAAACCGTATTGCCCGCGGCCAACGTTAATTTTGCATGAAATGTTAAATGAATATTCGTTTTTAAGATATGGTTAGTGTGTTAGGTTAGCGGATTTTAAAATCGGTTTATATGTTTCTAATGATATCAATTTAAGCAATGGAAACGCAATGCTTTTAACATATAAACTTTTTAGCCTTAAATTGGAGAATCAACAGTGAATTTTCCTAAGAATTCTAAACTAATTGAAAACATAACTTAAAGAAACTAAACAAAATCACTACGAGTATTTTATTATATTCTATTTTAAACTCACAACTAAACCATTTATTTAAAGGCTTAAAATCGCTTGCAGCGATAAGACCGCCCATTGTGTCTATGCGTGTAAAATTTCTACTTCTGCTTTTATATCTGTGATTCATATGGTGTAAATAATAAAAAGTATTATATCTATCTATCTAAAATACTACTAAGATAATACCTATTTTAATCATAAATAATTCAAAACTCCGATTTTTAGTAGGCATAAACATACCTACTAAAGATCTACCGCCTGAAGACCTTTAAAATAAGCAAGATATCTTGTAATTACGAGAGAAACTGTAGGACTAACAAATAAAACTCACCTATGAAATTATAAATAAACGAAACAAAAGCTCACCGCTGAGGTAGGGGCGTGGAAAATGGCCGGCCTATTTCCAACTCAGCAACCTCTCGTAAAAATATTATTTTCTTTTAATTGAAACTGTAACTTATAGCGAGGAGGCATGTGGCTAAATAATAACAGCCGCACGGGTCGATCGACAGGTTAGGCTACGTTTGCTACACTTGGTCCGTGGATGGGAAAGCACGTTAAGGCGTTGGTCCCGGTTGGCATTCGTGGATCTTAGACAGTCGTTACAGGTCGTCAGAAGTCTGAAAGTCTAACGACCAATCTTACCAAGGGGTATCGTATTACCCAGTAACTGGGTTGTGGAGGTCAGATAGGCAGTCGCTCCATGTAAAATACTGGTATTCAGCTGCATCCGGAAAGACTGGATGCCGACCCCTAAATAGTTGGGAAAAGGGTAGGCAGATGAACCTAAATCGAAAAAAAAACTCTTCGTAAAATAAATAAGTTTTAAATTGATAGAATACTCTTTAATAGATTAAGTACGTACACCATAAAATTTACAGATATAAAATGTAGTCTTACATTTTTTCAAATCAAATAATTCTGAATGTTTCGCTAAAAATTCACAGAATATTTTTGTTTATAAGGTTCATAGTTCTAACTGTTCTTTAGTCTGAGTTTATTTCATTCAAATTAACTCATTACAACTATTCCTCTACAGGGAAATATAAATGTAAAGCTCATAATTTTTTAAGCGACGAAAGAAAGGAGGAGGTTCTCAAGTCGACACGAATTTATATATTATGTATATTTTTTTTTAATGTATAACCACGCTTACCTTTTTACATAGTAATCCGATTTGAACGATTCTACTACCATGATTTAAAAAAAAAAAACAACCGACTTCCAAAAAAACACTACAAAGTGAAAAATAACTTTAATTTCGGAAGTCTTTCTCCATTCTACTTCCGAAATTAAAGTTATTTTTCACGTTGTAGTGTTTTTTGGAAGTCGATTGTTTTTTTTTTTGTAAACATGTTTTCATGGTAGTCAACGAGTTGGGAAGTGGCTGCCGTGCCTACCGGGCAGGCAGGAAAAAAATAGACCATTACGAGTAGGTAGAATAAGGCCGTTTTTACAAAACGGCCTTCTCTTTTTATAAAGCGAAGCGTTTAATTAATAGTCCGGCGTCGAAACGATGGACTGATTGTAATGGATACCTTTTTAAAGGCTCCCGCAGACAGGCGCGATGCGACAACAAAAATTTTCATGAACATTGTTCTGCTGTCATAAGGAAAAAAGACGTATCTGACATTTTTTTTCGAAATAGAGTTATTTACATATTCTAAATCAGAAAAAAAAGTCGCGTCTACCAGTATTTGTAAATTGCCGTAAACTTGACGAAAACCTAATAATAAAGACGCATCTACCTTTGTATTATATAGTTTAAACAGGACAAAAAAAATTTATCTCCATTTCAATATTTCTGTAGATACGAGTACGTCCTTTTTCCTGATGTTCTTTGTGAAGAAGTTATGTAAATTGTATGGACGCGCATACGCGCCGCAAGCACATGGTGAACGTCCGAAAACGCGCATGCGCGTCGGCCGCACCTAATGAATTAATAGTGCGGAGCTCGGTATTGTAGAAACATGTTTTGTTTTTTTAGGTAAAGTTTTGACGTCAGGTTAAGTAAGTAATATTAATTATGTCTCTCTGAGTACATTGTTATTTGCTAGAATTTTTAAGTCAAGATATTTATAGGTTAGTGTTTTCTGTGCCGCGGAATTAAGGACTAAAAATATAATATTAGGTCTTTACCTATGAAATTGCCGATTTTGTAATGGCCGGCTAATGTAGAGATCAAAAACTTTCATTCTATTTAGAATTCCAAATTCAAATTAATTTTATATTAAAGCATGCCATTCAAAAAAAAATCAGTTGTTTTCTAATAATAGGTTTATTAACATTATAATTTTATCTACATAAATAAAAAATAAAACAATTGCTTAATGTACGTAAACGCATGACTTCAGAACGGTTGCACCTATTTGGCTAATTCTTTTTTGTTGTGTTTGTAATTGTCAGGATAAGGTTTGATTGAAGGAAATTGTTTTAAAAATTGTACGGAAAAGTGAAAAATTTTGGTTAAAAATCTCCATATAAAAATGAGTGAGTGAGTGAGTGAGACAGAAGACAGTAGGGAGATCTTCAAAAATATTGACCGATTGACGTTTATAGTTGTTCAGTTTCTTACAATGTTTTATCTGTTACCAATACATCCGGAAAAAGTCAATTTATTGTTTTGTGAAAAAAATTAGTAAAAAACTTTTAGTACACTATTTTTAAAAATACCAGCAATAGTAGTTTATAGAACTCAGTGTGTTATCGTTGTGAAATTATTTAATTGTCATTTTATTTCAATACATGGTCGTAGATACTGTAAAGGGTACATTTTCTTCATAAGTACATCCATGCGAAGCCGACGCGTGCAACTAGTTTAAAATAAATTGCTAGTCTTTATGAACTATATATTATCAAAATAAATGGTCGCAAGAAATGGAAGGTTTTAGAGAGAATTCGTGACAATATTTATACCGTTGAACACAATTTTGAAAATATTTAATGTCTTAACATTGGCAAACGGAGAAGCAAGGGACAAAGGAACTTTTGCTGGATCAGTTTAGAACGTGATATAGTAAGGGGTTCGTGGCTCAATGACAACGGCGAGGTTTGATCTATCTGCAAAGTTAAGCTGCGTTGACCACGGTCACTTTGTGAATTTATTCCGTATTATCATAACTCAATTTTGAGCCACACTTGCTTTTGCCCGCAGCTTCGCCCGCGTGGATGTACCATATGTGATCCAGATAAATATATAATGTATTAGTTCCATGATATATTGTTTTCATGTAACTCATTGGTTTACGCGGCGCACACCAGTAAAGCTCCTAGTCGGTATGATTTTTTCCGACACCTTCAACAATCATAGCCATATTTCAGCCAATTTACACAAAACATTAATGAATTAAAAACTTAAACCTTCATCATGAATCACTCCGTCCATTGGTGAAAACTGTATCAAAATCCGTTCGGTGGTTTTTGAGTTTATCGCGTTCAGACAGACAGAGGTGGGGGACTTTGTGTTATGATTTACCGCCATATTATTTTCTTTTTCACTCAATGTCCTTAAACATACCTAATTCTAAGGTCAACAATATTGTCTGGGGACGTTTGAACGTCTGCGTGGTAAATATTAACGTTCCAAGTCATAAGTGAATTACCCTTAGCTACCTACATTGTACAGCTAAGTATTATACCCGGCCTCTCGCGTGAAATAATTCAAATGAATAATATTAATCGGTTTTCCATTCCATTATCATGATGAAAACCTTGATGTATTCATGTTATCTTCACGTATAATCTTTCCAAACATTTATTTTACTTTTGACAGGTCGTGTGATGTACAAACGCCAGCACATCAAGCTACCCCAAACTGTCAAATTTTCCCAATCAACCTTGAACCTAATGCTTCAGCGATAAAGTTGAAAATCTATGCGTTACCGATTCGATTTTTTATAACCATCGACTTTATTCATGAAGAAGTTTTAATCGATTTAACACATTGAGGCAGTTCTCCCACCGCCGGCGAGGAAGCGACTAACTATCGGCTATTTTCTCGCTCAAGAAGCGTGAAAAAGAGATAAACAAAAGAGACGCATGAACGGGTGCTGCTTGTGGTGACTGGTCGTCTTGCTGACCTTGGTTTTGTTTTGTTATTAGTAATTTAACTCGTTTATTTTATTTCGATGGTCCTAGTTTATCATTTGTGACTTCGATTTACGACTACATGTACTTACGTATACGGCTATAATATGTAAGTGGGCACGCCCTTTAGCCTCCAGTAGGAGGCTTTTATTTAGGTATAAAGTTCTGCTTACGTTTTTAGTTTTGTACTTTTATTTCTGCTTGAGTATAGTTTTCGAGTTTTTTTTCTATTCTTTTTTTTTTTCTTTGGTATATTGGCGTGTGCTAGCTGACTTATAGCCAATAAAAATTTAATGTTTGTGTTGCGTAATGTACTTAGATATATTATTTTGCGCAGTGTTGTATAGACAGCTGTGCTGCTGGGGAGTTTGTTGCGCCACTTCTTCTTCCCAGCTAAAGCACTAGGAAGTGGTGAAGGGCGGGCGTTTTGGGGGACTGTCTTATGCGGCCCTCCGAAGCAGTTCGAAGCTCATTACCGCCGGTAACAAGCCAAACGCAGGTCGATGAAGAAGGCTTCATTCGCGTGGAGAAGAAGAAGAAGAAGCCTGCTTGTCGAAATCAATGCGGTACCGCTGGTCCCGACATGTCACTACGTCCCGCTATTCCATCGACGCAGCTGTACGTGTCACGATTACATCACTCCACGAAGGTAGAGGAGGTCGTGGAGTACATCAGGATGAAGACCAAGTTCACATTAAGAGTCGAGAAGTTGGAGTCGCGCCATA
Source organism: Dicycla oo (assembly GCA_948252095.1). Taxonomy (NCBI): domain Eukaryota; kingdom Metazoa; phylum Arthropoda; class Insecta; order Lepidoptera; family Noctuidae; genus Dicycla; species Dicycla oo. Next base: position 6,115,038 of record OX411710.1, on the reverse strand, counting down.
AGATTAACTTCAAATCTTTTGTGGTGCGGGTTCCGACTCATCACCTGGAAACTTTCATGAAGGAAGAATTTTGGCCGACGGGTGTCGTGTATCGGCGTTTTCGCGGAAGGCTACATGACACCACGATTCAGCGCAATACGTCGCCGAACCAACGTAGTAAATAGATTTTGTACCTACTGATGTTTTTATTATGTATTAGATTTTTTTTTGTAAGATTAGTTTATGTATTTTATCTATAGGCCCTTAGTTGCCTGAAAATAAAGCAATTATTATTATTATTTCCTTTATTTTTTATTATATACATATGATTTACATTTTTAAATATTTTTATAAAAACTTAAAATAAATAAAAACATTTAAAAATATAAAAAATAGTAGCCCACCGGTATCGGGAACAGGGTCCAAGCTACCGGTGGTCAAGGCTCCTGAGAGAGGAACCTCCTGACAATACGTGCCGTGTCCAGAAGTACCGCTTTCTGGATCAAGCCCTTGATCCAGCTGCCTAACGAGAGCCTCCTCAGGTGTTGGTCGAGACTCTTCGATATTATGCCATTGGCTGTCACAACTATCGGCACAATGATTGCTGTATCCACATCCCACATGTAGACAACCTCGCGAGCTAAATCAAGATACTTAATCTGTTTATCTTTTTCAGCTTTCACGAGGTTCTCGTCATGCGGAACCGCTATATCAACAATCATTGTGCGACGCTCTTTTCGATCTATCACCACTATATCTGGCTTATTGGCAACAATAGTCCTGTCAGTGATGATAGATCGATCCCAATACAACGTGATATTGCCATTTTCGAGAACTGGGTCGGGCACATACCTATAGTACGGTACTTCCGATTCCACAAGATTGTATTGCAGAGCAAGTTGCTGATGGATAATCCTGGCTACAAGGTTGTGTCTATGCAAGTATTATTATTATTATTATTATTATGTCATTTTGACGTTCGAAAAGTGCTGATTCTCAGCCGAGTTTGAATAAATGACTTTTGATTTGATTTGATATATTAATAGTTGATCGCCGACTGTTCACACCGCGAGCGATTACTCGTTTCTCGCAGTGACAAGAGTTGTGAAAGACAGTACTCGCTCAGCGACGCTCTCTTGGCGGGCAGAGCACTCGCTGAGAGACTCACTCTTGGTACATACGCATAACAGCCAGTAATCGCTTGTCGCCGTCGTTCACTCGCTGCTCGTTGCTTGTTTCTAGCTCTACTCACTTCTCGCTCATCGTAAGCGGTGAGACAAGTGCCTATTTTATTTAAAAAAAAAAGGTGAAGTAAAACAGTGTCCATGAAGTATTGCATTTTTTCGTCTATGGTTGCGTATCAATAAATAAAAAACTTCATAGGCGTGCTTATGTCAAAAGTAAAATAAATATTTGAAAAGAGTATAAGTTCCCAGGAAAAGGATGGAGAATATATTGTCTGATATGAGATAAACTTCCACATGTTTTTGAAGTGAAAACTTCTATTGGCACACTTTCCGCTCTCTGTACAGTGAATGATACTGAACCATCGCTTGGGTCCACGGAATAGAAAAAAAACAAGTGGAAGTGCCCACGCAGGTATCCGGCGTATGTCACAATTTTGCAGAAAAAATGTAAAATAATAACAGCCTTCGTCAGTTGTAATCTTAATTTTGTATGAACAACAAATAAGCTTTCCGTCAAAGTTGAATTTGTTGTTCATACAAAATTAAGACTTATTACAACCGACGAAGGCACATACAAAAAGCAGATCAGAACCGCCAGAAGAACTGAGTGGCGTAAATTCTGCGAAACCATTGAGATGATCAACGAAGCTGCGAGGGTAAGGAAGAACCTATCAACCGATCAGGACTGAACCCTTGGCGCGCTGAAAAACCCCGATAATTCATACATATTAACCGACCAAGAAACCGAGGAAGAATCATTCAAAAATAATCACTTTTTTAGCTTTCTGATACTATTCTTGGCTTCAAATCCAAGATTGTATTGAAAGTGTGGATAATTTTTGCAGTCGCGTTTTTTTTATAACGTTCACGATTATTTTAACGTTCACGATAATCCAGTCGACATCAGCTGCCGTGAGAGAGAAGGAATCTTTTCGCCTTAACTGCCGAGACGGGGATTTGAAGGAATTTTAGCGTCACGATAGAGTGTGCCTGGAAGCGAGTTTTGAAGATATTGAGTTTGCATATAGAGAGACGTTGGCACTATAGGATGATCCGATGAGCAAAGAATAACTATTATGTAGATAAACTATAAAGCTGTCTGTGTCTTAGAAGGAGACTAGGAAACTAAGAAATTATGTCAAGAGAATGAGCAGTAGTACGTTATTTATTTACAAGCTTTTAGCCGAGGCTTCGCCCGCGTGTACGAACTACAGTGTTGAAAATATCAAATACCGAGGTTATGGTCTATCATTGTGCCAAATTTCATCCAAATCCGTTCAGCCTGTGGCGGCATCTACATAGCCACATCCGAACTATGCATCACACCGACGTCACGCAAAAATCCTACATCGCGCAATCAGAGTGCGCGCGACTAGCATATATACAACGTCCCGACATCATCCGCCAGGCAGTAACCCACGTGACACAACACACATCTGGTCGGAGGATCCTCCCTTTTCTCTGGAGGATGAGTGAAGTTTACACCCTGTTCCACACACCTCTATAAGCCATTTAGGCGTGAATAGGTTGCAGACAGACAGACAGAGTTACTTTAGCATTTATTGACCGAGCGAGTGAACAGTCTTTGCTTCAAGTCTGGAAAAATTTGCTTTCGTCTGTCAGTTTGTTGCTACTCCTCTACAGGTCCTATTTTTCCACCGATCTGGATGAAGCTTGGTACACAGATTTTACGACTACTTATAGATTTTTTTGTTATCGGGGATTTTTGATTGATTGATTTTTACTTCCTCCAAAAAGAGGCAAAAAGGGAGCTACTGGATAACTTCGCCTTATGAGATCCAATTTCGATGGTTCTTTTTTTATTTGAAAGGTAGTTAGTAACTTTAAGTTCGTCTTATAAAAATTTGGCGAAGATCAGATGAAAAAAACAAAACATGGTAAATATCCCGATTTAAATAACTTTAATGATATATTCGTATTAATTGAAGCAAAAAAGTTTGTGCTCGCGAGGTCTACAGTTCGCAGAACTACTAGTAATATTAAGTACGCATTTTTGCAATCGATACAACAGAAAATTTAAGGTAAAATTTTCTTCTGTGGCTAAATAATAATGGCTTAATAATAGATACGGGGAACTGTAGGTACCTACCTCTTTTCTCTGTTTCTATAATGCCATCTGAAACCAATCCTTGGAAATTACCGAGAACTTTATCTAATGTCATGATTATGCCAATTTTGCTAAATCCTTTACATAAACCGGTTTATATCAAACCCATGTTTAAAGACGAACGTTTAAGGTTTGATATCAAACATAATCTTGTTTCTTAGTAACAGATTAAACTTGTCAGTTAATTATTTAATCCGCAAAGTGATTAGTAAGGAAGGTTTGGTTATACTCCGTCCTCATAGTTGCCAGATTGTCGGAATATAATTTTACTTGCTTGTGCCTGCCGCTTCGGCCGCGTGGATGTCGGAAAATAACCCACGGGAACGTACTGCCGGGATTAAAAGTACTGTTAAGGTTCCATGCAATGGACCTTAACCTTATATTGTACTGGCTGACATTTGATTACTTGCGCCAGTAACGAACTCCTTTTTTTTAAATAAATAAAAAAAGGTAGTTCGTATGTTTTTCCAAGCTTGGGCTAGGCGGTGTAGTTTTAAGAACTGCGCAATTTTAACCGAAGATTGTATCGTATAAACTTATCAATTATAATTATATCTCGTTATTGCGTCTCCGACTGTTATTCCTTATTTAGCTACATCTCCTATGAAAAAACGGAAATTCCACATAGTTGGAGTCTGAACTACCACAGTACCCTATGTGTTAATCCAGGTAAACAATGTCTTATAACGCACCACCTCTTAAGGGGTCATTGTACTCATTATTATGAACACCTTTTACTATGGGACCAAACCCGAAATCGCGAAAAAAAGCTGCTCAGTACATTTATGTTCGCATAATTCGTCAAAATACAGTGAACAGCAGATTTTTTTTTTGCGATTTCAGGTTTGGTCCCATAGTAAAAGTTGTTCATAACAATGACCCCTTAAGAGATTGTGCGTTATTTAGGTTATACCTTGTATAGTATCCGTGGAGCAGCGCGCGGATTGTTATATGATTGCTGGAGGATAAAAAATCCTAAAACTCCGTTTACACCCATTGCTCCATTTGCCATGAGTTTCCGGTAGAACCAACCCAGCTCAGTAAAACCAACAAGTAAAATGCTGGAAAACTATTTCATTGATATTGGTCCAATTGAAGTACAAATGTACTTGCGAGCCGAGCAAAAGAATATTAATTTTTAAGTAGTCAAACTTACGTTAAGCCGTTGGTCCCGGCTGTCATTCGTGGATCTTTGACAGTCGTTAGTGGTCGTCAGAAGCCCGAAAGTCTGACAATCAGTCTTACCAAAGGGTATTACCCAATAACTGGGTTGTAGAGGTCAGATAGGCAGTCGCTCCATGTAAAATACTGGTATTAAGCTGCATCCGGTTAGACTGGAAGCCGACCCCAACATAGTTGGGAAAAGGCTAGGCAGGCAGAAAGTAGTCAAACTTAGTGTTATTTTACAATTTAAAACATAATTCTATCTCTGTTTCTGATTTGTGGTGCCAACGGGCTATAATAAAATAATTTGAAGTATTGTCTCTGTGTATGGTACTCTCGGAGTAAAGATCAACTTAAATCAAGATAAATAAACAAACGCCAAGGCAGAAACATAAATCGTGAGAATCCCTTTAAACACTGAAATCGCAAATAATATTATCATAATGTTTTATACATTTCTATAATACCACGACCACCGAGGGAGATCACAAAGACAGATTGTAAAATAAATTATTCTTCAGTTTTCAGAATAAATAAATAGATCAAATGTTGGCGAGCCCCGGCGAGCCACTCATTTGAAGGTCTTTGGAGAAAGGTAAGGAAGCCTATTATTTGGTATACCTAAACATTTGTTTGATATTTCCCCAGATGTTGGTAGAGGTAAATTAAGGTGTAATATCGGGGTAAAAGTTGAGAGATTTTTTTAATTGATCGTGTTTTTACGAGAAAATTAAAAGGGCTGTATCACGGTTTGACTTTTGACTATCAAATGTTTCCTGAAGCTACTAGTTTGAAGTCACGTGTCTTTGGAGAAAGGTAAGGTAAGTGTAAAAGTGATGCATTAAGTTTTAAACAGACTGTGTTTCACCTTTAGGTGCAAGTTATTACACTTCCGTCACTTGCACCTAAAGGATCATTAAAAAACCAGCGTCAGACAGCATCTGTCTGGCATTTATGCTGAAATAAACCTTTTTGACGCATCCTTGAGATACACACTATGCTTTGAAAGTATTTCACTTTTTTTCTGTTTCATGAACTGTTCCCAAAGAAGGTTTTTTTTTTTTTTTTCTTAAATTTAAGGCAGAATATACTTCGGTATATGTACGTATTTGTTAGCGGGATTAGTACCTACATAGCATCAGAGGAAATGCGGATAAAGGTCAGTCTCAGTATCAGAGGAAAAGTTAAAAGAATTCTTTCATTGACGGTGTGTTTGTTCTCAAAGGGATGTATGGAGGTTCATATCTACATTTGTCTGATGAGCAAACTCATGTGATCGAAATAAGTCTACAGCCTGCAAACACAAGCATCTCCAAAGAGTTTTGGACGTTACTTATGCCTGCAATGTAATACAGACGAACCCTTTCACAAGCAGCTCTAAGTATAAATACTTTAAACTCCTTTTACACGGCGCAAGTTTATTGCCTGTGGCATACCATAAAATTGAAGGGCAATTAAATATCTGGCACCTTCTAAACAACACGTACAATATCGTTTCACGATACGGGCAAATTAGTTGCCGTTCAAACTGGTATAGGTGTAAACAGCACATACGATAAAATTGCACGTACGATAAAATCGTATACAATTCTGGCATGAACATTTTCTATTATTCAAACATTAGCGAACGAAACAAGACATTCAATAAAATTTTATGAAATATTTGGCAGCGCAAATACGGGTAATACTTGAATCAATTGTACAAGGACGTGCAACTCTGAGTTTAGAAGAAATAAAACTAGCATGCAATAATCGCCTGGCAATTTAATTGCCTCGGGTGTAAGTCGCATGCGATTTTATTGAATGGCAAAGCTGGCATTCAATAATAAAATCGCACGCGTGTAAATACTTGCATGCAATTCTTGGATGGCAATAAAATTGAACGTGCTTTATGGCATGCGATTATTGCTCTTGAATGTTCCACAAACATGCATCGTGTAAACGGAGCTTTATTCTCAAAAAGACAAAATATGTCATACTACACAACATTCAATGAGGAATAAATATAAAGCATTAATAAGCTAACAGTGGGGAGTGATGGTCGTAGGTTTGAACCCAGGCAGGAGCTTTACTTTGTGTAAATTATTTCATCAGCACTGCACTCAAAACGGTGAAGAAAACATCGTGAGGAAACCGGCATGTCCTAGAACCAAAAGTTCGAAGACATGTCACATCTACCAACCCGCCCTGGCCCGCGTGGTGGATTACGGCCCACTCCCTCTCACCGAGAGGATGCCGGTGTCCCAGCAGTGGAAACATTATAGGCTATTATGCTAATAAGTTACCTTAGGCCCAAAGGACCAATTTTCATATGCAACGTGGAACGTAGGACCAATTATTCATATTCATATTCATTTATTTGCGTTCCACAAGGTAAAACAAGATTTTAGAGCTAAGAGCCGTTGTAGACCCTCTCAGAGCACAACAAAAATGATCCTTTATGGAATAATATGTAGGTACTCATTTAAGAGCCTATACAACCTCAGCTCAAATTTTAATTTCGCCCCCACTTCCACGCGCCACCTCACTCTTTATTCTACCTATTTTACCTGTTGCGTAATATTTGTTCTGAGCGCAAGCAATACAGCCCTCCCATTCGAAAGCCGAAGCGCGACTGAGCGCGGGTGTCGGTCGGCAGGGAACAAACTTCAAAACGCCGATAGTTTAGGTACTTTGTTACGGTGAAAATAATGCTAATTAAAAAAAAAAAACACATAAGACCTGCTTTATAGTTAGTTCAGTTAGAATGCAAAGTTTCATGATATAATTTGAAGTATATTTTGAATACCAGCGGTTTATTGTTCAGTTTAGAGGTAACTTTGGATTTTTTTTCTATTGAGAAAATTTTATGTAATCGTGTTTTCGTCACACATAGTACTTAACATTAATCCTCAACTTTACCATATATTTATTTCAAAATTAATGCTGCAGTATTTTCGACATAACGGGAGGATCATGCTAAGCCATTTGAGGTAGTTTAGGCTCTTAAGTAGTCACCACCCCTGTGTTTGCGATCCCTTTTGCTTCATACTTCAGATCAAAACCTATTTAGTATACTAATCATTAATTAACTTGGTATATTACGTTCTCGTCATGTGGTCATGACATGAAGAGAATTACTTTCTTATATTTGCTTTTTCCTTATAGTGAGCATAATAAAATTCATTAATAATACTAGTATATTCTAAGGTGAGTACTTCTTATAGATCTAGTAAATATGTGTCTAAGAGGGAGAGAGACGTGTAAGAATTATGTACATAATTATTATTTTCTTTCTGTAATATTTGTCTTCAAGTAAAAGCCATGATTAGTTTTATTAATTATTTGTAATATGTTTCTACTATTTGCAAACCGTATATGTGCTAAAACAAAATAGTTTACTTACAATTTGACCACATTTCATAAAACTGATCGAAGGTCCTATGCCCCTAAATGGGCATTCCCACATTGGACGATAACGATAACTGCACGATATCGTCGGACTGGTAGTTTCATACAATTACTACTAATCGCTTTCACACTGTCGTTGTAGTCAACGGTATCGTCGCTGACATTGATTCTCGTGCCGATATCGGCGGAAGACACAGTGCGGGGTGAAGCAGATCGCGGGGGGAGTGGCATGGGCAGGCGTCGCCGGACGGCCGTGCGTCGATGCCACTTGCCCCCGCCGCCGGCTTACATTTCCTTGCAACAAGACGTTGTTGTTTTAAATTATTTAAAGTTTAAATTTCGTCCCCTCGATAGAACTAGTATAATCAAAACCCAGGGCCAACCATCACCTCTTAAAGCAGTATTATTTTAATATTACTTCAGTGTGAGAAAGAGATGGAGCTAGACGTTCTGTATAGCTCAATCTCTTTCTCATACTGAAGTAATATTAAAATAATACTGTAAAGCAGAGGTGATGGTTGGACAAAACTCACGAAGACTATAGAAACAAGGTTATTCGAGACAAAATGTAGGTGCATCGTGTCACATACCGACATCGTCTCGATATCGTTGTCGTCCGAGCTGACGGTACGATATAGACTTGTCGGTGTCGTTATCGTCGCAGTGTGAAAACGGCCAATGAAGATGAGTGTCTCTGCTTTTCAAAGTATATTTTTTTAAAATAAATTATTTATTGTTTTATGACTTGACAAAACCTCAAGATTACTTTATAATACTTTAATATTAATGTATTAATTATACACATAAACATACTGGAATAAATTCTCTAAATGATGGGGAAAACTGCATCAAAAATATCAAAATTCTTTGCGTAGTTTAGAAGAACAACGCGGTCACACACAGACACAAGAAGCGACTTTGTATTAATTATACTACGGGTATTTATAGATATGATAAAAATATACCTACGTATCTAAAATCTGTTCAGTAACCGTGCTGAAGACTTCGCAAGCAATAATTGAAGGAAATGTTTGCGGAAATTGAACGGCTGCTGACGCCCCGAGCGACCGGCGCGAACGAAGTCATTTATCAATCGCGTCAAAATCACAACAATTTTGGCTTAAGGATGCTAAGTAAGCGGACGATGACAAAATGTTGCTATAGGCAATAAGCAAAGTGGAAAGTTAAGTGACAATGAAATAAAAAAAAAATGTTTATACAGCGTGTCCCGGAATTATTTATTTATTTATTTGACAATTATGGAGGACTAACAGCTACATTAAAACAAGATAGTAATAGAATAGTAAACAGTGAGCCAATAATAAGTCCTCACGTTTAGAGACGGAACAAAATTAAGCGAACACATACATATTATAAAAAGAAAACAGTTCAAAAATACACATCTTTACACAATAGATTACCTCCATATAGTCTATGTTGAATACAATACTCGTATAACCGATAATCGCATAAATAACGCAACATTAAACACAATGAGATAGACAATGATCAATGAATTACAACTTGGTGTAGTTTAATTTAATGTTAACAGTTTAATTTATTTTTGAAAGAAATCAAGTCTTAGGCGTCTTCTGACTGTGACCACACTGGTGGTAAAGGGGTCAATATCGTGCTGCTTACACTGGTTGTTGAAGGTTCTGCTTGCACGCACAATACATCAGTTTCGCCTATAGTTTATTGAGATAAACGGCACCCGTAATGGCGGATTAAACCGAGTATTAGACGGAACGTTTAAGTTAATTTTAGATAAGAGATCGGGGCTATCAATTTCATTGTTAAAAATTTTAAACAATAGAATGCAATCAGAGATCTCACGGCGAGTACTTAATGGAAGTAAATGAAATTTTCTACACAGATTGTGGTAGTTCTCTGAATGATACGGGATCCTCTGATGAAAGCACAAATACTTGATAAACCTTCTTTCGATACCCTCTATTCTATCGACATATTTATTGTAACATGGGTTCCAAATTTCAGACGCATACTCTAACCTACTCCTCACCAAAGTGCAATATAGGATTTTAAGGGTTTTTGCTTTAGTGAAACACTTTGACAGTCGCATGATGAATCCCAACGATTTAGACGCCTTGGACACTATGGCATCCACGTGAGACTCAAAAATGAGTTAAGAATCATGAAAAACCCCTATATCCCGGATAGAATTGCACCGACCATTCAGTGTGTAAGAAGTGGTTAAGACAGAACGTTTTCGACGAACGAATATTATGAACGGATATTATGTTATAATTATACACAGGGTTACTGGTAATTCGACGTATTATTCCTTGCAGGACGACGGCGCGACTATACTGGAAATGAAGTTACTTTTATTTTATTTTATTTGTGATAGGTTTGCTCTTGACTCTAGTCTTATCATAGCTGATGCCGTAGCAGATCTTTGTAAATAAGTAAAAGTTCCAAAATGCCTAAAACTTTGGCAAAAAACACTTATTAAATACTTTATTTTTCGTAATTTCTGTCATACTTCATAAAAAAAAAAAACTCTAAAAACTACTAACTAATTTCAAAAACATATTCTCCCAATCTACAGGTATAGAACTATTTTTTTTTTTAATTTTAGGCTCAGTAGTTTCGGATATATGGGGGAAAAGTCAATTTTCGTCTATTTTTTTAAATAACTTTAAACCATTTATTTAAAAAAATATATATATTTGAGATTCTTACAGTGAGCCCTTTCATTTGATATGTCACACGATACAGTTTGCAACACTTTTTTTTTAATTTTCTTATTTGCCCCCAAAATTGACTCCCATATTCAAAATTAATTTATTTACGTTACGCGTCCGTGTTTGAGTTACGTATGAATTTCTCATACGTGTACCAAATTTCAACTTAATCGGTCAAATGATGATGAGATGCGGAGAAAATTGGCTGTGACAGACGGACACACAGACACACGAGTGATTCTATAAGGGTTCCGTTTTTTCCTTTTGAGGTACGGAACCAAAAAAATTACAGAAATCGATTAGGTAAGTAATCTATTCTGAACAAGGTACTTTCTTAATGTGTTTCAGTTACCTACACATTGTATATGAGCATATTCTCTAACGCTACTCAAGTGTATTACAGCTATGGAAGGACTGTTGAGGATGCTTTTAAGTTAGATGTCGTTTGAGGGTCGGATAAGTATTTTCTCTGTAGTGGGGCAATTCCAAACTTATTTTCTGAGTTATGAATTGTTTCAGCAGGTTTATTAAATCTTATAACACCGCTATTCATTGACGGCGCTCCTTTAAATAATTAAATCAATCTGCCCAGCCTTTCCTAACTATGTTGGGGTCGGCTTCCAGTCTAACCTGATGCAGCTAAATACCAGTATTTTAAATGGAGCGACTGCCGATCTGACCTCTATGGGTAATACGATACCCTTTGGTAAGACGTTCGGGCTTCTGACAACCCGTAACGACTGTCAAAGATCCACGAATGACAGCTGGGATCAACGGCTTAACGTGCTTTCCGAGGCACGGACGAGTCTCGGCATGTAAAGATGATCACCCATCCACAGACCTAGCTTAACCTGATGAATCGAGCCGTGCGGCTATTTTACTTAGCCAGGAACTCCTCTCCTTCCTTTAAATAATTCAATAAAATAATATAAAAGTTGTCGCCTTAATGACTCCGTGGTAGTCCTCTGTATTGCTCGGCAATTTCTCACGCAGCTGTCATAAATCACTCGGACGGCCATTAATCGCTGCTCCTTAGAAAGACTTTTATCACTTTTGATTGCTTTTAAATAACCAATTGCTTAGTTACAGACAAAATTATTTACCAATTTTTATTAATCACTGTTCAATGCGCAATGGACTTTGTGATTACAAATGAGTTCTCAAAAATTATAACATTGAGTTTAAATAAATCTGATAACATTAAGGGCTAATTTTTCATTACTCAGATAACTCTTATTTGAAGAATTAATATTTCAATTTGACAAATTTTGTATAGAAAATATATCAAACTGTCATATTCAGATTTCACTTCAGATTTTTTTTCTACTTATTGAAAAATCACCACTTAGTTAAAAGCAATAGAACGTTAAATACCAAGCTTAACACACAACATTTTATATAAATGCGCTTGGTTGAAGCAAGATCCTGTTGATAGATATCGAGTCTCAGAAAATCATATAAGTACGTCGAATTGAAAAACGAACTCCATCATTATTTTGGAAATCAATCTAGAAATCAATAACCCTCATCAACTCCAAAATCTACCAAATAAAAGAAACTACCTACTTATAACAATCCTCTACAATCTTCTGATAATAATCCCTCGCATACAACAAACCACACAAAAGCCATACAAATAACAATAAAATACCGATCAAACTAACCGCCAAAGGGCTAATAATCCCCCTTTGAATAACCAATAATATAAAGACTGTTTTCTCGTTCCACTGCTGACGATATAAGCGGCTTAGCAGCTGCACTTGGCTTCAAACACGCTACGAATAGGAAAGCCGGCGAATCCAACAAAAAAGTCGCTTTTTCACGCGGATTTCAATTTCGAACGCGGGAAAGCAGTCTCTTGAGATTTGACAGTTCAATTCGAAATTTGAGAGATGGCTAAATGGATTTTCTCTGGCGGTTACATGATTTTATTGTTGTCTGTCTTTCTTTTCATTCGGTATATTTGAAGGTTGGAAAGGTTCGGCTTGTGCGATAAGAACTTACTCAACTAAATAATTACAAACTGGTCAAGAGCGAGTCGGACTCGCGCACTGAGCGTTCCGTACCATCCTATATAAAAAAGTGTGCTATTTAGAGACATCGTTTTATTTTTCCTCTAATCTTTACATAAACTTCGATCACATAGAATAATTTCAGATTTTTCGCTATGCAAATTTCGGAGATAAAGGAGATAAAAAATACTGGAAAGGGGGAACCCCTTTCCAGTATTTTTTTTACATTTTTCATCAAAAGTCGAAAACTATTCGACCTAAAAAAAATAAAAAATGTTTGATAATATGCAAACAGCGCTCTTTCATAGATACCCCACATGCCCTAGTAGCCCCACTTCGAATTTTTAAGACGCCTTTTCAGACCCTGTTGCAAAAAAAAAATCTTTCTTATTTGCAAAATAGTTGGGCAAACTTCATCTAAAACTATTCCAAAATTCAAGTTGATAGCATTAGTAGTTCTTGAGATATCCAGCTGTGACAGACGGACAGACAGACAGACTCAGTCGCACCATAAGGGTTCCTTTATACCATTTTGCTACGGAACCCTAAAAACCGGTCTAGTGCAAGTTGGCCTCGCACACGGTGGTAACCGTACAATATTAAAACTACATAATTTATTAATTTAAAAAAAACTTCAGTTAAAAAAAAACTCGTTTCTTGGGGACCAACTTTATATTTTAACTTTATTTATCTTTTATTACTTGTTGTTATAGCAGCAATTAAATATAAATACACAATCTGTGAATATTCCAACTGTGTACCTATTACGGTTCTTGAGATACAGCCCACTGACAGACAGACGGACTGACAGACAGCGGAGGCTTGGTAGGTGGTCTGGGTTTAATCAATCGGCCTAGCGTTTTCCCAACTATGTTAGGGTCGGCATCCAGTCTAACCGTCCAGTATTTTACATGGAGCGAGTGCCTATCTGACCTCCACAACTCAGTTACTGGGTAAAGCGACACCCCTTGGTAAAAATGGTTGTCAGACTTTCGGGCTTCTGATGACCCGTATCGACTATCAAAGATCCACGAATGACAGCCGGGACCAACGACTTAACGTGCTTTCGGAGGTGCGGAGGAGTCTCGGTATGTAAAGATGGGCACCAATCGACGGACCAACCCCGGCAAGCGTAGCTTAACCTGATGGATCGACCCGTGCGGCTGTTACTCGTATTACTTAGCCACGAGCTCCTCAAGTAGGTGGTCTGGGTTATGAATCAATATTACTAGAGAAGGCTTTACTCGTTGCGGTTGTCTGGTTTTCTCAAAAACAATTACATAAATCATCACTAAAGCTTTATTACAGCCATTGCAGAGTATAGACCCTCCCTTTTGAGCCATAAAAATTGTATAAACATGAAAATCTAATAACCTAAATATTCCCCGACCTGAGAATTGAAGTAATTACCTGGAAGAATAAACCATTTCATTTATTTATTTATTTATTCAATTGGTCTTACGAGCTAACAGATTTAACATCCAAAACGCTCGTACGATTAATTTCCTTACAATTCGTTTATGGCTTAATATATTATACATGCTCTTCATCTTATACAATAGATTTTATAAAAATAGCAATAATGTCCAAGTCTATAAATAATTATAAAAATAAATTACAACGATGAATTAATACTTAGAATAAAATGTCAGTTTAGTGTCAATCAAGTAATAGTAATCAATTTAATTCACTTCAGTTATTATTAGGTATGGTATATGTCATTTAAAATTATACGAAATTTATTATATAAAGTCCTAATCCATCGGCAAATAATTCATATATATTAATGATTCATAATTTATTTGCTTTAAATGTGTATTTACAATTCCGTACCAAAGTACCAAAAAATAAAAACAATTCTCAAACAAAAAATACCACATAACATATCATCACGCCTGTAATCCCCGCAGGGTTAGGCAGAACTGTACCTATAGTACACCCATCTTTCGCCAGTTATGTGTAAGTTCCATGTAATAGGGGGCGAGCCTATTGTCACAATAAAAACAAAAACACCTTGCCCGATGTGGGAATCGAACCTCATGCTCAACAGTAGCGGCAGCGGTGTTGTTGTGGCAGCCACACACAAAAATAAAACCGGCCAAGTGCGTGTCGGACTACGCACAATGAAGGGTTCCGTAGTTGGGATGAATCCCAAGAACAAACTTAACATTGTTGTTGGAAAAAATGTTCTCCCATACATTCCAACTGCAAATATAAGTTTGTATGCACAATATTGAGAGATTTACCATGTTAACTTCATAGACTTCTTATAAGTTTTCCTGTAATCTCTAGGTATTGAACTATTTCGTATATTTTTTTTTTCAAAATTTTAGGCTTAGTACTTTCGGAGATAAGGGGGAATGGGCAATTTTCGTACATTTTCATAAATAACTTTAAATTAATTTATTTTAAAATAATAAAAAGAATATGTTTGAGACCCTCACAGTAAGTTTCTTACTTGCCCCTACTTTGCCCCCATAATTGACCCCCATACTAAAAATTCATTTATTTACGTTACACGTCCGTGTTTGGGTCATAGAAATACAAACGTGTACCAAATTTCAACTTAATCGGTCGATTAGATTCGGAGCAAATTGGCTGTGTCAGACGAAGAGACAGACAGACAGAGACAGACACACGAGTGATCCTATAAGGGTTCCGTTTTTTCCTTGTTGAGGTACAGAACCCTAAAAATCGAAAAACACAAAACAAAACCACGAAAAAATAATCACAATTCACTGACCGTATCTCTAGCTTCAAAATAAAGTAATTTAGATTCCATGACCCTGCCACTGGCTTTGTAAACTGGTTACGGAAACAGATAATACTAAAACTGTTACGTCCTGACATACGTGGGTAGAATCGAAGGAAAATGTTTGGAAACTTTCAAGAAGCGTATTTTACTGACGATCTCGGAAGAGAAGCCTGTTGAATACGGGAGCGTAAATTTTATTAATCTTTTCACTGGAAGTTTTTATGACCTGAATCATGTAAGGTAAAAGTGGGATAGTTGCCCTAGGAGGATAGACGCCCCATAATTCAATTTATGACTTGTAAACGTACTATCGTCGCAGTTAAGGGTGGTACTAAGGGTGAGGCGTGTTCGTTGCTTATAAGTTATAACAATGTGTATTTCTTATTTAAAAACATTTTTTAAACAAGCTTTTTGGTTGGTTAAGATTCCACCTATCATGCCGCAGGTCGTGGGTTCGATTCCCATCCAGGAAAAATATTTGTGCGCATGAACATGTCTGTTTGTTCTGAGTCTGGGTGTAATTATCTATATAAGTATGTATTTACAAAAAAAAAAAAAAAATGTAGTGTATGTAGTATATCAGTTATCTGGTTTTCCATAGTACAAGCTATGTTTAGTTTGGGATCAGATGTCCGTGTGTGAAAAATGTCCCAGAATATTATTATTATTAACCTGGATATCATCTAGGGCTAGAGACCTTGTCATGACAAATCAAACGAGCCCAAACTCGATAGAGTTGAGTTGTTGTATTACTGAGTTCCCATGGCCGCCTTCCGGCTTCATCATCAGATCAGCTCCATGTCATAATAACAATTGTCATCCGATTTACATCTGCATGTAAAATTTCAGCTCCATCGGAAACCGGGAAGTGGATCAAATTTAACTTGCAAGATTCGATTACAGACAGACAGACTCCGGGACAGGTGAAACTAAATAATAGCTTGTAATATTAACTGACCCCTACCTACCTTACCTTCCTATCTTACTGACCCCTTGAACTCCCTAGGACTCACGGCAACCATCCCACTTTTACCTTAAGACGCCCCCGCAGCATGCATAGTTCATACAAACGAAATACCAAAATAATTTGTAAATCAAACATATTCTAAAGCTAGTGTGTATTTATTCCGCTTGGATTACAGAATATCTAGATATTCTCAAATATATAATAAATAAGAACATTGATTTAAACAGGAAATATGAGAATAATAAGTTTTCTATAGAAAATTTTAATTCCTCATATCTCGTCTTCAAATCAGTGTCCTTTCAAAATATATGCCTTCCTTAACATAAGAATATGTTTGACACTTAAGAGCCCCTGCTCTTAAGTGCCCGAACGTCTGCCATAGGTTAGAAGTTACGATATATTTCTTATGACTGTATGTGAAACATTTTTGTTCTATTTCTCATACTGACTTCTCGGATAATAGAATTTTGATTCTTGTGCTGAAACTATGCGTTTTTTAAACAAATACAATATTAATATAATATCAATAGTAGGGGAGGCTTCGACCTAAAATGTTTTCAAACTGTCAGATTAAGGAAATTAAGTGTTTCTCCGTTTTGGCGAAAAACACTTTCCGGTGGCATATATTTTTTCTGGAAACAATTTAACACTGAGGCTGATTTGCTAAATAGCTGTCATGGGATGAACTTGAAGGCACATTATTCAATATATTCCTATACCTGTCGAAAACAAAGAAAACTAACAAAACATCACGCAAATCGTCATTCACCTCCGTTTCCAAATACCACTTAAAGTATTGGTGTCGTAATTTATACAAGGGACGGAATGAAAAAAATACTTGTCATTATCTAATAACCGCCCAAAAAAAAAAATCATTAGTCGCATCAATGTTTGCAAATATGTAGCGAGGTACTCGTATATGCATATATTGAATAATGCACCTTCAAGTTCATCCCATCATAATTTTTTAGCAAAGCAGTCTGTGTTTAATTTATTGTTTTCAGAAGAAAAAAAAATGCCACTAATGATATGTTTTTAGCAAAAACGGAGAAACACCCAATTCTTCAAGGTAATTGTCAGATTGTGGGTCAGCACGACAAGGACATCACGCTGGACCGTCTGTAAAGCAAGTCTGCAAGGACATCACGATATTTTTTTTTTGCATTTGAAAAAATCGCCCATGAGTTTTGGTCGCGTCCAAATCGTCAGTCTTTTGAATAGGAGCTCCTTAGACTTTACTTAACATCCCTTCTGAATATCTGACGTACTCGAATAATTTTTTCCCTATCTTCAGCCCCTTCATACGGTCACCCCCACCATGCAAACAGGCAGATTAGTGTTCCTCCGTTATCTGAAACACGTGGGGCATATACACTTTCAATATTTGACGCGATCGAGTATTTCCATGAGACATTTTTTTCTGCTCCCCTCACAAGTGAAGGGTCATTATAAATTCTTTCTACCATCTAATCTTTAAAATCCAATAGGTCCGCACGACGCTCGATTAATTCACCATTTACCATCGCGGCCTCCCCTACTATAAGGCGAACAATGCTATCATAATGTAGTAACAAAAATATTTTTGTTCCACTCACGCTATAAAGCAGGCTACATACAGAAACAAATCTACAGGATTATCGATAACGTTTCCGGGTATATTTCATTATTGATTACAATAAAATGTTATAAATACTATTTTTTATTAAATATTATGCGGATCGAAGTAATTACTAAATCACGAGTCATCAAACACATAAAAAGTTAGCATACTTAAGGCATTTCCATTGAACAAAGTCTCGTAGAGCGCCTACGATTCTCGTAGCGGACCGCTAACTGCTACGTCGCTCGTAGCAAATTGCGCCGGATATCGTAGCATCGAGCCGCTACAATCGCTACGATGGATCTACACGGGATTTCCTACGAGTTTGTTCCCTTTATTAACTTTAATGCTGATAATGACGGTAGTCTAATTAGTTTTAGATCTCATTTGAGATTGCACTTCTTATTTATTTGGTTAATTCGTGCAAACAAATTATTTTAAATTATAATCACTTATTAGACGAATTCGAGAACTATTTCAACATTGATCTATACGTTATTCAAATGGTCAACGGAATGGCTGTTCTCTTAGGCCCACTTGCACGTTTAGTCGGGTTAAATTTAGGCTCATTTTCACCACACATCACTTTAACGCTAACGCTAAACAATTTCAAAACATCATTCTGTATCTGTCATCCTCAAACGATTGAAAGAAATGGAGCGATGTTTTAAACTCGCTTAGCGTTAAACGCGTTTAGTGATGTATGGTGAAAATGAGCCTGATTAATGTACAGTTTGTAAACTCGGAGTTATGTAATTACATTTTAATTCTTATTACATGTTGCGCCGCTAAAAAGTAAAACCGGTTTAGTTAGTCTGGCATAAATATTTTTTGAGCTGGGAACATTCAATAGACGAAACACAAAAGAGATCTGCAATATCTTTGCCCTGATTATGAAATCCGATCGAAAATAAATGAACGGAAATTCTATAATGAATGTATACCCATCTCTTTTACTCTACATTACGATACGTAATACTTTCTTGTCTTTGAATTTTATAACATGACATTTCATTTTAATCGTTTTATACTGGAAACCACATACAATACGTATGTGGTTTCCATGGAGATTTAGTTTATTGATTGACAAAAACGTCAGATGGAAAAATATATTTAAGGTTTATAATTTGTATTTTTTTCTAGATAATATGAGTTCATGAATATATTGCCTGCTGATATAGTACTGATTTTTACTTACATCGAATAATATAAAATACAAAATAATTTATCGGTACCTCATGACGTCAATTTATTTTGACATTACTCAGGGTTTAGCAACTTAACTCTTCCACATCGGTTAGTTAAATATTTAGAAGTTTAATTATGGGTTTACCTCTAACTCTTGGTGGCGCAAGATGAATTATTTGATTTACCCTGAGTTAGCTGTTAACTCCGAGTAATTTAGGATGACCCATGAACGCGCAAGTGGCTCTTAGGGCCGGTTTTCTGATCCGTAGTTAACTCAACTAATGGTTAAACATAGTAAATAATGGTTGAATTTTGGCTAAATGTGGAAGGCTAAATATGAATGTATTCATGTTAGCTCATTCATATTAAAAATAGAAACTAATGGCATAACTCATTAACGTCATAATGGATTAACGTTATTTATTTATCTGAATTTGACTTACATTAAAATTTTCATTGGCAAAGCTATTTGTTGGACCGTAGAACCAAATTACGAATCCGATGTGACAAAAAAAAAAACAGTTGAAAAATATAGTCGAAACAAAATCACATTATTTTGACGATATCGAAATATAATAAAATCGTTCTATTTCTTGGAGTTCCATCACAGCAATGTGGGCCAAATCAATTGTTTGCAATAGCCTGCAGGCCACAGACGAAACCCATTTTTGTCACAAATTGACAATTTTTATGTGTCTGACAATATCCGAAGTACCCGTACTTCGGATATTGTCGGATGTTGTTCGCTCTTCATCGAATCTTCGCATCTCTCAAAATTATATCTGTAGGTGAAAGCTAAAGGACCTCAAGTCCATTTTTATTTTTACAGCCTTAAGGAACAATATTTGTCAAAAAAATATCACAATATAATAGCTTAATAAACCTTCATAATCATATTTTTTTTCTACAGCGATACACTATTTACTTTTTATACACGGTCGATTTTACTATCAAATTTCGGGTACCTATAGACATCTTTAATGAGCTCTA
The DNA here is from genome assembly GCA_948252095.1 of Dicycla oo. NCBI lineage: Eukaryota > Metazoa > Arthropoda > Insecta > Lepidoptera > Noctuidae > Dicycla > Dicycla oo. The sequence goes on along the minus strand of OX411710.1, from coordinate 6,094,970 downwards.
CTGAATAATTTATAAAATGTGATTTAAGGTCCTTAGGAGATTTTTTGGGATAGTTTTAGTGAAAAAGTATGTTTAAGTACTTTATAATTATTATGATAGCCCGTAATTATTCCACTACAGACAATCTTTGCACACCAAGACCCCTCTGTGCCTTGGAAAGCATGTTAAGTCGTTGGTCCCGGCTGTAATTCGTGCGTTATGGAGGTCAGATAGGCAGTCGCTCCACATAAAATACTGGTATTCAGCATCGTTGGAAAAAGGCTAGGCAGATGATGAATTATTACACTACATTGCAAAAACTACTTTTTTTCGTTCTAGATCGAATGAGGATTGGCTGATTCACTTTCACCTAGTGTGAAGCCTATTGAAGTTCAGTATAAACATAAGTTTAAAAAAAAAATACAATGTTTTATTTTAAATTTTTGCTTTTCTTTGTTACAAGAAATATTTAGGAGATGTTTGCGTATGATTCTGTTTAATTCCTTCGCCGGCGCTAAACGTCTATCTGGCGTCATTACAATAAAACCTTTATTGTGTCTCGTTTAACGTCCGCAAAAGAATTCATTAAATGTAAAGATTTAACCAGATCTGACACCGTAAAAATCCTATACACTTTTAATTCGATAAACATATAATATACAATAAAAGTGAAATGCTGTTCGTTGCTAATCATCATCACTTGAGAACGGCTGCACCGATTTGGCTTTCATTTTGAAATGTTCGTAGTAGTCCAAATCAGGTTCTTACGGAAACAAAAATATGAAAAGTTTCCGGGAAAATTGTAAAATACGAGAAAACTGAATGTGTAATTTTTTACATATCGAGGGTTCACGGGCTATTTGTATTAAGCGACATCCTGACCGATATTGAGTTATAATCATATCTACCTGCATTAAAAAGTGAAAAACGTTAAAAACGGAGATAGACACTATTGATTCTTAACCGTCGATAGGCCACTTTTTCGTAAAAAAATATTGATACTTTTTTACAATGTTCTTTTTTCGAAATAATGAAACTTTGAAATGCTCTCCTGTAAAGTTCCAAACATGTCGCTTAATACAAATAGCCCGTGAACCCTCGATATTATGATTTTGACGGTCTGTCGAGTCAACTAGTAATAAATAAAATCATACAACACTCAAAAGACACGAGGTCATTGACAACCAGAGTGTGATCACCCATCGCCACTCACGACCATCATAAATATATTTTATAGCCAGTAAATCTCGCTATAAAACTATGACAATAATATTAAAGTCTCTCTTTATGTGCGATTTAATGAAGCTGGCGATAAACGCTATGATTTTATGGAGAAGGGAACTGGCTTCTGCTCGCGAGTTTGTCCGCGTGTTTGAATTTGTTTTTTTGCTCGGCTTCTAAAGGTCGTAACGTGATATAAAGGCGCTCCCTCAGCGGGAGCATGCGCTTGTAATGTAACTATCTTAGATTCGATTTGGAGCATTACTATATTACCATCCTCGGTTCTCCTCACTCACTAATGTGATAATGGCTGACCTTTGCGTTATGCTCGTGGTGCTGCTTGTGGTGACAGGTCGTCTTGCTGACCTTGGTTTTGTTTTGTTATTAGTAATTTAACTCGTTGTTTATTTTACTTCGATGGTCCTAGTTTATCATTTGTGACTAAGAGTTACGACTACATGTACGGCTATATGTAAGGCACGGCCTTTATTACTGGAGGCTTTTATTTAGGTATAAATTTTATTTAGGCTTTTATTTAAGCTTACGTTTTTTAGTTTTGTATTTTTGTTTCTGCTTGAGTATAGTTTTCGATTTTTTTCTTTTCTTCTTTTTTTTTGGTATATTGACGTGTGCTAGCTGACTTATAGCAAATAATTTAATTTAATTTAATGTTTGTGTTGCGTAATGTACTTACATGTTGGAATGTATTAAATAAAACACAATGGCGTTCCATGCAAGACTGTTATATTATTTTGTTGTGCGGGTGGACGTATATCTCAACTTACCTACATTACATTCTTCCCCTCAGGAAAAGGGAACAGAAACTAGACGTATCTAAACATTTTTCAGAACCCAAAACCACAACAAAAAGAAAGAAAAGAGAAAAATAAAAACATTACAATAACAAAGTTAGGTACCTAGTTCATAAATGTCCTTCATAAACTAAGTAGGTATACACTCACTGCTACTACAATGTATACTTCCATAGGTACTTAAATCTAAGAAATACAGGTCAAAGCAGTTTATGCAATCCTACTAATACAAACTAATTTTCTGGTTAGGAATAATGCGAATATTAACAAGTTGTCAAAGTAGTTATAATGTAATATCCTATGATGTTATTGTTTCCACATATCAGTACATTCAGTTATTGTATTTATCTGTAGTTACATTGATGCTGAGAAGTGTCTTATCAGAGGAAACAATGACTTGTTACTTACGAATTAATGAGTAGGTAGTATATGTAAAGTTATACTAGAACGGCCTTAACTTATTTATTTACTTAAGTGTATGTAAGTTTTATCTTTACTCTAATTGGTATAGTGACTGCAGTCCGTCATGAATATAGGTAGTTATATTTACATAGACGGAGGGTAACTATGTACCTAAATCGAATACAGTTTGCATACGTCAGTACCTACAGGTTAACCGTCGTCCGGATAGAGATAAACAAGCAACTTATACCTTGTAGTTACGTTTAGTACGAGGACGCAGCTTCTTTTTATTCACCGGGGTCGCCGGCCGGGGACTAGGCTGCGGCGGCGGCTGTGGCGGCAGCGAGCCTCCAGCGGAATCATTATCCTCTAATGACGTTTCGGCGTCGCGAAACTCTGGGGACTCGGCCCTGGCTGTGCTTCCACCCGTGTTTGGGCTGTCTGTGTGCGGAACGGTCTCCTCACTGGGAATAGAGTAACGTACCGATTTCCTCTTTATTAGCTGGTCTACGTGTCTGGTCCCACTGCGCCCGTTAACCTGCACATCATAAGTGACCGCGCCGGTGCGATCGGTCACCGTACCCTCTGACCATTTGGGGCCCTGTTTGGAGTAATTGCGTACCAGTACGTGATCTCCCTGGCGTAGTTCCCGTTGTGCGCCGCCCGCGTTGCGCAGTTGGCCGTCTTGCGCGGCTTGCACGCGCACGGCGGCCGCCGCGCTGCCGGCGCGCAGCAGGTCTAGGCGCGTGCGCAGCCGCCGCCCCAGCATGGCGACTGCGGGTTCATGCCCGGTGCTGCTGTGCGGACTATTTCGGTACTGCAATAAAAATTTTTGAAGGGCGGTCTCGACGTCCTTACCTTCGCTTGATGCTTTTTTGAGTACCTTTTTAATGGTTTTAACCGCGTTCTCGGCGGCCCCATTGCTCGATGGATGATACGGAGCCGTGACGACATGTAACACCCCATTCTTTTGTAAGAATGCCTCGAATTGGTAAGATGTGAACGGTGGCCCACCATCCGTGACCAGCTGTACGGGTAAGCCGAAACGCGCGAAACACCGTCGCAGCGTACCCGCTACCGGCGCCGCCGACGTGCCTCTCGTCATCGGAAATACTTCGATCCACTTTGAGTGCGCATCTATTACGAGGAAGTATGACTTACCACTGTGATGAAGGAAGTCAGCGTGCAGCCTGAGCCACGGCTCGGCGGGCCATGCGTAGGGTGCGGGGGTAGCTCGCGGTGGCGCGTCCAGCTGCTCGCGGCAAGCGGCGCAGGTGCGCGCGCATCGCTCCAGGTCGGCGTCGAGTCCGGGCCACCACACGTACCCGCGCGCGATCTGCTTCATGCGCACCATGCCGACGTGGCCCGCGTGCACCTCCTCTATTACCTGTGACCGTAGGCTGCCGGGAATTACCACTCGGTAACCCCACACGATGCACCCGTGATCGATGTGCAGCGTGTCCTTACGATGGAAAAACGGTTTCTCATTTTTAAATTCCGTTTCCGTAGGCCAGCCGCTCATGATGTAACCGTATACCTTACACAGCGTTACATCTTTTTGTGTTTCTCTCGCCACGTCCCTGTGGCTGAGGGGGAATGATTCTTCCACGAAGTGTAGGTATGCCGCGTCGTCTTCTTCTTTACTCTGCACAATCCCTGGAAGTGGGAGACGGGAAAGACAGTCTGCGTTACCGTTTTTATCAGTCGATACAAATTCTATATCGAAGTCGTATGCCGCCAGACGCACCGCGTACCTTTGTAACCGGCTCGCGGCCGTCTGCGGTATACCGTGCTTCGGACCAAAGATATATGTGAGCGCTTTATGATCACTGCGAAGGGTAAACTTTCGTCCGAAGAGGTACTGATGGTGCTTGTTGATGCCATAAACAATTGCCAACGCTTCTTTGTCGATCTGACTGTAGCGTTTCTCGGAGTCAGTGAGCGTCCGCGAGGCACAGCACACGAGCCGTTCAGCGCCGTCCGGGTAGCGCTGCGCCAGCACGGCGCCCAGCCCGTATGCGCTGCTATCCACGCTCAGCACCAGCGGCAACGTCGGCTCGTAATGCGCCAGCGCTGGGCTATTCAGTAACTCTTCTTTTACCTGCTTGAATGCCTCTGCACATAAATGCGTCCATTGCCACCGAGTGCCCTTTGCGAGTAGCGCGTACAAGGGATGTAAAATCGTACTTATATTTGGTATAAACCGCGAATAATAATTGACTAGACCCAAGGCAGCTCTCAGCTGGGACACATTTTGTGGCACGGGCAATTTACTGATTGCTGCAATTTTATCTTTGTCCGTATGCAAACCGTATTTGTTAATTCTATAACCGAGATAGCAAACTTCGTTTTTAAAGAACTGACACTTTTCGAATTTAATGCGCAAACCTGCCTCCCTTAGTCGAGTTAAGACAGCATGTAAGTTTTGCATGTGATGTTCTTTATCTCTACCTGTTACACAGATATCGTCGATGAACGCCACGACCCCCTCTAACCCGCTTAATGTCTCTTCAATGAGTTTTTGGAATATTTCAGGCAAACACTTAATACCAAAGGGGGCACGGCGATACACGAAGGTGCCTACATGTGTAGTGATGGCGGTTAGTGGTTGTGAGGCGTCATCCAACATTAATTGTAAATACGCGTTTTTTAAATCTAATTTCGTGAATTGCTCCCCGCCACTTAAGGCAGCAAATAATTGTTCAATACGGGGTAGCGGATAGTGAAATTCTTTTAAACATTTATTTACCGTGACCTTGTAATCACCGCATATCCGAATCGATCCGTCTCGTTTGATTACTGGAACAATGGGTGTTCCGTATTCAGAACTATCTACTTTATAAATAACATTTTCTGATTGTAACCTCTCGAGCTCACGTTCGACTGGCATACGCAGTGCCAAGGGCAGCGGTCGCGCTTTGCAAAAAATCGGAGTGTTATCTTTTAAGTGCAGCTGTATTTTACTTTTAAATGTCCCTAATTTGTCATCGAACACTACTGGGTACTTATTTTTTAATTCAAGTACTAATGGGTCGACATCGTTGTCACCTATTTTGTGGAGCTTAATTAAATCGAGATTTAATTTACGCAACCAGCACCGGCCTAACAGAGGCGGCCCGCCGTTACTGATAACAAACAAAGGCAACTCAGCTGACTCGTTACCGCTCCATACATGCACGTTAATGCGCCCGAGTGCAGTTATCGCTTCTCCCGTGTATGACTGCAATCGTATAGTATCTTTTTGTAACTTCAAGTTCGAAAAATGTTTGTCGTAAAATTCCTTAGACACAGCCGATATTCTGCTACCCGTATCAACTTCAAATAACACCTTACAATTTTCCACCTTAAGTTCACAGTAATACGGTCCATCCTTTATTTTGTTGCTAACCGAAATAATATTGTACATACCATCACTCGCGTCGCTGTCCGATTTCTCGTCCTCCATAATATAATTATGGAACTTAGAACGACCGGCACTATCACTTTTCTCACTTTTTTTTTTTACACACACTAGACAAGTGACCTTTGTCCATGCACTTGTTACAAGTATACGACTTGTAACGACACTTGTTGGGCGCGTGGCCCTCCCGGCCACAGCGCCAGCAAGCGGGCCGCCGCTTGTTCGCCGCGGGCTCCGTGCCCACGCGGTGCAGGCCGGCCGCGCCCTGCCCGAGTCCTGCTGCCGGCGCCCCGCCTCCGCCGCCGCTGCCGGCCGCCGCTGCCTCGGCGTGCCGCTCGGCCGCTTCCAATGCGAGCGCCAACTCCACCGCCTTTTTGTAATCCAATGTGGGTTCCGCGAACAAGCGTGAGCGCATGTCTTCGTTACCGAGGCCCGAAACGAATTGATCGCGTAGGTTTTCTTCCAAGCTTGCACCAAAGTTACAATGCGCTGCGAGATGTTTTAAACTTTGAAGAAATACCACGACCGTTTCGCCCGCCGCTTGTCGCCGCTGTCGAAAAATGTGCCTCTCTGCTATTTCAGACCTTTTTGGATCCAAGTGGTTTTTGACGAGTTCCACCAGTACCTTAAAGTCTTTTGTTTCCGGATGGTCGGGTGAACACAGATCACACATCAACTCGTAAGTCGCAGCGCCAACGTGAGTCACCAACGTGGCCACTTTTAACTCGTCTTTTATATTATTGAGCAGAATAAACTGTTCCACGAGTCGTACATATGCGCCCCAGTTCCCCGAACCATGTAGATCGAATTCATGCAACTTTCCGAAAGGCATGATCACTAATTTCGACTAAAATTCACCAATTCGTCGCCAGTTGGAATGTATTAAATAAAACACAATGGCGTTCCATGCAAGACTGTTATATTATTTTGTTGTGCGGGTGGACGTATATCTCAACTTACCTACATTACACATGTAATTTGCGCAGTGTTGTATATATATATATATATATTTATTTATTTATTAACTGAACAGACAGCTGTGCTGCTGCGGAGTTTGTTCCGCCACTTCTTCTCCTCAGCTAAAGCACTAGGAAGTGGTAAAGGGCGGGCGTTTTGGGGGACTGACTTATGTAATTTTGACGTTCGAAAAGTGTTGATTCTCAGCCTAGTTTGTATAAATGACTTTTGATTTTGATTTCACTGATGTAATGTTCGAATCTGAGCTGTTACATTACAGGCATGTTCCCGGTGAGGGAGCGCCTATAAATACATAGGGTGTTTAAAGGCGATCCCTCACCGGGACCCTTCTTCAAAAATTAGACTATCAAATGCAATTTTTTTTTTAAATACGACTGGTAGTTCCAGACATTAGCGCGTTCAAACAAACAAACTCTTCAGCTTTATTGTATTAGTATAGATTTAATGAAGCTGGCGATAAACGCTATGATTTTATGGGGAATAAGTCGCCTGTTGATTGGAAGCGCTTTCACACGAGCTGTGTTTTCTCTCGTATTATCTGGTGTGTTGTTATTTTATCGATGAAGTGGAGTTACTGCTTTATTCATCTTGAGTTCAGACGTGTATAATATTCAGATAGCGAATCGATTTTAGATTTGACTTGTACCTATTATATCTTGTTGTTGAAGTGAAACCAAGGGCTACAACACGTAATTGGGGATGAGCCTACTGCCATGAACTGAGTATAATGCCACTGAAAATCCTAACTAATATTATAAATGCGAAAGTAAGTTTCGTTTGTTTGTTACCTTTTCACGCCTAAACTCCTGAAATTTTGCATATACGTTGTCACGTGTACAGAAACGGACATAGAGTACCTTTCATCCAGAAAAAAATTTGTTTCCGAGGAAAACAACAATAACGTTCATATGATAATAGATGGAGCCACGTGTCTTTCGAATCATGATTGAATTATTACACTTTCACGCTAAAACTGCTGCACGGATTTGGATGAAATTTGGCACATGGGTAGACAATGACCTGGATTAGGACATAGGATGCTTATGATCCTGGTAGTGCGTTCCCGTGGGATAATTTCCGACAACCACGCGGGCGAAGCCGCGAGCAACAGCTAGTTTTCTATAAAAAACCGGCCAAGTGCGTGTTGGACCACGCACAATGAAGGGTTCCGTAGGTGGAATGAATTTATCACAAGACCAAACATAACATTCTATTTGAAAAACATATTTTCCTATACACTCTAACTACAATTGTAAGTTTGTACGCACAATATTGGGGGATTTACTATGTTATTTCAAGACCAATGACTTCTTATAAGTTTTCCTGTAAAGTAACTATTTTCTGTATTTTTTTCAAAATTTTAGGCTCAGTAGTTTCGGAGGTTACGAAAAGGTAAGGGGTAGTTTTCGAAAATTAATAATTACAATCTTTATTCTTTACTTGAAGAAGTATTTGTGCTAAGTTTCAAGTTTCTAAAGTCTAAAGTCTCTTCTTCGTCCTCTCTTTTCAGATTTTTGAAAAATAATTGGTGTGGTTTGACTTTATTTTATTTATTTATTTTGATTTATTCATTTATTTTATTTTATTATTTATGTACATTCAGTAAATAGTAGATTGGAACTAGTGATTAAAAGAAGCCATTTCATCCCGATACGTTTATATCCACCCGAGTCGCAGGCGAGGGATCCACCCTCGCCTGCGACAAGTCGAGGGGTAAAATGGCTCATCGATGCTCTGCTTTTCACTTCGATTGCGAGAAAATGAAACAGGCATAAAGTCACTTTTCACTGTTCAAAAATGTTGCAAAATTGAAGAAGAGAAAAGCTAATTCCCGCCACGAAACATAAAAAGTGTTTTTTTTTCCAACATGCACTTCATAATCAAGTCATAAAAACATTTTTTAGTGTTTTTAAATAATAAACGACAGCAATTTTATCTGATTTTACTAAATTAACGATAGAAAACACGGAATTGATATAAATTATAGCAAATGAAAAAAAAAACGACTTTAATCCGCGACATTTTATTGTGCGTGTGGCTGTTGGGCCTGATTATCTTTCTCATAGAAAAATAAAAAATACTTTATGCACTAGAGCAGAAAAAGCGACTTTATGTCACCTACGCACAACATCAAGACGAACTTTTAATACATAGTGATACGACATAATTATAATTTTGAGTACAAAGGTACCTACTGCTTATTTCTTAAGAAATTTCTTCAAGATTATTTAAGTGTATCAATTTCCGAGTTGATCGAAGCAAGCATCCTCCCATAAAACTCAATTTCCCCTTTTCACCACCGGGATCGAACCCAGACTCATGCTTAGCTGTCGTCACTAGACTTACTTATTACCGTATGTGTTTCGACCATTGTATTTAGATCACTGTCCAATATTTTGACAGACGCATTGTCACTACAAAGACCACAAGGTCACTATACTTACGAGTAGAATCAAATAACCCTCAAACAATAGCAACATCACTAACGTAATCATTGTTTCCCTACAAAGCTAATACATACTCTAATATTCAATTCCATATAAAGCTTGGCCATCATATCATATCATTATATGTTCGCCAATGTATTGGTTAGTGGTGGCCAATGTTGGTTACTGATGGCCAACGAATTGGTTATTGGTGGGCATCGCACACATATTTGCCGGACGGTTGGGCGCCAATCAATTTCGTAGTAGGCCCTTACATATCGGAATTATTCGTCCGTGAGAGTTTTGTGAGCTGCTGTAAGGCATTGTTGTATGAGGAAAAGAAGTTAAGGTAGCCATGTTTTTTTAATATTGGAGGTTATTTCGTACATTTGAAAATTAATTAGGAGAATTAAAATAGGTGTTGTACTACAGTCTTCTGTAGCATAGGTACAAGAAACTATGATCAATACACTTTCGTCGTTGACCGATTGACAAAATCAAATAAATTATATTCTCTTCTTACGTGTCGATGGCAAATATCGTTTATAAGAAATGATGATAAAAATATGAACGATCCAATCAGATTTCCTCATAGAGAACTTATAAAAGGTAAAGAAACGCTGAAAAAACCGGTCAAGTGCGTGTCGGATCACGCACAATGAAAGGTTCTGTAGTTGGGATGAATTTATCCCAAGAACAAACTTAACCTTGTAGTTGAAAAAGATTTTCTCCCAAACATTCCAACTGCAAATGTAAGTTTGTACGCACAATATTGAGAGATTTATCATGTTATTTTAAGACCATAGACTTTTTATAGGTTTTCCTGTAATCTATAGGTATAGAACTATTTTCTGTATTTTTTTTTTTCAAAATTTTGGGCTCAGTAGTTTCGGAGATAAGGAGGGAATGGTCAATTTTCATCTATTTGCTTAAATAACTTTAAAACAATTTATTTTAAAATTTTAAATATAATATATTTGAGACTCTCATAGTAAGCATTTCATATGTCACACGGTACAGATTGTAAAACTTTTTTTTTTCTTATTTGCCCCCCAAAAGTGACCCCCATATTCAAAATTCCTTTATTTATGTTAGACGTCCGTATTTGGGTCACAGAAACTCATATGTGTACCCAATTTCAACTTAATCGGTCCATTAGATTCGGAGCAAAGACAGACATACGAGTGATCCTATAAGGGTTCCATTTTTTTCCTTTTGAGATAGGGAACCCTTTTTTTTTTTTTTTTTTTTTTTTTTTTTTCGTGGAGAAATGCTCATGCATACTGCACTACCACGGGGAGATAGTGCAGTTATGTGGGACTCCAACCCACTAAAACTCCACTGTGTCCTCCTCTGCCGCATGTGGCGGGAACACGGGCACGCGTTAGCACTCACCGCGAACCCGCCGCGGCTGTCCGTCACCGGACCCTCCTCTGGGGAGCACCCCCCCATCACGGGCGCACAAGAACACATTGTGCACCGTGACCACCCCATGGACCAAACCAGCACATGGGCGCCAGACGACCCCGTGTCTAGTCACCCTTGGTCCCCCTGCGACCGGTCAGGTCAGTGGCCCGGCCGCCTACCACTTTTCGGCCGCAGAGGATAGGGAGAGCGGCAAACGAAATACCGACACTCCTCCTCCCCTGCGGCCCCACCGCGTCCGCCATCAGACGGTGGCGACCCCGTCAAGGCCGCGGAAGGTAGGGAGAGCGGCGCACCGCAATACCGGCACTCCTCTCCCGCCGCGGCCTCCAACCCTCAGCCGCGATGCCTCCCATACGACATCGCGGCCCGCCTCAGTTGCGATGTCGCCCAAGCGGCACCGCAACCTACCTGTTGGCCGCTACGTCGTCGACTTCCTGGAAAAAGCCCTGACGAGCGGCCCCTCCTCGGGTTCCTCTTCGCTTCACCGTGGGTGACCAAGCCACGGCTACTGAGCCCCCCCGCCTCGACAATGCGGGAACCCCCGGGGGGGGAGATAGGGAACCCTACAAAGCTAACCGGTTTTGGTAAAAAAAAAAACATCCCAGATTTTTTTCGCAGTTAATTATTTCTGGTGTGAAATTCATACCACGATTTTTTGGTTTTAGTATCAATCTTATAACACAACTAATACATCATACTTTCCAATACCATGCATAAATAAACCATTCATCATCTAGCTAGTTTTGAGTCATATCCTCTTGTCAGCCAATTAGGGCGTAACACTAATACATAAGCCGTTCGTCCACCATAAAACTCATGGCAAGCAATTACATACAAGCAGAATAATATCTGGGGGCACGGATGTACCCCCGCCAAGTCGCGCAAAACAAAGGCACGGCCGTACCATCCTTTTCTCGAAGCCATTCGGACCATTTTCAACCCCCTGTAACTTCATTGTGGAAAAACCTAGAAGCCTACATTTTCAGTGACCAAGAGGGCATTACATTTATAGATATATTTCCAAATGACATTAAATTTGAACTAGTGGTTTAAGAATAATTGCAAGTCAATGTTGAAGTCAAAATTGTGTCACTGACTCACTCACTGATTCACCGATCATCAAAATTCTAAGGTACTTCTAGCAGATCCACAAACTCCAAATTTTGAACACAATTATTGTTTAGCCTATAGAGCAAGGAAAAACTCTGACATTCCGAATTTTTAGTTCCGTTTTCGAGATATACAAACTGAATAAGTAACTTTGTAATCCTATATAAATTGTATGTAATTACAAAATTACTTTTACAGTTCTCAATTAGACTTCATTTAAATTGAAGAAATAGGTAATTAGCACGTTTAAAAACTTTCACGATACCGCAGATAAACCGCAGAAAAGAAAAAAAGGAAGACTACCTACAAAAAGACATGAGACCTCATCAAAAACATACCATGTAAAAAAATGCCAAGACGCGCAACGCTGCTTTTCTGCCGCAAAAAGTTGCGAAATCGAATGTAAAGTCGGTTATTTCAGTACCTATATTATATATCTATGGGAGCAGCTATCCAACCACTTTGTCATAAATTGATACCTTGTTAATTAGCTAACCATATCAATATTACATTTCCTTATTTCTTTGATAAATAGAGTGACTTGGCAATTGCACACAGCAATATAAGCTACACAAAACAAAATCTATCTAATATTAGCGCTTTGTGCTTTTATTTGTTTGAAAGTACCTATATGGAGGACTATTTAAATTACCTAGTAGATTATGTTGCTGTGTGCATCACAACGACACAATACTGATGGACTATCCAAAACTATTGTAAAACTAAATACGGATATATGTCCACAAAAAATGCACGCTGTTATCATCATAACAACCCTTACCATTCCAAAAATAAAAAGTGTAAACCAGGGGCGGCAGTCTCGACACTCGTAACGAAAGCTTTGATGAAATCGCTCGCTAAGTCCTAATGGGGTACCTAGACGGGCAAAATGGTAATAGTTAGGTTTTTTCAAAGGCAATTATTGGCCAGTTCAAATTAACCTTGAATAACGAGAAAAATTGGAACACATGATTAAATAACAAAAAGGCTCTCGCCGCAACTGGTTTGAAACTGTAACTGGTTTCTTCGTGCTTGTCAAGCAATTTTGACCGTCTTAGTACTCCATTAGGACTTAGCGAGCGATTTCATTCGTAAAGCTATCGTTACGAATGTCGAGACTGCCGCCCCTGACAACAAACATACAGCGTGTCCAAAAATTACAATAAAAAAGAAAAATGCGGCAAAAACCAACTCTAATATCATATCGAGGGTTCACAGGCTATTTGTTTTAAGTGACATTTTTGGAACTTTACAGGAGAGCATTTCAAACATTCATTATTCGGAAAAATAAACATTGTAAAAAATGTATCAATAGTTTTTTTACGAAAAAGTGGCCTATCGATGGTTAAGAATCAATAGTGTCTATCTCAGTTTATAGGTAGATTATAACTCAATATGAGTATAACAGAATATCGGTCAGGATGTGGCTTAATACAATTAGCCCGTGAACCCTCGATATCATACCGTATAAGCCGTACTCATTACAGGCATTCATGGGGACTGCGATAGACGTGAAAACTTGAAACTATGAAATAACAGTTTTTTTTTTCATTTTCAAAGGATACAATTAATTTAGGCCAGACAAAAAACAGTTGTATTTCGTTAGAACGTGTTATTCTCTTCACTTTTCACATTGGGATCAAATCAGTAGTAATATTCCCTGCGCTGTTATATGCGTTTGAAAAATTCTGTTTACAGTATATTTTTGTTAAAATAATAACAGTAGTCTAATTATAGTAATAGCTTTTTATGCCAGTAAACATTACAGTTATCAATTTTTACAGTGAAACTAAGGCTCGGGAGTCATTCTCAACATAGCTATGGTATGCAAAAGCGTGAATCGAAACTACTAAATAGACTTAAAAGTCTATTTAGTAGTTTCTATTCACGCAAAAACAGTGAAATAAAATGTTTCATGTTTTTAGGTACTTACATAATAGTAGTTTATGAAACTGTTGCTTAATGAGGGGTATTATAATACCTAGTTATGTGCAGTTTCATACACTACTTCGTCTACTCTCATACATTGGGAATGAACTCATTGAACCTAAATAAAAAAAAGTCGCCAAAACCCAGCACACCACCGCGCGTGCGCTAAAACGGGCGCAGCCACAAACAATTAGTAGAAATTGGAATCAAAACTTTTCTGTAATGCTGTAAAAATGGCGCGCTCTGCATATGCGATCCATAAGAAAAAAATAATTGAGGAAAATCCTGGGTAATATTAACGTCTTGGATTTTCCCTGTATCGTAATGGTAAAAAAAAAAAAATTGTTTTCAACATTATTTTGTTAGAGAAAGTGTCATAATATCATTCTATTTTTAAATTTCGGTATTGTGTTTATAAAGTATGTTAATATAAACTTGTTTTGAAGTTCATAATTCGAATTTTACAATATGAGAGTAGATAAAATAAATAAATAACAGATGTAAAACGAAGCCGAGAGTCACACAAACTCCCCGCTATTGTGGTTATTTTTCTACTGGACTATGGTCCAGTATATGCCTGCAGGCTTTATTATGTAACACATTTTCTTTTAGAATGCGAGCCCAAAATGTAGCACTCGCAATCGCTTGCCATATTTGGAATTGCCTAATAAACATTAGGAACCTCTTGGTTACGGAGATATTGAAGCTCAAAGTTTCTGCTTTTATTACATACTTTTTTTTAACGAAAACAAGTTTCAAATGTTCATGACAAACACGAAAAAATCACATGCTTGTCAAGCAATTTTGAGCGTCTAGGTACCCCACTAGGACTACGACCGGATTCGGTCATAAAGCGATCGCTATCTTTGTCAAAACTGCAAGCCCTGGAGCAAATAGCTCCGGTGCGAACATTTGTATCGATCGGAACAGGAACCAGGTCACCGTCCTCTAGCCAGCTGCAGCTATCGACTAATATTCTGAAACCATTGGACACAATTATTTATTCAATTAGGTCGAGGTTCGTGAAGATATTTCGATAATTGAATACTCTGAGATGACAATTTAGTTGGATCTAGAGTTGTAAGTAAAGTTGGTAGAGAAAGGTTTTAATTGTTAGCATAAAATAATTTGGCTGAAAGAAAGCTGGATAGCTAATAATAATAAAATAACCAGTCAAGGGCGAGTCGGACTCACGCACCAAGGGTTCCGTATATAAAATTTAAAAAAACCGGTCAAGAGCGAGTCGAACTCGCGCACCGAGGGTTCCGTACTATTCTACTTCCTACTTTCTATGCTACTAATATTATAAATACGAAAGTTTGTGAGGATACATGGATGTTTGTTACTCTTTCACGTAAAAATTACTGAAAGGGTATTCATGAAGTTTGGCACACAGATAGTTTATGACCTAGATTAACACACCGAATAACTTTTATCCCGATATTCTTACGGGTTCGCGATTTACGCGGGTGAAACCGTGGGGCACTTCTAGTCATATATAAAAAAGTGTGCTATTTATAGACATCGTTTTATTTTTCCTGTAATCTTTACATAAACTTCTGTGACACAGAATAATTTCGAAATTTTCTCTATGCAAACTTCGGAGATAAGGAGGGGACGGTATTTTTTTTACATTTTTCATCAAAAGTCGAAAACTATGCGGCCTAAAAAGTACAAAAAGTTTGATAATGTGCAAACAACGCTCTTTCATATGATATCCCACATGCTCTAGTAGCCCCACTTCGAATTTTTAAGACCCCGTTTCAGCCCCTGTTGCTAAAAAAAGATATACATTTTTATTTTTTTCTTAATTGTAAAATAGTTGGGCAAACGTCATCTAAAACCATTCCAAA
Organism: Dicycla oo; assembly: GCA_948252095.1. NCBI lineage: Eukaryota > Metazoa > Arthropoda > Insecta > Lepidoptera > Noctuidae > Dicycla > Dicycla oo. The sequence continues at coordinate 6,079,432 of OX411710.1, read as the reverse complement.
ATTCAAGTCGATAGCATTAGTAGTTCTTGAGATAAGGGTTCCTTTACACCATTTTGGTACGGAACCCTAAAAAGTGTGCTATTTAGAGACATAATTTTATTTTTCCTGTAGTTTTTACATAAACTTCTATTACACAGAATAATTTCAAATTTTTCTCTATGATAACCCACATGCCCTAGTAGCCCTACTTCGAATGTTTAAGAACCCCTTTCAGCCCCTGTTGCAAAAAAAAAATCTTTCTTATTTGCAAAATAGTTGGGCACACGTCATCTAAAACTATTCCAAAATTCAAGTTGATAACATCAGTAGTTCTTGAGATATCCAGCTGTGACAGACGGACAGACAGACAGACAGACAGACTGACTGACTGAGTCGCACCATAGGGGTTCTTTTTTATCTTGTTCTTTAATGTTGTATTTTTCTTTGTACCTACTTGAAATAAATTAATGTGACTATTTTTATTTATTATTAAAGCAATAGAAGGTACTTCTGAACCTGCCACTGTTATTATTATCTGGCTCGGCAGATAGAATAATCATTATCTATTCGTATCATTTATTTTTTTAATTTTTTTAATATTAATCTCGGCAAATTGAATTTCATGCTTTTGCCCAGTCAGCAATAATCAGGACCCCAGGACCAATTTGTGAAAAAAAATTGCAAAAAACCACGACAAAAAGAAAAAACAAACGCTTTTAGCTAAGTATAAATACTTTCAAAAGGGTTTAAAACATTTAGCTATTCTCTTTATCAGCAAGAACTATATAGCCCACGTAAGCGAGCTACCAAAATGGCACCCTCAAACGACGGTCCAGTGTGTACTTCAAACCAGATTAGGCCTCGACCACTGTTCGTGGTATCGTATCGTCACGTGTCGCCTGAATCCGTCCCAATTCCGTGTTAATTTGCACGTCTAACTGCTCAGATGTCTTCCGGTGGAACTTGAGTCATTAAGCCGCTATTATCCGATGTATCGGTCAATTAAGGCCATGCTGACAGGGGAATAATCTCGAATGATTATGTAATGTTACCTTCGGGAATAGGGATGCTTGAATGATTTTATCTTGTTCTAATGTACAAAATAAATCACAGATAGAGATGCCTGTATGGTTTTGAGCGATAAGAACGATTGATGATGATGATGATGAATAATCTTAGTCTGTTGAAACATTTTAACAAACATAAAAAAGACTCAAGAAAAAAATAGCTTGAAGCTTCATCCCTTTTTGAGAAATCGGACACTCAACCGACGCACGATAAAACAATAAGATGGCTATTTATCTATAAGTGTTCATATAAACAAACAAGGCACAAATATACTACATCTCAATCATCAAACGTGCTTATTTTTCTCGGGCACTACTTGCGAATCTCAACGTAAACGCGCGGTTATATCTCAAAACAAACAGATCTAAGAATACAGAGAACGAAGGTCTATGCCCTGTCGGAAATAGCTGCGGTGTGCCAATGTGTGCGGGCCGATGGGCCACGGCTTCCAATGTAAACACGACTGACAACTGTTGAATAAAGGATTAGGTCCGTAGTGCTTTTTTTATGAGGTGAATAAAATTGATGTCGCGTGAGTAGGGTTACCATCTGTGTAGAGAGGATGGAGGAGGAGCCTGTCTGGGATGTACAAAATGCCTGATTTTATAGCAAAATGCCTGTCTATTATTTTAAAAAAAACTGTACCTACGTCATAAAATTAATAATACGCAACAGATAGTTTTAAAGACCGAAATTAATACAAAATGAAAAGTATGAACAATTTACGGATTACTCCGATCTGTCACCCTGTTTTGTCCCCTTAGAGGAAGAGATCGGAAAAAAAAGTTTTTTTCTGTACCACTGTTCACAACTTTATTCACTTATATCTGTCCCAAGTATGAGTGAATAAAGTTAGAACTGTCCTCTCATTGCTAACAGGGTGACAGATCATTTTTGTGATCATTTTTGCCGATCTGTTCCTTTAAGGGGACAAAACAGGTCGGAATAATCCCAATTTACGACCACAAAACTAAATGAGAATATTAAACTGAACTTACTACACTGAGTGATATTTTTCCGAAGACTTTATTTTTCGCAGTTTTTTTTCTTTTCTAAAATCTATATATAAATATCGTGTCACGGTGTTTATGGTCGCACTCCTCCGAAACAGCTCGATCGATTTTTATATTTGTGTATTGGTAGATATGAGAATAGGTCGTAAAGTATATTTCATGCCGCTAGGTGATGAAATTTAGACAGGACAACGTCTGGCGGGTCAGCTAGTATTAATATAAAATCTTAACGTGAAACGTTTTTAAAATTTTCTTGTGTTACTGATAGCGCTTTACCGATTCTATTGTCAGGCGATTCCTTTCTTAACTCCACTGTGCATTTATTAGGGAAAATATTCACTCCACATTTGCATTGTGTGCGAATAGAGAAAATACAAACTAACAGAATTTAATCAATTCTGTGATGGTAGCCATTCAATCAATCAATCAATCAATCAATCAATCATTTATTTTGTAAAACATAGGTATGGTTAATGGTTGTATATTGTCTAAAACATGTGCACTATGTTTTGCCAATATATGGCGTACAAAATAATCATAATAATAATAATAACCTGGGACATTGTTCACACACGGTAATCTGATCTGATCATAGACAAGCAATTGCAATTTAAGGTGGAATGTCAATAGATTACAAAAAGAAAAAAAATATATAATTTTAAGTATGTCAATTAGTAATAGGTCAATTAGGTATACAGGTCATTACAATTTTAGTTAATAAACACATTCATACTTAATCAATAAATAAAATCATAAGCGTTTAATTAGCAAGTCGGAATCGTCATACCTCTGTTTATCAGCAGTAAACTCAGTGATGGAGTAGTAACATCTATCTACAAGGAATTTAAACAAAGACCTCTTAAAAGATCCCAGACACTCTATATTTCTAATAGCTGCTGGTATACTGTTATATATTTTTGGAGCCATACCTAACACACTTGCCGAAAAATGCTGTTTTATGAGAGGTAACATGAATGGTATTCTGATAACGGCGAGAGCGCAGTTTTTCAAATAAATGCAGGTTACAGCGAACAAACACTCCCATTTCAAATATGTACATAGACGGTAGAGTGAGCAAACTAAGTTCCTTAAACAATGGTTTACAACTATCAATCGATTGTAATTTGGTAAACGATCGCAAGCATTTCTTCTGAGCTTTAAAAGCAACGTCTCTGTCAGTGGAGTTGCCCCAGAAAATGATAGCGTACCTAATGCTAGAAGCCACAGGTCCCTACTTTTCAAAAAATTGCACCACTGTGACAAAATTAAAATTTTTAAACCGAGTAAAACCCAGCAAACAGCTGGCCTATTCTATAAAAATCTCACCGTGAAAACTTAGGTGAAGTGAGCTTGAAGAGAGCTGTCATTCCACCTGTTTGACACTATTGACAGCTCACTCCACGCTCGCACCTCACCTAAGTTTTCACGGTGAAATTTGTACAGAACAGCACTACTGATATTATTTATGTTTTATGTTGTAAAGCCGATACGATTACTTTCTGATAACTTAGCAGAGCTTAACAAAACATTGTCAGAAATTTTATACCCACTGAAATTTAGCTTGTCAAAGCCTAATGCCACGTTCCCACGGCCTGTCGAGGCCTGTCGCGGCCCGTGCCGGGCATTCCCGCGGATCATCCCATACATTCGACCGGATGGGTGACGACAAACCCCCGCAGGCCACCTGTTCCCACGGCCTGTCGGCCTGGGCTGACGTAGTCTGGCCTGTGAGAAAGCAGGCCGTGGGACCGCGGCATAACTGAGCAATATGAATTACGAGGCACCGCCATTAGATAATGAACCACCTCGGAATGCACACCAATCCCTTCTTCATTCATCAGCACACGACCCTGTAATGGTTACTGACATTATTAAATCGGTGTTTTAAGTGATATAACGCCATTAGGATATACAGGATCCTGCCAGAGTCGCGGGTTGTTTGAAAGAGTTACCGTGGCCCTGGCACAGGCAACTGAAGGAACACGGGTGGGTTTTAGTCAGTAAAAGTCTGACACGCCCTCCCGCTCCACCCAGAGCGGCAGCAGTTATTTTGATGATTTCCCACGCAAAAAAAAAAGGATATACGGGTGCCCGGAAATTCAACCTATTCCTTGAATTATTGTAAAAATTTTCAGATTGGTCACCAAAAACAAATAATTTATAAAAATAACTACTACTCTCTGGACACTTATTTGTGATTTTTCTGACTGATGATAAATGAGTGATCATTTATTAAAAAAAAAAAAAACACAAATCATTTGACTGGCCTGTTGGTCTAGTGGTTAGTGGCCCTGACTGCTATGCCGGAGGTCGTGGGTTCGATTCCCACCCAGGACAAATGTTTGTGTGATGAGCATGATCATTTGTTCTGTGTCTGGGTGTAATTTATCTATATATGTATGTATTTAGAAATATATAAGTATGTTTATCAGTTGTCTAGTACTCATAACACAAGCTCTGCTTAGCTTGAGGCTAGACGGCGTTGTGTGATAGTTGTGGAATATTATTATATTATTTATTATTATTATTTATTTTAAAAAAGTCAAAACGAAACCTTTTTATTATATATTTTTTGAAATTTAAACGAGTTTTATAAAAAATTTTCATCCCCTAGTTGGCGGGCTTAATTTGTTGGAAATGACCTTTCAAGGAATAGGTCCAATTGCCGGGTACCCTGTATAGGACCAAGCAAGCGTAACTTGATGCTCAAAGTGAGGAACCGAAAATACGTTGCTGTCAGTATCAGGGCGAATTTCACCAATGAGACCAAGCGAGATAAGCCCATAAATCATCTACACCGCATCCAAGACCTGTCAGTGTCATTATTACTCTGGAACATTGACATTGACAGCTCATGAATGCGGTTGAGATATTGTGCTGTTAGAGTTTAGTTTCTTTTCGCCTTCAGAGAATACTGCGCCACATAGGACACAAAATGAGTCTTCACGAAATCCAGCAAAAAGATTTTCGACTCATTGTGAGTGAAAGAAAAAAATCCGCACATCTAGCCCTACCATTATTATTGCTCTATTTCTGTATAAAGTCGATGAACCTGTAACTCCATATCGCTTTTAACGACTAATGTGTTTCGTCTACAAATGCTGGAGATCGTTTCCGTGCCGAATTGAAAAATAAGAAAAATATTAAAGTGTATTTTATTTTATTAGTGTTTTCTTGAAACGAAAATTACTTTGTAGGGGCACCGTTGCAAAGCTGGGCTATTATTACAATACAGAGTCACTAAAAATACAGAGTCAATCAATCAATCTACCTAGCCTTTTCCCAACTATGTTAGGGTCGGCTTCCAGTCTAACCGGATGCAGCTGAATACCAGTATTTTACATGGAGCGACTGCCTATCTGACCTCCACAACCCAGTTACTAGGTAATAGGATACCCCTTGGTGAGACTGGTTGTTAGACTTTCGGGCTTCTGACGACCCGTAACAGCTGTCAAAGATCCACGAATGACAGCCGGGACCAACGGCTTAACGTGCTTTCCGAGGCACGGAGGAGACTCGGTATGTAAATATGGTCACCCATCCACAGACCAACCCCGGCAAGCGTAGCTTAACCTGATGGATCGACCCGTGCGGCTGTTATTACTTAGCCACGAGCTCCTCTCACCAAAAATACAGAGTAATAGGAGAATATTTAAGTTACCATACATAATTATTTGCAGATCGAATATTTCGATATCTACATATATACACAAATAAATAAAATTGAAGTGTCTATTTGTAATGTCAAAATAACTGATTTATTTTTGTCTGTCTGTCTGTTTGTTTGTTCCGGCTAATCTCCGAAACGGTTGATTTGACGAGACTTTCACTAGGAGATAGCTGATGTTATAAGGAGTAACTTAGGCTACTTTAATTTTGGAAAAATAATTAGGCTTCCGCGCAAAAAATATAAACATCCGATTTAAATAGGGAAGTATTGAGATCCACGCGAGCAAAGCCTCGGGCAATAGGTAGTTACTAATAATATAATTATCAGCAGGAAGATGTGAGTGGAAACACCGGGAGGGGACGCCCTAGGAAGACATAGTGACCTTATTGGTGATGTTCTTCAGAAAGGTCAGGTGCGTAGTACTCGCAACCGGCGTGTGTGTATGACCAGATGTAGGAACGTAAACGAAGCAAAAGGAGTATGTAAAGATCGTAGCAGGTGACGTTCTGTAGTTTCTGCTTACCCCCATGGGGAAAGGCGTGTAGTATGTATATAATTATCCGCTATGTAGCGCAACATTGGAAAGGCCCATGTCCAACAGTTGACTGGAGACTGGGCGAAACTAGTCTATGGATCAATAACGATACGGTTGTGATATTTATATAACGATACCTCGTCTTTACACTTGTGCAAAGTGGCATCAACATCTGACCCTGGCAGTTTTAAGAAAAATACACTTTTATAATATCATAACAGGGTGGATATTTGGTCGGGTCGTAGAGGTAGGTACCTTGACCGTTGTAGCTGCAGGAAAACGTTCCTAGGAGACTCTCCTTAACTTTTTGAGTAATTGCTAAATGCATTCACAGATTTTGCCCCTGAAAATCGTGTAATTTCTAAAAGTATTTTTTTCTCGAAATTGCCGCCGGGTCAGATTTTGATGCCCCTTTGCGCAACGATTTATTTATTTATTTTTTTTTTTTTTATTTGTGATGGGTTTGCTCTTGACTCTAGTCTAGGTCAGAGGTGACAGAGACAAAGTCGACGATGGAGTGAGCTTACCCAGAAGAAGCCTGTTCACTCTCACTTTGAAGAGATTAGGGTTGTATACGTTCGGAAACACAGACGCAGGCAGTGAGTTCCACTCCCTTGCTGTGCGCATTATAAAAGACATTTGGAAGCGCTTAGTGCGAATTGGTGGAATAGCAACCAGGTAGGGATGGTAACTGGCAGTGCGTCTAGATGTCCGGTGGTAGAAGGGGGCCGGTGGAATGAGGTCGTGGAGTTCTCGGGCACACTCTCCGAAGTACAATCTGTAGAAGACCGACAAGCAGGCAACCTTGCGGCGATGAGCCAAGCTATGAAGCTTGGCATCCACCAGTTTTACGTCGCCAATGAGCCTCTTAGCTCTGCGTTCCACCGAGTCAAGCGCGGCTAGTTGGTACTTAGCTGATCCATCCCAAAGGTGACTGCAATACTCCATGCAGGATCGGACTTGCGCTTTGTAAAGGGTTAAAAGCTGTCCAGGCGTAAAGTATCGCTTCACCCTATTTAGGATGCCCAGTTTCTTGGCCGCAGTTTGGGCCTTGTACTCGATGGTGGCGCCGAAGTTGAGACCAGATGTCAACTCCATGCCTAGGAGCTCAAGTCGATCAGTTACAGGAACAGATGTACCCCGAAAAGTAGGAGTTTGGGCGAAACGACTCTTTTTAGCGGTAAAAAGACACGCCTGCGTTTTGGTGGCGTTAAAAGAGACCAGATTATCATCACCCCACTGGGAGACAAAGCTTAAGGTCAAATCTGTCCGCTCTACCATGGCCTCTCTCAAGGAACGAACTTCAGCCCCGCTGGTTTTTACGCTGGACAAGTATCTCTCTGAAACTGTACTGTCATCTGCGTACCCAACAATACCAGGCCGAAGCAGGACATTGATGTGCAGCAGGAAAAGAGTTGCAGAGAGAGATTTAGTTGAGGTTTCACTACAGAAATACCACTACAGTATCGCTATTGGTTCCCATACAAACAGTATCCTTTACTAACAGGCATGTCACGTCCCAATTACGATTTGCTGGGAATACTAATTTCCTATGCTTAGACCGGTATCAAAACTTTTTAGTATCTAAGCGTCCGCAAGGGCTTTCTAACTTTCAACAATAATAACCTCCGCGACGCAAAGTATATCAATTTGTAAAAAAAAGAAAGTTAAAAGCATCACAGATAAATCAATCTGCCTAGCCTTTACCCAACTACGTTGGGGTCGGCTTCCAGTCTAACCGTATGCAGCTGAATACCAGTATTTTACATAGAGCGACTGCCTATCTGACCTCCACAACCCAGTTACTGGGTAATACGATACCCCTTGGTAAGACTGGTTGTAAGACTTTCGGGCTTCTGACGACCCGTAACAACTGTCAAAGATCCACGATTCCCGAGGCACGGAGGAGTCTTGGTATGAAAAGATGGTCACCCATCCACAGACCAACCCCGGCAAGTGCAGCTTAACCTGATGGACAAATTAAAAATAACATCGGTTGTCGTACAGTCGGAACCAAACGTAATGCCAGTAGCCTACGGAAGAACATGAAGATTCCAACGATACCTCGTTTGGCAAAATACGACGAGTAGTTTATGAGTTAGGTGGGAAGACGAACAGATGAACATACATACATAGCCTATTAAAATCATAACTCTCCTTTAGCTTTGCCGTAGTCGGATAAATACCATCTCACACTCACCCACATACAAAAAGTACAATACGCACACTTTCCACTACTAAACTACGAAGAACCATCAAGTGGACACCTAATGACGTGTTAAAGATCCCACACCGTGAAGGGAAGTGATCCGGCACGTCCTGATCTCTCCAGCAGGCTTACCGACCGATCAGAAGTCAATTTATTTCCTCCATTAACGTCTGATAAAGACAGCGGAAATTTTGAACTGCGTTAAGAAGTGCCTCTCAGTGAGCGAAGTGGAGAGTTCTTCTGTTGAATTTTATTTTTTGTTGTCTTTATATGTACTTTTTCCAGAGGTTATGTAGGTTATTTGGGGCCGGCCCAACATGTCTTGTTTAAGTCTACGTTTCATGTTTAATTGATTTATTTCTCACTATCTATAACTTTATTTTTCTATCTGGAATTTCTCGGTAGCATCTCGGAGTCTGGATTTGTGCCCGATGGTGGCAATAGGCTCGCCTCCTATTACATGGAACTTAAACATAACTAGCCAAATGCGGGTGTACTTTAACACCTCTGCCCAACCCTTTTGAGGAAACAAGGCGTAATATTATATTGACATTATGTTATTTCTCACTGGACTAAAGTTGTTTACTGAATACCCAAATCAAACAAAAAAAAAAAAAAAAACCGGTCCACGCACAATGAAGGGTTCCGTAGTTGGAATGAATTTATCCCAAGAACAAACTTAACGTTGTAGTTGAAAAACAAATATAAGTTTCTACGCACAATTATATTAAGACCATCGACTTCCTATAGGTTTTCCTATAATCTATAGCTATAGAACTATATTCTGCATTTTTTCAACATTTTAAGGCCAGTAGTTTCGGAGATAGACGGGAATGGCCAATTTTCGTCTATTTTCTTAAATAACTTTAAAATTATAAAAAAAAATATATATTTAAAACCCTCACAGTAAGCCCTTTCATTTGATATATCGCACGGTATAGTTTGCAAATATTTTATTTTTAATTTTCTTATTTGCTCCCCAAAATTGACCCCCATATTAAAAATTCATTAATTTACATTACACGTCCGTGTTTGGGTCACAGAAATACATACGTGTACCAAATTTAAACGTAATCGGTCCATAAGATTCGGAGAAAATTGGCTGTGACAGACAGACAGACAGACACATGAGTGATCTTATAAGGGTTCCGTTTTTTCCTTTTGAGGTACGGAACCGTAAAAAGAATTTTCTATATCGGTCTAGCCGTCTTCGAGTAATCGGAGAACATAGATTAAAAAATAGATTCCGACGAACTGAGAGACCTCCTCCTTTTTTGAAGTTATTGGTCGCGTTTCTGGGAAAATTCGTTTTCTCTATTTTCACCCGAGCAGAGTTCGGTAGACCAGGTACTATTTATTCATTGTAAATTTTATATATCACATATTGTGTGCGAACCTTCTTTACCGGTTTTGCATGCAGTCATCAATGTGCACTTTCAGGTCGAGCTGCAATGTGATCCTTTTAGTCGTTTGTAGGTTATCTTTAAAATGGGCTCTTTTTATACTTTTTAATAATAATAATAATAATATTCTAGGACATTGTTCACACACGGTCATCTGATCCCAAACTAAGCAGAGCTTGTACTATGGAAACCAGATAACTGATATACTACATACACTACTTTTTGTTTGTAAATACATACTTATATAGATAATTACACCCAGACTCAGGACAAACAGACATGTTCATGCACACAAATGTTTGTCCTGGATGGGAATCGAACCCACGACCAGCGGCATGGCAGGTGGTATCTTAACCAACCACGCCATCTGGCCTGTCATCTGGCCTCTTTTTATACTGTTCTGAACAAACCAAATGAAAGGCTCACTTATAACGAATCGAATGGCATAGTTAGTTAGATTCTACGAAATAATACGATGAGCCTCTTGATTTGTTTTTCTATCTATTAGGTTCAATACGGAAAGGTTGAAAATCGAATAATGTCGTGGTTTGGTTTGAGTTTTTATATTAATTTAATATGAGCTAAATATTAGCATGTATAAATCGTTGAATCCTCCGCTAAAAATAATTAAGGAACTCGACAATGGCGCCTGAAAGCAGAATCTCAACAAAAACTGCTCAAATGCAAATTAAATCCATCTCTCTCCCATTAATTATCAAGATAAAGGTCCTTTTTCTAAAGAGTTATTAGAATTATACTTGAGAGAGAACACTCAAATTATTTACAGGAACCTAAGTATCGATCTCAGACACAACAGCGAGTTATTAATGGACGCTTTCAGAGCACCAAAATGGGATCAACAGTATTAGGCTATAACGTTGCAATTGCTGGGACACAGGCCTCCTCTTTGTGAGAGGGAGTGGGTCATAATCCACCACGCGGGTCCTGTGCGAGTTGGTGGAAGTCACATGTCAAGTCTTTGAATTTTTGGTTTTAGGCCATTTTTTTTTATTTGAGATGGGTTTGTTCTTGACTCTTAGTCTAGGTCGGAGGTGACAGTGAAAAAGTTGATGATGGAGTGAGCTTACCCAGAAGAAGCCTGTTCACTCTCACTTTGAAGAGATTGGGGTTGTATGCGTTAGGACGTACCGGTTTCCTCACGATGTTTTCCTTCACAGTTTTAAGAGCGATGGTGATGAAATAAATTACACAAAGGAATGTGCTTGCCAGGGTTTGAACCCATAACCTACGACACGTAAGTCAGGGCCGTGACCACTGGGCCACCAGTGCTCTCGGAAAACCAGATTATACCCGCATAATAACAACGCCATATTAAGACACGCCGAGAACAAGCTCTCAATTACAAACTAGGTAATATATTTAACTAGAAACTGGAGTGCAGAGCTTACAGTAATTAATTAGTGTGTGGAGAGTGCCCTCTTGAAAGAGCACGTGTTTATTGCATGTGTTAATTAAGGGCTCTGATGCACTGAGCGGAGGTTTCAAGCCCGTTATGTAATGTATGGAATGTTATGAGCTACGATATAATAGTACCTCTTCTATTGATGACTACTTTTTTACAAGCTTCTATTTAGTTTCACCTGTCCTGATCTTTGTAATCGAATCTTACAAGTTAAATTTGACCCACTTCCCGGTTTCCGATTGAGTTGAAATTTTACATGCAGATGTAAATCAGATGACAATGCAATATTATTATGACATGGAGCTGATCTGATGATGGAGCCGGAAGGCGGCCAGGGGAACTCAGTAATAAAACGATGCAATCCTATCGAGTTTGGGCTCATTTGATTTGTCTTGACAAGGACTTTGGTCCTAGATGATATCCAGACTAATAAAAGCTTGTATTTAAAAACATTTTTTTTTAAATAATACACTTGTTCTCGTGTGCAAATGAGAACTGTTTCAGTTATATATATATATATTTTAATTGCCGCACTACTTATTAATTATTATTTCTTCTAGTGCAATTACACTGTTTGCGCTGTAGCATGGTGCTGGTGACATGACAGATGTCAGTATCGCATGACTAGGTTAGTGACATTATGCAATTCAATTTTATCGATAACGATTTTCATAGCAAAAATGTCATTCTCTTAATTATAATTTAAAAAATGTCTTTGATATATCTAATTATTAAGAAATTTATTTTAAAATATGTATTTAATACATAACGTTAAAAACACATTTAAAACACAACCGCTATTTATTAAAAAAAAAAACTTTTTCGTGGTAACATTTATGTCATGTGCGTCAGCGGCCATTTTGAGTCAGTACGAGCGCTGTGTCTAACAACAATATTTTAAAAATGCATACAGTAAACTTCTTTTTCTTTAAAATATATCGATGGATATATCGACTACCCATCATAGCAATACGGGGTGTATTGCTATGGAGTTACGTTACACGCGTAACACATTCCTTCATTTTTCTTTCAATTTGATTTTATTTTTTGACATAACATTTTGGCAGGGCAAATTTATTTAATTTACTACAGTTATTACTGATTCAGTATTTTACGACTATGATATTTAGGGTGCAGCTAAAATCATGATTGTAATAAAATAAAATCGCGGTAACGTTTAAGAGTGAAAAGGAACGTTTCGTTAACCACCCGCACTATGCTACAGCGCAAACAGTATAGAGACTAACCTAAATCACACAACATTGGGAAAAACGTGTTGATTCTGATACCTACCATCAGAACTCACGCATGCTTTTTTCCATGCCAATCAGCATCACACACCACTCTCAGAATTGCCAACGACAAAAACCAACAAAACAACATTATTTACAAAATCCTGTGTATCCTAAATAGGATGAAGCAATACTTTACGCCTGGACAGCTTTTAACCCTTTACAAAGCGCTATTGCGATCCTGCATGGAGTATTGCAGCCACCTTTGAGATGAATCAGCTAAATACCAACTAGCCGCGCTTGAATCGGTAGAACACAGACCTAAGAAGCTCATTGGCGACGTAAAACTGGTGGATGCCAAGCTTCACAGCTTGGCCCATCGCCGCAAGGTTGCGTGCTTGTCGGTCTTCTACAGATTGTACTTCGGTAGAACTCTACGACCTCATTCTACCGGCCCCCTTCTACCATCGGATATCTAGACGCACTGCCAGTTACCATCCCTACCTAGTTGCTATTCTACCAATTCGTACTACGCGTTTCCAAATGTATTTTATAATGCGCACAGCAGAAGAGTGGAACTCACTACCTCTGCGTCTGTATTTCCGAACGCATACAACCCGAATCGCTTCAAAGTGAGAGTGAACAGGCTTCTTCTGGGTAGGCTCACTCCATCATCGACTTTGTCTCTGTCACCTCCGACTTAGACTAGAGTCAAGAGCAAACCTATGTCTCAAGTAAAAAAAAAAAAACATTTATTTTGATTACATGCTGATGAAACAGACCAAAATTGCCAAGCCAATTTCAACCACAGAGTACTTTATCAAACGAGGAACATTGACATCGCCTGCGCAATATCGAAGTCTTTAATCAATTCGCTTCGGGTCACGAGTACGACGAGGTGATCAATTGACGTCCTTGCTTCCATTTAGAGCCTTTGTTAGAATGAAAAAGTGAGGCGAATCGTGTACATTTTAATTAGCCCCCTAATTTCGTAACACACTATCAATCGGAATCTGAATAATTTTGAAGGAAATTGCTAATCCATTGCTTCACAAATTACACAATGAATGTTGTTGAACTGTCAAAATGAAAACGATTTCGATTAATAGTGTGTTACGCAATTGCCTCGCAGGTCTGCTATGTTGTCGATTGATATAATAAGTTGTGATACGTGGAAACGAGTGATGGAAAGTACAGGTCGTTTGGAAGCTGCCTAAAGCTCCATTTACACTGTTGCGTGTAAAAGTTTATTGCCTGTGGCATACCATAAAATTGAAGTGCAAATATTTGGCATCGTCTAAACAACACCTACACTATTGTTGCACGATACGGGAAAATTAGTTGCCGTTCAATACTGGTATAGGTAGAAGCAGAACATACAATAAAATTACACATACAATAAAATCGCATTCAATTCTGGCATGAAAATTTTCTATCATTCAAACATGAGCGAACGAAACAAGACGTTCAATAAAATTTCATAAAATATTTGACAGCGCAAATACAGGTAATACTTGAATCTAATTGTACAAGGACGTACAACTCTGAGTTTAGACGAGGCAAAACTTGCATGCAATTTTATTGCCTCGGTGTAAGTTGCACGCGATTTTATTGAATGGCAAAACTTGCATTCAATTATTATTATTGTACGAGTATACTATTTTATCGAATCGCACAGGCAATTCATGAATGGCAATAAAATTTTATGTGCTTAACTTGCGCCATGTAAACGGATGACTGCAAAATTAAGAGGGGACGCGGTCTACGAGGAATTAGAAAAATAGGTATTTGAAGAAACTATTGCCGTCGCGCTGCGCCCGAACCACCGAGTTATCAATGTGTGAATGAATAGTAAATGTTCGTGTGCGTAATAAGAGCGCACCGCCCGCCCGCACCCCCCCCGCGCTCGGACCCGCGCCTCTGACACTATCGGCTATCGCTTTACTTTGCGTTCGTCCTCAGATTGGAAAATATATCGGTGGTATGGTGCACTGTTTGGTGTCATCGTGCTTCTTACTTACAGCTACCTGCTGCTGTTATTATTGTTTGTGGTAAACGGCATAATTACACGGTCAGAGGGTAGTAGTAGTAGGAGCCTAGCACGAGAGTTTCGGTGCGGTCACATAGTGGAAAAGCGACACGGCCATACATACGCGTCTTTCAAAAAAATTCAAGGTTGCCTGGAGTTTACACCCAGAAATTCATCGAAAGAAAAAGGCGATCCAAAGAAATCAAAGAAAAATGCCGAAAGAGAAAACTTTTCACGAAAATAGATCAAACAAAAACCGAAAAGTTACTGGACCTGATCAAAGTTATTGTCGGCTAGAATTAGAGCCTGGTATGCCTTCAGAAATATTTGAAGATAAGAAAAAAATGTTTCTCTCTGAATTACAAATATCAGAGACGAGAGCTAAAGAGCTTGAGCGTAGTACAATTGGCCAAAGTGAGAACGAATTGTGGGCAGTAATTTTGGCAAAATTTGCAAGCTGCGGAAAATAGCCTCAGTTGCAGGAATATTACAATCATTGTTGTACTCATACTCGTAATTCAAAGATACTTCTGCGACTAATTATAGTAAACAGAAAGCAGACCAAGCAATAAAACAATTTTCAGAAGAAACTGTACTGTAAGTTGTCAAATACGGGTTATTGCGTCGTTTTAACATTTATAAGTCCTGATGGACTTATAAATGATGACTCAATTATAGAAATAAAATGCCCGTATAAAATTGCTGAGATGACTCCAAAAGAAGGAATAGAAAATAAAAAAAAAAATTTACTGCTGCTGCATACTTC
The DNA here is from genome assembly GCA_948252095.1 of Dicycla oo. Taxonomy (NCBI): domain Eukaryota; kingdom Metazoa; phylum Arthropoda; class Insecta; order Lepidoptera; family Noctuidae; genus Dicycla; species Dicycla oo. Next base: position 6,064,105 of record OX411710.1, on the reverse strand, counting down.
AGGACATGTTAAAATTGAAAAGAAACCACAATTACTTTTATCAAGTCCAAGGCCAGTTACACGTAACACGCAGACAGTTCTGCTGATTTATTTTGTGGCGCCCTAAGGGAAAAGATTAAAAGAGACGAAGAATTTTGACAAAATATCGAGCCAAAACTAGATATCTTTTTCCAGGAAAGTCTTCTACCTGAAAAAAAATGCCCGTCAGAGAAAGGACGGAAATGACGATAAAATAAATGTATTTACCTATTATTTTTTATATTTTTTTTGTTTTAATAAAATACCCACAACCCTCATCTCTCTCACATCCATAAATACTCGTATTATGGATATGAGAGAGGAGGGGGACTTTTAAAGCAGCCAAATCAAGTAAAAAGGACTATTATTTATAAACGTGTAAAAGTGTTTGTACAAACCTACTTACAGAAATAAAGTCATTTATCATTATCATTTATCAGATCAAGTAACAATGACAGATACCTACAATAAAAGTAGGAAATGCACCAATCACACGATTCAATAAATAAAAACAGTAAAGGATAAACATCGACATTGATGGACATCACTAGAGTATCGATAATTTTTTTATTGACAACTGCCACTTCCCTAGTTATATACGTGTAAGTCTGATCCCCCTTACCTCAAGTCAGCCCCCGTAGAGTGCGATAGGGACAGCTGCAGCTCAGACCGATTATATCGCAAAAATTTTGACGAGCACGACGTTTCGTATTCCCCTTTTTTCTTCTCGAAAACTGATCCGATTCAATTATTTTTTACAGTACTATTTTAAGAAAGAGTATGTCTAGGTTCCTATCATTTTCTTTTATGTTAAAAACTATTTAAATTTGTCTGGTGGTCTTCTAATCACGGCGGTAAAAATGAGGTTTTTTTAATAATATTTGGAGGGTCATATTTTCTTTATCAATTAGTTGCTGAGAAAAAGGAAATTACAGGGACGTGTCTACAGCAGACCTTGATTTTATGAAAAAATAATGAGTGCTCTAGACGCATTCGTCAGGAAGAAAAAAGGGGAACACGTTTGTATGGAGAATCGCAGGCCCTGTTCCCTCTTAATGTGTTAAAATATAATATTTGGAGACATAGTGAGTAAGCCCACGTTTTCACGGGAGTAAAAATATCGCGGCGGGATTTTCATCTCTTGGTGTTGAGCCGAGCATTGAGAACCCAATAGAGTACATCCCAGCGAGTCAAACACACACTGTTGGATTTTCAACTCTCGGCACGAAGCAATGCGTTCAAAATCAATGCGCGAAAAAAAATCGCCGTAGGAAAAAATATCCCGTGCGCTACTTCTTTTCAAATTCTCGGTGATGAGCCGAGCATTAAGAACCCAATAGAGTGCATCCCAGCGAGTCAAAAAACATACTTTTGGATTTTCAACTCTCGGCACGAAGCAATGCGTTCCAAATCCAATGCGCGAAAAAAATCCAATGCTCGCCCCCCTCATCTTCACGCTGTTCACCAGCGATATCCCGAAAAGTAAAAGGGCGCAGTTAGCTCTGTTCGCAGACGACACGGCCATTTACTACTCGGGCAGGAACCAGATCCCGATATCTCGCACTCTCCAAACCGCAGTCGATAACCTCGGCGCCTGGGATAGGAAGTGGAGAATCGAGGTCAATCCTGACAAGAGTCAAGCGGTCCTCTTTCTGAGACCGCGTCGCACTCGACTGATCACCATGTTCAGCAAGCCGAGCCCTTAGGAGACGCGAGCCAAATACCTAGGTGTGACCCTCGACCACCACCTCTCCTTCGCTGAGCACATAAAGCAGGTGCGTTCGCGCGCCGCTTTCGCTCTCGGTAGACTCCACTCCGTTCTGAATGCACGTAGCAAATTGCCACTAGGTGCAAATTGCGCATTTATACAGCGTGCATTCGCCCCATCATGACCTATGCGGGTTCAGTGTTTGCGCACGCAAAACCTCACCTCATTCATAGAATGCAGGCCCTCCAAAACAGTTTCCTCCGAAAGGCAACGGGAGCCCCTTGGTTCGTTCGGAATGAAATCCTCCACTTAGATCTCGACATTCCCACCATCTCCCAGTTCTTGAAACGCAATTCCAAGCGTTTCTTCGACTCGGCCACCAACCATCGCCACCCTGTGTCTCTCGTATTAGTAAGGTCTGCCGCCCTAGGCTTTTCCTCTCAGATCCCGATGACCCTTCTCCAGGAGAGCAGTAGGGACCGTAGGAACAAAAACAAATCGACATTCCGACCTCGCCGCCGAGGTCCCTCGCGACGACCCCGTAGTAATCGTCCTCCCCCCGTCTCTTGCTCAGGTATGAAGTGCCAGCTGGTGGCGTAGCTGAGCCAGTAGTTTTAAACTCCCCTGACAATAATAATCACTCTAATTTGATTCAGCCTGTCCCATCTTGCTGTCCTCCCCCCAGCGACGCCCTAAGCCGAGGTTCGTTCCCCACAGGGAGAGCCCTTAGCATGTAGTCGCTTAGTCTGTAAGTTTATGCCCCTGGCTGGAGGCTTTGAGTTCGCTTAAGGCAGCCACAGAATAGTCCTGTTAAGTAGTCACGGCCTCTCTAGGCCAACTACGAGATGCCATTTATAAAAAAATAAAAAAAATTGGCGAGTCCAAACTTCGCGCAGTAACATTTTTTATGAACCAAACGGTGACATAAGACGAATATGAGTGAGAGAACATACGCGAAAGTTCGGAGAGCCTATGTTCAGACTTGCCAATATATGTTAGCCGTAGTGTATGTGAAAAAAACTAAGACCCAAGTCTTTTTGCAGATATCTTATTCATGTAATCGTTACCATCGAACCCTTTATAATGACCCAACAAGGAATGGCTTTCAAACTACGTACATTTGAGAAGAACCCTCGTAGAAACTGTTACTTGATCTTGTATTTATGGAGGGTCCTTGGATCCTTGGCCATCCGTTATTTCTTAAATTGTTATTGGATAGTGTCTATTTAATGGAAGATAAATTAAATGTATAATTTGCACTAATATCTGATCGAAAGGATTTATGGCCCGGTATCTGAGGTTTTTAAAAGGAATTTATCCATTCGATAGTGATTATTGGTTCAATATCATATTTCTAAACACTTCGTTAAGGAATCATTTAGCTTAAAAGTCGAGTGAATTACTATCGAGGGTTTATTTGAGGAGCTCAAAAACCGAGAATAAGAAAGGAATTCGCTTCAATAGGTAATTTTGTCAAATTAAGCTATTACTTAAGAGTTTAAACTCCGTTAAGCACTAACTCCGAGGAGCTCGTGGCTAAGTAATAACAGCCGCACGGATTGATCCATCAGGTTAAGCTACGCTTGCCGGGGTTGGTCTGTGGATGGGTGACCGAGACTCCTCCGTGGCTCGGAAAGCACGTTAAGCCGTTGGTCCCGGCTGTCATTCGAGGATCTTTGACAGTCGTTACGGGTCGTCAGAAGCCCGAAAGTCTGACAACCAGTCTTACCAAGGGGTATCGTATTAACCAGTAACTGGGTTGTGGAGGTCAGATAGGCAGTCGCTTCATGTAAAATACTGGTATTCAGCTGCATCCGGTTAGACTGGAAGCCGACCCCAACATAGTTGGGAAAAGGCTAGGCAGATTGATTGAAGAGTTTAAACTCCGTTTGAGAATTCTTCAGAAATCGGGCACCGACGTAGTTCAGTAATATAAAAGGTGAAAATAAATTAGCTAATAAAACTTGACGTGCTCGATACCCATATCTAAACAAGACAAATAAAATTTTAAAAACTTTTTTCCAAAAATTCAACCGACTTCCAAATAAACCCCACAAAGTGAAAAATAACTTTAATTTCGTAAGTCGGTGTCTTTGGATCTGTATTTTACTTTTTTGTCACCGACTTCCGAAATTAAAATATTTTTTTCAGTTTGTGGGGTTTTTTTGGAAGTCGGTTGATTTTTTTTGTAAAAAAGTTTTTATTTTTAACTTTTTAATGGGTCAGTTTGTAATTTATCTAAGTTACAATATCCTAATGTGAACTGCTCATCACTTTTTACAAAATATTTCTTTTCCCGATGCAGGGACGTTAATTGTTGAGGAGTTCTCCTACCTAAGTACCAGGAGAACTCCACTTCACCATAAGCATTGTGACGAGCATAAATTACTTAGCAACCATTATTAAAGTAGGTACCTAATGGATACGCAACCCTTGAAATTCTTATTATTGAGTAGTTCCGGTGGCCATCTGTGATCTTTCCACAGTTCCACTTCACCAAATGGTGCTTTCCAAGAACAAATGCACGAGTTACTATAAAAAAATACCCAAATCGCTATAGGTGTGCCTATAATATTTGAAGAGTTCCGTCGATTTCTCCAGGATGCCATCATCAGATCCTGACCTGATGACAATGGGACTAACTAGAAAGTATACCCTTTCAAACAAAAAAATAATTTTACAAATCGGTTCAGCCGTCTTCGAGTAATCGGGGAACATACATAAAAAAAAAAGAAAAAAAAAAGATTCCGACGAACTGAGATCCTTCTTTTTGTGAGTCGGTTAAAAATAAAGTTTTGTGTTTGGTTTAATAACCGCCTGTATTGTAGTTACTTGAATTATGTACGTATAAAATATATACTGGTATTTTTTTGAATTATCGTGTTTAGATATTGATACTCATCCCGTCTATAAATATTTTCTTTGTATTTTCTTCTGTAGATTTAATTAAACCTGTATATTTAAGTTCTCTTAAAATATTAGCACTTTTTTATGTATTTAGTCAGCTTTTAATTGGTAATTTTTGCAAGTCAAAGGACCAAGCCCATTAGTGACTCTTTCATATTTATAGAGCTTGAGGTAAAAGGGCCAGTAATAAAACTTTTAATCATACGAAATATAATATATCTCTACAATCATCTGCCTAACAACAAGATTGAATAATAAAGCTAACAAACGTTTATTTTTAAATCTATAATTATGTCTTAATGCGGTCAGTTCTGTACATCAACTAAATGAAACCACAATAAAGCCTCCTATAACGTTGATGGCGGCCCCAAGTACGAAGATACGAGCTATAAATATATCGTAGGAACGCCCTATATTGAATGTTAGAACCGAAGGACCATTAAACCATCGTTTTGTTGGGAGAGTGAGATGGAGCTATGTAAATGTCGTGTTGTATTTTTTTTCTTTCGGAAATGCAGAACCTGAATTCAGGGTCTGAAATATTCGAAGAGTTTTTAGAGCATATCGTTTACTATGTATCCCTCATTATACCAATAGGTAGTAGGTATCTATACGAGGCTTAACTTAAATAACGCAAAACCTCTTAAGGGGTCATTGTACTTATCATTATGAACAACTTTTACTATGAGATCAAACCTGAAATCGCGAAAAGAAAAATCAACTGTTCAGTACATTTATGTTCGTATAATTCGTCAAAATGTACTCAACAGCTGATTTGTTTTTCGCGATTTGAGTTACACCTTCAACAACATACAACTGTATTCCCCGAAGGGTTGGGCAGACGTGTACCTACAGTACACCCACATTCATTTCGACAGTTATGTTTAAGCCCCATGTAATAGCCCCCTATTTGCCATCAACCGGGCACAAATCCAAAATTACATGTCAATTAGTCATAAAAATTACAAAAATAGAGCATAGAACACAAGTTATCATACATTATCAAGATTCCACTAGATTGAGAAAAATTACACAAGAATAAAAAAAAGAAAAAACAATTACCTCAAACCATTCTTTTAGGTAATAATTATAATACCTGGGGCTGCAGCCTCGACATAAATAGCGATCGTTTTATGACCGAATTCGGTCGCAAAGTCCTAATAGGGTTTCTAGACGGTCAAAATTGCATGACCAGCACGTGACTTTTTCGTGCTTGTCAAGCAATTTTGACCGTCTAGGGACCCCATTAGGACTTGCGACCGAATTCGGTCAACAATCGATCGGTATTTATTTTGAGACTGCAGTCCTTATAGTCGGTTAGCCAGCATTTAAGTTTAACTTTGAAAGCATTGTCAGACGTTGCGGTTACGACTTCATCTGGTAGACGATTGTATACCGATGGACCTATGATATAAATTAACTTTCTAGATTTAGACAGGTAATTAATTTAGGGACAGACAGCTAGAAATGTTTCTCTACCACGAGTAGCCTATATCCGCGTTTAAGCATTGTCAGACGTTGCGGTTACGACTTCATCTGGTAGACGATTGTATACCGATGGACCTATGATATAAATTAACTTTCTAGATTTAGACAGGTAATTAATTTAGGGACAGACAGCTAGAAATGTTTCTCTACCACGAGTAGCCTATATCCGCGTTTAAGCATTGTCAGACGTTGCGGTTACGACTTCATCTGGTAGACGATTGTATACCGATGGACCTATGATATAAATTAACTTTCTAGATTTAGACAGGTAATTAATTTAGGGACAGACAGCTAGAAATGTTTCTCTACCACGAGTAGCCTATATCCGCGTTTAAGCATTGTCAGACGTTGCGGTTACGACTTCATCTGGTAGACGATTGTATACCGATGGACCTATGATATAAATTAACTTTCTAGATTTAGACAGGTAATTAATTTAAGGACAGACAGCCCGCAAATGTTTCTCTACCACGAGTAGCCTATATCCGCGTTTATTGTATTCGTTTAAATGCTGATTATTTCTGATGGAAAGACCTAATAACACAGCCCAACCTGGGGATCCAATTCAGTACCCCATACTCAGCAGTAGCGCATACGACCAACTAAACCAACGACGACGCAGTCAATATTTTTTTTTTATGTCTCTTCATCAAACATAATAAATATTACTTTAATTAACCACAGAATCAAAATGTTGGCAAACAAATCTACTGTTTGACTCTGTACCAAAAGTTAAAATTGAGTCTCGTATTTCTCCACTGTCCCCTTGAGAAGAACTGAAATAGACCGACTTTATTTGTACTTGTAATTCCAAAGAAAAATGAGTTTTGAATATTTGAAACTGAAACCATAATTAAGTTTGAAAAATAAACTTGTTAGGAGTGGAGCTATTTTTAATTAATTGGGATCTTGTTCTTGCAAGTTAGATAGACTTGTTCCCTCGAAAATTACCGGTTATTCAAGTTACTGTGTAGTATAACATAATCTAAAACATATTGCTTGCATGGAAGTAATTCGCTGTGACGAAACAAACGTGCATGCTTGTCTTAGATACATTTAAAGTGGTTTTATGTCTATATTTATTTTTTATAGTGAGATTAAAAACAACAATATAAAATGCACAAACAACCAAATTCGGAACAACTATTTGGAGGGAATTCGGACACGGTAAACAATGGCACAATGCACAGGACAATAGCTTAGTAACAGTCGTAATCAAGGCATTAAATAATTCCAGCGAAAGACTAAGTGCAGATTTCACCAATGAAACTGAACGTTATCAGTACATCTAAGCCGAGTTCAAGAGCTGTTAGTATCAATATTCCAAATAAAATAATGACACTGACAGCACTTAAACGTGGTTTATGTGGTGATCGCGTTCAGTTTCATTGGTGAAATCCGAGTGAAATTCCCCAATTTACGACATTATGTCTCCAAGGACCAGAATAGTTAACCTCAACCTTCAAAAGACCAACAAAAAATAGATACGACAATAAAGGAGAATTTGCGTTAAAAGATTAACAATGCACATTAATTACATTATCAAAGACTAAGCTAATAGCTAACAGATGTGCCGTTGTGGTTATAGCGTGGACTACAGCGTCAGGCTATAAAGAATTTTATAGACTGTTTGCAGGAGCTATATTAAAGGCCGGCCGTAATTGTTTACACCAACATACGTACTGTTTCAGTATGGTCAAATCGATAATGGTGTTTGGATAGGTGTGTCAAAAAAGGTTGATTGCGTAACATACATTCCAGTTTATCCTGGTTGTCAGGAAGAGTTAGTATTTTTTTCAAACACTATTTTACTATTTATTATTTTGATGTGGCCATATTACATCACAAAAATTAAGTAGTAGCAAAAAAGTTAAAGGATAACCAAACAAATGAACGGTTTGGGCTCCGCTAGGCCCTTGGATCTTGTCCCTAATTGCCTAAAACAAGTGTGTATCTACTCGCCCCCTTGAATATTAGATACTCCAAATCGCTCCCGATTGTTAGTAAGTTGAAAGTACTGTCAGCACTCTAAGTTTTTAAATATTCATATGTCAGCAAAAGAGTGGAATTCACTACCTGCGTCTGTGTTTCCGAGCGCATACAACCCTAATCTCTTCAAAGTGAGAGTCAACAGGCTTCTTCTGGGTAAGCTCTAAACTCACTCCATCGTCGACTCTGTCTCTGTCGCCTCCGACCTAGACTAGAGTCAAGAGCAAACGCATCTTAAATATTTTTTTAATATTTTTTTTTTTTTTATAAATACGAACTTAGAAAGAGAGAAAACATTATATACGTGACTCTCTCAACGGGTAACATAATTATGTATTTTAACCAACCTTTTGTTTATTGGACCCATGAAAAAGGTTCCTTTTGTTAAAATAAGTAAGCCAGGTAGCAAAAACTATCACAAGTATCACGAGATGCTGAGATTACAGATAGAGTTATTAAAGTAATCAAACATGGCGTTATTCATAATGTGTGCATTTTTCTGTCTAACTACACCTTTTTCGTTAAATTTCAATGAAAATGCCGCAAGGAGCGAATTGATACAACAAAATAATTATTTGGATGTCAATTTTCCACTGGCCACTTTGTAAGGAGTGAAACAATACACCAACATAATAAAAAACGGGGTGAGTGGAACATTTTAATCGAAAGGGGCAAGATCCCAGCGGCGAGCGGAGCCCAAACCCAAATGAACACTGTTTACTCGATTTCCTAAAAATAAACATACCAGAAAATAACAAAATAACCTAATCTCCATGGGTTTATTACTAGACCTTGAATGCAAGGGTTCCGTTATCTACGGTCCAAATCGTACTACGAAACACAGCTATAACTTTATCACATAGCGATTTGAAATGAGACGCCATAGTACGTAGTTATTGCTCTAAAATATCAATCCAACGCTATAATGTGGTTGGTTCTTAGGACAGCGTCCATACATTTTTGCTGATTCTCCTTTACAAGTTTTTACTTTTATCTACACATACCTCACAATGACACTAATAGGCTTTTATTCTAACAATCCAACAATGTTAATGGTGCCTTTCATGTTTTGAAATACATCAACGTAATGTATATTGTTGTAGTGACATTTGCTTTACTATAAAAGTGCTGCCTAAAGACTTTTTATAAGGCTATCATATTTTATAGCCTTGGTATAAAGTGTCAACGCCAAGTCAAAACTCACATGTTCACTATGAATCACACAACGAAATTGTTAATTAATGAAACGGTGACTTTCTATTTCATCTGAAGTGACTCGTAATTTCCCTTTTGAGCGACCTTCGCATTGAGAATATTTAGGCAATGAGAAAGCACAGACGAAAATTCATACATTATTCCTAAGGGAGAATACGAGGGCAGTAGATTCGTTGTTAGAAATCAACGTCCCCTGAAATATGATTAGAGTAACTGCAGTTTTAAAAGTCGAAGGACCGATCGTCGTTGGAGAAGACGAGCTCAAGTGAAGCAGGTGTAATGTATAATGCCACCGTAAGATTGTGAGTATTATTTCCATTAGATTATAAAGTGGCGAAAAATTGTGAGCTGGGTGAAATAGGTTAGGATTAGGTTAGGTTAGTACTGTAAAAAACTAGAAGACACTAATTAGTTTAATTAAAGACTTCTTGACGGGTAAAGTCCTCCTCCAGTAATTTCCTGGACTGTAATAATTTGAATTAATTTCATTACTGCGGTTTCAGGGGATTAAAAATGATTTTACAAAAACACAAAACCAGACATCGAAAACCAATTACACAATTCGTTTACGTATCAAATAGAACACGCGAAATCCGAAATAAAAGCTACAAACTATACAAACAAAGTATTGTTTGATCTACAAACGAGATTGTACGGCATTGAAGTCAATACTCGTGCGTATAGTGAACATTGACAATACAAAAACATGGCTGACACGAACCAGACGTTGAATGTAAACTGAGAATTACAATAGACATAGAATTAGAGATTTAACACTGATGTATTATGAGCTAGTGAGGTGTAGCTGCTGTTTTCGTGTCGATACGAGTTGTAGGAGAATAGCTCGTGCTGTGGTGCGAACGTGAAAACCTGGGGTGAACCTCGGATGTCGGGCATACACAATCAGCGGACTGCCAACTCCAGGTACTCCAGAACAATAAAATGACTTCAGCTACATCAAAACCTCTTATAAACCTCATAACCTGAAGTAAACAGGAGAAAAAAAAAAGTGGGGTAAATCTTTAAAGACCATAAAACAAACTTCATAAAAGAGCGCAAAAGAAAGGAGAAAGTTATTTAGTTTGCTTAAGATAAGCACAACAACGACAAAATGTAAGCTGTGACAGAAGCTTAGGTGATGGAGGAGGAATGATGGGATAAGGCAAACGGTGCGGTTTAAAATAAGATGTGACAATGCTTAGATTAACAAAAGGCAGATGTGAGTGGAATCGCCGGAGAGGACGCCCTAGAACATAGGTTCCCAAAGGGGGCGGTACCGCCCCCTAGTGGGTGCTGGAGCTTTTCGTGCGGCACGATTACAGAGCGAGAGAGAGAGAATTAATTTTTCATTTGTGATTATTAATAGATAATAGACAGCCATATAAAATTGGTATAATTACCTATTATGTAAAGGGGCGTTGGATTTTTCTTCTTGTAAAGGGGGTGGCAGTCCATAAAAGTTTGGGAACCTACCCTAGGAGGACATAATAGTTACGTTATTGGTGACGTTCTTCAAAAAGGTCAGGTGCGTAGTACTCGCAATCGGCGTGCGTGTATGACCAGATGTACGTACGAACATAGACGAAGCAGAAGGAGTATGTAAGAATCGTAGCAGGTGGCGTTCTGTAGTTTCTGCCTATCACCATAAGGAGAACGCGTGAGTTTCGCTTAGAGACCAAACCATCTAAACGTCATTATTATAAAAACACTATCTGTCATCATTGCCTAAATATGATCAAGCAGGGGCCATAGTCCTTTCATAGTTCTAGGTAATGAGTCCACTATAGCCATCCAAACACATACTCCAATATCCTTGTTTTCATCTCCTGCAATAGTCTTACACCAACTGGAGGTTGTCCTTGGGTGCACTATGCATAGTGCGTACAGGGATTATCGTCGGTTAATGCCTCATTTTATTAAATGCGTCTAACGGGCCTCTGCGAGTTGGCTTCGGCCCCCAAAGGTCCGGGACCCCAGGGTCCCGTGATATGCGAAAGCTTAAAAAAGAAAATTAACTAAAAATGTCATTTACCAATCATATAAGTGGCAGTGCGTCCCTATCCTGGACACATAAACACAGACTTCAACATACCAAACAGACGAAAAACTATCATTGTCGGATTGATTGACAGCGGATAGTTTTCGATAAACAATCGTAAATACCTACGATTCCTACTACGAATGAACATTATGTGTGTTATGTATTTACAATAGAACTATCCTCATTTTATGAAGATAACAAGTTTGCTTGTCCTTGAAATACAGCTGGGTCTCTATGAACGTCAATATTTAGGACTTTAAAATTAGATTCTACGGACAAAATTAGTTTGCAGTTTTTCAGTTTGTTGTTTTGTTTGTCTGAGTCTGTAATATTCTATATATAAAAAAACCAGTCAAGAGCGTGTCGGACCACGCACAATGAAGGGTTCCGTAGTTGGGATGAATTTATCACAAGAACAAACTTAACATTGTAGTTAAATCTCCCATACATTCTAACTACAAATTGTCCATAGTCAAACGAAAAGGATCCAACCCACATTACACCTAATGTGGGTTGGATTCTTTTTGTTTAACTATGGACAAATGTAAGTTTGTACGCACAATATTGAGAGATTTACCATGTTGTTTTAAGACCATCGACTTCTTATAGGTTTTCTTGTAATCTATAGGTCAATCAATCTGCCTAGCCTTTTCCCAACTATGTTGGGGTCGGCTTCCAGTCTAACCGGATGCAGCTGAATACCCGTATTTTACATGGAGCGACTGCCTATCTGACCTCCACAACCCAGTTACTGGGTAATACGATACCCCTTGGTAAGACTGGTTGTCAGACTTTCGGGCTTCTGACGACCCGTAACGACTGTCAAAGATCCACGAATGACAGCCGGGACCAACGGCTTAACGTGCTTTCCGAGGCACGGAGGAGTCTCGGTATGAAAAGATGGTCACCCATCCACAGACCAACCCCGGCAAGCGTAGCTTAACCTGATGGATCGACCCGTGCGGCTGTTATTACTTAGCCATGAGCTCCTCAATTCTTGTAATCTATAGGTATTGAACTATTTTCTATATTTTTTTCAAATGGCTCAGTACTTTCTGAGATAAGAGGGCGGTATGGTCAATTTTCGTCTATTTTCTTAAATAACTTTAAAATGGTTCATTTTAAAATTATAAAAAAAAAACATTTGAGACTCTCACAGTAAGCCCTTTCATTTGATATATCACACGGTACAGTTTGCAAAACATTTTTTAAATTTTCTAATTTGCCCCCCAAAGTTGACCTCCATATTTAAAATTTATTTATTTATGTTACACGTCCGTGTTTGGGTCACAGAACTACATATGTGTACCAAATTTCAACTTAATCGGTCCATTAGATTCGGAGCAAATTGGCTGTGACACACGGACAGACAGAGACAGGCAGACAGATAGACACACGAGTGATCCTATAAGGGTTCCGTTTTTCCTTTTGAGGTACGGAACCCTAAAAATAGTAAAAATCTTTTTAAAAACAAGCTTTTATTGAACTAAAAGTACTAAATAAAACTTACGTAAACATTACATTACTTTAATATTCTCTTAAGGCGAAAGCGTCAGGGTAGCCCGCGAAATTCAAATTTTCTTACGTTTTGCAATTTACAAATCAGTAGCAGGTTGCACGTTGATCAAAATGTAATTCGCGGCCGTAATAAGTATGCATTTACATAATTATAATCATTAATGTGATCATTATAACTCTTTAAGACCAGGTAAACCTAATGAATGAGTATTTCATGAAATGTTGATTTTGAGGATTATACTAACTTAACGAGTTGAATTATTGATCCTAATGATTATAATTCAGTAAATACATATTTGTTACGACCGCGAATCATATTTTATTTATCATACAACTTAATACTGACTTGCAAGTTGCAAGAAACGTAAGAAAATTTGAATTTCGCGGGCTAGCCTGAAGCCCGCTTACTTCGCGATAAATGTGTCCTGTAAACGTGTTGTTGAATAAACTAAAATGACAGCTTATCAATATTCCAATGAAGAATATTGCGATATGGTTCATGCCTACACGTATTATACTTAGGGCTGTGTTTACCAACGCTCAAACTACCGGTTAGGTATTTAAGTAGTTGGTTTATGTCAAATTTCCTTCCAAATTTGACATAAACCAAACCGACTGTTTATATACCTAACCGTTGGTTTGAGTATTGGTGAACACAGGCCTTAAAGATACGCCTCAAGCTTTTAAGAAAATATTAAAGGTCTATGTTTGCGTAAGTTTTATTTAGTACTTTTAGTTCAATAAAAGCTTGTTTTAATTATTTTTCGTATTCTTCTCAGAAAACCCTTTCATTTGATACCCATATCATGGGAGTGCACAAAAAAAATTTGTCCGCCGTCTTGGGCCTTCCGCCGGCGCCATATTGGATTTAGAATGACGTCACATAGCTTCTCATGTATTATTATCCAAACTAAACGTGTATAGTATGCAAAATTTCATCTCAATCGGTTGGGGATAACTGCTTTTGACACGAACATACATTCATACATACAAACAAACATTACATGTTAAATAAAAGCTTGTAAAATCAATTGCCATGCGTTATACTCTCGCATAAATTCAAAAAGGCCCGACCGATTGTGAGTGGGAAACTTTTGTAAGTTGTTGTATGCGCGCCGGTGAAGGATCCTAACAAAAAAAAATAATAAAAAGGTATGACAACGCATACCTACACATATAGTATAAAATCAAGCCTCAGGCTCGCAAAATCTCGAAAATGGCGCGACCGATTAAATTTTTTTTCTTCGCCTCTTTACTGGAGTAGATTAGAATAAAAGAAAATTAAAAAAAACCCAAAGAAACAGCCGACAAATCGAAATTGAAATTTGTCAGAACAATGTCTAACGGCTCAGCTAGTAATTTATATACCTACTACAAGAGGGACTTGTAATAATTACAGTTTAGGATTAAAAATTAAACTGTTGGATTTCATTAGTAGAAATCAAGCAAAAAAGAGTGTGTTGTTGGGAAATATGTATGTTTAGGTTAAGGTAGGTAATATACATATTACCTACCTTAACGAACTAACACACTGTAATGTTAGTTTAAACTAGAGACGTATTCAAACCCACAATAGCTCATGCTTATATGATACTAATAAAAATGATATGAACTAAAAGAAACACTGATAAATAACAGACAGGGTGCCGATTTTGTTGTACGCAAACACAACTTTATTTAAACTATTGCTAACTTTTATTCTCTAATAAAACAAGAAAGAGACGGACGTAAATTAGAGCTGTCAAATTTAGTTGGAACTAATATTTCCATACAAATTTAGACGACACGTAAAAACATGTCGTCTAAAAACTCGGTGAAGCGCAAGGCGTAAACTAGTTTGACATCTCTAACATAGGTCATAGCTATAGCCGTCCTTTTCTCGCGCTGCCTGTAAGTAAAAGATAGCGATTTTCTAATTTTAGTTTAGTTATTGAACAAGAGAATCGGCACCAGAACCATACCAAAAATTTTGCAAAAAGTCTCGCAACGTTTTGGCACCCTTGCGCTAGCATTTTAATCAAATCGCAGAACATTTGCGCGGGTGAATGACTTTTAGGTATGATCCATTGTCCCTTCATACTTTAAACATTAAAAAATCTTCAATGAAAATGTGAATTGTGAACCGCAATAATTTAAGACAAAGATATGATGACACAAAGTTAATAATTACGCACTCTTGTGGATGATGCTCGAAGTATTCAAAAATGGGTTCTTGTAGGTGCGCTATGGCTCCCTTCCTCGTCCTTGGGCATGCGTCGGTACGGTGAACTGACCGAATGTTCGCAATCGCTGTTTGACACCTAACATAAGAATGTACGATGGAATCTGGCGGTTGGGAAACATCTCTCGGTACAAATTAATGGCTCCTCGCACACTATCATTAGATAACGCGTAGGCACGAACCATATGGCAATATTCTTCATTTGAATATTGATAACATTTAATTTTAGTTTATTCAACAACACGTTTACAGGACACATTTATCGCGAAATAAGCGGGCGTTAGGGTAGCCCGCGAAATTCTTTACATACAGTTTGCAAGTTAGTATTAAGGCCCGTCCTCCCTAAAATACGGCGAAACTAAGTAACTTTGTGTCCATTTTTTACAGTAACTATAGCAGATTTTTGATAGAAAAAAAAAATACAATAATCTACAGTACATAAGAAGTGATTTCATGTGTCCAGAAATCTGTTTTAGTTTATATAACTAAAGAAAAAAAAAGCTAAACACAGGTCTGTTTTTTCTAGTTTTTACCATATTACTCCTACAATTTTCATTAAAATTGTTCATAAATTAATACAGTTCTCTACAAAATAATAAGAAATGATTTCATGTTATTACTTTTTTTAAATTATTTTTATTTTATTTTAAATTAATTTACAAAGCAAATCCTTAGCGGCAAATTTACGCTGCGCCCCGCTCTCGCCCAAAATCTCAGTGCGGGGCGAGACGTGTTGCTGGACGGACCTGTGCTGCTTTGCGTGACGACCTCCTCGCTTCGATAAACATTGTTTTTTTGTGAATAGTGTAGCCACACGGACAGTTTCATTTAATTTTTGGTATCTTATCTACCTAGTTACGTGACTATATTTTTTTGTGTGAATACTTTTACTTTATTAATATTAGTTAGTGTATTCAGTGTGTTTTGTTATAATAGGTTGGGGAAAAAGTTTCTTCGCATTTTTTAAGAAAATTCAAAGCATTTTTTAATATAGTTTATTTACATTTAACTAAAGTATGTAGGTACCATTTTGTTCGATAACTTTTTGCCATCTTGTAGGTAGGGACATGATCCCATTGCTATAGAAATTTTGGGACTTCTGGTCAAAATACCGCGACAAGAGGTTTTGGCAGTCCTCTCGTGATGTTAACCTGACACTGCCTAAAGAATTCTGAAGAGACCGAAACAGGTGGAAATCTGAAGGTGCAAGGTCAAGACTATACAGCGGATGCATTAACACCTCCCAGCCAAACTATCTTAATTTTTGCTGAGTGGCTACAGATGTGTGAGGTCTAGCGTTATCATGATGAAAAACCACACCCCTTCTGTTGATTAATTCCGGCCGCTTTCTCTCAACTTCTTGCTTTAATCTCATCAGTTGTTCGCAGTAGAGTTCAGAATCGATGGTCCTGCCTGGTGGTAACAGCTCATAATGAATAATGCCCTTCCAATCCCACCACACACACAGCATCACCTTGTTGCGAGTTAACCCGGGTTTCGCCACAGTCTGTGAAGCCTGACCGGCCTTTGACCACGACCTTTTTCGCACGTTCTTGTCATACGTGATCCACTTTTCATCACCAGTTATCAGCTTCTTCAAAAATGGTTCGGTTTCATTACGTCGTAATAAAGAATCACAAATGAGTACACGGTTCATTAGGTTTCTTTCAGTGAGCTCGTGAGGTACCCAAATGTCGAGCTTTTTTGTGTACCCAGTTTTTTTCAAATGCGCCAAAACTGTTTTGTGGTCAATTTCCAGTTCTTCAGCTACGTCGTAACTACTGATATGCCGATCTTGCTCCACTTTTTCAAAAATGGCATCCATTTTATCCGTAATAGGGCGACCAGAGCGACGTGCATCTTTGACATCGAAATTTCCGGATTGAAAACGCTTAAACCAAATTTGTGCTACTCTCACAGACACTACACTAGGTCCATAAACATCGCAATTTTTTGTTCGCGGCTTGCGTTGCATTTTTACCTTTTTTGTAGTAAAATTTTAAAATGTATCGAATTTCTTCATTAGATTCACTCATCTTGACGGTACGAAAAACAAATGAAAATCACACATTTTCCTAATTTGAATTTGGAATTATGTTCATTAAAATTTAAACTTTCAACGATACCAAAACCAGTCAGATACAAATAGTATAGCCAAAGAGATTTTATTACAAGTTCATACATACTATAATGCGAAAAGACTTTTTCCCCAACCTAATATTATAGTAAAAAAAATGTATCTAAACAATCGTTTTCTAAAGAAAGGTGTGTTCAAGATGGGAAGTAAACAAAGACAAAAAAAAACGAAATCTCAAAAAGAAGATGGAAACAGGGAAGAAAATGGGACAAAGAAACATCACGATCCCCTCAACATACTTGCTCATTAATGATAAAAAAACGAAGGAACATGAAGAGGTAGAAAACCAGAAACCAAATACCAGAACCAAATACCAGAACCAAAGCAAGATTCAAGTAAATGAAGAAGAGAAAGAAAATACTTTTTATTACTCTACTGACTTTCCGAATGCTTCAATTCAAGAATTCGGTAATATAAGCGATGATGAAGAAGTTCAAATAAAAAGAAGAAAAACATTGACCGAAAGACAATTAAATTTTAATGAATTTTGAGTAATCTGTCAATAAACAAGTTTATGCTGCCAATATTGGTTTTCTTTTTGAAAGACATGCATATCAACAAAAAAGTTATGATACTAGCAATGCCCGCAACTTCGTACGTGCAAGCATTGAAATAAATGCCGATACCGATTGTTTTAGCTACTAATATTCTTGGTTCTTGAACATATCCTTGGACACACACTAGGATCTTGTCTTATAGTACCTACATTTTTATTTGAGGAGTAGGCTCTTTCGCTATCGTCTATATGTACCTCTAGGGTTCCATACGAGTATCAGGTCCTACATAACATGAATTTAATATCATATAGTGTTCAAAATCCCTTACCCTTTTTTCGTTCGCTTTTTAAATTCATCTCTGCGCTATACAGGTTGCTCTAAGATGCTATTTTAGAAAATTATAAATAAATCAATAAATAATAACGTTTAATGAAATTAAAATATCCTTATAAAACGAGATTGTGGAAC
This sequence comes from Dicycla oo, assembly GCA_948252095.1. Classification (NCBI taxonomy): domain Eukaryota; kingdom Metazoa; phylum Arthropoda; class Insecta; order Lepidoptera; family Noctuidae; genus Dicycla; species Dicycla oo. The sequence goes on along the minus strand of OX411710.1, from coordinate 6,045,898 downwards.
CATATACGTGTGTTGATTTCATGTCGCCATTGCAGCGCCACGTTGTATAATTGTTAACTTGTAGAAATGTACAGACGCCAGCACATCAAGCTACTACAATCTGTCAGATTTCTTTAATAGATTTTAGACTTTATTGCTAAAGCTTTTAGGTTCAAGGTTGATTGCGAAAATCTGACAGTTTCTGGTAGGTTGACCTGCTGGCGTCTGTACTTTTATTTCAGAATGTGATTGATGTGACTAATAAAGAAATATCTAAAGAAGATGTTTTATGTGTTGCCACTCCTTAAAGATTGTAAAGTTAAGTTTTTAATACCTTATATGTAGGTATTTATAAAAACATCTGCGGTCTTACTACAAAAGGATTAAAAACATGTTCAACGCATGTCTAACGTCAAACTCCATACATAAAAAAAACATAAAATACGCGTTGAACATGTGTTTAAATCTTTTGTAATAAGACGGCTGTTATTAATTACTCTATGTCGCGCGCGGCAGTAATCGTGTACACCCTAGCGAAGCATCGCGCGCGATGTTTAGGTTCGGGTGGTGCGGGGAGTAGTACAAAGCTCCGCCCACACACGCAAGGTCGTTGGCGCCGGTAAAAACCTTAAGTTGTATGTTAAATAAAGTATGATTCGCGGCCGTAACAAATATGTATTTACATAATTATAATCATTACAATCAGTAATAGAACTCCTTAAGTTAGTATAATCCTCAAATAGTCATTAATTAGGATTAACTGGTCTTAAAGAGTTGTATTGATCACTTTGATGATTATAATTATGTAAATACATAATTGTTACGGCCGCGTATTACATTTTGGTCAACGTACAACCTAATATTGACTTGTAAATTGTAAAAAAAACGTAAGAAAATTTGAATTTCGCGGGCTGCCCTGCGATATGCATCGGTATGCGCTGGTGTGCGCTAGAGTCTGCCAGGCAAATCTTCTAGTAATCCTTCTATATTGTGCGTACAAACTTACATTTGCAGTTGGAAAGCATGTTTTGCAACTACAATGTTAAGTTTATTTTTGGGATAAATTCATCCCAACTACGGAACCCTTCATTGTGCGTGGTCCGACACGCACTTGGCCGGTTTTTCAATAGTCAGATAACTTTAATCTAAGCAATAAAAGCTGCAGTTTGACGGGTTTTGCATAGAAAATATGTCAAACTGCCATTTATTTAGTCTTCAGATAAAAGTTATCTGACTATTTAAAAATATTACCATAAAGGATTTCAGTTTGAATCACATCTCTGTGTCAATTTAATAAAGCAATGGCAACAGTACTGCGAAATTTTTTTGCATCCTGAAAATATAGGTACCACCAAAAATGCTTGGAGCCCAAAAATGTACAGACGCCAACACATCAATTCTTCAAAATTTCTTTAATAGATTTTCAACTTTAACGCTATTAGGTTCAAGGTTGATTGGGAAACTTGACAGTTTCAGGTAGCTTGATGTCCTGGCGTCTTCTGTACAAGTTTCGCTAGGTCAAAATATTACCAGCATAAATAAGTTTTTAGTATTACACCATAAACAGAACCACAACGTAAACGTTTGGTTTTCTATCTGTTTCGACCCAGAAAAAGGACAAAGACCATTTTCTGCAATAATAAAAAGCTCTTAAATGAAAAATAATCGCTTAAAAATGTTCTCTGCGACTGAAATACGCACGATGGCTACATTCAGTCGTGATGAAGGGGCTCCATTGAGAACAATAGCTTAACATTACTCACGAAGAGCGAAATGTAGCGAAATGTAATTTCGAACTGAGATAAATGGATCGGTAACATTAAAATGTTCTGGAGAAAGGACATTATTTTAAACCTGCCTTTAAAATAATGTCCTTTCTCCAGAACATTCATCAATGTAGTTTCAAAATGTACTTTATAAGTTCAGTACGTAAAGAATTTGCAGCTTATTTGCAATGCAGGTAATGAGAAGAGTGTCATCCGTCAACCTGCACTGGGCCGCGTCACAGCCTCTCACGAGAGGATGCCTGCGTGTTGCAGCAGTGTGAATATTATAGACTGATTATGCAATTACGCATTGAACTGCCACAATTACTTCATTTATGCCCGGTTTCTGAAGAATTCTTAAATGGAGACTAAACTCTTAATAGCTTTTGATTCGACAAAATTATCTATACGAGTATAAGCGGATTTCTTCCTTATGCTTGGTTTTTGAGGTCCTCAGATAAACCCTTGATAGTAATTAACTCGAATTTTAAGCTAAACTTTTCTTTAACATCATCATTCTCCTGCCCTTGTCCCAATTTATTTGGGGTCGGCGCAACATGTCTTTTTCTTCCATACTTCTCTATTAGTCGTCATCTCGGTAGTCACTCCCTTTCTGGCCATATCATCTTTCACACAGTCCATCCATCGTTTCTTTGGTCTTACCTTACTCGTATAGCCCTCCATGTTCACACTTTCCTGACGACATTTTCCTCATTCCTCCGCATCACATGCCCATACCATGACAACCGATTTCCACACAACTTTTCAGTCACCGGTGTCACTTTCAGACTTCCTCTTACATACTCATTTCTTATTCTATCCATTCGCGTAATACCACACATCCCTCTTAGCATTCTCATCTCGGCTGCATGCAATTGCCTTTCATTCATTCTTTTTATGGCCCAACATTCTGATCCATACAAGACAGCAGGTCTAACCATTGTTTTATAAATCTTCCCCTTGAGTTTAAGGGGAATGCGGGAGTCGCAGATTATTCCCGTGACCTGCCGCCATTTCATCCATCCAGTGTTAATTCTGTGCTTAACAGTCCGGTCTACTTCGCCATCGCTTTGCACAAGTGAACCAAGATACCAAGATAAATTTTTCTTTAACAAATTGTTCAAAAACACGATATTGAACCAATAATCACTATCTATATAATAGATAAACTCCGTTACAAGACCTTAGAAACCGGGCATTACAGAGATAGTTATCGTACGTATCGTATCGTTTTCCTGTCAAAAATTCAATAATTCATACAAAATGCACTTTTAGTTTTCCCGAATTTTCCAATATTCTCGGTAACTTATCAAACATTTTCTTACAAATCTTGTGATTTGTAAGAAAATGTTCTTCTGAGAAGAAATTCTTTTTTTGTTGTGTTTGTAATTGTCAAGACAACCTGACAATTACAAACACAACAAAAAAAGAATTATCCAATTTGGTGCAGTCGTTCGGAAGTTATGCGCGTACATACATTTCGGCGATTCATTTTTATATAATACAGATTATACAGCCTCACATTACACTCACAATCGAAGTTGGTTTCATTTTGACAGTACAAACGTTCATTATCCAGTAGACAAAAATTTAAAACATACCACGATAAACATTGTTGGACTGTCAAAATTATTTTATGATCGCAATAGGTTTTCTATTACGTTCATAAAATAAATGTGTCAAGCAAATTAAGTTGCGGGCAACCACATGCAAGCCTAAGCTTTAATAAAAAAAACCTTCAATCTATATATATAAATAAAAATCAATAGTACGCGCATCACTTCAGAACGGTTGCAACTATTTGGTGAATTATTTTTTTGTTGAATAAATTGTCACGACAAGGTTTGTATGAAAGAAAATGTTTGAAAAGTTGCCGGGAAAATTCAAAAATTCGGGAAATCTGAAAGTGCATTTTCTATGGGATTTTTTTATGAATTATTGAAATTTTGACAGGACAACATTTGTCGAGTCAGCTAGTCTAAATTAAAACCCAAATATCTAAGCGTCACAAATTTACCGCCAAAATGAGAACAAATTCCGGGAATATCTCTTTAAGTCGAAATAGCAAAGTAATCCCATGTTTTAGAAGACATCGTTCCTCATTACTAACGCTTCGGGGAGTTTCGGAGATGTGGGTAGGTGTGCATCCGCCGATACAATGTGCTAATATTGTGAAGAAGATTCACGTACCCATGATTGAGACTAAGGCACCTGTCCCACCCCAAGGAGTGCGCGACTGCTACGGGCAATTACTCGCTGGTATGCACATATACCAATCGTGAGTCTCTCAGCGAGTGTTCTGCTCGCCAAGCGAACGTCGCCGTGTAAGTACTCTCTTTGATAGCTCTTGTCAGTCCGCGGTCCACAATTAATCTATGTATTGCATTTAGTTACACGAGACCTACATTCTTTTGTACGTTTCTTGAGAGAAAATCGTTGATAGCTAGTCGCTTCTTCGTAGGCGGTGGGACAAGTGTCTAAGGCGGGGACGACGCGTCAAAGTTAAGTCGTCTGAGACAATCTTGCTTAAAATCTTGAATGTAATTAATGGGCAGGGCTATTTGGAATATATCATAACGCTTATTGGTATTGAGCTTAAATCAAACTCAGAATATATCCTGGGACATTTCACACACGATCATCTGCTCCCAAACTAAGCAGAGCTTGTTGCTTGCTATGGAAACTAGATAACTGATATACTACACACTCTACTTTTTTTTGTAAATACATACTTATATAGATAATTACACCCAGACTCAGGACAAACAGACATGTTCATGCACACAAATGTTAGTCCTGGATGCGAATCGAACCCACGACCTGCGGCATGATAGGTGCTATCTTAACCAACCACGCCAGCTGGCCTGTCAGAATGTTTACAAGGTTTCCGATTTTAATATTTAAGATTTTTATTACTTCATTACCTCAAGTGCTAAATGAATAATCGTAGAACATGCTCTCTATGCTAAACGTTTACTGAAAAAAAAAACCGGCCAAGTGCGTTTCGAACCACCTAAAAAGAACACAACGATACAAATATAATAAAGGAAATCATATTCTAACTAGAAAAGCTGTAAACATTGTAGCCATTGAATAGTCACCCTTTGAATGAGTTGCAGATTCTCTCACCCCTCTCGTTCAGCATAACAAATCTTTGTTTTCCATTTCTCCACCGAAGGAGTACTTTAAAACCACGCCAACAAAATCTAACACAAACAGAAACTTAAACCAAATGTGTCAGCAGTAAAATATGGAATAACAAATCGATTTGCCATCCCCCTCTAATTTTCGATAAAAATAAGGGAAAGGGCCTCATCGCCCTCATCCCTTTGGCTCCGCTCCAAGTTTGGGTCGCAAACCTGACCGAGACCTGTCAATTACGACAGGTAATCCGATTTAAGCGGTGTTTCTTTTGGGGTTCTGTGGGACTGATATGAGCCTTATATCAGCTGTGATAAAACATAGTAATGGGTACTGAAGATAGAAGTGAGAACTCAAAACTATGAAATAACAGTGCTCACCCAGCTTCAGATATACTGTTAAGTTTAGTATGTTGGTGACGCGAACCAATAAAATTAAACCCTACCAAAAATCGATCAACGCGCCTAAAGAAGTTTCACGAAAACTCTCACCTTATAAAGTATCCCGGAATGAACTGTGGAATAAAGAGGACAGACTGTCTTTGAAAAGGTAACACCCGATTTTTAAATCATTTTTCATCACCTCAAAAGAAACAAACGGAACCCTTATAGGATCACTCGTGTGTCTGTCTGTCAGTCTGTCTCAGCCAATTTGCTCCGAACCTAACCGCTGTGCTGAACCGCTGTGCTTACCCGGGCGCGGGGAATACCGTAAACAAACCCGATTTGCATCGTAGCGTCTTGGAATTTTGTGACTGTTGAATGTTTCTTAGAATGCTAGTGAATAGGCTTTTATAGTAATGTACGTTTCGTTTGAAAGTATGACTTGGTTTCATTTTCAATTCAAACCAAAAGCAGATTTGCGTGGAATGACTTTACTCCCATGAACCACTACTTAAATAAAAAAATGGGATGAATTTCATCCCATGTGTAATTAGCGGCTAATGGACCGATTAAGTTGAAATTTGCCACACGTATGAATTTTAAATATGGGAGGTAAATAAGAGAATTAAAAGTAAAAGTTTTGCAAACTTACCATGTAACATATCAAATGAAAGGGCTTACTGTGAGGGTCTCAAATAAATATGTGGTAAATGTATGTGGTGTGGTATATTTATGTAGGAGGGTGTGTGTGGGGGGAGTCCCCCCTTTATCTCCGAAACTACTGAGCCTAAAATTTTGAAAAAATAAAGTAAATAGTTATATACAAAAAATAAAGTAAATAGTTATTACAGGAAAACCTATAAGAAGTCTTAAAATAATATGTAACCCTCTCAATATTATGCGTGCAAACATACATTTGCAGTTGGAATGTATGGGCGAACATGTTTTTCAACTACAATGTTAAGTTTCTTCTTAGAATAAATTCATCCCAACTACAAAACCCTTCATTGGTGCCAGTTTTTTTTTTAAATCCATACTTACATATTGATTACAATTGCTTTTTGTCATTTTTGAACACCGTCCTTTACAATTGATGATTTTCAACCTTTAAATAGTACCTATCGATTTCAATATAAAGTGAATTCGGCTTAAAACTGAAATAAGGTTTAAAACACAACAAAAATATCAATTTTATCCATCAAATAATACTTACGTTATGTTATTTGGGTTGGCAATGTTGGCATCCCAACATTAGCACAATCACTTTTTGACGTACTTATAAATAAATAAAAACAGGGACGGCCCGACCATTAATAAAGCATTGAATACATTATACATATCTTCAGTAATTTATTCATTCAATTATTCATATCTTTATTGCCAAGTTGATCGCGTTGGATTAGTACCCTGCCCTTTGCTTGTTACTTTTTTTTACTCTAATGTTTTATTTGATACTTTTTAGGGTCAATTATATTATTTTACGGCTTTTAGGCGGTTATTTTTTAATTGAGTACTTTTAAAATACCTGTAGGGCATATTTCAACAGAGTATCTAACTGATCATCTAAAAACTTATTGACCTTCTAATGATGCATACTTTAAAAATAAGTTGAGGTTCTTTTTATCTTTCTGGCCTTATTTGACAGTTTGCCGATCAAATGCGGTAAGTTGGAACTGTGACCACGCGGAAGCCGAATTGGTCGTTTGGTTTAGGACCCCAAAATAAGAATTATTTGAGGTTCACAAAAAGAGACGCAATCATTATATTAAAGTGTTCAATCATATTTTTAGGAGCGCAAAACGGAATTTTTTGAGGTTCGATTAAAAACATTAAATTTTCCGTATATACAAATCACAACTGAAAAACTGAGCCTAAAACTGTAATTCTTTATCAGTTGTATGAAGTGACTTTAACACGTCAAATTGACGTAGTGTGTCATTTTGATAAACAATTAATATCCCTGAGTGCGCCTACTTTATACGTGAATAATTAAGCTTATTGAGAAGTATTAATTAATGGAAATTGTAATATAGATTTAGGTAGTGATTAGTGCTTTGATCTTAATACTACTAAGCGTAGTCGAGAATTGGTTTGGTTTTGTTTTGTTATTAGTAATTAACTCTTTGATTATTTTACTTCGGTGGTTCTAGTTTATCATTTGTGACTTCAAGTTACGACTACATGTACGGCTATATGTAAGTGGGCACGCCCTTTATTACTGGAGGCTTTTATTTAGGTATAGAGTTCTGCTTACGTTTTTAGTATTTTTTTTTTTATTTCTGCTTGAGTATAGTTTTCGATTTTTTTTTTGTTGGTATTTGACGTGTGCTAGCTGACTAATAGAAAATAATTTAATGTTTGTGTTGCGTAATGTACTTCGATATATTATTTTGCGCAATGTTGTATAGAATTTTTTTATTTTTTATTTAAGTGAATAGACAGCTGTGCTACTGGGGACTTTGTTGCGCCACTTCTTGTCCTCAGCTAAAGCACTAGTAACTGGTGAAGGGCGGGTGTTTTGGGGGACTGTCTTATGTAATTTTGACGTTCGAAAAGTGTTGTTTCTCAGCCTAGTTTGAATAAATTACTTTTGATTTTGAATTAATTTAAGTTCTATATTGCTAGCACTATGTTCCTACTGTAATAACGTAAATCAATACATAAGCAATATTAATATATCGGCGCCAGGCCAGGGCGTGAATCACTGTAGCCTAAACAATGCCTGCAGTACATGTCTTAATATTGGAATTAGAGTAAACATGTCATCATAAATCTCATAACGTTGTTTGTCAATTACTTCATAAACTAACCATAAATATAACATCTTTATATCATGTTGTTTTTGTAAACTTTCGTTTTTTGAAATACTTAGATAAACGTGTAGAGGCGGGCACACATTTTTTGTGCCGAAAGTGCTCACGGGGCGAGGGGCCGGAAGTATATATAGCCCTAGGCTAAAAGGTGAAGGGCTTAGAATTGGTACATTAAATTTTTAGCAGGTGAACCATGCGACTGGTCGCGAGACGAACTATTAGCTCACACGTACATATGTGTTACCCAATTTCCCGAGTCCTGTGAACTCGTGAACGCCTTGTCACATTTAGACGTAACTAAAACGTAGTGTGTGAATTCACGTAAGACTTTAAGCCTGTAAATGATAATTTTCCATCTTGCTGGTGCGTGTTACTTTCGCCTACACAAGTGTATTCCCTGACAACCTGATCCCTGATAATGAAAACTCGTAGAAATCAGCTGAAGCCATACGACATATATAAAACAAAGACATTAATTAAAACTACAATTATACTATTGTCAGCCATCGTGTTTACAAGCAACTGGGTTATGGATAGGCAGTTGCTCCATGTCTCAGCTGCACCCGGTTAGACTGGAAGTCGACCCTGACATAATTGGTAAAAGGCATATGATGTATTAAACTATTGCCTCGTTGCTTTAGTGATCGTAAATGCGACTACTGTGGAGTGTACTAGGTGGGTTCCACCCTTGGGCGGATGTGTTATTGTGTATTTTCAATGGGAATTCCTGAGTAGAAGCCCAGATCTGTTTTTGTGCCCAGTTAATGACAACAGCTCGCCCTCCATTGCATAGGACTTAAACTGACGAGACGTGGGTTTATTATACACCTCGCAGAGGTGGATTATCGGGGATGTAGGAATGAAGAAAATATATATTTAATAAAAATCTAGAATTCATTAATTAATTCACTGACAGACAAAGCACAGCCTTAACCACTGGGTCTAGAAGCATGAAATTTTGCACAAAAGTACTTATACAGGGTGTACCAGAAAGGTGTGTTCAACTTTAAGAGTGTGGTACACGCAATCAAACTGAACTGAAGGTATAATTGTGACAATTAGTGGAGAGGTCGCAGCTAAGTAACTAGAGACAAGGGGCAAACTTCAGAAAATGAAGGTGGTTGGATCGTGTTGGAATCACGTGCCGCCGGGTCTAGAATGTTCTTGTAACAATTTTCAAGGGACAAACTTCACTTTTGCTGTAGTTTTAATTTTACTGAAAGTTTATGTTGTAAGAATTAAGATTGTGTTTTACAGGGTCTTTTCGTATTTGACAATGGCTTTGTTTGATGCTTTTACTGACAGCTACGTACAGGATGTACCAGAAAGGTGTGGGCAAATTTAAGGGTGCGGTACAGACCATAAAGCTGAACAACTTTCTCCATGGGACCCACATTGTAATCGTGAAAAAATAATCAGCCGTCCCATACATTTGGGTCGAGTAGGTATTGAAGATTCGTATGAGACATTTGATAATTTTTGCGTTTACGATGTTGGTTGTTGGTTGGAGAAAGTTGTACAGTTTGATGGTCTGTACCACACCCTTAAATTCGAATACACCTTTCTGGTATAGCCTGTGAGCAAGAATTTTTGAAAATTCACCCCTAAAGGGGATCAAAGTTTGTACGGAAATTCGTCATTTTTTGCAGATGGGAAATCCCATCGCGCACACGGCTTGTTTATCCAAAAAATATTAATAACAAAGCAAAATCCCAGTCCCTTCCATGTCATTGGCCTTACACTGCGATGGTCGAGCCAAGGCCTTAGCGAACATTTTTGCATATTTTAACCCTTCACAGTACTCATACAAGGTTAATGAATGCTAAGACAAATATCATTCACGCTCGCGTCATATTCATTTATATTGTGAATGCACACAATTTAATTTTATTAGTTTACATGACTGTGAGTATAATGTGACATCTTTGGCGCCAAGACTTTATAAGGCCAAGTCTTAGGAATGTCGAAATAGGAGCATCTAAACCTTTGATTTACTGGTTGTTTGTCTTATTTTAAATTTAAAATAAATGTTATTAATAATAGGTAAATAACCAAAAGTAATGAATGGCTAAGGCTATAGCCTTTTCAAACTGACTTTAGTAATTTGGTCATCTACGCCCACTTGAAAAATTCATCCTGTATATCTTACCGTATATCTTTGGACAATGGCCTTGTGGCTTAGTAATAACAGACGCAAGGGTCGATCGATTAAATTAAACTACGCTTGCCGCAGTTAGTCCGTGGATGGGTGACCATCTTTATATACCAAGACCCCTACGTGACTCGGAAAGCATGTTAAGCCGTTGGTCCCGGCTGTCATTCGTGGATATTTGACAGTCGTTACGGGTCGTCAGAAGCCCGAAAGTCTGACAACCAGTCTTACCAAGGGGTATCGTATTACCCAGTAAGTGGATTGTGGAGGTCAGATAGGCAGTCGCTCCATGTAAAATACTGGTATTCAGCTGCATCCGGTTAGACTGGAAGCCGACCCCAACATCGTTGGGAAAAGGCTAGGCAGATGATGATGTTGTATAGACAATGGACATGTACTTAAATTAGAACTAAGATGAAGTTATTTTATTTTTATTATAATTAGATTTATATTTTTTCTCAGTAACAGCCCGGTGAGTTGATTTGTGCCCGGTTGATGGCAATAGTTTCACCCCCTATAACCCCTCCCCCCATTACGAAATGTGGGTGTGCTATAGGTACAGCTCTGCTTGTTTTCCCGTTGAGTGCAAGATTAGACGATTAATCTGGGATTAAGGAGTAAGTCTTCACGGCATGATGTGAGGATTTATCTTTATGATTATCGTTGCTATGTGAAATTTTAATAAAACAAATAGTAACTGTGTGATTATGTTAATTAATGAACGCGATGGTGGCATTCCATTCGCAACTTTCCATAACTTAGGTACAAAAGTACAAGATTTTAGACTTTTATAAATCATAGGCTATCAAAGTATTATACACCGTGTAATTGACAGGTTGGCAAAAACGAAAAGTATGAATTCAGACTGGTATTGTTAACATTTTGATAGTGAAATATTTTCCCGGAAATGATAGGTGAACGTTTTTCAAGAGAGTTTTTTTTTAGAGCTAACAGCTGATTCCGCGCGGTATGTATGAATTTTCTTTTTAAATCATTATTATTTACATTGCCGAGTTTAAGTTTTTTCCTTTTTTTTCACTAAAATTATGTTTTTAGGGCTGGATTTTGTTGTAACAAATGAATAGAACACAAATCTAGTTGAAAAACGGTCGGAAAATTCGACAATTTTCCTGAAGAAAATTCCAACGTTTTTCAGTCATAAATCATGGTCTGAAGCTACTGTTTAAGTTTTTGCCAACCTGTCAATTACACGGTGTATAATGTTGGTTAATAGTTTTAAAAATTAACAGTAGCATACATCACCTGAGAATCCTGAGATAAATCTGACCAATGTCCTTTATAAAGTACAGACGCCAGCACATCAAGCTAAGCTGGCGTCTGTACATTTACAAAAGTAAACACCAACCATCACAACATTTTGCCTTCCATCTATATATACAAATAAATAAAATTGATGTGTCTATTTGGAACGTTAAAATAACAGCTTTTTACTAAATGTATATGAAAGAATTGTCTGTCTGTCTGTTTGTTCCGGCTAATCTCCTAAACTGCTGGACCGATATTGACGGGGCTTTCACTGGCAGATAGATGTTAAAAGGAGTAACTTAAGCTACTTTTACTTTAAAAATAATAATTATTAGGGTTTAGAGCACAAAAAATAAAACCCATGAAATTGTGACAAAATCCGATTCAATTAGGGAAGTATTAACATCAATTCGCCCACGGGGAACAGCTACTAATAAATAATTACAGTGGTAAATCTCAAAAGATTACACTAATTCAAATGATTGATTTAGCTTAATCTTATAAAGCCTTTCCAGTATATTTTTTTCTTCTGGCAGACCCTGTTTTGTTCTCGGAATCAATTGAAAGGCTTCCCTTCAGGGTGACACAATTATTTATTTACAATCTGGAAGAGGTTCTGAAGTATTTGTGAGTTTCGCAGTTATTTCGGGAATTTTATTACTTTTGTTTAATTAAATCTTCCATTTTCTTTGTCCGGATTAGAGGTGATTTGAAAATGGACTTGCGTGATGCTACAGGTACTGAGCCGGTAATACTTGTCTTTAAATAATAGTATGTACATATAGGCACAGTTAAATTCTGGAATTGCCAAAAATTACTTTAGATATATTTAGTTAGTTTAGACATACTTCAAAATTTTTGTTGGCCTTTAAAAAAAATAGTTTAATTTATCAACATAATAACTGGTGTACAAATCTTTGAGGCGCATTATAAAAAAAGTTTATAGTTCAAATACGGGACTTCTGTATATTTTTCGCTCCTAACACTACTTTTTAAAACGTCCATAGAAACGTTTCTCTTTCAGAATAAAAATGCGGTGACATTTCAATTCTATTGAAATCCGTCTGTCACTTTTTAAGTCCTTTCACTGAGCGAATTGAATCTATTCAACATCATTTCAAAAGAAATACAACGACTGTATTGGGGTCCTTAGACGGTCAAAATAGCTTGATTCGCATTCTCGTGCTTTACAAGCGCGCTTGACGAGGCTTGACGCAACGTCAAGCATGCTTGTCAAGCATCCGCATTCATTTTAATTTTAGTCGCCACAGAGTGAGCCAGTCTTGAACTTACACTGAAACAAACATTCTGTGTACAAAAATATAGAATGTCTCTAAATGCAGATATGGCGTTTTTTGTTCTCACAATTGCTTTGCTTTGGTGCAAGAAAACAAAAAAAAATTACCAAAACGATGGCTATGACTATCTCCGCTCGCGAGTGTCACGGGCGCTCGCCATTACGTTCCGTAGCACACTGTGTTGTTTTACAAGCATGCATCTAAACGGCCAAGCAAGCTTGAAAAATTGAAATTTTTATCAAGCATTATCACGCAAGTAATTTGCTTGTCAAGCACATCAAGCTTCGTTCTAAACGGTCAAAATTTATTGACAAGCATGAAAAATGCACGTGCTTGTCAAGCAATTTTGACCGTCTCGGGACCTCATTATTATTATTATTATTGTTATGATCTACAAGGCAAAGGCCTCCCTGCCGCTTTTCCATCTTTTTCTGTCCTTTGTTATATCTGAGGACCCCTTATGACTCAAATAAAATTATGAAGCATATAAAGCTATCCTTTGTGATCGGATCAAAATGTTTTACATGGAAATTTTTGTGATTGTGGTTACCATTAGGCACCTGTCCCACCGTCGGCGCCGGCGATTAACGAGAAGAGAGTAGAGCTAGCAACAAAAAACGAGCTGGCGAGCGAAGACCAGCAAGTGTCCGATAGCGAAAAGCAGCAAGTGCCCGATGGCAATGAGCGATTATTCGCTGTTATACGTAGTACTAAGCATGAGTCTTTCAATGAGTTTCTGCCCGCGAAGCGAGCGTCGCTAAGCGAGTACTCTCTTTGATAGTTCTTGTCGCTGGGGCTGCTACCCCAGTACTCGCCGGCGGGTAGTGTGAGCAGTCAGCGATCAAGTATTAATATATGTCTAATAATATTTGATATATTTTACTTACACGGGACCTACAATCTTTTGTACGTTTTTTGAGCGACAAAATCGTTTATAGCTAGTCGCTAACTGGTCGGTGGTGGGACAGGTGCTTTACGTTGGAAAAATTAAATACAGTCAAAACAAAATTAATTATTACTTGCTTTATCTACAACCTGCAATTTTTCACACAAAAAAGAAATGTTTACTACGAGTTCACAGGCAATTTTTCCATTTCAAATGCTATGGACCGTTTTGGCTATTTTTGTTTTAAAATGTTTGTAATAGTCCGAATTAGGTTAATATGGAAAGAAAATTGGAAAATAGATAAACTATGTAAGTGCTATGCACACTTTTATGTGACAAGTTCGCTGTAATAATTATATATTAAGACTAAGTTTCTGTAAATGTTTTTGTGAATTAGTTGTATTGTACGAACTATTGAAATTTGGACAGGACAGCGTCGGTCGGGTCAGCTAGTTTCACATAAACCTACATGGGCACTTATGGAACGTCAGAATCTAGGTGCATGGTCCCAATTGATCGTTTCCTATGGAGAAGAGACGGCACGAAACTCCACAGTTCCTCTTTTAAAAATAATTGGCTTTTATAATGTTTTCAAATTAAAGGTATGGGAGGACAGTGTACCCTTGTGCTTGTGTACCTTGTACCCGTGTGCCCTTGTCCCAATTTATTTGAGGTCGGCGCAATATGACTTTTTCTTCCATATTTCTATATTAGTCGTCATCTCGGTAGTCACTCCCTTTCTGACCATATCATCTTTCACACAGTCCATCCATCGTTTCTTCGGTCTTCCCCTACTCGTATAACCATCCACATTCATTCTTAAAACTTTCCTGACGACATTTTTCTCATTCCTCCGCATCACATGGCTGACCACCGATTTCCTCACAACTTTTCAGTCGGCGGTGTCACTTTCAAACTTCCTCTTATACAGGGTGTTTGGTGCATCGTGTGCCAAATTGAAATGGTCGACTGGGGGGGTCACCTTCTATCCTTTCAGACCCCTAAACACTTCTCATGCCCTGTGGCTTTTTTTTCATCGACTTTTTATTTTTTTATAAAAAAAATACCCAAATTTTGCATTCAATTTCAAAATAAAAAAAAAGTGTAAGTCGTAGACTCTGAATTTTAATTTTATTTAGACGTGTATTGTATTACAGTACTTTTAAATTCAAAATTAGTGACATTAGCCATCCAGTTTTTTTTTAATTTACTCGCAAAGTTTCGGACTTCAATTAAAGCTGTCCATGTTACAGCTATTTACATGGCTATAAAAAAAAAACCAAAAGCGACCGGGATCTTCCAACTCCCTCAAAAACTCTCTAGTCTATCCTCTTGCTAGTGATGTGCCACATGCCATAAAAATCTTTTTACAACTTTGTGAATTCGCTAGAATTGTGAATCGAGTCACAAAATACTAAATTTGAAATTATGATTTAAAAAAATATTTTTACTTAAATTATACCTCAAGAACTCATTTAATCTGTTATCTCACTCTTGTAAGGTAAAATCTGTCTCGTATCTCTCTTTTTTGGGGGGGACGGTTACTAGAAATAAAAAATAATTGCATTTTTAACATTTATTTAATCATTTTTTACATATTCTGCTCAAATTGTTGGCCGCTATTGCGAATGCAGGCCCGACATCTATTTCGTATTTCCACAGTTGTTGTACGAAGTCGTATTTCCTCCTTAATTTGATTAAACGCCGTTTCAATGCGTTGAAGTAGTACCTCCCTAGTCGGAACCTCCGTGGCGTATACCAGCTCTTTGGCACGTCCCCAGACATAAAAATCTAGCGGAGTTAGGTCTGGGGAACGTGCCGGCCATGCAATAGGGCCATCGCGACCAATCCACGCATTGGGGAACACATCGTCAAGATATTCCCTCACAGTCAAACGCCAATGCGCGGGACAGCCGTCATGCTGGAATACTTTGGGAACATTTTCATTAAATACGGGCACCTCGGACACTAATTCGGGCAGCTCATTTTGAAGGAACTCCAAATAGTTATCGCCATTGAGGTTATCGGGCAGGTAATGCGGTCCAACTACCTGATTCCCAATCACTCCTGCCCAAACGTTTACACTAAACCTCCTTTGAAAAGATTTCTGCCTTTTAACATGTGGGTTTTCCGTTTTGTTTGTCCAGTGATGCAGATTGTGAAGATTGAGGATCCCTTCTTTGGTAAATTTGGATTCATCCGTCCACAATATTCTTTTTAAGAAATTAGGATCATCCACATCCGTGTGTAACATAAACCGACAGAATGCCACTCGTCTGTCAAAGTCGCCACCCTCAAGACCTACAAACAAAGAACTCTTTTAAATTCCTGTTGAGCAGTAAATAATTGCACAATGAGATTTTTAATGACCGGCGGCGTCGGACCGTTTGTATGGGCTGGTTCACTACCTGGAAGTAGTGACGTCATACCCATTACCTGCTAAACAAAGGCATCGTCAAACAAAGTGTGTACGGGTTTAAAGTTAGTTCAAAATTACGTACCTTGCACCGGAGTGTAGTGGAATGGATGTTTTTCGTTTTGCTGAAGAACTTTCCACACTTTCCATATTGAAATATCAAGATGTGCTGCCACATTTCTGATGCTTCTTGTAGGGTCTTCCTCAAAAAGTGCCAGTATTCTCTCGTCCACTTCAACATTATGTCGCACAATATGGCCCCTTGGTTCATGAAAAGTGACACTGCCAGTCTCGCGTATGCGTCGGTATGTGTCTTGGAAGACTCTGCGGCCAGGTAGTCGTCTACCAGGAAAACGTTCCTGGTAAATTCGTTGCGCTGCACGAGCGACACCATTGGCGGCTCCATAAGCCATCATGATGTCAGCATATTCCTCGTTAGAGAACGTCGCCATTGCAACAACAAAAAATCAACAAAGTTTAACAATAACACCAAAAGTTAAAACGTAACAAAACTCAACAAAACAAAGTAACAAAATGAAAAAATCGCGGAGTACGGTGAACTAACACACACGTCAGGTAGCAGAGGCAGTGATGTCTCGACTGACTGACGAATGACGGATTGACGGCGTCGCCGCGTCGGTGGCAGTTCGTCGTTTGTTCAAACTAGTTTAGGTACGCTATGCAAGAAAGATAGAGATAGAAGATAGATTTTACTTCGCGAGAGTGAGAAAACAAATTTTACCTGTTACTTAAGTAACAATTACGCAAAAAGACTTTTTTCTTTTGAATTTGGAATTTAATATTTTGTGACTCGATTCACAATTATTCTAGCTAATTTACAAAGTTGTAAAAAGATTTTTATGACATGATAGACTAGAGAATTTTTGAGAGAGTTGGAAGATCCCGGTCGCTTTTGGTTTTTTTTTTTTATAGCCATGTAAATAGCTGTAACATGGACAGCTTTAATTGAAATCCGAAACTTTGCGAGTAAATTAAAAAAAAACTAGATGGCTAATGTCACTAATTTTTAATTTAAAAGTACTGTAATACAATACACATCTAAATAAAATTAAAATTCAGAGTCTACGACTTACACATTTTTTTTATTTTGTAATTGAATGCAAAATTTGGGTATTTTTTTTATAAAAAAATAAAAAGTCGATGAAAAAAAAGCCACAGGGCATGAGAAGTGTTTAGGGGTCTGAAAGGATAGAAGGTGACCCCCCCAGTCGACCATTTCAATTTGGCACACGATGCACCAAACACCCTGTATACTCATTTCTTATTCTATCCATTCGCATAACACCACACATCCCTCTTAGCATTCTTATCTCGGCTGCATGCAATTGCCTTTCATTCATTCTTTTTATGGCCCAACATTCTGATCCATACAAGACAGAAGGTCTAACCATTGTTTTATAAATCTTCCCCTTGAGTTTAAGGGGAATGCGGGAGTCGCAGATTGTTCCCGTGACCTGCCGCCATTTCATCCATCCAGTGTTTCATCCATCCAATAGTGCTCTACATACATAAATTATAAATACTTCAAACGCCACCATGCGCAAGCGGTGCGCGTCCTTAGTGCGCAGAGTGCAGGCCAGTTCCAGTACTGTTCTGGTGATGAAAGCTGAGCGATTTGAATGTCCCTACATTAGACAATGCTGTAACAGGCATTTAGCCAGGGCACATAATTTTGATTGACCTTTCACCTTGACATGTATTTATTACTTGTTTGTATTGTATTGTTTTTATATATTTTTTTTATTTTAAGTTTAATGCTGTGTCCCTGACAATTTGTATTTATTAATCTTCGTTTATTTTAATTGCACTGACATTTTATTCTGTGACTTTTTTAGTTTGTCATAGATTTTTAGTTTGTTAGTGTTATTCATTAATTCCGTCCGAGTCCGTCGATCAGTGCTCTTAGGAAACTGTTAAATATATGTGAGCGCTATGCTGGAGCCCATGGACTAAGGTATAATGCCAAGAAGAGCGAGCTGTTAGTTTTTATGGCACAAAACAAGACCTATGAAGTGGTACCACCAGTTTCGCTGTGTGGTGCCACTCTAAACAGAGTCAGACAGTTTAAGTACCTTGGTCACTGGGTTACAGAGGATGGCACTGATAATATAATATAATATATAATAATATAATATAATAATATTCCACAACTCCGCTTCGCTGCTACGTCGGATGCGGGGTGGCGACAACAGTCTCCTGAGCGTTGTTGCTAGTAAGACTGAAGGCCGCATTATGGGGCACCTGTGCGCAGTGCATGTACTGTTGCCAGGTGTAGCCGTGAGGTGGCGAAATTAAGTAGTTATTAGTTGTGTGTTAAAGTCTTATACTAACATAGGTTAAGGAATACTAACAATTTTATGGGTTGTACCTGAATTAAATATTAATAAATAAAAATAATACCTAAATTAATTTTTATTGTATTGGCATTTTATTCTGATATATTCTGTGGCAGTATTGTAAAATTTAACTTTATTTTATTTTATGTTATAATTATGGGTTTTGCCTGAATTAAATTAGTTTTATTTAAATTTTTTAAATAAATATACTGGGGTCAAGAAAATAGTTGTTTATTCACAAGAATGTCACTGTTTAGAGTATCGATTACTATGCAATCCAAGTGTACCGAACAATAAAGATTTGCGTGCAATCAACTCTATTCAGAAAATAAAGTCTCGATCGAAATCAAATTGTTAAAACGCTACAAAGCAATGCTTCTGCATTACTTTGTAGCGTTTATTTCTATAAACTTGAAGAATAAGAAACTCCAACAGTGCTACAATGTGGGGTTAGGGCGATTATGGAATGAACTTTTTCCTTCTTTATTTTATCCAGTATTCTAACAAAAGTCAAAACTTTGGTGTGACGTAAGTCACAAAACAATGCGTGCTTTTTCCAGATTTGCGTTTAGAATTAAAAGCCATTAACTGATTACTGTAATACCCGGCTTTACACGAGGAATGCGTTCCGGACCAAATCGTGTTAAGCGAAATTCGCGTATAACGGGGTATGATGAAAATATAACCAGCCAAATAATTTATTAAAGTGCTTTATTTATTGCAAAAATAAAATAGAATCAACCTATTAATTGTTATAGACCAGTTTTTATTTATTTATTCATTACAATGAATGAGAAATACTTTTTAAAAAGTATTTTGTTTACGTTCTTGCAAAAGTCTTGCGAGCAAAAAACACTGTTTTGTAAAATAAGCCAATAAATCAAAAGAAAACTATTATTTAAAATTTTAAGTCAACTGAAAATAATTTCGAAGCAATAAACTAAGAAGAATCGCGTTGTTATGGGCTAGTGCAATCACAAAATGAAGCGCGCTAATTGGCCAAAAGTGAAATTTGAAATTCACGTAAAACCGAAACCGCGCCTAAAGGGGTCATGTAAAACCCCCTGTTACATTATTTATACATATAAAATGTAACCTTTTAACTTTAATTTTCAAACTTTCAAAGAAGAAGGTAGAGAGCCCTTTTAATGACAGAATTTGTACCTAGACCCTATTCTATATTTGTCGTGACATTAATAAAACCTCGCTATGACGTAAATCCCAAGTTCTACACAAAAAACAACACTACAGTCATACCCATTACACGCATTGTTAGAACAAAACAATAAAGAAATAATAAAGCAAGCTAAAGCAAGCCTGGCCTGATTCTCTTTTAATTTTAAACTAGGTCACACGAAGCGATTTGCGGAGTTTCAAATCGAAATTGCGCCTCTTATGGGCCGGGCCGTTTGGGGTTTGTAATGTAGACTATAACTGTACGATGAAACGTGGACGGAGACTGTGGAATGAGGATAAAGGGATTTTTTTTTATGTAAACACTGTAAAATAATCCACTTCCTTCCATTAAAATGTGTAGATTGAATACGCATTAGGTGTTTATTGCTGATATAGAAAGAGGAGCTTGTGGCTAAGTAATAGCAGCCGCTCGGGTCGATCCATCAGATTAAGCTACGCTTGCCGGGGTTGGTCCGTAGATGGGTAACCATCTTTACATACCGAGACTCCTCCGTGCCTCAGAAAGCACGTTAAGCCCTTGGTCCCGGCTGTCATTCGTGGATCTTTGACAGTAGTTATGGGTCGTGAGAAGCCCGAAAGTCTGACAATCAGTCTTACCAAGAGGTATTGTATTACCCAATAACTGGGTTGCGGAGGTCAGATAGGCAGTCGCTCCATGTAAAATACTGGTATTCAGCTGCACCCGGTGGACTGGAAGCCAACCCCAACATAGTTGGGATAAGGCTAGGCAGATTGATTGATTGCTGATATAAAATATACCGGATGCAAACAACTGTCCCTAGGTACAAACGCCAGCACATCAAGCTACTAAAATCTGTAAAATTTCTTTAATAGATTTTAAACTTTATCGCTAAAGCATTAGGTTCAAGGTTGAATGGGAAAATTTGACAGTTTCGAGAAGCTTGATCTGCTGTCGTCTGTACATAAATATATTAACACCGCATTTCTGAACCATCCGTTTCATGATTAAATCATGCGGTTGAGAAATTACACAAATTCGATAATACAGTTAATTTGCAGCAATAGTTATCAAAGCCATGAAAACCATTAAAACATGGTAACAATAAGCGTTATCGCACGAACAAGTATCAACGTTGATTGCCATAAAACTTTCACAGCCGATATTTGAATCTGGCACACGAAAAGACGTCGAAAACTTTCTCAATTTTCAAGTTGACTGACAAAAAGTTTGAGTTGAACAAACCCGAATCTGTGAAACACACACACACACATACACACATTTCCTTTGTAAACACACTGCTGCATACATTGATGTCCCACTCACTAACACACAATAGCGGAGAATGCACACTCCCGCACTTTTCAAATCTATTAAAGTCGTACTCAGTGTTGCTACTCACACAAGAACATACAATTTCGTTTTTATACAAGCAATATCAAAAAGTTGATTGCTCTTTATTGATGTTAGAGTCCTGTCATTATATCCTATAGTCGCTGTGCTGAACCGCTGTGCTCACCCGCACGTGGGGAAAACCGTTGAGCGCCCCACCCGCGGTAATCTTGTAAACAAAACCGATTTGCATCGTAGCTTCTTGGAATTTTGTGACCGTTGAATGTTTCTTAGAATGCTAGTGAGTAGGGCTTTATAGTAATGTAGAATTAGAAAGGATTCCTTAATAGTGGTGGAACAAGGTTCAAACCAAAAGTAGATTTGCGTGGGATGACTTTACTCCCACGAACCACTACTTAAATAAAAAAATGGGATGAATTTTATCCCATGTGTAATTAGCGGATAGTCGAGTCGAGTCGAGTCGACTCGAGTCTTCAATATTGTTAACAGCATGAAGTTTGGAGAAGAAACAAGAAAAGGATAGATGACAATAGATACTTTCACAATTTCACATACAAGCATATACAAGGTACAACTTAAATAATGCACGACTTCTTAATGGTTCATTGTACCACGAACAACTTTTACAATGGGACCAAACCTGAAATCGCGAAAACAAAAAATCTGCTGTTCTGTTCTCTACATTTTCACGAGTTATGCGAACATAAATATAGAGAACAGCTGATTTTTACTTTCGCGATTTCAGGTTTGTTCACATAGTAAAAGTTGTCCATAATGATTAGTACAGTGACCCCTTAGAGGTTGTGCGTTATTTCAATTACGCCTTGTATACCTTCTACAGTCATCTAGATAGTGTTAAGGACCTCTAGGAGGTCTTTCGACAGTTGAGAGGATAAATGAAACAGATTCCATTTTCACTCATCTCACACTTTCATTCATCGGCGCAATCTTTGAGTCAAAAGGCGCAATATTATAGGTACTAAAACCTGACCGAGAAGAAAACATTTCATTGTAGCTCTACAAGATTCATTTGGCGCGCGGCCCATAGCGGAACTAATTCTTTTTGAAATTTTGTTATTTAACCACGGATATCTATGTATTTAACCGACTTCAAAAAAGGAGTTCTCTATTCGACCCCTATGTATGTATGTTTGTTTGTTTGTTTGTATGTCCACGATTTTCTCAAAAACTGATGAACCAATGTTGATGATTCTTTCACTAACGTGATCTACAAACTTTCAGGAAGGTTTTAGTATATACGTAATACATTAGGTAATTATTCTTATGTACGTAGTTATATGCATAAATGTACTACATCTCCGGCGTTTCTATGCGAATTTTGATGATTCTTATTCTTTTAGTTCTTCTTGGGCTTATTAACCGACTTCAAAAAGGAGGTTCTGTATTCGACCCGTATGTATGTATTTATGTATGTAAGTTTGTATGTCCGCGATTTTCTCAAAAACTGGTGAATTGATTTTGATGATTCTTTCACTAGCGTGATCTACATACTTTCAGGAAGGTTTTAATATATAACACATTAGGTAATTATTCTTATGTACGAAGTTATATGCATAAATGTACTGTATTACTGGCATTTCTAAATGGATTTTGATGATTCTTCGTTTCGTTCGTCTAGGGCTTATGCAGTTGTATATAGGCATTTAACTAAAACACGAAAAATAAATATACTTTAAAAAAAGTAAAAACCGACTTCAAAAACCTAAAACGAATAACATAACTTTCATAAAAAAAAATAATAATAATAAAAATAATTAAAAAAAAAAACACATAACAGCTTCTGAAGTCGGTGTCTTCAGTTGTTCAATGAACCTTAGCTTGGCACCGACTTCAGACGCTGTTAAGTTTTAGGTTATTCGTTTTAGGTTTTTGAAGTCGGTTTTTACTTTTTTCAATACATTTCGCGAAATAATAATTACATAAATGTTCCCCAACCTCATTCGAGGCCCAAAAGTTTCTTGTAGCAGACGTGCAAGCCTTAATCCTGTGAGACACTAATGACACTACACTGTCATAATTTCAAGTTGTTTATTTTTTTTTATGTTTTTGTTAATAAAGCAGAAAACTTAACTACGTCATAGGTAAACAAACTGTAGGTATCACGATTACGTTTGTATTGAAATACTGATATGTCGTAACCAGTGTAACATTTTTCCCGACGGGGGAGATATCAAAGGTACCAAGCAGATTGTTTTGACAGCTGTCAAAGCCACATCACTAACAGCGACAAGAGTATCGAGAACAGGGATCGAAACGAAATAGAGAGATTCAGTGTTGATGTTTATTTTATTTTTTTTCTAGCTTATTTCAGCTGTCGATTGGCCGGGAATCGATCGATGTTAAAAAGCGCGCATATGTCGCGGCCATGTTGCGCGAATTGGCGCATACGTCGATTGACCGGGAACCGATTGATGGTCAAAAGCGCGCATCTGTCACGGCCATTCAGGGTGGCCGCGACAACTGAGGGGCCTGTCATTGTAAAGTATCTTCACTTGCAGCAAAAGAATTGTTAAATAACGCTACATAATATATTGAGCGCTTTTATAATTTCTAAATTGACGATATTATCGTGGACGTCCACGCGTCACGGAATCACGATAAGAACACAGGGAAGTAAAATGTATGGAAATATATGAAAACGCTTTCAAATTTTCGTCCTCGACAACGTTATACCGTGCACGTATTTCCATATATTTTATGGACGTGGACGCGGACATCCAAGATAATATCGTCACGTTAGAACGTATAAAAGCGCATAAACGAACGTATAAAGCGAAATATAAAGTATCAGTATGACGTATCGCTGATACATAATACCGATTTGCGATTGACAAGCGATTGAAAAGCAATTATTGCGCAAATTTTGCCATCGCTAGGCTTCTGCAAGATACGTAATAAGCCTGCCGGTTAGTTTTTCAGATCAAAGCTGAACCAGAATCGTCTTCAAAGTTCACTCATTTCAATGTCAATAGGATTTTTAAGACTTGTGGAATATATCATGCAAATCTACTGGTAAGTTTCTAAGTTATGTTAAGTTTAACCAAGTTGTGGCTACGACTTGTGCACTCGGAATATGACGTTGATACTTTGAGTAATAAGTTAAATATTAAATTGAATGCAGGGAGAATAACCAAATGAGAGAGAGAAAAAAAAAATAAATTCATTGACAAACAACGCACAGCCAAAACCGCTGGCTCTAGAAACACGAAATTTTACACAAGAGTTATGTATTAGAGGACGTATTTTTGAAAATTCGTCCCTTATAGGGCTTAAATAGGGTATGAAAGTTCTTACGCAAGTTCGTTTTTGCTGAAGGGAAATCTCTCTGGGCACATAGCTTGTCGTGGATTTAAAACTGATCGTGGACGGGATCGACGGTGTTTTGTTTTTAAATTGAGTATGCTTATTATCAGGAAACGTTCATATAGTCTCAGGTCCTGTTTCACGACCTACGATTGATTGAGTTCCTATTAACTTACTTGGAAGATAATTTCATACAAATTCTGTTCCATTTTTGAATATAACCGGTAAGTAGTGGCTATTTGAACATCATGAATATAGTGGCTTAAATATTTACAAATTATAAAATGCATTGTCTATCAATCAGTGCGCCAAAATAATAAGTACATACGAGTAAAACCAGTCAACTGGAGTAGGGTTGATTAGGATTCCTCTTCCTCATCCTCATAATGCGGAAGTTCCTCATTTTTAGCGATTCCTCATCCTCTTCCACTTCCTCATTCATTAAGAGGAATTTATGAGGAAATGTTGAAGTGTGACATTTACGGAGCTTTGCGTGCGCCAGTATCTTTCAGCCCTCCATCAACTGTCCCTAGTGAGCGCCTTTTCAGTGGTGCTGGATTAGTTTACGATGAATTATGAAACCAACTCGAATCTGGAGAAACAGTTGCAAAGTTAATTCAACCTCCCTATTGTGAATTTTGACTATTAAATTGTTTTTTTTTCTTTCTAAATATTAAAGAGTCCATTCGCAATCTTTCTTTAAAAAGCTCTATTTCTATCTCTTCTAGGTCTTTCTTTTTTTTTAAATTTCTATTCGAAATCACAGGTTCTATCTTCCTTATCCACATCCTCTTCCTCCTCCTCGTATCCTCATCCTCATCCACTTCCTCAAAACGTATTTTTAATAGTTCCTCATCCGCATTCTCTTCCTCATCAACCCTAAACTGGAGTACCAGTCTTTAATAGGTATAAATCTACTATAAAAATTGACTTCATACGTTCAAAAGCATTTCTTTTATCCGGTCAAAGAGAAGTCAAGTCCGAAAGATCGAAAGCACTTCAATCACGGGTAGCGAGAGCTAACCGAAGCAAGAAATCAGTTCGATCCGTGGTCCTTTGATTTTGAAAGTACCAAACCGTACCGTTCATGACCGCTATATTAAGCTATGCTAAGTCTTGTTGCTTTGTTAAGTTTGTGGGCACGAAACCAGCGATAGCCGAGCGGGGTGGTGACGGACGACGGAACAAATATGTATCGTCGCCATCGCCCCGCTCGTTCCACCGCTCCACGCCGCTGGTTTCGTGCCCGCAGCCTAAGACTCGTGGTCGAAGTATTTTGCAGGCTTAAAGTTAGAAGTAGTAAGTAGTGCCGTAAGCCCTTATTTATAAGTAATAAAGGCTAATATTGTGTATATATTTGTGTACCATCTATGTAGGTACGTTGAGCAGTTAGCGGTGCGGGCGGAACTACCCAATAACTGGGTTGTAGAGGTCAGTTAGGCAGTCGCTCCATATAAAATACTGGTATTCAGCTACATCCAGTTAGACTGCAAACCGATCCCACCATATTTGGGAAAAGGCTACGCAGATTGATTGAATCTCAAAAGGAAAGTTGAAAAATGTTTACTAACATATTATTATTTCGCCGTCATAAGGCTATCAAAAAGTGGGTGTCCCGACACTGAGGTAAACAAATCTTTAAAACAAGAGTTTTATTATGTGAAACTGGAGGAATTAAGAGCAAAACATTTTCTAATAGTCTGTGCTATAATTAGAACATCACTTTCTTTTACGTTAAATAAATTAAAAAATAAGTTTATTTCATCCTACTTATATCATACTAATATTATAAAGGCGAAATTTAGTGAGTGAGTGAGTGAGTGTGTGTGTGTGTGTGTGTGTGTGTGTGTTTGGATGAAATTTAGCACAGAGATAGATTGTAGTCTGGAATAGCACATAGGATACTTTTATCCCGGAAAAATATACGGTTCCCGTGGGATAATTTCCAACATCCACGCGGGCGAAGGCGCTGGCGAAAGCTAGTATATCATTTAATTGCATATCGAGGAGTCTCCATTTAGGCATAGAAAATGCCTGTAGTTGAAGGATTTACTCCTCCCTTACATTATAAACATTGGTACGAGTATATAAAGAAAACAAAGAAAGGAAAAAATAAAAACAAAAATACGATCGATTGTACGAGTGTGTGTGTGTGCGTGAGTGTTACGTTATGGAGTTAGACGAAAATTATCGCGTTGCGCATAGTTGAGTGTCGCATGATACCGCATAGGTTCATAAGAGAAAGTGCTCGAACTCAACAGATAACTGTTGCATGTGCAAATAAAAGTAAAATACCATCGTCCAATGGCGACCGCGGTGTGACAGTAGTTGCGAACCTATGAGGTTCGGTTGACATTCCGGGCGCTTTCTATTATGAACGTATGCGGTATCATGCATCAAGAAGTCTTTTCCAAAACAAATCAATATCTACAGAATGTAAAAATTAAAGCATTTATTTTGACTAAACATTTAACAGACACTTTTCAATTTCCAAGAACTCAATCAGAACGTAGCGAAAGTAAATCTCTACCTAATCCAAAGAGTAGTAATTAAATTAATTAAATATAATTTGTTTTCAAACTTATCGAATTTAGGCAATAATACAAGAAAAGAAGCGTAGGCGAAGGCGACCCATTAGCCGATCAAACAAACTCCAAAAACTTAGATAGTAAGACTAGCGATAACGTAGGTAGTCAAGAATTGTGTTTCAACTATTTCAGTAACTTTGTTAACTAGGCTATCGATTTATTGATTTTATAAAAAAAAGTTTTATGTATTTGGTTAACTTACGAGAAAATTGAACCATGACCACTTTTTAATGTATAACTAACTGTAGAAAAAGTGTTATACAACAGTATAGTTTGACCGCATTCCCTCCCGCATTCCCCTTAAACTCAAGGGGAAAATTTATAAAACAATGGTTAGACCTGCTTGCTGTCTTGTATGGATCAGAATGCTGGGCCATAAAAAGAATGAATGAAAGGCAATTGCATGCAGCCGAGATGAGAATGCTAAGAGGGATGTGTGGTATTACGCGAATGGATAGAATAAGAAATGAGTATGTAAGAGGAAGTCTGAAAGTGACACCGGTGACTGAAAAGTTGTGTGGAAATCGGTTGTCATGGTATGGGCATGTGATGCGGAGGAATGAGGAAAATGTCGTCAGGAAAGTGTTGAGTATGAACGTGGAGGGCTATACGAGTAAGGGAAGACCAAAGAAACGATGGGTGGACTGTGTGACAGATGATATGGCCAGAAAGGGAGTGACTACCGAGATGACGACTAATAGAGAAGTATGGAAGAAAAAAGACATGTTGCGCCGACCCCAAATAAATTGGGACAAGGGCAGGAGAATGATGACAACAGTATAGTTTGACCAAGACCGCTATACCGCGCCGTAGGTATGTACGGCGAGACGGGGCCGCTCATTCGTCAACGCTCACGGCGTCCAACCGCTCATTCGCCAGCGCTTCACCCCGCCTCGCCGCGCATTCCTAAGGCGCGGTACAACGGTCTTGATCAAACTATAGTACAGACGCCCACACATCAAAGCTACTACAGTCTGTCAAATTTCTTTAATAGATTTGCAACTTTATCGCTAAATCATTAAGTTCAAGGTTGATTGCGAAAATTTTACAGTTCTGGGTAGGTAATTTTCCCAAAAATCGTCGGTTGACTCTTCAAGTACTAGGGCGACATTACAATATTTTCCATATAACCTCTTTCATTTTCAATAAACCAAACAGCCTTTCGCCTTTTGTTAAGTATAGGTTAAGCGTTGACATTCAACTTTGCTACGTTTCAAACCTATCGATCATAGTAGTCTAGTGAAGTTCGCGAACGAACTATTTTATTAATTCGTTCGATAAGACCGACTTAATAGGGAGAACGAGCGAGAGCGCTGCGCCGCCCGAGCTTGTCACGTCACTACTACCTATTACTTAGGTACTCACTGCACAAGTGCACATATCGTTCATTCAGTTGTTCGGTCAGTGGAGTGTATTATCTATGGTTAGTGGCAAGACTAACGAGTGGCAGTAGCAAAGCGAGTGATCTGCCTTTCTTTAGTTTGAGACTGGAACTGACGAACTAAAAAAACGACCTAGTTTACTAAGGAGCAGCCAACTAATCTGAGCGCTTATCGCGACCTATTATGCGCAACAAGACTGGATCATAGCGCACGTATCTTTCCAATTCAACATTATACTTTGGATGCATTATTTTAGTTTGTAACTAAAACACGTCTCAAAGAACAGTCGGACAATCAACTTTTACGGAGGCCAACGCGGCATCAGCAGTTTATTCTGTACAAATCTCACCGTGAAAACTTAGGTGAGGTGAGCGTGGAGTGAGCTGTCAATAGTGTCAATCCCTAGCATCTGGTGGAATGACAGCTCTCTTCAAGCTCACTTCACCGATGTTTTCACGGTGATATTTTTACAGGATAAACCGGCTGGAACGTAAACTTTCAAAAATATTACAAGAAGCCATTATACAGTCCCCACCGTCATCGTTAGAAAGAGATAGGCGTATAAATAACCGGTATAAGAATTATAACTTTTACCGGTACTATTATTAGTAATTAGATAGGTAACGTTAACTGACTTATGGGTTTCGTTATTAATATCGTTACTTTTTTATTGTTAACATAACGGTAATTGGTAACGTTATAAAAAAATAACGGTAATTCGGTCCCTGCGTAAACGATCTAGCAATGAACGCGAAACATATCCGAGTAAAAGCATCGCAAAAACCTAACTTCCATGGAAATGACACATTTTTATTTTCTTTTTATACTCAACACTCATATCGTATATCTTTTAATGTGTCCCGGAATCGCTTTTGCGTGACATTTGAGATATAGAACAGCCGTCAAAAGTAGGTAATGGCGTCTGATTCTTCCCGCGCTTTTTCTTGTCGTCAGCCATACGAAGAAAGCACGTGTCGAGATTAAAAGGTACATCGTCTTCACAGGTTTAATTATAATTAATATATAGAAAATCATGTAAAACATTTTCATGCAACAGTCACTATGGAGTTTTTTCCCCATTCTTCACCATACGAAACTACCTTTTGGAAGAGGCTCCTAGATTAAATTCTATTTTCTTGTAAATTGTAACGTTCAAAAGTGCCCTTTATGATAAAGATAAACACATTTATTTGCTCAAACATGTGTACGCATAAAGATACAATAATAAAATGCATGCAAGATAACAAAAAATAAAATATAGGTTCAAACATGTTTGCCACATACTATGCCGTGCAATTATTATCATTGGTAATCATTAACTTCAACACAATATCGTTAATTTAACGTCTATTCAGCAAACAATAATAAATTAGTTAAGTATAAATGTCAACAACAAAAAAAAATAATAATAATGCATAAAATCTATGTCAAAATAAAATATTCTGTCAGAAATTCATTAATAGTAGAGATTCATTCATTATATTTAGTGTGTTAGTTAGAAATGACCTTAGCTATTTTTAGGGTTCCGTACCCCAAAAAGAAAAACGGAACCTTTATAGGATCAGTTGTGTGTCTGTCTGTCCGTCTGTCACAGCCAATTTGCTCCGAATCTAATGGACCTATTAAGTTGAAATTTGCTACACGTATGAATTTCTGTGAGCCAAAAAACACGGACGTGTAACGTAAATAAATGAAATTTGAATATGGGCGTCAATTTTGGGGGCAAAAAGAAATTAAAAAAAAAGTTTTGCAAACTGTACCGTGTGACATATCAAATGGCTCTGGCTTAATGTGAGGGTCCCAAATATATTTTTAAAGCGAGCACAAGACGACAGAGCATTGACGGAAATAACGAGGCTACGAAATCTGTCTCTTGATCCCAAGACACACTTAACATGCTACTCAAGTAGCGCAATTTGATAATACCATTAAAATCATTGATAGCCAGAGTGCATCTCATGACAATTCCAATACGCCCAAAGACGGCTAGGATACATTGTTTTATTATAGAGTTTTGGTGCCTACCTTCTGACTTCATCATCAGATCAGTGTGATGTACCATTTTCATCAGAGCCCTTTATTTAAATTTGCTTCGCCATAGTCGCTAACCTATCTTAATCAAGATATCTCATCGCCTCTCGTGAAATACTTATTATCATTGAGAAGTTCCCATTGCCATCTGTGGTCTTCTACATCAGTTCCATTTCACCAAATGATACTTTCTGAATGCAAATGCTTGACTTGTTGATGAAAATACCAAAATCGCTATATGTATGCCTATAATATTTGAAGAGTTCCGTCAATTCCTCATGGATCTCATCATCAGAACTGGATTACCTCTGTAGTCCGAGTACTGAGGTAAAAAACATAAAAAAAAAAATACAACCGAATTGAGAGCCTCCTCAATTTTTGAAGTCAGTTAAAAAAATGGAAATAAATAGGGTGGTCAGTAAAGCTTAGCCTAGTTTGGGACCAACATCATCATCATTTAGTTCACCCTTCTATATATATCTTATTCATACCTCAACGATCTATGAATACGACGACAGTTGACTCAATAATACCTCATAAACTTAGTATAAACTTATGTTACGATACAATGGAACATCATGGAAACATCTCCGAACCTCGTTACTGATACAATGAAAGGACGATGTTATAGCAAGTATACAGAGTGAGTCGGTAATGTAGAGACCTTAGCCACAAGCGGTTTGCATACAGCCTTCGTGGGTTAAAGCTTAGAATATGAGACGAAAATTGGAATGAAAACAAATGGATATAAGTGGAGACGTCAGATAGACGGCGACGAGCCTAAAAGTTGGACATGAAAAGATGTTTTTTTATATATAGGGTGTTGGATAGATGGGTGCAAAGCCTGAAGGGGGTGATATCTTAGACCATTTAGAACTTATTAAGCTAAACTTGTCTTAGACGAAGTCTGTTCCTTGTATTTTTTTTTTTTAACTCTGAGGTTTTTAACAATAATACCCATTTTTTTCAATTAATTGTTAATAGTGTCCAGTAAAAGCTGTTATGTTATTATTTTTTATTTATGTAATGTATGATTACTCAAACAAAATAATCCCCAAGCATCTGTGTTATCAGAGAAACTTTCTACGCCATATTCAAGTTTAAGAAACTTTTAAAAAGAAAGAACATGTTTTGTTTACGGCACAATAAAAAAATTAAAGAAATAGCCTCAGTCGTTCAAACCATTTCAAAAACATGCTTGGTTATTGCCCTTTCTTTTGAAGTACTATTTACGCAGATATCTCATTAGCTCTTGGAATTAGGATGTACAGACGCCAGCACATCAAGTTACTACAATCTGTCAGAAAAAACATCAGAGTTTAAAAAAAAAATACAAGGAAAAGACTTCGTCTAAGACAAGTTTAGCTTAATAAGTTCTAAATGGTCTAAGATATCACCCCCTTCAGGCTTTGCACCCATCTACCAAACACCCTGTATATATGTTAAAAATAAACAGAGTGTAAGTGTAAACATTGTCAACCTTTTAAGGGGTACTCATCATTATTAACAACATTTACTATGAGACCAAACCTGAAATCGCGAAAAAAAAAAATCTGCTGTTCCCTACATTTTGACGAGTTATGCGAACATAAATGTACTGAACGGCTGATTTTTTTTCGCGATTTCAGGTTTGGCCCCATAGTAAAAGTTGTTCATATTGATGAGTACAATAACCCCTTAAAAGGTTGCCACTGTTTACATTTATAACCTGTATAATAGATCTACTTATCTCGCGTATTATTTAACGGGCCTAAGGAAGGGAAGGTCCCTCAGGCCTTCACAGTAACGTGCAGCGATGTCGTCGCGGCAAGGTTACTGCGGTGATACAGAGGGTTGCGTTTACAACTGTTTGGCTGATTAGGGTGGTGTGAAAGAGGGGTGAAAGCAGGTGACAAATTGAGTCAGGTATTTGATAGATTTTGAGCGGGTGAAAGTGTACCTACTACAAAACATTAAAAAAAATGTATAGGAAATCAGGTTACGGGCGTGAATTGAAAACAGAGACTTTGAATTTAAATAACGTTCTTTATATTTTATTTAACGTTACACAGGGAAGGTTTTATGTCTGTCTCCTAGCACAGCGAATAGAGAAAAAGGAACGAACTGACAGCAGTTGTTGGTTTTAAATCATTTAGAGACAGTGTTGCTATTACTCAAAAGTAAGAATTGATTAATTTTTGCACATTTAAATCGACTAAATACTAACAAAATGTTTTCAGGATGTAAACGTTATTGTTTAAACGCGGATTGTAAATAAAGCACAAGAACTTCAAATGGTGTATCAGTCAGCTAAGTAATTGCAAAGTTGAGAAAGAAAAAAAATGCAATTATTTTACAGAATGAAAAGCAACCTGGCCCTATAATGTAACCATTTTTAGGGTTTCTTACCTCAAAAGGAAAAAACGGAACCCTTATAGGATCACTCGTCTGCCATTGTGCGTGATCTGACACGCACTTGGCCGGTTCTTTTTTTTTTCAAAGACATGCAAAAGTTTAAACAATGATTAGTGATAGATTTTATGATAAGTACTTGATTCTATGATCAGTTTTTGAACATCGGTGTCTGATCTAATTATAAAATACCTTTATTTCAATTTAATTGCTGATAGCACAAATATATTAGCAGATATATTAATTACCGTTTAATATACAGGCTGTAGGTACTAGAAAGGTGTGATCAAATTAAAGTGTGTGGTACAGACCATCAAACTGAACAACTTTCTCTATGGGACCAACATCGTAATCACGAAAAAATTATCAACTGTCCCATACAAAACTTCAATACCTACTCGACCTAAATGTATGGAACGGCTGATTATTTTTTCACGATTACAATGTGGGTCCCATGGAGAAAGTTGTTCAGCTTTATGGTCTGTACCGCACCCTTAAATTTGCCCACACCTTTCTGGTACATCCTGTACGTAGCTGTCAGTAAAAGCATCAAACAAAGCCATTGTCAAATACGAAAAGACCCTGTAAAACACAATCTTAATTCTTACAACATAAACTTTCAGTAAAATTAAAACTACAGCAAAAGTGAAGTTTGTCCCTTGAAAATTGTTACAAGAACATTCTAGACCCGGCGGCACGTGATTCCAACACGATCCAACCACCTTCATTTTCTGAAGTTTGCCCCTTGTCTCTAGTTACTTAGCTGCGACCTCTCCACTAATTGTCACAATTATACCTTACTCCTTGTCTAAAGGCCGACTTTCTCTAATGAGACATGGATTAGGTAACGTACAGTCGTGGAATGGAGTTGTTCACCACCCTCGTCTTTAATTGGTTGCAGATTTCAGTTTTGCAAAGTCGCTTGATACAACTAACTAAGGCTGGGTTGCACCATGATAGTAGTTAAAGGCTTATGTCAAATTTGACAATAACTGTAACGCTAACTTTAACGGCTACTGCGAAATGTGTTGCACCCGAGTATTCATCAGCTTAGTTAAAGTTATCAGGGTAGGTTAGGTACGCGTCTGACAGAAGCGACAGATTAACTTTAACCAGCGATGCGTGAAACACAAATTGTCAAATGGAGCAAAACATTTTTGTCTAACAGGTACTTTATCTGAAGGTGCGTTGTTTTTTATTGTTAAAGTATGGTGGTACACCCCAATACTCAATAAATAGTTTCATCCAAAGAGGTGATATAAAGGGTTCACAATCATCAATACGATTGTGATGCTGCAGATCGGTGTATTAAAATTTTTAAAAGTAATATGTATGTTGATATGGCAATTCCGCCAATTAGTTACTTATTTACGACTGCTTTCCACTAATTGATACAATTATACCTGATTCCTTGTCCAACAGCCGCCTTTTTCTAATGAAGCATGGCTTAGGTAACGTACAGTCATGGAATAGTATTGTTCGCCACCCTTGACTTTAATTTGTTGCACATTTCAGTTTTGCAGGGTCGCTTGATAAAACTAACTAGGGTACTTAATTATCATGAATAGTTTCATCGAAAGAGGTGCTATAGTGTTCACAATCAATACGATCTTGTTGCTGAAGATTTGGTGTTTCAAAATTTTAAAAAGTAGGTAATATGTGTGTTGATGTGACAATTTCGCCACCTTCACCACTCCACTTTCTGAAGTTTGCTCCCTTGTCTCTATGTTACTTAATTACGACTGCTCTCCACTAATTGTTACAATATATACCTGAACTCCTTGTCTAACAGCCGCCTTTCTCTAATGAAGCATGGCTTAGGTAACGTACAGTCGTGGACTAGGAATGTTTGCCACCCTTGTCTATTTGATTGCACATTTCTGTTGCATAAAACCGTAAGCTCCTTAACTGAAATGTGAGTGTTGTGTATTACACGATCCATACGCCATATTCGTGAACGGGTGCCTTTAGTAGAGACTGATTAAAAAAATAAGCCACGAATTATTTTAATTTTTAAATACTTTTTTTTTATTACGCTTTTAGCGTGCACGTCGTTCTACGTCGTAGTCCGTCACGCACTTGGTCGGTTTTTTTTTTCTTGTCACAGCAAATGTCATTCAATATTAGTAATTATAGATCAGGCCTATACGAGAACCAATCAAGCTGCCTAGCCTTTTCCCAACTATGTTGGGGTCGGCTTCCAGTCTAACCGGATACAGCTAAATATCAATAATATCATGAAGCGACTGCCTATCTGACCTCCACAACCCAGTTACTTGGTAACACGATAGATACTGGTAGTCATACTTTTGGGCTAGGCCTTTAAGAAAAGGTCTCTATTCACCACAAAGTGACATCATACCTCACCTTACAAATCAAAACACATCTAAACGTTTACACCAACATCTGAGTAAGCTTCGCTGTCTAACTAGATATCTCAGTCTACAGATCTAAGCCACCAGATCTTTGTGGCCGGCCTTATGTTCTTGACACCCGCTCCTGGGTCCGCCAACCGTGAAATTAATTTCATCAAAAGGAATCTCGACTAAATATGATGTGAGTTTTAGTGGTGGCTGAAGTGCTTGTGGGAATCAGCTGGTAATGAAGTTTACGTTTTAATAAATATAAATGCTTTATTTCTTTTTTTAAACAAATTTTCGCAGCCGCCATCTTGGATTTACATTTCGACCTCACTATCGACTTTGGCACCCTCGAAAACTATGAAAACGACACCCATGACGAAAAATGTGAAAATTTACGAAGCAGCCATCTTGGATTTATATTTTAACCTCACTAACAACTTTAGCAGTCTCGAAAACTATAAAAACGACACCCAAGACGAAAAATGTGAAAATTTACGAAGCAGCCATCTTGGATTTATATTTTAACCTCACTAACAACTTTAACACCCTCGAAAACCATGAAATCGATACACATGATGAAAAACCGGCCAAGTCCGTGTCGGACCACGCACAGTGAAGGGTTCCGTAGTTGGGATGATTTATCCTAAAAACAAACTTAACATTGTAGTTAAAAAACATGTTCGCCCATACATTCCAACTGCAAATGTAAGTTTATATACTGCCGTACACACACCAGAAATTCATTTTCGCCTGTTACAACGGACGTGGCCCGTCATTCCGAAACGTGATTTGGATGAACTCATATTGAATATGCCAGCCGAATCTCTGCAATTGTGTTATACGCGTTAACAGTGGAAATACAGACTACTAATTGTTTATTTTACGCAATAAAAACTTTTATTTTTATCTTTTTATCACATTTCAATGTCAGGAAAAAAAAACTA
Source organism: Dicycla oo (assembly GCA_948252095.1). Classification (NCBI taxonomy): domain Eukaryota; kingdom Metazoa; phylum Arthropoda; class Insecta; order Lepidoptera; family Noctuidae; genus Dicycla; species Dicycla oo. The sequence goes on along the minus strand of OX411710.1, from coordinate 6,009,909 downwards.
TAAATGATAAATGATTTTATTTCTGTAAGTAGATTTGTACAAACACTTTTCAAGTCAGTCATGTTTTTTTAAACTAGATGAGGTCGGCATTTCCTATCAGAGGTCACAGTCTCTTATAAAGTCCAGACATAATCTTGGTCACTTCATGTGAAGACCATGTAGATTGGTGTCGGAAATGGTCTTTTGAGGAAAGAACCACACAGATTGAGAGGACCTGTCCAGTCAGTGCACGCATTTGTCAGTAATCGCCCAGCTCAACTCAGAACTTAAGGAGCTCAACTAAGGTGAAAAATCCAACAAGCAAAAATCGCGAAAAGTCTTTAGGTATAAATGCAAAAGCAGTACTTCGTCAACCTACACATATGAATACATGTTATTTAATCAATCTAAATAGACATTTTTTTAATTTTCAATAGGGCAATAAAATATAAGTTCTGATTATGAATTCAAAAATAGTACCTTAATGACAGACTTTATGCATGTAATAACTCAAACAAAATTAAAAAGTTTCATTATGATATGATACAGATTTCCTAACAACATACTGCTATAAAATAACTTTTTTTCTATTAAAGTACACTTCGGATCGACCAAGGAGTTTTCGATTCGATTTTTATTATTGTATATGGGGATCACGCTAGGGCGCATACGCGGTTGACCGATGATAGCTCCGTAACCATAGTAACGTAATCCACGTTACTATGGTTTTGGAGCCATTATTGTGTTTGTTAACTTTTTGCTAACTTTGGTTTTTTTATTTAAATTGGTAACTACCTATTGCATGAGTGTAGATAAAGTAGTGTTTGAAACTGCACATAACTAGGTATTAAAAAACTCGTGTGAACACTTAAGTTTTATAATAGCCCTCATTATGCAACAGTTTCATAAGGTACTATTTAAAAATACCTTGGTCTATAACCGCTAATTACACATGGGATGAAAGTCACCCCACTTTTTTTATTAAGTACCTAGAGGTTAGTGGGAGTAAAGTCATCCCACGCAAATCTGCTTTTGGTTGTGAACCTTGTTCCACCATTATTAAGGAGTCCTTTCTAATTCCATACATTTAGTTTGATGCACTATCTATTTCCGAGGAATTTGAGGTACGCCAACCCTCTATGCGACTAGTCATTCGTCTATGGATAGATTATTTTTAGTCTGTAGTTGCAATCTTTCAAATCTTTTTGTAAACAAAAGGTTTTTGTTCAAACTGGAATGCTTGTAATTAATGAAAATTGTATTAAGGTAAGTGGTTTTATTTATGTTTCGTGCTAAGAATAAACACACCATGCATTTTAAACCATAAAACATATAGGTCATCGCTTGTTTTTTTTTTTTACTAGAGTCATTTCTTTGAAAGTGTAACTAAAAATTGTTTTGTTATTTTTAAAAACCAATTTTGAAAATGAAAACAAGTCATACTTTCAAACGAAACATACATTACTAAAGCCCTACTCACTAGCATTCTAAGAAACATTTAACGGTCACAAAATTCTAAGAAGCTATGATGCAAATCGGTTTTGTTTACAAGATTACCGCGGGGCATCGGGTGGGGCGGTTAACTGTTTTCCCAGCGCGCGGGTATACAACGCGGTTCAGCACAGCGGCTAGACACTTTTGATGTGTGTATATTCAAGCAGCACTTCACTTTCTTTCTCTGATACCCTTTAGCCAAATTTACACGGCGATGTAATTGCCTGTGGCAAACCGTAACTTAAAGCAACAATAAAAGGTGCAAAATCAAAACAATTTTCAGACATTGCTAGTCATTTGTTGTTACAATTGTATTGTATGCCACAGGCATAAAACTTTTACCTTAATAGGGCTTACCCCATAGGCTGCGGATAATCTAAGTGGAAAATCGAAAGCACGTAATTTCTTTGAACGTGGCCATTACGCACACGCCTGTTTTTTCTCGGCCAAACATGCAGCGAAATTACGCTCCCGGAATTTCGCCGCGCTTATCCACTTAGATATTTTCCATCTATTACTTGGACATTATTCTTCCATCACAATTTAATTAAATCGTGTCGTATTGTACAATGTAATAATACTATCATGTATCTTACTGTTCTCAAGAACAGCTCTGCAAAGCTATTAGACGCAGCGAACTCAACAGGTGACGCTTACAACTGTAGAATAAGAAGAACAACGGGGGAATGCTTACAGTAATTATACGACATTAACTTCTGTATGATTGTATTACGGTGAAGGCTAGGCAGATATAGAGGCGGGTAGAACTCAAGACGTTGTATTATTAGATCTGCACTCTAATTGCGTAATACACTATCGATCGTAATCTGAATCATTTTGAAGCAAATTGCTAATCCATTGCTTCATATGTTCGAAAAATTTGTCTTTTCAACACCGTAAATAAGGCAAAGAATGTTGTTGAGCTGTCAAAATGAAACAGATTCCGATTAATGGTGTGTTACGCAATTAGGGTGCTGGTGCCTGAAAGTTGAGGAGTTAATGGGCTCGTGGATAAATAATAAACAGCCGCATGGGTCCATCAAAGGTTAAGCTACGACTGCCGCGATCGGTTCGTGGATGGGTGACCATCCATTGCATCCCCTCCGTGCCTCGGAAGGTAGGGTAAGCCGTTGGTCCCGGCTATCATTCGTAAATCTTTGACAGTGTCGTTACGGATAGTCAGAAGTCCAAAAAAACAACGTAGAAAAGAAAACAACGTAGCGCTATCATGATGGTCTTTATTTAAAAACACTGCGAATTGACCCATCCATTTACAGTTAATTATACAAGATAATTAATGAACCCCCTTATCGGCAGCAGCATAATGGAAGTGATTTTAATTTGATTATTATCTTCGGTGAAAACATATTATTGGTATCAATACCGTGCAACAATACCGTGCAGTAATGACAATTTGCCCGATCTAGGAATCGAACCCAGGATCCATCAAGAATGTAAAAAATTAGTATTTTTATTGTGAATGATGTTGTGCGCGTGAAGTACGCGCACCCTTACCTACTTACCTAACATAAAAGCCAGCGCGGGTGGAGGCCTAAAGGCCGCCATACGGATTGCTCGAGAAGTTAGCCATTGATCAACATACACGGACCGCTCTTGCAGTCATAGGCAACAGTTTGAAGCTGCCATTGATAACTGCTGGCGCATTTGATACCAACTGCTCGTCATTCAAATCAGTAGCAACATGGATAATTCCAATTAAGTTCTTGCGATTTATTTGCGCTGATTAGCGCGTCACAATCTACGTCGTCCATTTTGCTCAAGAGACAAGCGTGCGGACGGGAAGCGCGGGCGATGTGGAATGAAGAGTGCGGGCGGAGGTAACTGCGCGAGAGCAGTCGACATCTCAAGCAGTCATTGTATGCCTGACGACGTTGCCGCTTTGTTACCTAGGTATCTAAGGTCAGTTAAATTTATTTATAAAGGGTGGTTGCGTTTTACTCTGATTTGTAAGCTATTTAGTTTGTTTGAAAAAAAAAAATCTCCTTTTTGGTGCTTTTATTTTTGTACCGTATCGAATTAATACTAAACACGTATAGTATTAGTAGACTAATTGAATGCCTTTCTGTCAAAACAACTCTGTATATGTATACCTAGTGTTAAATATTGCACGGTGGCATAACCCATCGTGTTTGAGTCCGACTCGGACTTGGCTGCTTTCCCGAGGTATTAACAAAGAGCAAAGTGATAGAAGTTAAAAGCTTTGTTCCAACCGGATCCGTCTCGAACACTGTCTTGTAGATAACTTTAATCTGTTCTAAAATTCTATCCGGACAACGCGACAACGGGAAAATTGTAAGTAAGATTATATTATAAAGTTTACGAAAATGGGTCTATTTTGTGAAAGGTTTTGTGTTTCAAAGTAACTAAAGCTAATAATTTGGTGTATTATTACAGTTTACTACTATAAAAATAAAATATACAAAAAAATATACAAAATATAGATTGGAATAGTTTAAAAGAATAGGCACTTAGTAAACACGACAAAATAAATAAGTGTTCAGGCAAATAATGATTTAATAAGTTAATAGTTATTTATGCAACTGATATATAACAAGGGGTATTAAAACACGAATGTGGGTTAGTATCACAATGAGTGTCACATGAGTGTTTTAATACCTAATTATATACAGTTGCATACAAGACTTTATCTACACGCATGATATGAATCCTCTTGAAAAGGTTCTGAAACCATAGGGTGCTGCACAGTGTTGTAAGAACTCTATGTAAATTCAAGGAAAGTTTAATTGCTGAGTATCTAATACAAACAAACTATATATAAGATTTTTTTTAATTACAGCGCTGTGTTCTTTTTTTTTTAATTTCATAAAGATACCACGAATTGAGTAGTGAGAATGTGGCAGTTTGCTGAGTAAGGAAGCGATCGAAAAAGCAAAGTTTCCTATATAGGGTGACTGGTAATTAGTGACCGATACTTAAACACGTGATAGCACTCATGATAATAAACAACTTTTAGGACTAACGAAATAAGTCAGATGTACCATGTTCCCATGAGTTATGCGAACATAAATGTAGGGAACAGCTGATTTTCTTCGCGATTTCAGGTTTGGTCCCATAGTAAAAGTTGTTTGTTATCGTGAGTACAATCGTGTGTATAAGTATCGGTTACTAATTACCAGTATACACCCTATATATAATATAAAAGAGTGCTCTGTGGGAGTTGCATAATGTAATTTAGTACAACATTATAACACTCGTTTGGATGATATTATGGTTACTATGACACTGGTTGTTTTAATGTTGGCAAAAAGCTAACTGTTTCAGAAACTTTTATATAGGATAGGTGTAGATAAAACTCTTAATAGCTATTTGACAAAATTATCTATTTAAGCGAATTCCTTCCTTATGCTCAGTTTTTGAGGTCCTCAGATAAACCCTCGATAGTAATTCACTCAACTTTTAAGCTAAATTCTTTCTCAACGAAGTGTTTAGAAACAGGATATTGAACCATTTATTGAACCTATTATTGAAGCAATAATCATTATCGAATGGATAAAGTCCGTTTAAAATCCTCAGAAACCGGGTATTAGACGAACGATGATACTACAAATATCTTATTCAGTATTTGCACAACTCGGTTAAATAGCAGTTGTAATTAGCTGTAGTTTAGTATTAAAAAAAAAATCTGAAAAAATAATAATCTGTTAAAATAACAAAATCTTCAGAGATTCTCTTTAATTCAAAAATATAGATGGAGTAATGGAGGAAATTCTACCTCGATACAATTTCCTATTCACTTTATAATGTAAGGCTTGCTTCAGACTGATTAAAAATAAATCTCTAAGATTAATCCCCGGTTTATTCCGCGTCATCTCTGCAAGCAAGTTTAAATTAATCCGGGCATCCTGCTTACTTAAAGTACATAATAATTATAATATTAAAGCAGAGAAAGGTATTTTAGATATTTATGCTCATACAATTTGGTCAAAATAATTGAAGTAAAACATTGTTGGTAAATTGCCTGTTGGCCTTTGCCGATACAGGTTTTCGTTCTTATTTTAGTTACTTACACGTGTTTGGTAAGTAATTGGCCAAAAAAGATATAATTGGTAATCCATACTCTTGTAACCACGGAATAGAAAAAAAAACAAGTAGAAGTGCCCACGCAGCTATCTGGCGCGTGCCACAATTATGCGGAAAAATATGTAAAATAATAACAACCTTCGTCAATTGGAATAAGTCTTAATTTTGTATGAGCAACAAATTCAAATTTGACGAAAAACTTATTTGTTCATACCTTATTATTACAAATGACGAAGTTTGTAATTATTTTACATATTTTCCGCATAATTGTGACACGGGATAGCTGCGTGGGCACTTCCACTTGTTTTACGGTTCCGTACCTCAAAAGGAAAAATCTCTTTCTCTCTCTCTCTCTCTCTCTCTCTGTCTGTCCGTCTGTCACAGCCAATTTGCTCCGAATCTAATGGACCGATTAAGTTGAAATCTGGTACACGTATGTATTTCTGTGACCCAAACACGGACGTGTAATGTAAATTTTGGGGGGCAAATAAGAAAATTAAAAAATAAATATTTGGAAACTGTACCGTGCGATATATCAAATGAAAGAGCTTACTGTGAGGGTCTCTAATATTTATTTTTTTTATAATTTTAAAATAAACTGTTTTAAAGTTATTTAAGAAAATAGACGAAAATTGACCATTCCCCTCCTTTATCTCCGAAACTACTGAGCTTAAAATTAAAAAAAAAAATACAGAAAATAACTCTATAGCTATAGATTACAGAAAACCTATAAGATGTCTATCGTTTTAAAATAACATGGAAAATATCTCAATATTGTGCGTACAAACTTACATTTGTCCATAGTTAAACAAAAAGAATCCAACCCACATTAGGTGTAATGTGTGTTGGATTCTTTTCGTTTAACTATGGACATTTGTAGTTGGAATGTATGGGAGAACATGTTTTTCAACTACAATGTTAAGTTTTTTCTCGGGATAAATTCATCACAACTACGGAACCCTTCATTGTGCGTGGTCCAAAACGCACTTGACCGGTTTTTTCTATTCCGTGCTTGTAACCCTCAAAATTATAAGACTTTAAAATATTTCACCGCTAATTTTACCACTATTACTTGCGTAAGAGTATACCCTAGAGAGTACCCTATGCTACAGAATTACTAGTCGTAGTTATAACTCCTATTATAAGTAGGTACCTAAGCCAGCAGGCGTATCACGAGAACCGCAGAGAAGCGTTTTTCGGTGGATGAAACGACAAAAATGACGTCACTGTGTAGACGGCAACAAAGTACAAAGAGTCATCTGCACTTTTTGTATAATTCAGATTTTCACATAATTCGACTTAATTAATAATTCTTCTTCTTACTCTCGAAAAAACAACTTATTTTTTTCGCGTTTTCAGGTTTGGTCCCGTAGTAAAAGATGTTCATAATGATGGGTACAAAGACCCCTTAACACTTTCGCTGACGTCACGTCCAGAGGCGTATTTTTGTTCGTGTTTGATATCGCGCTACGCCCACAGGCGGTTAACTTTACTAAGTCAAAACAGACAAAACGCCTATAGCCGTGTAAATTTGCGTACATGACTAAGAAGCCCCGTGATCTAGTGTCGTATTGCACTCATTTAAATTTTTCTAGTGTCAAGGCAAAAAATACTGGTATAAAAAATATCATATTACAGGTACCTTGACTTGTTTTTTGACGACAGTACGGCTGTAGGCGTCGTCTTATTTTGTATGAAATTTTTTAGTGTCATTTTCAGAATGTGATCTTCATCTCAGTGTCAGCGAAAGTGTTAAGAGATTTCGTGTATGCACATACAATTGCAGTAATTGACCTTAATCATTTTCTTTGTAATGCCCTATTAACTGAATGATGTAAAATAGAAGAAGATAGCTTTGTTCTTCTATTATTAATCACAGTTTTGCGTTCAAAACGGTCTCCTATAAAATCATGATTTGTGGATATGTACTTTACGGATATAAAATATATATTACGGCCGTCGCCGTCGAGTAGACAGGTTTCTACCATAGCATATATATCGATGGTTTCTACTATCTTTAGCATGGCGATTACAAAATTTAATTGTCGTCACTACCCTAGACAATTGTCAGTTTTCAATGTGATTTTGACAGTTTGAGATAGAAAACCTTCTTACGAAATAGTCTACATAAAAAAGGACTTAGACAAAGATCGTTAGAAACGAAAGACAAAATGTCAGATTATAGGAGGATTTTAGGGTGCGATTCAAAAACGGAGAAACAAAATGTCACTTTGTATAGAAAGAGATGTGTCTATTCCTCGTAGAGATAGAAGTGGTCATGATACGCCTGCAGGAGGTACCTACTTATATTTTTAACGCTATAATTCGTTTATAATTATTAGGTTATGAAGTCGTTCAATTTTCTTAGTCGATTATTGAGACATTGTATTTCTTATACTGGCATCACTAGTTTTAAAAATTACGTTTTGAGACGATGGTTGAGAAGGTGGGAGTTGACTCTGCCTATTTGATCGGGCCGAGCATCGTGGACACGGTGTTGGCAGAGAATAGTTGGAGACCTACTGCAAATTAAGGTTTATTATAAATATTAGAATACTAAATAAACAGTGATATTATGTGAAGAATAGGAGATGTGGATGATATGGTGTAGTTATAGAATTTTATGTTGACAAAGATATTAAATGAACGACTGAATATCTTGGTGTTTCATGTTATTTGACAGGCCAGTTGGCGTGGTTGGTTAAGATACCACCTATCATGCCGCAGGTCGTGGGTTCGTTTCCCATCCAGGACAAACATTTGTGTGCTTCATGCACACAAATGTTTGTCCTGAGTCCATGTCTGTTTGTTCTGAGTCATATAAGTATGTATTTACCAAAAAAAGTAGTATATGTAGTATATCAGTTATCTGGTTTCCATAGTACAAAGCTCTGCTTAGTTTGGGATCAGATGACCGTGTGTGAATAATGTCCCAGGTTATTGTTATTATTATTTACCTATTCCTTGAAATATCGTAAATGCAGGTTAAACTTAATGAAATTGGAGTAACGACTTTAAAATCCATTTAAACTAGCTGTTCTAGAGTAAGGGTACATCTTCCTTACATAACGTTGCTAAATTAAAGAGTACAACTGTGTCGTAGCATAACAACTGAAGTGACAGGTATTACGTTTAGTCGGTTAACCACGTCACGTGTTTTTTTTTGTTTTGTTTACCTTTAGTTAACCACTTAACCCGATGGAGTATAGTTGCTTCCGATGAGTAAATTTTTTTAAGCATTTCTATTCATAAATAAAAATTGTCTTGACATGACTAGCGATTAAATTATAATCTAAGTAAAACAGAATATATTATAATATAATATTACATGAATATCTCTGTTGAAACCAGATTGTGTTACGAACTCCCCTCAGGCAATTACACGAATTTTAGCCGTACAAAGGGATTTTTGGAATAATAAATACATTATCCAGCCCATTTAGGATAACCTTGAAGTTTACGAGTACTTATTAAGATGTTAGCACAGAAAATTCGGTTAAAAAAAATTGTTTTCAGTTTTCGCTTTTTACGCGTTACGATGCGACTATGGTACATAGTTAATCCAAATAACACATCATAAGTAGAAAAATAATAGTAATATTATTGTAAGCCATTAACGTAATTGCCCAGCAGTCAGACATTCAAAAAAATAAATTTTTATTATTATTGAATTAATGAAAGGCGTCTTGTGCGCACATCTAAAGTGGTAACCATGCAAGATATCAATTAGCTATTTATTTGGTTCACCAACAATTGTTTACACTAACATGATGAGCACAAATATAACATGTTAAGAACTTGGAACAGTGTAACAATTACTTAAAGGTAAACACCACATGAACTAAATTAAGTAATATTAATTGTAAGCCTAGATACATGTACAGTTTACAGGCCATCTTAAAACTAAAGAAAAAATATGTAGCCTATGTTTAACTATAGAATTAGTTTTTTAATATTGCACAAATTAAGTAAGAACAAATCAATTCAATGAATGCTTTACAACAACTCTGATATACAACTCAAGATTTTAGCTTTCTGCTTAGTCAGAGAGTCAAAGTGGAAATCGATTAGATCGCTGCAACTATTCAAAACCCTACAGAACCTAGCGCATGGGGAGTTAGATCCCAACACCGTTCTTCTCTGTGGAGGACGAAGTGGAGTTATGGGCTTACGTGGAATTCTTGATGGAGCTATATTGTGAACTTAATTTTATACACAACACGCTGACAAAAATTTAACGCTCAACTTCTTTGAATCAACGCGCTCAACACAAATGCATTATCTCTGAGAAATCACTTGCATACCTACCGCTTTTGCTTACTGTACCTACAATCTTTAAGTGGGTCCACTTTTGGGAACATACCTCTCTACACTACGGTTCTTCTTCGACATATCCTAATTTTATGAATTTTGACCAGGAACTGCATAGATAGCCATGGTGCCACGAAAAAGTCACGTGCTATTTTTTGACAATTTTGACCATCTAGGAACCCTGTTAGGACTTTGCGACCGAATTCGGTCGTAAAGCGATCGCTATCTATGTCGAGACTGCAGCCCCCCGCAGAAGTCAGTCACGTCGACAGCGTTAGCGTTTGATTGGCTTGGCAATGGTCTTTCACAGTGCAGCTGTTATTGCACAGAGAGCACGACAAGAGGTGAGGCATCGTTACACTACTGTTTTTGCCACGCGTAACAAACACGAACACAAAACATATTAATTAGAACCTCTTTCTACATTCGACCATAGACTTTGTTGCTCACTGGTTGAATCAGTAAATGTGGTGTGCATTGTATTAACTAAAATATTGTAATAGGAATTTAGATTATTTTCTTTAACAAATGCAAATTTTATTTTATAGGGCAAGAAGATAATGTAAGAAGAAAATAAAAAAAAAATAATAGGGGATGATGTAGCATCGGAACTTTACCAGACCTTTAATAATAATAATAATAAATCATTTATTTCGGGTAACAAAGACCCATAACATATATACCTTACAGACTATCATACATATTTATAAAAACCACAATAATGTTCACTACTATTGTACACGAAGGGACGTCGTCGTATTGCGCTGCGTGGTGTCGCGTAGCCTTTGACAGCACTATAGCTGTCAAAACATTGTCACAATGACAGCTGCTGTCATTGTGACAATGTTTTGACAGCTATCATGGACACGTTAGATTAGTTTTAAGATATATTCAGCATAATAAACGTGTAAGAAATATACAATATTAACGTGAAATTTCTTGTTCCCCCCACCCACCGCCTCTTAGCAACGCGTCGCTTGCCCGCGCTATTACTTCGTTTTCGCTTAGCGTTCTCTTTTACTTTTTATTTTTGTCTTTTTGCTGCCTTCCTCAAAACTGGGCTATCAAATGCAAAAAGAATTTTTCAAATCCGACTGGTTGAGTAGTTCCAGAGTTTAGCGCGTTCAAACAAACAAACAAAAATCAATCTGCCTAGCCTTTTCCCAACTCTGTTGGGGTCGGCTTCCAGTCTAACCGGATGCAGCTGAATACCAGTATTTTACATGGAGCGACTGCCTATCTGACCTCCACAACCCAGTTTTTGGGTAATACGAGACCCCTTGGTAAGACTGGTTGTCAGACTTTCGGGCTTCTGACAACCCGTAACAACTGCCAAAGATCCACGAATGACAGCCGGGACCAACGGCTTAACGTGCTTTCCGAGGCACGGAGGAATCTCGGTATGTAAAGATGGTCACCCATCTACGGACTAACTCCGGCAAGCGTAGCTTAACCTGATGGATCGACCCGTGCGGCTGTTATTACTTAGCCACGAGCTCCTCCAAACAAACAAACAAAAAAAAACAAATTCTTCAGCTTTATTATTAGTTTATATAGAGAGATATGAAGCAATACAGGGTACGGTCCAGTGAAATGAGACATGCTATCCACCTTTCAATAAATAAGTAATAAATAAATAAGATTAATAATAATTCAATAAATAAATAAGATTTCGTATCGTTTCCGTGTCGTATCAAACAAAAGGGGATATCAAAGGAGCCATTAGTGGTTGTTTCGTACCTACACGACACATGCATAACTTACAAATAAATGTAGGTACCTGAACAATTAAGAAAAGTATTTTTTTTTTTTGTTGTTTTGTTTTTTTTTTTCTGTATTTGACTTCTGGAGAGAAATCTTGTAGGTAGTGTTTGTCTTCCTTACAGTCCGGCCGTCGAGAGAATGCGTTCCTGACACCTGTCAGTTAGACAATTAATTGCTAATAATATGGATCACATTCGCAAAACACATGAAACGTTAGTATGAAACTGACAGGTGTCAAGTACGCATTCTCTCAACGGCCGGACTGTAATTAATTATAAATTAACTTTAAACAATATTAACCAGTTCGTAGCTTCTCAAGGGAAGAAACATTTTTTTATTTTTACATGTAGCTACATTAATTATTTAAAAGGGATCTAAGAAATGATTTATTAACAATCTGTACCAAACAAAACAGGTGAAATAAATACTGTTATCTTTGTTCCTGAGAATTCTAAACACAACCAGACGAAGTCACGCCTAAAAACTAGTTATAAGAGTAGAATGTGAAAGATTCCACAGTAATTTCACATGGTCCGTCTAACATTTTGCACAAAGACAAACTACGATGCTGTAAATACGGAATGTGAGAAGTATTACACAAATTCCTCAAAATTCCTTTTACAAACATTCAAAGAATCTATTTCATATTCAGCTGCATTCACTAATACATAACATACATTACAATATTCTGAGGGAACTCGATATACCTACTGTTATAATAGCCTCCGGATAGCTCATGCCATTACTTCGGTCAATTTACTACGGCCATTATGTGGCCTCCAAGGGTAATGGATGGCCAGACTAACAGATTCTGTTCCATAAAAGCCTACAGTAGCTTCTAGTGGTCTATCATTTGTCGCCTGTTTAATCGTTTGCGTGTACACGAAGACTGCATGTGAATATAAAGGTCAGAGAAAATAAGTTTTTATTAAAAAAAAAAAATTCTTAACCTACTGAAACTTGAGGACCATTTATTTATTGTTAAACTCTTACGGCCTTGTCACACTGGCGATTTGCAGTCGTGTTTCCAGCGAGGCGATTGTTCAACGCACTCATTGCGTATGCGTAGCGAGCACGCTACATGTGCCGTGTTTGAGTAACGAGAGCGATTGACGTGAGTTTACAAGATTGAGTGAGACAAGCGAGTGTACATTATTGTGAAAACGTGGAGAAAACGCCGCGTAGTCGCGGCTAGCTCGCTTCGCATCCACGAAGAGCACGTTCACAAATCGCCACGATGGAAAAACGCTGGCAAATCGTCAGTCTGATAATGCTCGCACGCTCTTACAATACATTATTATACATCTATGTAAAGAATCACAAAGGCTCTCGTGCATTAATAATTTATTAATAAATCAACTTCTATTACAGTATAGAAAATATTTACATTCTACATTAGTTATTTACTCTTAAGGTACCTATTAATTAAATAGTTTGATTGTTGAAAACACTCAAAATCAAAATCAAAAATCATTTATTCAAACTAGGCTGAAAGTTAGCACTTTTCGAACGTCAAAATTACATAAGACAGTCCGCCAAAACGCCCGCCCTTCACCACTTCCTAGTGCTTTAGCTGGGGAGAAGAAGTGGCGCAACAAACTCCCCAGCAGCACAGCTGCCTGTTCAGTTAAAAAAATTGAATCTATACAACACTGCGCATAATAATTTAGATACATTATTACGCAACACAAAACTTTAAATTAAATTATTTGCTATAAGTAAGCTAGCACACGCAATATACCAAAAAAAATCGAAACTATACTCAAAGAGAAATAAAAATAAAATAAAAATACAAGACTTAAAACGTAAGCAGAACTTTATATCTAAATAATAGCCTCCTGTAATAAAGGGCGTGCCCTATAACTACTCAAGCTTTATTAGAATGATAATATGTCCACAACCAACTTCATTCTACGAACCAATAGGAACTTATTAAAGATCTCCAATTAAAATTAGCACTGAAAAACGTGCTTCATTTTATTGGAAAATTCAAATGTAATAAATAAAATGTACAGGGTATTTAGCGGTTAACTTCGTAGCAGGTGGCGTTCTGTAGTTTCTGAACCTTACCAATCATCAATACATCTCTCTAAGTTCTAAAATGTCATGATTTCCGAAATCAAACTGAAATAGAACAAATAGACGCCAGCACATCAAGCTACTACAATCTGTAAAATTTCTTTAACAGATTTTCAACTTTATCGCAAAAGCATTAGGTTCAAGGTTGATTGGGTAAATTTGACAGCAACCTATTGATTATTCTTATAGTTATAATTACAAAAATACATATTTGTTGTAGTGTCGAATCATAAATATTTCGTCCTGATCGTAGAACAATGTCGGTTTTGAAAAAAGAACGAAAATCTCTATTTACTATATTTGGATAGTACATCATAAAAAAAATATTACTACATTTAAAAATATATATAAATAATGTGGATTACAAATTAAACAGTCGGTAAACTGACGGATTTGTTCAGCGCTAAAAACTATAAAAAATATTTTAAATGGCTGCCCTGTAAAGTTTAACATGTCGCACACCTAGATAAAGAGTAGCACAACTCAAAATAATCCAAAATCGAGTTATTGCGATTATCGGACTCTGCGTCGAAAACTGCATTGACTGATTGACTTCAAAGACACATGGGTACCAATCTCCATTAATGAATTACAACATCATACAAAAATATTTTAAATTGATCAAATAGAAAACGTGTAAAACGGTTTTTACTGAGCCTGAAAAAAGGGGTACCTATTTTGAGTTGTGCTACTTTTGATCTAGGTGTGCGATGTGTCAGATCCGTCACTGTTCTATGATTATGACGATTTGCAAATTGCAAAAAAAAAAGTAAGAAAATTTAAATTTCGCGGACAACCATTGCGCATTCACCTAAATCACTTTTCCTAAAACCCAACCAACAATGATGGAGTGGCTTTTCACGACCTTAAAAGCCCCACGAAGCATGCTTAGTTCTGTATGAACTTGCCTAGATATTCTGTAATCCAATCGGAATAAATACACACTATTTTTAGAATATGTTTGATTTACAAATTATTTTGGTATTTCGTTTGTATGAACTACGCATGCTTCGGGGGCGCCTTAAGAATACCATGAAAACGTTCAATGAAAAATCAGGCAGCCCTCAGTATTTCACCCATCACTCAACAGAATACAATTTCCTTTAACGTGCATCAAAATTTCCGAATCAAAGCATCATTTCTCTGAACTATGACAGTTTAGCGTCACAAGCAATTTAATCAACATTATAATGTCACTGCCTACATTTCGGGACACGCTTCCCAGAAACTGTAATAAAGTCCCCAAACTGGTAAACATTAGAATTTGAACCTTATCATCAACATTTTAGAGGTGTCCGGATTATTTGTAAGGTGCTTACCAAACATGCCAGTCATTTAGGCGTTGTGGAAGAGATTTCAGATGGATTATGGCTCTTTGCTTTTAGTAACTTTTAGTATATGAGGCTTTTATCAAAGCGTGGAATCAAAAAAAAAATATATATACCGTTGAAAAATATTCGTGATTTGTCAGATAATTGAAGAAATAAGTGGGCGATAATTGGCACACCTGCCAGTATGTATGTCATCGCATATAGGCTAAACGCTGTACCGATTTGGGTCAATGAGGTGTCGTTTGATTCGTTTGGTTCCGGAGCGGATGCTCGTCGACCGGCGACATCACTTGAGTGGTCCGTTGTTGGTTTTGTATTGTTCAAATTCGAACCAACCTAACTGTAGGCAAGTGTTTGAACAAACTTTCACATACCTATACTTTTCGGACAGCGTAGCTTCTAAGGCCATATTTACGATTTCGATTGTCTGGTTGGTGTAAAATGAAGAACACTATTTGTTTATCTATGGACATTTTTAGGGTTCCGTAGTGAACAAGAAACCCTTATAGTTTCACCATGTCCGACTGTCTGTCCGTCCGCAGCTTAGCTCAGAGACTCTTAGTACTAGAAAGCTATAATTTGGCATGGACATATATATATGTATTAATTACGCCAACCAAGTGGTAAAATAAAATCATGCAAAAAAATTTTTTACCTACCGCCTGTCCACGTAAAGTGGGGATGTTTTTTTTTTTTTCGTGTATCCCATGGTGTGGGGTATCGTTGGATAGGCCATTTAAAAATATTACGGGTCTGTGAAAACCATTTTTCGACTCAGGGGATCCGTTTGCGTAAAATTAAGCTTCTACATCAGGCAATGTTTGGTAATGTAGACCACATTACAGTTAAGTTTTCTCGATTGTAATTAATGTGTATTAATGTAATTAATGTCGATAATCATGTTTACTTTATACATGAATAAATTTTATTTATCCTCTCGAATGTCGGAGACTAAATTGACTTGACTGAAATTGTCAAGCTGTATTAGGGATTACATTATCATAAAGGTCATTTTAATATTTTCACTTGTCAATTTAGTGTAACTGTCCGACTTACGACACTTGGAGCATTTTTTCTTGAATGAATGAATGAATGATTTTTATTTCTGTAAGTAGGTTTGTACAAACACTTTTACAAGTCAATATATATTTTTTTTAAACTAGATGAGGTCGGCGTTTCCTATCTGACTACTCTGAGAAGAAAGGCCGAAACAAACTCAGAGGTCACAGTCTCTTATACAGTCCAGACATAATCTTGGTCACTTCATGTGAAGACCATGTAGATTGGTGTCTGAAATGGTCTTTTGAGGAAAGAACCACACAGATTGAGATGACCTGTCCAGTCAGTGCACGCATTTGTCAGTAATCGCGCAGCTCAACTCAGAACTTAAGGAGCTCAACGATTCGACGAACAATACCAAAGAAAGAACATTGGGGTAGGCCGCATAGATTACTCAAACTGCCAGACCATGATTAAAAATAACTGAGAGAAAAAATAAAACAAACAAAAAAAAAGCAATGACCTACACAGTCTTCACATTCACAATAAAGTAAAATAATATAATACTTATAAAGTAAATATTAATGTCAACATTCAGTATGCAAAAATAAAAATAATATAAAATAAAAAATAAAATCTTTCTTATGTCGAACTGTGTAACATAAGACATTCGAGAGGTTATTTATTATCTTAATTAACTTACATTTGCAACTGGAATGTACGGGAAAACAACATGTTCAAAAACTTAACATTGTAGTTGAAAAACATTTTCAACTACAATGTTAAGTTTTTTGTTGGGATAAATTCATTCCAAGTACGGAACCTTTCATTGCGCGTGGTCCGACACGCACTTGGCCGGCTTTTACATAATGGTCTTATCTTAACTTTCTGGTCTGTTTAAAAACTATCTGTTCCGTTACTTAGTCGCGATGTTTTCAATAACCAACCACCGGCTCCAGGCGCCCCGACCAAATGGATTACATTAGAACTGTAAAGAAAAACTGCCTAGGTTCTACATGTAAACTAATTTATTAGCCAGTTACTAAAATACAATTATTTTCTCAGTTTAGCGCCAATTTTCATCCTACAGAATCTGCCCCCATATTTTCCTCCTGTTAGTTTAGTTTCCTCTGAATTCAAAACTACGTCCATCAATAGAAAACCGTCTAAATTAAATTAATTTACTGTAGGTACTAATTCGTGTGCTGCTCTGTTTCACGTCCAAGTCTTGGCGTGCTGTCTCCAGCACCAAATGCGTCAAGGCACGACGTATAATCCAGCATGAGCGATCGAAAACAAATGTAGTTTATTATTAGCTTGAATTTGTTTTATTCAATTTGATGGTCTTATTTTTTATCCTGGCTTATGTTGTAATCTGGGGGTTAAGTCGTGGCTTTGGTTAGGGTTATTATAACCACGATTTGGGTGAATGTGGTTCATTGGTAGTTGGTATTTTCGCATTTTTATTTCTGCTTGAGTATAGTTTTCGTTTTTTTTTATGTTTATTAGTGTGTTCTAGCTGACCTATGGCAAATAATTTAATTTAATGTTTTGTGTTGCGTTATGTACTAAACTATTTTTCGTACAGAAATAGAGAGTTGAGTAACGAGTATAGAATCATTTTTTTTTTAACTGAACAGATAGCTGTGCTGCTGGGGAGCTTGTTGCGCCACTTCTTCTCCTCAGCTAAAGCACTAGGAAGTGGTGAAGGGCGGGCGTTTTGGGGGACTGTCTTATGTAATTTTGACTTTCGAAATGTGCTAATTCTCAGTCTAGTTTGAATAAATGACTTTTGATTTTGGTTTTGCTTTTATTTGAGATGGGTATGCTCTTGACTCTAGTTTAGGTCAGGGGTGACAAAGACAAAGTCGACGATGGAGTGAGCTTACCCCGAAGAAGCCTGTTCACTCTCACTTTGAAAAGATTAGGGTTGTATGCGTTCGGAAACATAGACGCAGGTATAGAAAGTTCCACTCTTTTGTTGTGCGCATTATAAATGACATTTGGAAACGCTTAGTGCGAATTGGTAGAATAGCAACGAGGTAGGGATGGTAACTGGCAGTGCGTCTAGATGTCCGATGGTAGAAGGGAGCCGGTGAAATAAATCGTGGAGTTCTTGGGCACACTCACCGAAGTACCATCTGTAGAAGACCGACAAGCAGGCAACCTTGCGGCGATGAGCCAAGCTGTGAAGCTTGGCATCCACCAGTTTTACTGTATGACACTCCACCCAGTTCCACTGAGACAAGCGCGGCTAGTTGGTACTTAGCTGATCCATACCAAAGGTGGCTGCAAAGAGTATTTCTTTGCAGGATTGGACTTGCGCTTTGTAAAGGATTATTGAAGACATTAATTACATTGAAGTCATTGAAGCGCTAAGCTTTTCACAGAAGTCGCACATTGGCAGAGCTTGCGTAGTAGTTGCCTCCTAGCTAGATAGAATATAATTTTAAAAAATTAAATCGACTTTAAAAAGAAATTAACTCAAAAATGTGAAATAACTTTAATTTCGTAAGTCGGTGGCAAAAAACTTAAATACATTAAGTTTTTGCCACCGACTTACGAAATTAAAGTTATTTCATAATTTTGTGTTAATTTCTTTTTGAAGTCGATTTTTTTAAATTATATTTTATTTCATAATTTTTAGTTTTTAATAAAAACTGGATTTTTTTTTGTAATAAGTACACCGTACGCGTACAGCGTATTTCCCCAGTAACCTAGATATTCTGTAATCTAATCGGAATAAATACACACTACCTTAAGAATATGTTTAATTTACAAATTATTTTGGTATTTCGTTTGTATGAACTACGCTCGAACTATGAGGAGCTCGTGGCTAAATAATAACAGCCGCAAGGATCGATCCATTAGGTTAAGCTATGCTTGCCGGGGTTGGTCCGTACATGGGTGACCATCTGTACATACCGAGACTCCTCCGCGCCTCAGAAAGCACGTTAAGCCGTTGTTCCCGGCTGTCATTCGTGGATCTTTGACAGTCGTTACGGGTCGTCAGAAGCCCGAAAGTCTGACAACCAGTCTTACGCAGCAACTGCAATCGTATTACGCAGTAACTGGGCTGTGGAGGTCAGATAGGCAGTCGCTCCATGTAAAATACTAGTATTCAGCTGCATCCGGTTAGACTGGAAGCCGACCCCAACATAGTTGGGAAAAGGCTAGGATGAATATTCCTGTTGAAACCAAGCTGCTGTTTTGCTGCTATAGTCTTGCGGCAGAGGTGTGATAAGGGCCTTAGTGCCTTCAGTTTTCGAGATTTTTTTCAGATCCTACTTACTCGACGGAAAATACCAAATAAATAAATACTGCAATATTATATGCAAAGGTAGACCAATATAACCTTCTACAGGGTGCTTGGAAATTCGACCTATTCCTTGAAAGGGGTTATAATAAGAGGTAATTTCCAACAAATCCGCCAAATACCCGCCAATTAGGGATCCAAAATTAATGGTTTCCGAGTTACGGAGGTTTATAGATTATTGTTCAAATTTTCAGTCTGGTCACCAAAAACAAATAATTTAAAAATAATTACTTCTCTCTCGGCACGTATTTGTTATTTTTCTGACTGATGATAAATAAGTGATAATTTATTGAAAAAAAAAAAATACATGTACTAAACTTCCATAATTTCAGAAATAAAAAGTCTGGAGTGGAAAGAAAACCACCTTTATTTTATAATTTTCTACGTGTTTTACTTGAAAAAAAATGTATAAAAATAATTTAAAACGATAGGCTTTATTTGTTCGAAATAACCTCTAGTATAATCCCTTTGAAGCACCCAATTCCGAGCACCCTGTATAGGATTTTATTAATTTCACTAGGTTTAGGAACCGATTTACGACTAAAACGAAAACCCTAAAGTAGAAAGTAGAAAATACTTAAGGCATTAAAGGCCTTTGTAAATCTAGCATTTGATTTAGACGAAAAATTTAATGAATTTAAAAGGTAGGATCTAGTTTGACTGTTCTTTCTTTCAAAATACATAAAACTCAACATTATTCCATTCTAACATGAACTTTTTTTTTTAAGTATTCGTAACATCAAGGGCTAATTTTTCAATCGTCAGATAACTTAAATTTATAGAATAAATATGGCGGTCTTTGTAGAAAATATATTATGTCAAACTGTCATATTTATTCTTCGGATTAAAGTTATCTGACTATTGAAAAATAAGCCCTAAAAAGTTATCTTATTCAACGGTCAAGAAAATTCACAAATTGGTTTACGCAGAAAATTGTCTCTGAGTAAAGGATTAGGAGAGCACTCTAAATCTAAATCACTTAGGACTACGACTAACCCTTACATAACTACAGATAAGCAATCTGATGGACTAATTAGATTTCAACTGTAGTACAGGCCTTTGTAACTATTGTTCCAGGAATATAAGATTGACCTTTAAAATTGATTGTAGTGCTTTTTTGGCCTGGTACTCGTACCTACAAATTTTTTCCCTCGTAAATTTTTGCTCTGCTGTTATATTGGTTATCTTTTTAATTTCTGTGCAAGTCTAGAACTTTTTTCTTTTTATTATCATAATTACTTACTATTTTTTTTTTACGAAACGGCAATATCACTGTTGTATAACACACTATCAATCAAAAGCTATTTCATTTCAACCGCCTTAAAAAAAAAAGACGGAGGTTATTAATCCGACACGTATATATGTAATATTATTGGAACTGCAATATATTCACATATGATAACCTATTAGGGCTTCCAAACAAATAGATACAATTTTATAGATGTATGTATGAATGTTTGTCCACGCATTCCTCCAAAACTTTAATCAGATCATGACCATTTAATTTTTATTGGCTTGTATTTACTTCAACTTAGGGAACAGTGCAAGTTTCATCAAAATCGGTTTAGTAGTTTTCAAGATAATGGACAAATACGTGTAAGTGTGACGGCCTGGCTTATTGATAAGAGCTACGGGTGTGGTGGCAAAGGGAAAACTTCTCAAAACCTTTGTCAAATTCTAGTGCAATATTTATATATAACAAAACTACTTATTTAAAAAGAAAACTAAATCGACTTCAAAAATAAATTAACTCAAAAATATGAAATAACTTTAATTTCAGAAGTCGGTGTCAAGAAACTAAAATACAGATCGCAAGACACCGCCTTCCGAAATTAAAGTTATTCCATAATGTTGAGTTAATTTCTTTTTGAAGTCGATTTTTTTATGGGAGTTCAACAACATTCATTACGTTATTTACGTTGTTGAGCAAACAAAATTTTCGAACATATGAAGCAATGGATTAGCAATGTGCTTCAAAATGATACAGATACTGATCGACAGTTGTTGGGTATTTTAGTAACTACTATTGCAACACCGACATTAAAATGTTAATTGTTATGTCATCTGTGGCAACACTCCTCTTCCAACTGTGACACTGGTCTAATACAGAGGTAAAAATACTTGTCCGCCGTTTTAATTATTCTTCCTTGGCAACAAAGCTACCAGAACCTATCATCAGCACCCACCACCACACAATACACCGCTGCAGAATAGTGTGTTATGAAATAAGGGTGCAGATTTTTATTCACTTAGCATAAAATAAATTGCTATACCATAGCCCCGGACAGTAAAAAAAATATAGTTAAAAACTGAGCAATCACTCCATGAGTGATGACACGACCGTTACAAACAGATTCAAAAATAGAACACCAAGTTGAAACTCAATTTCCATCGTGTACTGGCCAGAGAAACACGTTCTAAAATCGAATATTTGGGACTATAACTACATCTATCCTCCAATCTCTAGTGAATGGAATATTGAACGAGCGTTATTTTGAGCCAAAATGCTATTTTGCTGTTTTTCGAGTTCACTTCGTTCGTTCGTAACATCGTTCATTGGTCAGGAGAACAATACGCTAGAGATAGCGCATTGTTTTCCTGTGCAGACTCTGGATTTTATGAAAAGTATTTTCGAAAACAAACATCGTAATTCCCTTCTATCTAGCTGCCTTTGATGTATTTAATATCGACAGCACTAGAGAAATAAAGCAAATAGATAGCCTGAATGGGATTTGATTTACAAGTTCTCGGAATGCCCCGTTTGAGTAATGGGCACAAGCGCAGCAGTATGGTATCGTTCGTTCGTTGCTAGGATCAGGTTTGCAGAACCACGTGCTTTCTTCCGGGAATACACTGTACATCTTCCCGTACTTACCTAACTAACATGCACTACCAATATTACTACATAATATCCGATGTTAAGGGGAAGCGTCAGGGTAGCCCGCGAAATTCAAATTTTCTTACGTTTTTTGCAATTTACAAGTCGGTATTATATTGTACGTTGATCAAATTATAATTTGCGGTCGTAACAAGTATCTATTTACATAATTAGAATCAGCTTACTTATATTTAATACAACTCTTTAAGACCAGGTAATCCTAAAAAATGACTATTTCATGAAATCTTGACATTTTAGGATTATACTAACTTAAGGAGTTGTATTACTGATTCTATTGTATATAATTCTGTAAATACATATTTGTTACGGCCGAAAATCATACATAAAACTGAATACTGATTTGCAAATTGCAAAAAAACGTAAGAAAATTCGAATTTCGCGGGCTACCCTGACGCTTCCTCTTTAAGGGAAGCGAAAAGATAAACAACAAAAGTTGGTGTTAAGCACCTATTCAGTCTTTATACGAGCGGTAGGTAAAGAACCTTAGATATCGCGCTATTGATTAATTTTATACGATTATTACACTGTAAACTGCACATACTTCACTTGTTATATATATTGTGCGAGTATGTAATAAAAAGCGATGAAAATTTTCCATGGTATTATCAGTATGACATTTTCAACGTCCAGTGCCTTATGTGCTCCACAGCGATTGCTTAAATATTGTACGTCTGCTTCGCGGACAGAAGCATCCAAATATTTTGCTACCGTTTGACTTTTTCACTTCATCTGACCAATTTGAAAACAAAATCACGTGCACAGGATGACCACATCTGTTAGCAAGCGTTACTGTAGCGGCTGAGCGCTGCAAGCAAGAATAGTTCTTACGGTGATAGATGTTCGTTTCTCCGATAGCACCTAATTCCAAGTCAATCATCATCATTATTATCAATACAACTTTTTTATGCGTCAAACTTTTCTATTATTAATTTCTTTCTAAATAACTCCAGACTGAGTTCCAAGAAAAAAACGTCATAAAGAGCCATGTTTTAAAACTCATCTTACAAGAAAAAATAAACTTAACGTTTTAAAAGAAAAGTTCAATATTTTTTTGTTTTGACAATCCAATAATAAAGATGGCTTCTACTAGATAATCCACCAATACACTTTGCTTAGCCCCAGATGACAGCGGCTCTCGTTAAGGTAACGTTTTAGAAGTTTACAAACTACTAGCGCTGTTATATGGATATATAATTACTACGTTGACACGTGGCGCGCGTGTAAAAGGCGCTTAGTTATTTATACAAACGCTTTTAGTGAAATACGACATTGACATCAAGGATGCAGAAAAACTAAGTGAGGAGTTAGTTGGAACGCGGCTCTAAGGGCAAGGTTCACAGATCACACTTTGAATTTGTTAAGTAAGCCTTTCATACGAATATGAACCTTATTTTCATGCTCATAATAACACATAACATAACACCTCACCTCACTCCGGCAGAACACCTGCCCTCTAACCACAAATTGCGATGGCCAATCTGGAAATCTCTTAATAATAAATCTCTCGCCAAATAGGGTATCATCGATCCTTCCTAAACGCAGTGCCAGTCTCGAGCCGGGGTCACAGGACTCACCTTCTTTCCTGGTCATCATCAAAACACCTGCATACTCCAGGATATGACAGAGCTATCCTGGTAGCTTCTTTGTCTTTTTCGGTCGGTTTTTTTTTTTTTTGTTTTGGTTACACAAAGTAGTACGAGTACTTAGTATCGAGTACTTAGTAGTCAATCGAATCAAAAAGGAGCATATATGCTGTAGCTGTAAGAGTACAGTAAGAACATCAAATCAAATAAAAAATCAAATGATAAATGATTTTGTTTCTGTCAGTACGTTTGTACAAACACTTTTATACATCTGTCCTATTTTAAAAACTAGATGAGGTCGGCGTTTCCTATCTGACTACTCTGAGAAGAAAGGCCGAAACAAACTCAGAGGTCTCTTATAAAGTCCAGACATTATTTTGGTCAGTTCATATGAAGACCATGTAGATTGGTGTCTGAAATGGTCTTTTGGGAAAAAACCACACAGATTGAGTGGACCTGTCTACTCAGTGCATTTTGTTAGTGAACTTATTCTTACGAGATGCTTACTTTACCTAAAGCAAAGCAATGTCAAAGCACAATCTGTGAGCCCGGCCCTTAGATACGGCTGGAAAAGTCGCGCGGAGCCGGAAAATTGCTAATTTTCTTCAATTCGCAATTTCCGCAATTATTGCGCGTTGTGGGTTTCAAAAGTGGCATGCTCCGTGACTTCTTTAATGAGATAATTGCGCGTACAGTGGAAAACCTGGATGCAATGTCATAAAAAACACGAAATGAGAATGTGGGATTCAATTCTTGCTCCTTATTTGTATGGGAAGATGCCTTTTGTATGCAGTCCGATAATAATATCAAGCTTAGTTATTAAAATATAATAATGCGTATTTTTTTATCGGAAATATTTAACTGATCCTCTAAAAAAGATTTACTTATCTTCTTATTTACGTCTTTTAAAATTAATGAATATCTAAAAACTTTTGGTCTAATAATGCACACTTTTTAAATCATTGAGCCTCTTTTTAACTCTCTGGCCTGTACTTACAGTTGGTCGCAGTAACTAAGTAAGGACACCCAAAAAAAATGGGTAGGTTAGGTTAGACCATTACTAGGTAGGTACTTAGTAAGTCGGTTGCAGTTACTTGGTTATTTATTTATTTTATTTTTTTTCACTTCCTGCGTCTGTGTTTCCGAATGCATACAACCCTAATCTTTTCAAAGTGAGAGTGAACAGGCTTCTTCTGGGTAAGCTCACTCCATCGTCGACTTTGTCTCTGTCACCTCTGACCTAGACTAGAGTCAAGAGCAAACCCATCACAAATAAATTAAAAAAAAAATTTAGGTCCGCAAAACATTAACTATTTGAGGTTCAAATACATGCCCTTTTTATCGTTGTAGAAATTCATGAAATCTTCCAATATGTCCGCAATAATCGCAGTTTCTAGTAGAACGTATGACGTCGTTTCCGATCCTCATAATATCATTTAAATTACTTACCGTACCTACATCACATGCATACCGAACGACCAATCACTCTCTTGATTGCATTCATTTGTGGCTTACCCCCTTTAGCAACACTACGTATACAATGGACAGCTATTATCTTCCACTTGCACGTGTAGATTCCCTGGACATAAGGGCCAAGGTCCGAATGATGACAGTGGCTCTCGTTAAGGTAACGTTTTAGAAGTTTACAAACTACTAGCGCTGTTATATGGATATATAATTACTACGTTGACACGTGGCGCGCGTGTAAAAGGCGCTTAGTTATTTATACAAACGGTTTTAGTGAAATACGACAGTGACATCAAGGATGCAGAGAAACTAAGTGAGGAGTTAGTTGGAACGCGGCTCTAAGGGCAAGGTTTACAGATCACACTTTGAATTTGTTAGTTTATTCAATAGAAAAGCTATAAAACATAAGCACTTGAAAGATAGGATATAACAAAACACATAACATCACGCCTGTAATCTTCGAAGGGTTAGGCAGAGGTGAATCTCGCTCACCCATATTTCGCCAGCTATGTTTATGTTTAAGTCCCATGTAGTAGAGCGAGGGCCTATTACCATCAACCAGGCAGCAATCCAGACTACTAAGCTACTAAGGAAACATTCCTGATGGAAAAATCCAATGACACTGTGCCCGACCTGGGAATAGAACCCAGGATCTCATGCTTATCAGTAGCGCTTGCAACCACTGGACCAACGAGGCATTCATAATAGGGATGATGACATTTTTTTTTTATTTGTCTGTCATGGAGAATAGTAAAATATATTGGACACGTATTTTTTCTTTTTGTACGTAATCAAAAGATTACGGCGATACATTGAGTTAAAATGTGGCATGACGTCACGTCTTGCTAGATTTTATACGTAGAAGTGACGTAGCAAGCCCCCACTCCCGAACTTTAATGCGAGTTATCTAAGTAATTTTTTATTAATATGATAAAGCAAAAAATACGTATCTAATATTTTTTTTATTATCTGTTTGACGGACTAAATAGAATTTCTTTATTTTTACCCAGACATCATCCCTATTATGAAAGTAGGTACAAGTTACAGATGTTAAGTTTAAAATGATCCTTATACTAAGTACCTCAACTAAGGCATGCAAACAGTTATGATAGGTATGATAGGATATCTTTAGTAACATTCAAATGTAATTGGACTGTAAGTACTTTTATTAAGGTATTATTATTTGGGTTTCTGTATGAAAAGGAACCTTTCCTTTTTACTTACTTTATGACCTTTTTCCCGTTAAGGGTTAACCGATACTAAGGGTGGGATAAATGAGATAAAAATAAACCCTTATCTGCTGGTAAGGGTTCATTTTTATCTCATTAATTTTACATCTCTTTACAATAATTCAGTAATGGTTTGCCGTGGCAAATATTATTTTTACCTTATGTACAGACGCCAGCAGGTCAAGCTACCCGAAACTGTCAAATTTTCCCAATCAACCTTGAACCTAATGCTTTAGCGATAAAGTTGAAACTATTATAGGAATTTGACAGATTGTAGTAGCTTGATGTGCTGGCGTCTGTACCTAAGTATAGAAATACAGTTCACGTATTATTTTATGTTTATGATATCGAAGCCCTTGAAGCCTTCTAATGCCCGCTATGATCTCAGTTTCTTGTTTTTAACAGACAGGATGACGTAGATTCTCGTCCTTATAACGTTATTATCCCGAAAAACTTCTAGAAGTTACGGTTGGGGAAGAACACAGATTTATAATTACAATTATACTTTTATAAGTTTTTTTTTATCCAGATAGACACGAGGGGCAAACAAGAACAAATTGCCCAAAAGACCAGCTTTTTATTCACAAAATATTTTACAACTTTTAATAAGAAGATACGTTCTTGAAGATTAATGATATAAAACCACCTTGCCGTAGCTAATAAGCCCCAACGTGATAATGATTAATTACGACAACATTTTATAACAGACTTTTATTAGAAAACTTTTCTTTTTAAGAAGTTTTTAGCTTAATAAGGACAATAATTGTATTTTTAATTTGTGTTTTATATTATACTAATTTGATGTGGAGAGATATTAACGGCAAGCTATTGGTAAATAGGAATTCAGACGTTATGAAAATAAACAATCTAATTTAGACTTTAAATAAAACGTGCACAGCAACACACTTTATTTAAAAAGACCACTGCAAAAGACTTAAATTAAAAAGACCACAGCAAAAGACTTTAATTAAAAAGACCTCAGCAAAAGACTAATTAAAAGACCACAGCAAAAGACGTTAATTAAAAAACCACAGCAGAAGACTTTAATTAAAAAGACCACAGCAAAAGACTTTAATTAAAAAAACCACAGCAAAAGACTTTAATTAAAAAGTCCACAGCAAAAGACTTTAATTACAAAACCACAGCAGAAGACTTTAATTAAAAAGACCACAGCAAAAGACTTTAATTAAAAAGACAACAGCAAAAGACTTTAATTAAAAACACCACAGCAAAAGACTTTAATTAAAAAGACCACAGCAAAAGACTTTAATTAAAAAGACCTCAGCAGAAGACTTTAATTAAAAAGACCAAAGCAAAAGACTTTAATTTAAAAGACCACAGCAAAAGACTTTAATTAAAAAGACCACAACAATAGACTTGAATTAAAAATACCACTCAGATGACTTAGCATGATCCTCTGTTGTGTCGAAAATACTGCAGCATTAATTTTGAAATAAATATAAGGTAAAGTTGAGGATTAATGTTAAGTACTATGTGTGATGAAAACACGATTCTATGAAATTTTCTCGATAGAAAAAAATTCCAAAGTTACCTCTAAACTGAACCATAAACCGCTGGTATTCAAAAATATTTCAAATTAGATCATGAAACTTTGCATACTAACTGAACTAACTATAAAGCAGGAAAGTCCTGCTTTATAGTAGAGAGTTAGCGGAGCGTCAGGTCTTCGCGATTCGTTCGTCCTGAGTTAAGCCTGCTCTTGTAAGAGTATAATAAATTTTATTTCTGGCGTTAGGTAATTGTTTTTATATACGTAGGCTTAGGTAGGATTAGCCTGAGTGTTCGAATGTCATGTTCAAAGTCTTATTTGGAGATGACTGCATCGATCCTTTTATTCAAGGGTGGGCGTAGCTCATGTAAAGGTTTCATACAATGGGCAACCTTATATTTTACTGGCTGACATTCTATCGCTCAAGCTAATCCTACCTAAGCCTATAAGAACAATTACATGGCGGCGCCTCCACCAAATGTGAGGACTCGAACCTCACAGGTAGGGATAAAAATTGCCGAATGTTTCCGAAACTTACCAGGAAAGTTTCCAATATTCCCGGCAATATTCGGCAATATTGCCGGAAGTTTTTAAAGTTGCCAGATTACAAAGGGTTTTTCGAATGCCATTTTCAATGTTTATGCGCTCATGGGGTTTTATATAATGGTGTAGTTATACGTAATACTAGTAAGCCTTTTTAAATTTATAATGAATTTATAATTATCCATGCATATATGTGAAGATAAAGTTAAACTATGACACTGGTAACTTCATGATAGCTGACCCCATAGATTTTTAAGAATTTTACTTATAAATTTTATAAAAATAGAAAGAGGGTATTGATACCGAATGAAATAAATATAAATCATATAACTGTGTAGTATATGATTTATATAGCACAAATCGTGAAGTCAAAAGAATTTTCAAAATTGGGTCAGTAGTTTTTGAGATAATCGCGAACATACACATATACATACATTCAGATAGAATAAATAACCTCCTTTTTGAAGTCGGTTAAGAACGTCAACTTGTTGTTGCTGATCAATTCGTCTTGCAAGGTTTGACCCTTTTATACATACATATATGTATGTATATCAATGTATAGACTTTCTTACATACAAGTGAAAAAAAATAATTATGATATCTCTAAAATAGTTATGGTTCCATCACCAATGAACTATCATGGAGAGCTTTTTTCTTTTCTTTAGTTTATCAGTAATAAAATAAATTTAAAAACTAACATTTTAGTTACACTATGTCACCAATAATTATAAAATTATAGTAGAAGACTAGTGTTAAGCCACATACTGTGTACAATTTAATTATAATAACCAATGGGGACTGGCATTGTACTCCCTTATACTCGTACAGGTTATTCTATAACCTAGCTGGGAATGCAGCACCTCACCACCATGTCTGTTCTAGTTTTAGTACAGTAATTTGTCACCCTGTAAATTGTCATGTACTACAATGCTGTTATGATGAATAAACAATATTATTATTATTATTATTAACATTTTGGCTGGATATTGTAGACAAGCATAAAAACTACCACCCTGCAGACCGCAATTTTATCCTACTAAGCAATTATATTAGTAAAAGTTGTTTTCTTTTCTTTCGTTTCTTGCCCAATGTTGCCAGGAAGTTAAACATTCCCGGCAGTTTGGCAACTTTGGCAATATTTTATTTTAAATTAAAAACATATTTTCTTAAGATAAACGCGCACTTCTTAAACCCTCTTGCATTGACTTTTTCTTAGAACGAGCTACGACTTTTTATTCAAAAGTAGTTCGTTCGATATTTGCTTGAGCGATAGAATGCCAGCCAGTAAAATATAAGGTTTCCCATTGTATGAAACCTTAACATGAGCTGCGCCCACCCTAAGACATCGACTTCCGAAATTAAAGTTATTTTTCACTTTGTGGGGTTTTTTGGAAGTTGATTGATTTTTTTGGAAAAAAGTTTTTATTTTTCACTTTTTAGTGGGTCAGTTTGTAATTTATCTAAGCTACAATAACCTAATGTCAACTGCTCATCACCTTTTACAAAATATTTCTTTTCCTGATGCAGGGACGTTAATGGTAAGTACCAGGAGAACTCCACAGCACCATAAGCATTGTGACGAGCATAAATTAGTAGGTAGGTACCTAATCCAATCGCAACCCTTGAAATACTTATTATTGAGTAGTTCCAGTGGCCATCTGTGATCTTTATCATCAGTTCCACTTTACCAAATGGAGCTTTCCAAGAACAACACGAGTTACTATGAAAAAAATACCCAAATCGCTATAGGTTTACCTATAATATTTGAAGAGTTCCGTCGATTTCGCCCCTCATCCCATAGATTCCATGGATCACATCAGCAGAATCTGGCCTGATGACAATGGGACCAACAAGAAAGTATGTCCTTTCAAACAAAAAAAAGAATTTTCCAAATCGGTCCAGCCGTCTTCGAATAATCGGTTAACATACATTAAAAAAAAAGATTGCGACGAACTGAGAACCTCTTACTTTTTTTTATTCAAATGTAGTTCGATATTTGCTTGAGTGATAGAATATCAGCCAGTAAAATATAAGGTTTCCCATTGTATGACTAACATGCTCATGTATATTTTCAAGTTTTAGCCTAGTCTGTGTGAATATTGTTCAAATATATAAATAAACTCACACCTTCTCCCCATGGGGGTAGGCAGAAACTTGAATATTTTCTGCCCCT
This sequence comes from Dicycla oo, assembly GCA_948252095.1. Classification (NCBI taxonomy): domain Eukaryota; kingdom Metazoa; phylum Arthropoda; class Insecta; order Lepidoptera; family Noctuidae; genus Dicycla; species Dicycla oo. The sequence continues at coordinate 5,979,170 of OX411710.1, read as the reverse complement.
TGTGTGTCGATGATGCCGCATAGGTTCATAAGAAAAATCGTTCGAAGTCCACAGATATAAAATAAATAATAATTATACATAAACTTAAAATACCATCGTCCAATGGCGACCGCGGGCTTACAGTAGTTGTGAACCTATGCGGTTCGATTGACATTCGAGCACACATTGATGACTTTTGCGGTATAATATGACACAAAAAATATTCCACCATGGCATTCTGTAGTTTCTGCTTACCCCCATTGTAAGAAGGCGTAAGTTTATTTAACACGTTCGGCCCTGCAACGTCTTATAACGTCAAATTAATTTATTCCATTTCCTACAATACAACGTCTAATCACGTCTACTAAAAATAGGATGCCTATTATTTGCACTACGTCTCACAACGCCATGAAGCTACGAGTATAGTAATTCCATTAATTGAACTTTTGCGCCGCAACACTTGCAAGTGTCAAATAGCCACAAGAAATGTTTGGCGACTTATTGTTTTCGTCCATTACACACTCGCACAAGCGCGTACGCACACATACGCAACGTCAGAACACGCCGTGCGCAAGATGAATGTTGACGGGAAGAGACGTCGTGTCCAAATTGTATGCAGTATAGACCGTATATGGACGTTGCGTTTAAATCTTATAACACTTTAGGATAGTTGAAAAGCAGAACGTTTGTGAACGTATGTCCATTTTATATGAGAAAATATGTGCCATAACGTGCGCACCTCTCAAGAGCGGCGCTGGGCCGAACGTCTTAAGATAGCAAGTAAACATACCTTTGGAAATAAAACATCAATTTCCCGCCATATGAGTAAAACAGGTCGAACAAATATTTCTCCCAGCCAGCATATTTCAACCCAAAGCGAAAGGACCAAAGCGAATCCTCTATACAGGGTCAAATTAAATTAGCTAGCGAAACTCCGCAGACGTGACAGGTATCGATATAAACATGATAAAGCAAAAAATAAATTAATTTGATGATTTGTTTATTTGGGGGGCTTGAAATATCAGTTTAAAAAAAAAACAGTTTTTTTTGTGTCAATTTCACAGACGTGATGGGTATTGATATCTAAACACATATTTCAAATAACAATACTACCAGTGGTCCTTGACCCCACAACAAAAAAATCATAGATTTTTTTTTATTTGTAGGGTTCCGTACCAAAATGGTAAAAAGTAACCCTTATGGTCCGACTCAGTCTGTCAGTCTGCCTGTCCGGCTGTCACAGCTGGATATCTCAAGAGCCACTAATGCTATCAACTTGAAATTTGGAATAGTTTTAGATGACGCTTGTAAATAAGAAAGAAATCAAAATATTTTTTTTTGCAACAGGGACTAAAAGGACGTCTTAAAAATTAGAACTGGGACTACTAGGGCACTATGAAAGAGCGTTGTTTGCAAATTTTCAAACATTTTTACTTTTTTTTAGGCCGCATAGTTTTCGACTTTGGATTTAAAATGTAAGAAAAATGCCGTCCCCCCCTTATCTCCTAAGTTTACATAGAGAAAAATCAGAAATTATTCTGTGTGATAGAAATTTATGTAAAGATTACAGGAAAATAAAACGGTGTCTCTAAATAGCACACTTTTTTTTAATATATGACAGTACGGAACCCTCGGTGCGTGAGTCCGACTCCCTCTTGGCTGTTTTTTCTTTTATCTTGTCCTGTTTAGATATCGATACCGATCACGTCTGAGGAGTTTCGCTAGCTAATTTTATTTGACCCTGTATACTGTCGGTGGCACGGATCGTCAACGGACCGTAATGGCAGGATGCCGGCTAATTACCTAGCTGCCTCGTTAAGTAACCCATTTCCCTTGCAGATTTTCCTTGCATGATCCTTGCGTTGGGAACTAGGAGAGAAGTTATCCAAGCTAGAAAATGGAATTCACTTGCTAAGTATTGCTATAGTAATTTGAATAGAGATGTCATTCATTCTGCCTAGCCTTTTCCCAACTATGTTGGGGTCGGCTTCCAGTCTAAGCGGATGCAGCTGAATACCAGTATTTTACTTAGAGCGACTGCCTATCTGACCTGCACAACCAAGTTACTGGGTAATACGATACCCCTTGGTAAGACTGGTTGTCAGACTTTCGGGCTTCTGACGACCCGTAACGGCCGGGACCAAAGGCTTAACGTGCTTTCCGAGGCACGGAGGAGTCTCGGTATGAAAAGATGGTCACCCATCCACGGACCAACCATGACAAGAGTAGCTTAATCTGATGGATCGACCCGTGCGGCTGTTATTACTTAGCCACGAGCCCCTATTTTTATTTTTAATAGAGATGAAGACTACAATTTTTTTTTGTCCGTCATGTAGATTATTAAAATATATTGGACACGTATTTTTTCTTTTTCTACGTAATCAAATGATTACGGCCATACATTGAGTTAAAATGTGGCATGACGTCACGCCTTGCTAGATTTTATACGTAGAAGTGACGTAGCGAGCCCCCTCTCCCGAACTTTAATGGGTGTTATCTAAGTCATTTGTTATTAACATGATAAAGCAAACAGTACGTGTCTAATATTTTTTTATTATCTGACTGACGGACTAAATAGATTTTCTTTTTTTTTTACCCAGACATCATCCCTATTGTGGTTACCAAGAGTACAAACACGCTGTGATGTGTGTGTAAGCGCACGAGCTCTCGGTACCGTACGAGACAATGGCCAAGTCGAAAGAGTTATGTGCTGACGCTACTCGTCTTCACACACACACACACACTTTGATAAACGCAAATAAAGCGCGTGTCCCTTTGTGAGATAAAAATACTACTACTGTCATTACAAATTGAATAAAAGGACCAATTTAAGTTGATGTCGCTTCGTGGAACATCGTTGGTAACTTATGTTTTGTGGTTATTGATGTTGTCAAACACAAAACTTTTTCAATTCCCCACCTACAGTTTGTTAAAAGTAAAATCCGATTAAAAGTTGTTTCAATATCTCATTGTTTCACTATAACAGTATTTTTACCTTAATATTGCAAAAATATCAACGAGTACGTTCAATTATTACTTTATTATTTTATTACCTACGTAGATTCAGTAAAAAAGGTACACAAAGTTGGTCAACAAAAGTCGAAACTCAAGATTTGCCAACGGGCAATGAGCGCAGTATAATAGGTGTCAAGCATACCGATCGCGTTAGAAACACCACCCTGCGGTCCTTAACTCGAGTAGCGGATGTTGGAGAAAAATCAGCCAGGCTGAAGAGGGAGTGAGCTGGCCACGTCGCACGAATGCACCCGGAGAGATGGGCAAATATTATCACCCACTGGACGCCTCAGGGAGGACATCGCAGTCGAGGTAGAGCGCGGCGAAGGTGGTGTGACGATCTGATCATGTTTGCAGGCCAACATGGCCAGAGATCGCACAAGACAGAAAGGTTTGGAAGAGAAAAGGGTAGGCCTTTGCCTAGCAGTAGGACACAAAATAGGTTAACAAAATAAAAATCAGTAAATGATGACCCAACTAGAATTAATGACAGACGATTTATTAAAATAAATTCAATACTTTCCTAAAGCGAGGCTAAATTTAATAACTCTATTCTTGTAACTGTCATTCGCAGACCATTGTGGAAACAAATGGGCTATTAATTCGAATAATTTTTTTTCAGACTAGCTTTTGGCCGTGACTTCGTTCGCGTGGAAGTCGTAAGATGCACCATACGAACTAAAATAACAACCACATATTTATGAAACTCCCTCGGCCCCCGACTCACTGTGTCGTATCGCACCACCCCCGCTATTAATTCATTTTCGTTTAGCGTTCATTCTGACTTCTTGGCGTGATGTTAAATAGCCTATGGCCTTCCTCCAAGAATAGGGCTATCAAATACAAAAAGATTTTTTTTTTAAATCCGACTGGTTTCAGAGATTAGCGCGTTCAAACGAATAAACACTTCAGCTTTATTATATCTATTAGTATAGATCAGGGTGTCACGAAATGGCCGACCTATTTTGTGTGGACCTTCCGTTTTCGATCTCAATTTACCGATGAACATCTCCAGAATTTAATGGCAATAGTTTGCATCAACTTTACTCCACACTTCAGAGAGATTGCTCAAAGTTAAAAAAAAAAAAAAAACACATTACTATTAATTACTAATAGTTAAAATTATTCAGGTTTCTTTTCGTTTCATTTCTTAATTAATATTTTTAATCTTCTTCGCTAATAATCATCTACCACGTCGGGCCGCGACAGTCATACTTATTATTTTAAAACGGACCCCCAATGGAACTAATTGATGATCCCTGGTATAGATCGGGAAAAAAATTCGTAAGAGATACGATTCGTTCGTAATTCAACCCTTTTCAACGTGAGCAGATTGAAAACCTTTGTTATAAGCTCCCGCTTCCATTTTTGAATTAAAAAATATAATGTATTGTTGAGAGCCCGGAGAACATTGAGCATTGTTATATTATGTATTATGGTTGCTAATTGCAAAGGCCTTTGGTAATATTGCCTCAAATTCAATATCATAAGAAGGTACATTAAAAATAACGCCGAATGTTGGTGCCTCGTCACCGTGACTGCGTATGACTGCATTATTGACATAAATTAAGAAGATTTGAATGTGTCCTGTATATCTGTTCAAATGTAAAATATGTTATGTGTCAAATAAATTATTATGTTTATATAAATTATTATTATTATTATGTGTATAGAAACATAATAATAATTATTATTATTGTGGCTAAGTAATAACAGCCGCACGGGTCGACACATCAGGTTAAGCTACGCTTGCCGAGGTTAGTCTGTGGATGGGTGACCATCTTTTCATACCGAGACTCCTCCGTGCCTCGGAAAGCACGTTAAGCCGTTGCACTATGGGACCAACCGGTATTTTCCATCTCAAAAATCGATAAGTCTGTTGTTTTGTGATTTTTCTCCTTAAATTTTTTTTCACGTATTTGTGAATATCTAGGCAATAAAAGAAATCAAACATCATCATTTTAAAAATTATATATTTTTCTTAAAATAAGTTTAAAACTAAATTATTATTATTAAACAAACAATTACATGACAAAAAAAAATTTTTAGCGCTTAACCTATTCATCACTTTCAACAATTCTTTAGCTTCGTCAAACAATTCTTTGGATATTACAAAACTTGGTTTATTTAAGCTAGATATATAAGGATCAGATGTATATAACAAAATATGCAGAACGTCTTCGTTTGTTGCTGATCTGGAACACTTCCTAGCGTGATGTAACCTATATTTCTTGTAATCTTTATTTCGGGCTTCCTGGGCATCTTCGGATAATTGTCCTATAGGCAAAACTGCATAATGCTCTATTATTTTAGCACCATGTATAAGTACTTTATGGACCGAAGATGGCATGTAGTACCAGTTATATTTGCTTACATATAATTGCGCGGTTATCAATGTATACTGGCCGAATTTTTCTGCGTTTATAGGGAATCCCGATGACATAGTTTGAAGAATTACATATAATCTCTTGATTAATTCTTCATCAATTCCAGTTATCTCTGCAGAACATTGGTAATTTTGGAAAAATCTCCTTGCCGTATTTCCGTCATTGCTGTTACCGGAACCTTGACGTGGTTTATCAATGTGCAAACCAAGCACTTCTCGGAAACGTTTTTGGACATATTTTTTCTTGTCTTCTTTAAGTTGCTTGTTTTCTGGAGTTGTTGCAGACCACTTCTCAAAACCTAAATTGTAAGAAATATGAAGGATCATTTCCATAAATCTTATCCATGCGTGTAGTGTCGACAATCCGTATTTAAACGCATTTTCATTTTCAACTCTCGTTGTAACTTTTAAGAGATCATTCATTTGTCTGGGAGTTGCTCCACAAACAGTGCAGGTAGCACTGGATGATGTGTTTGTTAACACTTGAGCAACTTTCCCATCAATCATTGTCATAAACAGTTGATGTTTAACTTCGATGACTTTGTCGTCTATTGACACAAGAGTTGGAATCAATTGATTAATTTTGGCTTCAATTTCACTGACAACCGCTGTAGTTTTTTCGGGTGTTTCTTTTGCAAATTCTAACGAAATTGGTCTGCAATATCTAACAGATGAGCAAGTAGGGTTCTGCCATATAACTGCAGAAGTTTCTTCGTCTACTAGTCGCAGTGGTACAAGGGACACTATAAACAAATTAGCATCCGATATTTGTTCGTTTTCTTCCGGTAGAGTTTGTTTATACTCACTTTGCCCGGAGGATCCATCACATCCCCATTTAGTGAACAGCTTGAGACGATTGTAATTTGTCGATCTTGACGTTATCTTTATTATACGGCAGACTGTATGGTCTAAGAGATCTTGCAGATTGATTTTTGCGCTTATATTTGTCACCGTTATGCTGGATGCAGGCGGATAGCAAGCCATTTTTGCTTCACTTAGTGTTTGATACGAAGGTAATACAGAACTTAAATTCTTATCAACGAGCCTTTTTCTTAGGTACGCATATTGGGCTTTGGTTAGATCTGTTTCAATACACATACTCAATGCCTCCTCTTTTGTAAAGGAAAGTGCATTATCTGGATTGAATATGTTTTGTAGAATTACTTTTTTCTCTTCTTTTTCCTTATTTCTGATAATAGTCACAATCGACGCTTCGTCATTTTCACCCATGGATCGTAAACCTTGTACATAAGCGTTACGGACATGTCCCATTCCATATTCCTGGACCAGTTCCATATTTTTTCGTTTCTTTGTGTTTTCCGAACACTCGTCATATGGTTTTGTTGGTCTACCACGATCACCAGAAGAATTCAAGCCAGAATTTTCAGATGTTGAGGTACTGCAAGAATTCAGTGATACTTTAAACTCACCATTTAACCAATTAGAGTATAGGCTCTCGAACCTGTCTGGCTTTCTTTGAGCTTTGGTCCATTTTTGGTTGCAACTTGAAGTTAGATTTTTTTGAATACTCTCTATTACAGTATTAACGTCAAATTCCGATAATTGAAAGTTGTCCAACAAATATTTTTTCAGGTCTGAAGTACTTTTCCCTCTTATTATTTGATCACAAAGATCGCGTCGAACACAAACGAATTCACTCATTGTTAGGTAATATATGTTTTTTGTCTGTTAATTGTTATTGAAAAGAAGTATCTGAACACTTTGATGAATAGTACGCTGAAAACACGGGTATATAAAGGACCAATATATTAGTGCCTTGTGCAAAAACCATGGGACAATTGATTATGACAGTTCTCATCGAAATTACCACAACAGATAAATAGAACTTCCGCAGCGATATAGTTTATCATACTTGTGGTTAAGGTGATCACCGCAAGCAAGTGTCATGGGAACATTCTTTCAAAGTAATATAATAGTAGTCTAATAATTTGTTAATGTATGCTTCTATCATAGAAATGGAAAAAAAAACAAGATAGACACAACCGTAATTTTCGTGGATTTTTTTATTTTCCCCCGATTGACATTATTGCTTCTAAATCACCACTGGCGCAAAAAACGCGCAATTTTTTTTTAATCCTCATATTACTGAATAGATAAGGTCTCTAATAGAGTGATTAACTTGACACCGGCAGCTTTCGGCAACTAGGAAAACTCCAATTGAAATAAACAAAGACTAAATTTTCTTTACTTCACTAAAAAAAAAAAAATAAAACAAAAATATTTTTTTACAAACACCGAACGTGTTTGTAAAGTGTACATTCTAAGCTATCTAATGATGTATAACACTAACACGCTTCCTTGGAAAACTTCCGAATAATTTTGTGTTGAACTTCCTTTACGGTAATTTAATTGGCATGAAAATATTTATGTCCAATGTTTGAGGTTCATTTTATAAACGTAAAACTAAATTATTTAATTTTTTTTGTAATTTATTCGTAAGTTCCGTCCTTTGAGAGTATAAAACCATAAATAAATCTATGGATTTACGGCTTTCGTCAAAACCATTTTTGAGATGGAAAATAATGTTTGGTCCCATAGTGCGTTGGTCCCGGCTGTCATTCGAGGATCTTTGACAGTCGTTACGGGTCGTCAGAAACTCGAAAGTCTGACAACCAGTCTTACCAAGGGGTATCGTATTACCCAGAAACTGGGTTGTGGAGGTCGGATAGGCAGTCGCGCCATGTAAAATACTGGTATTCAGCTGCATCCGGTTAGACTGGAAGCCTTTTCCCAACATAGTTGGGAAAAGTTACTTTTAGTTATAAAGTTACTTACGGACCCGAACACCAAATGTCCATGATTGTTATATGAAAATTACAACTTGCTCGAAATATGTTTAATAACTAAATAGTTTTAAGATGCAATATAAAAGTTGGTTTGCAATATTAGTTTTTTTTTTTTTATAGAAACGGAGACGTAACATAATAAAACTCACATTACATATTTTGTGGCTTTTCACCAACCAACGCAAGATGACAAAATAACATTAAAAAGTATGAAAAAAAAAACTCACATACCTACACATACATGAACTCACGCCATTTTCTCATGGGGGTAAGCAGACACTATAGAACGCCACCTGCTACGATCCTTACATACTGGTTTTGCTTCGTTTACGTTCATACATCTGGGGGCCGATTCTACTAATTTGCAACGTTACACGTTCAATTGTGTTTCAACAACAGTTCAGTTTCGATCGCCGTTCGATAGTTACCAAAAAAGTCATTCTACTATTCTATAAGCAAAATGGAAACTAAACTTTAACCGAATCGTAACGGGAACGTAACAGCGGGTAACCTGTGTGACCAACATTCCAAATAGTATGTTTTAATAATACCACAGAATAAAAAAGTTGAATCTAATAATATTACTAAATACGAATAAGTGTTACTAAAAGTATTTTTAATACAAAAACCTACTACTATATACTTATACTTTTAGCCTGTATATTTTTTGTAACATTTCAACTTTATAAATAATAAAAACTCAGAAGAACGTTTCGTTTTCGGCCCCAGCTTGCGAAATCTGTGAAACGAAACGTTTCAATTATGTCAAAAGATAATGATGCGACTAAACGTCACGCTCATGTTCGGTTTTGTTAGCAGAATAACTTTTGAGATTGTTTCGATCGATCGGTGACTGAACTGAAACGTAACCGCAGTTCGATCGTTGTTACATTAGTGGAATGCCAAAACGCTCAAAAGTCGTGGTTCAACTGCCATTCTATTGCGATTTTTTAACAATGTTGTTAGTAGAATCGGCCCCCTGGTCATAAACGCAAGCCAGATGCGAGTACTACGCACCTGACCTTTCTGAAGAACATCACCAATAAGGTCGGTGTATGTCCTTCTAGGGCGTCCCCTCCTGGACAAAAATGGTCCACAAAAATGATCCCAACACCACAAATAACCTTTATTTCAATTACTTTTAACGCGACCAAAAGTTCAGTTATTTAATTAACGAGTTCCAAACGCAACTCGTTACGTAATGTTTTTTGATGGAATTAAATGTTAACGTAGAAATAACTTTGGTTTAGTTTTTGTTTCATATTCTTTATTCAAAATTACAAGCAAACACAGCTATCGCCGGGAGGCTGGCTATGGGTTATTTAATCAAAACATTAAAGGTTGAAGATCAAAGGAGTTTTTAGTCACCGTTCGCAGTGCCGCTCGTTTGATGTTATTATTCTGCGTTTTGGTAATTTCGGAAGTAAAAAAGATACTGTAGGTAAATGAGATAAGTTAAAGTAAATGACTGTGTTTCATTTAGTAATTATTGTTGTGGTAACATTTGCACAGGTAGTAAATACCTCATCATCATTTGCCCAAACACTGCTGTAGCGAGTGGCCGCCACCGGCTACACGTGTGCGGCGTATCTATACAAAATATATGAAAAAGTGTGTTAAGGATAGCTCTCGGACTGCACTTACGCGCAGGAGTGCTTTTTGTATGGCTCCCATGATTTACAATATACTTCCCAATAGCTGGAAAAAGCTAAGCGTAGAAGCATTTAAAAGGAAATTAAAATCTTTTTTAGGTAGTAAAGCATATATTATGATGTAAATGAATTTTAATGGCATCATTTTAAACTGACATGCTCTTTTATAAATTAACTGAAATGTATGTAATGTAATTATTATTTTGATACTTAATGATTGTTGATGGAATATTTTGGACCTACGTTGACATTACATTATATTATGTTTTTATTTGAAATATGTTAATTGAATATTTGACAATTTTGTATGTAATTTTTATCCATTTCTATATGAATTAATTATGTAATCAATCAATTTTATTTATTTATTTATGTTAGCATTGTCAATGTTAATGATTGTTGTTATTATTATTTTAAATTCTAAACTTGTATTAATATTTGCGCACCATGACAAAATGGTAAACATGTTAGCACAACTCCATGTACTTATGACACCTTGCATGCATTTATTTATTTTTTTCTTTTACGTAATTGTATGTGCACTATTTAATAATATCCACTGGTTAAAGAAAGAAAATAGTAAAATTAGCAAGAGAACACTAAAGAGTAAGTTAAAAAATGAACTGCTTAGTGCTCAGGCGCGCGAGCGGTGCGCGTCGGCGGCGGCGGGAGCGACTGCGGACGTCGGCGTTCGTCAGCGGCTGCCGTCGCACTATGGGACCAAACATTATTTTCCATCTCAAAAATGGTTTTGACGAAAGTCGTAAATCCATAGATTTATTTATGGTTTTATACTCTCAAAGGACGGAACTTACGAATAAATTACAAAAACAATTAAATAATTTAGTTTTACGTTTATAAAATGAACCTCAAACATTGGACATAAATATTTTCATGCCAATTAAATTACCGTAAAGGAAGTTCAACACAAAATTATTCGGAAGTTTTCCAAGGAAGCGTGTTAGTGTTATACATCATTAGATAGCTTAGAATGTACACTTTACAAACACGTTCGGTGTTTGTAAAAAAATATTTTTGTTTTATTTTTTAATATTTTTTTTAGTGAAGTAAAGAAAATTTAGTCTTTGTTTATTTCAATTGGAGTTTTCCTAGTTGCCGAAAGCTGCCGGTGTCAAGTTAATCACTCTATTAGAGACCTTATCTATTCAGTAATATGAGGATTAAAAAAAAACTTGCGCGTTTTTTGCGCCAGTGGTGATTTAGAAGCAATAATGTCAATCGGGGGAAAATAAAAAAATCCACGAAAATTACGGTTGTGTCTATCTTGTTTTTTTTTTTCATTTCTATGATAGAAGCATACATTAACAAATTACTAGACTACTATTATATTACTTTGAAAGAATGTTCCCATGACACTTGCTTGCGGTGATCACCTTAACCACAAGTATGATAAACTATATTGCTGCGGAAGTTCTATTTATCTGTTGTGGTAATTAATTACAATCAGTACTGATTACACAATTTCGATGAGAACTGTCATAATCAATTGTCCCATGGTTTTTGCACAAGGCACTAATATATTGGTCCTTTATATACCCGTGTTTTCAGCGTACTATTCATCAAAGTGTTCAGATACTTCTTTTCAATAACAATTAACAGACAAAAAACATATATTACCTAACAATGAGTGAATTCGTTTGTGTTCGACGCGATCTTTGTGATCAAATAATAAGAGGGAAAAGTACTTCAGACCTGAAAAAATATTTGTTGGACAACTTTCAATTATCGGAATTTGACGTTAATACTGTAATAGAGAGTATTCAAAAAAATCTAACTTCAAGTTGCAACCAAAAATGGACCAAAGCTCAAAGAAAGCCAGACAGGTTCGAGAGCCTATACTCTAATTGGTTAAATGGTGAGTTTAAAGTATCACTGAATTCTTGCAGTACCTCAACATCTGAAAATTCTGGCTTGAATTCTTCTGGTGATCGTGGTAGACCAACAAAACCATATGACGAGTGTTCGGAAAACACAAAGAAACGAAAAAATATGGAACTGGTCCAGGAATATGGAATGGGACATGTCCGTAACGCTTATGTACAAGGTTTACGATCCATGGGTGAAAATGACGAAGCGTCGATTGTGACTATTATCAGAAATCAGGAAAAAGAAGAGAAAAAAGTAATTCTACAAAACATATTCAATCCAGATAATGCACTTTCCTTTACAAAAGAGGAGGCATTGAGTATGTGTATTGAAACAGATCTAACCAAAGCCCAATATGCGTACCTAAGAAAAAGGCTCGTTGATAAGAATTTAAGTTCTGTATTACCTTCGTATCAAACACTAAGTTAAGCAAAAATGGCTTGCTATCCGCCTGCATCCAGCATAACGGTGACAAATATAAGCGCAAAAATCAATCTGCAAGATCTCTTAGACCATACAGTCTGCCGTATAATAAAGATAACGTCAAGATCGACAAATTACAATCGTCTCAAGCTGTTCACTAAATGGGGATGTGATGGATCCTCCGGGCAAAGTGAGTATAAACAAACTCTACCGGAAGAAAACGAACAAATATCGGATGCTAATTTGTTTATAGTGTCCCTTGTACCACTGCGACTAGTAGACGAAGAAACTTCTGCAGTTATATGGCAGAACCCTACTTGCTCATCTGTTAGATATTGCAGACCAATTTCGTTAGAATTTGCAAAAGAAACACCCGAAAAAACTACAGCGGTTGTCAGTGAAATTGAAGCCAAAATTAATCAATTGATTCCAACTCTTGTGTCAATAGACGACAAAGTCATCGAAGTTAAACATCAACTGTTTATGACAATGATTGATGGGAAAGTTGCTCAAGTGTTAACAAACACATCATCCAGTGCTACCTGCACTGTTTGTGGAGCAACTCCCAGACAAATGAATGATCTCTTAAAAGTTACAACGAGAGTTGAAAATGAAAATGCGTTTAAATACGGATTGTCGACACTACACGCATGGATAAGATTTATGGAAATGATCCTTCATATTTCTTACAATTTAGGTTTTGAGAAGTGGTCTGCAACAACTCCAGAAAACAAGCAACTTAAAGAAGACAAGAAAAAATATGTCCAAAAACGTTTCCGAGAAGTGCTTGGTTTGCACATTGATAAACCACGTCAAGGTACCGGTAACAGCAATGACGGAAATACGGCAAGGAGATTTTTCCAAAATTACCAATGTTCTGCAGAGATAACTGGAATTGATGAAGAATTAATCAAGAGATTATATGTAATTCTTCAAACTATGTCATCGGGATTCCCTATAAACGCAGAAAAATTCGGCCAGTATACATTGATAACCGCGCAATTATATGTAAGCAAATATAACTGGTACTACATGCCATCTTCGGTCCATAAAGTACTTATACATGGTGCTAAAATAATAGAGCATTATGCAGTTTTGCCTATAGGACAATTATCCGAAGATGCCCAGGAAGCCCGAAATAAAGATTACAAGAAATATAGGTTACATCACGCTAGGAAGTGTTCCAGATCAGCAACAAACGAAGACGTTCTGCATATTTTGTTATATACATCTGATCCTTATATATCTAGCTTAAATAAACCAAGTTTTGTAATATCCAAAGAATTGTTTGACGAAGCTAAAGAATTGTTGAAAGTAGAAAGTGATGAATAGGTTAAGCGCTAAATTTTTTTTTTTTGTCATGTAATTGTTTGTTTAATAATAATAATTTAGTTTTAAACTTATTTTAAGAAAAAGTGTAAATTTTATTGCTATTTTAATATAACTGTATAATTTTTTGTATAAAATTTCGTATAACATTCTCTTTGTCATTTTTTTACGAAAAATATATAATTTTTAAAATGATGATGTTTGATTTCTTTTATTGCCTAGATATTCACAAATACGTGAAAAAAAATTTAAGGAGAAAAATCACAAAACAACAGACTTATCGATTTTTGAGATGGAAAATACCGGTTGGTCCCATAGTGCGTCGGCTGCGTGTCGTTCGGGTGTTTAAGAGGATTGTGAAGTGCCGATACGCGGCGCGATTTTTGGAGGCAATTACTTACATTTCATACAATTATCTACATAAATATTGTTTCGGGTGATAACGTTTTCACTCCCCTAAACCTTTACGAAATGAGACAATTTTGGTCTCATTACATTCAGTACACTTCCATCTAGGTCTGTACGTTTTTTGTTTTTAGTAATTCCATTTAATTTATTTAAAAAAAAATAAAAATGCTCGCGGATCTTTTTATGTCAAAAATATAGATATTTAGATGCTAATTACTTATATCGTATGCAATATTTCTTTATAATAAAAACTACGGACCTAGTTTTTTATTATACCTACAACATTGCCAAAAATTATGAAAATTAGACTATGTTACGGGGAGAAAAACGTTATCTCTTTTTGTATGAAAATTTACAGCTTCACAATCCTCTTAAGTGCGGTACGGGACTCAGATACGCGGGCGGCACGGTGTCGGCGGCGGCGGTGGCGGCCGTCGGCCGCTGCGGTTGCCTCCGCCGTTGGTGTGTGTAAGGTGGAACGACTATTTATTCTACGAAAGTATATTATTTAAATTATCTGTACCTATATACCTACATATATTTTTGATTTAGATTGTTAAGTACCAAATGTTTTAAGACGAGCGCTATTCCTGCCGACAAACTGTCATGCAGTGTGTCAGGTTTATAATATGTATACTAGTGTTTGGTCCAAAATAAATGATTTATTTATTTATTTATTTACACATGTTTGAGAAAATAAAGTTATCTGAATCTGAAAGTCTGACAACCAGTCTTACCAAAGGGTATCGTATTACACAGAAACTGGGTTGTGGAGGTCAGATAGGCAGTCGCTCCATGTAAAATACTGGTATTCAGCTGCATCAGGTTAGACTGGAAGTCGACCCCAACATAGTTGAGAAAAGGCTCGGCAGATTGAATAGTAAGAATTATTAGGTTTTCGTTAAGTTTACGTCAATATAAAAATACTGGTAGATGCGTCTTTTTATGTTGATTCTGAATATGTAAATATTGTAAATAACTCTATTTCGAAAAATATGTCAGATACGTCTTTTTTCCTTATGACGGCAGTATTATACTCTACATTAAGGCTACGGAATACCATTAATTCAGCAAGTACTTGCCTTATTGCGCTCATCTTCTCATTTTGTATTCATCACTGAAAATGTGAGCTCAGTAAAAGCTGTGTTTCGGGTTACACTTATTTGAAAACAATAATGGTTTTTTTTTTTTTTCATCGAAAAATTTGTTTCGCCTACTATATTTTTTTACTAGAAATATTCTAGTATTTAGGCCTCTAATATTGCAGAATACTACAAATTTATAGTAGAGATCACAACCCTAACTGTAATCCACCACGCGGGCCTCGTGCGGGTTGGTAGATTATTTTTTTCATATTTCTTCGAATTTTTGGTTCAAGGATTCCGACTAGGTTGGCGGTTCGCGTTGAATGTAGCCTTAAAACTCTTATGGATTTTTAAAACAAACTTGTTGAAGGTTTCCATAAAGTGGATGACGGCTTTTAGTTTCTTGCCTTACGTTCACAAAGAAGCAAGTATTTGTAGAATGGTGTATTGACGGCGTTGAAAAGGGAGTAAAATATTATGAGGCATATTATTAAAACTGGTAAAAAGAATGAAAATACATTTATTTAGCACATACTAAAAGGCACACAAAGCACAACAGGCTTCATTTAGTATTGAACTGTTGGATTAGAACGACCTCAATTAATTATACGAATAGAACCTTACCATCGTAGACTCCGTGGTGACTACGTAAAGCTTTGTGAATTTTCGCAACAATTCAAAATTTTGCAGAGAAAAAAGTCAAATACTTTTTTTTTTCTTTTTTATTATTTAGACTTTACCTACCGTAATCTGACGCTGATGAAAGGCTTCAAACAAATTACGGAACACACTGCCCAAAGTTTCAAACACCAGAGTTAGTTCAATTATAATTTGCATTAATAATCGCCGGAATACCAATTTCAAATTGAATTCTCCTAATTGAATTGTCGTTCGTCGAACCAAACGTTACGTTCCATTTTCAAATTAATATGGCGCACTCTTTGTATTTTGTGACTTCTAATTTCAAATACATTAAGGGGGAAGCGCTAAGATAGCCCTCGAAATTCAAATATTCTTACGTTTTTTTTGCAATTTGCAGGTCAGCGTTAGGTTTGATATTAATTCAAACATAATTCGCGACCGTAACAAACTTATACTTACAGAATTATAATCATTAGAACCAGTAATACAACTTCATAAGTTTGAAAAGACCTCAAATGTCAAGATTTCATGAAATAATCATTCAATACAGTAATATGAACTTAGAGAATTGTATTGATGATTCTATGATTATAATTATGTAAATAAATACTTATTATGGTCGCGAATCACATTTTGATAAACGTACAACTAATACTGACTTGTAAATTGCAAAAAACGTAAGAAAATTTGAATTTCGCGGGCTACCTTGACGATTTCGCCTTAGTACTGGTTCTATTTGTGTAATTATAATTTTATAAGATATTATATATACGTTTTAATAACATTAAAACGTTATTTACATAAATTGTTCGACAACTTTAGAAGAGCTTCGATTTCTTTTAAAGTTATTATTTATTTTTAAGAGAGGGAAATAGGTAAAAGCTTTAAGTACCTATTTCTGTCTTTAAGCCACATTGCTTGCCGAGTAAATTCAGGTAACAAAAAAATTAGGCCCTTTCACCGCATCCTAGATTTTAGTGAAACCGCGTTATCTTTTCGGAGTACATACTTAAATTCTTACGTTTGTAGGCGCCTATATTTACTATGTTACTTTTTTTGCCTGGTAATGAAATTCGCAGAGCCGAAAACCTGCCTATTTAATTTTGGACAAAAAAGTTCAGTATTTTGTTTACAGACTTTGTATACTTAGGACAGGTATTTTTCATTATACTTTTTTGTTTACTTAGGAACCTGATAAACCGTTGTTCCAGTTTAAAATATGAAAATAAGCATCTTGAGCATGCAGGTCCCAAGTCTAATGTCAGTCATTTTTATCATAAAAGTAGGTGCCTTTTGTATTTTTAACCGACTTCAATAAAGTATGGAGGGAGGGATCTCAATTCGTCGCGAATTTTTTTTTATGTATGTACACCAATTTCTCCGTCAATTGTGACTATGTTGGGGTCGGCTTCCAGTCTAAGCGGATGCAGCTGAATTCAGATAACAGCCTTGATGAGATGAGCGACTGCCAATCTATCGTATTACCCAGTATCTGGGTTGTGGAGGTCCCCTTGGTAAGACAACCAGTCTTAAACAATACAAAGTGACAAATAACTTTAATTTCAGAAGTCGGTGGCAAAAACTAAAATACAGATCCAAAGACAAAAACTTCCGAAATTTTTCTTTTTTTTTTTTTTCTTTTTGGCTTCGCACGGTTTGTGCATTTAGCAACTTCCGAAATTAAGGTTATTTGTCACTTTGTAGTGTTTTTTTGGAAGAAGGTTTTTTTTTTTTGTTATAGTTTTTAATTAATTTGTCGCAGTGAGGGCACTGATATAAATTTCGAGGAAAGATAACACACTAGGTTCTATTTCGTAGGTAGTGTCGGTACTAAGTACGAGTATTAACATTATTTTTCATTTACTTCACAAATTTTCTAATTAAGTCCGTAACTTTGAGTTAGATCGGGATAGGAGATAATGATTTTATTGCATACAGTTTCGGTTTGAAGAAATTTATTTCCCAAAAAGAACATACTTACGTACCTATTTTACTTTAATATGAGAAACTAAACAAAATATCTGTAATAAACATAATTGTCGTTCTATCTGTCGAGTACAAAGAGTGAGTATCATCATCTGCCTAGCCTTTTCACA
The DNA here is from genome assembly GCA_948252095.1 of Dicycla oo. Taxonomy (NCBI): domain Eukaryota; kingdom Metazoa; phylum Arthropoda; class Insecta; order Lepidoptera; family Noctuidae; genus Dicycla; species Dicycla oo. The sequence continues at coordinate 5,961,461 of OX411710.1, read as the reverse complement.
ACTATGTTGGGGTCAGCTTCCATTCTAACCGAATGCAGCTGAATACCAGTATTTTACATGGAGCGACTGCCTATCTGACCTCCACAATCCAGTTACCGGGTAATACGATACCCGCTAATAAGACTTGTCGTCAGACTTTCGGGCTTCTGACGACCTGTAACGACTGTCAAAGATCCACGAATGACAGCCGGGACCAACAACGGTTTAACATGCTTTCCGAGGCACGGTGGTAGTATGTAACGATGGTCACCCATCCACGAACTAACCATCTGGCTGATCTGACCACCGATCAATCAACCCATACGGCTGTTATTACTTAGCCACAAGCCCCTATATAATGCTTTATACAGTGAGTATTGATTTATTTTTGTTAGTTAGCCAAATACAAATTTAATCTATGCTTAAAAATGTTCACCGATGAAGAATCCTTTATGTCTTTCGGTAACTTAAGAGTATTATAAGAGAAGAAGAAAATGAAGAGTGAAAGAACACTATCTTTCCAATTCGTCATAGTTGTACCTATTTTAGTGATATTTATTTTAGAATTATGTATGTATTTAAGTATTTGTTATATGTTTTATTTGCTAAGTGAATTGTTTTTTAGATTGTATGTATTTTATTTTCTCTTCTACTCTTACACACGATGTCGACATCTCTTTTTTATCCTCTGTCCCATCGCAGGTATACTGGAAGAGATTTTTTTAGAGAGCATCACATTATGTACGTATTTTTCTGTTCATTTATTCTTGTCTGTTTATTTTGTGTACATAAATGCTTAAATAAATAAATATAAAGCTGCACTCCCTCAAACTGAATGGTTATTTTTCCGTACAGTCCTGAAGGCAGTTCTATACTATCCCTATTCCAGGTGATTAAATAGTTTTCTACATTTCTTTGGTTGGTGTTAAATAATTGTAATTAAATAGAACGTTGATTGCTTTGTTTTGCGTTACTTGTAGGTCATGAAGATGCTATAATAGCGGCCTGGCCTCATACTTTACTTACAAATAGTCTAGATGCAATTTGACTAGTGTATTCTAGAGATAGTGTAGTGTAATTGAAATGGCACATATTTAGCAATATTTCGCAGAGCTCCAGTCAACGGAATCAAATAAAGAAGCGTTTTGTTTTTAAGAGATAATATTATGTATGCAGTTTTGTTAACTTTAGTAGTCAGTAAGTTTTGCTTAAGCCACGTATTTAGGATATTAAGGTCTTGCTGTGCTTCAGTAATAACACTAAGCATGGAGTGGCCAAAATAAAATAAAAGACATGTGTCATCTTCGTACAGTGAGATATGTCCCGCTAACCCAACATTACTTACATTCAAAAATCAGTGGCCCTAAAACTGATCCCTGTGGAACTCCACGTATTATTTCAGCAGATGCACTTTTAAAATTATCAATTTTTACTATCTGAAGTCTGTTTGCAAGATAAGATTCGAATATTTTGTAAGCTTCGGCAGTGATTCCAATGCTGTTTAGCTTTTCTAGTAGTATATAATGACTTATTGTATCAAATGCTTTTTAAGAAAATACCTAAACTAGTTGCTTTTTGTAGATATTTTATTTTATTTTAGTAACTAAATCGATTGCTGCTGCCAGTGTATTAGAATGTGGTCTAAATCCGTTTTGATGTTCATAAAGAAAGTCTATTTTGGTTAAGTAATCAAATAAGAGTGTATTTAATACCTTTGCAATTTTATTGCGTAAAGTTACTCTAGTAGGTATTTTAAATATTTTGAAATTCAAAATTAGAATAATTTTTTCAGGATTAAATTTATTAATACGTAAATTGATCAAATTCTGTGAAATGCAACAATTGTAAAGTAAGTAGGTACTTACCTACATAGTTTTTCAAACTAAGTCATAACACTTGTGTTAAAGTAAAGCACAACAGGAATGAATAATATTTACAACACGAACTACGATTAATCAACCAAGAAATTATATAATTTAATTTGCGCGATATTATAAATCTTTGAAGTGACAATCGTTACGTTCGATACTTCGATACAAACGCCGAATACGTCACAAACATGAATGAAACACACTTATAACAACATGTCCTCTGAACAACACGAAAGTGAATATAATTTCAAAAGTACTTACATCGAAATTCAGCTGATCAGCACAGCACAGCAAAAATTGTGCAAGAGTTATCAAAATAAAAACCAGGTCAATTTTACGAAGAAACACTCACATACACAACACAAAGTATTTAGAAAAGGCATAGTATACACGAAGATCACTTTTAAGGCATAACTTATAGCGAAATAGAAAGTTTAAGGTAGATTTTCATTAATGATTTATAGGTTTTAATATCGCACTGTTTTTCGTTGCAACCGACATAGAGAGAGCGTGTGTCTGTCGCAGCGCCGAAAGCGCGACTGGCGATGTCTAGGCAAGCGAGGCGCCGAGCAGTCTCGGGAAAGCAGGTGTACGCCACTAACATACACGAGCGTGGATGAGGCAAGGAAAATAGGGATGGCACTTTACTGCTATCTCTTTTACGCTCACTTTCATACCGAACCCGCATTTTCGTTGTCAGAAAGGGATGGTGCGCGTCGACGTAGCCGTAGTACGCTAGCGTATCTAGTAAACTGTAGGCCTTTGTCTTCACCCCGCTACGGCTAGAGATAGGCGTTTAAATATTAAAGTTCAGAGTGTATTTAAGTAAGTACACTGAAAGGGCATTATTTAGGCACGAGGGTCAACATTATCACTTATTCAACTGATGTGAACGATTATAGACTACTTTGCTTAAACGAGAGTATGAAATTGTCTCTTTATTTAAATGACTACGCATCTTCAAACTTTATAGTACCTATTTAAAGTCTTAAAAGGTTTTTAAAAGTCCATTGTTATTCATTAAATCAATGCAATGTGCAACTTCAACAATGGCTGACATTTTCATGATCACAATTTTACAAATTCAATTACAATGATCGATTGTAGCATTTGTCATTTCAGTAAATAAAAAATATGTAATAATAAGGGGCCACAGTAATTCCACAGTCCTAAGTAAACAATCTATCTTAGCCACCTAAACCCATAGTCTAATATTTTTTTGTTTCCATATCCAGCAATAGTTCAACACCAACCAGGGGTTTTCCTTGGTTGCATTTGCACAGAGCATATAATGGTCGGTTCGTGCTTCCTTTCCTTTATACAACTTTTACTACGGGACCAAACCTGAAATCGCGAAACACATTTTGACGAATTATGCGAACATAAATTTAATGTACTGAACAGCTGATTCTTTTTTCGCGATTTCTGGTTTGGTCCCGTAGTAAAAATTGTTCATAATGATGAGTACAAAGAGGTTGTGCGTTATTTAAGTTACACCTTGTAGACTAACGGGCCTCTGCAAGTTGGCTTCGCCGACTCGTACCAAAGGTCCGGGACCATATGGCCCCGAGTTATGCGAAAAGCTTAAAACTATAGTAATAATAATAACCCCACCCCACCGTACCGTCTAGGTCTGTGCTGATAGAGTTTCCTTTGCCGGAACAGGTCTAGGATGAGGAGCCAGACCAAGAGAGATTCATAAACCCGCAGGCCAGCATGTGGCGAGCTGTAGGCCAGTAGCGACCCCACGTCTTGTTCCTCATTTCTGGCTTTCTGGAGTAATAATACTGACGAGTTACAGTAACAGACCTCATACCTCATTCTTGCCTATATTGGCTGGCTTGAGTCGAGATTCGCAAGAGCAAACGTGCTCGGGGGAAGGAAGTATTAAATGCTGGTAGGGATTTTGACCATCTTCCGGGCTCCGGGATTGTCCTGATAACCGTGGAATACCTCTCCACTCCTCAAGCACCTCAGGAAGTGTTGCCCCAGTGTCGCTTCGTCACTATGTGGCCCATTATTGAGTGTGCAAGTCACTCGCTGCCACTTTTTCGTGTAATAAAAAATTGATCAGGCCCTTTCATATTATTAAAAAGTTTGTAAATATTAATAAAAATATGCAAATAGTGCCCTGAAAATAAAACCTCAAACAATCTATGAAGTAAATAGGTTTAGCATACAGTTCTGTTGCCAAATCAAAGCGGGAATAAAGCTTTGAAGTGGGCCAAATGACGTCATACATGTAGTATGTTGCATTAGTTTAAGTTATCTTTGGCCAGCTTAAATAAATAAAACGGGGTTTAATAGGCCAGCCGGACATATTGCATTTAAGGGGAGGTGTTAAATCCTATTTTAGGACAGCAGTAGGTGCTAGGTGGTAGGTACCCCCCACCCCCCTCTTTAAATTCCACACTAATGGGGCCGTTTCACGGAAGCTTCACCGCAAGAGAGCGCTGTGTGTTTGTCACTTGTCAAAGTCATCTTGAAGACGAAGTGACTAATCGACGACAAGTAAAAACACTTAGATCTATCTCGCAGCAAACTTTTTAACAAGGTACCTGAATGAAAGCCATCGACAGCTGAATGAAAGTAACAAACACTTAGCGCCATCTACGCGGAACTAATAGGACAGTTTTCTTCCCCATTGTAAGTAGGATAACATTACTATTCTCGTGTAATGAAAGACTTAACTGGTTTACACGGTTAAGTTGCGCATGCCAAGATTAGTCCGTTTATAGAGGATGAGTGAACATTATACCCTGTTCCTTATGCCTCTATAATAAATTAATTTAGTCTCCTTAGAACGATCAAGAAAATTACTCAAGTAGATAAATTAATTTTGTGTAATATCTGTTCAGTCGTAAAAAATATCCTTCGTCCCTATTGTTTTGTATCTATTTATAAATTAGATAGATACAAATAATTTCGCCGAGAATCACGTGTTTATTTGCTTTACCCCGTAACACTTTAAGCATTTTCCCTTTCAAGGAGACACTGCATAAAGAGAATTTGCTCAGAATCTATCTAACTATCTAGCCTGTAGTATCCCACTGCTGGGCAAAAAGCCTCCCTCTCCCGTTCCCAGACACGGAATCGGTTCATACGGTTTCACTCATAATGATGAAGGTTTTCTGAAATGATGTTCACTAGGTGGCAGCACTGAGACGTCAGGTTTTGGCAACTGTCAAAAGTGTCAAAGCGCTTATATTTTCTGAACGAATGAAACGAATGATGAACGTCATCATATTATATTTATATTTATTGTCTAAATGGAAGACCCCTTATCAAAGTGGCGCCATCATTGAGGTTATAGCAAATCATATAATAATAGTTAAACACAACCTGTCTCAAAGTCGGGTTTGTGCCATTAATCATTATGCGTAAAGAATTATTATTACATTAAGAGTCATAGGGGCGGTGACAACCCTTGTAAACGAATAATCTCCAGCCATGAGATTGAGTAATGACAAAATTATTGGTATCAAATAATATTTTTACAATTTACTCTAGGTAGATATTAGTTATAGATTTTGTTCGCAGTTAATTTGTTCAATTTGTGTTTGTTCTGTTTGATAAGTACCGAAGTAATTGACAAAATGTGACAATGTATTACTTTATAGCACCTTTTATACACAAGACTATTTCAAAAATAATTCCGTGATGACCGATATCCGTGTTAGTTAGAATTTCAGCTATCAACCACAAAATGGCTTCCACGGAAACCCATTAGGCGATGGAAAACAAAGCATTGCAGAGTGATACATTAGTCTAGACTAATATTCAGTTATTTTGAACATTAAATATATCCATTTTTCTATCACTAGCTTCTGCCCGCGACTTCGTCCGCGTGGAATTTCTTGTTCCCCCGACACATCATGTCGCATCGCATTGCCTGCTCGCGCTATTCCTTCGTTTTTGCTTAGCGTTCTTTCTGACTTTTTTTCTTTTTGCTCGGCTCCTAAGGGTCATAGGTGATGTTAAATAGCCTATAGCCTTCCTCAAGAATTAGGCTATCAAATGCAAAAAGAATTAATCAAAACCGACTGGCAGTTCCAGAGATTAGTACGTTCACACAAACAAGCAAAAAAAAAAAACAGTTTTATAGAAACTCTTCAACGTTATTATTAGTATAGATATGAACTGCCTCGTTGGCCTAGTAGTCGCAAGTGCTACTGCTGAGCATGAGGTCCTGGGTTCGATTCCAGGGTCGGGCAAAGCGTAAGGAATTTCTCAGTAGTAGCCAGGAGTCTGAAGTTGTGCCCGGTTGATGGGAATAGGCTCGCCTCCTATTACTTGGACTTAAATATAACTCGACATAAAATAATATGTCAGTAAATATTATTATTTATGCTATTTCGTAGCTGGCGAAATGTTGGTGTACTTACATGCCCTACAACTCTGCCTAACCCTTCGGGGATTAAAGCCGTGATGTTATGTAGGTATGTGTCATGTAAAACTCATATTTATGTTAACGACCTTGAATTTAGTTTACATAAAAAAAACTGAAACAAACAATAGAAAGAAATAGAACAAAGAAAATATCAACTTCAAACAGTCATACACTACGACTGTCGTAGACCTCGTAGCCGTAGCGCGTAGCGCGTAGACTTAAGCCTGCGTAGGCTTAAGTCTACGTGCTACGACTTAGTTGTTTTGGGCTCAGCTGGTTTACCGAATGATAATATTTCGTGTTTAAAAAAAATGTACTTTAATATTAACATCGACCATATTTCTTATTTCAAAATGTACTCAAATTCTGTAACTTGACAAGCGTGACGAGGGCTACGAATGTTACGATAGAGCGGGCTCGGCGATAGGCGTATATAAGCGGAGCGACAAAAGGTTCGGTGCAAATTGGCTGTGACAGACGGACAGACAGACACACGAGTGATCCTATAAGGGTTCCGTTTTTTCAAAAGACGTTTGAGATTGCTTTTTACTTTCGTTTCTTTGTACTTTGACGTATTTTATTGCCATTATAGAAGCTAGAGGGACTCGTGGTTAAATGATAACAGCCGCACGGGTCGTTCGATGGTTAAGCTTTACTTGCCGCGGTCGGTTCGTGGATGGGTGACCATCCATTATACATATCAAGTCCCATCCATGTCTCGGCAAGCACCTTAAGCCATTCCCGGCTGTCGTTCGTAGATCTTTGACAGTCGTTACGGGAAGTCAGACATCCAAAAGTCTGACAACCAGTCTTTCAAAGAGCAGTATTACCCAGTAACTGGGTTGTAAAGGTCAGATAGGTCAGATAGGCAGTCGCTCCATGTAAAATACTAATAATCAGCTGCATCCTGTTAGACTGAAAGCCGACCCCAACATAGTTGCAACAAAGCAGGCAGATTGGTTGATACAAGCTAAAGTATCACGTATGACTTACACTGGCTATCTAACGGTAAAAAGATACTGCCTTGTCACATACAGACGATACGAATAGGGTGATCTTAGGGATTGAAGCCCCAAAAACTGCATCTCTGTTTTCGAGCTATTATATCATCGCCATTTAAGGTGAAACTAGTCGCTGGCTCGAACTCACTGGTGGGCATGGCCAAAAAGCACGTCTCACCTGGCATCTTGTTCGACAGAGATAGTTTCAGTCATGAGCAGTTAGACGCTAGTCTATACGCACAACCACGCACAACGTTTAGTGCGTACGCCCACAAACACCTTTGCGAACCAAAATGACGTTAGACGATGCACACATGCACCGCCGCTGTGCCGTTCGCCATTGTTGAGGGAAATGCACGACAATTCATAGTAAAATGAGTGCGTAAAAAATTACTAAAAGTTCTTTGGGAATTGGTGTTTTATGAAAAAACCACTGCATAAATCAATTTCAAATAAAGTTTATTGAAATCTTCGATAATTGAGCTTAGTCGGTGCCGACTTTGTTTTGGAGATTTTACACGTCATAGGCAGTCGCTCCATGTAAAATACTGGTGTTCAGTTGCATCCGGTTAGACTGGAAGCCGACCCCAACATAGTTGGGAAAAGGCTAGGCAGATTGAATAAAAAATATGTCTTATTAAGGTTCAGTTGTCTATGTACTAGTATAACTACATAATAATATTTATAATAAAGGCCGCCGCGCCGTGACCTGAATATTTTTTTTTTTACACTTGTAAGTTGCTTCCATAAAACATATGTAAGTAACTTATGACTGCATTTAGGCCGGCAATACTCCTGTAAGTTTTCCTCACGTAAGTCCCTTACGTAATTATCAATCTGCCTAGCCTTTTCCCAACTATGTTGGGGTCGTCTTCCAGTCTAACCGGATGCAGCTGAATACCAGTATTTTACATGGAGCGACTGCCTATCTGACCTCCACAACCCAGTTACTGGGTAATACGATACCCCTTGGTAAGACTGGTTGCCAGACTTTCGGGCTTCTGACGACCCGTAACGACTGCCAAAGATCCACGAATGACAGCCGGGAGCAACGGCCTAACGTGCTTTCCGAGGCACGGAGGAGTCTCGGTATGTAAAGATGGTCACCCATCTACAGACCAACCCCGGCAAGCGTAGCTTAACCTGATGGATCGAACCGTGCGGCTGTTATTACTTAGCCACGAGCTCCTCGTCCCTTACGTAATTAATCTACGATAAATTTGCAAATGTGAACTCTCTTGGAAGTAGCTTAGATATCGTAATTTCTTCAGGTAAAAGTCAATTTATGTAAGTTACTTACATTATGGAAGCAATTTACAAGTGTATTGGCGGCCTTTACTAGTTTGACCGGTATTACACCTGTAAGTTTTCCTCTCGTAAGTCGCTACCTACCTGTAACCTACCCGTCGTCGTGACGTACCCATCCTAGTCCTTAACGCTTGATCCGATTCAGAAAATTCTTTCACTATATTTGATATATTTTATGTTGAAACAAAAAAATTCACGCAGACAAAGTCGGGCAGAGGCTAGTGTTTAGTAAATTTTTTGCTAGAATAGTAATGAATTACGTATATACGGTATAAAGGTAACTTTTTGATTTATTTATTTATTTACTTACCCTCCCACTGGAACGCCATACAGCAATTACACCAACGGAGCAAACAATTACTTCAACTGCTGCTTTCCATCCATCCTGTGCGCGATGATACGTCTCTATTTCTTTTTAAGGTTTTTCAATGTAAAATATCATCGAATAATATTCACCATAGTCCTTTAGTTAAGATTATTTAATCATTTTAAAATAAATAACGTAAACAACCTTCATTGGAAATAACGTATATCATTTTCAAACGTAGATAAAATCGAAAACGTCGAAGTAGCAATTTTACTACAACTCGTACAGAAACTCCAACTCTCTTTCGATACTTGTGTATACATGTATAACTTTATTTACCTAGTATTAAAACATACATGCCTATACTGGATGATTCTTTTACCGTCTTGAAAAAATATAAGATACAATAGGTGAATGGCGTAGAAGGCTATGGCATACCCAGTTTTTGTTTTGTTTTTACAATAGCTTAAAGACAGAAATTACTTTATCAATAAACACTAGACATTTGAAGTAAACTAAAACAATAAAAACAGACATTTTGAAAAAGCTTTATAGATCATTTTTTTTAAACTATGTATGCCATAGCCTTCAACTCCGTTCACCAGTCATGCCCTATTTTTTTCAAGATGGTAAAAAATGTCACCCTGTGCATAAAGCCCCTCAGGGTCGTCAGTACCGGGGATGCCCCACTTACGTCAATCTCGGAAATTACACTGTCGGCCATCTTGAAAACTTCCTATTACATTATCTTGTCGTTCCGTATCAAATATAACGGTGTACCTGTATCAATATGTAAAGTGAATCCATCATATTATGGTAATCATTATGTTCCGCATTATGCCTATGAGAGATATTGGTAATTTAAAAGAACATCGCCGTAGTTGCGTGACAAATACATTCTTCTTTGATGCCCTACCTACGAGTAGATTATGAAATACGATAATATTTTGATAGAACGCAAGTCTGTCCTAATCACAGTGATCTTTATTATCGATGCAATAAGGTTGCTGTTGGGTTGCTACTATTGACAAGTCTGTCATAATCACAGTGATCTTTATTATCGATGCAATAAGGTTGCTGTTGGGTTGCTACTATTGACAAGTCTGTCATAATCACAGTGATCTTTATTATCGATGCAATAAGGTTGCTGTTGGGTTGCTACTATTGACAAGTCTGTCATAATCACAGTGATCTTTATTATCGATACAATAAGGTTGCTGTTGGGTTGCTACTATTGACAAGTCTGTCATAATCACAGTGATCTTTATTATCGATGCAATAAGGTTGCTGTTGGGTTGCTACTATTGACAAGTCTGTCATAATCACAGTGATCTTTATTATCGATGCAATAAGGTTGCTGTTGGGTTGCTACCATTGACAAGTCTGTCATAATCACAGTGATCTTTATTATCGATGCAATAAGGTTGCTGTTGGGTTGCTACCATTGACAAGTCTGTCATAATCACAGTGATCTTTATTATCGATGCAATAAGGTTGCTGTTGGGTTGCTACCATTGACAAGTCTGTCATAATCACAGTGATCTTTATTATCGATGCAATAAGGTTGCTGTTGGGTTGCTACTATTGACAAGTTTGTCATAATCACAGTGATCTTTATTATCGATGCAATAAGGTTGCTGTTGGGTTGCTACCATTGACAAGTCTGTCATAATCACAGTGATCTTTATTATCGATGCAATAAGGTTGCTGTTGGGTTGCTACCATTGACAAGTCTGTCATAATCACAGTGATCTTTATTATCGATGCAATAAGGTTGCTGTTGGGTTGCTACCATTGACAATTCTGTCATAATCACAGTGATCTTTATTATCGATGCAATAAGGTTGCTGTTGGGTTGCTACTATTGACAAGTCTGTCATAATCACAATGATCTTTATTATCAATGCAATAAGGTTGCTGTTGGGTTGCTACTATTGTAATATCTTTACTTCCGTTGCAATAAACATGCTATCAGAGCTGTATGTGGTAAAATAACTATGAGCGTTCTGTAGTGTACCTTAAAGAAGATTGGGTATTCTCGAGAACATGAACATCCTTATAAATCCTTACACAGACGTAAACGCTGACGAGCAAAACTTTAATTAAATACCTTACCGATGATTAACTTCAGATGTTAGATCTCAAAACAATTACATAGAACTTGTTCCTGAAACCACAACGTCCCGAAAATGGTGTCGAAAATGCACATAATCATAATCAAAGCTTCGTCGATTCAATAAAACCTATATAATAAACTTATTGCTCTACTACTCACGTCTTTCTCCTTGGCATAGTATAGTGTGCGACCGCGCAGCCTGAAGTACCGGCGTTGCCATCGCTGGAAGCTGCGCGTCTGCTTCATCAGGTAACCCTCCTTGACCACGGGCTAAGGACAATTAAATAAAATATTAATTAGAAGTTTAAGGCCCCAATTAATAAAACTGTTAAAAAACTTTTTTTTTAAAGTCGGGAGGAGTCGTGGGACACCCGCTTGGAACGAGCTCTTTCCTTTCGCAATATCTAGTGTGGTCTCAAGCTTCAAGTGTCAAAAGCTAGTACAGTTTTTAGCAAGCTAAAATCTGTACTAGGTGGCTCTGTATTAAAAAACAAATGTATGAACGCTTTACGTTACGTGACGATTTCTAAACAAATGTATGAACGCTTTTCGTTACGTGACGATTTCTACCAGTCAACTCCTACTGGAAGCCGCGTTAAAAAATCAAAATCAAAAGTCATTTATTCAAACTAGGCTGAGAATCAGCACTTTTCGAAAATCAACATTACATAAGACAGTCCCCCAAAACGCCCGCCCTTCACCACTTCCTAGTGCTTTAGCTGAGGAGAAGAAGTGGCGCAACAAACTCCCCAGCAGCACAGCTGTCTGTTCAGTTAAAAAAAAAATATTCTAATACAACACTGCACAAACTAATATAAGTATGTACTTTACACAACATTAAATTAAATTATTTGCTATAAGACAGCTAGCACACGCCAATATACCAAACAAAAGAAAAAAAAACAAAAACTATACCTACTCCAGCAGAGATAAAAATACAAAACTAAAAACGTAAGCAGAACTTTATACCTAAATAAAAACCTCCAGTATAAAGGGCGTGAACACTTAAATATAACCGCATATGTAGTCGTAACTCGAAGTCACAAATGATAAACTAGGACCATCGAAGTAAAATAAACAAAGAGTTAATTACTAATAACAAAATAAAACCAAGGTCAGCAAGACAACCAGTCACCACAAACAGCACCCATTCACGAGCATAACGCAAAGATCAGCCATTACCCCCCTCGCCATATTTGAGGGAAGGAGGCAACCCGACCCCTGACGCTACCGCAAGCAGTGACATCTAAGGGAGCATAACGAACTTGCTGCAACCGGCAGCAAGTTCGTTATGCTCCCTTAGATGTCAAGAGTACTATCATCAATTGTTGAGGTCACTCTAGCTAACCACATATTGCAATACCATTCATAATAAAATAAAAATTAAACATTGAAATGAGTGGAATATGTCAATGATAAATAAAAAAAAAGTTAAAAAAAGTTGACCTTTACAGCGAAAGAAAATAAATAATTATATGAACTCATATAACCTGTCAGTAGGTATGCTAATTCTGGAGAAAGAACATAAACATTGTCTAATGTTAAACACAGCGATTCTTATCGTTTAAGTAATCGTTGATAGAATAGTATGCCTTTGAACAAAGTACGTTAAAAAACTTCGTTCTAATTATTCATTCAAATAAGGCCGCCAATCACCAGCTTTTGAAAATCAAGTGTTACAAAAGACAGCTCCCAAAACCAGCCACTCTTCCCTTAATTTCCTACTATTCAAACTTGAATTTCCACACAAAGTAACCGTAAATGTTAATAAATTCTGAATCTCCCACATTTGGAAAACATACAACTTTTTTCTTTTGAAAAATCTCAAGACGACAAAACTATAAGATAGTTCGTTGTTGTTATGCTACAACCAATAATAATACCGCAAGCCAAAGCCGTTGCTCCCGGCTGTCATTCGTGGATCCTTGACAGTCGATACGGGTCGTCAGAAGCCCGATAGTCTGACAATGAGTCTTATCAAGAAGTATCGTATTACTCCTATTATTATTGGGTTGTGGATGCCAGATAGGCAGTCGCTCCATGTAAAATACTGGTATGCAGCTGTACGGTTAGGCTGGAAGCCGACCCCAACATAGTTTGGCAAAGGTGCTTTGCTTTATAATCAGCTTATAATGTTCCCACTCCCGGGCCACAGGTCTTCTCTCTGTGAGACGGAGCGGGCCGTAACACAACACGCGGGCCCAGTGCACGTTTGTAGATATCACATATCTACGAACTTTTGGTACTGGAACATGTCGGTTTTCTCAGGATATCTTGCACCGTTTTGAGAGATTGGAACTGACAAGTACCAAATCTCCCTAACCTTTTCCCAACTATGTTGGGGTCGGCTTCCAGGCTAGGCAGGTTGAATAAAAAATATGTCTTATTAAGGTTCAGTTGTCTATGTACGAGTATACTACATAATAATATTTATAATAAAGGCCGCCGCGCCATTACCTGAAATATATATTTTTTTACACTTGTAAGTTGCTTCCATAAAATATATGTAAGTAACTTATGACTGCATTTAGGCCGGCATTACTCCTGTAAGTTTTCCTCATGTAAGTCCCTTACGTAATTATCAATCTGCCTAGCCTTTTCCCAACTATGTTGGGGTCGGCTTCCAGTCTAACCGGATGCACCTGAATACCAGTATTTTACATGGAGCGACTGCCTATCTGACCTCCACAACCCAGTTACTGGGTAATACGATACCCGTTGGTAAGACTGGTTGTCAGACTTTCGGGCTTCTGACGACCCGTAACGACTGTCAAGGGTCCACGAATGACAGCCGGGACCAACGGCTTAATGTGCTTTCTGAGGCACGGAGGAGTCTCGGTATGTAAAGATGGTCACCCATCCACAGACCAACCCCGGCAAGCGTAGCTTAACCTGATGGATCGACCCGTGCGGCTGTTATTACTTAGCCACGAGGTCCTGACAAGTACCCAATTGAATGAAAGATATCGAAAGACATTTACTAGATCGTTATCATTCTGTAAAGCAAGGGTTTCCTAAGAAAGCGCTTCTGTCATATCATAACGATTGTCATGCAAATCTGACATTTTCACTAGTTACTGATATTAAGAGGATAGTGAAGTGCCGATACGCGGCGCGAGTATTGGAGGCAATTACCTACATTTCCTTTTTGAAATATTGTTTCGGGCGATAACGTTTTCACCCCCCTAAATCTTTACGAAATTAGACAATTTTGTTCTCATTAGATTCAGTACACCTTAATCAAGGTCTGTTCATTTTTCTTTTTTAGTAGTAATTCAGTTTAGTTTAAAAAAAAAACCTTCGCGGAAGGTTTCAAGTCAATAATATAGATATTTAGATGCTAATAACTTATAACGTTCGCAATGTTTCTTTATATTAAAAACTTACGATCCTAGTTTTTCATTATACCTACAACATTTTCATTTTTTTTTTGAGATGGGTTTGTTCTTGGCTCTAGTCTAGGTCAGAAGTGACAGAGACAAAGTCGACGATGGAGTGAGCTTACCTAGAAGAAAATGATGAAAATCTTTTTAGCAAAAAATAAAACCGACTTCCAAAACAAAACACTACAAAGTGAAAAATAACTTTAATTTCGGTAGTCGGTGTCTTTGGTTTTGTATTTTCGTTTTTTGCCACCGACTTCCGAAATTAAAGTTATTTTTCACTTTGTAGTGTTTTGTTTTGGAAGTCGGTTTTTTTTTTTGCTAAAAAGTTTTTATTTTTCACTTTTTAGTTGTGGAACCTACCCCACACAAATTCGAATACATAAATGAGCACAATCATTGTTGATATAGCCATGTAATAACAGTGATAGGAAGATATTAAAACATCATCACATCATCCACATAAAATAAGCGGGAAATATACGAATTATTGAAGCTAACTCAAAAACTCCCCAAGCAAAATTAATAAAATTTATATGGAACCACCTCGGATGTATACCCTTTCAAACAAAAAAAGAATTTTCCATATCGGTCCATCCGTCTTTGAGTAATCGCGTAACAAACATACAAAAAATAATACAGACGAATTGAGAACCTCCTCCAGTTGGAAGTCGGTTGAAAATAAGACTATGTTTACGGGGGAAAAACGTTATCGCTTTTTGTGTGAAAATTTACAGCTTCAGAATCCTTTTAAGGTGTCGGAAAACGCTGTATATTTGGACGCCATACCTTGTTCACCGCTTTCTTAAGAAACCAAAGTTTTACCGGCTTTACTCCAAGACATAGTAGGTGTAAGTCAACGTATTTTGTGCGCTGAACTGAACTGCACAATCCTTTCAATATACAGGGTTACTTTTCAATGACCAGCCAAATTTTCACAGGTTGTTCTACCCATGAATATGAACAACTTTCACTATGGGACACTGAAATCACGAAATCAGCGGTTTTATACAAAAGTATGAAAGAGCGATCGACCAAAATGTATGAAAGAGCTGACTATTTTTTTGTGGTTTCAGAGTTGGTCCCATAGTGAAAGTTGTTCATATTCATGGGTAGAACATCCTGCGAAAATTTGGCTGGTCATTGAAAACTAACCCAGAATACTAAACCCTTTGGTGTTTGGCGAGTAGCGCGGCTCGAACAAGTTTCATATGTCGCAGCTCCATGCTGAGATAGGGGCCTTTCGGCCTCGTACGGGACTTTATTTTTTACTAGCTTTTGCCAGCGGCCTCACCCGTGTACAGGGCGGAAATTACCTTATGGCAACGAACTACTAGGATAAAAAGTATCATTTGTTCTAACCCAGGTCATGGTCTATTCCTGTGCCTCCGTTCAACCGTGAAGGGTGAATATTACATACATAGTTACTTTCGCATTTATAATATTAGTATGGATACTGTTGTTTCTATATTTTTGAGTTTTAGAGATCCGTACCCAAAGCTTAAAATGGGACCCTATTACTAAGACTCCGCTGTCCGTCTGTCACCAGGCTGTATCTCATGAACCGTGACAGTTAGACAGTTGAAGTTTTCACAGATGATGTATTTCTAGTGCCGCTATAATAACAAATACTAAAAAACAGAATAAAATTAATATTTAAGGGGGCTCCCATACAACAGATATGATTTTTTTTTGCCGTTTTTATTGATAATGGTACGGAAACCTTCGTGCGCGAGTCCAGTTACTCGCACTTGGCCAGTTTTTTTCCATACTTTGAACTTAGCTCTAAGCACCAAGCGAATGTAATACCTGTGTGGGTTTGGCCTAAGCCGTCCTTTATCCCTAATACTCATTTTATTCGTTATAAAAATAGAACATCTTCCTCGTTGACTGTCCCAGACGTCAGAGCGGCACGTGAACGAAACCGTGCGAATAATTACGAAGGCATACGGAAATAAAAATAAAGATGACGGGCACTGCTCGGGACTTGAGATATTAAAATGCGAAGCTGGTGAAGCGATGGGGACTGAATATTGTGGGGACGTGGATTGAAAGGGGCGCAAGAAAGTTCGTAACTTGGAACCCTTTTATTCTACACAGTCTGGCCATAAATACTGTTACAATTAAAAATAAGAAAGATTTGAATTTGGAATCTGTCATTTTTATACGATTGTTCATTGAGTTTTCTAATTTTGGCGCCAATACATTGTACAATATTTTGCGATATTAAAATGGAGTGGGGTGATAAAGAGAACCGAATCGCTATGATTGCATTACACAAAGTTGGTATGGAGCCAAATGCAATTTTTAAAACTCTCCATACGCTTGGTATTCGTCAAATGTTTGTGTACCGGGCTATTAGTAGGTACAATGAGACCTCCTCTGTTTGTGACAGAAAAAGATCTGGCCGTCCACGTAGTGTTCGTACGAAAAAGGTGGTCAAAGCAGTAAGGGAAAGAATTCGAAGAAATCCTGTCCGAAAGCAAAAGATTTTTATCTCGGGTGATGAAGATAGCACCCAGAACCATGTCGCGTATTTTAAAAGATGACTTAGGACTTGCAGCCTATATGAGACGCACTGGTCATTTTTTCACTGATAATTTAAAAAGAATAGGGTGGTAAAATCGAAACAACTACTGAAGCGGTACGCAAAGGGAGGTCACAGAAAAATTTTGGATACGGATGAGAAAATCTTTACAATTGAGCAACATTCTAAGAAACAAAATGACCGTATTTATGCTCAAAGCTCTAAGGAAGCTTCCCAATTAGTCGACAGAGTGCAACGTGGGCATTATCCGACTTCAGTGATGGTTTGGTGGGGTGTTAGCTATGAAGGAGTGACTGAGCCATATTTTTGTGAAAAAGGTATCAAAACATCGGCACAAGTGTATCAAGATACCATTCTTGAGAAGGTAGTTAAGCCCCTTAACAACACCATGTTCAATAACCAAGTATGGTCCTTCCAACAAGACTCGGCGCCGGGTCATAAAGCTCGGTCCACGCAGTCTTGGTTGGAAGTGAACGTTTCGGACTTCATCAGAGCTGAAGACTGGCCGTCGTCTAGTCCCGATCTTAATCCGCTGGATTATAATTTATGGTCAGCTTTAGAGAGTACGGCTTGCTCTAAACGCCATGATAATTTGGAGTCCCTAAAACAATCCATACGATTGGCAGTGAAGAATTTTCCCATGGAAAGAGTGCGTGCTTCTATTGATAACTGGCCTCAACGTTTAAAGGACTGTATTGCAGCCAATGGAGACCACTTCGAATAAGATTTTTTATATTTTAAATTGTTTTATAGTTATGTATTAAACTAACACACTGTAAAAGTAATAAATATTATTGGCAATAAAAAAAAATTTTTCTTCGTGACAATATTTATGGCAAGACTAGCTGGTACTGTCAATTTCACTTGTCTGCCGATGGAGGCACAGACCTCATTAACTCAAGACAACATCAATAAAAGTGGCTAGAAAACTGTCAAACAATATCAACGTATGAGTATACCCAAAAATATGATATAGGTTATCAAACCATAGTCGTAATTGTCATGAAAAATTAGCTTCTAAACGATTTTATACCCAAAACGTAATTAATTATAGTATAATGTGTTCTTTAAAATAATAAAAGGCAAGTGATAGGTGTTTACCTATGAAATTGCAGATTTTTGATACCGACTAGTGTGAAAATCAATATCGTTCATTCTTTTTCCTTTTGGCTTCGCACGGTTTGTGCATTTAGCCATCTTTCATTCTATTTAAAATTCCAAATTCAAAATAATTTTATTATATAGCATGACGTTAAAAAAATCAGTTGCTCATTTGTTTTCCCGCCGTTCGATTTTTCTTTGACATCGATATTTCTGTAACCATGGAAAAATTGAAATTGCGCGCTATTTTCGAATACGAGTTCCGTCGTGGCACCAACGCAGCATGCAATATTAACGACGTGTATGGACAAGGTACAAGGCAAGTGAATGCACGGTGCGTTTTTGGTTTGATCGCTTCCGTTCTGGAAATTTTGATCTCAACAAGTAGCCCCGGGGAAAAAATTCAAATCCATCGGGGCGGTGGAAAACGCCTTTAAATAATTTATCGATTCCCGTTCCTAGGATATCTATAGCAGAGGCATCAACGAACTTTCATTAAAATGGCAAAAGTGCATTGACAACATTTCTTATTCAAAAATTGTTAGATTTTTTTTACGTAAATCGGTAATTTTATGTATTATAATATATGCTGAAATGCAAAAAATATCTTCACGGTTTCATGTGCCATTAAATTTGAAGTAGGTTATATTCGTAGGTACCTACATGAGTTTATGCAGTTACAGTGACGTAATAGGTAGAATTTTCCGTTTCGTGGATTTAATTATGTCATCACAAAAATCGCTTGAAACCTCGCTTCGTAGAATTGGTCTTTTGGCACGGTCTTCAAATATAACATTTTTTAAAAAGTATTTCGTGGAAAAGTTATTATTATCGATTTCTAAGTTCTTAATTCATAATTTTATTATCATAAACTATCTTTTTAAGAGTCCCTGCAGACTACAGACTTTCTATCGGTCGATAATTTGGTCGGTTTTTTAATTAATATGAAGATGTATGCAAGTGCGCACATTATAACGATCGAACTTGCATACATCTTCACACTGAGAAACAAACCAAACTATCGGCCGATAGACGGGGAGTCAACTCAAACGCGTAGTCAACAGCTATTATATACATATCCCTAAACATATTTAAAACATCATTCTGTCTCTATCATCTTCAAACGATTGACATAAACAGAACGATGTCTGAAACAAACTCAATTTCTCACAATCCTTTAGCCCAAACGAATAAAACTCACGTACACAACGTTAAAGAAAGACATCGTCGCGAAGGTCAACGTCGTCCCTTTTTAAATCTTAACGCAAAGGGTAAGAATACATAATTAGTTCAGCAAACTTAAAAGTCTTAACGAGGAATCATGTCACAATGTTACTTTGACAACACCGAAAGCAACAGCGTTTGTAAACTGAGAAAACGACGCCTATAATTTATTTTAGAGCTAATTTGACGGAGCTGAAAAGGTTTGACGTAAAGAAGATAGAAATACAACAAACTAATAGTTAGGTAAAGTAATAAAATTCGACGTCAAATCAAGGATTTGAAAATGAAACCATATGCAAGATAAACTCTATAACTTCTAAAGAGCCAAATAATAAGAAAGAAAAATGTTTATTCTGCACAAACAAAACGCACATTACAAAAAAAAAAAAAACAAGACAAAGTACACACATTCAAAGCAGGCAAAAGCCTCGTATTCAAGCAGCCTATAAGTTAACAATTTTTGTCCATTACTAAACAGGGACCAAAGACAATTTACATTGCCTCTGTGTTGCGTCACTGGCAAATGACAATAAACAATCAAATCAAAACAAAAAGCCGAATGCAGAGTCGAGAAACATTTTTTTTATTACAAATAAACAACAAATCTGTGCCTTTACGTGGACTTTTCCAGTTCATACCAGTCTGATCCTCAAATCAGATCTCTCGCTAATTAAAGGACCATTATTTTCCAATAGTTGATCAGATTTGAAATAGGAAAAACTCGACTTTTATTATTATTTACTAGCTAACCCGTAAAACGTTGTCCTGTCAAAATTTCAATTTCTATTTTTCGGCTGTTCCTTTGGGTTTTTCCTAATTTTCTTTTCTTCTAAACCAACTAAAAAAAAATCAAATCAGTCGAGCCATTTCCGAGTTTTTGCGAGACTAATGCACGGCAATTGATTTTTATATAATATATGCAGGGTGTCCCAGAAATCGGTTGACACACTGTAGGTGGTGACAGCTTTGGTCAAACCCTCCCAAAATAACAAAACATATGTTCCGCAAAATCTTGTACATACATTCTTTTTCGTCACCACTGTTAAAATTTATTAAGGAGGAAGTGTCAGGGTAGCCCACGAAATTCAAATTTTCTTACGTTTTTGCAATTTGCAATTCAGTATTAAGTTGTATGTTAAGTAAAGTATGATTTGCGGCTGTAACAAATATATTTTTACAGAATTATATACAATAGAATCAGTAATACAACTCCTTAAGTTAGTATAATCCCAAAATGTCAAGATTTCATGAAATAGTAATTTTTTGGGATTTTCTGGTCTTAAAGAGTTGTATTGATCACTTTAATGATTCTAATTATGTAAATAGATACTTGTTACGACCGCAAATTATAATTTAATCAACGTACAATATAATACCGACTTGTAAATTGCAAAAAACGTAAGAAAATTTGAATTTCGCGGGCTACCCTGACGCTTCCCCAAAAAAATATTTGAGGAAAAAATCAAACAATAGTGAATTTGTTGAATTTGTAAGTTTTTATGGAGAATCAAAGGTAATTACGGATAGAGTAACTATTTGATAATTATTTTGATCAAATGATTTTATTTACACGTGAGAGTCAAAAGAATGACGTATGGCGGTTATTATCATTTTTTTTTAATCCTAACTAATATTATAAATGCGAATGTAAGTTTGTTTGTTTGTTTGTTACCTTTTCACGCCTAAAGCACTGAAACGATCATCATGAAATTTTGCATATATTATTATATACGTTGTCTGGTGAACAGAAACGAACATAGGGTATATTAATAGATGGCACCACGTGTCTTTCGAATCATGATTGAATTATATTATCAAAGAAACTTTAGTAGTGCGCTAAGAGATTTTTTTTTTATTATTATAGTATGTACCTAATACATTTTGTGAGTCTAGCCTTCTAGAAGTGTCTTCGTCTTCTAAATACCTACTTGTCCCTTTATTAACCATTCGTGAACGAGTCCGGCTTGCACTTGGTCGCATTTTAGTAAAAGCGGAGGTTCTCTTTAATCCGCGTTTATTAATAAGGGGGTGGATGATTAGACCCCCTTATTAATAAACGCGGATTAAAGAGAACCTCCGCTTTTACTAAAATGCGACCAAGTGCAAGCCGGACTCGTTCACGAATGGTTCCGTAACACCGTGCCAATGTTAAATAACACTTTTTATACTCCGAAAAAAACACGTTTCTTATATGTTACCCCCCTTTAATTTTTATTATTTGTTGGCAATAAGCAAGCTTACATAATATACACTCTGTGTAAATTTCAAATGTCACCTATTACGGTTGAAAAGATACAGACCCGTTACTAAGGCTCCGCTGCCCCGACGGACAGCGACGCTTAGTAGGGTCCCGTTGGGTACGTAATCCTAATAAAGGGACAAGTAGGTATTTAGAACACGAAGACGTCTAGGTTCATTGTCTGAAAACTGATTTAAATAACGAGCATCTTTGCGAGCTTCCCTTTTAGGAATTACCCACAACATTTCTACTTGACAAAATTATGTAACTTTACTTGGTTGACTCCTTCCTAAGGTTGTTCGTTGCTATTGGTGTTGTTTGTTGTTCATTATATGTTTCCTTTTGTAGGAACAGTGACGAAACAGTATTTTCTTTAGTTTTATTTATATTTCAAAATACATCACGCATTTAAATTCAACAACGGTACAATACAAAGAGCGCATATATAATATAATTAGAGTCGGGGCGTACCTCGACTATAATTTAAATTCTAGTTCAATTAATGAAGTTGAAAGCTTAGAATTTTTTGCCGCTTTCGCTTGATTAATAAACGACGAACAAGACTGCTTATTGTTAAGGTGCCGTACCCGAAGAGTGCTAAACGGATCTCTATTACTAAGCCTCCGCTGTCCGTCTGTCTGTCAGCGGGCATTTTCGGGCTGTTTCATGAACCGTAACAGAAAGACATTTGAAATTTTCACAGATTGTGTATTCCTATTGCCACTATACCAACCAATAATAAAAATAAAATAAATTTAATTAAAAAGGGGATCAGATAAAATTTTGATTTTGAAAAAAATTTTTGATACCTTGGCATGTGGAATGTCATTGTATAGATCTCATCGAGTGGAGAACAAATATATATATATATATTTTTTAGGGTTCCGTGTCCTCAAAAGTAAAAACGGAACCCTTATACGATCACTCGTGTGTCTGTCTCTCAGTCAGTCCGTCTGTCACAGCCAATTTGCTCCGAATCTAATAGATCGATTAAGTTGAAAAGTACACGTATGAAATTCTGTGACCCAAACACGGACTTGTAACGTAAATAAAAGAATTTTGAATAGGGGGCGCAATTTTGAGAGGCAAATAAGAAAATTAAAAAAAAAAAATTCCATACTCTACCGCGTGTTATGTGTGTGAAAGGGCGATCTAATTTGGGGGTCACCGTCCTATCAGGTATTTGTATTATTAATTAGTAAATTAAAATATAAATTTTGATGTGTATTAGGTTGCATTTACTAAAAGGAATTATGTCCGTTTTCGCCAACCCTAAGCGACACTTAAATGTATCCCTAAATATAATGCACTGTTGGATTTTCAACTCTCGGCGCTGTAAAGCGTAGTGTTCAAAATCCAACAGTGCACTCTTATTTAGGGATACTTTTAAGTTTCACTTAGGGTTGGTGAAAACGGGCATTAGTCGTGCTTTTGCTACGCCTACGTAACACTCCTACCATGCATAACAGTACACAAAATACAATTTAACACTTTCCTTTTCTTAAAGGTGTAAAACTAAAACATTATATTCCAAACGCATGAACGTATTATCCAGATGTATGAACCTAAACGAAGCAAAAGGAGTATCTAAGGATCGTAGCAGGTGACGTTCTGTAGTTTCTGCCTAACTCAATGGGAAGAAAGCGTGAGCTTATGTTTGTATCATATACCGCACCACCGCCATTTTGTTCACCGTTGTGAACATTTCGCAGTACGATGTTCGTTTCACCAAGTGCACTTGTTACTACTAGAGCTGGCGGTAATAGGCTCCACGAAGCGAGCTGGCGGTTGTTAGGAGTGGCTTAAAGCCGGCACGAAGCTGTGGCTAGATCTCTAGTGTTGTTGTGCGCCTAACTAGGACGTAATAAGGAAAACGATGAAATGGAATATTTGAATGAAACTAATAAGTGCAACACTTAACCCGTAAAATGTCTAAAAGAACGCCACAGGTCATGTTAGGTCATGTCAATCTGTACTCGAATGTCAACCGAACCCCATAGGTTCACAACTATTGTAAGCCCGCGGTCGCCATCGGATGATGTTTTTTTTACGTCTATATACATATATAATATACGTTTATTTACATATTATATAAAAGATTTTGCTTACGCACACTTGGGGTGCGCAAGACGTTTGACTCGTAAAATTGTTTTGTTTATAAATATATATAGATAGATGGAACTGCCTCGTCGGTTTAGTGGTCGCAAGCGCTACTGCCGACCATGGGGTCCATTTTTTTTTGTGGATGGGAAATCATCAAATAACTTCTCCCGCTCTGGGTGGAGCGGGAGGGCGTGTCAGACTTCTACTGACTAAAACCCACCCGTGTTCCTTCAGTTGCCTGTGCCAGGGCCACGGTAACCCTTTCGAACAACCCGCAACCCTGGCGGGCATCGGCCCTAGCGGACCCCTTCAGCTAGTGCTGACATCTCTTTGAGGTGCGCGTGGAACACAACGCGCCGTCGACCCGGGCCTGGTCCTTACCGGACGGCGAGCTACCCATTGCTCGCAATCCCGCGCCGACGGCGGCCGGGAATAGGCTATCGATTCCCGACGCCCAGGGCGTCTCCTGCGGCGACTAAGAGCGTGAGGGCGCAAAGATTGCCTCTCCCTCACGCGTTCAGTCTCCTCCTTCACGAGCATTACAGCTTCGCAGAAGGAGGTGACGGCTTCCCATGCACTCTCGCTCCGTACCATGGCCTGTACCAGGGCCGGACGTGAGAGATCGCCGCCGCCGATCGCCTCCGCGAGGACGCGGCGGTGCTCTGCCCAAGCCGGGCAGACCTCCACCGTATGCTCCACCGTGTCCTCCGAGCGATCCACACAATGGTAACACCCGGGCGTTTCCTCCCGCCTTATCCGGAACAAGAACCTCCCGAACCAACCGTGTCCGGTGAGGACCTGCGTCAGGTGGAAGGTGAGGATGCCGTGACGCCTCTCCAACCACTCCTCAAAGAGGGGACTTATCGCCGCAATTGTGGCGTGCCGACTATGGGGGTCCTGGGTTCGATTCCCGGGTCGGGCAGTGTTATTGGATTTTTCCATCTGAAATTTCTCAGTAGCAGCCCGGAGTCTGGATTTGTGCCCAGTTGATGGCAATTAGGCTCGCCCCCTATTACATGGGACTCAAACAGTGGCGTAGCTAGTCATAAACGGGCCCTGTATCAAAATTTGTTGAGGGCCCTTTTTACCCGATTGCATCCTTGCGGCAAAGCTCAAGAGGAAGGTATTGGTTTATCCTGCATTCTGACTCAGGAGGTTAAGCTGACATTGTGACTTCACTATGAGTATACAAGAGTGAGCGAAGCGAGCTAGAAAATTGGGACATTCTGATTCTGACTCGCCTTGAAGAATTCGCAGATGAGTTCAGGCTTTTAGCAATATACAAAAGTTGGCGTGAAAGCGATTGGGCAATGATATTGCGCGCTTTTTAACCGACTTCAAAAAGGAGGAGGTTCTCAATTCGTCTGTATGTTTTTTTTTGTATGTTTGTTACGCGATTACTCAAAGACGGATGGACCGATTTGGAAAATTCTTTTTTTATTTGAAAAGGTATACTTTCGAGGTGGTCCCATATAAATATTATTAACTTTGCTTAGGTAGTTTTTGAGTTAGTTTCAATAATGCGTATATTTCCCACTTAGTTTATGTGGATGATGTGATGATGTTTTAATAACTTCCTATCACTGTTATTTACATGGCAGGTAGTGGTATTCGAATATGTGTGGGGTATGTTCCACAACTAAAAAGTGAAAAATAAAAACTTTTTAGCAAAAAATAAAACCGACTTCGACCGAGTGTTTTGTTTTGGAAGTCGGTTTTATTTTTTAACCGACTTCCAAAAGGAGGAGGTTCTCAATTCGTCTGTATGTTTTGTTTTTTGTATGTTTGTTACGCGATAACTCAAAGACGGATGGACCGATTTAGAAAATTCTTTTTTTGTTTGATAGGGTATACTTCCTAGGTGGTCCCATATAAATTTTATTAACTTTGCTTGGGGAGTTTTTGAGTTAGCTTCAATAATGCGTATATTTCCCACTTATTTTATGTGGATGATGTGATGGTGTTTTAATAACTTCCTATCACTGTTATTTACATGGTAATATCTACAATTATTGTGCTCAATTATGTATTCGAATTTGTGTGGGGTAGGTTCCACAACTAAAAAGTGAAAAATAAAAACTTTTTAGCAAAAAATAAAACCGACTTCCAAAACAAAACACTACAAAGTGAAAAATAACTTTAATTTCGGAAGTCGGTGGCATAACACGAAAATACAAAACCCAAGACACCGCCTACCGAAATTAAAGTTATTTTTCACTTTGTAGTGTTTTGTTTTGGAAGTCGGTTTTATTTTTTGCTAAAAAGTTTTTTTGCTAAAAAGTTTTCTTGAAGGTGCTGCGATGTATTTTTGTAATTATTCCTACTACGAGGGTATGAGCTTCGAGGCAATATGTGACGCGTTGAGAATAGAGTTCCTGTGCAAGTGTCACAAAAGAAATGTTGCTAGCAGTGTGCAATAGGAAATAATTGCACCAAAACTGTCTGGAGAAGACGGACAGGAATATGTGTTATTTGTAGATGATAATACCGATTTAATATGTAGTGGTATTATGGTGATGTCATTATCGAGCACAGCTGCTTAGAGAGCAGTCCTATCTGATGAGTAGACAGAGCAACACTAGAAAGTAGTGGAGTATTCGGATCTGTCCAGCTCGTGTATTACGTCTATTAATGTTTCAAAGCAACAGGATGAGCATGTTCACAATGTGGAAGCTAATAAAAATAACATCGTTTATGAACAAATTTATGTAGATAATCCTAGTATGCAATTTTCCGAAACAAAGGAGAATGGCCATTTCAGTTTGGCGACTGAAATAAAGCTCAAGTTAAGTTAAGTTTTGATTCTCGAAAATTCTCCAGCTTCCGTTGCCATTTCTCCAATCTGCTCTGGATCTCAGGTCCATCTTCACCGACAAGTACGATGTCGTCGGCAAATAGCATGCACCAGGGTGCCTCTTCCTGTATGTCCGACGTCAGAGCATCCATAATGAACAGAAAGATGTAAGGACTTAAAGCCGACCCCTGGTGCAAGCCTACCGCCACACTGAACTCGTCGGTGTTGCCAGCAGCCGACCGGACATAGGTACAAGATTGACTGTACAGACGCCAGCAGGTCAAGCTACCCGAAACTGTCAAATTTTCCCAATCAACCTTGAACCTAATGCTTTAGCGATAAAGTTGAAAATCTATAAAAGAAATTTGACAGGTTGTAGTAGCTTGATGTGCTGGCGTCTGTACATAGCACGAATTAACTCTACATACTTCCCGGGTAAACCTTTCTCTTTCAAGGTCCACCACAAGACATCACAACCCCATGTGCGAGTTCTTGTATGCACGTCTGTACTTCTCACACAATTGGCGGAGTGCAAAAGTGGCGTCCACTGTTCCTCGACCTGGCATAAACCCAAACTGGTTTGGGGTAATCTCACTCTCCTCTCGCAATCTTTTCTCTATTATTTTCTCCCATACCTTCATACTATGCGACATGAGCTTTATCCCTCGATAGTGTTGCAGTCCTGTACATCACGTTTATTCTTGAAGCTGAACTTGCACCATTCTTGTTGAGAACTATTAATAATACGAATATCAACAGATGTACGATTATTATTCTGATTAGCACTTGCGCGTGGTATAATAGCGGCTATGGCAGTAATTTTTAACCGACTTCAAAAGAAGGAGGAGGTTCTCAGTTCGTCGGATTCATTTTTTTTTTGTATGTTCCCCCGATTACTCGAACACGGCTGGACCAATTTTTTATTTCTTTATTTGATAGGGTTTTATTTCTTTCTAGTTAGTCCGATTGTCATCAGGTCAAGATCTGTTGATGGGATACTGAAGAAATCGACGGAACTCTTCAAATATTATAGGCACACCTATAGCGATTTGGGTATTTTTATAGTAACTCGTATATTTGCTCTTGGAAAGCACCATTTAGTGAAGTGGAACTGATGATGAGGATCACTTATGGCCACCGAAACTACCCAATAATAAGTATTTCACGGGTTGCGATTCGATTAGGTACTTTAATCATGGTTGCTAAACAATTTAAGCTCGTCACAATGTATATAGTGAAGTGGAGCTGACGGTGACTTCACCATAAGCTCAAGTTCTCCTGGTACTTACCAGGAGCACTCCTCAACAGTTAACGTCCCTGCATCGGGAAAAGCAATATTTTGTAAAAGGTGATGAGCAGTTGACATAAGTAACTTAGATACAATTACAAACCAACCCACTAAAAAGTGAAAAATAAAATCTTTTTTCCAAAAAAACACTACAAAGTGAAAAATAACTTTAATATCGGTAATCGGTGGAAAAAAAACTAAAATACAGGTCCAAAGACACCGACTTCCAAAATTAAAATTATATTTCACTTTGTAGAATTTTTAATTGTTATTATTATTTTTTATTATTATTAGAGAATGGCATTGCCTATATGTATGGCTAATATGGCTACTAAGCACTATTTGCATCAGTAATATTATAGTCCCTCGACACACTATCCATCACAATATGAATGATTTTGTAGCAAATGGCTAATCCATAGCTTCATATGTTCGAAAAATTTATCCGCTCAACAAAGTAGATAACGCAATGAATGTTATTGAGCTGTCAAAATGAAAGCCATTGCTACTAAAAGTGTCTTTTTTTAATTATTTTTTTTAATGATGAGTACAATGACCCTTTAAGAGGTTGTTGGTGTTTTACCAATAACCCTGTATAGAAAGAAGACCGACAAGCAGGCAACCTTGCGGAAAATATCAATAAAAAACACAGTTTATAAAAAGGAAAAAAAATTAAACTGAGGAAGATATAAAAAAGGGGTCTGTATTGAAGCTGCAGTTACAGGCACAGCGGCATCGAAAAGAGAAGTTCCCAAACACCTTCATACAAAAATCGCCAAAACTGTTTTTTTTTTTTTTTAATTGAAATGGGTTTGCTCTTGACACTAGTCTAGGTCCAGAGGTGACAGAGACAAAGTCGACGATGGAGTGAGCTTACCCAGAAGAAGCCTGTTCACTCTCACTTTGAAGAGATTAGGGTTGTTTGCGCTCGGAAACACAGACGCAGGTAGTGAGTTCCACTCTATTGCTGTGCGCATTATAAAAGACATTTGGAAACGTTTAGTGCGAATTGGTGGAATAGCAACTAGGTAGGCATGGTAACTGGCAGTGCGTCTAGATGTCCGATGGTAGAAGGGGGCCGGTGGAATCAGGTCGTGGAGTACTTGTACTCCTCCCCACTCGTGGGGAGTGTATCTTGCTGTATGTATTGTATAAAATCCTTTAAAAGTACGACGACACCGTGAACTCATTTTATTTAATTCCAAAATATAAAAACCTTGTTCAGATGAGCAGAAACGATAGTAAATCAATTAGTGTCACTACGCACTACATCTTGGAGTTTTGGACGCGAGCCAGCGAGTAAACAGGGCTACACTGCGGCCCGCGAGTACGACGCCGACGCGACGCGGCTCTCAACGGCCCACCACGATACAACTAGCTATACTAAGTAGTTATGTGTGCTTGTGTGTACTACCAAACGGTCATTGATCTTCTGAATCGTAAAGTAAGCCTGTATAAGATTTTATTTGAGAATCGTGTAATATTTTGTTTTGATTACTGGTTTTGATTTTGATGAGGAGTTGGTATAATTTGGCTTGATTATTATTATTTTATTTTGGGGATTCAACAGAAAGTTTCACATAACACAACACACATATAACATCACGCCTGTAATCTGCGAAGGGTTAGACAGAGGTGTACCTATGGTACACCACCTAAGTCATGTTCAAGTCCCATGCTCAGACTAAATAAAAAACCAAGACAGCGCTTTCAACAGTGACGTGAGGCCACACGTTTCGGGTTTCGTAAATATGTATTTTTTTTTTTAGTATTATTTGAGATAGGTTTGCTCTTGACTATAGTCTAGGTCAGATGCGATAAAGACAAAGTCTACAATGGAGTGAGTTTACCCAGACGAAGCCTGTTCACTCTAACTTTGAAGAGATTCGGGTTGTATGCGTTCGGGAACTCAGACGCAGGTAGTAAGTTCCACTCTTTTGCAGTGCGCATTATGAAGGATGTTTGGAAGCGCTTAGTGCGAATTGGTGGGATGGCAACTAGATATGGATGGTAACTTGCAGTGCGTCTAGATGTTCTATGGTAGAAGGGGGCCCGTGGAATGAGGTTGTGCAGTTCCTGAGCACACTCTATAGAAGACCGACAAGCAGGGCAACCTTGCGGCGATGAGCCAAGCTATGAAGCTTGGCATCTACCACTTTTACGTCGCCAATGAACCTCTTAGCTCTGCGTTTCACTGAGTCAAGCGCAGCAAGTTGGTATTTAACTGAGCCATCCCAAAGGTGGCTGCAATACTCCATGCAGGATCGGACTTGCACTTTATAAAGGGTCAAAAGCTGTCCAGGCGTACAGTATCGCTTCACTGTATTTAGGATGCCCAGTCTTTTTGCCACAGTTTGGGCTTTGTGGTCGATGGTAGCGCCGAAGTTGAGACTGGGTGTCAACTCCATGCCTAGGAGCTCGAGCCGATCAGTTTCAGGAACAGATGTACCCCTAAAAGTAGAAGTTTGGTCGAAACAACTCCTTTTAGCGGTGAAAAGGCACGCCTGTGTTTTGGTGGCGTTAAAAGAGACCAGATGTCATCACCCTATTGGGAGACAAGGCTTAATTAAGGTCAAATCTGTCCGCTCTACCATGGCCTCTCTCAATGAACGAACTTTATCGCCGCTGGTTTATGCGCTGGACAAGTATCTCTCTGAAACAGTGTACGTATGTACGTAATGAGGTTGTAGTTTAATTGTAGTTTGGTATAACTGTGTGCGTGTGAGCGTGCATGCATAGAGCGAGATGTAATTTTGCGCATGCTTCATTGTATCATTCGCAGCGCTATGTCTTGGTTTTTTTTTTTTTTTTATAATAGGCGGCCAGCCTTTTGCCATTACTAGGGCGCAAATCCAGACTCCGAGCTGCTACTGAGAAATTCCTGACAAAAAGGAAGAGAGTACCTTTATAATTATACTTGCCCGCGGCTTCGCCCGCGTGGAAGTCGGAAATTATTCCACGGGAACGTACTACCGGGATAAAAAGTATCCTATGTCCTAATCCAGGTCATGGTCTACCAATGTACCAAATTTTATCGAAATCCAATGAGCCATTTTAGCGTGAAAGCGTACCAAACAAACAAACTCACTTTCGCATTTATAAGTAAGGATAAGCCTGTAATTATGTCAGTGCAGGGTGATGGCCAATAATATGAAAGGCTCCACGAGAGTACCTTGCTAGTCTGCTACTGATAAATTCCTGATGGAAAGGAAGAGAGTACCTACTTAAAAAATAATATAAGCCTATAATTGTGTCACTGCAGGAGGGGCTCGTGGCTAAGTAAAAACCGCCGCACGGGTCGATCGATCACGTTAAGCTACGCTTGCCGTGATTGTCTCATGATGGGTGACCATCTTTCATGTTTCCGTGCCTCGGAAAGCACGTTAACACTTACCCATGAATTTCATGTTCATGTTAAAAATAGTAACTAATGACATTTTGGCAAACACATTTAGCTAATACTCAACCATTAGTTACCATGTTTAACCATTGGTTGAAATAACTACGGATCAAAAAACAGGCCCTAAGCCGTTTATTCCGGCCGTCATTCGTGGAGCCTTGACAGTCGTTACGGGTCGTCAGAAGCCCGAAAGTCTGACAACCAGCATTACTAAGGGGTATCGTATTACCCAGTAACTGGGTTGTGGATGAAGATGAATTGTATCACTGCTGGCGTACGCCCAAGAATATTGGAGAGCTCCACGAGAGTAACAAACTTCCTGATCTAATCCTTTTGCCACTGCATTAGCTATTCTCGTAAATATCACGTTCCAATACGAGAGAAGAAATTGCCTCCTAGCCTTTTTCGAGTTTCTGTCACATCGCGTATCTTTTTACTTAAACGGCTTGATGGCTTGAACATATGAGGTGTCGTTAGATTCGTCTTAATTGTGGGAGTGAGATAGGTTTTATATTATTTAGATATTGTATCTTGAAATACAAAAAAGGGACGGAAAGGTATATTTTTAAAATAAATTACATTATAGATAGCAAATAAAAGTTAGTAATGAGTCTATATATATATAATTATATTAATAAAACTAAAAAGATTTAAATATCATAAAACAATTATTTTAAAAAAAACCGACTGAAAAAACACAAAATTGAAAAGAGAAAAACAAGCCATAAAATCTAATGAATTTTGGTATTGCAGGCGGGGACAAACCAATAACATGAAATATGGTGTAACTGCTGTTTGTCCCCGCTTGCGATACCAAAATTCATTAGATTTTATTGCTTGTTATTCTGTTTTCAATTTTGACTTTTTTTTTTAGATAAGTATAAGTGCAACTGCAAAAAAATGAATGCCGTCTTTCGGCACAGGTCAACTTAAAACTGCAGTGGTTCTTTTTATAAAACGCCCTTCCAGACATGGCCCTGCATTGTTAGACTCACAAATCTTAATAATACCTATATTGGACTTTAAGGGGGAAGCGTCAGGGTAGCCCGCGAAATTCAAATTTTCTTAAGTTTTTCGCAATTTACAAGTCGGTATTATATTGTACATTGATCAAATTATAATTTGCGGTCGTAACATGTATCTATTTACATAATTAGAATCATTAAAGTGATCAATACAACTCTTTAAGGCCAAGTAATCCCAAAAAATGACTATTTCATGAAATCTTGACATTTTAAGATTATACTAATTTAAGGAGTTGTATTACTGAGTATATTGTATATAATTCTGTAAAAACATATTTGTTACGGCCGCAAATCATACTTTATTTAACATACAACTTAATACTGTCTTGCAAATTGCAAAAAACGTAAGAAAATTTGAATTTCGCGGGGTACCCTGACGCTTACTCCTTAAAAGAGAGAACCATGACCTCTGATCTGACTTTGTTTTGGTATTTCTTCTCAAGGATCAGTCAGCTAGGAAATGTAGGCGCCATCTAGTTTTTAAATATTATATTTACCAAAGAAATTGACGTGTCTTATATTTTTTTGTATTTGGGAAAACAAACAATTGTACAACGTGTGTTACAATAAAATATGGTATAACATATATTATACGTAAATGTACAATCAACGTCTTAAAAGGACTACTTACACAAATAAAAATAATTTCATTTCATTTCAACGTTTTAACAATCCAAACCCAATATTAAATTGCAATCAATCAAATTGCATTGCAAAATATGATCCATCCGAGATTAGTCCCAGCAGGTACTAATTTGATTGTTCCGGATAAAACGCATACTACGGAAATACGCCTCTCGAGTTTCCCCCTATCACCCGTTTTTGTAATCCACATTCTATCCCGGAAGATATAGGGTTGGAACTCCAATGTATGATTGCAATCAATATCCTAGCTTCTGATTGAGGATGGATAGTTTCTTTACAAATCGCAATTAGAACCTGCGGCGATATGTATGCATTCGTTTTATTGATTGGACGTGGGTTTATTAGATATTCTGTAATTGGATTCAATGAAGTGTTTATACATTATTATTGTATGTACTTATTATGTTTGTATTTATGTTTTTTTTTTTGTATTTTATTATTTTGTGTTTTGCTTTTTTATGTGCGTCACTTTGACATGAATAAACAGTTTTTCTTTATTGTTTTCTTTTCTTTATCTATGAAGTGTTTATCGACGAAAAGGTTAGGCAGATGATGACAAACCGCCTAACCGTTTCCCAACTATGTTGGGGTCGGCTTCTAGTCTTACCGGATGCAGCTGAATACCAGTATTTTACGACGACTACCATTTAGGTAGTCGTAGAAAGTCTGATAACCAGTCTTACCAATTTATGGTAAGACTGGTTATCAGACTTTCGGGCTTCTGATCACCTGTAACGACTGTCAAAGATCTACGAAAGACATCTGGGACCAACGGCTTAACGTGCTTTCCGAGGCACGGAGGGGTATCGGTATGTAAAGATGGTCACCCATCCACGGAACGACCACGCAAGCGTAGCTTAACCTGATCGATTGACCTGATCTGATGGCTGTTATTACTTTGCCACGAGCCCCTCCTAAACACGACAAAATAAAAATAAAACAGATTTGATGATCTTTTTTTGGGGGTCAGCGACCGCTGGTATTATTGTTACGTGAAGAATGAGTTGAGAAATTCAGTTTTTTTTTAGTTTTATCATGTTTAGATTACTTACTCATAACGTTTATTAAGTTTACTAAAAAAAAAAACTGATTTTCTAAACTGATATTTCATGTGACTGCATCAACTGCTGTCAGTGACCCAAAAAAAAACTCATCTAATTAATTTCTTTTTTGTTTTATCGATACTCATCATGTCTCCGGAGTTTCACTGCCTAATTTAATTTAACCCTCATCGCAATAATCCGGGAAGTCGTAGTGAGAACTTTCCCACTACGAACGAGGATCTTCGCAGGATGGCTTAGCAGCTGAACGAGAGACTGCCTGCAGTAAATAGTGTGGGGGTTTAGGTGTCCAGCGATGAACTGAATAGGATGATGATGACAAATGACAGACTTATTGAAAAAGAGGTAGGTATCTAGCAAAAAAGTAGCATCCATATCCATAGCATCCATACTAATAATAGAAACTAGCTGACCGTTGTCTACTCCCTCTGTTTTACCCCTTTAGGGGATGATTTTTAAAAATCCTTCCATAGTGCTCACTTTCCATAAATAAGGAACTCTTGTGTGAGATTTCATGTTTCAAGCCCAGCGGTTTAGGCTGTGCGTGTCTGTCCATGAATGAATGAATGAATGTAGACTGATTTCCTAGGTAATACTCGTAAGAATAAGCTGTAACCTCAATATTGTGGCTTAGTTATACCTACCCACATATAGACCTGACAAAGAGGATCGAACCACACATATCTATACAAAGCACAGGAGGCACAAACATACGAAACTGGAACAGTCAAAAGATTGACAGCCACCGGACATCCGTTGTCGGACGCGGCATACGTAGGGCGTCCATAATGTTGGCGTTTGAGAGACAGTGTGACAATGTGATAGGCGATAAGACAGGAGGTGATATGGGTGTGAATACCCTCAAGAGATGGGGTAACGTCTTATATAATGTGACCAGAAATTCTGTGATCCGGGAAGGTAAGATGTTGCTATCTCAGAGATTGCGAAAGATAGAATATTACGTGAAGAAGATTTCTGGTAGCGAACGTGATGGTATTGGATCCTAGAAAAGCCTTAAAAAATATCGTAAAAAAAAAATATCGTATTCGTTTTGTAAAGCGCACAGCATTTTGAAAGAAAACACACTTAAACTGCAGACCACAATAAAATAAATAACGAAGGAATCTACTTAATAGGTATCAACAAACTAATTCATGATAATAGATTCCTGATAAATTGGCCCCTTACCTACATAAATTTTTCGTACGAAACGCAATCCATTAGTAGAAAAGCAGTTAGATAGGGAAAACCGCGTGTTTATGCAAATATTGGCAACAGAAGCGGGTCGATAACATCGAATAGGGCTCCCGCCAATTTGTTAGGTTATCAAGGTTGAAAATAAAACCATTTTTTGCGAACATTCATGACAAATAATAAATTCTTAATGCTTTAAAATATTGTATCAGATGTAAAAGCGAAATCCGTTAGTACAACTTGATTAAATCTACAAACGAAAAGCTTGAACCTACTCAAGAAACTCTCAGTGATCAGTCTTCCTAAATGAACAATATTTTACCGCCAAAATCCATGGCGCTCTTATGGCCCCAAGCCATTTATCATCGTGTCGAAAACTAAGGCGGACAAACAAAAATAGAACGCCTACTGAAACTGATTAAGTTCTTTAGACGAAATATTAAATAAACTGGTGCTTTTCTATTCCATATAGATTGTATTTAATAACGATTGCATTACCTATTCCAGCTCCGCTCAGGACGTTGAACCACCTGTCGGAGCAAGAAGATCAATAAATATGAAGGATCATCTTTATCCTGGAGAAATCATTGTCACCGTATAACCCCCTCTATATCACTCTTCACCTCCCCAAATAGGTCAAACTCCACATCTCATTACTTGAGCACACAAAATTTAATACCAACGCTAAACAAACATTATAACTTGAAAAATTGATCTTCGAAAATTGGGTCCGGGCACATGGAGCTCCCCGCTCCCCCGCGCTTTGACACTTGGCACGCCCAAGCTACAACAACAGATCCTTTACTATTCTCTCATTAGGATGCTACTCACGAGTCTCCCGACGCACTTGCTTGTTGATATCCTCCGAAGGAGTCTCTTCCTCTCCGTGTCATTGTCGCTATCCGTGCTGTCCTCACAATAACCTGGTTTTTTCTCTTCCGCGGGAGCATTTCCACCGGCCACTGACATCACTCCACGGGCGTTCGCACACCACACACACTGCACTCATTAAACACAACTACATCATACAGGATAAGCTAATAATTTACATCGTATATACGATACGCTACCTCGGTGACATTTCACGCGAGCGCCATGACAATAGTGACAGTACGCCGCCGCTGAAAACAAAACAACCCTGAAAGGTGGACAGCGACATCTGGCGAAAGATGGCGGAACTTTCTGGTCCGTATGTGTCAAGCACGTACTTCTCGCGGAAATAGCCATTTAACTGAAACTTATCTTTCAGCGATTCTTTTTAGTACGCGTAAACTTGGTTAGATGTCGCTCTCAGTGTTTTATTTTGGGATATCTAAAGCATTGGCTTTTGCTAGGTAAACACAAAGACATTAAATACTAGCATAATTTTTACATTAAATGCAGTATAATTTTAATCTCTTTGGGTAAACAGATCTTTAATACATAATGGTAGCGATTTTTAAGAAAAATATGCACGCATTTTTTTCCAGATCAACTAAAATGATTTTTAACGCCTTTTTCACACTGAGGCTTACTGGCGGACGGCATGGGAAAGCATCGAGGAGGATTCCTCTATCCTAAAGCGCGCACTGACAAGAAAAATCCTCTGCCATACCGCGAGCGTCCGCCAGCTTACCGGAGCATCCGCTGAGTAGCTCGCCAGGATTTGATTATTCCTCTAGCGACTACGCAGTCGAAAAGTTGCTGGCAGACTCCAGCTCACACCGACGCATAACGGCGCCACCTTCCGACGCGTGCTCATCGATGCCCCAGAGAAAACTGCACTGTGATGCTCCAAGGTCGAGGATAAGTATTAAATTCAATTGATAAATTTAAAATCCTCTGCTGTTCCGTCCGCCAATCTGCGCAGGCCATACCGCTGCGGTTTCGCTGCGAAGCGCGATATTTTCTGCTTAATTTAAGTTATCGGCAGGTTCACGCTTACCGCGGCGTCGTCGGTGTGAAAAAGGCGTTATCGCCAGTGTACGAGCTACGCAGTACATTGACCCTAACTAACTCGTCCTATTTACAGTGAAACGTTGCACTTTGTTTAATCCAACATTAATTTGGAACACGGTAGTGCCCCACCAAGACGATCCAAGCGAAGCGCAAGGACACTGCCTACCTTTTCTCGAAGCGCTTCGTCGTTTTTTTGAACCCTCATAACTTGGGTTTGATATACCAGCAGTGCTATTCTGTACAAATCTCACCGTGAAAACTTAGGTGAAGTGAGCGTGGTGAGCTGTCAATAGTGTCAATCAGGTAGCCCTTCATCTGTCGACGCCATTTTGCGAAATCCGCGCATCTGTTTCACTTATTTTATCTGACCTTGGCGGACCTCGCGCATTAGCGGCACGCGTGATTAAAATGACGAATATCCGAATATCTCTAAAGTTTTGTATGGGAGCTGTACATAAAACTTATGTCGTTGAAATAGTTATGAAATTAGCTAACTTATTAAACATGCATTAGTAGAGTCTTGTCTTGTAATGTATCCTTAATAGTAAGTTGAAATCAAAGTGAGCGAATTTTTCCCAGTTTGTTGTTAAAAACTTGTTTTAAATAAATGAAATTAATTTTTCAAAGAGTTTTTATTTTATTTATATAAAGATAAACTCTTTTATATAAATCAATAAGAAAACACACACCTCCCCATACATTTTTTCATTCCACAAGCTTTACAATAACACGCCTTAGTTTGACGACCCGCGCCCCGCGCAAATAATAGGTAAATTTCATACTTCAACGAATGTTACATGTTTGAGATGCATGAGACTTTCATGCCTTCCTTGTCTTTTTTTCCTACACTTTGTAATAGTTAGAGCGGGTAAAATACAGTTCGCAGACTATAAATCGCTTATTAAATACGGTCAGAACATGGTGAGACTATGGAACCGACCGTCGGATCATAAACAGTTCTGATTTTTTGATACGGACCGATCGTCGGATCATCGACGGCTGAAGGGGTAGAATGACAGTTCACTCCACGCTCACTTCACCTAAGTTTTCACGGTGAGATTTTTACAGAATAGACCGACAGATAAACACAATTCTCGGGATATGATGTCAATAGTGTGTATAATAACGCCTATTTCACACCGACGCTTACCGCTGCGGTATCGCTGCGAAACGTGATATTTTCTGTACAATTTGACAAGTTATAGCCAGGTTGTCGCCGCGTCGGTGTGAAACAGGCGTTAATGTATAGCGGACCCTAGACAACCATGCGGCATGACGTGCGTTTACGTGATGCTGCATGACAGCATGATGGACCCTATCGTAGCACGTAGTTTGCATGTCATTCGCATCAATCAATACAATTAAACGGTCAAGTATGTGTAACGCATGTCATGCCGCATGATCGTCTAGGGTCCGCTTAAGGCGTAAATGTAAAATTGACACTGGCTGAAAACTTCTTCATAGAAAACTATAAATATATTCTAGAATTTTCATTTCAAAATTCTTGGAACGTCGAACGCCCATTTCAGATTTCACTTTTCTGAAATCCGACCAACAGATGCACATGGTGTAATTGTTGTGTATCGATTTTTTTTTAATTTTTTTTTATTAGTTTTTAAGCTAATGTTAAGCATCAATTTTGAGAACTATTTTGGATAATTTTTACGGGAAATTAACAAGTAATTGTTTCTACACCTAACTGCACGATAAATTACCAAGATGAGGGAGATCATCAATCTTCAGGTTGGTGCGTGCGGGAACCAGATTGGTGGAAAGGTATGTTCTCAACATTGTTGTTCCTCGACCCGTCCTTTTAAGACAACCCTCGATCCCTGTTTCGAACTTTAAAAACCACACAGCCCCCGCTGTTTACAAAGACCTTGATTGCCACACTAAGATGACCAAGTATTCATAATTATATAATTGTTCACAGTTCTGGGAGGTGATATCGGACGAGCACGGGATCGACCCGAGTGGGTGCTACCACGGCGACTCTGATCTCCAACTAGAGCGCATCAATGTGTACTACAATGAGGCGTCCGGCGGCAAATACGTCCCGCGCACCATCCTCGTAGACCTCAAGCTAGCCACCATGGACGCCGTGCGCTCCGGACCCTTCGGCTGCCTCTACCGACCCGACAACTTTGTCTACGGACAAAACAGTGCTGCGAACAACTGGGCACGTGGACATTACACCGAAGGAGTGGAGATCATCGAGTCCTGCCTCGACGTCGTCCGAAGAGAAGCAGAGGGTTGCGACTGTCTGCAAGGCTTCCAATTAACGCACTCGCTCGGCGGCGGCACCGGCTCCGGTCTCGGAACGCTACTTATAAACAGAATAAGGGAAGAGTATCCCGACCGCATCATCCTTTCATTCTCTGTATTCCCGAGCCCAAGGGTCTCTGACTGCGTGGTGGAGCCGTACAACACGACACTGGCGGTGAACCAGCTGGTTGAGAACACCGATCACACCTTCTGTCTCGACAATGAAGCGCTGTACGACATCTGTTTCAGAACGCTGAAGCTCACGACCCCCACATACGGCGACTTGAACCACCTTATCTGCGCCACCATGTCCGGAATCACAACATGCTTGCGCTTCCCTGGACAGCTCAACGCGGACCTTAGAAAGCTCGCCGTGAACATGGTGCCATTCCCACGATTACACTTCTACACCCCTGGCTTCGCACCGCTAACATCACGGGGCGCGCAACAATACAGAGCACTCACGGTTCCCGAATTAACACTTCAAATGTTTGACGCTAAGAACATGATGGTCGCCTGCGACCCGAGACACGGCAGATACCTGACCGTGGCCACGATATTCAGAGGGCGAATGTCCATGAAGGAAGTGGACGAACAACTTGTGAACATCCAGAACAAGAACAGCACGTATTTTGTGGAGTGGATACCACATAACGTGAAGATTGCGGTGTGTGATATCCCACCACGAGGCCTGAAGATGGCGTCCACTTTCATTGGAAACACTACAGCT
Source organism: Dicycla oo (assembly GCA_948252095.1). NCBI lineage: Eukaryota > Metazoa > Arthropoda > Insecta > Lepidoptera > Noctuidae > Dicycla > Dicycla oo. Next base: position 5,921,551 of record OX411710.1, on the reverse strand, counting down.
ATACAGAGCATATTCAAGAGGGTAGCGGAACAGTTCGTGGCTATGTTCAGGAGGAAAGCTTTCCTACACTGGTACACTGGTGAAGGTATGGACGAGATGGAGTTCACGGAGGCAGAGAGCAACATGAATGACCTGGTGTCCGAATACCAGCAGTACCAGGACGCGACGGCAGATGACGAAGGGGAATTCGACGAAGAAGCGGAAGGCGAGGGATGTATGGAATAGCAATTACTATTAGATTGTCTTTGTGTTTGTCCTTGTGAATGTCCAAATAAAACAAAAACCAAAATCATTTATTCTTTCAATACATTGATAGATACCTGCACAGATCACTGTACACCCACATACACCAATAGTACGATAATTTAAATCTATGGATTAACATTCGTGCTCCTGCCACTAAACTCTCGATAGGTAGTAACAAAAAAAACAAGCGCGTGTCGGACCACGCACGGTGAAGGGTTTCGTAGTTAGAATGGATATATTTTACGAATACATACTGCAGTGATTTTAACCGCCGCAAAAATAAGTTCATGTCCTTCACCACACAATCCCCATCTTTGAAAACTTCATGAAAATCAATTTTGAGTAGGTACCTACGCCAAAAAACTGGTAGGTACCCCCAGTAGAACCACCAGTGGTACCACGGTTACTTTTCCCCAACCGTGGTTCCCCCAGCGGTACCATGGTTAGGAAAATATAACCGTGGTACCACCGATTACAAGTTTCACTTTAACCATAAAGCGGGTTGCAGACCGCAAACTAAGCTAAGTTAGTTTAGCTTCGCTCACATAGCTGGCGGAGTTTTTCATACACGTGTGCAGAACTACGGAAACTAAGCTGTGTTAACTGAAATAATGTGAAGCTAAGTTAGTTGTGTACTATACCGATCCGGAGCTACGTAAGCTATGCTAAGCGCTATATAGGTACACATAAAAAGTAGGGTTAGATGCGTTATGACTACCTCTCGATAAGACTATATAGCAGATATGACTAGTTCGCTACCTATAGGACCTCAATATGACTAGATCTTGTTTGGACTATATCGCAATAATGCCAGATAGCGTAACGACTATTTTTTCGTTTGTTTTTTGAAGTACAGTTACCGAGATAAAGCATTAAACTCGCCACAAAATAATAGGTCCGTTTCGACAGCTCATATAGTTTCATATGCCAAGGAGACAAACATACCGGGCAAAGAGGTACACCCTCATGTCAAAACCGACCTATTATTTTGTGGCAAGTTTTTTTCCTCGGTACCTATATTAAAATACTTAAAATAAAAGCATTTCATTGTAACATAATTATTTATTTATTTAAACTTACGCTTTAAACCGCTAACGTTTTTTAAAAAAGATAGGAGCGTAATCTTCTTCGTCTCAACTCTCAAGTTTATTTAATTCTCTTTGATACTTGCGATTGAATAATATGGTGGTTCTTCTTTCGGTTTAAACAGAGAATTTTGATTTTTTTATCTTGAAAATGTGCCTCTTTTTCTAAATTAAATAAAAATTGTAACAACGTTGGTTTGTGCTGCATGCGCACATTAAGGCGGCGATGCCATGCCTCTAATCTATTATTGGTTCTGTGTTTTTGTTTTGCACAGGAAATAAGCAAAGGATTGCAAAAGTAGCTTGCGAATGCATTCATTTCAGGTGATTGCGTTGAACATTCCACAATAGCAGACCATCCGTCTTGTATATAAGATGAAGGCAAGAGGGGCAAATTAACAGTAATTCTAGTAATGTATCGTCCTTGAGTTTCCGTCAAACCGATATCGTTCGCCTTTTTCCACACAGATTTATTGTAATGGTAAAAACATCGTGTAACTTTAGCATTCAGATACACAGTCCTAAATGCATTAATGAGTCCCAATTCATAATCACATTTAAAATGTTTAATATGCACATCACGTATTATTGTAAATAAAGCGAAATAACTTATTTCGCGTTTACTTGGTAAGGGAGCATACAAGACGGGAAATATATTTGTAGTCTCTTCCGTGCTATCAACGTCTACGTGAATGGAGAACAATTGATAGTAAGGCCTGGGTGCACTTTTAAACGTTCCGTCACCAAAAAAAACTTTTTCTTGATCTGCATAAATTTTCATATTCCTTTTGTAAAATCGTGATGAGAATACAAGCATTTTGTCGTCATTTGGTAATTCAAACTCGGCAATCAAAAAGTCTTTCTTGATTATATTTGGTACTGTCACTTCACTGGATTTAGAAAACTCTGTTTTTTGCACTTGAAGGAACCTTTTACGATGTCTGTACAGGACATCCGTCACTGAATTATAAGGTCTGCCATTAAAGGTTGAAGAAGAGGGCAGTTGTTGGAGGACTTCTTCATAAACCTTTTTTACTGAAGACATATCTCCGCATACATTCTATTTTGCCGTATCCAGCAAAATGTCTTCTTGCATTTTGTCATGGTCTTGCTCACACTTGTGCAGACTCTTTCTGATTATAATGGTATTTTCTTGATTTAGTGTGAGAAGCACTACACTCTTGTCTCTTGTAGCAACGCCAGAACGATGTTCCGCTTGAATTGTTGGACACAAAATTGTATCGGTAGCCATCATGAAGAAGTGCTTTCTTATTCTTTTTATTTTTAATAAAATGAAATTTTTCATTACTCTGCATTTTAAATAACAATAAAATATGCAAGATAAAATTTCAAAGTGGCAATGACAACTATTGTTTCAATTTATTTTTAATAGCGGAACTTCATAGTGTATACCCACTTCAGTAAAGCTAAGTAGGTACTCCAAGAAGTTCCTATACTAATGCCAATTTTAGATACGATTGTACGTCATATCGATAATAAGTCATTTTGATAACAGGACGTATGTATGCATATCTAGTCAAACAGCTAATTAGTTTTACAGCGATCTAGTCATATCGAGATTAAGTCCTATAGCAAACTAGTCATATCGGCTATTTAGTCTTATCGAGAGGTAGTCATGACGCTTCTAACCCAAAAAATACTCTGTGGCTAAGCACCCCCGCCCGCCAGCTATGTGAGCTAAGCTAAACTAACTTGACTTAGTTTGCGGTCTGCAACCCGCTTTATGCTTAAAGTGAAACTTGAAATCGGAGTGGTACCACGGTTACATTTTCCTAACCATGGTACCACTGGGGGAACTACGGTTAGGAAGAAGTAACCGTGGTACCACTGGGGGAACTACGGTTAGGAAGAAGTAACCGTGGTACCACTGGGGGAACTACGGTTAGGAAGAAGTAACCGTGGTACCACTGGGGGAACTACGGTTAGGAAGAAGTAACCATGGTACCACTGGGGGAACTACGGTTAGGAAGAAGTAACCGTGGTACCACTGGGGGAACTACGGTTAGGAAGAAGTAACCGTGGTACCACTGGGGGAACTACGGTTAGGAAGAAGTAACCATGGTACCACTGGGGGAACTACGGTTAGGAAGAAGTAACCGTGGTACCACTGGGGGAACTACGGTTAGGAAGAAGTAACCGTGGTACCACTGGGGGAACTACGGTTAGGAAGAAGTAACCGTGGTACCACTGGGGGAACTACGGTTAGGAAGAAGTAACCATGGTACCACTGGGGGAACTACGGTTAGGAAGAAGTAACCGTGGTACCACTGGGGGAACTACGGTTAGGAAGAAGTAACCGTGGTACCACTGGGGGAACTACGGTTAGGAAGAAGTAACCATGGTACCACTGGGGGAACTACGGTTAGGAAGAAGTAACCGTGGTACCACTGGGGGAACTACGGTTAGGAAGAAGTAACCGTGGTACCACTGGGGGAACTACGGTTAGGAAGAAGTAACCATGGTACCACTGGGGGAACTACGGTTAGGAAGAAGTAACCGTGGTACCACTGGGGGAACTACGGTTAGGAAGAAGTAACCGTGGTACCACTGGTGGTTCTACTGGGGGTACCACGGTTAACAAATGCACCGTTTTGCCTTTCGCCTCGCCGTCAAACAGGCGTCAACCTAACGTAAGCACGTAACCAATGCGGACCAGCAGCTCCGATACGTCGAATCGGCTACAGCTAGGTGACGCCGCGCTTACGCCTTGCCAGGTTACGGCAGGCCGCGAGAGGGGCAAGTGTTGACGAAGAGACGCAAGCGCGGCGACGGAGAGGCGTAAGCGCGGGGACGACGAGCCGTAAGCGCGGGGACGGGGACCGCTCTGGTTGAGCAGCTTGGTACATATCAGCGAGTAATCGCTTGTCACCATCGTTCACTCGCTGCTCGTTGCTCGCCAACTCGTTTTTAGTATCTAGCTCTACTCGCTTCTCGCTCATCGTTGGCGGTGGGACCAGTGCCTTAAGGTGTGTTGGTGAGGATTACGTGGTGAGCCTATCTCGCCAGAATCTTCACCCTGATTACCGCAGAATGAATTTGAGTTTGGTGTTAAAAAATAGTCAAGAAATAGTCGTCTCCAACCATGATAATTTCGACCTGGTTTACTATGTAAAAGTACCTATGTTAAACTTCCGTGTAAATTTCTACATACATAATGTATGTAGAAGTTTTCGAGTTTTATATTTTAGTTTTTTTTTCGAGTCGTACAGTCGAGCATAAAATTATTAAGTACGTATTTTAATGTTCACCTTATTTTTTGTTGTATTAAAAAGGGTATAATTGTTATGTAGCCATTTTAAATAGGTATTTTAAGTATGTTTAATATATAATGCACATCAATATCATGACATATTATAAAACAAACTCTTAAGCTAAATAAAACCTGTATCAGGTACAGTTCTTCCTTAGCTAGTAGGCATTTATTATCTTCAATCCTAAAGGACATAATCGAATTTCAAGTGCATGTAAATTTTGCTGATTTGACGAATATTTTCGTAATGCAAAAGAAAAATACTTTGATATTTATGGACATAAAACGAGGTGTTGCGAGGCTGTGACGTCATAAAAAAGATGTGAGGAAAATACTCGATACAAGACATGTTTTATGTTGAATGATGGTTGAATCGAATCGAAATCGAAACGTCAAAACGTTCCACGGGAAAAGGTACCTTATGGTGCTTTTTAGTTTCGGAGATATTAAATGTTGGATTACTGATTAATTATTGTAAATAACAAAGAGATCAATAAATTCATTATATTTTATATCTTGATGCAAGACTTTTCCGACAACCTGATAGTTAAAATTAATAAAAAGACCATTTATTGTCCTGACATATTGTTTGTTACGTAATTTTCATAGAGTACCTTTTCTTAAATGTATGGAACAACGACTGTTATTGTGATGTAAGTAAGTTAAAAATAGTCTCTAAATGCGACATTATCAGTTTTATTGTAAGCTAATGAAAGAATATTGTTGTTTTGTGTGCAAGAATTTATGTTGTTTGTTAAATTAAAACCTATATCGTCAAGTTTTGTGATTTTGCATGAAAATATATATTTTTTTTGTCTAAATTTTATCTAGTAATTGTTTTCTAATTGATCAGTAAAAAATCTGTAAAAAAATCACGATTTTTTACGATAAGAACATCGTAAAAAATCGTGAAAATTAAGAATTTTTTTACAAATTTGTTATTAGGTATATTTATTAGCCCATATCAAGGTTTTGATTAGTAATACAGAACTTACCGCAACATTTTTTGTAGAACAGAAGCCCAAGGAATTAGTTTCCATAGCCCACTATGTGAACTTACAACGACATTGTTTTTGAGGTGGCTAAACTTAAATCGTCTGTTTTGTAAAATTGCACTGTTTCCAATACAATCTTTAAACAAATATATCTCCGTAACTGCACATCGTAGGAACTTGATCTTTTTTTATATCGACAGCTTATTAATTCCAAATTATTATGATATGCATAACTCCATACGCACCATAAGGTACCTTTACCCGTGGAACGTCACAAATGTATTATGAGGTTAGGATTTTGAATTTCAATAAAAACATGACTAAATATTATAAAAGAAAATATTTACATATGGAAGGTTATTCAGTTCTGCCAAAGCCACCGGAAGGAAATGTCTAGAAATGAAATAGCATGAAACATAATGTAAGTACCTACAATATTTTATTACCGTTTCGATATACAACAATATTAAATAAAATAGTTTTGCAATTTTCGTGTTCGCGACTGTACCAAAACATAATGTATGTAGAAGTTTACATGGAAGTTTAACATACTTCTACATAGTAAACCAGGTCGAAAATATCATGGCTGGAGACGACTATTTTGTTTTTTTTTTTTATTTGAGATGGGTTTGCTCTTGACTCTAGTCTAGGTCCAGAGGTGACAGAGACAAAGTCGAGGATGGAGTGAGCTTACCCAGAAGAAGCGTGTTCACTCTCACTTTGAAGAGATTAGGGTTGTATGCGTTCGGAAACACAGACGCAGATAGTGAGTTCCACTTTTTTGCGGTGAGCATTATATTAGACATTTGAAAAATTAACCTAGTCAGTAGTCAGGTAAATTAAACTACAAGATAAATATGTCAACATAAATAAATTATGCCAAAAAATAATACCAAATTAGTTACGCCAAAGAATATTAGGAAAAAAACGTTATTCGAAAAGAAGGGGTTACATTGGTTACTCCTATAAATAAATCTGATGACAAAAATGTGTTAATAACTACAGACCCATTTCAGTTCTAACAGCAGGGCTCTCCAAAATTTTAGATAAAATTATTAATATTTAAGTAATGAAATATCTAGAAGATAACAAATTACTTTGTGATAGACAATTTGACTTTATTGCTTTAGGCCCAAAAATCAACTAATCAAGCAGTACATGAATTGACGGATTATATAATAACTAATTTGGATTCTAATAACTAATGCACTCCATTGGGATCTTCCTAGACCTCGCCAAGGCCTTTGGCACAATTTCTTGTCCTTTATTATTGCACAAGCATGAAACACTCGGAATAAGAGGAACAACGTTTTCCCTACTTTCTGATTATCTTAGAAATCGCAGGCAATGTGTCAAAATTGGTCAGTACGTTAGTACTGAGCTTCGAAATAGTAGTTACGGAATACCACAAGGTAGTATTTTGGGTCCTACTTTATTCCTAGTATACGTGTATATATTGTGACTGGTAATTAGTGACCGATATTTAAACACATGCTTGTACTCATGATAACAAACAACTTTTCATAAGGGGCCAAACCAGAAATCGCAAAAAAAAATCAGCTGCTCCCTACATTTATGTTCGCATAACTCGTCAAAATGTAGGGAACAGCTGATTTTTTGTCGCGATTTCAGGTTTGGTCCCATAGTAAGATTTGTTTGTTATCTTGAGTACTCTAATTACCTGTCATTTTCGGTCACTAATTACCAGTCACGATCTAAAAATGACCTGTGCAGCTTGCCACTCCAAAATGGTGTCATAATGTCACATGTATATGAAACAGGTCTATTGTTTTCAGACAAATCCAAAGGGTATAACTAATAAATAGGGAGGACAAATCTTGAGATGAGGTGTATATACAAGCCCAGAACGGTTTTAATATAGTGTCTAATTGGCTACATGAAATTCTCCTAACACTAAATGAAGAGCGAAACCAAACACATTTTATTTACTATTAGAAATACTAACCTACCAACTACTAACATAAACATTTATGCGCAAAAATAATATCTTGAGACGTTGTTAACACACGGTCATCTGATCCCAAACTAAGCAGAGCTTGTACTATGGAAACCAGATAACTGATAAACAACAGAAACTACTTTTTTTGTAAATACTTACTTATATACATAGATAATTACTCCCAGACTAACAGACATGTTCATGCACACAAATGTTTGTCCTGGATGGGAATCGAACCCAAGACCAGCATGACAGGTGGTATCTTAACCAACCACGCCATCTGGCCTGTCAAGTGCGGCACGTATGCTGACAATGCATGTAATTGTCCTACTTTAGCAAAAACCGATCATGTGAAATTTCTTGGTGTAACGATTGACACAAATCTGAATTTCCGTAAACACATTGATTTATTATGTACTTGAATGCGTAAATTAAGATACATTTTTAAGAATTTACGATATACAACGTGTTTTTTTTATATATAGGTACTATAACTCTAGGGTATTAATGAGACCATCATTTTGAACAACTTTCACTAGGGAATCAAACCTGAAATCGCGAAAAAAAATATCAGCTGTCCCATACATTTATGTTCGCAAAACTCGTAAAATGTGGGGAACTGCAGATTTTTTTTTTCGCGATTTCACGTTTGGTCTAATAGTAAAAGTTGTTCTAAATGATATTCTTATTAATACCCTAGAGTTATGGTACTATATAAAAAAAAACACGTTATATATAACAGACTACAAATTAATTAAACAGGTTTATTTAGCTTTGTGTCCATTCTTACTTATTGTATAACTTCGTGGGGTGGGGCTGCTAAATCAATCCTACTGCCATTAGAACGTGCGCAGAGAGACCTTTCGCCCATTTAGATTTGCCACATACGCAGCTTGCACACTTGCACTGTGTAAACCAGCCATTACTTTTAGTAAAAAGTTTCTACTAAATAATAGAAAACTAAATTGTGTATTTCTTTCCTCTTAAGCTAAGGTTTCTTACACCCGTATTTATAGACAAGTAAAAGTGATTACTTCAGTAAAAGTAATTACTCAAGTAACGATTTTTATTCTATAATTTAGTAATTGCTTGAAGTTAGAACTGTCAAAGGTTAGAATTCTTAGCCAAGTAATAGTCACCATTTTCCTTACTTAAGAATTGAGAACTCGACCAGTTTACGTTTGATTTTGCAATGGAACGTTGATTCTTACTCAAGCATTTACTCATATAAGTAAACGTACAGACCTACATTACTCGACTAAAGAATAAGATTTTATAATGGTGAATTCTATCTTCAAGTAATGACTTCACTAGGAAATTACTTAGCAGCAACTAATTGCTTGTTTATAATACATATGTTAGAAGGACGGTGGCCGCACTTAACGGCCGTAGTGACGGCAGTCAGCAAAATTATGACAGCGGTAAAGAGATCGTTAGATTCGCCCTACCGCGTCAAAAGCGACTATCTTTTTCGTTTCGTTTTGTCATCTTACTTACTATATATTCCGGTCCCATATAACCGTGCGGGCAGTGCGGTTCGTGTGAATTCACCTTTAGGTTCAAAGTAGAACGATTTTTCAAAACAGTAAAAAGAGTTTTTAAAAAAACCTTCCCCATCAAATACCTGGCCATCGTGATTATTTGTCAAACTGAAAAATTTTTCAAAAACAGATTGAAATTTTCAAATCTACTGACAAGAGAATTCAATGATCTCACTATACAAGAAAATTTTGTGCTATGCACATGCAGTAATAAGTTACAATATTTTTTTAGTTTTTTATTTTATTTTTAGTTTGATGACAAATTAAATTAAGTTATTTTTTAATACCAGAATTCAGGCGCCAAATTATTTGTGAACTTATTATAATCATGAGGGAAATCGTCCACATCCAAGCCGGGCAATGCGGCAATCAGATCGGAGCTAAGGTAAGGCACTAATGAAGTTCGTTATTTCGAACCATTGCAGCGTCAGGTCGTTTCATATGTCAAGCATCACCAGCGACGCTGTACATTGCGTTCATATGTCGATCGGAACGTTGACGATAAAGTCGGACGTCGCATATAGAATAAAATAGACCAAAGCCTTAGAGCGGTCTGTGCCTCCTGCCCAGCAGCGCCCGATACGATTTTGATGTGCTAATCAGAGTAATCGCTTGGGTTGGGTTGGCTGTACACAACACAATTCGTCGTAATTGACTCCAAAAAATCTTCACACCATCTTTCCACACCTAAGACGACCCTCTGACGAAAATACTTTGCACCTATGCAATTTTTAGAATTTTAATGACAATCCCTTCAAAGATTACGGTTGAGCTTGCCGAAAAAATAGTACATAACAATTTTCTTTTCAGTTCTGGGAAGTAATCTCCGACGAGCACGGCATTGACTCCACGGGTGCTTACAATGGAGACTCCGATCTGCAACTGGAGCGTATCAACGTGTACTACAACGAGGCTTCGGGCGGCAAGTACGTGCCGCGCGCTGTCCTCGTCGACCTCGAGCCCGGCACCATGGACTCCGTGCGCTCCGGCCCCTTTGGCCAAATCTTCCGCCCAGACAACTTCGTATTTGGACAATCTGGAGCTGGAAACAACTGGGCCAAAGGACACTACACCGAGGGCGCTGAACTAGTCGACTCTGTCCTCGATGTCGTCAGGAAGGAGGCTGAAGGATGCGACTGCCTACAAGGCTTCCAGCTCACGCACTCACTCGGAGGTGGCACGGGCTCCGGAATGGGGACTTTGCTAATTTCCAAAATCAGGGAAGAGTACCCTGACAGGATTATGAACACCTTCTCTGTCGTCCCCAGCCCGAAAGTATCAGACACCGTAGTAGAACCTTACAACGCGACCTTGTCGGTCCATCAATTGGTTGAAAATACCGATGAAACATACTGCATCGACAACGAGGCGTTGTACGACATCTGTTTCCGGACGCTGAAGCTGACGACCCCAACGTACGGTGACTTAAACCACTTGGTGTCTGCAACCATGTCGGGCGTGACCACTTGTCTCCGGTTCCCGGGTCAGCTAAACGCAGACCTGAGGAAACTCGCCGTTAACATGGTGCCGTTCCCAAGGCTGCACTTTTTCATGCCTGGCTTCGCGCCGCTGACGTCACGTGGCAGCCAGCAGTACCGCGCGCTCACCGTGCCGGAGCTCACGCAGCAGATGTTTGACGCGAAGAACATGATGGCGGCGTGTGACCCGCGACATGGGAGATACCTCACCGTCGCTGCAGTCTTCCGCGGCCGCATGTCCATGAAGGAGGTGGACGAGCAGATGCTCAATATCCAGAACAAGAACAGCAGTTACTTCGTCGAATGGATCCCGAACAACGTCAAGACTGCCGTCTGCGATATACCTCCCCGCGGTTTGAAGATGTCTGCTACCTTTATAGGCAACACCACAGCAATACAGGAACTATTCAAGAGGATTTCTGAGCAATTCACGGCTATGTTTAGAAGAAAGGCTTTTTTGCATTGGTACACTGGCGAAGGTATGGACGAGATGGAGTTCACCGAGGCAGAGAGCAACATGAATGACCTGGTGTCCGAATACCAGCAGTATCAGGACGCGACGGCAGATGACGAAGGGGAATTCGATGAGGAGGTGGAAGAAGAGTAAGTGTTTGTAACCGTCCCAATGTTTTGTATTGTCCATGTTCGTTTAGTGTTAGGTGTAACTATTCGTTTTGATGTATTTTAATTTGTAATAAAAGAAACTATGTGTAACAATATTGTCTTAAATTTAAACTGTCACATCACCTGGCCCCACCGCACAAACGTGAAACCGCCTTATTGCGTAACAATCTCAATCATCATTAAGGACATGTCTATGTTCTAAATACAACTTACCCTTTGACCGCCATGTCAGTAACGAAAATCAACTGTTCTCTAAGCTACGCCAAGCAACATTCATTCTTTCAACCTACAAAATAATATAAGTTTGCCCCGCACGGCCTCCCAGGATTTGCGTTTTAGGTGTGCGCCAAAGTAATGTACTCGACCGCCTGGTTCACCTAAGTGGACTATAGGAAATTATTTTTCCCATGGTCCACCAGAAAGCCCCATATAAACATAGGTAAGACATAATATACATTTTTTTCTAGGAGCCTGTGCGAGTTGGCTTCGGCCCCTCTTACGCCACGCCTTCCAAAGGTCCGGGGCATCAGGGTCCCGAGATATACGAAGAGAATAATAATAATAAATGGTTGATGGGTAATGGTGGTTTATTAACTTCTGCCCACGACTCCGTTCGCGTTAAAGTAAGGATATATCCTAAATTTAATAATATTATAAAAATGCGAGTCTGTTTGTTTGTTTGTTACGCTTTTACGCTAAAACGGCTGAACGGATTTGAATTAAATTTGTCACATGGGTAGACCAATCAATCTGCCTAGCCTTTTCCCAACGATGTTGGGGTCGGCTTCCAGTCTAACCGAATGCAGCTGAATACCAGTATTTTACATGGAGCGACTGCCTATCTGACCTCCACAACCCAGTTATTGAGTAATACGATACCCCTTGGTAAGAGACTGGTTGTGAGACTTTCGTGCTTCTGACGACCCGTAACGACTGCCAAAGATCCACGAATGACAGCCGGGACCAACGGCTTAACGTGCTTTCCTAGGCACAGAGGAGTCTCGGTATGTAAAGATGGTCACCCGTCTACGGACCAACCCCGGCAAGCGTAGCTTAACCTGATGGATCGACCCGTGCGGCTGTTATTACTTAGACGTAGGAGACTTTCATCTGGGTAATACGTGCCCGTGGGATAATTTCCGACGTCCACTCGGGCGAACCCGCAGACAAAAGCTAGTTTATCAATAATAGCGAAAATCTGAGACAATTTTTATACAAAACGTCAAACGACTGAGCAAGCGACTGACATCTTTTGTCTCGTCAAAATTTATTTTTGTCACTGAACTACAGTCCTACCAACTTATCTGTGAACTGAAAGAGGACGGCACCGTAGATTCAGTGTTGCTAATGGGGAGGAAAACTAACTTTTTATCACGATAGATGGCGCACAATCGACTGTACCTTGTTTTTATATATTAGCTGTCAAATCGTATGGATTTTTGCAATCTAATAAGTTTAGCTTTCCTATTTTCCGTAATTTTGTCCTAAATGCCACAATGTAGTGTGTTAACTTGTAAAAACAGAGGAGTACATTTGTTTCCTAAAGAAAGTAATGGCAGACAACAATGGGAATTGGCGTTACTTATTAAAAACTTTAAGGCAAGTAGTACTGCACAATTATCTGCTGCACATTTCACAGAAGAGGATTAGATTAGTAATGAAGCCGTCCTTTAGGCTGCGTACTATATCTATAAAACAAAAGAATCAATATTATTATCTAATAAAATAAAATTATTGTCATCAAAATAAAAGTGTCATAAAATATACTATATTAACTAATCTATGAAGTAAAGAATTCTTCTAAAGATTTAATCAACCAATACTTAGTTTTCAAAATATTCCTGTATTACCTGTCTGTTAATCATTGGTAAAGCAGTATCTGCATTTATGTCTATGAATGTATTAGAAGGTGGACATAGGTATGTGGTGTCGTCTTGGATGTCGCAGTCAGCACCAAAGTTTTGGTTTCGACATATAAAAGTAATATATAAAACAAAAAATAGGAATATTAGTCCGTGGCTTATGGAAAAAGGCTCACAAACAACCATAACCTTAAATATTTTAAGTGTTTTCCTTTCAATCAAATCGGCCTTTTTGTCGGCAGTTGCAGCGTTCCTTTTACGGAGCTCAACTTTTAGTTGACGCACAGTCATAAACGCGTACATATTATAGTGGAAATACATTTTAAAATCTCATAAATAGCAGTCACACTACTGTCACGAAAGGTAAACAAGGTACGGTCGACTACAGCGACATCTACACATAGCTTTGCGTGTGGCTCCTCATTAATATAAGGTGCCCAAAATTGAATAAGTTTTCAAGAAGGAAATGTCACTTTAGACATAATCGTTTAATAAGAATTACAGTTTTTACAAACAAAAACAATGATACCTATATAAAAATTATAAAATAAATAAAAAGAATTTGATAATTTACAGTTACGTAGGTACGCTAACAGTTTAGTCTCTCAGCAATAAACAATGGCTTTATCAAAAAAGTAATCCAACTTTCATTTAATGCGAAGTTAAGTAGGTACCTACCCTGCAAGAGGTACAGTAAACGCTCAAAAGTCCATAAGCGTGCTAAGGATTACATTGCTAAGAACTGTGCGAGCACGAACCAGTACGTGTGCGTGTATGAGCGATGTCTCACTCAACATTCCGCAGATAACACACACTAATGAATTGTCGCATGTCGTCGTACTACGCGAAATAACATTATATTTCTGTTGCATTTAGAATACTCGTCATAGTGGCGACCTGTTCTTACCATTGCATTGCTAAAATTCGCATAAACATAACATGTGCTGGTAGGTAGCTGTTTGGGCTAAGCAATGGTTTCACGATCAATGAAGTCTGAGTTGGAATCTTAATCACAATGTGGGACTGTTTTTTGTTTCTTTGGAACCATAATAATATATTTGTACTACTTGTTAGATGTTTATGTTCATTTATTATTTATTTTTATAAGAAGTTAAATATTAGTTATTGTATTATTATTTGACTATTTTTGTGATTTTTAATTTATCTTTTCGGTGTTGGAAGGTTGAAATAAAAAAGTCGTGTTGAATCGTAACGAAAATGTTTATTCGTTTTATTTACTTATTTATAAAATTAACAAACTTAAGAGAATAGTGACGTTACATTCCTACTAGATAAAAGAAGTTTTTTTGTAACCGTTCATAGGATTTTTTGTTGTCTACCTCACAGAAATCGAAATTATTTATTTTGAAACGGGAAAGCAGTAATAGACTTCACACTTGACGAATAATCAAAATTATTTATTGATATTTTTATACAGTTGAACAGAGTTTCGACTTATCTCATGTACGGCAGCAAAATGTTCCCGCCAAATGAGCGGTGCGACTACTTATACACTTTGGCGGCCGGATGTGACGTCACTTACGGTCACTCGCTGGCTTGGCTGACAATTTCTGCTCCAAATTGTCGTATAGTAGCATTGGCTTGGCGTTGGCTTAGCGTAGGCTTGGCGTTGGCTTGGCTTGGCTTGGCGTTGGCTTTGCTTTGGCTTGGCGTTGGCTTGGCTTTGGCTTGGCGTTGGCTTGGCTTTGGCTTGGCGTTGGCTGAACACATGACGAGGCGTTACAATCGGCCATCCTGCAACAATTGCTCCCGCAATGGAGCACACGATTTTGTTTTAGCTTTCTATTAGATCGATTATGTCTTCCGTCTCCAGCTGGTCATCAGAGCTACTGGCACTGTCAGATACAGGAGCTATGCTACGATAAGGTCGCAGAGAAGCTGCTGAAACAAGCTCCGTAAAGTTTTTGTAGCCCCTTAAACCTAAGGGTTTGCTCCTGATCCTGTATCTGTCATTGCCAACTACTTTAGTTATTATATAGGGGCCTGAAAACAAGTAATCTAGCTTTGTGTTGACCTTAGCAGCACTGCTAGTAGGTGCTTGCCTCCATAAAATCAAATCTCCTTTCTTATACGAGTAAACATGGCAAATTTTACGACGTTTATCAAAATTATGTTTCATCCTAGCGCTAGTTTTATTGATATGTGCACTGGCCTTGCTACGCTTGGCCTGGGTCGATTCAGGTACTTGATCTGGGATGGTTACATCACACACTGGCCTACCACTACGTGCAAACATTAATTCATAAGGCTTAAGCCCGGTAGTTTCATTTAAAGTATTATTTATTCCCCAGATCACATCGGGTAGACTGTTAGACCAGCTATTAGCGGCTCCACTAGGGTCAGTCGCGCGTAGGGCATTTAGTATGGTGCGATTGGTGCGCTCAACTTGCCCGTTGGCACGCGGGCACGCAATTGCATTCAACGTATGTTTAAATTGTTTGTCTGCCGCGAATTTCTTAAAATATCTACTAGTAAATGCCTTGCCATGGTCAGTTACTACTCTATCCGGATTAGCCAAATAACGAAAACATTCTTTTGAGTATTATAATTGTTTCTACTGAATTAACTGATCGACTGCACTCTGCAATAACAAATTATGAAAATGCATCAGTTATAACTAACATGTATTCATAACCTTTCTTTGTCCT
This sequence comes from Dicycla oo, assembly GCA_948252095.1. Taxonomy (NCBI): domain Eukaryota; kingdom Metazoa; phylum Arthropoda; class Insecta; order Lepidoptera; family Noctuidae; genus Dicycla; species Dicycla oo. The sequence goes on along the minus strand of OX411710.1, from coordinate 5,905,820 downwards.
ACAAAACGGGCCTAAATGGTTGACATGTATCATTCTAAACGGTTCATTTGGCTTAGGTATCGCATGTAACTTGCCTTCCTTTCTGCCATGATATCTCTTTCCATAAGAGCAACTTAAACAAGAGGTTACATATTTACGAACGAACAATGTCATTTTAGGGAACCAAAAATCACTTAATCAAATTTGTGCATCGTTTTAATCCTACGTGCCCTATTTCGTCATGGTGCACATCAAAGAATTTCCCACCTAGCTGCCCCAGGCACTACAAGTCGATTACCACTGAGCGTCTACCTATATAACCTGTCATCTATTAACACGTAATTGTTTATTATATCGCGTTCAGTCGGTGACTACCTTCACGTTTTTACCTACTATGTACACCCGACATTTCCGCAATGATTCCACGACTGCTAATGTTTCTAGCTCGTAGCTATGATACATAGTTTCCTCCCTAGACGTCACTCGGCTAAAATACATAACAGGGCGCAAAGTACCGTCAGACTTTTTGTAATAAAATTCCTGCTATTCGTAATTTGCATGCATCGCTGTGAATTTCTATGTCTGACGTAGGGTCTTACGAAGCTAACACTGGCTTAGAGCATAAACATTTTTTTTAACTCGTTAAAACTATCGACCTGTTTATCACTCCATACCCACGGTACATTTTTCTTAGTCAATTCTGTTAAAGGGCGACCTATAACCGCGAATTTATATATAAATTTTCGAAAGTAACTACAAAGGCCTATAAATTGACGTACCTCATGTACATTCCTCGGTACAGGAAAATGCGAGACTGCAATTAATTTTGCTTCTGCCGGTAACACATCTTCATGAGAAATTTCATGCCCTAAATAAGTCACTTTCTCTTGTAAAAAAAGAACACTTTCCCATGTTCAATTTTAGATTTTCAGATTCAAACTTTTGCAACACAGATTCTAATATTTTTATACCAGAATTAAAATCAACCGAGGGTAGTAGTAATAAATCATCTATGAATGCCAGAATTTCGCTAGTTGAACTGTCTGTGACGTTTGAGAACGAACGGAATCCACAATTTTACTAATCATTCGCATGAAAACTAAGGGAGCATTTGCTAAACCAAACGGAACGCGCAAATACTCATAATGGCCCTGAGGTGTTATAAATGCAGTTTTGTGAGCGTCTTCGGGTGCAATTTGTAGTTAATGATAACTTTGGGCCATATCGAGGCTCGTCAAATATTTCTTACCGGCTAACTTTGAAACCTGATCGTCGATGTTCGGCAACGGAAATCTGTCTTTTATAGTGACCGAGTTAAGGGCACGATAATCCACACATAACCGACTATCACCGTTCTTTTTCTTTACCAAGATAACTGGAGAGGCATAATCGGATTCGGATTCTTTAATAATACCGGCATCAAGTAACTTACGAACTTTAGAATTAACTATTTGTTGCTCAGTGTGCGATAACCTATAAGGCTGACGATACATTGGCTGCTGGGTGGTAAGTTTTATTTTCATATGTAACAAATTGTTGCAACCGAGATCTTTTGTGCCAATTGCAAAGGTGTATTTATATTGTAGGTAATAATAAATGTATTAAACTATCACGCTCGTTTTCATTTAAACTCCCCATACTGATTTCGGATTTATTTCGGCATACTGATTTCACTTGATTTTATTAATTGTTAAGACCGAGGCAGACGGGACTGTAAGGCCACATGGATTAGAGGAACTAGTGACTGAATAATTTGGCTTATTTGGCAAGATAGCGGGCAAGTAAGACAATAATGGATTGAACTCACCCGGCTTATTTGGGTCACCGATTCGTTGCAGCTATCTGCTCGTGCGAGGATCTGGCCGGCTTCCCACTCGATGTCCTTGGTGCCGGTGTTGATAACCTTCATGAGGCCCTCACCACCTCGGAGTAACGTGGCTTCTAGCTTAACTTCCTTGACGTTGCTGTTCGATTCGGCAGACATCTTGGCATGTGTAGTTGAAGAGCCAGGGCAGCGGGTGGCAATACGACCTTGCACACCACACTTGAAACAAATGCGTTGATCAGGTAATGAGTAATTCCGTAGGAGGTGACCAGTCTTGATGTAACGCGGACAGGGGTCGGTCTCAGGGTTCACTTTCTTATCCTGATTCGGCAGCTGTCTAGCGTCCTTTTTCGGCTTGTCACGTCTTCGAATGTTGGTGAGCGATAATCGTCGAGGGCACAGAGGAAGGCTTCGTACAGTTCATCTGGACGCTGGCATTGGAAAGCTCGTGCGTTTGGTTGTAATGAAGAAGGTAATCCTCTGATTATACACGAAACACTAGCAGTGTCAGACAGGTTACAACGAAAGCACATGGCGATTTTATCCTGGTAATTTTTAGTCATTGTTTCGTTCGGGAGCTTCTTCCTGTTCATCATTTCGTCTAACAAAGCACTGAAGTCACGATGTTTGGGAAATGCTCTTGCTAGCATGCATTTCCATTCGTCCCAGGAAAAGTTCTTTATTATTTTAAATCTTCTCCCTCCTAGCGGGTGGCGGCGCGAATTCTTCATCTTCACTAATATGATCTTGTTCTTCTTCACTCCAACCAGGCAGACGGATTCCACGTCCAACAGATGCAGTAGGGCAATTACGCTTCATATCCCACTTCTGAATGAAACGGGAAAGCAGTAATAGACTTCACACTTCACGAATAATCACAATTATTTATTGATAATTTTATACAGTTGAACAGAGTTTCGACTTATCTCATGTACGGCAGCAAAATGTTCCCGCCAAATGAGCGGTGCGACTACTTATACACTTTGGCGGCCGGATGTGACGTCACTTACGGTCACTCGCTGGCTTGGCTGACAATTTCTGCTCCAAATTGTCGTAAAGTAGCATTGGCTTGGCGTTGGCTTAGCGTAGGCTTGGCGTTGGCTTGGCTTGGCTTGGCGTTTGCTTTGCTTTGGCTTGGCGTTGGCTTGGCTTTGGCTTGGCGTTGGCTTGGCTTTGGCTTGGCGTTGGCTGAACACATGACGAGGCGTTACAATTTGGTTTTCTATGATCTACCTTTCTAACTTTACGAAATGAGTGACCAAGCGAACAAGATACAGAATATTATATTTCTGTCCCATTACTTCCAATCAAGTAAAAACTTACAAAAAGTCAAGTACTGCGTGAGATTTGAACTCACGGCTCACTGATTCATGCATCTATCTGCACGCGCTTAACCGCTAGGTCATCTTTACACATGTTATAACTTTGAAATTATGAACTACAATCAGTTGTTGACGACAATAATAATGCATGTTTATGTTCGTGGAAGTAGAAGGTCTTAAGTCAAACTAAACGCCAAGCTATTGCTTTGTGAGTTTGCTTATCGACTTTTGGTCGCGACTGTACATTCCTCGGTACAGGAACATGAGAAACTGCAATTAATTTTGATTCTACTGGTTGCACACCTTCATGAGAAATTTCATGCCCTAAAGAAGTCACTTTCTCTTGTAAAAAAAAAGAACACTTTCCCATGTTTAATTTTAGATTTTCAGATTCAAACTTTTGCAACACAGATTCTAACATTTTTATACCAGAATTAAAATCAACCGAGGGTAGTAATAAACCATCTATGAATAATAAATAATATCCTGGGACATTTTTCACACATGGTCATCTGATCCCAAACTAAGCAGAGAACTATAGAAACCAGTTAACTGATATACTACTTTTTTTTGTAAATACATACTTATATAGATAATTACACCCAGACTCAGGACAAACAGACATGTTCATGCACACAAATGTTTGTCCTGGATGGGAATCGAACCCACGACCTGGGGCATGATAGGTGGTATCTTAACCAACCACGCCAACTGGCCCGTCGAATGCCAGAATTTCGCTATAGTTCGTTCGCGTTAAGAATGCAGTGAGTCATCAGTGCAACCGCAAGATAAAGGTTTATTCACAGTGGTGGTAAATTCAAACAAATTATATTTTCAAAGATTAAGTTTATTGAATTTATAAAAATACACTTAAAAGTTTAAAATCAAAATTAAATCATTAATATCATAAATATTTTAATCACTATCACTAGTATCCTCGTTAGTATTTATAACAAAAGTTTTTTCTGCAGCGCACAACCGTTGCGTTCGAAGCAATGCCTTCAACTGTCATTGTGAACTTGACTTTGTAATTTGAAAAGATTTGATTGGTTAGGGGGCGGGGCTAGGCCGACGGACAACGATGACTCACTGCATCCTTAACGCGAATGTACAGACGCCAGCAGGTCAACCTACCCGAAACTGTCAGATTTTCCCAATCAACCTTGAACCTAATGCTTTAGCAATAAAGTCGAAAATCTATTAGAGAAATCTGACAGATTGTAGTAGCTTGATGTGCTGGCGTCTGTACTATAGTTGAACTGTCTGTTTGTGACGTTTGGGAACGAATGTAATCGTCAATTTTACTAATCATTCGCATGAAAACTAAGGGAGCATTTGCTAAACCAAACGGAACGCGCAAATGCTCATAATGGCCCTCAGGTGTTATAAATGCAATTTTGTGAGTGTCTTCGGGTGCAATTTGTAGTTGACTTAACTTTAGCCATATCGAGGCTCGTAAAATATTTCTTACTGGCTAACTTTCAAACCTGATCGTCGATGTTCGGCAACGGAAATCTGTCTTTTATAGTGACAGAGTTAAAGGCACGATAATCCACACATAACCGACTATTACCGTTCTTTTTATTTACCAAGATAACTGGAGAGGCATGACCGGATTCGGATTAATAATACCGGCATCAAGTAACTTACGAACTTTAGAATTTTTTTTTTTTTTTTTTTAATAATAATATAATAATAATAATTTATTTCTTTCACAAAAAGTACTTATTATAAATTACAAAACAAATGCTATGAACAGTATTATATAAACGTACACAAAAGTTTTAGCATCTGGAGCCGAACTAGGAGGAACCTGTATTTCGGCTTACAGCGCCAACACCCTCGAGTCACATTAGATAAGGGTGTCTTAAATGCTTGCATTTTACAATATCATTGAATATTATATACCATTGAATATTAAAGAGCTATGTAATAGTGGTCTGCTCCTCTCTTTGTGTGTTGTGCAGATGAATGAGTGAGTGAGAGAGGGTGTGTCTATAGTTGGGTGTGAGTATGATATGTGAGTGGACATGTTAATGAATGAATGAGATACGGTTTTATAAATATATGAATAATATATATATATATATATTAATAATGTGTGGAAATCTGCAGCCTATTTTGATACGCTTAGAAGCTGCTCAGTCTCGTCATAAGTAAGACCTTGTAGGTATTCGAATACTTTTCTCTTGCAACGATCTGTATTGAGTGGATACATGTTAAGGAGCTTATTAATTTTGTTGTAAATATAGGGGCCGAGAGTATTTATGAATTTAGTTATAAATTTAGTGTTAGAGGATCTTTGTTGCGTGCAAACCGTGTAATTTCTGCGTTTATTCAACATCTGGGGGTTGTAAATTATTTTTGAGTGTTGCATTATAATTATTTTTAGTAGAAATAATTGTCTCACAGTTAGTACTCCACATAATTGATAAAGTGAGGCAGTAGAGAAAAGTATTGGTTTAAAAGTACTTACCTTCAGTATTGCACGTTGGGCAACCTCAATAGATTTGAGCGTCGTTTTTGGAGCACCTCCCCACACAGATATACAATATGTAATGAGTGACTGGCAGAGGGCAAAGTATATACGTTTTAAAATAGGAGGATCGGCGATGTGTCGTATATTTTTGAAGATATATATAAGTTTTCGAACCCGTCCCGTTAATATTCTTATGTGTACTTTAAAATTAAGGTTTTTATCTATAGTAACGCCCAAATATTTGACTGTATCAACCCTCTCTATTTTAGTACAAGAGCAATTACCATGAGGTGTACATTCATGTGAGATAATGGCATAGGTGTGATCAATATCCAAGTCAGATCGAATACTAAAACAAACATATTTGGTTTTATCAGTATTTAGCGTTAAAACATTCTCATTTAGCCACCTTCTGACAGTATCAAAACCAGATTGGGCTGCATCAAAGACTTCATTCCAGTTATCTGCGGAAAAAAGCAGAGCAGTATCATCAGCAAAGGAGATGATTTCACCCTGGGTAAGTTTTAGGTTAGTGAGGTCGTTGATATATACGAGAAATAAGGTTGGTCCCAAGATGCTACCCTGGGGAACCCCATGTGTAACTGGGAGGTCAGTGCTAGTAAAGTTTCCCACACGAACACATTGATGACGATCAGAAAGGTAGCTTTTAAACAGTTCCAGCTGTGAGCCTCTGATCCCCAGTCTTTCCAGTTTCGCCAAGAGTACCGAAACAGAGATTGTGTCAAAGGCCTTTGCTAAATCTAAGAAGATGGTCAGGCATTTCTTTTTTCCATCCAATTTATCACTGATGTAACTTACGAGTTTGTTTACAGCTTGTTCGGTAGATTTCCCTTTACGGAAACTGTACTGGTTTGGTGAAAGCAAGTTTTTACTTTCAAGATACCTTGTAAGTCTTACATTAATTATTCTCTCAAGGATCTTTGATATGGCTGGAAGTATGGATATGGGCCTATAGTTGGTGATGCAATCTCTGTCTCCACCCTTGTGTATTGGGCAAACCTCAGACTTCTTTAAAGATTCAGGGAATATTCCATTTTGGAGGCAGGAGTTAAAAATAAAGGTGAGTGGAGGAACTAAGATGTTTTTATAATCTTTTAAAAATTTACTGCTAATCCCATCGAAACCTGTAGCGCTATCTGCTTTTAAATTAGTGATGAGACGCTCTACTTCACATTCATCCGTATCCTCCAATACAAACGAATTGAGTTGAGTTGGCTTATACGAGTTGATATCTACAGTACTGTCTATTGGATTTGATTTATTTTTCCTAATCTTATCTGCCAGTGATCTACCTACATCAACAAAGTAGCTATTTACTTTGTTCAGTGACTGAATGGGACCGTCAGCTAGAGATAGAAGTTCATTTGAGCAGTTAGTGTTTTTATTTGTGTTTGTGACGTCTTTTATCACTTTCCACAGCTTTTTATTATCGTTTTGAGCTGCCTCGACAAGATTTTTTTCATAAGCTCTTTTTACTTTTTTTAGTATAGTATTGCAGTAGTTTCTGTAGCGTGTATACGTTTATTTTAATATTGTGTTATCAGGCGAAAGTTTTGATTTTTTATGTAATTTATCCCTATTCCTCATACAGCGCAACAACCCTTGTGTGATCCAGGGTTTTATAATCTTCTTTCGTCGCGATAAGGTAATGACTTTGGTGTTGTTTTTAATTGCAGCCTGAAGACAGTGAGTGAAATACACCAGTGCACTATTAGGATCATTTGACTCAAATACTGTAGTGAAGTCAATTTTTGACATTTCCTCATTTAAGCCACCTTCGTCAATTTTTTTAATAGTTGTAATCGCGAGTTGTTGAGTATTCATAAAGTTCATATGTAGTAAGACCGGATAATGGTCAGTCAACGTCGCTAATGGTACAATGGTGTTGCAGGTACTTTTTGTCTTAAGTAGTATATGGTCGATACATGTCTTACTATCTGGCCGTGTAATTAATGTATGTGAGGGTAACAAGCCATGACTAGCAGCCAGATTTAGATAACGTTCACCTTGAAGGTCAATTTTATCTAGATTAATTGCAATATTTATGTCACCTATAACTATTATATTGTTAAAGGAAGATTAGCTTATTAAAACATCATTTAAAGATTTGAGGAAAGAGTCTAAGTTTGAATAAGATGGTGAACGGTAAATTGCAACAATTGCAATTTGATTTTTAAGCGTTGCAATAAGACAGTTACCTTCGCTGAAGTTAGGTTCCACAAATGTAAAACCAAGGTGTTCCTTATAAAATATGACAACACCATCATTTTGCTTTACATTATTTTTTGTCGCAGACGATCGATATCCTAGTAAATTAGGTATTGAAGTTGTGCATGACAGCCAGCTTTCTGTGAGGACAATTACATCACAATGTAGCTTTAACCTAGTTAATAGTAATTCCAAGCCATTCATATTGCAGTTGATACTGCGTATATTTTGGGAGAAAACTACGAGACTTTCAGAAAAGGGCAAAATTATTTTGTGACAGTCTTCGATTTCGGCATACAGTGATTCAGATACTGATACCTTATCGATATTTTCTGTTAAATCATTTAAATTACCGAATATTAATATACCGTTCAATATAATTGTCGAATATAGATTTAATTGTGATGAAAATTGAGCTTATGTTAGTCATACGTGAATATGGAATTTGATCGCCTGTTTCAGTTCCTAATGTGAATAAAAGAGCAAAGTTGTAGCTGTGCGAGAAAGTTATATCGGATAAATATGGCAGCGTTAAATTACATGATTGCGTTAATAAATAACGTGAGTTTAAAATGTATTTAAGGTATCTCATTGAGTTACAGATAGTGTATAGGTAGACGGTTGTGTTATATATATAGATAAATCTGTTTGTTTTATATAATATAATAATGAATAAAGTTATAAGTGTGTTGTAGTATGTCTTGTTATCTAGTATATTATTTGTGATGATTGTGTTTGAGTAGTAGTGCGGTTTACTGTAATTGTATTTTGTGAATAAGTGTTTGTGTGGTAGTTTAAAATACTTATATTTAACAATGTATTTTTTTTTGATGTTATTATAATTTGAGAGAATAAAGTAGTGAGATAACACATTTGCAGAAAAATAAGAGGCATGCATTATGAGTTTTTTTAACATTAATATACTAAGGTTAAGCTTAACTATAGGTAGTCATTGCGAAATTCTCAGCTTCTCTACATCCAGCTCGGTGGTTATGCGGATTTGGGGAGAGTCAGCATTTTTCTTGAGATATACTATTCCATTGGATGTCCAGCAAAATGCATAACCATGAGTTTTTTGGAATGAACGGGCCAGAAAGAAAATTCTGTGTGTCTTTTGTGTTAAGGTTTCAGACACGTATACTGGCTTTGGTTTATTCTTAGGGTTAAGGTGGGATGTATTAAGTTTATCCTTTTTAATTTTGGATTTATTAAAGCTCTTAATCCCCTTTAAAACTTTTTCTTTGGATAGTACTGTAGTAAAATCAACAATTATCGGGTTAGACCCGTCTTTAGTGTTTAGGCGGTAAATATCCCTGATACTAGAGGGGTCAATTTCAGCATTAATGGTTTTTCCCAGGTTCAACATTACACTACATAGACTATCCTTAGTTTCGCCACTTTCTTTCGGGATATTTCGTATCTCAATACCAGACACACGCGACTTACGTTCTAATAGTTCGAGTTTGTCTTCTAGTTGCCTAATAGTTTTCTTATCCTCCTGTTTCTCCGACTCCAGACGGGAAATCCGCAGTAGAAATTCGTCGTATTTATCAGACATTAAGTTAACACTTTTTCGTAATTCATCATTTTGTTCATTTAGTTTACTTATTGTCGTTTGAAGATCTTGAAAACGCTTATCTTGATCTTTAGAGAATTGAGAGAAAAGATCCTTTATTGTAGCTGAAATGTCGATATGGCTATTCGTGGGCTTACTTTTTTTACGCTCAGTGATGTAAGCCGTAGGTGACTGGAGATCAGGTGCAGATTCACAGTGGTGTAATGGTGATTTATATGATGTGACAGTCGCGGTTAAAGCAGCCTGTTGACTGCTTTCGTTGTTAGTTTGCATCAGCGCCGAGGGACTAGGTGAGGCGGGCGGTGTTCGATTTAGTGGCATGGTTAACGGAGTTTATTGCTAGTGAGTTTGTAACTAACTTGATTGCGGTGCGCAGGAGAAGTCAACTCTGAAGTTACCGTCACTTTCTGTGTTCGAAACCCGAGCGCTGTACGAAATGCAGCCGAGAGTCACCGATCGAGCCGAACGTGTTGCCTCCGAAGTAGTCCGAAGTAAGGCGAACGAAGGCCGGTCATTGACCCCGACAAGTCTCCGCTAGATAATAGCCGACTAATTTGTAATTTGCAACGGTTACCTATTATTTAACACTGAATTTACTCCTTAACCGTTAGGTGGATTTACAAACTGACTTATGCACTATGAAGCTTGAACACTTAGCTACACGTTGATGTACGTTTTCGAGTTATTTATTTACTTTGGACACACTAATAAACAATTTTAATTATGCGAGCATTTAAGAAAACTTGTTACCGCGCGCACGGTGCGAGGGTATATGAACTATTTGTTGTTCAGTGTGCGATAACCTATAATGTTGACGATACATTGGCTGCTGGGTGGTAAGTTTTATTTTCTTATGTAGCAAATTGGTGCAACCGAGATCTTTTGTGCCAATTGCCAAGGTGTATTCATATTGTAATAATAAATGTATTAAACTATCACGCTCGTTTTCATTTAAACTCCCCATACTGATTTCGGATATAGGTACCCCGCCTATGCTATCACTGATTTTATTAATTGTTAAGACCGAGGCAGACGAAAGCACATGGCGATTTTATCCTGGTAATATTTAGTCATTGTTTCGTTCGGGAGCTTCTTCCGGTTCATCATTTCGTCTAACAAAGCACTGAAGTCATTATGTTTTGGGAAATGCTCTTGCTAGCATGCATTTCTTCATTCAGTTTCCGTTTCACTCAGAAGTGGGAACTTCTGAGTGAAACGGAAATGCAGTAATATACTTCACACTTGATGAATAATCACAATTATTTATTGATATTTTAATACAGTTCAACAGAGTTTCGACTTATCTCATTACGGCAGCAAAATGTTCCCGCCAAATGAGCGGTCCGAGTCCTTATACACTTCGGCGGCCGGTCGCTCGCTGGCTCGGCTGACAATTTTGGCAAATTGTCGTAAAGTGGCATTAGCTTGGCGTTGGCTTGACTTGGCATGGGCTGAACACATGACGAGGCGTTACACATTAAATGAAAGTTGTATCCCCCCCGTGGAACATTTTATCTGCTGAATTTTCACTTCATTGGATTACTTTTTAGATAAAGCCATTGTTTATTGCTGAGAGACTAAACTATTAGCGTATCTATGTAACTGTAAATTATCAAATTCTTTTTATTTATTTTATTATTTTTATATAGGTATCATTGTTTTTAATTTGTAAAAACTGTAATTCTTCTTAAACGATTATGTCTAATGTGAAATTTCCTTCTTGAAAACTTATTCAATTTTGGGCACCGTATATTAATTAGCAACACTGAATCGACGGTGCCGTCCTCTTTCAGTTCAGATAAGTTGGTAGGACTGTATAGGTGATGTGACATAATAATTATCGACAATATGTAAAAAGAGTATTTAATACACATTTATAGAAAAAAATATAATGTCGTAGGTGTATAAGTAACGGATGACTATATTAGCGTCTGGAAAAATAGGATATAATAGGGCGGAGAAGATAAGCCTTTCGCATAGTTTAGCAATTTTCTTTTCATAAAATATTTTTTTACGTATAAATTGATCTGATCTATTAATAAAACTACTAATTTGGAGTCAGTTTTTCATAATAAAAAACCGGTCAAGTTCGTGTCAGACCACGCATAGGTAAGAGTTCCGTAGTTGGGATTGAATTTATTGAAATAAATTCATCCCATCTTAGTTCTTGGGAGTTGAAAAACATGTTCTCCTATACATTCCATCTGCAAATGTAATAACCGACCAACTTAGGTCGGTTAACTTGTAAAGACTACCTAGCTGTGATAGTTTTCCTTTTAACTTCTATAGACAGTGTGTTAATTATCGAAAGACGTTCCCGCTAACCCGCAATAGTATAGCGTCCATACATGCTAAAAAAAATATTACTATTCAAAAATTCGGGAAAAAAAATCTGCTGTTCTCTACATTATGTTCGCATAACTCATCAAAATAGGGAACTACAGATTTTTTTTTCGCGAATTTTACACAAAACAAACAACACAAAAGTTAAATTAAGATAATCATGAAAAGTTTTGGTATTAAAAGAAAGGGCTTGTGATGTGATTGTTCACATTAGGTATTATATTGTCTAAGTAAATAAATATGTTTTAAATTGTTAAAAACATGCAATAGTGAGTCTGCGCTACGTATACCTACGGCACGGCCTTAGCCGCCCTGAATGCGTATATAAAGTCAAGAGTAACCTATTGTATTAGTCTTATTTACGTTGTCGTGACCTTTATCTAACGTTAAAACGGAAAAGTATAACATAAAAAATAAATTTAAAAAAATATTTCAGACAGAAATCAAGACATAGCTATGCTGCCCTGATAAGCCGAAAAGCGCTAACTCAATCAGAGTAAGTTTTGAGAAAAACGACTTTTTGTGAATGGATTTTTCCCACCTTCAAAACTAATATTTTTAAAACTGTTAAAACTTATATAAACGTATTTTTGACCCTAGATATAACTGACATACCTAAATTATCCATAAATGGCACCATTATACCTATTTTGTGAGATACTGCTATTTTGATTAAAAATAAAGGCTTCAAAAATTGAGATAGTGCTTTTAATCTTATTCTGCTCATAGAAAGTTCCATACAAAATGATGTTTTTTTCATTTTTGATGAAAATACCGAATAAATTTGTAATAAAACTTCATTTAATATTTTTTTAACAACTTTATTAAATGTAGCAGCAAATTACAAAAAAAAGTTAAAGCAATTTATTTGCTTTCTATGAAATAAAATTAATCAAAAGTTGGTAGTCCCCGCCAAAAAGACATTCTATTAGCAGGTATTAAACTGGAAAGAGATTTTAAAATATTGTTTTTTTTTTGTTTGAGATATTCCTGCTGGTACTGTTTTTTTAGTTGGGGATGGAAGTTTGTCTAATTTTAAGAACTTTGTACCTACAATGCTAACCGTAATGGGTTCATTATCGAAACCAGTTCTGTACCTAATGTCAAAACTGCCTCTGTTAACTTCCACTTCAACAATGTCACTAATGTAAGGTCGTGGTGACAACCGGGAAAGTTTGTATTGGGTCGTATAGTCTTGCCACTCATAAAAATCATTTATTGTATTTTTTTTTATATTTACATTTTTTCCAGCACTGTTTACAGCTTCGCAAAAGTCATCAAAATCATATATTTTATTTTTCATTCGCTTCATCGCCAATTCTACTCTATGGTGAAAAGAGTCTACAGACATAAATGTGTGTCCGGCTTCGAAGTATTTAACAATAATCTTTTCTGCATTGATCTGATCCGAATTTATAACATAGATTAAAAACGAAAAAAACGTCCAGTTTTTATTTTGAGCAGAACAATTATCCACCCAAAGTACAATATTTTTCATATCCCGATAGAACAAAAAAAACTGATAATACGCACTTATGATCTCATCTTTAGATCGTCCAGACAATGCTTCATGCCAAAGTACAGGATAGATACTGGATTCTTTTGAACCTTTCTTAGCTCCAATAGGCACGAAACTTTCATTATATACAACAATCCTGTGAGTGAAAACAGTCGATATATCGAACATATCGATTCTCGGTAGCATTATGACTTTTTGTAAGTCTGCGGAGTACACAATGGTATCAGCGTTGGTTAAGTTGGAATCAGATTGATATTGTTCTCTTGATCTCTTAGCTCTTTCTATATGTTTATCTTATATTTTATATTTATCTTATATATCTTTTCTAATGTTTATCTTCATGTCACGACACGCTCTATTGTGAAATGTAAGTGAGTGTAATCCTTATTGCTAAAGATATTAAAGTCAATTTTAATTACCTATTATACTTAGGTATAGCCGTATCTCAAACCTTAGCGAACTAATAATACCCACATTTACTTAGCGTAAAAGCGCTAACTCCGGAACTTTTTCGAAACATGAACTTACCGCTTATTGGCTTAAAAATTTACTTAGGTTTTTGATTAACATTTTTTAAGCGTTTCTAGCCTATGTCGGTATAAGGCTATTTGGCTTCATAAAAACGACATGCCGTCAAATCTCTTCGGAATTTAAGGAAAAATTGAGATATAAAAAAAATTCTTAGTGGTTTATTTTAATGTTTTAAATTAGATATCGCTATTTGGCTTATACCATTAGATGCGAAATTATTCTAGCTATTGAATGGTATAAAAAAAACTAAAAGGGCGTATCTCAGAGATAGCGCCTTTCGGCTTAGCAGGGCAGTATGGCTCTTATCGTCGCATGCCGTTATAATTTTGTAGGTGTTTCTGGCACCCACGTGGTATACAGGCATACGACCACGGAATTGTCTTGACCATTTTTTTAATTATGTGTTAACTAGCTTCCACCCGCGGATTCGCCCGCGTGGTATGTCGATAAAAAGTAGCCTAGGTCCTTTTCCAGGTCATGGCCTACCCGTGTGCCAATTTCATCCGAATCCGTTTTAGCGTGAAAGCGTAACAAACAAACAACCAAATTCACTTTCGCATTTATAATATTAGTTAGGATAGTTTGGAGGATGAAAAACCGGTCTATCGACACTCTTACTTAATAAAAAATACTCATTACACATAAAGTTTCCATAATAAATATAATTAAATCATGATTTGAAAGACACGTGGCGCCATCTATTATCATAAGAACGCTATTGTGGTTTTCCACGGGAACAGTACTTTTTTTCGGGAGGAACGGTACCCTATGTCCGTGTCTGTGCACCTGACAACATATATGCAAAATTTCAGCATGATTGTTTCAGTAGTTTAGGCGTGAAAAGGTAACAAACAAATAAACTTTACTTTCGCATTTATAATTATTATAGTTAGAATTTCTGTCTGAAATATTTTCTTATTTCATAGTTTTTAGATCACTATTATTTTTCTGTAGTCAGGTTACAGTTTTTTAACCTTTTTTTTTCTATCTACAGGTCTCAAAACAATTAGGTAGACTGCTACAAATAATTTATTAAATAAACGATAAAAACAGCCTATTCATCACTAACAATATCATTGGCCTCTTCTTCGTCCTCAAAGTCCTCGTCATCTGCAATAGTCGCGTCCTGGTACTGTTGGTACTCCGATATCAAATCACACATGTTGTTATCAGCATCCGTGAAGTCCGTCTCATCCATCCCTTCACTTATGTACCAATGGAGGAACGCTTTTCTCCTGAACATAGTCGTGAACTGCTCCGAAATTCGCTTGAACAGCTCCTGAATAGCTGTAGTGTTTCCTATGAAGGTCGCAGACATCTTTAAGCCTCTAGGAGGAATGTCACAAACTGCTGTCTTGACGTTGTTGGGAATCCATTCCACGAAGAAGTCTTTGTTTCTGTTTTGGATGTTAACCATCTGTTCGTCTACCTCCTTCATTGACATGTAGCCACGGAAAATAGCAGCCACGGTAAGGTATCTTCCATGGCGAGGATCGCAAGCCGCCATCATGTTTTTTGCATCAAACATTTGATGCGTGAGTTCTGGGACGGTCAAAGCTCGAAACTTCTGGCTGCCGCGTGACGTCAATGGTGCGAAGCCAGGCATGAAGAAGTGCAGCCTTGGGAACGGCACCATGTTGACGGCGAGCTTCCTCAGGTCTGCGTTCAGCTGGCCGGGGAACCGGAGACACGTGGTCACGCCCGACATGGTCGCAGACACTAGGTGGTTCAAGTCGCCGTACGTCGGAGTCTTCAGCTTCAGGGTTCGAAAGCAGATGTCGTATAACGCCTCGTTGTCGATACAATACGATTGCGTAGAGGCCTCTATTAGCCGATTTACTGCTAACGTCGCATTATAAGGCTCTACTACAGTATCAGACACTTTAGGACTAGGTACCACGGAGTATGTGACAGAAATTCTATCAGGATACTCTTCGGACAAATTCTCCAAAAGCAGCGTTCCTAATCCAGACCCAGTACCGCCTCCAAGAGAATGCACAAGTTGAAATCCTTGCAAACAATCGCATCCTTCCGCCTCTTTTCGCACAACATCGAGGACTGGTTCAAGCAAATGTGCGCCTTCGGTGTAGTGTCCTTTAGCCCAGTTATTCCCTGCACCTGAGACCCCGAATACGATGTTGTCTGGTCTAAATATCTGTCCGTAGACGCCACCTTTTATGGCGTCCATGGTGCCAGGTTCGAGGTCGACGAGAACTGCTCTGGGGACGTATTTTGAGGATAGTCCTTCGTTGTAGTACACTTGGATGCGTTCTATTTGTAGGTCGGAGTCACCATGGTATTCGCCGGTTGGGTCAACCCCGTGCTCATCGGAGATCACCTCCCAGAACTAAAATTAAATAAAGAATTTTTTTACTTATTGTGCGTACTAATTGAAACTCAACCTTAGATATTCTGTCATATGGTTTATTTCGGCATAACAAAATTACGTATATCACACTGTGAAACTCTCTCTTCTCTTCATTAACCCGTATCTAGGCAATGCTGAGTGAGAGGGATTGCTGTTTTTATTGACCGAGCGAGCGAAGCGAGCAAAACGTCTCTGCTTCAAGTCTGGCAAAATTTTTCTATCGTCTGTCAGTTTGTTGCTACTCCTCTACAGGTCGTATTTTACAACCGATCTGGACGAAACTTGGTACACAGGTTTTACGACTACTTATAGATATTTTTGCCGTCGAGGATTTTTGATTGGAGGGGTACTCCAAAAGAGGGGTTACTGGATATCTCAGCCTTACGAGATCCGATTACGATGGCATCTTTTTTTTATTTGAAAGGTAGTAACTTTATGATGGTCTCATAAAAATTTGGTGCAGATCTGATGAAAATAAAAAAAAAATATGGTAAATATCCCGTTTTAAATTTGTTGCAAAAAGGTTGTGCTCGCGAGGTCTACTGTTCGCAGAACTACTAGTTTTAGTAAGTTATGTATAGACATACCAATTCGAAACATTTGCCAAAGCAAATGTATGGACGCATCTTCTACTTACTTTTGACCCAATTTGATTGCCGCACCTCCCGACCTGAATGTGAACTATTTCTCTCATTATAACACAGCTAATTTATCAAAAACAAACACATAGAAAAACGAAATGGTTTCTGAAAAAACTAACTAAAAACACAAAACTTGTTGAATACGCCTACATCTAATTAAATTAGAAAATAAACTTAATTAATGATGCTCGTAAAGGCGTGTTGTTTCATGGCCAAGTAGGTTTGAACACGATGGTTACGGAGGGCCAACTAGATTATCTGTATTAGAAGTTGAAGTGACTTGAATACGGAAATTAGTCGCGATTTCCTTTCCTAAAACAGTCAAAGCATACAGGGTTATTTTAAATTGGCTAGCTAAACTCCGCAGACGCGATGAGTATCGATACCTAAACACGGGAAAATAAAAACTAATATTTCAAGCTCGTGGCTAAGGAATAACAACCGCACGGGTCGATCCATCAGGTTAAGCTACGCTTGCCGGGGTTGGTCTGTGACCGACCAGACAGACCAAACGTATGTAACGTGCCTCGGAAAGCACGTTAAGCCGTTGGTCCCGGCTGTCATTCGAGGAACTTTGACAGTCGTTACGGGTCGTCAGAAGCCCGAAAGCTGACAACCAGTCTTACCAAGGGTGTATCGTAATACCCAGTAACTGGGTTGTGGGGGCCAGATAGGCAGTCGCTCCATGTACAATCCAGTATTTTTTATATTCAGCTGCATCCGGTTAGACTGGAAGCCGACCCCAACATAGCTGGGTAAAGACTAGGCAGAGTGATTTCAAGTGACTACACTGCTGTCGATGACCCCACAAAAAATGACCACCAAATAAATTTATTTATTGTTTTATCATATTTAGATCTATACCCATCGAGTCTGCAGAACTTAGCTAGCCAATTTAAAATAACCCTTTATGTCTTTTATATCATTGACATAATGCTTAAGGTGAATGGATACGTCAATCTGCAATTATGACGTAACTTTGAAAACGAACTCCTCATAAGCGCATGGTTCAAATGCTGTGAAAAAATTTTTATGATGTGTGCCATACAGTTTAAAATAAAATTGAAGTTCAGTTTTATTAATATGATTGTTACTTTTTACAGAAAAAAATATACAAAATTGCTATGTTTCATGTTTATATTTTCGAACTGCTTCCAAACGCATGAAGCAATTTAGATCATTCTTTCACCAAATTATAGACAAAAAATAGCTTTAAAATCTTGAAGTTCAAAAAATTCAGATAAGTTATGTACACGTGACAATAAAGCAATAAACTGATATTAGCTGACGCGATCATATCAACACCGGCGCGCGGGGACGCGGGCGGCAGACCGGCCAGTGTTGCAAAAGTTCCCGATTTTTCGGGAGATCTACTGATTTCGGCTCTTCCCTCCCGATAACCCGATTTCACGACCAAATCTCCCGAATTTCAGTTTTGCTTTTTTTTTATTATTATTATGGTGGCAAAAATATTATTAAGCCGACAACACTAAAATTTACCTGGTAACACTAAAACAATTCAATGGGATTCCCCAAAACTTCTCGCACGTCCTTTCAATACCGCAGTATACATAAAATATATAAGATCGAAATGCCTTTGAAATAAGGTTCATTATTGTTTGGTGAATGTACTGAGATGTTTTTTTACACTTTATTATCGTTTCGTCCGTTCGCAAGTGTACTGGTTTTGTTGTGCTTTACCTTCCATTTATTTACAATGTCCGATAGCGATGATTCGGATGGAAATACGAATACCCCAAGCACTAGTACTGGAGCTAAACGTAAAAAATATGCCCAAAATTATAAAGTGGAATGGGAATCACGACCAGAATGCTCTAATTGGCTTAAAAAAAGTTTGAAAGAAAAAAACTACGCACATTGCAAAAGTTGTAATAAAGATATTAATATTTCTTCTGGCTTCGACGCTGTTAAAAGACATGCCGCTTCCCAACTTCACATCAAAAGTATAAAATGCATTGCGGATCAACCTAAGATGACCAATTTTGTGAATCGAGAAGTGATCCAATTTAAACATCAAGTGAGGGAAGGTAAATAACAAAATATATTATTATGACAATGTACATACTTAATTAAAAAAAAATTGTTCAACTCTGTCAATTTTTATCAGGTCTATGTTTAATGGATAGAAGTGTTTTTGACTACATATATACTTGGTATAGATTTGCAAGTTGTTTTTAAACAAAAACATTTAAACTATTTCATCTCATTGCATTATTTAATTGTTTCAGGTGAAATTCGGATTGCCGGCTTTGTCGCTGAACACAACTTGCCATATGCGATAACTGACCATCTAGGCAAGTTAATACAGAAGATTTGTCCAGATTCAAAAGTAGCTGAAAATATGAAGTGTTCTCGCCCCAGGATTCAAGCTGTCGTAAATAACGTAATCGGACAAGAAAGCTTTCATACTCTCTGCGAAGATCTACGACAGGTTAAGTTCTCACTTATAATTGACGAGTCCACCGATAGGAGTACCACCAAACATCTTTGTCTCGTCGTTAGATATGTCAAAAAAAATCATGTAGGAGATTATTTTTTTGGGCTTATCCCTGTTGTGACTGCAGACGCAACTACGTTACATAAAAGCATTGTAGACTTTTTTGAACAACATGGCGTTCCATTTCGACAAAATCTCATAGGTTTTGCTTCTGATGGTGCAAGTGTTATGATGGGACGTAATCATTCAGTAATGACGTTACTAAAAGCTGATGTACAACATTTATTTATAATGAAATGTATATGTCATTCATTCCATTTGTGTGCGTCCTACGCTTGCAACAAAATACCTCGGTTTATTGAAGAAGTTGTAAGGGAAATATACAATTATTTTTCTTCTAGTCCCAAAAGATCAGCTGAATTTAAAGAATTTCAATTATTTTGTAATTTAAAAATACATAAATTATTACATCCTTGTCAGACGAGGTGGCTGTCAGTACACGCAGCTATATCAAGAATTTTGGAGCAATATCAAGCTTTGAAATTATATTTCATTGATGCGTCGCTAAATGACGATATTGCAACAGCTACAAATATATTACACAAATTAAACGATCCATTAACGTTACTCTTTCTTCAATTTTTAGACTTTGTTTTACCTATTTTCAATAAATTAAATCGAGAAATGCAATCTGAATCAGCAAGAGTACACGTTTTGTATTCCCAAGTTTGTGTTAGTTTAAGAACTTTGTTTGATTGTTTTCTGAAAAAAGAATATTTAGAAAAAAACAATCTCGCAAGCATTGATTATAAAAACCCACGTAATTTTCTACTTATAGAAGATGTATATTACGGAGCAAATGCCATTAATACTTTGCTTACAGATAAAAGATTGACTTCTGAACAAATCCACTCCTATTCCAAACGAGATGCATTCAATTCTTTATTGAAGCTTGTGATCAAATCATACAAAGGTTCCCAATTAGCAATAACCCTTTAAAAGATTTGGGAGCTTTCTCTCCGGAAAATGTAAAAAAAGGTGATCTGTCATCAATAGTACCAATATGTAGACAATTCCCAAATTTAATAGACAACAATAATTATCAAAGTATTGACACAGAATGGCGATTGCTTCGGAACACGAAAGAAATTGCGTCGTTTAGTGAAAAAACTGAAGAATTTTGGGCGAGCATTGGCAGCATGAAGTATGGTGATGGTACACTCATATTTGAAAACATTTGTTCTTTTGTTTTTAAAATACTATGTTTGCCACACTCATCTGCCAACGTGGAAAGAATTTTCTCTTCAATAAATTTAATGAAAACTAAACAACGCAACAAACTATCCACGGAATCGATAATAGGTCTCCTACACACCAAACGAGTTATAACAGAAAACAACCAAACTTGTTATAATTTTAATATAGAAAATAAAATTTTCGAAAAAATTTCTACCAAGAAATGGTATGAGGATCACTGAACCTAAAAATCTTAAAATGTACCTATGTATGTTTCTTTTTAATAAAGTAATTAGAGCGCAAAATACATTTATTTTATTTTTTTAAAACCTCCCGATTTCTCCCGATTTTTGGCTGGAAAATCTACCGTTTTTTTATTTTTGACTTTTGCAACACTGAGACCGGCAGTGTTTCTCTAGCGTTCGCACGGGGAGGTTGTGTCGCTCGTTGTCCTTGCTCCTGTCAGTTGCATTTCTGATTTTTGGGTCAAAGAAGTAACAACGCAGATAGTGAATTAGGCATGGTAAGATCGGATTGAAACGTTTCGCACATTTGCGCTCGGACGCTGTGATCAGTGATTAGTAATCCTTGTAAATATTTATTTAGTGAAAATTTTGTTTGCGCTTGGACGCTTAGTGTTTTTTTGTAAATAGATGTACATAGATAGTTTATATAAACACTGAGTAAATAATTTGTAAAAATTGGAATTAGTTGTTCGAATCTCGTAAAGGACATATTGTATAAAGATGATATTGAAAAAATTGCTATCGATCAATTAGAAAAACAAAAGAATGTTAAAATGACACCTTGTGAACCGTTCATAGATGAGGAAATACAACATCTTGGAGCCACATCCGGTGATTTGATTAACGACGACACAATTGTCAAAATAAAGTGTCCTTTGACAGCATTTAAAAAAGAATTCAAAGAAGCTGTGAAAAATATACATTCTATAAAATTAACACAGAAGGCGAATCGGTCATAAATCAAGCACATAATTGGTATTTCGTGATTTGGCAGAGACTCTTGGCTGTCACCATTCAACCGTCGAGGCTCATTTACACAATCTCGGCTATCGTAAAGTAATGGCATGATGGATTCCACATCAACTAACCGACAGTCATCGTCAAGTCAGAGTTATTATTTGTGGTTCGCTTCTTTTTCAGCCACATCGGAAACAGTTTCTTGAAGATCTGATAACCGGCGATGAGAGCTGGATTCTCTATGATAACAACACATGGCACGCCGTCTGGCTTCCTTACAACGCAGAGCCACCAACGCAGCCAAAGCCGAACCGTCACTCACGCAAGCATCTTCTCTCCGTTTGGTAGGATGCGAAGGGCCCACTCTATTACGAGCTTCTCCCTGCGAGAAGGATGATTACGACTTCTATTTATACTGAACAGCTTCAGAATCTGGCTGACGCAATAAGAGAAAAACGACCGAGACGTGTAAATGTTCACTTACTCCATGATAATGCGCGACCTCATGTCGCTTCGAGACTCGACGAAAAATCGTAGAGCTTGGATGGCACCCGGTTGCCCACCCACCGTACTCACCGGATTTCGCGCCATCCGACTATCACTTGTTCCGACCACTAAAGCTTGATTTGCGTGAGACAAATTTTCAAAACTACGAAAACCTCAAAATGGCAGTGGACAATTTCTTTTCTGCACAGCCTCCGGAATTTTGGGAGCAGGGTATCAATAATCTACCAACTAGATGGGCAGGAGTAATAAGAGTTATTTGGGGATTACATTACTGATTAATTATTGTAAATAACGAAGTTATCAATAAATTCATTAAGTCTTAATTATAACTTGGTGCAAGACTTTTCCGCCAACCTGATATATAGAATGTATGCTTCCTGAATTGGTAGATCCAAGATACCCTCGAAACCAGAAAAAGAGAGATCCGCAATTAATTCAAGAAGCAATCAATGGAACGCAAAAACAGGAATATCAGATTTATTAAGAAGAACCTTGAGAAACCATAATATGACGAAAAATGTTTTAAAACGAAGAGAAAAAAAAAACAGAAAACAGGTGATAAAGAAACTATACATCGACAGTTTGAAGATGGACAAAAGTCATGCTCTACTGAAAGCGAACAAAATAAAACTATCCACTCTTCATCTGTATACTTCAGAAAGGACATTGCTCTGCGTCCATACATTGTTGGCCCTGGAGCCAAGAGCATCGGATAATTATGTATTGTATTCTCTATCATTTGGAGACTCCTAGAAGATCTTGTTTTTATAGCGGACTAGCTGCAGAAAAGATATATTTCAAAAAAAGTATCAGATTTTGAGGTTATAATCTAACCATAACAACGAATATTAAATGTAGGTACCTACCATGATTTTTCATAGCTCTGAGTAATTTTTAAGAACCTGAAAAGTAATATACCTACCTAGATAATTAGGTACCTATGCAGTTATTTTTCTAAAAAATGAATGCAAGTGCAAAATTAATATACATTAAACTAATCAACATAGGTAGGTAACTGAATTCGTAGCATTCGTTTTGGAATGAGATGAGTAGAAACAGCGTCCCTATGCCTGAACGGTGTGCATAGGATGCTAGGATAGCTTTACCAATTAGATGGTAATAAGTGATTTTTTAAAACCTAGTCCTACAATATTTATATTTGAATAAGAAATAAAACACAGATTTTAATTTCACGTTTATTGTTCTTCGTCTAAATTACGAACTAAAATAGTGTCTAAAAACTGCAGGGGGGTTGACATTATTTTGATACCTCGCATAACTTAGGTACCAAATAATGGTCATAACATGGGCGCAGCAACCGATAGTTCTGCGCCCAACGATACAATAACAGCAATATTCGACTATTGCCTGTCGACCTATTTGTGATGAGTCAATTAAAATATATACAAAATACACTTTAGTACTTATATGACGGCTGTGAATTTTCCCCCGTAATAACCATACGGTTTCAGAATTTAATTCACACACAGGTACACAGTTCCGAAAATCACAGCCAGGTCAATCGTTTTTTAAACCAATCCAAGTCCGTTAAAATAGCCAAGTCGTAAAAAAGTCCCGAAAGTCACCAAAACACCGAACACAAGAAAAGAACACAGGAAAAAGCACAGCGCAGAAACTCTCAATTGTGGTAACAATGACTTTTTTTTTTAATAATTTTATGGCATGGCTTTTTGGCCTTTGTGCCATTGGTAACAATGACACGTTCACCGGCAAAACTAGGGATGTAATACGACACCATTAATCGATTTTTCGATTATGATTTACTGTGGTCTTAAATTATTACAGTCTGTTACATCTACTTTGTCATATAAACATTACAAGTATGTATGACAATGGTTTATTTTATATATAACAACACTCTTCTATACTGGTAATAATAATATATAATAACATCTGTATCTAGTTTGCAATATTGTTTTTTTAAATAAAACATTAGGTAATTGTGATGTGTTTAGTAAAAATAAGTATTTTTTTCGTTTAATGAACCGCAAAAGGAGCGTTATTTTTGTATTAATTGTCGTAAATAATGAATTAGTTTGAATGATTGTATAGAAATAAAGAAGTTTTGATTAATGTATAATATTATTCTTACTACCTATTTAAATTGGAGTATGACTGCATTCATAAAGTATTTTATTAGGTTTTTAAAACTACACTTTAGAAAAAAAAACGCAATCGATCGATTATAATTGATCGGACATCCCTATTTCACTTTTGACACGACATAGGTGAAGATGGCGATGTAATGTTATTAGTCGCATTAAATTCTATTAAAAATACATTTTGGAATACAGCTAGTCCGTGATACAGAAGTATTTGCAACTTATATAATAAAATAGGCGATTAATTATCGTATATTCTCAAACTCTTCATTGCACAGGGCCATTTTGAACATTGTCTTTTACAATTTGATGAGTTTTTAATTTATTTAAATAGAAGCTAATGAAGATTTGTTTGATTTGTGTGTGTATTGTGATGATTATTGATTATTTTGTGTCCGTATGTTATTGTGATATTAGTAATAATATTTGAGATTATTATCAATAATGTAATGTGTGTTATGTATATTTTTTGAATAAAAATATCATTATGTACGATCTAGTTTTTTTTTTTAAATTTAAATCACTTTACAAATCACAATAATCACTTAGAAACCTAACTGAAGTGACAGCTAACGTTCATATTTACCTACTTAGATATAGAGAAGGTACATAAAAGACGAAGCTAAATAAAAGATAAAATTTCCACTAGGTACCTTGTGATTACTGCAGAAAAGCGCAAAATTTCAAAGGCAGCGGATTTGATAATACGATCCGCTGCCTGCATTTGGTCGAGAGAGAGCGAGTTATAAAAGTTCAAGTAAATAAACAAAGTTGCACATCTGCGCTGCGATACGTGGACATCTTTGGTATCGGGTAGGTGTGCGGGGGCGCGCGGAGTTCGCGCTTGGCTCCGCCCAGACGCCGAAGGTCATTCACGTATATTATCGCCTTAAAATTGCAATGAAGCGACTTTACCGAGTTTGGAACCTCGGTATTCCTCAATGTACCTACAGTACAACTATTTTTTTAACGTCCCTCTGCAATCATCGTATTTCCGAATACAAACGGATGCTAATTTCCATGTCATTTATCGTGTATAACAATTTGAATTCAAAACTAAGTAGGTACCTACTTTATTGTTGTTTTGTTTTGATTTGAACAACAATAAAGTATTTAGTCCTGAATTACACAAAAAGGAGCACTCACACCATTCTGCCTCTGTCATCTTCGAACGACTGACAGAAATAGAACGATGTTTCAAATTCGTTTTGCGCTAAATCTTTGGCTCAAACGAGCCACACACAACTAAACGCGTTTAAATACTAATGTGGATGCGCTTGAGATTTAGAGACTGTTCATACCCATGCTTATTGTTCATACTCGCTAACGCTTGCTCAATAGCTTGCTTAGATACTCTTTGGGTGTCCCATATAGGACCATCGATCGCACGACACCCGCGTAGAGGCGGCGAACTTCTTCTCGAGGTCCCCCGAGATTGGGCCACAGTCTGTGCAAAGCACCCAGTGCCTTCCCGACGCGGTGAACCAGTCGCTCGAAATGCTCTTAGAAGCCCCACCGGATGAAAGTGGCCTTATATAAGTATCTTAGCAATTTTTTACTTTTTTGACTGAAAAGGGGCAACATTGATGGCATTACCTACTCGTGAGATGAGTGGCCAATTTCTAGTATTACTTATAAAATGGAATATTATGTAGCAAATTAATGATTATAAAATATAGAGAAGTAAAAACCACAAATTCAGAAATAACTTTAATAATAAAAAATATAGATCACAAAACAATAGTTACATCAAAATTGCGTCGTCGTGCTTATAAAAATGCAAAATACAAATTAATGTTCTAGCTGAATATATTAATTTATTAATTATTAAGTAAAATCTCCCTTCGTGCTAAATCTTTAATGAAGTCAATGTGGCAAATCAATCTTTTAATTTATTATTTATTTTATCAATACAATACGTAAAATAAAGTCCACAACCTCAATATTATAATGGTTCATTTACGTTTAAAAACTTGTAATGATACCAACGGTACTCATCAATTTTATTATCAGGGCGGGAATACAGAAGCCGCAAAAACTATGCAAGTAGCTTGCATGCCAATGATTGGTGAATGTCATAATGGCATGCAAGCCAGCACCCTAATTGCGTAACACACTATCAATCACAGCCTAAATGATTATGGAGGATATTGTTAATCCATTGCATTTAAAAAAAGCCCAATGGGGTTGTTCCCCGGAAGTTTCGCCGCAAGAGAGCGTTGTGTGTTTGTCACTTGTCAATGTCGCCTTGAAGACAAAGCGACCAATCAGTGACAAGAAAAAACATTTAGCACCATCTCGCCGCAAAGCTTTTAACAAGGTACCTGAATGAAAGCCATTAACAGCTGAATGAAAGTAACAAACACTTAGCGCCATCTACGTAGAACTAATTTGACAGTTTTCTTCCCCATTGGTTTTAGGCCTGAAACTGCGTTAAGCGGGCGCCCGCGACGGGCAACCGTCGCGTGTCTACGCGCGTGGACACGCGGGTGGGCTCCGTGGCTACGCGACGGTCCCCGTCGCTGGGACCCGTCGCGGAGACCGATTTACGCAGTGTCGCTAGTTCAATTTTAACGGTGTGCTTGTATAGTCGTGTCGATGGAGAACTTAATATATTATTACGTAGCAAAACGACGACTAGCAAAAAAGCAAGCAAGCCCGTGCGTGTTCCCGCTGGCGGGGACCGCGCGTGCCCCGTTGCGTGGGTGCGGGGCGCGCCTCCCCGTGACGGACACTCGCGCTGGTCCCCGCGACGGAGCACTTTTGTATGAAACCGCGCGGATGCCCGCTTAACGCAGTTTCAGGCCTTATACCGCGTCGGCCATCGTTAAAACCTAGTCGGTATTGGAAAACCTATCACAAAACTGAATTATATGATAAAAGATTTTTCTACAAATGCAGTCCGAAATGATATATTTGAACTTGAATTTATGTAAAAAATAATGTTTTTTTTTATTATCTATTTAACTCGGTTCAGACTGATGTTAGGTTATGATACCACATATTAACTTTTATTCGTCATATTATTCTTCACCTAATTAAGAAGGCTATCGTATTTTGTCACCTCTCTCGATCACACGGGACCAAATTTCAAGCATGTTATATGAAAAGATACTTTTTTGAAAAATGTAATCAATTGGCGAACTAACAAAAAATATTAATATAATATGTACTTAATTATTAAACACACATTTTTATTGTTGCATTTATTTAACTCGCCTCAAAAACCGATCATAACACTTATTGAGCTGACTTTTTTAGATAATACAACAGAAATGTGTTTTTAACAATTACTTATTAAATTAATATTGTCTATTAGTTCGCCAATTGATAGCATTTTTCAAATAAGCATCTTTCATTATAAATTCTTCAAAATTTGGTTCCGTTTGAGCGAAACAGGTGACAAAATGCGACAAATATAGGACCGCGAAAAAAATTTAAATTGCGCCATTTTTGGTTATTGGCTTGATCAACAACGAAGAGTACAACTATTTTCTTAATGTCCCTCGGCCCGGCAATCATCGCATTTCCGAATACAAACGAATGCTAATTTGTCATCAATTATTATCGTGTATAATAATTTGAATTCGGAACTAAGTACTTTATTGTTGATTTGTTTTGATACTTGGTCTAAGACATGTATGGCTCAAAATGCTCTAAATAGTGTAAGCTATCACCCCCTTAAGTCTTTGCACCTACACGCCCACTTGAAAAATTCTCAGAGTGAATGGCCAAATTCGAAACTATGAGGAATAGCGAAAACTACTCAAAGGAGTCTCGGGCATGATTTTGATGAAAACTAAAACAGCATCATTGGATTTTTGAAAATCAATATTTCTAGTCAGGAATCGATCCCGTTGATTTTGAAAAAAAAAACACACACACTTATTATTACACCATTCGATAGTGTCGCTAATAAGGATCGAATTCTGGGAAGTAATGACATACGGCCAACTAAAGGAAAGAGGTCATTTTTAACAAAAAACCTTTTTTTAATTTTTCTTATGTTATTAAACCTCGATATTGATTTTTCAAAAATCCAATGATGCAGTTTTAGTTTTCATCAAAATCTAGCACGAGACTACTTTGAGTACTTTTCGCTATTCCTCATAGTTTCGGATTTGGCTATCCACGCCCACTTGAAAAATTCACCCTGTATATGGGAGGCCTTCCAACGCTACGTCTTCCGGTACGCGGTACTGTGGGAGTAAAATTTAACTTATACAGTTTAAAACTTGCTTTTGTAAATATACATTTAAATAAGTTGGAACTTTGACCTTAAATATCTACGTAACCATAAGGTTCCCAGGGTTGTTCCTGCTAGGGTTGCGGGTTGTTTGAAAGTTACCGTGGCCCTGGCACAGGCAACTCAAGGAACACGGGTGGGTTTTAATCAGTAGAAGTGTGACACGCCCTCCCGCTCCACCCAGAGCGGGAGAAGTTATTTGATAATTTCCCACCCAAAAAAAAAACGTATCGTCCAGCACAAAAAAAAAATCATAATAACGGGAAGAACAAGTGACTCAAGGCTTCATTTTCCAACCCATTGTAAAACGCAGTATTTCCGCACATTGACGTAAAAGTCCTGACTTCGAACCAACGTAACCAAACTTTTCCCATTTTTTAAGAACACAGAGAACTGTCGTAACATCATTATTGCACTAGAAGATTACAACTAATTATTATTAGGATATAATTTAAGCATAATATCTGTTAAATTATGACTAGCTCCGTTTGTAGGATGTTTCTATAGCTAATTTAGTGCCGAGAAAAACATACTTGATATGCTTTAGCTGTACTACCTATTGTCCGCGGCTTCATCCGCGTGGAAAGTATCCTAATCCAGGTCACGGTCTACTCATATTCCAAATTTCATCAAAATCCGTTCAGCCGTTTTAGCGTGAAAGCGTAACAAACAAACTCACTTTCGCATTTATAATATTAGTTACGTATGCCGAGATTTCGTCTAGTTATTTAGTCATAGATGATCATGATCGTAGGAATTTATTTATTTTATTTCATTCTGGAATCTTTTCATCATTTTTTTTTTTTTTTGCTTTTCGTGAGACACTGTCAACTCGCGACCTCGATGCAGATGTTACACTACACAAACGCGAGTCAATAATTCCATTTTATACCGTATAACAATGAGTCACTGAAGCTCGCTCGTGAATTGCATAATCTGTACGTGATTGGCTCATGAGTAAAGGGCTCCGAACTATTTAGGCAATCCCGTAACGAGTAAAACCGCTAACGTTACCAACGATACGTGATAAATACATAAAAAAACAACTTTAAACTTATGTAAGATTGAGATTGAGAATGAACTTAGATAAGTTCATTTTTGAATGAAAAATCTATCGATAAACGTCATTAAATAATTTCAGTTGCAATGGAAACTGAACCATACGCAACTATGTTAAAGTTTTGAATCCCAAAGCATGAAATTTATCTCGTCTCGTTAGCTTTAGTACAGGCCTGCTTGCACCACAAATCACAAAGTGCGGATTTCACCAATGAAACTGAACGCCACCAGCACATCTAAGCCGAGTTCAAGAGCTGTCAGTGTCAATATTCCAAAGGAAATAATGACAGTGAAAGCTCTTAAACGTGGCTTACTGCTGATCGCGTTCAGTTTCAATTGGTGAAATCGGCACTAAATGTGTTTAACGCTAAACCTATTTAAAACAATGTTCTGTTTCTTTCCCTTGTTTGAAGATGACTGAGACAGAATGATGTTTTAAATAAGTATAATGCAAAAGGCATTTAGTGATGCAAGCGGGCATTTCAAGCTTTCGATACTAATATTAAAATACTATCTACTGCCCGCGACCTCTTGTATTTTCTTGTACCCCCCCCCCCCCCCTCCCCCGTCGTCGTATCGCATCGCCTGCCCACGCTATTTTTCTTTTCCTCAGCTCCTAAGTGTCCTATCGTGATGTAAAATAGTCTATAGCCTTCCTCAAGAATGAGGCCGTCAAATGCAAAAAGAATTTTACTAATCCGACTGGTACTTCCAGACATTCGCGCGTTCAAACAAACAAACAAACTCTTCAGCTTATTATTAGAACAGATAAGATGGCAGTGTATGTATACAAGATTATTTTGTACTGACAACTAACCTTAACTAGACAGACCTCAGTGTTTTTGGTAACATTATACAGATTTGTAAGTATTTCAATATTTTTAGCTCAAACCTAATATCTCCTGTATCCTTCTCAATACATCTATATTTATATAAAAATCAATTGCGTGCATTAGTCTCGCAAAAACTCGAAAATGGCTCGACCGAATTCAATCATTTTCTTTTCTTTTCTTTTTTTTTGTTTTGTTCGCCTCAACACGGGTGGTTTAGGAAAAACCCAAAGGAACAGCCGAAAATACGAAATTGAAATTTTGACAAGACAACGTCTGACGGGTCAGCCAGTAATTATTATTATTATTATTCATTTATTTACTCAAGTTACATGACTCATACAAACGGAAATGAATCTTCTGACCATATATTTTAGTAAGTGGCCATAAATTGGTGTCATTTACGATTTAAATTCTCACTCTATAGTAAAGACCGAGTGAACAAGATCCCGAAATTGATCAACAAAAAGGAACTTCGCGAGGACTTCAATACCTCCAATAGGTGTTATCTCCTATGTATGATCTAGAGTATTCTAGAGGGTCAAATTAAATTAGCTAGCGAAACTCCGCAGACGAGATGTGGTATCGATATCTAAACACGATCAAAGAAATAAAAAAGATTTGTTGATTTTTCTGGGTTCAAAGACCATACATAACTAGACCTAGGCCATAAAAAAGAAAGAAAGAGAAAGCTTTTTATACCGTTAAAGATTATATTGAGGACAAAGAGGCTTGGGATTGAACTGCTCCAAATTTTCATTTTTCTCTTTTTATTTTTGCATCCTGAATGTAGACATGAATATTTACTTTGTAAAGTATTATATTATTTTAATTATTGTGAATTTGAAGACTATGTAGGTCATTGCTTTTTTTGTTTGTTTTATTTTTTCTTTCAGTTATTTTTAATCATGGTCTGTTTGTGTAATTTATGCGGCCTACCCAAATTCCTTTCTTTGGTATTGTTCGTCGAATCGTTGAGCTCCTTAAGTTCTGAGTTGAGCTGCGCGATTACTGACAAATGCGTGCACTGACAAAAGACCATTTCAGACACCAATCTACATGGTCTTCACATGATGTGACCAAGATTATGTCTGGACTTTATAAGAGACTGTGACCTCTGAGTTTGTTTCGGCCTTTCTTCTCGGAGTATTCAGATAGGAAACGCCGACCTCAACTAGATAAAAAAAAAAAAACATGATTGACTGTAAAAGTGTTTGTACATACCTACTTACAGAAATAAAAATCATTTATCATTTATACATCTATCTAGTACTTGAAGTATGAGTTGCGAAAACCTGTTTTTTTTATTTTATTGTGTTTAGATATCGATACTCATTACATCTGCGAAGTTTACACCAAAAAAAACTAATATTCCAAATTCCAAGTAACTACGCCACACACTTACGGTCGTTCACCCAAAAAAAAATATCATCTAATAATTTTTTGTCTTTTATCATGTTAGATATCGTTACCCATCACGTCTGCGGAGTTTCGCTAGCTAATTTAATTTGACCCTGTATACATTTTCGAGCCCAAATCATGATGATTGGGTTTCGGTCTTCTTCTCCCTTATCGACACGATTTAATACATAAGAATGGCTCGTGCAGTGTTAAAAATATTACAATCTTTCCAAACATTTATTTTACTTTTGACATAAGCACGCCTATGAAGTTCCTTATTTATTGAAAGGCAACTTTAAACGAAAAATTGCAATACTTCGTTATTACGACGCTGTTTTTTCTTCAATTTTTCTTTAAAATAAAATATTAATGTGATAAATCGATTAAAACTTCTACATAAATAAAGTCGATTGTTATAAGTAATCGAATCGATAACGCATTAGGACATCACTAATTGATTAGTACTCGAACTTTCAAAAGTAAAATGGTTGGAAAGATTATAGCCAGTGTCCAAAATGGTAGCGAGGCTGATTGCCTCGAGTGTGACGTCATAATAACCGCAGACAAATTCTCAAAATTACTAAAAATGTTCAAACACTTACAAAACCTTATCTTAGACAAGCACCTTATTCTTCAACAAATACAAATTAGCGTAAACATTTTTTCTATTTGACAACACCGGCACATAAAATGCTCTGAACACTTGGTGGGACTTCTTGGCGTCGAGTATGGCAACACTCGATATGACTTCCCATGAGGAGTCTTTGTGGTAGGCCGGTTCTAGGGTTGAAGGGCGTCCGATGTTGGAGTCTAGTAAGAAGTGGCATTCTTTGGGTGAGATGTAGGTTCTGTTGTCGCCTTTGTTGAGATCGTTGAAGTGTGGGTGGATGAGGCGGGTGGCTGGAAACAGAAATGTATATTTAAAGAGTGAATAGTAGTTTCTGGAAAGTCTGACACCTAAAATCCGACAAATACTTGCGTATGACGTCACAACTGACCGACTTGCAGTTATTTTAAGGTGAAGCGTCAGGGTAGCCCGCGAAATTCAAATTTTCTTACGTTTTTTGCAATTTACAAGTCGGTATTAAATTGTACGTTGATCAAAATATAATTTGCGGCTGTAACAAGTATCTATTTACTTTACTTTACTTTAACTCTCTAAGATTAGGTAATCCTAATGAATGACTATTTCATGAAATCTTGACATTTCAGGATTATACTAACTTAAGGAGTTGTATTACTGATTCTAATGATTATAATTTTGTAAATACATATTTGTTACGGCCGCAAATCATATTTTATTTAACATACAACTTCATACTGACTTGCTAATTGCAAAAAACGTAAGAAAACTTGAATTTCACGGGCTACCCTGACGCTTCCTCCTTAAGTTTTAATAAAATCCCTATCCTGCACGTCATTAAAAATAAAAATAATCAGAGCTTCTGCATAGCCCGACTAGCATAACCCCAATTATATTTAAAAAAAACCGGTCAAGAGCGAGTCGTACTCGAGCGCCGAGGGTTCCGTAAAAAAAAAGTGTATACTTATATTAAAAAAGTGTACTATTTAGAGACATGTTTCATGTTTCCTTAGATCTTTACATAAACTTCTATCACACAATAATTTCAGATTTTTCTCTTTGCAAACTTCGGAGATAAGGGGAGGGGGGACGGTATTTTTTTTACATTTTTCATCAAAAGTGGAAAACTAAGCAACCTAAAAAAAATTTAAAAAATGTTTGAGAATATGCAAACAGTGGTCTTTCATACGCCCTAGTAGCCCCACTTCGAATTTTTAAGACCTCGTTTCAGTCCTTGAAAAAATCATACACATATTTTATTTGTCTTATTTGCAAAATAGTTGGACAAACATCATCTAAAACTATTCCATAATTCAAGTTGTTAGCATTAATAGATCTTGACATATCCAGCTGTGACCGACGGACAGACAGACAGACAGACTGCGTCACAACATAAGGGTTCCTTTTTACCATTTTGGTACAGAACCCTAAAAATGGATAGCTTCCTTTTAGTTTTCTTCAAATATCTGTTATGTTCTATAATCAAGAGGAGCTTGTGGCTAAGTAATAACAGCCGCACGGGTCGATCGATCAGGTTAAGCTACGCTTGCTGCGGTTGGTCCGTGGATGGGTGACCATCTTTACATACCAAGTCCCCTCCGTGCCTCAGAAAGCACGTTAAGCCTTTGGTCCCAGCTGTCATTAGTGGATCTTTGACAATCGTTACGGGTCGTCAGAAGCCCAAGTCTGACAACCAGTATTACCAAGGGGTATCGTATTACTCAGTAACTGGGTTGTGGAGGTCAAATAGGCAGTCGCTCCATGTAAAATACTGGTAATCAACTGCGTCCTGTTAGACTGGAAGCCAACCCAGACGATGTTCTATGATCAATAATTTGAAAAAATAAATAAATAATAAAGACACATTTCCTCACCATTATGAGTCCCCGCATAAGGCGCCGGCAGCTGGCCAGTAAACTCGCTAGGTATGAACCTCACAGTGTATCCGGGCGGCAGGTGGAAGCTGGACGGCGACCGATGCCAGTCCTTACCGAAGCAGACGGTAAGCTCGGTGCTGTCGGGCGCTCGTGGCAGGTCGCGGAGAATCGTCATAGGGCCGTGGTAGTTTGTGTAAAGGGCTACGGTGCGGGATACACCTGGAACAGTGTTGGAGCTTAGGTACCTATATACAGAGTTATTGGTAAAACACCAGCAACCTCTTAAGGGGTCATTGTACTCATCATTATAATATTTCTGATTTCTGATTTCTGAACAACTTTTACTATGGGACCAAATCGCAAAAAAAAAAATCTGCAGTTCAGTACATTTTAATGAATTATGCGAACATAAATGTACTGAACAGCTGATTTTTTTTTTCATGATTTCAGGTTTGAAGTTGTTCATAATAATGAGTACAATGACCCCTTAAGAGGTTGCTGGTGTTTTACCATATTTTCACTACTGCGAAAATATGTGTAAAATGAAAAACTTGTTTGCTGATCGGGTATTTTGAAACTGTCAACCTCGAATATTAGTTTTATTTGCTGTAATATACTACTGTATACTGGTAATTAGTGACCGATACTTAAACACATGATTGTACTCATGATGACAAACAACTTTTACTATGGGACCAAACCTGAAAACGCGAAAAAAAAATCTGCTGTTTCCAACATTTTGACGAGTGACGCGAACATAAATGTAGGGAAGAGCTGATTTTATTCGCGAATCCAGGTTTGATCCCATAGTAAAAGTTGTTTGTTATCATGAGTACAATCATGTGTTTAAGTATCGGTCACTAATTACCAGACACCATAATATATAGGGGACTGGTAATTACCAGACACCATAATATATAGGGGACTGGTAATTAGTGACCAAACGCCCACTACGCAATATTACGTAGCCGATGACGTACGTAGAACATGGCAGAGGCCGACTACGTATTATTTCGTAGGTCTTCCCCATAGATTATATGGTAATCTGTGTTATTTGGCCTCCTCGAATGGACATTTTTATACTCTTTGGCACCTCAAATTAACACATTCGGTGCGGCAGACGCACATGTGTTTTCATAACTTTCTTCGAGTGCGGCGCGGCGCACATGTGTGTTCGTTGTGCATCTCTATTGTTTCGAAAACATCGTAAAAAAAGGGTCGGTAAGGGTGTAGCATAAAGAAGTGTTTGCATAAAGAATTTAGCAGAGAATGTGTTAAACAAGGCATTCATGTTCGCATAACTCGTCAAATGTAGGGAGCAGCTGATTTCTTTTTCGCGATTTCAGGTTTGGTCCGATAGTAAAAGTTGTTTGTTATCATGAGTGTAGATAAAGTAGTGTATGCAATTGCACATAACTAGGTATTAAAAAAGTCGTGTAAAAAAAAAAATTTCGCCTAATTACCTCTCATTATGCTACAGTTCCATAAACCACTATTTTAATAATTTTTTTCATTATATTATTCATTAATTTACCTGCAAGTCCCGCTATAAGCACACACATGACCATCAGCGGCCCGGTGTAAGCGAGATAGTGGCGTCTCTCTCGCTCCCTCCTCCAACGGAACAGTTCTGTACCGACTGTAAACGTCATCTTCTGCAGGCAGTCGAGAGCAATGGCGCCTGCGAGGATGATCATACTGTATGCTGGGTACAGGAATCTGGAAAAAATACAAAATATTCTTATTTTCTAAATTAAAGGGAAACACTAAGAATTTTCGAGCTCCTGACTAGACATAAATTAGTAAACTGATAGATAAATGTATCCAGTGCGCACTATATAGTTTGAGCAAGACCGCTATACCGCGCCGTAAGTATATGCGCGGCCAGACGAGGGGCAGTGCAGGCCGCTCATTCGTCAACGCTCACGGCGTCCCACCGCTCATTCGCCAGCGCTGCACCCCGCCTCGCCACGCATTCCTAAGGCGCGGTACAGCGGTCTTGGTCAAACTATAGTAGGAATACTTCTAATGTGTACAAAGAGTATAACACGGAAATGAGCATACCTCTCTTCCTTATGCGGCTGTAACATAAACACGGCTAACCACAGTGCGAGCGGCATCAGATCTAGCCAATAAGGAGCGCAGAAAGGCGCACGCGCAGTCGAACTTGACTTCATCGCCGTGCATGCCAGTAGGAGTAATGGGCAGGATAGGGCTAGCACCTGGAATTCATAAAGAGGTTCAAAAACGGTTTTATAGCTACTGTTTTAGAAATTTGGAAGAGTTGTTTAAAAAATCTTTAAATAATAACAAGATTTGTTAATTAGTTATCTAAAATCCCAATAAATAAAATAATTTACAAAAATCTAATTCATCATTCTCCTGCCCTTGTCCCAATTTATTTGAGGTCGGCGCAACATGTCTTTTTCTTCCATACTTCTCTATTAGTCGTCATCTCGGTAGTCACTCCCTTTCTGGCCGATTACCAAAACAAAAATCTAATTGTTTACTAAAAATGGGATATTACTTCCGAGGCTAACGTTACGCCATAAAAATCGTATGGTGCAACAAGGTGAGAAAATGCTCCCAAAACAACACTGTTTGTCTCTGTACCAACTTCACACTTGGTAACACATTTGCCTAAAATACTTCAATACAGAAAACAAAAACTCACCCACACAATATTAAAATTCAAGAACGCATTCACGAAGTAGTAGGTCCAGGGTTCAACTCCATACAAATCAGGACCATGTTCAGTAAATATATTATACGCGACGATATTCCACGGAGCCACCACCAGTCTTCCATAATGCCAAGAGTCTACCAACACTGTAGGAACCAGTATGATGACGAGGGAGATAAGTGACCATTTGATAAATTCAACGATTTGTTTCTTCATAAAAATCATGTCGATTGCGATCGGTATACCCAGGAGCGCTGTGAAGGGCCAGCCTGTTGGAAAAGAGAGGACATTGGAGTATTTGCTGTTTTTAAAGATTTTATGCCAACATATAATATATATATATAGTGTTTGTTTTTGGGGTAGTCTATTGATACGTTCAAAAAGATTCTCAGCCTAATCTGGATATGATTTTAAATTTGTTTTTGCAACGTAGTTCTTAAACGCGGCTTACGATAGGAGTTGACTGGTAGAAATTGTCACGCGTGTTTATACTTTAGTCGAATCCCGATAACTCTAACCTCGATAACTTGTAATCCTCCTAAGTCGAAATTTAGACGCGGTATCTCGAATTATTTTGAATTTATAACTCGCATAATAATAATAATATCCTGGGACATTGTTCACGCACGGTCATCTAATCCCAAACTAAGCAGAGCTTGTACTATGGAAACCAGATACCTGATATACTACATACACTACTTTTTATTTTTTATTTGT
The DNA here is from genome assembly GCA_948252095.1 of Dicycla oo. Taxonomy (NCBI): domain Eukaryota; kingdom Metazoa; phylum Arthropoda; class Insecta; order Lepidoptera; family Noctuidae; genus Dicycla; species Dicycla oo. The sequence goes on along the minus strand of OX411710.1, from coordinate 5,868,305 downwards.
AAATACATACTTATACAATAATTACACCCAGACTCAGAACAAACAGACATGTTCACAAATGTTTGTCCTGGATGGGAATCGAACCCACGACCTGCGGCATGATAGGTGGTATCTTAACCAACCACGCCAACTGACCTGCCTAAATAAATCTATAACTCGAATTTCAACTAACTTTTGACTCCGTAAGTCGAAGTTAGCAAAATATAATGACGTCTTACTTGGAACTCCTCAAACTTATATTTGTACAAAAACTTTTGACACTAATTAATCACTACATATTATAAAACAAAGTCCCCAGACGCGTCTGTCTGTCTGTCTGTATGTTCGCGATGATCTCAAAAACTACTGAACGGATTTTAATGCGGTTTTCATCAATACATAAAGTGATTCACGAGGAAGGTTTATATGTATAGTTTTCTGACATCCATGCGGGCGAAGCCGCAGGCAAAAGCTAGTACACAATATACAGCAAAAGGAACTTCTTTCCAACCGGGTGTCTCACGACAACACCCGATTTTTTTTTCATTTAAGAATGCCTTTACAGTTTTAGTTTACAGTATACACACAGATCTAAATATGCTTTCCAACACATCTATATCTGGCTGGTTAGTATATTTATTTATAACGTGGCTTGTTTGGAACATAAAGAGGGCCCTTCCCGGCCCGTCTATCGTCAACGCGAGCATGGTCGAAAAGCTTGTTGTTTCATCCAGCGCAACGCCCGTTGACTAACAAGCAAGTGAGAACGCGATAACATTGAACGAAAAATAGTGTGCGGAAATTTTATGAAACTTGTTCCAGGAAATATCGTGTTATTTAGCAAGCTTTAAAAGTTTGTGAAATAAATGTTTGTCATTTAGAATCTCCATTACATGTGCGAGGTTTCTATCGTTATGTTTTGATAAGTTTTACAACTTATGAGTACATTATGAACGGCCAAAGTTCAGGTAAAAATTGTACAAAAAACAGATTTTTGCGGGCTTGTACTGAATTTGTTTCTCCAAATTTTTATTTTTCGCTGTGACAGAAATCTAGATACAGTGCACAAAATACCTATTAGTTCAAAAATTTCTTAGAAAGATATGTTAAAACGCTATAATCACGTACGAGCGTTTGTATGAAAAGTATGACGGGTTAGCCCCTCTAAGTCCTTCGGTAAACATTTTTGATATTTACACAGTTTTCATTGCTACTTCATTTACACTGCACTGTTGACTTGACCACTATGTGTTTTATTACTATTAATACAAGACAGATTTTAATGAACTGCAATAATCAGTAATTTAAGAATACTTACTGAGTAAAGTCGAAGCCGCCGTCAAAAATATAGCAGGCGGGTATCTCCGCCGCCACCAACAAGCGAGCGCTCCGCTGGCTAAAGCGCTGCTCCACGCTGACGGTAGCATTGCAGCGCTGCAAGCGAACATGCCCGCTGCAGGTAGCGTCATGGCTAACCATACTCTGCCGACGTGAACGCCGAACTCGTGGCATACAGCTCTGCAACGTAAAATTTTACCGACCGATACTTAACAAACAAACAACTTTTACTATGGGACCAAACCTGGAATCGCGAAAAAAATCAGGTGTCTCATACATTCATGTTCGCATAACTCCTCAATATAAGTATCGGTCACGAATTACCAGTCACCCTACGTATATACAAAATCAGCACTTAGTAACACAACACTACAATCTTCTATAGCTATACAGAATGTGCGGTAAATAATGGATACTCTTGAAATAGCATATAATATAATAGACCTTCTGGCCGTTCTAAAAAAAATACAAAATATATACTTATATCCCAAGTAGTACCTAAGATACGACTTTTTAGAAAAAAATACTGTGCTATTTGTACACTATTTACTGCCTCTGTTGATGTCGATATATCAATGTCACGAATCGGGATTGTTGAGCCAGAAATTTGACGTGACATTTCAATAACGAAAAACGTAAGATGATAAGCTAGTGGCCAACAATCCCGGTTCGTGATTGCATAATATTAGGTTGGGGAAAAAGTCTTTTCGCATTATAGTATGTATGAACTTGTAATAAAATCTCTTTGGCTATACTATTTGTATCTGGCTGGTTTTGGTATCATTGAAAGTTTAAATTTTAAAGAACATAATTCCAAATTCAAATTAGGAAAAAGTGTGATTTTCATTTGTTTTTCGTACCGTTGAGATGAGTGAATCTAATGAAGAAATTCGATACATTTTAAAATTTTACTACAAAAAAGGTAAAAATGCAACGCAAGCCGCGAAAAAAATTTGCGATGTTTATGGACCTAGTGTAGTGTCTGTGAGAGTAGCACAAATTTGGTTTAAGCGTTTTCAATCCGGAAATTTTGATGTCAAAGATGCACTTCGCTCTGGTCGCCCTATTACGGATATGATGCCATTTTTGAAAAAGTGGAGCAAGATCGGCATATCAGTAATTACGACGTAGCTGAAGAACTGGAAATTGACCACAAAACAGTTTTGGCGCATTTGAAAAAAACTGGGTACCCAAAAAAGCTCGACATTTGGGTACCTCACGAGCTCACTGAAAGAAACCTAATGAACCGTGTGCCCATTGTGATTCTTTATTACGACGTAATGAAACCGAACCATTTTTGAAGAAGCTGATAACTGGTGATGAAAAGTGGATCACGTATGACAAGAACGTGCGAAAAAGGTCGTGGTCAAAGGCCGGTCAGGCTTCACAGACTGTGGCGAAACCCGGGTTAACTCGCAACAAGGTGATGCTGTGTGTGTGGTGGGATTGGAAGGGCATTATTCATTATGAGCTGTTACCACCAGGCAGGACCATAGATTCTGAACTCTACTGCGAACAACTGATGAGATTAAAGCAAGAACTTGAGAGAAAGCGGCCGGAATTAATCAACAGAAGGGGTGTGGTTTTTCATCATGATAACGCTAGACCTCACACATCTTTAGCCACTCAGCAAAAATTAAGAGAGTTTGGCTGGGAGGTGTTAATGCATCCGCCGTATAGTCCTGACCTTGCACCTTCAGATTTCCACCTGTTTCGGTCTCTTCAGAATTCTTTAGGCAGTGTCAGGTTAACATCACGAGAGGACTACCACTTGTCGCGGTATTTTGACCAGAAGTCCCAAAATTTCTATAGCAATGGGATCATGTCCCTACCTACAAGATGGCAAAAAGTTATCGAACAAAATGGTACCTACATACTTTAGTTAAATGTAAATAAACTATATTAAAAAATGTTTTGAATTTTCTTAAAAAATGCGAAGAAACTTTTTCGCCAACCTATTATTATAAAACAACAAATAACTGATGGAGTTCATTCATTTGTGGTTGTGGTGAAGAAGACTGTAAAATAAGGTAAAAAAAAGTTTTTTTCTAAAAAAAAATTGGGATATATTTCTTTTTGTATGGCCATAAGGTCTATTATATGTTATTTCAAGGTTATCCATTCTTTACCATACCGCCTGTATATACCTTCAACTGACACGTTATGTATGAGACACAAATAAATTTCTATTGTTACCTATCTGTGTCTACAGTTGAGAGGATATTTTATGAAGGTTATATTATTATAAAGAATGAATTATTCAAGTGGGCGTGGATGGCCAAATCCGAAACTATGAGGAATAGCGAAAAGTACTCAAAGGAGTCTCGGGCTCAATTTTGACGAAAACTAAAACTGCATCATTGGATTTTTGAATAATCAATATTTCGCCAGGAATCGAACCTATTGATTTTTAAAAAAAAAACACTATTATTAAACCATTCGATAGTGTCGCTAATAAGGATCGAATTCTGGGAAGTAATGACATATAGCAAACTAAAGGAAAGAGCTCATTTTTAACAAAATACGTACCTATTAAACCTTGACATTGATTTTTCAAAAATCCAATGATGCAGTTTTAGTTTCATCAAAATCGAGCCAGAGACTCCTTTGAGTTCTTTTCGCTATTCCTCATAGTTTCGGTATGGCCATCCACGCCTACTTGAAAATTTACTATGAAGAATATAAGAAGGTTAACTCACTTGTAAAACATAAGCTCAGCGCAAGCTGATAGCACAGCTAACAACATCTTTAAAGCATAGAATACTGCGACAGGGGTCATGAACCAAGACAACATCTTGCCAGGCACCGCAAAAAGCCAGAGAGGCATGTAGGAGCGTATCGCATAGACAGGACTGTACTCCCATGTTTGAAGACCGCTGCCATACACTGTAAGAATAACACAAATTCTTAATTATATATTTTTTTTTGCTGTTTTCAAAAGAGATTTTTATATAGATACCTAAAATAAATAAGGGCAGAAAGAGAAATAGTTAAGTTTTAAATCTATTGTAAAATAATAAGTTTATCCTGTCTGTCTAGCCTTTGGGGTCGCCTTCCAGTCTAGCAGGATGCAGCTGAATACCAGTATTTTACATGGAGCAACTGCCTAACTGACCTCCACAACCCAGTAACTGGGTAATACAATACCCCTTGGTAAGGCTGGTTGTCAGACTTTCGCACTTTTGATGACGCATAAAAACTGTCAAAGATCCACGACTGACAGTCGGGACCAATGGCTTAACATGCTTTCTTAGGCATGGAGGAGTCTCGGTATGTAAAGATGGTCACCCAACCATTGGCCAACCCCTAGCATGCATAACTTATTTATTTATTTATCTATCCCTAATTTCAGGCAACTATGACCCATAAAATTATAAGTATAAAAACCATAAACTAATACATATTGTATACAACTAAATTAAAAACTACTGCACTCGTAATGACGGCGTCGTGTTACGCTGCGAGGTGTTGCGTAGCCAGCCGCGGAAACGCCGATACAGCACACCTTTCGGCCAAAACTCTTCCTTGAGGAAAGTCACCAAATGATGGGTCGGAACGTGCACCACGAACGACTTGAAATTGGTGTTATGGCGCGCCTCCAACTGCTCCGCCCTCAAGGTAAAGTTGGTCTTCAGCAGAATGTACTCTACGAGGTCCTCAGTCTTCGTAGAGTGGTGCAAATGGGACACGTACAGCTGCGTCCTCGGTACTGCAGGACGTAGCAGCATGTTTGATCCTGCCGGCGCCGGCGCGGTCCCACACTGGTGGTGCGATAAGTATGTTTCCTCTTCTTTCTCTCAACCTTGGTGAAGCCGTCCTCATCGCATGTGTTCACGGTCCATCACAGCTCCTTTCGCCGCGCTCACTGTCGAGCGACTCTGCTTTTCTCCCTTTTGGTTTCTGCTAGTTGTTTTGCTTGGTTTCGTCTTGGCGAGTTGCAGAATAGGCTCGTTTGGGGTACCGATGTACCTATTACACGCGTCGCTTCTCCGGCAGGTACGACGCGAGCAGCGGAACACGATGCAACGCTTGCATTCTTGACAGCCGATGACGTAGATTCACTCGCCGACTGAAAACTGCAGACAGAAGTATTTTGTGCTCTGCGACGTGTTTACGTTGGAGCATTTTGGTGACCCACTTATCGGAACAGCGTTACGCAACAACGCTTCCACTTGCATTTCACCAATGATGACATCTGATGACACCAACTTGGACTTCATCTCAGCCAGGCTCACCTTCAGAGACGTGATATCCTTCAACAGCCTGGTGACATCGACGTGGTCGAATGTGAGAGGCAGCTTGTGCAGCTCCTTTGCCACAAAATCTGGCACGTCATCCGGATCGGTTCTCTTCAGCAAGTCGATGATGTCCTGCAGACTCTTTTCGCCTCCATCCCTCCAGCGAGATGGCATCTGTCCAACTTGGTTGAGTGATTGAAATAACAGCAACTTGGCACTGCATACCTCTTTTTCTTTAAATGAGGACTTGCAGATCTACAAGACGCTGACCTCGTCCATGTAGTCGATGGCATACTTGACGAATGCCAAAAGCTCGTTGGCAATGAGCTGCTTTGTAGCCATCGGGCACAAAAACCGAGCAGCGGTTACCGCTACGCAAAACGCGAATAAAATATTCGTGCTGTGTATCGCAAACGCGTCCATTTCCGAGTGCACCTCGGTCACGACTGCCGCTTAACCTGATAGATCGACCCGTGCGGCTGTTATTACTTTAGTCACAAGCTCATAAGTTTATCCTGTAATATTATTATTTTCTAGTGCAAGGCTAAACACTATTCTATTTAAACAAACTGAATATAGCTTACCTAAATAATGCAATGGCTCCCAATAGTTATAAGTTTCATCACAATCCGCAACATGTCCCCAGTATGCGGACACAACACGAGCAGCCAGTAGCAAGCCTAGTGCCACTGCACCACCCGGGTATCCTATACTACGCAGGTCGGATGGTGCATTTGTTACGAGAAACTCCCTGAAAAATATTATTCATGGATTTAGAGATGAAAGTAGTAAGTTAGCACTGCCTATGTGTCTGACCCCTGAGTTTGTTTCGCCATTAATTTCTTCTCAGGGATAGTCAGATAGGAAATGTCGACTCGATTTAGCTTATTTTTTAATATGATGTGTAAAAGTGATTCCGATATCCTATTTACAGAATAAACCACTTCATTCCATTTGTATGTCACTGAGTTTTGCACGTAAAGTATTCTACTTTCCATTTATTTACATAGGAGCTATTCAGCCCAGTCTTTATGACCTTTGTGAAAAGTGTGATATGTATATTGACAGTAAATTTTGTTTAATGACATGTATCAAACTAATTATGTTGACCCAATATTTACAACAGGGAAAATAAGCATCCAGGATTTACAACCATGATATGAACATTACACACAAAATATTAGGACCCATAAAATGAGTAACTCCAATACTGACTCATTTTTAATTACCCCAGAAAAGTTAATAGATTTACTTTTCAATAAGCAATTTCTGGTATTGTGAGGAAATGGAATTCCTTAGAATATGCCGCACAATAGGACAGCAAGTGTAATTTGGACTTCCTCAAGTAAGGTAAGTTATTGGAAGAATATATTCTTACATGACAAAAATTGTCAAGTTGTTTTGTTATTTATTCATACTGTATTCCAATATTTAGTTATATTTTGACAAAATAGTAATATATCGACAATAGTGTATCGCTTTCATTTCCCCATTAACAAAAAGACTGACTTAATATTAGTGGCACTCTAACAAATTGACACTGACTAACGTAGCATTAACCCTAGATTACTACTCTACGTCGCAGAGGCGCCCACGTTTTTGATGTATTGCTCTCTTTTTTTATCCTTCGCGCGTATGGCATTCATGTTCAAGGACATCTCAATAATCGCCAGCACGTATCACAGGACGATGGTTGCGTTACGGTAACTGTGCTAGTTTTTTTGATATTACTACCCTCGGCGCTCCAAAGACGTATGAGTAGCTTGTATGTAAGTTTTGCGCTATTAATAAAATTCTTCTAAAATATTTTTTTTTGTTACTTTATTAGTTTTTTTTTAGTTAATTACTTTAATTAACTATTTTTTAAGAGAAGTGTATACTTTAAGTTGTTTTTTTTATTATTTTTAATGAGAAGAATGTTTAATTGCCTAAGTTCCTAAAATTTGTTCCTAAGATTTATTTGATTAAAGATTTTATAACAAAAATATATAAATATAATTTAAAATTATGTTTTTCTCTTTGTAGTAATATACACAATTATATAAACAGTCAAAACGTATCAATCATACTTATAGGTTTTGAATAAAATCATTAGTCAATATGATGCGCTTCGCAGGCGTATGAGTAGTTTCTTTGTATGTCGCAACATGAGTAGTAATGTCGGGTTAACGAAAAAAAAAGTTAGCACTCAACTCGAAAATAGTTTTTGTTAGTATAGCATCATGCTTAATTAACGTCAGCGGACTGTTTTTACCTTTGTTTGAGTACGGAAACGTCTGGATAAGCGCCAAACTGTAGTACCAGCAACAAATTAGAGCATTGATGAGCCAAAATGAAAATTATTAAAACGTGTTCTTATACCACAAAACAGTAAGCAAGTTTAGAATTTAATAATAGACATTAATAAAAGCGTTTATATTTAAAGAAAATTGGCTTTAATTACATACCCTTCGTTCGCTTTCCGCTTCCCTTTGCTGAAGCTTGACGCCCTTTTAGCTCCGTTCTTATTGTGTATACTCCGTTGTCTTGCCGTGAGCGGCATTTTAATGTTTTTGTTTCTTTTAAATCATTTAATTCACTGTATTATGCGTAGAAAATTCGCGTAAATGTAAATTTATTTTCAGAAATATACACCGCGATACCTATCGCTACGCAAGCCAAAAGTGACAGTGACAATAGACAAGTGACAACTGACAATGACAGTCATACAGCGCGTTCCGGATAGCGCATAGCAGTGCAGTGCCATAACTACTACCTAACTATAAGTAAAGTCCGTAGGCGCTCGGGGCGAAATCCGGAGCGGTAACGTGGTGTCTTGTTGCATCGAGTGGATTCCAGCTAAGTTACGACATTCAATTGTATGTTCTATATGTCTTACGATAAAACACATTCACTGTTGGGGACATTTTATTCTAAATAAACCAGTGATATTTTTAACTAATATTTCGGTCGGTTAATGGTTAATACATTAGGCGCGGCAGACGCACATGCGCGTTTTTGGACGTCCACCAGGTGCTTGACGGCGCGTATGCGCGTCCATACAATTTACATAACTTTCTTTGAGTGTGACGCGCCGCACCTGTGCGTTCGTTGTGCATCTCTATTGTTTCGAAAACATCGTAAAATAAGGGTCGGTAAGGGTGTAGCATAAAGAAGCGTTTGCACAAAGAATTAAGCAGATAATGTGTTAAATGGTTGATTCATTGATTAAGTTAGTTTTGTTTTGTTACTCGAACGACAAAGCCTCGTCGCTCGTCGCACTGTTATTGTTTTCGGTTAATGTGAAGATGTGAAGTTGTTTTACAAAATGCCGAGACGAAAAAACGATACCTACTTGAACCATTTCGATAGGCATGTGGGAGTGGAAAAAGTCACAACTCGTAAATGCAAGAAGAATCTGCCTCACATCAAATGTCCTTAATCATGTTCCTAAATGTAAATAAAATATAATAAACAGAAAAAAACAGTCAATGAACTTTTAAATACGCCTAGCTATTCTCATGCGTTCAAAATATTCGAATATCTAACCAAGATAAAGGCTAGTCAGTTCTAAGCCTGTTCAAGTATGAACGAAAGTTCATTGAGTTTAACTTAAGAATCAATATCAACATGCAATAATAGAATATTCAACCATTAACCATGTTGCAGATACCTACGTGAATAAAAATATTAACTAATATTTTCAACCAATAAATTTATCGATATTTTTATTTATCAATTACCTAGCTAAAAAAAATACTAAATTAATTAAATAATTAATTAATTAATTAATTATTTATTTATTTTAACTAAATTTACCAATAAAAAATTTCAACCAATATTCTCATCTCTAGCTCAGACGAACACCAGCTTAGAATAGTCTTGCTTCATCAAATATATGGAAAGATTCAGTAAAAGTTAAATTAGATTTTTGTAAAGCCTTTAGCACTCCTACGGACTAGGGGTAAACCGCAGGGGCGGCAAACCGCGTGGCTAGCCGCTTTTCCAGTTTATATGCAACCGCCTGTGATTGTACGCACTTAACCGCCACAAAATTTCAACCACGGCGGTTGAATGGAGAGCTGCGGCCCGCTACGCGGCTGGCCACCATCTAGTTTATACGCACTGGCAATTCATGGGCAGTTTAGTTTGCGGCACAGAGTACATTATTTATACGGACAGTTTGCGGCGAGCTGCCGATGAGTTAGTACGTGAGTTGCCATGAACTTCATTGTTGAAATTCAACAACGAGAAGCTATTTGGAAATTGTGAAGGACTTGCAAACTGGCCAAATTCGTTTCTAGTAAAGGATGAATCCAGTATCTTTTTTTTTATTTTTCTTTCGTTGTTTTTGGGAGTAAAAATAAATAGGTAATACAGGCTATCTCGATGGCGGCGGCGTCCATTTTGTTTGTGGGCCACGCGCCTTCGAGCGGTCCAACCGCTTAACGCGGTTTCATCACGGCTGACCGCTATGGCGGCCAATCGCGAAGAAACCGCGTTAATTGGTTGGACCGCTTAAACGACCCGCTTAGGTGGCTAATCGCTAGTGCGTAACGGGCCTGAAATTTGAATTATTTTATAGTAATTCGTCAATATAATCTAAATCTTTTTAAATTGTCTTTGTTCAATACCGATTTAGCATGCCTGATAAGTGATAGATAAAGCATCAGAGCTTCGAAAAGTCTAATAATTGTTTTAATTTCTTGATAATATTTGGCATAATAAGAAGCTGCTTCTAGCCATGTACCGCAGTTTATGATGACTGGTTCCGGTGGCATTGGGATGTTGGGAAAGTTTTTCCTTAACAGTTTTACTTTGTTTAAAAACTTATAGAACTTTAAAATTATTTTTTTTACGTTTGATATCAACTTATCAACATCCGAATACTCTTCATGGATTTGTTCAAACACGTGACATGTTTCTTATTTGGTAAATAATTCTTTAAAATACGTCATGCTTTTAACATATATGCTACGCTATCAGAAACCAAGACTAAAACATCTCCTACTTTGGATCCATACGAATCTCTCTACATATTTTCTAAACAACCAATCACAAATTGAGCTAATTTATCACCATTTATAACTTCTAACATTTTGCACGCTATCAAAAATGGTTTAGGTATTTGTTACCTCATTTAAAGGTTTGACAAGAAAATGCACAACATATCGACCTAAATAATCAGTTGTTTCATCTAAAGATATCCACAGTTTTTGACATTGAATATTGTCATGGATTGAAGCAATTTTTTTTTAAAACAGTTTCCAAATAAACTTTCCGGACTACTTAACTACTTAACCGGACTATCCTGTGGCTGCCTTAAGCGAACTCAAAGCCTCCAGCCAGGGGCATAAAACTTACAGACTAAGCGACTACACGCTAAGGGCTCCCCCTGTGGGGAACGGGCCTCGGCTTAGGGCATCGCTGGGGGGAGGACAGCAAGATGGGACAGGCTGGATCAAATTAGAGTGATTATTATTGTCAGGGGAGTTTAAAGCTACGCCACCAGCTGGCACTTCATACCCGAGCAAGGGACGGGGGGGAGGACGATTATTACAGGGTCGTCGCGAGGGACCTCGGCGGCGAGGTCGGAATGTCGATTTGTGTTTGTTCTTACGGTCTCTACTGCTCTCCTGGAGAAGAGTTATGGGGTCGTCGGGGTCTGAGAGGACAAGCCTCGGGCGGCGGACCTTACTAATACGGGAGGGGACATAGCTAGCCGCATCGACAACCAGAGGGTTGCGATGGTTGGTGGCTGAGAACTGGGAGATGGTGAGAATATCGAGATCTACGTGGAGGATTTCGTTCCGAACGAACCAAGGGGCTCCCGTTGCCTTTCGGAGGAAACGGTTTTGGAGGGCCTGCATCCTATGAATGAGGTGAGGTTTTGCGTGCGCAAACACTGAACCCGCATAGGTCATGATGGGGCGAATGCACGCTGTATAAATGCGCAATTTGCACCTAAGAGACAATTTGCTACGTGCATTCAGAACGGAGTGGAGTCTACCGAGAGCGAAAGCGGCGCGCGAACGTACCTGCTTTATGTGCTCAGCGAAGGAGAGGTGGTGGTCGAGGGTCACACCGAGGTATTTGGCTCGCGTCTCCCAAGGAATCGGCTTGCCGAACATGGTGATCGGTCGGGATTCTAGGAAGAAAAATACAAAAGCCATATGAACGTAAGCGTAAAGAAGAGATACTAGACAAAAATTTTATTCATCTCTCTCACACTTTCACAGTAAGTCGCAGCGCGGTGTCTAAATCTATTCTTGTATCACTCTTGTTTTTTTTAACTTTTGCCTTGCTATATATACAACGTGTTAATTATGAATGCGCAAAACCTGAAAATGTTTTGTTCAGAATCAATAATAGAATCCATTCTACTAATAAAAACTTATGGGTCACATTTTGTATTTCTAAAAATATATTTTTAGTTATGCCGCTTTTAAAATTACTTAGAACTGACTCACGCGCACGAAACGGCCACGTTGCGATCATGTTTGGCCGACGCTAGCGTCACGGGAGCACGTGTTAGTTTTTTCGCGAAATCTGCATGCGCGTACGGCAACATCGGAGAGTATTTACGTAAAGTTACTAATTTGCTACAAATGCCAGAAACTAAAAAAAAATCAACTATCTAAATAAATAGTTCGCAAAAATGAAATCTAATAATTTATATCCATATATTTTTTACAATAAAAATAAGTTGGGGTGTCTGAGGTTTTGTGCATTCAAATAATAAAAACAATTATTTGTATAATGTGTAGTATGTACTGTACATATTAGTTATTTTATTATTGCTAATATTTTACCTTTATAAACATATTATATTAACTTTCGAGTTTTCTTACACAGTAAGATAATAAATACAGAATACATTCAATCTAAGATAGCAAGATTGTCTTTTATTTTTGAAAATCATAAAAAACATGTCTGCTAATTTTTCTGGGATACAAAATAAGTAGTACAATCAATAACTGTATTAATACCATTATTTTTTTATGTTCTTAGGCGAAGTCCCGAATTCCGGGGCCGTTGTCCCGTGAAAAAATATAGCCATAAGGAAGTCTCTGACTTTCGTCTATGTTCCTCGAACTTTAGGTAAATTAGCACTACCTATTCCGATCACTGCTCTTAACATTTCAAAATATTCCACAAAGTGGTCCCGCCATTTTTATATCAAAATTACAGGACCACTATTCTTATAATGAAAAACACACGGCGTGATCTTAAACTGAACACACCAAATTTTAATACGATTTATTACGACAACGTTTGAATCGTTATTATACTTCTAAAGCTTTAATTTCAATAAAAAAGTGTTTATTATATTTACATCAGAAAAGCGCCTGGAGAAAAAGTTACATTTTAAGCCAAGTATCATTTTATGGCTCTTACAATTTAAGTGATCTTAGTTTGTTTGCTAAATATTAAAAGTGATTTGAATACAAAGCCAAAATGTTGAAAAGATAATTATCTCTTTTAATGTTGTAAATTATTGTAAAGGACAATGGGCAGATTTGTATGGAGTTTGTCCAAACCCTTGTAGCAATATATGACTTGTGGTCAAATGTTGTACTTGTTCCCCTAATTACATATATATACCTTTTTTAACTCTAAGTCATGTCCAAGTAAGGAAAAAATATTTTTGAAAAAATTGTTTAAGTGCTCTATCTGTATTATGATGAGGTAATGGTAAAGGCAAAGGTATATGAAATGAGAAAACCATTTTTAATAACCATTATTTTACTATTTGGCATAATAACTCACACGTTTCACAGTTATCGATTAACGTAAAAAATGGGTTATCTTATTTATTGATTACGATCAATTAAAATTACATCACCCAAAAATCTTGCCGGGCATTGAAAATCGTTATGCTGGTGCCTCATAAATCCCAGGAACCAAATAATGCTTATAATGTGTATACAAGTTCCTATAGTACGATTGCCTTGTGGCGGCACTAACAACAACGACGCACACTTATTAGTCGTATGAAGGTTGCACTCGAATCAAGCGCGTCGACTGTATATCTCGCAGCCTGCGCCCGCGCACCTCCCTGCCGTGGTGTGAGGAGGCCGATCCGCTATCGCTCGGTCACGCTGGACAGTGCACTACCAACTCCGACGGCGAATGCACGCACATTTTTCTCCGCGCCTAATCGCTTATGCTTTACGTAAATCTAGATTTTCTTGTGCTATCTAAGTGTTCTTATATCTTTCTTCTCTTCTCTATACTCTTCGTGTCTTCCTGTATACCTTCGTGTTGCTTGTAACTGTACATCTGTGCTCTAAGACTTTTAATAAACGTTTTTCAAAACCTCGACGGTGTTCGTGATTTGGCAGTGCCGCACATAGCCGCACCTACAAGTCCTACAGCCTGTTAAACATGAACAGTAAAGCTGTGGCAAAGCCTTTCAACCTGTCAAGTTGGTTTTTACTAATATATATGAATAATAAGTTTTTCTTGACGTGTGTCGTGAGTGTATCTGCTTTTGTAATAATAAACAGTTACTTGCATCGATACCATAAGCTGTCAGACTTGACTGATTTCCTGGCAAACTTCTATAGAAAATACGCCGCCACGTAAATGTTCACGTCGGTGAACATTTACGTGGCGGCATATTTATGGTACGATCTTGCTAGTTTGATTTGATATGTGCCTAGCGCAATCAATATTAAATCTTTTTCAGTTAAAATGGGAAAAGAAATATTTAACGCTTCACTATTTATTTGTATGAATTGTGCTCTTCGCCTGTTTGTATTGTTTCCTATAGATAACAGAGTCACCTAGACAATTTGGCATATTTATTCTTTCTCTAATAATATTAATAATCTCCCTTGCTTGAGCTATATGTCCTAAAGGTTCTCTAAATGCGTTATGTAAAGCAGCCGCAATTCAAAAGTCGGTAAACATATGGGTCATGGCTTTATTAAAATATTCCTGTCGAAATAACTTAAAGTCGCATTTAATGCGCCCATTAATCACCTCAACTACCCAACGTACTAAGGTTACATTAGCCTGTTCGGTGCTCAGTTGAGTAGCTTTACGGTTTTTCGTGGCATATGAGATTCATAACCGTAGCTTTCAAGTACAGGTATTGCGTCCCTGAACCCACGGTCCAAAATGAAAACATCTCCGTCATGCAGAAGAGAATGAAATGGTGCATACTCCTGATTGCAAATATCGGACAATATTGTTGCATCAGAAGTCCTAACTGCGTAAAGGCCGAATACTTCTAATATAGAGCCATGCGGACAAACTATTAGAAATGGATTTAACAGGTTGATTTTATATAAATATAACGTTTATTTTCCTCGCCTACTTCCCATGGTGGTAGGCAGAAACTACAGAACGCCACCTGCTACTATCCTTACATAATTATTACTCCTTTTGCCTCGCTTACGTCCATACATCTGGCCATATACGCACGCTGGTTGCGATTACTACGCACAGTATTCACACCATACATGCTTCGCAAGGAGCGCCTTTTTCCTTATCATAATTATATTAAACGCATTTTTTTCAATACACGCCACCTAGTGTAAACTTATGGAAGTATTTGCGTACGTCTGTGTGTGTAAACGACCTGTATTCAATAGCAGATTTTATTTGAGGGTTTTTTGGCGAATTGGGTGGATTTTGAGGCAATGTTATGACCAAGTTCAATAAAGTGTAATGTCCGATTACCGCATTAACTGCTCTTACGACTTACTAATGTTCCAATTACACATAAAATAAAATAAACTAAAAAATGGTGACTTCAGCGCCATCTAGCGGGAAAATGTCCAAGAGCAGACCGTATGTTCCACCTTAAATACAATATATAACGCTAATTTTTAATAATATTTAAAGGAACGTTAACCGCCTATAAGCTTTTGTCTGACACGTAATTTAGCTTCGTGGCCATAGAATGATTTGTTTCTCTAAATGACATCTACCTAATGATATATTACTCAAAATGCTACAACACTTGGGACATTTTGCTCATCATCCTTTAATTACTTAATTTATTAATAACAATTTGTCAAAGAGAGAAATTGCTTTGTGGAATATTTTGAAATTTTATGAGTGTAGAATTTCATGATGAAAGTATAAAATTGTAGAAATATTGTATTCAATCAGAGTCACATAATATTCGAAAAACCTGGCGGGCTCACGTCATCTTCACGTTCATTTTGGCTAACAAATTAATCATACCTCTGCATATATCACAGATCTTAAAAACACAGGAGATATGCTTTGTACTCAAAATTATTCTGTTCCAGATGTCTCCACGTTGCACCCACTTAATTTACTAACACAAAAGCAAAAACTATAACAACGGCATACGAGCTCATATTTCTCCCGCACACAAAGAAACTTACAGCAACACTAATAAACTCACACCTGTAGCTCACCTCAATACACCTGTAGCACCACAATACACCTGTAGCTTTGGACTCAGAATAAACACACATGCGAAAATTACGCAACTAGTGGTGTTAAGTGATGTAATCATAGAAAAATGTCGATGAAATTCAGTTACCTATAATATCCGCGCTTTTCCTAAAGATTTTATTGACTGGGAAAATAAAATGATGCTGGAGTTTCCCTCAATATACCTACTCTATAACACACAACAAGTGAAGTTTGATCAGAATTGGAATATTAACTAACTAAAGTTAGTGAAATTTATTACAACTCGAATCTAGACTAGGAGAACACAAGTAAAACTTTAAGATTTTTATTGACATATTTATTTATTTATTTATTTATTTAACCATTTATGTACACACAAATAAACAGACAAGAATAAAGGAACAGAAAATTACGTACAAAGGTGATGCTTATTTCTAAAGAAATCTCTTCCAGCATACCTGCGATAGGACAGGGGATAAAAAGAGATGTAGACACCGTGTGTAAGAATAAGAGAGAAAATAAAAATACATAAAATCTAAAAAACAATTCACTAAGCTAACAAAACATATAACAAATACTTAAATACATACATACTTCTAGAATAAATATCACTAAAATAACTATGACGAAATGGAAAGATAGTGTTCTTTCACTCTTCTTTTAAATACTACAACAGTTTGGCAGTCCCTAATGTCAGGTGGTAGTGAATTCCACAACCGAACCGCGTGCACAGTGAAGGAGTAGGAGTAGAAGTCAGTGGAATGGGAAGGAAATTTTAGGAGGTTTCTAAGATGCGACCTGCAAAGCGCATCAAAAGGACGGGCATAAGAAAAACGTTCCCGCAAATAGGAAGGTGTTTTAGGGTTGTGAAGGATGTTAAATAGCAGACACAATATGCGAGAGTTCCTGCGAAGTCGAATAGGGAGCCACTTGAGAGTCTTGCGAAAGTTAGAAACGTGGTCATACTTTTTAAGGTTAAAAACAAAACGAATACAGATATTTTGTGAACGCTCAAGTTTATTCAAAAGCTCCTCGGTGGCATCCAAATAACAGGCATCTGCGTAGTCAATAATAGGCTGAATGAGAGTTTGAGCAAGGGAGATTTTGGTGTTCAGGGGTAAGAAGCACTGGAGGCTTTTCAAAGAATGAAAAGTGTAGTGCACTTTACGACTGACTTGAGCAACGTGGTCAGTCCACGATAAATAGGAGTCCAAGGTCACCCCCAGGTTTTTAACCGTATTTGCGTATTCAATCTGAACTCCATTCAGACAGAGTGGAGACAGCGACGCAACATCGAGCCTATTCCGCATATATCTGCCGCCAATAATTATAGCCTGGGATTTCCTAGGGTTGATTTGCAGTCCGAAGGACCGCGACCATTCGCTAATCAAACCCAGGTCTCTGTTCATGGCACACACAGTGGCTTCCGCATCTTCCCTTAAGAAATGGCTGTACAGCTGCAGATCGTCAGCATAGAGATGGAAGTAGGAAGAGATGACACTGGTGACAGAGTTGATAAAAATGGAAAAGAGAAGAGGAGAGAGGACGCCACCCTGAGGCACCCCTGCAGTAAGAGAGCACCAATCAGAAAAAGACCCGTCGAGACAAACCCGCTGCGACCGGCCTTTGAGATAGGAGTCGAACCAACCGATAGTACTAGAAGAGAAATTGAAAGACTTAAGGATCCCTAGAAGGATGTCGAAATCAACAGAGTTAAAGGCACTGCTAAAGTCAAGAAGTACAAGTAAGGTAAGAGATTTGCGGTCCATAGCCCAGCGGATGTCATCAGTAACCTTCAAAAGAGCAGTGACCGTGCTATGACCGGGTCGAAAACCAGATTGAAAAGTACTGAGAAGGTCATTCGCAGCTAGAAAGGCAGAAAGTTGCTGATGAACAATGTGCTCAAGAACTTTAGAGAGATAAGGGAGGATAGAAATGGGTCGGAAATCGGACGGTGAGTCCGGGCTAGAAATTTTGGGCAAGGGGATAATATGGGCTTGTTTCCAGGCCTCAGGAACTTTAGAAGAAAACAAGGAGAAATTGAAAATGTGGGTCAAGATGGGGAGTAATGTGGGGAGGATAGGAGAAATCATTCTTGAGCAAAGATTATCATTACCAACTGCAGACGAGGAAATAGCAGAAATAGCTTTTTTGACCTCATTTTCACTCACAGGACTAAATTGGAAAGAAGAACACTGTGGCACTGGCAAACAGGAAAGTTTATTTAAAGAAGCTGATTTGACGTGCGGATCTAAAGTAACTGGGGGATGAGAGAAGTGTTTGTTAAGGGCACACACGTCAGTGTCATTACTGCAAATAACTTGAGACTTACCAATGCCGACAGTTTTCAGAAACTTCCAGACTTCTGAAGAGTTACGGTTGTCGAGAGAATTATGGAAGTAGCTCCTCTTTGCATCTCTACACATACGACCGCAGCGATTACGCAACACCTTGTACGCAATCAGATTGTGCTCGGAAGGACAGCGTTTGTACCTCTTTTTGGATCTGTCCCTACTCGCCATCACATCCTTAATGGCAGGAGTAAGCCAGGGAGCCGGAACATACTTGACCTTGACTCGACGGATTGGAGCATGACGATCGTATAAGCTCAGTATTGTGCTGTTGAAAATGTGAACCATATCGTTGATACATGCGCTGTCTAAAACATTAGTCCAGTCGATACTACCAGCATCACGCAGCAATGCCTCCAGGTCTATACCCTTATAGTTTTTAAGGAAAATATAGTTCGGCTTACGCCTCGGAGGGCGAATCCTGTAGGACATAAAGATTAAGTCGTGGTAAGAAAAACAAGCAGTGAGCTGACCGTGGACAGCTACATTATTAGAATTAGAGACAATCATCAGGTCCAAAAGAGAAGGGGTGCAGTTAGGGAAATGATGAGTAGCGGAAAGAGGCAGAATACTAAGGTTAAAAGAAGATAAGAGAGATTGAAGTTTGTGAGTACGACTATCATTTTTAAGAAGGCAAGTATTAAAATCGCCCATCAAGACTACATGGTCATAAGAGGGACAAAAATCATTTAAAAGCGAATCAAAAGAGTCAAAGTAATCGATAGTAAGATTAGGACTGTACATCACCCCAAGAAGCATTTTAACGTGATGCAAGGAAATTTCAAGAAATAGATGTTCCGCTGACCCCGAGTAGGAAGAAGGAGACGTGCTGATAATCTTGTAGGGAATATCAGCACGCAAGTAAATTGCAACACCACCACCGCCCTTCCCAGTTCTATCATTACGAATAAGAACAAAGCCAGGAAGTGCATAATGAACAGATAAAAGAGACGGTTTGAGGAAGGACTCTGAGATCAGCAAAGCGTCTATATGTACACAGTTAATGGAAGCCAGAAGATCAGGGTAATGGCAAGGGACACTCTGGGCATTGATGTGGGCTATGTTAAGATTGTTGGGGAGGTGGGACAGCAAAGTGGAAATTTGGTCACCGAGAGTAAGAGGAGAGGAAGAACCACTCGCCGCACTAAGAAAACTGCTAGAAGAGGAAGAACAAGAGAAAAAGTCATCATTAAGGTCCATGTCGATCATAGTTTGCAAAAATAATAATATCTATATATGAATAAAAATAATACAAAAATAATAATAATAATATCAGAACTACTCAATTAATTACTTGTGCATACAAACAATACAAAAATATACGTAACAACTAAATACGCTCAACTAATAAACGCACCTATTCGCTGTTGTTGGAAGAGATTTTAACACAACAATTATAAACTAAGTAGGTACAAAAATAAAAGAAGAAAGCAAATCAAGCCATACAAGAACATAGATTTTTTTGGCCAGTAAACTGTAAATATTTATTTAAAACTTACCGTTTAGACAGTTCAGGTGTTGCGATCTTAGTTAAATAATGTAATCTTACGTTTATATATTTTTCCATTACGGCTTTTATAAGTAATAATAAATGGTTATGGTGAAAATTTATATTTTCTATAAAATGCGATAAGGATTTTGACATAAGCTCCTGTCTAATATTTTTTAATGCAATTTTCGTGTTATCAGGTGAAATAATAAACAATTTTATTATTACTTCCATCCGTTTACATATGGTTATTTCGTCATTGGATGAAAATAAAAGATTTCTAAAATTCCTAGTTAGCTATTGATTCAATAAGTCGAGTAATGAAGAAATAGTAATTGTATTTTTCAATAATTAATTGTATCATACATTTAATCATTCGTACTAAGTACAGACGCTAGCAGGTCAAGATACCCGAAACTGTCAAATTTTCCCAATCAATCTTGAACCTATTGCTTTAACGATAAAGTTGAAAAATTGAAGAAATTTGACAGATTGTAGTAGCTTGATGTGCTGGCGTCTACGTCTGTACAATAGAATCGTATAAAATATCGACTGCCACAAACCTCACATCACATCTCTAACTCACAAAAGCCGGCAGCGGCCGCTTCACGAAACTATCGAGTGAGTGAGAGTATCAGTAAAACACTAATCCATTGCGCTTTTAGACCAGCCGATTCATTGATCGATTTGTACTAAGCAAGCAAGCAAGTCAAAAATCATAAGCAGCGCAGCCGTCGCAAGTTGACATTCGGCTAATGACTGAAACTGGCATCAAGCCACTTTGCAGCCAGATGCGTTCGCAAGCGCCACGCCTCCTTGCCATAACTCCTGTGTTTTTAAGATCTGTGGCGCGTTATGCGAATTCTTGCCTTGAAACAAATGATGAAATTATTATTATTTCAAGCATCTATTGACTTATTACTAATATTACCTAAAATGCAATGAGTAATAAAAAAAATATGAAATACAGTATTAATTAACCGATTATTCATTTATCAATTTACTACCTACTTTACCTTATCACTATCATCAGAATCAGACTCAACATTAATAATGAATTCAAACTCGCATGTCCAAATTTTTCATATATTGTTTTTCGATATCACTAACATGTCTACATGTATTTTCCCACATAGTACATTAATACAATGGACCATTTCAATTCGTTCCTTTATTAGAGCCATTATAGACGTTAAGTTTTGTTCAACATTTTTTGTAGACACGTAGTTTTGGCATTGACATGTTGACCGTACTTTTGCGGTGAAATCGACGCGTAGTCCCACTTTCATGTCTCGCCGGTGACTGAGCCCTTATATAAAAAGTACTCTGTGGATTGAGCAACCAATGACGAAGACCAATAATGTGTATTGCGTCGATACACCTTCTTTGCATGTGAGCGTAACCACCGTGGAGGGGCGTTCATTTTTAGAATGGTTTATAAATTCGTAGGAGTGCGTAGGAGTTGTCTGAAAAATTGTCACCTACCACGCACTGTCCGTCTGTCACAGCTGGATATCTCAAGAACTACTAATGCTATTAACTTGAATTTTGGAATAGTTTTAGATGACGTTTGCACAACTATTTTGCAAATAAGAAAGAAATAATCGTCTTAAAAAAACGTAGTGGGGCTATTAGGGCATGTGGGGTATCGTAATATAGGTTGGAGAAAAAGTTTCTTCGCATTTTTTAAGAAAATTCAAAACATTTTTTAATATAGTTTATTTACATTTAACTAAAGTATGTAGGTACCATTTTGTTCAATAACTTTTTGCCATCTTGTAGGTAGGGACATGATCCCATTGCTATAGAAATTTTGCTGACACGGTGCAAGGTCAGGACTATACGGCGGATTCATTAACACCTCCCATCCAAACTCTCTTAATTTTTGCTGAGTGGCTAAAGATGTGTGAGATCTAGCGTTATCATGATGAAAAACCACACCCCTTCTGTTGATTAATTCCGGCCGCTTTCTCTCAACTTCTTGCTTTAATCTCATCAGTTGTTCGCAGTAGAGTTCAGAATCGATGGTCCTACCTGGTGGTAACAGCTCATAATGAATAATGCCCTTCCAATCCCACCACACACACAGCATCACCTTGTTGCGAGTTAACCCGGGTTTCGCCACAGTCTGTGAAGCCTGACCGGCCTTTGACCACGACCTTTTTCGCACGTTCTTGTCATACGTGATCCACTTTTCATCACCAGTTATCAGCTTCTTCAAAAATGGTTCGGTTTCATTACGTCGTAATAAAGAATCACAAATGAGTACACGGTTCATTAGGTTTCTTTCAGTGAGCTCGTGAGGTACCCAAATGTCGAGATTTTTTGTGTAGGTACTTACCCAGTTTTTTTCAAATGCGCCAAAACTGTTTTGTGGTCAATTTCCAGTTCTTCAGCTACGTCGTAACTACTGATATGCCGATCTTGCTCCACTTTTTCAAAAATGGCATCCATTTTATCCGTAATAGGGCGACCAGAGCGACGTGCATCTTTGACATCAAAATTTCCGGATTGAAAACGCTTAAACCAAATTTGTGCTACTCTCACAGACACTACACTAGGTCCATAAACATCGCAATTTTTTTTAGGCCGAATGGTTTTCGACTTTTGATGAAAAATGTAAAAAAAAAATACCCCCCCCCCCCCATCTGAAGTTTGCATAAAGAAAAATCTGAAATTATTGATAGTGATAGAAGTTTATGTAAAGATTACAGGAAAAATAAAACGATGTGTCTAAATAGCACACTTTTTTTGTATGGTACGGAGCCCTCGGTGCGCGAGTCTAACTCGCTCTTGGCCGGTTTTTTTGTTTATAGGAACCGAGCATAAGCGAGCGAGCTCTTATCGCTGTGACAAACGAGCACTCCGGCCGGCGCGGTGGCTGTGTGTACATTCAGCGATCAGCTTTTTATGATTGTGTCGGATCTTTCATGAGTCTTATACACTTAGAATGAGACACTAGTGCCTTTGTTTAGTCTTGTACAGTCTAGGCACAGATCTAGGATTGACTATGTTGTATTGTTGTCTGATACAAGCCATGAGCGACTACAGTGATCGTGGTCGCGATACATACCCTAGGAACTAGGAACTGCTCAGTGTTTCCTTAAGTTCTGAGTATTAGTTCTGTAGGTAGGTAGTGTTTAGTAATGTTCTTATAATTGACTCAATAACAATTAACAGTGTGGACGATAAAATAAGGAGTTATTTTTCTAGTTTATCCATATCCCAAACTCTGTACTGTCTGCACCCACAGTAGGTATATCTGACACAATCATATGTAGAGGATCCAACGTAAAGTATCTTTTACTCACACAGGACCTACGATCTGTTGTAAGTTTCTTGAGCGAGAAAATCTTTGATAGCTAATCGCTTCCTCGTCGGCGGTGGAACAGGCCTCACTGATCAAGTGACCATATTTTATAGGTACTTAGGGCGTTCGCTACGTTAAGCGTGCGCACGCGGCGGGCGCCCGCTCCGGACCATGTGTATGTCAAACCCGTCCGCGCTAGAGAGCGCTGCTCATATTATCACGCGAGGCGGGTACACGGAGCGGGCGCCCGCTCCGGACCGGATCCGCGGCGGGCGCCCGACGCTGCATCCAGCGGCACTAGAAAAATTTTGGTCTCCAGCTGGTACAGTTGTGTCACTGACTCTGGCAGGGCCACCATCAGGGATTTTAATTTTGAAAACGCAAAAAATTAGTCGCTAATTAGTCGAAATTAGTCGCCAAATATCAGAATTAGTCGGTCACTGGTTCAAAAGATATAAGGGTTTATAGGTGGCCCTGCTGGAGAGAGTCTCCCCAGCAGGGCCACATTTATATCTCAAAAACTAGGACACCTAGCGAAGATCTGTTTTCTCCCATATTTAGTCGCCAATTAGTCGGAATCAGTCGCCAAATTACAGATTTAGTCGGGTCTTAGTTTAGGAGATATAATGAGTTCAATTAGTAAGGTATAGTCCAAGAGCTAGATCGAAGAGTTCACGAAAAATTACCAAGAAAAAATATTTCTATTAATATGTGTAATATACTTTTAGTTTTATCGGTCTAAAGTCTTTAGAAATGTCCGAGAGAGATAAATTCTCAATTAAATTCATGTTTTTATGTTTTTAATTACTAGTTTAGAGTGGCTTACACTTCTTTGAAAACATTAAACCTTGCTCTTGGTCTATTTGGTGTCAAGATGTACAGTCGCATGCAACTGTTTTACCAGTTTACAATGTTAACCTCTAATTAACGTTAGAATAATAAAAAAATATCGTACCTTTAGTAAAATGTTTAAAATACTAAAATACTATTCCTCTCTGTCTGCGCTGACCCTTTAACACATTATCTGCTTAATTCTTTATGCAAATGCTTCTTTATGCTACACCCTTACCGACCCTTATTTTACGATGTTTTCGAAACAATAGAGATGCACAACGAACGCACAGGTGCGGCGCGCCGCACTCGAATAAAGTTATGTAAATTGTATGGACGCGCATACGCGCCGTCAAGCACCTGGCGAACGTCCGAAAACGCGCATGTGCGTCTGCCGCGCCTAATGTATTAACACATTATCTGCTTAATTCTTTATGCAAACGCTTCTTTATGCTACACCCTTACCGACCCTTATTTTACGATGTTTTAGAAACAATAGTGATGCACAACGAACGCACAGGTGCGGCGCGCTGCACTCCAAGAAAGTTATGTAAATTGTATGGACGCGCATACGCGCCGTCAAGCACCTGGTGAACGTCCGAAAACGCGCATGCGCGTCTGCCGCGCCTAATGAATTAACTTACGTGACGGGCAACTCGTTCTAAGCAGCTCGTCTGTACACGCGCATCTATCTCTTTCTTACTTACCGTAAATGAAACGGAGCGCAGCGATCTATCTGCCAGCGACTAAGTGGTAAGTGCACATTGTGTTGGATAAATAATTACACATACACACATTACACACACACACACATACACATTACATCGTACATTATTGTAGATTTGTTTATAAGTAATACAGCTTTCCTATGGTGGGTTGAAATTATAGACTAAGTTTATATTTATTTAATTCGAAACAAACATTCCTGCATAAGACGTAATAGATACGAGAAAATACATAAAGTATTTTGTACTCGCTTGTACCACTGTATGGGGAAATTGAATTCTTTAATATCTTTTTAATTACACACAGACTAAATCTGTAACTTGGCGACTGATTCCGACTAATTGGCGACTAAATATGGGAGAAAACAGATCTTCGCTAGGTGTCCTAGTTTTTGAGATATAAATGTGGCCCTGCTGGGGAGACTCTCTCCAGCAGGGCCACCTATAAACCCTTATATCTTTTGAACCAGTGACCGACTAATTCTGATATTTGGCGACTAAATATGGAAGAAAACAGATCTTCGCTAGGTGCCCTAGTTTTTGAGATATAAATTTGGCCCTGCTGGGGAGTCTCTCCAGTAGGGCCACCTATAAGCCCTTATATCTTTTGAACCAGTGACCGACTAATTCTGATATTTGGCGACTAATTTCGACTAATTAGCGACTAATTTTTTGCGTTTTCAAAATTAAAATCCCTGATGGTGGCCCTGCCAGAGTCAGTGACACGGTACAGTTGAGTGTCGCTACGTGCTGGTAGTCTATCCGATACCACGGTACCCGCTGGATACCAAAATTCTTTTAGCTCCGCTGGATGCAGCGTCGGGCGCCCGCCGCGGATCCTAGGCCCGCGTCGTAGGTGCGGAGCGGGCGCCCGCTTGTGCACCCGCCGCGTGCGCACGCTTAACGTAGCAAACGCACTTATAATAGCTTTTGCCCGCGTGGAGGTCTGAAATAACCCCACAGGAACTTACTACAGGGATAAAAGTATCCTATGTCCTAATCCAGGTCTATGTACCTATGTGCCAAATTTAATTCAAATCCGTTCAGCCGTTTTAGCGTGAAAGTGAAACAAACTCACTTTAAATATTAGTTAGGATCCGCCATAGGATATAATCAAACAAACAGAATAACATTTATATATACACATATTTATTAGTTTAAATGTTTATAAATACAGTGTTGGTACAACACACCAGTCATAGATTCTACCTACAAAGTTATTCCCACGTTATGTAGCATATTTAATATTGAACTACTTTACAGTAGGTACAGTCAACCGCACATCAGTAGTAACAATTTGACATTGATAGCTCCTTTGCCTAAGCAGTAAGGGCTATTTTCCTAGTGCAAGTGTTACCATTTGTACGGTTATCTGTAAATACCACAGACTAGACAGTTAATGGAGTAATTGAAATCATTCGCATTTCTATTCTATTATTTTACGAGACGCTCGGGAAAAAATCGTCTTAATGCGCCTTACAGTGCGAGTGATTGTCGACCGGGTTTAGACCGGCCCATCTATTTGCCTTGGCTCAATCAGTGTGGACCCGGCTATTTTCTAACTAGATACTTGTCGTAGTTTATTATTTTGCAAATACTAGAGTAGTATAATCAACATTAACTTTGTAAATAAGTCAAAGGAAATATTTATCAGTAGGCCCTCAGATCACTTTCATTGCATGAACAGGTAGTCGACGAAAGGTAGGATAAAAATTTCCTTTGTCTTACGAAAAAGCAGAAAAGCTACTGGGGTTATCCTAATTATCTAGTGACGTAACATGATCGATGATACATTCAAACATGTTTAGGGTTGTTCGATATCAACATATATCTATACTGGTACTTATAACAGCACGTAAAACAAAACGATAGAAATAATTTATTTACTGATATTTTTCATTCAATGCTACAGTTAGTAATCGAAATATATTTTTGATAAAATACAATTTTACTTATTACATCAAATAAAAAATAACTTAACCTGATCGATCAACAGCCCTAAGGGTTGATCGATCAGGTTAAGCTATGCTTGCCGCGGTTGGACCGTGAATGGGTGACCATCTCTACACACCAAGACCCCTCCGTGCCTCGGAAAGCACGTTAATACCGTTGGTCCCGGTTGTCATTCCTGGATCTTTGACAGTCGTTGCAGGCCGTCAGAAGCCCGAAAGTCTGACAACCGTACCAAGGGGTATCGTATTACCCAGTGGGTTGTGGAGGTCAGATAGGCAGTCGCTCCATGTAAAATACTGATATTCAGCTGTATCCGGTTAGACTGGAAGCCGACCCCAACATAGTTGGGGAAAGGCTAGACAGATGATGATATCAAATAAAAAATATCAAATAATCATATTTTCTTGAATCGAATCAACCCCGTCTATGATTTATAACATTAAAATCATTCTATGACTAATTAAATTCATGTTTGAGCTGCTCATAATTCTTTTGTGCTTTTAACTGCACTTTCTAAGATTTGGCAGTAACTAATCATTCAACAATGGATATGGTTACCAGTGAGTAATCTGCTAGGTATTTAATGGGTATAGGCTATGAGTGACTATAATCAATGCTATGTTTACTTAAATCGTAAGGGTCAGCGTAAATCAACAGGAAGCTGCTAATTTTATTACAGTTAAAACTCAACTTTATTTATGTTGAAATAAAGTTTTTTTTTTATATAGATGAACAGTAGAATTATAAGACTACAACCCATTGGTTTGCGCAGACCAATAAACTACCGAGTCTACCAAGATAACAGATATGTTTATAACAATTAGAGCAGCTCAAACTTGATTGAAATTTTGCTAAAAATTAAAATTATTGTTTTAATTCCTTCGCCTCGACCGCACTACTGTCCATCCAGGGTCTCCGTCTTCATCCATTGGTTCTGGCTGTTGATTTCTGTTTGATGAGGAAGATGCTGCTGCTTCATTCATATTGTTATCTGGGCCTTCATCTTCACCGCTACTGTCTGTTGAGTCATCATCTGGGTTGCCATGGCACTGGAAAAATAATGAATGAGTTTGTTATATTTACATACATACATAAACTCACGCGTTCTTCCACGGGGGGAGGCAGAAACTACAGAACGCCACCTGTATGATCATTAGATACTCCTTTTGTCTCGGAGTACTACGCGCCTGACCTTTCTGAAGCACATCACCAATAAGGTTATTGTTATAGTTTTGCGGAATAATCTGCTCAGACACTGTCAGAATACAGCTGCAACATTTTTTTTTTACAAAAAGACATAATTGCTAGTCGTCGTGACACGTGATCATTCAAAGACAGTTTTTCCTAGGTGTGTGAACTCTCCATTTATGTTATACTCTATGGAAAATATTATAAGGTATTAAAAAAATAACTCTACAAACTTTAAGGGGTGGTACAGACTATCGAACTGAAAATAATAATAATAATAATAATAATAATAATATTCCACAACTATCACACAACGCCGTCTAGCCTCAAGCTAAGCAGAGCTTGTGTTATGAGTACTAGACAACTGATAAACATACTTATATATTTCTAAATACATACATATATAGATAAATTACACCCAGACACAGAACAAATGATCATGCTCATCACACAAACATTTGTCCTGGGTGGGAATCGAACCCACGACCTCCGGCATAGCAGTCAGGGCCACTAACCACTAGACCAACAGGCCAGTCAAACTAAAACTAAATCGCGAAACAACAGCTGTCCCATACAGTTTAGAACAGTACCTAGGTGTTTTTTATCTGTAGTAAAAGTTATTCAGTTCGATGGTCTAATGCACTCTTTACAGTTTGTAGAGTAATTTTTTTAAAACCTTATATTTATTTTTATGAATGTTTTTAGCTAATTGACGAAACTTACTTGTGGTGGTACAGATTCATGAATAGGCTGACTGAGCCATTTCTGGCACTTTGGCATTGCATCAAGTCTAGCCCGCAGCTCGTCATGTAGCCCATCTTTTAGAAGACTCAGGAACTGCAGTAATAAAACTGCTACTTCTGGAAACAATAAATATATTATTCTGCGTGGGAATTCTTAGATAAAATGAGAATAAAATATGTATAAGCCACCAAAAGTGTGCAACACTTTCCTACTATATCAAAAGCATTGTCGGCCTTATATATGTGACTGCATCAATATGTTTATTGATACATATTTGATGCTGTGATAGATAAGAAGACGAAAATTCTGTTCTACAGAGGTATAAAAGGGGCTGTAAATAACATGCTAATGGGACCCACAGTTTGCCCTTGGTCTTACACTTAGGCAATAATCTAATATTATAAAAGCAGTAAAATTTGTTTGTATGTAGGGGGTAATCTCTGGAACTACCAGAAAGATTTGATTTTTTTTTTTTTTACATTATTTTGATAGCCCAATTCTTGAGAACTTCCACTATATAAGTATTTAACATCACCCTTAGGAGCCGAGCAAAAATAAAAAAAGCGGTAAACTAAGGGCGGGTAATGCGATGCGATGCGACGTGGTGGGTCGGGGAATAAGAAATATCACACGCACCAAGTCGCAGGCAGAAGCTAGTAATTCATATTTACCTTTAGGAGAGTCATCGTGACAAACAGTTTCAAACTCCTCATCCATCAGATCTTCTATTACCTCAACGAGTTCATCTCTATCCACCACATTCTCAACACAGTATCTTGCTATGTACACTGACATTAGTTGGGCTGTCTGTAATGAAGAAAAGGTTTATTACAGTAACCATTTTTATTAAAGTTCTTCAGTTTGGAAGGAATTTTAAGTCAGTCATCGTCAGATGGGTGACCGCCTTTACATACCAAGACCCCACTGTGCCTGAGAAAGCATGTCAAGATCTTTGACAGTTGTTATGGGTTTTTAACAAATTCATAGCCGAATATGTTTTGATTCCACGTACAACAATAGTCCTGCACCAACCGAGGGTTGTCCTTGGGTGCACTTCCATAGTGCAGATAGGGATAAACGTCAGTTGGTGCCTCCTCATCATTTAACATTATCCAAGGGGCCGACCCCAGGGTCCCGAGATTTATAGATAATAATAACAATAAACAATTGTAAACTTCTATGAATAATGTAACTGCTCAGATCAACTTATATTTATTATACATTAGTGTAGAAAATTTGTTCAAAAGTGGTGCATGCATTTGATAAAATAAATTGGACATACTGTTGACCTCAGAACTTTCCACACACAACTTTTTATTCTTTCTTAGTTTTCTATAATATAGTGCGTTACATTAGATTGATTATACTTATTGACTTCGAAGATATTTACCTTTTCGCCCCCGGGCGCTCCCATTCCATGTTCGACAGCGAGCTGCAGCGCTGTCCAGTTGTTGAGCACTAAGTCTACAATCGGTTTAAAGTCGTCGTACAACATTATCACGTTTTTTTAATCACTTTAACTTAATAAACAGAGAAATTCACACATCTCACATTTTTATAACCTCTTTAATTTACGGTGTTAATTTTTTTATCGATTGGACATAGAATGACAGCTGTCCGTGACAACACAAATGTTTTGTTCGGAAACTAGATCAACAGACAGAACACAAAGTCACATTAGTTACATAGATTTTTTGTTTTTGAACGAAAACACCAAAAGATGGCGGCAAATTCTTCTTTCAACCATCATCCTGTTCGGTTTCAGAGAATTT
The DNA here is from genome assembly GCA_948252095.1 of Dicycla oo. NCBI lineage: Eukaryota > Metazoa > Arthropoda > Insecta > Lepidoptera > Noctuidae > Dicycla > Dicycla oo. The sequence continues at coordinate 5,838,007 of OX411710.1, read as the reverse complement.
TTTTTCACTTTTCTCACTCATAATTAGAGATGGGCAATCAACCGGGTTAAAACCCGTTTACTGGGTTTTAACCCAATAAAAACCCATTTATTCCCTCCCACGGGATTTTTATTCGGGTGTTTATTGATTTGGTGAAATTTATCAATTTAAACATGGATAATGTAAATATTTGTGAATATTCTAGTACTATTCACTAATATTTACATATACAGGGTGTTTGACGCATGGACCGATACAATTTTTCCAGGGATTTGGGTGTCATTAGCTAGGTTCTACCCATAAACCCTTTGTCCCAAATGTCACGGTTGGTTAAATATGTTTTTTTTTAATGAAAATAAATACCCAAAATGTTTCCTTTAATTCGAAATAACTTTTTTGTTTGTGGGTGTAGTGGCACAAAATAATACTCTCCAAAGTCATTTAAATCCAAATACATCTTTGTTTGATACAACTGGTTTCAAGAAAATTCCTTACAAGCTTCCAAAGTTTAATTTTTTATTGAATGTATGAAATTTTACAACTTCTAAATTCGTTAAAAAAAACTAAGAGCCATTTTGAACTTAGCTTTATTTTAAAAAGTTCTTTAGTTATTAGCAGGGACCGGCCGGATACTCGTTGAAAGGGTGTTTGAAATGGTTATTTTAAGCGCTTCAAAAAAAACCCTATGATACATGGTACACCTTCGAACGGGTGTAGTTAACCCGTTACGAACGGGTTACCTTTTCAACACCCTGCAACACTGTAACAGGGTAAGCCATTCCAACTCAAGACATTGTAATATGCACTGTTTACAATCGATATTAGTTTGAAAATTGCACAACCACGACCGCACGTGACATCGTACCGCGCCCGGCGGTCCGCCAATCTTGCGTGTACCGACTTGAGGAGTGACTTGTAAACATGGAAAACACCTATTGTCTGTATGATCTTATAGTTCAATTTTGCTCGTCACACATGCTAAACATTGTAATAATATTTATTTCTTCGTGTCTATACTTGTTTATTTTCATTATTCGTCATTTGATTCGGAACTCGGACGGAACTACTCAAGCTACTACTAGCAACTACTACTTATTAGGTAATCCAGGGTAACCCGAAAAAAGCTTTTCGAGAAGGTAACCTCTTCAAAGGCTTAAGTCATTGAAGGTGTTAACCCCTTTACGTGGTTACCTTAATAAAGGTGTTAACCATTTCGCTGGGTTTCGAGGATGTAACTCGAACAAAAAGTAACACTGCGATGTGAGTTACCCCATGTAAGGGTTACCCTGTCCAAAGGCTTAACTCTTAAGCGGGGTTGTCCGGTCCTTGGTTATTAGTATACCCTTTCTAACAGTATCCTACATGTCATAGAAATTATTCATTATGTAGTCAAAACGCTAGTTTGGAGAGTCAGGGTTAAGAAAAGACTTATTAAGGTTATTATGTTTTTATTAAAGTAAAGTTATAAAAAAGGAGGCAAAACACCCGCCGGGAGAGATGGAAAGAAATGGGAGAAATGCCTTTGCCCAGCAGTGGGACAGAATAGTTAACAAAAGTTATAAATCTTGTTCAAATTGACCTCCTCCATTTCGTATGCACGCACGACATCTGTTTCTTATTTCAACTGTCGTTGTACAGACGCCAGCAGGTCAACCTACCCGAAACTGTCAGATTTTCCCAATCAACCTTGACCCTAATGCCTTAGCAATAAAGTCGAAACTCTATTAAAGAAATCTGACCGATTGTAGTAGCTTGATGTGCTGGCGTCTGCACGTAGTCGCATTTCTTCTGTCATAGTTTGGAACGCGCCGGTTATTCGTTCAATTAGAACTTCCCTAGTGGGCACTTCTGTCTGTCAAACCCATTCTGAGGTTGAGAATTTTTACGTCTGGGGACGTGCAAAAGTCAATCTCTGAGATCAACAGTAGACTAGTATGTGTGATACTACTTATAGCTATTATTTTAAATATGCTTGATATTTTAGTTTTGAATGGGCTGTGATGAAATACTTTACAATCGTTGAAATATCATGTGCAAGAGTAAGTTGTCAAACTTGATGTGCTGTTAAATGCACCACTATCAGTGATATTTATACTCCAAAAAACACTAGAAGTACCTAAATCGTGTTAGGTCCACGATCCAAGATAATAGTGAAAGTACTCAATTTAGACCCGCTGTTTGGGTTTTTATTCGGGTTTAAACCCGTTTAAACCCAAAAAACCCGGTTTAAACCCGTTTCCACCCATTGGGTTTAAACCCTCTGCCCATCTCTACTCATAATCATAACTCACTCATTCATTCGTTCGAATCGTTCAATCATAAATTTTGTAAACAAATCAGTTGAGGTTAAAAGTTGGTAATTTTAAGAAAACGCTGTAATGAACGTTTAAATAGTGACATCCGTATGCTATTAGTGATTTCAGCTATCGAAAAATTCTAACAAAATGACCGAGGACATAAGTGTTACTTTCATAATACCGAAAGACTGCCCATCTGAAAATGAATGTTCGGAGGAAATGCAACTCGCTTTTGTCGTAAGTTAAAAACTAGAAATTTTGTCTAAAATGGTTTACGTATCATCTTAAAAGGCATGGTAACTATATAATATATATCTTCAAACAAAAAAGTGGCAATAGGATTCGTAATGCTAACGAAATAGACGCCCTAACGATAGCTATCATGATGATAAAGTTTGACCACCAGCAATGATATTATGATCTTATCATTTCATAAACACGTCGAAACCTTGAAAAACCACTCACTTGATATAAACAAACATTTTATAATTGGTGTACCCGCTGAAAAACCTGTGTGGAAAAGCAGCAAAATTAAGTTTCAAATATCTTGGGAAGTATGCTTGCAACAATCTGTTTGTATATTCTTACAGACATGTGAACAGCATTGCGGCGGTGGTCTCCAAGCGCGATGGGTGCATGAGAGCCAGTGGACTAAGTTTGATGGGCTTACAAAAAGAGATGTGTTTGTACTGGCCGAGTTTGAAGGAGTGCTCTATGAAAAGCTGCAAGCTACTAAGTGTTTGTAAGTATAACAATATTGAATAAAATTTTGATTGAAATATTGTCATGAGAATGGACTAAGCATGTTTTATTGTTGCTCAGCTGTTCAGAAATTGAGCTTCATGATACTAAATAATTTCATGAAGTTTTGTGCAGGTAAAGCCTGGCCTTTAACTGAAGTTAAAATCCACTAGAAAGTTTATTCTTTTACGAGTTTTATCTCCTATAATTTTACATAGGATATATATTTATTGGAACAAAGTTCCTTAATGCGGCTTGTGGTAGGAGGTGACTGGTAGAAGTTGTCACGTAAGAAAACCTCCTGCATGCAACATTCTCTGTCTCTTTCTATGCACACAGTTCAGGCTGTGACTAGGCTAAAACTTAAGTACCTACATGACTCTGTCAGGGCGCAGCAAGTATTGCATTCCATTGCTGTGGTAGATACTACTTTATTACAGATGATGGTTATGACTGGGCACTGGCCACATAGGCTTTGCATCAGCACCGAAACTTTATTTTACTTATACTTTATTTTTTCGTTTTTAATTTTTTTTTATTCTCTCTGAATTCTTCTTAAAAATGTAAGATGTTGCAACATTTCTAAAAATCAAATCAAATCAATTTATGTAGAAGACAGGTGTATACAGATCAGTATAACTTATTATAGTTTGCCTCACATAAGTTTGCCGCTCTGAAACCAGGCTTTCCGATGTGTATGGCATGGCGCGCTGCTGTTTTAGTATAGATATTGACTACTGCGCAGACCTTTGTAGTCTACTTCAGAGCAGCAAACTTACATGACGCGAACTATAGCAGGCTATAATTTTGGCTCACTATGTCTTGCCAAAAGGTGGCACACAAAATTTGGAGAAACAGCAAGTGACAGTTACTTAAGAAAAATGAGCTTGTGCAAATAGTAATAATAATAAGTATCTAATACAAATCTTTCCTCAGATTGGTGGGTCCCCGCTGCCTATCTTGCTGCCTGACAGAAGGTACTTCAATACCGTCAGGTCCACAACCTGTCTTCACAATAGCCATGAGAGGCCTAGTGGTCACTGCAAGTGGATTGTCAAAGCTAATGAAGGTATTTTACTTTATAAAATTCTACGATGGTACCGATTCCCACTGAACTAAAATTAGAGAATCGCTATTAGATATTATTTTAGATTTTTTCTGCATAGTTGCTTACACATGTCGGTTAGCTGCATGAGCACTTCCACTTGTTTTTTCTATTCTGTGGCTATAGCTATGAACTAAATTAGAGATGTCAAACTAGTTTACGCCTTGCGCTTCACCATGGTTTTAGTTGACATGTTTACATGTCACCTAAATTTGTATGGAAATATTAGTTCAGCTAAAGGACTTTGGGCACAAATGTATGGACTCTGGTCCTGGACCCAATAGATATAAATAGTATATCATTAGAAAGGTATATTCTCATAGACCACGAATAGGTATGGTGCTTGTCCTGACCTTGAATATTAAATCATTTTGTGAAGTGTTTTTGATATATTGTCCCAAATAAAATATTTTTCTTTCTTTCTTTCTTTCTTTCTTCTTTCTATATTTTTTAAACGGCTGAACCGATTTTAATTATTTAGATCTTAAATGAAAGGTATAAATCTCTCCAGTGTTATAGGGTACATAAAATGGGAAAAAATCAAGATGGCGACCGTGAGCTGTGTTGGGATTTACCGTAATGTGTCAGGCTTTATTTAGTTTTTGGTCGAAAGTGGAAAATATACATGATTTTAAATTTTATTACTTTCTTTACATACATACATATACATCACGCCTGTCTCTTACAGGGGTAGGTAGAGACTATAGTTCATATTCCCAACTTTCACTCCCATAAGTCAACGTAGGATCCAACACAGTACTACATACAAACCATCTGTTCAACCCTTTCGCAATCAATTCTACTATCATTACATTTTGGTTAACATAAAACAGCTCTTTCATTTTAGTATATTTTTATTTTACATAACACATACCTACTTCATTATAATAATTGGTACTTAAATAATTAAACATCGTCATTAATATTATTGCGCCGGCCGCTGCCAGGTAGCGGGCAGGGGAGGGGCTAACCTCCAACCTATTCGCAGAATTAGGCTATTGTTAATACTTGCTTGGTATATAACAACTTGTAACCTAAATCCATATGAATGCCTTCTTACCTAAATAATAATTCATATTAAAAATGCTAGGTATGTACCTATATAAATGTTTTTATGCAGTTTTTGCTGATGTGGAATTAGTTGACATATTCATTCCAGCTTAGTAATTATTACACAATACGTATTTCATTGATTTTTTGCGTACTATCCGAGAATTGAAAACACATATTTTATAAGCCGATATCTCGAATCGGACGACAAGTACAAATGTAACCCAATAATAACTTTTTTTCCTCTTGAAAAGACCTATCCATTGATGTACGACTCAAGTCCATTGGTCATAAGGACCAAAATGCCCGAACCCCTTTGACAGCTCTTATTTACGTCCATCTCTTTCTTGTTGTATTAGAGAGAAAAAGTTAGCAATAGCCTAAATTAAGTTTAGTTTGTGCACAACAGAATCGGCACCATTATGTATGAAACAAAAATAAACCAAACTAAAAACACATTAAATGATGCAAATTTTTAATAAGTATCGCCAGTATTTAATGCAATTAATTTTCAGGAGGAAATAAAAAGGAAAGTACATTGGATGGGTGGCATTTACAGCACGGTTCTAACAGATGAAACCACACATTTAATATCAGACACTGTGCTCTCTGATAAATATGTTGTAAGTACTTGTAGTGTGTTTTTATTTTTTATTTTTTCTTTAGAAATACTTTACCAATGTATTGTTATGTATTACAAATATTGGCTAGTGACTTTGCTGTGGAGGGACACTGATCTCTAAGATACAGGGATAGTTTGGAGATCAGGGTTTCAATGTATTGTGCATAGCATAGCCACCTAGTTATAAATATAACATTGTTTTAGTAAGTACTTTGGCTTTCTTCAATAGACAATTTTTTTTTTTTTTTACTAATTTCTAGACCCTTTTGGCCTAGGCTATGAAAGAAAAGTTCATGCCAAAGTAAAAATATAAGTGAGTTTATTTAAAATCAACCAGAAAATACTTTATACATGTATTTGTATTCCTTCTCTTGCAGATTTTATAAACGTATTGGTACTACTGGCTTGTTGGTCTTATTTTTACTACTGGCTTGTTAAATACTGTTTAATATAATTCTCAATGTCTAAAAATGAGTCTGTACAAACCTTCTGTCTTTACACACTATTTATTTCAGAAATCAGTAGAAAGAGACATACCGGTGATGGCTATAACCTGGATCGAGGCAGTCTGGGAGGCGTCACTCCGCCTCAACGTCAGTGGTGCGTCATCAGACTTTCTGGTCCACCGCCTGCCTCCTTTCACCAACTTACAAGTGACCACGTCTGGTATACCTAAGAAGGAAAAACAGTTGATTATGAAGCTGGTCAATGAACAGGGAGGGATTTTCTCTGGCGCCTTCCAGAGCGAGACTACGGATGTTGTGGTGTTGACCAAGTTAGTAGTAAATACTAATTTAAAAACCGGTCAAGTCCGTGTCGGACCACGCACAATGAAGGGTTCCGTAGTTGGAACAAACTTAACATTGTAGTTGAAAAACATATTCTCCCATACATTCCAACTACAAATGTCCATAGTTAAACGAAAAGAATCCAACCCACATTACAAATAATGTGGGTTGGATCCTTTTCTTTTTTTTATTAATTTATTAAAGAACGCCAACAGCATATAATTATATACATTCAACATTGGTTTAGCGTATTTAGGAGAGGTATTGCTGCTAATATATACACAAATTATAGGTGTACATAACATTTAAAGAAAAAAGACATTGGACAGAAGCTGCTTATAAAGTAAAATTTAAAATTTCAACATAGTTATTTAACTTTAACAAAATTGAATAGTTACAACATTAAAAAAAAAACAAGTTAATGAAGGGCATGAACTTGAGACACAATAATTCAGTTACATAATTCTACTAACAAAAGTTATGTGACTACATGATAATTGTCTAGTATTTTTTTCCCAAGGAGTCGTGAAATATGTCCAGGTTTAAACTTAAGTTTTTGTTGAGCATATTGTAATGGTTAATAGTTCTTATGAGCGGACCATGGGCACCGATATTGGTACTTTTCGTTTAGCTATGGACAAATGTATGTTTGTACGCACAATATTGAGAGATTTACCATGTTATTTTAAGACCATAGACATCTTATAGGTTTCCTGTTATCTATAGCTATATAACTATTTTCTTTATTTTTTTCAAAATTTTAAGCTCGGTAGTTTCGGAGATAAAGGGGGGAATGGTCAATTTTCGTCTATTTTCTTAAATAACTTTAAAACAGCTTATTTTAAAATTATAAAAAATATATTTGAGACACTCACAGTAAGCCCTTTCATTTGATATATAGCACGGCACAGTTTGCAAATATATATTTTTTTAAATTTCTTATTTGCTCCCCACAATTGACCCCAATATTCAAAATTCATTAATTTACATTACACATCCGTGTTTGGGGCACAAAAATATACGTGTACCAAATTTCAACTTAATCGGTCCAATCTAATGGACCCGACGGAGCAAATTGGCTGTGACAGACGGACAGACAGACAGACAGACACATGAGTGATCCTATAAGGGTTCCGTTTTTTTCCTTTTGAGGTACGGAACCCTAAAAATAGATTTGTAATATCATAGATGAAAAAGTGATCTCTGAACAGCCTGTATGTCAAGCACAATGTCGGTTGAGGTTGCGTGGCATTTCAGCGGCATCCATAATATTCGTAATTTTTCGGAAGTCGATATTTGCAGGCTCTTTGAATGCTTGAAGTGATTGATATCTATGAAGCTGCTAAAATGTTGATTTTTAACAAAATTACCTATTTGTCTTCGTAAATATTCATATTTGTAAGAAAATTATAAAAAATATTGATGGAGCTTCCTTTTAGCAGCTTTGGCAGAACAGCAGAATCCATATTATTAGTTTCAAATCGTTTTCTCCTGAGGTGTAATTTTAGATTGTATGAATGTACCTAAATAGCCTTAACATTTATAGGGAAGGTATGGGCAGTGAGAAATATAAAGCCGCCTTAGAGTATGGCAAGGCGGTGGTAGCACCGTCCTGGGTGAAGGATTCAGCGGCCAAGGGCGTATCACTACCGCTTGCTAAATACAGAGTCGCCGGCGCGTCGACGTCGTCACCTTTCGCTGAATCGCGTTTGCCTGATATGAGTGAGTTTTATTATTGGTAGAAAACTGCTGTTCGTCCTACAGTTGAATAGGGATGATGCCTGGGTAAAAATAAAGAAATTCTATTTAGTCCGTCAGTCAGATAATAAAAAAATATTAGATACGTATTTTTTGCTTTTTCATATTAATAAAAAATTACTGAGATAATACGCATTAAAGTTCGGGAGTGGGGGCTTGCTACGTCACTTCTACGTATAAAATCTACTAAGACGTGACGTCATGCCACATTTTCACTCAATGTATCGCCGTAATCTTTTGATTGCGTAAAAAAAGAAAAAATACGTGTGCAATATTTTTTACTATTCTACATGACGGACAAATAAAAAAAAGTTGTCATCATCCCTATTGTATGTCCTGTTAGTCCTAAATACAACTAAACAGTTGTATGACCAGCTATTTAAAAGAGTATTCCTGCTTTTAATTGTACGTCTGAATAACCTGCTAGTACCTGATCGAACGAGCTCTGATTGGGTGAAAATAGAGAAAACGAATTTTCCCAGATATGAGACCTAGCCAGATCGATTTTTTGCCCCCGTAAACCCCTATACTGACTACTAACCTAACTTTCACCGAAATCGTTAGCCGTTTTCGAGTAGTGTGTATTTATTCCGATTGTATCACAGAATATCTAGGTTCCCAAACATATATTAAATAAGAACATTGATTTAAACAGGAAATATGAGAAAAATACGTTTTCTATAGAAATTTTAAATGCCTCATATCTTGTCTTCAAATCGGTGTCCTTTCAAAATATACAGGGTTATTGGTAAAACACCAATAACCTCTTAAGGGGTCATTGTACTCATCATTATGAACAACTTTTACTATGGGACCAAACCTAAAATCGCGAAAAAACCTCAGCTGTTCATTACATTTTGACGAATTATGCGAACATAAATGCTACTGAACAGCTGATTTTTTTCGCGATTTCAGGTTTCGTCGATTTCTGTATACGTATGTTTGAGAACCGAGATATTCTGTACTCCAATCGGAATAAATACACACTATTTGGTATTTCATTTGTATGAACTATGCATGCTTCGTGGGGCTCTTAAGTAAGGGGTCATTCTACTCATCATTATGAACAACTTGAACTATGGGACCAAACATGAAATCGCAAAAAAAAAATCTGCTGTTCCCTATGTTTATGTTCGCATAACTCGTGAAAATATATGGAACAGCTGATTTTTTTTTGCGATTTCTGGATTGGCCCTATAGTACAAGTTGTTCATAATGATGAGTGCAATGACCCCTTAGAGGTTGTGCGTTATTTAAGTTAAACAATGGCGCCGATTCCCTTGTTCACAAACAACATAATTTAAGTTCAGTGCATCTTTTTCTTTCCATTTCTTTAACAAAAGGACAGAAGATAAATATTAGTTTAGTCCTGTCACATTAGTCGGCGCTTGACGTAAATTGACGTATTTTTTGTAAGGAAATTATTTAATCACTTCTAAATTCGTCTATGGATTATCTTAATTTGACAGGACTAAACTAATGAAATGGAAAGAAAAAGATGCACTGAACTTAATATTAGTTTAGTTTGTGAACAAGGGAATCGGCGCCCTTGTATACAAATATTGCTCATTTAATAGTGTAGGATAGTATTTAGTTGTATTCTCTGCTTTTTACTTGTATGTTCGGCTATTCAATTATATGCCCTGCAATGAAGTGGAATGAAATATGAACATTTGTCATTCTTCAGGTTTAAACTTCTCCAGTATCACAAACGTCAGGCCGCCGAGAAATTTTGTAGACGAAACCGGATCAGCAGACGCAACTATGGTATCCGGTAAAATAAAGGTATGGTACTAAGTGGCGATGTCACCAATGAAACAGAACGCGATCAGCACTTCTAAACCGCGTTCAAGAGCTGTCAGTGTCAAAATTGTTAAGGAATAGTGACACTGACAGCTATTGAACGCGTTTTAGAAGTGCTGATCGCGTTCAGTTTCATTGGTGAAATTGGCCCTAAATACTATGGTAAATGGAAATAGAGATTTTAGCGGTATCGTTAGAATAAGAGAAAGTCGAGAAACTGATTTTCCATAAATTTTAAGTGATCATTTGACTATTTCTTTCAGTTTACGCAAGATACGAAGAAAACTGATGTTTCCATTGACAAAGAAATACTGACGGCATTTGAAAACCTAGACATGAGTCTCATCAAGAAGGCCGGACCTATATTTGATGGATTCTTTGTAAGTAAGAGAAAATAATGATACATTTATTTTAAAGTTATAAAAATATTTGTCCTGCTCACATTGGTGAGAGATATTTTCATTTGATCCTATGTCTCGCAATTCCTTTTTTCATAATTATAAATTAAAACCCATTCTTTAAAAATAAGTAAACGACATAAATACGGTTTCATTTTGCTCTAAAATCGAGCTTATGAATCCTTGAATGCTGTATTTTTATTGCTTTTTGAATACATTGTCACAGTTTTGGATTTCGCCTTGAAGTCTCTCAAAAACTAATCATTCATGTTTACCAGATATGGGTAACCGGCCTCGAAGGCATCTCTCGGGAGCGCGCCGCAGCTTGCGTATCACGCTGCGGCGGCGTGCGGTACGACGCCGCACACCCGCGCGTCACGCACGCCGTGGCTGCTAGCACTGCCGCCGCGCACGCCGTGCTGAGGGAGCTGCCTGCTGTGCCAGTACTGTCGCCGCTGTGGCTCGTGCAGAGTGTGCAGGCGGGACTAGCGCTAGACGAGGCTCAAGTACGTGTAGTGTATCACACTGTGTCTCACGCAAGCGGTGGCCGTTGTACTGACTATGGATAAGTTTCACTGCGAGTTATGCGAGCTCGTGAATATAAAAAACCCCGCCACGGATGTTAGGTTCGAAGCGGAAGATTGCGGTTAGTGAGCGAGCCAACAAAGCGAGCCCCCACATTCCTGGTGGATGTGTTCGTGGGTTCACTTATAACGACGGAAATAGGAGCACTTGTATTTATTCAGATATACGACAGGCCAGCTGGCGTGGTTGGTTAAGACACCGCCTATCATGCCGCAGGTCGTGGGTTCGATTCCCATCCAGGACAAACATTTGTGTGCATGAACATGTCTGTGTGTCCCGAGTCTGGGTGTAATTATCTATATAAGTTTGTATTTACAAAAAAAAAGTAGTGTATGTAGTATATCAGTTATCTGGTTTCCATAGTACAAGCTCTGCTTAGTTTGGGATCAGATGACCGTGTGAAATGTCCCAGGATATTATTATTATTATTATTTTTCTACTACGAAACGTTATGCTTTAGTTCCTAATAGACACAAAGTCGGGCACTCCGGCCAAGTCGAGCGCTCGCAAGCCCCGGCTGGAACCAGCTTCGCCGATGAGCAAGCGGAACTTGGCGCTTCTACGGCGCGGGCCGCTCGACTTGCCGCCGCCTACGCCCGAAGTTGAAGAGGCTCAGGATGAGCTTGTCAATCACTATCTTAGCCGTAAGTATTATACCGGCTACTGATTCGTTAAATGTGGCACTAATAAGTCTTTTTTTTTGAGGTTAGCTGTTTATTTATTTATTTTTTAACATAAAACAGCCAAGGCCAATCACATTAGTTAAGACATTAAAACACATTATTTAAGTACAATAATAAAAGTATACAACTACTCGACAGTTATACGCCCTTCTCACAATACTCCAGACCTTCTTAACAAGATCTTCTTCCATTCATCCGCGAACACATCACATTCAGGCTTAGCGTCCAAGAGAGCGTTGAGCGCAGTGAGTGTTCGAGGGATATGAGACTGGGCTCGAGCGACGGTTCAACTCCGAGGCACGGTGAACCATCTGTACCTCCTGTTACGGCTATAGTTTATTGGAGCAAAAAGATGGGACAGTTCGTCGTGCAGTTCAGGTGCATCAGTTTTTCCGTGAAGGATCTTACCCTAAACAGCCTAACAGAAAGTTCAAAGAGCTGTGCCTTACTTCAGTAACTTAGATCCTTATAATAATAATAATAATTACCCCACCGCTGTATCTCTATGTTGACGTCGTGGTGGGGCTTGCGTGCTCCAAACTTTAGGTCTGTGCCGGTAGAGTTTGCCGGAACGGGTCTAGGATGAGGAGCCAGACCAAGAGAGATACAGAAACCCGCGGGGCAGCATGTGGCGAGCTCATGGGCAGTAGCGACCCATGGACCCTATCTCCCGAGAGAAATCTTGTCCTCATCTCTGGCTTGCCATTATTGGCCGGCTGGAGTAAACACTGACGAGGACCAGAGCTCCCACCTCTTTCTTGCCTTTATTGGCCGGCTTGAGTGGAGATTCGCAAGAGCAAACGTGCTCGGAGGAAGGAAGTATTCCAGTAAGGTGCTGGTAGGGATCTTGACCGTACTTCCGGGATTGTCCTGATAGCCGTGGAATACCTCTCCACTCCTCAAGCATCTCAGGAAGTGTTGCCCCCTTGTCGCTATGTCACTATGTGCTAGCGGCCGTTTCCGGGGGCCCATTATTGAGTGTGCAAGTCACCCCCTGCCATTTTATCCGTGTATAATATATAACATTGGTCAGGCAGGGGACATAGTATAATATATAATAATAATATAATAATAATTCTATTGAGACTAATAATAAGTTTAACTAATAATAGTTCTTCCATAGTTCAAGTAACCCAATCCACATTAGCGACCCAGACCCATAGCCCAATATGTTTTGTTTCCACGTAAAGCAATAGTCCTACACCAACCGGGGGTTGTCCTTGGGTGCACTTGCACTAGCATACAGGGATAATCGTCGGTTGGTGCCCTCTTATCATTTAAAATTATTTAAGGGGCCTCTACGAGTTGGCTTCGGCTCCTCGTACGCCTTCCAAAGGTCCGGGACCCCAGGGTCCCGAGAAATGTAAAAAATAATAATAATTAGTCTAAATACATGCTCGATTGTATGAAACCCCTGACACCCGAACTAGGACGTGTCCTGTATCACAGCGTTCCTCCCAGCCAGGCACATTGGGAAGCCTAACTTATTGTATATTGCTGAGCTGAAAAAGGAAAATAAAGTTTATTTATTCATCGTCAAAATAAAATAATAATAAACAGGATAAAATAAGGAAAACCACTTACCCCATTGACATTGCAGTTCTCAATACCCATATCGTAGAGCTCATGGTAGTACCGCGTTCGTTGTACATAGAGTTCTCGTTTTTTTCACAAATCCTGACTTCGGGCTACTGAGAAATTCTAGATAGAAAATCCCAATAACACATTGCCTGACCTGGGATTGAACCCAGGACCTCATGTTCAGCACTTGCCACTACTAGACTAGACCCACGAGGCAGTCAATCTACCTAGCCTTTTCCCAATTATGTTGTAGTCGGCTTCCAGTCTAACTGGATGCAGCTGAATACCAGTATTTCACATGGAGCGATTGCCTATCTGACCTCCACAATCCAGTTACTGGGTAATACGAGACCCCTTGGTAAGACTGGTTGTCAGACTTTCGGGGATCTGACGACCCGTAACGTCTGTCAAAGATCCTCGAATGACAGCTGGGACCAACGGCTTAACGTGCTTAACACGGGGGAGTCTCGGTATGAAAAGACTTAGCTTAACCTGATGGATCGACCCGTGCGGCTGTTATTACTTAGCCATGAGCTCCTCTTTTTTCTCCTCCTCTCCAACCCACGAGGCAGTCCAGAATGTATTTGTTTTGCTAAATCTGATATTATAATATTAATTTTATAATTTTTGGTAAACTAGACATGTACTAGTGCATTCGTTAATAACACAAACATGGCCTATTACAACTTTTCATTAATAGGTAAACAATTAATTATGAGTTAATGGCTAGTAGACAGTGTTAAATATTGTTCATTTTTTAGGTTAACAAAAGTTGAGACTATTTTCGGTTGTCAAATAGTGTTTTTGAAGACAGAATTGGTTTTCCAATAACTTACTTTCCGCCCATCAGAGCACATAGAACCCGAGAGGGAGAAGACTCCGGAGCCTGCTCGTAACGTGACGGTGAATGTGGAGTGTCAGCCTGACGTCACGGAGGATGCCGCAGAGGATCCCACTGAGGAGATCGAGCAGATATTTAGAGGTACGTCCATAAACACCGCACTGAGTGACGTGTGGTGCAGTGTGGTCAAAATTAATGGTGTGGTGTAGTACAGACCATCAAACTGAACAACAGTCGTCCCATACGTTTGGGTAGAGCATGTTGGATATACAAACTTATTTGTGTTTGGATATTATCAGTAAATTTAAATTTGAAACCTAGTTTGTTTGGAATACGTTTATTGATTTTTGGTGTACGGTGACATGTCTTTGATACCGTAAGATTGTTATAATATACTGTGTATTTTCTCCAACTAAAATCTGGTTTATCTTCTCCTCTCATAACTCTCTTACAGAGCAGGTATTGAAGTTCTTATGGGACGACTGATTATGTTTTCGCGTTTACTATGTTAGTCCCATGGAGAAAGTTAGTCGTTCAGTTTGATGGTCTATACCACACCTTTCTGATACATCTTGTACGCAAGTACAGATTGTTAAAACCTAACATAAAATGTAATACTTTGAAAAAAAAAATCGCCTGGTTGTTTTTACATTTCATGTTGCATTACATATTTTTGGATGACTCATTGGTGTTCATCATGTTACCTTTCACCAACCCGGCATTATGTAACGAAAACACGATAGTGTGTAGTGAGGGCCTTAGCAGTAGCACACCTCCGACGCGAAAATAATGGTGGGACAACCAATTACGTAGGTGGCTGCAAGAGTTCACCCGAACACAAGCAGAGGAGTGGTGGTCCTCAACACCAGGGTGCAGGCAGTCCAGGAAGGCTATGCCAAGTCTAGATGGCAAACTAACCAGGCGACTTTTACGCCTGGACAGGAATGACCTGCGCCTGGTGTCGGGGACCATCACAGGACACTGCTCGCTGAACAAACACTTTAACACAATGGGCATAACGGACAGCCCTCTGTGCAGAGCTTGCATGGAGGCTGAGGAAAACGTTCCGCATGTGCCCTTCCGAGTGCACAGGCGTTGCCCAGATTAGAATAGAAACCCTCGGGGCACCCAGATCTTTCACAGATGTTCTGAACAGACCAGAAGCCGTGACTAACTTCTGGAGGGAGGTGGGCTGGTTGGAATAAACACCGACGGCCGCCATGGCTCACGTACACGTCCACTTAAAGTATTAAGTGTGGAGACCAAACCCAATAACATAGAACATAGAACATAATGGTGGGACACCGCTTAACAAATTCCGCTAATGAATATTGTGTCGCGATTCGAGTATCGCAACATCATGCGGGTCAATTGAGTTTTAGCAATTGCAGCAAAATGTCGTCGGTTTCGACTTCGTAAATACAGAATAGGTCTACCTCGGACCTCTTGGATTAGTTTTTCCGTAACATCAACAACCATTTTACAACTTTTATAAACTTGTCGACTGCCACAAATTCGTGCGAAACAAACGCTGCACCGCAACAAAATAGCGGGCTGACCGCGGAGGTGTAACCGGCTTCCGAGCAGATCGGTGAAATCACGCAGGAAAGAGATAGAATCATGATCAAATCTGTGCGTTAGTACAGGCAGTTTCTCTAGTCGTACAACGGACAAGTCATGGCAAAACTACTTCTTTTTCGTTGAGAAATGCTAATGCATACTGCACTACCACGGGGAGATAGTGCAGTTATGTGGGACTCCAACCCACTAAAACTTCACGGTGTCCTCCTCTGCCGCTTGTGGCAGGAACACGGGCACGCGTTAGCACTCACCACGAACCCGCCGCGGCTGTCCTTCACCGGACCCTCCTCTGGGGAGCACCTCCATCACCGGTGCACAAGAACACATTGCACGCCGTGACCACCCGTGGGACCAAACCAGCACATGGGCGCTAGACGACCCCGTGTCTAGGCACCCTTAGTCCCCCTGATGGCGGAACTACTGCGGTGTCGCTGCTATGGTTTCGCGGCGGTGTGATACCCGCCTTAATAAGGTTCGATAAGCGAGTTCTTTGTTCTCTTTTTAAGTGAACAAGGAGATATGGAGTTTACATTATTACCTACATAAACTCACGTCTATTTCCTATGTGGTTACGCAAAAACTACAGAACACCACGAATAATGATGCGGTCTTTACATAAGGGTTATGTAAGAACTGCTTCTTCCATGTTTCTAGACTTCGCGCGCTGGACATTGAGCTTACATAATCTTTTTTTTTTCATTCCCCGTTATAGTTATTTCTGCCAAGAAGCCAGTCAGTTTCATCCCAATCGAAATACCAAATACACAACATTAAAGCATGATCTATTCTCAGGCATAAAAATTGAAGTGCAAGGCCTAGACCAGGACGCGATCTGCGAGATAGGTGCCGAAGTATCGGCAGCGGGCGGCGCACTGAGCGCGGCGGGTGTGGGCGGGACGCACGTGCTGGTGCCACTGGACTTCGACGCGGACGAGCTGGTCACCAAGGGGGCTGAGGCTGTCACTGTGTTTTGGGTGGTGAGTAGTTGTAGAAGAACTTATGTTAGTTTTCATACACACAAGTGACATGCGTCAACGGCAGAGGCAACTGCACACGTCGACGGCCGCCGCCCACCTAAAGCGACTCTTGCAGTTGTAGCTTGGCGTCCGCTATTTTGTCAGTGGACTGCAAAAATAGTTCAGGAGTGACAAAATGGCGGACGCGACACGCTATAACTGCAAGCTTCGCTTTAGGTCGGCGGCGCGTTGACGCGTGCTGTTGCACACATGTAAGAATACCTAGGACTGCCATGCGTCTGCAGTCATGCGACGTATCGTTATGTGGTAGCACCGAGGCCATTACTAAACATATTATTGAGTATTTGACTACTATCAAAAATATACACGAGGCAAAAATTTTGCTAAACAAGACCTTTTGTAAAGGAATTAAAATGGGGGGAAAAATGGAAAAGTTACACACTTTTGAAATTATTTTTCTGTCCTTGTCATGCAAAACGATCATTGTATTGAGTGGCGTGAAGTTACTATGGCGTTCCGGCGTTGTGACGGCAATCAATCAGCCTAGACTTTTCCCAACTATGTTGGGGTCGGCTTCCAGTCTAACCGGATGCAGCTGAATACCAGTATTTTATATGGAGCAACTGCCTATCTGACCTGGAGGTCAGATAGGATAACCAGGTACTGGGCTGTGGACTACCCAGTACCTGGATTATACGATATCCTTTGGTAAGACTAGTTGCGAGATTGTCGAACTTCTGACGACCCGTAACGACTGTCAAAGATCCACGAATGATAGCCAGGACCAACGACTTAGCGTGCTTTCCGAGGCACGGAGAAGTTTCGGTTTGTGAAGATGGTCACCCATCCACGGACCAAACCCGGCAAGCATAGGTTTAATAAAAATATCAGTTAAATATAGTATTTTTATCTCACGAAGCGACACGCGCTTTACATATGTTTACCAAGTGTACAAACACGCTGTAAATGCGTGCGTGAAGACGAGTAGCGTCATCACATAACACACACATGCACACTTCCGACTTCGCCATTGTCTCGGACAGTACCGAGAGCTCCTGCGCTTACACACACATTCACAGCGTGTTTGTACACTTGGTAACCACAAGTGAAGCGCGCGTCGCTTCGTGAGATAAAAATACTATATTTACCCTCAATCTGCCTAGCCTATGCCCAACTATGTTGGGGTCAGCTTCCAGTCTAACCGGATGCAGCTGAACCAGTATTTTACATGAAGCGACTGCCTATCTGACCTCCACAACCCAGTTACTAGGTAATACGATACCTCTTGGTAAGACTGGTTGTCAGACTTTCGGGCTTTGACGACCCGTAACGACTGTCGAAAGATCCACGAATGACAGCCGGGACCAACGGCTTAACGTGCTTTCCGAGGCACGGAGGAGTCTCGGTATGAAAAGATGGTCACCCATCCACAGACCAACCCCGGCAAGCGTAACTTAACCTGATGGATCGACCCGTGCGGCTGTTATTACTTAGCCACGAGCTCCTATTGTGCAAAATAACTTCCGACTATAGATTTACATTATATTAGCACTTAGAGCAAATCATTTTGTTGTGTTTTGATTGTAATTCTATACATCAAATCCTATTTGGTTATAATGATATTCTTTTCAGAAATAAAATAGTTATAGTTGAAATGGGAGTAGATTCACGTCAACTGTGCAATGGATCGATGTAACAACTTTTCGCTCGTAAAACGTCACGGCTTACGACGTTTTTGTTGTCGTGCGGATTGACTTCCGCATGCGGAATTTGCCCAAATGTGTGACATATTTCTTATGTTGGTTACTAATGTTATTATGTAGGAGGAAACCAGTAAAGAATCTTAATAGGTGTTTAATTCGCGTGCGTTCCGAAATATGCATGACACTTCGACGATAACTGACTCTTGACTTTATAATATAATAACATCCTGAGACATTTCACACAGTCTTCTGATCCCAAACTAAGCAGAGCTTGTACTATGGAAACCAGATAACTGATATACTACATACACTACTTTTTTAATGTAAATACATACTTATATAGACACTTACACCCAGACTCAGGACAAACAGACATGTTCATGCACACAAATGTTTGTCCAGGATGGGAATCGAACCCACGACCTGCGGCGTGATAGGTGGTATCTTAACCAACCATGCCATCTGGCCTGTTAATAATGATATTAAACTGAGTCTGGGACTCAGGACAAACAGACATGTTCATGCACACAAATGTTTGTCCAGGATGGGAATCGAACCCACGACCTGCGGCGTGATAGGTGGTATCTTAACCAACCACGCCATCTGGCCTGTTAATAATGATATTAAACTGAAGATCACGTCTAAACGAGTGGTATTAATGATTTGATTTACTTTGTCTCTGTCATCTCTGACCTAGACTAAAGAGCAAACCCATCTCAAAAAAAAAAAAAAAAAAAATTGGAAAAATATAAGTTACATTAGAGCATTTTCTTAATGACTTAATATGTGAATATTTTAGATTATATTTATATTGAATAGTGTAATTAATTTGTACAGTTATATTTTACGCGGATAAAAACTGAGAATCACGCAAAAACTATCAAACGTATTTTTTTATGAAATATTCACAATTTTAAAGATAATTTAATTATTTATCTTTTAGTTTACGTGTTTTAATATAATACCGTTTATTTTATGTGTAATAAATTAATAATGCGTCTAATTTGGGACAGCGCTCCTTGATGGGCGAGTTATATTACTGTCTGGACTTACGACGCGTTGCGTGAGCTCAACACAGAACACGCAAGCTAACCACTCAAGGCCATAGGCATATTATATCTGCGTCTTAAACCTTGCACTGATGCCACGTTCGACTAAATTAATTAACATCTGATTTATTAACTTATCTTTTTTGTATTCATGTCTTTCTGTGACTATAAAACTTTTTAGCAAAAAATAAAACCGACTTCTAAAACAAAACACTACAAAGTGAAAAATAACTTTAATTTCGGAAGTCGGTGTCTTTCGTTTTTTGCCACCGACTTCCGAAATTAAAGTTATTTTTCACTTTGTAGTGTTTTGTTTTAGAAGTCGGTTTTATTTTTTGCTAAAAAGTTTTTATTTTTCACTTTTTAGTTGTGGAACCTACCCCATACAAATTCGAATACATAATTGAGCACAATAATTGTAGATATAGCCATGTAAATAACAGTGATAGGAAGTTATTAAAACATCATCATATCATCCATATAAAATGGGAAATATACGCATTATTGAAGCTAACTCAAAAACTCCCCAAGCAAAGTTAATAATATTTATATGGGACCATCTCGGAGGTACACCCTTTCAAACAAAAAAAGAATTTTCCAAATCGGTCTTTGAGTAATCGCGTAACAAACATACAAAAAAAAAAAAAAACAAAAAAAATACAGACGAATAGAGAACCTCCTCCTTTTGGAAGTCGGTTATTTTTAACCGACTTCCAAAAGGAGGAGGTTCTCAATTCGTCTGTATTTTTTTCAATTTATCTTTCTTTCTATCCCTATCTATCCACCTACAGAATATTTTTTTCTCTCTCCTTACAGAAAGACTGCCTCTCCCAACAAGAACTAGTCCCAATCCAATACTACCACCGTCCGGTGCGAGTAACATGTGCGGCTCCGGGCCCGCTAACCGGGGTAGTAGCCAGCCTCAGTACATACAGTGGCGTCGAGCGAGCCTTCCTAGACGAACTGGCGAAGCTACTAGGAGCCACGTGAGTACTTGCAGTACGTACAGTTCTTCTAGCAAAAGAATGCGCTTCGGAAATCATCGTTTGTCTTCGGAAATAAGAACATTACCGAAGCGCATACCTTTAGTCACGGTGCTAGTGACGTGCGCGGCTCCGGGTCCGCTCTGTGGTGTAGTAGCCAGCCTCAGCACGTACAGCACCATCGAGAGAGCTTTACATACAGTGCGTACACATGATGCGAGTAACTGCATGGTTAAAGTTATAAGGAGACAGCGAAAACACGTTTTACATTATTTTACATTGTCTGTTACCCGAGACTTCGTCTCTGATCCAGGATAAAAAAACAGCCTATGTCCTAGGTTACCTATCTGTAAAATTTCATCCAAATCCGTTCAGCCGTTTTAGCGTGAAAGTGTAACAAACAAATTAACAAACTCACTTTCGTATTTATAATAATTATAATATTAGTTAGGAGGATGTTTAAATAATAATTGTATAAGCTAATTGCGCTTATACAGAGCTTTTTTTAATTAATTGGAAACTTCATAGATGTGTTCAGCCGTTTTCCTAAAATAATAAGTCATTTCAAGTGTTTAGCTGATAGGTTCAAAGCCTTCATATTACGCGGAGCTTGTCTAAGCTGAAATGAAGCGCCTCACTACCACATTTATCGTAGTGTACTTTAATTTAAGAGGATTACAGGACCTAAACGCAAATAACGCAAGTTTTATAATGCCTAAAAGTATATGATCTACTGCAGTAAACAAAATTAGAAAAATATATGATATTCTTCAGGATATCTGCTAGTTAGATAGTGTGTTAAAAACATAATACAACTAATTTGATACGATAGAAAAAAATCATGAACATACATACCTCTAAAAATTTCTTTTAACGATTAAAAACCATACTAATATACATGCAATCATCCAGATTTTTTTGTCAGATTATTCTACAAGCGACATATTAACGTAATAGTGTTTTAACTTTTTAGTCTAATCACTAGATTTTTTGTAAATCGATAATTGCTTCATATTTTGCAATAAATTACCAGCGTTGTGTCATCGCGCTTCTCTTTCTTTTCTATGCAGTCCGACAGTGACCGCGCTTTAGATCATGTCATTTTAGTTTAGACGAGCTCTAGTAACTTACGAAATTATAAACAATATTTTTTTTTGTTTTTTGTTCAAATCAGTGATTTATCGCTGTTTAATTCAAAAAGGCCCTGTATAATTTTACACCAATCTAATCTTCATTTACAAACGTATTTTTATTAATTCCACAGTACCCAACTCCGCTTCTGCAGACGGAACACAGCGAATGCCCTCGCTTCCACCCACCTAATATGCCCCACAGCCACTGGGGACAAATACTTAGGAGCCCTGAAGTGGGGCCTACCTGCTGTGCAAGCGTCGTGGCTACTAGAGTGCGTGAAGGCAGGCAAGAGAGTGAGCGAGGAGGCACATCTTGTGGGAGACACTAAAGGTATGTAAAGTTTGAGGGTTTTTTTTTACCCCCCCCATTCCCTTGCTCGAGAATGAAGTGCCAGCTGGTGGCGTAACTCCCCTGATAATAATAATAATAATCACTCCAATTTGATCCAGCCTGTCCCATCTTGCTGTCCTCCCCCAGCGACGCCCTAAGCCGAGGTTCGATCCCCACAGGGGGAAGCGTGTAGCGTGTATTCGCTTAGTCTGTAAGTTTTATGCCCCTGGCTGGAGGCTTTGAGTTCGCTTCAGGCAGCCACAGGATAGTCCGGATAAGTAGTCACAGCCTCTAGGCCAACTATGAGATGCCATATATATATAAAAAAAGAGAGTTTTTCAAACCTGTCATTTTTAACCGACGAAAAAAGGAGGTTTTCAGGTTGACACGTATATACAATTCCACAACGAAGTTACAGGGGGTCGAAAATGGCCCGAATGGCTTCGAAAAGGATGGTGCCGTACCATCCTTTTCGAAGCCATTCGGGCCATTTTGCTCGACTTGGCGGGGGTACTTCCGTGCCCCCAGATATGTAAGAAAAACCCTGTTGTTCCTTCTACCTATGTTTAAAGAATCGGTATACATCCTACTAATATTATAAATGTGAAAGTTTGTATGTTTAGATGTTTGTTACTCAATCACGCAAAAACGGCTGAACTGATTTGGATGAAATTTGGTATACAGATAGTTTATAACCTGGATTAAGACATAGGATACTTTTAATCCCGGTAGAAGGTTCCCGTGGGATAATTTCCGACATCCGCGAATACACGCGGGCGAAGGCGCTGGCAAAAGCTAGTACGTAATAAAGCAATAGTCATTTTCAACAAACACAGATGTCGCTACGGCATTGTCGAAGACGACGCGTTTCGAGTTTATGTTCTGTTCGACCAAAAAAACGCATCATAAAATAATGAATTGTAAAATAAGGAACGCGTTAAAAAAAATGCAATAAATAATGAAAAAAACTTTGAATGACTTGCATTTTCACTATTATGTCCATTCAATCAATCTGCCTAGCCTTTTCCCAACTATGTTAGGGTCGGCTTCCAGTCTAACCGGATGCAGCTATTTTACATGGAGTGACTGCCTATCTGACCTCCACAACCCAGTAACTGGGTAGGTACTACGATACCCCTTGGTAAGACTGATTGTCAGACTTTTGGGCTTCTGATGACCCGTAACGACTGTCAAAGATCCACTAATGATAGCCGGGACCAAGGGCTTAACGTGCTTTCTGAGGAGTCTTGGTATGTAAAGATGATCACCCATCCACGGACCAACCTCGGCAAGTGTAGCTTAACCTGATGGATCGACCCGTGCGGCTGTTTATTACTTAGCCACGAGCTCCTTATGTCCATTATCGGTGATAATTATTGTATGAAACATGATAATATTATGGCTAGAAAGGGTGACTAACGTGATGACGATTAATAGAGAAATATGGAAGACGAAAATATGTAGCGTATAGTAAATCGGGATAAGGGCAAGAGAATGATGATGCCCGTCATAATAAGGAGAGAATACGCATGATTTTTTTTTCTTCTCATAATCAATAAAGCACAGTAATATAAACCCAAGAAAAGTATATTAAGTAGTGCCTGTAATATGATGTTCAGATGAATAATTATTTATAATTATAAGTCAAATGTTATTACTGTTTGTTGCTCAAAAAAATTATTTAACTCAAACAATTTTCTACTACATACGTCATAATCCACGATATTGCTTTGTTTACATTTCTTTTTTAGTTACTAATCATATAAATTAAGATTATTTAAAGATTTATTCACATAGCTTTTGAGGTCACTTTCGGAATTTTCGAAAACGACGCGTTCTGAGTTTGCGTTCCGTGCCACCAAAAAAACGTAACATAAAATAATGAATTGTAAAATAGGTAATGCGTTAAAAAATGCAATTAGTTTCTCGACTCCTGTCGGCGCCATATTTACGCCTGATGTTTTTGTAATATCTTCAAGTTGCACATTCAAGTGGTGCTATAATTAGTTATGTATTTTTTTTTACCTACACCCGCACTCTTTTGACTTTTTTCATTCTTATAAGTAGTACACGTTTGCGTCGGGATCAAGGAATCGGCAATTCATTGCAACATAAAAAAAAAATCGAAGATTAAAGCTGTTTGGTGATGAAACCAAGGTTTTTCGTTATTCAAATTACAAATGTCCACTATTAGACATTAATTTAGCGACCGTGACTGGACTAATTAGCAAAATTCGGATCGAATACCTACGAAGACAAAGAATTCTCATCAAAAGGAAATCTATCAAAGATTCATCGTGGAGGACTACAGACGCAAGAACACTATAATAGAAGAACTAAGCCAGTTGGGTCGGTCAGCATAACCCGCCGCGCCCAGCCTTAGCTTCTACGACGTCGAGGATCACCGTCAGTCTGCCACGCCAGTTCGAGGATTCCGTCAACATCTGCGAGCAGCTCGTGTACCTATTAGTGTCACAGCCACCAGCGAGGACCAGTGCAGCCAGAAGCAGCAGTCTCGGCTATCAGTTAAGTTTACCCTAATACCTAAATATATTTTCCTATCAAAAGGGTCGCTGTGTATTTCATTAGTGAAGTATCCAGCTATTTTTAAGCTTATATCAGAATATTATAAATTAGTAAAGTTAAAATCATTTGTAAAACTGTAAAGTCATTAAAATAATAATTCGTAATTATATTCCCGATATTTTCGTTCTACTACGTAATCTGAGGCCCTAAACTTAGTAGGTCTTCCAATAGTACGTGTTATTATTCTAGTTCACATTATTTCAAAATACTTTCGGCTGACTATTTCAGGCCTTACTCTGCTGGTTACCGCTGGCCGCGCTGCCGCCGCGTTATTGACGCGCTTGCTGCCGCGTGGCTGCGTTCGGGCCCCAGATGCCGCCGAGAGTGTATCCGATAAGATTTCAAACATATAACTTTATTCCTTCATTTGGCATTAGTTTGTTACTGTTTAGATTACTCAATAAACTAACTATTTTTCTAAAGTTTTTAGTAGTTATCGGTTGTTGTTGCTACTATTGATTATAAATAAACAAGATCAAAGGTCGTTTAATGAAATATAAAAATAGATGTAGGTAGTATGCTCTTCAAAATTAACAAAAAACCAAGTTAAAGAGCTAGAAATTAACGTTGCTAAAATACGAGCTAGCTATGTCTAGCAAATTCGATGAACTACAGGCTCAGATTGAGGTCATTAATTGCGACTATAATTATGGACTCTGAGATCGATGAACGTGATGATGAAATTGTGCAGGTCTTTATTTTACATCTTGCATTCCTGATGAGCAACTTGATAAGTATAAGAATACTTCTCACCAATCTGATTTGTACAATTCATCACAATGTCATCACGATCAGTCGTCTCCATTTCATCATGTTGATTTTAAATTGCCACAAATACAAATTGCAAGGTTCGATCGCACTTATTTCCGCTGGCATGAGTTTTGAGACACCCATTTGTTGCTCATTGTTAAATACCTGCTGGTATTTGGGGAAGGTTGACCTGGAAGGTACACTAGCGAGAATTGTAAATGAAACCACTGTGTACTGATCTTACTTGATAGCTCTTTTAATTAAAAAAACTGTTTGCTTATGTACTAAACGCGGTAACGAAACCATAGCGACTTCTAATTTGACGCCAACGCCATCTATCGAGCACGCCGGAAGCTTTACAAATAATTATGTCGTAAACACTCATTCTTAATAATGAGCGTATCAAGCCCAGAACAACCTTCAACGTTACATGAAGCTTGAATAAATTTATCAATATTTTTGGCAGCGCTGGCAAAAGGAATATGTAGCAGAACTACAGCAGCGCTCCAAATGGCGTACAAAATCAGCATCTCTGCAAGATGGAGATTTAGTTCTTCTCCAGGAGGATAACGTCCCACCACTCGGCTGGCGAATGGGATGAATCAGCCGCCTGTTCCCTGGCACCGACGTCGTCACACGAGTCGCAGACGTGGAAACTAGACTAACCTAACCAGAGGCTGCTTCAGGAGACCTCTCACTCGAATTTGCCCCTTGCCTACCACTTCACCGGATGACGACTGAAGAAGTTGAAAGGAGTCTTTCAAGAAAGATGTTTGCGCCATATTTGAGGAGCCTAAAAACATAACGTGATTTTTCCTTGTGATGTAAAAACCAGAAAAATAAAAACATTTTTTTTTACTTTTTTGTTACTAAGACAATACTTGTAGGGTACTAGCTAGGGCTAGCTTTTTACTAGGGAGCAAACAGTTTTTGCTTGAAATGAGTGATGGCAAGTGCACCAAATTGACATTAGAGTATAAAACTCAATCAAAAGTTATTTGTTATTTTTTTGTGCTTAATCACGTTTTGCTTTTTGCTCTTCATTTACGCCTGATGTTTTTGTAATACCACCAAATTGCATATTCAAGTGGTGCTATAACTGGTTTTAAATTTTTTTACTTACACACGTACTCGTAGGCTTTTTTCATTTTCGGTTGCGTCGGGATCAAAGAATCGGCAATTCATTGTAACATTTTTCCAAAAATCTAAAATTAAAGCTGTTTGGTGATGAAACTCAGGTTTTTCATTATTAAACTTCCAAATGTCCACTATTAGACAACTCCTATACAATGTATATTTAAATAATGAAAGAGTTTTGTATTGCATGTGAATTCCCTATTATACAATTCCTGGTGATCCATATAATCATATCATACTGTTCATAATTATGATAATTATTATGAAGGTCATGCAAATTACTACTGGTTTCATTTCATCACCATTGCTCTCAAAAGGTGAAGGAAAACGTCGGAAGGAAACCTGCATGTCCTAGAACTAAAAATTCGAAGACGTGACATGTACCAACCCTCACTTGGCTCGCGTGGTAGATTACAGCCCACTCCTTCTCATTGAGAGGAGTGTCCGAGCATTGGGAACATTATAAGCTGATTATGATTATGCTATATGCAAACTAAGCACCAATACAGCAGAAATAAATCACTACTTTGCATGAATACCCGCACAAACCAAAAATTTGAAATTACTGGTTTATAACACAGTCAAATGCAAAATAGTCCTTATTTCATGGTCAGTAAGACTCACATTCATAACGGCATAATCGGCGGTTTTGCCGTTATGAATGTGAGTCTTACTTCCATGAAATAAGGACTATTTTGCATTTAGCTGTGTTATAAACGAGTAATTACAAAATTTTGGTTTGTGCGGGTATTTATGCAAAGCAGCGAAATGAATCCTATCTTTTTAGCACCAGAACCTCAAATAGAAGAAGGACCTCCAGAACCGATGCAGGTTGCCGAACCCGAACCTGAACCACAACTCGAGCCTCAAGCAGACATACAAGCTAACATTACAGCGGATATAACTACAGATAAGGACAAAGAGAATGCCATGCTACCTCCTGTGGCCACCGCTATACCGAGGAGAGGGTCCGTGCCTTGTAGTAGGGAGCAGACGCCTAAAGGGAAAGGGAATGGTAAGAAAAGTAACATTATTAGTTTTAATATACCTAAGTTGAAGTTGTCAAAGACTTTTAGAATTTATAAAACTTTACAACGTCAACAAGTATTTAGGGACAAGGCAAAACTTCGCCCCGAAAAGTCTCTTGCTAGTTTTGTTTTTGATATGGCGGGGGAATACACATGTAGCTTGTACAAAACTATACATTGATATACGTCACGGTCAATTCTCCAACTGCAAAGTTTGTAATTCAAAAAAAAAAGAAAAAAATATGATATAAAAACTTTTTAGCAAAAAATAAAACCGACTTCCAAAACAAAACACTACAAAGTGAAAAATAACTTTAATTTCGGTAGTCGGTGTCTTGGGTTTTGTATTTTCGTTTTTTGCCACCGACTTCCGAAATTAACCTTTTCACCGCCAAGCACTTCTATAGAAGTTCGGGATTTTCGTGCCACCAGCGCCACAACTTCTATAGAAGTTGTTCATTTTAATTATCTTATTAAAATAAATTTACGGTGATTAAAAGCTTTGTTTCATTTTATTATTTAAGATAGCACTGTCTACTACCCTGTTTTTTATTTTTCTACACAAAATAAGCCCTAGTTTGTCCTAAAATCGGCAAAAACAGAAACTCCGAATTTTGTTACTTTCCTCAGAACGCCAATCACTTCATATCAAGTTGGCCAGTGATGTGCCGTGAAAGGTTGATTTCACCATTGAAATATTTATAAATACAGAAAGTTACGAATATCGAAAACATTTTGAGGTCAATAAAATATGAACTTAGTTATCTACTTCATTACAAAGGATAGTAGATGAATTTCGACCTTCAGGTAGATGCCGATACGTAATTATAAAGTTGTTACTAATTCTTGTCGATAGTTATTTTCCCATCTCTACAAAACAATTGGTCGTCTATACCCCTGTGCGCCACCGAGTGCCACGAACTACTATAGAAGTTGGTCAGTGACGTCATAGGCGTGCGGCTGTCAAGGTCACTTTGGCATAGTGCAGCACAAAATCGGATTCGCGCGCACGCATCTTTCTTTCTTTCTTTCACTTGCAAATAGAAAAATGAGTGAAGAACTTGATTCGGACGAACTTCTGAAAATTTTGCAAGGTGTGGAATCGGACTCGGAGTATTTTGTGGAGAATATTGAACCAGAAGATAATTCTGAGGTATGTCTAACTGGATGATAATAATAAACGCATATACCTGCTCCGTTCCGTCGTGGGTAAATAGAGAAACGCAATCTGTGCGCGGGGTCCCCCGCGCGCAGATGGGTAAACGCTACCGATACATGAATTAAGAAAAGAACAGAAACAACACTTAAAAACAATGCTTTGATAAGTACACGGCTACAAGCGTGATAGAATTTAAATATATACTTACTTTCCATTTCAAAAAACACTTTAAAAACAATTCAAAATTCTGCCACTTAGATACCTACGGTAAAAAACGTTGACTGAAGTTATTAAAAAAACAGGAATAAACCAAAATAGAAGAAAGAAAGACCATAGACCCCATCCCTGATCAGAATCGAATTCAACGTGCCCTCAGTGCCAATAACTTGATATGAAGTTAAAGAATGAGATCATGAAACAAATAGAGATGTACCCCATTCCTTATAGTTCTAATTATTGAGTTATGTATTAGTTTCTTTGATACTCATAAATTATACTGTTTTTTCTTATTAAGGATACTGTGAAATAAAACAAATCTGGAAATATTTAATCAGTTTTTATTTATATTCGTAAAATCAACTTTAAATCTTAACTTTACGCGTACAAATCTTATTCATCGATATGACGATATCCCCATCACTACTGTTTACTGTATATTTAGTTATACATTTATAGCTTGGCGCTCGGCGAGGCATTGCGTTTTGTGTACGTTGGCGGCGAAAAGGTTAAAGTTATTTTTCACTTTGTAGTGTTTTGTTTTGGAAGTCGGTTTTATTTTTTGCTAAAAAGTTTTTATTTTTCACTTTTTAGTTGTGGAACCTACCCCACACAAATTCGAATACATAATTGAGCACAATAATTGTAGATATAGCCATGTAAATAACAGTGATAGGAAGTTATTAAAACACCATCACATCATCCTCATAAAATAAGTGGGAAATATACGCATTATTGAAGCTAACTCAAAAACTCCCTAAGCTAAGTTAATAAAATTTATATGGGACCACCTCGGAAGTATACCCTATCAAACAAAAAAAGAATTTTCTAAATCGGTCCATCCGTCTTTGAGTAATCGCGTAACAAACATACAAAAAAAAAAAATACAGACGAATTGAGAACCTCCTCCTTTTGGAAGTCGGTTAAAAATTAAAAATTAACGATTTTCGGACTGTATCCTTTATTTGTGCTGTGAGACCTTGTTTCTTACCAAAGGACATGTAATTTTTTTGTATGGAGGCTGGGCTTGCAATTAGAAACGAGAAGGGATTATATTTTTATGAAAGTACATAAATTAAGGAGACTTACGGTATTTTTTAATATTTTTTTTGGATCACCCATCTTTAGTTATTATATTTTTAAATAATTATAAATAAAAAATTAAATTGCAACCCACAGTAATTATTAATTTTGGCAACATTATTCTGTTGGATTACTGTCATGTGTCAAATTCAAACGTCAATCAAGTGTGAAATTCAAACGTCTATCAAGTGTCAAATTCAATTAAACGCCAATGCGCAGTGTTGCTATATTATACGGATTTGTCCGTATTTGTACGGATTTTGAAAGCCCAATACAAATAAATCATGCATGGATTTTTATATGGATTTACGTACAGATAGAATCGACCTCAGGCAGATGCAGTACAGAGCAGAGCATATTCCGATATTTTTTTCGTAGTATTCATTATTAATCATAGTTTAGTCTATCTGTCGGAACTATTATTTTCATTTCATTGCAATAGCACATAATAGAGCCGTAACCGTAATAAAAATGAAATGTGGAGAATCCCGTGCCATAGTTCACGTTCGAAACCGTGAATCAAGACAATAGCTCTAACAGCTGTCTTGTTCTATTTTATGCGAAATGAAAGAGAAAGGCTATTAGTTTATTCATTCAATCTTTATAGTTTCGAAAACTCTCAAGCCCACTTTCCACTATGGGATATAATGTAACTTATATTACATCTCGAGATATAGATTAATATCGCTCACCGTACTTTTAAATAGAACCGTTTCCACTGAGATGTAATATACAGGGTTATTGGTAAAACACCAACAACCTCTTAAGGGGTCATTGTACTCATCATTATGAACAACTTTTACTATGAGACCAAACCTTAATCGCGAAAAAATACATCAGCTGTTACAGTACATTTTGATGAATTATGCGAACATAAATGTACTGAACAGCTGATTTTTTTTCGCGATTTCAGGTTTGGGCCATCGTAAAACATGTCCACAATGATGAGTACAATGACCCTTTAAGAGGTTGTTGTGTTGTGATACTTTCATATTATATTTCGCCTCCTGTCCCCCCGCACACCATTCCACGCCGTGCGCTGTCGCTACCCTCAGTTCATGTCTATCATTACCTGAGTGACCTTGTCCGTATGCTCATTCGCAAACCTATTCTATTTGTTTGTACTGTCGAGGGTACCTAGCAAAACAATACTTATGCGTTTAGTTTAGAAGATCGATTTGGTTTGTGAACGACGCGTGTGGCGTGATCCAATAAGGAACGAAAACTGGAGAAAGATATATTTCTCACAGTGGAAAGGCCGATCGCGGGATATAATATATATTATATCCCATAGTGGAAAGTGGGCTTTATTCAGCAGCACCTACCTGTTAGGACCGAATTTTACTTCGTCGTTGTAGTATTAGTGAAATAAATAAGTGTACTTTGAAAACAATGCCTGGAGGTGCAAAAAAAATCACGCAAAATGCAGCGCTTCAACGAAGATTGCTTGACAAAATCTACTTTAAATCAAGGTTTGGCTCACACGTAGCAAAAAGGGAGATATGTTTATAAAAACAACTTTTAGGGAAATTAGTTAAAAGAATAATTCAGACATGTTTAAATGATGAATGTTTAAATGATGTGTATAAATAATCTTAATAGTTTCATTTTTATACGGAATTCATACGGAATTTTATTCAGATTGGTAGTACGGATTTTATACGGATTTTTTAAAGTGAAAATGTAGATTTCAAGCCTCCTCCATATGGCAATACTGAATGCGTCTAACTAAGTATACAAAGGAGAAGAATTTGTTTGCTTTTTGTTTGCAAGCAAGTTTGTTGTTTTATCTTATTTCAGAAGACGATCCATTGACCTTTTAATTTTTTTAATTTGGATACACTGACTGGACACGATTTTAACACTCACGACCGGCGATACTGACCAACCTGAGATTTTCTCCCTCGAACTTGGATTTTGCACACGAGTTTAAGGTTAGTACCTATTTTCTATGAGATGGGATTCTAACAAACGATCGAATCAAGAGGTATGGCCTAGAATAATCCATAGTCTTGTGGCTATATAGCAAGTACTTCATAAGATCTGTTGCGTCCAGATTTGCCGTAACACAATTAATTGATTTCCGTAGACCGACTCTTCACAGGCTCTGAAACCATAGTACCACACTAATGTTTTTATCTTTCATATAATCCTCACCATCATGCCCCGCTGCATTAATTGCTGGATTGCTATTCCAATTACACAACCATATCAGTACAATGCAACACATTTGGATCTTGAGATTATCTCTGTATTAGAAGAATGGATTGTCAGACAAGTACCTATGTAGCTAAAATCTGCATATCCTGAAAACAAGGTACCAGGTTATCCATTCAGCAGTTTTATAATACTGATTTTCATTTGCATAGTCTATTTACAGTTTATCATTCCTCATTTGTGCACGTTAACAATAGAAAATGGGTTGGGTTATGCTCAGGCTCATGCAAACGTTGAGTTACCTTATTAGCATAGTCATAACCATCATCAACTTGAAAAAGAGTATAAAATATTAACAAATTCCTGTACTTATAGATTAATGTACTTTTAGATTAATATATGAAGTATTTCTTGTTTTAGGTAATCGATGAAGACTACCTATGTCACGAGTGTGTTAGCCTATTGATTCTTGAATCAAATAACAGGAATGAAGGCAATGTAGGTGAACGTCAATTTGGCCATGACTCAGTTTGTGTATGTTGTGGCATATCTATTGCCAGATGAACTGGGAGACGCTCTCATCAACTAAATTATGGTGCTACTGAATAGATTTATTCCGCCAATATAATCAGCCCTCTTGTTGTAAGTGTACTTGCTTGTTGTATAGTTTATTCCAACTAATATAACTCTAAATAATATAGTAATATCAAGATAATTCAGTAGCAATTCAAGCTTAACTTGAGCAACTTGTGTGACTGTGACTGTTTTTATTATTCACCCACATTAGAATTACTAAAACTAATTGTGCCTTCAATTGCAGATGCCTTCTAACGCCCGTGCATGTAATGCTTGTTGGCTAAGGGCTCATCGGCAACCACCACCACCTGCAGAATGTGGATCCGTATTATTCACAATAAGTACTGCCAGCACAGATAATGATGAGATTCCGCAAGAACCAAATCCATTCATGGATTGTGGATCTAGCTCTGCAGTGGAGGCTCCCAGTTCTGCCAGTACAGACATTGAAAATGTTCTCCGAGAACGGTGTAAGCCTTACTTTAGATGGTTATAGGCGCACTCCAGATACCACTACTCATTGTTTTGTTCCGGATTGTATGAATCAGGAAAAGAAACGTGTGCCATTGTTTTTAAAGAAAATATTCTCACACATCAAAAACTGTACATCACTAAAAATGCTCGGCTGTGTGAAGAACATTTAAGTTAATACAATTGGGACTTTCTTGCTGAATTTGAATTCGTAACTGAATTCAACCAGGTGCATATTACTGAAATGCTTGACTTGTAACGGAGGAATGTAAATAACACTATAGACTTTGAAAATGTTGAAAAATCTTTAAAAACGGTCAAGCCTGTCTAGTATCGACAAATAGTATTCTACTTGTCGATACTGGACAGGCTTGACCGTTTTGGACTTTCTGGCAATATTAACTTGCATAGCTCAATTGTCCAATTTATGTAGAAAACCTAAAACAGCACTTGGTATGTATTTAATAAGAATATGGACTGGAGAACCTTTTTGATGCATTGCCTCTTTGTTTCTTTTATCAACTTATACAGTCTGCCAGTATGTAAAGAAGACCCGTAGCTGCTTATTCAAATCATATGTACCTTTACATTTGGGCATTAGTAATATCCCAAGAACAAGCTTGTCCGACAGAAATCTTCTGATTCCACAGGGTCTATTTGGCACACAGGAAAGTAATCCTATAGTAATCTTTGATGGCACATATACATGTATATATATTTGCAAAAGTCGTCTAATTACCTATTCCAAAAAAACCTATAGCTTATATAAATATGCCAATCTATTGAAATCTTTTATAATGGCAACCACAGATGGATTTATTTTAGACGTTTATGGTCCATATGCTGCTACAACATCTGATGCCCAGATAATGAATGAACTTTTTTCACCCAGTGGTGCTCTCAGAAATTATTTTAGAGACAATGATGTGTTTTTGCTAGATAGATGGTTTCGGGATGCTATAGGACTACTTACCTCATTAGGATTCTCAGTACACAAGACAGAGACTCTAGATGTAGGTGAAACACAATTGTCCATGATAAAAGCAAATAAATCTCGGCTTGCATATGGGTAATTGAAGTAGTGAATGGTCGGTTTAAACGTGATTTCAAGATGTTCAGAAATAAATATTTTAATGATGCATCAAGAAACTTAATGAACGATTTTAGAATTTGCGCAGCCATATTGAATAATTTCCATCCTCTTATAACCAACCGTTCTGATGCTCAAGCAATCTTAGACAGAGCAATGCAAAGAGTTAACATGCCGAACAGCTATTTAGGTGACTATGTGCTTGAGCATAGACGCCGAGCCAGTTTTATAAGAATAGATGATGCCCAATTACCACAAATAAATAGTTTCCCTGTAATGGAAATGTCAGACTTGATTTTGTTTAGTCTTGGAATTTACCAAATAAAGCAAACCAGGTCATATTATGGGGAGCATATTCGTGCAAATGGGACATTTTTGGTTGAAATAAGTGAAAGCTTAGAAATCACAAATGTCCCAGCAGGCATAATGCCATCACATGAGACAGTATTACTAAGAGGCAGGATCAGGTCAAGACATCAAAGCAATAAAAAATATTATAAGTACTTATGTCTTGATAAAATTAACCAAATGAAATAGTTGGGAGGAGAGAATTTGTGAATATTACTACCTACTGCAGCTGTATAGTAGGGAAGCGAACTGTTGGAAGCTGTGCTCATTTAACACATTGTCAGCTTATTATTAATTCTTTATGCAAACGCTTCTTTATGCTACACCCTTACCGACCCTTATTTTACGATGTTTTCGAAACAATAGAGATGCACAACGAACGCACATGTGCGGCGCGCCGCACTCGAAGAAAGTTATGAAAATGCGCATGTGCGTCTTCCGCGCCTAATGTATTAATGACGATCATTTATGGTATCTTGGGTGGGCTCGGCATCAAAACAACATATTACCGCCTGCACAGTTTCTTGACAATATAATTGTAAGGGAAGATGTAGGAAATGAAGAGGTAGAATAAATATATCTTCATTAAACTATTAAGTAATAGACATCGTAGCCCCCTATCTAGCTGTTACAATTACTGTTAATTACAATATGTTGATTTAGGAACTTTTCGTGACTTCATGGAAACTAGTAAGATCATACCATTGTTTAAATCAGGTAATAAAAATGACGTTGGCAATTTTAGGCTTATTTCTATCCTAACACCCATATTTATAAAGAAGTAAAAGTGAATACTTCAGTAAAAGTAATTACTCAAGTAATGATTTTTTTTCTATAGTTTAGTATTTGCTTGAAGTTAGAACTGTCAAAGGTTACAATTCTTAGCCAAGTAATAGTCACCATTGTCTTTACTTAATAATTGAGAGTTGAGAGACCATTGATTTTGCAATGGAACGTTGATTCTTAATCAAGCATTTACTCGAGTAAGTAACGTATATTACTCGACTACTTATATAATAAGATTTTAAAATGAAGAATTCTATCACAAAGAAATTACTTGTCTTGTCTTATTTCACAAAGAAATTACTTAACAGCAAGTAATTGCTTGTTTATAAATACGGGTGTAAGACATTTTAATTTAAATAGCCTCCTTCATGACGAACAATATGGCTGTACAAAAGGTCGTTCACTAAGATGCGGGTGTTGCTCTGCTGAAACACATATTTATTTTAGTTATTTTCATAGCGCTATGTCCTACAGTATTCTGCTCTGGGGCAAAGCCGATGACATTCAAAATATTATTTGTTCTTAAAAAAAACAAGCTGTTCGAGCAATTTACCAGCTAGGTGCCAGAGTTTCTGAGAGAATTTTTTTAAATATATTGGTATTCTCACGGTGGCATCACAAGTCATCTTTGCCAACATCTTATATGTTTACGGTAAACTGGGGTTACTTTGATAACAACTTTCGACTTATGAAAAACTTATTTTTATAATATTTACAATGCCATATCAAAAAGAAACTTATCAGTAATTTGCACTTCTGATATGGCATTGTAGATATTATAAAAATAAGTTTTTCTTAAGTCGAAAGTTGTTATCAAAATAACCCCGTAACCCCAGTTTAACGTATTAGACAAAATATACATATATACACTAAAAACAGTGATATTCACAATGTTAACACCAGAAATAAGGACAAATTGCGTGCTCCATTTCACCGGCTTCATAAGGTTCGTAACTCATTTGTTGGGCTTGATATATCTTTTTATAACAAACTGGACTGAAAAGGGGTCTTAAAAATTCGAAGGGGGCTACTAGGGCTGCTATTTGCACATTCTCAAACATTTTTTTCTCTTTTTTAGGCCGGATAGTTTTCGACTTTTGATAAAAAATGTAAAAAAAATACCGTTCCCCGCCTTATCTCCGAACTTTGCATAGAGAAACATCTGAAATTATCCTGTGTGATACAAGTTTATGTAAAGATTACAGGAATAATAAAACGATGGCTCTAAATAGCACATTTTTTTATAAATGATGGTACGGAACCCTCGGTGCCGCGAGTCCGACTCGCTCTTGACCGGTTTTTTCCTTATGACGGCAGAATAGTAGGTCGCTGTGATTGACTCAAAAGAATGTTTATGTTCTTTCTTCAGAATTACGTTACCTTCAGATAGGTTATATGAGTTCATATAATTATTTAATTGCCAGTAAAAGTCAATTTATTTTAATTTAATTTTTATTTATCATTGACATGATCTACTCATTACAATGTCTTATGAGTGGTTTTGGAATATGTGGTTAGCTAGTGACCTCAACAATTGTTCATATTATTCTTGCCTGAGCAAACGGCAGCAAGTTCGTCATGCTCCCTTAGATGTCACTGCTTGCTTTATTTTATTTAATACTTACTGCCTCTTGAAAGAGCACAGACAGCAATTTTAAAAGTAGCAAACATCCATCCCTTTCTCTATCCTACAGATCTGCTACGCAAATCCTGTAACGTGCTGACTGTTCGCCAGCTTTTTATAACGCACTTGGTATTAAAACAGCACACCATGCTCGCCTATATTACATACATTGAAAGTACTAATAAGAGACGGAATGATATTGTATGTGAGTCAAATGCATCCTCTAAATATGTTTTTATAAACAGATTTTATACATTTTTAGGCCCATTTATGTACAATAAATTAAATAGGAAATTAAGTATATATAAATTAAATAATTACGACTGAAAAAAGATTATTCTGCAATTTTTACTTAGCATATCATACAGTGAGACAGAGGATTTACTTCTTGTCTGTAAATAAAACATGTTAGTCTTGTAAGTGTTAATATAAATATTAGTTTTTATTTTAGTCTTCTCCTTTGTTAATCTTATATTTTAAATTTTTAAGCACCATTCTAGCCTGAAACATAGGTTCTATCTAGTTCAGGCAAATGAGCAACTGTGCCCTCTATAATTTTTAAGTTATTGTAAATCTGCACCATTTTTATAAATAAACGATGTCTTTATTATTATTTTATCATTTTATAACTTCGAGTTACGGCTAGGTACAGACGCCAGCAGGTCAACCTACCCGAAACTGTCAGATTTTCCCAATCAACTTTGAACCTAATGCTTTAGCATTAAAGTCGAAAATCTATTAAAGAAATCTGACAGATTGTAGTAGCTTGATGTGATGGCGTCTGTACATATAGCTATAATATGTAAGTGGGCACGCCCTATAAGCCTGGAGGCTTATTTAGGTATAAAGTTCTGTTTACGTTTTTAGTTTTGTATTTTTATTTCTGCTTGAATATAGTTGTATAGTTTTCGATATTTTTTTGTTGGTATATTGGCGTGTGCTAGTTTAATTTAATTTAATGTTTTGTGTCGCCTATGTACCTAAATTATTTTGCGTACTATTGTATAGAATCAATTTTTTTTTAACTGAACAGACAGCTGTGCTGCTGGGGAGTTTGTTGCGTCACTTCTTCTCCTCAGTTAAAGCACTATGAAGTGGTGAAGGGTGGGCGTTTTGGGGGACTGTCTTATGTAATTTTGAAAGTGTTGATTCTCAGCCCAGTTTGAATAAATGACTTGATTTGATTATAAGCAAATACAATATTCTTTTATTTCTCTACCTAGTACAAATTGTTCACGTATTCCGGCTTGCTGGAGCGACTATTAACAAAAGGCTAACAGATCCAATCCAGTCTAGTCTGTGTCAGGTATAATGATCCGCCTTGGAAGAGATGCATATAACCATCAGTAGTCAGTAATTTTACACACAGTTTACCAACTTCAAAGTCCCAAATTGTAGGAGAAAATAAGGATATTTGGTACAGTCCGTGCGCGATAAGTTGAGACCTGAGCGCGGTTTAAATATAAAGATTTAGACATTCTAATGCTGCACTGTTCCCGAGTAAGATTAACTATGTTAGTTAGTGTCTACTTTTCTTTTTTAACACAGGCTATGTGACTCGGGAACAGTGCAGCATTATATTTGTATTATCTAAATATTAATGTTTAGTATATTAAACAGCGCTCAGATCTAAACTTATCTATCGCACATGTGTTGTACATGTAATTCATTATCCTTATCATAAATCATTATATTGTAAATAATAGCGCTTCTGCGATAACACAATTTCACTAATAATAAATAAAATAAATTCAGACCATTACTGTCTGATTGCTGGGCACGGGCCTCTTCTCAGAATGAGTGTTAGGCTTCCACTACGCTGGCCTGGTGCGGGTTGGCGGACTACACACCACTGAGGACTTTGGCAATTGTCCCACTGGCGATGAACGAGTAGCGAGTAGAACTAGCAACTGAAAACAAGTTGGGAACAGCGAGCAGCGAGTGTGTAGTTCCGTTAGTTTTGTCGCTGGGCTAACAGTGAGTGTCCGAGTGCGACGGACGATTCCCACAGTCCCACACCGGTTTCAGTCGACTAAAGCAAGTAAATATTCAAACTCATCTCTACTAAAACAGTGATAGTTCTAGTAATTGTTCTGAATTCGTAATATGTGCACTCAGATCTGCACTCTAGGCAGAAATGACCGCTGGTTGGTCTCGGCGTGAGCTCTGACCGCCAAGCGAGCATCGCTGAGCGGGTATTATTTTAAAAACCAGTGGAGGGAGTCCTCGCCGGCAGTGTGAACAGTCGGCGATCAACTATTAATTTATGCATCTCTTGTTTACACGGAATTTATAACTATTGTACGTTTCTTGAGCGAGAAAATTGCCGATAGTTAGTCGCTTCCTAGCTGGCAGTGGGACAACTGCCTTATGAGGCCCTCTCAAATGATGATTTCGCTATTATCAATAAAGTTACATGCTCTGTGATTATCAAGTAAATTAGAAATACAATAAACATATTAAAATCCTAAGATTCCTAAGCAAACGGGAAAATAGCGATTTTGACAATGACAATTTAAGCGAAATGACAACTGACAGGAGTGTTTCAATGTGCAAAAATAATATTGCGATAAAAAATAACTGGATTTAAAATATTTATTTATTAAATAATGGTGGTTCTAATATTTTTTTTGTTTTTGTAAGGCCATCCTGGATATTTTTCCCTATCAGAAAAACAGCACATGATAGTTGCTCATGTTCCAAGCCCATTTCATCACATGTCCTTTCATGATTCTAGGTCAATGGGAAGTACCCTATAAGTTTTCATTTACTTGCGATCAAAATATGTTGCATAAATGGTCGTATTTCTTTTTTACTGCGTTGACTCAGAAGCCTGATTTTTTTTGAGCTCCAAGATCAAAATCAAAATCAAAAGTCATTTATTCAAACTAGGCAGAGAATCAGCAGTTTTCGAACGTCAAAATTACATAAGACAGTCCCCCAAAACGCCCGCTCTTCACCACTTCCTAGTGCTTTAGCTGGGGAGAAGAAGTGGCGCAACAAACTCCAGCAGCACAGCTGTCTGTTCAGTTAAAAAATAAAAAAAAAACATATATATTCTATACAATACTGCGCAAAATAATATATCTAAGTACATTACCCAACACAAACATTAAATTAAATTATATGCTTTATGTCAGCTAGCACACGCCAAGGAACCATAGATCCTCTATTTGATGCATGCCAGAATGCCAACTACTTAGCTGGCATGCTATTGTGACATTTACCAATCAGAAGTTGTTATGGCACACGGCATGCGAGCTACTTGCATAGTTTTGTGCAAGTTGCAGGCATGTATATTCTCGCCCTTACGTCAGTTGGGACTGTATGGTCATCTCTTAGCTGCCACGACTTATTTAAATTTATTTTTATTTTTTAATCCCTTTATTACGGAAGCTTTTTTTGTGCACGTCTTTCTACATTGTTCTCACATGTATAATTTCAAAATGAATGATGTGACCATTATTTTGTATCAATATTTTGATTTAAAAGAGTGTCCGTGGAGTTTCTTGCCATTTCTCCTCCATAGGAACCCGCTACGATTTGGAATGGGCAACTAGCTTTATCTTTCTGACTGACCGACCCCCTCACAATTTAAAAGTACAGACGCCAGCACATTAAGCTACACGAAACTGTCTTTTCCCAATCAACCTTGAACCTAATACTTAAGCGATAGAGTTGAAAATCTATTAAAGAAATTTGACAGATTGTAGTAGCTTGATGTGCTGGCGTCTGGACATTTAATTGGTTTACCCTATCCTACTAATATTATAAATGCGAAAATTTGTGAGGATGGATGGATATTTGTTACTCTTTGACGCAAAAACTACTGAAGGGATATTGTTGAAATTTGGCACGCAGATAGTTTATAACCTGGATTAACACATAGGATACTTTTATTCCGATATTCCTACGGGTTCGAGACTTACGGTGAAACCGCGGGGCGCTGCTGGTTTGAAGTAAATGCTCTGAGTTTGAGTTTAAGTCCCATGTAATAGAGGATGAGTCTAATGGGCGAGTTTACCTCACACTTCGGGTCCAGTTGAAAACCAGCGTCATGCACTAATTGTCTGGCATTTTTGCTGAACTGGGCCTTTTTTGGCGCAGCCGTGAGGCGCACATTCCTGCATCGCATTTTATTTGTTTTTTATTAGTATTTCAATCTGCCGTGCATTGTGAGGCACACATTTTCTTTGTGTGCCTACTAGCCTGTGCTAAATAAATGTATTTTCTTTATTTTCTTCTCTTTAATGACCAGAAATCATAATAAATCACAGACTGTGGGCTATTGCCTTTCTAAGGGGAATCCCAGTAAGACATAAGTAAGTTTAATCATGTATTTGACATATCTCGGGATCCTCGAGTCCCAGACCTTTGGAAGGCTTACGAGGGGCCGAAGCCAACTAGCAGAGGCCCCTTAGACAATTTCTAGTATTAAGGTACCAACCGACGATTATCCTCGTTTGCTCTTGCTTCTTTGTTTGTTGTTTGCTCCTAAGGAAAACCCGCCGTTTGGTGCAGGACTATTGCAGAACATGGAAAGAAAGCATATTGGTTTGCGTGGCTATAGTGATAAGTTTTAATTATGTTATTATTATTATTATTGATAATGTTTGTTTAGATGCAGACGAGATGTCGCCGGCATCGCGATACATAGCGATGGCGCGACAAGGGCTACTTGGATGTGACTCGCAGGAAACGCCAAAACGTGTGGGAGACCTCAAACATGATGCCAGACAAGGTAAGATTTAAATAGTTTTGATTTATCATTTGAATATTATATTAAATGCATCAGCCTCCTGCCCTTATAGGCTTTAGATCGCCGCAGTAGGACTTTATTTCTATACATATCTATCAGTCTTCATCTCAGTATTCACTTCGTTCCTTTTCACATCTGAGAACGTATGAAATATTGGACCACACACACTAATGTGATAGGGATCTTTTCAGCTAACACAATTTCACGGCTAAAAAACCGAACAGAATGTTTGATGGAGTAGTAGTTCCGTATCTGGAGGAAGACATAAGGGGCTTCTAATCTTGAAAAGTTTAATTAATTGCAAAGAGTTCTCATACATGTCTAGGTGGAGAATGCGCAATAAGAACTCCAACATTAGAAGACGCACTATCCTCTCCTAACCTGGCAACACTAAGCCCCACCACGCGACGTCGTCTGCAGGCGGTGCGGCGTGGAGAGATGCCGTCCGACCCGATACGCACACCCACCGACCCTTGTGAGTATACCGTTTATAAATTGACATTTCGTATTTTCAAGATGTTTATATTATTATCATCAATTAAATTACTTTTAAAAATAAGACGCGTTTAAATTTTATCCAAATAATGTTTAGAAAAAATAGACAGTCACATTCAGTTGCTCCATTTGAGTATAATGCTATTCAGCTACATCCGGTTAGACTGGAAGTGGAGCCCAACATAGTTGGAAAAAGGCTAGGTAGATTAATTGTTGTGAAAAAACTATGAAGTGTTATGGAGTGAGAGTCTGTATAATTCTGTTATATTTATATAAGCGTTTGATTCCCTACCGATCAGAGAAAAAAACCAAGTGACGCACTAAACAAGTTTTGACGCCAAACCACATTTGGCGTCAAAACTTGTTTAGTGCGTTGTTTGCACCCATGAGCCATTAAAAGAAAAAGTTACATACAAAGGGTTGTTTTTGGTGGGGGTGGAATGTTAAATGATAAATGATTTTTATTTCTGTAAATAGGTTTGTACAAACACTTTTAGAAATCAATCATGTTTTTTTTTAAACTAGATGAGGTCGGCGTTTCCTATCTGACTACTCTGAGAAGAAAGCCCGAACTCAAGGTCACAGTCTCTTATAAAGTCCAGACATAATCTTGGTCACTTCATGTGAAGACCATGTAGATTGGTGTCTGAAATGGTCTTTTGAGGAAAGAACCACACAGATTGAGAGGACCTATCCAGTCAGTGCACGCATTTGTCAGTAATCGCGCAGCTCAACTCAGAACTTAAGGAGCTCAACGATTCGACGAACAATACCAAAGAAAGGACATTTGGGTAGGCCGCATAAATAACTGAAACTGCCAGACCATGATTAAAAATAACTGACAGAAAAAATAAAACACAAAAAAAACGCAATGACTTACATAGTCTTCACATTCACAATAATTAAAATAATATAATACGTACGACATTACACTATGAAAATAGCTAAAGTACACTAAACGGGCTGTCTCTATGTTGGTTAAGTTACGAATTTTCCTAACAGCGTATGCTGCGGAGTTTAGCTTTTTTGGAAAAAAGTGGCCACCATTTCCCGTTTTAAGGATTACAATAAAACTTAACAATATAAAACTACTGTTTATAATAATAATAACGTATTGTCTTGTGGAGCACAACTTAACGTGCTTACTTTCTGCATTTTCTTTTTAAATTAAAAGAAATAACCAAACAAACGATGAGTGGCGCCACCACTGCGCGCTCGGTAGCGTCTTAAGCAAAGACTCAGCAACAGAAGTTGATGAGTTTAGGGATTTAGTAGTTGAAACGGGAATATCTGAAAAAAAAAATTCAAAGGCCGCGGCGACTTGTGAGTCTGATTTTATTATGTTGTCATTAATAGACGGGCTGTAGTCAGCACTTCGGTTATTAGACCTTCCCGTTTCACTATTAATAATATTCCAAGTCGTTTTAATTACATTTTTTAAAATAATTTTGAATAATTTCTAACATATAAATTCAATTCAGCAGTGTTTACAAAAGACCTTTCATTGTATAGTTCATAAAGCCGTGTTCTACTTATGAATACCAATGGTAGTCCAATCACTGAAAGACGCGTTACTATTAACCGAGATAGTCTTGGGAATAAAGATGAGATTAAATTGTTGACAGTACATATTTCAAAAATCACCATATAGATGATTAGGATCAGCATGATTAGCCAAAACTGTTAATTTATTAATGAGTTTAACTTTAAAAGCTTCCAAGCGACTTGTAGTTTTGGGGTTAACAATGATATCCTTTTTAGCTACTTTGTTGTTCTGGTTTTGGATAGTAATCCTTTGCCCGCAATGATCAGAATCTAGTAAATTTATAATTTCTTTATGGCTTGGAATAACATCTGTATAAATATTATCTAGGCATGTGGCACTAGTAGGGGTTATTCTTGTGGGCTCCAAAAATAGGTTTACAAGATTGTATGACTGAAACAGACTTATTATTTTACTACAAGAACCTGACTTTTCTAATAAATTAACATTAAAATCACCGCAAATGATAATAGATTTATTCGAGTTACATATCTTGTGTAACACTTCATCCATTACCTTTTCAAAGCAGTCATATAATCCTGAAGGGGGCCTGTACACACTTAATACAATAAATTGCTTCAATTCTATACAAGCTATTTCAACTGTCCGCTCAACAGATAGGCTCACAATATCCTTACGGTCTTTAAATTTCAGGTGGTTACTTACTAAAATTAATGAGCCACCATGGTGATTATTAAAATTGAACATAAACTGGTGGCTTTTAAGCCAATGTTCTGTTATACAAAGAATATCAATACTGTTAGGTATAAACTTAGTTTTAGCAAAATTGATTTCCAGATTATGTTCGTTCATCCAGGTGATTGTTTTGGTGAATATATTATTCCAAGCGTCCATCTACTTGATCGTCCTTTCTCTCTTTGATACTGAAGTTCGCGTCTGGCCTATTATACTTCCACATTATTGCTCACTGCTTCCACACTATCTACTTCTCATTTGCTTGTGTTAGGGCTGAGTTTTCAAACGTATTCCTTTTCTTTTATTCGTGGAATACAATTGACGTCTGACGTTCTTTTTACCCGACCTCCCCAGAAAGAGGGTAATGTTTTTCGAGAGTATGTATGTATGTATGCCTAT
This sequence comes from Dicycla oo, assembly GCA_948252095.1. Taxonomy (NCBI): domain Eukaryota; kingdom Metazoa; phylum Arthropoda; class Insecta; order Lepidoptera; family Noctuidae; genus Dicycla; species Dicycla oo. The sequence goes on along the minus strand of OX411710.1, from coordinate 5,793,116 downwards.
TTATATATTGCATCAGCAAATTAAAAAAAAATAACGAAAAAGCTTGAAATAAAGCAAAATATTAAAAAAAGAAAAATCTCAACTGCAAAACCACGTAGCAGAAAAGAGAAAAACAAGCATTATAATCGAATGAACTTTGTTTTTTGTAAGGTATTGCTGGCGGGGACAAACCAATAACCTGAAATATGTAACTATTGTTTGTCCCCGCCTGCGATCTCTTATAAAAAACAAAGTTCAATAGATAAAATGCTTGGCTCTCTCCTTACAGTTCTTTATTTTTTTTTTTTACGGAAAAGTTAGCCCTTTGGATATTATTATGTTGACCAGCAGTTGACTGATATTATTGCCTCTTACTCATCCGCAGTCGACAAGAACCCATTGACGCCGGACAGCGCATTCGGCGCAGCATTACGGCCCGGTTCCGGCAGGATGTCGCCGGACGCCCGGAAGAGACTGTGGAAGTTCGTGGACGGTCTGCCCAGCAAACAGCCCGAGCCGGTTATACGGGATAAGCATACGGTCAGTTAGATTTTAAATCTATATGAGTAATTTTCCTAGATCCAACGATACTTTCCATAGGTTGGACCTAAATTACATGGAACTCAAACATAAAAGGCTTGACAGAAAGATTGACTGCCTCGTTGATCTAGTGGTTGCAAGCGCAACTGCTGAGCATGAGGTTATTTGCATGAAATATGGTGTTTACAGATGTCATAATACAATTCATAGTACTTCATATTCCGCCTACTAAATTCAGCATGCAAATTTTGGATATGCCATGATTCATAATTATTGAATGATATTTATATTCATTAAACATTATTTAGAAAATGTCAATAAAGAAAAAGAAATTACAAATGTCAAAAGAAGAATACAGGCAAGTCAAAATTAATAATATTACAGGAATGTCAAAAATGATTAAATTACAGAAATGTCAAAATTAATTGAATTACAGAAATGTCAAAATTAATTAAATTACACTATTCATGTCTGTGTAATATTCCTATTGAAATTATGATTCAAAAATTCATTAATAGTATAGAAGCAATTTTCAATAAGCCATGTTCTGAGTCTTCTTTGAAATATATTCGTAGGCAGTTCTCTCAATACCTTTGGTATCTTGTTAAATATCTTTATTACCATTCGACAGGCGTTTTTATGGCAAAATGCTGTTCTACACCCAGGCATAGCTAATCGGGTTGGATCCCTTGAGTGTTTACCTATTTTATACATATTTTCACTATCGGCTTTACTAAATAGGTTAGGGTGTTTTTTTACGAACACTCCCATGGGTCCAATTCCCAGGTCGGGTAACGTGTTATTGGGTTTTCCTATCTGGAATTTCTCAGTAGCAGCCCGTTATTTAGATTTGTGCCCGGTTGATGGCAATAGGCTCGCCAGTTATTACATAGGACTTAAACATAACTGGCCAAATGTGGGTGTACTGTAGGACACCTCCGCTCAACCCTTCGGGGAAACGAGGCGCGATGTTATGTTACGTGTTGTTATGTTGAAAATAACAGGTGAAATACACCTGACGTTTCCCCAAAAGGGGTAATTGGGAGCCTTCGGGGAATTGTCAAGAATTGCTACAGGTGTGGTGTTGTATTCTGTACAACATATCGACGCTTGAAAGGCAAAAATTACCAAGCGACATGTTGGGCGATATTGAGTTATAATGTACTGAGAAAGTTCATAATATTTAAATGGCAGTTTATTAAGCCTTTAAACTGCATTTAAAATTCGTTGGAATCAAGTAGTTATACTACGAGGGCTGCACTAAAAGTATCGGGAATGGAATATTTCCATTGTTCCTGTCATATTAAAATCTTTTTAATTGAAAACTCCTTGGTTTTAAAAATTGAATACCATTTATTTATTTTAAAAAAGATTCTCGGTCTTCTCACAAGGTTTTGTCAAACTTGTTTAGTCGTTGAGAAAATGGAATTGACTCGAGAAAATTCAAGAGCGATGATTTATTATGACTTTCGAAGTGGTTTAACACAAAAACAGTGTGTTGACCGGATGATTTCTGCATTTGGTGATGAAGCCCCATCCAAAACCACAATTTACCGCTGGTTTGCTGAATTTCAACGTGGACGTGTCAAGCTCAGTGATGATCCCCGTCAAGGTCGTCCAAAAACTGCAGTCACCCAAGAAAACGTTGATGCTGTGCGTAAGCTGATTGAGGAAGATCAACATGTGACATACCGCGAAATTCAGGCAACTTTAGACATTGGCATGAGTCAAATACAAATAATCTTGCATGAACAATTAGGTGTAAAAAAGTTGTTTTCCCGATGGATACCGCATTCGCTCTGTGAAGAGCAAAAAGCGGCTCGCGTTACTTGGTGCGTCAGAACTCTCGAAAGATTCTACGCAGGATCCTCAAATGCTATATACAACATCGTATCAGGTGACGAATCCTGGATGTACGCGTACGAACCCGAAACAAAAAACCAGTCACGAGTTTGGGTGTTCGAAAATGAGTTAAAGCCAACAAAAATTGTTCGTTCACGGAGTGTTGCAAAAAAAATGGTGGCCACGTTTGTCTCCAAAACCGGCCATGTTGCGACTATTCCTCTTTAGGGACAAAGAACGGTTAATGCAGAATGGTATACTAGCATTTGTTTGCCACAGGTCGTTTCTGAACTCCGTAAAGAGACCTGCAACCGCCGCATCATCCTCCATCACGACAATGCGAGTTCTCACACCGCGCACAGAACAAAAGAGTTTTTAGAGCAAGAAAACATAGAATTATTAGACCATCCGCCGTACAGCCCCGACCTAAGCCCTAATGATTTCTATACTTTCCCTAAAATAAAGAATAAATTGCGTGGTCAGAGATTTTCATCACCTGAAGAAGCTGTGGACGCCTACAAAACGGCCATTTTGGAGACCCCAACTTCCGAATGGAATGGTTGCTTCAATGATTGGTTCCATCGTATGGAAAAATGTGTCAAATTTTGCGGAGAATACTTCGAAAAGCAATAAATACATTTTTAAATAGTAATGTTGTGATCTTCCTTGATTCCCGAAATTTTCAGTGCCGCCCTCGTAATAATGAATAGGCAATTTTTAACGTTTAAAAAAAAAAAAACTTAAAATGCTCTAGTGTAAAGTTGCCAGCATGTCGTATGGTAAATATTGCCTTTCAAGCGTCGATATCTTTAAATGTGAGATTTCGAAGAGCAGACTTCAGTATTCAGGTCTCGATTTACTTAATAGTTATAAATATTTTGACGACCCCGTGAATTGTTGATAATGGCGCCGATTCCCTTGTTCACAAACTAAACAAATCAGTCGTCAGTTTCTTTCTATTTCATTAAGAAAAGGACAGACGATAAATATTAGTTTACTCCTGTCAAGATACTCCATAGACAAGTGTAGAAGTGATTAAAAAATTGGCTACTAAAAATACGTCAATTTACGTCGGGCGCTGACTAATTTGACAGGACTAAACTAATATTTATCTTCTGTCCTTTTCTTAATGAAATAGAAAGAAAAATATGCACTGAACATTATGTTTAGTTTGTGAACAAGGGAATCCGCGCCAATATCTAATATGTAATTACAACTTTTTATTTGCATAGCAGACAAAATTGAAGAGATGCGTAGTAAGTTGGTTGTATAATTTATTATATATTATCTGCTGTATAAAATATGTTGTTTTTTTTTTTACAAAAATAATGCTTTATATCATTTACAGCCATTATCAGAGATCCGCAACAGATTCCTCGCCCAGTTCAACGGCGATGCAGCGACGCCACCTTCTGAACATACCGTTGCACCAAGAAAACTACAACTACAGGTAAATATGATGCAATTTACGAAAGCGCGTCTTGTGAGTTGTGACTCTTTTGTCATTGCAATAAGGTATAAAGTGGAATGATTGACGCGCGATCGTGAAACGCAACTTCTTATTCAATTCGCCATGGATATTGCCTATTTGTCAAAGGATAGTATTTAAATGCAAAAAAAAAACTTGTATTTAAAAATAATCCTAATTCCAATCAAAATTACTGAATGCACAGCAAAATACTTAACTCAAAATATAACTAAATATGCAACAATTTAAAGCTTTGTTATTAATGCATAGCTATTAATGACTAGCGCACATTGAACCTATTACGTTTTACCATTCTTGAGAAAAACAAATTATTGTAACTTACCCTTCGTGCCCTTCGCTCGCTCTTGCATCCTATGTCGACGGAGACCCGCTGTGCGGGGCTCCTATTTCTGTATAAAGGGTTTAAAGTAACCTAACCTCGGGTTTAGTATTAGTCCTGCCAGGGTTGCGGGTTGTTTGAAAGAGTTACCGTGGCCCTGGCACAGGCAACTGATCCTTCAGTTACACACGGGTGGGTTTTAGTCAGTAGAAGTCTGACACGCCCTCTCGCTCCGCCCAGAGGAAAGAAGTTATTTGATGAATTCCCATAAAAAAGGGTTTAGTAATAGTCGCCATGTCATTTTGCTATGAGTGTGAGTATTATGTATGTACGCTCTGGTTAATTTGCTGTGAAGTCAGTATTTTTGATTTAAAAAAAGTATATAAATGATGGAAAGAAATCGATAGGTGATTATTTATTTGATGTGCAATTAATAATATCCCTTTGTCAAAGTATTCGCGTTATTTGGATAATACTAAGTATACCCTTTACTATGTTATGCTATATTTGACTTTAAAAATACTGTGACCTCTGAGTTGGTTTACGCCGAACTCATCTAGTTTTTAAAAACCCACTTACAGAAATAAAATCATTTATGGTTAATGGAATAAAGTTGATTTTGCATTAGCGAATTAATGCGAAATTTTGCACTATTACGGCAAGTGAAGTGCCAGCATAACATTATTTATATTTATTTTAAAGGAACAATGTGAGACCCCACCAGCTAAAGTGCCCAAGTTTACAACAGATCAGGTAAGAAATAATTCAAACAATTTTTAGTAATGTTTGTGATATATTTGCTGTGATATATTGGTGTGTATTCGTGGATCTTTGACAGTTACAGGTTGTTGGAAGTCCGAAAGTCTGACAACCAGTCTTACCAAGGGGTGTCGTATTACCCAGTTGTATCTGGGTTGTGGAGGTCAGATAGGCAGTCGCTCCATGTAAAATACTGGTATTCATCTGCATCCGGTTAGACTGGAAGCCAACCTCGGAAGACATAAGCACTTAGGTCAAATCTTTTTGCAAGCAAAAATATTTTGAGCAAAAATTGACTTGAGTACTTTTGGCCATCGCGTCTAGATTTATTAGTGATGTTAAGTCTCCCCCGATGACACTTAATTTGGAAAGAACTTAACACGGCTGGTGGTAGAAGTAAAATAGCAGAAAATGTGACGTAACGAAAAAGCGTTATGCCGTCACTTTCAAGTGTCAAAATCTTGTTTTTAGCAAGCTAAAAACAATACTAGATGGCTCTGTATTAAAAAAAAACCAAAATCTATTGACACTTGAAGCTGGTGGGGTCACCAGCTAAAGTGCCCAAGTTTACAACAGATCAGGTAAGAAATAATTCAAACAATTTTTAGTAATGTTTGTGATATATTTGCTGTGATATATTGGTGTGTATTCGTGGATCTTTGACAGTTACAGGTTGTTGGAAGTCCGAAAGTCTGACAACCAGTCTTACCAAGGGGTGTCGTATTACCCAGTTGTATCTGGGTTGTGGAGGTCAGATAGGCAGTCGCTCCATGTAAAATACTGGTATTCATCTGCATCCGGTTAGACTGGAAGCCAACCTCGGAAGACATAAGCACTTAGGTCAAATCTTTTTGCAAGCAAAAATATTTTGAGCAAAAATTGACTTGAGTACTTTTGGCCATCGCGTCTAGATTTATTAGTGATGTTAAGTCTCCCCCGATGACACTTAATTTGGAAAGAACTTAACACGGCTGGTGGTAGAAGTAAAATAGCAGAAAATGTGACGTAACGAAAAAGCGTTATGCCGTCACTTTCAAGTGTCAAAATCTTGTTTTTAGCAAGCTAAAAACAATACTAGATGGCTCTGTATTAAAAAAAAACCAAAATCTATTGACACTTGAAACTCGAGACCATACTAGATGGCTCTGTATTAATACAATATAATATACAGCGATAGGAACTTCGTTCCAAATCCGTGTCTCACGAATTTTTATTAATTATTTATTTCTCTTATAGAGTCCAGGTGGCATGCGCACCCCAGGACCAGAAGACACTCCTAATAGCGTATCATCAGCATCCATACCTGCAGCTGTAGACGCGCAACTACAGCGGCTGAATGCAGCGCTCACAGGAAGACTTAGCTCACAGCGCGCTCGACGGAACAGGGACTCGATACCTTCTGTACCTGTGCCTCGTAAGTGTTTCAAGGTTTTTTTTTTTTGTTGACAAATAGGCTGTTGGTATTATAATTAAAAACTCTTGCAAAATAATTACGTTGTTGAAATGCATGTTTAAATAGTTAAGAATGGATTAACTAAATTTTGAATTAGAAACACATGAATATTTTAAGATATTAACATTTTAAGTAAATGAACATATGAACGAAGATAATTAATGGAATGCTCGAATGGTGTGCTCAAAGAGGTACAAGCAAACTTGGCTTTAGTGAGGGAAATTAGCATGGATGAAGTAAGAAAGGCAGTTCATACATAGTATGAACAATGGAAAGGCCATGAGCCCCGATGATATAGCAGTAGAAGTATGTAAGTGTTTAAAAGAAGATGGATGTATGTGGCTGACTTTATTCTTCAATAAGTTGTTGTATGAAGGAGGGATCCCACAAGAATGGTGCTTTACTTCGCTAGTGCCCATCTTCAAGAATAAACGTGATGTACAGGACTGCATCAACTATCGAGGGATAAAGCTCATGTCGCATAGTATAAAGGTATGGAGAAAATAATAGAGAAAAGGTTGCGAGAGGAGATTGAGGTTACCCCAAACCAGTTTGGGTTTATGCCAGGTCGAGGAACAGTGGACGCCACTTTTGCACTCCACCAATTGTGCGAGAAGTAAAGACGTGCACACAAGAACTTGCAAATAGTGTTCATTGATCTGGACAAAGCGTATAATAGGGTACCTCGGGATGTCTTGTGGTGGGCCTTGAAAGAGAAAGGTTTGCCCGGGAACTATGTAGAGTTAATTCGTGCTATGTACAGTCAATCTTGTACCTATGTCCGGTCGGCTGCTGGCAACACCGACGAGTTCAGTGTGGCGGTAGGCTTGCACCAGGGGTCAGCTTTAAGTCCTGATTATGGACGCTCTGACGTCGGACATATAGGAAGAGGCACCCTGGTGCGTGCTATTTGCCAAAACTGTGATAAACAGTCATTAACTAATGAACACCTGCGACATTTATTTATCCCATTATTTTTTTGTCACATTTTTATCTGTTAGTAGTAATCGTCTTTGACTCCTTTTCAGTATAACTGGGACATATAACTCTAAGTATCCCTACAAAAAAGTGACGTCAGTGCGACAAGATAACGGGGTCTAGTCTTTAATTTTTTCGGGATTGCCTGAATTGTTTCCGCCAGTTAGTTTTGTAATTCCACTGCGTGATCAGCTCCAATAACGTCCGAAACTGCATTACCCCCAGAAATTACTACCCGACAAATCCAAATGACAACTTCAGTTGCCGCGTTCAGATGTTCGCATAGTTCTGCCAGGATTGTCCAGGATTTATTGATTTATTATTGTGTAATGCGCTCTTTATTATTTTTTATTTTTTTTATAATGCGTTGTTCTAGCCCCCGATTCAGAGCCAGCGCCTGAATCTCAGCCCAACACAGTAGGTTGGGACGACACGACGCCTGCGCAACAACCGGTGGAGCCCGAACCAGAGCTGTCCACGCAAATACAAATTAAGAGGTTCATGTTGTCTTCTAATGTCGATGTGAGAATATTTATTCATTTATTCGCGTACCGATTTGTTTTTGGTATACACACAATACCTTAATGAAATGCTGTGCATTTAGTATGAAATCGTATTACACTGTTCGAAGTAGTCATGTGCGGGTCTAGATTTTCGCTCAGGGTGAGGGAAGGTTTGATTTCCAAAGCCCTATTAAAAAAACCGGAACCTATTTTCCGTAAACTCAACAATGTGTCCCCTTTTCGAGGATGACTACGATTTATCTACATATTTTTTTTTAAAGTCAAAATACATGTCATAAAACATATGTTTATGTCTAATGTGGGGGAGAAAATAAAGGTTAGTCGAAGCCTATGTCTCCGCGCCTGGGAGTACAACTGTTACGTCGATTTTTTTTTTTTGCAATTTTATCAGTGCTCTTGTGCTACGATTTCTGCGTTACGATAGATTTTACAGAGTCCAAACCTGTAAGGGAAGTTCAGACAGTGTGAGTTAGCTCGTGATATCTAAATTCATTAATTTTCTTCTTCAGAACCGCGACGACATAATCTCTATGATAGCCCAACTCGGTGGCGAAGTATTTGAAGGGGCCGAGTTGGACCCCGAGGTTACCCATCTGCTGTGCGCAGCGCCCGGCCGAAGTGAGAAGATGTTGGGTTCTATAGCGGCTGGTAGATGGGTCTTACATCCCGTTTATATCGTTCAGTGTCGAGCTGCGGGGAGATTCCTACCTGTGAGTATCATAATAGCATAGCATAATCGGTCTAGAATGTTCTCACTGTGTTGTTGGGGCTACCTCGACGGCACGGCAGCAGGGTGTGGATGTGGAGCTGTGTCACAAACTATGCTCCATCTCCTATCCTGCCTTCTGTGCCCCAAAGCATGCAGCCAGAGTGACCTCTGCGCAGCCACCGATAACGCCGTGGAAGTGGTGAAGTTTTGGGCCACTGTCGCCAACTACACGAAGGAGAAGAAGACTTGTTGGAACACAGGCCTTCTCTCTGTGAGACGGGAGGTCAGTAGGGAAATCAACATATTTCATATAATAGACATTTGAGATTCTTTATGTTTGGACTTATGACGTAATATCGGGTTGTCACATAAGTCCTTGCCACTTATAATTTTCTCGTATTTGAACTGGAGCGGGCCTTAGAAAGCTCTAGTCCCTAGTAGTAAGGAATAGTACCTTTTAGGGTGGGTGTATAAATAGCCGCGAGCGCGACGCGGCGATCAGTAGTTAGCAAAAATAGATCGACATCAACTGCGAGCTGTCATATTATATGAGCACCGACTTAACACCTCTTCAATAGAAACCGCTAAGAAGATTAACAACGCGTTTGGACCAGCTACTACTAGCGATCGGACTGTTCGCTTCTGGTATAAGCGCTTTGACAACGATAAGTTGCGTGATTAATCTCGTGCAGGCCGACCCACCAGCTTCGGCGAAGATGCTTTGCGCTACGAACTTACGCTACATCCGGATTACAGTACGCACGATTTAGAGAAGGCATTTATACAATCCCGCACGACGACAGAACATCACCTCAAGTTAATGGGATACCGAAAGTGATGTCATGATGAACACCTCATGCGTTAACCGACCACGATCGGGCCATTCGTGTCGCCATTTGTCAAAGTTTGCTGCTTCGACCGCACAGAGGAGATTTTCTCAAGGATATTATTACATGTGACGAAAGCTGGATACATTATGAAAGTGACAAGCGTCATGCCTATTGGCTTCCTCGCGGTGAAAACTCACCAGCCCAGCCTAAACCCAAACAAGGCGGTTTTAAGCGTATGTTATCTGTTTTCTAGGATTAGCACGGAATTATTTTCTGGGAACTTCTCGAAACTAATCAGACTATCAACGCCAACCTGTACACGGAGCAGCTTCGCAAACTAGCAGAGCAGACTTTACAAATTAAGCGGCCGAAACGACTTGGAGTCCAACTTTTGCTTGACAACGCGCGACCTCATTGCGCCAAGTTAACACATAACAGCTAGAGGAGCTAGGATGGTTTACTGTTCCACATCCAGCCCGGACCTTGCGCCTTCAGACTTGCATTTATTTCGAGCTCTCAAATGCCACTTACTCGGCAAAAAGTTTGAAAATTCTGTGAGTCTTAAAACTGAAAACTCGTTTTTTTTTTTTTGAGTCCCAGCCTCTCTCCTTTTGGGAGAAGGGTATTCGAACTTTGCCCAGTAGGTGGCTGACTATAGTTGATAACGAGGGAGATTACATAACTGATTAAATGTAGCTTTATTATTAAAAACATATTACGTATTAAATTGCTTTTGACTGGCAAGGATTTATGGGACAACCCAATATATACGATATGTAGTGGAAAGTTTATTGTAATATGCAATTTTAAGATCTAGGTATCAGTCGACAAAGTTTACGACTCACACATTTATGGTGACTAATCAAATTCAAGCTATATTTCGCTGTGCTGTGAATCAACGCTTTGTGTATAACACTGCAAGGGTCACAAGGAATATAGTTCGCGTCACGTAAGTTTGCCGCTCTGACTTTCCGATGCGCATGGCATGGCGCACTGCTGTTTTATTATAGATATTGACTACTGCGCAGTCTTGTAGCCTACTTCAGAGCGGCAAACTTACATGACGCGAACTATACGTGCTTTCTCTCCTCATCGCGTGCCAACGCACTCGTTATTCTTTATCTCACTCGCGCATGTCAGCACGATACGTGCTGAGTCATAGCCTCGCATAGCGTAGCTTGATGTTGATTAATCACCATTTTTTTTTCCTATTACAGGAAGAAGAATACGAATGGGGCAACTCTCTAGCCACGTGCCTGCCACCTCTTTCGGGCGCTGAGCGCAACCTGGCGCGCGCGGCGCACCGCTGGCGGTCGGCGCGTGCGCAAGGGGCGGCGGGGCCGTTTGCTGGCGTAGTAGCTTTGTTACATGTACCGCCACCTAGGAGACGGCTACTGACCAGGCTGGTCACTGCAGGGGATGGAGTGGCGCCGGATGATGAGTGAGTTCTACATTCAGTTATTGCTTAAATCTTGCAGGCTGTCTTAAACATCAACGGTTATAAAAGGCAGCCCACAAATGCTGATCCTTCACGACTGCATTTGGATAGAGACTCGCTTTGCATTTGGTAACCTACAAGCTGGAATTAATAAGCCAACTTGTTGGTTTTCATCAATTTGGAGATAGAGTTTATAGTCAAGATTTATAACTGAAAACTAACCTTTTGGTGATAATATCAGAAATCCTACACTGCCCTTTTAATACGCTGGAAAAGCACTAGATGTTGGCATGACTGTCTTACTAATCTGTGTTCTAAAACCAACCCAACATTTCATTTATTTCAGGCCGCCATACACGAACGACAACATCACAGTATGCTTCGCCGACAAACGCTACCCCTTATCAGACAGAGATACCGCTTGGCTCATATCTAAGAGAATACCAGTATGTGCACCTGTCTTACTTAGTTCATACCTCACTGATGAAACGACACCGAAGCCTGAGGAACATTGTTTGCCGGATTTTAGACCTTGACTAGAACAAAATAGAATTTAAATTCGTGGCGTAACGATATCTAAGATAATGCCAGTCTGCTAGCAAAATTCAGAGGAATGCTGCTTGTCCAATTTCAAACATTAATGGTAAGGAAATAGAGTCTAACCTCATTCAGTCAGTGCGTGGCTCATATTTAAGAGAATACCAGTATGTGCCCCGTCTTACTTCGCTCATCAAACAGAGTTTATACAGGGTGCAATTTTAATTACAGTTAACCTCTTAGGGGTAATTTTACTCATCATTATGAACAACTTTTACTATGGGACCAAACCTGAAATCGTAAAAAAAAGTCAGCTGTTCCCTACATTTATGTTCGCATAACTCGTCAAAATGTAGGGAACAGCAGATTTTTTTTCGCGATTTCAGTTTCAGTCTCATAGTAAAAGTTGTTCATAATGAGTATAATGACCCCGTAAGAGGTTAACGGTGATAATATTACATCTTGTTTAAGGCAGAGATGGAAATGACGATAGCTAACAAAATTCCAGTCTGTCCGCCGAAATCAAAGGCTTTTCCCATTATCACAGAGTTCAAAATCGAGTGAAAACATACAAAGCAAAGCCGCCAAGAAATGTACCACCTCAGGAAAACTAACATTTTCAACCGAGTTATCTCTGTATATCACAAATGCGCTATTTTTATTATGCTCACGTATATTCGATTCAATTGGTTAATGTTATCGATCACTTAATGCGATTTTAATTGTGTAGACGAATAATAGTTGCGTTACATTAAAAGATTTAACTGGATTAACGTCGCATTTCTGGAGGTTTTTCGTGATTATTTTAATAAATTTTAATCAAAGTATATTTTTTCAGTCAAGCACTAGATCGTTGGTATTTTATAAGTATGTATGCTATTTTTTAACATTTTTTTTGGTATTTGCTCATAATAATTGAATATAAATATTCATTTATTGAATTCAAATATTTTCTCTTTGCAGTATTACGATTAAATATTTTTATTTACTATAGAGTAAATGTTAAAAATAATTATAAATAATATACAACGATGTAGTGCTTGACCGAAAAAAACAGTACTTTGATTTAAATTTAATAAAATAATCACGATAAACCTCTAGAAATGAGACGTTGCCAGCCCGTCTGGGATTGCTCTTGAGAAGAATTTATTATTTATGTTAATGTTGACTGAAGTGTGTTATTGTATATTATTAGCAAAGATCGGATAGTTGGATGCATATTTACTTAAAGTTAATTTTTGGCTAAGAAATTATGGAAGCGGTTTCTTTTTTTTTACATACATAAATTCACACTTCTTCCCATGGACTAGGCAGAAACTACAGAACGCCACCTGCTACGAATTAATAATAATAAATAGATTTTTTTAATGTATAACATCTTTGCTTGACCGAAAAAAACAGTACTTTGATTTAAATTTAATAAAATAATCACGATAAACCTCTAGAAATGAGACGTTGCCAGCCCGTCTGGGATTGCTCTTGAGAAGAATTTATTATTTATGTTAATGTTGACTGAAGTGTGTTATTGTATATTATTAGCAAAGATCGGATAGTTGGATGCATATTTACTTAAAGTTAATTTTTGGCTAAGAAATTATGGAAGCGGTTTCTTTTTTTTTACATACATAAATTCACACTTCTTCCCATGGACTAGGCAGAAACTACAGAACGCCACCTGCTACGAATTAATAATAATAAATAGATTTTTTTAATGTATAACATCTTTCCTCTCGCTTTCCTGCAATCTGTGAGAGTAATTTCGTGAAAAGGGACGGAAGTGTGTAACAGGAAGCCGGGGAAGCGCGCTATTTGATTTGACCAATGAGCGCGTGCGGTGCTAGAGTTGGCCGTCAGATGGTACCAACTCAAACAGATGTCAGATGTTACACATCAAATGCGACTACTATAAGGTTCGCTCGTTTTTTTTTTCTTAATATAAATCCTGGGATTTCAGAATAACCGGGAATGTACAACTAATCGGATACATGGTATGGAAACGATTTGTTAAATATGTGGTATTATTTATTTAAAAAATATCGGGACACCGGGATCACATAACTATTCGTATATGCTTGTTTACTTCAAATTCTTTTTTTAAACATTACTTGTCCTGAGGTTTGCTGCCAGTTTGGTAACCTACTTTACATTCGATTCTATAGTTAAAAAGTACAAAATTTATCAATTCCAGAATCGCGGATTCTATAGTTAAAAAGTACAAAATTTATCATTTCCCGAATCGCGGGATTTTTTTGATCGATACAGAATTGCTATCCATATTAGCCAACACCTGTACGGAAGTAAATATACATTCGATTCTATAATCAGAACTCTAAATTTGTCGATGCTAGGTAAATATGCATCCGATTATCCGATCTCTGATTATTAGTTATAGGGTGCATTATTTTGTGACAATAATTATTAAAGAATATTATAAATATTATGTATTTGTTTTTATTTTAGCTTTTCCGATAATCTAAAATTTTTAGTTTTATATTAGGGGGAATACCGGACAAGACATTTGTACTAGATTTTACTGGAAATAAAGGATTACCAAAAATATATATTTCTCAATCATTGAAAAAAAATATTTATTAAGGATATGGTCTCCTATAAACGCAGGCGGCGTCACGCCGTTGTTAAAAAAATCTGTATCATAATAAAACTTTTTAATTTTGTTTGAGTTGTACATGCATAAAGTCTCATTATGGTACTATTTTTGAATTTATAATCAGAACTTTACGATATGAGTGTAGATAAAATAATTTATTTAAACTTTTTAGTTACAACACTACTCGTATATCATTTTTCTTAAAGTATTTATTATTAATAAATTAAAGCTAAAAATATTACAAAAAATCAAAATGTAAGATTAAAACTCATAATTTATTATTAGAATTTAATGACGAATCGAAACTGACGAATCGGGCTTACATAACACATATCAACCATCGTAAAAAGAACTGATTTATTATTATAATAATAATATAATTTGAATATCCTCGGACATTTCACACAAGGTCATCTGATCTTAAACTAAGCAGAGCTTGTACTATGGAAACCAGATAACTGATAAACTGCATATACTACTTTTTTTTTGTAAATACATACTTATATAGATAATTACACCCAGACTCCGGACAAACAGACATGTTCATGCACACAAATGTTTGTCCTGGATGGGAATCGAACCCACGACCTGCGACATGATAGGCGGTATCTTAACCAACCACGCCAGCTGGCCTGTCTTATTAATTATTTCTAACTATTTACATATTCATAATCACATAATGCTTTGAGAAGCTATCATCATAACATCTACATTAAATATTAGGTAATTATTATAATTATGTATAATTCGTTGCGAGGGGCTTGTGGCTAAGTAATAACAGCCGCACGGATCGATCGATCAGGTTAAACTACGCTTGCCGCGGTTGGTCTGTTGATGCGTGACCATCTTTACAAACCAAGACCCCTCCGTGCCTCGGAAAGCTCGATAAGCCGTAGTTCCCGTCTGTCATTCGTGGACCTTTGACAGTCGTTACAGGTCGTCAGAAGCCCGAAACTCTGACAAATAATCTTACCAAAGGGAATTGTATTACCCAGTAACTGGGTTGTGAAGGTCATATAGACAGTCGCATTATGTAATCAGCAATGTATGTATTCAGCTGCATCAGTTGATCAAAGGCTAGGCAGATGATGCTGTATAATTTTCAACTTAGCGTTATCCCGGCCTGCTGCATATTGTATTTGTGTAAATATATATAATATTTATTTATACTTATTATGTATTAAACAATTAAAACTAAAACCTAAATTCGTGCTATGTTTTGAAAATTCTAAGGCGCCATCTCTACGGGCGAGAGAATGTCGTCGTGCCATCAAATTCTCGCCGAGATGATATCGCCGCGTGTGGAGATTGCTTCATCCAGGTTTTTATAAAATTTGATGTCACGGTGCGGCGTGACTATCGTCGCGACACGCGCCTGTAGAGACAGTGTCTAAGTGCCTGAAGAAGTAAAGATGTTCTCAGATTGAAAACAAAATATATCAGTCAAAACAAAACATGGGCCACTAGGTAGGTATTTGAGGTGTACTGTGAAAATTATTAAATTAATTAATTGAATAGGTTTAGTAAACATAAAACAATGATAATGTTTACCGTTTAGGATAGTAACTGTTCAAATAAATTATCAGTAAACATGTTTATATAACTTAAATAAAAAAATGACAATTTAAGATAAAAAGCACTAACAACGAAGTCACTGAAAACTAAAAAAATCTTCACTTTTTATTTCTTTTTTTTTAATAACGCGCATGCCCTCCTCGTTTAGCTATGCACTCCTGAAGCCTGGAACGCATGCTCTCGATCAAATGCCTCACGTTTTCAGCTGGAGTCTCTTCTCAGGCAATTTTCAAAGCGTCTTGCTCACTCTCTAACCCTTCGTTTCAATTGGTTCTACATGTGTCACATGCTGGCCAGCACTTGATCTCAAGCATAACATCAAAGAGATATCGAAGAGTTCGTACTTAGCAATTCGTTAATGTTCTTTCATTTAAATTACATTATTACACTGAATTGTAAAAATAACAAATGCCCTTATTTTGTTTTGAGTAGTGAATAAACTAGTTGTAAGAGCTCTCAATTAAAATAAGCTGCATATCTCCATATATCTATACTAAAAAGTTTATACGCATTGACTGGTCTCTAATCCTCTAAAATATTAAATTCACCGTTCTCTTATTGATTGTATGGCAACAGCTTCAGGCACCTTTAATCTTCATCAGCCATCATTCAAACTTCTTCACCATAAGCTTTATGGCCCTAGTCTCATCTTCAGGATAGTTAAGGCCGGATTCAGCCAGTTCCTTCAAGGTAATAGTAGCGATGGTCGTGAAGCCGGCTCGGGCTGCACTTATCTGCGAAGCGGGGCCGGTGAAGACTGTGGATGTGGCTTTAATGCCGTTGTGGAGGCCGAGGGGTTTCCTGTAAACAGAGGTTGGTTGGTCATTTTGAGATTGATTTTGATATGCGCACGTCTTCAACTTTCGTTAACACAAAATTGACTTTATTTCAATAGAGATTGGGTATATTTTGTATTACCCAAGTAACGCGAATATTTTACGAAAAGGTACGCAAATACATAGAGGTTGGTTGGTAAGCTATTTGGAAATTAATTTTGATGCCCATATCGTGTAAGGCATAAAGGTTAGTTGGTCAGCTATTTTGAAAAGGATCTTAATGCGCATGTCGTGTAAGGCATAGAGGTTGGTTGGTCAGCTATTTTGAAAAGGATCTTGATGGGCATTTTTAATTTTTATTTGATATTTGATTTGCTGCCTGCCATTTCACTCTAACTTTGAAGATATTCGAGTTGTAAGCGTTCGGGAACACAGACGCAGGTAGTGAGTTCCACTCTTTTGCCGTGCGCATTATGAAGGATGTTTGGAAGCGTTTAGTGCGAATTGGTGGAATGGCAACTAGGTATGGATGGTGCATGATGGCAGTGCGTCTAGATGTTCCACAGTAGAAGTGGGCCGGTGGATTGAGGTTGTGGAGTTCCTGAGCACATTCACCGAAGTACAGTCTATAGAAGACCGACAAGCAGGCAGTTTGGGCTTTGTGCTCGATGGTAGCGCCAAAGTTGAGACTGGATGTCAACTCTATGCCTCTAGGAGCTTGAGCCGATCTGCTACAGGAACAGATGTACCCCGAAAAGTAGGAGTTTGGTCGAAACGACCCCTTTTAGCGATGAAAAGACACGCCTGTGTTTTGGTGGCGTTAAAAGAGACCAGATTGTCATCACCCCATTGGGAAACCAGCTTAATGGCAAATCTGTTCGCTCTACCATGACCTCTCTCAAAGAACGAACTTCATCGCCGCTGTCATAGAGTATGCTCTACTCTCTCTCTCGAGGCATAGAGGTTGGTCGTCAGCTATTTGGAAATTGATTTTGATGCCCATTTCGTGTAAGGCACAGACGTTGGTTGGTCAGCTATTTGGAAAAGGATCTTGATGCGCATGTCGTGTAAGGCATAGAGGTTGGTTACTCAGCTACGAACGTTACGCTGCTTAGTTACGAACTTGCTGCCGGTTGCTCGGGCAAGAATAATTATGATCAATTGTCGAGGTCACTAGCTAACCACATATTGTAATACCACTCATAAAAAAAAAAAACAAACATTGTAATGAGTAGATTATGTCAATGATAAATTAAAATAAATTGACCTTTACAGTCAAAGAAAATAAATAATTATATGAACTCATATAACCTGTCAGTAGGTAAGCTAGTTCTGGAGAAAGAACATAAACATTGTCTTAAGTTAAACACACGACCAACTATTCTTATCGTTTAAGTAATCGTTGATAGAATAGTATGCCTTTGAACAAAGGTTAGATTTTACTTTAGCTTTAAACGCATTGTAGGGCAAATCTAGCAAAGAAGAGGGTAGCTTGTTATAAAAGGATATACCAAGCCCAACAAATGAGTTATGAACCTTATGAAGCCGGTGAAATGGAGCACGTAATTTGTCCTTATTTCTGGTGTTAATAATAATGTGGGTGTAGAGGTTTTGTGAGTGATATACGAATTGTGCTTATGATGCTTTGTGTGTGTGTGGATAAATAGTAAGCATCTTATTTGCCATATTATACAGACGTGGCCCTTGGAAAAAGAAGAAATGACCGCTGAAACACGTCTTAGCCGGTCTAGCTCGGCAGACTTGATGAACACGCCTTCTTTTAAAGACTGGTTTAAAACTACTTTAGGTAGTTCAGGGAGACATGTTGCCAAAGTATAGTAGCGAGGACGTATAATTCGTTAAAACTTCAGCTTGTGCTACAGTTCTGCCGTAGGATAAAGACGCGGTTTGAAGAGGCTGATTTTTACGCTCTTTCTAGATCAAGGAGGTGTGTTATGGCTGATCCGCCCCATGAAGAGATGCAGTAGGTGAGGACAGACTGACATAGAGCCAGATAGACAGCAAAAAAAGCAAATAGAGTTTGAGTGGTCAATTATTTTAAAATTGATTTTGGTGCGCATACGGCTTATGGGAAATAGAGGTTGCTTGGTCAGTTAATTTGGAAATGATTTTGACTCGCACACATTAATAAGGCAAATAGAGGTGTTGCACAGTTTTTTTTTTTAATTGATTTTGATGCGCATGTCCTGTAAGGCATAGAGGTTTGACCGACCACGCCCCCCTGTCAATGTCATTCAAGCGCCAAAAGTTTCGTGTTAGTAGCACGACAGTAAAACATTCGCGCTGTATATGATAAATGATTTTATTTCTGTAAGTAGGTTTGTACAAGCACGTATACACGTCAATCACGTTTTTAAAACTAGATGAGGTCGGCGTTTCCTATCTGACTACTCTGAGAAGAAAGGCCGAAACAAACTCAGAGGTCACAGTCTCTCATAAATCCAGACATAATCTTAGTCAGTTCATGTGAAGACCATGTAGATTGGTGTCTGAAGTGGTCTTTTGAGGAAAGAACCACACAGATTGAGAGGACCTGTCCTGTCAGTGCACGCATTTGTCAGTAATCGCGCAGCTCAACTCAGAACTTAAGGAGCTCAACGATTCGACGAACAATACCAAAGAAAAGACATTTGGGTAGGCCGCATAAATTACTCAAACTGCCAGACCATGATTAACAATAACTGAGAGAAAAATAAAACAAACAAAAAAGCAATGACCCACATAGTCTTCAAATTCACAATAATTACAATAATATAATACTTTACAAAGTAAATGGTTATGCTATTAGGTTATGCTAATAGAGCTATGGTTTAATTTGCTGCTTTTGTCGCGTGCCGTGTCTTCGCTAGTTGAAAGAGTCAAAGATATGGAGCCGCCATATAGCCTAATATTAAACAAATTAAAAACTAAATATTTTACAGGTCAGTAACTAATATTATCAAGGCTATTTCGTGACAATTTTAGGTACCTACCTACTGCTACCAACTACCAACCTACCAATTTATATTGTTTGATAAATGCCGTTATCTACTCTCATATCGTAAACTCGAATTATAATCTTCAAAACGAGTTTATATTGACATACTTTATAAACACAATACCGAAAATTAAAAATAGAATCGTGTAACACTTTTTCTCGAACAAAATAACTAAAAACATTTTTTTACCAATATGATACATACAGGGCAAATCCAATAAGTTAAAAAATATTGATGGAAACTCCTTGGTGATATACCAAGGAGTTTCCATCAATATTTTTTTATGATGGAATGCATATGCGGGGCTGCGGGGCGCGCCATTTTTATAACATACCTAACAAACAAAAAAGGTATATTTCCAAATAAACTATTTATTACTCTTTTAACTTTGATCTTTTATTTAGTAGGTTCTATCCCAGTGTACGAGAGTAGATAGTGTATGAAACTGTACATAACTTGGTATTAAAACACCATGTGATACCCACTACTAAAAACCTCACCTAAGGACACAGACTCGTGTTTTAATACCCCTCATTATACAACAGATTCATAAACTACTATACCAAATAAGAACTTGTGTACCTATGTTTTACAATGAATAAATGAATCTGAATCTAAATCTGAACTACTATTTTATTTATTTTAACAGACAAATATATTATACCTACAAATACACCAGGATTTTTCTTTATTTGCTTTAACTTCGACATAGTGCTCGGTACATTAACAGAAACTATCTTGTAAATCCGGTATTGTCGGTTTTGGAACCCATTAATTTTCTTTCGGTTTATAATTTGCAATTGGGTCCCCGCCTGCTACTAAACTCGTTTTGTAATAAGATGGAATATCTTATTACAAAACGAGTTCTAACTTTAGTCCAAGCTCAAACCGTTGAACTCGTTATTACCTATATTATGAACTTTATTCAGAACACAATAAAGTTCTTAATACATAATTGACAACTTAGACTCGGGTTTGACTTCAGTTTTTGTAATTAGAACATTAACTTTGTCGGAATAGTGTTCGAAATTTTAAAATAACTGATGTTTTAAACCTGAGTCTAAGGCTAAACCCTGTTTTATAATAAAGCCGATAGCGGGTATTTAACTTAGGCTTTCAGCTCATAATATAGTCTATTAAACCGAAGTAGAGTTTACTTGGTTTACAGTTTATTTTAATTTTGTTTTCTATTCTCAATCCTTTTTCGGTCTTTTTAGTGCATAAATTTTAAATCATCTTTTTTGCAGTCGAGTTATTGATTTTTTAAATTTTTTATTTAATTTAAATACTTATAGTGAACATAAAACTGTGTAGCTATCAACAACTGAAAGAAATAATCGCCTTCCACTCTAGTACTGTTACTTAGTTACTCCTATCTTAAATAAACTTAACAACCTACTTAGGGCAGAGTTCACCGACTTTAAAATAGCTGTTTCGATTTTTAATCAGTTCTTTTCTTAGGAAATTTGACATAAACTAACTCTTTAAATACCTAACCGGTGGTTTGAATGTTGTTGAACACAGGCCTTAGTGCATCTAAGGGCCGGTTTTACGATCCGTAGTTGTGTGCGTTTCGACCGCGCGACCACGGCGTCATATTATGAAAAAAACCATGCCAAGATTTTGTCAAAATTTGTCAAAGTTGATTCCCAAAACCATAAATTTGTCAAAGTTGTGGTTAAAAAGTTATAAGGGTTTGAACGGGGCCGCGCCATCGAAACGCGGAGAACCGCGCGGCCAAGGAGATCTCTAAAACTAAACGTTGCAGAGACCTGAAATTCAGGTAAATAACAGATTGAATTTGTAAAAAATTTGTAAAAATATAGAAAAAAATCCTAGGTCAATATTTTAGGAGCTATAAGACTAAAACTCCATGGCCGCGCCATTGAAACGGTGAAGAACACCTTATCGCCGATATCTCGCTGAAAAAGCATCGCAGAGGTCTGAAGTTTTTTGTAAAACCTAGATTTGAATTTGTCAAAAACTGTAAAAATACTACAAAAAATCCTAGGTTTATGTTTCAGGAGCTGTAAGAGTAAAACCTCATGGCCGCGCCATTGAAACGGTTAAAAAACAGTTTATCGCCGATATCTCGCTGAAAAAGCTTCGCAGAGGTCTGAAGTTTTTTGTAAAACCTAGATTTGAATTTGTCAAATAGTGTAAAAATGCACAAAAAAGTCCTAGGTTAATATTTTAGGAGCTATAAGACTAAAACTCCATGGCCGCGCCATTGAAACGGTGAAAAACACGTTATCGCCGATATCTCGCTGAAAAAGCATCGCAGAGGTTTGAAGTTTTTTGTAAAACCTAGATTTGAATTTGTCAAAATTTGTAAAAATACTACAAAATATCCTAGGTTTATGTTTCAGGAGCTGTAAGACTAAAACCTCATGGCCGCGCCATTGAAACTGTGCAAAAACACGTTATCGCCGATATCTCGCTGAAAAAGCATCGCAGAGGTCTGAGGTTTTTTGTAAAACCTAGATTTGAATTTGTCAAATAGTGTAAAAATGCACAAAAAAATCCTAGGTTAATATTTCAGGAGCTGTAGTACGGTATCGCGTAGAAATATGTCGTGATTATCTACCGAAGAAAGTAAGAGTAAAGCGAGTTTTTTATTGTAAACAACACCTATTAATATGTAAAACTACCGATACCAGACAAAATGTTTTTTTTTTTCGTTATTTGTAACTTTCAGTACGTTTTGAATATTTCGATAGGGTGACCATGGCTTTTTGTTTACGGAAAACTTTCCACCTATCGTTTTGAAAGTTATAGCTCTAGAATTCTAAATTAAATTCAAACGATAACATTCAAAAAACACATGTATATTTTTTTTTAATCATATAAATCACATTATTTACTTATACTAAGACATAGTAAGTATTGCTTTCAAAGTCACAAATCACAGATTATTTACTTACACTAAGACATATATATATCAAAGTTACAAATATGTCCTTAGGGCCAAGGACTTTTAAAAACATTGTCGAAATTATGGTATGCAAATAAAATAATGAATATGAAATCCTCCAAATAAAATTGTCATTTCTCAAACAAATACAATAAAATAATATTCGCTAATATTTTTGAGATTTCGGTAAGTTTCTTGGCTTAATACTTGTTGCCTATGGGAGCTTATCCTCACTCTATAGTTTAAAATTACCATGTTTTTTATTATCTTAATCATCATCTATTAGACCATATGTTAAATTATGTATTATCAGAGGTTGTTCAGAACTTGCGTGCGTTCCGGTTTTATTATCATCGTAACAAATCATTCTGGAATTGTTTACTAAGCAATGACTCTTGTAATGACCAATCAGACCTACAACTGGGGGGACAAATTCCACAGCACCTATCAGTCCATATTTTTTTTTGCCTTATTTGGATGTAATGAGGTATTTCGTCGAGTATAATTTTGTCTGTGCCATTGAGATCAAATAAAATAATATTACTAAATTCGTACGTAAATCTCTTGGTTTCGATATTGCATTTTAAACAGATTTTTAAATTGGAGTCATCGATTAGGACGGCATCTTCCAATCCTCCGATTCCGAATAAATTTATGATTTCCATATTGATTGATAAAAACACTATGGTCCTTTTTGAGTGGTTGGCGCATGTTTCGATTAAACATTCTTTAGTTACATTGGCACTGTACAAATACTCTAAAAGTATGTGTTCAAATATAAAAGCCATATTACTATCGTATCCATATGTATTGTTTTCACATTTGTAATATTGAGTAATGATTTCCTCTTGTAGCTTATAAGCATTATTTAAATTTGTCGATTCTGCTAATATTTTTATAAATTCGTAGATTTTTGTGCATGTATTAAATATTTGTCGAATGAATCTAGTATCAACTCTAAAAAGGTTAATGATCAAACTGCCTCTGTAGAGCAATGTCATGTGTCCTTTTTACAAATCAGAAAATAAGTCGCCAACATCATCAGCTATTGAAAGTTATTTCAAAACTTTGAAACACTTATTATTTGAAACACGCCTACATAAATACAACGTGGATGAATTTATAAAATTACACTACAATTTTATATTAGGTGAGACAAAAATAGCTGCGACAAATCTTAACATAACTCTAGCAAATACAAAAAAACAAGCAAACAAGGGCCGAAAAAGAAGTTACTAAAAAAAATAAGCAGTGTAAAAAAATTAAAATAAACACAAAACAATCATTTTCTTCTGATTCCATATTTATAGAAAGCCTTCATATACTTCATAACTGGGGGGGGGGGGGGGGGAGAGGGATATTCTGCAAAGAATATCTCAGTATTGTTTCTGCGAAACGGTAATTTAGTAAATTCTATCAATAAAAGTATGAACTTTACTAATACGTGTGCGTTTGATTCAGTATTCTTTTTGTTAGCATTTGCATACCAACAAAACGTTCACATTCGACAAATATTTAATACATGCACAAACAAATTAATCTACGAATTTATAAAAATATTAGCAGAATCGACAAATTTAAATAATGCTTATAAGCTACGAGAGGAAATCATTACTCAATATTACAAAAGTGAAAACAATACATATGGATGCGATAGTAATATGGCTTTTATATTTGAACACATACTTTTAGAGTATTTGTACAGTGCCAATGTAACTAAAGAATGTTTAATCGAAACATGCGCCAACCACTCAAAAAGAACCATAGTGTTTTTATCAATCAATATGGAAATCATAAATTTATTCGGAATCGGAGGATTGGAAGATGCCGTCATAATCAATGACTCCAATTTAAAAATCTGTTTAAAATGCAATAACGAAACCAAGAGATTTACGTACGAATTTAGTAATATTATTTTATTTGATCTCAATGGCACAGACAAAATTATACTCGACGAAATACCTCATTACATCCAAATAAGGCAAAAAAAATATGGACTGATAGGTGCTGTGGAATTTGTCCCCCCAGTTGTAGGTCTGATTGGTCATTACAAGAGTCATTGCTTAGTAAACAATTCCAGAATGATTTGTTACGATGATAATAAAACCGGAACGCACGCAAGTTCTGAACAACCTCTGATAATACATAATTTAACATATGGTCTAATAGATGATGATTAAGATAATAAAAAACATGGTAATTTTAAACTATAGAGTGAGGATAAGCTCCCATAGGCAACAAGTATTAAGCCAAGAAACTTACCGAAATCTCAAAAATATTAGCGAATACCTCATTTTATTGTATTTGTTTGAGAAATGACAATTTTATTTGGAGGATTTCATATTCATTATTTTATTTGCATACCATAATTTCGACAATGTTTTTAAAAGTCCTTGGCCCTAAGGACATATTAATAAAAAAATCTTAGTGTAAGTAAATTATCTGTGATGTGTAACTTTGATATATATATGTCTTAGTGTAAGTAAATAATCTGTGATTTGTGACTTTGAAAGCAATACTTACTATGTCTTAGTATAAGTAAATAATGTGATTTATATGATTTAAAAAAAATATACATATGTTTTTTGAATGTTATCGTTTGAATTTAATTTAGAATTCTTGAGCTATAACTTTCAAAACGATACACAGTATTTCGTCTAGTACAAGCTAGCGAGACAAAATTCATGACGTCATTTCCAGGAATTCGTGATAACTACTTGTAAACAACCCTTCCCAGATAAGGAATTCCAAGAAATACTTTGTTTGGCACCTCATTAAGTAATTTTGTGGAGGGGTAAATGTTAATGTAAAAGGGAGTGCAGTTTGCATTTGCAAATTAGTAGCATTTTTAGCACACTTGTGACAACATCTCTTAAAATTTATAGTAAAGTGAAACGATTTTTTTGTGATGGATTCTACTGTTGAAGGTATGCACTTACTCTCTTGACTTGTTTTAAAAAAAATACATGTACCTTTTTGCTATAATTTGAGTTTATAAGTATGTTAAAATAATCTTACATATTTTTCCTTCATTTTAAACTTTAAAGGGTTGCAACTTTTTTTATCCAAATGTATCCAGTTTGATTCTTCTGTATGTTATTATTACAACATTGAGGCATAGATTCATATAAATTGTGGCTCCCGAAAATGCCCGCAGTTACAATTATTTACTTTTTTTCAGAACGAGTCGTAACTATGACAAAATTGGATTTTTTTGAAGAATGGTTCAAACACGACAAAACTGAAAGAACAAGTCGCATTTTTGATAATATATGTATTCAACATAATTTAGCGGATGCTTCTGAAGATTCCCTGAGGAAACTCAAAATGAAAATTTCGAGCCTTTCATCAAAATTGAACGAAAAGTGGACGTCTTTTAAGTGTACTAAGGATACATTTCTGATCAAAAATAAACATTGGTTAGAAGGATCCGGAATCGAAATGTTTGTGTCTGTGAACCTGCCATGCCCGTCAACATCATCGGGGGTCCATTCTGTAGGGCGACCCCAGAAATCCTTTGATGAGTCATCAATAAAAGCAAAAAGACGGAGAGTACACGATCTTTTGGGATCGCGAAGTGCAAATGAGTTAATTACTGCAGCAGAATTAGCAGCACGGAAAGAAGGGCATCGAAGTGTTGCAAAACAAATTCGAAGTGTCGCGGCCATTGAAAGTTTAAAAAAAAATAAGTGTTCTGAAGACAGTAGGCGACTGACTCCAGACGAAGCTTTAGCTTATTATGTAGACTCTAAATCTACTTCTCACTCGTACAAACTGACTAGAAAGTGGTCAATGAAAGCGGGACATCAAGTGTATCCATCGTTCTATAGCCTATGTAAGTCCAAAGCTTCTTGTTGTCCTTCTGACGAACATATTTCTGTGACTGAATCCCGAGCTGAGATTAAACTTCAGGCGATTTTAGATAAAACGGCTGAACGATTAGTTGAAGCACAGTCGGAAGTCATCAAAAGTGTGTTACCTCGTGCATATTATACGTTAATAAGCAAATGGGGTTGTGATGGGAGTTCGGG
The DNA here is from genome assembly GCA_948252095.1 of Dicycla oo. NCBI lineage: Eukaryota > Metazoa > Arthropoda > Insecta > Lepidoptera > Noctuidae > Dicycla > Dicycla oo. The sequence continues at coordinate 5,766,816 of OX411710.1, read as the reverse complement.
GCATAGTACGTATAAGCAGAGGTTTGAGAACATCAACGCCACAGACGAATTTCTGTTCGTGTACTCATTTGTCCCCTTGAGAGTTGTTGACGGCGAAACTGTTATTAGGCAAAATCCACGAACTTCTTCTACCTTATACTGCCGTCCTATTAAATTCATTTTTGCAAAGGAGACAAATGAGTTCACGAAAGAAGAAACTACTAAAGTTTTGGATGAAATAAGACAGCTTCTTCCAACTACATGTAACGTTGATGGAAATCTCTGTTAAACACGATTTGTTGTTGACAATGACTGATGGCAAAGTGTGTAATGCTTTAACAGACACACGTTCAACACAGAAGTGTTATATTTGTGGTGCCACTCCATCTACTATGAATGAGGAGTCAAGGAACTATCCCAGCAACCAAGAACGCTTTTGATTTGGTTTATCTACTCTACATGCATGGATCCGCACTTTTGAATGTTTACTTCATCTCAGCTATCGTTTACAAATAAAAAAGTGGCAAGTCAGGGGAGATAATGATAAAGCTATTGTGAAGCAACGTTCACAAGAGATCCAAAAAGCGTTTAAAGAGCGCATGGGTCTTATTGTGGATAAACCAAAACCTGGATATGGCAACACAAATAATGGAAACACAGCACGTAGATTTTTTTCTAACGCAGAATTAAGCAGTGAAATTACAGGAATAGACTTAAGTCTTATACGAAGATTTCATGTAATTTTAAGAACTTTGTCATCCGGATACGATATAAATTGTTTAGAATTCGAAAAGTTTTGCGTTGATACAAGAAAGTTATATCTTGATCTGTATTCGTGGTACTCGATGCCCGTTACTGTGCATAAAATTCTTGTACATAGTGCAGAAATCATTAGATCTTGCCTTCTTCCTATTGGACAGCTTGCCGAAGAAGCCCAGGAAGCACGAAATAAAGACTGTCGTAGATTCTGGGAACGACATACCAGGAAGCGATCACGCTGTGCTACGAATACAGATCTTCTGAGAATGCTTTTGATTACGTCCGATCCTGTAATAAATACATTCAGAGAATTACCGCGGAAAAAATTAACTGCGTTACCACCAGAAGTTCTCCAGTTGATTGTCTCACCTTCACTACCATCCCAATCAATATCAGTTCGCGAATTCAGTGAGGGGGATTATTCGTTATCAGAAGATTCTAGCGAATTGGAGAGTGGTGATGAGGAATCTTCTGATGATGACTATTAGATTCGACTTGATAGAATTATCTTTTATTGTAAATATGTATTTTTATTGTATATAAGTACCTATTTTATTATGTAGTCATTTTTTATAATGTTATGGTTTGAATTTTTATATATTAGATTTAACGTTATTGTAGTTAAATCATTTTTATTTTTTTGATTTTGTTTTAAAAGTTATTTTATACGTACAGATAATTGTTATTATTCTTGTATGTTCTTTGATAGAGTGAACAAATAAATACCTATTTTACTCAAATTTATGGTTTTAATTTTTAAATTATTTTACCCTGAGACATTTTTTTGTAAATATTTATATATATAGTGCATTACAGGCATAGTGCGTAGGTAGGCGCAGCAAATTAGAGCAATCAGGGATGACAGTAAACAAAAGTGTAAAACCAGGAGACTATTTCCATCTTGCATCCACACCTTTTGACGTATACGCATACAGAACACAGAAATCTCCTCCATTTCTCTCTAAAACAGCGTAAGACATCTTAAATATAAATAAACAATAAAAATAATTTAAAAAATAATTTTGTCTCGCTAGCTTGTACTAGACGAAACACTGTGCGATAGGTGGAAAGTTTTCCGTAAACAAAAAGCCATGGTCACCCTATCGAAATATTCAAAACGTACTGAAAGTTACAAATAACGAAAAAAAAAAAAATCATTTTGTCTGGTATCGGTAGTTTTACATATTAATAGGTGTTGTTTACAATAAAAAACTCGCTTTACTCTTACTTTCTTCGGTAGATAATCACGACATATTTCTACGCGATACCGTACTACAGCTCCTGAAATATTAACCTAGGATTTTTTTGTGCATTTTTACACTATTTGACAAATTCAAATCTAGGTTTTACAAAAAACCTCAGACCTCTGCGATGCTTTTTCAGCGAGATATCGGCGATAACGTGTTTTTGCACCGTTTCAATGGCGCGGCCATGAGGTTTTAGTCTTACAGCTCCTGAAACATAAACCTAGGATATTTTGTAGTATTTTTACAAATTTTGACAAATTCAAATCTAGGTTTTACAAATAACTTCAAACCTCTGCGATGCTTTTTCAGCGAGATATCGGCGATAACGTGTTTTTCACCGTTTCAATGGCGCGGCCATGGAGTTAGTCTTATAGCTCCTAAAATATTGACCTAGGATTTTTTTCTATATTTTTACAATTTTTTTACAAATTCAATCTGTTATTTACCTGAATTTCAGGTCTCTGCAACGTTTAGTTTTAGAGATCTCCGTGGCCGCGCGGTTCTCCGCGTTTCGATGGCGCGGCCACGTTCAAACCCTTATAACTTTTTAACCATAACTTTGACAAATTTATGGTTTTGGGAATCAACTTTGACAAATTTTGACAAAATCTTGGCATGGTTTTTTTCATAATATGACGCCGTGGTCGCGCGGTCGAAACGCACACTCCGTAGTTAACTCAACCAATGGTTAAACATATTAAGTAATGGTTGAATTTTGACTAAATGTGAAAGGCTAAGCATGAATGTGGTACGCCATTAGTTACTATTTTTTAATATGAATGAGCTAACATGAATACATTCATGTTTACCCTTTCACATTTAGCCAACATTCAACCATTAGTTACTATGTTTAACCATTGGTTGAGTTAACTACGGATAAAAAAAACCGGTCCTTAGGCCTGTGTTCACCAACATTCAAACCACCTATTTATGTCAAATTTCCTAAGGAAAGAACTGATTAAAAATCTAAACAGCTGTTTTAAAGACGGTGAACTCCGCCCTTAGTGGAACGTGTTTCTCTATACTGTACAAACCTTACACTACAACCCGTACACTCTCTGCCAGCTTCAAACGATTGACAGAAACGGAATGATGTTTGAACACATAACATGTAATATAACATCACGCCTTTATACACCGAAGGGTTAGGCAAAGGTGTACCTACCTCATAGTACACCCACATTTCGCAAGTGAATGTTGTAAACAAGTTTAGCGATAAACGTATTAAAACTGGTTTGTGGTGCAGGCTTTGTCTTCTCATGATGATCATTAGCTTACCTATATGGCACCGTAGATAGAGGACTAGCTTCCCCACGGAATAGAAAAAAACAAGTGGATGTGCCCACGCAGCTATCACAATCGTGTGTCACAATTATGCGGAAAAAATGTAAAATAATAACAACCTTCGTCAGTTGTAATAAGTCTTAATTTTGTATCAACAAGTAATTCAAATTTGACGAAATACTTATTTGTTGTTCATACAAAATTAGAACTTATTACAACTGCCAAAAGTTGTTATTATTTTACATTTTTTCCGCATAATTATGACACACGCCGCCGGATAGCTGTGTGGGTACTTCCTAACAAGTAGAACGTACCAAAATGGTAAAAAGGAACCCTTATGGTGCGACTCAGTCTGTCTGTCCGTCTGTCACAGCTGGATATCTTAAGAACTACTAATTCTATCAACTTGAATTTTGGAATAGTATTAGATGGCGTTTGCCCAACTATTTTTCAAATAAGAAAGAAATAAAAAGGTGTATATATTTTTCTTGCAACAGGGACTGAAAAGGGTCTTAAAAATTCGAAGTGGGGCTACTAGGGCATGAGGGGTATCATATGAAAGAGCGCTGTTTGCACATTTTTAAACATTTTTCTTTTTTTTTCAGGCCACATGTTTTCGACTTTTGATGAAAAATGTAAATAACAATACCGTTCCCCCCTTATCTCCGAAGTTTGCATAGAGAAAAACCTGAAATTATTCTGTGTTATAGAAGTTTATGTAAACATTACAGGAAAAATAAAACGATGTCTTTAAATAGCACACTTTTGTTTTATATAATGATGGTACGGAACCCTCGGAGCGGGGGTCCGCCTTGCTCTTGACCGGTATTTTGTTTTTTCTATTCCGTGAGCTAAGAGTTTATTAGTAATTTTTCCCAGAAGTTCTACCTGTTCTTGTACTGCCTTTTCTAGGCTACTTTACCAATATAAACGCGTTCTATGTCCAAGTTCGTATGACAATCGTCGCGTTTACAAGGTCAATTTAATATTTAAGTATACGTTTCCGTATTGAGTACAGTTTTACAATTTCATTGCAGGCGCGAGATAATGAAATGACGCAAATGCAGATATGACTTCTTGCTGCATTACTAATAACGATTTACACCCGAGTTATAGGTACCGGAGTTATAACACTTTTGGCCCTTTTAAAAAGCGTTATAACTCCGGTATAAGTCGTGTGTAAATATTTATTAGTAAGGTTGTTGATCTTTAATGTTATCTGTCATTCACCGATTATTTTTGTTAGCAGATTATTTTGCTCATAGGGAGGGCTATACAGGGTGTCCGGTAATGAATGGATAACCTTGAAATGTCTTATAGTATAACTTATGGCCGTTCAGAAAAAAAATTGAAACAAAATATATCATAAGTAGTACCTAAGTTATGATTTTTTTAAAAGAAAGGTCTAATTTTTTTTACCTTGTTTTACTTTTATGAACACTACGATCAGAAATGAATGGATTCCATCGGTTTGTTGTTATTTTATTATTATACACGAACTATGCTAATAGATAAACAGTCAATAGTATGACTAGCTATTGCACTTTTTTATTAAAAAATTAGCAGATTAATTAATTTTAGAAAAACTTTGCAAAATTTATTTTTTAAACTATGTTTAAACATCTTGGGTATAAAAAAAATTTATGAATACATGAGTGGCCAATAATTTTAAAATAATGTCACTTTCAAGTAGATTTTATAATGGTACAATTCATAAATGTATCTACAATAAATAGTGAATTATTGCGATTAATGTAGAAAAGGAGAAAATTTTACTAAATATCAAAATTTGTAATATGGGAACATTTTTTAAATTTAATTGTACCTGAACTTTGGGGATTAATAAAAAACAACATTTAACATAAACAACACTTTATTATCATTCGTTTATAATAAATGTTCAAACTGCCGGCCTCCCACTCTTATGCAGGCCCTACATCTACGGATAAATGATCTACGGAGCAGTCTTGTGTACCGTCGTTCACTAATTTTTGATGCGGCTGCTCTGACTCGTCTTCTTAATTCTTCTAAAGACCTTATAGGCTTACAGTATACTTCCTCTTTAAGGCAGCCCCAATAAAAAAAATCCAATGGATTTAGGTCCGGTGAACGTGGAGGCCACAAAATTGGACCTAGCCGCCCGATCCATCTATCTGGGTACGTGTTATTTAAAAATGCACGAACAGATACAGCATAATGCGCAGGACAGCCGTCATTTTGCAACCAATATGACTCCCTCAGCTCCTCGGGCACTTCTTCTAATAAATTGGGGAGATCATTTTGAAGAAACTCCAAATAACTTTGCCCTGTTAAATTCCCCGGTAATTCAAATGGCCCGATTATTATTCCACTTAATATTCCAGTCCAATAATTGATTTTAAATTGGTATTGGGATCTATCTTCACGCATAAGATGGGGATTTTCTAATTCCCAACCGTGTAAATTATGAAGATTCATGTATCCATCTCTTTTGAATGTTGACTCGTCGCTCCACAGAATTTTATTAAAAAATTGCGGGTCTTCTTCGATTTTTGCCAGCATTTGTCGGCAAAAACGCAATCTAGCTGCATAATCTCTTGGTTGGAGAGTTTGCACGCGTGTAACGTGGTAAGGGTGGAATTTATTTTTTTTCAAAATATCGTGCACGGTCGATTTTCCGATACCTGTGCGTCGAGCTATTGTTCGTGTAGAGGTAGAAGGATCGTTTTCGACTTCCTCAAGCACGGCTTCTTCTACATCAAGACGAGCGATTCTTCCACTGCTTGTACCACCGACACCACTACCAGGCAATCTTCCTTCGGAGTAACAACCGTGGACACGAATAAATACGCGGTAGTCTGGGTGGCGCGCATTAGGGTATCTCTCCCTATAGAGCGCTGCAGCTGCATTTGCGTTACCTCTGCATTCTCCATAAATGTAATGCATATTTGCATATTCTTGTGCCGTATACTGACGTGGCATTTTGATACACAAAAACACAAAAGTCCAGTTTAGTCCAAAAACAAACCAAATCGTCGCAAATATCACCAAACAAAACAAGTCCAAATCAGTAAGCAAAACGAATAGTCCAATAAAATAGCCACGTGGTCGTTTTAACACTGATTCAAAGTAAATCACGATAATTGCAAACGGAAACTAAATAAACACATGCGAAGTCGAGCAAGTCGAGAAACGCACTAAAAGTATGAGTGCTTACCTGATGTTTTACATTTATTTCCTCTCTCTCGCACCTAGCCGATTCAGACCCTCTTTGTCTAACATAACACAAAAGAATGACAGCACGGCGTGCGCGCAGGTAGCAAATATGAAGGTCACACGACCCATTTCACGCTTTTAAAGTAACTATTTTAATCATTATGAGTATTTGTAAATTTCTGACAATTTGGTTTCAATACGCAATTTTTATTCACTACAAATTCCTTAAATGTATTTTTGATTAATCTTCAGTGGTCAGAAGCAATTTAATTTAAAAAAAGTTCCTACATTACTTTTGACATTTGGTAAAGTTTTCTCCTTTTCTACATTAATGGCAATAATTCACTATTTATTGTAGATACATTTATGAATTGTACCATTATAAAATCTACTTGAAAGTGACATTATTTTAAAATTATTGGCCACTCATGTATTCATACATTTTTTTTATACCCAAGATGTTTAAACATAGTTTAAAAAATAAATTTTGCAAAGTTTTTCTAAAATTAATTAATTTGCTAATTTTTTAATAAAAAAGTGCAATAGCTAGTCATACTATTGACTGTTTATCTATTAGCATAGTTCGTGTATAATAATAAAATAACAACAAACCGATGGAATCCATTCATTTCTGATCGTAGTGTTCATAAAAGTAAAACAAGGTAAAAAAAATTAGACCTTTCTTTTAAAAAAATCATAACTTAGGTACTACTTATGATATATTTTGTTTCAATTTTTTTTCTGAACGGCCATAAGTTATACTATAAGACATTTCAAGGTTATCCATTCATTACCGGACACCCTGTATATGTACCTATAGTTTCAAATTCTTTATAAAATAAATTATCTACATAAACGAGCATTTGTCCAGATAAGGTAATTTACGCGCGTACAACACTACTTTCGTTCGAAAATCGTTCTTACTCCTAAGACCATAGGTATAATACGCTTGTAGTACTACTTGACCAAAACAATTAGGCGCATGACAGGAATTCGGTTTCGGCGCCCGCACCTATCCCCCACGCTTCCCGTAGTGACGTGCAGTCGTATACCCGCTTTCGGCAGTGATGATAATACGTACAATATGAATCGCCGTTCCGGTGTTCCCTCCCTACTTCCAATAACTGCATAACTGTCATGCGCCTAATTGTTTCGGTCACGTATAGTTTGACCATAACCGCTGTACCGCGCCGTAGGTATGTGCGCGGCGAGACGGGGGGCAGTGCAGGCCGCTCATTCCGTTACCCTGCCGTGCGTGTATCTTTTTTTGTAACCAATTTAAATACTTTTATTTAGTTTTAAGTGGTTTTGGCCATGTACAGACAGTCTACTGTTTTCTGAATTTTTATACCTACACGTGTAGTACAGTCACGAACCAGGATTTTTGAGCCACTAGCTTATCATCTTAACTTGGTTGTGTTACACGAATGCAGCCCGTGAAATTTGACATGTGACATTTCAATAACGAAAAACGACGGCATTCGTGTAACACAACCAAGTTAAGATGATAAGCAAGTGGCTCAACAATCCCGGTTCGTGACTGTACCTACTGGTAAAAATATAGGGTGCCATCGACGCACAAACGATAACCATGAATTCAGCATAATTATGCTACCCCCAAGTGTAAACACTTTTCAACAGTTATCAAAACAAAAAAAAAAAAAAATGTAGGCGCAGCGAGAGCCTGCGCCGTTTGTTTTCGTGAAAACAGATTTAAATTTTACTACGGCTTCCGATACTGCCACAGACATTGTATTTGCTCGACACTAGACTTAGTAGGCTCATTGCATTCCTTATAAAGTAAGCTTTCACCGATTATGATATTTTTCAGTTCTGAGCAGATTTACGGCCGATATGAGATGACATCTTACACTTTTTTGCTTGTTGCAACAGATTTTTTTTACGGTTTCTAACACTGCTGTAGCACTGCTGTAGCTCGGTACTAGACTTTTTAGTCTCATTTCATGTCTTTTGATGCAAGCTTTCTTCGATTGGGTATTTTTTTTTAATTTTCTGGGCAGATTTACGGCCGATAGGAGACGAAATCTGACATTATTTCGCTATTGTTAACTTCATATTAATTTTTAACCCTATTTTGGCCAATATTTCTGTGGTTTCTCTTTAGATCCTGGTAGTGCTTTGTCAATTCTTGACAAAGACACCAGAATAAGTGATCTAGCTAAACAAGTTTTTGCGCTATACGAATTGATAATTGATTCGACACATCGTGAAAAGTAGAGGGTCGCGCGTATGCGCATACACTCGCAGTGTGATATCATTCGCAAATTATATCCGGCCTTGAAATTGTTAAAAATATGAGCTATCTTTCAAATCGCGAAAAAAAATCAGCATTTCAGTACATTTTGACGAATTATGCGAACATAAATGTACTGAACAGCTGATTTTTTTCGCGATTTCAGGTTTGGTCCCATAGTAAAAGTTGTTCATAATGATGAGTACAATGACCCCTTAAGAGGTTGCTGGTGTTTTACAAATAACCCTGTATATAGATGTTGAACAAAAATGCTTGTGATATAATGTCCTAAACTGTCACATTACCTAGATAATAGGTGAGCGCAAATATTTTCGTTTCATTCATATCTCGGTAATGTGACAGTTTAGAAAATTATATCACATACATTTTTTGTTTGTCTATATGCCCCCTACCCATATATATAAATAATATAGTGCGATGTCATTTTGAAAAATAATCAAATTGGCTAACCGGGACGAGGCCTAAAAGGTTCAAACCCCTTTGTCTGCTCGACAACTTAAATAACGCAATGAGTATTGTTGAACTGTCAAAATGAAACCGATTCTAACGAACGAACGTAACGAACGCTTTGCCCGACCCGGGGATCTGACCCACGATCCCAAACAAAGAAAATAACAATAATATTATTGTTACCTCGCTTCCAGTATCCGTGAGCCAAGTTTCGCTCCCCGATATTCTCTTGTCACCACCAGACCGAGAGCATACATTATCTGGTTCATTCCCAAGTATTTGAAGGCGTCCACCTTCTCCTCTGCCACTTTTAAAGCTCCGTACACGTTCTTCCATCTTTCTCCTTCGATCTGAAAGAATATGGAATGGAGTGCTTGGTTTATGATGGTTAGTGAGGCACCTGCCAAATTAGAAAGAAAATACATTTATTTACTTAGCACATACCACAGATTAATACAGATGGAACACTCCGCAAAATCATTTAAATAAAAAGCGACTCTTGTTACGACACAATAAAGTGCAATTCAGGTTGCACAACGCTTATTACCTAGAGTTATATTCACCTACAAGTTGCCTCTCTAACGCGTAACCGCGACCACGGCAGACCTACTGACTTGGCCCACTGAGATAGGCTCGCCGTGTACTTGTAGCTTCATACCTAAACTGCGGAGTGTCCCATCTGTATTAATCTGTGCACATACTAAAAGGCACACCACAATTAGATTTAGGCGCGTGTGTGATACTTGCAAACTTGTGTGGAATTCGCAGTGTGGCCACCTCAGGCGCGGATCTACGTTTTCGCTCAACAGGGGCAAAAGGGGAAACTGTCTTGGGAACTGCTGTAAAACCGGGCAACTGCAACCGTTGCCTCCCCCCCCCCCCCCCCCCCATCCCGGCCAGGGCCAAGCTGGACCAACGAGCTGGTGAAGATCGCAAGAATACGCTGCATGTGGGAAGCGCAGGATCAGTCATTCTTGCAATCCTTGAGTGAATTTATGACCGAGGTTATTCTTGAGTTGTGTCGTACCTTTTACTGTCCGATTATAACAGAACCTTTTAAAGCCGCTTAAATGAAAATAAATTGTTTATTATGTAAATAGGATATTGGAATCACTTTTACACGTCATATTAAGAGAAACGAACGACGAGAAACTAACTCAGGGGGCAGTTAAAGACATGTCTGAAATGGTCCTTTAAGGAAAGAGCCACACAAATTTGAGTGGACCTATCCAGTTAGTGCAAGCATTGGTCAGTAATCGTTTAGCTCAACTCGGGGCTTAAAGGTCTCACACATTATACATTCCGCCTCTCGATAGACTGCGGCGGACTGTAGATGTGTGGGGCCCTTAGAGCTCTCGGGCTCAAAACAAGGTCTAATCTAGGGAAGCCTGTACAAATGGCAGCCCCAAAAAACAAATATATATATATACGCTTACCACATCATCAGCTTTCTCTCCCTCACAGATCACCAAACACACGTTCAACGCTACAAGTTTGCTCTTGCCATCCTTCTCTGCGTAACAGGCTAGTGACATCCTCTGTGACAGATATCCCCTCCAGAAGTCTGCCATACTCCGCACGCTTAATGGTTCGTCAACGAGGTCTGGAAGATATTAATTCGTTAGTGTTAGTGATAAAACAAGATATACAGGTCGAGTTATATTAGCTAGCGAAACTCCGTAGACGTGATGGCATCGATATCTTGACATGATAAAATAAAAAAAAGAAAAGATTTGGTGTATTTTTTTGGGTCAATGACCGCAGGGAGTTTTGTTATTAGTGATGATTATTAGTTTGTGTAAACTGTACAGACGTGATAAGCATGGTTATGTAAACATGATAAAATAAGCAAAAAATAAAAAAAATGTATTTTCACGTTTGCTGAGTTTCACGAACAAGTGAAAATCACGGGAATCTGGTCGTAGTGGCGATCCTAGGGGATAAATAGAAATTTTCGGCTCAGATGATGATATGATAGGTACCTTTTTGGAGATGAGACGAGAGGTCTTCAAGTGTCTAAACGAAAGCCGTTTGCTGAATGGATAGTTCTGACTAAGACTTCCATTATTTTGAGGCAACCACAGAGGGGCACCCCTAGATTTGAGGGCTATGCTGGAACCACGTTGGAGTCTATGGTCTGTATAGCCAATTTTCGGAACGGAGACAATTAAAAAATACTATGCAAATGTACGTAGAATACCTATTTGATGTTGTTTTACTGTCATACACTTCCGTGATTTGCCTATACAAAGAGGTAATCTTTTAACGAAAAACTTCATTAAAATAACAAAGATTCCGCCACTGAAAGGCAACATTTTAAAATAGTAGCTAATTATTACACGGTAGTCAACCACGGTAATAATCTACTGTTGTTACTAGGCACCTACTTACATTGACGTTAGCTAGTACCTACTGTCTGATAAAAAATGTTTTTGTGGAGATTTAAAAAAAAAACATTACTTGTGATTGTATAAGTATATTCCTACCAATGTGGTTTATATTAACGATACAACCAAAGCAGGACCTTTGCCCTTCTTTTTGGGGGTCTTTTAAAGGAATCGCCTTCAGACGGAATCCGTCTCCAGACGGAACAGTACCACAGTACCGTAGTATTGGACAATATTGTACAGGGTTGAAACAGTTGTTCTCATCACTATGTTGAACAATGAACTTATGATCAAACTACTTACTACTAAGAACACACAGCGCTTCATCAGGGCAGAGGTTCTCCACCAGTATCTTGATCGCCTCTTCATCATCCTCTGGTGGTAAGTCTTGGATCACCCACGTTGTCCCATTGTCCTCCCACTTGTCCCAAACACGGGGGCAAGACGAGTCCCAAGCTCTTTTGAAACCCATGGTTATCCTGAAGAGTAAACAACTTTAAGGCTGTAAAGAGCTTTCCTGAGGACTTGGGGGAGGCCTTTGCCTGTCAGTGAAACTATAAGTTAAACGCTTTCTAATTATCTTTTACTCATTAATCTAATGGTTTTAGATTCACTCCGAACCTCCTGTCGAACTGTTCGTCGCTCGTGAGTGTTATGAAATACTTCATTCGGAAATTAATGGGGTATTTCGGAAAATAATATAAAAATATTTGGAAAAGTTAAAAACAAAACTTATCTCGTATCAGCCGGTCTATTCTGTAAAAATCTCACCGTGAAAACGTAGGTGGAGTGAACTTGAAGAGAGCTGTCATTCCACCTGATGTTAGGGATTGATACTATTGACAGCTCACTCCACCCTCACCTCAGTTTTCATGGTAAGATTTGTACAGACTAGCACTGCAGAAGGCACTTCTGGAATATACATATACAAGGTGAATGTTTCAAGTGAGCGTGGATGGCCGAATCCGAAACTATGAGGAATAGCGAAAAGTACTCAATAATTTTCAGAGTTTCGGGCTCGGTTTTTATGAAAACTAAAACTGCATCATTGGATTTTTGAAAAATCAATATTTCTAATATACCTCATAATGTTAATTATTATATAAATGATTGCAACAAAAACGAAACAATATTATAATTTTAAAATTGAGTAAGCCACTTACCAATAATTTAGAAACTAATGCAAATAACTTTCGTTACAGTTTTTTAAATGTTTAGACGCACAGAAAAAACGTTATTGTCAAGATATTACTCAGAACAGACTACGAGTACATTTAGACTCCGATAGTGTTTATCACGTGTATACAAAATTTGACCTTAAGGCCTATTAAGAATAGAGTTGAGTGGTAGGTACAATTACAGACCTACACTGTGCGTTTCGTGCGAGAGGACGGTCGACGGGCGGTTTCGTTCACTGTGACGCGGTGGCTCGGGACTGTGCTGTTGGCGGCATAAATAACAGACCCTTGGTTTTTGAACTAGAGTGTTTTGTTGCTAGCTGTGCGGTTTTGACCGATTGTAGCATACTGGGAGGGTAGTCGACTGTCTTCCCATTTGAAACGCATAATACAATACACACACACACTCACACGCTACTCCTATTGCACACTTCCTAACACCTCACACGAGTCCTAAAATATTGTTTAGTTTTCTAAGTTTCTGTTGCTATTTCTTCTTTATATAGTTATTAAATTGTGAATCCGTAATTGGCTGTAATACTAGTAAAATAAATGTGTTAAGGTATTTTTAAGAGCTGTGGATTCTGTGATTAATAAATAAATAAATCCGACAGGCAGTTCCAGAGATTAGCGCGTTTAAACATACAAAAAAAAAAACAGTTTTATTATTAGTATAGATTTAGATAAATAAATATTCAGACCAATTTTTAAGTTTATAGATCGAAGGAATTGAATGGAAGGGGATTTTTCAAATAAAGTGTGTCCTCTTCACCACGAACAGGGCTTGTTTTTAGTTAAAAACGCGTTTGGTACATTTCTATTGTATGATTTAAACATTACTTATACCCATTTTCGAGTTAATTGAAGCAAGCAGAAAAATCCACCCCTTAAACTTTATTGCCCTTTTCCACCACCCCGTTAGGAGATGATTTTTGAAAAACGTAGATTATTTTTATTTTTGGTTTTAAGTATTGAAATTAAATGAAATTTATTTTAAAATATATGAAAGAAAATGAAGAAAATGAATAAATGAAGTCGATATTGCTTTTGAATGTCATATTAAGAAATCGACATTTCCTATCTGACTACCCCTCCGTCCTCCTTGGACGGAGACCCCAGACAGACGGAATATGTAAAAAACTTAATAAATTTGCCTATGCTCTCTATAAACTGTCAAAAATAGTGAGCCTTGAATCCGTACTAACAGCCTATTACGGCTATGCTGCATCAACACTCAGATGTAGCGTAATATACTGGGGCAATTCAGTAGATAGAGAACTCGTATTTAGAGCCCAAAAAAGATGTGTCAGAGCTATGTGTGGCCTTAAAAGCACAGACAGTTGTCAACCGTTCTTTATACATCTAAAAATTCTTACCTTGCCATTGCTGCATACGAAACAAATAAGTTTTGTGAAATCTAAAATTTCTTTATACAAAATATCTACTAAAAGTTATTACAGAAAATTACGCGATAAAAATAAATCAGAACTCGAAGTGACTTATGGGAAAACTGCACTAATGAATAAAAGTACCTTCTATATGGCCAAAAATATATAACAAATTACCTGAAAAAATAAAAACGTTAAATCTGAACAATTTCAAAAGAGAACTATTAAGAATTTTGATAAATAAATGCTATTAGGTACTCACTACAGGAATATTTGGACGACAATTCTATAATTACTGCTTCATAATAGTTATTTATGCAACTGTAGTATAACAATGGGTATTAAAACACGAGTGTAGGTTTATCACATGAGTGTTTTAGTACCTAATTATGTACAGTTGCATGCAAGACTTTATCTACATCCATGATATGAATCCTCTATTAAAAAATCTGAAACCATAGGGTGTTGTAGTGTTGTAAGAACTCTATGTAAATTCATGGAAAGTTTAATTGCTGAGTATCTAATACAAACAAACTACCCATGTATAAGTTTTTATTTTATTTCTTTTTTATTACGGCGTTGTGGTAGTGAAACGCGCGTATATGACAATGTTCTTTTTTTGAAATTCATAAGATAGTTACCACGAATTGAGTAGTGAGAATGTGGCTGTTTGATGAGTAAGAAAGGGATCGAAAAAGCAAAGGAGTTGCCTATATAGGGTGACTGGTAATTAGTGACCGATACTTAAACACGTGATTGTACTCATGATAATAAACAATTTTCACTATGGGACAAACCTGAAATCGCGAAAAAAACATCAGCTGTTCCCTACATTTATGTTCGCATAACTCGTAATAACAAACAACTTTTACTATGGGACCAACCCTGAAAACGCGAAAAAAAAAATCTGCTGTTCCCTACATTTTTATATCCATAAATGTAGGGAACAGCTGATTTTTTTCGCGCATAACTCGTGATAACAAACAACTTTTACTATGGGACTAAACCTGATATCTCGAAAAAACAAACTTGAAAGCGCGAAAAAAAATCAGCTGTTCCCTACATTTATGTTCGCATAACTCGTGATAACAAACAACTTTTACTATGGGACCAAACCTGAAAGCGTGAACAAAAATCAGCTGTTCCCTACATTTATGTTCGCATAACTCGTGATAACAAACAACTTTTACTAAGGGACCAAACCTGAAAGCGTGAAAAAAAATCAGCTGTTCCCTACATTTATGTTCACATAAGTCGTTATAACAAACAACTTACTATGGTACCAATCCTGAAATCGCGAAAAAAATCAGCTGTTCCCTACATTTACATATCGCACACCTAGATAAAGAGTAGCACAACTCAAAATAATTCAAAATCGAGTTATTGCGATTATCGGACTCTGCGTCGAAAACTACATTGACTGATTGACTTCAAAGACACATGGGTACCAATCTCCATTAATGAATTACAACATCATACAAAAATATTTTAAATTGATCATATAGAAAACGAGTAAAACGTTTTTTACTTTCCTGAAAAAAGGGGTACCTATTTTGAGTTGTGCTACTTTTGATCTAGGTGTGCGATATGTTCGCATAACTCGTGGGATCAGCTGATTTTTTTTTCGCGATTTCAGGTTTGGCCCCTTAGTAAAAATTGTTTGTTATCATGAGTACAGTCATGTGTATAAGTATCGGTCACTAATTACTAGTCATCCTTTATAAAAAAAGAGTACTCTGTGGGAGTTGCATTATGAAATTTAGTACAACATTATAACACCCGTTTGCATGATATTATGGTTACTATGACCCTGGTTGTTTTAATGTTGGCAATAAGCTGACTGTTTCAGAAACTTTTATAGAGGATTTATAGATTTATAGTATGGGTGTAGATAAAATCGTAAATCAGAAATCAGAAATCAGAAATCAGAAATATTTTATTTGTGATACATAGGTACAGTGGTTGGACATGTTTTAGATTAAAGTGCGCTATGATCAGCCTATTATAGGCATACAAAAAGAATTAATTATAATTTTTTCATGCAAATGAAGAGCTTATATAAATGATTGTATTATTTCATTATTATAGGAACAAAAGTCAAAATAATTTGTTAGGTAATTGTCAAAATAATTTGTTACATAAATGTCAAAATAATTTGTTATGTCAATATCAAAAATAATTCAGATTTAAATAATGAATTATGATTTGTGATTACAATATAGTTAAAGAAGCAAGTTACGTCATATAACAAAAATTACAATCTTAACATGTCAAAATTTATCTGATAAAAAATCCGATACACTATAATAACATTTTTGACACAGCAAACTTCTCAATTTTTTTTTAAACATATTAATATGTAGATTTTTTAGCTCTTTTGGTAATTTATTAAATATAACTGTTGCCATGTGAAAGACGCTTTTATACATCAGGGCAGTATTCGCTTTTGGAACGCACAGACGACTTTTGTCCCTTTGGTTCCGATTGAAAGCTATAGATGCTAAAGTAAATAGATGAGGATTTTGTTTAACGAAAGCCGCTACTTCAAATATGTACAGTGACGGTAATGGAAGGATACTATGCTCTTTAAAGAAAGGCACACAGCTCACCGTTGATTTTAAACCAAACATAGCCCGAATGCATCGTTTCTGTGCCTTAAAAACGAGATCTTTATCGGTGGAATTCCCCCAAAAGATTATACCATATCTGAGAACAGATGCGACTAGCCCATTATACGCAATTAAAAGGGCACTGGAGTTTATTTTGCTTGCAAGTGTATGTAAGGCATAGGCAGATTTACTAACTCGCTTGCATAATTGTTGAATATGCGGTTTCCAAGTCATTTTCTCATCAATATATAAGCCCAAAAATTTACAATTGTCTACTTCCTCTATTGTTTGCATGTTAAAATTCACATTTTGGTTATTTGGTGCTGGTAAGCGCTGTCTAAAGTACATCAATTTAGTTTTGCTTAAGTTAGCTTTCAAATTATTAATATTAAGCCAATTCATAACAGAGCTCAATGTGTTATTTATATCATCTTCAAAAGTGTTTATGTCATTACATTTTATTGTTACTGTACTGTCATCCGCAAAAAGAGCTATAGGATTATCAGTGGCATTGGGTAAGTCATTGATGTACAATATAAAAAGCGGTGGCCCCAAAACGGTTCCTTGAGGAACACCGTAGTTTAGTTGACGTTCACATGATCTAAAGGTTTCTTCTTTTTTAGTTAAGATATTCACTCTAGTCAATTCAGTGTATTGGTGACGGCCTTTGAGGTATGATTCAAATAATTTCAGAACATTACCTCTTATTCCATATTCATTAAGTTTGCCAACCAATATATCATGTTCAACATAATCAAAAGCTTGTGTCATATCCATAAAGATAGAGCAGACAGGTATTCTTTTGTCAACATTAAACATAACAAAATCCAGAAAGTCATATATGGCCATATTTATAGATTTATTGTGTCTAAAACCTTTTTGTTCTTTTGCTAGAATATTGTTATTTTCTAAATAGTTATTAAGTTCTTTGTAAATATATTTTTCAAATATTTTTGAAATAACTGGAACTAAGGCAATAGGTCTATAGTTCTCTAGACATTCTCTATTATCTTTTTTGAAGATTGGTTTTATGACAGAAGTTTTTAACTTGTCAGGGTAGATTCCAGCCTCAATACATAGATTTATCAGATAGGAAAGATGAGCAGAAATATTCATAGCTATATATTTCAAGACTTTAGTTGATATGCCATCATAACCTACACTATTCGTATTTTTTAAACTGCTGATAATCTGCAATACATCATATGGCAAGCATGGTTTTAAAAACATAGACTTTTGCTCAGAAGACATATAAAATTTATACTGCATGTTGAGTGAATCATCTTTAGGTACTATTTTATCGATGAAATAATTATTAAAAGCATTAGATATTTCACAAGGGTCAGTTATTGTTTTGTCATTTATTTTAATGCAAGTTATAGTATCACTAGGTAGATTTTGTTTAGGTTCGTTTATAATTCTCCATGCCGATCTACTTTTATTATCCGACGAGTTAATTAAATGATTATTTCGTGCGAGCTGGGTTAATTTTATTACTTTTTTGTATCTTTTTGAAAATTGTGTCAGCTTAATTTTATTTACCTGGCTAGGTTTTTTTCTGTATTGCCATAAAAGATCACGTTTTTTGATACTACAGGCTTTGATCCCACGCGTAATCCAGTTAGCTTTACGATGTGTATTAATTGTGATATATTTAAATGGAAAGCAAAGATCATAAAATAACCTAAACAAATCAATGAAAGCATTATAGGCTATGTTCGGGTCAGAGGCTGAGTACATTTCCGAAAAAGACAATTTCTCCACGCAAGTTCTAAACTTCTCAAGATTTTCCTCACAATAATCTCTACGCTTAATTTTCCAACTTTTTATCAGGCACACTTTTTTGACCTGACACCTCAATATCTGAGCTGTGTGATCAGATAATGCAAAGTCGATCACTTCTGCTGTACACTTATTGTGGTAGTTGTGAGCAAAATTATCTAAACATGTTTTGCTGATTATTCTGGTAGGTTCGGTTATCTTAAGCCTTAAGTTATAATTAAGAAGTAAACATTCAAATTCAGATGTAACAATATTTTGTTTTAAAATATTAATATTAAAATCCCCAGCTATTACAATATTATGCTTATTATAGGTTCTAGTTACATAATTGAGCATCTTGTCTAATCTTTCGAAGAAATTAGTCAGGTTACTAGGAACCGGAACCCTATACAAACAGATAATAATTACTTTGTAATCTATTAGTTCTATGGCAGAACATTCAAAAGTTGAGCACTCAGTGAATAACACCGACTTTGGAATCGCTTTCCAATGATGGCTTTTCTTCACGTAGATACACGACCCTCCTCTGTTAGAATTACTTCTGCTGAAGTAGGCAGCTATGCAAAAATTGGGTATTACACAAATATCTTCATGGCCCGACATCATAAAATGTTCAGTCAGACAAACAACATCAATATCAGTATTTCTATCCGATAATTCTTGTAAGCAGATTGTTAATGCATCCGACTTGCTCCTCAAACCTGCAATATTTTGGTGCAGTATGGTGATGTATTTATGACCGAAAAAGCTTTTGCGGAGTAGGTTTTGGAGTGTTATTTTGACTCGGCGACATTTCCTTGTTAAGGTCAACTCCATATTTATAACTAGTGATGGAGGATTCTATATAAACCATCATTCTGTAAATATCTTTGAACAATAACTGCATTCCGGAACTATTTATTGAGCCAGTGCGTCTGTCAAACATCGTATCATCATAACTCAAATTCTCGTTGCTGTCCAAAAAGTATGCATGTTCGTGAGTAATTGTATCCAAGTATAATAAATTATTGAAAGTTTCTACTCTTGAATTGTACAAGTAGTTATTTGTAAAGAATTTGTACGTAGGGGTGCAGATAATTATGTTAGTGTTTGTGATTTCTTGTAGGACTTGTCTTATCTTTAATATACTATCTAAATATCTATTTGTAACTTTAAAGTCCTCTTCACCAAGTAGAATAATGCAGAAGTCCAGTGAGGTGAAATCCACTAACTTTTTTTTAATATCTTTCAGCAGAACTTGCATACTACCATGGGGTGTGATGTAGTGACAAAGTTCAAATTTCACAAAAATGTTTTCTGCCATATAAAGCAAGTTATTTTTGTTGTCTGTGCTTATAATACATATTTTGTTGCGTTTTGATAAAATTTCAACAGTATCCTCTCTTTGCAGTGTTGGTTTATTAGTATTATTTATCTCCTTTTTCGGTGTTTCTGTTTGAGTTTGTTTATTGTTTTTATTGTTACTATTCTTATTCTTTTTTGAGCTGGACGACTTTAGTTTGGCGGGGGTTAAAGTTACTTTCTTATAAAGATCATTATTTTTATTCAATTTTTCGTTTAAAGACTTTAGATTACTATTTTCTAAAGACAAAGATTCAATTTCTGAGTGAGCGCTCTGTAGTTCTAATGTAAGATGAGAAATTTGTTCACGTAGTTTCTTAACTAAATCGTCTTCATCATCGGACATTTCTGGTACACTGGTAACGGTTTCATTCAATGTCGGTGTAGCAGATACTACATCACTGTCGTTTAATATTGAGTCTGACTTTGTCCTCGTACGGCGGAATGTGATATTATCCAGGAAATTCATGTTGGATAATCACAAGATAGTCGCAAAGTTCTAAATAAACTTTAAAAAGTGAATTGGTTTCACTGGGGATCGAACTCGCGACACACCGTCTACGTAGTATTGCAGGCGCGTCCGCGGCCGCGAGACCACTCGTGTAATTATAAGTTTAGTCGAAATAGTGATCCACATTCATTGTATGAATTTAAAATTTTAAAAAGACGTTGTGATGATTCATGCAATAGTTATTTTTGCACTTTTTTTCCACAAAAACAGTTTTTTTTTTTGTCACAGTTGTGTTCAGAATGTCCCCACTATATTGTTTTAAATTACACTTTTCACCATTCTATTGTATACTCAAATTTATTGAAGAAAGAAGTTTATGAATGAATCTTGTTAAGTATTGCTTATTTTTTGCTATTTTGCTAAAAAATAAAGTTGATTGGTCCTTTTTATTACGATTTTCACTTTAATGTTTTTAACACTTTAATGTTCAATTTATTTATTAGTTGTTTGATGCACTTAGTAAAGATTTTTATTCATGAAAAAAAGACTGAGTCATTTTGTCCAAAAAGTTCACTTCTTTCACAAGAGATAACACTTGTTCTTATAGTTAATATCGTACTGTATAAATTTAAGTAGTTTTAATTACAAATTAACACTTTAATCTTTTTTTAACAAAAATAATATACGGAGCTCATTTACTTTGATGTTCGCTAGTCGACAGCGGGTAGGTCAAAAAAAAAAAAAAAAAAAAAAAAAAAAAAAAAAAAAAAAAAAAAAAAAAAAATCACCTCACCTATTTTGACGATTTTGAATTGTCTGTTTGACATTAGCATCAATATGACATGTAACTTAATCTATTTGACATTTATTGAAATTGATCGTATTTTTTTGTATTGATATGCATGTACCTATTAATATTGACTTTATTACCAATGTTTACATAATTCTACAACGTTAAGATATGTTAAAAGTTAAATTTGTGTTAAAAAAGTAAAATTCAACAATGATAATTAAATATATTTGTACGCCTCTGAGCAAAACATCAGGATCTACGTATCTGAAACATCTAGCACACTTATAATTTGACCTATGTTTACAAATAAAGCATTCTGATTCTGATTCTGAAGAAATGGCGAAACAAATTCAGGGGTCAAAGTCTCTTTTAAAGTCCAGACATAATCTTCGTTAGATCATGTGAAGACCATGTAGATTAAGCATCTGAAATGATCTTTTGAGAAAAGAATCACACAGAATTTAATGGACCTGTCCAGTCAGCGCAAGCATTTGTCAGTAATCGTATAGCTCAACTTAGAACCTGATAAGTTCAACGACTCGAGGAAAAATAACAAAGAAAGGACATTTGGGTAGTCCGCAAATACTCAAACCGGTGTATTATATTATTATCGAGTTTCGAGTTAATCCGACATTGCATTAAAATTTTTCTTACTTACTTTGACACCCCCTAAATCCTCTGTGATTCTTTGGTTTTAAAAAGCTTAGTGTTAATCTTTATTATTTACCAAGGCAAATATTGCCAATTTTCATGTTTATTTACCAAGGAATAAGATTTTTCAGAATTATAAACGGTACCCCCTCTTTTCGTCGAAACGAAACGAGTTTTAAAACTTCCACTCCTGTGGCACCCCCTCAGGAGTGGAAGTTTTAAAACTCGTTTGGGAAGTTTCCATAACTTGACTCAAAGATTATTTATACCATTTCTTGAGTTAATAAAACCGCGCATTAAAATCCTCCCCTTAAAAATTGAATTACCCCTTTTTGCCCCTTCAGGAATCGACTTTCGAAAAACTCAAAAACTTATTATTGTTTATTTTCTGTGAAAAGTATAAATACTGAGTTTCGAGCTAATCGGACCGCGCTTTAAAATTCTTCCGTACAAACTTTAACATCCCCAAACCCCCCTCTTCGGGATGGTTTTGAAAAACTAGTGATGAAAAACTTTATTACTTACTTAGACAAGTATTTGTGCCAAGTTTCAAGTTAATTAACCAAATGAATAAGATTTTTCATATACAACAGCTGTATTCACTGTTTTCCCAACCCCCACAGGGGTGGAATTTTAAAAACCGATTGGGATATTTCCATAACTTGACTAAAAGGTTATTTACACCAATTTTCGAGTTAATAAACCCCGCAGTAAAATCCTACCTGTAAAATTGATTACCCCTTTTCACTCCGTTAGGGGTAGATTTTCGAAAAACCCTGTTACACGTTATTTTTTATTTTTGGTCTCAAGTATAAATACTGAGTTTCGAGTTAATAAGACCGCGCGGTAAAATTCCTCCATACAAACTTTGAGACCTTCAATCCCCTTATGGGGTAGGTTAGGAAAACGAAAAATGTCAAACTTTATAATCTACTTAGTGTCAAGTTTCAAGTCTCAAGAACTCAAAGAATAAGATTTTTCATACAAACTTTGTTCCCCTATTTTACACCCTTAGGGGTGGAATTTCAAAAAGTACTTTCTTAGTGGATAAATACTCTTCATAATGAACTCCCTCCAAACATGTCTCTAGGACCAGCGGCTTAGGCTGTGCGTTGATATATCAGTCAGTCAGGACTTTGAATTTTATATGACGTATAGATTACATTATTATTTTTTAATTAGCCTATATTGTGTCCCACTCCTGAGAAAAGATCTCCCCTTTTTCCTCCCATACTTCTCTATTGTCAACCGACTTCAAAAAGGAGGAGGTTTTCAATTCGTTGTATGTTTTTTTTTTGTGTTTGTTACGCGGTTACTCAAAGACGGATGCACCTATTTGGAAAATTCTTTTTTTGTTTGAAAGGGTATACTTCCGAGTTAGTCCCATATAAATTTTATTAACTTTGCTTGGGGAGTTTTTGAGTTAGCTTCAATAATGCGTATATTTCCCACTTATTTTATGTGGATGATGTGATGATGTTTTAATAACTTCCTATCACTGTTATTTACATGGCTATATCTACAATTATTGTGGTCAATCATGTTTTCGAATTTGTGTGGGGTAGGTTCCACAATTAAAAAGTGAAAAATCAAAAATAACTTTAATTTCGGAAGTCGGTGGCAAAAAACAAAAATACAAAACCGACTACCGAAATTAAAGTTATTTTTCACTTTGTAGTGTTTTGTTTTGGAAGTCGGTTTTATTTTTTGCTAAAAAGTTTTTGTGCGATCTCTGGCCTATTATACATTACATTATACAAATAATTAAAAAAACATCAAAACAAATTACCTGTTTAAAAACGAAGTTGGCACTTTATTCACTACTTCAATAAGCGAGACGTTGGCACTGTACAGCTGATACACGACTGTGTGATGTGATAATGTTTGCTTCCTGTCGAGAGGTTTGCCTAGACATAGATTAAGTGCACTCCTTAGTGCCTGTGTCCATTGTCCAACATCTACGTTACTTTTAATGAGATTATCTTTTTTAGCGTAATCGCTTGTTTACACTGTTCTCAATTTGAGAAAATTCGATTTAAAGAAACTATACGTAGTGTTTGATCGTTTATAAACTTGTATAACAGACTAACGGGATTTCTGGTCCGTTATCTCGGATTGAGACCGATCCACAAGCGGTCTGCCTGATACTCCGCACCTCGTAGAAATAAATAGGGACTTCAATTATAACCTTAAGTTTTAGTTCACAAATACATAGTAGAACAACTATTTTGCTGATTAAATAGGCCATGAAACTTATAACTGGACCGTGTAATGCAGAAAGCAACCATGTCGGGAAAAGTACAAACAGATTTATGAGTATTTTTTTGTCGATGGATGCATTATGAATGTATGGACAAGGCTGCATTTGATGGCTCATATCTCCGTGATAAATAGAGATATCGACATGGTTGTTTTAGCAAAAAATCTTGTATATCGAAATTAGTATGACTGTGCTCATTTTTGGAAAAAGTGCCACATAGCTGCTTTCTGCATAACTAGGTCTAATTATGCGGCAAATTAAATAGGTTTGATAAAGTTTATCGCAATGCATCTTTTTTATTATGCGGTAATTTGTTTATCGTGAACAAAAATATAATTTGATGAATAAACTCACATTGTTTTTATCTTGCATGCGAAAGAATCGTGGCCGGTATTTATGTCAATAAGTTTAGCTTTAAAGAAAGTGCTTAGCAGGCCACGATTACACTAAAGGAAGTACTATAAAAATATACCTCCTATAAAAATACGAAAATAAGTGTATACCCAAAACCAAGTTGATCAAACAACAATAATAAACGTGTATGTTGGTTTGTGGGCCTTAACTCCAGCGCGTTACTCTCATAGCCTTGGTAACAAACACAACACAAAACGAATTAGACAAGGTATAAGCAGGTTTCTGTTCACTTTTTTTAGAGTTAAGATTTAGTTTTCTGTTTACATACTAACAAGAACCCGTTTTGCTGTAGGTAAGCAGTATTTATACTGCTTACCTACAGCAAAACGGGTTCTCGAGAATAGATTTTCCGGCTCTTTTTGTTGACATGCTAAGGCCCACTTGCACGTTTAGTCGGGTTAAATTTATAAAATAACGGAGAGTTTGTAAACTTGAAGTAATGTAATTAACATTTTAACTCTTATTACGCGTTGCGTCACTAAAAAGTAACACCGGGTTAGTTAATCTGGCATTAGTGTTTTTTGAGTTGGGAACATGGTTGTTCAATAGACGAAACACAAAAGAGAATTGCAATCTCTTCGCCCTGCTAAGTAATCCGATAAAAATGAATGAACGGAAATTGTATACCCATCTCTTTTCCTCTACATTATGATACCTAATACTTTTTTGTCTTTAAGTTTTATAACATGACATTTCATTTTAATCGTTTTATCATGTTTCATTTTTAATCGTTTTGTCGTTTATTGATGGACGAAAACGTCATATGGAAAAATATGGTAGAGGTTTTTATAATTGGTAGATATTTGTAGACTAGTTTTTGCCCGCGGATTCGCCCGCGTGGTTATCCGAAATTATCCCACGGGAACACAATACTGGGATCAAAAAGTATCCTATTTCCTAATCCAGGTCATACTCTACCCATGTGCCAAATAACATCCAAATTCGTTCAGCTGTTTCAACGTGAAACCGTAATAAACAAACAAACTCACTTTCGCATTTATACTATTTTGTTGATAAAAAGTAACCTATGTCCTTCCCCAGGCTTCAAACTATCCATATCAAATTTCATCACACGTGTTTCTTATTGACGTTTGACGTCGCTATGCTGCCTTTTCAGCAACAGCGCGTCTGCGAGATTCAGCCGCTTCAAAGGTGGCTCTTAGAGACGCCATATAAGTCGCCTGGTACTGACGTTGATTTTGCGACTGTTCTGGTGTCTCCGCAGCCCGTTGAGACACCAGATACTCAGGATGCTGTTAATGCCAATTTTGGGACTGTTCTGGTGACTCAGCAGCCCGTTGAGACACCAAATACTCAGCATGCTGTTGACACCGATTTTGGGACTGTTCTGGTGACTCAGCAGCCTGTTGAGACACCAGACACTCAGCGTGCTGTTGACGCCGATTTTGGGACTGTTCTGGTGACTCAGCAGCCTGTTGAGACACCAGATACTCAGCGTGCTGTTAACGCCGATTTTGGGACAGTTCTGGTGACTCAGCAGCCCGTCGAGACACCAGATACTCGGCATACTGTTGTCGTCGAGCTTGGGACTGTTCTGGTGTATCTGCAGATCGTTGAAACGCTAGATACTCAGCGTGCTATTGACGCCAATCTTGGTACTGTTCTGGAGTCTCAGCAGCTCATTGAGATGCCAAATACTCAGCATGGTGTTGACGGCGAGCTTAGGACTGTTCTGGTGTATCTGCAGATCGTTGAAACGCTAGATACTCAGCGTGCTATTGACGCCAATCTTGTTACTGTTCTGGTGTCTCAGCAGTCCGTTGAGACGCCAGATACTCAGCATGCAGTTGATGTCGAGCTTGGGACTATACTGGTGTCTCTGTACACCGTTGAAACGCTAGATACTCAGCATGACATTGACGCCAATCATGATAATGTTCTGGAGTATCAGCAGCTCGTTGAGATGCCAGATACTCGGCGTGTTGTTGACGCCGATCTTGGGACTGTTCTGGTGTCTCTGCAGTCCGTTGAGATGCTAGATACTCAGCATGCTATTGACGCATATCTTGGTACTGTTCTGGAGTCTCAGCAGCTTGTTGAGATGCCAGATACTCAGTGTTGTTGACGCCGATCTTGGGACTGTTCTGGTGTCTGAGTAGCTCTGGGTGCTGCCTCACGCACCACCTACTCAAACCTTCGTAGCTCAGCTTGTTGAGACGTCTCGTTACTTTTAGCTATTTGCAGATCTCGAGCTAGGAAAAATCACAAAATCGGTAGGTAGTAATAACAACTAAAACAATTCCAATAGTTAATAAAAAGCAACGAATCTACCTTCTTACTACTGATAACACAACCTATACCTAAAACTACACGTTATTCTTTTATAGTTAACGAAAAAAAAAACAATTGTAATAATCTAATAAAAACAAAACGAAACTGTCTACTTTATAATTTTAAATACAACCTATAAAAAAAGCCGGCCAAGGGCTTGTCGGACCACGCACAATGAAAGGTTCCGTAGTTGGGATGAATTATTTATCCCTAGAATAAACTAAGCATTGTAGTTCAAAAACAAGTTCTCCCTTACATTCCAACTGCAAATGTAAGTTTGTACGCACAATATTGAGAGATTTACCATGTTAAGACCACAAATTTCTTGTAGGTTTTCCTGTAATCTATTATATATATTATAGGCTGTTCTCTGATATTTTTTTTTTAAATTTTAGACTCAGTAGTTTTGGAGAAAAGAGGGATATGGTCAATTTTTGGTATCCCACCGATATGTGAACATACTTAGAATACTGTTGGTGCTGCCGAGAATAGGCGTCATCGGGGATGCACATCTTTTTCTAATGATAGCTGCAAAACCATCAATGTTATTTTCTGCAAACATCCCTGTCGAACTACATCGTCTCGGCAGCTGCAGCAGTACTCTCAGAGCATTATTATATTGAACGCGTAGGTCGCTGTATGCGCGCTGAGTGACGCCGACCCACAGGCTGCACGTGTATAAGGACAGAGAGTAAGCTTTGCAAAGCGTTTCGTACATCGTGTAACCCTGCGGGCCAGCATTTTACAACGGACAGCCAGCGACTTACGTTCCCTTTCAATGTCACAGTTATCTTTAAGGTCTTCAGTGACACGGTGTTCTAGATACCTAAACTTGTCCACCTTTTGCAGGGATTCTCCGCACAGCGCGATATGAAGAATACACGGATATGTACTACTTCATCATCATCTTCCTGCCCTTATCCCATGTTACTTGGGGTCGGCGCAACATGTTTTCTTCTTCCATTCTCCCCTGTCAACCGTCACACTGTCATTCACTCCCTTCTCTTTCATATCATTCTTTACACATTCCATCCATCTTTTCTATATATGATATGTACTACTTACCAATTATAAATATGCCTACTTTAAGTCAGTAATAAATCGCTTCAAATTTAATTAGCTATGGAAAAATCGCAAAATGAACACTATCGTCAACAAATCGTCGCACTCACGCGTCTGGCTTTTCGTCAAGGCTTTGACGCTCCGGTCATTCTAATTGGGGTAACTTTTAAACTATTTATCCAAATTACTTAGTGTAAAAGACAAAGTTTATCTACATTTAATTCCAAAAGCGATGAAGGTATTCACTTTGATAAGAATAAACTAAATACTCTAAAATGGGCATTGTAATAAAAGTATCCAATTTCAATGTAATTATGGCTCACTATTTTGGCTATAATAGCTTCCACATAAAAGGTGGATATATGATGTCGCGGACTTTTATTTAGAACTGTTTACGGCAAATAATTCCACCATACATCATCTTCGTATAGCTCTAACGGTTTAAGCAGCGCACGCCAAGATAACTCTCAGAGGGCAGTAATTTTTCCGACTTACTTGATAGTTTATCGTTATATTGTGGCCAAATCAAATTGTAGCCTATGTGCTATTCCAGACTGTAATCTATCTCTGTGCTACTTTAATCCACATCCGTTCAGTCGTTCTGGCATGATTGAGTAACAAACATCCATCCATCCATTCAAACTTTCGCATTTATAATATTAGTAGGAATTAGGAAGGATAGTAGGATTAGTAGGATGAGTTCATGGATATATTGACTGCTGATATAATACCGAATTTTCACTTAGGTACGTAGAACAATATAAAATACAAAATAAGTTATCAGGTACCTCTTAGTTCTCAGGTTACTTACCTACACTAACCCGGAGTTTAGCGACTTAACTCTCCCACATCGGTGGGTTAAATATTTAGTGCGGATTTCACCAATGAAACTGAACGCGATCAGCACCTAAACCACGTTTAAGAGCTGTCAGTGGCATTATTTTCTTTGGAATATTGACACTGACAGCTCTTGAACTCGGTTTAGATGTGCTGATCGCGTTTAGTTTTAGTTGGTGAAACCTAGGCTTACCTGTAACTCTTGGTGGCGCAAGATGAATTATTTAATAATTACATTATCTTTTATTTGAATATAAGATAAATTTAATTCAATACCTAAGTAGGTATATAAGTTTGATGGAATATGTAGGAAGTGGGTCAGATATAATTTAATGATAGGCTGAAGATAGATTGAACTATTCCGTTTATTATTATAATAATTAATATTTTTTATAGCTAAGTCACTAATTGTGGCAATAACCAATTGCACTATCTTATTTTGTTATTACAAATAATAATAATTAATTGATCATAAATCATACGATGACAATTTTATAATTGACGTGATAATTAATTCGAATCCCCAAATTAATTATTGAGCGCTCTTTTATACTGTTGTATCAAAACAAGTCGAGTAGTGGGGTGGTTGTAGGAGAAGTCGAGTGACGTACTTGCCGATGGCGTGATCGGTGCACGTGTTGTTTACAGCTTAGATAAATGACGTACGACGACGCCGCCGTCAAATACATATATTCATAGTTCTTTCTCAAAATATATTTGAATATATTAGAAATATATATTTGATCGTGTATATTTCATCAAAGTACGTACAAGATTGTTTTTTTTTTAAAGATTCTAATTATGTATAATTGTAATTTTGAAGTTTCTAATTTGATCTTTGACTATTGATCATTTATTACACGTAAAATCATTTTTTTTTCTTTTTTTTGATTAAAATAAATTCGACGGTCGAACAAATGAGAAAAAAAAAATTCTCACTAGTTCGACGATCGAACAAACGTAACTAAACGTGACTAGTAACTAATGTTTAAATGTCGTTTTCCGAGTAATTCGTTCGTACCTACCTACGATTTAGTTATAACAAGAACTAATTAAGAAACTTGATCATTTTATGAAAATTCCTGATGATGTGATGAGATTATAGCATAATGTGTAGGGAAAATACAGGTACGCCCCTAATGTATTATGTAGGTAATGAATGCTTTCACAGATTGGTTTATGTAATAATTTAAGTAGTAAAAACATAAGTATCTTAATAGTTATTTATGCTACAAGTGCGGAAAGTAGGTGACTCGTCGACACGAGGCGGAAATCGTCTTACGCACGTGTGTGTCATACAACGTTTTAATATGCATTGTGCGAGGAAATAAAAAACATGTATATTGAATAAGTATTTTTCTTTTGATTAAGCCTGTTGTTGGCATTTTGTGCTTCTTGAATAACATTTTCCGGTGTTAAATTTATTGATTCGTCACTTGAACTCGACATTTTTAGCAGATTTACACAGACCGACTCCGAATTAAGCAAAAAACAATCATCAATTAGTAAAATGGCGGGCTTATTATAAATACATGCGCACTCAGCATGTGTACTACTGCGCATGTGCAAATAGCTGCCACGTCGTATCGAAAAAAGGCACGAGCAAAATAAACGTTCAGCCAAACATATTTAATGAATATTTGAAATTGATTTATTGATCAAAATCTAAGTCTAGAGTAATTAATAACGCGTTTAATGAAGTATTACTTATACTGTACCTTTTATATGAATGATAATCTGTACTTGACTAATTTGTAAAACTTTTCTCAAATAATAAAAACTCTTTGCGTCGGGCTGACGACGCAGTTCAAAAAAGAAAAAAAACTGAAAAGTAATAAGCACTAGTGCGAAAAATTGGGACTTTCTGCACAGTTTGGCTGCTTTGAAAACGCTTTTTTCGAGCACATGCATTGTAAAATAATTTAGCAGCTAGCTGCTAGACCATCACCACTAATAGAAATCTAAAAAATCTATTTAAATTAAACTAACTAACTAAAAGGTAATAAGTAGACCCATAGGTACATACATAATAGAACTATCGTGCAATAATAATAAATTACTATGGAGCACATATATTAGCCTACCACCAGCTGGTTGAGCCCAAAACATAGGTATCATAACATGTGATCATGGTATAAGTATATTTTTAATCAAAATTATCAACGTACCGTCAGATAAGTGATCCATTATTGCAATTATGCTTAATGACAGTCCGTAAGTAAGTATAATTGCAATAATTGATCACTTATCTCTACATTTTGTTTACTACATGATAGTCTAGTAACGTGATTTGAATAAGGCTCGCCGCACACTGGCAGGTGCCAGGGTAAAGTACCGAGCGTTTGTCCGTCTGCGTATACTGACGAGGAAAAGCCGATCCATATCGCGAGAGTTCTCCAGCTACCTTACTTTGATTCCATTCGGTATCTTCCAACGGCCGCCGCAGACTCTCGAGGTCGTTTTTTGAGCATTTCGTTTAAATGAGTAGTCCTCGCCGGCCGTAGGTCTGCACACATCGGCAAACGGTACCTCCGTTTGGCGACGTGCGTAGGCCTTTATGACACTGCAGGATTTTCTTGCAATTCATATTTATTAATTACAAACTAAACGTTTGCTTGTCGTATCCGATGTTAACAAGATGATCATCTGAATACTAAACTGACAGGTACTGGTAGACAATCCACCGGTTCCTGAGAGCCTAATCTTACGTTACTTGTTGTGATTTGTTACTATATATATATAGGAAATATAGGAAATAACAATATTGAAATCCTGGATTGGCTCATTTAATACTTCACCACCGTGCGTAGCATTCGATCAATCAGCCGCAAGCATTTACACCAGACAAACTGCATGTTTGTAACGGGATTTATATACCTACCTAACAACTTTTCACTGTTTACTTCTTTAATTATGTCATCATTGCCAAAATATTTTAATCCGACGGTCAGAGGTGACGGTGTAAAGATTTGGCAAAAACTAATACCATTTGGATAAAAAATTGCCAAAATACCTGTACAAAAAAAAAAAAAAAAAACATACTTGTTATTAGCGGTAGACGAGTAATGCAATTTAAATACGTATGTATGATAGTTGCCACAGACGGCTTTATAAACACTAATCTCAGTGGATACTCAATCAGTTGCCTCTTGAACTTGAACTAGAAGATATCTTCAAAAATGATAACAGTGATACTAACGTGCGTCATTTTTGGGTTAGCCATCGCTTATTTGAAAGGCAAATATAACCAGCACTATTGGAAGAAACGTGGTGTAGCTTTCTACGACAAACATAGGACCGGTGGACCTTTGTGGCAGTTCGCTACAGAAGATAAATCATTCTTTCAAATTTTGAATGAAATCTACTGGAGCTATGAAAAGGAGCCAGCCGTCGGTCTTGGCTCGTTTTGTGATCTAGGACTGTACGTGAAGGATCCCATCAATATCCAGCACATCACACAGGGTGACTTTCAAGCTTTTAATCACAGAGGGATTGCCTTTATCGACGACGATATCTTGGCACAAAATGTTCTTATGTTGCATGGCCCGAAATGGAAACTCATCAGGCAGAAAATGACTCCTCTTTTCACTACTGCAAAATTAAAAACTATGTTCTACATTATTGACAAGAGCGCCCAGGATTTTGTGGATTTTTTAAGAATGAAACCAGAAAGATTGACAGGAGATACCTTCGAACACTTGTGCCAGTTCTGCTCTGCTGCTATCTCAGCCGCTGTGTTTGGAATCGGAACAAAATCAATATTTGATTCTCCATTCCGTGAGATAGCTAGGGAGGCCTTAATGCCTACTTTCTGGACGAACATAAAGTTTACATTAAGCGGAGTCAGTGAAACACTTTTTAAAACTTTAAAATTGAAGTTGTTTCAAACTCATCAAGAGGACTTTTTTATTGGAGCCGTCAAACAAGTGATCAGACAACGTGAAAAAGAAAACGTAAAAAGACACGACTTCGCAGACATGTGTGTTGAGCTTCAAAAGAATGGTACGATGGTAGACAATGAAACCGGGCTTAAGTTGGAACCAACGGATGAAGTATTAGCTGCTCAGGCTTTCTTCTTCTTCTTAGCCGGTATTGATCCTACCGCCGCTGGAATCTTTGCAGCTTTAATAGAAATGGGAAGAAACCCTGATGTCTTAAAAAGAGCACACGAAGATGTAGATGCACTTTTCGAGAAATACAACGGTCGGCTCACCTATGAATCTATCTGTGAAATGAAGTATTTGGAAAACGTTTTGAACGAGAGTCTTCGGCTGCACCCTCCTATTGCTTTCCTAACGAGGCAGTGTGTGCGAGATTCTGTGCTGCCCATAGGTAAAGTGCCTGTTGAAAAAGGGATGAAGATTTTTTCAGCTATTTTCGAGCTGCACCACGACCCTAAATATTTCCCTGACCCAGAAAAATTTGATCCTGAACGGTTTGCAAGGGAAGGAGAGGTGAGTGATGCGACGTACATGCCTTTCGGCAAAGGCAGTAGATATTGCATCGGAGCCAGATATGTTCGCGTTCAGATCTTAACCGCGATTGTTCATCTTCTAAAACACTACACATTGCACACACATGTCCAGAAAGGAGGCATACAATATAAGAAGGAGCAATTTCAATTGAGATTGAAAAACGTCAACGTTGAATTTGTTCCTAGGTGCAAGTGATATTCACACGCGAATTTGGAATTTTTATGAAAGATACGATTATTGTGTATATTTTATGAAGTGTGATGTTAAAAATATAGCAAGACTCTAAATTTGAGGTTGAATTTGTAGTACTGTAATTGTTGTAAATTGATTTGAATTAATGTGTTTTATTTTGTGCTGTAAGAATATTATGTTACTGCAGGGAGCACTGATTTTATGAAGTGTGATGTTAAAAATATAGCAAGACTCTAAATTTGAGGTTGAATTTGTAGTACTGTAATTGTTGTAAATTGATTTGAATTGATGTGTTTTATTTTGTGCTATAAGAATATTATGTTACTGCAGGGAGCGCTGATAGAGTTCAAATCAAATCAAATCACTTATTTGCTTGAATATGGGTAGGTACATGAGGTGATACATAATAACAAAGTTCTTTATACCATATTCTACCGTAATAGGTGTGCAAATATCTATTGCAATAAAAATATAAACATAATATGGTAATAAAAAACTACAGAGTGCCACCTGCTCCGATCCTTACATAATCATTTGGTCTCGCTTACGTTCATACATCCCGTAGTACAAGCACGCCAGCTGGGAGAAATATTTCCTAAGTTAACATTATCTATACAGTACAATATTAATTCAAATTTATTAATTATATAAATTTATTATCATTGTTTAATTTAAAATTTAATTAGATACATTTATCATTTAAATAATCATTAACATTATAATATGCGCTATTGATCAAAAACATCTTTAATCTATTTTTAAATGATATAAGTTTTGGCACGTCCTTTATATTTTTGGGTAATTTATTATATATTATATTCTAGGGCCCATACAGAACGCAATCTTATCAAACGTAACTGTTCTATGCCGTATTGCTCGCAGTGTACTGGCAAGCCTGGTACTTTTTAACGTTTCATATTTATTTATTATTATATTATTTCTTTACTGCAAGTACTTAAATTAAATTTTTAGTAATGCCATCTGCATGTGTTCACACGCTCCGGCTCGGAGTAGATGGCGCCGGCGTCCGGTACCCGGTGGCAAAGTGTAAAAGCGCTCATCAATCGGAATCTGAATAATTTAGAAGCAAATTGCTAATGCATTCGTTCATATGTTCGAAAAATTTGTCTGCTCGACAACGTAAATACCGCAATGAATGTTGTTGAACTGTCAAAATGAAACCGATTCCGATTGATAGTGTGTTACGCAATTGCCCCGCAAGTCTACCTGCAGATGCGTCTGGTCTGACCAGAACAAAATCCGTAGCGTGTGTGACTGTTGATTTGATCAGATTGATCGCTTATGACGGCCGGAACGATAACTATTTGGAAAAAATCTTTGAAACTGAACAGTCAGGTCTTTTGCATCCAGTCAAGGGCCTATTTAATAAAACCGGCACGCGACAGGTGATAGGTGACAATCCCAATTTTTTCCAAGTTTCCTACATATATTTTCTGATTTATTAACCCTTTTATAGATTAGTATTCTAACTAATCTTATTTTATAACTGCTTATTATTTATGTTCGCCTGCGAGGCTATTTTATAAATAAATCAAAGGACAATGACCAGTGGCTTATTATATTGGCATAACCTAACCAAAATGATCATGTACAGGCATGTACAAGTACTCAATTGTGCATTTTAAAGCGCATTTGACCTAGATTTTGAATTAACTCCCCTTTTTAGGGTTCCGTACATCAAAAGATAAACGGAACCTTTACAGGATCACTTTGTTGTCCGTTTGTCTGTCTGACTGTCTGCCAGTCTGTCAAGACCCTTATTCTCAGGAACGCATGGAGGTACCAAACTAAAATAATATCATTTTTAGGGATTGCCGTGCGGTGTTGGTTGAGCCGTTGCTACACCTGTTCAACGTCTGTATCAAGGCCACAACTTTTCCTGAGCGCTGGAAACTTACCCGGGTTACAACCCGTGCCTAAAGGTAGTAGAGGGTCAGCACCCTGCGATTATAGACCTGTAGCGGTATCAAGCACACCAGCTAAAGTATTTTAGTCGACCATATCCTGTATCCACAGATTAGCGCTTTGTTGTCCGACGAGCAGCATGGTTTCCGTCCTGAGCGAGGGACAACGGGGAACTTACTAGATATTATGTCTTAAATAGTACCGACGGTGGATGCGGGTCAACAGGTAGATGTTGCCTACTTCGATTTCAGGAAGGCCTTTGACACAGTAGATAACCACGTCCTTTTTGCTAAATTAGCTGGTGTAGGTTGTACACCTTACACTTTGTCATTTTTCGCCTGCTATTTACGTGACCATTGTCAGTACGTCGACTGCAGTGGGCAGCTCTCCGAGCCCTATTTCACACGATCAGGAGTCAGTAAGGCACTAACTGACTCCTGATCGCGTGTAAAAAGCATACCGCAATTTAGGGTTGGTCTTACGGCTAGGAAACCAGTTCACGAACACCAGTGCTCTGAGATCGTTGTACGAATCGCTTGTAAAAAGTCATTTGGAATGCAATGCTGTACAGACTAATGCTAGAACGTATCCAGACCGACTTGTGAGATTTCTGTACTTAAAGCAGTATAGTGTGTATCCAGGGTATCCACTGATGTATCCTACCCTATTTGTGCTGGGCATGGTAGGCTATCATAAACTGGAAGTAAGAAGGGAAGTAGCTCTCGCCACTTACTTATTTCAGATTATGCGTGGTAAAATACACAACCCAGCCGTTCTACGCACAGCTGGATTGTGTGTGATGGGCACTTGGGTCGACGGAGACGGCCGCCGCTGCTGTGGGTGCCGCCTGCTCGCACCAACCTGCTCCAGCACGCGCCGCTGACGCGCGCGTTGCCTGCACTCTATATGGTGTCACAACAGATTGACTGCTTCAATTGTACTCTGAATGAATTCACACGGGCCGCATTTTGTAAAATTACTATTCTTTGTTCCTAATATTATATTGTAAATCTAGTCTTTGTACGCTGTTATAACTTTAACTTTAACTACACTATTGCAATAGGTATGTTACGAGTATGTAGCTACTCGCGGAACCCTAAATTCCTGAGACGATGACTAACACCGCATCGCACGCTGCACCGTGGCGTGGGACCGAGGATCGTGTAACAGCAGTGACTAATATTAACATAGTGCATTGGTGGATCACTTTTGTTTCTCACATCGGACAATTGTCGCGTACCTTAGTTTTACCGCTCTAATTGTAATAATTACATTAATTAAACTACTTTATGTAAAATATATTGGTTTTCTTTGTATCCTCGATTGCAGCTGAACATAATTGGTAAGCCTGTGATGGTAGTTGTATGCGTTTTTAAAAATAAATAAATGAAATACGTAGGTCTATGGTCATTTATGCGACATAATTTTGATATTCGCAAATAAATCAAGAGCTGGTACTTCCCGTTGACCTAGAATCAAAAAATTGGCAAGAAGCAAGGTCTCACAGCAAAGTAAAGGAAAAATCGTTAATTTGTAGTGTTATCACATATTTTTTTTTAGGATTACAAACTTAAATTTGCAGTTGGAGAATTGACCGCGATGTATATCAAATATCAATGTATGGGAGAACATGTTTGTCGGTTGTTTTTTTTTTTTTTGAAAAAGTTTTTATTTTTCACTTTTTCGTGGATCACGTTGTAATTTAACTAAGTTACAATAGCCTAATGTCAACTGCTCATCATCTTTTACAAAATGTTGCTTTTCCCGATGCAGGGACGTAACTCTTGAGGAGTTCTCCTAGTAAGAACCAAGAGAACTGGAGCTGATGGTGAAGTCACCATCAGCTCCATCCAGCTCCATAAATTGCTTAGCAACCATATTAAAGTAATCGAATTGCAACCCGTGAAATACTTAGGTATAATTGAGAAAATCCGATGGCCATCTATGGTCATCATCATAAGTTCCACTTTACCAAATGGTGCTTTCCGAGAAATGCACCAGTTACTATAAAAATACCCAAATTACTATAAGTGTGCCCATAAAATTTGAGGGTTTGCCTCGATTTCTATGGAA
The DNA here is from genome assembly GCA_948252095.1 of Dicycla oo. Lineage (NCBI taxonomy): Eukaryota > Metazoa > Arthropoda > Insecta > Lepidoptera > Noctuidae > Dicycla > Dicycla oo. The sequence goes on along the minus strand of OX411710.1, from coordinate 5,729,516 downwards.
TCCCCTCATCAGATTCTGACTTGGTGGCAATGGGACTACCTCGACAGCATACCCTTTAGGAAAAAAAAAAAAATATTGCAAATTCGTCTATTATGACGGAGTTATGCCCGAACATACATAAAAAATATATAAACATCTGAATTAAGAACCTCCTCCTTTTTGGAAGTCGGTTAAAAATAAGCCAGAGCAGTGAAGAGATGCCCCGGCCCAACTGACGCGTTCAGCGAGGGGCACCCGTCCGAACCGTTCGTGGGAACATTATAGGCTATGATAAGGTGAAACGTATCGTAAGTCCAGTAGGTAAAACAAAATTGACAATACAGGCATATATATCGCTGTTAAGAATATGTAGATCGCGCTAAAATGTGCAAGATAGCTGTACGGGTGAGTGTTTAATATAGTTACATATTACAATGGGGTGGATTCTCTGACGCAATAAGACTGGTGCCTTTAATGAGAGCGTGCCTGGCCTTCAATACGTTCCTAAAGCATGGAGGGAAGTGAAAGCAATATTCATCCCTATGCCAGGTAAGGGTGACTACACAAACGCCAAAGCGAAGCAAAACGAAGCAACGATGGCGGCGGTACATCTTAATGCACTAAGGATCGGTTTTTTGATCCGTAGTTAACACAACCAATGGTTAAAAACATAGTAACTTATGGTTGAATATTGGTAAAATGTGTTTGTCTAAATGCCATTAGTTACTATTTATAACATGAATGAGTTAACATGAATACATTCATGTTAAAAAAATATATTTAGCCTTTCACATTTACCCAAAAATTCAACCATTACTTAATATGTTTAACAATTGGTTGAGTTAACTACGGATCAAAAAACCGGCCCTTAATCACTGGAGTAAGTGTCAAGTGAATGAATGAACGTGTGACAATGGGTAAGAAAACCGTCAAATTAGTTGCGCGTAGATGGCGCTGAGTGTTGTTATTTTCATTGAGCTGTCAATGGAGTTCCTTGCTGGAAACTTTGCCGCGAGATGGCGCTAAGTGTTATTTCTTGTCGCCGCTTCGTCGCTTTGTCTTCAAGATGAGTTGACAAGTGACAAACACACAGAGCTCTCTTGTGCCGAAGTTTCTGGAAAACAACCCCATTACAGTCAGTGTTTCCAGGCTGTATTTTTTCACCCAAAATCTTTCCTAAATCGGTTTTCGGAAAAAATATTCAAAATAATATACAAAACGCATCCAAGAGTAAAATGCAATATTCATTCGTCCAGACTATTTAAAAGTATAGTCCATTTAACGTCTCTGATAATATGGTGGCTTCTGTGATAATCTCTTCAACCTCAAAAATATGTAAATAATTATATTCCTACCACTCATCTCATCACATTGACCGAATGGGCAGAAACGAAACCTAAGAAAATGCAATCAGAATTTATTAGAATCTCTTAAAATCTCTTTATTTTTATTCAATCACAAAATTCTCTTCTGATGAACTCTATTAAAAATCTAGTTTGCATATTTGAAGGATACTTAAAAGTATAAAATGACACTGTAATCCGACCGTTCTGATGACATAAACGTAATAATTGAAGCGTATGATTTAAAATAATTGTTCACAAAAGTAAATATCAGAAGACAATCTTTCTGAATGGTTTACAGCTAATTTACTAATTAATACAAATATAATGTTATTTAAGACTACATCTCGTAACACCGACACTATAGATGTGACATTGAAAGGAGACAAGATAGGATTGGTAAATGATGTACAATTCTTAGGCATAAACATTAATTCAAATCTAAACTGGAAGCAGGAGCTTGCTGCTATTGATTCTTCTATATCCTCTGCATGTTATGCACTTAGGAGCCTCAGGGATGAAATAAATTTGAAGCAACTTAAAGTATGTTATCATGCTTTGCTTGAATCTAGGGTACAGCATCATGTTTTGGGGAAATAGCTATAACTACAACTGCCAAAGAGCATTCATCCTTCAGAAGCGTGATATTAGAACTATTGTCAAAATTTCATAGCGTGATTCATGCAAAGAATACTTTAAGAAATTAGGCATTCTTACAGTTCCAAGTTTGTATATACTAGTTCTGTTAAGCAATTTCGCTAAATATATACATCAATATGAATCACAAAAAGATAGAGAGCTGAGAGAGAGCACACGAAGGAAGGTATTAAAAATGTAATGGTGCCTAAATTAAACATAACAAAGCATTGTTCACGTTACCAAGCAGTAGAGTTACATAATAAGTTACCTACTGATTTAAAAACTTTAGTATATAACACAAACTTATTTAAGGCGACACTGAAAGCCTTCCTATTAGAAAAATGTTTATATTCTGTATCGGATTTGATGTTGAATGATTCCAGATAAATTGAGTATGAATTATTTGATATTTGACATTTGATTTAGTTGGCATTTATTTTAATTAACATTTGATTTAATTAACATTTAATTTGCTTTTGATTGACATTTAAATTGCTTGTAATTGATATTTAGTTTGCATTTAATTGACATTTAATTAGAGGGGTTGTCTTTGTGCTTTTATAGTTTAACACGTAAACGGTTTTTGATTGAGGACATAGTAATATGATATTTTTTTAATATATTTTTGTTTACTTAGATTTGAAATGTATTATTTTGTAAAATTCGAACACAATGAAAATTGTTTGATGAATAAATAAATAAATAAATAAATACATAAATAAATAAACAAATAAATAAATAAATATGTACGGCTTCGTACACTTGCAGATTGTAGTTGGTTGTTTGAGTGTGAAGAGAAGAGAACACAAAGTTGTTGTCACAGAAGTTAAGTTTTATTTTTGATAGTAACACACAAGTTTGTCGATATTGACGATTCCTTTCTCTTAAGTAGTTTATGTTATGAATGACAAACGCACACTCAACTGTGTGTGTAGCAAATGCACTTATATAATTAGGCAAAAGTGACGCGCGCTCGTGCCGACCGCAGTGTCATCAAAAGTATGTACAGTTGAAGACCGTACATCTTGGCAACCCCAGAGGGATAACAGTAACTAAAGAGAGAAGGAAAAGCCATCACAAAGCAAAAAAATAAATCTTAATTAGTCAAAGCTGAATGCTATGTTCCTAGTTCCGGTTTTGAGACGTTGGCGAGATGTCCCGGGGTGAGGCTCCACGCCGGTTTCCTTGCTTGGCGATGCTGTTTCTGCTGTTTCCTTCTGTTCGTAATTGCTCTTACTCATAATTTGAAGTTCAATATCATTATGCTGTTGTCCCATAGTTGAATTTTTGGGCTTTTTCTTACAACAGTGCGGACAGCGCTTCCTCCAAACCACCAGAAGTACCACCACGATGGCTGATGTCAACAGGATATAACTGATCACGTATAGATGGACATCGTGTGTTGTAATTGTACTTGGTAGAGCTTCATTTTCCTTTTGCGTCTTGATTTTATCTTCAATCTTCGTAATTTCTAGATCTGTAGTTATAGACTGAAGTGTGTTCGGAGCGTAGCGGTACTTCAGATTTACTAGCTGGTTTATTGATGTATGTAGAGTAGCAGGTGTTAATTTATAGTCTATTTTTACTTGACTATTGTACTGACGATGGGCATAGATGGTTAAGTCCTTTGCCTGCAGTACACATCCCTGAGCTAACGTCACTAGGCTTGATGACGACATAGTATACGATGTGATGTCGTTGTTGCAAATTGCCCGTAATGGACACGTATTACAACATATCACCAACCAGCTGTTCGGTAAATGTAACTCGATCCATGCGTCTTTACATGCTTCCCGCTCTACGTCACAAGGCGTGGTATTGTGGTGCGACAGCAGTTTTGCTTCGCATGGAGCATTGCTATTATGCAAGTTGTAGGTTGGTAAGTTTTTTCTGCACAGGAAGTTGGTTGACCTTTGTTGTATACAATGCTGGAAGTCATCTTCGGTCAATAAGATGTAAACATTTTGTTTGAGATTAACAGCAATGTACTTTGTTGATATTTGTACATAAGTAGCTTGTTTAGCTGTCCTTATGGGTAATGGTATTGTTTTATAAATAACATAATCTTCATTAGATACCAGTGGTATATGTGCTTCGAAAAGGAAATAGTTTTCTGTGACCCGTGCTTTTACATTAATCAGCTTGTAGAGATCCTTGATATTTTCCTTATAGTTTTTAATTGGGAATGCCACAGTCTTCGGGAGGTTTCCAGATATTTCCCCTAGTTGCTGAATCAAATGCGTGGGACTGATTAAATGAACATCTATGTGTCCTCGGTACACGTTGGTGAGAGTGTTAAACAGCAATTCTTGAAACGTCCGCAAGCTGTTAATCAGAAGATACGCTGTCAGGGAGGCTGAATTAATATAAGTCGTAGCAGATATTATTTCCATTTCCGTTTCGATAGAAGCTAGATTCGAGTTAGTTTGATTGACGAAGCTATCAATCATGTCGAACTGCCGCTTGATGTTATTTTCGCTTTTTTTCAAGACTTGATTTTCCAGTTCTACAATAGATGTTTGGTTTTTAATCAGATCCAGTAGATAGTTCTCATTTGTTTGAAGAGACTGAATGTCGTTTTTATATTTTTCAGCGAAGCGTTGATCCAGTATCCCAAACAGGCTGTTAGCTACGTACCCGATTCCATCTACTAAGCCTCGTTTCTTACGGTTGCTGAGATGCTTATGCGGATTGATCAGGATAGTGTTGTAATAGCTAAGCAGTTCCATTTCATGACCGAGTTGGTCCATTGTAGTTCTGCAATGTTGTAGTTTCGCTTGGTAACAAGCGTTTTTCAAATTCTCAAAGTAAGTTTCAATGCGACGAATGCCTTCCCAGTAGGCAGTTAAGTTGTAATACATAATTAATGTCCATTCGTCATGTTCTATTTGCATTTCACCTATTGTGTCATAGTAAACAGGGCGCTCCGGTTCCAAACTTGTAATTTGAGCACATGATGCGTTTCGCGCACTGTCAATGGCACCGTAAGTTCCGGATACCAATGTGAACAGAGTCAATAGTATGGTTAAAAGTGAAGTGGATGTAGTGTTGATTCCTTTTGTCCGCTGTTGTCTTTTCGTTTTCAAAGACTCCTTGCTCTTCTTGTCGTCATCCCGCTCTTCTTGAATTTCGTAATCCAAAGGTAACGGTGACAGTTTGACTACAGGGCGCTTGACGGTTCCCGCTTGAGTTTTGATAGTGGTGACTCGAACGTAGCCATCCGAGCCAGGATGTGTCTCCAAGACCCGTCCCATAGCCCATTTTCCAGGCGGAAGGTTATCCTCCTTCACCAGTACTAAGTCCCCTTCTTTTATGTTTCTTGTGGGCTTATTCCACTTGCTGCGAGTTTGTAATGTCGCTAAATATTCGTTAGACCAATTTTTCCAGTATTGATGAAACATATGTTCGCATAATTGCCACCGTCGACGTAAATCAATGTTGTTTACATCATTGTAATCGGATAGTGGCATTGACAGTATCGAGCTTCCTGTTATAAAATGTCCTGGAGTAAGGCAATTATAGAACTCTTCCGGATCTTCAGTGAGAGGACATAGAGGCCTTGAGTTCATGCAAGCTTCGATCTTTGCCAAGAGTGTAGAAAATTCCTCATAGGTTAGTTTCTGGTTGCCTAAAACACGTCGCAAATGATGCTTCATTGATTTAACGGCGGCTTCCCACAGACCGCCTGCGCTAGGCCAAGCTGGAGCGTTAAAATGCCACACGACTTCCATTTTTGCTAACTCGCTAAAAACTTCTGGTGACAATACTTGTTTGAATAGTTCAAATTCCTGGCGAAGTACCTTTGCTGCTCCAACGAAGTTTGTTCCGCAATCCGAGTACATATGCTTTGGTGTACCACGCCTCGCACATAGCCTTTGGAAAGCAGCTATAAAAGTTTCTGTGCTAAGGTCCGATACTAGCTCGATATGGACGGCTTTCGTGGCCATACATATAAATATCGCTATGTACCCTTTTGACGTTTTCACGCCTCTACCCTTGTTATGTTTGACCTCCACGTATCCGGAGAAGTCCACTCCTGTATGCGTGAAAGGCCGGCTCGGGGTGATCCTTTGCTGTGGTAAATCGCCCATCAGTTGGTGGCTATCTGTTTTGTTGAATCGGTGACAGCGGACACATTTTCGTAATATAGTTTTTACTGCTCTGTTCCCACCAACGATCCAGTATCGCTGTCTAATGTAAGTTAACGTTAGTCTAGCTCCTCCGTGCAGCGTGTGTGCATGTGCTTGTTCAATCAACAGTTGAGTATACCGTCCCGTATGCGGTATGATTATCGGATTTTTCATTTCAGTAGGCAGACTAGAGTTCTTCAGACGACCTCCGACACGAATAACGCCTTCATCATCCAAATGGGGATTCAGCTTGAAAATCGAGCTCTTCTTTAATAAAGTTTCATTCCTGTTAAGTTGATGAAATTCGGAATCGAACTCTGTTCGTTGCACATGAATAACAATACTTGAATTCGCTGCACTTAGTTCGCTTGTTGTTAAGTATGCAGTTTTCGATTCCGCTTTATTGCGCATATTTGTTATGAAGCGTTGTATCCATGCGATGACTCGAGTTGTTTGTGTCAATGAACTGTATTTATTCAATAATTCACTTATTAAGTTGTGCTGATTATCATATTCATCTATGTTATTTTTGGCTTTGGCATGGTTTATGCAACCAATATCCGTTTTGAAAGAAGTAATGTTTTCAAAGTGTTCTAGTTTCGACAAAAAGTCGGGGCCTTGCCACCATAAACTGAAGCTCATGAGTTTGCTTGGCAGTAGTCCTCTTGACGCACAGTCCGCGGGATTCTCTTCGGATTTCACATAATGCCATTGAGGTGCAGGAATTACGCGTTTGATTCTAGTTACTCTGTTAGCTACGTATGTTTCCCACTTCGATGAGTCACCTTGAATCCACGCTAAAACGACTTTAGAATCACACCACGCCTGTACAGATATGTCAAACTCAGATAATGCTTCTTTAGTTTTTTCTATTAGGTCAGCTAATAACTGGGCGCCGCACAGTTCGAGTCTCGGCAATGTTGTTTTTTGTGTTAGTGGTGCCACTCTTGTTTTTGCGATGAGTAAGGATATCACTGGTTGGCCATCCTCATTCATCACCCGACTGTAGATCATACAGGCATACGCCTTCTCGCTTGCATCACAGAAGCCGAGTAATTCTACCCGTTTTTTCGTATCACCGATCCATCTGTTGAGCCTTATATTTTTGATGACCGGCAGTTCATTCTTTAGTTTCAGCCATTTAGTTTCGGTATCACTCGGCACTTTGTCGTCCCAACCAAGTTTACTAATCCAAAGTGTTTGAAATAGTAATTTGGCTTTGACTGTTATTGGAGAAAGCCAACCCAGTGGGTCATAGAATTTAGAAATCTCTGAGAGTAGTGATCTCTTCGTTAGATTTCTCGCTTGATTCACAGGCCAGTTGAAGTAAAAGGTGTCGTTGTTAGGGTCCCAACCAAGTCCTAATGTTTTGTTAGATTCTTCTGCTTTAAAATCAAAGGTATTTTGACTTGCAATTTGATCTTCGTTTAAGTTTTCTAGCAAGTCTCGGTGATTACTCGTCCATTTGCGCAAGTTCATTCCCCCACCTCTCAGAAGTTCAATCAAGGATTGTTGTAGGTGTTGCGCTTCCTGGATGCAATTGTGGCCGCTTATGACGTCATCGACGTAACATTCCGTTTGCAGTATTTTGGCCGCTGCTGGATGTTGGTTCCCGTCATCTATGGCTAGCTGTTTTAATGTACGTATAGCGAGCCAAGGTGCACATTTTGTTCCGTATGTGACTGTGCATAGCTGGTAGTCACGAAGCGGTACATCCCGTGAGTCTCTCCAGATTATCCGTTGAAGATCCTGTTGTTCTTCTGACATCCATATACAACGATACATCTTCTCGATGTCAGCCGTGAAAACGTATTTGTACGTTCGCCACTTCAGGATTAGAGCCTGTATATCTTGTTGTAGATTAGGCCCTTTTTCCATAAGGCTGTTTAAGCTGTAACCACTTGAGGTTTTTTGCGATGCGTTGAATACGACTCTCAATTTAGTTGTTGTTGAATTTTCCCGTAAAACGCCGTGATGCGGTAAGTAGCAACTATTGATTGTTATATGAGATGAAAGTTTCATGTGACCGAGATCGATATATTCTTTAACGAATTTCCTATACATATCTGAAAGTTTTTGATTTTTGTCGAGTCGCCTCTCCAATTGTAGGAACTGTGAAATGGCCACGGGTCTCGATGATCCCAGTTTATCTTCGAAATTTTGAATAAAGGGCATTTTCACGATGTATTTCCCATCTTGTGATCGTTGCACAGTCTCTGTATAAAATTTCTCGCACTGGTCGTCCTTGGGTATATCTTGAGAGTGTTGTATGGCTTCTGTTTCCCAAAATTTTGTTAAATCGTCTAAGTTGACTAGAGTTGCGTTGCAGTTAAAAGTTTTCATCTTCCCGCACAAAATCCACCCTATTTGCGTTTGTTGTGCAACGGGTGATTGGTCATTGCCTTTCAGGACACCATCCAGAATGATCTCTGAATATACTTCTGCCCCTAGTAGGAGATCAATTTGGCTGGAGATATTAAATTCTGGGTCCGCAAGTTTCAAGTTTTTCAAGTGCGGCCATTCAACCTTCTCAAAAGTTGTAGTTGGTAAGTTATTTGTAAGCTTCTTCATAATAAGTGCATGGGTTGTAAAATTGTAATCGGAATGAATCGATGTGCAGGTAAAGTTCAGTTGTCCCCGGCATTCTCCAGAGACAGTTCCGATTCCAGTTACACATGCGTTGACCTTTTTACGGGGAAGCCTCAGCAGTTGCGCAGCATTTTCAGTAATAAGATTCACTTGCGAACCTTGATCTAGCAGTGCTCGAAGTTTGACATAAGTCCCATCTATAGATTTGACTTTGAGCTGTACTGTAGTAAGTAAAACTTCCATATTACTTGTTATATGATTAGACGTTTGCTGTTGAGATGACGATGAATTTTGTTCAGTATTGTTCTTTTTCTTGGATATAGTTGAGTTTTTCTTGTCTGGATTGTGCAATAATGTGTGGTGTTTCAAATTGCATTCTCGACAAGTTTTTGTAGATTTGCACACATCGTTTCCGTGGCTAAATAAACAATTTTTACACAGTTGTAGTTTCGAAACTGTGTCATTCCGTTTGGCAAAGTCCATTTCTAGAAATTTGTCACACTGCATTAAAACGTGACTCTCGTTGCAATGTGGGCATTTTCTGTGCCCTGCGTGATAATTATTAGTTTTGTTGTAATAGCTATATTTTTTCATTGGGGTTTGCTTGCTGAATTTCCAGTTAGAAGTTTTGTCAGTTGTAGTTGTTTGACACCCTTTCTTGGCAGATTTCATTGTTTCGTATGCCATAAATTGAGTCTCAAGGAAGTACAGGAAATCTTGTAGACTTTGTAGCTCCCTATGATCTTGCAGTTCCTTCATGTAGTCACTGAGCGTCTTGTAGTCTAGCTTCTGAGACATAATATGCACAATAATTGGACCCCACGATGACGTGTCGATACCGATGTTTGATATACCGTTCAAGCATTCGGTAACGACGTCATGCATTTTCTTCAAGTTAGCGGAGTCTGGATGCTGTATGGTGGGAAGATTGAGCATGCTGTTCATGAAAGATGTAAACTGGAGACGACGGTTGTCATACCGCTGATTTAAAATGTCCCAACAAGAGTTATAATTATCGGCGCTAATGGTGAGATGCTGCACCAGTCGCTCAGCTTCCCCTCGCAGCTTGGTTTTAAGATGCTGCATTTTCTGCGCGCTGTTGATCATAGGATTCTTGTGAACTGCCTCCACAAATAAGTCCTTGAATGAAATCCACTGACTGTAGTTGCCAGAAAATTCAGGAATGTCGATCTTGGGTGCAGACTTCTCGTAGTGGGCCGTGGCCCAAATTTTGGAGTTAAGACGTTTCTTTAACTCATCGTACTTTTGTTCGACATCCGCAAACATCTTGTTGTACTTTTCATTAGAACCTTTTACTTTGAAATCAATTTCCCAGTGCAGTTTATCAATTGGCTCCCATTTTGATCTCAAGGTGGTCAAATGATCATCTAATTCCCATTTTTCTGACATAGATGTGCAGTTGTTGATCTTTGACATTATGCGATATATAGCGTTAAAATTACATTCCTGTTTGTTCATTAACAGTTGAATGTTATCATCGACCTGAAGTTCAGTATCTGCTGACGTCCCACTTAAATCAAATCTTACGTTTTGTTTTGGTTTTTCTAAGTCTGACAATCTGTTCACAATGTCTGTTTTAGTCGTCAAGTACAACTCTTTTGTTTTTCCGTAGACATCCTCCGTGAAGTAGAACAAAGTTTTATCTTCTACTTCTAGTACTAAAGTTACATGCCTGCTGTCGAAATCCTTCCATTGGTTTTCCAGCGATGACAAACGTTTGTTCAGATAGTCCACGTTTTTACGGGATGAAGAATCCTTGCGATAGTTGGCGCACAGGGTCTTGATGTTATCGAAGCATGTTGACTGTAGTTCCAGTTTATCCATGTCGATGACCTTTAGTTAAAAATGTGCAGATAACTCACGTAGTTGACGACGACAGATGACCGCTTGTTAGTTGATGTAGCTGCTGTAGCTCGTAGTCACGTAGTTGACGGCGACTAATGAGCGTTTATGTGGTTGGTCGAGCTCGTAGTCACGTAGTTGACGGCGACAGATGAGCGTTTGTTAGTTGATGTAGTTGCTGTAGCTCGTAGTCACGTAGTTGACGGCGACAGATGAGCGTTTGTTAGCGACCAGAAGACCGCAGTTTGCAGACCTCTTCCAGTAGTCGCTTTGGGATACTCCGTGTGGTCGTACTCTACCTACGATATGTGCGCCTTCTCAATACAGCTGGGGCGACCCGCTTCTGGGAGACCAGCTGAACCGATTCGCTATCGTACCTAGATATACTACACACTGAGAATATCCTGGCTCGAAGGACCATAAAATGTACGGCTTCGTACACTTGCAGATTGTAGTTGGTTGTTTGAGTGTGAAGAGAAGAGAACACAAAGTTGTTGTCACAGAAGTTAAGTTTTATTTTTGATAGTAACACACAAGTTTGTCGATATTGACGATTCCTTTCTCTTAAGTAGTTTATGTTATGAATGACAAACGCACACTCAACTGTGTGTGTAGCAAATGCACTTATATAATTAGGCAAAAGTGACGCGCGCTCGTGCCGACCGCAGTGTCATCAAAAGTATGTACAGTTGAAGACCGTACAAAATAAATACATAAATAAATAAATAAATAAATACATAAATAAATAAAAATGATTCTTATCAAAATGAATACCTTCATCGGTTTTGGAATTTAATGTAGATAAACTTACTAAGTAACTAAGTAATTTGTATGAATAATTTAAAAGTTACCACGATTAGAATGCTCGGAGCGCCAAAGCCTTGACGCGTGAACCGTCGCCGTAGTTTCGTAAGAGGGTTGTGTTCATTTCGCGATTTTTTCACAGCTAATTCAATACGAAGCGATTAGCGCTTAAAGTAGGCATAATCATAATTTTTGGTACTTAGTACATACATATCCTCATATCGAATTCTGTGGAGAATCCCTGCGAAGAGTGGACAAGCTTAGGTATTTTGGCCACTGGGTTTCTAAATAACTTAAAGATAACTGTGACATTGAATGGGAACGTAGGTCGCTGGCTGTCCATTGTAACAAGTTGGCCCACAGGGTTGCACGACGTACGAAGGCGTCAGTCTTTCTACACATGCAGCTTGTGGGTCAGCTTGACTCAACAGGCATACAGCGACCTACGCGTTCAATATAATAATGCCCTGAGAGTACTGCTGCGGCTGCCGAAGCGTGGTAGTGTGTCAGGGATGTTTGCAGATAAAAACATTGATGGTTTTGCAGTCATCATTAGCAAAAGATGTACATCCGTGATAATGCCAGTTCACGACAGCACCAACAGTATTCTCAGTGTGTTCACAGATCGGTGGGATACCAAAAACCTACCATTCCCCTCCTTATCTCCGAAACTACCGAGCCTAAAATTTTGACAAAAAAAAAATACAGAAAATAGCCTATAATATACTTATAGATTACAAGAAAATCTATAAGAAGTCTATGGTCTTAAAATAACATGGTACGAGTAGATATCTTAATATTGTGCGTACAATCTTACATTTGTAGTTGGAATGTGTGAGAGAACATGTTTTTTAACTACAATTTTAAGTTTGTTCTGGGGATAAATTCATCCCAACTACGGAACCCTTAATTGTGAGTGGTCCGACAAGTACTTGGCCGGTTTTTTTTTTATAGGTTTTGTATTTGTAACTATAAAGTAGACAGTTTCATTTTGTTTCATTAGATTATTACAATTGGGTTTCTTTCGTTAGTATAAGAATGACGGTTAAATGTCACTTCAGTTTTAAAGCTTTAAAGACGGTATCTCTAACACTCCTTATGGAAAATCTAAGATTCGTTCAGAAAGTAGGAACCAAGGCCTCTCTAGCCATTTCACGGAATGGAGAATCAAAAGTAGATTTTGCCACGATTCCAAATTTCACGGCTGCGATAGAAGCAATCCAGAAATGACTCAAGTTTTCGTAGGCATCTCTCTTCAACCTTTCTGGATTCTGCTTGAAGAATTCCACAAAATCTTGTGAGCTTTTGTCAATAATGTAGAACATATACGTTTGGCAGTAGTAAAAATCGAAGTTAATTTCTGCCTAATCAGCTTCCATTTCAGGCCATGCGGCAGAAGAACATTATTCGCCAGGGGATCCTCTTCGAAAAACTGAGCTCCTCTGTGATTAAAGGATTGCATCCACCACATGGATGTTGGTTGGTGGGATCCTTCACGTATAGTCCAATATTTTGGAAGGTGAAGGGTACGGTAGAACAAGTTACTGATTGAGGGTCAATTGTGTTTCTGTTTATAAAGCGGTCACCGTGTACTACCGATCGAATTATAGTAATATTGTAAATTTATTATCCCGCGAAACTTGTATCTACATAATATTTTATCGTCCGTTCTTTTAGTGCTTTATCATTGTTGTTACAAATTCCTCTTTCGCGATTTTAGGCTCGCGCATTTACAGTTTTGAGTTGTAAACTTAGGGCTCTTAATCGCATATTGGTATTCCTTCATACCAGCTGGCAGCGATATTAGGCGCGAGTGAAGGTTACATTGCTTGAAAGCAAGTCTGAACTTGCCGCTGCGATTGTTATAACTTGACACATAAAGAACGCGATGTCTCGATGGAAATCTTGGAAACTTTATTGCGTTATATAAATCACAATTATGAATTTTATAGAAAAAAAGTCGTTACAGTATGCAAGTTTTTCATTTTGTACACTATGTATTCATTCCTGCGGATGGATTGTCTCCAATTCTAAAGATCATGTAGGTAAGCGTTACATCCAAACGTTCTGAAATACTGTTTCTAACATAGGTTTTCCGGGTTTAACTTAACCGACTTCGGGAAAAGACGGCAGATACCCGTTAAATAAGTATTCTAGTATTTTTGAAGAGTAATCGTAGTGCTTATGTTGGGTGACGTAATTACCTGCTATAAAAGTATCTAGTAAGATAGTTTTGATAAGCCTCTGATCTTGTGTTTTTTTCAATTATTTGCTATTGATTTTGTTTTACTTTTCTTAGATAGTAAAATCAGCTAAGAACTGGCTTAGGCGTATTCTACATGTTCAAAAATTTTGTGCCACGTATTGCTTGATGCTCAATCGAAATCCATTGGGTAGGGGAGTAAATAAAATTATTGCACAGTCTTATTTTAGATCTAAACCCCGTCGTAAAGCAACCATGGTGTCAGTCATGAATCTACGTAATACAAATCTTAAATTCACTGACTGACTCAGCTTGAACAGATGGGTAGAACGCTTCTTTCGAAAGTCAGCATTAAGGAAGGGTTGAAAATAAAATCATCATCTAGCCTTTTCCCATGTTGGGATCGACTTCTAGTTTAACCAGTATTTTACACGGAGCGACTGCCTATCTAACCTCCACAAAAGTTCCTTTGGTAAGACTGGTTGTCAGACTTTCGGGCTTCTGACGACCCGTAACGACTGTCAAAGATCCACGAATGACAGCCGGGACTAACGGCTTAACATGCTTTCCGAGGCACGCAGAGGACTTGGTATGTAAAGATGGTCACACATCCATGGACCAACCGTGGCAAGCGTAGCTTAACCTGATCGATCGACCTGTGCGGCTGTTTTTACTTAGCCACGAGCCCCTCACATTATTATATCTTTATGTAAATGTTCGAGTCTATATAACAATATCCAATAAATAGAAAAGCTTTGGCTTGTGGCTAAAAAATACTTAGCCACGAGACAAGTTTTTTGAAAATACATAATTTAAATAGAGGATGAAAGTTTGCATAAAAGTTTGTATTTTTAAAGTTACAAACGTAACAGTTGGTAGTACTTCTTCTATTTATAAGCAAAAGTTAGTTGTATTTATCATCGTTTTTTTTTAAACTCATTACCCCTAAAGGTAGTTTTACACCGGCAAGGCGAGGCGAAGCGTGGATGAGTTGGGCGAGAATTGAAATTTGTATGGTAAAATTTATATCCACACCCTGCCCATCTTTGGTGTAAAGGATGTGCGAGGCGAGAATTAAAATATTTGTTAGTACAATATTGAACTTTATTGCTTTAAGAATAGAATATTTATTTACATTGTAAAAGGGATAAACAAATCTCGCATCGGTCATCGAGGATCCGCATGGTCTCTCTCCGTTAAGCTCTGACTCGCGATGTCTAGCGATAGCTCGCGCAGGCGGGCGCTGGCACACGCCGACTCACTCCGACCATCGCGAGACAAAACGTAGAAGGCGCGTGAGACACGGCTGACCGGCGCGCGTGACACTGCTGACCGGGCGGCGCGTGACATCGCGAGCCAGTGCGAGGCAGTGCTGGCCATCGCGAGACGGCGCGGTATAGGGATATACATCTTTCGGTGTATAAGGGTAAGCGTGATTTGATCCACGCCTCGCCTCGCCGGTGTAAAACCACCTTTAGGCTCTTAAAAAGTCGATGAGAAATCCCATCAGGCGCATAGGTTGTATTATATTATGATTCTTTACAAATCTCAACGTTCATCTGGACAATATCTTCACAGCAACAACAGTGAACTGAAAGGAATTATTATTTATTGACATTTATAAGTTTGTGAAACATCATTACACAGTTCTTTCATTTGTAACGGGACACTGTTGTTTGTTGACGCTAAGCCGTTGTTATCAGAACCAAGAGTACTCACAGTGGTCGTGTATACGCAAGTTAGTTTGACAGGAACCCCTGTTGGTGTAAGATCAGAGGAAAATGAGGAAGACGTTCCTTATAGTGTTTGTATTTGGAGTGGTCAAATGTGAGTATGTTTTTGTTTTGTTAATGTCATTGAACTCATTGTCTAATTTAAGGTCTTCGATCAATTTGATTGAAGTTTATGGTAATGAAATTGTACCTTTGTTATTGGCGCTGATTCCCTTGTTCACAAACTAAAATAAATTTATGTTCAGTGCATCTTTTTCTTTCTATTTCATTAAAAAAAGGACAGACGATAAATATTAGTTTTGTCCTGTGAATGGCGCCATTGTCTAATATAAGCTATCTTGTAGTGGCTGTTTGTTGAGGTTTGCATATTAGTGGGGTTGGATCTGATGGTAACTAATCAAACGATAATGAAACATTATGCCATCTTGCGACTATTAAATTTGATAGTGCGTGCAAATTTTTGTGCTGACAAATTAACAAAGACACATAGTTTTTCCAAATGAAAAAAAAAGTATATTGTATAAAATTAACCCGACAGCAAAGTGAACCTTACAAAAAATGTAAACAAAAAAACAATCTCACGCAATCGCAGGCAATATGTTATTGTTTTTAAGAAGATGCCTCCGACTGCATGAGATTGTTTTATATTATTAAAGCGAGACACAGAAATAGGTCATCTTGTTTCCATCTTTTTTAAAGTTTAATTTTTACGCAGTCGGGTTTTTATTTTTTAAATTACCTTTTTTTTTTATTTTACACTTTTTACTTTGGTTTAGTCGGTAACTCGGATCGCTTGTCTAAGGAGATGGCAAAATAGACCGAGACGTAACGCGCCGGATTAACTCTGGTCACAGGACACAGAAATAACTTGCGACCCACGGATGCCCCTCAAGTTAAAGGGGAAAATTTACAAGTCCGAGATAACGCCTGTCGTACTGTAGGCATCGGAATGTTGGGCTGTGTGGTTGATTGTGAAAAGATTGCATGCAACGGAGATGAGAATGTTGAGATGGATGTGTGGAGTGACGAAAATGGATAAAGTAAGAAATTAGTATATAGGCAAGGGGAAGTTAGGCGCCAGTGACAGAAAAATTGAAACGGAATCGTTTGGCTTGGTATGGTATGTGATTAGGAGGGAGGAATTGCATGTGACTAAAAAACTTTTTAGCAAAAATAAAATCGTCTTCCAAAACAAAACACTACAAAGTGAAAAATAACTTTAATTTCGGTAGTCGGTGTCTTTGGTTTTGTATTTTCGTTTTTTGCCACGGACTTCTGAAATTAAAGTTATTTTTGACTTTGTAGTGTTTTGTTTTGGAAGTCGGTTTTATTTTTTGCTAAAAAGTTTTTATTTTTCACTTTTTAGTTATGTTACATACCCCACACAAATTCGAATACCACTATCTGCTATGTAAATAACAGTGATAGGGAGTTATTAAAACATCATCCGCATAGATTAAAACATCATCCGCATAAACTAAGTAGGAAAAATACGCATTATTGAAGCTAACTCAAAAACTACCCTAGAAAAGTTAATAAAATTTATATGGGACCACCTAGGAAGTACAGTAACATACAGACGAATTGAGAACCTCCTCCTTTTTGAAGTCGGTTAAAAAGAGTGATGAATGTACATGTTGATGGATGGAGAGGGAGAGGAAGGTCAAATAAAAGATCGATGGATGGTGTGCAGAATGATATGAAAGAGACGGGAGTGAATGATAGTGTGACGGTTGACAGGGGAAAACGTGTTACCCCAAGTAACATAGGACAATGACAGGAAGATGATGACTTTTTAGTTATGATTATTCCTTTCACTGTATTAAGTAAAGCTTTTGGTAAAGGTCAATAAATTGTATTTCAAAGTAGTAAAAATCTGGGTTTTGTCACTCGATTTAAAGAATTATTTTATAATAATTAACTCTTGTGCGTACAATACCTACTTATACTCGTGTGATAACGGCCATTTACTCACTCACTCCAAAAGTTCGGGATTGTTTTTTTACTATTTCTCATTCCAAATCACAGTACCTGGACGATCGAGCTCTGCTCTGATGACAATAGAGAAAATGAATTTTCCTAGATAGATCAATTAGATCAATTTTTCGCCCCCGTAAACCCTTTGATTTCGAGAATGTGATTACAACTAAACAAACATTGCTCATTTAATAGTATAGGACGTAAACCTGTTATATAATTAGTTTGTACGTAATCAAATATTAAAACCCTAAAGTTTGATACCCCACACGATAGGTTTAAAAGAATTTATTTTTTTGAAAACATACATTTTGCCGCCAAAAGTCGACCATTTTGATTTTTATAATTGTAAAGTATCCAGTGATACTCGCGCAATAAATACAAATCTAACGACATCGGACATATCATTCATCAAGCTAGGTTCAGCCTTAATAGTTACGAGGGAACATAGGGACAGATAATATATACACACAAACGTCAAACACAAGTAACCCACCTTTATTGACTTCGCCGCAGTCAGTGCTGCAAGAAGAAAAAATTAGCAACAACAGTAATAGTATAATCTTTAATAAACAATATATGACTTTAGACAGAAGCAAGAAGACAGAACGACAAGACCAAAAACACAAAATTCGGTCACCTACCTAACTGACCGTACCAATGACTCCAAATAAAGTTGAACCCGAAATAAGATGTAGGTATAAGTAAATTACGAGGGGCAAACCCAAGCCAAGTTCTTTGCTTCGCCATTAAATATAGCCTAAAGAAATGTGACCAGAATCGTGCCAACTAGCAGCGGTGATTTTTTTCTTTTTGGCATGTTCAGCACAGTTTGAAATATATGCCACAATATGTTTGAGATTTTTATTTTCTTTGTTTGAAGATATTACTCGTAAATTAATTGTTGGAAGTAGACTCGTGTGAAAGAGTTTGTCGGGGGATTGCTGCTGTATCAATTTTTGCTGCCAAGCAGTAGATATTATTTTGGTTGAAAGAGTCTCCAAGTTTCATTTAGGGCACATAAAACTTTCATCTTTATATTTTGGTGACAGAAGCCATGCTTGTAATCTAATTAAAATCAGTTTTATGCAACGTGTGTCGACACACTTGCGCCATCCCATCTTTCTAGCACTGCGGGCTGTGCTGGGGCGGCTGCTGCGGGTGTAGAAGACTTCAAATGGCGCAAATATAATAACCTTATTGAGAGCTATATATATTATGTGTTTGAGCCGTTTGGAGTTGAAACACTAGGGTCTTGGGGTCCGAATGCTCATCGAGTATTTCGGGACATCGCCAAGCGGCTGGTCGACTCTTCACAGGACCAGAGGGCGGGCCTATTTTTAGCCCAAAGAATCAGCATTGCCATGTAACGTGGCAATGCTGCCAGCCTTTTGGGAATTTTCCCATTGACAGCGATTGAGAATTTTTTAATGCCCAATGAGCGTTTCCCCTTTATATTTTTATTTTTATTATATACTTGTACATAATGTATATATTTGACTGTATTCAATACATACTCACTTATTATAATGATTACAAGATAATGATCTTATAGATTATAGGAAAATTAATAAAAAGTCTATGGTCTTAAAACAAAAAAAAAGTTTCAAGTTGTCTAGTTAATTCTTGTACTGCTTTGTTTCAGATAACCACAGTCAACTCCTCACAATTGGATCGAACCGCAAAATATCGAAAACGATATGCGACACATCAGCCAAGTCGTCATTGGTAGAACATTTCTTCAATATAATCTTCACAGAGTTTCACAACACGCCCCCAGTCTGCGTATGCGTTCAAATGTGCCCCGACCAACCAACATACTGCTATCCCAATGGCTGCTTAAAAAGAGCGGAGAAGAATAATAGGGCAGAAGTTCCACTTCCCGTGGCTACCACGAGTGACAACACTAAACCAATCTTCTTTATTGACGAGACGAATGATTTCATGAATGATTTTATTACGAAGTATTACATTGATGACAATATACCAATAGCATGTAAGTTTACTGTCAAATAATTATTACCTATTTCCTGCGCTGGTAGAAGTATGCAGTGTGTACATAATATTTTCAACACTTTTGCAAGTTGACATTGCATAATTTTCATGTTCTCACAGTATTTATTATACATCCCGATTATAAAATAATTTGTATTATTAAAAACTAGTCAACATTATACTCATAACCTTTATGATTTTAGCGCCTACACAATCTGAAAATGCCATGACAACGAATATGCGTCCTGATCCATTTAAAGACAGATACAAGATTCTCTTCAAATATAAGAAAATGCCAAAAGTGGAAATGAAGTACAACCTTGGTGAACAGGTTAAAAACATGAAGTCAGAAGTGTTGAAAAGTGAAAACGTAGATGTTTCTAACACAAGATGGCCGATGAATAAGTTTGACCGCCGATTAAGTGTTGGCCAAGGATCTGGTCAAAATAAATCTCAAAAAAGTACAACTAACCCCAGATACTTTATGTCCTTGTTCCCTAACAAAGACGCAAGTTACCCACCCAAATACTTCAAAAGGGAATTACCAAACAATACAGATAGTGAAGTAGATATCAAAGCGATTTATGTAGTAGGAAAATCTGAAACGGAAAGCAGTGCTTTCTCATTAGAAAAACTAATAGATAGTTTAATTGAAAGCACTTTTGATAAGAATGCGACTGAAGCTGGTGCAGAGAATAAAACCTTAGTCAGTCAATCAAATGTCCAAATTGAAGATCTGAATGACGCACCTAAAGATAATTCAACTAAACGTTCGATGAAGAACCAGACCACAAATATCATATCAATGAATTTAACAAATGAAAATGTCGACCAGAATAAATACTCTGACGATATAACAAATAACTCGAATAATGTTGGAGACATGATCATGACTTTATCTAAAAGGATAGAAAGACAAAATAATACCAGTTTAGAAATTATGAAGCGAATAACAGGGAACTTCGAATTGGAATCGTTTAATACCACATCGGAGAAACCCACAGGAACTACGTTCCATACGGAAAATGTAGATTCAACAACAGAATATGTCACTCTACCAGTCGTCCATGAAACTCGAACGACGAGAAAGATCAGAAAAAGAGTAGTGAGAAGACTTCAAAATAGCAAAAATAATTAGGTAGTAATAGTTATTTTTTAGCTTTATGGAATAATAATGTTATATTTTGTAAGTTAGTCTGGTATTATAAATTAGAACACATTTTTTCGGCTAATTCGTTGGAAGCCTGGCAATGGCAACTCAAAAATAGTGATTGCCAATTATTGTGACTCCAAAGATGTTCACGATTTATTAAATTTGCTTGAATGCTTGAGTCACAGATAATTGGCGACTTTGTTATTTACACAGAAGAAGCAAAGATTAAGAGGGAACAGGCTTCTTCTGGGTAAGCTCACTCCATCGTCGTCTTTGTCTCTGTCACCTCTGACCTTAGACTAGAGTCAAGAGCAAACCCATCTCAAATAAAATAAAATAAATAAATTAATTAGTTGCTGTTTTTTAACCGACTTAAAAAAGTAGGAGGTTTTTAATTCGACTGTATTTTTTTTGTATGTTTGTTACGCGATTACTCCAAGACGGATGGACCGATTTGGAAAATTATTTTTTTGTTTGAAAGGGTCCTTCCTAAATGGTCCCATATAAATTTTATTAACTTTGCTGGGGTAGTTTTTGAGTTCAATAATGAGTATTTTACCCACTAAGTGAATGTGGATGATGTTTTAATATCATCCTATCATTGTTATTTACATAGCAGGTAGTGGTATTCGAATTTGTGTGGGGCAGGTACCACAACTAAAAAGTGAAAAATAACTTTAATTTCGGAAGTCGGTGGCAAAAAACGAAAATACAAAACCAAAGACACCGACTACCGAAATTAAAGTTATTTTTTACTTTGTAGTGTTTTGTTTTGGAAGTCGGTTTTATTTTTTGCTAAAAAGTTTTTATTCCTTAAATATTATTATTTTCCGCCAGAATGTAATATTGGTTACTATGAGTGTGTAACATGTTTTCCAATAACAAGCCAGAGTAAGCATAACAGGCACAAAGAGAATACGTGATGTGTCAAGCACTTTAATAACTTTGCTTACTTTGCAGCATATTACAGAATTTAGGCATGTAGTGCATGTTTAGTTATAGTAGCTGTATTGAAATTGGCCAAGACTTTTCTGTATGTTGAGCTGAGTGGTTAAATTTTTGTAGCTATTATAGATACCTTCTCTTCGAATCCATGGTTCTTTTTCGATTACTTGAGCCTAGTAGGTGGCTACGTTAATCGCAGCATCAGCGGACCCTGTAGTAGGTACGTGGTACCTGGCTATATGAATTGATTTCAGTCAAGACTTTTCCATAAGCTGTGGTGGGACGACCTTTTCGATTTTTATTAGTTTATATTTTTAGTCACCAAATTACTGTGAGTAGAATCAGCTGCTTTCTCCTAATTCATTATCTTGATCAACGAACAATACCTTTCATGAAAGATTAATAAAGTTTGACAAAACCACAGAGCAGTAAAATTCACGAAATGGCTCCCATTGTGTGTTTAGAAACAAATGATGATCGCTAATTTACCCGCCAATCCTTTCAACTGTCACAGCTCAAAAAACTTCAGTATAACAAGCGACATTGACTAGAATTAATCCGACACGACCAGCGTAAATTATACGCAATGAAAGTTGTAATTTTGTAGGACGATACAATGGAATTGAACCCAGAAAGGGTTGGATGTAATGGTGGAAACCATCTGGGTCCGTTCCGTGAAATGTGTCGAGCACAGCTTGTGTAATGCGGCTGTTTCTCAACCTTTATACTGTCTGCCAGGACGAAATATTTCAGTCTAGAAACGAGTACCTATCTTGTGAACTACATTGCTGCAATGATCTTTTGGCGCTGGAATGACGTTCACAAGGGAACGCTGTTTGCAAACGTTTGTGAAATGTCACTTGAAATGTGTTCAAAAACAAAATAGCAGCGTTGAGAGAAAACGTTCCTGACATCTACCAGTTGGACAGTTTCTAGAACTAATAATGATCCAATTTGCAAAACACATATTCGTTAAAGAATTAAAACATTTAAGATTGACCGTCCATTCTGATATCAGAATGGCTAGACAATCTCTGTAGAGTAGTAACTATGTGGAATTACTGAAATTTTCATGGACCAAAGATTGCTTATCAGTTGCTTATTTCACAAATTATAAGCCTAGACCCTGTTTATTTTTTCTATAAGCTAGCCACGAGTTTAAAAGCCCCTGCGCCTGTTAAAAATATATGAGGAACGTGACGTATGTTGAAAATTGCGTTTAAATATTAAAAGATATTATTACTCGTTGCTTTATTTTCTGTAATAACTTAACGGTGCCTAGTTCTCTATTACTTTTAACCATAATCATTGCTTTATTCAGACCAGACTCAGTAATTAGAAAAATGTGAGCTAAATGGGTATAAAAATTAAAGACAAGGATTTTTATTTATTGAAATACGTATGATAATTATTCTTATTTATGCAAATAAATTATATGACATCTATTTCCTAACATAAACAATACAATGTGGAATCAATGTTTTGTTGTTACTTCATATATGATTATTGCACTTATATCGCCGTAGCATTGCCATACATTTCCACACCTACAGGTGCTTTATAGTGGCCCATTTTACCAACAGCGGGCGGAACAACTTCTATAATTGAAAGCAGCTCATATTAATTGTCCTTTAAAACTAGTTTTGTAGGTGCTTCATACACAGAAATACATTCATCTGATATTTCAAAACTTATAAGATTGCGTAGGATCAGTTGAAATGTTTTATACATCTGCAAGTAGATCTACGACATGGTGTCATGTCGGTATTAATTAGTGATGTATTTGCAGCTATTTGAATTTCAGTTGCTCGTTTAACGTGTAAACGTAAAAGAGAAATTTTTCTTGTTACTTTTACTTACAGGACAGTCTAAAACGGTGCAAGACTCTTTTTCTTCCGTACTGTAAAGATAGCTGTCAATCAGAATTCTATTAAAAATATAAAACACATTGCATTCGCAGTCAACTTCAATAGTAGCTCCTTTTTAAACTTTTTAAAAATAAGTTATAGCTAAGGGTGGTCTAATTTTATAAACGTCTTCATTGTTCTTTTCACCAATACATTTGATGAGCTGGCAAAGCATGTGCTCACTTTCTTTTATTCATTGATTTATAGTACTTCCATAAATATATGACCAAGCTAATTCTTGGCACATGGAGTCCAGTGCACATGTATTTGTAGTAAGTAACTATTACTTTTATTAGCTATAAATCTTCCCCCGTTCGAGAGCAATATAACCTCTTTTTTTGGTTTAATCGAAAGTTTGTTTTTGTTGTTTATCATACCTAGGCCTTTCCAATTCTCTATCAAACTTGGATTGTCTGAAAAAATTGAGTCGTTAGCAGATTTCAGTACAGAGTAATAATTAACTTTTCAGTATCAATTATTTCACGGTCAGTAGCGTTGATCGTGTCTTTAAATAATGATTTAATTAGATCAGAAATATCTGCATTAAATTGGTCGTTATCTTCGATTTTGATTTCAGTATCCTTTTTACGACATGATGAAAGTTTTTTTACTTTGCTCTTGGAATTTTTGCACCTTGAAGTATTTCCACGATTGTTCATACCATCTCGTTGAATTTAAGCATAAAATAATAAAGTCTGATCTTTCGCTTTGAGATAATCGTCGCAATTTTTCAACTCAATTACACATTTTATATAAAAAAAATCACTCAGTTATCATATTATAAAATAGATTTTTTTTATAAAATGACTTGTGTCAATGCGTAACAAGTATCATTTCAATTTTCTCCATGCCATAATCTTCTGTATGAACATATTCAGCAGTAGAATTATATTTCGTAAAGGCTGTGGCTCCAATTAAAGCGAAAGAGTCGTCTAAGTTGACCTCATTGAAGCCACTTAAATAATGTATCCATTATCTGACTTTTAGATATCATTTCTGAGACTGGGACGGAACTATGTTCTTTTTTGTGTTTTGATGATTAATACATATAAAAATATATGTTTAGTTACTAACATCTTATTATTCGGACCAAATTCTTCAAAGATACTGCCGGTAGCATCGACACTGAGAACTAAATTATCAAGTTTCTTATTTTCTTGCAGCAGTCTTGCAAGTGAGTCCATTAAAAACATAAAAAGTTCTTTATAAGTTCTTTATCGACACTGAGAACTAAATTATCAAGTTTCTTATTTTCTTGCAGCAGTCTTGCAAGTGAGTCCATTAAAAACATAAAAAGTTCTTTATAAGTTCTTTATATGGTGAAATACTACTTGATTTCTATCATAATATGAACTATGTTTTTTTTTCATATTTTATATTTGCTTCAAGTACCCAACAGTGTATGTAGTGTACGTGTATTACGACATGTGATAGCAGATTAATATTTTAGTTCCGCTGACATTTCAACGCGTTTTGCTGATAATCATTTAATCTTTTTGTCGGCAACATGAATAAATAATTCATCGAGATTTATTATAGTACACATACAACGAGCTATTTTATCGACAGGCCAGGAAATCATAATATTTATCGATGCTTTGCATTGTTTACATAAATCTTTGCAGGTGATTCGGTCCTCATTATATCGGAATATTGTTTGAAAATCCAAGAACAAGAAGTTTTCATTGCTTTCAATACATGAGCCCACATATGTTTTGGTAATCGGTATTTTTGTCTAATAAAAGGTTTTGAATTTCGAGTAACTTTAAATTGCTTACTTAATGGCTGGATTCTCTCTCATTGATATAAATCAATAATAAAATCAATGTTTATCTCGACTTACTTGATGAGCATTCTTCTTTTTTATTTTGTGTAGTACTACTGCTGTATCTGAAACTATCATCTTCTCTTATTTGGGACGAATCAAAGAAATAGTTGAAATTCTTCTTTATAGAAAGACTAGCGGCCGCCCCGGCTTCGCACGGGTATTTAACAAAAATTTCAAAATTAAAAATTATAATACACACACATAAACCTTCTATTTGCGTCAAGTTACTAAAAAAATAAAATTATAAATAAAGTTTGAATATTATTATTATAATGAACTTTTATTATTATTTTAATGTTTTTTTTTGTTATTATTATTATTATATTTTTTTTGTTATTTTTAATAAGTATTTTTTTGTTTCTAATTTTTGTGAAAAGATCATATTATATATACAAAACAAAAGCCATTCAATTTATTGAGTCAGAGCTTCTCTGTAAGCAATATTTCACATTGTTTTATTTTGTGGCAGCAAAATAAATTGATTTTCAGGAGCTCCGACCCGCGATATGCCAACATACAGATAGCCATGAGTAAAACATTCTTTTCGTAGGTCAATCCCTATTAATTCGATGGTTTGGCCTTGGGACTTGTTAATAGTTAAGGCGAAAGATGTTTTTTCGGAAATTGAAGCCGTTTAAATGAGATTGGCAAATCAGTTGAGATCATCGGTATCCTCGGTATATGAGCCAGTTGACCAGCTGCTGGGCTGGGGATAATGGTCGCTATAATTAAATTATCCTTCAATTATTTAATAAGCAACCTCGTCCCATTGCACATGCTCCGAGGGCTTAAATTTCTCAAAAGCATGATTGGAATTCCGATTTTTAACGTCAATTCATGTGGTGGCAGTCTAGAAGGGTTTAGACAATTTAAAATTCCAGTGGGTAATGGACTGCGTCTTCGATATTAGTTACAGTGTCGATCGAGTATAGTTTTCGGTTTTTTTTTTGGTATATTGGCGTGTGCCGGCTTACTTATAGCAAATAATTTAATTTAATGTTTTGTGTTGCGTAATATACCTAAATTATTATGCGCACTGTTATATAGATTCAATTTTTTTAACTGAACAGACAGCTGTGCTGCTGGGAAGCTTGTTGCGCCACTTCTTCTCCCCAGCTAAAGCACTAGGAAGTGGTGAAGGGCGGGCGTTTTAGGGGACTGTCTTATGTAATTTTGACGTTCAAAAAGTGCTGATTCTCAGCCTAGTTTGGCCGGGGTCTTTTTGGATAATCAAATTGTTTATTTCATTGACTGTGTCATTCCTAGGTGTTACTTTAGCAGATTTCCCATCCGCTAAGAGAGTTGCAGCAATTCCTGACGAAGCAACTCCTATCGCTATCTTTCCTGATAGTCTTATCTTAGCAAGTATCAAATTTGCAAGAAACGTCTTTCCAGTGCCAAAAAAAAAATGTTTTTTTCTTTTGTTATTATTCACGCTATCAACTATAGTCTCAAAGGCGTGTCTTTGATCTGGGACTAATTTTGGCAGATTTTCATTGATAAAAGCGGTCAAATTATTTGTATTATAGTGATGTCCATTGTACCTGTAGCATTGTTTTCTGTACGATCTGGAGAAGGTAATCCAAAATCACCTAGACTTTTATATTTATTTTTTAGTTTAAAAATGTAAGTATTAGAAAGAAGTAGCCGCTCACCCTGCTCGGCTACCACGCAACTTTTTTCTAATACTTACATTTTTAAACTCGTGATATCTTTCGAATGGATTGTCCGAATTGAATAATTCAAAGTTATATAAAGGTATTGAAGCAGTCTTGAATATGAAGTAATTTATTTTGATAAGGATTAATACCAAGATACAAATAAAGAGCCTTTTCTGGCGGCCGAATTTCAATTAAATTTTTAAAATAAAAGAACACTTAATGTGGCATAACTATAATAGTTATTATATATGCTATCGCGACACTTTTTGTAAATAACGATTTGTTCTGCAAAGTCGTAGTAGGTACATTATTTTATTTTATCATCAATAGTTTTCGCAGCGCACGCGATGTAAATAATATTTTAGGTATTTTTTTTACACCTTGGGTTATATTATTGGAGTTTTAGTAAGGATCCTGATTTTTTTTGAAAATATAATATAGCCTTTGTCACCCGGGGATAGTGTAGCTTCCCAACAGTGAAAGAATTTTTCAAATCGGTTCAGTAGTTTCGGAGCCTATTCAATGCAAACAAACAATTAAATCATTCCTCTTTATAATATTAGTATAGATATAGTCCTTGTTCAGTAATCGGTCTAGGTAACGCACTTTTCATTTCTGTAAACACTGGGTCACTTGCTACGGGAAAATTATTGATACTTTGAAATAAGTTTTTAAATGGTGAAAACGCTTTTTTTTTGTTCCTCCAAGGATTTAACAAACCTCTTTCCTCTTTTCATTATGAAAATAATGAAGAAAATGCAATAAAAATTAACCTACGCAACTATATAAATGCTAGTACATACAAGGAAAGAAACGACGGCAGTAAGTTATAAAAAATTATATAGGGTAGATTCATTTCATCTCAATGTTGGCAGGCAACTTAAAAAAAAAAAAAAAACTGTTGGCTTAAGCCACTATTAAGTATTCTGTGTTAGTAAATTAAGCATAGTTAATAATTACAGCCATGATTAAAAACAATATAGAAACTAGGCACCTTTTGGTTATTATAGAAAATAAAGCGAGTACCTTTTGATATACATATAAACACAATTTTCAACATACGTCACTTTGCTCTCATACTTTTAACAGGCGCAGGGGCTTTAAAACTCGTGGCTAGCTTATGGAAAGAAGAAACAGGGCCTAGGCTATTAAATTGTGAAATAAGCAACTGATAAGCAATCTTTGGCCCATGAAAATTTCAGTAATTCCACATAGTTACTACTCTCTACACAGATTGTCTAGCCATTCTGATATCAGAATGGACGGTCAACCTTAAATGTTTTATTTCTTTTTAGTTATGAAATAAGCATTTCTCTCATCATGGTAAGCAAATATAAGCAATTGATTTTTGACAGGCCAGTTGGCGTGGTTGGTTAAGATACCACCTATCATGCCGCAGGTCGTGGGTTCGATTCCCACCCAGGACAAACATTTGTGTGAATGAATATGTCTGTTTGCTCTGAGTCTGGGTGTAATCTTCTATATAAAATATTACAAAAAAAAAAGTAGTATATGTAGTATATCAGTTATCTGGTTTCCATAGTACTCTGGTTTCCATAATAAAAGCTCTGCTTAGTTTGGGTTCAGATGACCGTGTGTGAATAATATCCCAGGTTATTATTATGTTGATAAGCAATTTTTAGGTACAATTTCAAAGCTAAATACGACTATTGACCTTGACATTGATATGATGTGCTGCTTCTTCTCTCTCAACAATGTGAAAATAGCTTATGTCGTGATGAAAATATCAGCAAGCCCGAGATGTGATATGGTATCTGCGCTGACTGCTTGGGCGCGTATCGCCTTCTGTGTTGGTTATATTGGAAATCTTCATCATCGTCATCATCATCATCATCATCATCAGCCTACAGCAGTCCACTTCTGGACATAGACCTGTCCTCTTGCACGCCATATTACTCGAACTCTCATCCAGCTATTACCAGTCACCTTTCGAAGATCGTCGCTCCACCTACACCACGTTTTCCAATTCGCGGTCTCCATTCAAGCTCGTGGCTAAGTAATAACAGCCGCACGGGTCGATCCATCAGGTTAAGCTACGCTTGCCGCGGTTGGTCTGTGGATGGGTGACCATCTTTTCATACCGAGACTCCTCCGTGCCTCGGAAAGCACGTTAAGCCGATGCTCCCGGCTGTCATTCGTAGATCTTTGACAGCCGTTACGGGTTGTCAGAAACCCGAAAGTCTGACAACCAGTCTTACCAAGGGGTATCGTATTACCCAGTAAGTGGGTTGTGGAGGTCAGATAGGCAGTCGCTCCATGTACAATACTGGTATTGAGCTGCATCCGGTTAGACTGAAAGCCGACCTCAACATAGTTGGGAAAAGGCTAGACAGATTGATTGGTCTCCATTCAAGAACACGTCTCGGGAAATATGTATTGGGTAATATACTAATTTACAAATTTTTAACAACCTTTTTTTTCTAATAAGACGACGACTCCAAACTCATTCAAAATTTTAATAAAAGACTATCATTCGATGACTTTTTTTCATTTATCTCGGTTGAGTGATACAAGGATCCCTTTGAATCCAACTTCAAACTCAAATTCTGTTTGAACATTGAGAACCGCAGAGAATGACCTCGATTAGCGCTATTATAGCTATATAAAAGTAGGATATTAAATGTAATAAGCTTTCATTGGCCTTTATAAGATTATTAGCTGGATAGAGGTGTGTATTACTAAGAGTATACGCACGTCTTTGTATCATAATTGCATTTTGGATTAAGGATGTTGTGAGCTGGTGATGTTATTAGCGGATCAAAAGGATTTTCGGTAAGCATAAATATGATTATACGTTGATTATATTTCAAGGTTTCAGAGTAACCTACTCCATAGACGGAAAGAGCCGAAGTGTCTCTGATGAAATGTAGGTATTATATTCTTTTTCGTCGTATCGATGATCTAAACTAATATTTTAAAAACGTGTTGTTTGTTTGTATGATGATGCGAGTATAAAAAAATCTTTAACTGATAGAAAGTTACACTATGACCGAGTGTCAAAGGACATACACTGGACCGCAAAGAAAGCGGATCGGTAACAAAAACATCAATAACTTTCAAAATATTAGAGCCAGCTATATGAAATAAAGATTATGTTATAGATAATTCTATAGTATCAATGTCATAAAATGTCAAGATTTTGAAATTTATTTTGAATAATAGTAAGTTAAGTAAACATTAACATTCTCACTAGATTTCGAAAAATGTGCTACGATATCAAAAATGCAATTAAAAAAAAAATGTATTTTATGTTGCCACCATGAGCTGTAATAAGGTTTGGCGTGCTTTCTACCAGATTTCTGAGCCAATGCTGAGGAATGTTTTCCCATTCCTCTATCATTGTTTCTTTCAGTTCACGAAGCATGATTGGAGGGGAATTTTGCTGGAGTACGTCGGCGTCGTCCCAGTTCGTCCCAGGCATGCTCGATGGGGTGCCAAGTCTGAGCTGCGCGCTGGCCATTCCATGTGTGTGATGGCGACATATTCAAAGTAGTCAAACACTATCGGAACTGTGGGGGGCGAGCGGTATTTTGTGGCGGCATGTACATCGCCACATGTGAACTACGCATCACATTGACGTCACGTAAAATCCTGCATCGCGCAATCAGAGTTTACCGCGCGACTTGCTTATAGACAACGTTCCGACATCAATCGTCGGGCAGTAGCCCACCAGACACAACACCCGTCTGGTTGGAGGATCCTCCCTTTTCTATGGAGGGTGAGTGAACTTTACACGCTGTTCCACATACCTCTATACTGATCATCCCGAACATGGACATTGATGCAGCCTTCGAGCAGCTAGTTCAGCGTGACGTCATTATCTTCCTCAAGCTTTCGAGCGACGAGTCACACGGCAGCCAGCCGGCATCCACGGCTTCAACGGGTATCCTGACCACTAGCATGCAGCGGACGCGCATTCCTGGTCATCATCCTAAGCCTCATCATCAGCAACCTTGGCACAGCACATTGCATTTTCGGCCGGACAACGAGCAGAGCCCTTCAACTCTCTCCTGGTCGACGCCAGTAGTCAGCTTCAACCCAGCGCTGTACAACATCCGATTCACTGGAGCACAACGCAGTGCCACAGTGCAGACAGCTCCGACTCATCGTGAACTATGCGGCACACGGTTCCGACTCACTGGAACCTCAACTGGCCCTGGCAAGCATCGTAAGATACACGACTCATTCCACTATCGACCTGCAGTGTCCGGAGGGTAGTGAGTGATGTGGCGGCATCTACATCGCCACATGCGAACTACGCATCACGCTGACGTCACGCAAAATCTTGCATCGCGCAATCAGAGTTTACCGCGCGACTTGCATATATGTGTATACAACGTCCCGACGTCAATCGTCGGGCAGTAGCCTACAAGACACAATCATTTCTAGCCATTTTCTATCACACACGGTGCGGCTTTCGGAAGAAATTCCAGCCCACACGTGTATGGAGCCTCTACCGTGGGGCACTTTCTCTTCAATTCAAGTTTGTTTATAGCGCTCTCCTGGTCTTCTGCAGTCTCTTTGCCTCCCATCGTGCGTGTACAGCATGAACCTCAACTCGTCAGAAAACATTACTCTTGACCAGACATCCAGAGCCCAATTCATGTATTCTCAAGCGTAACTCAGCCTTGAATTTTTTACCATTTGCAGGCCTAAATGGCTTCAAGTTTGCTTCAGCAAGACGCTGCCTCACTGAAAACGTGCTCGGATTGCTCCCTCCAGTAGGTAGAAGGAGATTTTTGACTTCAACAGCCGTTTTAATCGATCTTTCAATATTTTTGACACCATCTTCAAGCATCGTCAGAATTCTGGTACAGTCTTCAAAGGTTAGTGGCATGTTTTTAATTGAATTTGATCAGAATAATGAATTGCTGCACACGAAATTACTTATTTATGTGTAAAAAGTTGCATATTTAATACCATAGCACATTTTTTGAAATCTGGTGAAAATGGTTATGTTCACTTAATTTACATTTATTCAAAATAAACTTATTAATCTTAAACTTTTATGACATTGATATGAGTAGCATAAAATTATCTATAATATAATCTTCGCTTCATAAAGATATCTCCAATATTTTGGAAGTTATTGAGGTTTTGCTTACCGACCCGCTTTCTTTGCGGCCCAGAGTATATCTTACTAGATTCTGCACGCGACTTGTTTGTTGACCTTGTTTATTGTCTCCCCGATCCACTCCGTTGCATCGCATCGCATGCCACGCTATTACTTCGTTTTCCCTTAGCATTCTTTTTTACTTTTTTCTTTTTGATTGGCTTCTAAGGCTGCTAGCGTAATGTTAAATAGCCTATAGCCTTCCTCAAAAATTGGGATATTAAATGCGAAGAGATTTTTCAAATCCGAGTGGTAGCTCCAGAGATTAGTGCGTTCAAAAAAACAAGCAAACAAAAAACAAACTCTTCAGCTATATTATTAGTATGCTCGGTGTAGTTTTTAATGACGACACCAAACGACACGACTATAACACCAAAGCAGAAATCGCGAAAAAAAAAATTGTGGTACTCTACATTTTGACGAGTTATGGGCAGCTGATTTTAACAAATTAATAAGATGGTCTAATCAATAATGTAATTTGGAAACAACTGTTAGAAAGTAGAACAATTTTCTTTGGAGTAAAGCGAGTGCCAAGGAACAAGTCGGGAAGTGGGGCGTGATAAGCTGAAGCGGAAAGCGTTTGAGCCTTTGAGGTGCAACTTTACACCTTATTGCTAACGGTATGAAGATAAAAATCGAAGTTCCGTGGACGTCTGTTTGAGGTTTGAGATCTATATTCTGTTATATATTCATTTATTTATTTAGATGCAAGCCGTGAGTCCCATGGGATTTCCTATCGGCAAAAATGACGAACTTCCATACATACTTTCCTCCCCTATTTAACAGATTTTTCGAAATTGAATGAATTTTGTCAAAATACAATAGTAGGACAATAATAGGTATCATTGAAAATTCAATTCATATTTCAATAAATAAAAAAAAAATAATGTCACAGATTAAAATAACAAAACGTAATAATACGATGAGCATTTAAATCGCTTACTAGATATTATAGTACTTACGTAATAATTATATTTGTACCTCAAATACCTATGCATTTCATTGTTTGTTATTTATTTACATCTTGGTGATTGTCACTTGGCAGGCAGTGCCGATGCCGATGACCTTGTGAAGGCCGCCGAAATCCCCTGCATGCTGGAAGCACAGAACCGGTCCAAGTGGCGGTGCTTGGGCTGGGCTTTGTCCTACAGTGGATGTCTTTCGACTGAAACGATGATGATTATGATTTATAACTAGCTGTGCCCCGCGACTTCGTTCGCATGTAAGATACACAATATACTAAAATAACAGCCACATTTTAATAAAACTCCCTCGTCCCCCGACCCGCCGCATTGCATCACCTTTTTTTTGGGTGGGAAATAGTCAAATATCTTCTTACGCTAAGGGCGGAGCGGGAGGGCGTGTCAGACTTCTACTGACTAAAACCCACCCGTGTTCCTTCAGTTGCCTGTGCCAGGGCCACGGTAACTCTTTCGAACAACCGGCAAGCCTAGCGGACCCCATCAGTTAGTGCTGACATCTCCTTGAGGCGCGCGTGGAACACAACGCGACGTCCATTGCTCGCTGTCCACAAGCCCGCGCCTACGGTGGCCGGGAATCGGCTGTCAATGCCCGACGCCCAGGGTGTCTCCTGCGGGCGTTGCATTGCTTGCCCGCGCTATTTGTTCACAATTTCATGGGTTTAATTTGTTTGCGCGGAACCCTAGTTCTTTTTCTACAATGACAGTGTAAGCCTAAGTTACTCCTTATAACATCAGCTATCTGCCAGTGAAAGTCCTATCAAAATCGGTCCAAAAGTTTCGGAGATTAGCCGAAACAAACAGATAGACAGACAGACCGACAGATAGACAGACAAAAAAAAAAAGAGTGGAGCGGGAGGGCGTATCAGACTTCTACTGACTAAAACCCACCCGTGTTCCTTCAGTTGCCTGTGCCAGGGCCACGGTAACTGCGTTGAAAGTTTTCGTTGGTTATCAAAAACCGATGTTCCATAGATTTTATCCGCTAAGCTATTGCTCTTTTGTAGGAAACAGTTGATTTTTTTAAATAATCGACAACAAATTTCACCGCAGGGGTCCAGAATCATGTACTGAGTCTATGGTAACAGGTTGTCCGTCGATGTTGCTACTCATGTCAGTATACATTCATAAGCATTTAGCAAAAAGCTGTTATTTTGACATTACGAACAGACAGTTCAATTTTATTTATTTAAGGTGATTGCGCTATGGTTGCCCGCGAAATTCAAATTTTCCTGCGTTTTTTTTGGAAATTGCAGGTTAGTATCAGGTTGTATCTTGACCAAAATATGATTCGTGACAATAAACAAATATGTATTTACGTAATTTTAACCACAATTTTTATAAGTTTTATTTCCTCATTATTGGAACTGCAATATATTCACATATGGTAATCTATTAGGGCTTCCAAACAAATATACAAAATTTTATAGATGTATGTATGTTTGTATGTATGTACGTTTGTCTACGCATTTCTCCGAAATTATGAATCGGATCGTGACCATTTTTTTTTGTTGGCTTTCATTTACTAAAATCGGTTCAGTAGTTTTCATGACAGTTTTCATCCATCTCTATCTGATTTCCGAAATCAGACCAATCCAGAGAAAATCTAACTTAGAAAGATGTATTGATGGTTTTATCGAACTTGCTCGCTTACCCTATGTTGAAAAACTACCAACCCGCTGTTCCTCCCACAAGACCACACCCTTAATTCATTCAAAAAAAGAAAAAAAAATCCAATTTGTACAGGAAACAAAGCAGGACCATTCAGAAGAGCCTTTTTCTATTAAGTTGTGAGAGAAAAAGTTTTTCCATTTGACCCATTAAGCCGGCGGCGCCAAGACACTTCGGTTTGCACCGTATATTCTAATAATGTTCGAGGTAATACTATTTATTTATCTAATAATAAAGTTACAACTTGAGTTATGTTACACTATAGGACTGTGTACAAGGTGTGTGGGTTTAAGAGGTTGGTAATATTGTGTTTCTTTGTAATGTTTTGTTGGAAATAACGGCGCAGGATTGTCTTTACTGGAACTTCGTATTAATGGTTCAGCAGCTTCAATATCATCAGGGTTGTGTCGGAATGTAGCAGTTCGTCGTGGACGTGATAGCAGCTCCCCAGAATTCATCATTCTGTCATCACAAGACAGCCGCTACGCAACGATCGATCCAACGCTCTGCTAGAGTGACAGTACTCAGCCAGTACAGTCCGCGAGGCCTAAGCTGAGCTTTGCATTTGTGTAAGCGTTACCAGTACACGAGGTGAAGTGTGGAAGGTGCGCGGCGGAGTTGAGTCGCGCGAGGGCCGCACCGCGCCTCAGGCCGATTGCCAAAAAGCAGTATAAACCGGTTTAAGCCAAGCAAAGGACGCGTCGCGTTCTAGGCCGACGTCACACCTACACCGTGCACTCACACCAATGCAAAGCTCAGCTTAGGCCTCGCGGACTGTATCACTCTTATCCAACCTCTTCGGTGGTAACTCCTAGTAACTTTGTAACAAAATTAGTTGGCTCTACTTGCTGAGCATTTGAGATACATTTTGCTTGGAACAAAAGAATACGACGTTGTTACGATTTCTCACTATGTTTACGTATTTTTATGCAATAAATCTTCGACCCTTATTATATGCCTAGCATTTTCCCAACTATGTTGGGGTCGGCTTCCAGTCTTACCAGATGCAGCTGACTCCTGAATCCAGTTACTAGTGGTCAGACTTTCAGCCTTCTGACGACCCGTAACGACTGTCAAAGATCTTCGAATGACAGCTGGGACCAACGGCTTAACGTGCTTTCCGAGGCACGGAGGGGTCTCGGTATGTAAAGATGGTCTTCCATCCATGGACCGACCGTGGCAAGTGTACTGATCGATCGACCCGTGCGGCTGTTATAACTTAGTTCTGGGATAAAACGTTCACTAACAAAAATAAGTAATGCGACTAGCAAATGAATAAAATAATTAATAATAATCTCTATTTGATGCCTGAGGTGCGAAATTCATTGGTAGGTTACGGACATAATATTCAGATATGCAAAAATCACCTCAAATATTTCGAAGACACATAAAAGACGGCACATAAACTTTTAGTCGCTCTTTCAATAACTTACATTTTGTTAATTTTCCCTGATGAGGATTTAATTCAAACTCTTCCACTAATGACTTCGAAAATGATTACCTTCTAATACCAAAACCAACATTATAATATAAAACAGAATCTCAGTATCTACCTACGCTTGTAAATCCCATTAAGTTGGTCCCTAAATTGTGGCAGAACTTTTTGTGGGGACCGAATTTTTGGCCAAACATCTTGATAACTCTTTTGGATGACCCTAAATGATTTAAGGTTGTTCCTTACTTCTTGTTCGGAGATAAAAACGAATGTCGCGTTTCAAATGTTTCTTAGAACCCAGATTTGGCTGGTTTTGTTCTAGTTCTTTTGTTTTGTCATAGAACATTGTTTGGAAGAAACAATCGAGATAAGTTTTGTGTTTTGAGAATGATATGTAGCATCTAGACATATAACTTTTACTATGGGACCAAACCTGAAATCTCGAAAAAAAATCAGCTGCTCCCTACATTTTGACGAGTTATGCGAACATAAAGGTAGGGAGCAGCTGATTTTTTTGGTCCCATAGTAAAAGTTGTTTGTTATCATGAGAACAATCATGTGTTGAAGTATCGGTCACTAATTACCAGTCACTCTATACAGGGTGTTTGGCGAATGGACCGACACAATTTTTCCAGGGATTTGGGAGGTCATTAGCTAGGTTCTACCCATACACCCTTTGTCCCAAATGTCACGGTTGGTTAAATATGTTTTCTTTTTTTAAATGAAAAAAATACCCAAAATGTTTCTTTTAATTCGAAATAACTTTTTTGTTTGTGGGTGTAGTGGCACATAATAAATTTTGTTGTATTCTCCAAAGTCATTTAAATCCAAATACATCTTTGTTTGATACAACTGGTTTCAAGAAAATTCCTTACAAGTTTCCAAAGTTTAATTTTTTATTGAATGTATGAAATTTCACAACTTCTTAATTCGTTAAAAAAAAAAAAAACTAAGAGCCGTTTTGAACTTAGCTTTATTTTAAAAAGTTCTTTAGTTCATACCCTTTCTAACGGTATGCTACATGTCACAAAAATATTCATTATGTAGACAAAACACTAGTTAGGAGAGTCAGGGTTAAGAAAAGACTTATTAAGGTTATTATGTTTTTATTAAAGTAAGCAATTAGAACTTCCCTAGTGGGCACTTCGTCCCCAGACGTAAAAATCCAGAGTTGAGGATTTTGACGTCTGGGGACGTGCAAAAGAATTGGTTTACCAGACAGAAGTGCCCACTAGGGAAGTTCTAATTGAAGGAATAACCGGCGCGTTCCAAACTATGAAAGAAGAAATGCGACTACGTACAACGACAGTTGAAATAAGAAACAGATGTCGTGCATGCGTACGAAATGGAGGAGGTTAATTTGAACAAGATTTATATTTATATTTTTATTTATTTATTTATTTTTACTTTATTTTAACTAGCATATTCTGTCTCACTGCTGGGCAAAGGCTTCCCCCATTTCTTTCCATCTCTCCCGGTGTTATTCCTCCTTTTTAGGGTTCCTTAGTCAACTAGGAACCCTTATAGTTTCGCCATGTCTGTCTGTCCGTCCGTCTGTCCGTCCTCGCTTAATCTCTGTGACCGTTAGCACTAGAAAGCTGAAATTTGGTACCAATATGTATATCAATCATGACGACAAAGTGGTAAAATAAAAATCGGAAAAAAATGTTTTATTAGGGTAGCCCCGCTATATGTAAAGTGGGAAGTGATTTTTTTTTTAATTTCAACCCTAACGTGTGATATATTGTTGGAAAGGTATTTAAAAATGAATAGGGGTTTACTAAAATCATTTTTTGATAATGTCAATAATTTCGGAAATAATCGCTCCAAAATTAAAAAACAATGTGTTCCCCCCTCTAACTTTTGAACCATAAGTTTAGAAAATATGAAAAAAATCTGAAAAGTAGAACTTTATAAGGACTTTCTAGGAAAATCATTTTGAACTTGATGGAAACAACAGTTTTTGTACAAAAAAGACAAAAAAATTGTACAAAATAATTTCTGGACTAAGTTTGTAGTATAATCGTATATGCAAGCATTTTTTTTAACTTCGTTTACATATTTTATTATATTTTTACGGACGGGAAACTACGAAACCCTACACTAAGCGTGGCCCGACATGCTCTTGGCCGGTTTTTATTATAACTTTACTTTAATAAAAACATAATAACCTTAATAAGTCTTTTCTTAACCCTGACTCTCCTAACTAATGTTTTGACTACATAATGAATAATTTCTATGACATGTAGCATACCGTTAGAAAGGGTATCAACTAAAGAACTTTTTAAAATAAAGCTAAGTTCAAAATGACTCTTAGTTTTTTTTAACGAATTTAGAAGTTGTAAAATATCATACATTCAATAAAAAAATTAATTTTGGAAGCTTGTAAGGAATTTTCTTGAACCCAGTTTTATCAAACAAAGATGTATTTGGATTTAAATGACTTTGGAGAATACAACAAAATTATATTATTCATTATTTTATTTTGTGCCACTACACCCACAAACAAAAAAGTTATTTCGAATTAAGGGAAACATTTTGGGTATTTTTTTCATTTAAAAAAAGAAAACATATTTAATCAACGGGACAAAGGGTGTATGGGTAGAACCTAGCTAATGACCTCCCAAATCACTGGAAAAATTGTGTCGGTCCATGCGCCAAACATCCTGTATATTTCTTTTGTATTTTTTTTTTAGAACGGCCATATGGTCTATTGTATGCTATTTCAAGGTTATAAATTCTTTACCGGACACCCTGTATTTATAGCTGTTATTATACATACCTCCACACGGACAAAGCCGCGGGAAAATGCTAGTGACTCACAAATTATTTCTGTCAGTGAAAGGGGCGTATCAGTAGTACCGTGGTGTTTTACGTCTCTGGGAAATATGCTCATGTAAAATACCTATGCGAAACGGGGAAAATAATTGATAAAAATAAATCAGGATAAAAACAACTTAAAATGCTCGTAAATTGAAATAGCAACAGATGTCATACCGGCGTCCCGCGCGGGTACGAGATCGACGTGATCATTTGTATGAATTTTGACGTATAAACTTATGATACGACTTGTTTGCTCGCGCGCCTAAAAGAGCGCGACGATCGCTTTTGTTTAAGAGACACCTTTAAGACGCAGATATACAGAGTGTGGCGAAATTAATGGATAACCCTGTATGTGTGGGTAGGGGACCCAAAAAAAGAAATGTTAAACCCCGGAGTCGATGGGTATAAGCAATTTAAAAAGAAAACAATCATTTATTTTGTAAAACATAGGTATGGTTATGGGTTATATATTGTCTAAAACATGTGCACTACGTTTTGCCAATATATGGCGTACAAAATCATCATAAACAAGCAATTGTAATTTAAGGTGGCAAGTCAATAGATTACTTAAAAAAATAATAATAATAAGTATGTCAATTAATAATAATAATGTAATTAGGTAAACAGGTCAATACAATTTTAATTAAATAAACACATTCATACTTAAGTCAATAAATAAAATCATAAGTGTTTAATTAGCAAGTCGGAATCGTCATACCTCTGTTTGTCTGTAGTAAACTCAGTGATGGAGTAGTAACATCTATCTACAAGGAATTTAAACAAAGACCTCTTAAAGGATCCCAGACACTCTATATTTCTAATAGCTGCTGGTATACTGTTATATATTTTTGGAGCCATAACTAGCACACTTTTAGCGAAAAATGTGGTTTTGTGAGAGGTAACATGAATGGGATTCTGATAACGGCGGATATTGTTTAATGTGTTTTGTAAATTTAAAAAAGAAATATATTTTGTAAAAAGTTGTGTTTCTGTAAAAAATAAATCACTGTATCTAAAAAAGATACGGAATATTCATATACTTACCATTTTGGAATCTGCATTAAGGGGACAAGTTTTAAAAATATGGGCTACACCAGACGAACTCAAACTTAGGAAAAAAAAATACATAAACACAATTTTTTCACTTTAAGATTTAAAAAGAAAACCACATGAAGTACTCTAAAACTGTAAATACACATCTTATAGCACGTTTGTTTAAGAATATTATGCAGAAATCAGATAGTCAAAATTCCTTCATTTGTGAACACGGTGGGTGGCCGAGGAAGTGACCAAAGGTGCAATAAAAAAAATAAAAAATAAAAAAAATAGTTGGGTAGGCGCAGTTCGAGGCCGCGCCGTTTGCTTTTGTGAAAACATATTATTGAAATTTTACTACGGTTTCCGATTCTGTATTTACTCGACACTAGACTTAGTAGGCTCATTGCATTCCTAATAAAGTAAGCTTTCACCGATTATAATATTTTTCCTTTTTGAGCAGATTTACGGGCGATATGAGACGACATCTGTCATTATTTTGCTATTGTCAACTTCATATTAAATTTTAACCCTATCTTGGCCAATATTTCTGTTGTTTCTCTTTAGATCCTGATAGTGCTTTGTCAACTCTTGACAAAGACACCAGAATAACTGATCTAGCTAAACACGTTATTGATATTTCGACACATAGTGAAAAGTAGAGGGTCGCGCGTGCATGCGCATGTGCGTGTGCACTCGCAGTGTGACGTCATAGGCAAATTATATCCAGCCTTAAAATTGTTATAAATATGGCCTATCTTTTAGATGCTCAACCATTACTCTAGCATGTACAGTCTCGTACTAATTAGCGTTTGAAATCTTACATGTTTTTGTCATTGAGAAATATTGAACTTGCCTCCAGTACACCGAGCGAAAAGACGTTTTTACGTCAAAAAATAAAAATTGCGCATGTCCATCGACTCCGGGGTTTGACAATTTTTTATATTATAAGGCGATGCCTTATAATATAAAAAATTGTGATCCCCCAGCCGCAGATACTGGGTTATCCATTAATTACGCTACACTCTGTATGTCAATGATCTTGAGTGGTTAGTTTGCGTGTTCTATGCGGAGCTCAACGCGTCGTACACCTACTGATTAGGACTCGCCCAAATTAGACGCAATATAAATTTATTATGCATAAAACACGTATACTAAAAGATAATTACCTAAATTACCTTTAAAAATGGTGAAGGTTTCATAAAAATACGCTTGACAGTTTTTGCGTAATTCTCAGTTTTTTATCCGCGTTAGACATAAGTTTACAAATTAGTTACATATAAAGTTATTAAGAAAATGCTCTAATTTAACATATATATATTTTTTCCCAAATCATTAACACTACTCGTATAGACAGTTCTCTTCAGTTCAAAATCGACGTAGTGTGTCAATCTTCTAAACCATTAATTATCCTGACTGTATATATAAGACTAGCGGTTGCCCGCGACTTCGTCTGCGATCCAGGATGAATATAGTAGCCTGTGTCCTTCTCCAGGTCATGGTCTAACCAAGTGCCAAATTTTATCCAAAGCTGTTCAGCCGTTTCAGTGTGAAAACGTAATCAACAAACAAACAAACACACTTTCGCATTTATAATATTAGTTAGAATAGTTAGGAGGATGAAAAACCGGTCTATCGACATTCTAGACTCACAAAGTGTATTAGGTACTTAAATTTAAAAAAATCTTAACACGCTACTAAAGTTTCTATAATAATATAATTCAATCATGATTCGGAAGAGACGTGGCGCCATCTATTATCATAAGAACGTTATTATTGTTTTCCTCGGGAACAGTACTTTTTTCGGGATAAAAGGTACCCTATGTCCGTGTTTGGACACCTGACAATGTATATGTAAAATTTCAGGATGATCGGTTCAGTGGTTTAGGCGTGAAAAGGTAACAAACAAACAAACAAACTTACTTTCGCATTTATAATATTAAAGTTAGGATAATAAGTTAACTCCTAATTTCAAGTAATCACTCGCAAATATCAGCACAAGTTTCCTGATACAGATATCCCTGATCCCGATCGGATCAGACATCTTAGCCGTTCGGCAGTTTAAATGAATATTTAATGGATACAGCCGTCCTGTAATTTCACGGGTTGGATCAATCAATTAATCCCTCAATGGTGACTGGACCGTGAGGATCGATTGAGATTACAGTTTTTGTGTTAATTAATGTTTGATATAGAAGTGGAAAAGTTAGTAGTGGTTTTTCTAAGTAGTAGGAAGGGCTCCTGGGTAAATAATAATAGCCACTTGGGTCGATCGAAAGTTAAGGTATATACTCTTGCCGCGGTCGGTTCGTGGTACCTTCCATTACCAGTCGGGGCTTAACGTGCTTTCCGACGAACGGATGGGCCGTGCTTCGGAAAGCACGATAAGCCTTTTGTCCCGACGATCATTTGTAGATCTTTTCATATTTGACAGTCGTTACGGGCAGTCAGAAGTACAAAGAGAAGACAGTCGCTCCATGTTAAATACTGGTATTCAGCTACTTCCGGTTAGACTGAAAGCCGACCCCAATATAGATGGGGCCGGCTATAGCTTATGTCCTGATGTTGACTGCGATAGGCAATGAACAAAAGAATTAGTCTTTTATGTCTATGCGGGAAGCACAGAACCGGTCGAAGTGGCGCTGCTCGGGGGAGACCTCCTGCAGTAGATATCTTCCGCCTGAAATTATGTTGATGTCAATGAAGACAAGTCCGTGCGTTGACGTTATTACGCCAACGCCGACTGTCGTCGAAAACCAGCACTGGGGCTCTGTCTCGCATAGGGTCGCAGCATTATGCTGAGAGATGTTCGTTTTACGTGGATGTGACGCATATTTTTTTCCCCCAACTTGTTCTTTTCGTGTTTGTGTTCTTTGCGTCATGTTTG
This sequence comes from Dicycla oo, assembly GCA_948252095.1. Lineage (NCBI taxonomy): Eukaryota > Metazoa > Arthropoda > Insecta > Lepidoptera > Noctuidae > Dicycla > Dicycla oo. The sequence continues at coordinate 5,686,802 of OX411710.1, read as the reverse complement.
CCGAAAATAAAAATATTTTCTTTCTTTCATTTTAAAATGTAAATCAGAGTCTACTGATCAAAATAATATGTGAGGAGGTTAGGAACAAAAAGCGATAAAGTGATATTTTCCCAAATATTTTTTTTTATTGGTTTTTATCCACCCTTGGCATGGTTTCGTATTAAAACGTGTCAAAATGCTAGTAATAAAATAATAAAATGGGTATCAAGTTTGATTCAAAAAGTGATAATTTGTTGATTTTTTTTATTTTTTTTTATTTGAGATGGGTTTGCTCTTGGCTATAGTCTAGGTGAGAGGTGACAGAGACAAAGTCTACGATGGAGTGAGCTTACCCAGAAGAAGCCTGTTCACTCTCACTTTACTATTCTTTTTACCTTCAAAAGTAATTATTTTCTAATTTTTCTCGAATAGATAGGTTGTTTGGTTGTAAATAAAACCAAATGTCTGCTGATATCGTCTCCGTATAACCATTTAGCAAAACACGCCTATATTTCAGTAAAAGGCCACTCGTATGACTGCCTTCATGATCGCAAGGTAAATTGTCAGTGTGGGTGTGTGGAACGTGTAGCTAAGTACAAGTACCTAGGACTAACAATCGACGAAAGATTTACTTGGGACGCACATGTAGACACTGTGTGTAGTAGACTGCGCTCAGTACTAGGGAAACTGAATAATTTAAAACATATAGTCAGTAAGCGAATATTGTACATTCTATACCACGCGCTCGCAGATGCAACAATAAATTACGGGTTGGCTGCTTATGGGCTTACGTTTCCGGTGCACTTAAACAAAATTAAAAAATTACAAATTAGATTATTAAAGTTATTATCAAACAAGGCAACCAAAGATAATATTAATAAGGAATACGAAAAATTATTTAAAATCTGTAGAATATTACCGATACAAAATAAAGTAAAGTTAGCTATAATCTTAGGACATCACAATAAAAACGAACATAAAATAAAGAGAGTGTATAACCGGCCAACTCGTGAAAAGACACAAAGAAACAAATATGTAGTCCCTAAAGTGAATAATTATTTTGGTCAAAGGACGCAGCGATGGGTAATTCCAAAATTACTAAATGAATTACCTACGCAAATTACAACTGAAGCAGTTTCTAAAAATGTCTTAAAAAATGTCCTGCGTAAGCACTATTTAGGTTTGTGTCCTTAGCGTAAGAACCTAGTTATGTAACAACTTTATGAGGCAGGCGCGGGCCGGCCAGTCTGGCATGCGCGCGCGCCGTGTTGTTGTTGTCGCTCGAGCGGCCATCGCGGCGTCTCGCTCGTGCTGAGTTTGTTGCGTGTTCAGCGTTGCTCATGCCAGCCTGGTGGGCAAGCAAGATGACCTGAGCCCATCTGTAGATATTTAGTGTGTGTACCCTTTTATTTGTTTATTTTCTTTCTTTCTTTTTGCTTCGACTTATAAGTAGTCAATAAGTACTTGTATGTCACAAAACTGTATCCACGGGAACACTGCCGACAAACTGTACAGCAGTTTGGCAGAAAATATGTAATTTTTTTAACCGACTTCCAAAAGGAGGAGGTTCTCAATTCGTCTGTATTTTTTTTTGTATGTTTGTTACGCGATTACTCAAAGACGGATGGACCGATTTGGAAAATTATTTTTTTGTTTGAAAGGGTATACTTCCGAGGTCAGAGTCGTTTCGTCGGAGGAGGTAAGAGTCGTTTCGCCCAAACTCCTACTTTTCGGGGTACATCTGTTCCTGTAACTGATCGACTTGAGCTCCTAGGCATGGAGTTGACATCTGGTCTCAACTTCGGCGCCACCATCGAGTACAAGGCCCAAACTGCGGCCAAGAAACTGGGCATCCTGAATAGGGTGAAGCGATACTTTACGCCTGGACAGCTTTTAACCCTTTACAAAGCGCAAGTCCGATCCTGCATGGAGTATTGCAGTCACCTTTGGGATGGATCAGCTAAGTACCAACTAGCTGCGCTTGACTCGGTGGAACGCAGAGCTAAGAGGCTCATTGGCGACGTAAAACTGGTGGATGCCAAGCTTCATTGCTTGGCTCATCGCCGCAAGGTTGCCTGCTTGTCGGTCTTCTACAGATTGTACTTCGGAGAGTGTGCCCGAGAACTCCACGACCTCATTCCACCGGCCCCCTTCTACCACCGGACATCTAGACGCACTGCCAGTTACCATCCCTACCTGGTTGCTATTCCACCAATTCGCACTAAGCGCTTCCAAATGTCTTTTATAATGCGCACAGCAAAAGAGTGGAACTCACTACCTGCGTCTGTGTTTCCGAACGTATACAACCCTAATCTCTTCAAAGTGAGAGTGAACAGGCTTCTTCTGGGTAAGCTCACTCCATCGTCGACTTTGTCTCTGTCACCTCTGACCTAGACTAGAGTCAAGAGCAAACCCATCACAAATAAAAAAAAAAAAAAAAAAAAAGGTGGTCCCATGTAAATTTTATTAACTTTGCTTGGGGAGTTTTTGAGTGAGCTTCAATAATGCGTATATTTCTCACTTATTTTATATGGATGATGTGATGATGTTTTAATAACTTCCTATCACTGTTATTTACATGGCTATATCTACAATTATTGTGCTCAATTATGTATTCGTATTTGTGTGGGGTAGGTTCCACAACTAAAAAGTGAAAAATAAAAACTTTTTAGCAAAAAATAAAACCGACTTCTAAAACAAAACACTACAAAGTGAAAAATAACTTTAATTTCGGAAGTCGGTGGCAAGAAACGAAAATACAAAACCAAAGACACCGACTTCCGAAATTAAAGTTATTTTTCACTTTGTAGTGTTTTGTTTTAGAAGTCGGTTTTATTTTTTGCTAAAAAGTTTTTTTTGTTTAGAAATTTCTTGAATGAATAAATAAATAAAAAAAAAAAGTTTGTTTAGCTATGTAACACGATAAAAAAAATGTAGCAAATACGTTGTTTACTTGACTTATTTACATGAATAACACAAACGTCAGATGGCTCAGTTGACCCTACTAGGTGGGGTCACTTAATCCACCCGACGGGGCTAGTTGAGCCAATGGACTTCAAAGGTTTGTTTTTTACGAAAATTAATATAGACTAAAATTAAAATCTTTCATAAATCTTTAATAAACATTCTTAGGTAATAATAGGAACATGTTAGGAAACAATATAAATATAAAAACTAGCTTAGCCTAATCCCTGTCACAGTTGACGCAAACATAAACTTCACCAGCAGTACATGTGCACTGAACATGTGCCTCGTTGGGGTGCACTGCAGCCACTCTTCACCTGGAAGTCTATCAGAATAGGCTTCGACCCAAACAAGGCAGAAAAATTCTTCTTCTTCGGTGTTAGATGCCATTCTCAAGAGACCCCGTTTGTTTTGGCTCAAATTACCCCTTCCACATTTCATTACCAATTGAACCGAGCTACTTTAAGACTACCTATTAATATTACATTATTTTTGATTCTGTCATTGTTTAAACACACTAATAAGAAATTAAAATACACTTACTTTACGGCGTGCGTGTATGATCTGATGTATGAAAGTAAACGAGGCAAAAGGAGAATGTAAGTATCGTAGCAGGTGGCGTTCTATAGTTTCTGCTGACACCCATGGGAAGAAGGCGTGAGTTTATGTAATACAACAAACATGGGCTGGATACCAAAAGTTACGACGAACTGGTTTTTTTTACTTTTGGCGCAAAAATAGAGGTAATATACGCGCACACTCAAAGAGGAGGAGCTCGTGGCTAAGTAATAACAGCCGCACGGGTCGATCCATCAGGTTAAGCTACGCCTGCCGGGGTTGGTCTGTGGATGGGTGACTATCTTTTCATACCGAGATTCCTCCGTGCCTCGGAAAGCACGTTAAGCCGTTGGTCCCGGCTGTCATTCGTGGATCTTTGACAGTCGTTACGGATCGTCAGAAGCCCGAAAGTCTGACAACCAGTCTTACCAAGGGGTATTGTATTACCCAGTAACTGGGTTGTGGAGGTCAGAATGATAGGCAGTCGCTCCATGTAAAATACTGGTATTCAGCTGCATCCGGTTAGACTGGAAGCCGACCCCAACATAGTTGGGAAAAGGCTAGGCAGATTGATAGATTATAGGCGCACACTCAAACCGAAAGCCGCGCCGGCCGGTTACACGCCGTCTGTGTACTAGTAAGGGTGGCGCAGAAGACCCCGCGGCTCATAAGACCCCGCTCTGCCCTAGTAACAAGATTTAAGAAGATTAGAGGTTTTTGAGAAGATTTATTTTTTACTTTTCCCAACAATCTATCTGCTTTTATAATATTATCGCTTTTTCGTCGGTCCTCCACTTAAATTCAAAAGGTAACATAAGCCCCGCTATCCGGCTAATCCTGCCAAAATAAGCGGGGATAAAAAAATCTATAACGTATTATTTTAACACAATATCCAACAAATATTATAATTAGAATCCCTTCGAGTTGCTTGAATCGTGAAAAATATTTATTACTCTCAGAGGTAAAAAATAGCAATAGTAGTAAAATTAAGTTGTATGGAAGAATTGAATGTTTATTTGACACCTTATGTATTGAAAATACCGTTTAGATTGGTATAACAACTGGTTTTCAACATTTAATTTGAATTACATGGTCTAACCGCTAATTACACATGCGATGAAATTCATCCCATTTTTTTATTTAAGTAGTGGTTCATGGGAGTAAAGTCATCCCACGCAAATCTGCTTTTGGTTTGAATTGAAAATGAAACCAAGTCATACTTTAAAACAAAACGTATCTACATTACTATAAAGCCCTATTCACTAGCATTCTAAGAAACATTCAACGGTCACAAAATTCCAAGAAGCTACGATGCAAACCGGTTTTGTTTACAAGATTACCGCGGGTGGGGCGCTCAACCGTTTTCCCCGCGCGCGGGTGAGCACAACGGTTCAGCACAGCGGCTAAAGAGGTTACTCATATTTTTAAGAACAGTCTTAAATCCTGCCTATAGCAGTCCACTGTTGTACATAATCCTCTCCTATTGCACGTCATTCGACATTTAAATTATACACACGTCGTCAGCTGCTACCAGCCACCAGCCAGTGGCGTGCACTCCATACATGCAAATAAGCACTGCATACCCTGTAGTGTCATACACACATGCCCATCTAATTGTAAATGATAAATAACTATAGTTCAAAAAAAAATATTAATCTAACTTATTCGCCATTCACACGAACCCACATACGCTTCCAGTGTTTACAGCGCGATTTGCGCGCCATCTATCGCAAGCGCAGTGAGTGAGTGAGCAAAAGCATTATTACGTCGTGCTTATTTTTCATACAACGCAAGATTTGGAATATCGTGTAGTACACAACAAAAGTGTGTCTGTGTGCGTGAAAACGTGTGCGCGTGTTCGACATTTGGAAGCACTGCTTTTATTGCAAACCGTCCAAATTGAGAAGCCGTAAAAGAACCGCCTAATTGTTGATTGCAAAGGGTTGACATTTTTTAGTCGGATTGGCCAAATGACCGACTAATTCATTCGTTCGTATTAGTTCGGAACGTAATTGCAGTTTTTTCGCCATATTGTTTATGTTATTCTCGGCGCAAGTGATTGACTGTCTAAGTGATTATTTAGTAAGTTTATTGTAAAAAAGGTAAAATTATACCTGTGAGTCCTGTGCTGGCGAAGTGTGTTTAAATTAATTAAAATCTGCAGCGTTTTCGACGTTATTTTTTGAGAAAAAAATTAAATTGATTGCAGTGTGTGGGTTGGATTTATCTCAAAAAAAAGTAATGCTGCTAGTCGTTACTTTCATGAAAACTTTTATGATAATTATCACTGGCTAACAGGTTGTGTATGTACTCACAAACATATTGTACTGTTTTCCTTGCATTTTGTTTACACACCAAGATAAAAAGAATGTTTGAACCTATAACGGATTAATTTTCACAATGCGGCTGCTAAACACGATTCTTCAGAAAATCATCTGGAATCCTGCTTGAAGTTCCAAACTTTTGGTAAAGGTAGAATAGAGACTAGTTTGAATAGCCAGTTTAAGTTAGATATTGAAAGGCACAACGCGAAAGTTGAGAGAAATAGAAATATTTTCAAACGGTTAATTGATGTAGTTTGTTTTCTTGGTAAACAAGAATTAGCATTCCGTGGTTATGACAAATCCAGGTTGTCTTTTAATAAAGGCAATTTTCTAGAAATTGTAGATTTGTTAGCTAAATATGATGGAAATTTGGAAACCCACTTACAATCAACATCGGGTAGCTCATTCACTGGGTTATCGAATAGGACCCAAAATGATTTAATTTCTAGTGTTGCGTCGGTAATTAAATCAAAATTCAGTAGCGCTTCGACCGAACGATCATTTTCTAGTCTAAAACGAATTCATACATATTTACGAAACACACAGGACCAAAACAGACTCACAGATTTGTGTATGATTGCAATTAGAAAAGAACTTTTAGTATAACGATGGAGCAGTTTTTACAGCGACGCCGACGTTTTGCAAAACTATCTGAAAAAAAGATAGGCGCGTCGATTTGATTTATAAACATTAACTTGTAGAAAGTAATCAGTTAACATTAAAGTAGTCATTTATTTTGAATTAAAATTCATTTGCGCAAAGAAAAAAAAATAAACATCCCACGGCCTTTTTAAATGCCACTTTGCATACCATATGTGTCACTTATTTAGATATTTATAGTGGTCGCAAACAAACGTCATGCGAAGCCAAAGGCTTCTGTGGTAAAACTCAGGTAGGGTAGGTAGTCCTAGTCGTTGGGCCACCGACAGCAACAAGCTGAAACTGGTACCTAAGTTTTTTTTTAGCTGTGCATACCTTGTCTGAAATCTCTGTGCACGCCACTGCCACCAGCCCTACGAAGATCGTCGCTCCACCTAGCCTGAGGGCGTCCTACCAATCATTTGCCGATTTGCGGTCTCCACTCAAGAACTCGTCTACCCCAACGGTCATCGGTTCTTCGGTTGCTTATAATTCTGTTAGCTATGTCGACCACTTTGGTCCTCTGTCGGATTGTGTAAGGGTGTGTCCACATCTGGCGAATGCGCCGCTCGCGACCCGCTCACGAGCTGCTCGTGTGCTGCACGCGTGCAATTACTGCAATTGTTTGTGCACGCACGCAGTTCACGAGCGGGTCGCTAGCGGAGCATTCGTGGACACACCACCCTTACGCGATCTGTTCGCTTCTTTAATTAGTATGTAGTAATAAAACTCTTTGTGAAATCCTGTAGGTATATGAAGCCAAACAACATTGCTGTGTTCCGGTTTTAAGGAAAGGGTGTAAGTGAGATTATAAGCACTTAAGGTTTTTATCCGACGGGCATTATTTTGCAGGAATCCATAGGCCTAGGTTATCATTTTCCAACATACAACGTAAGAAGAACTTCTATGTATAATTTTATTAAAGGCACCAGGTAATACGTTTACTGCCTCTGAATCCCTCAAAAACCTAAGGATTTAAACTAAATCTTTTAATTTAAAGAGAGAATACGTCTCGAATTTTCGGCGAAAACTTTGACAAAAAGAAAACTCAATTTCTTTCGTAATTTGTGGATAATAAACAGATTAAAGCTTCGGTTCTTTTTCGTGATACTTCGGGAAAGATCGGCTAAAAGAAGAGGAAAGAAGTCGGAAAGCGATTTCAGGAGAGTTATGGGGTAATAGGGTAATGGTATTTTTATGGTTTCTACTGTAATTAGCAGTTTCTGTGACCATTGAAAAGGTTTTCTGTACTTCTATTATAGCCAATGAAAAAACTTCGTATTCATTAATAAATTCGACGCGAAAATATCCCATAGTTTTTCGATTCCCCCTTAATTTACATTTCGACAAAGTAACCGCGAAACGAATATGAAAACTTTTTTATAACATCGCCGCACCCCACACAGCGTCGTTAACAATAAAGCAGACAGCGCTTAAAAGCGGCGCGCCCATTAAACCCGATTCCGCTGTTGATGTTTGGAATTATTTTTTCATCTTTTTTGAAGCGCCTTTCTTGCTGTTGGCGTAGATGCTTTTTGGCTTTATCTGAAAAATATAGGTTGTATTTTTTCCGTTTCAAGTGTTTGTTTAAATACAGTAAAATATAGACAAGTATACAATAAAAAATAAAAATATAAACGGGAGACGCTCATTGGGCATCAAAAACTTCGTACGCATAGCTGTCAATGTTAGTGCTTGTTTGAAAATGAACCTATTATTTAATGAAACATGAATTCAAAACAAAAGTCGAGAAATAAAATTATATTTTTATTTTTAAGGTTTTGATTAAGTGCGGATTTCACCAATTGAAACTGATCGCGGTAGGACACGTACCTAAACCACATTTAATAGCAGTGTAAACCAACAACCGTTTAAGAACTGTCAATGTCATTATTTTCTTTAGAATATTGACACTGCCAGCTCTTGAACTCAGCTTAGATGTGCTGATCGCGTTCAGTTTCATTGGTAAAATCTGCACTTAACAAGACCACCCGGGGTTTACACGTGAATAATCTTAAACCTTGGCTAGGTTTATATTGCTAAGAGTTCATAACCCCTAACACAGACACATCCCACACAGGCACACGTGCTTTAATAATTCAGTATTTATAATAACATACCACCGCATACCTGATCATACTATTTGAAACATTTATCTACTCCAGTGTACAATAATTTCCACAGAGTAATAAAAATATAGAGGTAGCCATAAGAAGGCGAACGCTGAAATATATCGATCTCTTTCTTTCCTATGAAACCTCGTATGAGTTAGAAAGAGATCTCAATAATTTACATCTCTTCTTTTTTTCTGTCGTAGTCACTGATTACCGTGAGGACGAGAAAATTTGCCGGCCTCATTAATGTATGCTGGTGACCTAAGTGTCTATGATTGATATTATTCTTAGTGCGGGTTTCACCAATGAAACTGAACGCGATCAGCACATCTAAACCGAGTTCAAGAGCTGTCACTGTCAATATTCCAAAGAAAATAATGACACTGACAGCTCTTAAACGTGGTTTATGTGCTGATTGCGTTCAGTTTCAATGTTGAAATCCGCACTAGTGCCCGGTTTCTGAGGTTTTTATATATAGGAGGATAGTGATTATTGGTTCGATAACGTGTTTCTGAACACTTCGTTAATGGAGAATTTAGTTTAAAACTTGAGTGAATTACTATCGAGGGTTTATCTGAGGACCTTAAGAACCATCCTTATGGATGGAATTTGCCTAAATAGATAATTTTGTCGAATCAATAGCTATTGAGAGTTTAAACTCCGTTTAAGAATTCTTCAGAAACCGGACTTAAGTCGACCTCTATATTATAGTTATGCCTCTGTAATAATTTCTAACATTTATAGTGTTTCGAAAGTGCCAATTAACATCGTGGCGTTGAATTGACACCTCGATCCACAAGGAGGTTGTTACTGCTGAATTATTAGCTTTAGATTTGGTATTATGTGAATAATTTGAAGATGGTAAGTGGCTTTGGGAGAACATTTCATTATATTATACTGCTACAAGAACATTTTTGCGTTTGAATGACGTTGCTAGGGGGCGCTGTTGGTAAACATTTGCGCTATAAATTGTTTTGTGAAATGTATTGTAAAAAAAAACATGATAATATAATATGCAATATTATTATTTTTTACATTTCTCGAGACCTTGGGGTCCCGGACCTTTGGAAGGCGTACGAGGAGCCGAAGCCAACTCGCAGAGGCCCCTTAAATAATTTTAAATGATAAGGAGTCACCAACCGACGATTATCTCTATATGCACTATGCAAGTGCACCCAAGGACAACCCCCGGTTGATGCAGGACTATTGTTGTGCGTGGAAACAAAACATATTGGGCTATGGGTCTGTGTGGCTAAAGTGGATTGGGTTACTTGAACTATGTCCCCTGCCCAATGTTATAGCAATATTATTATTATTATATTTCACGTTCTGAAATATTCCTGCACCAACCAATGGTTGTCCTTGGGTGCACTTGCATAGTGCATATAGGGATGATCGTCAGTTGGTGACTGGCCCCTCGTATGCCTTCCAATGGTCCGGGACACCAGGGTCCCGAGATATGTCAAACAAAAATACAATATGCAAGGGTTACAATAAATTAAAACAATATTGGTATCAAATAAAAACTAGTAATAAGTCAATTCCAAATATATGTATATTATTGAAACCAAAAAGCTTGAAATAAAAAAATAAAAAAACCACAGCCAAGTGCGATTCGAACCCGCACACGAAGGGTTCAGCAGTGCTATTCTGTACAAATCTCACCGTGAAAACTTAGGTGAAATGAGCATGGAGTGAGTTGTCAATAGTGTCAATCCCTAGCATCAGGTGGAATGACAGCTCACTTCAAGCTCACTTCACCTGAGTTTTCACAGTGAGATTTTTACAGAATAGACCGGCTGTACCACCGCATAATATTTAACACTAAATATAAAAAAAAAAACTAAACGTAGAATATTTTTCATCTTAAACTTTAACAATCGCAAAGTAGTTAGTTATCTTTGTTTTTCCTAATGATATGTGAAATACAAAGTTATTTTTTGCAGTTGCAGAAAATTGCCCTTATTGGAACAAAATAACTTATGCACTGGCGTTTTTAGTATTTGTTGATTAAATAAAGTGCTATACAGAATAGTGATGCTATACAGAAGTTTCAAATTCTTACCTTGTTTAGTTGTTGCGATAGAGCTCGTACAAAAATGATCTAAAACTGACAACTTTGGCGGCCCCCTTTTTCTTCATTTTTCAAGAGAAAATAATAAAAACCCATACGCCAGAGTAAGAAAAAGCAAATTAACTTTATTTTATTTTTATTATCTTTTGTTATAGCGGCAATAGAAACACACAATCTTTGGAAATTTCAACAGTCTACCTATTATGCTTCATGAGATACAGCCCGCTGACAGACAGATGAATAGAAGGACGGACGGACGAACGGACAGCGGAGGCTTAGTAATCCGGATAGGTTCCGTTTGGCACCTTTCGGATACGGAACCCTAAACTAAGATGGCAGCGTTCGCTCCGATTTTGACCACGTGCCAAAAGAAACTTGTAGTCTTTTAGCGATATACATAGTTGTGTTACTAGCTTAAAGGCTTGTATTCACAAAGGGACGAATGTCTTATGATTTTAGTTGCACACATTGACGTGCTATGCCGCTAGAATACGGCGTTATGAGACTGGTCGTGGCCATACAAAGTCAGGCGATGCATGTCTTGAAAACTAAGGAATTAAAATAATGCAATTCTTGTCAATCAAGGGAGAAAAGAACTGTTGAACTCGTTTACCTAAAACTTAAGTGTATTTTTGATAATAATGTGCTTTGTAAAATCGCAAGACATTCATCCCCTTGTAGGTATAGTAACACAACATCTACACGGTTCTTTTAGCGCGTGGTAATAATCGTGGCAATATGCGAATTAAGATTATTTACACATTAACATACGTTATTAAATATTAATTCGGTTATTATTAACCCTTACTTTGCTTTACTTTTTCTATTATATTATTGTTGCAATATGCACATAAAGAAATCAATTTAAAACAAAACAATACCTACTGCAAAAATAAAAAAGAACAAAACAAAAGAACAAATAACATAATTCTTAAAGTAATCCCAACTTTTTAAAATACGTACAAACAGAAAATGCGACAGGAATTCGCAATTTAAACTGCGTCCGAACTCATTTACAAATGGTCACCCTAGCCGGGACGTAAACTACATTCTTTAGCGCCAAGGAACAGCTTGTTCCAGCTCCGGGCACCATGATTTACATAAAAAGCGGACAGTCCACGTCCCGCTCGTTCGTAATTGGACAATTTTGTTACTCCACTTTTTAATACTATGCACTTTTGCAGTATTTGCTTGGTGGCACAGAATAGAAAAGTTCAGAATACTTACTTTTGCAGTATTTGCTTGGTGGCACAGAATAGAAAAGTTCAGAATACTTACCTACTTTTCGCTCTTCCAACAGCTACCCAATTGCTCAAAAGTCAAGAATTGCAATAATTGTATGGCTGCAGGCGTAGTCAAATTTTATGCGTCATTTTGTCACTGATGAAACTATTTGTTTACTGTTTAATCATTTAAAAAACTGGTGGGTTTTTATTTACTTAATAAAAATCGTAAATTACTGACAGACATTTTGCGCAAGAGTTCTTAAAATAACGAAGGTAAGGAATTTTGAAAATTCATACCCAAAAGGAGTGAAATAGGGGATGAAAGTTTGTCATTCCTGGGAAATCCCATTCGGTCTCAAGCCTTGTTATTAATATTTTTATTGAAATGTATGTCGTCAATGTAGTCGATACGAGGTTAATAAAAAAAAAGTGTCGAAGTCTTTTACAAACATTTGATCCAAAGTTTAAGTCAAAGAATTGATTAGTGTGATTTTTGTTTTTTTTTCCACTCCTGATTATCCTCATAAAACCTGAGTGGCCCTTCTGCTTATACCTTTTGCAGTATTTGCCTGTATAGAGTCCAGTTGTTTATGCAACCGTCAGTGTTTTAGCCAATCATTACTGAGACCGGGAGTCCTTGTTGTTTTTAGGCCGCATAATTGGGATCACAAATTGGATATTTCAGTAGCGATAAAAGTGATTTGCGATATTTTGCGATGTTATTAGGGTTAATTTTGATGTTAATTAGGAGTAGGCAAATGAGAAAAGTAATGTCCTGTTACCGATTCCTTAAGCGATGTCTCATTGCATTAAAGTGAGCCATAAAGTGAATTGAATTAGAACGATTTCTGACCGTCGGCGTCACTACAATTTAGCCTTACAAGATTTAGTTGCAGAATGAAGAATATTTGATTTATTATAATTATTTTTATTTAAAGAAAAGTTCGGTGATTTGACATATTTTCGATACAAAAGCTGTCAAATCGTATTTCTTATTCCTCTGATAAAAGTTATTTTGACAGATGGAAATCACCCTGAGTTGCTTGCTTATACTACTGTTTTTAGAGTTCCGTACCAAAATGGTAAAAACCCTTATGGTGCGACTCAGTCTGTCTGTCTGTCTGTCCGTCTCTCACAGCTGGATATCTCAAAAACTACTAATGCTATCAACTTGAATTTTGGAATGGTTTTAGATGACGTTTGCTCAACTATTATGCAAATAAGAAAGAAATAAAAATAAGTATATAATTTTTTTTTGCAACAGGGACTGAAAGACCCTGATCATATGAAAGAGCGCTGTTTGCACATTCTCGAACATTTTTTTTATGCCGCATAGTTTTCGACTTTTGTTGAAAAATGTAAATAAAAATATTGTTCCCCCCTTATCTCCGAAGTTAGCATAGAAAAAAATCTGAAATTTTTCGGTGTGAAAGAAGTTTATGTAAAGATTACAGGAAAAATAAAACGATGTCTCTAAATAGCAGACATTTTTTTAATATTTATGATGGTACAGAACCCTCGGTTCGCGAGTCCGACTCGCTCTTCACCGGTTTTTTATATTGATTTCTATGGTTGCTTGCCTGCAATCATGCTGTATAGAAGTCTCCTAAAGTTTTTTAGGGTTCCGTACCTCAAATAGAAAAAAAAACCTTTATAGGATCACTTCATTGTCCGTCTGTCTGTCAATCTGTCAAGACCCTTTTTCTCAGGAACGCGTATCAAGCTGAAATTAAAATCAAATACGTTGGTTTATGGTCCCTTGGAACTTTAAAAAAAATCGAGCTCCTAAGTCAACGCAATAAAAAAATACGGCCATTTATGTGACATATTTTGATACTCGCAAGTAAATTAAAACTTATAGGGTACTTAAAGTTGACCTACAATCAGAAAATTGGCAAGAAGCGAAGTCTCACAACACAAGTAAAGGAAAAAGTCCGAAAATGATAATATGTAATTTAATCACTAAAAAAAGTTTTTTTTTTTTTGTATTAGAAACTTAAATTTGCAGTCCGTGACATAATATATATCAATGTATGGGAGAACATGTTTTTCTACTACAATGCTAAGTTTGTTTATGGGATTCATTGTCCGTGGTCTGACACGCATTTAGAAGTTTTTTTTTATCGTCAGTCTAATTGAGCCGATACTTTTTTGATTTTCCTTCACTTTTTAACAAATGGGGCCCTATACAGACTGGTCCAATTAGTGACCTGTCATTGCTATTCCACCAATTTGCACTAAGCGGCTTTAAATGACATTTATAATGCGCACAGCAATAGAGTGAAACTCTCTGCCTGCGTCTGTGTTTCCGAACGTATACTACCCTAATCTCTTCAAAGTGAGAGTGGACAGGCTTCTTCTGGGTAAGTTCATTCCATCGTCGACTTTGTCTCTGCCGCCTCCGACCTAGACTAGACCCATCTCAAATAAAAATGTCGTATATCGTCTCAATAAATCATAAAAATAACATTAAAGACGAATTTTTCACATAAAAAAATCTGAAACAACACGAAAAAAAAAAATTGAATCTCCACCGGCAGAAACCTCTAAATAATTACAAAAACAAAAATAACTCGAAAATTACAAAATAAAAAAATCGCGGAATATACATGGAGTATTCTTGAATACCCCTGGGTATGAGGAATTCAGATTTTTCTTTTTGACGTCAGTATTTGAACCACCTGTATATATAACGTGTTTCAATTTTCGCCACACCAACTTGGCCAATCACCGCCTTCAGAACTTAAATCGAATGAAATTGATTGATCATACTTTTCTACATTTCTTTTTTCATGTTTAAAGTTCGAGCTTCCAACCGAGGCTCAACTCAATGAATAAAAGAATTTCTTTTGAAAAACTTTACGTTGCTTTAGTTTTTCTTTCACTTGTATTTTATTAAAAGGAATGTTCGGTGCTCTTTTTTTCTTTTCTCTTCTGTAAAATAAATGTTACGTGAAATAGCAAAACTTCTCCTGAATGCTTCTGTGTAATTGGCTTACCATTAAATTTTACCGAAAATAGATATTATTTATGAAAAAAGCAATGATTTATTTGAAAGAACGACCTTTCTCAACTTAAAGGGTACTACGATGACCTTTAGAAATAAAACAACTTCTATATCTATGCATCGATCTGCCTAGGTCGGCTTCCAGTCTTACCGGGTGCAGCTGAATACCTGAATTTTGGGGTTGTTGGTTGAAGTTCTGCAGGTTGTGGAGGTTAGATAGGCGTGGAGCCACTGCCTATCTGACCTCCACAACCAAGTTACTTGGCCTACGATACCCCTTGGTCAGACTTGTCAGACTTTCGGACTTCTGACGACCCGTAACGACTGTCAAAGCTTCACGAATGACAACGGGGCCAACGGCTTATCGTGCTTTCCGTGGCATGGAGGGGTCTTGGTATATAAACATGGTCACCCATCTACGGACCAACCGCGGCAAGCGTAGCTTAACCTGGTCGATCGACCCGTGCGGCTGTTATTACTTAGCCACGAGCCTAATATTAAACTTACACATAATAAAGATATATCGATGTTTTATCAAGTCGTAAAAACCGTGTGAAGCTGGGCTTGTCACTATACTTCTTTATACGTAGTCTGTGGTCACTACTAAGATATAACCAGTGGTCGGAGTAGGTAGAGCTGTTTGGGGTGAATGACCGCAAACATTCATGTTAACATGGATATGCCTCTGAAATCCCGGGATTTTGAAATTGTCGATTGATTTAAGTGAGTTAATATGGGTAAGTGGGCAGTTATGAGCAGGTAGTAGGTGAGCACCCAAACAGTATATACTTACTTATATACACACACAGGGATCCTGGAATGTTGTTAGAGGTAGCTTCGTGAAATATGAATTAATTAAGTAAAACTGTTAGAAACAATAGTAAATATACTTTACTGCACAAGGAAATATTATATATTTCTATATAATTTTTTATAATATTTGGCATATCCATGTTATGTCCGCATGTCGCAAGTAGCAAAAACAGCTCTACCTACTCCGACCACTGGTTATAACACAAATAAAATCCGGTACCAAGTACATTCATTTCAGTTACCCTCTCTAAAACTTTTAAACCGTTCTAGAACGTTCTCGAAGTACAGGAACGTCGCGTCGCCAACCGACGCTAATTACAACGGAGGCACGTAGCACGCAGATTGCCTTAATGTCTCTATCGGAACAGTTGACTAGACCTTAACCTCAGGTGACGGGTTACAAAGATAGTTTACGGCCCAACTTTGGTTTGGGTACGTGTACACAATGGCTGGAGTTGGATGCAGTGTAAAGTTAGAGCCGTTTAAGAAATTAGGCATCACATACGCGTCTAACACCCGTATTAATTTATAAGCAAGCAATTACTTGCTGCTAAGTAATTGCTTAGTGAAGTCATTATTTGAGAATTCATCATTATAAAATCTTATTCTACATTATATTCAAGTAAAGTACGTTACTTACTTGAGTAAATGCTTGAGTAAGAATCAACGTTCCATTGAAAAATCAAACGCAGAATGGTCGAGTTCACAATTCTTAACTAAAGCAAATGGTGACTATTACTCGGCTAAGAATTCTAACTTTTGTCAGGTCTATTACTAAACTAAAGAATAAAAATCGTTACTTGAGTAATTACTTTTACTGAAGCAATCACTTATACTTGTTTATAAATACGAGCGTTAAATGTATATCAAACTACGATAATTACTACTGCTATTATTAATGAATAAAACCGGTTAAGAGCGAGTCGAACTCGCGAACCGAGGGTTCCGTACCGTCATATATTAAAAAAAGTCGCTATTTAGAGACATCGTTTGATTTTTCCTGTAATTTTTACATAAACTCCTATCACACAGAATAGTTTCAGATTTTTTTAAGATAAGGGGGAACAATATTTTTATTTACATTTTTCATCAAAGTCGAAAACTATGCGGCCTAAAAAAAAAAATGTTTGAGAATGTGCAAACAGCACTCTTTCATATGATACCCCACATACCCTAGTAGCCCCACTTCGAGTTTTTAAGAACCCCTTTCAGTCCCTGCTGCAAAAAAAAAAAAACATATACATTATAATTTCTTTCTTATTTGCAAAATAGTTGAGCAAACGTCATCTAAAACTATTCTAAAATTCAAGTTGATAGCATTAGTAGTTTTTGAAATATCTAGTTGTGACAGCCAGACAGACTGAGGCGCACCATAAGGGTTCCTTTTTACCATTTTGGTACGGAACCCGAAAAAGATGTCAAGTTTAACATTAAGATATGGTGACAAATTCTTTATAACTTAATTAAATACTTTAATTATAAACTTTATTTGGCTAGTGTATCTGCACATGTCAATAAAATTGAATAATATAATAATAATAATATAATAACATTGGTCAGGCAGGGGACATAGTTCTTCCATAGTTCAAGTTACCCAATCCACTTTAGCTACCCAGACCCATAGCCCAATATGTTTTGTTTCCACACACAACAATAGTCCTGCACCAACCGGGGGTTGTCCTTGGGTGCACTTGCATAGTGCATACAAGGATAATCGTCGGTTTGTGCCTCCTTATCATTTAAAATTATTTAAGGGGCCTCTGCGAGTTGGCTTCGGCTCCTTGTACGCCTTCCAAAGGTCCGGGACCCCAGGGTCCCGAGAAATGTAAAAAAAAAATTATATAATATAATATATATATATATATATATAATAACCTGGGACATTTTCACACACGGTCATCTGATCCCAAACTAAGCAGAGCTTGTACTATGGAAACCAGATAACTGATATACTACATATACTACTTATTTTTTTTTTTTTTGTAAATACATACTTATATAGATAATTACACCCAGACTCAGGACAAACAGACATGTTCATGCACACAAATGTTTGTCCTGGATGGGAATCGAACCCACGACCTGTGGCATGATAGGTGATGTCTTAACCGACCACGCCAACTGGCCTGTCGAATGTTCTGAAACTGTAAATAAAACAAGAAAGAGACGGACGTAGATTAGAAATGTCTTTAGTTGAACTAATATTTCCAAAGACTGCACTTAAAAACATGTCCACTATAAACACGATGAAGCGCAAGGCGTAAACTAGTTTGATATCTCTAACTTAGTTTATACCTAGAGCGATATAGCCATTCTCAAATTTTAGTTTAGTTATTGAACAAAAGAAGCGGCACCATTATCTAGGTAGATGCATACATACACTCAAACAAGGGAAAACAAATTACGGCTTCACAAATATTATCGAATTCTACACAAACATTTTGTATCATGCGAGAATCACACTGGTCCGCAATTCTCATAGAAGATATTCGCACCACCATTGCACCATTGCGCACACCATACCATGATTTCTGACCCCGTGTCCTAACTAAAGCGATCGGTTTTAACTGAATTGGTCGTGTAGTCACTTAGTTTATATGTGTTATGCCCTGGTCCTGGCGAGATGCCATTCCCAAAACAAAAAAAAAGTGTGTTCACGTGGCGATCGCTTTAGTTAAGACACGGCCTGAGTAAGAATTTCAATAATATCACTGTATGTCCTCAATCACTAACCATGTTCGGTTTAGCTACTCCCGTACTCCCGTTTAGTGCGAAAAGGTTGTATTAATTATCAAGCAGCCTGTACCCAGCACAGCTTGGTTTAATGTTCCTTGCCGTACAACTATCTTGCTCCAATTTATCGCCCCTTTGCTTGCCAGCCTTGAATAAAACTTTGAATTTTATTATTATTTTTTCTCTTGCAATTTTTGTGCGGATTTTCTTTAATTTGGACGTGTGTAGGTAAAAGATTTTAGTTAAGGGGCTGAGAAAACTGTTGCCGTTTTCGTTGTACAGTCAAGTCAATTAATCTGTCTAGCCTTTTCCCACCTATATAGGGGTCGGCTCTTTCGGCGTATAGTCACGAACAAAAATAAGCGAATTTCACCTAAAGTATTGATAGATATTTGTGTTACAAACATAGCATTATCAAAAGAACCATAAGAAATATAGAGGTCTGACGAAGAGGGTGTAAAGTTCACTCATCCTCCATAGGAAAGGGAGGATCCTCCGACCAGACGGGTGTTGTGTCTGGTGGGCTATTGCCCGACGATTGATGTCGGGACGTTGTATTTATGTAAGTCGCGCGGTAAACTCTGATTGCGCGATGCAGGATTTTGCGTGACGTCAATGTGTTGCGTAGTTCGCAATCGGCGATGTAGATGCCGCCACAAAGAATAAGTTTTTTGCCAAGTTTCAATTTTTATTTCATGAGAAAAACGGTTATATTTTGTGTAACTGTAAGGTATTTATGCTCATGACTACAACTTTAAAAAAAAAAGCTGAAAGTGAAATAGCCTATACCTTGGTGAAAAGATTTGAAATCAAAATCAAACTACTCTCAAACGTCTTTTATTCAAACAAGATTGAGAATCAGCATTTTTCGAACGTCTAAATTACATAAGATAGTCCTCCAAAAGCTGCCCTTCACCACTTCCTAGTGCTTTAGCTGAGAAGAAGAAGTACCGCAACAAACTCCCCAGCAGCACAGCTGTCTGTTCAGTTAGAAACTTGATTTTATACAATAGTATGCAAAATAATTTACATTACCTATGCAACACAAAATTTTAAATTACTTCCTAGGTATATGACAGCTAGCACACGCCATTATATCAACAAAAGCATCGAAAAGTATACTCATGCTTAAACTCAAGTAGAAATAATAAAATACAGAACTTAATACCTAAATAAAAGTTTCTAGGCATAAAAGACGTCCCCGCTTACAGATACGGGATGCTCGGAAATTCGACCTATTCCATGAAAGGGGTTATACTAGAGATAATTTCCAACAAGTTAAGCTCACCAATTAGGGGTCGCAAATTAATGGTTTCCAAGTTACGGAGGTTTTTAGATTATTGTCCAAATTCTCAGACTGGTCACCAAAAACAAATATTTTAAAAATAACTCCCGACACTTTTCCGACGATTCCTTCCGAGTGATCATTTATAAAAAAAAAAAATTCTCTAAATTTCCATAATTTCAGGAATGAAAGGTCTTAAGTTTAAAGTTAAAATTCAGACCTGTTTTACTTGAAAAAGATTTTAATTTTTTAATTTTTAGATAGTTTAATTTGTTGGAAATGACCCCTTTCAAAGAATAGGTCGCATTTCCGAGCATCCTGTACAGCTATTTAAAGCTGTAATTCGTCACAAATAATAAATTAAGAGCATCAAAGTAAAATAAATAAACAGTTAATTACTAATAACAAAATCATGGTTAGCAAGACGACCAGTCACCACAAGCAGCACCCGTTCACGAGCATAACGCAAAGATCACCCATTACCCCGTCGTCATATTTGAGGGAAGCAAGCATTCCTATCCCCGACGCTACCGCAAGCAGTGACATCTAAGGGAGCATGACGAACTTGCTGCCGGTTGCTCAGGCAAAAATAACATGATAAACATTGTCGAGGTCTCCCGCTAACCACATTTTTGCAATATACCTAAAAAAAAAACATTGTAATGAGTAGATTATGTCAATAATAAATGAAACCCTTAAGTGCATAGTTTATCAAAAATGATAACTGACTTTTTCATACGCATAACTTCCGAATAAAATATATTTAAGTAACGAAACGTTTCTGGACGACTGTTTACGTGTCATTCTTATAATCTGTCAACATGACAAAATACTATCTGGGCTGTGATTGGTTGAATTTGACATTACAAGCTGCAAGGTCGTAATACTTACATGGGTACGAATTTGAATATTTATATCGGATCATATCTAGTATAAAATAACGGTTATTTACAAAAAAAAAAATACTTTCTGAAAGGTAAGAATCTATATTTTGTTTTGATATGTTTATTTTACAACTGAATACTGTGGCATGGTACTAAATTTGCTTTGGAACATTGTTATCAAAAATGATAATCTATGCATTACCGGTGTAAGTTTTTCTTACTATGGATGTACATAATTATTCTTACATTGCTATGTTTTTGGAGCAACTTTTATGTCTTTTGGTGTTGGGTTGCATGGTTTTATTATGGTTTTAGATCTCTATTGATACGACATAGAATATGAATGACAGAGATATTGAAACACTATTATCTCAACTGGAAAACGGCGACATCTCTGAGGATGAAGCAAACATCGATGAAGATGCTCTGGATTACTATGACAATCTAAATGAATTGCTCGAAGACCTTGAAGATGTGGAACAGGAAGTAGAAGAAGAACAAACAGAATTAAATACTAATCAAGACTGTGATCCCCCATTAGTGTCTGATGATTTGTCAGAAATTGAATCAAGGTCCACTAATTATACTCAAGTAAGAAATTTAGTTTGGAAAAAGAAAAACATGCCTTTGGTTGATCAAGCTCTTACCTTTCTTGGAGTCACAGCCTACCCTCAACATATTTTAGATTTATCCACTCCATACCAATTTTTTTCTTACTTTTTTGATCAAAAGCTACTGGAATTGATCATTGCTGAGACGAACAAATATGCTGTACAAGTGAATCCAAATTTTTCCGACCCCATCAACTTATTAGAACTTCGTAAATACCTTGGCATCTTGATATACACTTCAGTATATCATTATCCTAGCATCAGATCTTATTGGGCACGAGCTGTATAATTCCATCCAATTTCAGAGACAATGACAATGGGTGTAATTATCTATATAAGTATGTATTTAAAAAAAAAAAAAATAGTATATGTAGTATATCAGTTATCTGGTTTCCATAGTACAAGCTCTGCTTAGTTTGGGATCAGATGACCGTGTGTGAACAATGTCCTAGGATATTATTATTATCTTTATTCAATTTTTTTACATATAAGTTATATTTTTAAATATTAGAATTAAAAAAAAAACACATTTAAAAATATAAAAAATAGAAATCCACCGGCATGGGGAACAGGGTCCAAGCTACCGGTGGTTAGGGCCCCAGAGACAGGAACCTCCTCACAATACGCGCCGTATCAAGGAGGACTGCCTTCTGAATCAAGCCCTTCACCCAGCCACCCAACGAGAGCCTCTTGAGATGTTGGTCGAGGCTCTTAGCGATAAGGCCATTGACTGTAACGACTATCGGCACAATGATTGCCGAGTCCACATTCGACATAGCGACAACCTCGTGGGCTAAGTCGAGATACTTCAATTGTTTCTCCTTCTCAGCCTTCACGAGGTTCTCGTCATGCGGGATAGTGACATCGATTATCATTGTGCGGCGCACTGATCGATCTATTACCACTATATCAGGCTTATTGGCTACAATAGTCCTGTCAGTGATAATAGATCGATCCCAGTATAACGTGACATGGTCATTCTCGAGAACTGGGTCGGGCACATACCTGTAATACGGTACCTCAGAGTCCACAAGGCCGTATTTCAGAGCAAGTTGCTGATGGATAATCCTGGCCACTTGGTTATGCCTATGCAAATACTCGCCGTTAGCTAAACGAGAACACCCAGAAGTAATATGTCTGATAGACTCACCGGGACAATGGCATGCCCGACATATGTCGATCGTCCCGTCTTTCATTATATACTTCCGGTAGTTATTCGTTAGCATAACTTCATCCATAATCGCACAGACTGAACCTTCGGTTTCCCCAAAGAGGTCACCGAAGCGTAGCCAGGCCACGGACGCTAAGAAATCTACGTCGGGCCCATGAAGGGCCCGGAAAAAGCGTCCGTGAAGCTCCTTGCTTTGCCATACTTCCTTGCGGTCGTTGGTACTAAGCACCACAGGTTTGCGCCAGTTCTCTTTAGCCAAGGATAACGGGGTGAGTCCCTTGTCCACTGCAACCACATCTCGGTGCATACCCACGTTAGCCTTGAGAAAATATTCTCTGAGACTGCACACCTCGCGGATGTGGAGGGTCTTAGCATTTAAAAAACCTCGACCCCCACACTTCCGCGGGATGTACAGCCTCATGACAGACGAACGTGGGTGATGCATCCGGTTTGCAGTCAGCAGTGACCGGACTCTCCTATCCAGGGCATCTAGTTCCGTCTGGGTCCACTTTAGTATGCCAAAGGAGTACATCAGGACCGGCATGACCCAACCGTTAAAGGCGCGCACCTTGTTGCCGCCTGACAAAGAACTATTAAGTACCTTTTTCAGGCGAACGAAGAAGCGCTCCTGCAACGATTGTTTCATGTCAGCCCCGTTAATGCCTAACCCCTCTGACATACCCAGGTATTTGTAGGTATCAGTTGCGGAGAGTGATCTCAGGTTTATAGAATCTGAGAGTTGTAGTCCCTCAGATTCCACAATCCCGCCCCGCCTTACATGCATGACTGCACATTTATCAACACCAAATTCCATCCTGATGGAATCACTAAAAGTTTTAGTTACTTTTAGTGACTCCAGCAGTTGCAATTTGTTGGTGGCAAACAGTTTCAAATCATCCATATAAAGCAGGTGGGATATTACCTGACCCCCTCTCCGCAAAGAACAGCCCAGCCCTGTACCCTCCAGCAGAGTGCTAAGAGGGTTCAAGGCTAAACAAAACCACAGTGGACTCAGACTGTCGCCCTGGAATATTCCCCGCTTAATCCTAATAGGTTCGTTGCTCCCCTGAATTTGTCGACATCCTGGATAGCGAAGGACCGTCCTCCACTGCCCCATACATGTCGTTAGGAAGGTGCTCAGAGTTGTATCAATTTTGTACAACTCTAACACCCTCAAGAGCCATGTATGGGGCACCGAATCAAAGGCCTTCTTATAGTCTATCCTATTATTATTATTATTATTAATGACGGTAAACAGATTCGAAAAGATTCGCCAAATAATTCATTTCAACGACAACAGTAACCACCTACCTCCTGACCATCCTGAGCACGATCGATTACATAAAATACGTACAGCAGTAGACCATCTCAATAACCGATTTATATCAGTTCCGTTTGAACATCGCCTGTCATTAGATGAACAGATGTGCTCCACTAAAATTGGCCATTTTATGAAGCAGTATTTGCCGAAGAAACCACACAAATGGGGATTTAAATTATACGTGCTTTGTTGCCCAATGGGTTATGCCTATAATTTTGAAATTTATTCAGGGGCTCCTAATACCCAAAGACTACCAAATGAACCCGACTTAGGAGTAGTTTCGAATACAGTCATACGTTTGCTTCGACCACTACCGAGGAATGTAAATCATATAATATATTTTGACAATTTCTACACAAGTTTGTCACTATTCCATTACTTATTCAAAGAAGGTATTTATTGCTTGGGGACAGTACAGAAGAATAGACTGGGAAAAACATGTAAACTGCCTGATAAAAAAGATCTTCTCAAACCATCAGTGCCGAGAGGATCGTATGATGAAAATGTTACTACCTTTGATGGGGTTGAATTTTCGGCCACTAGCTGGAAGGATAATAAACAGGTTTTACTGCTCTCCACGTATGTGGGTTCAGAACCTGTAAACACGGTACAAAGATATGACAAAAAGCAGAAGAAAAGCATTGCCATATCCTGCCCAAATGCTATCCGCGAATACAACGCGAGTATGGGCGGTGTCGACACTATGGATAGCTATTTGGGTCGATACAGAATTAGAATGAAATCCAAAAAATGGACAAATAGACTCTTTTATCACCTACTGTCTGTGATAAATAGTTGGATTCTGTATAAAAAAGTTTTATTGAAGAAGGGTGCGAATCCTAAGAATATTTTAAAACTTGCTGACTTCAGGACCGAACTAGCGGAAACTTTGTGTAAATATGGCAGCACATCGGAAAATAAAAGAGGTCACCCAAGTTTGAATACTGCTGCAGGCCCTGTAAACACGCCGTGGGATCTGGAGGCGAAAGTCCTCGCGCACGTGTGGGAGTGGCGCGAGGAGGCAAAACGCCGGGGCGTAACTCCGCTGCCGCGAGAAATCACGGTACAGCGGACAGAACTCCGGCGGGATCTCATGGCGACATGGAGAGTGCGACTGTCGCAGCCCAGCGCTGGGCACGCCACAATTGCGGCGATAAGTCCCCTCTTTGAGGAGTGGTTAGAGAGGCGCCACGGCGTCCTCACCTTCCGCCTGACGCAGGTCCTTACCGGACACGGTTGTTTCGGGAGGTTCCTGTTTCGCATAAGGCGGGAGGAAACGCCCGGGTGTCACCATTGTGTGGATCGCCCAGAGGACACGGTGGAGCATACAGTGGAGGTCTGCCCGGCTTGGGCAGAGCACCGCCGTGTTCTCACGGAGGCGATCGGCGGCGGCGATCTCTCGCGTCCGAGCCTGGTCCAGGCCATGGTGCGGAGCGAGAGTGCATGGGAGGCCGTCACCTCCTTCTGCGAAGCGGTAATGCTCGCGAAGGAGGAGGCGGAACGCGTGAGGGAGAGGCAGCCTCACGCCCTCAGTCGCCGCAGGAGACGCCCTGGGCGGCGGGAATTGATAGCCGATTCCCGGCCACCGTAGGCGCGGGCTTGCGGACGGTGAGTAGTGGGTAGCTCGCCGTCCGGTGAGGACCAGGCCCGGGTCGACGGCGCGTTGTGTTCCACGCGCGCCTCAAAGAGATGTCAGCAAAAGATGGGGTCCAATAGGGCCGATGCCGCTGGGGTCGCGGGTTGTTTGAAAAAGATACCGTGGCCCTGGC
The DNA here is from genome assembly GCA_948252095.1 of Dicycla oo. Lineage (NCBI taxonomy): Eukaryota > Metazoa > Arthropoda > Insecta > Lepidoptera > Noctuidae > Dicycla > Dicycla oo. Next base: position 5,661,330 of record OX411710.1, on the reverse strand, counting down.
ATAGGCAACTGAAGGAACACGGGTGGGTTTTAGTCAGTAAAAGTCTGACACGCCCTTCCGCTCCACCCAGAGCGGGAGAAGTTATTTGATGATTTCCCATCCACAAAAAAAAAAGGCCCTGTAAACAAGCAAAAGAGACCAAAGATAGGTGCTCAAACATTACCTCCTGATGACGTACGTTTTGACGGTGTCGGGCATGAAAAATCTTATGGTTCCAAAAGGAACCAGTGTAAATATGCCCAATGTAAAAAACTTACGTCAGTAATGTGTGAGAAATGTCATGTGTCACTCTGTGACAATAGAAATAATAACTGTTTCAGGGTTTTCCACACTAATTAATTTTTGTTTTTTTTTATGACCTTGCTGCATAATTTATCAAAAATGATAACACATGTTTTTTAATAAATAATAAACTTTAAATATTGAAATGATTTTTTTTATTATTTTTCCTGTTTTTTAGGGACCTCATTTCGTAATATGTGTATTTTTTCACGAAAATATAAAAAATCATGCATCTAAGGGTTTAAAATTAAAATAAATTGACTTCATTCATTCTCCTGACCTTGTCCCAATTTCCATACTTCTCTGTTAGTTGTCATCGCGGTAGTCACTCCCTTTTTGGCCATATCATCATTTACACAATCCATCTATCGTTTCTTTGGTCTGCCCCTACCCGTATAACCATCCACATTCATACTCAAAACTTTCCTGACAACATTTTCCTCATTCCTCCGCATCACATGCCCACACCATGGTAACAGATTTCCACACAAATTTTCAGTCACCGGTGTCACTTTCCGACTTCCTCTTACATACTCATTTCTTATTCAATCCATTCGCGTAACACCACACATCCCTCTTACCATTCTCATCTCAGCTGCATGCAATTGCCTTTCATTCATTATTTTTATGGCCCAACATTCTGATCCACACAAGACAGCAGGTCTAACCATTGTTTAATAAATCGTCCCATTGAGTTTAAGGGGAATGCGAGAATCGCAGATTATTCCCGTTACCTGCCGCCATTTCATCCTTTGACTTATACAGTCAAATAAAATAAACAATTATATGAACTCCTGTCAGTAGGTAAGCTAATTATGGAGAACATAAACATTGTCTTGAGTTAACACAGCAATCAACTACTCCTATCATTTAAGTAGTCTTTGATAGAACAGTATTGTTTATTACCCGTGTTTACGTCGTCCAAATGTTGTTAATTCCTGTCTACTTTAAAAATAAGAAAGGTAACATCTGCAAACAGTACAACGTCACAGAACACCCTTTAAAAAGAATGGTAAGTCATTGCTATACACTAAGAATAAGAATGGACCCAGTATTGAGCTTTGAGGTACACCTAGCTGAACTGGTAGCCCGGAAGATTTCACACCATTAACATCTACACTTTGGAACCTATTATGTTAATAAGAATTTATGACTTTGAGAGCTTCGTTTTAAATACAGCAATGACGTAGTTTACGCAAAAGCGTGACATGGCGCACGCAATCAAAGCCTTTGGAGTGATCACAGAAAGCTCGAATAGCATTTTTCGAGTTCTCCCGTGCGTTAAATATATGTTTCAGCAGAGCAAGACCCGCATCCGTAGTCATATTGTTCGTCATGAAGGAGGCTGTTTAAATTAAAATGTGATTAACCAGTCAATAAGGCAACCAAGGTATGCAGAACTTAGGTGTCTTCACAGGAAGAGGCTCTTGCATCCCAAACATCAATCAAATCAAACCACAATAACTTTTGAGCATAACAGTCTTGACTTAATTATCAGGCTAATAAAAAAGTTTTCTGTTTTTGATTGCATATTGTATGTAAGAAGCTAGTCAGTTAAAAAAAAGCCGACCAAGTGCTTGTTTGACCACGCACAATAAAGGGTTCCGTAGTTGGCATGAATTTGCCTCTTGCAGTGCCCGATGCGGACCACACCGCTGATGACGATGACGACGCTCCGGAGGTGACCGAGGTAGAGCTGAGAGTGGCGGTACGTAGGCTGAGTGCCAAAAATACCGCCCCAGGACCCGACGGCTTACCTGGGAAAGCCTGGGTTCTGGCCTTGGAGGCTCTCGAGCCTCGACTAAGGGGGCTCCTAAGCGCATGTTTGGAGAGAGGCCAGTTCCCACTTCGGTGGAAGACGGGGAAACTGGTTCTCATTAAAAAGCCGGGGCGCCCTGCGGACTCTCCGTCCGCTTACCGGCCCATCGTGCTGCTCGACGAGGTGGGCAAGCTCTTTGAAAGAGTCATTGCAGACCGCCTCATCGGGCGGCTGGTGCGAGTGGGGCCAGATTTGGCGGAGAGCCAGTTTGGTTTCCGCAGGGGGCGCTCTACGGTGGACGCCATCATGTGCGTGCGAGCCCTCACAACGGGGGATGCTGTGGCCCGGGGTAGGGTCGTCTTGGCGGTGTCTCTAAATATCGCCAATGCCTTCAATACCCTGCCCTGGAGTAGCATTAGGGAGGCACTCCGGTATCACCGGATGCCGAACTACCTCTGTCGCGTGGTCGAGGCCTATTTGACGGACAGGGCCGTCATCTACCCCGGTCATCAGGGAGAGTAGAACCGGCGAGAGATGTCGTGCGGTGTCCCACAGGGATCGGTCCTAGGGCCACATCTGTGGGATATCGGGTACGACTGGGTGCTGCGCGCTGACCTCCCTAGTGGCGTCAGCGTGGTATGCTACGCTGACGACACGCTGGTCCTGGCGCAGGGGAGATCACACCAGGCGGCGGCCGAGCTAGCGACACACGGGGTTGCGATAATCGTTGAGAGGATCCGGCGATTGGGACTCGAGGTAGCCCTGCACAAGTCCGAGGTCATGTGTTTTCATGGTCCTCGGAACGCGCCACCGTCGGGTTCCCAAATAACGGTAGGAGGGGTTCACATCGGCGTCGAGATGACGATGAAGTACCTAGGACTCGTCCTCGACAGCCGGTGGAACTTCGGTTCCTTAGGGCGGCGACCAGCCCGCCAGTTGAACACGTCCCAACGGGTCATGGCCATCCGGCTAGTTCGGGGATACCGCACGGTCTCCGGTGAGGCGGCGAGCCTCCTTGCCGGATTGCCGCCGTGGGATCTGGAAGCAAAAGTCCTCGCATACACATTGGAGTGGCGCGAGGAGGCAAAACGCCGGGGCGTTACTCCGCTGCCGCGAGAAATCATGGCACAGCGGACAGAGCTCCGGCGGGATCTCATGGTGACATGGAGAGTGCGACTGTCGCAACCCAGTGCTGGGCACGCCACAATTGCGGCGATAAGTCCCCTCTTTGAGGAGTGGTTGGAGAGGCGTCATGGCACCCTCACCTTCCGCCTGACGCAGGTCCTCACCGGACACGGTGCTTCGGGAGGTTCCTGTTCCGGATAAAGCGGGAGGAAACGCCCGGGTGTTACCACTGTGTGGATCGCCCGGAGGACACGGTGGAGCATACGGTGGAGGTCTGCCCGGCTTGGGCAGAGCACCGCCGCGTCCTCGCGGAGGCGATCGGCGGCGGCGATCTCTCGCGTCCGGCCCTGGTACAGGCCATGGTACGGAGCGAGAGTGCATGGGAAGCCATCACCTCCTTCTGCGAAGCTGTAATGCTCGCGAAGGAGGAGGCTGAACGCGTGAGGGAGAGGCAATCTTAGCGCCCTCACGCCCCTAGTCGCCGCAGGAGACGCCCTGGGCGTTGGGAATCGATAGCCGATTCCCGGCCACCGTAGGCGCGGGCTTGCGGATGGCGAGCAACGGGTAGCTCGCCGTCCGGTAAGGACCAGGCTCGGGTCGACGGCGCGTTGTGTTCCACGCGCGCCTCAAAGAGATGTCAGCACTAGCTGAAGGGGTCCGCTAGAGCCGATGGCCGCCGGGGTTGCGGGTTGTTCGAAAGAGTTACCGTGGCCCTGGCACAGGCAACTGAAGGAACACGGGTGGGTTTTAGTCAGTAGAAGTCTGACACGCCCTCCCGCTCCACCCAGAGCGGGAGAAGTTATTTGATGATTTCCCATCCACAAAAAAAAAAAAAGTTGGCATGAATTTATACCAAAAATAATAGTTATGAATCATGTTCTCCACCCGTCGGTATACGTCACGGTGAATTCTCCAACTGTAAAATGTAATTAATGATCGCAAGAAAAAAAAATGTGATAAAACTACAAATTAGCGATTTTTGGACTCCTTTACTTGTACCGTGCTTCTTGCCAAATTAGGTCAACGGAAAGTACCTGTTTTGATTTATTGGTTTATTATATTTATTTATTTATTTATTTTGTACCAATACATGTCGCATAAATATACACACTTTTTATTGCATTGATTTGGAAGCTTGATTTTTTTAGAGCTCCAAGGAATCGTAGACCTACGTATTTGTTATTAATTTCAACTTGATATCTCCACGAGTTCCTGAGAAAAAGGGTCTTGACAGACTGACAGACGGACAACGAAGTGATATTATAAGGGTTCTGTTTATCCTTTTGAGGTACGGAACCCTAAAAAAAACAATTTTATTTAACAGAGTGTCAAATAATATTTTATTGTTTTTTAAAACTGTAATTTCCAACCCGCATTGCAATTACATACAATATAATTTAACGGAGTGACAAATAAAATATTTTAATATTTTTTGTTTAAATGTTCAATCCATTTCGCTTTGCAAAACAAACTAAAATAAAGAGCCTTATTTTATTTTATTCAGTACACAATAAATACACGCTTATAACCATTAAAAAGCGCCGAGTATCGACGCGGGAGTTATTTATTCAGTTCCAAATGGATTGAAAGTGATTGATGCGCTCCATCGCGCTGTTGGTATAAAAGTTGCTATAAATCACTTTATTGGCCATTGATGTACTGCAGCGTCGGTTAAAGGAGGTTTTGTGTTTTGTAGCTCTTATTGTATGTGTCGGGCTTCAACTTCAGATATTTTTTAGGGTTCGCTACCTCAAAAGCAAAAAAACGGAATCCTTATAGGATCACTCGTATGTCTGTCAGTATATCACAGCCATTTTTCTCCAAATATAATGGACCAATTAAGGTGAAATTTGGTACACATATTAATTTTTGTGACCCGAATACGGGCGTGTAACGTAAATAAATGAATTTTGAATATTGGGGTCACTTTTGGGGACAAATAAGATTTTTTTTTTGCAAACTGTTCCGTGTGAGATTTCAATTAAAAGGGTCTGTGAGGTTCTCAAATAGATTTGTTTTTTTATAATTTTAGAATAAATCGTTTTAAAGTTACTTAGACGGAAATTAACCATTCCCCCCTTTGCTCCGAAACAACTGAGCCTAAAATTTTGAAAGAAATACAGAAAATAGTTTTATACTTGAAGATTTTTAAGAAGTCTATGGTCTTAAAATAACATGGTAAACTGCAGTGTTAAGTTTGTTGTTGGGATAATTCTTTCTTCATTATAACTACGGAACCCTTCATTGTGCGTGGTCTGACACGCACACACAACAAGCAACAATTAAATCGGTGGTTTAATATAAAAAAATGTAACTAATACCAGCTAAAAAGTATCCTATATTTTAATCCAGTTCATAGTCCACCTGTGCGCCTAATTTCATCGAAATCAAAAATTGGACTAAAATGTACTGATACTTATAAGCCATATTTCATCAAAAATAAAATAATTAAAAATGAAATAAAAAAATAAAATAATATTAATTTAATTAATTGCGGTCTTCAAACATACCCAAAGCTTAGTTAAGCAAATCAAAGCTATCAAATACTAATACCTGATGTCGACTATATGGGAGGATTTCACTGCGTGTCTGGATTAAGTAAAATGTAATCTAAACATTAAATGACGAAACTCATGATTGGAGATTTTTCAAAAATCAACCCCTTGGTGAAAAGAAAGGAACGGTATGTATGAAAATTTTGTTTTTCCTTTGATCAATAAATTAGGACTATATAAAGGTGGCGTTCTGTAGTTTCTGCCTACACCCATGGGAAGAAGCCATGAGTTTATGTATGTGTTGTAGCGAAATCAAAATTAAATATTCCACAACTTCATCACGTATAATTTATAAAAAAATCGTACCAAAATATATAAAAAGGGTAATATTTGAATAATATAAAAAAAAACTGCAGAGCAGGCAGTTTGTCTTAAATGAAATGACAGCACGAGAACACTTGAGATATATCTGATGGTAAATTCTTAGTCACGCATTTGGTTTACGACCTAGAGCATCGATTGCATCGCTTTTTAGGTTCGCGACGGCGAATTCACGTAAACTTTCTAGGGAATGTTGTTTTATAATAATAAACCTAAGTAATCCCGATGGAAACAGTCTTGGTTAACCAACCAACAACTATTAAAATGCTAAGGCAAAAAGTACTAGTAATTAAAATAGTTTAGTGTGATGATCCAACGATCCTGACGGATTGCAAACTCGAAGCGTAGCACGCCTAAACAGCGTAGCCTGTGAAACGATGATCTTGCGTCGCGGAAAAAAGCTGACATGCGGCTCGAAAGTTTCTATGCGGCTGGAAATATTTTCCCAGAACACGTAAACCTGTTGAATAGTTAGTTACTCAAGAGACTTCGATTGAGAGAGCGAATAAGTGGAAATTCATACCGAGTTTGAAAAAAATCCTACACAATCCTTGCAATACACGACTAGGTTCAACGATACACTTAAGTTATTGGTTTTAGGATATTTCAAAATTATTAGATTCTAATCAATTTAATAAAGGTAACATTAGCGTGTTCAATTTAAAAAGAAAAGAAAAAATCGGTCAAGAGCGAGTCGGACTCGCGCACCGAAGTTTCCATACTATCATATATAAAAAAAATGTGAGCTATTTAGAGACATCGTTTTATTTTTCCTACAATCTTTACATAAACTTCTATCACAAACAATAATTTCAGATTTTTCTCTATGCAAACTTCTGAGATAACGCGGATAGCGAGGTAGGTATTTTTTTTACATTTATCATCAAAAACTATGTGGCCAAAAAAAAAAGGATAAAATGTTTTAGAATGTGCAAACAGCGCTCTTTCATATGATACCACACTTCGAATTTTTAAGAAACCCTTTCAATACCTGTAGCAAAAAAAAAATGTTTAGAGTGCTACACCCCCATATAGACAGACCTGTACTTTACTCGTACTACTCTCCCGAGCCCTATCAAGCCAGCGTCACCGGGTGCAGCTCCTCCCCAACAACCCGTAGAAGCAAACACCAGATACTTAGTAGAATATGACTGTGGATGGGAAATCATCAAATAACTTCTCCCGCTCTGGGTGGAGCGGAAGGGCGTGTCAGACTTTTACTGACTAAAACCCACCCGTGTTCCTTCAGTTGCCTATGCCAGGGCCACGGTATCTTTTTCAAACAACCCGCGACCCCAGCGGCATCGGCCCTATTGGACCCCATCTCTTGCTGACATCTCTTTGAGGCGCGCGTGGAACACAACGCGCCGTCGACCCGGGCCTGGTCCTCACCGGACGGCGAGCTACCCACTACTCACCGTCCGCAAGCCCGCGCCTACGGTGGCCGGGAATCGGCTATCGATTCCCGCCGCCCAGGGCGTCTCCTGCGGCGACTGAGGGCGTGAGGTGGCCTCTCCCTCACGCGTTCCGCCTCCTCCTTTGCGAGCATTACCGCTTCGCAGAAGGAGGTGACGGCCTCCCATGCACTCTCGCGCCGCACCATGGCCTGGACCAAGCTCGGACGCGAGAGATCGCCGCCGCCGATCGCCTCCGTGAGAACACGGCGGTGCTCTGCCCAAGCCGGGCAGACCTCCACTGTATGCTCCACCGTGTCCTCTGGGCGATCCACACAATGGTGACACCCGGGCGTTTCCTCCCGCCTTATGCGAAACAGGAACCTCCCGAAACAACCGTGTCCGGTGAGGACCTGCGTCAGGCGGAAGGTGAGGACGCCGTGGCGCCTCTCTAACCACTCCTCAAAGAGGGGACTTATCGCCGCAATTGTGGCGTGCCCATTCGGCATCACCCTAAGGATGACTGGTAGAAAATGTCTCAGGCATTAAGTCAGCCTTTGTACGGTAATGGTTTTTTACTTGTGCAGAAAGTTTTAATAAATAAATAATTGATAAATTATTGTACCCGTATTCTTGCAAATAAATAATTATTCTTATCCTTCTTATTCTTATCAATCCAGCCGTTAAAGATACAGCTGGTAAGATTCCTATTGTACGAACTCTGTATCTCAAACTCCCAGTACAAAATTCATTGATCCAAAACAGGAGGACTTACGTACACGTTATGATAAGCACTAGTTTCAAACTATGCACGTGTCGGGCTAAGTTGCGGTCTAGTCAGCTCCAAGTCGGTTAGCTTTAGTTATTGTAGTTCGATGTTCCAGTTCAACCATAAAGATGTTGTTGGAGATGCAGATAGGGAAGTGTCGTGGTTGCGTAATATAATTAAGTACTGTTATGCTTCTGATGTTAAGACTTTCTTTAGAACATACTTCGCGTTACGATCTATGGTCTGTTCTTAAAGTATCATCAGACACTTTAAGAATAGACAATATACCGAATCGTCTTTTTAATAAAAAAAATTAAAGAAATGGATCAGAAAAAGTACCGCTCCGTGGATGTCAATTTGTACTGCCACTTACAAATTGAGTGCTTTCATTTGATTACTTGAATACTTAAATCCGACATTCTAATTTTAAGTCACCTTCAAGATGTTTTGCCTCAATTTTCGTCGATGATTTTTGAATTACAATTTTATAATGTTATTTAAACGATAATAAAATTGTTGGAAAAATACAGATAGTTGGATACTGATTCATAGATCAACAGGGTTCGGCTACACTTTGATCAGATACTTTTGGAACAGACTATACCGGCGCAGATAGAGGAGCGTGTATTGGAATATACCTGTGCAGATCTTCGAGATATGAAATGTGGTTGACCTGTACACAGGTAGACCTATCCGATAGGTTGTAGCGTGTATGGGTATATATGATCCGAAACGAAAATATTGGGAAATGACCCGGAGTTAAGCTGAAGTAGCAGTGAGTTAGTCATGCCTCCCGAAGGTCCAATAGGTTCTGGAGCACACGAAACTTTGATTGAGGATCGCGAATAAGCCAGAATAGTATCCGGCTCGAAGGACTAAACTGAAAGTAACTAAGCTGGTTGACATAGTAAAATAAAAGAGCTCGATGGGTTTGCTTGGTACCCGTGGTTGCTTTTTACGATATCCTGGGGAATGTGGAAAGTCTGGTAAAATAAGGTCTGATATTATACTCGTAGAAAGAGAGAAAGCAAATGATGGTACTGCTAGTAAGGTTTAATATTCAAAGACAGAAGAGTGCTTGTGAAATAAAACAACTTTTTACAAAGATAAATTAAAAATCTAGATGCTCCTTTCACATCCTTCATTACAATTACTTCTCCAAATTGTGTACTTCAAACTTAACATATCCTTCATTATACTTATCAACTCGTAATTAAGACAATACGTGTGCTTGTAAGACGAAACAGTTTGTTCAGAACACAGTTATTACAATTTTATTATAATGAGAGTGTTCCTTTGTCTCACTGTTAGGCATTGTAGGATGGTAAATAAGGACTTTTGAAGTAACAGGATTTTGACGAAAATTCATCTTGTTTCAGTTGTATTTTCTTTAGGTAAAAGGAGTGTTATAAAGTTTAATTAGGAGTAGAAAGAAAGAAAATAAGTTTCTTTGCGGCAAACATGACGCAAAAAAGAACAAGTTGGGGGAAAATATGCGTCACATCCACGCAAAACGGCCTTCGCTCAGCATAATGCTGCGATCAAATACGAGACAGAGCCCCAGCGCAGGTTTTCAGCGACAGCCGACGTTGACGTGATGACGTCAACCGGTGCAGCTTTAAATAAATAAAAAACAATATAAGTATTTTTTTATTTTATCTTTTATTAAAATGATAATAATAAATTTATTTCCACCAGCAAAGGAAAGATCATATACACAAAAAAATAAAATTAAACAAAAGCACATACAATTAAAAAGACCACATAAACACACAAAGATTACAGACTTCGATTGCTCAGTACGGTTATTTATTATTTTTATGACTCTCCATACAGCAATGGTTCAGGTACTGCGAATCGAACCTCTGCGCGAACAGCCTCAGGATGCCGCTTGAGCTAGCCCGAACCCTGTGCACCAGGGACGTGCATTGCTTTCATGTAGTAGAATAAAAACAGTCTATTTGCGACCCAGCGAACATCCCTGAAGCACTGCAGAATCGGGGCAGCCCCATCAGCACCCTGAATATATTATTATATTGCACACGATTATATTGCACATAATATATCAAAGTATTTGAAATGGCAACATTCCGTCCTGTTTAGTGATTTTGTTTTCTTATTAGAGACGTTGATGAACAAGATCTAAAATTTTCTTCAGGTCAAGTATTTGAAGCTTTTAAAAATTCGTTACTTCATTTCTACTTCAATATCGATTCTTAGACAACACATACTTTGAAGCGACCATATTATGAGTTATGCAAACATGTGCAAACGGCAGCGCAACAAGGAACTGCATCGCTAAACACAGTCAAAAGTGTCTACGTAACTACCGTCCTTAGTTTTCGTAGCGCGTAGCAATGTGCTACGGCGTAGCACATCGTAGCTTGCAGGACGCTACGAACAATTTAGACAAAATAATGGTTGCTCTTAATCTGCACCACGAGTAGTTTTTAAAATAAAATTAACTAGTTTTCGAGCAGCAAAAATACCTCTATTTTCACACAATTTCCCACCATCTTCAACTGATAATAGATAAAGAAAATCTCATGAAAATTCCCAAGAAAAACATAAATAAAGCTAAAAATATGATACAGTGTTATGTACAGCTACATTGTAGCTCGAGTAAGCCTCTTTGGCGCAAAGTTTTTCAATTAAAAAGGTTTTACTGCGACCACGGCGGGCGATGTATGATACTGTGAACAGGTTTTGTTGTATAACAGTGTTATAATGTAGTTGATGGTGGAAGTTTTGGTGTGTGGAATTGCATTATAAGGTGTGGCTTTATTTTATAGTCCCCAAAATCATTCATTTCTTCTGCACAAGGGTCACTTTTATTACCAAAATAGTTTTCTTTTTAAAAATATTTTTTTTAATGCGATTTTCAACATTTACGAGACAAAAGGAGATAACCTATTCGTTCTGGGAAAATAAGACCCAAACTACAAAGTTAAGAGTTCAAAATTCGTCACGACAAGCAATTGTCTAGCTCATATAACTTGGCGTCCAAGAAGCTGTAGAAATCTTACAAGCCACCGCTATTGAAATTCAAAGTTTTAGAAAGAGTAATAAAGAATAAATTGAAACATAACCTCTTCAAAAATGTCGCAAGGATAAAACAAAATGGTCTTCGGCAATTTTCGCGAAACATCACCAACGTTCAGCCTCCATCGCTCACCGTAGACTCTGTCCCGAACGCATTCCATTTTGAATTGAGAACGTCCATGAATTGCCGTTTTTGTTGCTGCTCGGTTGAACAGGCATGTACTGCCACCAAAAAGGGTAGATTGAAAAATTTTCGCGCGTCCTACGAAATATGGAGCGGTATTCTGAACCCTTGACATGTGGAGATGGAACTTATAGGTTTAGTTTTGGTAATTGAAGTAAGAATGTATTAGTAAAAAGCTTTTTAGTACTCACGTATTTTAAGCCCATATTTCTACAAATAATTAATTATGTGTCTTTTCTATTTAACCCCTAGTTTCGTGTTCAAAAAAAAAAGTTAATTGTAAATAACTTATTGTAGTTACAATTGGGAGAATCCTTTTAAGCAAATACTTTGCTTGTATTTGGATTCACTGCCCTGCTCCAGTTTATATTATTGTTATTAAGTTATTTAGCCCATTCACTTAAACAAATAAAAAAAAAAGAATGAAATAGAAACACAGTATTTAATGAAAAGCAAGAAACGCGCTGGGATGTGTGTGTAATGTGTGTAGGAGATGGTGTGGAGGTGAATGTGTATGTGAGTAGTGGACAAAAATACGACTAGATATGTCGAAACAGAATTCAATTCTATCAAACTATATTTTACTTAGATACGTATCTCCACACTATAGGCCACATCTAATCACCATCATGTAAAATCCCAAAATTAAATTAGACCGATCCATTGAATAATTAAAACAACTAGTCTTACAAAACTTCTACCCCTAAAATTTCAAGATACACTTAGAACTTTCAAATTACTTAAAAAAAATTCATCTCAGCTTCGCCCACAAGAATTTCAATATAAACCCAACGCCAGACGGAAACTATTTGAATAAAATCCCTTTTGCTGCGCGTAACGACACTGTCTCACCCATTACACAGAGTAGATAGTGCAGAAGGTCAGGGTCAACGATAAAAAACGCACGCAAATATAGACACGTTTCACGTACCCTGAGTGCAATTGCACTGGTGACTGGCATTTGTTTGGCATAGTTATGTCGCGGTATAACTACTTACATAAAGACCCAGTTTTGCAAACAAGAATCAATCCACAGTTTTAGTGAAATTGAGTTTAGTACATAGATGGCACTCAAATCACGCATTTTATCTTATCAAAAAAAAAAAAAATGGTACCTTTTTACCGACTAACAACAGCGATAACACGGTCACTTGTGGAACCAACCCACAATAATATACAACATTGTTTAAAAAATACAGTGATATCCACGATATAAATACTAGGAACAAACACTAAGTTGTTGTACCTCCAACAAGGCTCAAGAAAATAGGTGGCTCATTCAGGTGTCAATGTATACGCTTTTATAATAAACTTCCTAGCCACGTTCAAGATCTAAGCCTTAAAAGGTTAGATCGAGGACAAAAAGGCTTGGGATTGAGCTGCTCCAAATTTTCTTTTTCTCTTTTTATTTTTGCATACTGAATGCTGACATGAATATTTACTTTGTAAAGTATTATATTATTTTAATTATTGTGAATGTGAAGACTATGTAGGTCATTGCTTTTTTTGTTTGTTTTATTTTTTCTCTCAGTTATTATTAATCATGGTCTGGCAGTTTGAGTAATTTATGCGGCCTACCCAAATGTCCTTTCTTTGGTATTGTTCGTCGAATCGTTGAGCTCCTTAAGTTCCGAGTTGAGCTGCGCGATTACTGACAAATGCGTGCACTGACTGGACAGGTCCTCTCAATCTGTGTGGTTCTTTCCTCAAAAGAGCATTTCAGACACCAATCTACATGGTCTTCACATGAAGTGACCAAGATTATGTCTGGGCTTTATAAGAGACTGTGACCTCTGAGTTTGTTTCGGCCTTTCTTCTCCGAGTAGTCAGATAGGAAACGCCGACCTCATCTAGTTTAAAAAAAAAAACATGATTGACTTGTAAAAGTATTTGTACAAACCTACTTACAGAAATAGAAATCATTTATCATTGATAAATGTCTCGTTTTCTCGAAACCAACCTGCTGTGGGTTGGTTCTAGTTTGTATAACTACGTCATAGGTTCATTGGGAGCATTTTCGTAAAGCAGTCGGGGGGTGAGTGGGAGGGGGTAAATTAGCGGGAATTGGCGGGAACTCACAAACTTGTTAACAATATGGCAGTTTGCTTGTCATAAGTATTGAGAAATATCAAACCTTTTGATCTGTCAAACGGATAGGAGATGAGTAACTGTTAGGTGTACACTAAGATCACTGTATGAGTTTGAAATCCCAGTACGTACGTGTCTTTAAAACAATTTTTTTTTCTCCCACAAAGTACAATTACAAAATAAAGATGTTACAAATATTGGAAGAACAAAGGTTTGGGAGTCAGGAATCCAAATTAGAATACCCTGTGCTATTGACTCCTGGTCCCCCTCACCGAGATGGGGATTATCACAATAATGATGTGTATACGAATGTGTGCGTGAAGGGGTGACGGGTGATGTACGTATGAAAAACGCTAGACTAGGATATGATAGTAAGCAGTTTTTCCGTTTCTTCATAATCGAGTCCTAAAAGTCTATGTGTACGTGTACCAGTTTAGTAGTTTGATGCAATCCTTCTGTACGTGTCTACTTCGTGGCGACATTGTCTCGACAGTTACATGAAACTAGCTCGGTTGCGCGTGGAAATACTAGAGAATTACCTTTATTACGCAAACGTGCGGTGTATGGGTATTTATTAGGTATTATATACATTACTGTTTATGTTCAGTGGCTGTGAAATGGTCGGGAATATTAGTGGTAATGGATTTTGAAGTTTAGTTTAGAACTTTGTACACTGGTTTTGAATTAGGTGGAGATTTTTAAGTGGATGTGGCTATGTTTAATCTAGCGTAGGCTTTGACATTAAAATTTATCGGGTTCTAAAATAAATGCCATCTAGTTTTGCCTATTTTGCTTAACTTTGGGTTTTAAGAGAAAGATTATAAAGGCTTGATTTTGTCAGTTGTCATTATCATCCTCAGCTTTTTGTCGTCTACTGCTGAAAATAGTCCTTTAAACAAAACCGCCCAAGTGCGTGGACCATGCACAATGAAGGATTCCATGCATGCATGACCATGCACAATAAAAGATTATAAAGGCATGATTTTGTCAGTTGTCATTATCATCCTCAGCTTTTTGTCGTCTAGTGCTGAAAATAGTCCTTTAAACAAAACCGCCCAAGTGCGTGGACCATGCACAATGAAGGGTTCCGTAATTGGGATAAATTTATCCCAAGAACAAACTTAACATTGTCGTTGAAAAACATGTTCACTCATACATTCCAACTGCAAATGTAAGTTTGTACGCACAATATTGAGATATTTAAGCATAGACTTCTTATAAGTTTTCCTGTAATCTATAACTGTAGAACTATTTTCTGTATTTTATTTCAAAATTATAAGAAAAATATATTTGAGTCCCTCACAGTAAGCCCTTTCATTTGATATGTCACACGGTACAGTTTGCAAAACTTTTTTTTTTAATTTTCTTATTTGCCCCCCAAAATTGACCCCCATATTCAAAATTCATTTATTTACGTTACACATCCGTATTTGGGTCACAGAAATTCATAAGTGTACCTTGTTTTATCTTAATCTGTCCATTAGATTCGGAGCAAATCGGTCGAGTGATCCTATAAGGGTTCCGTTTTTCCTTTTGAGGTACGGAACCCTATAAAGTCACAAATATCCATTGACAAGGCAAGTTGGATGGTTAGATTTAGAAAGATCAAGCCTTGGCACCTGTGACTTTAAATGAAACACATGCTTTGCGTAAAAAATCTAGTTACTGTGTGATTGTGACGTATTCGGACTGTCATAGGTCAAATTACGAAATATGTGGACGAACTTCAGGGTGGCTAGTAGCAGCTGTTTGACTGAAAAATGGCGCGTGATTGGAAAGGCCTACATGATATTCAGCATTGGACTGTAATAGGCTGACGTTGATGATGATGACAAGATGCATTACCGAACCACGCACTTATTAATAAATAAAGAAATTAAACACAAAATGCAAGTTTCATATCGCTTTGTCGTAAATATTCATACCGAGGCCATACGCAAAATGAATTCTGATTTATTCAGAATATTATATTATTACGAGCAACTGAAATACACAGTTATATTTCAGTTTCTGGCTTCTTTTTATAAAGAGGTCAGTTGCTGCTGTGTTTAAACTCAGAAAAGGGACATTATTATTATGTTTATTTTGAATGGAATAATTGGAGCATACATTTTGAATTGCTTGTAGCGAAATGTTCTTATTCGTTAGCGTGGTTTTCGAGCACAGCTGTTGGTTGCTTGAAATGCATCGAACCAAAATCTTTATGATTAACTAGCTGTTAATCATAAAGATTAACAGCAACGCGACTCCGTCTGCGTTCCAGGATGAATCGTAGTCTATGTCCTTCTCCAGGTCATGGTCTACCCAAGTTCCAAATTTCATCCAAATCCGTTCAGCTGTTTTAGCGTGAAATCGCAATCAACCAACAAACAAATACTTTCGCATTTATAATATTAGTTAGAATAGTTAGGAAGGTCTATCGACACTCTAGACTCACGAAATGTATTAGGTACTTTAATAAAAAAAATAAAAATACTCTTATCACACTACTAAAGTTTCAATAATAATAAAATTCAATCATGATCCGAAAGACACGTGGCGCCATCTATTATCTTTAACAACGTTATTGTTGTTTTTCTCGGGAACGGTACTTTTTTGAGATACTCTATGTCCGTGTTTGTACACCTGACAACGTATATGCAAAATTTCAGGATGTACGGTTCAGTGGTTTAGGCGTGAAAAGGTAACAAACAAACAAACCTACTTTCGCATTTATAGTATTAGGTAGGATAGTCAATTTCGGCGGTCTCTCCAGTGCTGGGGCCATAGCGCTTGATGGCGCGCTTCTCCCGGTCTGCTCCGACTTCCGGTATCTTGGTTCACTTGTGCAAAGCGATGGCGAAGTAGATCGGACTGTTAAGCACAGAATTAACACTGGATGGATGAAATGGCGGCAGGTCACGGGAACAATCTGCGACTCCCGCATTCCCCTTAAACTCAAGGGGGAGATTTATAAAACAATGGTTAGACCTGCTGTCTTGTATGGATCAGAATGTTGGGCCATAAAAATAATGAATGAAAGGCAATTGCATGCAGCCGAGATGAGAATGCTAAGAGGGATGTGTGGTATTACGCGAATGGATAGAATAAGAAATGAGTATGTAAGGGGAAGTCTGAAAGTGACACCGGTGACTGAAAAGTTGTGTGGAAATCGGTGGTCATGGGGCATGTGATGCAGAGGAATGAGGAAAATGTCGTCAGGAAAGTGTTGAGTATGAACGTGGAGGGCTATACGAGTAAGGGAAGACCAAAGAAACGATGGATGGACTGTGTGAACGATGATATGGCCAGAAAGGGAGTGACTACCGAGATGACGACTAATAGAGAAGTATGGAAGAAAAAGACATGTTGCGCCGACCCCAAATAAATTGGGACAAAGACAGGAGAATGATGATGATGAGTCGGAGAACATTTTACTGTTTGCACCATGGAATTTGCCCCAAATAAGCTACCAGCGAGTTCGAATAAGGCCAGCCCAGCATTTTCGCGAAAAGGTCAGTACCTTGTGGGGACGCCAGTGACGTCCCGGACTTGGGCGACTTCGGGTATAGTTAGGAGATGACATTCTGGAGTGACCACCGCTAAATGTACCTTACCAGAACACCTCTACTCGGGTAAATTGAGACGACACGGTTGGCGTAATGGCTGAGCGATCGACTGCTGCGCAGCGTGTCGCGGGTTCGATCCCCGCACGGATAAATATTTGTATGATCTGCAAGTAGTTGTTCCGGGTCTGGGTGTTTGTGTTTGTGAGTTTCTATGTTTGTAAACACACCCACGATACAGGAAAAATTCCTAGTGTGGCGCAACGTTTTTTTTTTTTTTTTTTTTAAATAGTGGCACCAGTTTAAAATAAATCATTACTACCCTATTTCGATAGAATAACTTGCTTGAGTGAAATCGGGTAAAATTAGTAGCTACTTTAAAAAAGCGCGCTGTAGTATACCGGAGCAGGATCTGTCAGTCTCGACCATTACTCTAATACGTTGTCTCTGTCTTGTACATAGACGCGCACGCTATTGCTTCCTTGTCTATTAGTTGGTTTAATATGAGGGCAATACAAAAATTAACTGGCTACATAAAGAATATAAAGACAACGACCGCAGCACAACAGTTAGGAGGAGCTCGTGGCTTAGTAATAATAGCCGCACGGGTCGATCCATCAGGTTAAGCTATGCTTGCCGCGGTTGGTTTGTGGATGGGTGACCATCTTTTCATACCGAGACTCCTCCGTGCCTCGGAAAGCACGTTAAGCCGTTGGTCCCGGCTGTCATTTGTGGATCTACGACAGTCGTTACGGGTCGTCAGAAGCCCGAAAGTCTGACAACCAGTCTTACCAAGGGGTATCGTATTACCCAGTAACTGGGTTGTGGAGGTCAGATAGGCAGTCGCTCCATGTAAAATACTGGTATTCAGCTGCATCCGGTTAGACTGGAAGCCGACCCCAACATAGTTGGGAAAAGGCTAGGCAGATTGATTGATTGACCGCAGCACAACAGTTCATTTTTCAATATATAAAGTTGAATAGAAATCATTCTAAAATTATCCCCGTTCAGCCGACGTCAGTCAGACAACGTACCTTGGTTTGCTCAAAACTAAAAATCCTATTATATCTGGCCGTCCCACCAAACTGAAAATTCGACAGCCTCATATATTGCTTTTTTGTTTGTTTTGCTTTTCTCTCAGTTATTTTTAATCATGGTCTGGCAGTTTGAGTAATTTATGCGGCCTACCCAAATGTCCTTTCTTTGGGATTGTTCATCGAATCGTTGAGCTCCTTAAGTTCTGAGTTGAGCTGCGCGATTACTGACAAATGCGTGCACGGATAGGTCCGCTCAATCTGTGTGGTTCTTTCTTCAAAAGACCATTTCAGACACCAATATACATGGTCTTCACATGAACTGACCAAGATTATGTCTGGACTTTATAAGAGACTTTGACCTCTGAGTTTGTTTCGGCCTTTCTTCTCAGAGTAGTCAGTTAGGAAACGCCAACCTCATCTAGTTTAAAAAAAAAAACAAACATGATTGACGTGTAAAAGTGTTTGTACAAACCTACTTACAGAAATAAAATCATTTATCATTTATCTGTCTATCAACCTAAAGGTGCCTTATGCAAAATATTTTTTCAGATATAAGTTTATGTCGATTCCTGATCTCATTATAATCTTTTTTACGCAATTAACTGGCTTTTACTTTACATATGCAACACCAATCTTCATAATTAATTAAAGACGCTTTCGTTGGCCGGATATATTTAGTAATATGTAGTCACGCAATACTAGCTCCTAAATATACCCGATTATGATACTCGAACTCGAATTTAGTAGTTACGAATGTTGAAAGCCTCATACTAACTATACCCGACCAAAACCCTATGGGGAGTTTCCACAAGGTACATTTAGTAAAGACGCATACCCCCATGCAAATGACCCTGAAATTACAGAAGAAAGTAGGTCGGTAAATTCCTTAGAGTATATAGCACGTAAATTCTCGTTAGCAGCTCCTAATTTAGACATATGTCTGATAAATAATAATAATAATAATATCCTGGGACATTTCACACACGGTCATCTGATCCCAAACTAAGCAGAGCTTGTACTAAGGAAACCAGATAACTGATATAGGTACTACATACACTACTTTTTTTTTGTAAATACATACTTATATAGATAATTACACCCAGACTCAGGACAAACAGACATGTTCATGCACACAAATATTTGTCCTGGATGGGAATCGAACCCACGACCTGCGACATGATAGGCGGTGTCTTAACCAACCACGCCAGCTGGCCTGTCAAATGGTGGGCCGATAACATGGTCTTAATAATTATTCATTTATTTAGCATTATCATGTTTAGATCTCGGTATCTGTCATGCCTTCGTCAGGCCTTTTGGCCTCGTACAGGACTATAGAAAAATAAAATAAAAAAAGAACAACAGTATATACTGTTGTTTTATTTATTTTTATTTTTCTGTTTGTTTTTAGGGTTCTGTACCTCAAAAGGAAAAAGAAAACCCTTATAGGATCACTCGTGTGTCTGTCTGTCTATCTGTCTGTCTGTCCTATCTGTTTATCTATCTGTCCGTCGTCACAGCCAATTTGCTCCGAATCTAATAGACCGATTAAGTTGAAATTTGGTTCACGTATTGATTTCTGTGAGTCGAATACGGACGTGTAACGTAAATAAATGAATTTTGAATATGGGGGTCAATTTTATGGGGCAAATAAGAAAAAAAAAAAAGTTTTGCAAACTGTACCGTGCGACATATTAATGAAAGGGTTTACTGTGAGGATCCCAAATATTTTTTTTAAATAATTTTAAAATAAATAAATTACACGTATTTAGAAAATAGACGAAAATTTACCATTCCTCCATTATCTCCGAAACTACTGAGCATAAAGTTTTGAAAAATATACTGAAAATAGTTATATAGTTCGTGTCAAATAACTTTGCCGCTCTAAAACCAGGCTTTTCGATGAGCATGGCGTGGCGCGCTGCTGTTTTAGTATAGATATTGACTACTGCGCAGTCATTTGCGCGAACTTCAGAGCGGCAAAGTTATTTGACGCGAACTATACCTATAGATTACAGAAACACTTGTAAGAAGTCTATGGTCTTAAAATAACATGGTAAATCTCTCAATATTGTGAGTACAAACTTACATTTGCAGTTGGAATGTATGGGAGAACATGTTATTCAACTACAATGTTAAGATTGTTCTTGGGATAAATTCATCCCAACTATGGTAACCTTCATTGTGCGTGGTCCGACGCGCACTTGGCCAGTTTTTTAATATTTAATCAGTGTTCTTCCTTTGTGGTCTCAAATAAATAGCTTTTCTTACTTTTATTTCTTTGTCACTGAAGTTTCACCCGCTAATTTGATCCTGTATACTGTACTAGCTTTTGTCCGTGGCTTCGTTCGAGTGGTTGTCGGAAAAAACTAAAATAATCATGATTGAATTAATCATGATTCGAAAGACACGTGGCGCCATCTATTATCATAAGAACGTTATTGTTGTTTTCCTCGAGAACAGTACTTTTTTCGGGATGAAAGATACCCTATGTCCGTTTCTGTACACGTTAAAATGTATATGCAAAATTTTGGGATGATCGGTTCAGTGGTTTAGGCGTGAAAAGGTAACAAACAAACAAACAAATTTACTTTCACATTTATAATACTGCCGTCGTAAGAAAAAAGGGCACAACTAACATTTAAAAAAAAAAATCTACAAAAAATTGAGCAGATTAGCCTTTTTTTTCTGATTCTAAATATGTATGTAACTCAATTTTTTTTTGTAATGTTAGTTGTGCCCTTTTAGCTTACGACGGCAGAATATTAGATAGGATTACAGAATCTAGTATGCTCTGCTGACCCTTTCGCGAAAAACTGTACGCATCGAACTTTCTTCCTATTCTGAGAATGAAAGCTAAAAACGTTGTCTGCAACAGCTGTTTATAACTACAAACTAGTGTATTGCAAGAAACCGAGGAAGCGTGTGTATATTGCTATCTTTTTACTGAACTCCAATATTACAGTACGTGACTTCACGTTGTGGAACCACTTTTGAAGCAAGCTTGTGTAATGTGTGGTACGTCACTGGAAATGGTTGAAATTTGTCTTTATGTATCGTTCAAAAGTGTCGGTATTTAATATAAAAGTCGACTGATTCTCGGTAAATACACTCTTTTAAAAAGCTTTCACCGTTAGCTGTGGTTTCAGTAAAATAAAAGCCCAAATGATGAGGGGCGGATTGTTGCCTTCAAAGAGTACCGTACCTAAATCTTTAAGTTACTTTCTGCGAAACTCATTGATCGATTGGAACAGGTTCACTGCTGCGAATTAGAATGTTTCGTACAGGTACAGTCAGCCTCAAAAAGATTTACACGTATTTAGAGTCATTTAGTCTACAATCATTGTTTCATATTATATCAATTTGTGGCTACAATTGAGTACATAATGTATAGGTAATATGTTCTGTTGCTACAAATGGATACAATATTATGTAATTAAGATTGTAGACAATTAAATTATTTTTTCCCTATATATTATTCTCTGATTTTCCCTAAATATAAAAGAAAAAGATTCCGACGAACTGAGAACCTCCTGCTTTTTACCCAACTGCTCCAGAAGGAGGCTAATGTTTTTCGAGAGTATGTATGTATGTCTATTTCTTTGGCACGCTCTGTAGCCTAAACGGCTTGATGGATTTTAACATATGAGGTGTCATTAGATTCGTCTTAATTGTGGGAGTGACATAGGCTATATAATATTCATATATTACATCTGGAAATGTAAAAAAGAGAGGGGGGTATGTTTTTTTTTATAAACAAATTGCTAACATTATTGGTATCAAATGAATACTAGTAATGAGTCAATTCCAAATATTATATATATTAATAAAACTAAAAAGATTGAAATAAGAACATTATTAATTTTTTGCAGTCGCGACCGCAAAAACACATAACTGAAAAGAGAAAAACAAGCATTATAATCTATAGAATTTTGGTACTTCAGGCGGGGACAAACCGATAACCTGATATATGGTGTAACTTTTGTTTATCCCCGCCTGCAGTACTAAAATTCTATAGAATATAATGCTTGCTTTTCTCTTTTCAGTTATGTGATTTTGCAGTCGGGTTTTTTTTATATTTTATTTTTTACTTTGAAGTCGATTAAAAAGTCATTTAGTTAGTATATATAATCACGATTACGAACTATTGCAATTAACGTATCAAACTTGCACTAAAGGTATCACAATATTGGTACAGAATCGTCGATGTTACAAGATTACTGGCTTGCAAAATGAATCACTTGGGTGCCGTGCATTTGTCGCTTCATTTCCCAGTTTTACTTATGCAAATAAGTTTCGACAGCGGGCGAAAACCTGCTGAAATGAAAGCGTTTGTTTCGCCCACATAGATGGCGTGGAGTTGTTGTTGACACTAAGATTTCTTTTCCATTAAACCGGATTTACATTACCTACGAAATTAGTGACATAAAATTATTTTCATGACATTCATTTCTTTAACAATTTCACGTGTAAACTTCTAATTTCATGATGCATGCATTAATTTCATAAATTTTTGGTAAAAGTAATGTCGCGTAACTAATTTCACTATCAAACGCGACGCGAAAAGAGTGTTGCGAATCACATTTGTACGATTATATTATACATAATATATATATATATATATATATATATATATACAATGCTGATGTCATGCGGCCATGATTTCGGTGATACTGTTGATTTCTCGACTATCAGGTCCTTACTATGAAATGGCCGTTTTACAAAGAATAAATCAAACAATTTTTTTTTAAGAAATATTGTCGATGCACTTTTGCCATTTTAATGGAAGTTCGTTAATGCCTCTGCTATAGAAACTCTGGGGACGGGAATCGATGAACTGTTTAAAGGCGTTTTTCACCGCCTCGACGGATTTGAAATCTTTCCCCAGGGCTCATTGTTGAGATCAAAATTCCCAAAACGGAAGCGATCGAACGAAAAACGCACCGCACTTGCGGCACCTTGTCCATACATGTCGTTAATAATAAGGCGTCGTGGCACCAACGTAGCACAAATAGAAGTTTGTGCTACGTTGGTGCCATGACGGAACTCGTATTCGAAAATAGCGCGCAATTTGGAATTTTCCATGGCTACAGAAACACCGATATCAAAGAAAAAACGAACGGCGGGAAAACAAATGAATTTGAAACAATAATTTATGATTAAACGAACTTACCTGTATGTGAAGTTCTATCATAATTATGCGAGGGCTTCGTCCGAAGGGATTAGCAAATAATACTTGTAGTACCGCCTAGTGTTCGCCAGTCACGCACTATATTTGAGAGTAAATATTATAGAAAAAAAAAATACATACTTTTAATATATTTAGATATTAAAAGTATCTCGGTTGATACAAGGCGCGCGGGAGTCCCGCTCACTTGCTTCCGTCATTTAGTTTAGAGAGTCGTAAATATTTCACGCAACTTGGGTGAACTTGTACCAAGTTACGGGGAAGGGAGCGTTGCTAATCCCTTCGGACGAAGCCCTCGCATAATTATGATAGAACTTCACATACAGGTAAGTTCGTTTAATCATAAATTATACTCAGGCTTCGTCCGAAGGGATTAGCAAATAATACTTGTAGTGATTTAGAGATTTAAGTGAAATATTAAGCTTTATTAAGAATGTTTAATCAGTGATCAATTCTTACAAGATGAGGAATCAAATAATTTTAATTACTTATTATTACAGTTCCCATTGACAACTGCTCGTGCAAAAGAATCATTATCATTAACATTAACATTACTTATAGTTCTATTATAGAACCGATAGAATGTATTGGATGAATCGCTCCATCCAGCCGTTTTTCTGATTTGATCCAAACTGATACCTAAATTATGGGCCGCAGATGTAGCTGCGTGTCTTGTACTGTGAGCAGTAAATATGTTGACATCGATCCCACTGTCACTTAATGTTTCTTTAATCCACCGACTTAAGGTCTGGGAACCTACGGACTTATATGGTTTTTTAAGACTTATAAAGAGGGAATCAATATCTTTTCTTAAAGGGCTAGTTATCTCTAAATATGTCAGCAAAACCTTTCCTGGACATATTTCAGGCCTTTGTTCAAAAAAGGGTAATACTAAGATGGGTTGGTTGCAACCTCTACGAGTAGTTTTTAGAAAATCTGGAATTTTAATGATGATTTTAAAAGGGTAAATTTCAATATTTTTTATATTTATTTTAGACAGAGTTTGTACTCTGTGTGCAGTTAATAATGCTACCAGAGTAATAAGTTTTTTAGAAATTTGATTTAGGTTAAGGGACTCATTGGGGTATAACTTGCTCATGTGGTCAAGTACTATTGAGGTATCCCATGTAATGGAATACTTCGGCAAAGGGGGCCGAAGACGGAATACCCCCTTAAAAAATCTTTTAATTCTGTCGTCTTCTCCTATATTATTTCCCATCAATAGGGCTAGCGCAGATCTACAAGAGTTTAAACTTCCATATTGGAATCCCTCTTCATAAAGTTTGTTAAGAAAGTAAATAATTTGTGGGACCGATGCATTATACAGATCAAAATCATGATTTTTACAAAAGTGGAACCAACGTTTTAAGTAAACATCATATTGTTTGAATGAATTGTCGGACAGAGAAGCTGTCATGACAGTAATTGCGGATGGGGGTACACTTCTCCTTAACCAAGCTGTCCGCACAAAATCCCTGCCACCAGGGTAATCTTGGTGTGCATGTTGCGATTGCTGGAATGGAAAGAAACAATCGGGTTTCTATCTGCTTCAAACGTGATCACTTCAGATAACAAAAGGCGTTTAAACAAAGGGTACCACGGTTGCGTAGGCCACAAAGGTACAACAACGATACCTTTAGTTTTATCGGTGATAATTTTTCGCAACATTTTTAAAATGACAGAGAAAGGTGGGAATGCATAAAAATAATAATTGGTCCAGGAAATTGTGAATGCATTAATAGTCATGGCATCTGGATCTTTGTGCCAGGAAATATAATTATTACATTTTTTATTTATTCGACTAGCGAATAAGTCTATTTGAGGCATGTCAAATGAGGACACTATTTCCTGAAAAACCCAATCTGCTAGTTCCCATTCTATATCCGGGTGTACGCGCCTGGATTCTGCGTCTGCCGTTTTGTTATCTGATGATCTGATATAGGACGCAACAACATATAGTCCACGACATTCACACCATTGCCACAATTGCTTGGTTATACTGGTGAGGTGAGGGAACTGAATGCCTCCCATTCGGTTAATATAAGAGATGGCCGTCGTGTTGTCAACACGAAGTAGGATTTGACCATTTCTTAATTTCTTCGCAAATACCTTTAAGCCAAAAAAGGCAGCTTGTAATTCTAGGTAGTTTATGTGTTGAGTTCGCTCTTGAACACTCCACAACCCGCTGGCCTTCTCTTCCCCGCATGCAGCCCCCCACCCCGTAGTTGAGGCGTCTGTGAAAATCTCCAGGTCATGTAAATCCTCTTTGATCTTGCAAAAAGGATCTTGTATTTTAGTATACCACCACTTTAAATCAGGTTGCAACGTTGTTGGCAAATTCATAATTTTGTCATAGTCATCATCTGATTTTAGATTTAAGTATTTTATACGTTCAAAAAGCTTAGTATATAACCAGCCGTATTCTACGGCTGGGCAAATTGAAATTAATAGTCCAATAAATTGAGCGAATTCGCAGATTTTACATCTATTTATAGTCAAATACTTTTGAATTTCTATTTTCACCCGATCAATTTTCTCCGTTGGTAACGTGACCTGGAAGTTTTCTGAATTTAGAACGAAACCTAAAAATGTACATATTTTGTTTGGTATCATGGAACTTTTTTCCTCATTTATTAGAAAACCAAGAGCTTTAATTAATTTTTTTTAGTGAGTGTTGTGTTATATAAACATTCATTATACGAACGCCCCATTAACCAATAATCGTCTAAGTAATTGGTTGATATTAGTCCAGCAGACCGTAGCAAACGGACAATAGGTTTCATCACCTTAGTAAATATATACGGCACTGTACTTAAGCCAAATGGTAATACATTAAACTCATATAAATTTTGTTCAAACTGGAACCTCAAATATTTTCTTGAGTTATCATGGATCTTTATGAAATAATAAGCATCTTTTAAATCAATTTTGGTCATATAGCAATCTTTAGTTATTAATTTTAATACTGTACGTAAATCTTCCATTTTAAAATGGTCAGTCTTAATGAATTTATTCAAATTCTTTAAATTCAAAATAAAACGATATTTACCATTTGGCTTTTGTACCAAAAATATACTTGACAAGAACTGGCCTTCTGTAGGTTGACATCTTGAAATAGCACCAATAGATAACAAATTATCTATAGCTTCATAAAATAATACTCTTTCTGTACCAGAATATGATTTTAGAATCGGAGGGTTCAATTGAATAACCGGACTAGTAAATGGAATTTCGTAACCTCTGATACAAGATAGTACTAAGAAGTTATTAGTGATTAGTAACCATTGTTCATAAAATAAAGGCAATCTGCCTGTGTATTTTACCCGATCTAGCGACGGCCCCGTGTCGCTGGCTGATAGCGCGATTGTTTTGATGAGCTCGATGGCCGATTGTTCGCAGAGGGCCCCTTCGCCCTGGGATGGTTCGGCTGTTTCCGAGCGTTGGGGCCTTTCCAGTTTAAATTCCGAACCGTATTAGACGGCGCTGGTGGCTTCTTATTACTACTTGGCTGTGGCTTAGTACTCGGTATTTTTAACTCGGCACCCGACTTGCTAATTGCTTTTGCCGTTTTTATTGTCTCTGATAAGTTTTGACCAAATAACAAGGTATCTGGCTTTGTGTTTTGGAGTTGGTCTTTCATATCTTTCTTTAAGGAAGATAGAATCAAATTCCTCCTTATGACCGAATCATTGTACTGTAAGTCACACAAAATTCGTTGCGAGTCCATCAACATTTTTGTTAGTTCTGGATCCGCATTATTAGAAGAAATAATTTTATTGATTCCCTGACTTATGCATGAGATGGCAGTGGACATCTGCTTTTGCCTCTGTTCGATATTTTTATCTCGTCTGATGGTCATGTCGGTCATTGCCGCTTTTATTTCTGCATTTAACGCAGGGGCACTGATAAGTTTACAGTTAATGGGTACCAGGTACTTCTCAAGTAACTCCTTACGACGTTCTTTAGATAGTCCATTTGTTGTGCAATGTTCTAGTCTCACTGCCAAGTCTTTGTGGATTTCAGTTCCGTACGAATTAGAAATGGTAGGGTCTTCACCTAACATTTCAAGTATCACGCAGTCCGGATTTGCCTCATCGCAATCCGCCTCCACACAAGGAGTAACCTCAGTAGTTGTAACACTGGTCGATGGCTCCGCACTTGAGGTAGTCGCTACGGGAGCGGTGGGTTCAGTGGCGCACTCGACGGTGGTTTCCACGTCTGCATCGTCAAGCTCGACACAAGTACCTACTTCAAGTTCGGTGTCAGCATCGAGTAATTCGGCAACGTTTTTGTGAGCTATTTCATACTCGTCAATATAAGCCACATGTGATTGTTCTGAAATTGACCAATTCTGGTTATAGGTAGGTAAGTACCTAATGAATAAATCAAACAGACCAAGGTAGGTATGTACTGTTTATTTCCCGAGGTAAAATGAATCGGTTCAACAGAACGTTTGTTTGCTTTATATATCACATTAAATTATAGGCGATAGCCTAGTCTATGCTTAGTAGTAAACAAGTAGTCCTTGTAATCTGTTCGCAAAGCTAATTAAATGGGTAGTAACATCTCCAATGCGAAGTACGCAAGCCCAGCGAAGGAAGAGGTAAAGAATATAAAATGCAAAGCCAGCAAATCTGCTCATTAGTTAAGAAACAGTCCTAGTATACTGTTCGCAAAACCAATAAGACGGGTAGTAACTTCTCCGATGAGAGGTACGCAAACCCAGCAGAAAAAAGCGATGTAAACTTCAAATAATATAAGCCAGCATGTCTCCTTATTAGTTAAGAAACAGTCCTAGTATACTGTTCGCAAAACTAATTCAATGGGTAGTAAAATCTCCAATGAGAAGTACGCAAACCCAGCAGACAAAATTAGTATGAAGTTATGCATGATTTAGTCATATCATTATGATAACCGTTATAGTAGTCGGTTACATTCTCACTGCAGGACAAAGCCCTGTTCTCATACAGAGAAGGCACGATTAATCACCAATTATTTATATTTGTCTATTGCACATTACCATGTGCAACAAATAAAAATATTATGTTACAAAAGCTATTGTGTAGGTAATTAGAGTTGTTTACTAACCTTGCGACCGGTCACCTGATGTTCTTGATGAATCACTCGAAGACCGATTACGACGATGTCGTCGTAATTGTTTTTCTAGCTTTTTAATTTTCTTAAATATTTTTTCACAGTTGTCATAATTTTTACGTTTAGGCATTTTTATTTGTACGCTATGCTAAATAGAAGAAAAAACGAAATAAAATTACACTTAAAATGTGGTAAGACACGACGTGCGTTCGTGGCGAGCACTAAAAAGCGAATGACGGAAGCAAGTGAGCGGGACTCCCGCGCGCCTTGTATCAACCGAGATACTTTTAATATCTAAATATATTAAAAGTATGTATTTTTTTTTTCTATAATATTTACTCTCAAATATAGTGCGTGACTGGCGAACACTAGGCGGTACTACAAGTATTATTTGCTAATCCCTTCGGACGAAGCCTGAGTATAATTATAAAATTAATTTGATTTTCGAATTCTAAAAAGAATTAAAGATTTTGATCTTCACACTAGCCGGTATAAAATATCGACAATTTCATAGATAAGGAAACCACTTTTATGAAATTAATTTTACCATGCATTCAATTAATGTTGATAAAGTTTTAAAGTTTTAAGTTAAATATGCACCAATATATAACTGTGAATTAGGTTAGATTTAGAATATTAATGTATTGGACCAAAATTATAATTCTGGATTTTAAAATATTAATGTGTCTAGTAACTAATGAATTAATTGATTGGTATACGAATATTAGCTCATTATAGGAATAGTCATAGCAGTTAACTATCATAATTACAAAGGGGTTTTTAATAAACTACAAAGATGAAAGACTTTAAACTATTTTAGGGTTCCGTACTTCAAAAGAAAAAAAACGGGACCCTTATAGGGTCACTTCTTTATCCGTCTGTCTGTCTGTCAGTCTGTCAAGACCCTTTTTCTAAGGAGCGCGACATGTGGAGGTCCCAAGTTGAAATTAATATCAAATACGTAGGTCTATGGTCCCTTGGAGCTAAAAAAAATCAAGCTTCTAAGTCAACGCAATAAAAACTACAGCCATACATGTATTCGGCGAGCCTCCTTGCCGGATTGCCGCCGTGGGATCTGGAGGCGAAAGTCCTCGCGCACGTGTGGGAGTGGCGCGAGGAGGCGAAACGCCGGGGCGTAACTCCGCTGCCGCGAGAAATCACGGTACAGCGGACAGAGCTCCGGCGGGATCTCATGGCGACATGGAGAGTGCGACTGTCGCAGCCCAGCGCTGGGCACGCCACAATTGTAAGTCCCCTCTTTGAGGAGTGGTTAGAGAGGCGCCACGGCGTCCTCACCTTCCGCCTGACGCAGGTCCTCACCGGACACGGTTGTTTCGGGAGGTTCCTGTTTCGCATAAGGCGGGAGGAAACGCCCGGGTGTCACCATTGTGTGGATCGCCCAGAGGACACGGTGGAGCATACAGTGGAGGTCTGCCCGGCTTGGGCAGAGCACCGCCGTGTTCTCACGGAGGCGATCGGCGGCGGCGATCTCTCGCGTCCGAGCTTGGTCCAGGCCATGGTGCGGAGCGAGAGTGCATGGGAGGCCGTCACCTCCTTCTGCGAAGCGGTAATGCTCGCAAAGGAGGAGGCGGAACGCGTGAGGGAGAGGCAACCTCACGCCCTCAGTCGCCGCAGGAGACGCCCTGGTCGGCGGGAATCGATAGCCGATTCCCGGCCACCGTAGGCGCGGGCTTGCGGACGGTGAGTAGTGGGTAGCTCGCTGTCCGGTGAGGACCAGGCCCGGGTCGACGGCGCGTTGTGTTCCACGCGCGCCTCAAAGAGATGTCAGCAAAAGATGGGGTCCAATAGGGCCGATGCCGCTGGGGTCGCGGGTTGTTTGAAAAAGATACCGTGGCCCTGGCATAGGCAACTGAAGGAACACGGGTGGGTTTTAGTCAGTAAAAGTCTGACACGCCCTTCCGCTCCACCCAGAGCGGGAGAAGTTATTTGATGATTTCCCATCCACAAAAAAAAAAAGCCATACATGTATTATATTATTATATTATTAGACATATTATATATGCACTGCCGACAAACTGCTATGCGGTTTGGCAGATATCATGTTTGTTTTTTGTTTATATAGATTTTTGAATGAATAAAACATAAAAAAAATTGATACTCGCAAATAAATCAAAACCTATAGGGTACTTCCCGTTGACCTAGAATCATGAAATTCGACAAGAAGCAACGTCTCACAGCGCAAGTAAAGAAATACGTCCGAAAACTGTTAATTTGTAATTTTGTCACATAAAACATTTTTTTTTGCGATTACGTATTGACGTATACCAATGTACGGTTTGGTTTGGGAAAAAATCTTTTCAGCTACCTTCATTGTGCGTGATCCGACACGCACTTGGCCAGTTTTTTAAAGGAACGTATTTTTTTTTTTAAAGAAAAGGATATACCCATCCGTTTTCTTTTCATTTCAAAAAAAGGATCTAAATGAAGAAATTATGTATACTGAGTGAGTTGAAATTGAACCAATTCACAAACAAAACCAATCAATTGAGCCAAAAAGGGGTGCACTGCATGATATTCTCTTACAAAAAAAAAAAAACTTTAGCACTAACAATACTCCACTCCCTCCTCTGTTTTATGAAGGAAAACTTTTTGCAGATGCGAGAGCGCTGAGCTCTAATGACGACGGGTCACCGGCCGCTCCGAATATCCCATAATGGACCATTGTGTGTACCGCTGTTCAATGATGGATGGCCACAAATATTTTAAAAAGAGAACAAGTACTGTTATTCTAGAAAGGATTTTGGGAGACGATCGCGTGTTGGGAAGTACATCGAGTTCCTTGGTTGCAATTAATACGTACATATTTTTGGTACTGTCTTACTGGTTTGCTGGGAACCCCATTTGATCGGCATTATTCTATAACATTGTTTTTTCACGAATAGTCAAATATTTACTTACAGAAATAAAGAAATATAGTTTATTCTGCACAAATAAAGCACCTTTTGATGGTTTTACCTATTTAATCTAAAGTAATCTTGTTTGATTTAGAAGCGGGTTTATATAAAAACTTCGAAATTCTCTATTACGACCAAGATTTTCTATGATACGTGTTTTTTTTCTGAACTGAATAAAGTTTTTATTAATTTTTATTTATATAAATGAAAAGCGGCCAAGTGTGAATCGCTCACACGAAGGTTTTCGTAGCACCCGTACAATATTTAATTCTACATTTTTTTTTAAATACTGTAGTAAAAACCCTTTAGTTTTTAACTTTATTTTATTTTTGTGTTTTTTATTTTGTATATTGTCCTATTATTAGTCTGTTAAGTTATTCTCTATTTAAGTATATCATCAATCTTAGGAAATATTTATGTAATAAGCTAATTTATGTAAAAAGCCTTAGTAATGGTCCTGTTGTCATGCTTTGAGTACGGAATCCTAAAAATTAATTCCTTTCAAATACAGTTAGTAATATAATTAAAACAAATACTTAAAAACTGCATCAAATTAATTCCAAACTCATTCCGGAAGTGTGATGTTCATATACAAAGACATTCGGATAAGCACGAGCGTCAAACTCATGAAATTCCTTTTTGCGTCGAGGTTAATGAGAAATGAGTAAAACCTGATGTTTTTTCACATAAAAATATAATATGCTGCAAAATCTAGCAACAAGTTTTTCCGTCCATAAAAAATATGCAACGAGGTTCTCTTTTAAAACCTTTTAAAATGTGGTGTTCTTTCATAACGGATAATATTTTAAATATATCAACACTATATCTGCTTGCTTGTTTATTTGTTTAAGAGTTATCCAATCAATTGATTGCTGGTAATTTTTAACCGACGGAAAAAGGAGGAGGTTCACAAGTCGGCGCTTATATTTTTTTAATTTTTTATTTATTATTTATTTATCGGACTAATCTCTAAAAAGTTACGCGTGGACAACGCGTAACTTTTTAGAGATTAGTCCGATCTGAAAGATTTTTGTTTTATTCGGGTGGTTATAATAATTTCCTGTCTCTGTAATTTACATAGCAGGATTCGAATTCGTGTAGGGTAAAAGCTAAAAGTGAAAAATAAAAACTTTTTTACAAAAAAAAAAAAAAAAAACAGAATTCCAAAAAAAAAACTACAAATTGAAAAATTACTTTAATTTTGGAAGTCGTTGGCAAAAAACTAAAATACAAAACAAAAGATACCAACTCCCGAAATTAAAGTTATTTTTTCAGTTTGCGGTGTTTTTTGGAATAGTTTTTAATGTGTAGGTTTTTACATAGTGTGTTTCTCCTCTGAAGTAATAAACATTTGTCATAGTAGGTTTTTAAATTACTCATTCAGTCTCTCATCACTTAAAAAAAAATAAAAACATGAATTCCTGAAATTGTACCTAAAATCATCACTATCCCTCATTACTGTTCAGCTAGCTATTTAAAAGCCTAGATGACCACGCAATGAGTAGAAGGCTATATTCACAAATGAGTATTTTGTTCAGGACATTTCTGCGTATACCCCTGATATCTTAGCAATCAAACATAAAGACCACACATATTCAGTAGGCAGTAAATACGTAACAAAGACTAACCCTACCCCCCCCCCCCCAAAAAAAAAAAGCAAGCACAAAGATAGGCCCAGTCTAAAAATAAGTTAGCACGTATCGGTAATTCGTCTTCGAGAGTAGGTCGATTGGATAGAGGAGAGCGGGCTGATGTGCCCAATTCTGTACCAATGGGCAAGCAATTTGTCTCTTTAAAACACTTGCAATTTTAAAGCCTCTACGTGCTCCTGCCTTGTGTAGCTTTAGTGGGTTTTAGATTATCCTCTTTTTCTTTAGATTGTCTTCTTCATAAAAAAACTAAAACGCTCTATAAAACCATTTTAGTTATCTATAGAAGTGTTTTGTCTTCTCCTATTAAATTCAAATCATAACTCGAAAGAAAGTGACAAAACACTTCTTATGTTTATAGAGTTTTAGGTTTTTATGAATAAGGGGTGTTGGCCTAACTCCATTTTTCATTTCGGAAATATTTTATTGATCCTCTATACAGGGTGAATTTTTCAAGTGGGCGTGGATGGCCAAATTCGAAACGATGAGGAATAGCTAAAGTAGGTACTCAAAGGAGTCTGGGGCTTGATTTTGATGAAAACTAAAACAGCATTATTGGATTTTTGGAAAAAGAAAAAAAATACACCTATAAACCTACACGTCTTTTGAATCGATATCAAAGTTTGTTTGTGTATGCCGGACGTAAGTAAACTTCCAGGCTTCGCTGCCTTACAGGTATACATACATCCGTTCAGAAGAAAAGAGTTTAGCTTCAGGGGTGTATTAAAAGTCTCCACAAGTTACGGACACTGAGTACCTCTGGTAAACCTTAGACAATCAGCCTCACTACTAAACTTACTGCTTGTAATTAAAGTACCGGCTATGTTTTGTACTTCTGTAATAGGCGGATAGTAGTCAGTTACTTATAGCAGTTAGCTGATCCACCTTTGCATGAGTGGTTGAGATTTTTTAGATAAATATCCATAGGAAAACTTTACGTCATAATAAAAGATAAAATAAAATCGCAACTTATAAAATCAAAATCAAAATTAAGACCAAAAGTAAAAACAAAATTAAAACTAAAAGTTAATTAATTGTCAATTAATTAATTAACATTTAAAAATACAATTTACAAAATCAAAAATTTATTAATTAAAAAATAAAAATAAATTAGTATTGAGCATTAAAATTCATTAATTAATTTTTAAAAATAATTATTAAAATTATTAAAAATTAAAATTCAAATCAAAATTAATACACACACTACACTACATTACATTACATGATAGTCGCAGGCACTGGCATGCAGCTGCAAATAAAATATGATTTAATATTTGTATATTTCTTTTATATTTTATTATTTATTTTAAATTTTAAAAACGGTAAAAAAATAAAATGTAAAAGAATTAAAAAATCTCAACCATTCATGGCAAAGGTGGATCAGATAACTGCTAAAACTGACTGCACTTTAACACCACGAGCCATGTCGATCCCAAGAGTACATTACTTAACACAAAGCCGGAAAAGTCTGGTATTCCTTCCATGAACTAACCAGTGAATCTTGCATGTCAATGCGCACTGATAAACGTTAATCCCAACCTCAGCAACCGGATTTTCATATATATTGTATTGCCACAGCTTCCGGCGAACCGGAAAGGCAGAACAAGAAGCAAATAATACAGGCAAAGCCTCAAGTTATAGGATTATAGATAGGCGACAGATGCACTAACCACAAGGATGAACTATGTAGGTATTTGGTGTCCGTTATGGTAGCGTACACATGACATAATTCACGGTTGTTGTAATGCCCAACAAATAGAGCGTAAATAGTGCTTAATTAGTGCAAAAGTAAAAAAAGAGTGTCTCTGTAATTTAAGAAATAAAGACCATTTTACTGTGTACGCTGGTTTAACGATCAAGCCAGCGTACCCATGGCTGTTCTTGAAAACAGTTTATATTAAAGCAACGAAATTTACACATCAAAATAGTTCCCAAATAGAGTATGTAAAATTTCATAATGTTTGCTCTTATAGGAACTTAGATATTGAATAAGACTTTTAAATAACATTCCGACAGGCGTTATGGCAGCGTACACCAATTAGTGCTTATAGAAAACGGACTTTTTATTTTTATAAATGCTATATGTATAAATAGTGCGTGAAATTTGGCCCCTGCTAGTACTAGTAGTAGTAGTATTATGTGAATTCGCAGTGGAGCAATATAAATAATGGATGTTAAGTTCTAGGAACAATTGTATTGTCGAACAGTCGTACACAAAAGACATTTCATAATTCACCGAAACCAAACACGTTATGATTTTTTAGTGACTTTTAAATATGTTATTACGCCTTCAAATAGTGCAAGTAAGTTATGAAAAAAATTGATGTTAAGCTCGAAAGCGTACACGTCAATGATAAATGTGAATATATAAGTATTGTAGTAAAATACTTTATGAAATAAATTCAGGAAGTAATGCCTACCCAAAATATAAAAACGATATTACTATCCAACTACTTACGACATTTTCATATATTTTTTTGTAAGAACAGACTATTTTATTATTTATAATTATGTCTGTTTATTTTTCAAATATTCCTATTTTCGTTATTAAAAATAATATTTCCCTATGAAGCCGAATGGAATGCGGCAAAAACGCATTGCCCAGCCGTACAAATTCACCAGCACTTATCGTCACCATAACGCCAGCATTTGAGACGAGTCTGACACAGTAGCACTTTCTCGCTCGCGCCTGCACTTCTTATGGCAAAGTCATGGTTGGGGGGAAGGGATACACAAGACAACCTTTCTGAGACAAAAATAGATTTGCCATGTCGACTAAACACTTCTGAACATATCTGTACTTCTACTATGATAGAAGTTTACATACATTTTTTATATTGCTCCACTGAGAATTCACATAAAGTATATGTACTAGCAGGGGCCAAATTTCACGCACTATTTATACATATAGCATTTATAAATAGAAAAGTCCGCTTTCTATAAGCACTAATTGGTGTACGCTGCCATAAAGCCTGTCGGAACGTTATTTAAAAATCTTGTTCAATATCTAAGTTCCTATAAGAGCAATTATTATGAAATTTAAAAGTCTTGTTCAATATCTCCGTTCGTATAAGAGTAATCATTATGAAATTTAAAAGTCTTGTTCAGTTCTCCGCCCTCTATTTGGGAACCATTTTTAGGTGTAAATTTACTTGCTTTAATATAAGCCGTTTTCAAGAATAGCCATGGGTACGCTAGCACGATCAACGTTATGCCAGCGTACACAGTAAAAATGGTCTTTATTTCTTAAACTACAGAGGCACTTTTTTTTTACTTTTGCACTAATTAAGCACTATTTACGCTCTATTTATTGGGTATAATAAAAACCGTGAATTACATCATGTGTACGCTAGTATAACGGACATAGGTATTTGATGTCCGATGCATTATCGGAACACACATCTGTGTGCAATGATTTAGTAGCCCTAGGGACATGAAACGGAAACACTGTACTTGACGTAACTGCGGCTGGGAGAGAAATGATTATAACAATACTAACAGAACATACGGCAATAAAGAAACAGAATTACGTTAAATTCACCGGATTGACTTTTAACAATAAATAGTCGCATTTTAATAAATGCCAGAATATTATAGTAAACACATTTTAGTGAACGGTACTCTAAGCTCTTCTCTGCGGGTCCGCTAAGCCTACAACCTTCTGAAATTACGTAAGAACATCAATTTTCTATAAGTATTAAGGCATGGTCAACAACAGTTTTAAATAAAACAAAACATTAAAGGTTTGTGGGTTTATTTTTATATTATATAAAAATCAATACAAGACTGATCTAGGCTCTTGTCAGTCTTACATGATAAGTTCAGGTTCAATAAATCCCTCTTCCAAATAGACCCTTTCTCAAAATGTCCCTTTATAATAACAGGTCTTTACCTATGAATTATTTTTATTTTTTTATTTGAAAATAATTTATGTATGGCTGGCAATAAATTCTAAATTTAAATGAATTTCATTTATAAAATATGGGATTCTATTTTCAAATTCAGTCATTTGTTTATTGATTAGTGTTTGGTTTTCACAACAGTTATATATTTTTATCAATATGGACACGATAAAAATACGAGTAATTATGGAATACGAGTTAACACTACAAATGAACGCACGATTCGTTATTGTTCGTGTTTGTTGTGTTCAGAGCCTGAAACGAAAACTTACCCCTAAAAAAGTCATGGTCACTGTTTGGTGGTCTAGTGCTGATATAATTCATCACAGCTTCCTACCAAATGGCACCAGCATTACTGCGGATGTGTACTGTGATGAACTGGACACAATGATGAAGAAGCTCGCAAATCTCCGGCCAGCCTTGGTTAATCACTCGTCCCCGCTGCTCCTACAAGACAACGCTCGACCTCATATGGCACAACAGACGGTCTCTAAGCTAGAAGAGCTAGGGTTAAAAAGAAGTTTTGCGTCATCCACCGTACTCACCAGCCCTTACACCGACAGACTTCTACTGTTCCCAAAATTTGGACAACTTCTTGGCAAGGAAAAAATTCGATACCGAAAGGCAGTACAAAATGCCTTTGAAGAGTTTGTTGGCTCCCGTACACCTGACTTCTTCAAGAAGGGCATTGACAAATTACCACTGCGCTGTCGGAGATGCATCGATAGCATGGGTGATTATTTTGATTGATAGAAATAAAAAATATTTATATAAAAATGACTTTGACTTTCTGCATACTAAACGACAATTTCATAGGTAAAGACCTAATATTTACAAGACAATCTGGTTAAGTTAACTACATTCTGGTTACCTAGTATAGAATTTTCTCTCCGTGATCACAAAGTGTTGTAGTTTGTGGTGTACGCCCATGCTATACTGCCATGCCTAAACCCTGGTTCTCAGTCTCATTAGCTAGGCACAATGTTTACCCGTCTTCAAAAAAGGAGGTTCTCTATTCGACCCGAATGTATGTATGTTTGTATGTCCACGATTTTCTCAAAAACGAATGACCAATTTTGATGATTCTTTCACTAACATAATCTACATATTTTCAGGAAGGTTTTTTATACGTACATTAGGTATTCTTATGTACATACGAAAACATGCATAAATGTACTGTATCTCCGGAATTTCTAAGCGGATTTTGTCTTCTTTTTTCGTTCGTCTTGGGCTTATGTAATTGTATATTCAACTAAAAATTGAAAAATAAATTTACTTTAAAAAACCATAAAGCGACTTCAAAAACCTAAAACGAATAAAATAACTTTCATAAAAAACTTAACAGCTTCTGAAGTCGCTGTCTTCAATCCTTCAATGTCAATGCACCTTAGCTTGACACCGACTTCAGAAGCTGTTAAGTTTTTTATGAAAGTTATTTTATTCGTTTTAAGTTTTTGAAGTCGGGTTTTACTTTATTAAAGTAAACTTTATTTTGTATGTATTCCTAATCCATAAAATGACTACGTCATTTGCCTAAAAATTGAAAAATAAATTTACTTTAAAAAACCAAAAAGCGAAATAACTTTCATAAAGAACTTAACAG
The DNA here is from genome assembly GCA_948252095.1 of Dicycla oo. Taxonomy (NCBI): domain Eukaryota; kingdom Metazoa; phylum Arthropoda; class Insecta; order Lepidoptera; family Noctuidae; genus Dicycla; species Dicycla oo. Next base: position 5,622,881 of record OX411710.1, on the reverse strand, counting down.
CTTCTAAAGTCGGTGTCTTCAATCCTTCAATGTCATTGCACCTTAGCTTGACACCGACTTCAGAAGCTGTTAAGTTTTTTTTATGAAAGTTGTTCTATTCTTTTTAAGTTTTTGAAGTCGGTTTTTACTTTTTAAAGTAAATTTATTTTGTATGTATTCCAAATCCATAAAATGACTATGTCATTTGACTCCATCGTGTTGAGCACTTTTCACGTCGTTAAAACTGTGACTCCAAATTAGAATTCGGAACAGTTCCGAATCAAATTGCCTAGTGTTTCGACGCTAACTTGATCAAAATCTCTTACAATCCATTGGACGATAGAATTTAAGAAAAATGGCGTCTACATGAAATCAAATGGCGAAGATCAGACAGACACTATCAGACGGAAATTCTTTTTTCCAACTTGTCCCTATTTGTTTTATCGAACGGGAAGAAAATTTCTATCTGTTCAAATGGATGCCTCCGTTCGGAATTATTTTTCGGATTTCTGTTATTTCATCGTACGCCACTTGGGTTACAAAAAGTTTTTGGCGCGGAGCAATTTTGTTAAGCAGTTTTTTGGAAGGATTGCAAGAAGTTGCTTTTCATATATTTTGTTCGAGTTTCTTGGAATATTTTTATGAGATTTGGGAAATTGAAATGATTTGTGGTGGCTGAGTATTTGTTTTGATTTTGCAAGGATAAGAGACGATCCGTTCTAATGGTGAGTTTATCAGAGTACGGTTTCTTACTGAAAGATAGTTTAGGTAAGCGATTTGAAAGTGTAACAACTGTTCCTTTGTATTTGGGGGTGTACTGTAGTGGAATGTCATCCTCGCAGATAAAATACAGCACGTAGGGTATTCGCAATTGTTCTAACTAACTTTTTATATGTACCCACTACGTATTAATTTTTGCAACAGATTTTGAATATAAGAAGCAGACTTTTCGAAATACATTCATTTTATACTCAACCTGCATTTGCGTCTCAATTTCATATCCTGCGTATCCAACATTATAATTACCTAGCTTTTGCCCGCAGACGTGAAAATGTATCAAGCAAACAAACTTACTTTCGCATCTATAATATTATAGTTAGGAGGATAAAAAACCGGTCTATCGACACTCTACGACTCACAAAATGTATTAAATACTTAAATAAATAAATAAAAAAAACTTTTAGCACACCACTAAAGTTTCTATAATAATATAATTCAATCATGATTCGAAAGACACGTGGCGCCATCTATTATCATAAGAAAGTTATTGTTGTTATCCTCGGGGACAGTATCTTTTTCGGGATGAAAGATACCCTATGTCCGTTTCTGTACACCTGACAACGCATATGCAAAATTTCAGGATAATCGGTTCAGTGGTTTAGGCGTGAAAAGGTAACAAACAAACAAACAAACTTCTTTTCGCATTTATAATATTAGTTAGGATTAGGATTGTAGCAGCTATAAAGTAGTGACCTTGACATACTTTCTCCAAAAACCGTTATTTTCCTGTTCAACTTCTTCACACAACTCATTATAATCTTACAAAACCCAAAACCCCTAAGTCCCAACTATTACTCTAACTAAGACACCGAGCCCCACATATAGATGTAACAGGATATTACCCTAAATCCTCGCAGGGCCCATTAGACTGGACAAACGGGATTAATTAGGGATCCCACTTGGCAACTACCGACCTACTTAAACATAAGGCCGCCTCACAAATTGGTGGAGGTATCGATATCGGGAAATGTAAGCGCTGGTGACTTTAAAGAGACTCTGTGATGTAGTTTACATTTGGTTGATAATTGGCGGTACTAAAAATCAGTCTTGTTGGTAATTAAGAACGACAATTTTACTTATTGTAACAAAGATGACCTTATTAGGAGTACAACTATAAAATAATTATTTTATCTGTAACTATCTTGATAATCAGTTGTTTGGATAATGGTCCCCAAACTAGGTAGTTAAGTACCTGTATTGTGGGGACTAAAATTAAGATAAGAGCTCCGTATCTTAACTGTCCAGTAGTTTCATAAGTTTTGCTTGGATTTTAAGGTTCCGTAGTCAACAAGGAACCCTTATAGTTTCGCTATGTCGGTCTGTCCGTCCGTCCGCAGCTTAGCTCAGAGACTCTTAGTACTAGAAAGCTATAATTTGGCATGGATATACATATAATATTAATCACACCGACAAAGTGGTAAAATAACATAAGCATTTTGCAAAAAAAAAGTTAGTCAATCAATCGGCCTAGCCTTTTTCCAACTATGTTAGGGTCGGCTTCCAGTCTAACCGGATGCAGCTGAATACCAGTATTTTACATGGAGTGACTGCCTATCTGACCTCCACAACCCAGTTACTGGGTAATACGATACCCCTTGGTAAGACTGGTTGTCAGACTTTCGGGCTTCTGACGATCCGTAACAACTGTCAAAGATCCTCGAATGACAGCCGGGACCAACAGCTTAACGTGCTTTCCGAGGCACGGAGGTGACTCGGTATGAAAAGATGGTCACCCATCCACAGACCAACCCCGGCAAGCGTAGCTTAACCTGATGGATCGACCCGTGCGGCTGTTATTATTTAGCCACGAGCTCCCAGCGTAAGCTAATTTTACTTAGTCATAGGTAAAATTAGCTTACGCTATTAAGATTCTAAAGTGATACTATAAAAATAAGCAAGTTGGTAAGTAAAACTTTTCGTTGGACAAAGCAACCGAGGTTTAGGAAAACAAAATTTTCAATCATAGTTGTAACAGAAATCTAGAATTTAAATGCGAATTTTGCACAAGATAGTGTTAACTCTTTGATGGAAATATTCTTAAATATGAATGAAATATTCTTTAAAACCTGCATAACCAATTAATTTGACCCAGGTTCGATCATTTTAACTTAGAAATATGTTGAAGCTATCGTGGCTATTACCAATAGGATTTCTGAATTAAACTGCACGTTCAGCGTCTCTATCCTAACCTCATAAAACTGCCCCCATACTCAGCAATCGATATACGTACTACATTATATCTCCCCAATTTCGTTTCAGTAAGGAAATGATTTAATAAATAATCGCGTGAGGGTAATTGAAAAGCGAATGGAAATACATCAGCGGTAAAAATATAAATAACCTCAGATCTGGGGAAGTGTAGACAGGAATACGGAATTTCAAAACTGCATGCATGGATGGTGAAGGTTTGTTTGACGCGATAGTTTACTTGCATGATTAGTTTTGGCCTGGGAGTGCAGTTGCTACTATTACTCTGTTTTTATCTTGGCATTTATGTTGCGAGAATTTTCGTTTGTGAAGGTTAAATATTCTCAGGTTTTACATTATTCTATTCCTTCTTTTAGTTTATTTTCTACAGCGGCCTTAGGGCGCATAATATTTGGCAATTATTGTATCAGTAAGAACTGTTAACAACCGACAACTCAAACAATGGTAGGCTGTACGGATTTGTTTTAGGGTCTTCAGGAAAAAAGGTTTTTGTTTTTATGTCATTTAGTTCCAACATGTATTTTATTACTTTTCTCAGTTTTTTTTTTTTTTGTAATCACGGTGTACGCGTAGGTAACAAAAGACTACTTCTAAGAGAGTGCATAAACAATTTTACTCGACCAAACATCCCAGCCAAATTCAAACGCAGCACCATCTCGAACCGCGGGGAACCCACGGGAAATGTCGTTTTATGCGGGCGCTACACAAATAAACTGGTTTTAAGAAACCCCCAAGTCTCGGCGAAACTTGTCCGGTACGTAAAATGGTTAGGAATTCTGTTGGAACTGAGTTGCATTCTCTGAACTTGGACAAAACGTTCATATTGATCTTTGGTACGAATGAGGAATAAGTAATTAATTTTCGGTTACGTGATCTTTGAGTTTTGAGTTATTTGGAGAGAATGGAGGAATGTACGAGAAGTTGGTCCTAGTGTGGGATTTTATTTTGTGTTTGTAAAGAAATTCAACACTATCCGGGAGTTAATATTTATGATACTTCAAGCTTTAGAAAAAGGGTGGTCGCACAGGAATGAGTGACACACACGACAAAGTCAAAATTTTTCTGGATTGCGTGTTCGGTTTGTTTTAAATTCGCTAGCTAAACTCCGCAGACGCGATGGTATCGATCGATATATACGATAAAATAAAAATAATCGATGTTTTTGGGAGGTCAACGGCCACTGTTAGTATTGTTACTTGAAGTATGAATCGAGAAAACAGTTGTTTTTTAATGTTTTATTGTGTTTAGATATCGATATCCATCGCGTCAGTGGAGTTTAGCTAGCTAATTTAAAATAACGCTAATTTAATATGCGTGTATTTGAGACCTGCTTTAGCATTGTGACAGTTAAATTAACCAATACCACAGATTAATACAGATGGGACACTCCGCAAAATCATTTAAATAAAAAGCGACTCTTGCTATGACACAATAAAGTGCAATTCAGATCGCACAACGCTTATTACTTACAGATTTACCTAGAAGATGCCTCCCTTTCTAACGCGTAACTCTTATACCTTCTGACCGCCACAGTCCTACTGAATTGGCCCAGTGAGATAGGCCCGTCGCGTATACCTAAACTGCGGAGTGTCCTATCTGTATTAATATGTGCCCATGCTTATAACCACGACGCGCCGCAGCGCGGTAGTAATGTGTTCGCATGCTAATGAGACTCGCAATCGATCGAATGTTTCAGACCTGTCAAATCATAAACAGATTCAACCGCGTTTGTTAGGTCTTCCACTATCCTATACGGACAGGCCATTCGGCAGCCGATCATTGCCGATCATTGCCGAACGTGATAGAGTACCAACGCATAAATGAGGCATTCGCACTTTGTTTCTGAACTCGTCGAGTCTGCGATCGTGGGACTGATCCGACTCAATGCGAATGATAAAAATCTCGCCTTGAACATGAGAAAGGTATGAATCGATTGTGTCTTGAGGGTTAGAACCCTCAAGACACAATCGATTAACGACCTTAACGACTTTCCCATAAAGTGTAACAAACATAGATGTTTGTTACACTTTACGGGAAAGTCGTTAAGGTTAATTTTAGTAGCATACACAGTCTGGCCATAAATACTGTTACAATTAAAAATAAGAAAGATAATTATTACATTTGAATTTGGAATCTGCTTCAGCTAGTGCTGATATCTCATTGAGGCGCGCGTGGAACACAACGCGCCGTCGACCCAGGCCTGGTCCTTGCTGGACGGCGAGCTACCCATTGCTCGCCATCCGCAAGCCGGCTATCGATTCCGGACGCCCAGGTCGTCTCCTGCGGCGACTAGGGGCGTGAGGGCGTCAAGATTGCCTCTCCCTCACGCGTTCAGCCTCCTCCTTCGCGAACATTACTGCTTCGCAGAAGGAGGTGACGGCTTCCCATGCACTTTCGTTCCGTACCATAGCCTGTACCAGGGCCGGACGCGAGAGATCGCCGCCGCCGATCGCCTCCGCGAGGACGCGGCGGTGCTCTGCCCAAGCCGGGCAGACCTCCACCGTATGCTCCACCGTGTCCACCGGGCGATCCACACAATGGTAATACCCGGACGTTTCCTCCCGCCTTATACGGAACAGGTACCTCCCGAAGCAATCGTGTCCGGTGAGGGCCTGCGTCAGGCGGAAGGTGAGGATGCCGAGACGCCTCTCCAACCACTCCTCAAAGAGTGGACTTATCGCCGCAATTGTGGCGTGCCCAGCACTGGGTTGCGACAGTCGCACTCTCCATGTCACCATGAGATCCCGCCGGCGCCGGAGTTCTGTCCGCTGTGCCATGATTTTTCGCGGCAGCGGAGTAAAGCCCCGGCGTTTTGCCTCCTCGCGCCACTCCCATGTGTATGCGAGGACTTTTGCTTCCAGATCCCACGGCGGCATTCCGGCAAGGAGGCTCGCCGCCTCACCGGAGACCATGCGGTATCCCCGAACTAGCTGGATGGCCATGACCCTTTGGGACGCGTTGAACCGGCGGGCTGTACTATTAATTTCAACTTGATACGTCTACGCGTTTCTGCGAAAAAGGTTCTTGACATACAGAGAGACAGACGGACGGACGGACAATGAAGTAATACAATAAAATACACAATATTTTGCTGTTTGCTTTTCTTGTTTTCTTACTGGCGAATAAATTACAATAATAATATTATCTATGTACAAAATTCGTGAACTTTAAAACTGATTTGAGCTGCATACTTGGAAATCCACGAATGTTTGCTGATCAAGTTCAGGAGAATTTTGAAATGAATAATTTTGTTTACGTTTCACTGTCAGCGAAGGATGATGGGTACTTATTAACTTTGTTTACACTTCGGTGTCAGCGAAGTATGATAGGTAATTAAGAAGTCTTGGGAGATAACTTTTGCTTGGTTATGTTTATATTTTGAAGAACAATATGACGGCAGAGTAGGGATGTTCGATTTGAATCGGTCTTCCAGAATATCGATTCATAGCCATACGAACTACCGACTTTTTTAATCGATTCAAAAAAATCGTATCAACTAAAACCTAAACGTCAACCGAAACGTACCGTACGAACTACAACAAAGTAAGATTACCTACATAAACATTGAATTAAATTAGTTTCGACTGTTTCGAGTTACATTATTCAAAAGCGGTATTGTATGAAATATGAAGATAGGTGATACCGTGATAATATTTTGTTTATTTTATTGCCGGGTTCTCTGACTTTGTTTTCTTTCATTCTTTGTACAGACAGTTCTTTGTAGACAAGCAGATCCAATACCATATTGGGCCACCAGGACTGCTATCTGGCCGGGTTTAAGCTGTTTGGCATTCTACAATCTGACAATTGTGGCAACATCGGTCTCTTCAGAACGTCTGTTTTCTCTAGCTGGAAATACTTTGACAAATAGCCGTAATAGGCTAGACCCAGTGCGTCTGTCTAAATTATTATTTTTGAAAAGTTTAAATGTACCTAGACAGTAGGAATCTGTAATGTAAAACATGACATGTGTTTTTAAAAATTTCAAAAATAATAATTTGGACAGACAGACATACTGGATCGCCTATTACGGCTATCTCAACGGCATCTGTGGAACACTTTATGATAGATCTATTAAGTAGGTTAAGTTAAAATAAATAATTTTGCATGCATACTGTTTCCATTATTATTTTTTTAAATTACGATACGATCTTCAATACAATACGATAAAGATCGTGAATCGATACACGAGGTTAAGTTCCATTCTAGTGGCGTCAGCGTGGTATGCTACGCTGACGAACGCTGGCCCTGGCGCTGGTGAGGTCACACCAGGCGGCGGCCGAGCTAGCGACACACGGGGTTGCGATAATCGTCGAGAGGATCCGGCGATTGGGACTCGAGGTGGCCCTGCACAAGTCCGAGGTCATGTGTTTTCATGGTCCTCTGTACGCGCCACCGTCGGATTCCCAAATAACGGTAGGAGGGGTTCACATCAGCGTCGAGCTGCCGATGAAGTACCTGGGACTGGTCCTCGACAGCCGGTAGAACTTCGTGGAGCATTTTCGACGTTTGGCACCCAGATTGGAGCGGGCCGGGGCTGCCTTGCAGCGGCTCTTGCCCAATCTAGGGGGTCCAAACGCCTCCTGCCGGAGGCTCTACGCGGGGGCATGCGGTCCATGGCCCTTTACGGGGCACTAGTGTGGGCGTGTTCCTTGGGGCGGCGACCAGTCCGCCAGTTGAATGCGTCCCAAAGGGTCATGGCCATCCAGCTAGTTCGGGGATACCGCACGGTCTCCGGTGAGGCGGCGAGCCTCCTTGCCGGATTGCCGCCGTGGGATCTGGAAGCAAAAGTCCTCGCATACACATTGGAGTGGCGCGAGGAGGCAAAACGCCGGGGCGTTACTCCGCTGCCGCGAGAAATCATGGCACAGCGGACAGAGCTCCGGCGGGATCTCATGGTGACATGGAGAGTGCGACTGTAGCAGCCCAGTGCTGGGCACGCCACAATTGCGGCGATAAGTCCCCTCTTTGAGGAGTGGTTGGAGAGGCGTCATGGCACCCTCACCTTCCGCCTGACGCAGGTCCTCACCGGACACGGTTGCTTTGGGAGGTTCCTGTTCCAGATAAGGCGGGAGGAAATGCCCGGGTGTTACCATTGTGTGGATCGCCCGGAGGACACGGTGGAGCATACGGTGCAGGTCTGCCCAGCTTGGGCAGAGCACCGCCGCGTCCTCGCGGAGGCTATCGGCGGTGGCGATCTCTCGCGTCCGGCCCTGGTACAGGCCATGGTACGGAGCGAGAGTGCATGAAAAGCCGTCACGTCCACAAGGAGGAGGCTGAACGCGTGAGGGAGAGGCAATCTTTGCGCCCTCACGTCCCTAATCGCCGCAGGAGACGCCCTGGGCGTCGGGAATCGATAGCCGATTCCCGGCCACCGTAATCGCGGACTTGCGGATGGCGAGCAACGGCTAGCTCGCCGTCCGGTAAGGACCAGGCCCGGGTCGACGGCGCGTTGTGTTCCACGCGCGCCTCAAAGAGATGTCAGCACTAGCTGAAGGGGTCCGCTAGGGACGATGCCCGTCAGGGTTGCGGGTTGTTCGAAAGAGTTACCGTGGCCCTGGCACAGGCAACTGAAGGAACACGGGTGGGGTTTAGTCAGTAGAAGTCTGACACGCCCTCCCGCTCCACCCAGAGCGGGAGAAGTTATTTGATGATTTCACATCCACAAAAAAAAATCGGGCATCCCTACAGCAGAGGCTATGAAGCTATTTAATTTATATCGGGCGTGGTGTAGTCGCTGTCTTTTGTTTCGTTTGTTGTACTCGTAACATCGTTTTTGTATCCATGTAGTGTGTGGTCTCTTTATATATGTGACTGCGAACTAAACAATCCATTCATGTATTGCATCAAGAACCTCAGAAATTGGAGAATTATTTCTCTAGTCTCTATCTCTAATGATTTTATCGCGACGATCGACAAAGTTTCTTCTGTTTTTTTCGTGCTGTTGGATTCTTATCCGTATCTACTCGGTACTAAATTATTTTTAATCGGAATTCTAGCTGTTGTTTCCCAATATTATATGCCTACATACATTAACTCATGCCTTCTTCCCACAGGGGTAGGCAGAAACTACAGAAAGCCACCTGCTATGATCCTTAGATACTCATTTTGCCTCGTTTACGTTCATACATCTGGTCATACACGCACGCCGGTTGCGAGTACTACGCACCTGACCTTTCTGAAGAAGATCACCAATAAGGTCACTATGTCTTCCTAGGGCGTCCCCTCCCGGCGTTTCCACTCACATCTGCCTTGTAAATACCTTTTGTTAGTCACCTTTCATTCATCCTCTCAACATGACCAAACCATATAAGCATACTCTTTTCAATGTTTGTCACTACATATGCTTTTAAACCACACCGTTGCCTTATCACATCATTCTTCAGCTTATCATTCATAGTCACACCACTCATGCTTCGCAAGGAACGCATTTCCACACATTTTTTAGGGTTCCGTACCTCAAAATGAAAAAACGGAACCTTTAAAGGATCACTTGTGTCTCTGTGTTTCTGTCTGTCACAGCCAATTTGCTATGAATCTAATAGACTGATTAAGTTGAAATTTGGTAAACATATGAATTTCTGTGACCCAAATACGGACGTGTAAAGTAAATAAATAAATTCTGAATATAGAGGTCAATTTTGGGGGGCAAATAACAAAATTAAAAAAAAAAGTTTTTCAAACTGTACCGCTTGACATATCAAATAAAAGGGCTTATTGTGAGGGTCTCAAAAATATTTTTTTCTATAATTTTGGAATAAATATTTTTAAAGGTATTTAAGAAAATAGAGGAAAATTGACTGATTATCTTCGAAACTACTGAGCCTAAACTTTGAAAAAAAAAAATACGGAAAATAATTCTAAACCTATAGATTACAGGAAAACCTATAAGAAGTCTGTGGTCTTAAAATAACATGGTGAATCTCTCAATATTGTGCGTACAAACATACATTTGCAGTTGGAATGTATGGGAGAACATGTCTTTCAACTACAATGTTAAGTTTGTTCTTGGGATAAATTCATCCCAACTACGGAACCCTTCATTGTGCGTAGTCTGACAAGGACATGGCCAAAAAAAGTAAAAACAGGAAATTTGTACTGCACACCAATACCAAATAACTAGATTTACCATCGCCCTAAGATTGTAACAACCAACAAAAATGGCCTTTCCCAAATATCTTTTACTTACCGATTACATTCAATTCGAACTGGTCTCAAGGAAGGATATTCGTTCGCAACATGTTCTTTATCTGTCTAATTTATTGGAAAGGATAACCATTAGTGTGTGGTATTGGCAGCTGAGTATTCAAGGGGAATTGACTTGAAAGGTTACGATTATATTGCCAGTTTATCGGAGCCAAAATCTGTGCCTTGAGCTACGGTTTCTACTGAATAGTGGGTGTGTTAGAATTATACAGATTCGTAGTTCAGAATTTCAGAAACAAATCTGTGACGTGGAACGTTTAAACTTTACTATGTTAGTTAAATGTGTTTGCCAAAATGCTATTGGTTAAAAATAGTAACTGGCTGGTTGACTAAATCTTACCGACGACCGACAATGTGGACATAGAGAGGGACCGCAGGGCACTGGCGGTCAGAGGGAATAATATGTTGGCACGCAGGTTTTACCGTTGTACTAACCAGGTTAAAATAACCCTTTTCTAAGCTTATTGTCAGGGTATGTACACGGGAAGTCTGTGGGTCAGCTTTAGCAAAAGATCTTTGGAGGTCCTCGCATCCTAACTAATATTATAAATGCGAAAGTAAGTTTTTTTGTTTGTTTGTTACCTTTTCACGCCTAAACTAATGAAACGATCATCCTGAAATTTTGCATATACTTTGTCAGGTGTACAGAAACGGATATAGAGTACCTTTCGTCCTAAAAAAAAGTAGGTACTTTTCCCGAGGAAAACAACAAAAACGTTCTTATGATAATAGATGGCGCCACGTGTCTTTCGAATCATGGTTGTTGGATATTATTATAGAAACTTTAGTTTTATTTTTTTATTTAAGTACCTAATACATTTTGTGAGTCTAGAGTGTCGATAGACCGGTTTTTCATAATCCTAACTAATCCTAACTATATTATATATTATAAATGCGAAAGTAAGTTTGTTTGTTTGTTACCTTTTCACGCCTAAACGACTGAACCAAACATCCTGAAGTTTTGCATATACGTTGTCAAGTGTAGAGACACGGACATAGAGTACCTTTCATCCCGAAAAAAGTACTGTTCCCGGGGAAAACCACAATAACATTCTTATGACAATAGATGGCGCCACGTGTCTTTCGAATTATGGTTGAATTATATTATTATAGAAACTTTAGTAGTGTGTTAACGAGTTTTTTTTTATATTTAAGTACTTAATACATTTTGTGAGTCTAGAGTGTCAATAGACCGGTTTTTTATCTTCCTTACTATCCTAACTAATATTATAAATGCGAAAGTGTTTGTTTGTTTGTTGATTACGATTTCACGCTAAAACAGCTGAATGGATTTGGATGAAATTTGGCACTTGGGTAGACCATGCCCTGGAGAAGGACATAGGCTACGATTCATCCTGGATCGCAGACGAAGTCACGGGCAACAGCTAGTTAATCATACAGATTTTGGTTCGATGCATTTCAAGCAAACAACTGTGCTCGAAAACCATGCTAACGAATGCAATTCAAAATGTATGCTCCAATTATTCCATTCAAAATAAACATAATAATAATGTCGCATTTCTGAGTTTAAACACAGCAGCAACTGACCTCTTTATAAAAAGAAGCCAGAAACTGAAATATAACTGTGTATTTCAGTTGCTCGTAATAATATAATATTCTGAATAAATCAGAATTCATTTTGCGTATGGCCTCGGTATGAATATTTACGACAAACCGACATTAAACTTGCATTTTGTGTTTAATTTCTTTATGTATTAATGGGTGCGTGGTTCGTTAATGCACCTTGTCACCATCATCAGCGTCAACGTTTGTTACGCTTTCACGCTAAAACCGCTGAACGGATTTGGATGAAATTTGCCACATGGATTAGGACATAGGATACTTTTGATTCCGGTAGTGCGTTCCCGTGGGATAATTTCCGACAACCACGTGGGCGAAGCCGCGGGAAAAAGCTAGTCCAATATAATAATGTTTCAGAATGCTGTTAGGGCTGCCCCGTTTTTGTAGCGCATCTGAGATGTTTGCGCCGAATTGAACTGGCGACTTTTATGCGGTCCTTTGAAAGAAAATCTCGTCCTTAATAAGAAGACTGCGGGATAGTGACAACAGTATTCTCAGGACAGTGGCGGAGAACATCTACTCACCTATTCCGGACGTTTTGTGGGGGTGATGAACGAGGGAAGTACATTCCTTTCGCTTGTGTTTCGTCCACATGAAGCGAACTCAAAACATAAGTTTTGAATAATAATAATAATAATTTAATTCAGAACATAATTCCATATAAAATTGTTAGTAAATCTTAAGTCTCTGTTTGTGCCTTATACCTACTTAATCCTTAAAAGCCTACCTTACATTAAAATGGACACCACCTGAAGTGTGTACCTTATTCCAGTGTTGCACAATAGGACACTCAACCCTTTCCATTAAGGTGTTTAGAAGGCCGTTGGTGCTGCCCCGCACACGACGCATCAGGGAGGCCACTCTCTTGCGCACTATTGCTCTAAAGCAGTCGGTGTTCCCTCCGCAAACATCCCCGATGCACTACAGTAACGCCCCAACCCCAACAGCATCCTAAACCTATTATAATTATAATAATAATACTTTGAGAAAATATAATATATTTACTAACATTAATTGTAAGAAATTTACTAACACACTGGATCTTATATTGTCCGAACTAAAGAATGTATTATTATTATTTAATGTGAAAGGCTAGAAAACATTTAGCCAACAATCAACCATTACTTACTATGTTTAACCATTGGTTGAGTTAACTACGGATCAAAAAACCGGCTCGAAAGTTTTTAAGAGGCTACCGAGCGCACAGTGGCGCCCTCATGGTTTGTTTTGTTATTTCTTTTAATTTAAAAAGAAAATGCAGAAAGTAAGCACGTTAAGTTGTACTCCACAAGACTATACGATATTATTATTACAAACAGTAGTTTTATATTGTTAAGTTTTATTGTAATCATTAAAACGGAAAAAGTGGCCACCATTTCCCGTTTTAAGGATTTCAATAAAACTTAACAATATAAAACTACTGTTTGTAATAATAATAACGTATAGTCTTGTGGAGCACAACTTAACGTGCTTACTTTCTGCATTTTCATTGTAAAATAAAAGAAATAACCAAACAAACGATGAGGGCGCCACTGTGCGCTCGGTAGCGTCTTAAACGCCAATAACAGAGTAACGCCAATAATTGATGTAATTGAAAAGGGTCAAAATAACCTTTTCTCGACGTGTTAGAAACACAATTTAGTAAACCTCAAGTCTTCTAGGGCTAAAAATTATTATTGTTATGATTTGCAGCCGGTATGAAATGACTCATTTAAAAGTACCCTTCATACTACTATACTGCTGCTTTTATCTGTCACCAGATGGATTGTTTAGTCGAAAATAGGAACAATTAGGAATGTGATTTAAATCCAATGATAAATTATAAATGATTTTATTTCTATAAGTACGTTTGTACAAACACTTTTACACGTCTATCATGTTTTTTTTTTAAACTAGATGAGGTCGGCATTTCCTATCTGACTACTCTGAGAAGAAAGGCCGAAACAAACTAAGAGGTCACAGTCTCTTATAAAGTCCAGACATAATCTTGGTCAGTTCATGTAGATTGATGTCTGAAATGGTCTTCTGAGGAAAGAACCACACAGATTGAGAGGACTTGTCCAGTCAGTGCACGCATTTGTAATCGCGCAGCTCAACTCAGAACTTAAGGAGCTCAACGATTCGACGAGCAATACCAAAGAAAGGACATATCAATCAACTCAGCCTATCGCAGTCCACTGCTGAACACAGGCCTCTCCCAGGCTGCGCCACAACACCCTGTCCTCCACCTTCCGCATCCAGTCTGTCCCAGCCACCTTTTAAGGACGTCGGTCCACCTATCTGGGGGGCACCCCACACTACGCTTGTCGATACGCAGTCTCCACTCCAGGACTCGTCTGCTCCACCGGCCAACCATCCTTCGACAAACATAGCCAGCCCACTCCCAGCTAAGCTTGCTTACTCTACAAGCTATGACGTAACTCCGGTTATTTTCCGAATAATTTCGTTATTGATTTTATTCTTCAAAGAAACTCCGAGCTTAGCTCACTTCATAGCGCGCTAGGCGACCTTGAATTTGTGGACTAGCCCAATAAGGACGGAGGTAATGTGATGTAAATATCTTCAACTAAGCTAAACATTCTTATGAGAGAAAAGTTTACACAACGAGCACACGACTTGTCATAATATAATAACTTATTGTTTCTCTGTCCCTTTTCCTGTGACTTCCTCATAATTGAATTTCATTCATCCCAAAAATACATTCGGAAGTTGACATTGTATTAGTATTTTACCTCACACAAAGCCACATCCAGAACCTGAAAGCCAAAATGTGCGGTAATTATTCAGCGTACGAAATAGGTATGGCTTCTGAATTTCAATAAGACGTTGCGAGATTTCCTGTAAGCAAAGAATGGTGGTTATAATAAACATATTAATAGCAAGCGTGGTAAGCCTCGGGATTTGTGTGCTTAGAATGTATCTTAGTTGTTTGTTTTACTTTGTTTTCTTGTGTTTTGTTTGAGGAAATGACAATGTTGCTATTATAGAAAATGATCAGAGTTTGAAGTTGTCATTACGAAGTTTTGATTTCATAATTAGTTTTTCATGTCTTCACATAGCTAATATTTAATCAATTTATCAAAACAAATGGCGTGCGTGTATAACCAGATTTATGAACGTAAACGAGGCAAAAGGATCGTAGAAGGTGGCGTTTTGTAGTTTCTGCTTACCCCATGGGAAGAAAGCGTGAGTTTATATATGTAATCAAAACCATTATAAATATTGTCAATATTATGTGTTCCTTCAAACCGTATCCATTGATCGCAGCCAAATTAAATCAGCACCTATCATTGAGACGCATCTGATGGAGGTACAGTAGGCAGCACTGGTAACAAAACTAGTATGAGCAGGCGTCTTACTCTACAAGGTCATATTAAATTAGCTAGCGAAACTTTGCAGACGTGATGGGTACCGATATCAAAACATGATAAAATAAAAAAATAAATCGACTTCAAAAAGAAATGAACTCAAAATTATGAAATAATTTTAATTTCGGAAATCGGGTGGGTGTCTTGGAGTCTGTATTTTAGGATTTTGCCACCGACTTCCGAAAATAAAGTTATTTCATAATTTTGAGTTAATTTCTTTTTGAAGTTAGTTTGGAAGCCCTAATAGATTTGTCATGATATGTGAATATATTGCAGTTCCAATAACATTATGTACATATGTGTCGAATTGTTTTTTTTTGGGGGGTCAACGACCGCTTGTAGGTCTCGTTACTTGAAGTATGAGTTGGGAAAATTTATTTTATTTTGTTTTATCGTGTTTAACCATCACGTATGTAAAGTTTACACAAAAAAAAAAAAAAAACTGATTTTTTAGTGATATTTCACATTTTTAATTGACTACTTTAACTGCGTCTACGAGTATGACCTCACAAAAACATCATCAAATCAATTACTTTTTTGGTTTTTGTGTTAGCCATACTCATCACGTCTGCGGAGTTTCACTAGCTAATTTAATTTGAGTCACTCAAGACCTGCTCAGAGTCAAAGTGTTATCACCAACATGCGATCGACTGTGCAAGGCCAAAATATTGAAATGTAGGCATAACTTTTAATTCCAGTCTGTTCAACTGAATTGAACCGTCTTCCATACTATACTAAGCAGTAACAATATAAACACAAGCTTCAGCCTATAATGTTCTCACTGCTGAGACACCGGCCTCCTCTCTTCGAGAAGGAGTGGGCTGTATGTAAGCGACCACGCGAGCCCAGTGTGGGGTCACATATCTTCGTATTTTTGGTTTTAATTTTCTTATTTGCCAACCATAATTTACCCCCATATTTAAAATTCATTAATTTACATTACAAGACCGTTTTTGGGTCACAGAAATACATACGTGTACCAAATTTCAACTTAATCGGCCCATTATATGTATACTGTATAACAAAATTAACAAAAAACTTAATATATTACATTTAAGCAAACATGATGCTAAAATCTCAGTGAAAAGATGGTTATTACAATTAGACTACCTAAATACCGAAAATCTTCTGTCTTCACAAACATATTAAATAAACACACACACACACACACACACACACACACACACGCGAGCGTGCACATTCTTTTATCCACTATTTACATTCTGTTTTAATATATTAATAACAGTAGCACACAATGTTTTTAGGTTATATGTATAGTACGAAATTGTCAGCTGAGCGCTATCTTCTGAGATACAGGCCTCGCCTAGTTCAGAAGATAGAGTCAATACCCAATGTTAACCTCTCTTTACCACCACAAATGCTGCTGGATTACTAGTATGTAATGTACATGTTATTCCTATTATTAAGTGCTTTAACTATGTTGTTTTAGTTTTTAATCCTGTTGCTATGCTGGTGAGAAATAAACTATTATTATTATTATTATTATTATTTTTTTTACATTTCTCGGGACCCTGGGGTCCCGGACCTTTGGAAGGCGTACAAGGAGCCGAAGCCAACTCGCAGAGGCCCCTTACATAATTTTAAATGATAAGGAGGCACCAACCGACGATTATCCCTGTATGCACTATGCAAGTGCACCCAAGGACAACCCCCGGTTGGTACAGGACTATTGTTATACGTGGAAACAAAACATATTGGGCTATGGGCTTGGGTGGCTAAAGTGGATTGGGTAACTTGAACTATGGAAGAGCTATGTCCCCTGCCTGACCAATGTTATATATTATACACGGATAAAATGGCAGGGGGTGACTTGCACACTCAATAATGGGCCCCCGGAAACGGCCGCTAGCACATAGTGACGTAGCGACAAGGGGGCAACACTTCCTGAGGTGCTTGAGGAGTGGAGAGGTATTCCACGGCTATCAGGACAATCCCGGAAGTACGGTCAAGATCCCTACCAGCACCTTACTGGAATACTTCCTTCCTCCGAGCACGTTTGCTCTTGCGAATCTCCACTCAAGCCGGCCAATAAAGGCAAGAAAGAGGTGGGAGCTCTGTTCCTCGTCAGTGTTCACTCCAGCCGGCCAATAAAGGCAAACCAGAGATGAGGACAAGATTTCTCCCGGGAGATAGGGTCCATGGGGTCGCTACTGCCCATCAGCTCGCCACATGCTGCCCTGTGGGTTTTTGTATCTCTCTTGGTCTGGCTCCTCATCCTAGACTCGTTCCGGCAAACTCTACCGGCACAGACCTAAAGTTTGGAGCACGCAAGCCCCACCACGACGTCAACGTAGAGATACAGCGGTGGGGTTATTATATTATTATTATTATTAGATTCGGAGCAAATTGGCTGTGACAAACGGACAGACAGACATACAGACAGAGACACATGAGTGATCTTATAAGGGTTCCGTTTTTCTTTTTGAGGTACGGAACCCTAAAAATTACATTTTCTTGTTCTACAAATAAATGACTATTTTCTCAGTGACTCTTGTTTCGTAATAAAATCAACTTTCAATATTTATGACAAGCACGAACCCGCGTAAAGCGTCAACAATCATTATAAGTACAACAGATTTGCGTACTGAGGGAAATCTTCGTCAACACCGCACCGGTGACAAAACTGAAATTAAAACTGCCGCAAGGAAAATTTCTATAACCATTGCCTGTTTTGTTCGAGTGATGAAAAGTATCTTGGTTCAAAACCAGTAATGGATGTTGTGTTATGCGAAGTTGTAGTATTTAAAATGTAGGTTAGTAGTGTCTTGGTGGAAGGTGAGAAGTGTTTGCAAACCAAGCTAAGCTGTCTAAGGAATTAGGAGCCTCTAAGTATTCACAGACGCTGAATAAGTGCGCGCTTTGATGTCTCACAAACTGCTGTTTTTAAAGTATGGAGTACTCAGGTACTCAGGTAATGGGTTAAGGATAATTGAAATGGTAACATTTCCACCATTGCTTTTTTTTTTCAGAAATCACTAATATGCGATTAAAAGAGTTCCTTTTTGTTCGAAAACTGAAATTTGGACTCGATTTTTCTAAGTGAATCGTTACTATTTGATACGCCAAAGCCAACTATAATGTTGATATAATGTTTCGTAGGTTTACGTATGATTGTGCAAAAAAAAAAAAAAAATTGTGGGGCCAAAAAGTTGCAATGTTACCTTTTGTTCGAACACTCCTGTAGGTGCTTGTGTGAAAGAGATGGTGGAAAAGTAAGGTATTGTGCTAAAGTGGCTTCGATTTTGGAATGGAGCCTTAACACTTAAGGTTTTTAACCACCTGCTATTTATACCGTCAGCGACAAAAAGCGCTTGGGCTTGTGGCTAAGTAATAACAGCCTCACGAGTCGAACGATCAGATTAAGCTATGCTTGCTGCGGTTGGTCCGTGGATAGGTTTACATCTTTACATATCAAGGTTTTTCACCACCCAAATGTAGTTAAGCTTCTGTACGCCACTTTGGTTCGTAGTAAGCTTGAAGCTGGTGCCTGTATCTGGCATCCCTACAAAGCATTAACGCTAGAAAAGGTACAGAAAATATTTCTGAGGTTTATAAAAAGACGTTTCACTTCTTTCCTTTCATGTACCCTACTAATTACCTACTAGGAGTTTTGGGCTTCAACTCGCTGGAGGTTAGACGAGGCTTTCGACACTCACAGTAGCCTGCAAGACTCTCAGAGGACGCATCGACAGTCCCGAACTCCACGATCTTTTCTGTCGGCTATTTGTTCCCGACAAATACATCAGACATCGCCAAAGCCGTCGACACAATCTGTTTGCGCCGCCGTCGTTTAAAACTGTCGCCAGAGCTGAGTCCCCTGTCGTACTTTAAGGATGCTTAACGCCCTCCTAACCACCAATCCTGAATGTGATCTGTTTGCCGATGAATGGAGTAGAATTATGCGTTTATGTCTGATGTTTTGTGAGAGTAAGTATGCTAGGGTGTCCTCTATTATATGTTAATATTTGAAATATTTTAATTTACTATACCTGTTTCAATCTTATCTTAATTAATGTAATTAGTGCTACCGTTTTAATTAACAATAAACAATAAATCAAGACCCCTCCGTGCCTCGGAAACCACGTTAAGCGGTCCCGGCTGTCATTCGTTTATCTTTGACAGTCGTTACGGGTTGTCAGAAGCCCGAAAGTCTGACAGCAGTGTTATCAAGGGTATATAAAGGATATATACGATGCGTATTATCCAGTAGCTGGATTATGGAGGTCAGATAGGCAGTCGGTCCATGTAAAATATTATAAATGTGTTAGACTGGAAGCCGACCCCAACATAGTTGGAAAAAGGCAAATGATGAGTGACAAAAGGCGTTTGATACTCCTATTTTCACACATTATCTAATTTGACACAAAACTGTTATAGACCTTGTATTTCAGCATTTCGTTTAACAGCTAAGATAATATTCTTTAACTTTGACTTCTGTTCCGATTTTCTGTGAATGATGTATCATAATATACGTATATTATGTATCAAATGATGTGGGATATCTGCTGTTACGCGAATGGATAGAATAAGAAATGAGTGTACGTATAAGAGGAAGTCTGAAAGTGATACCGGTGACTGAAAAGATGTGTGGAAATCGTTTGTTATGGTATGGGCATGTGATGCGGAGGAATGAGGTTGTCGAGTACGAGTAGAAGAAGTCCAATGAAACGATATTGATTTTTCAAAAATCCAATGATGCAGTTTTAGTTTTCATCAAAATCGAGCCCGAGACTCCTTTGAGTACTTTCCGCTATTCCTCATAGTTTCGGATTTGGCCATCCACGCCCACTTGGAAAATTCAACCTGTATAAGGGCAATTCAGTCGATTGGCGATCATCGCCAGGGCGGTGTTGGCACTGCCCCGCACTCTGCGCACCAGAGACGCGCACCGCGATCACGTGAAAGCAGTCGGTGCGTGCTTCCGCAAACATGCTCGAGGTGCTGCAGTGGCGGGGCAGCCCCAACACCCCGCCCTGTAAGCGTTATTGAATATGGCAAGAAACGGAGTAACTACCGAGATGACGCCTAATAGAGAAGTATGGAAGAAAATTGGGATAAGGGCAGGAAAAGATGATTATTATGTATAATGTGCCTCTAAGTTAATAATCGTCGTCAATCTACGATCTCCCAACCTGCAGGCTTAGCACGAGAACCGTAGAGAAGCGTCTTGTCGACGGAAGAGTAGACAAAAATGACGTTACCGTGTAGACAGTACGACGGCAATAAAGTAGAAAGAGACAACTGCACTTTTACGAAATTCACATTTTTACATAATTAAATTAAATAGCTCGTGGCTAAGTAATAACAGCCGCACGGCTCGATCCATCAGGTTAAGCTACGCTTGCCGGGGTTGGTCTGTGGATGGGTGACCATCTTTTCATACCGAGACTCCTCCGTGCCTCGGAAAGCACGTTAAGCCGTTGGTCCCGGCTATCATCAGTGGATCTTTGACAGTCGTTACGGGTTGTCAGAAGCCCGAAAGTCTGACAACCAGTCTTACCAAGGGGTATCGGTAACTGGGTTGTGGAGGTCAGATAGGCTGTCGCTCCATACTGGTATTCAGCTGCATCCGGTTAGACTGGAAGCCGACCCCAACATAGTTGGGAAAAGGCTAGGCAGATTGACTTTTTTACATAATTCGACTCAGAATTCTTTGTTTTTTTCATAGGATTTTTTTTCTGTTTAATTCTCAATTATTAAATATTCATTATTTTTGCGATAGGGCACACCGTTTTCGAGATATAAGCAAAAGAAGAGAAAATAGAAATGATTTTGTAGATAACCGTAACCGAGCTACGAGATTTCTACGGTGCGATGTCAAAAACGGAGAAACGAAATATCACTTTGTATAGAAAAGGTTGTCTATTCTTCGTAGAGATAGACAAGTGATCATGCTAAGCCCGCTGTCCACAATTGTTTGTACTAAGATTGAGCGCCGTTGTCTACTCTTCGTAGAGATAGACAAGCGGTCATGCTAAGCCCATTGCTTTCATGCATGCTAAGAACATTGCTGGGCTATTTGGTGGCAAAAATATGTATGGAGGTTGCATAAATTTCCTCGAACGGATACTTTAGAAGAGAAGTCTATTTATACACTAATTAGTTATCATCATCATTTCAGTCAAAAGACATCCATTGTAGGACTTAGGCCTCCCCAAGCACCGCCACTTCGACCTGTTCTGTGTTTCCCGCATCCAGCGGATTCCTGCGGCCTTCACAAGGTCATAGGTCCACCTTGTGAGAGGCCCTCCAACGTTACGACTTCTCTCGCCACTCCAGAACCTTTCTGCCATCTGTTCTGCGAGCAATGTGCCCAGCTCACTGCCACTTAAGTTGGCAATTCTTCGGGCTATGTCGGTTACCTTGGTTCTCCTGTGGATCTCTTCATTTCTGATTCGATCACGTAGGGAAACTCCAAGCATAGCCCTCTCCATTGCCCTTTGGGTGACTTTTAGCATTCTTACAGTATTCTATAGTCTTATAATTAGTTAAACCACAAACGTTTTCAACTAAGCTGCTATACAATTATTTCTAAAAGCCTTGCAAGTCGATTATACACAAACCACAAACAGCGATGGCCTGACAAAGCAAGACCGTAATTCGCTAATTGAGCGCAGTTAAATGTGCAACTAATTTGAATAAGCCTTATGGCGGTCGCTGGTACGTGTGCTCATAGAAGCTAATGGTGATAGAGAATGTAGATATATTTGCCAAACAATTGCCAGAACGGCTTTCAAGTATTAATTAGGTTTTGTTGCCTTTCACTTTAAAACAATTATATTTTATTTATTTTATTTTATTGTGTTTGGGTGGCTTACAGCTAACAATACAAAAATTTGTAGTGAGGTAATCACCGAAAAGCCATTTACAAGCCTTATATTGTTTGTTGGAAAAACTTATAAGGTACTGTTAATGGTATCGGTACGAAATGAAAGATATTTAGAATTATAATAATAATTATTCGTAGAAGTCATTTTGCTGCCTTGTCGCTACGTCACTATGTGCTAGCGACCGTTTCCGGTTCTAAACTTCTAAATACGAAGAATCTTTATGTATTTTACTGTGTGTACATAAAAATAACAGCCGCACGGGTCGATCCATCAGGTTAAGCTACGCTTGCCGGGGTTGGTCTGTGGATGGGTGACCATCTTTTCATGCCGAGACTCCTCCGTGCCTCGGAAAGCACGTTAAGCCGTTGGTCCCGGCTGTCATTCGAGGATCTTTGACAGTCATTACGGGTCGTAAGAAGCCCGAAAGTCTGACAACCAGTCCTTACCAAGGGGTATCGTATTACCCAGTAACTGGGTTGTGGAGGTCAGATAGGCAGTCGCTCCATGTAAAATACTGGTATTCAGCTGCATCCGGTTAGACTGGAAGCCAACCCCAACATACTTGGGAAAAGGCTAGGCAGATTGATTTGACATAAATAATAAAATAAATAAATAAGTGTATAGGTAATATTTGTATCATAATATTATACCATTAGCTTATAACAAACTCTCGGAGGTTGCGTGGAAACACCGAGTAGGCTATAATCTACGTACCTACTTCGCAAGTAGTTTAAGGACGAATTTCACCAATGAAACTGAACGCGATCAGCACTTATAAACCGCGTTCAAGAGCATTCCACAACAATAATGACACTGACAGCTCTTGAACGTGGTTTAGATGTGATGATCGTGGTAAGTTTTATTGATGAAATTCGTCCGAATTATGTTGATTTATTCCGTTCTAATACCAACAAATAATACCACTGGTATTTGTTTCAACTCATATTTATTTTCTATTCCGAACGGATACCATTCTTAAAATAATTAAATTTAATGTGCAAACGAATACCAACAACTTGAATTTGGTACAGTCACCTCAGTCAAACCTAATCAAATTAAATTTATTTTCTAATATTTTTATGTGATCGTAATATAATGCTATCCAAATTCACTTTATTCCAATATCTTTACAAAAGTACCGTAGGTAAGGTAGGTAAGAGTAGTTTAACTGAATCATCTTGCAATTTTTTTTTAACTGCGAGAAAGGGTATTTTTTTTTTGGATTTAACTGTTTTTTTTTGCAATTAAAGGTCTTATAATTACATACAAAGCATTTTACTGAATATACCTTATCTCTGAACTTGTTTTGGTATTGGTTTAAACAATGGTATCCGTTCGGAACAGAAAATAAATATGAGTTCAAATACGAAAATAGTGGTATTACTTGTTGGGAAAAAATTGAATACGGAATATTTTTTCACTGCATATTGCACCTATTACGACTTGCTAAAAGGGTCATGTTTGGAAATATACATAAATATTGGTTTATCATCAGCAGATAAAGTTTCAAAGGCTTCACGAAATTTATTAATAGTGTCCTCAATACCTATTCCTAAGGCAAGCGTAGACTGTTCAAGAAAGTTTTTCCCGCAGCTTAATGTGAAAGCACAACCCCAACGCATTCCTAATTATAACTTTTCATAAGATCTTGACATCATCTCACCATCCACCAAGCAATCTCTTCAACAATTCAGGTTCTGAAGCCTTAACCGTATGTACCTAAACATACGTACTTATGACGTCACTGTTCTAATTTCATGCTACATACCTATTGTACTTGTTGCAACTGCAGAAATGCTGGCTGAAATTCAGTCCAACACTTAAGGGGGAACAGCGTGCAGATAAAAGTAAATTATCGTGCATATTTCCCACAGGAATGGCCGCCGTCATTGCGCGAAAGTAAAAGTCGAGTCCGGAAGGATATTGTGGTGCTTACAAACTGTCTGCTGACTTCGGATTAGTATTACAGTCTTTAAGTTGTTTAGTTTAAACGCAATTTAATCAACAAAAGCATGCGTGCAAGCTCCAGAAACGCAAAGAGAGGTTTGCGAAATAAATTAACCAGAATAAAGTCAAACAGTGATCGAAGAAGGATCTGTCTCTTGTCCATTTATTGTCATTTCATTTATATATTTTCATGAATTATTAAAAAACTGTAAATATAAGTAGAGAAATACAATAACTTGTAAATATTGATATGGTAACCCATGAAATAAAGTGCGCTTTGACATTGTTAAGCAAAGCATGCGTAGTTAATACAAGCGAAATACCAAAATAATTTGTAAATCCAACATATTCTTAAGGTAGTGTGTATTTATTCCGATTGCATTACAGAATATGTAGGTTCCCATGTACATATTTGGAAAGGACACTGATTTGAAGACGAAAATTTAAAATTTCTATAGAAAATTTATTTTTCTCATATTTCCTGTTTCAATCAATGTTCTTATTTAATATATATTTAGAAACCTAGATATTCTGTAATCCAACCGGAATAAATACACATTACCTTTAGAATATGTTTGATTTAAAAATTATTTTGGTATTTCGTTTGTATGAACTAATGCGTAGTTCATACAAACGAAATACCAAAATAATTTGTTTGCTCCGGGGCGTCTTAAGACGTTAAACATCTCATCTGCATCCTAATTGCATAACACACTATCGATCGGATTCTGAATTATTTTGAAGCAAATTGCTAAACCATTGCTTCATAATGTTCGAATAATTTGTCTGCTCAACAAATAACGCAATGAATGTTGTTGAACTCTCAAAATGAAACCGATTCCGATTGATAGTGTGTTACGCAATTAGGGTGCAGTATTTCATTATATATTCAAAGAAAACGCGAATGATTATCAAAAATCGAAATAATAATAATATCTTAGGACATTTTTCACACACGGTCATCTGATCCCAAACTAAGCAGAGCTTGTACTATGGAAACCAGATAACTGATATACTACATACACTACTTTTTTTTTTTGTAAATATATACTTATATAGGTAATTACACCCAGACTCAGGACAAACAGACATGTTCATGCACACAAATGTTTGTCCTGGATGGGAATCGAACCCACGACCTGCGGTATGATAGGTGGTATCTTAACCAACCACGCCAACTGGCCCGTCAATAATTTATACTTCTCTCATATACATAACATAATATCAAACCTTGTTTCTCCGAAGGGTTAATATTTCACAAACTAGCATATTAAGCGATGTTTAATCAGTCACTATATAATCTCTACAATTTAGACGTATATTATTGCGATAAATTTATATATGGTGAGTCGTAATTAGTAACCGATAGGTATTTAAACACTATCTCTGTATGCACTATGCAAGTGCAGTCAAGGACAACCCCCGGTTGGTGCAGGACTATTGTTGTACGTGGAAACAAAACATATGGGGCTATGGGTCTGGGTGGCTAAAGTGGATTGGGTAACTTAAACTATGGAAGAACTATGTCCCCTGCCTGACCAATGTTATACAATTATACACGGATAAAATGGCAGGGGGTCTTGCACACTCAATAATAGGCCCCCGGAAACGGCCGCTAGCACATAGTGACGTAGCGACAAGAGGGCAACACTTCCTGAGATGTTTGAGGAGTGGAGAGGTATTCCACGGCTATCAGGACAATCCCGGAAGTACGGTCAAGATCCCTACCAGCACCTTACTGGAATACTTCCTTCCTCCGAGCACGTTTGCTCTTGCGAATCTCCACTCAAGCCGGCCAATATTATTATTATTATAGGGCTTGAGGTCCCCTACCCGCAGATACAGGATTATCCATTAATGACACCACACCCTGTATTTTGACGAGTTATCGAACATGAATGTAGGGAACAGCTGATTTTCTTTCGCCAATTCGTATTTGGTCCCATAGTAAAAGTCGTCTGTTATCGTGAGTACTATCATGTGTTTAAGTATCGGTCACTAATTACCAATCACCTTATATTATGTACCTACTTTTATTTCTAACACTACAACATCACGGCTGTATATCCCGAAGGGTTAGGCAGACGTGTACCTGGAGTACCTACACCCACATTTCGCAGGTTTGTTTAAGTCCCATGTAATAAGCGGCAAGCCTACAGCCATCAACCGGGCACAAATCGAAAACCCAATAGCACTTTGGTCGACCTAAGAATTGAACCCCGGACATGTGGTCCGGGGTTCAATTCTTATCTCTTCAATTCTCAGCAGAAGTTCTCTGTTAAATTAAAAGAAAATTCAACATCTACTTAGAGAAACTATTTGCATACCCACACAATCAATCTGCCTAGCCTTTTCCCAACTATCTTGGAGTCGGCTTCCAGTCTAACCCGATGTAGCTGAATACCAGTATTTTACATAGAGCGACTGCCTATCTGACCTCCACAACCCAGTTACTGGGTAATACGATAGCCCTTGGTAAGACTCCTTGTCAGAATTTCGGGCTTCTGATGACCCATAACGATTGTCAAAGATCCACGAATGACAGCTGGGACCAACGGCTTTACGTGCTTTCCAAGGCACGGAGGAGTTTCGGTATGAAAAGATGGTCACCCATCCACGGACCAACCCCGGCAAGCGTAGCTTAACGATCGAAGCTTAATCTGAGCTACGCGTATGTTACGGAACTCTCAATCCTAGCTTAATCTGATGGATCGACCCGTGCGGCTGTTATTACTTTCATATTATTATTTGCATACCCACATGCGTTGCTTATAAACGGGCTGTCGGCTAGACATCAGATATTATAGGAATATGAACTTTACCGAATGCCAGCTCTTCTCTATAGACGCCCAGCTATTCCTTAATAGCTATATTTTAATGTGCAGCTGATTTGAATAAGCTTTACGTCATATTACGTGTGCTGATGGAAATATTAGGTTGGGGAAAAAGTCTTTTCGCATTAAAGTATGTATGAACTTGTAATAAAATCTCTTTGGCTATACTATTTGTATTTGGCTGGTTTTGGTATCATTGAAAGTTTAAATTTTAAAGAACATAATTCCAAATTCAAATTAGGAAAATGTGTGATATTCATTTGTTTTTCGTACAGTCAAGATGAGTGAATCTAATGAAGAAATTCGATACATTTTAAAATTTTACTACAAAAAAGGTAAAAATGCAACGCAAGCCGCGAAAAAAATTTGCGATGTTTATGGACCTAGTGTAGTGTCTGTGAGAGTAGCACAAATTTGGTTTAAGCGTTTTCAATACGGAAATTTTGATGTCAAAGATGCACGTCGCTCTGGTCGCCCTATTACGGATAAAATGGATGCCATTTTTGAAAAAGTGGAGCAAGATCGGCATATCAGTAGTTACGACGTAGCTGAAGAACTGGAAATTGACCACAGAACAGTTTTGGCGCATTTGAAAAAAACTGGGTACACAAAAAAGCTCGACATTTGGGTACCTCACGAGCTCACTGAAAGAAACCTAATGAACCGTGTACTCATTTGTGATTCTTTATTACGACGTAATGAAACCGAATCATTTTTGAAGAAGCTGATAACTGGTGATGAAAAGTGGATCACGTATGATACGAATGTGCGAAAAAGGTCGTGGTCAAAGGCCGGTCAGGCTTCACAGACTGTGGCGAAACCCGGATTAACTCGCAACAAGGTGATGCTGTGTGTGTGGTGGGATTGGAAGGGCATTATTTATTATGAGCTGTTACCACCAGGCAGGACCATCGATTCTGAACTCTACTGCGAACAACTGATGAGATTAAAGCAAGAAGTTGAGAGAAAGCGGCCGGAATTAATCAACAGAAGGGGTGTGGTTTTTCTTCATGATAACGCTAGACCTCACACATCTTAAGCCGCTCAGCAAAAATTAAGAGAGTTTGGCTGGGAGGTGTTAATGCATCCGCCGTATAGTCCTGACCTTGCACCTTCAGATTTCCACCTGTTTCGGTCTCTTCAGAATTCTTTAGGCAGTGTCAGGTTAACATCACGAGAGGACTGCCAAAACCACTTGTCGCGGTATTTTGACCAGAAGTCCCAAAATTTCTATAGCAATGGGATCATGTCCCTACCTACAAGATAGCAAAAAGTTATCGAACAAAATGGTACCTACATACTTTAGTTAAATGTAAATAAACTATATTAAAAAATGTTTTGAATTTTCTTAAAAAATGCGAAGAAACTTTTTCCCCAGCCTATTATGTTCTTGCTTTGGCCAAACATTTTATTTGATTTATTTGCAACTGACTAGTATTTACCCGGTTTCAGAATTGTGAATTTGAAGTTAGAACCCGTGAAAAATATAAGGAATTTTAAATTTCGCGGGCTACATTGAATCGTCTGGTATGTATATACAGGGTTATTGGTAAAACAACAACAACCTCTTAAGGTGTGATTGTACTCATCATTATGAACAACTTTTACTATGGGACCAAACCTGAAAGAAAAAAAAAAGACCGCTGTTCAGTACATTTTGACGAATTATGCGAACATAAATGTACTGAACAGCTGATTTTTTCGCGATTTCAGGTTTGGTCGCATAGTAAAAGTTGACCCCTTAAGAGGTTGTTGGTGTTTTACCAATAACCCTGTATATATAACAAAGTTGGGCTTGTTCGAACACATAACTCAAGAACGGCTAGACCGATTTTCATGGTGTTTGATTTGTTGTATTTGTCTCCGACCCGAATAGCAGAATAACTATTAAAACATCGGAAAACACACAAAAAAATATATGAAGAAAATTAATTTTCAATACATCAAAATTTGAAAGGACAACGTCTGTCGGGTCAGCTAGTGTGAAATAAAGAAGAGTTTGACAAATTCTTAATTCAAAAACTGGGTTTATAGGGTGACTGGTAATTAGTGACATGATTGTACTCTGATAACAAACATTTTTTACTATGGGACCAACCCTGAGATCGCAAAAAAAAAAATCAGCTGCCCCCTACATTTTGACGAGTTATGCGAACATGAATGCATGGAACAGCTGATTTCTTTTTCGCGAATTCAGGTTTGGTCCCACAGTAAAAGTTGTTTGTTATCTTGAGTACAATCATGTGTTTAAATATCGGTCACTAATTTTACCAGTCATCCTATATAGATCTGACTTGAGGCAGAGAACCTAATTCCACCAGAAATCGATCTTGAGCCTCCCATAATGTATCGAGAGCAGACATAGTGTGGTTTTAGTCGGTTTACCTAGAAATCCATCTGTTTTGTACTGACGAAGATGAATCTAGATTTTACCATAAAAGGAGGAATATTAGCATTTTTTCGGCGAAGACTTTTATTTCATTCGTAAACTCACGTCTTTTTCCCATGGGGTTAAGCAGAAACGGTCCTTACATACTCCTCCTTATTATTTATTTCATTCCTTTTTAAAGATCAGGGGCCAACCACTACAAGCAGTATTATTTTATTGTTACATAATTGTGAGAAAGAGATGGAGCTATACAGGACGTCTAGCACCATCTCTTTCCCACACTCAAATAAGATTAAAATAATACTGCTTTAAGAGGATTGTGAAGTGCCGATACCCGCCGCAAGTTTTGGAGGCAATTACCTAGGTACATTTTATACAATTATTTACATAAATATTGTTTCGGGCGATAACGTTTTCACCCCCCTAAACCTTTACAAAATGAGACTATTTTGATTTCATTAAATTCAGTACACCTTAATCTAGGTATGTACGTTTTAGTAATTCAATTTAAATTAATAATAATAATAAAAAAAAAATCTCGAGGAAGTTTTTATGTCAAAAATATAGATATTTAGATGCTAATAAATTATATCGTATGAGATATTTCTTCTTTATAAATTAAAACGTACGGACCTAGCTTTTTATTATACCTACAACATTTCCAAAAAAATATGAAAATTAGACTACGTTTATGGGGAGAAAAGCGTTATCGCGTTTTGTACGAAAATTTACAGCTTCACAATCCTCGAGGTGGTGGTCTAGCTCCTGATGGCTGGATGGCTTTCTTCATATCTGTACCCACAACCGAAGACTGTCTCTGATTATTATGTCTTAAACTGTGTTTTATTCATTCAAAACTCAGTTTCACGCTACTTAATATTATCATTAGCCTCCAATCTCTATTCCCATCCCAACACGTAATAGCACCGCATGTGCATTTATATTAAGAGCAACACAAACGTCACCCGTTGACTTAGCGCGATTGGTCTAATTGCTCCCTATGTATGCACTCATCGCACCCGTTGCTTCATTGCTCCCATTGCTCCGTTGCTGCCTTGCTCAGCTCAGCTAATACAATTTAAAGCGATTGCTCCTTAATCTGCTGTTTGTGGTTCGGTTTTGATGAGATGTATAAGTGAGACAGTGGATATATGTATGTATTTGTGTACCTAGATAGAGGACGCTGTCTTTATGTGTGACGTAAAGAAAAAACAACGTCTTTTGGTGGTTTTATTAAGGCATGCTCAATCTTTTAGTAGTCTGAGAAAAATCGTTGATTTGTCCCGCATTAATTCAGTGTGTTCAATCGGTATAACCTGCAATCTAATTTGTTCTTCCTTTCTTTTCTTTAGATAGAACATATTCAATCTGCCTAGCCTTTTCCCAACGAAGTTGGGGTCGGCTTCCAGTCTAACCGTATGCAGCTAAATACCAGTATTATACATGGAGCGACTGTCTATCTGACCTCCACAACCCAGTAACTGGGTAATACTACACCCCTTGGTAGATTGATTGTCAGACTTTCGGACGACCTGTAACGACTGTCAAAGATGTACTACGACACTGGCCTTTTAGGGTCAGCAGGTAGGTATGTAGGGGGTTTATAAATATTAAGTCCTCCAAGATTACGTACATTTATTATTTATTGCCTGAATTCCGTGGCCGTATCAAATCCTGATTGCATAGGGTAGCAAAGGGTAGGGAACACTGGCCTGAACCGTCTCCAAGGCGATGATGGCCCCGTCTCAGACTGCCCGCAACTGTCAGCTCCAGTTCCAGATTCAGTGTAGGTTAACACCTTCAGAGTAGGGTAGGCGTGAGTCACTCCGCAGCAGAGGATCTTCACCAAACGTCCTCTCCGACGTTGGAACCACGACGTGGCGAAAGGTTGTAAGATAGACTAGAATCCTGGAAATCCAGACAGAAACGGAAGCGTAAGCAAGCTGTCGGAACCACGTTTCGAAGGTCCAAAGGTCACAGTGTCCCAGATAAGAAGAATACAGCAGAAAGCTAGTTTTATGAAGTTCTAGGAACACCTTACACATAGCACTTCTAATAAAATACATGGAAACTTACCCTAGAGGGATTTCGCGACGTATTTAGTTAGTAAGCTTTAAGTGTACATAGGTTTGTTATTATTAAGTGATTTTATCCTACACTCTTTTAAATTGTAACTTGCAAGATGCAACGTTACAGTACGAATGACAGCCGGGACCAACAGCTTAACGTGCTTTCAGAGGCACGGAGGAATCTCGATATGTAACCCATCTACGGACCAACCCCGGAAAGCGTAGCTTAACCTGACAAATTGACCCGTGTGGCTAGAACATTGTATGATATTGAAAAGCTGTTGATCCCACAAACCAGAGTTTTTAAGACGCGGGTCCTTCGGTGCACCACGATACACCAACTATACAGGGTGTCTGTTTACGGTGTAGCGAAAATTAAGGGTGTGGTACAGACCATCAAACTGAACAAGTTTTTCCCGGGGACCAACATCGTAACCATGAAAAAAAATTTGTCGTCCTACCTACATGACCAAATGTATGGGACGACTGATTTTTTTTCACGTTTACGATGTTGGTCCCCGGGAAAATGTTGTTCAGTTTGATGGTCTGTGCCACATCCTTGATTTTCGCTACACCGTAAACGGACACCCTGTATAAAATGTCCAGTTATCATCATCTTCATCATTTTAACAGAAGTACGTCCACTGCTGATATAGGCCTCCCCCAAGCATCGCCACTTTTGTTTTATGAACTGTTTGTCGCGATTGTTAGTGTTCCGTACCTCAAAAGGAAAAAATGGAACCCTTATAGGATCACTCGTTTGTCAGTCTGTCCGTCGGTCACAGCCGATTTGCTCCGAATCTAATTTACCTATTAAGGTGAAATTTAGTACACGTATGAATTTCTGTGTCCCAAACACGGACGTGTATTGTAAATAAATGAATTTTGAATATGAGGGTGAATTTTGGGTGGCAAATATGAAAACAAAAGTTTCGCAAACTGTGCCGAGTGACATATTAAATGAAAGATCTGTAAGGGTCTCAAATATTTTTTTTTTATAATTTTAAAATAAATTGTTTTAAAGTTATTTAAGAAAATCGACGAAAATTTACCATTCCCCTTACCTCCGAAACTACTGAGCCTAAAATAAAAATAAAAAAAATACAGAAAATAGCTCTTTACCTATAGATTACAGGAAAGCTTATAAAAAGTCTATGGTCTTAAAATAACATGGTAAATCTTTCAATATTGTGCATACAAACTTACATTTGCAGTTGGAATGTATGGGAGAACATGTTTTTCTACTGTTGGGAGAAATTCATCCCAACTACGAAACCCTTCATTGTGCGTGGTCCGACACGCACTTGGCCGGTTTTTTAACACAGTACACTTTGGCTTTAAATTTCAAAGCCTGTCAGTGTGAATACACACCATTTTATCCTTTACACAAATATAACGGTTGCAGGTGTGTACTTTGTCTGTGTATTCTGTGTACTGTGTTGTTTACAAAGGTTTAAGCCCGGGTTAAAGGTTTGGAAGAATTGGTGGGTTGTGTATCAAAATAAATCCTGTGAATCATTGTGTGCATTTGTTATTGGTAAAATTTCAGCACTGTTGAGAAAATTTTGTTATACAGGTTGGTTTTTTTAGAAAAGAATGGAAAAATGGGCGAACATCGATGTGTAAATAATTTTACTAATTAATTTTGAATTATTTTTTTACATTTTTCTTTTAACCTACAGTTTAGGTTAAATATTTTGGAAAAATATATATAACGCCTATAATGCGCCTGTAATATATAAAAATACAGGGCTATTTTTAAATCACTAGCTAAATTTTCACAGGGTGTTCTACCCATGAATATGAACAACTTTCACTATGGGACCAACTCTGAAATCACGAAAAAAAAAATCAGCTGTGTCATACATTTTGGTCGAGTAGATATAGAACTTTCGTATGAAACAGCTGATTTTTTTTCATGATTTCAGAGTTGGTCCCATAGTGAAAGTTGTTCATATTCATGGGTAGAACACCCTGTGAAAATTTAGCTAGTGATTTAAAAATAGCCCTGTATAGCTGACCCGACAAACGTTGTCTTGTCAAAATTTCAATAATTCATACAAAAATTTCCCTAGAAATTGCACTTACAGTTTTCCCTTATTTTCCAATTTTCCCGGCACCTTTTCAAACATTTTCTTTCATACAAACCTTGACCAAACAATTACAAACACAACAAAAAAAGAATTAGCCAAATAGGTGCAACCGTTCTGAAGTGATGCGCGTACATACATTCGGCGATTGATTTTTATTTATATAGAATAGTGTCATAATGAAAATTGCTTGTTATGAATTTCTATCATGAAACGTGATTTAATTACTTTAATGTCAGAAATATCTGAAGTAGTTTGATTTAGGTTTGTGGTGTGTTATGTAAATTATTTAATGACGTTTTAGTAATTCCTAAAAATATTGCATTTTTGAAAAAAAAAAAAATTGTCTTAATAAAAATCAGTACACACCACAATATTTCACCCTGAGATCCGCAAATGAACTGGGTGACGTCCCTCCGCCCCTACAAGAGCCCCTAAATTGCCTTGTATGATTAAACGTAAGGATTTACAAGACGAATGCTTGACGAGCCGTGAAGACGAATCACCACTGCGTTTGTTAGGGACGTTATGTATACCTTATTAGCATTTTGTGAGTTATTTTTGGGTTTACTGGTCCTTCGAGACTCTTTAAAAAGTTTTGACCTATTCTGTCAAGATTGTTGGGTGATTTGGTGATAATTCCTACATGATAAGGGCGCGCCGTATGTATAATGAAACCTGCACGGAAGTTGACAAAGATCTTTTCAATTCTAGTGTGCCTAAATTAAAGAAGGCTCTTTGCAATCACTTCTTCGACAAAATAACGTAGTCCTTGCATTATATACGAATATACAGAACGCGAAAGTAACACTGTCTGCTACCTAGTACAATTGTTATTCTATGTATGAAAACTTGCAATTGGCCATCATCGTGTTTTAAACTTAGTAACCATTGTGTCTGATTAGCTGTAAGTTTTCCAAAAAAATAAAAAAAATTGTGGTATTTTTTGCTTTTGGTTTGAATAGTAGGTACGGTCAGCAACAAAAGTCGTTTAACATTGTTACTTTTACACATCATAAATAAATTGACACAAAACGATTCTATAATCTGCTGTTTAGCATTTCATGTACCGGCTCAGAGCATTTTTTTTCATTTTTACCTCTGTTCCGATTCATTAAAGCATTTTGCTCAAAATTAAGATTTAGAAAACTAAAGTGTTAATCGACTTTTGTTGCTGACTGTACCTAAGAGTACTATAATTGATAGATGGTGGACTATTTGAAAATTTTGAACCTTATTTCAAAGGTTTGTCGAAATTGTTTTTGTGGATAAATAAAAGGCTATCTAGTTTTTTTTTTTCAATATATTAAGAGAGCTGCCTTACTACGCAAATTATTAATGTTTAATTTTTTTTCCTAGAAGTAGCTTTATGATCCCTGGAGCATATTTATAACAACAAATTGCTACACTGGGTGTAGTTTCAATCACCGTTATCCTCATAGAGGGGTCATTGTACTCATCATTATGAACAACTTTTACTATGGGACCAAACCTGACATCGCAAAAAAAAATCAGCTGCTCTCTACATTTTTACGAGTTATGCGAACATGAATGTATGGGAAGGCTGCATTTTTTTTTTCGCTATTTCAGGTTTGGTCCCATAGTAAAAGTTGTTCATAATGATGAGTACAATAACCCCTTTTAGAGGGTAACGGTGATAAAACTTACACCCGGTATTCAAACATGAAACGAATACGTTAATTTTGCCGTTTACAAAATGATGTGATTAAAACAGTATTCCTAGATGACAGTACATTGTAGGACATAAAATCGTACAAGATAAAAAAAAAACCGGCCAAGAGCGTGTCGGGCCACGCTCAGTGTAGGGTTCCGTAGTTTCCCGTCCGTAAAAATATAATAAAATATGTAAAAGAAGTTAAAAAAAATGCTTGCATATACGATTGTACTACAAACATAGTCCAGAAATTATTTTGTACAACTTTTTGTCTTTTTTGTACAGAAACTGTTGTTTCCATCAAGTTCAAAATGATTTTCCTAGAAAGTCCTTATAAAGTTGTACTTTTCAGATTTTTTTCATATTTTCTAAACTTATGGTTCAAAAGTTAGAGGGTGGGGGACACATTGTTTTTTACTTTAAGAGCGATTATTTCCGAAATTATTGATATTATCAAAAAATGATTTTAGTAAACCCCTATTCATTTTTAAATACCTTTCCAACAATATATCACACGTTAGGGTTGATATTAAAAAAAAAAATCACTTCCCACTTTACATATAGGGGGGCTACCCTAATAAAACATTTTTTTCCAATTTTTATTTTACCACTTTGTCGGCGTGATTGATATACATATTGGTAACAAATTTCAGCTTTCTAGTGCTAACGGTCACAGAGATTAAGCGAGGACGGACAGACGGACGGACAGACAGACATGGCGAAACTATAAGGGTTTCTAGTTGACTACGGAACCCTAAAAACACATCATTTTTTAGTAGCAACCCAGAGTCTGGATTTGCGCCCGGTTGATGGCAATATGCTCGCCCCCTATTACATAGGACTTATACATATGCCAAACCTGGTTCGAAAGATTCTGGAGTGGCGCACACATACCGGGAGACGTAGCGTTGGAAGGTCTCCCATAAGGTGGAACCAGTCGAAGTGGGGATAGGTTGGTAGGGTGGGGATAAGGATAGGTCGAAGTGGGGTTTGAGAGAGGTCTATGTCCAACAGTAGACGTCTTTCGGCTGAAATGATAATGAAACATAACTAAAGAAAGAAAGAAAGGCACACAAAAATAATACACAGCAGATTGAAATAATAATAAAAAACAAATTCCTCGCTTTTGAGATGACAATGTTGTATTTTTTTGACATGTTATTTATTGTAGTCTATTATATATATATTTTTTTTTGGAATAATTGTAATTTGGAATAGATTTTTTTTTTGATAGTAATTCATATTTTAATTGACTTGACTATGTAACAAGCCTATTCTGACATTAATGCAGTTCAGAACTTTTTCTTGGCCGTTAATGATAAATGATAAATGATAAATGATTTTTATTTCTGTAAGTAGGTTTGTACAAACACTTTTACAAGTCAATATTTTTTTTTTAAACTAGATGAGGTCGGCGTTTCCTATCTGACTACTCTGAGAAGAAAGGCCGAAACAAACTCAGAGGTCACAGTCTCTTATAAAGTCCAGACATAATCTTGGTCACTTCATGTGAAGACCATGTAGATTGGTGTCTGAAATGGTCTTTTGAGGAAAGAACCACACAGATTGAGAGGACCTGTCCAGTCAGTGCACGCATTTGTCAGTAATCGCGCAGCTCAACTCAGAACTTAAGGAGCTCAACGATTCGACGAACAATACCAAAGAAAGGACATTGGGGTAGGCCGCATAGATTACTCAAACTGCCAGACCATGATTAAAAATAACTGAGAGAAAAAATAAAACAAACAAAAAAAAAAAGCAATGACCTACATAGTCTTCACATTCACAATAAAGTAAAATAATATAATACTTACAAAGTAAATATTAATGTCAACATTCAGTATGCAAAAATAAAAATAATATAAAATAGAATTGGAGCAGTTCAATCCCAAGCCTTTTTGTCCTCAATATAATCTTTAACGGTATAAAAAGCTTTCTGACACAACTTGCGATTAATGAATGATTTGAATTTATTAAGACTCAGATCTTGAACGTGGCTTGGAAGTTTATTATAAAAGCGTATACATTGACACCTGAATGACCCACCTATTTTCTTGAGCCTTGTTGGAGGTACAACAAATTTGTGTTTGTTCCTAGTATTTATATTGTGGATATCACTGTATTTTTTAAACAATTTAATGTTTTTATGGGCATATAAAAGATTTTCAAAAATGTACTGAGAAGGCAAAGTCAGTATATTAATCTCCTTAAATTTCTCTCTGAGAGATTGTCTCGGACTTAATTTATAAATGCATCGAACAGCTCTTTTCTGCAAAACAAAGATAGTCTGAATGTCGGCTGCATTTCCCCACAACAGAATACCGTACGACATTATACTATGAAAATAGCTAAAGTACACTAAACGGGCTGTCTCTATGTTGGTTAAATTACGAATTTTCCTAACAGCGTATGCTGCGGAGCTTAGCTTTTTTGACAATTTATCTATATGTGGGCCCCACTGAAGCTTAGCATCCAAAGTTAAGCCCAAGAATACTGTGCTATCTTCAGGATTCAACTCTTCGCCCTTTATCAACACGTTAGTTTTCACCTGCCTAACGTGAGGTAGTGTAAACTTAATGCATTTGGTTTTTTTTTCATTAAGGAGTAAATTATTAACACTGAACCAGTGAACTACTTTTGAGATCGCTCTGTTTACATCGTCAGTAACCAGCTGCTGACGTTTAAGTTTAAACAAAAGTGAAGTATCATCCGCAAACAAAACTATATCATGATTATCCTTAATGAGGTAGGGCAAATCGTTAATATAAATAAGAAACAAGAAAGGACCAAGAATCGAGCCCTGTGGGACCCCCATTGTTACTATAGATCCGGGCGATCTTTTTCCATTAACGTCAACGCTCTGAATCCTATTACTCAAGTATGAAGTAAGAAGATCCAGAGCGGTGTTCCGGATCCCGTAATGGCGGAGTTTCCTGATTAACGTGTCATGAAGAACGCAATCGAATGCCTTGGACAAATCACAAAAGATGCCCAAGGCATCGCATTTGTCTTCCCATGCATTATAAATATGTCCTAAAAGTTCAACACGGCATCAGTAGTTGAACGACCCTTTGTAAAACCGAACTGCTTGTTATGTAATAATTTATGTTTATTAAAAAATCTTTGCAATTGGTCTAAAATTAATTTCTCAAAAATTTTACTAAACGTAGGTAGTACTGAAATAGGTCTATAATTTGTGGGGTCTGATGTACTACCTGATTTAAACAAAGGTATTATTTTACTATATTTCATGAGGTCAGGAAACTCCCCACAGTCGATACAGTTATTAAAGATAAGAGCTAAAGTAGGTGCTACAATGTCAATAATAGACTTAGCAACTTCTACAGAATTACCCCACAGATCTGCTGTCTTTTTTACATTTAAAGTTTGAAAGGTTTTAATTATGTCTCTACAGGTAATTTGTTCAAAATTAAATTCCGAATCGCAAGCATTAACATTTTCCTTAAGCAAAGACTCAGCAACAGAAGTTGATGAGTTTAGGGATTTAGTAGTTGAAACGGGAATATCCGAAAAGAAATTTTCAAAGGCCGCGGCGACTTGTGAGTCTGATTTTATTATATTGTCATTAATAGACAGGCTGTAGTCAGCACTTCGGTTATTAGACCTTCCCGTTTCACTATTAATAATATTCCAAGTCGTTTTAATTACATTACTACTGTTTTTAATCTTCGAACTCAAATAACGCGACTTGGCCATACAACAAACTTTTTTAAATAATTTTGAATAGTTTCTAACATATAAATTAAATTCAGCAGTGTTTACAAAAGACCTTTCATTGTATAGTTCATAAAGCCGTGTTCTACTTTTATGAATACCAATGGTAGCCCAATCACTGAAAGACGCGTTACTATTAACCGAGATAGTCTTGGGAATAAAGATGAGATTAAATTGTTGGCAGTACATATTAAAAAAATCATCATACAGATCATTAGGATCAGTATGATTAGCCAAAACTGTTAATTTATTAATGAGTTTAACTTTAAAAGCTTCCAAGCGACTTGTAGTTTTGGGGTTAACAATGATATAATGATCGTTGTTTAGTAATGCATGTATAAGTAAATAGCATTGTGATGATTTAGATTTATTTAAACAGTTATATTTTGTACGCCATTAAGGCAAAACATGACAGTGACTCAATCTACCTTTTATGTAACATCTTGCATTTATGTGTACTCGTATACTCATGTTTTAGCAAAATAAATATCTTGTATCTTGTAAATAAAATGTGTAAAATGTGCTAACTGGCGAAATGTGGATGTACAGACGCCAGCACATCAAGCTACCGGTAACTGTCAAATTTTCCCAATGTAACTTCAACCTAATGCTTTAGCGATAAAGTTGAAAATCTATTAAAGAAAATTGACAGATTGTAGTAACTTGATGTGCTGGCGTCTGTACTATTATACACCTCTGCCTTACTTCTCGGTGGAAACAGGCATGATGATAAGTTTTTTTTATGTTAGCCTACACTGCCCCACTGTTGAGCAAAGGCCTCTCCCGTATTTAAAAAAAAAACTTATGTATTAAAAACTTATGTATTAAAAAAAACGGTCAAGTGCGTGTGGGACCACGCACAATGAAGGGTTCCATAGTTGGGATGAATTTATCCCAAGAACAAACTTAAAACACGTTCTCCCATACATTCCAACTACAAAATGTCCATAGTTAAACGAAAAAGATCCAACCCACATTACACCTTATATGGGCTAGATCCTTTTTGTTTACCTACAATTTTGAGAGATTTACCATGTTATTTTAAGACCATAGACTTCTTATAGGTTTTCCTGTTCTATAGCTAAGGAACTATTTCTGAATTTTTTTCAAAATTTTCAGTTCAGTAGTTTCGGAATGGTAAATTTTCGTCTATTTTCTTAAATAACTTTAAAACAATTGATTTAAAAATATTAAAAGAGATCTATTTGCGACTCTCATAGTAAGCCCTTTTATTTGATATATCGCACGGTACAGTTTGCTAATATTTTATTTTTATTTTTCTTATTTGCCCCCAAAATTGACCCCCACATTTAAATTTCAGTAATGTACATTACACGTCCGTGTTTGGGTCACAGAAAGACATAGGTGTACCAAATTTTAACTTAATCGGTCTATTAGATTCGGAGCAAATTGGCTGTGACAGACGGACAGATAGACAGACACATGAGTGATCCTATAAGGGTTCCGTTTTTCCTTTTAAGATACGGAACCCTAAAAATTGATATATTTCACCACTGACAATTTTGTAAGTTAAAAGCTAGTTACTTTACATCTGCATATGAGGTAACGAGGTAACCCACCTCTTCTGTGTACTTCTGGACGCACTGCTGCACCAGTTATTATTAAGGAAAATTTAATGCACCTCCTTGGGGCTCGGATGCGCCGCCGGCAATTAAACCTTAGTTATGACGTCGCGAGGAAACCGCACTGGAGATATGGGTTCATATTTTGTACGTTGAAATTATGTATTTTATGA
The DNA here is from genome assembly GCA_948252095.1 of Dicycla oo. Classification (NCBI taxonomy): domain Eukaryota; kingdom Metazoa; phylum Arthropoda; class Insecta; order Lepidoptera; family Noctuidae; genus Dicycla; species Dicycla oo. The sequence continues at coordinate 5,582,413 of OX411710.1, read as the reverse complement.
CTTGCCTTGTAATAAAATCCATAATTTCAACAAGATAACAGTCTGTTTATTCCTATTTCCTTTTATAAATAGCAGGTGAATCAAAACAATTCACTCATCCTCCATAGAAAAGGGAGGATCCACCGACCAGACGGGTTTTGTGACGTTTGATATCGGGACGTTGTAGAATAGTCGCGCGGTAAACTCTGCTTGCGCGATGCAGAATTTTGCGTGACGTCAGTGTGATGCGTAGTTTGCATGTGGCGATATAGATGCCGCCACAAATACATCATAACCTGCCTAGGCTTTTCCTAAGTATTTTTGGTTCGATGCACGGAGAGGCCTCAGTATGTAAAGACATCGCCCATCCACGGACCGACAGCGGCAAGCGTAGCTTAACCTGATCGATCGACCCATGCGTCTGTTATTACTTAGCCACAAGCCCATCTAAAAAGATTTTTTTAAATTTTTAACCCTAGTCCTTGAGTCGTTATGGTGTTTTTTCGACTCAAAATGAACTTCCGAATGTGACATATATAAGTACTGAGTATCGTTCGATGATTGACTTACAGACAGCTTGAGGAAGTGATAAAATACTGCTGGTGGTGTTACCATAATAATGTATGTACCTAGATGGTCAAGAGCTCACTCTTTATCGTGTATCTTCGTTTAAGACAGTTCCGTTCACAATTCCCACCCGTATATCGCCGCTGGTCACCGACACGTCATAAATCGCGCTGTATTTTCAACTACCCCCACTTTATTAATGTGGGAAACGAGTACTGCCTTCATTTTACTCTATTAAGCGGTCTTTTGTGACAGAATAGTACCATCTTGTGGTTTATTGGGAGATTCTGTCATCATTAAATAAAGGACAACGCCGGGAATGGCCCTAGGACCAACAAACATCTGACATACATAATAATTACAAATATATTTTATTATACTAATTGCAAATATCTGTATAAAACGGACATTCTGCGACCCATAAAGAACAATTAACTAACGACATCACATCAAAAATGCCACCATTTTTGACAATTAGGTTCGACATGACGATAGTGATGCCCAATCTTTCATTTCACACACATCGAGAGTTTGAGGTTATAAACTTACATTGGCCACTTGCTTACAGATATCCTACGCATCCGTACGTACACCTCCTCCGCGAAACCATAGCAGCGAAACCGCAGTAGTTTAATTCAATTGACTCTAGGTACTCGAGTAGCGGTACGTTATGCGGTTTCGCTGTTTCACGGCGGAGGTGTGCTAAGGCCCTCAATTTTTTTCGCTCTAGGGTATGTATGACCCTTCTATAGTGACTTGTGCGACGTTTTTATTGGTAGGGTCATGTATTGTACCTTTGGACATTGACTTGTTAACATTAGAGCTAGTACAAAAATACAGTAACTTTAGATCGTATGGCGTACAAAATACAGTCATTTTCATATAGATACCTTGAATATGTATATACAGGGTTATTTGTAAAACACCAGTAACCTCTTAAGGGGTCATTGTACTCATCATTATGAACAACTTTTACTATGGGACCAAACCTGAAATCGCGAAGAAAAAATCAGCTGTTCAGTACATTTATGTTCGCATAATTCGTCAAAATGTACTGAACAGCTGATTTTTTTTCGCGATTGCAGGTTTGGTCCCGTAGTAAAAGTTGTTCATAATGATGAGTACAATGACAGGGGTCATTGTACTCATCATTATGAACAACTTTAAGAGGTTACTGGTGTTTTACAAATAACCCTGTATATATATTTCGAACAACCTCTCTCTATATAATAAAGAGAGATGTTGTTCGAAAGTTCAGGTAGTCTGAAATGTCCATAGGTACAATACATGACTATACCATACACCTTAGGAGTGAAAAGAACTCAACAACAAAATCGATTTTCATATCCTCGTAATCCATCGATACTAAATAATTAATTATCTTTTTCTATACAATTAATGCACATAAGTGAGATGCATTGTTATATCGCATGCTTAATAATAAACTGACCGATTATGGTTCAGGTCCAAAATGAGTTAAGCGTACAAAGAAATTCGTTTTAACCAAATATCTTCAAAATATAATTTCTGTATGCATAATCAGTTCATCAATCATTCCTACAATACATTGTTTCAGTGTTATTATGCTTTTTGACTAAGTTATATGCCATTTTGTAAGACAAGTCAGTGATTGCGATTTTTTTTTAGTTAGGTCAGTCTATTATTAAGCATGCGATATATTATTTCAAATAGAATAACACGCTGGGTACTGACCGGTATCGATTTTGATTAAAATATATCGATATGGATCTAATGTATGGGCATCCCTAATCCTTGTCATATCATGTCAATCATCTCAACTGTCAAATTATTGCGCGCATTACTTTCGCGCAGAAATAACTTTAGTGACAGGGATAAATAGCATGTAACACAACACAAAATCAACAAAGACACGACAGAAATATCTTGGCGAGCCCGAACTTCTCGCAGAAGGCTGCGCAGTAACATTTTTTAGCGAGTGTGAGTGAGACAACATGCGCAAAAGTTCGTAGTTAGTGCCAATGTTCAGATTCATCAAGATTATTCAGCCGTAGTGTATTTCTAAGTATTGAAAGAATTGTTTCTTACTAAATTATAACATCAAAACCTTTGTTTTCTTTTAAAATAAATGCTTTCTGAATGGTGTCCGTCATTAAATTTTGTCATCATATACTTGTAATTTAGAACACGCAAAGCAATTTTCCTTCGCTGTTGGTTCTGGGGCGAAAGATGTTTGGATGCAGAACATTCTCTAGTTGATTGCAGTGAAAATTGATTGAGTGAGTTCAGGTTTGAGTGTTCCTAGAATTAATGTTTGTCCGGACTGTAATAATTGTTCCCGGTCTAAGAGTTGCTGTTATATTGTATATAACGCATCCGCTAAACCTACTGACGCACAAGCCTCCTACAGGCTCTCCACTCTACCTAAAATTAGTTGCTTGTGGATGTGAAGTACTCCAGGTGTGGATCCTTAAAAGTAGCACACGCATGTCTACAACATTCATCCTTTGAGAATCCTAAAATATTTATTACGCGAAATACTACGTTTATCGCGTAAAAATATTCTAGTTGGGATCGATTAATTAATTGTTTTTACAACGTGATTTGAGACCTTTTGAAGGCATGAATAATATAATTTTTACAGAACCAGATTACCTACATCTTTTATGAACAAGCAATATTTGGAAAAATGAATTTTTATTTTTAGTCCTTCGTATATTGGATTCTTTTTCCCCAATCGACTATTAGAGAACAAAATGGAAGTCTGAGCTGCTTGCATCGCCGCGTAAGCAGCTTATAAGCTTTGTTCCTTCCAGTCTGAAAACGTTATTTTCTGTGGATTGTATAATACAGGCTGCTGTTCTAAAGCTGAAGACGTAGCCTTTTATTATTACTCTTAGAAGCCTTCTTTTTATGCCTTTGAGAGCATCAACCAGTATTTTTCCCATAACAGGGAAAAGCCCTCGCCAAACTGAAGCGAATCCCTTGTGGGATGCGGGATGAAATTCGCTCGCACGGATTGTGTCGACGTTGGTCTATTCTGTAAACATCTCACCGTGAAAACTAAGGTGAAGTGAGCTTGAAGCGAGCTGTCCTCCTAATGCTAGGCGATATTCAATCTTTATTTTTTATTTAATCATAAATCTTTGTGTCTAGTGAAGCCGTCTCAGTGTCGTCAGAGCTTAACACGTTCACTGTCCAATAACTCCAAAGGAGTCACTTTTGTACCAAACTCATAATTTTATCCATGACTCTGGTTGGAGTCATAATCCAAAAGTAAATTTGATGTTTTTTATTTGACTGGAGGTATAAATAAGAGGAAAAAGATTATCATGGACGTATGGTTAGATATCAAGGCTACCGAAAATTTAAAAGAGCCGCCGTAAAATGCTGCCAGTTTCCCATACTTATATGAAGAGGGTAAAATTTTGCCTTTTTACCCGCAAGTTTTGAAGATTGTCCCTTTGAAATGAGCTTATTGTATCGTTTGCATCGTTTTTTATTCGTCTTATGACCTGGTTCGTTGGTCATTTTCTCGAAGGTGTGTTTGTTTTCAGGTAATGACTGCGGACTTCCTTAGGGAGTCACATAATTTTTTGTTCATACGTTCATGGCTCCTTAGGGAGTCATATTTTTTTCTCAGTATTTTCCTGTAAAAAAAATTTTTCGAGGAGCTCGTGGCTAAGTAATAACAGCCGCACGGGTCGATCCATCAGGTTAAGCTACGCTTGCCGCGGTTGGTCCGTAGATGGGTGACCATCTTTACATACCGAGACTCCTCCGTGCCTCGGAAAGCACGTTAAGCCGTTGGTCCCGGCTGTCATTCGTGGATCTTTGACCGTCGTTACGGGTCGTCAGAAGCCCGAAACTCTGACAACCAGTCTTACCAAGGGCAATCGTATTACCCAATAACTGGGTTGTGGAGGTCAGATAGGCAGTCGCTCCATGTAAAATACTGGTATTCAGCTGCATCCGGTTAGACTGGAAGCCGACCCCAACATAGTTGGGAAGAGGCTAGGCAGATGATGATTAGTATAAATGTAATCCCTTATAATGATTGTCAAACTAGGGCGAGATTGTTGGTAGACACACGAATACATTTTATAACTTTGTACTGGAACAGGGAACGTGTTAAAGCCGCTTCTTATAAAGAGAAGAAATTAGCAATGGTCACCACGTCTGTTCACCGGTTTTGCGATTTCAGACCATAGAGTTTTTCGATGGCTCGTGGCTCGTGGTGCGGATAGCCGATTAAGCTACGCTTACCGCGGTCGTTTCGTAGATGGGTGGCCATCCATTACATATCGAAACCCCTCCGTGCCTCGGAAGGATATTGACCCATATTCAAAATACATTTATTTACGTTAAACGTCGTCGTTTGGGTCACAGAAATACATACGTGTACCAAATTTCAACTAAATTGGTCTATTAGTTTCGGAGCAAATTGGCTGTGACAGACGAACAGACACACGAGTGATCCTATAAGGGTTCCGTTTTTTCCTTTTGAGGTACGGAACCCAAAAAATCTGAAAATATAATAAACTCTTCGTTTGAAAAAACTCATCTACCTAGCTTTTTCCTAACTATTTTGGGGTCGGCTTCCAGTCTAGCCGGATACAATAACACGATACCCCTTGGTAAAACTGGCTGTCAGATATCCGGGCTTCTGACGACCCGTAACGACTGTCAAAGATCCACGAATGACAGCCGGGACCAACGGCTTAACGTGCTTTCCGAGGCACGGAGGATTCTCGGTATGTAAAGATGGCCACCCATCCACAGACCAACCCCGGCAAGCATAGCTTTACCTGATGGATCAACCCGTGCGGCTGTTATTAATTAGCCACAAGCTCCACTGACATGTATGATAGTTCAATATTAATATAATAAACAAAACCATCCTGAATAAATTCTCTAAATGATGGTGAAAACCCCGTCCAAATCCGTTGCGTAGTTTTGAAGAATAACTCCGATGACTCGGTCACACAGACAGACAAGAAAATTTAAAGCAACTTTAATTTATATTATGTATAGATGAATACAGGTGAAGTTTTCAAGTGGGTGTGGATGGCCTAATACGAAACTATGAGGAATAGCGAAAAGTACTCGAAGTAGTCCCGGGGTCGCTTTTGATGAAAACTAAAACTGCATCATTGGATTTTTGAAAAATCAATATCAAGGTTTAATAGGTAGGCAACATAAGAAAAATAATAAAAAGTATTTTGTTAAAAATGAGCTCTTTCCTTTAGTTTGCCGTATATCATTACTTCCCTAAATTCGATCCTTATTAGCGACACTATCGAATGGTGTAATAGTAGTGTGTGTGTGTTTTTTTTATTTTTCAAAATCAAAGCTAGAAAGAAATACTGAATTTTCAGAAATCCCATGATGCAGTTTTAGTTTTCATCAAAATCGAGCCCGAGACTCCTTTGAGTACTTTTCGCTATTCCTCATAGTTTCGAATTTGACCATCCACGCGCACTTGAAAAATTCACCCTGTATATAATAGAAACTGTCATTATTATCGCTGATTTCATTTGCCCATTGCTTGATATTAAATTAAAACTTTAACATACATTTTCACAAGCAAATATCATTTGTTTGGTAATTTTAATATGATCTGATAATAATTTAAAATACTTATTTGATAACGAGCTTTTGACTTTTGTTCGATTAATCGGAATTGCATCGCATGAAGTGGAATGTGAAATATTGGAATTTTATTATTGTGAAATAACTGAGGTTAATAATGTTTCAAATTGTGTATTTAATTGCTTGATTGGTAAAGCCAACGGTAAAAGAGTGGACTGGCGAGCAAGAAGTCATAAGTTCGAAGCCTACCTATTAACGTGGACCAGGACAAGCATAGCTTAGTTGGAGAGGTGATCTGAAAATTCTAACTATCTAATGATTCAGTACCGTACAATTATAGGCTTTTTGGATTTTTGGGTGGTATTTGGACCGACCCAGGACTTCGAACAAAAATATCGATAACTTTCAGTTGGTACGAGTATATGGTAGGATTTATTTTGTAAATCCTAGAAACACTTTGATAAAATCTGCCTAGCCTTTTCCCAACTATGTTGGGGTCAGCTTCCAGTCTAACCGGATGCAGCTGAGTACCAGTATTTTACATGGAGCGACTGCCTATCTGACCTCCACAACCCAGTTGCTGGGTAATACGATACCCCTTGGTAAGACTGGTTGTCAGACTTTCGGGCTTCTGACGACCCGTAACGACTGTCAAAGATCCACGAATGACAGCCGGGACCAACGGCTTAACGTGCTTTCCGAGGCTTTTTATAAAAAGATGGTCACCCACCCACAGACCAACCCCGGCAAGCGTAGCTTAACCTGATGGATCAACCCGTGCAGCTGTTATTAGTTAGCCACGCGCTCCTCTAGAAATACTTTAATAGTTTACGTCATATTTTCACCTCTTGGTTCTTCTCAGTTTAGTTCTTCAGTTCAGTTCAGTTTAGTTTAGGTTTAGTTTCAAATTTTGGTGAAAGAGTCAGCCTGTTTTTTTACATAAAAATGTAGGTGTGAAAACTTCTCCCGTAGCGAAAAATCCTGACTTCTTTTTGAAAAATATTTTTTTCTTCGTAAAATTCTACCAATCCCTGAAATAAAAACATTATTGTATGTGGTTTTTGTTATTCTTTGTCCCAAATATCGAAAGACTTCTTTAAAATGGTTGTTTCGGCTCAGAATATTAGGTTGGGGAAAAAGTCTTTTCGCATTATAGTATGTATGAACTTGTAATAAAATCTCTTTGGCTATACTATTAGTATCTGGCTGGTTTTGGTATCATTGAAAGTTTAAATTTTAAAGAACATAATTCCAAATTCAAATTAGGAAAATGTGTGATTTTCATTTGTTTTTCGTACCGTCAAGATGAGTGAATCTAATGAAGAAATTCGATACATTTTAAAATTTTACTACAAAAAAGGTTAAATGCAACAGAAGCCGCGAAAAAAATTTGCGATGTTTATGGACCTAGTGTAGTGTCTGTGAGAGTAGCACAAATTTGGTTTAAGCGTTTTCAATCCGGAAATTTTGATGTCAAAGATGCACGTCGCTCTGGTCGCCCTATTACGGATAAAATAGATGCCATTTTTGAAAAAGTGGAGCAAGATATCAGTAGTTACGACGTAGCTGAAGAATTGGAAATTGACCACAAAACAGTTTTGGCGCATTTGAAAATAACTGGGTACACAAAAAAGCTCGACATTTGGGTACCTCACGAGCTCACTGAAAGAAACCTAATGAACCGTGTACTCATTTGTGATTCTTTATTACGACGTAATGAAACCGAACCATTTTTGAAGAAGCTGATAACTGGTGATGAAAAGTGGATCACGTATGACAAGAACGTGCGAAAAAGGTCGTGGTCAAAGGCCGGTCAGGCTTCACAGACTGTGGCGAAACCCGGGTTAACTCGCAACAAGGTGATGCTGTGTGTGTGGTGAGATTGGAAGGGCATTATTCATTATGAGTTGTTACCACCAGGCAGGACCATCGATTCTGAACTCTACTGCGAACAACTGATGAGATTAAAGCAAGAAGTTGAGAGAAAGCGGCTGGAATTAATCAACAGAAGGGGTGTGGTTTTTCATCATGATAACGCTAGACCTCACACATATTTAGCCACTCAGAAAAAATTAAAAGAGTTTGGCTGGGAGGTGTTAATGCATCCGCCGTATAGTCCTGACCTTGCACTTTCAGATTTCCACCTGTTTCGGTCTCTTCAGAATTCTTTAGGCAGTGTCAGGTTAACATCACGAGAGGACTGCCAAAACCACTTGTCGCGGTATTTTGACCAGAAGTCCCAAAATTTCTATAGCAATGGGATCATGTCCCTACCTACAAGATGGCAAAAAGTTATCGAACAAAATGGTTCCTACATACTTTAGTTAAATGTAAATAAACTATATTAAAAAATGTTTTGAATTTTCTTAAAAAATGCGAAGAAACTTTTTCCCCAATCTATTATTATGCATTAAATATCCGTTTTTCAGGGCTGTCCATAACAGCCCCAAATTAGCGATATTTGGAACAGCCTTTTTTTATTTATTTTTCCGTTTCTGTTGAATGTTGCTACTTTAAACATATATCTGCAGAAGTAAGGGGTTCTCGGAGACCCTTATATTTTTTATAATAGCATTTTATGCGATATAAACAAGATATTTGTTAAAGTATGCCAAAAAGTGTCCCGAATAGCCCTGTTTTACCGGTACCTGATTATGCAACTCAATTCACACAAATAAAAACTTTCGCTAACAATAAAAAAAGGCATAAAGATAGTAAGATAATAAAAAACCGGCCAAGTGCGTGTCGGACCACGCACAATAAAGGGTTTCGTAGTTGGGATGGATTTAACCCAAGAAGAAACTTAACTTTATAGTTGAAAAAATGTGACGTATATCGTATGTATGATGTGTGGGAGATACATCACACATCAATATACGAGTACGTCACGGTCAATTTGCCAACTACAAATGTAAGTTTGTAATCATTTCACAAAAAAAAACAACCGGCCAAGTGCGTGTAGGGCCACGCACAATGAAGGGTTCCGTAATTGGGATAAATTTATCCCAAGAACAAACTTAACACGGTAGTTGAAAAGCATGTTCTCCCATACATTCCAATTGCTTAAACTTAAAAATATAATAACCTAAACTAAAACTATTAAAAACCTAAAATATAAAGGAAGGTAGGTATAAAGGAAGTTGAATTACATTTTCTAACCTACCACAAATCTTGGTCGACTGATATGGAACATCGTTTTAAGCCCACACTTGTACTGGGCATCGCAAACACAAGCTACGAGCATAATCATTGGCTATCCTACCTGCTACATAGAATGCATTAGGCACTGCAATCTTTAAGCCTTGTACACACGTACGTGGCTTTAAGGTAGTATCAACAACGCTTGTTGACGCTGTTCTATCCCAAGCCTTGTTTACGAAAACGTAGTGCACGACTGTACAATGTATGTGTTCACTTGTCTACGCGAATGTACGTAATTATGTGTACATTTCCAGGTATGTCTATGTAAGTAGGTTTGTAGCTTTGTAGAAACAAGGTAACGTGTGCTTTGGTGATTGAAATTGTACTCTGTTTTGTTAAAATGCTTTTGTAAGAGATATTATCATCAAGCGTTCTTTGTGAAGCATGTGTGGTGTGACTTTGAAAGATACGCCGAGGAATAAGGATGTGATAAGGCAACGGTGCGGTTTAAAAGCATATGTAGTGACAAAAATTTAAAAGAGTATGCATAGATGGTTTGGTCATGTTGAGAGGATGAATGAAAGGCGATTAACAATAGGTATATACAAGGCAGATATGAGTGGAAACGAAGGGAGGAGACGCTCTAGGAGGACATAACTATAATGGTGATGTTCTTCAGAAAGGTCAGGTGTATAGTCTAAAGGAGAATGTAAAGATCGTAGCAGGTGGCGTTCTATAGTTTCTGCCTAACTCCATGGGAAAAAGGCGTGAATTTATTTGTGTTTGGACGTATGTATTATCATCATTTTGTGTTGTAGATGCTGAGGTATCTATACAAGAAGACAGTGTGTGACGTGGAAAGTATTGGGTTGGCACATAAGTAATGAGACATTCTACAAAACTCTATACCTTTTTTTTAAATTTAATTGTTTTCAATAATATTCTAGAATGTTGTAGAACATACTAGGCGCGATCGCGATCGGTTTAGTCAGTTTGAAGAAATATGGACGAGCGACAAGTTCGAACACTATACGTATACGAGTACTTGTTAGGCCACAGTGCGCGGGCTGCGGCAGACAATATCAACACTGCATTGGGCGCTGGAAGTACAAGCCATGCGATGGTGTCCCGATGGTTTGACCGTTTTAAATCTCCTGATTGAGACAGGAGCCTTAAAAGTCAGCCACGCTCTGGACGATCACCCGCAGTGAATGATGACGATTTACGCCGCGAACTGCAGTCAAATCCAGACGCTACCACTCGTGAATTAGCGGAAGCACTAACTGCAGTCACCACGCCGTCAAAACTATCTACATGAGCTTGGGTATCGAAAAGTTTTGGCTCGGTTGCTACCGCACATCCTTATAGACGTCAGTCGTGCATTCCATGTCGCTATCTTTCAATCACTTTTGCTGCGACCCCGACGTAAAGAGTTTTTGTGTGATCTGGTTACTGGAGAGGGATCAGGGATTCATTACGAGAACGATACACGTCGTGCTTTTTGGCTGCATCCAGAAGAAACGCTACCCACTCAACCGAAGCTGAGTCAAAAGAACCGCTTAAATTTAATCGCGCAAATAATTTAATCTAACTTTATGTTTTGTATAGCGCTATGTAACTAAATTATTTTGTGCACTGTTGTATAGAATCCAATTTTGTAACTGAACTAAAAAATGGTGAACTGTGGGCGTTTTGGGGGACTGTCTTATGTAATTTTGACGTTCGAAAATTAGTGATTCTTAGCTTAGTTTGAATAAATGACTTTTGATTTGAATTTTGATCTTGAAATAATAATAATATGCAGTCTCAGGGAATATTTCCTAGATGCCAACGTGGGGATGCATCGAGATGTGGTCGCGGTGGAAAAAGGCCTCACCCCACTCTCCTTAGCTAACGAGAACTGGCGCAAGCCTGTAGTGCTTGACACTAACGACCACAGGGAGGTATGGCAGAGTAAGGAGCTTCACGGACGCTTTTTCTGGGCTGCATGGACCCGATGTAGACCTGCTAGCGTCCGTAGCCTGGTTGCGTTCCGGTGACCTCTTTGGGGAAACCGAAGGTTTTGTCTGTGCAATTATGGACGAAGTTATCATGACGAATAATTACCGGAGATTTATTGTGAAGGACGGAACGGTTGGCATCTGTCGGGCATGCCACCGTCCAGGAGAATCGATCCGACACATTATCTCCAGGTGTGCTCGTCTCGCTAACGAAGAATACTTGCATAGACACAACCTTGTAGCCAGGATTATCCTTCAGCAACTTGCTCTGGTTGTCAAGGTTGTATAACCTTGTAGAATCGGAAGTACAGTACTACAGGTATGTGCCCGACCCAGTTCTCGAAAATGGAAATATCACTTTGTACTGGGATCGATCCATCATCACTGACAGGACTATTGTTGCCAATAAGCCTGATATAGTGGTGGTGGATTATTGACATAACGGTCCCGCATGACGGGAACCTCGTGAAAGCCGAGAAAGATAAACAAATCAAGTATCTTAACTTGGCTCGCGAGGTTGTCGACATGTGGGATGTGGACTCTGCAATCATTGTGCCGATAGTCGTATCAGCCAATGGCTTAATTGCCAAGAGCCTCGACCAACACCTAAGGAGGCTCTCGTTGGGCAGCTGGATCAAGGGCTTGATTCAGAAAGCGGTACTTCTGGACACGGCTCGCATTGTTTGGAGGGTCCTCTCTCTGGAGCCCTGACCGCCGGTAGCTTGGACCCTGTTCCCGATACCGGTGGGCTACTATTTTTTTATATTTTTAAATGTTTTTATATACTTTTATTCTAATATTTAAAAATATAATTTATATATGTATAAAAAAATAATAAAAGATAATAATAATAACCTGGGACATTATTCACACACGGTCATCTGATCCCAAACAAAGCAGAGCTTGTACTATGGAAACCAGATAACAGATATACTACATATACTACTTTTTTTTTTGTTGTAAATACATACTTATATAGATAATTACACCCAGACTCAGAACAAACATCATTCATGCACACAAATGTTTGTCTTGGGTGGGAATCGAACCCACGACCTGCGACATGAAAGGCGGTATCTTAACCAACCACGCCAACCGGCCTGTCGATAAATAACGAAGTTCAAGTTATAAGGTGACATGTGCATAATATTCGATGTTACCACCAGTTGTACGGTATCATGTCAAGCAGAACAAGTGTTTAACACCTTTTAGAAACGTCCGCATTGCTATTCACTAACGTTCGACACGCTTTCGTGCCAAATCCAACATCAATCAATGTTATCAAAGGAGTTATCTAAAGGCCGTTGACAAATACTTAACCCGATTTTTTTTTCAGTTTATATCAAATAGATGGACGCCAATCATTCGACAGCTATTTGCAGTTGGAGGCAAAGCAAATCAGTCATTGAAAACGTCTCATTTTCGATACGACAGCCTGTCGAATGGTTGTGAAAAGCTATGGTGATATGATTCCGTACTGTGTTAACAGCTTCAAAGTTGATCGTCTACGACAACAATTTACACATATACACGCATCCGGTCAAACCGAATCGAACAGATTCTTCTTTTCAGATTGACAAAGAATTTCGTGCTAAGAATTGAACGCAGTGATAAGAGTTCTTCATCAGACGGACCACCTGTTCTCTAAACTTATGACATTAAAAGTTCTTCTAATCTTAGAAAGAAAACCGTCCCCAAACGTAATGGCATATAAATATTTATATATTTTTTTGTATCCTTAAAGTAACTTTTATAAGTTTGAGCTTAAGTAAGTGGAATGTTATTCGATTCGCACATTGTTTATTCAAAAAGTTTTATGATTAAGTCACGGAATAGAATTTACTGAGAGCGGTAGGACGCGCTCAAGTGTTTTGGACATACTGTTCGGAAAATTTACGGTGCAAAACTTTTTTTTTGGTAACATTACAACATCTCTTTTATCTGCTTTCATTCACGGGGAATATCGATTAGGATTTCAATTGATGAAAACATACATACATGACAGTGGAGAATGAGCAACAATATTTTAAAAAAGGAATTCCTAATATAGAGAAAAGTGATAATTTTCACTCAGGGTAAATCCACCTAAACTATGCATGAATTTGAAATAAACTTACTTGAATAAATAACTATTTTAATGGCTAAGAACTAACGAGTTGATTGTGTGCATCTATCTGCAGGTTTATTGTAGCTATTCATTTGGATTTGGAGGTCCATATTAAAACATTTAATATGATATTATTATGGTAGGAAAACCAAGGTAACCGAGGTATCCCGAAGAATTTCCAAACATGCAGCAGTGATTGGTCGCATAACAGATGGCCGATAGGTCCGAAAGGTGGCGACCGTGTACCGAAAGACGTAGCGTTGGAAGACCTTCCACACAGTGGACCGTTGACCTTGTGTTGCGTTGGCTTATGTCCACCGGTGGACGTTTTTTGGCTGAAATTATGATGATGCTGATACGATATATCAGGTTTGCAGCCGTGGCACAGGCTGCAGGAAACAAGAGAGGCTTTTGTCCCATTCAGTTGTGGGCAAAATGAAAACTCTTTACGTCACTCAATCAATTATTTCACTCACTCCCAAAGCTCGTTCCTGTCAGCCATCCTTCACGTCCATATGTCCACGCACAGCGTAATAACTTGTTTATTGGTTCGTATTTGTCAAACCAATCGGTCGGTGTGTGTCAATAAAAAATATTTTCGTAATATCGCTCCGATGCCTATGTTGTCCTATAAGGAATATAAAAAATAAATGTTTAAGGAAACGAAGGATAAATAGAGGAAAGTGTGTTGAGCTATGAATGTTTTGTAGTGGTATCTATAAGATTAGGTCAATACAAACTAACCAATTTTTCGAGTCGAGGCGTATACAGGGTGTCCGGTAAAGAATAGATAACCTTGAAAAAGCATATAATAGATCCTACGGCCGTTCTAAAAAAAAAAACTTTTTAGCAAAATATAAAACCGACTTCCAAAACAAAACACTACAAAGTGAAAAATAACTTTAATTTCGGATGTCGGTGTCTTTGGTTTTGTATTTTCGTTTTTTGCCACCGACTTCCGAAATTAAAGTTATTTTTCACTTTGTAGTGTTTTGTTTTGGAAGTCGGTTTTATGTTTTGCTAAAAAGTTTTTATTTTTCACTTTTCAGTTGTGGAACCTACCCCACACAAATTCGAATACATAATTGAGCACAATAATTGTAGATATACCCATGTAAATAACAGTGATAGGAAGTTATTAAAACATCATCCACATAAAATAAGTGGGAAATATACACATTATTGAAGCTAACTCAAAAACTCCCCAAGCAAAGCTAATAAAAATTTATATGGGACCACCTCGGAAGTATACCCTTTTAAACAAAAAAAGAATTTTCCAAATCGGTCGACCCGTCTTTGAGTAATCGCGTAACAAACATACAAAAAAAAATACAGACGAATTGAGAACCTCCTCCTTTTGGAAGTCGGTTAAAAAATACAGAAAAAAATATCCCAAGTACGACTTAGGATACGATTTTTTAGAAAAAAGTATTGTGCAATTTTTATTCACACTATTTACTGCCTCTGTCGGCATAGACAACGTACAATATTGTAACAACAAATAACCGATGGAATTCATTCATTCGTGGTCATGGTGAAGAATGTAAAAAATAGTTAGTATTTTTTTCAAATATTTTTTTAATAAATATATATTTTCTTCTTTGAACGGCCATAATGTCTATTATATGCTTTTTCAAGTTTATCCATTCTTTACCGGACATCCTGTATACAGAGTGTTAGGTTAAACGAGGGATTTACATGAACAACTGTTACTATGGGCCCAAACCAAGAATCGTGAAAAAAAATCAGCTGTTCAGACATTTATGCTCGCATAATTCGTCAAAATGTAGGGAGCAGCTGATTTTTTTTCGCGATTTCAGGTTTGGTCCCATAGTAAAAGTTGTTCATAATAATGAGTACAATGACCCCTTAAAGCAAACCCTCGTTTAACCTAACACTCTGTATATATAAACGTAAAAAACCATCATCCAATGGCGACCGCGGGATTACAGTTGTCGTGAACTTATGGGGTACTGTTGATATTCGAGCACACATTGTCATTTTTTTTTAATAGTATTAGTTGTTGTTGTACATGACCTGTATGTTTTTTTTATTGTATATAACTCACATGTGACGGGATATGTATGGTTAAGCAAAAGTTAATCATTACTTAGCTTCAAGCATCCCAACTATAATATTATAAATGCGAAAGTAAGATTGTTTGTTTGTTACCTTTTCACGTCTAAACCACTGAACGGATAATCCTGAATTTTTGCATATACGTTGTCAGGTGTACAGAAATGGACATAAGCTACCTTTCATCCAGAAAAAAAGTACTGTTCCCGAGGAAAACAACAATAACATTCTTGATAATAGATGGCACCACGTGTCCTTCGAATCATGATTGAATTATATTATTATAGAAACTTTAGTAGTGTGTTAATAGTATATTATGTATATTTATGTACGACCACACATAATTTTTTACGGAGTAGACCGATTTGAATGATTCTTTATTTATTCGGGAGGGTATACCTAGAAGTTGGTCCCATATAAAATACATTGCTATACATTGCTCGGGTAGTTTTTGAGTTAACTTCAATAATACGTATTTTCCCCATTAGTCTATCTATGTGGATGATGTTTTGTGATGTGAAGTGGTATTCGAACTTGTATGGGGTAGGTACCACAACTAAAAAGTGAAAAATAAACACTACAAAGTGAAAAATAACTTTAATTTCGGAAGTCGGTGGCAAAAAATAAAATACAAAACCAAAGACACCGACTTCCGAAATTAAAGTTTTTTTCCTTTGTAGTGTCTTTTTTGGAAGTCAGTATTTTTTTTCTTTTTGTAAAAAAGTTTTTATAAGGATCTTCTTAGCTTCAATCAATCTGCCTAGCCTTTTCCCAACTATGTTGGGGTCGGCTTCCAGTCTAACCAGATTCAGCTGAATACCAGTATTTTATATGGAGCGACTGCCTATCTGACCTCCACAACCCAGTTATTGGGTAATACGATACACCTTGGTAAAACTGATTGTCAGACTTTCGGGCTTCTGACGACCCGTAACGACTGTCAAAGATCCACGAATGACAGCCGGGACCAACGGCTTAACGTGTTTTCCGAGGCACGGAGGGGTCTCGGTATTTAAAGATGGTCACCCATCTACGGACCAACCCCAGCAAGCATAGCTTAACCTGATGGATCGACCCGTGCGGCTGTTATTACTTAGCCACAAGCTCCTCCAAGGATGTTCTTAGCTTATAGATAGTAAATAAGAAATTTGTTGGGATGATATGCACAATATTTAAAGCAAAATATCTGGATCTATAAATTTTTTTTAGCAAAAGTCAATAGAAAACTAGGTATTCATTTAACCTTTAAGAGCAAATTAAAAACTGTAAATATTTGTAGCTGCATTTAACATCACAGATCACTTTATTAAACAAATACCAAAGATCGCTCAAAATTACGCTCAAGGCTCTAGCGGAATACACATCGTCCCATTACATCCTGCCCCTTCTAGCAGACGAAATTAATTGTAAATACGAGTAACTTACACGAGTCAAATAACCCACTTTTAATAAGCCCTAAACAAACGAAAACTTTCACAATATAAAATTACCATCGCGTCGTACAACTTATTACGCAGCAAATTGAACAATTCAGCGTTACTCAAACTTCTTCCAATTTAAACCCCCGCGGGGTGACACAGCGGATACATAGAATTTTCCACTCAGTATACATGTCAAATGTCTTTGTGACTCTCAAAGTTTACCCGGACGCAGTGACGGGGCGCAGAAATGATAAATGACAGCAGCTAATGAGAGCCCATCAGAAGTTACTGAATTATTTCAATGATGAAGCTGAATGTAGCGAGCTTGTGTACTGACTGAGTTGTGTTGTTATTTACTTTTTGTGTTAGGATTGAGAAAGGGTTGAGTGTATGTCCTCAATTTAAAAGTACGTTTACAAGTTCTTTCGGCACCCAAAATTGGGGCAGGGATTGTTGATTTAATTTACACCAGAAAGATACCTAGGTCATTCTAAGTCAATAAATCTGCCTGGCCTTTTACCAACTATGTTGGGGTAGGCGTCCAGTCTAACCGGATGCAGCTGAATACCAGTATTTTAAATGGAGCGCCTGCCTATCTGACCTCCACAACCCAGTTATTGGGTAATACGATACCCCTTGGTAAGACTGGTTGTCAGACTTTCGGGCTTCTGACGACCGGTATAGACTGTCAAAGATCCACGAATGACAGCCGGGACCAACTACTTAACGTGCTTTCCGAGGCACGGAGGAGTAGATCATTTAAGGTGTGGCCAGTAATAGAGTAATTAAATTATACTTATAGCCATCTACATAAAATATTCTGTTTGTTGTAACTAACCGCTGTTGTTTGACTAGGTAGTAGTGATTTCATAAATATGTGGAAGCGGCAACACATTCCATTTATAATGGCTTTACATTTGAGACCGAGCCGAAATTATTCAAATGACTTATATCTAGGACGTCCATTTTCAACGAGCCTCGGCATTATCCTTTTCCTTGCAAACGAGATTAAGAATAGTCTTAAGCTAAGATCACTTAGGGACATAAAGAAGGAACTGAATGTGGCCTTGATAAGTGTTCATAATCTAGTTTTTTGAATTTATCCATTTCCGTCTTTCTTATTTTTGGAGAATGTTGCGCAATGCATCTAATCAGGTCTGTCGATTTGCTTACTCCGCTCAACATGATTATTAATTTTAGTTTTACTGAAACTGATACTAATATAATGTACACTAATATCAGTGGTAGGCAGTATCAACTTTTTAGTCGTATTAAACACCACTGTGACAATCATTTTAACAGATATTCACGTAAGGGGTCGAACAAGGCTGAATGATGCTAGATCACAGGTTTTGTGATCAGCAGATCTGCGGTCGTTTGTCCCAACCGGAACTCGATAACTAATAAATAAAATAAAAAAATAAAACACAACCATCTACATTATCACAACATCTTTTAACAAACTTAACATTATAGTTGAAAAACATGTTCTCCCAAACATTCCAACTGCAAATGTAACTTTGTACGCACAATATTGAGTGATTTACCATGTTTTTTTTTTAAACCATAGTCTTCTTAAAAGTTTTCATGTAATGTATAGGTAGGACTATTTTCTGTATTTTTTTCAAAATTTTAGGCTTAGTAGTTTTGGGGATAATCGGAATGGTGGTTTCGTCTTTTTTATCAAATAACTTTAAAACATTTTATTTTAAAATTATAAAAAATATATGTTTCAGACCCTCACAGTAAGCCCTTTCATTTGATATGTCACAGGGTACAGTTTGCAAAAAAAAATTTTCTTATTTGCCCTCCGAAATTGACCCCCATTATTCAAAATCCGTTTATTTACGTTACACGTCCGTGTTTGAGTCACAGAAATTCATACCTGTACCAAATTTCAACTTAATCGGTCCATTAGATTCGGAGCAAATTGGATGTGACAGATGGACAGACAGAGGGTTCCGTTTTTTACTTTTGAGGTACGGAGCCCTAAAATCACAACCTAATAAACAGAACGCAAACTTCATCCATTATTTAAATCCAGTAATAATTCGAGAAAACGAACGTAACGTCATAATGGAATCACTCACGATTCATTCGAGAGACTTCGTCCCAAATAATTATGCTTGAAAGTACTACGTCACAAGTTGCCCCAACTTTCGGGCCCGACCGAGAAGTTTTTTATTTGTAAATCGCCA
The DNA here is from genome assembly GCA_948252095.1 of Dicycla oo. Classification (NCBI taxonomy): domain Eukaryota; kingdom Metazoa; phylum Arthropoda; class Insecta; order Lepidoptera; family Noctuidae; genus Dicycla; species Dicycla oo. The sequence continues at coordinate 5,563,353 of OX411710.1, read as the reverse complement.
ATCCGAAAGAAATTAATATTTTTTCTGACATCCAACAAGAATTGCGTCCTTTTATTACCGCGCTCCTTTGTTTACTGAAAATGAGGTTTTGGTGTTAGTTTTTAATAAAGACTGATTTTCAAAGTTGGTTAAAAGGAACAGGAAGGTTTTCTCGTTTTACAATTCAAGGAAATTCTTTGAACAAAAATCCTTTTTATTTTGGTATTTATTATTCGTGGACTGTTTCTGAATGGATTAAAATCGGATCGATTATGGATTGACCCATTTTTAATCTAATTGAAAACAGCTAATAATAAAGCTGAAGAGTTTGTTGTTTTGTTTGATTGTTTATTTGAACGCACTAATCTCTGGAACTACCAGTCGGCTTTGAAATATTCTTTTTGCATTTGATAGCCAACTCCTCTAGTAAGACTATAGGCTACTTAACATCACGCTAAGGCCCTTGGGAGCCGAGCAAAAAGAAAAAAGTCAAAAAGAACGCTTAGCATAAACGAAGTATTAGAGCAGGAAGGCAATATGATGCGACGGGGTGAGTCGGGGGAACAAGAAATTTCATGCGGACAAAGTCGCGGGCAGAAGCTAGTAGAAAATAAGTTTCGATGAACAGTGCCCTTTATTTATCTATGAGACTCTCAAAATTCATTCTCTGACAGACAACGCCTAAACGCCTAAACCCCTGAGTCGAAACCCATGAAATTTTGCACAAAAAATTCGTAAATACCGAAAGTGAGAACAAAGGAAGGATTTTTGAAAATTCACCCTCCAAAGGGGTTTTAGGGGATGAAAGTTTGTATGGAAGTACTTCTTTGCCCGATGGGAAATCCTATCGGGTCAAATCGGGTGCACGGCTTGTTGTTTGCGTAAATATTATCCTTACAAACATACCATGATTTAAAAGTGAACTTAAATCCGTCCAAGTGCGTGACGGACTACGTAAAATGAAGGGTTCCGTATTTGGGATGAATTTATCCCAAGAAAAAACTTAACATTGTAGTTGAAAAACAAGTTCTTCCATGCATTCCAACTGCTAATGTAAGTTTGTACGCATAATATTGAGGGATTTATTTTAGGACCATAGATTTCTTATAGATTTTCCTTTAATCTATAAGTACCTATATAACTATTACATGTATTTTTTATTTATTTAGGCTCTGTAGTTTCGGAGATAAGGACGAATGGTCACTTTTCATCTGTTTTATTTTATAAATAATTTTAAAACTATTTATTTTAAAATTATAAAAAATACATATAGGTAAGTATATTTATTTCATTTAAAGTGTCACACGGTACAGTTTGTAAAACTTTCTTTTTCTATTTTGTCCCCCAAAAGTGATACCATATTCAAAATTCATTTATTTTTCACTTAGTTTGCAATGAGTTTATGATATATGACTCCATACAATATTTCATTTGTTATATTATTCTGCATAACTTTTTTCATATTCGATTGACTGCCATCAAAAAAACAAAAGGCGATACGCATTGGCCTTTCAATTTAATCGGTCCATTAGATTCAGAGCAAATTGGCTGTGACAGATGAACAGACAGGCAGACACACGAGAGATCCTATGAGGGTTCCGTTTTTCGTTCGGATATACGGAACCCTAAAAATTAAATAAACACAAAAAAAAAACTTCTCAAAAATTCATGAATTCACATTAACCAGTGTTGTTATTGCATAAATCCTATTTATACTTTTCATATAAAAAAAAGTTTGAGAATTTATGTTCTATTTTTTGTGTCGTCAACACTGAAGTGTTATTTGTTTACAAAGTTTGTAGTGGAACTGACAAGTTTGTTTGATATAATTGGATTATTAAGTGGTTGTTACTTTGATATTTTTATTTTATTTAAACGCATTACAATTATGTATTTTTTATAACTGTAATTTCTGGCTAAAGCTCGTGGCTAAGTAATAACAGCCGCACGGGTCGATCCATCAGGGTAAGCTACGCTTGCCGGGGTTGGTCTGTGGATGGGTGAGACTCCTCCGTGCCTCGGAAAGGGAGAAGCACGTTAAGCCGTTGGTCCCGGCTGTCATTGGTGGATCTTTGACAGTCGTTACGGATCGTCAGAAGTCCGAAAGTCTGACAACCAGTCTTACCAAGGGGTATCGTATTACCCAGTAACTGGGTTGTGGAGGTCCGATAGGCAGTCGCTCCATGTAAAACACTAATATTCAGCTGCATCCGGTTAGACTGGAAACCAACCCCAACATAGTTGGGAAATGGCTAGGCAGATTGATTGAATTTCTGGTTAAAGACATTTAATTCTCATAAAGAAATTTACATTTCACTTACATGAGATCAAATTTAAACATACAAGTATAAAAACTAATTGTCCTTCGACACTCGGACTTACAATTTACCTGGCGTATTTGATTACAAAATAATTATTTAGGTTCGTGGGTACTCCCAAAAATCTTACAATGTGCCCCAATGCGTCACTACCCTGCCTTGAGATAAAGAGTGCGGTCCCACTGTCACAATGCAAATACATTAGTCACTAATATAACTTTATGTTTGCTGCTGATAATTTATATATATATATATATATATATATATATATATATATATATATATAATAGGTTGGGGAAAAAGTTTCTTCGCATTTTTTAAGAAAATTCAAAACATTTTTTAATATAGTTTATTTACATTTAACTAAAGTATGTAGGTAACATTTTGTTCGATAAATTTTTGCCATCTTGTAGGTAGGGACATGATCCCATTGCTATAGAAATTTTGGGACTTTTGGTCAAAATACCGCGACAAGTGGTTTTGGCAGTCCTCTCGTGATGTTAACCTGACACTGCCTAAAGAATTCTGAAGAGACCGAAACAGGTGGAAATCTGAAGGTGCAAGGTCAAGACTATACGGCGGATGCATTAACACCTCCCAGCCAAACTCTCTTAATTTTTGCTGAGTGGCTAAAGATGTGTGAGGTCTAGCGTTATCATGATGAAAAACCACACCCCTTCTGTTGATTAATTCCGGCAGCTTTCTCTCAACTTCTTGCTTTAATCTCATCAGTTGTTCGCAGTAGAGTTCAGAATCGATGGTCCTGCCTGGTGGTAACAGCTCATAATGAATAATGCCCTTCCAATCCCACCGCACACACAGCATCACCTTGTTGCGAGTTAACCCGGGTTTCGCCACAGTCTGTGAAGCCTGACCGGCCTTTGACCACGACCTTTTTCGCACGTTCTTGTCATACGTGATCCACTTTTCATCACCAGTTATCAGCTTCTTCAAAAATGGTTCGGTTTCATTACGTCGTAATAAAGAATCACAAATGAGTACACGGTTCATTAGGTTTCTTTCAGTGAGCTCGTGAGGTACCCAAATGTCGAGCTTTTTTGTGTACCCAGTTTTTTTCAAATGCGCCAAAACTGTTTTGTGGTCAATTTCCAGTTCTTCAGTTACGTCGTAACTACTGATATGCCGATCTTGCTCCACTTTTTCAAAAATGGCATCCATTTTATCCGTAATAGGGCGACCAGAGCGACGCGACGTGCATCTTTGACATCAAAATTTCCGGATTGAAAACGCTTAAACCAAATTTGTGCTACTCTCACAGACACTACACTAGGTCCTTTATGGACCTAGTGTAGTGTCTGTGAATCGCAAATTTTTTTCGCGGCTTGCGTTGCATTTTTACCTTTTTTGTAGTAAAATTTTAAAATGTATCGAATTTCTTCATTAGATTCACTCATCTTGACGGTACGAAAAACAAATGAAAATCACACATTTTCCTAATTTGAATTTGGAATTATGTTCTTTAAAATTTCAACTTTCAATGATACCAAAACCAGCCAGATACAAATAGTATAGCCAAAGAGATTTTATTACAAGTTCATACATACTATAATGCGAAAAGACTTTTTCCCCAACCTAATATATATATGAAATAAAAAATGGGATGAATTTCATCCCACGTGTAATTAGCGGTTAACCATACAAGACTAATATATATATATATATATATAAGTCTTGTATGGTTAATTAATACTACTGTTATTTTGAAGACCTTATTTCTTTAGCTTGGTTTTAAAAATATTGATCAAATTCGCACTCTTTATTTTATCTGGCAATTTATTATAAACAAGTGATCTTTTAATTTCATTATTAGTGACCGTATAAATTAATATTATTAAATTTAATAGTAATGTGCATAACGAAATTGTGGCATGTTAAACATGTGAAAGAAAGCTTTGTTGATAAAAATGAAATGTTTCTGATTGTGAATATAAAAACACACTGACTGATCCCATGTACTAAAATATGTTACAGTTCATTGATAAAAGGCAAGTAATGATTACTACTCAATGACCGACTATGTGTGACATCTTTCCTCTCGCTTTCCTGCAATCTGTGGGAGAGATTTCGTGAAAAGGGACGGAAGTGTATAACAGGAAGCCGGGGATACGCACGCTATTTGATTTAACCTATGAGCGCGCACGGGGTTGGCCGTCAGATGGTACCAACCCAAACAGATGTCAAACAGACATCATAGGTGACTACTGTAAGGCTCGCTCGTTTTTTTTTTTTTTGTTATTTAATGGCCCAAATTATCGTACTTTCGTTCTTTTATTTTTAAATAATAATATGCATTATAATTGATCCACGTTTCGTAATCCTCCAATATTTTCAACAATTTAAAGTCAGTTTTCAATTCAGAAGTATAATTTTCAAAACGACATCATTCCATTCACAAGTAGGTATTACTATGCAAACAATACGAGTATAACATTTCAAAACTGTGAAAATGGTTCCAGCGTCCTACTAGATTTTCAGCCAAGCGGGAGCGTCGACTTCCGATCCCAACGACGTCACTTCCGCACTCCCCCTCGCTGGCGAGCCTTTGTTGACTGAAAATTGAAAAATGCATGTAAATAATAAATCCTTTTGGAAAAATGAATTGTTTTCTCTCTCCATAATTTTTGCTTGGGTATGTTGGTGTGAGTAGTTGTGATGTTATTTGTTTACGTTCTGAAATTGGAATTTTTAGTTATAGATAACTAGCGATCCGCCCCTGCTTAGCTCTGTTTTTACGATTTGACAAAACATTTTCTTTATTAATATTAATATTAGAGACATAAATCTTGAAAGGCTCGTAGCTAAATAATAACAGCCGTAAAAGTCAAACAAAGGTTAACCTTTGTTCGACTACGCTTGCCGTGGTCGGTTCGTGGATGGGTGAGCATCCATTATGTATAGAGACCCGTCCGTGCCTCGGAAAGCACGTTAAGCCTTTGGTTCCGGCTGTCATTCGTAGATCTTTAACAGTCGTTACGGGTAGTCAGAAGCCCAAAAGTCTGCCAACCAGTCTTACCAAGGGATATCGTATCGTAAGTGGGTTGTAGAGATCAAATAGATAGTCGCTCCATTTATTATAAATATTGCATTCGGTTACAATGAAAGGCAACCCCAACAAAGTTGAATACCGCATCAAAATCTCGCGTAGTCTAGAAGAACAACGCGATTACACAGAGAGAAACCGACTTCAAAAAAGGAGGTTCTCTTTTCGACCTGTATTTATGTATGTATGTTAGCATGTCTGCGATTTTCGAATGAAAAAACGAATGAACCGATTTTGATCATTTTTTCACTAACGTAATTTACATACTTTCAGGAAGGTTTTAATATATAATACATTAGGTAATTGTTCCTATGTGCGAAGTTACATACATATGTACTGTATCTCCTGCATTTCTAAGCAGATTTTGATGATTCTCCTTTTCGTTCGTCTTAGGCTTATGTGATTCAACTAAAAAAATATTTAAAAAAGTAAAAACCGACCTCAAAAATCTAAAACGAACAAGCTAAGGTGCATTGAAGAACTGAAGACACTGACTTCAGAAGTTGTTATGTTTTATTAAGAAAGTTATATTTGTGTAACATGACGTATCTGTCGGATCCTCTTCATAGGTTCGTACGAGTAATAAGACATAGAGTCTGATACAGCTGCTGTGGGCGCAGCAGGTGAGATATAGGTAAACTAGAGAAATAACTCCTTATTATAAATTTCACACTGTTAATTTTTATTGAGTCAATTATAAGGACATCCATACTTCACACTACAGAACTAATTAGAGATGTTATATTAGGGTCATTTTAAGGTAATCCTATTATTGAATATATTAGTTAACGCATATTATGATACCATACCTATTACTGGGTATTAGTCAAATATTAGTGAACCCATTCATTATTAGCTACTCAATCTAATATTGATACCTGCGTAATATTCTCCATAATAATGAATATGAAATACAAGATTCTCGTGAATATGTTCACGTATTCCTATTACAGAAGTGAAACGGTGATTACATTATGGAGTCGCTGTGACTGGTGTGAACTTTGGTCACTACAAATATTATTATAAACTAATATGAATATTAGCTAATACTAAGACAATGCGACAGAAACAAGTGACCATTTTAGGAAAAAACTGTTTTCATTACTTGCTTACTTGGTAACCAACTCATGCAGCTTTCATAAGAAGCCCGACGTGTAAAATACACACTTTACGCATGCACAACGATAAGCAAGCAGCCACTCACTCGCCTGCCTCGGGTCGGTTAATGTGAGTCTAGCCATCTCGCTCACTCGCCAGGCGCCGAGACGTCGGCGAGTGAGTGAGATGACTGCGGTCGACAAATAATAATAGCATAGCGAATAATAGCGAGGCGACTCGGCCTATTACGCGTCCGTCCCTATTATTTGACTAATACCTGGTAACCAATTACTCTATATTCGCATATCCTAATATTAATATACATGGCTTGTATTATAATACCTGTACCTATTACGAATATATTAGTCACACTTCTAGAACTAATACTAACACACTGAGCAGTTCCTAGGCTGGCTGGTGTCGCGATCGCATCTAAACGATCAATGTCTGACACCATACCAATCCAAAACTCCACGCAACGCTAAACAAAGGCGTTCTTGTCTTGCTTTCAGTATCATAGTCGTCATAACGGATTCCGACATACAGATTAATACTATAATATTAATAGTTTGGTATGGAATGGAATTTGAAATGTTGCCTATTCATTGCATTATTTTGATGAATTTTGATACCGCTAATGAAAATCTATTTGTAGCTAGAATTTCAAAAGGAAGTTCTATTATAATATATACGTAGTCATGTGAATGTTATGACTATTTAAGTAATTCATCAGGACTTGATTGCATCCTTATTAATTAGGGTTCCGTAACAAATTGGTAAAAAGGAACCCTTATGGTGCGACTCAGTCTGTCTGTATGTCTGTCTGTCACAGCTGGATATCTCTACTAATGCTATCAACTTGAATTTTGGAACAGTTTTAGATGACGTTTGCCCAACTATTTTGCAAATAAGAAATAAATAAAAATGAAGATATATTTTTTTTTGCAACAGGGACTGAAAGCGAGCCTTAAAAATTCAAAGTGGGGCTACTAGTGCATGTGGGGTATCATATGAAAGAGCGCTGTTTGCACATTTTCAATTATTTGTTCTTTTTTTTTAGGCCAAATAGTTTTCGACTTTTGATGAAAAATGAAAAGAGCGTTCCTTTTTTTTATTTATTAGAGATGGGTTTGCTCTTGACTCTAGTCTAGGTCAGAGGTGCCAGAGACAAAGTCGACGATGGAGAGAGCTTACCCAGAAGAAGCCTGTTCACTCTCGCTTTGAAGAGATTTTGGTTATATGCGCTCGGAAACACAGACCAGACGCAGGTAGTGATTTCCACTCTTTTGCTGTGCGCATTATAAAAGACATTTCGCATGCTTAATAATAGACTGACCTAACTAAAAAAATCGCAATCACTGACTTGTCTTACAAAATGGCATATAACTCAGTCAAAATTCAGAATAATAATGAAACAATATAATGTAGGAATGATTGATGAACTGATTATGGATACAGAAATTATATTTTGAAGATAATTTGTTAAAACGAATTTCTTTGTACACATAACTCATTTTGGACCTGGACCGTAATCGGTCAGTTTATTATTAAGCGTGCGATTTGGAAACACTTAGTGCAAATTGGTGGAATATCAACCAGGTAGGGATGGTAACTGGCAGTGCGTCTAGATGTCCGATGGTAGAAGAGGGCCGGTGGAATCAGGTCGTGCAGTGCTTGAGCACGCTCACCGAAGTTCAATCTATAGAAGACCGACAAGCACGCAACCTTGCGGCGATGAGCCAAGCTGTGAAGCTTGGCATCCACCAGTTTTACGTCGCCAATGAGCGTCTTAGCTTTGCGTTCCACCGAGTCAAGCGCAGCTAGTTGGTACTTAGCTGATCCATCGCAAAGGTGGCTGCAATACTCCATGCAGGATCGGACTTGCGCTTTGTAAAGGGTTAAAAGCTGTCCAGGCGTAAAGTACCGCTTCACCCTATTTAAGATGCCCAGTTTCTAAATGGCGGATGGCACAAGACGGCGGACTAATTATTTTTTGGGCACTCCCATGATATGGATATCAAATGAAAGGGTTTACTGAGAAGAATACGAAAAAAAAATACATATAAGTAAAAATCTTTCTAAAAACCTGCTTTTATTGAACTAAAAGTACTAAGTACTACTAACTTTTAATCCAGGTCATGGCCTACCCATGTGCCAAATTTCATTAAAATCCGTTCAGTGGTTTTAGCGTGAAAGCGTAAGAAACAAACAAACAAAATCATTTTCGCATTTATAGTATTATGAAAAATCGGTCTATCGACACTCTAGAGTTCTAGACTCGCAAAATGTATTAGGTACTTAAATAAAAAAAAAAAACTCTTAACACGTTACTAAAGTTTTTATAATAATATAATTCAATCATGATTCGAAAGGGACGTGGCGCCATCTATTATAATAAGAACTTTATTGTTGTTTTCCTCGAGAACAGCCCTTTTTTGGGATGAAAGGTACGCTATGTCGGTTTCTGTATACGTGACAACGCATATGCAAAATTTAGGATGATCGGTTCAGTGGTTTAGGCGTGAAAAGGTAACAAACAAACAAACAAACTTACTTTCGTATTTATAACATTAAAATAATATGAATATATATATTTAGTACTTTTAGTTCAATAAAAGCTTGTTTTTATGCTTGTATCTGTAACATTAATTACTGAAACAAATATTTTTGCATCAATTATCTCATAGGTTTTATTACTGTAAGTCATTTGCTGGCTGATAAAACACAATACCATAAACAATATTTCCTAAATGTTACAATATCCCTTACTCTTTTATTATTTCAATACCAACATCAAAACTTCAACACTTTCCTTAACAACCGACCAAGGCAAACCGTATATCATTAAAATTGCAAAGAAAAGAAAAAGCCTTCCTTTCGCAGGTAACCAGAAACCTTCCAAGAACGTATGGTCATAACGTTCAATAAAGTTTATCGCGGCTTCGAATGGGCCGACAATGAAAGCCGTGGCTGGACCGTGGTAGACCGTGCGCCATAAAAAATAGCCGTAACCCTCGTCCGTCCGCTTTACTTCACCAACGTGGCTAAATAATGGAACGTTGTTGCGGTAAGGGTTAGCACGTGAAATGACGTCAAGTGACGTAAGAAATTAATTGACTTTAGAAAAAACTATTCCTTTCAAACCTTTTCAATCGTACGCCATTTGAATTGACCCGGTCTTACTCATCTAGCTGCACTGTTACCAGCCACACTGCGAAGATTTTTTTTTTTAATTTTCTCTTTATTTGAGATGGGTTTGCTCTTGACTCTAGTCTAGGTCGGAGGTGACAGAGACAAAGTTAACAAGATCTTCACTCTACCTAGCCTAGCCTCAGAAATGTTTAGGATGTACAGATTAATTTGAGTAGCTGAGGCACAGATTTTATACCTAAGTTAGTAAATCATCATAGATGGCGCTACTTGCTGAGCCTTCAGATACATTTTGGTTGGAACAAAAGAATACGATATTGCTACGATTTCTCACTATGTTTACGTTTTTTTTATGCAATATATCTCCGACCCTCATTATCTGCCTAGCCTTTTCTCAACTATGCTGGGATCGGCTTCTAGTCGGATGCAGCTGAATACCAGTGTATTCAGTTACATCCGGTTAGTCTGACCAGATTTACTAAGAGGTATCGTATTACCCAGTATCTGGGTTGTGAGGGTCAGATAGGCAGTCGCTCTCTGTAGCGACTGCCTATCTGACCCGGATGCAGCTGAATACACTGGTATGCAGCTGCATCCAGGTCAGATAGGCAGTCACCACAACCCAGTTACTGTGTAATATGATACCTCTTGGTAAGACTGGTCGTTAGTCTTTCGGGCTTCTGACGAGCCGTAACGACTGTAAAAGATCCACGAATGACAGCCGGGACCAACGGCTTAATGTACTTTCGGAGACACGGAGGGGTTTTGCTCTGTAATGGATGGTCACCCATTCACGAAACAATCGCGACAAGCGTAGATTAACCTGATCGATCGACCCGTGCGGCTATTATTACTTAGCCTCGAGCCCCTCACATTATTATATCTAGAAGTAAATGTTCGAGTCTAAATAACAATATAAAATAAATAGAAAAGTTTGTTTCACCCAATACAACTTCAGACAGCAGTATTGTCTGTCACAATATCGACTCAATTAGTCGAAAAAATCTAAGAATTTAGAAGCAGTTCTCACACTCACATGATCTACTTGATTTGTTATATAAATTGAGCGTCAATTTAAAAACACTGGCTGAAGAAAACAGCCATTCCCACTTTGCCTCCACTTTTACCGTCGAATCGTATTTCAGCCACACTTTGTTTTGTTTCCAACCCTACAATCATAACGCTTGCTAGAACAACAATAGAGCATAGAGAATAGAGCCTCAGTCGGCGACTCTATGACATTGTTGAGTATTTTATGTGTTGACTGTAACCTGGTTACGACTCTGTGACATTTCCTTATGGGTAAGTAGAGATGGCTAGCTTCTTTTATCCTGTCAAATAAAATAATTCATAGCTGTGGCTTTTATCATCTGTACCATCCAGCTAGCATACACATAGGTATATCGAGATGTTTACTTGATTCCGAATACGCTGAATTGGTGCAAAACTTGTCATAAGGGACTTGATTACGATGACTAGACCCATGAAGTTTCTTCTGCCCATTCTTCTCTACACACTGATTTTTATAGGCTAAGGAGCTGCCGCGATAGTGTTGATTTGGTTCCATAGTAAAAAGTTCACCAAATCTGAAAAAAAATATCAGCTGGTCCATACATTTATGTTCGCATAACTCGTCAAAACGTAACGATTTTTTTAACACTGAACAGCTGATTTTTTTCTCGCAATTTCAGACTTGGTCCCATAGTAAAAGTTGTTCATAATGATGAGTACAACACTATCGTGGCAGCTAAAAAAATCAGCGTGTATAGTAAACTACATTTTAGAATTCGTTTTCTGCTTAATTTTGAATTACTAAAGTGCCTATTCAGAGTATAAATTAATATAAATGATTTAGCTTGGACTTGACTGTGGTATCCCAATCAAATGAACATACTACGGTGGCATTGTCATTGATAGCGCCCAACTTCTTGCTTTAGCGGTTTTGTATTCACAGTCAACGACAATTTCTGAAACAATTTTCAAAGAAAATACGTTGATTTTGAATACTATTTGGCCTTATTGGGTTAAGTACAACTTTCTTGTAAGATTTCCCCATCATTTGAGTAATATTATGTCGTTTGACACTAAGGAGCTAAGTAACAACAGCCGCACGGGTCGATCGTTCAGATTAAGTTACGCTTGCGCGGTTGGTCCTTAGATGGGTGACCGTCTTTACATAACAAGACCTCTCCGTGCCTCGGAAAGCACGTTATGCCGTTGGTCCCAGCTTTCTTTCGTGAGTCGTTACGGGTAGTCAGAAGCCCGAAAGTCTGACAACCAGTCTTACCAAGGGATATCATATTATTCAGTAAATGGGTTGTGGAGGTCAGACAGGTATTCGCTCTATGTAAAATACATTCAGCTGCATCCGGTTTGACTGGAAGCCGACCACAATATAGTTGGGAAAAGGCTAGGCAGATGATGATTTAGACTGCGACCTTGCTTGATGATTAAATGCGTGAGATAGTGTAATGGCGTACTGTCCATACAGTACCAGGTGATTCCAAAAAAAGTCATAAACAAAGGAGTACAAGTATTTTTTGGCGCTCGAATGAAGTTTACAGGGGGCGCTGTTGTAGCTCGCCGTCCGGTAAGGACCAAGCCCGGGTCGACGGCGCGTTGTTTTCCCCGCGCGCCTCAAAGAGATGTCAGCAGTAACTGATGGGGTCCGCTAGGGCCGATACCTGCTAGGGTCGCGGGTTGTTTGAAAGAGTTACCGTGGCCCTGGCACAGGCAACTGAAGGAACACAGGTGGGTTTTAGTCAGTAAAAGTCTGATACGCCCTCCCGCTCCGCACAGAGCGGGAGAAGTTATTTGATGATTTACCTCCCAAAAAAAGGGGCCGCTGTTGGTAAGCATTTCTGCAATTCTGCAATTGTTTTATGAAACGTATCTTGAAATGTATTCAAATAACAATATGGCGGTGTTTGTTCCAATTTTGCCCACGCGCCAATAACCATATAGCGTATACCTTTAAATCTTAATTATGTCATGAGATTCCTTGTAATCTTAAAAAAAAAAATCTACTTCTAATATCTTCACCATGTTACATTGGATGGGAGATTTTTATATTCGTAACCGCTCTTCTTCAGTAAATAAAAACGCCTAGAAAATTCTGTTTATTGACAATAAAATCTAACCCCGAAAATGGACCAACATTTTCCAAAGTTTGATATAGGTATATAATCTCATAAGTCGTTTCTTTCTTAGAATTATAATGAAAAGTCTTGTGATCTTAAAGACTTATTCGAGATAAAGTTCACTTAGCTTATGCGATGCGCGTACAAATAAAATTAACATACAGATAGTTTGAGAGACGTGGCGTTGGATCGGGGTCTTAGATTTAGGTTTTTATGGGGATTTGGATAATATGAAGGACGTGGGGCTGATTAGAATCAAGTTTAGTTAATCTCAAGGAGGCTTAGAGACAAATGGTCAAAGTGATGTGGAGATATTCTAATTAGCAGTCCGGAGGTGGATTAATTTGTGTATTAATATTGTTATTATTATTGTGTGACGAATATCTCCCATCATTGACATGATAGAATAGAATAGAATATTTTATTTGCGTAATCATGGTATACAAGGGTGTTAAATACAAATTGAGGCACAAGCATGTTTAGCTAGGATAAAACATGACAGCATGCAAAATTTTATACACAAGCAACAACAATCGTTTTTTAAAAAAAAAACCATCAACATTTTTTATCTATAAATTCTTTTAAACTATAAAAACTCCACTCGAGTAACCACTTGTGAAATTGAATTTGAAATAATTTTGTATTTAAAGCTTTGAAATGCCTTGGTATTTTATTATAAATGCACACACACATTGCCAAGCAGTCACTTGTATTTAGACAGTCTAGGCAAATCATTTAACACTAGTTTATATGGATCTCTATTATTATTATTTACAATTATGATTATTGTTTTATTATTAGGTTTTTTTATATTATTATTATATTGACATTTACTCAATTCAATAATACAAATTTTAATGCGATTATCTGTTTGATGACTGCATGATGATGATCAATAATAAATTAAAATAAAATGTAAGTAACTTATTTTATATTTGCTCGCCGAAATTAAAGGCCGAATAAGAGCGTATTTTTTTTACATATTTACCATCCTTCTGTACCTTATTCAGGCAAATAAATGATTTTTGATTTTATATTTTTATTTTGATTATTACCTACATGGGTCTTTTACATATAATTAGCGAGGTGTACTATGCGCGGTAGATATACTAGTACTTACACACTCTGCTTACCCTTTCTGGAAATACAGGGGTTATGAAAACCATTATGAATATAATAATATGATTGATTGAATCCGTGAGGAGATTTAACAGTCTAAAATTAGCATAACATGACGACTGTATCCCTGAAGAGTTAGATAGAGAGCGTACTTTACCTATAGTTCACTCACGTTTCACTCATTATTTTTAAGTTCCATGTAATAGAGGACGAGTCTATTGACCTTAACCGGGCACAAACCTAGGCTCCGGGCTGCTACTGAAAATTTCCTGATATTATTTTTTTTTTGACATTTCTCGGGACCCCATTTTTTTTGACATTTCTCGGGACACTGGGGTGTCCCGAGAAATGTCAAAAAAAATATAATATCAGGAAATTTTCAGTTTCACTCATTATTTTTAAGTTCCATGTAATAGAGGACGAGTCTATTGACCTTAACCGGGCACAAACCTAGGCTCCGGGCTGCTACTGAAAATTTCCTGATATTATTTTTTTTTTGACATTTCTCGGGACCCCATTTCTTTTTACATTTCTCGGGACACTGGGGTGTCCCGAGAAATGTCAAAAAAAATATAATATCAGGAAATTTTCAGTTTCACTCATTATTTTTAAGTTCCATGTAATAGAGGACGAGTCTATTGACCTTAACCGGGCACAAACCTAGGCTCCGGGCTGCTACTGAAAATTTCCTGATATTATTATTTTTTTTGACATTTCTCGGGACACTGGGGTCCCGGACCTTTGGAAGGCATACGAGGGGCAGAAGCCAACTCGCAGAGACGATTATCCCTGTATGCGCTATGCAAGTGCACCCAAGGACAACCCCCGGTTGGTGCAGGACTATTGTTGTACGTGGTAACAAAACATATTGGGCTATGGGTTTGGGTTACTTGAACTATGGAAGAGCTATGTCCCTTGCATTATTATTATTACTTTATTTCGGACACGAGATCACACACCAGAGTCAACAGATTGTTGACACATGGAGTGCAACCCAGTGCCTATGAAAAGGACCGTCTAACCGGTCCGCAATTGCTTCCAGAATGCTGTTAGAGCTTGTTTGGATACGGTGCAAAATGGAGGCCGCTCTCTTTCTCATGATGGCATGAAAGCCATCAATCTGAGCCTCCATAAACATGCCACACGCACTACAGCATCTCGGCAGCTCCAACAATATCCTAAAAGCGTTATTATACTGCACACGAAGGGCATTGAGTGCCCGCTTAGTACAAAAATATATATTAATGGCGGTTGATATTCATTTTATTAAAAAAAAAATAAACGAAATGACTAAACACTAGTCTTTAATCAATTTAAAACAAATACAAATTTACACATAAAAATATACTTCCCGATTTAAAATAACGATATTAAACAATATAGCAAAATGATGTTATCATGACGGCTGCTTGAGACGGAGTAAAGGGGCGTGTACTGGCCGCGCTCTGCTTTTATAGGCACCACCACACGGTAGTTCGAAAACAACGGTTTGATGCTAATAATATATATATATATAAAATCTCAAAAATAATAAGCATAATCAACCTATATTGCTGGGACATAGGCGTTCTCTCGATGAGAAGCAGAGGGCGCTAATCCACCACGCGAGCCCAGTGCGGGTTGGTAGATATCACATGTCTTCGAATTGTTGGTTCTAGAACATGTCAGTTTTCTTCCGATGTTTCCTTCACCGTTTAGAGAGCAGTGGTGATGAAATAATTTACACAAAGTAAAGCGCCTGTCGGGTTCGAACCTATGACATACAACTCGTAAGTCACTGCCGTTGCCACTGGGCCACCACTGTTCTTTATTTGGGAACAGAAAATTTAATAATTGGTAAAAAGAATTAAAGGTTTCTGGCTAAAAAGCAGATGTCTTATTGAAATAATCTAAAATAATATTGTAATAATAACAGTACTCGCTCAGACATTTGCCCTGATCACAGGTCTGTCTGTGGTGTGATCGCGACTCGATCCATCCCAATTCCATTTGGAGATCAAATACTATCTCCAGTTTTCGTTGTAAAGTTAGAGGGTGTAATATTTTTGCTGTTTTATTTTACGTTTTGCATTGATTTTTGGAAGTATTTTTTTTTCGGTAACTTCTCTTCGGTATCTTTTGATGGAAAATGGTTTGAGCCTGTTGGATTAGCAAGGATTTTTTAATGTTTATATTTTAAATGTCTGATGTGCCTGTAATTTCGCCGAGCTTAACAAAATATTTTGAACATTGGTATAGGTACTGTTTTTAATTTGTCTTAATTTTAGTGCACGACAAAAAAAAAATGAAATTTCACACATGCATTAGACGTATTAATACAATACTCAACAAAGTATTTTTTTTTAATTTGAACTCTTTTTATGTAGGTAACACATTTTATATCAATAGAAGCCTAATTTAATACATACTTTAATTGATGGATTAAATAAAAGGGTGGTTAGTAAACAAATAAAAAGAACATTATGAAAATCTAAAACGGTGCCAAAAAGAAAAAAAAACACTTTTTTGTAGGTAAAAAAAAAAAACTATCGCCCAGATAACATTAAATTAGAAAAAATAAACATTCCTAGCAACTTTTTAATAATCTGTTGGACTCCCAAGGTGTTAGTGACGGTTCTACATCGGCGTAGCATGCTGAGTATCAGGTTATCTATTGTCACCTGTGAAATATCGCTCCATACTCTGGTCTTCTTCCGAGTTTAAATTTTGGGGTAGGTCACTGAACGCTCTTCTCAATAGAAGCCTAATTTAATACATACTTTAATTGATGGATTAAATAAAAGGGTGGTTAGTAAACAAATAAAAAGAACATTATGAAAATCTAAAACGGTGCCAAAAAGAAAAAAAAACACTTTTTTGTAGGTAAAAAAAAAAACTATCGCCCAGATAACATTAAATTAGAAAAAATAAACATTCCTAGCAACTTTTTAATAATCTGTTGGACTCCCAAGGTGTTAGTGACGGTTCTACATCGGCGTAGCATGCTGAGTATCAGGTTATCTATTGTCACCTGTGAAATATCGCTCCATACTCTGGTCTTCTTCCGAGTTTAAATTTTGGGGTAGGTCACTGAACGCTCTTCTCCAGAGAAAATCCAACGTATGCTCTATGGGATTGAGATCAGCGGACTGAGCAGGCCACTCTAATAGCTTGTTATTATTCTCACAGAGCACAATCATCACCAAGCTGGTTGTGTGTGCACACACATCATCTTGCATGAACATAAAATCTTGGCCATACTGCTGTCGGTGAGGGATGACCATAGGTTGCACAATCTCGTCACAGTATTGTTGCGTATTTAAATTGCCTCGAACCAAAACGAGGTCCATTCTTCCATCCAGGCGAATTGCAGCCAACGCCATAATCGTTCCGCCCTGGTATGTATGAACTTCCTGAGGATTCTGGGGTCGACTCTGGAGACCAGAAACTCGCTAAACACGCACTATTTTTGAATCGGGATAAAATCCATAGCGTGACGGCATAAAATCCACAGTGGGAAAAGAACACGAGCCCACTGAGTGTCAGTCCAGTGCAAATGTGCGTTAGCCCAAAATAATCGATGCCCTCGATTTCTGCGTCAAAGAGCTGAAACTCTAAGCGGTCTGCGAGTGTGAAGATTAACTTCATGCAATGTTCTCCTGGCGGTTTGGTCACTGATGACCACTTGGTGCTGAGACTGGAGTCTTTCTACCAGCTGGCAAACCGTAATTTGAGACTGCCTGATAGCAGCATTTTGCAGAAAGTGGTCTTGTCTCTTAGTAGCGACGCTGTTATCTTCGTCGGTGACGTTCAGCAACATCTCGTTGTAGCCTTGTAGCTCGCCCATAATACGCAAATTACACTTGGCTGCCTGTTTACAGTGTTGGTAGTTTCACGTTGACTGCGCCCTGCTTCCAGTATACCCACAGCCTTAAACATCCTAAGCATCTCTTCCCGCGTTAAATTATGACGTGACATAACGCTTCAGACTCACAAAACAATAAAAAAAAACAGCGAAAATATGTTCACAAAAAAAAGTATTGTGGACAATCTCTCAAGTTATTATGTTTTCCCTCCTTATTCCAAAATGCTTTTCGGTTTTAATTTTTAAAATTTCGAACAATTTATTTAATGGAGGTTCAACCAATATTTACAATTTTTGGTGGCCAGTACTTCTTCTAAAGAGCTGACTTTTTTGAGTAGGTTTTTAGCACTTACAGTTCAAGTAGCTGTTAGATGCCGTAAAATTTACCGACATTCTCATCGTTTTAAATATTCAATATATAGTGGTCAGATTATTCAATACAGATATTATCGTTTTATGAATAATTTACAAAACTATAAGAATGCTCAACTTTTTCATATTAATCTCACGAAAAAAAAAACACTATTCGATATTCGATAATCAATACCTGAAATCCATCACCCCAATTTACTACTCGATATAAAAATTACGACCCACCCTGTATTCGAAGCACCTGCGCCCGGATCACGTTCTTATTAATTCCACAGAATAGAAATTGGATTCTCTTATTGGAGCAACGATTATTCCAATGGTTTCATTTCGATTCGCGCGTCGTCGCATAATTTATTCCAAGTATAATTGAAGAGGGATCCACTGCGTTTTCGTCAATACCTTTGATTATAATCTTTTGGGAATTTTGATAGCTAATAAAATAGTCCGTGAAATCTTTTACTATAGATTAATTTACTTCTTGTTTCTTCAAAGGGTAATCTGCATCGTTGGTATTGTGGTCGCAAACGCTCTACTAAACATGAGGTCTTTGATTCGAATCTCAGGTCGGGGATCGTGTGATTGGGTTTTTCCAACTTGAATTTTTCAGAAATATCCCGGAGTCTCGATTTGTGCCCGGTTGATTGTAATAGGCTCGCCTCCTATTACAATCAATCTGCCTAGCCTTTTCCCAACTTTATTGGGGTCGGCTTCCAGTCTAACCGGATGCAGCTGAATACCAGCATTTTACATGGAGTGACTGCCTATCTGACCTCCACAACCCAGTTACTGGGTAATACTATACCTCTTGGTAAGACTGGCTGTCATACTTTCGGGCTTCTGACGACCCGTAACGACTTTCAAAGATCCACAAATGACAGCCGGGACCAACGGCTTAACGTGCTTTCCGAGGCACAGAGGAGTCTCGGTATGAAAAGATGGTCACCCATCCACAGACCAACCGCGGCAAGCGTAGCTTAACCTGATGGATCGACCCGTGCGGCTGTCAGCCGCACGGGCCGCAGCTACACCAAGAGATCGCTGGATGCCCTGCGCGTACAGTATAATAATGGTTTCAGGATGTTGTTGCGATTGCCCCGTTTCTGCAGCGCCTTGGAAATGTTTGCTGAGACCCACACAGATGGCTTTCAAGCCATAATACGCAAAAAAAACCGCGTCGCTGCTTAGCAGAGTACGGGGTAGTTGCAACTATATCCTGAGAGCGGTGGCGGAGAGCTATACTCCAAATATTAGGCATTTTATGCGGAGGTTGATTGGGTAGGAAACTTGATTTTCTTGTCTAGTCGTCCTCTGCATGGAGTGTGCATTATTTTATTTTTAAAATGACTTATTTTGTATCTGTACCTACTACTAACACTAGAATATAAGTCTTTGTAATACTAACACAATATGGATCAAAGTTGTCCGAAATAAATGAAATTTAATTTAATTTGAATTACTTAGCCACGAGCTCGCCTCCTATTACATGGGACTTAAATATAACTGGCGAAACGTGGGTTAACTATAAGTACACCTCTGCCTAACCCTTTGGGGATTACAGGCGTGATGTTATGTTTAATCCTTGCGGACGGGTGTCCGCAAGGATTAAACATAACATCACGCCTGTCATTGCCTGCAAAGGTCATTTCATCATATTAAAAAAGGAAGTCCTCCAAGAAATGAAAATTCGGTCCTGAACCCACATGGATTGATTCTTCTAGACTCCTACGTAAATACCAACATTGGAGCAGATCCGTAACACTTATATTGTAAAGGTTAAAGCAATTAGCAAAGACCCGAATAAATATTATATATAAAGAGTGTTCGCTTAAAAGAGGGATTTACTTTAAGGGGTCATTGTACTCATCATTATGAATAACTTTTACTATGGGACCAAACCTGAAATCGCGAAAAAAAATCACCTGCTCCCTACATTTTGTCGAATTATGCGCATCATAAATGTACTGAACAGCTGATTTTTTTTCGCGGTTTCAGGTTTGATCTCATAGTAAAAGTTGTTCATGATGATGAGTACAATGACCTCTTAAAGTAAATCCTTCGTTTAACCTAAACACTCCGTACAAAAATGAAACATTTTTTTCCATAAGCAAACAGGATTCCTTTCATCTCTATCACTACAACAGTCTTTAAGTATCATACAAGCTACCCACATGTTTCCCTGTTGGCATGAAATATTATAACAGAAGGTTCACATTGAAAAACATTACTAATACCTAGGAAACAGACCAAAACGTCAAACGTTGCTCAGGGACTGACATTTATGCTAATTGGTAGCAAGAAAGCATGCTTTTATTGAGCAATTGCTACTTAGTAGCATGTCTTTCGAAATATTTCTAGTAATGAGCATAATTATTTCGAGTATGCTAAAGATCAACAGTCGTCTGATTTCTGAGCATGCTACCTGAGACGCGGGTGAAAGGGGGCGTGCTCCCAGCGTGTCTAATCAGGTTTGCTTATGAGCACGCTAGTAACTATTTGATCCAGTCAGCGACTGTGAGAGTGACGCATCTTCTAAAAAAAAAAAACATATATCCAGTTGAGAAGAAGAAAATTCTGACAGTATTATGTCTTTGTATAAGGAACCACTGTTTTGATTTGTATTTTCTTGCAAAGTTTCCATTTTGGCCGCGAGCTAGTGCATAAATAAAATAGCAAGTGTGTCCAATTGTTTGCTTAGTAGAGCATGCTTATTTAGGACTATGCTTAAAATTAGCATGCTTATAACAGCTGCGGAGCATGCTAATTTTAAGCATGCTTTTTTATGCATGTGCGTGTCTATATAGAGGTATGAGGAAGAGTGTGTAAAGTTCACTCATCCTCCATAGAAAAGGGAGGGTCATCCGACCAGACGGGTGTTGTGTCTGGTGGGCTACTGCCCGACGATTGATGTCGGGACGTTGTCTATATGCAAGTCGCGCGGTAAACTCTGATTGCGCGATGCAGGATTTTGCGTGACGTCAGTGTTATGCGTAGTTCGCATGTGGCAATGTAGATGCCGCCACAAGTACCTTAAACCGTTTTGCTGTTTTCGATTCTTGAGCAATGTATTTTCCTTCTGGAGCTCATGAATACACATTCTTAATATAACCATGACTAACACGTTACGAGGTGGAACATTATTAAGTGATAAAATAGACAGCCCGCCTATAACAGTTACTGCCATACCTCGTAAAGAACGTCCATCTAAAACGTGCTATTACATAATGCCTGTCATCCAAATAAAAACTTGAAGTTTTGTGTACCTACCTTGAAACTGTCGTTTTAAAAATTTAGAGGCGCTACACATATGCACCCTAATTGCGTAACACACTATCAATCACAGTTTGAATTATTTTGAAGCAAATTGCTAATCCATTGCTTCATATATTCGAAAAATTTGTCTGCTCAGTAACGTAAATAATGCAATGAATGTTGTTGAACTGTCAAAATGAAAGCCGTTGCTACTGTGTGTTACGAACCGACATAATTCGACACAGCCGGGCGACAAAATTGAATATACTATATGTAGATATAAATTATTATAGCTGGGAAAGAGCCGCTCTGCTTAGCTCAAATTATACCGAGCCAACCTGAACAAGAATAAGCTAAGGAAAAATGCCAGTGAGCCACTGCCGGTCAGCACGTATTTGTTTCCGGTCGGTATTGTGTCCAACATATACAGCCGAAACGAATGTGCCGACTTGACAACCCTTTAGATTGTTAGCTCATAAATCACCTCTCCAAGACCTTGTTTGACCTTCTGATTATACTGTCCTGTGACTAAAGTTCTTAGATTTCATCTTAGTTCAGTACTAACGAGGTCACGTTGGCACCTCGATGCGGTACAATGGTATGGTGTAGGTGTCGACCGGGGTAGCACAAACCATTTCTATGGGGATTTCTAATAGAATATCCCTTCAAAGGATATGTACAGTCATGAGCATTAATATGTATACACTGAGCAACTTTTAAAATTGATTTTCTCCTACTGTATTGATTGTAATTTCATGTTGTTACAAACATAACATTTTGGAACCCATACTATTATGAAATAGGTCTTATCTCAAAGTTGCAATCGTTATTACACGAGATAAACGATTTTGAATATTGTTTTTTGTTAAGGGAAAATAGTTGTTTTTATTGAATTGTTGTAGTCGCACCTGCGCAGCTGCGTACATAATATGATCAGTAGACGGTTCGAGATGTATTGTAAGACCTCGAAATTAACACTCTAAGGGCCACTTGAGCAGGCATAGGTTATCCTAAATTACTCGGAGTTAACGGCTAATTCCGGGTAAATCAAATAATTCATCTTGCGCTACTAAGAGTTAAACATCTAAATATTTAAACCACCGATGTGGGAGAGTCGAGTCGCGAAACTCTGGGTTAGTGATAAACAGTGATAGGAATAGGTAGGGCTTATTAACCTAAACTTCGAGGAACAGAGAGAAGAATCGGAGACTTCTTTACGACAGTATTTTTTTCCGGGACTTCTCCCCAAGATTCGGGACATCTACATCACTCATTTGATACATTATAAATGATTTTATTTCTGTAAGTAGGTTCGTACAAATACTTTTACACGTCAATCAAGTTTTTTTTTTAAAACTAGATGAGGTCGGCATTTCCTATCTGACTACTCTGAGAAGAAAGGCCCAAACAAACTCAGAGGTCACAGTCTCTTATAAAGTCCAGACATAATCTTGGTCACTTCATGTGAAGACCAAGTAGATTGGTGTCTGAAATGGTCTCTTGAGGAAAGAATCACACAGGTTGAGAGGACCTGTCCAGTCAGTGCACGCATTTGTCAGTAATCGCGCAGCTCAACTCAGAACTTAAGGAGCTCAACGATTCGACGAACAATACCAAAGAAAGGACATTTAGGTAGGCCGCATAAATTACTCAAGTTGCCAGACTATGATTAAAAATAACTGAGAGAAAAATAAAAGTAACAAAAAAGCAATGACCCAGTAGTGTAAGTAATGTCAAAATAAATTGAAGTTACGAGTTACCTGAAACTTATTTTGTATTTTATATTGTTTGACGTAAGTGAAAATTCGGTACTATATCAGCAAGCAATATATTCATGAACTCATCTAGAAATAATACAAATTATATATTTATAAAACATATTTTCCCATCTGACGTTTTCGTCAATCAAGGAACTAAATCTCCATGGAAACCACATATATGGTTTCCATGGAGATTTAGTACAAAACGATTAAAATGAAATGTCATGTTATAAAATGCAAAAACAAGAAAGTATTACGTATCGTATGTACAGTAAAAGAGATGGGTATACAATTTCCGTTCCTTAATTTTTGATTGGATTACATATAGGGCAAAGACATTGCAATTCTCTTTGTGTTTCGTATTTTGAACAGCAATGTTCCCAATTCAAAAAACACTTATGCCAGATTTACTAATCCTGTGTTACTTTTTAGTGGCACAACGCGTAATAAGAGTTAAAATGTTAATTACATAACTCCGAGTTTAATAACTCTACTTCATACTCATCCAAAGGGCTAGAGGCGGCATCATGGTGAGACGAAAAGTGGACGCACACGCGTGTAAGGGCTTAGACTGCAATCGCGTGCTCAAACATTTTAATTCCATTGACATTCTTCTATATTCCAAAAACTTATAAAGTTGCTCTCGTCATTGTTCATACGGTGTGCAATTTTCCTTAATTTTCGGTGGTTGAATTAATGTTATTAATTCCATTTTTTCACTTCTCTAGTAAAAATAAGTCTTCTTCATTCATATTTTGACAAACACTGGACACGACGACAGAACGAAACCGCGTTCGGCTGCAGACAGACAGGCATGATCACGCAGGTCCCCGCGGCCCTGTACCCGCACCGCGCTGACGCGATGGCTAGGGAGGGAGCGAGACAAAGCACTGAATGTGTAGATGTGTAGCAATAACTTTAGGTACGCACGGTGATGCCTGCAGATTCATTTTTTATGTTTATCTATAATTTGTTTTTATTTATATATGTTTGGTTTAAGCTATGTAAGAATAATTGCGTTATAAGATTCTAGGTACTATTTGTTTTATTTTATTTATTTATTTACTAATTCATGTACAGATCATTTAACCTGACTTGGTTTCCGTACCTACGTCTTTTTCGGGTGACCACTGAAAAACAGCGCTGTGCTGTGGGCCCCCCATAGCACAGCATCATGCTGAGTGGAAGCCTTCTTGTCACAGTCATGGCGTGCCAGCAGCTGCCGACTTTTGTTTTGTGCTCGTGATTTGTGTTTTATTTTTCTTTTTTGTAAAACTCGAGTTAATTATAATTTTGTATGCACGTGTTTCTGTGACAAATAAACATATTTTTCTATCTTTTCTTTCTTTCTTTTACTTTTATATATAAATTTAACCCGATTAAACGTGTAAGTGGGCCCAAGATTGAATGTCACTTGCATGTCAAAAAACGACAAGTTCCACTTATCTATGGAACAGTTTCAATTAAGTAGGAATAGTTGTCAAAAAATTGCTCAAGTCAACTGTGCCGTAACACAGCACACATCACGCAGGTACAGACAGTGCATCAGCTTATGTAAGACCTTAAGATTGACATACCAATGCAGCAGACACCTTAATAATGTAAATTGGAAGATGTTTGCCAAGAGTAGAATAATTACAAATGGAGTTAATCAGTTGGAAAGTAATTATAATCGAGAAAGAAGCGAAGAACTGGTGGACGAGAGTATACAAATTGTAATTAAAATACCTAAACACCTCTTAAGGGGTAATTTTTCTCCTTAGATATAAGAATTATATTTCTATGTTGTACTCATTACATGTTAACATTATAGAAAACTTTTACAAAGGACCAATCTCGAAAATAAATCTGCCGTTCCCTACATTTTGTCGATGTATGCCAACATAAATGTATGGAGCAGCTGATTCATTTGCGACTTCAGGTTTGGACCTTTAGTAAAAGGTTTATTGTAATGAGTACAATTACCCCGTAAGATGTGTTTAGTTATTAATTCATTTACATCTCGAAGATGTTGCAGGAACACACACACTCCTTATTATAAAAATTATTGAAACTTCAAAGCCTATCACCAAATGCTTACAGAACTCTTTGAAATTCAAAAATATCCATTCCACTGACTAATACACGCTTGATTAATCTACGAATGTACTGAGGCGTGATAATACTCAATTTAAAAATACATTTGTTCAAATTAAGAACGCTTGAGCGAAACGAGTTCAAAGGAGAACAGGCATAATTGCATATGTGAAATAATTGAGCAGGCTCTTTTAGCACCAGGCGATATAATATGAACGGGCGGGCGGATGGGCAATTTGAGCTCTTTTATGTGTCTAGCGCCGCTATTCCCTAGTAGTCCGTCTGTAGCTCTATTTGGCTGCGACTGGTCTTAACTATTCTGACAGATCGAATATTTACGCTGTCCATAGACAAAGGTGACGAGCCGATGTGGGATAGAAATAGTTTATTCGGTTACTTATCGCATCGTGTTGTTCTCATACAAATCCGTGCTTCACCTTTTACAAAAAAAAGAGACCAAATATGGTTCGCAGTTGAAGAAGTTTTAAATGATGTTCTTTATAAGTTATTGGGCTTCTTGCCATTGTTAACAATGGAATAGCTCTGACAAGAATATGATGCTGCTATGTTAAATTCATGTAATGAACGTCATCTTCAATCGTCATCATCCCCTTTTGCCAAAGTAATTTTAATTTACATCCTCAACAAAAATAAAGTCAGGAGTAGACTCGTGAATCTCAGAATTAAGATGTTTATACTAAACTAGATGGAGCGTGAAGAGCAAATCCCATAAAATACAACAACACAACGTCATAACTTATTATTAACAATGTCTAAACAGATTAAACACACAAGATTATAGTGTTGACCACTAATATATCTTTAAGTAGACAGAATGGAAGCAAAGAAAACAATTTATATGTTGTGTGAGGTGAATAAAACATCAGTTACCGAGAAATATTACACATATAGCCAGATTAATGGTGCTAAGAGAAGACGGCCATTTTGGACTGGGAGCGTGGATATAATTGCTTAATGTACCACTAATGAGATAACAAGGCTTAGTCTTTTGTATATGCATGAATAGCAACTGAACTTAAGGCGATCTATTATGAACTTGTTATTATTTTGGAAAATAAAGGCGTTGGCGTCGTTTGAACTGTTGGTAGATAGATATTAGTCATATTTGAAACCTACGCAAAAGTGTCGAAATGAAAATGTTAAAAGTCGTATTTTAGATTTTATTTTAATGTTGTATTTCGCGGTTGGCTAAAAGTGAACAAGAATTAGCATTATTCCAATAATACTGGAAGAGATAAGTTATTGCACATCTTCACATTCGTCTGGATATGACGTTAACTAAATCTAAAAGAAAAGTACGCAAAAGTCAATAGACGAAACAATTTTGACAAAAACAACTCATTTCTATAAGAAACAAGTTCATCAACGTACAGAAATCCAGACTCCCGGTCTAAAACTTATGCAGTCGCGACACGTGGTGTGTACCAACCGATTTAGAACATGGCGGGCTCTAGGAATTATTATCAAGTATTATTTTTTATCCGCCATGACAGACGACGCTTTATGGCGGGGGAAATGTGCCTTTGGGCAATAAATTGAGAATATTAGAAAGGATAGACTGACGTCATGAGGAAGTGATGTTTACAGATCATGTTTTTATGAGCAAGCAGGAAGATCCGTGTTCATGTTTATAAGAAAAGTAAGAATTGGAGTAACATAATACATATATTGGAATCCATTCTATGAAAAAAATCAATAGATCCACCTTTTCAAAGCCTGCAGCATTATTTTCATCTTTTAATTTGTTTTGTTTACAAAAGAAATAAATTCAGCAAATTTGACATCAGTATTATTTAAACATCCATAAAACTGTGACGGGAGATATTCCAATCAGAAATGAACGGAACTTTACGAATAATTTTTTTTGTGAATCCAAGCAAAACTGGAACACTGTGACGTCATTTAGTGAACATATTAAAATGAGCTAACAATATCCGCAGCTAGGACACCCCATAACAAAACCACCACAAAGAAAATTATTATGAGGTATTATTTTTTATCCTCCATGATGGACGGGGTATTATGGCGCATGGCAATATAGGCCAACAGTCGCTTAGTGATTTTTTACTTTCATGGGAGCATTTTGCAGGCTGCCATGTTGTATGTATGGGGTTTTTGACTGTTTGAGCACCGGCTATTTGTTGTTGAGGGCCTGTAAACGGCTTAAATGTTCCGTTATATTTTGCTCTATTGAAGCAGGATTTTGGTTGGAGCCGTGTGTATGAATAATACATAGCAGGTATGTAGTTGTTTGTACAATATTTTGTGTTGTGTGGTGAATAATAAAGTTAAAATATGTGGATGGTTTATATATATCGACAAAATATGCTTTTTTGTCGAGTATTATTCATTTAATAATTTAATATAATATCGGTCAGGGTCACCTATTTACTGATTGTATATCAGTGTGTCCAGTAAAGAATAGATAACCTTGAAATAGTATACAATAGGCCTTATGGCCGTTCTAAAAAAAATACAAAAAAAATATATATATCCCAAGTAATACCTAAAATACTAACCAATAATATAACTACAAAATAACGGATGGAATTCATTCATTTGTGGTCGTGGTGAAGAAGAATGTAAAAAAGTTTCAATATTTTTCTAAAAAAACCACAGGAAACAGTCAGTCAACTTATACAGGCATATTTTGAAATCACTAGCAAAATTTTCACAGGGTGTTTCTACCCATGAATATGAACAACTTTCACTATGGGACCAACTCTGAAATCACGAAAAAAAATCTGCTATTTCATACGGAAGTTCTATACCTACTCGACCAAAATGTATGAAACAGCAGATATTTCTTTTTCGTGATTTCAGAGTTGGTCCCATAGTGAAATATTCATGGGTAGAACACCCTGTAAAAATTTAGCTAGTGATTTCAAAATAGCCCTGTATATATATATATATATATTTAGGATGACTGTTTTACCGTCTTGAAAAAAAATGGGTATAAATAGGTGAACAGAGTACCTATGGCATACCTAGTTTTCACCCTGCGTAGTGCGTATGATTTGAATTTCGATTCCTTTTAATGATCTTTAGAGTTTTTTTTTCAAAATTTATGTTTTTATTGTTCTAGTTTACTTTAAATGTGTAGTGTTTATTGATAGAGCAATTTCTGTCTAAGCTATTGAAAAAACACGGTAAGACGGTAAAAAAATCATCCAGTATCTAGTTGTATTTTTTTTAGAACCGCCATAAGATCTATTATATGCTATTTCAAGGTTATCCATTCTTTACCGGACATCCTGTATATTTTTAGTTCGGCATGGAAACGTGCATTCATTTGCAGACGATTACTAATTAACTTGTGTACGCCACACTTGAATAAGGAAATGCCTCAAAGTATGTCATGATTTTGAAATAATACGATGTTCAGTTCACCGTCTAGTAATTAAGAGATAATGGTTCACTTACGTAGGACCAGACTCCTTTATACTAACATAAATTATGTTTAGATACCTATCCAAAATTTTACGAGCCCTAATAAAGTAAACACCCTTTTGCAATTATTCATGAATACAACCTCGTATTAATAAATAACGAACCCACTCACAAGTTAAAAACCGACAAAACTTTGTCTAAACCACGCTCAAAATATCTGAACTCAAACCGAAAACTCATCAAATCTTGACGTATTTAAGGCTGATATAAAAATTTTCGACAAAAGCGGAGTCGCCGGTAAACTTTCACAATTAAGCCGTCGCGGTATCGTACCGTTCGAATTTTGTGAGCGAATTTATTAAAACCTTGCTCGCGATATTTTGTTACAGCTTTTGCCTTTGGGTAGGGACTATTTGACTTTTGATGAACTCGTTAACAATGGATATATGTAGGCTATACCTACATCAGGTCATTATATTGATATTATCATTGAACGTTAACTAGGCAAAAGTAGTATGTAAAGATGGGAACTCCATGGGAAGAAGGCGTGAGTTTATGTATGTATGTATTATAACGCATGTGCGTACGAGAAACCTTCGTTGTATAAATGAAACCTTATAGTCGATAACTCCTGGTATTAAGGCTCTTTGTATCGAAACTAACACACGAAGGTAGTTTCAAATCGCTTTCTAGTAGATTTAACTAAGCCTTTGATACACCTAACGACATAAAACATGGCCATTATTAATTGTGAACTTATTAAAACTCACTGTCAAATTATTTTTGGTTATCCCGTAAACATATTCAGCCCTTTTATCGTCTTTCAAAATATAATCATAAACAGAACCATATACATAGCGAGAGGGGTACTTCAAGGCTCCATCTTTGTTCCCCGACGAACTTTGACGGTAAACAATGAGCTTCTAATTAATTTCGTCTTTGAAGGTGTGCGTACGACTCACAACTTTCTAAATATTACATAAATTTCTCAAATTTTACTTTAACACGGGAAATTTAATTTACCAAAATACGTTAGTATTATCTGTTAGCAAGAATGTATGTTCTGTTCCTTATGAGGTGTATGAATGGATTTGATGGGAGTAACGTGTTTATTATAATATGTAACATGTACAATGTTCTCATTATATATGTATACGCTGCTTTTACAATAAAAATCTAGCTAAGCAGTCTGTGTTGTGATTAAATCTCAAATTAAAATGTAATATTCTGTCACACTGATTATGTTGATAATACCTCAATCAAAAAAAATAAGAAAATCTTGTAAAAAAAAGATTTTTAAACTCAATCTTAGTATCTCCCCGTAAACGATACCATAGATCTTAACTTAGACAGTTTTACGGAGAAAATTGCTGTAATTTGAGGGCACGTAATAATTTTAAGTTGATTAAGAAAACAAAACAAAAAGGGTTATAATTATTTATTCAAGGAAAGTGTTACAGTTCGTAAGAAAAATATGATACTGTAGTACTTATAACAATTTAGGGACTCGTAAGAAACAAAACAGATGATCGTTTATGAATATAAGTATACTGTTGAGTTCAGAGAATTTAGAAGCAACGTAAAGCTACTGTGTTGATAAAGTTATATCGAAAGCGTAAACTAGACTTTAGTTACAAAACAAAAAAAAATCCATCACTAACTGAAAGCAAAATATCTCAACACTACCAAGTTTTTAAATCTCTCAAAAATACAAAAGATCACTTCCCTAAAAGAAACTCCAGTCACAGAAATAACAAGTCACAGTCGTCATTATAATATTATTAATAAATTTATAAAAATAATCTTTTTTTTTTCAATTCCGGATGGTTTCTGCGGATAATACGCAATCAGCGAAACAATTAAAGCCTGGCCGAAAAGGTCGGGACTTTTATTTTTTTCCAACCCTTTTACCTGATCCCCGGCTAATAAATCCGTTGAGGAAAATTTGGGAACAAGTGATGAGAGGAGGCCGGTTGTTTCATCCAATGGAGGCATGCTTTTTCCTGTGCTGTTGTTGAACCTTGACTGAATGTTAGATTAGAAAAACCTCATACATAAACCATCGTCATCGTTATCCTGCGATCCCAATAAATTTTGGTCGACGCAGCATAATGTCATATTCTCAACGTCTCTATTATTTCGTCTCTTTTATAGCCATATTCATTCATTCTCAAACTATTCCTCACGTCCCCTTCCATTGCATGACATGACCAGACCATGACAACCGATTTCCTCACAACTTTCAACGCTGGTGACTGCACCAGCGCCACTCTTGAACTTCATAAGGGATCTCTTAAATCATGTGCAGTAATAACTCTCACTAAGGTTTTTAACACACTTCTCTGGTAAAAGTTGATTGTTTGTTAACAAACAAACATTACAAATATAGTATCAAAATTAATCAGTCTTTCTCGAAATAATTACTATTTTGTCACCCTGTTTTGATATACGTAGATGTGGTTCTCCATATATATTAAATCTACATTAGAAATTACCTTTGGTGTTGTTTAATTAGCTTAACAAATATGTATGTAAATATTGAAATTGTTAGGGAAACTATACGGAAGCAAATTGTTTAGAATATTGCAATTAACTATTGGTTAGTTTGAATTTAGACAGTAATTTCATGAACAGGTGATCGAGATTTGTGTTCCAAGAGACAAAAGTCTGTCAGTTTGAGTGGACAGGCCCCATATTACAATTGCTGGGATATTAGCGTTATAATAATGTAGTGTCTAGTGCTTAGGTCGTTTTAATAAATTGCGTAACATCCCCTCAATACAGTCTTGAAACATCAATACCCTTTGTATTGATGTTACGGGACAAACAACAAGGTCTTTTGATCAATAAAGGGTTGAAGTTTATTTATGAAGAGGTCAGTAACAGATAAGAATAATATAATACGTAGAAAGATAAACACTACAATGTTACTGATACAACAGATGCAGATCAAACCGCTAAACACACAAAATTGTACCACAAAAAATGGAAGGAAACGCCGACAAAGCGATATAAATGTTTTATTATACTTTTGTAACTGAATTGCATATCAGGCTTCGTGTTTTATTAATAACAACGAGCCCAGTGTTGGACGTGGGCTTATGCGGACGAGGATTTGTGTGGGTATCGGTATTAATACCTGTGAAATAATTAAAATGCGAGGTGGACTTGTAAGTATTGTTCTCGCTTTGTGCTGCAAATTGAAGGGATGTTTTTGCATTGTCAGCTTAGACAGCTGTTATTTTAATGATTTTAATTTGTTTGAACTCTTCTGGGTAACCATTGTAGTGAATTACGTTGTTACAGCAGAAAAGCTACAGCAGCTTTTCTTCAGTTTTAAAATGTTATATTTTTATATAGGTTAGATTGTTGTGGTATTTATCAGCTTTTTGCAACCTTAAGGCAACAGTAGTAGCTAATAAAATTTTTGGATCTTACTTTACGTCTTCTAATTTCTGATCTTCATTCGGTTTACATTCAAGGATTTGTTTTCATAGGAAACGTTAATATTTTGTTTTTCACTCTATGTTAGTTATATTGATATCCCCATTAACTGTGGATTATTCCGATCTGTGACCCTGCTTTGTCCCCTTAGAGGAACTGATCGGAAAAAAGTTTGATCTGTTCCACTGTTAGCAACTTTATTCACTCCTATCGGTCCCTGATAGGAGTGAAAGTTCGAACTGTCCTCTCAATGCTAACAGGGGGACAGATCAACAAATAAATATTTTTGATTTGATTTGATTTTGATCAATATTTTTCCCGATCTGTTCCTCTTAGAGGACAAAGCAGGGTGACTGATCGGAATAATGCTTAACTTAAAGGTCTTGTTTCAAATTACCTTTAACTCCCAAACAAATTCTCGATTTTTAAACCAACTCCTTATAAACACGTCACGAAAACCTCAGAGATCCTTACATCGTCGTAATGTTAGAGATTTTCCACAGCTTTATCATGCAGCCCGGCCTTAAGTGTAAGACGGCGTATATATAAATTTTGTTTATCACTAATAGGCGACTCTGGTACGTCCGCGGAATATAAATATGGCCACTCTATTGTCGCTAAAGCTGGTAAGAAGTATGGTGACTTGTGGCTTTGTGAATTTGGTTCTGAGCCATGAGATTTTTATTTTCAGTACATAATGTTTGTATTTTGATGTAAAATTTCTTTTGTGAAAGTATTTCTTTTCGGTAAATCAAAATGCTTGGGACTTATTTTTTGGCAACCGACACACAAGAGAATTTATGGATGGAAAAATTTTACAATTATATATATGTCAATGACTCAATTTTGTGTCTACGAGACTGATAAAGTGTTGGATGATACAACTTCGGTTGGTCTTTCGGGTTTGGCTTGGTTTGGTTTTAATTTTAAGTTTGATTATACCGGACCCAATGTTAAATAAGGCAGAGTTAGAAAAGCAGAGGATCCTGTGGCTAAGTAATAGCAGCCACACGGGTCAATCGATCAGGTTAAGCTACGCCTGCCGCGGTTGGTCCGTGGATGGATGATCATCTTTACATACCAAGACCCTCCGTGCCTCGGAAAGCACGTTAAGCCGTTGGACCCGGCCGTCATTCGTGGATCTTTGACAGTCATTACGGGTCGTCAGAAGTCCGAAAGTCTGACAACCAGTCTTACCAAGGGGTATCGTATTAACCAGTTACTGGGTTATGAAAGTCAGATAGGCAGTCGCTCCATCTAAAATACTGATATTCAGTTGTATCCGGTTAGACTGGAAGCCGACCCCAACATGGTTGGGAAAAGGCTAGGCAGATGATGTACAGTTGGAAAGCAGACTTAAGATTTGGGGTATCCCGGATTTCAAGTTAACATAATGAGGCGTTAAGAAAACGGTCGTAATTACCAAATTATCTAGACTAAAACGGATCGTAAAGCCAAGTTGTGTCCGTGAATCTTTAAATTCAGAGAGTCAAAACCTACCAAAAACACTACTTTGCCTTTAACACTAAAATAAAACAGACCTTTGCCCACAAAAAAAAAAACTGCCTACATTAAGGCCTTAAGTTGTACTTAAAAGGTCATTAACTAATTTGAAGGTAGTCTTTAAAGTTATAAACTTTTTAGTACCTTTGACGTTATTTTTTTCATGACGTCTTTTTACGACGTCATTCGAGAAAATGGTGCCCTCCCTTTATAGGTTTTTTTAATTATTTTTTATTTATTTCAGCAATTACCTAATTATGGGGGATGTTAGCTTCATGGGGAGTTATTTGTAATAATGTTTTAGTTGGTATCTTGGGAGTTCATAAATCCTGTTATCTCAAGTCTCGTCGTCGAGATGAAAATAGATGTTTTTGACTACTTCTTCAGAAGTTATGTGTGGGAGAGTGTTAGGTTATTCTTTGCTATACTCCATTTGAAATAAGATAAGAAATTTAACAAACCTTTTTTACAGTCCGTTCAACCGATTTTGACTTTTATTGCGTTGTTGGCATGACAAATGGCAGCTGCAATAAATAGTTGGTATTGTTACCTCGATTTTGCATTTAATGCCATCCCTATGCCTACGGAATAGAAGCCAAAATCGGTTGAACGAACTGTAAAAAAAGGCTTAAAGTACCTATTTTTCTAATCGTATTTCAAATGGAGTATACATTTATAAGATTTGTCAGTTTATAAGCAATCCATGTTATTCATTAAATATCTTTAGCCGTTAGACATGTTTGCAAAAAATTCCCAAACTAAATGCCAAACTTTCTATGGCTTTTATTTATGTAAAGGTACTATAATTTCATTGAAAATCTGCACAGAACTCGATCCCGGAGAAAATAAACGATTATCAAATCCCTTTCATCTTTACGCGAGCACAAGGGCCAAAGGTGTGCCTAACAAGAGAAAAAGGGCCAAACTTTACAACGAAGGACTCATTAAAAGTTTTTCGAGAGAATTAAATAACGTCTCAGAAACAAATCCGTTTACTAGGAAATGTTTTAACAAAGTTTTGTATAAAAGTAATTTTGAAGTGAGGTTTTAGTTTTAACCCCTTTAGTGGTCGTAACTGGCCGTTTATGTATACAGGGTGATTCTTTTAAGTGGGCGTGGATGGCCAAATCCAAATCTATAAGAAATAGCGAAAAGTGCTCAATGGAGTCTCGGGCTCGATTTTGATGAAAACTAAAACTGCATAATTCGATTTTTGAAAAATCATTATTTCTGGCCAGAAATTGAACCCGATCATTTTGCAAAAAAAAAATACACTGTATTATAACACGATTCAATAGTGTCGCTTATAAGTATCGAATTCTGGGAAGTAATGACATACGGCAAAGTAAAGAAAAGAGCTC
This sequence comes from Dicycla oo, assembly GCA_948252095.1. Classification (NCBI taxonomy): domain Eukaryota; kingdom Metazoa; phylum Arthropoda; class Insecta; order Lepidoptera; family Noctuidae; genus Dicycla; species Dicycla oo. Next base: position 5,528,468 of record OX411710.1, on the reverse strand, counting down.
ATTTTTAACAAAATACTTTTTTTTTATTTTTTTTAGGTTACATACCTACCTATTAAACTTTGATATTGATTTTCAAAATCCAGTGATGCAGTTTTAGTTTTCATCAAAATCGAGCCCGAGACTCCTTTGAGCACTTTTCGCTATTCCTCATAGTTTCGGAATTGGCCATCCATGCCCACTTGAAAAATTCACTCTGTATAGGATGTCTGGTAATTAGTTGACTCATGATAACAAACAACTTTTACTATGGGACCAAACCTGAAATCGCGAAAAAAAAAATCAGCTGCTCCCTACATTTTGACGAGCGAAATGCATTTTTGGGCGATGCGAACATAAATGTAGAGAACATCTGTTTTTTTTCGCGATTTTCAGTTTGGTCCCATACTAAAAGTTGTTTGTTATCATGAGTACAATCATGTGTTTAAGTATCGGTCACTAATTACCAGTCACCCTATACTTATACTGTATTTTATTATACCTAGTCAGGTCGCTAGGTAGAGGTGTTGCTTTTAATAATAATAATAATCTTTATTTGGAACATTTTTTTTTTAAATTTCGGTTTTTAAACTTTGCGTATGATCAGGGCTTGATTATCTTTATATCTTTCAATTTTAAATAATCCATGCTTCCTTCTTTTCGGTCTTCTTTTCTGTGACCTTTGATTTACCTAGAAATACTTGCACATGAGCAGTGCAGAGCAGGAGCAGTGGTGGCCCAGTGGTAACGGCTACGACTTACGAGTTGTAGGTCGTAGGTTCGAAACCAGAACAGGCGCTATACTTTGTGTAATTTATTTCATCACCGCTGCTCTCAAAACGGTGAAGGACAACATCGTGAGGAAACCGGCATGTCCTAGAACCAAAAGTTCGAAGACATGTGACATCTACCAACAAGCATTGGGCCCGCGTGGTGGATTACGGCCCACTCTTTGTCACCGAGAGGAGGCCTGTGACCCAGCAATAGGAACATTATAGGATGGCTTGCAAATGAAACATGTGGTTTTTTCCCGACTGCGCGATGCAGCAGCTGGTGGCATCAAATCTGAAACTGAACTAAAATAACTGCCATGAACTGTATCAGACTGCTTGAAAATGAAGCTTGTTTTGAACTTTTTAGCTGCAGTCGGGGATTTTTGCAGTTTACTCCTTAATTAAGAATCAATTTTCATATAAGGCCCTCGGTATGGAAAAAACATAAAGTTAAGGAAAAAAACCGGCCAAGTGCGTGTTGGACCACGCACAATGACGGGTTCCGTAGTTGGGATAAATTTATCCTAACAACAAACTTAACATTGTAGTTGATAAACATGTTCTCCCATACATTCCAACTGCAAATGTAAGTTTGTATGCACAATATTTAGAGATTTACCATGTTATTTTAAGACCATAGACTTCTTATAGGTTTTCCTGTAATCAATAGGTATAGAATTATTGTCTGTATTTTTTTTCACAATTTTAGGCTCAGTAGCTTCGGAGAAAAGGGGGGTATGTACAATTTTTTGCCATCCATCGTGGCACTGCTGCCAGCCTTTTGGGCATTTTATCCATTGACAGCGATGGGGACGAATTTTTTGATGCCCTATGAGCTCTTCACCTTTTTATTTTTATGATTTTTTTTATTATTTAGATTTATTTTTCATATGGTCTAGTTATTGTTTGAAATAAAACTATAAAAAAAAAATAATCGAGACCGTCACAGTAAACACTTTCATTTGATATGTCACACGGTGCAGTTTGAAAAACTTTTTTTCTTATATTTTCTTGTTTGCCCCCAAAATTGATCCCCATATTCAAAATTCATTTATTTACGTTACATGTTGTTTTGTTTATTTACGTTTATGTTTGGGTCGCAGAAATTCATACCTGTACCATTAGATTCGGAGCAAATCGGCTGTGACTGACGGACAGACAGACACACGAGTGATCCTATAAGGGTTCTATTTTTCCTTTTGATGTACCGAATCCTAAAAATATGAGGAATGAAATACAAGGAAAGCGTTGTCACGTTTTTGTGTCTTAAAACGTTGTCACCTTTCATTTTTAAATCATGTATACTTGTTTTGTTTATTTTCGACCAGTCTAAGAGGAGATAAGTATAGATAATTTAAGGAGTAAACTCCAGTCGTGCATCGGAGCTGACACGCTCACACACATTTTTTTTAATTTTTTGTAGAAAAGTAAAGATTTGTTAGCTAAGGGTCGGTTTTTTGATCTGTAGTTAACTCAACCAATTGTAACTAATGGTTGAATTTTGGGTAAATGCGTTTGCCAAAATGCCATTAGTTACTTATTTTAACATGAATGAGTTAACAAGAATACATTCATGTTAACTCATTCAAGTTTCGCCTTTCACATTTAGCCAAAATTCAACTATTATTACTGTGTTTAACCATTGGTTGAGTTAACTACGGATCAAAAACGGGCCCTAAAGCTGAAATTGCTGTCATTCAGACTCTGTAACAAATACTTTTCATTCATAACTGTGCTAAAAACCATAAAAATAGATACTCATTTACCATTTTCAAGTCTCCGATTGTGTTTGAAAGCCAACCACATTGCAGTTGGACATAACGCGTTGGAATTAAATCGCTACGTAGGTAATTAAATATGGACCATCGGTGGGTTTGCCGATAATTATTATCAGTGAGGCGCCACCACGCCATCGCGCCGTGTAAACCACTTGTGACGAGTGTAAATTGACGGGTCGGAATTGTGTTTGCATTTTTTTAGGCCAAACCCTGTGCATCAGTTGAACAAATATTTGGTTTTACTAAGGAGTGATTTCCACTAAACGGCTCGGATCGCATCGGATCGGAACGGATTTTACAATCTTCAAACGATATTAAATCGTCAATTTCACCCCGTATATATATAAACGTAAAAATTAATTATCCTATGGCGACCGCGGGCTTACAGTATTTGTGAACCTATGGGTTCCGCTGACATTCGAGCATACATTGACATGACCTTAAATATAGGTAAATGTATGGGGATTTTTCGACAGTCAAAAGGTTAAGTAATTATGAAGTCATAATACATTATATTATTATTATCATATACATACATATTCAATCGTATTTTTTTTAGCTCCAAATATGGCAAGTACACACTTAAAAAAAGTCTAAGCTAAACGCATCATTTACAGATACTTTATGTTTTTAACTGGCTTCAAAAAGGAGGAGGTTCTCAATTCGTCGGAACCTTTTTTTTATTTCTTTTTTTATGTATGTTCCCCGATTACTCGAAGATGGCTGGACCGATTTGGTTTTTTTTTTTGTTTTGATTGAAAGGGTATACTTTCCAGGTGATCCCATGATCATCAAGTCAGGATCTGATGATGGGATCCTGGAGAAATAGAGGGAACTCTTCAAATTTTATAGGCACACTTGAAGCGATTTGGATAGTTTTTGGAAGAGTACTTTCTCGAAGTGGTCCTATTTCAATTTGGTGAAGATCTGATGAAGAAATTCGGAGATAGGTAATAGAACTCCTCAATAAATGATAGCAAATCCCGGGCCCGGGATTGCTGAAATCTCATGTCTGTCTATTGTTTCCACCAGTTCGTAACATAACATCACGCCGGTACGCTATGAAGGGGTTGCTTACCCCTTCATAGCGTACCGGCGTTTACCGGCATTGTGAACCACTAAAACGTGAAAAATAACTTTAAATTCGGAAGTCGGTGGGAAAAAAAAAAACGAAAATACAAAACCAAAGACACCGACTACCGTAATTAAAGTTATTTTTCACTTTGTAGTGTTTTGATTTGGAAGTCGGTTTTATTTTTTGTTAAAAAGTTTTATTCGTTGATATTTTGTTTTTTCATAACAAAGTACATAGATTGATCTTTTTGTTCTCGGAAATATAATATTATACTAGCTAATTTTAAAAATAGAAACTTTTCGATTATGTTTTGTTATCATTGAAATAAAAGCTAATTATTTGTTTCCGATTTCATGTGTTTTCGTTGCCTGATAAATTCGGTACTTATGTCACTTTTATCATTCTGATATATACAGTTTTTGAAAAAATTGAGTGGTGAGTCATTTTTTATGTCATGGAGCGACGCCTTTTGACTGCTGATCAAATGCAGAGAGCTGTAGTAATGCTACAAGCGGGAAGAAATCAGTCCCAGGTATCTCGGCATTTTAGTGTCAATAGGAGCGTGATTTGTCGTCTTTGGCAGCGTTACATTAATACAGGGAATCCTGCTGAGCAGCACCCAGGACGTGAAAGGAGTACAACTGCTCGACAGGACCGATACATACAACTGATTGCAAGACGTCAGCGTCAGCCGATGTTTAAAACCGCCCGGGAGATAGGTTTAAAGCTACAATTCTCAAGCGGTGTTGTTGTTAGCCACCAAACCGTGAGAAATAGGCTGCATGAATAGGTACGGCCTACGAGCACGACGCCCAATTAGGTGCCCACCTATACGCCATGGGAATCGCGCCCGTCGAAACGAATGGTGGATGGAACACTTGCCATGGACCCAGGAGCAATGGGATAAAAGTCGTCCCGGAAATGCTGAACGGCTGAGATGCGTCCAGGAAGTGCACGCAGTGACTCCACAGTGATGGTATGGGCGGGTATTATGAAGAACAGACGATCTGAGCTCGTTTTTGTAGATGGCAATATGATCGCTATGAGTTACATTGAAGATGTCCTCGGGCCTTATGTTTACCCATTTGCACAAAGTCTTGGCTCAAATTTCACGCTGATGCATGATAATGCGCGTTCGCACATAGCTCGGAGGACCAGAGAGTACTTGGCAATGGCAAACATCCGAGTATCACCGTGGCCTGCACAATCGCCAGACTTCAATCCCATCAGGCACGCAAGGACGCAGAGACGTGTTGTAGAGGACCTGGACAAAGTGTCTACAATCCAACAACTGAAAGACTTGTTAAAATTCCTTTGGGAGCTATTGCCGCAGGATCAGATAAACAATCTTATAAATACAATGAAAAATCGTTGTCGACTAGTTTTAAACAACAAGGGTGGTCACACTTTGTATTGAATTAACAAATAATTTAAAAAAAAATCGTTATTTAATTTTGTAAAATTTGAAAAGTTTAATTTTATTTTAACTTTATTTTATATTGTTAATTATTGTAATTAAATAAACAATTGAATGAAGGATTTTGTTGCTTTAGTCAATAATGCATCAAAAAATGCGTAGTTATTATTTGTTAAAGAAAAATAAATTTATTACAATAGTAAAAATCGTTCAAAAGTTCGAAACCGTACATGTTGCTTACACTTTTTCGATGTGTGTATTTTGCGCAATATTCGCGCTTACTTTTTAGGGGTCTTAAGGGCTGTTCCAGGCGATGCTCTCCCACAACGCTTTGAAACACTGCGATAACTTCTTTAGTCGGAACGTCAGAATTCGCATCTGTGTCGCGTGAGACTTCATTGGAAAATGTAGCTGGTTTGCTTCCGAAATTAAGTAGGATTTTGCCCCCCAGCTCCCCCCCCATCCCCTCAATATGCATCGGCCTTTTATAATTAACTTGTACTTGTCATTGGCTCGCCCGACATTATCTTTGTGTGTATATAACCTTTGGTATTGAACGTAACGCATTATTGGAAACTTATATGGTTATCATACTGATTTCATTATGTAATAGGTAAACGTTTTAGCACAAAATAGATAGGTACAGAAAGTCGACTCCATACAACAAACGCAAGCGCACATAGACACAACACTCGTACAGCGATAGCAAGTAACTGGCTGGATTTTATCGCGCACTGGATTTTCAACTTTCGGTGTTAAGCCACACACTGATTGACGAAACCACACTGTTACATTTTCAACTCTCGGCGTAAAACAGTGTGTTGAAAATCCAGTGCACGAAAAAAAAAATGCCGCGGGTAAAAATCGCCCGTGCGACCTGGGCTAACGCGTCTATGTGTGCGTGTGCCAGTTTTCGTTGTGTGGAGCTGACCTTCTGTGGTTTTACTCCAGCAAAGTACGCTAATTGAAATCCATTAGCTGACCACGTGGTGTGTTTAAAATTGTTAGGTGATATTGATAAAACGGCAGCACAGATAGATATTATATTTGTGTCGTAATAAGTGATCAGCAAGTTTATTGTTGATTGGGTAATTTTTTTTTTAAAGATCGTTGTTTGTTTCTTTTACTGGCTGGCATGCCAGCGGGCGGCTCATCATTTCAGCCGAAAGACGTCCACTGCTGGACATAGGCATACCCAAGCACCATCATTTAATAGCGACCAGCCGGTCTATTCTGTACAAAATTCACCGTGAAAACTTAGGCGAAGTGAGCTTGAAGAGAGCTGTCATTACACCTGATGCTAGGGATTGACATTATTGACAGCTCACCTCACCTAAGTTTTCACGGTGAGATTTGTACAGAATAGCACTGCAGTTCTGTGCTTCCCGCATTCAGCGGATTCCTACGATCTTCACCAAGTTATCGGTCCACCTTGTGGGAGGCCTTCCAACAGTACGCAGTCGCCACTCCAGCACCTTGCGACCCCATCAGCCACCTGATAGCAAATGGTCAGTTCCATCTACGAACAGCTGCAATACTAGAAGCGTCATAGATCTGTTACCATCATAATGGCATTTAGTCAACCGTTATGAATTTTGTACCTACCTGTTATTACAGTGGTACCCAGTAGTAACCGACTTACGAGTAGTAAGGTCGTGAGTGAACCCAGGCAGATCACCGCTGCTCTCAAAACGGTCGAGAAAAACATCGTAAGAAAATCAAAAGTCATTTATTCAAACTAGGCTGAGAACCAGCAATTTTTGAACGTCAAAATTACATAAGACAGTCCCCCAAAACGCCCGGCCTTCACCACTTCCTAGTGCTTTAGCTGAGGAGAAGAAGTGGCGCAACAAACTCCCCAGCAGCACAGCTGTCTGTTCAGTTAAAAAAATTGTATCTATACTATATCCAAGAACCAAAACTTCGTAGCCATAACGTGACATGTACCCGGCCCACGTGGAGGATTGCGGCCCACAGCCTCTCACAGTGAGAAGGCCTGTGACCCAGCAGTAGGAAAGTTGCAGGCTCCTTATGCTGTAACTCACTCACTGCACTTTGACTCACTATACAGTTTAAAAGTGAAGACTTTGAAAAGCCTAGATAACGAATAATTTACCTTTTTGTTTTTTTTTAATTATTTTTCTTCTTTGTTCTCTGTTTCAGGATCTAAATTACATATAACAATTTGGGTACTAGTGGTTTGATATAAATTAGGGTAGTTTTGTTTTAATTTTTTTCTCTATCGTACGTACAACTTTCGTTTTGCATGCTGAGTTTACCTATAAGTGATTGTACACTATTGTTTATTTGTTTTTGCTTGTTTTTTTATGGCCATAACTGGTGTAAGCAATCGTTGGTAGACCAATAAATAAATAAATAAGTAATTACACCGGCACGTATTCTCTTGAAACCAGAACACAGCAACGCTACCTGTGGGCTTAGAATGACCACTTGTCTATCTCTACGAAGAGTAGACAACCTTTTCTTGGCTGCTGAAAAATTTTTGTAGCCTGTTTATTGCAATAAAGAATTATTATAATTATATTTCAATACAAAGTGACATTTCGTTTGTCCGTTTTTGACATCGCACCGTAGAAATCCTTGTACAATTTGTCATAATATATTGTCTTTCGTTTCTAGCGATCTTTGTCTAGGTCCTTTTATAAGTAGACTATTTCGGAAGAAAGTTGTCTAGGATAGTGAAGACAATTTGATTTTGTAATCGCCATGCTAAAGACAGTAGAAAACTTTCTACTCGACGGCAGCAAAGTATATACGATTATCTACAAAATCTTTTTCTCTCTCTTCTTTTGCTTATATCTCGAAAACGGTGTGTCCTATCGCAAAAATAATGAAAATTTTGGCCCCCTTTATAATGCCCTAAAACGCTACATGTAGGTAATAATTTTTCATATTTTCCATACAAAAAGTGAAAAATTCCATATAAAAAACACTTTGAGAATCGTATCTCCAGCGCTACGAGCGCGACTCCGCAATTGTATTTATATGCGTGACTTAATATTTGTAAAAATTGAAAATTAAACACAAAAAAAAATCCTATTAATAAACAAAAAGAATTCTGAGTCGAATTATGTAAAAAAGTGAATTTCGTAAAAGTGCAGTTGACTCTTTCTACTTTGTTGCCGTCGTACTGTCTACACGGTGACGTCATCTTTGTCTACTCTTCCGTCGACAAGACGCTTCTCTATGGTTCTCGTGCTGGTGATCGTATTAGGTAAAGTGGTAGTACTTCCCGAGGAGCTGCTTCATAAAGACCTCCTTTATTTTTCACCCGTCATATAACGACCAATGAAAGTCGGTACAGGTAGCTAGAAGATTATAAAAGGTTAATGTACAGAAAATGTTTATAGATACCCTATAAACGGGCAGGTTTACGTTAACACAAGTAATTGACCCGGTTAACCGGGTCGTTACGTTTTTCCATGCAAACTTATCCGGAATTTTTCCGTATCTTAATTATTATTGTGACAAAAACAATGTAGAAGGTAGTTCTGTGTTCAGAAAGTTTGCGGGTCATTTTAGTTTATTTTGATTTTTGAGATTATATTTTTGAGATTATATTTTCGAATTTGTTTTTTTTTTTTTTGCAAGGAGTTGGAACGTAGTTCCTTATCGTAGTTTTATACTCTGCACACTTGGTGATTCAGCTTGGAGCTCGTGGCTAAGTAATAACAGCCGCACGGGTCGATCCATCAGGTTAAGCTACGCTTGCCGGGGTTGGTCTGTGGATGGGTGACCATCTTTTCATACCGAGACTCCTCCGTGCCTCGGAAAGCACTTTAAGCCGTTGGTCCCGGCTGTCTTTCGTGGATCTTTGACAGTCGTTACGGGTCGTCAGAAGCCGGAAACTCTGACAACCAGTCTTACCAAGGGGTATCGTATTACCCAGTAACTGGGTTGTGGAGGTCAGATAGGCAGTCGCTCCATGTAAAATACTGGTATTCAGCTGCATCCGGTTAGACAGGAAGCCGACCCCAACATAGTTGGGAAAAGGCTAGGCAGATTGACACTTGGTGATTCAGAGCTAGACCGAAAAAAAGTCGGGAGGTGTCGTCGTGAGACACCCGGTTAGAACGGACTTTTGCTGTATTACAGAGCCATTTAGTATATGCTATTAGAAGCTAAAAACTTATACTAGATGGCTCTGTATTAAAAAAAAAAAAAACAAAACTTTTGTCACTTGGAACTTAAGACCTGGAAACAGACTTTTCGGGGCATAACGCTTTATCGTTAGAATAGACTAGAATGTCTTTATTTTATGATACATAATAGGTGTTAAATATAAATAGTTCCACAAATTTTGCTTACTTTTTCTGCATCCTAAAACACCTTAAGGGGAAGCGTAAAGTAGCCCGCGAAATTCAAAACTTCTAACGACTTTAGCAATTTGCAGTTCAGTCTGGGTGTATGTTGATTAAAGTATAATTCGAAATTGTTTTAAAGTAAATAACTTTAAAACAATTTCGAATTATACTTTAAGAAAATAGACGAAGATAGACCTTTCGTCCCTTGTCTCCGAAACTACTGAGCGTAAAATTAAAAAAAAAAAAAAATCTGAAAATATTTCTATACCTACAGATTACAGTGAAACGTATAAGACGTCTATGGACTTAAAATAATATGGTAAATCTCTCAATATTGTGCGAACAAACCTACATTTTGCACTTGGAATGTATGGGAGAACAATTTTTCAACTACAATGTTAAGTTTGTTCTTGAGATAAATTCCTCCCAACTACGGAACCCTGCATTGCGTGGGGTCCGACATGAACTCTCAAACGTTGTTAATGTATTTCATTTTGCCTGTTATTTACAGCGAAAGGAACTTCGTTCCAACCGGGTGTCCCACACCTCTCGACTTTTGCTTTTCTATGAAAACACCTACATACCTGCTTCTGTGTTCCCGAACGCATACAACCCGATTCTCTTCAAAGTTAGAGTGAACAGGCTTCGTCTGGGTAAGCTCACTCCATCGACGTTGTCTCTGTCATCTCTGACCTAGACTTATAGTCAAGAGCAAACCCATCTCACATAATAAAAAACATACAGAAACAGCTAAAGGTTACGAACACATTAAAATAAAAACAATGTTCAAATAGTGTTTGCAAAGATCTAATAATCTAATACCTAGAACTATAACATAGTTTTGTTTACTAGATCAGATGTACATAATATCCCTAAGGACTGTCTTAAAGAAATGGGTTACCAACTACATAATTGGACAAACAAGGTATTGGAAGTTAAAACGGGATATTTACCATGTATATTAATTGATTTGAGTTTCCGATATTTCGGCACTGTTGCAAGTGCCATGATCACGGATAAACTGAAGTTATTGCGGGTGGATGTTTACGAGCAGACAAAACGGTCTACCCTCTTTCTTGTTCGTTTAGTGCGATTGACACCGCTACCATTGTCACTTGTTACACTCACAACTCGATTCTGTTCTCGACACACAAAACTCACTGTGTCCGCTCGCGAACTTTTTTCGGTACTCTTGCGGTCTTTACACAATTGGACCACTGGATTCCAGGCTCTCGACAATTGAAACCCATCCTCACGGTTGAAGTTCTTATATTTAGTAATCTCGATAGCTTCTCTCACCAGTCTAGGTATGTAGTGACTTTCTGTCGAGATGACCTGAGGGTTATGTAACTCAATCCAGTGGTTCGATCCGGATTCTATAAGATGTTGAGCTATGGCCGATTTCTGTGTGTCGTTGTTTCTCACCGCCCTTATATGTTCCGATATTCTACACGCCACAGTCCGCTTTGTCTGGCCAATATACGACCTTCCACAGCTGCAGTCTACCTTATAAACACCGGGTTTTTCCAGGGGGAAGTTGTCTTTCGGCGAACGCAGCATCTGACATACTTTCTTGAACGGAGTGAAAACAGTTTTTACGGCATATTTCCGAAGAATATTTGCAACCTTGTCTGTCACTCCCTTCACATACGGCAAAAATGCCGGTTGCCTCTCAACCTCGCACTTCCGATGTTTGGGAATAGGTTTTTGTCTACGCTGTGCGATCTTCCTTATATATCCATTCCTCCGTAGGACATTCTGCACGTGTGTTAACTCATCCTGTAAATGTTCCTCGTCGCATAAGTCATATGCGCGGTTGGTGAGCGAAGTCACTACAGAGTTCAGCTGTCTGGGATGGTGGTGCGAGTCGGCGTGTAGATATCGATCCGTGTGAGTTGATTTCCGGTAGACTGAGTGGCCTAGAGAGCCGTCAGCACGAACTAGAATTTTCACGTCCAAGAATGGTATGGTCCTCTCATTCTCCATCTCGTAGGTAAAATTAATTTTGCTATGTATACTGTTTAGATGTGCCAAGCATACCTTTACCTCTTGTTCATCTCCTTCAATAATCCCAAACACGTCATCAACATACCTCCTCCACAGTTTTATTGATGTAGATGCAGTGGAAATAGCCAACTCTTCAAAATGCTCCATCCAAATGTTGGCTACTACAGGAGCCACAGGACTGCCCATTGCTACACCATCAATCTGTAGGTAATACTGACCTTGGTATATGAAGTAACTGGTGGATAAACAATGATGTAGTAATTTCACGTATTCTACAGGGATGTTATTTGCTTGCAATTTCACCTTAACTACTTCCATGCAGTCCGCCACTGGTACATTTGTAAACAAGGACTCGACATCGAAACTGACCATTACGTCCTTTGTTTGGAGTTTTATGGACTGCAGGATGTCAATGAAATGCCGAGAGTCTTTTACATATGATGTTGACTGTCCAACCAATGGTTGAAGCACACCAGCCACATGCTTCGCCAGGTGGTACGTGGGCGAGTCAATCTGACTGACTATGGGCCGTAGCGGAACATTCTGCTTATGTACTTTTGGTAATCCATAAAGTTTCGGAGGCTGCACATTTCTAGGACGGAGCAAGTACCTAGCTGTTTCATCAGAAAGTATGTGTTGACACTCTTTTATTACCTTCTGTGTACTGCGATTCGTTCGTGCTGTCGGGTTGTAGTTTACTTTCTTGTAGGTGTTCACATCACTCAATAAGTGGCGGATCTTTTTATCATATTCAGTGACGTTCATTACTACAGTGGCATTCCCCTTGTCCGCTTTAAGTACAAGAATGTTCTCATTCTTGCGGAGGTCACGTAGTGCGACTTTCTCTTCAACGGTGATGTTAGATGTCGGAGGTTTTGCGTGACGTAACGCTACGGCGGTATCCTGCCTCAGCATATCGGCATCACTCGCCGGTATTAGATTCCGTCTTATCACTTCCTCCACACTTCCTATCACCTCTTCATAAGGGATGCGTTTAGGAGTTGGAGCAAAATTTCCATCGAAAATCGGAGAAATCGGCCATAGCTCAACATCTTATAGAATCCGGATCGAACCACTGGATTGAGTTACATAACCCTCAGGTCATCTCGACAGAAAGTCACTACATACCTAGACTGGTGAGAGAAGCTATCGAGATTACTAAATATAAGAACTTCAACCGTGAGGATGGGTTTCAATTGTCGAGAGCCTGGAATCCAGTGGTCCAATTGTGTAAAGACCGCAAGAGTACCGAAAAAAGTTCGCGAGCGGACACAGTGAGTTTTGTGTGTCGAGAACAGAATCGAGTTGTGAGTGTAACAAGTGACAATGGTAGCGGTGTCAATCGCACTAAACGAACAAGAAAGAGGGTAGACCGTTTTGTCTGCTCGTAAACATCCACCCGCAATAACTTCAGTTTATCCGTGATCATGGCACTTGCAACAGTGCCGAAATATCGGAAACTCAAATCAATTAATATACATGGTAAATATCCCGTTTTAAGTTCTAATGATAAGGTATTGGAAGTTTTTCTAGCTAATATAATAATATGCTAATATAATAATATTAGCTAGAAAAACTTCCAATACCTTGTTTGTCCAATTATGTAGTTGGTAACCCATTTCTTTACATACATAATAATCAGTACATACAATCTAATATCTATCATAATCTTATATAATAATCAGTGTATACCTGGAATAATATTTGTTATATTTTTAATTTATTTAGGCTGGACTCGGCCTAGAGAGTGTATACGGCGTAGTAGCCCACTACGTCCTTTGCACTCCCTAGGTCATAATATGGGATTATATAATGGTATTTATTTATAAACTTGTTGCTTTTGCCCGCGGCTTCGCGCGCGTTAATTTAGAGTAGCGGTTTAGGGCGTGAAACGGTAGCAAGCAAATAATATAATATTATAGTTAGGAGGATGAAAAACCGGTCTGTGGAAACTACGACTCACAATTTTTTTATTTTTTTTTTATTTGTGATGGGTTTGGTCTTGACTCTAGTCTAGGTCGGAGGCGATAGAGACCGAGGCGACGATGGAGTGAGCTTACCCAGAAGAAGCCTGTTCACTCTCACTTTGAAGAGATTAGGGTTGTATGCGTTCGGAAACACAGACAAAATGTATTAGAAATAAAGAAAAACTGTTTATTCACGTGAAAGTGACGCACATACATACATAAAATTATTGTTGTTCTGCTACTCAATAAAATAAATACTCTTAACACACTACTAAAGTTTCTATAATAATATAATTCAATCATGATTCGAAGGACACGTGGTGCCATCTATTATCAAAAGAACGTTATTGTTGTTCTGCTACTCAATAAAATAAATATTCTTAACACACTACTAAAGTTTCTATAATAATATAATTCAATCATGATTCGAAGGACACGTGGTGCCATCTATTATCAAAAGAACGTTATTGTTGTTTTCCTCGGGAACAGTACTTTTTTTCGGGATGAAAGGTAGCCGATGTCCATTTCTGTACACGTGACAACGTATATGCAAAAATTCAGGATTATCCGTTCAGTGGTTTAGCCGTGAAAAGTTAACAAACAAACAAACTTACTTTCGCATTTATAATATTATAGTTGGGATGCTTGAAGCTAAGTAATGATTAACTGTTGCTTAACCATACATATCCCGTCACATGTGAGTTATATACAATAAAAAACATACAGGTCATGTAAAACAACAACTAATACTATAAAAAAAATTACAATGTGTGCTGGAATATCAACAGAACCCCATAAGTTCACGACAACTATAAGCCCGCGGTCGCCATTGGATGATGGTTTTTCGTTTATATATACAGAGTGTTAGGTTAAACGAGGGATTTACTTTAAGGGGTTATTGTACTCATCATTATGAACAACTTTTACTGTGGCACCAAACCTGAAATCGCCAAAAAATTCAGCTGAACCTAAACCCAAGAAAAGTAAACACGGTGAACGCCGCTTTAATTTTTCAGTCTTTCAGTTTACCATGTGGTGGACATACAATAGTTCCGTTGGGGCCTCGGGGGGCAACATATGACCGCGAGTCAGTGGCTAAGCATCTCTACTGGGCCGTCGCGCCCAGGTATGAAGCTAAGTCAAATGTAACTACTCCTTGTTGCTCAAAAAAATTATTGAACTCCAACAATGTTCTAATACAGTTCAAAAATTCGCTACTGTCGCGGCCATGCCATGTGACGTCATAATTTACAATACCTACTGCTTTGTTTAAATCTCTCTTTTTGTCAAATCATATCGAGGGTTCACGGGCTATTTGTATTAAGCGACATGTTTGGAACTTTACAGGAGAGCATTTCCAAGTTTCATTATTCGGAAAAAAGAACATTGTAAAAAAAGTATCAATATTTTTGTACGAAAAAGTGGCCTATCGACGTTTAAGAATCAATGGTGTCTATCTCCGTTTTTTACGTTTTTCACTTTTTAATGCAGGTAGATGATTATAACTCAATATCGGCCAGGATGTCGCTTAATACAAATAGCCCGTGAACCCTCGATATAAATTTAATTATTTTTTGTACTTTATTCAAGCAGAAATTGTACTTTTCTAACTTATCTCAGTGAGAATAAAACAGTTTGCTAAGAAAAGATTATTTATAGATTAATTTGCATAGCTTTTGATGTCACTTCAAAGACTACGCGTTTCACCAAAAATACGCAACATAAAATAATAAATTGTTGAATAAGTAATGCGTTAAAAAAATGTGTTTGCATTTGTGTGAAACAAATTGCAATTTGTTTCTTGACTCCTATGCAATTTATATTTAAGTAATGAAAGAGTTTTGAATTATATGCATATTCCCTATTGTAAAATCAAATCAATTTATAACATTTTAAATAATGGCGAGCTCTGACTGCGGCTCTCCAAGCTGAGTCTTTCTTAGATTATACTCTTCCAAATATGAAATAGTGTTTACAATAGATGTGCTCGAAAAGAGCGTTTCCTAAGCAGCCAAACTGTGTGGTAAGTGCCATTTTTTCACACTGGTGCTTTTTACTTTTCACCTTTTTTATTTTTAATTCCAAAGAGTTTTTATTATATGAGTGTTGTAGGCTTTAGGGTTCAATTTAGGTTGTGCAGGCGGACCAACGAAACAAACGTGTGTCTTTTAACAAGTTTATTTTGCTACTACTCTAACACAGTACAAACACCATATTAAATAGGAAGGCGGCTATGTTATGAATGAAATAATTAAGTTGACGTAAACGTGGACTGTATGGTTGTAATTAGGTATCTGCTAAATTCATATTAAATCAAAATACATAATCCAACATGCCGCCCACCAAAGGACTATACGAGTCCTTTAAAAAACTCAGGTAACAGCAAGAAACAACAAAGAATAAATGTGTAACATATCTACAAAACTACTTAATCACAATTAGTATCGATTGGTAAGGGACATAATTTAGTAACAGTTCTTTTCACTACACTGTCTCCACTTTTGACACTATACACTCTAGTGCAACCGTCTGGCCCCGGATGTTTGTCTATTATCCGTCCTAGTAGCCATTTTCCGGGAGGCAGGTTTTCTTGTTTTATCAAAACAATGTTGCCAACTTCAAAGTCCTTCTCTCGTTTAAGCCATTTTGGGCGTTGCTGCAGTCTGCACAGGTATTCTTGTTGCCACCTGGCCCAAAAATCATTCAATAATTTTCGCGTATACTGCCAACGCGAAAGATGTCCAACATTAACGTTTAGTAAATTTGGATTCGGTACAGCAATCGGTGATTCTCCAATCAAAAAATGACCAGGCGTTAGTGGTTCAATGTTCTCATTATCCAAGTCGTCTCGCGGGCACAGCGGTCTAGAATTTAAGCAAGCCTCAATCTCACAGAGTACTGTGGTCATCTCCTCAAACGTCAAGTTTCTGTTAAGTATTCGTTTTAGATGAAATTTGACAGATTTGACTCCCGCTTCCCAGAGACCGCCGAAATTTGGACTATAAGGAGGAATGAAGTGCCACTGGGTGCCATCGGAGGTAAGTGAATCAGCAATTTCTCCAGAGAACTCAAGACATGCTTCCTTCCACAGGGCTACCAGCTCCTTATTCGCGCCAACGAAGTTCCTGCCCTGGTCACTCCACAAATGTGCACATTTTCCTCTTCGTGCACAGAATCTTTTAAATGCGCCAATAAATGCCGCGGACGTTAAATCTCCAACTAGCTCTAAATGTATGGCTTTAGTAGCCATACATATGAAAACAGATATATACACCTTGTGCGTCCTGCCTCCTCTACCCTTGCTTTGCAGTATTTGCAGTGGTCCAGCAAAATCAACGCCAGCATGTAAAAATGGTCGTGCTGGTGTCACCCGTGGTTTTGGTAAGTCGCCCATTACTTGTGTTTTAACAGCAGCATTATGTTTGGCGCACACCAAGCAACGATGAACATATTTCTTAACTGAGGACTTAGCACGAATTATCCAGTACATAGATCTAAGGTAGCACAACATTAATTGCATTCCTCCGTGCAGAGTTTTTACATGTGCATCTGCAATTATCAAGGGTGTCAGGTTGTTCTTAGTACCCAAAATGATGGGATGTTTACATTCTTCTGTCAAATTCGAATATCTGAGGCGTCCGCCCACCCTGAGAATTTGTTCCTGATCTAAGTACGGATCTAGTGTCTTCAAGATGCTAGCTCTCTTAACTTGTTTACCTCTCTTTAACGATTCAATTTCTTCTGTAAACTCCTCAGCCTGTACCATTCTTATACAAATATGTAATGAACTTCGTAACTCTTCTGTTGTGATTGTTCCGTCAATTTCTTCTTTTAATATATTTTGTTTTAAAAATCTTCTACATAATGTTAAGCTTCTTACTAGTTCTGTTAATGAGTTAAATTGTTCAAATTGCTTCGATAAACTTTTATATTGTTCTTCAGTTTCATGTATCGTTAATGCTTGTATAGCTGTTTTCTGTTCTAAATCTGTAGGAATAACTTCTGGTGCTGTGTAATTAATATCTTCACTTGAAAGCCATCCTGGCCCCTTCCACCATAAATTACACGTTTTTAACTCTGTCACTAAGGCTCCTCTGGATGCTACATCTGCCGGGTTTTCGTGGGATCGTACATGGTACCACTGATCTTCAGGAACATTATCAGTAATTTCAACCACTCGGTTTGCAACAAAAGCCTTCCATCTACTAGGTTCTCCCTTTATCCACGCAATAACTATTGTTGAATCAGTCCATGCAAAAATACGAGACTTTGAGATTCTCATCGCAGTGGAAATTTGTTTTAATAATCTCGATAGCAGAAGAGCTCCACACAATTCGAGTCGTGGCAAGGACACTGTCTTTAACGGAGCGACGCGAGTTCTTGCAGCTATAATTGTAGTGGTTATATTGCCTGCTGGATCGTATACGCGACAGTAAACTACAGCTGCGTACGCTTTCATTGATGCGTCACTAAACCCATGAATTTGCATGTAGTCATTCCTGGCTCGTAAAGTACCTAGCCAACGTTCAATGCGTATTTCATTAGCGTTGTTGAGGTCTGCTCGTATGGTCGTCCATTTTTCCTTTAGATCTGAATCGATCTCCTCATCCCAATCAAGCTTGGTTTGCCAAAGTTTCTGGATAAGAATTTTTGCCTGTACTATGGATGGTGCAATCCAACCGAGTGGGTCGAAAAGTTTCTGTAGATCTGACAAGACAGTTCGTTTGGTCACAGACACTGCAAGTGGAGAAAGGTTCAGGTTGTACTCAAATTGATCAGTACCTAGATTCCACTGCACGCCTAATGCTTTCACAGTACCGTCAATATTTATGTTCAAGCTAGCATTCTTAGATCTCTCACTTGGCTCTATAGTCTTCATAAATTCCAAGTTGTTGGAAGACCATTTTTTTAGCTCGAAGCCACCTCGATGTAGTACATTTTTCAAATCTCTGCTGATTTTGATGGCCTCTTCTAGCGTATCCCCTCCTGACATGACGTCATCCATGTACAAATCTTCGCGTAGTACCCTTGCTGCTTCAGGATATTGAGCACCTTCATCATCAGCTAGTTGCATAAGCGTTTTGACAGCTAGGTATGGTGCTGAGGTTGTACCAAAGGTGACTGTCAGAAGCCTTAAATCTTGAACATTTTCAGAAGCACTGTTTCGCCATAATATTCTTTGGAAATCAATATCTTCTTTGGCCACAAGAATCATTCTATACATCTTCTGTATGTCAGAAACGTAGCATATAGCATGGGTACGCCATCTTATTATCAAGCTGCGAAGATCGTCTTGCAATACCGGACCCGATAGTAATTCATCGTTGAGTGAAACTCCGTTACAGCCCTTGCAAGAAGCATCAAAAACGACGCGAGTCTTCGTGGTTTCCTTATCGTTGCGAACTACAGCGTGGTGGGGTAAGTACACTGATTTCTTTGTATGCAATTCATTATGTGGTACTTCTTCTATGTGTTTTAGTTTTTTGTAATCTTCGATAACCTTTGTGTATTCTTCTTTCATTTCAGGATTTTTGTCCAGTCTTCTCTCAAGTTGAAGAAATCTATTGAGCGCTGTTTCTCTTGTCTTCCCTTCTGGCGACTTTAGTTTGTCTGTTTTAAACGGTAGTTTTACAACGTATCGACCTTCTTTGTTTCTCGTGTGTGTTTTCTTATAAATTTCTTCGCAAAGCTGTTCTTCTTTGGTAAATTTTCTTTTTGTATCCGTGTCCATTTCCCACATTGTTTTTAATAAATCCTTAACATTTACATCTTCATTGATCGCCATAAAGCATTTCTCATTGGGGTTTGTCTTGATGTTTATTTCTCCAAAAACAATCCAGCCGAGGTTGGTTCTTTGAGCTATTGGTGACCCCGGTGGACCCTTGTGTAAACCCTCTTGTAATATTTTAGCGTATCCTTTCACATCTAGAAGTAGATCAACGTTTCCTGATACACAACATTCAGGATCTGCTAAATCAAGATCCGTTAAATGTGGCCATTTTTTCGGTGACCATGTAGTCGTAGGTATTTGTATTGTCAAGCGCTTGGTCATCACATAGGCTTGTATAGGTAGACTGAAGTTAGAATCCCATCGTGACTGAACTTCTACTTGAACTTCTTGCTTGACAGCAATCTTCATGGCTTCCATGCCAGTGACGATTTTATTCGTAAATCGTCTGTTGAGCTTTAGAGCTTGAGCAGCTTTTTCACTAATGAAGCACGCTTGTGATCCTGGGTCTATTAGTGCTTTAAGAACAATGGCATGTCCTTGTTCACTTTGTACTGTTACCATTGCAGTTGCTAAAAGACCCATGTCTTGTTTGGCATTGTAGTATGACGCCATCATTGTATTAACTTGTACTGGTTCCTCTGCACCTGCTTGAGTTGATACCGTCGGTTGTGTAGTTCCCGATGACCCCACAGTATCCGTTTTCTTTGTTTGATGCAGAAGAGTGTGATGACGTCTCTTACACATTCGGCAAGACAATGGGACACGGCATTTGAAAACTCCGTGTCCAGATGCCAAACAGTTAAAACATAGTTTATTTGTCTTCACATATTCGGTTCGTTCCGAAGGTTGTAATTTAGCAAACGCCTTGCAATGACTCATGGTGTGATTCTCTTTACACAAAACGCAAGTGGTTTCAGTTGTGGTGGAAACATGCAAAGCACGTTCTTTAGTTTTCTCACGTGAACTTGTTGAAGAACTAGGTGTAACTAACTCTAAAGTACGAAATTTGCCTTCTAGAAATGTCTTCAAGTCTTGCCACGAAGGAAGTTCTTCGGGATTTCCCTTGTAAGAATACTCCTCCCAGTCTTTATGAGACTCCGGGTCCAACTTCTGCACGACGAGAAATATAATTACTGGATCCCAAGAATCTGTAGAAACGTCCAAGTTTTGAAGGTTATTGAGAACTTCATTTGTAGTATCCAAAACGGACTTTAATTGACTGGCAGATTGAGTTGTAGACTTTCTTTGCGTAAACCATCGTTTCAACAGTGAGTTAACTATTAATCGTTTATTACCATAACGGCTTTTCAACGTCTCCCATGCAGGTAAATAATTACTTTCCGTCACTTGCACATGTTTGAGTAAAGTTGCCGCTTCCCCACTGATACTGGTCTTCAAGTAGTGCAACTTTTGAACCTGGCTTAGTGATTTATTATCATGAACTAATGATACATACAGGTCTTTAAAAGTAGGCCACTCATCGTAAATACCTGTAAATGTTGGGATTGTTATTCTTGGCAAGTTCACTTGTGTTTGCTGACTATCTTCTAACCCTGCTTCAGTATTCGCCGTTCCCGTTTTTGTATTTAACCTTTCCAACATATCTCGTAATTCCCCCAACAAACACAAATAAAGGTCTTCGTAAATGAAAAACTCTTCGTTCACAAAATACGACACTATATTTCGTTTATCTCGTGGTGTCATCTTCGCTAATTCTTGATGAGCGTTACTGAATGTTTTCCAATAATCTTCAATGCACTGTATTCTCGACTGTATATATCCTCTCGTTAAGCGTTGTTTCGGACATTTTCTCAGGTTAACTTGTGTCTTCTTTAGTAATTCAGCCGTATCTTCCAAAATATTAAGTACTTGTTCAGGGGTAGCAGTCATTTTTAGATGTTAGAACCGTTAATCTTCAATAATATAATGAAATCACTGCACTACGTAAACAACGTTTTAACTTGTAATATTCACTAATGACTTGTTTGTGCAAAGTACTCGCTCGATCGCTTCTTATCTCTGATGGAATGCGGTATGATGCGGCACCTATAGTTCTCACGGAACGGGCTATCTATTCAATGCGTAGGCGATCCGGCTCGATTCTGACCATTATGTTGTAGGCTTTAGGGTTCAATTTAGGTTGTGCAGGCGGACCAACGAAACAAACGTGTGTCTTTTAACAAGTTTATTTTGCTACTACTCTAACACAGTACAAACACCATATTAAATAGGAAGGCGGCTATGTTATGAATGAAATAATTAAGTTGACGTAAACGTGGACTGTATGGTTGTAATTAGGTATCTGCTAAATTCATATTAAATCAAAATACATAATCCAACAATGAGAAAAGTTGTACAAATTAGTCAAGTACAGACTATCATTCATACAAAAGGTACAATAAAACAAATACTTAATTAAACGCGTTATTAATAAGTCTAAATTTAGATTTTGACCAATAAATTAATTTTAAATATTTATTTAATATGTTTGGCTGACTGTATATTTTGCTTGTGCCTTTTTGCAATACGACGTGTCAGCTATTTGTACATGCGCAGCAGTAGATATACTGAGTGCACATGTATTTAAAATAAGCCCGTCATTTTACTAATTTCTTTCTTAGTTCGGAGGCGATATATGTAAATCTGCTAAAAATATAGAGTTCAAGCGCCAAATCAATTAATTTAACTCCGGAATATGTTACTCAAGAAGCACAAAATGCCAACAACAGCCTCTTACTGGCTAAATCAAAAGAAAAATATTTTATTATTTTCTCGCACAATGCATAGTAAAACGTTATATGGTACACGTGCGTAAGATGATTTCTGCCTCGTGTCGACTTATACACTCGTCGGAAATCATCTACTTTCCGCACTTGTAGCATAAATAACTATTACCTCATAATATTATGCCATTAAATTATAAAATACTCGCGGAAGTTGCATGGAAACGCCATGTAGGTTAAAGCGTCTAGAGTATAATAATGAATGGGAATTAACCTATGAATGAGAATGTTATTGACTGAACTTAAAAGGGTGCAAACCTGACACAACTGCGAGTTAATCTCCATAAATATGTAATCCAAAATCGGTGTTCATAATTCAAATATCAAACACACGATTTCAATTGCCGAAGCCAGCACATTCATTACGTATTCAGCCCCTTAATGCTTTGCTAATACTCGAACTGTAAAAGCGAAATACGACTTATCCACCATTTTACCCCACTTTAGATGTGCCAAAAAGAATAAAATGGAACGATACGACGAAACAGGTAGGTTTAGAAGGTTCGATTTATATCGACAGGGTGTATCAGATAGGTGTGGTCAAATTTAAGAGTGTGGTATTGACCTTGGGACCAACATCGTAGTCCAGAAAAGATTATCAGCTGTCCTGTACAAAACTTCAATACCTACTCGACCCAAATGTATGGGACGCAACTCGTACCTTCACTATGACAAGAGGCCTTTGCCTTGGAGTAGGATAATACGCTGCTATTATTATGCTTGTTGATTGGATGACTGCAGTTAGTTTTACCAAAAGACTGAGTCTACCCAGCCTTCTGCACCTTCCTGCCTTATCCCAGTACGGTGAAAGCGTGTTCGGTTCCGTGTTACCCATTCATGAATTGCTTAGCCTATCTAGTACTAATGGACTTGCCGTTTTACCAATAGTGTCCTCTATGTGATTCTGAAGTATTGAGTTTTTTGCATTGACTGTAATAAAAGGAATTGCAGTGAATATGACTTATTGTTCTACTTTTTTATTTCGTGTTTGTATTTTGTAGTGCATTCTTTTTTTTCGTCGTTTCTGAATGGTACAATTTTTCCATAGTATACTGACATTTGCCTTTTTGATGGATAACTTGTGTCCTTGAACAGCATTATAAAAAAAAAAAAAACTTTAAAAATGTAAAAACCGACTTCAAAACCTAAAACGAATACAATAATTTTCATAAAAAACTTAACAGCTTCTGAAGTCGGTGCCCAAAATAAGGTGCATTGAAGAATTGAAGACACCGACTTTAGAAGCTGTTAAGTTTTTTATGAAAGTTATTGTATTCGTTTTTGAAGTCGGTTTTTAATTTTTAAAGTAAATTTATTTTTTCATTTTTAGTTGGGTATACAATTACATGAGCCCAAGACGAACGAAAAGAAGAATCATCAAAATCCGCTTAGAAATGCCGGAGATACAGTACATTTATGTATATAACTTCGTACGTGAGTTTATTTACCAAGTGTATTATATACTAAAACCTTCCTAAAAGCATGAAGATCACGCTAGAGAAAAAATCATCAAACTTGATTAATTCGTTTTTTAGATAATCGCGGACATATAATCTTACATACATACATACGGGTCGAATAGATAACCTCCTTTTTTGAAATCGGTTATATAAACTTTGTGCTATCGAATGTCATTAACCTCCCGTTTGCTGGAAACATGGATCTACGCGATACGTCATTGCTTTTTAATTGTTTCTGTAATTACGGTATTCAACCAGTTAAAAGCCATTAAGTAATATTTAAGCAGCCATCTTAGGCGCAATTAATAAATAGTAAATCAGTCAAGATTTGATAGCCAATTCTCGCTTGGATCACTTTGTAAATTAACACACTTTGACACCTCTTGAATTCCCTTTTCAGGAACCATGTTGCATTTCTAAATCCAGGTCTAAATGTTTTACCATGCGATTTCCACGTAGCTTACATGGTAAATAATTTGTTAATACCATACCCACTTTATTTCCGCCACCTACCTGCTGGAATATAAAACCGGCAAAGATACGGCCATATACAAGACCTCTTTGTTGTAAAAATACGTGATGCGGGCTCGGCCAATGAACGGGCTTACTTCCAAGCTAGATACGTTAGGGGTCTCCGAGGCACCCTAAAGATAAAATACTAGAGATAGAAGATCCGACCATGATAATAGGTAAACAGTATATAACGTCGCTGCAAAATTTTCTGGATCTTTCTTATAGTGTAAAGGTCGGACAATTTTTAGTTGTTGGTTTAAAAAAAACAACCGACTTCTTAAGCAAAAAAAGAAAACACTCAAACACAACGGAAGTCGGTGTCTTTAGATCTGTATTTTAATTTTTTGTCACCAACTTCCAAAATTAAAGTTATTTTTCTCTTTGTAGTGTTTTTTTTTTTCTTTTAGAAGTTTTTTGTAAAAAAGTTTTTTATTTTACACTTTTTAGTTATGGGACCAACTTCACACCAATTCGTATAGGTACCACTACTTGCTATTTAAACAAAACTTTTGCTGAAGGGAACCACAAACCAAAACATTATCTGTGTCTTTTTTGTTTTTGTTGATTTTTTCAAATCACGCTGAAACAATTTCGATGAAATTTATATAATCACACAAAAAAAGAATCATGCAATTCAATTCATAACTGGCGGAGTAATCGCGTAACGAACATACAAAAAAAAAGATAACATACAGTTGAATTGAGAACCTCCTCCATTTTTTTTAAAGTCGATTAAAATTAAACTATAGGATAGTTAAAATTGCCAATGTTTTGTAGATTTTGATTTTTTTTTTTTATTATGGAGATTCATTGTTGTGAGTTGGCGTACCATACTTTAATTACTATTTAGTGTTCGTAACTTTGTATGCAATCTAAATAGTTTTAGGGTTCCGTACCTCAAAAGTAAAAAATGGAACCCTTATAGGATCACTCGTGTGTCTGTCTGTCTGTCTGTCATAGCCGATTTGCCATGAATCTAATGGACCGATTAAGTTGAAATTTGGTACACGTATGTATTTCTGTGACCCAAACACGGACATGTAACGTAAATAAACGAATTTTAAATATGGGGGTCAATTTTGGGGATCAAATAAGAAAATAAAAAATAAAAAGTTGTGCAAACTGTACCGTGTGACATATCAAATGAAAGGGCTTATTGTGAGGGTCCCAAAAATATTTTTTTTTGTAATTTTAAAATCAATAATTTTAAAGTTATTTAAGAAAATAGAGGAAAATTGACCATTCTCCCTTTATCTCCGAAAGTACCGAGCCTAAAATTTTGAAAAAAATACAGAAAATAGTTCAATATCTACAGATTACAGGAAAACTTATAAAAAGTCTATGGTCTTAAAACAACATAGTAAATCTCTCAATATTGTGCATACAAACTTACATTTGCAGCTGGAATGTATGGGAGAACATGTTTCTCAACTACAAAGTTGAGTTTATTCTTGGGATTCATCCCAACTACGGAACCCTTCATTGTACGTAGTCCGACACGCACTTGGCCAGTTTTTATTTGATAACGTTTTAAGTCGCTCGATGTGCGATGACGCTAATATGCAAAATTGAATTTTGCGAGTCACGTTTTTTTTACATTCGATGTTTTTTAATTTGTTTTACCAACATCAGAGAACACGATCCCTTCTATATAAACAAACAAAAACTGGCACACGCGAATCAACATTTTTCACCCAGCTTCACATACCCGGGTAACTACTGGAAAATAAATAGTGCTCGTTCGCGCAGTAATTAGGTTAGACGGATAAATTGGCGCCCCGGGTGTTATGTGCCCCGCTAACGAACGGACCAACCGGGTATATACAAGAGGTAATCAGTATTCCCAAGAACCGGGTAACATTGACCTTGCATTCGAGGGTCAAATCGACTTTTTTGGTCATTACTATTTGCTTCTATTGGATTAGGCAGGCATCTACTACCTGGGTAATTGTCGTTTACTGTTATTGGGTCATTATTCGGTTTGCTGCTGGAGTACAATTCTTGGTTTAATCTCCGTTTATTACCTAAGTAAAACTCGCGAAAATGTATCCGGATTATTTTTACAAAATTGTTGTACCCAAAATTTTAAAATTATTAGACTTTTAATTTATACTTCTATTACGTTATCAATATTGAAATATTCCTACAAAATGTGTGCCAAACAAAGATGTTATTATATTAAGTGCAACACATTTTATAGTCAAAACAACGTCATGTTCATTAAAACCCACGGTAAAACGTTGAAGACATAATGTATTCATATTTTCATTAACTTCTCCTTAATATGCACTCTAAAACTCAACTTACCCCACCCGCGCAAGTCAAGTGCAGTCACCATCAAATTCACCTGAAGAACTCCAAGAAAAACACTTCAGAGCAATAAAACTCCTCCAAGTCGCGATAGATTCCCCACAAGCGTTCGACTCTGTGAAGCATGGCCCCTGCGACATCCAGATAAACATGCAGCCGTTTATCATTCCGTTTGTGGCTACCAGCCAAAAAGTATCGCGCACAAACTCGGTTCGCTGTCCAACTACCCAGTGTTTTTCTAGGAATTTACAATTTCACACACGGTGGAACACAATGACTTAATCTGTGGAGATTTGGGCCTTACAGATAAAATCTTGGCTAATTTGTGGAATACCCACTGTTTGGTTTGAATAGTTAATTACGACATTTACGACTTTATTTTGTGATTTGTTTTATGTTTCTAAAAGTCAAAATACCTACGCTACCAGAGACATAACTAGCGTTTGGGGCTACGAAACGACACATTTTTTTTATTAATATCAATGATTTCAATCAGTCTTTATGGTAGGAGCTCGTGGCTAAGTAATAACAGCTGCACGGGTCGATCCATCAGGTTAAGCTACGCTTGACGGGTTGGTCCATAGATGGGTGACCAACTTTACATACTGAACCTTCTCCGTGCCTCGGAAAGCACGTTAAGCCGTTGGTCCCGGCTGTCATTCGTGGATCTTTGACAGCCGTTATAGGTTTTCAGAAGCCCGAAAGTCTGACAACCATTGTTACCAAGGGGTATCGAATAAAACTCAGTATCTGGGTTGTGGAGGTCAGATAGGCAGGCGCTCCGGACGGAAGCCGACCCCTATATAGTTGTGAAAAGGCTAGGCAGATTGAATCAATCTTTAAACTACTTTTAAGTAATGCTGGAGTCTTGCGGTCTCTGTAATACGGGACTTAGATTTGTATAGCTGTGTAAAGTTTGATGAGTTTGTAGAGGATGCAGCTGAATACCAGTATTTTACATGGAGCTATCCCAAAAACATTGTAGTTGAAAAATATACGTTGTTCTTCCATACATTGATATACGTCATGGTCAATTCTCCAATTGCAAATTTAAGTTTGTAGCCCAAAAAATAAAGATTTATGAGTGATACAATTATACATTAACGATTTTCGGACTTTTTCCTTTACTTAAGCTGTGAGACCTTGCTTCTTGCCAAATTTCATGATTCTAAGTCAACGGTGAACACCCTAGGTTTTGACTTATTTACGAGTATCAAAATATGTCGCTTTTATCGCCCGTAATTTTTATTGCGGTGACTTAAGAGGATTACAAGACCTAAACGCAAATAACGCAAGTTTTATAATGCCTAAAAGTATATGATCTACTGCAGTAAGCAAAATTAGAAAAATATATGATATTCTTCAGGATATCTGCTAGTTAGATAGTGTGTTGAAAACATGATACAATTAATTTGATACGATAGAAAAAAATCACGAAGATACCTCTAAAAATTCTTTTAACGATTAAAAACCATACTAATATACATGCAATCATCCAGATTTTTTTGTCAGATTATTCTACAAGCAACATAATAGGTTGGGGAAAAAGTTTCTTCGCATTTTTTAAGAAAATTCAAAATATTTTTTAATATAGTTTATTTACATTTAACTAAAGTATGTAGGTACCTTTTTGTTCGATAACTTTTTGCCATCTTGTAGGTAGGGACATGATCCCATTGCTATAGAAATTTTGGGACTTCTGGTCAAAATACCGCGACAAGTGGTTTTGGCAGTCCTCTCGTGATGTTAACCTGACACTGCCTAAAGAATTCTGAAGAGACAGGAACAGGTGGAAATCTGAAGGTGCAAGGTAAGGACTATACGGCGGATGCATTAACACCTCCCAGCCAAACTCTCTTAATTTTTGCTGAGTGGCTAAAGATGTGTGAGGTCTAGCGTTATCATGATGAAAAACCACACCCCTTCTGTTGATTAATTCCGGCCGCTTTCTCTCAACTTCTTGCTTTAATCTCATCAGTTGTTCGCAGTAGAGTTCAGAATCGATGGTCCGGCCTGGTGGTAACAGCTCATAATGAATAATGCCCTTCCAATCCCACCACACACACAGCATCACCTTGTTGCGAGTTGACCCGGGTTTCGCCACAGTCTGTGAAGCCTGACCGGCCTTTGACCACGACCTTTTTCGCACGTTCTTGTCATACGTGATCCACTTTTCATCACCAGTTATCAGCTTCTTCAAAAATGGTTCGGTTTCATTACGTCGTAATAAAGAATCACAAATGAGTACACGGTTCATTAGGTTTCTTTCAGTGAGCTCGTGAGGTACCCAAATGTCGAGCTTTTTTGTGTACCCAGTTTTTTCAAATGCGCCAAAACTATTTTGTGGTCAATTTCCAGTTCTTCAGCTACGTCGTAACTACTGATATGCCGATCTTGCTCCACTTTTTCAAAAATGACATCCATTTTATCCGTAATAGGGCGACCAGAGTGACGTGCATCTTTGACATCAAAATTTCCGGATTGAAAACGCTTAAACCAAATTTGTGCTACTCTCACAGACACTACACTAGGTCCATAAACATCGCAAATTTTTTTCGCGGCTTGCGTTGCATTTTTACCTTTTTTGTAGTAAAATTTTAAAATGTATCGAATTTCTTCATTAGATTCACTCATCTTGACGGTACGAAAAACAAATGAAAATCACACATTTTCCTAATTTGAATTTGGAATTATGTTCCTTAAAATTTAAACTTTCAATGATACCAAAACCAGCCAGATACAAATAGTATAGCCAAAGAGATTTTATTACAAGTTCATACATACTATAATGCGAAAAGACTTTTTCCCCAACCTAATATTAACGTGATAGTGTTTTGATTTTTTATAAATCGATAATTGTTTCATATTTTGCAACAAATTACCGGCGTTGTGTCATCGCGCTTCTCTTTCTTTTCTATGCAGTCCGACAGTGACCGCGCTTTAGGTCATGTAGTAGCTTGATTTCTAGAGATACTAATTTCAACACGAGTTCCCGAAAAAAAAGGGTCTTGACAAACTGACAGACAGACAGAGAACGAAGTGATCGTGTAAGGGTTCCGTTTTTACCTTTTGAGGTACGGAACCTAAAAAATGTCATCACATCTATGGATCTTTGGTCGATGGAGAGAATCATAATACCGATCTGCCGATTCTGTCAATAACTGAAATTAAGACAATAAACCTTATCAATTAAATTCAAATCTTAATTGCATATCTCAGTGTGTACAAGATTTTAATAATAGTTACAAAGTCACTCAAACAAAATCAATCCAACCAATAAATTGAACCCTATCGTAAGTTTTAGATAGCTATATTGATCAAAGTCTACATAAACACATAAATTGACCTTTTCTATTGAGTTTATATTTGAATCTACAGACATATTAAATTGTATGCAAATTACAATTTCATTAACGCATTTTTAGCAGTTCAGTTTTTTTAAAGCGTCGACACAATCGATAGTGTATTGGCTATTAGCGGTATAATAATGTGGTCGGTGATGCGAGTCGTAGTCGCGTTCGTTGTGTGGTTTGCGTTTACGTTTTGTTTTTGTATCAGTACGTAATTGTATAGCTGTGAGGTTAACGAACTTTGTGTTATGTTTTGCAAGGTTATAATTGTCCATAGTTAAACGAAAAGGATCCAACCATCACAGTAATGTGGGTTGGATCCTTTTCGTTTAACTATGGACAATACTAGTAATGTTAAATATTTGTGTTTAGAAAAATTTGTGTCATCCTCATCTGCCTAAAAGGCTAGGCAGATGAGGATGACACAATTTTTTTTCTACTATGTTGGGGTCGGCTTCCAGTCTAACCGGATGCAGCTAAATACTAGTATTTTACATGGAGCGACTGTCTACCTGACATCTACAACTCAGTTACTGGGTAATACGATACCCCTTGGTATGATTGCTTGTCAGACTTTCGGGCTTCTGATCACCCGTAACGACTGTCAAAGATCCTCGAATGACAGCCGGGACCAACAACGGCTTAACCTGCTTTCCGTGACACGGAGGGACTTGGTATGTAATGATGGTCACCCATCCACGGACCATCCGCGGCAAGCGTAGCTTAATCTGATCGATCGAGTCGTGCGGCTGTTATTACTTAGCCACAAACCGCTCCAAATTTAGAAACTTGTGTAAGAAAAATTTTGGATATCATTAGCATTAGATTTTCGTAATATATTTCGCCAAAATCATCCAAATTATGAGGATGATAGTTCACGGTATTATCATTCCCAACTTGTTCGAGATAGTCTACTAACAATAAAAATCTTAAATTCATTGGTAGACAACGCACAGCCTCCTAAACCGCTCGGCTGTCCCATTTCAAAACCTAGTAAGGACTTAAGGCGATATGTAAAAAGCTAACTGAGCGGTAATACGAAGGTCTATTTAATTACTTCCACGTGTGAAAAAAAGTGAGCGCAACAATGAGCTGGAACCAAAATAAAAGCGCCAAACTAAATAAAAATTGTTTAAAAATAAATTAAGCTATCTATCAAAAATATGTTCAGCCAGAGTTTTCTATTACCTAATACGCACATTTTGAATGCAAATTTTCAAAGAAATTACTGAGGATTTTAGAATAACAGAAAAAAAGTAGAGGTATTTTCGGGATTAAATTCTATCGAGGAAATTTAACCCAATCGTGTTAATATAATCAAATAGTCAATAAATATATATCCAAAAATTAAATCCATACATTCTGTAATAGTGAAATAAATGTTTACGAAAAAGCCCCCAACTTCTTTTGAGACGCAACCGAGCGCGCAGTGGCGCCCTCATCGTTTGTTTTGTTATTTCTTTTAATTTAAAAAGAAAATGCAGAAAATAAGCACGTTAAGTTGTACTCCACAAGAATTTATTACTCTTCTTTTTTATGCCATGCTATCCTAGTTCTTCCCTGTTATCCTACAACAAATTGCTCGTTTAGCCTTATAACCTGTAGGCCTTATAAGCATGAAAATACATTACTATAAGTCACTTACATCTGGGACGGTGAAGTTTTAAGCCGAAACAGATTAAATGAAAGTTTTATGAAGATAAAAATGTTACATGAAACTTGGCTGGAATGAAACCAAGATTTGTTCAACGAAAAACCAGGAAAGTACGTGTCGGACCACGCACAATGAAGGGTTCCGTTGGGATGAATTTATCCCAAGAACAAACTTTACTTTGTAGTTGAAAAGATGTTCTCCCATACATCGATATACGTCACGGTCAATTCTCCAACTGCAACTGTAAGTAGGTAATCGCAAAAAAAAGGGATAAAACTACAATTAATGAACGATTTTCAGACTTTTTCTTTAATTGTTGCCGTAATTTATAATTGCGTTGGCTTAGAAGCTTAATTTTGTTAGAGCACCAAGGTACCGTACATCTACTTTCAACTTGATAACTCTCTCGGATGGACTGATAAACAACGCAGTGATCTTATAGGGGTTCAGTTTTTCCTTTTGAGGCACGGAACCTTAAAAATAGTTTTTATACTCCAATCAAATTGGTTTCCGTACTTACATTTTTTGTTGGAGTTCCTCTATTATTTTTCGAAAAAACATAATTGGCGCTTGTTATTTTGGCGCTATCTGTAAAGGGGTTCCAGGCAAAGAATTTTCTCACGGCGTTGTTTTTCTCGACTGGAGGTTTCTTAATCAAAGGATGATAATAGCAACTGAGTTGAGCTGCGCGATTACTGACAAATGCGTGCACTGACTGGACAGGTCCTCTCAATCTGTGTGGTTCTTTCCTCAAAAGACCATTTCAGACACCAATCTACATGGTCTTCACATGAAGTGACCAAGATTATGTCTGGACTTTATAAGAGACTGTGACCTCTGAGTTTGTTTCGGCCTTTCTTCTCAGAGTAGTCAGTTAGGAAACGCCGACCTCATCTAGTTTAAAAAAAAAATATTGACTTGTAAAAGTGTTTGTACAAACCTACTTACAGAAATAAAAATCATTTATCATTTATCATTTATAAGTTTTTCTGTAGTATATACGTATAGAACTATTTTCTGTATTTTTATCAAAACTTTTAAGCTCAGTAGTTTCGGAGTTAAGGGCCCCCCCCTTATCTCCGAAACTACTGAGCTTAAAAGGGGAATGGTCAATTTTCTTCTATGTTCTTAAATAACTTTAAAACAATATATTTTAAAATTATTACAATAAATATATGTGAGACTCTCACAGTAAGCCCTTTCATTTGATATGTCACACGGTACAGTTTAAAAAAACTTTTTTGTTATTTGCCCCCCAAAATTGACCCTCATATTCAAAATTCATTTACTAACGTTACACGACCGGTCACAGAAATTTGTACTTGTACCAAATTTCAACTGAATCGGTCCATTAGATTATATTAGACGGACAGACAGAGAGACACACGAGTGGACCTATAAGGTTTCCGTTTTTTTCCTTTGAGGTACGGAACCCTAAAAACCGGCCAAGTGCGTGTTAGACCACGCGCAATGAAGGGTTCCATAGTTGAAAAGAATTGATCCCAAAAACAAACTTAACATTGTAGTTCGCTAGTTAAAACCGCTTTTACAGACAGACAAAGACGATACGTTTCATAACATGTTAGGAATCCTTACGAAGCATCAGCATATAATAACGTTCCCAATGCTAGTACACAGGCTTCCTTTCTGTGAGCAGGAGGGGACCATATTTCAGCACGCGGGCCCAGTGCGTGTAGGATAAAGATAAAGATAAAGATAAAGATAATTTATTTGTCAAACATGCGTTTACATAAACTGACTAATCAGACATGCAAGGTATTGAATAAATGGATGTTGTGAGCGTCCATGTTTTGCCAATAACGGCGTACAAATTTTGTAGGTATAAAAAATTACATTTCATTGCATTTTACAAACAAACTAAATGATTAATAATTAATTTTCTAAATTTCATTACAAAATACAAAACAAATAAATAATAATTGATGTCAAGATATTATAGTATATGTATATAGTCAAAATAAATTAAATTATGTCCAGAATATTCATTATTATGCAGTCAAAAATAATCATTCAAAAGTCAATTGAATTAAAATTCACATTATTAAATTATTATTCTTAACTATGTACACATGTATTTGAAGTCGGAATAGAAAAGTCCTTTTCATTTAAAAAATCTACAACATTGTAATACACTTTACTAACTAAAAAATTTCTAAGCTTATTTTTGAAAAGTGACAAGGGCAGTTCTCTCCAACTTTTAGGTAATTTATTAAATATGATAGGAGCCATACAGAAAACACTTTTTCGCATGAGGGTTGTTCTCGCAGTATGAGAGCATATCCTGTTGTTGTCGCGCCTATTACGTGGTACTACTTCATCTAGTCGTTTAAATCGGTGTGGATTCGTTTTAACAAAAACAGCCACTCCTAAAATGTACAGACATGGCAAAGTAAGTATTTTATATTTTTTAAAGTAAGGCACGCAACTATCAGTAGGTTTAATTTTAAACATTGAACGAACGCATCTCTTTTGAGCCTTGAACACCGTGTCTTTTTCTGTTGAGTTGCCCCAAAAAATGACACCATAGCGTAGATGAGATTCTGTTAAACCATAGTAGGCTGTAAGTAATGCCTCCACACCTATTATAGACGACAATATGTGCAGGGCATAGGCAGATTTACTGATTTTCTTGCACAAGATTTCGATATGGGTTTTCCAATTCAGTTTTTTGTCAATGTGGAGCCCTAAAAATTTTGTTGTTTCTACCTCTTCTATAGGCTGTCCATCGTAGTGTATATTTAAATTACTCTTACTATTGATCCGTTGACTAAAATGTATTAATTTAGTTTTAGTCAGGTTAATTTTTAAGTTATTGTCATCTAGCCACTTTACCATTAGATTTATAGAATCATTTATGTCACTTTCATAAGTATCAACACTTTTACAAGGTATCGTTATGGTGCTATCATCGGCAAATAGTGTCAGAGGGTGAGAGATGCCTTTCGGTAGATCATTAATATATAATATAAATAAAGGAGGCCCTAGAACACTCCCCTGTGGCACACCAAACGAAACTTTACGTTCTGAGGATTGAAATACAATTTCATGTTTATTTTTCATATTAATTTGGTTTATATTTGTTATTTGCGTTCTGTTATGCAAGTAAGATTTAATTAGATTGTTAACATTTCCTCTAATTCCATATGCTTCTAGTTTATTTAAGAGTGTACCATAATGCACATAGTCAAAGGCCTGCGTCATATCACAAAATACGCCACAGACCGGTTTCCTCTTATCCACGTTAAATGTAACATTATATAAAAAATCGTAAATGGCCATATTAATAGTTTTACCTATTCTAAATCCTTTCTGTTCCTCACATATAATATTATGTCTCTCTATAAATGAATTTAGTTCCTTGTAAATGTATTTCTCAAATATTTTAGAAACGATTGAAATTAGTGATATAGGC
The DNA here is from genome assembly GCA_948252095.1 of Dicycla oo. NCBI lineage: Eukaryota > Metazoa > Arthropoda > Insecta > Lepidoptera > Noctuidae > Dicycla > Dicycla oo. Next base: position 5,493,916 of record OX411710.1, on the reverse strand, counting down.
CGATAGTTCTCCATTAACTCCCGATCATCTTTCTTAAATAGTGGCTTGACGATAGACTTTTTTAGAGCATCAGGGTAAACGCCTGCGCTAATGCTAAGATTGATGACATGACTCAAGTGACCGCAGATTTCATCCGCAACATGTTTTAGTATATAAGTAGCGATACCGTCATATCCCACACTGCTTGTATTTTTCAAGGACATTATTATCTTTTTAATATCGTCTGGTATACTAGGGGCCATAAACATAGTTTTGTTATTGAAATCTAATGTACACGCCCTAGGTTTGCAGTCGACATCCAGCCTTGGCTGTATTTTATCAATAAAAAAATCATTAAATGCTTCTGCAATGGTCTTGTGATGAGATATGACGCAGCCACCCATTTTAATTTTATTTATGTTAGATTTAGGTACGTTATACTTTGCACGATTGATAATTTGCCACGCAGTTTTCGATTTGTTTTTAGATGTTCTTATATTGTAATTGTTTTGTGCCTTTTGTGTTAAGTGGATAATTTTTTTGTATATTTTAGAATAATTATATAATATGGTTTTGTTAATATTGCCACGATTAAGCCTAAACTGCCATAGGAGTTTCCTTTTCTTTTTACTGCATAGTTTGATCCCTTTTGACAACCACTTAGTTCTTCTTATTGTATTTATTTTAACCACTTTTAATGGAAAACACAGATCGTATAATAGCTTAAAAATCTCAATGAAATGATTATAAGCTACATTTGGATCATCCGTGTCATATAGTTCTGAAAAGGTAAGATTCATTAGATGGTTTTTAAATTTTACTATATTTTCCGTACTATAGTCCCTTCTAGTTGCGTACCAATACTTAATACAACATATTTTTTGTACTGGACACTGAAGCCGCTGTGCTGTATGATCCGATAATGCCCAATCTAGTACTTCAGTCTTACATGCGTTAAAGTTATGCGCAAAGTTGTCAATGCACGATAAACTGGCCATGCGAGTTGGTTGTTTCAAAGCAAGTTTCAGATTGTAACTCATTAAAAGACATTCAAAGTCATTAGTTGCACTATTTTGCTTGAGTACATCAATGTTAAAATCTCCGCAGATAACAATTTTCTTACAGCATGTACGTACAATTTCCTGCAAGAGCAGTTCAAGTTTGTCGAAGCAATAATTTAAATTATTTGAGTTCGGAATTCTATATATACATACAATTATTATCTTATAACTAGTCAGTTCCACGCCACAGCACTCAAATATGCCTGGAGTTGATAACTTTGCTACTTTTGGCAATTCTTTCCATTGTAGCCCATTTTTAACAAGGATACATGCACCACCCCTTTTTTGTTCTATTCTACAATAATGTGCAGCCAAATTATAGTTAGGTAAACATAATAAATTTTGATAGCCTTCCATGATAAAGTGCTCCGTAATACACAAGATATCAACATTTGTCTTTTTATTAGATAGCTCCTCTAGACATACCAACAGATCATCTGCTTTATTTATCAAACCTGCTATATTTTGATGCAATATGTTGATATATCTATTAGAGAAAAAACTGTTCATTTTCATCAGTAACATTGTTTGGTAAAGTGTGAGGCAAATTTGTCACTTTATCCGAAGAATTACACGAATTTAAGTCACTATACATTGTAAATTCATTAATCATTAATCTTATATTATGCAATATATTTGCCATACCGCGATTATTTACAGAACTACTACTCTTCGTAAACATACTAAAATCATAGTGAAGATAATAATTAGAATCAAACAAGTAGGCATAATTATATGAACAAGCATCCAAATAGATTAAACTGTTAAAGGTTTCAATTCTCGAATTAAACATTGTAGAGTAATCATTTAGTTTGAACGTAGGCGCACATAATATGATATTTGTGTGCTGTAATTTTGACAGCGTTTCACGAATACTAATAGTTAGTTCGATATAGTTCTTTGTCCGACGAAAGTCTTCTTCCCCGACAAATATCAAGCAGTAGTCATTCATATTGTAGTCCTTTAATTTGAGGTCCAAGTCAGAGATAAGGTACTTTACACCACAGTTTGGTGTCAGGTAGTGGCAGATTCGATAGTTAGGGAATATATCTTCTGCAATTTCTAACATTTTATTATTTTTATTGCAACTTAAAATACATAATTTATTAATTCTAGTTTCGTTCCGTTTACTGTTATAGTTTAAATGTGTAAGTTGTGCTTCAGTCTTTCTTTCTTTATTGCCAGTACTGTGGATAACGCCATCTGTGATCGATTTATCCAACTGTTGATGATTTTGAACACTGGTTGGCGATGTGGATTTCTTAGCTTTAGTGGTAAATCCTTCACATTCACTAGACTTTCCTGCGTTTTTTCTCACAGATTGGTTGATTTTTGCAGATTTTTTCTTAATTTTTGGTGTTTGTAGCTTTAACTTAGCAGGGGAGCATGCCACTGCCTTATACAGTGCATTCTGCTTCTGCAGCTCCTGGTTAAGGTGGTTGAGCTTCGTATTTTCTAAAGTTAAGGATTCTATTTCGTTGTGAGCACTATTGAGTTCCAAAGTTAATTGTTCTAATTGATGTTTTAATTTGGTAATTTGGTCATCTTCGTCATCAGAAATGTCAGGTAAGCTGGTTGTGGTTCCATCTATCGGTGAGTTCGTTAATAAAGTGTCCTCATCTGTATCATTAGTATTTGTTTCAGACTTTGAACGGTTACGTCTAAACGTGATGTTATCTAAGAAATTCATTTTACAGTGTTGTTGAAGTGCGGAGCAAAAGGACCCAAAGATATGGGCTAGTAAGGTTGCCTGTATATAATAGCTTGTCTGTTTGTCGCTAGATGTTGTAGACACAAAATCGACGAAGCAATAAAGTAGAATATATTGGTAAGGTACGAGTATCACCTTAGACTAATGACTCACCAATCAATCGATCAATGTTCACCAGCGTTACTTCTTGTTGCGCTACTCGCCACTAGATCAACTAGGAGGATGTCTTTCGAATTTTTTTTTCACCGTTTTGAGCTCACAGGTAATTAAACAAGGTAGTACAGACGCCAGCACATCAAGCTACTACAATCTGTCATTTTTTTAATAGATTTTCAACTTTATCGCTAAAGCATTAGGTTCAAGATTGATTGGGTAAATTCGACAGTTTCGGGTAGCTTGACCTGCTGGCGTATGTACAGTCAACGTCTAGAAGTCCACTTACACCGCAATGACCATTATCGCCTGCGCTATATGGGCTGCCAAAGTTGCCAATGCGTAGTATTGTCAAACGGTCTTATAGAAGAAGGTCATAAGTACAACTGATATTGGTATGACATAGTTTTGTGAGATTGCTAGTCGATTTCTGACTGTTATAGTACATTGCCTGTCTGGGTTCACTAAGGATGTCAAGACAGATATTCAAGTCTTCATATTATATACATATATATATCAGTATTCTCAAACAATATGAAGATACTTGACAAAAACTATAATTAATTATTTAATAATTAGTTAAAATTTAGCTAATGATAGTTAGTTACTAATAGTAGCAGCTATTATAATGTACGTCAATGCACTAATGATGATGGTTATGATAAGGTACACTCAATTGATTTTAACTTCAATCGTTCTTGAATAAGTAATACCTGCACGGGTACATGAGAAGTACTGATGCAAGAAAAAACCAAAAGTTAACTCAGCTACCGACAGTGAGCGCGAGCGTCTAGTTGAAAATGTGTGACACAGTGTCAACAAAAATAACAAGAAACTCTAAGATATTGTGTTAAAGTGCAGTAAAAACTAAATCAAGTGCATATTGACAAAAATAAATAATTGTCTTAATAAAAATTACTGCAAAAAAAAAAAACAAAGAAGAACAATATTTTTCTCATGAGTCTAACGAACGGGTCATCGCGGGTAGTCAGAAGCCCACATATTCTGGAAACAGTAATGTTTCTTACAAAAATTATTTGGCAGATAAATTTCTTAGAAACAGACGTGATCAATGTCAGCTCTGTCTGCGTAGGAATAGGACTCCACTTATGCACAAAAGTGTTTTCTGCATGGCTCCCACTATTTATAACAAGTTACCTAAAAGTTGGAGGCAGAATGCACAATTGAAAAACAGCTAGTGTTGTTTAACTAACAAAGCATATTATTATATTATATACACTATTAATGAATTTCTGACACAATCTTTTAATTTGATATAGGTTTTATGCGTTATAATTTTTTTTTTGTGTAATATATTATTGTTTGCTGAATTGACGCTAAATTAACGACATTGTGTTGAAATTAACTATCACCAATCATAATAATTATTTGCTCGCCATAATTGGTGACAAACATGTTTGATCATATATTTTATTTTTTATTATCTGCATGCATTTTAATCCTTGTATGTGTATGACGGCGACGTCGTCGTACGTCATTTCTCTAAACTGTAAACAACACGTGCACCAATTACGCCATCGGCAAGTACGTCACTCGACTTCTCCTACCACCCCACTACTCGACTTGTTTTGATACCAGTATAAAAGAACGCGCAGCGGTGTAATGCCCCTCTCCCAGTTCTTGAAACGCAATTCCAAGCGTTTCTTCGACTCAGCCACCAACCATCGCAACCCTCTGGTTGTCGAGGCGGCTAGCTATGTCCCCTCTCTTATTAGTAAGGTCCGCCGCCCCAGGCTTGTCCTCTCAGATCCCGACGACCCCATAACTCTTCTCCAGGAGAGCAGTAGGGACCGTAGGAACAAAAACAAATCGACATTCCGACCTCGCCGCCGAGGTCCCTCGCGACGACCCCGTAATAATGGTCCTCCCCCCCGTCCCTTGCTCGGGTATGATGTGCCAGCTGGTGGCGTAGCTGAGCCTGTAGCTTTAAACTCCCCTGATAATAATAATTCAAATCTGATCCAGCCTGTCCCATCTTGCTGTCCTCCCCCCAGCGACGCCCTAAGCCGAGGCCCGTTCCCCACAGGGGGAGCCCTTAGCGTGTAGTCGCTTAGTCTGTAAGTTTTTGCCCCTGGCTGGAGGCTTTGAGTTCTTCTTAAGGCAGCCACAGGATAGTCCGGTTAAGTAGTCTCGACCTCTCTAGGTCAACTACGAGATGCCATTCATAAAAAAAAAAAAAAAAATGTAATGCCCCTGGCTGGAGGCTTTGAGTTTGCTTTAGGCAGCCACAGGATAGTCCGGTTAAGTAGTCACGGCCTCTCTAGGCCAACTACGAGATGCCATTTATATTTAAAAAAAAGTAACAAGGCACCCGACCGATCACCATGTTCGGCAAGCCGATCCCTTGGGAGACGCGAGCCAAATACCTTGGTGTGACCCTCGACACCTCTCCTTCGCTGAGCACATAAAGCAGGTGCGTTCGCGCACCGCTTTCGCACTCAGTAGACTCCACTCCGTTCTGAATGCACGTAGCAAATTGTCACTTAGGTGCAAATTGCGCATTTATACAGCGTGCATTCGCCCCATCATGACCTATGCGGGTTCAGTGTTTGCGCACGCTAAACCCCACTTCATTCATAGGATGCAGGTCCTCCAAAACCGTTTCCTCCGAAAGGCAACGGGAGCCCCTTGGTTCATTCGGAACGAAATCCTCCACGTAGATCTCGATATTCCCACCATCTCCCAGTTCTTGAAATGCAATTCCAAGCGTTTCAAGGTCCGCCGCCCGAGGCTTGTCCTCTCAGACCCCGATGACCCCATAACTCTTCTCCAGGAGAGCAGTAGGGACCGTAGGAACAAACACAAATCGACATTCCCACCTCGCCGCCGAGGTTCCTCGCGACGAGCCCGTAGTAATTGTCCTCCCGCCCGTCCCTTGCTCGGGTATGAAGTGCCAGATGGTGACGTAGCTGAGCCAGTAGCTTTAAACTCCCCTGATAATAATATTACTCCAATTTGATCCAGCCTGTCCCATCTTGCTGTCTTCCCCCCAGCGACGCCCTAAACCGAGGTTCGTTCCCCACAGGGGCAGCCCTTAGCGTGTTAGCTTAGTCTGTAAGTTTTATGTCTTTGAGTCGCTTAGTCTGTAAGTTTTATGTCTTTGAGTCGCTTAGTCTGTGAGTTCGCTTAAGACAGCCACAGGATTGATCGGTTAACTAGTCACGGACTCTCTAGGCCAACTGCGAGATGCCATATACAAATAAAAATAAATAAAAAAAGTAACAAGGCAGTCTTGGCTCTGGCGTGGGACGGTGCACAAGGTGTACTTAGCTGATCCTTGACTCTAGATAATTAATTTTGGGATTCGAATTAATTATCACTTCAATTACCAATATTTGTAATAACAAAATAAGATAGTGCAATTGATTATTGCCACAATTAGTGACTTAGCTATAAAAAATGTTAATTATTATAATAATAAAAGGAACAGTTCAATCTATCTTCAGTCTATCATTAAATTATGTCTGACCCACTGTGTACATGTACATATGTGTGAGCAAATAAATATATCTGTATCTTTTTAATCTATAAATATTAATAGTAAATATCAACCCTGCTATATATGTGGCTATAATAAAGCAATTGACGTTGTGTGTCACATATCGACAACCTCGTGTGCTAAGTCAAGTCAGTAATATACTTGTGCTCTTTATCTATCTCTATTCACGACATTATTTATCGGTCTTTAAAAGATTATTACTATCATTAAAAACTTTGTTATTGTGTGTTCTCATATATCAATCACGATGTCGTTATATTTCAATTGACGGCATCACTTGCCTTGAACCCAATTCTATCGAATTTGGACGACTCTTTACTAGACTAGTCCATTTGCACTTAAAAACGTAATCACTGTTGTATAGGAAACTTTGTTCAATATTCACAACGATAACACTAGTTTACATGACTGTTTGTTTGTTGCCACGATTTTGATAGTTGATCTAAGCATATTTTCAACTCCTTGTTTTCAAATCTGCCATCAGTTTTTTTTTTCCTACAGATCGTATTTAGGTATTATTTATCTAACTAACATTTTTTTCTTATTACGTGCACTTTTAATTAATATCACTGTGTTAAGAAGAAAAATTTAGGTTTATTCATTATTAGTAGTTCAAAAAGACGTTGCAAAACATCCGCAACCTTTATGCTACATAGGTGGAGAATACGTATATATTTTCAAAGAATGTTGAAAAACCATTACTGATTTCGACAAAACTTCCTATTTGGAATACTTCGGCATGCCTTTGGACAAAAATAATAAGACGTGGGCTCCTAATTCTGTTTGTAAGTCATGTGTCGAATACTTAAGATTGTGCAAAAGACGTAAAAGTTCAGTTTCCCTGTTTCATATATCTTTGGGACCGCAGAAGTAAAAAATAAAAACTGAGAAAAAAGGAAAACATGGAAGCTGGCAAGCTAAACATTGCCAAATATCCGTTAGTACTTACCTCGTGAGAAAATTATTGTGCCGTCACTATATAGCAAATTAGGCATTGTAAAATATTTTGTTCGCGTTTGCCAGAAATTTCCTCAGCTAATTGTGGAGAAGATCAAGGCAGGTAATTTTGATGGTCCACAAATGAAACAGCTCATAAAAGACACCAACTTCAAAAATTCAAATGTTGAATTAAATGCTTGGACAGCATTTTTTAGTAGTACAAAACTTTCTTGGAAATTGCAAATCAGAAAATTATGTTGGACTCGTAGAAAACCTACTTTACCATTTGTAGGTTGTAACATGAATATTAAATTCCATTATATTCACAGTTACCTTGACAAGTTTCCCGAAAATCTAGGGGATCAAAGCGAAGAGCAGGAAGAACGCATGTATCTGGATTTACGCGTCATGGAAAAGCGATATCAGGGGTACTGGGATTTACATAATGATGGCCGACTATTGCTGGTCTCTAATGAGACATTCCTCTAAGTGCTTAAACAAGAGAAAAGCATTAAAGCAAAGTTTTTTTTAGAAATTAACAATTACCTTATTTTGAATAAATTGATTTTCTCAATTTTATTTTTTACGTATAACTCGAAAACTAGATCTGTAAGAAAAAAAACATATTATATGTATATATTCGTTAGTAGCGTATTCTCATTAGTCATAAACAGATAAAATATCATATTTGAGGCAACAGAAACAGTGCAAACCATTAATAACATTCTTCTCTAAACGAATTAACAAATAAGCCAAGATAAAAATCAGTGATAATGTAAGTCTGTTAGTTTGATTTAAATTCTATTTATGCTTATGCATCGTTCTAAATATACCTAATATGGTTTTATAAACCAACGAAAAACAGAATGGAAAAAACATTAACCTACAGAATTCTCACAATCGTGAGCAGTTTTGCACTAATAACTGTTTATTAAATCCATTACTATCTTTTTACAATGAAGCAATAATAACATAGTTTGACAGTGGTCAAAGTCGAATCTGCACGCGTAGCATGACCACTTCTATATCTACGAAGAATAGACACATCTCTTTCTATACTCGTACAAAGTAACATTTCGTTTCTCCTTATTTGACATTGCACCGTAGAAATCTTTGCCTAGGTTTTTTTTTTAAGTAGACTATTTCTGAAGAATTTTTTTCTATTCATACTGTCAAAATTACACTGACAACTGAGAATAATTGTCTAGGGTAGTAGGGTAGACAATTTGATATTATAATCGCCTTGCTAAAGACAGTAGAAAACTTTCTACTCGACGGCTGCAGGTATATACTACAAAAAAAATAGGGCCGCACGGGTCGATCAATCAGATTAAGCTACGCTTGCCGCTGTTGGTCCGTGGATGGGTGACCATCTTTACATACCGAAACTCCTCCGTGCCTCAGAAAGCACGTTAAGCCATCGGTCCTGGCTGTCATTCGTGAATCTTTGACAGTCGTTACGGGTCGTCAGAAGCCCGAAAGTCTGACAGCCAGTCTTACCAAGGGGTATCGTATTACCCAGTAACTAGATTGTGGAGGACAGACAGGCAGTCACTCCATGTAAAATACTGGTATTCAGCTGCATCCGGTTAGACTGGAAGCGGACAACAACATAGTTGGGAAAAGGCTAGGTACATTGATTTTAAATGGGTAGAATAAGGTAAATACAATAATTATGCCTACGCTATACTTATAGATAACAAGCAATCATTAAAACCGTAACTAGAACCAAAGTTATATACAAATTAAACGAAAACCATTGCAATGCGAAGATTAACAAGAGCAAACAAGTCTCTTCATTTGTACAGACGTAAGCTTGTATGATTATTATATAGCAACCAAGTACTGCTAGCTATCAGTCGGTGTTGGTGTCGGTCAGTCATTAGTCGGTTCGCGAGCGCGCATCGCGTTAACAATGTTGCTCATAATATTGTTGATAACGATAGTTTTGTGCATAGTGTGGTTCTATTTCAAGTCTACGAACAGGAATTACTGGAAGAAGCAAAATGTAGTGCAAATCAGTGATATAATGATAAAGTTTGTGTTTGGTAACCAGGCAATGCCAGAAATTGTGAAGTCTATATACAATGAGCACGACGAACCGTATGTTGGAATGACTACAGGAACAATTCCTACGCTGATGTTGAAGTGTCCTGAAGATATCCAAGCTGTGGTAACTGGAGACTTCCAAAGCTTCCACAGTCGTGGTATAATCGCAAACCCAAACGACCTTCTAGCTGATAATCTTTTATTCATCAACGATTTTCAAAGATGGAAAATATTAAGGCAGAAACTCAGCCCAGTTTTCACGAGCTCAAAACTTAAGAATATGTTCTACATCTTAGACAAGTGTTCCCGAGATTTTGTGGATTATCTTGAAGATAATCTTTATACGCAACAAAAACCATTTAGCTTTCTTTACACATACACTACATCATCCATAGGCGCGGCAGTGTTCGGCATAGATACTCAGACCAAGAATACTATGGAGTCACCGTTCTTAGACATGGCATGGAAAACTCTACAACCATCAACGTATCAAAATATTGTGCTTTTAATTGCAAATGTATTCCCTTCTCTGTATAAACTCTTAAAACTTAAAATTTTCGGAGAATATGAAAAATTCTTTGTGGGCGCTGTGAAAACTGTTTTAGAAAATAGAAGACACGAAGCTGTGAAACGACATGATTTTATAGACATTTGTTTGGAGCTTCAAACCCATGGTGTGATGCAAGACTTTACTACAGGTTATGAGTTAGATCCAACTGATGAGATCCTGGCTGCACAAGCATTTTTCTTCTTTATCGCTGGCGCCGACACCTCAGCTAGCGCAATGCATTACACTCTACTGGAACTGTCCAACAATCCAAAAATCTTAACGAAATTGCACGAAGAAATAGACAAGGCCTTTGAAGGTGGTACTGAAGAATTGACTTATAATGATATCATGAAAATGCAGTACTTGGATAAAGTGCTTAACGAAGCAATGAGAAAGTATCCCCCAATAGGTGTCATACAAAGATTATGTACAAAAGATACATATCTACCGTCTGGAATAGCGATAGCAAAAGATAATATTATACTGTTACCAGTGTTTGCCCTTCACAGGGATGAAAAGTATTACCCTAACCCAGATGTATTTGATCCGGAAAGGTTTTCATCAGAAAACGATTTGAAAACAAATAATTATGTTTATTTACCTTTTGGTGAAGGAAATCGTATTTGCATTGGTAAGTATTTTAAGCTACTTTTGCTTTATGAGTGTTAATCATGATTGTTAGTGACATTGTTCAAAAACATTAGCGTGTTTACAGATTGAAAAGAATTGAAACCAATCACCATTATTTTTTTACTATCGTTGATGATAATGTAAATTACATAATTCTCATTAATTAAGAGATTAGATATATTTTTCTGAATACCATCTAATTTTACAATAGAACTCAAAGTCCTAGTGCTTAGCATAACTGTCACTATACAGGTTGCTGTTTCAACATAAATGTGATTGAGTTTGAAGGACACAGGTAGACATTTTATCTTTGTCTCTAAACTATCAAATAATAAAGACTATATTTATTATCACTGTCTTCTTTTCCTTTACCTATTAGCACCCCTTTCTCTCTGGATTTGTGTGCGGTTGATGGAAATAGGCTCGCCCCCTATTACATGGGACTTAAACATAACTTTCGAAATGTGGGTGTACTATAGGTACACCTCTGCCTTACCCTTCGGGGATTACAGGCGTGATATTATGCTCTCTCTCTCTCTCTTTCTCTTTCTGTCTCTCTCTCTCTCTCTCTTTCTGCCTACCCTAATCCCATTTATATGACTTGCTAATAATTATTTATATTTATTTTTCAGGTAATCGGTTTGCTCGTCTCCAAGTGAAGGTTGGGCTAGCTAGGCTGTTGCGTCGCTTCACTCTAGGTGAACAAGACTGTACTCCAACCTTTGAACGAAGCTTATTCGGTCTGCGAAGCCCTGCTGCTCGTTATGAATTGAAGTTACGATATTAGGTCAAGATTCATCATTGTATCTTGTGATTTCACTCGCATCCTAAGGGAACTATGTATGTGCTCGTGTAAAATTATCTGATTTATTCATAGAGGACATGATCTATGCGTGCCAATTCATCCAAATCAGTTCATCTCTAAATGTAGAGAATGTTCAATCACTACATATATCTGTAACTAGCTTTTGCCTGCGGCTTCGCACGCGTGGAGGTCAGATATTATCCCACGGGAACGTAGGTAATACCGGGATAAAAAGTATCCTATGTCCTAATCCAGATCATGGTCTACCCATGTGCCAAATCATTTAAATCCGTTCAGCCGTTTTGAAAGAGAAACAGACAAACAAGCTCACTTTCGCATTTATAATATTAGTTAGGATCTCTGAACCAATACAATGTAAAATCTGTACAATGTAAAGCTACAAACCGGAACACAACGGGAAACAACTTTGAATTCACCTACAATGCCAAATCAAAGGGTGTCAATCGAAAACGTTCAGATAAAATGTTCGTGTGTTCGTTTTTATTTTATTTCTTTTTTATTTGTCACAAACATGGTCTATTTACAAAGGTGTTCATAACATTGCATAGTGCTACATGTCTCACCGTTTTAACGGTACGCAATTTTTTTTACCAAAACCTTCTTGAATGTATGTAGATTACGTAAGTAAAATAAATATTAAACCTGATTCAAAAGTTTTTGAGAAAATCGCGAACCTACTGGTCGAATAAAGACCCTCTTTTTTAAGAGGCCCACGAAGCATGCGTAGTTCATACAAACGAAATACCAAAATAATTTGTAAATTAAAGATATTCTTAAGGTAGTGTGTATTAATTTCGATTGGATTACAGAATATCTAGGTTCCCAAACATATATTTTGAAAGAACACTGATTTGAAGCCGAGATATGAGGAATTTAAAATTTCTATAGAAAACTTATTTTTCTCATATTTCCTGTTTAAATCAATGTTCTTATTTAATATATATTTGGGAACCTAGATATTCTGTAATTCAATCGGAATAAATACACACTACCTTAAGAATATGTTTGATTTACAAATTATTTTGGTATTTCGTTTGTGTGAACTAAGCATGCTTGGGTTGCGTCTTAAGTCGGTTAAATACTTGATTAATTAATTATCAATAACCGAGTACTAATAATTCTATTATCAACTTCACTGACAAAAAAGTCACCCAGTTGTATAGGGTATGTGTAAATAAACTATAACTTACCTACTTTCACACAACATAATCATAATAATTAAAATGTACGTAAAATTTTTGAGATATCGTCTAGAGAGCATGGGGTGGTCCGATTTTTTTACACGCAAGTGTATTATATTGTTTTTACATACTAGCTTTAGCCCGCGGCTTCGCCCGCGTGTAAGTCAGAAATAATCCCAGAGGAACGTACTACCGGAATAAAAATGATCCTATGTCTGAACCCAGTTCTTGGCCTATCCGTCAAGGTGTGAAAAGGTAACAAATAGATAGACAAATAATAAATTCAATTAGACTTTTGTATACATGAAATAGGTTTTAATGATTCCAAGGCCCGCTTGCACCAAAATCCATAAATATATTTAGCACTGAACATGTTTAAAACATCATTCCATCCCTGACAACTTCAAACAATTGACAGAAATAGAAGAATGTTTTAAATTCGTTTAGCGCTCAACGCATTTAGTGATTTGTGGTGCTAATAGGCCTTAACCTAAATATCTATCTTAAAAATAATTATTATTCATTTTAATATCAATCAATCTGCCTAGCCTTTTCCCAACTATGTTGGAGTCGGCTTCCAGTCTAACCGGATGCAGCTGAATACCAGTATTTCACATGGAGCGACTGCCTATCTGACCTCCACAACCCAGTAACTGGGTAATACGATACCCGTTGGTAAGACTGGTTGTCAGACTTTCGGGCTTCTGACGACCCGTAACGACTGTCAAAGATCCACGAATGACAGCCGGGACCAACGGCTTAACGTGCTTTCCGAGGCACGGAGAAATCGCGGTATGAAAAGATGGGCACCCATCCACAGACCAACCTCGGCAAGCGTAGCTTAACCTGATGGATCGACCCGTGCGGCTGTTATTACTTAGCCACGAGCTCCTATCATTTTAATATGATTACCATTAATTAGTGTGATTGACCACCATTGACCTCGTAAGTGAATGTGAACGTGTTAGCCAAGTTATTTATATGATTTTAAATTGTTATAACTTCTTCTTCGATTTAATGAAATAAAGACTAAAATGTTATCTCAAGCTACGGACAATGACTATATTTCCAATCCTTTAAATCTTATAAAAAAGTACACAAAAATATCAATATTACAGGTGAATTTTAAAATCATACCTTATTTTACCCTCTTCAAAAACGCTGAAACACGTAGTTCTTTATTTCTTACCTAGAGCTTTTTGAATTTTTATATCACTAACCTATGAAATGTTAGATTCCCATATAAATTTTCATCCCCTATAACACCCCCTTTAGGATTATTTTTAAAACAAAAACTAGCTCATGTCCTTCCCCAGGATGCCATCTATCTCTTTGTTAAATTTTGTCGAAATCCGCTCAGTGGTTTAGGCATGAAAAGGTAACATACAGGCAGACAGAGTTACTTTCTAATGTATGATATTAGTATGGATTTATAATGAAGTATATTCTGTAAACAGGACAAAGGGATCACTTTTGGATAGGCCGCATAAAGTACTCAAACTGCCAGACTATAGTACCGAGTTTTGAGTTAATCCAACAGCGCGTTAAAATTTTTCCTTACTAACTTTGACACCCCTTAAAATATCCTATGTGAGGGGTTGTTTTAAAGAACTAAAAGAGTCAATCGTTAATCTTTCTGAAAAGAAGGGATACCCCCTCTTTTCATCCCCACAGGGGTGGAATTTTTATAATTTCCATAACTTGACTCAAATATTATTTATACCAATTTTCGAATAATCAAGCCACGCAGTAAAATCCTTCCCTGTAAAATTGAGTACCCCTTTTCAGTTAGAGGTCGATTTTCGATAAACCGTGATGAAAGTTATTCTTTATTTTTGATTTCAAGCATAAATATTGAGTTTCGAGCTCATCGGATCGCGCGCGCGTTAAAATTCCTCCATACCTAATCCTCTTTTAAGGGGTAGTCAAAAACTCAAAATGACAAACTTTATGATTTACATAGATATGTATCTGTGCAAGTTTATTTACTCAAGGAATAAGATTTTTCATACAAATTTTCACCCTCTATTTTACCCCTTTATTCCTTATGTATAAAGCATCTTTGTTCAAAATTTCAAGTCTCTAGGACCAGCGGTTTTGGCTGTGCGTTGATATATCATTCATAATAAAGAGTATTCTGTTCAGCTCAGCCGTAAAATTGGGATTGAGTAACAAACATAAATACTCACAAATTCGGAAACTTCCATACTTTTACTTTTTTAATACATAAGTACCTGGTCGACCGAGATCTGCTCGGGTGCAAATAGAGAAAACGAAATTTTTCAATTAAGAGACCTAGCCAGATCGTTTTTCGCCCCCGGAAACCCCTATATTGCAACTATCATCGAAATCGTTAGCGCCGTTTTCGAGAACGTGATTACAAATACATTACGCATTTAATAATATAGTATAATAGGAATATCATCGTCAAATATGTAGTTAAGTGGTCTTAGACTTTTCTATTGCGCTGTTTTGTTTTGCGATTTTACTCGTAAAACCAAAATAATTTGTTGTTAAAGTATGATTTATTTATATTTATGTAGATTTAAGTCATTAGATATTTAATTATGTCAAGATTCATAACCTATGAAACATTCCTTTGGAGAAGCAGCGTTGTTTCGTTTGTTAAACCATTGCTGTTGTTATTTGCTGCGAATGACTTCAAAGTGTCTATTTCAATTTAGGTAGGTCTATTTAAATGTAATCATTTAAGTCAAAATTCATCGCTGATTTTGAGTACCCCTGTAGTATTGTTTTGTAATTAGGAATAAAATATTTTCTACTTTTTTATATTGACAGCACATTTTTTTTTTGATGTAAGTAGGTATTAAGATTTAATTCAAGATTCTGAAAGAGAACTTTAATGATTTTTTTATCTTTTATATTGTTTATTTTTTAATAAACTATACTTTTTATGCTTTCGTTTCTTTTATTATTCACTGGACTTTGCGGTCTGTTAGCACTGATTCCTATATTGGACTGATTTCATAACGAACAAATATCAAAATCACCTTTTCCGAAAATGATTGATTTTCAAAATGTCTTTGTTTTAGAATGTCGGAAATAAAACTGTTAAATTCATATACAGTCAGTACACTTTATTTTTAAAATTAAATAACAAAAATTCTATTCTCTTTGAGAAACAATATTATTCTTAAACAACGTCAATAGATATGAATAGTTCATTCTCTTTTTTTTTTTAAATTGCAATATTGTTTAGAAACTGAATTTCTGTTATATCGCCGGATTATTCATTCAACTGTTTTTTGTAGCAGTTGTCGAATAATGGCACGCCTATGCCTAGTAGCACCGCTAAACAAAGCATTTTTAATTCGGGTGTCCTGATATTTTGCCTCTTTCCTTAGTTTGTAAAAAATCGCATCAGGGTTGGTTTGTGCTGCATACGTGTGTTTAATCTTCTATGTATGTTTAATATGCGATAGAGGGTTGGCCTCTATCGTATTGTTTGTGTGGAGCTTATCATCTGCGCAACTAAACTCGCCACAAAATAATATGTCCGTTTTGACATGAGGTTGTCCCTCTTTGTCCCGCTGTTTGTCTCTCTTTGGCACATGAAACGATATGGGCTGTCAAAACAGACCTATTATTTTGTGGCGAGTTTAATAAAAGACGTACACAAAGACATCCACTGTTTATTAAAGTATTCTTGATATTTGATCATTTCTTGAGTTTGCGGGAAAAGGGCTTGCAAAGAAGACCAAGCGCTAGGAATACTTTCTTGTGGAAGTAAAGAAAAATTAGCACATAATCCTTACTAATTCTCTTTGCTCTGTTGTGGTCGTAGCTTTTAATTTTTTTGCCTGCTTCCACACGGCCTTGTTATAATGATAATAACAGCCTCTTACCTCTGCAGACGGAAAAACCTCTTTTATGGCATTAATCAAAGCAATTTCATAGTCGCACTTTAATGTATGAACTCTTAAGCCCATTTTGTCATTCAACGACTTAAACATGCTGGTGTACGTCTCTTGAGACTTATTAGGCAAAATCACATACACAAGCGGCACCACGTTCGTCGATTTATTATTTCAGCTAATATCAGCGTGTATTGTAAAGATTTGATAAATTGGATTGCGGGTTCTTTTAAAAGTGCCATCGCCATAAAAATATGTGTTTTTGTTGTCACGACTGAGTATTTCTCTGCCAACTAATGTCGAAAAAACTAGGATCTTCTCACCTCACCATCTTCAATCACAAGAAAAGTATCCGATAAAAGTTTTGGAATTTTTATATCCACCAATCGTTTCAAATCAATATTATTTTGATACAAACTTTTATGCCTCTTTCTATAAAGGGAACTTTTTTTTTCTCAAACGATGGCATTGTTGTCTGACTTAAAACTTGAACCTTTGCAAGACAATTTTCAAAAAACCTTCTTAATAGGTGTAATTTTGGCAGGTAATGCCTTTTTACAAGTATCAATAAATATAAGTGTTAGAGATAGATTATAAACGCAAATTAAAATGTCACTCTTGACAGATGTCAGCTGTCAATGTCAACTTGTGTGTGATCTAACTTCCTTCCGCCCTTCTCGATATGGTTGTGCGATCGGCGCTGTGTAACTTGTGTTGTAACCGAAATAAATCTGCTTCATATTTCAATTATTGTCGTTTATTTTGGCTCAACCCATCAGGTTATGGGCCCAGTCGCGCGTACGTAATATTATTTTCGTCAAAAACTCAATTATTGTCGAAATACGCACAACCATTGTCTGGACCATCGTTCCACACTTGGCGGGCAACATGACCAGCGGTACCAGCGCATCTTCTCTCGTTGTGGAGAAATTGAAGGGACATCAAGAATTACCACTCATGGAAATTCACAATGAAAATGGTGCTGATACATGAAGATTTTTGGCAGTACGTGGAAAAGGCGAGTACCGATGAAGCGCATACGAAACACGTGCAGAAGGCGCTTGCACGGATTGCACTTTCCGTGCATCCAGCAGTTTTTCCGCACATTAGAAACGCCGCTACAGCGCATGATGCGTGGACCAACCTGCAGAAGGCATACGAAGACAAGGGTTTGTGCCGCAGGCTCGGTCTGTTGCAAATACTTTTCAGCACGAAGTTGCAGGAATGTGCAGGTATGGATGGCTATCTGAATAAAATAACGGATACCGCTCAACAACTGAGTGACATCGGTGCAGCAGTCGATGATGACTTCGTAGCTGTTGCAATGCTGAGTGGGTTGACCGAAGTCTACCCACTCATCATGACAATTGAGAACTCCAACGTCAAACTCTCCACAGAGAATATTAAGGGGAAGTTACTGCAGGAAAACATAAGACGAGATGACAAACAGGACACTGTGACAGCGCTAGCAGCAGTGAGGAAGACACCAAAATGCTTTGGCTGTAAGAAGACGGGGCACTTCATTAAAAATTGCCCATCTTCAAAGAAAAAGGGCAGACCGAAGGCAGAGGAGGGTTCCAAATCGGCAGCACTGCTCACAGCGTTATCGGCCAACGTCCAGAGGGATCTGTGGTACGTCGATAGTGGTGCAACTCGTCATATGTGTTGTGATGAAAAATCCTTTAGTGAATTATTAGTGAATGAAAAATCTTTACCAGTGTCAGTGGCTAACGGTCAGACATTATATACTTCTGGAAAAGGTACAGTTAAAGTACAATTACTAAAAGGAGTACATAGAGACATTAGTGATGTGTATTTTGTACCTAAGCTATCTACAAATTTGCTATCTGTTAGTGCTATGACAGAAAAAGGCTATAAAGTTGTATTCAGTTC
Organism: Dicycla oo; assembly: GCA_948252095.1. Classification (NCBI taxonomy): domain Eukaryota; kingdom Metazoa; phylum Arthropoda; class Insecta; order Lepidoptera; family Noctuidae; genus Dicycla; species Dicycla oo. The sequence continues at coordinate 5,475,549 of OX411710.1, read as the reverse complement.
CCAAAAGTGCACAGTTTATGACCATAAGTCAGTAATCTGGGCAACAGCCACTTTAGATCAAGGTGTTTACAGGCTTGACACTGAAACAAAGTTGTTTGCTAATGCTTTACCCTCACAGGCAAATTTAGTAGCAAGTGTGGCTGCTACTGATGGTAAGGATACTAGGTCCTGCAGCTCTACGGAGAAGATATGGCATCGGAGGCTTAGACATCTGAACCGTAGAAGCATGAATCTACTAAAAAGAGGTATGGCACTTGGTATTTCTTATGATAATTCTGAGTTTGAAACATGTATTTCTTGTGTTGAAGGAAAGCAAAATAAACTACCTTTCCCAAAGAAATCTTACAATAGAGCTACAGAAATATTAGGGCTGGTGCACACTGATTTATGTGGGCCTATGCCACATTCTTCATTTAGTGGTGCACGTTATTTCTTGCTTTTCATTGATGATTACTCTAGAAAAACTTTTGTGTATTTTCTCAAAGAGAAAAGTGAAGTTTTTGGAAAATTTAAAGAATTCAAAGCCTTAGTGGAGAATCAAACGACCCAGAAGATCAAAATCCTAAGGAGTGATAATGGTGGTGAATACATAAATAATGCTTTTTCAGACATTCTTGAAGAATAACGGCATTCGGCATCAGACAACTGTTCCTCACACGCCACAGCAAAACGGAGTGGCGGAGCGTGCAAACAGGACGGTGATGGAGTCAGCACGGTGTATGTTGCAGGACGCAGGCCTGCCAAACCAATACTGGGCAGAAGCTGTCAACACGGCGGTGTATCTAAAGAACCGCAGCCCCACCAAAGCCGTCCTGAACAGCACACCGGAGGAAAAGTGGTCTGGCAAAAAGGTATCTATTAGTCACTTACGTATCTTTGAATGTAGGGCCTATGCATTGAATCCCAAGAAAAATAAATTAGATTCGAAATGCAAGCAGTATGTTTTCGTCGGCTATTGTGATGAGACAAAGGGTTACAGACTATTAGACCCAGCAGACCAGACAAAAGTTATAAAGGCCAGAGATGTTACATTTCTAGAGCATGAAATTGTACATGAAGTGTCACATGTTGATAACTTGTCACTGAACACACAATGTGTTGAATTAATATCTGTTCCACATTCTGAAAATATAGAAGCATCTATTGTGGATACTGATTTATCTGATGACACAGATTTAGGGCCAGCATCGCCAATTACACGGCGCCGACACGTCGCAGATAGACACAGTACTACCACAATAGATGATTCTGGGAGTTCACCAGAGCCCTATGATCCGGCGGATGAAACTTACGTTATAGATTATAATGAGTTGGACACCACCGGGACATCAAATCTTGAAGATTACAGTGACACACTAGAAACTATGTGTGCCATGGTTGTAAGGGAGTCCTCTGATGTCGACAACCCACAGACTACACAAGAAGCACTGGAAGGGCCAGATGCTGAGCACTGGAAGGCAGCAATGTCTTAAAAGTGGACTTGAGGTCTCAGCATATGCTGACGCCGACTGGGCGAATGACGAGGAAGATCGGCGCTCATATACTGGTTATGTTTTCAAGTTAGGTAAGTCAGTTGTTTCATGGGAAAGCCGTAAACAAAAGACTGTAGCATTATCACGGATAGCACGGAAGCTGAATACATCTCTTTATCAGACTCATGTAAAGAAGGCTTGTTTATTTGCAAATTGTTAAAAGAGACTTTTAACAGTAATTTTAAAGTAACAATTTTTAATGGTAACCAGTCTGCTCAAAAATTGTGTAAAAATAGCCTATATCATGCTAGAACTAAGCACATTGATGTAAGACTACCAATGATATGTTGGCAGATATATTGACAAAGGCTTTATGTAGAGAAAAATATAAAAGATTTATAGGATTAATGCTATGTTAATAGGCTAAGTAACTATGTGTAATCTTAGTGTAAGACTGAATAGGTATATTTTTTTTACAACCTTATTGTTAGTATTGTGTTTTGGGCATCTATGTACTGCAAAAATACTTGCATGTAATATGTTAATTGATTTAAATTTGTGTTTAAGGGCCAGTGTTAGAGATAGATTATAAACGCAAATTAAAATATCACTCTTGACAGATGTCAGCTGTCAATGTCAACTTGTGTGTGATCTAACTTCCTTCCGCCCTTCTCGATATGGTTGTGCGATCGGCGCTGTGTAACTTGTGTTGTAACCGAAATAAATCTGCTTCATATTTCAATTATTGTCGTTTATTTTGGCTCAACCCATCAATAGGTTCATCATTTTGGTTAAAATGCGAACGGCATGCGTGAGTACTTGGTCTAATGACAGGCCAGATGGCGTGGTTGGTTAAGATACCACCTGCCATGCCGCTGGTCGTGGGTTCGATTCCCATCCAGGTACAAACATTTGTGTGCATGAATAGGTATGTCTGTTTGTCCTGAGTCTGGGTGTAATTATCTATATAAGTATGTATTTACAAAAAAAAGTAGTGTATGTAGTTTATCAGTTTGCAAGGCAATTGCAGATAATTTTGCGATCGGATTTGACAGAGCCGTAAAAAATATAGTTCCAAACCGTAGTATTAAAATATTGGACCCCAAAACATATTGTAAACCAATGAATTCTAGTTTAAACTTTAAGAAAGCATCAGGCGACAAAATACTTAAAATAATAAATAATTTGAATTCTAATAAGGCTCCCGGATTAGATAACGTAAAAGTTGCGGATATCAAAATGATAGGTCCAGATGTATCAAAAGCTATTGCGGACCTAATTAACTGCAGTTTAAAAAGTGGTGTATACCCTGATGAATTAAAGTTAGGCTGTGTTAGACCAGTTTATAAAAAGGGTAAGCGAGACGATTACGCTAACTATCGTCCTTTTACATTGCTTTCATCTATTGATAAAATCGTAGAAAAATACGTTTGTCAGCAAATACACTCATTTTATAGAAAACACGAAGTAATTTATTCGAACCAATTTGGATTCCAAGCGGGTAAAGGTACATCGGACCTATTGCCCAAGTTTGCTGATGAAAACAACGAGCACCTAAATCAAAAAAAAAAGATTACATACGCACTTTTCATTGACTTTTGCCGTGCTTTTGACACGCTTGATCACAAGCAACTAATTAGTAAACTAGACCATAGTGGAATTCGTGGCCCTCTGCTTAACTGGTGCGGGAATTACCTCAAAAACCGAAAATTTGCTGTCAAAATTGGTAATTCACTAAGTGAAGCCGTTCATGTTACAGAGGGCACGGCTCAAGGGTCAGTTATGGGGCCCCTCCATTTTCTATCTTATGTAGATGACATGATCAGCTGTATCAACCACTGTACATGCTATCAGTTTGCAGACGATACATGTCCTGTAATATCTGATAAGAACCCTCAAAAAGCTTGTGATCTTCTGCAATCTGACCTAAACTCTTTGTTAAAATGGTGCCATGATGTTGGGTTGATGCTCAATTCTAATAAAACCAAATTGTTACTCGTAAAATCACCATACTTAAAATGTATTCCTCCTAATAATTTGGTTGCACACGATCATAGCTGCTTGCATAAACTAATTAATACGAAGTGTAGCTGTCCTCGTATAGAAGAAGTAGATTCTCATAAGTATCTGGGACTAGACATCGATAATAAATTCAGCTGGAGTAAACATATAGAGCATGTTTGTAATAAATTAAGACAATTTTTAGCTAATATAATAATCCTGAAGAACCGCATTCCTTTCAAAGTAAAACTTATGTTATACAACTCATTAGCAGAATCATACATTCAATATGGACTCAGTAGTTACGGTCGAACATTCAAATCTTATCTCAGTAAAATATTATACAAACTCCAACTAAAAATACTAAAGAATATCGTATCTAAAAAAATTAAATACCAATTTCAAAATAATGAGCATAGACTATTTAATCACTGTAAAACATTACCTGTACATATTCAATTTAAATATACATTGCTAAAAGAACAATACTTCAACGGTTATTTACAGAAAAAAGTTCAACATCCTGTATTCACGCGGGCCGTCGCACGTAACCAGCTATGCACGGTTCGTGCAAATAACACCTACGGCGAGCGGACAACTTCTTACCTAGTTCCTCGGCTAATTAACAGCCTAACTTCCGATTTGCGCAGTGACATTACGCCAAGAAATATTAAGTTAAAACTTAAGGGTCAATTCCCACTGAAAGAGCAGCGGTCGGCAGCGACCGGCAGCGGCTTTAATATTAAGAACCTTATCTAAGTGATTAAAAAGTTCATAGTCATTTGAAGGCAATGGAGGGGCGGCGCCGCGAGGGGCAGCGCGGTCCCTCCTTTGCCTTCGAATGACTATGAACTTTCTTAATATTAAAGCCGCTGCCGGCTGCTGCCGACCGCTGCTCTTTCAATGGGAATTGACCCTAAGTCCCACTACCTACAACACATTGAATGCTCAATGTGAAATGCAGCTAACGTAGTACTAGCATATCACCTGAGATGAAGTTACCAAGTTTCGAAATAGGGTATTAAGTTGTATTTATTGTTTACCTTGGTGTTATATTTACTACGATGTAGCATTAAGTACAAACCTTAGTGGTTTAAAAATGCTATTCTGCTGAAACAAATGTACTAATTTTTAAATGGTAAATAAAAAAAAAAAGTTATCTGGTTTCCATAGTACAAGATCTGCTTAGTTTGGGATCAGATGACCGTGTGTGAACAATGTCCTAGGAAGAATGTTTTCCTAGGATTGGATTAGGATATTGTAACTTAGAACAATTACAAACTGACCCACTAAAAAGTTAAAAATAAAAACTTTTTTCCAAAAAAAAATCAACCGACTTCCAAAAAAAACCCCCACAAAGTGAAAATTAACTTTAATTTCGGAAGTCGGTGGAAAAAAAGTAAAATACAGATCCAAAGACACACTTTTTTTTGGAAAAAAATTTTTAGGTACAGCTAACCTCTTGCGCGCTATGTCAAGAAATGAAACAATGTTTTCCTGGCAATAAAAACGATCTTCCTATACTATTTATAAAGTGGAAAAACCATTCATTCAAAACTATAATAAACACAACTTATCCTTATTATTATTTTTCATTCTCTTCTGTTCAGGCATTACGTAACAATTATTTGTACAGATTTTCGCTATCAATAAATTCAGCCTATCACGACGATAGCTGAGTGGCGCCAATTCACGGTCACCACTCAAGGAATCACGTTTTCGTATGGCCATCAGTCCTTGGACAGAAATGGCCAGTCTATGAGACAATTTGAACAGCCTAGAAGCCTATTTAACAGCCTAGTCGGTGTAGTTGTCACAGGTGCGACTGCTGACCATGAGGCGTGAGTTGAACCTAGAACGCGGGGTGATTTCTTTCATCAGGATTTCTCAGTGGCTCGCTTCCTACTACAGTACGGCCGAGGTATCTTGGTGAGTCTGAACTTCGCACAGAAGGCTGCGCAATAACATTTTTTAGGACCCATATGGTGACATGAGACGAGTGTGAGTGAGAGAACTTCGGAGAGCCAAGATACGTCCGCCGTGGCTGGCGAAATGGATACGAGTAATAATTGAGACTCGCACAGGAAGATCACAAATAATACTTAAAAAAAAAAAGAAAACAAAAATAAAAGTAAGTGCCGCAGCGCTGCTATTCTGATAAGGTCCGCTGTGATGTCACGGACAATTACAGAAATAAATAAAAAAAAGATGTGCGAAATACATATAAAAATATAATATTTAATAAATTGGTATGAAACCGCTTGTCAGCCAGCATCAGTCGTAACATCAGTTACTTGTCTATGCCTCAGCAGTGACAAGTGAACACTGTATAATCTATGGTGGACACTAGGCAACTGTGACAAGTAAAATGACGCAGGCGCAAAAAATAATTAAATAAATGTATATACATTACGGCTGTTTGTTGCTACACCGTTAGTATCTCAGAGCAGTTACAACAAAAAATGCACTGGGGTGGTCAGTTAACGGCTGGAGAATTAAAGATATAAACTAATGTTATGAGTGGTACTACGAATAATAAACAGATTCGTAGGAGTGATTTACAGGCGTTTTGTTGTATTAAATTCCGATTAACAAATAATAATAAGTATAGTACCTACTACTTACCCTGTAGTACCCATAATACCGATATACTTAGGTAGTATTATTAGAGGTAACAGGAATTTCGAAAGATAACAATATCAAGAACATAATCAAAGATTTCAATAAATCACGATGACAATCGTAAAATCAATAAACCAAGTCAACATTATAAAAATACCATAGTATCTATTTATATCAGCATCGTCTTTATCAACGATTAAACTAGGTAATAAATTGCTTTTTTTATCCAGTATAGATATACAGCTTTTTTTTTTTCGACACGCTCCTCTTCCGGATTACGGCTCGCTGCTGCGTCTGCGAATTGCATCACTGATGCGTCGGGTGCGCAACAGCCCCAACAGCCTCGTAACTACTGTGGCCGGCAGGGTGGATAGCCAAATAATACGTCACTGGATGGCGGCTCATCGACTGTCATTCAGATATGTTAAATAAGTCTATTTAATGTGTTGTAGTCAGTAAGTGCCAACTCAAATTTTATGGACTGAAAATAAAGGTTTATTACTTTATTTATTTAATGCCTTAACATGTTTTCCTGTTTTATACTTCTCTATTAGTCGTCATCTCATCTCATCTCTGAAACAAACGAAGTACGACACAATGGCGACCACATGTAAAAAGCCTCGAAAGGACCTTTACTTATCTCGGGATCTAGACTAACGGCCGGTTTTTTGAGCCGTAGTTAACTCAGCCAATGGTTAAACATAGTAACTAATGGTTGAATTTTGCTTAATGTGAAAGGCTAAACATGAATTTATTCATGTTAGCTCATCCATATTAAAAAAATAATAACTAATGGCATAACTCATTCATGTTTAGCCTTTCACATTTAGCCAAAATTCAATCATTAGTTTATTTATTTATTTATTTATTCAATTGGTGTTACGAGCTAACAGATTTAACATCCAAAACGCTCGTACGATTAATTTTCTTACAATTCGTTTATGGCTTAATATATTATACATGCTCTTAACAATAGATTTTATAAAAATAGCAATAATGTCCAAGTCTATGAAAATTATAAAAATAAATTTTAACGATGAATTAATACTTAGAATAAAATGTCAGTTTAGTGTCAATCAAGTAATAGTAATCAATTTAAATCAATTCAGTTATTATTGGGCATGGTACTCGTATATGTCATTTAAAATTATACGAAATTTATTATATAAATGTCCCAATCCATCGGCAAATAATAATTGCTATGTTTAACCATTGGTTGAGTTAACTACTTGATCAAAAAACCGGCCTTAATACAAAATAATCTGACTCGCGTTGTTCTCTAACATATTTTTGTAAGAACTTTCTATATTATATCTATTTTAAAAACAAAGCGCCTATATTGAGCGAGGGGTCTCGTCTTGCTGACGACGTCTCCCTAGAACCAACTCAATGCCTTTTTAATGTAAGTGACCGTTCGAATGTCAAAGTATCGCCAGCCAGATCTCAATAGATTAGGGCTTGAAATAAACCTCTACAGTAGTCCCTCCCTCTCTTAGGCATGTCATCTTTCACATAGTTTTTTGGTTTTACAAAACATAGTAAATATAACATCACATTTCTACTCCCCGAAGGACAGAGGTGAATGTTGTAATAAAATGTAATACTTACTTTATTTAATTCTATTGTTTATGTTAATATTTTAAGTTTGTCATTTGTGTCATTTGTGGAGATACCAGGGGACCTAAAAAGTTTTGACCTTCAAGTGTCATTATTATCTCGCGGTGCGTATTACTAATTTCTGAACACAGAGGGTGTTCGCAAATTAGTATAAATACAGAGATTCTTATCATTTCATTAGCGTTGTTACGCTTCTAGTAACTAATCCGCAAACATCATCATGTCTCAGTCATCCGCCGCCCATCTCTAGGGTCAAAAAATTTCAGCCCCCCGGTACGCTAAGTTTTTTAAGCCCTATAGCAAATCTGAGCAACAATAGCGCTCTTAAAGGTGTTACACCTGGTGTACCAGGAGCTGAAAAGTTTTAAGCCTAAATGGGCCGCGGATGACTGAGACACGTCCGTCTCTTTCTTGTTTTATTAGAGAGAAAAGTTAGCAATACCCTAAATTAAGTTTAGTTGGTGTACAAAAGAATCAGCATCAATATTTAACATACACCTCATTAAAATATTTAAAATAATTATGACTAAGAATCATCATTAATTATACATTATTATTAAGTTTATAAATAGGTAGGTACCCTTATTTACACCACTTATCAGTGTTGATGAGTAAATTATTGTGTAAACGTGTTATCTCAATGAAATATAAAACAAAACCATTACTCATGTGTCAACTCATTGCGTCGAAACTTGTCTAACCTTGAATAATAAGAACATGGCTATTCTTTTGTTTATATTGTCCGTGAAGATAGGTGATAAAAAGTGATAATCCTAAAATAACTAATATTATAAACACGAAAGTCGGATTGATGTTCTTTTGTTACTCTTTCACGCAAAAACTACTGAACGGATTTTGATGAAATTTGACACATAGATAGTTTGTAACCTAGATTAATACAAATAATAATTCTTACAGGTTCGAGACTTATACTAGTGAATTAATAAATTGTAGTGCCGGAAATCTTTATGATCTTTGTGTATACAGGGTTATTTGTAAAACACCAGCAACCTCTTAAGGGGTCATTGGGACCAAACCTGAAATAGCGAAAAAAAAATCAGCTGTTCAGTACATTTATGTTCGCATAATTCGTCAAAATGTACTGAACAGCTGATTTTTTTTTTCGCGATTTTAGGTTTGCTCCCATAGTAAAAGTTGTTCATAATGATGAGTACAATGACCCCTTAAGAGGATGCTGGTGTTTTACAAATAACCCTGTAGATTTAAAACTTGTTGCAATATTGTTGAGACATTTTAGAAAAACACGCAGTCATCGTTCCTGTGCAAGATTGGACGTTGCTTACATTTGAAACCTAAAATAATATTCTAAGGAGGTACAACTTACAATTGCTTGTTTAAATGTTTGGAAAAATCTCTGGAAGTACTGATCCGAACAAGTATTGCTGAGTGCCCTAAAATATGTTTTTTCACGCGGGCGAAGTCGTGGGCAAAAGCTAGTTCTGTACTATGAAGACCATTAGAAATTTGGGTATATACCTATTAGATATTATTATGTTGGTTTCACTACAGAAGACTGCCAACTAAATCGGGGCCCTTTTCTAACACTTTTAGCGATGAATTTGGATAGAACCCTTTTTCTTTTTGTATTGGCAGTCAGTATTTTTATTGATTAGTATCCATCTTTAATAGCGGTTTCAATTCTGAACTTGTAACTGCCAAAATTTTGCTGAAAAGACCTTTCTACCGTGCCATTCATGAAACGGTTGAAAAAATGAAATGAGCGCACTTAGTAAACTCAGCAAAGAGGAAACCACAAACCAAAATAACATTTAGGTAATACTTATAATAATATCGTTTCATCTCCATACAGTCCATACATAGGGACATATACATACATTCAAAAATTTGTAGTGAAATTTAAGGTTATTACTTAAAAATACTTAGCAAGTAACAAAATCTTGAAGACTTTCAAACATAAATTTTGTTAATTTGTCGTAACTTTGGGAATATGGCGTCTTGTTACAAAATTAGGTGTTTTCAATTACTTCAAAACTCATCATGTTTTGTTGAGGAAAATCGTTTGAAAATCTTGTACTTAGTATTAATTGATCTGTTTAAAGTAAGCAAAACGGAGGGGTATTTTATGTTTTTGAAGGCAAAAAAGCATAATTATAAGATTAGATAAGATTTCCTCAAGATGTTTTCCTTCACGTTTTGAGAGCAGTGGTGAAGAAATAAATTACACAAAGCAAAGTGACACAGTGATACCACTTATTGACAGGCCAGTTGGCGTGGTTGGTTAAGATACCACCTATCATGTCGCAGGTCGTAGTATATCAGTTATCTGGTTTCCATAGTACAAGCTCTGCTTAAGCAGTTTGGGATCAGATGACCGTGTGTAAACAATGTCCCAGGTTATTATTACTATTATTATTTTTTACATTTCTCGGGACCCTGGGGTCCCGGACATTTGGAAGGCGTACGAGGAGCCGAAGCCAACTCGCAGAGGCCTCTTAAATAATTTTAAATGATAAGGAGGCACCAACCGACGATTATCCCTGTATGTAATATGCAAGTGCACCCAAGGACCACTCCCGGTTGGTGCAGGACTATTGTTGTACGTGGAAACAAAACATATTGGGCTATGGGTCGGGGTGGCTAAAGTGGATTGAGTAACTTGAACTATGGAAGAACTATGTCCCCTGCCTGACCAATGTTATATATTATACACGGATAAAATGGCAGGGGGTGACTTGCACGCTTAATAATGGGCCCCCGGAAACGGCCGCTAGCACATAGTGACGTAGCGACAAGGGGGCAACATTTCCTGAGGTGCTTGAGGAGTGGAGAGGTATCCCACGGCTATCAGGACAATCCCGGAAGTACGGTCAAGATCCCTACCAGCACCTTACTTGAATACAGGAAGTATCCTCCGAGCACGTTTGCTCTTGAGAATCTCCACTCAAGCCGGCCAGTAAAGGCAAGAAAGAGGTGGGAGCTCTGTTCCTCGTCAGTGTTCACTGCAGCCGGCCAATAAAGACAAGCCAGAGATGAGGACAAGATTTCTCCCAGGAGATAGGGTCCGTGGGGTCGCGACTGCCCAACAGCTCGCCACATGCTGCCCTGCGGGTTTCTGTATTATTATTTTTATTATGACATGTAAATCTGGGCCATTACTACCCACCTTAAAAATATTTAAACCCCCTCCCCCCCCCCATTTTGTACTGCGTTAGAAAAAACAACCGGATCAATACGTCAGTCCATCAGTCCGTCTTCATGATCCGGGTATGCACCGTGTCGCCGGTTTAAAGGATTACCCGGCTAACGCAGCGAATATAGGATTACAGTGAAGTGACGAGATTAGGGGAATGATCGTCGTTTCCTTTACGAGGGGTAATTTTGGCATAGTGCGTTGGTTAAAGTGTAAAGTTGACTGACTTATTGTTGTTCGTTAAGATGGACGATACGCATGGATACGAGGTTAAACATTGTGAAGGAAGGAGCCTTCTCTTTTTCATTGCCGTTGATTAGAAATTGATAGGCAGGTCGTGGGTTCGATTCCCATCCAGGACAAACATTTGTGTGCATGAACATATCTGTTTTAATTATATACAGGGTGTCCGGTAATGAATGGATAACCTTGAAATGTCTTATAGTATAACTTATGGCCGTTCAGAAAAAAAATTGAAACAAAATATATCATAAGTAGTACCTAAGTTATGATTTTTTTAAAAGAGAGGTCTAATTTTTTTTACCTTGTTTTACTTTTATGAACACTACGATCAGAAATGAATGGATTCCATCGGTTTGTTGTTATTTTATTATTATACACGAACTATGCTAATAGATAAACAGTCAATAGTATGACTAGCTATTGCACTTTTTTATTAAAAAATTAGCAGATTAATTAATTTTAGAAAAACTTTGCAAAATTTATTTTTTAAACTATGTTTAAACATCTTGGGTATAAAAAAAATGTATGAATACATGAGTGGCCAATAATTTTAAAATAATGTCACTTTCAAGTAGATTTTATAATGGTACAATTCATAAATGTATCTACAATAAATAGTGAATTATTGCGATTAATGTAGAAAAGGAGAAAATTTTACTAAATATCAAAATTTGTAATATGGGAACATTTTTTAAATTTAATTGTACCTGAACTTTGGGGATTAATAAAAAACAACATTTAACATAAACAACACTTTATTATCATTCGTTTATAATAAATATTCAAACTGCCGGCCTCCCACTCTTATGCAGGCCCTACATCTACGGATAAATGATCTACGGAGCAGTCTTGTGTACCGTCGTTCACTAATTTTTGATGCGGCTGCTCTGACTCGTCTTCTTAATTCTTCTAAAGACCTTATAGGCTTACAGTATACTTCCTCTTTAAGGCAGCCCCAATAAAAAAAAATCCAATGGATTTAGGTCCGGTGAACGTGGAGGCCACAAAATTGGCCCTAGCCGCCCGATCCATCTATCTGGGTACGTGTTATTTAAAAATGCACGAACAGATACAGCATAATGCGCAGGACAGCCGTCATTTTGCAACCAATATGACTCCCTCAGCTCCTCGGGCACTTCTTCTAATAAATTGGGGAGATCATTTTGAAGAAACTCCAAATAACTTTGCCCTGTTAAATTCCCCGGTAATTCAAATGGCCCGATTATTATTCCACTTAATATTCCAGTCCAATAATTGATTTTAAATTGGTATTGGGATCTATCTTCACGCATAAGATGGGGATTTTCTAATTCCCAACCGTGTAAATTATGAAGATTCATGTATCCATCTCTTTTGAATGTTGACTCGTCGCTCCACAGAATTTTATTAAAAAATTGCGGGTCTTCTTCGATTTTTGCCAGCATTTGTCGGCAAAAACGCAATCTAGCTGCATAATCTCTTGGTTGGAGAGTTTGCACGCGTGTAACGTGGTAAGGGTGGAATTTATTTTTTTTCAAAATATCGTGCACGGTCGATTTTCCGATACCTGTGCGTCGAGCTATTGTTCGTGTAGAGGTAGAAGGATCGTTTTCGACTTCCTCAAGCACGGCTTCTTCTACATCAAGACGAGCGATTCTTCCACTGCTTGTACCACCGACACCACTACCAGGCAATCTTCCTTCGGAGTAACAACCGTGGACACGAATAAATACGCGGTAGTCTGGGTGGCGCGCATTAGGGTATCTCTCCCTATAGAGCGCTGCAGCTGCATTTGCGTTACCTCTGCATTCTCCATAAATGTAATGCATATTTGCATATTCTTGTGCCGTATACTGACGTGGCATTTTGATACACAAAAACACAAAAGTCCAGTTTAGTCCAAAAACAAACCAAATCGTCGCAAATATCACCAAACAAAACAAGTCCAAATCAGTAAGCAAAACGAATAGTCCAATAAAATAGCCACGTGGTCGTTTTAACACTGATTCAAAGTAAATCACGATAATTGCAAACGGAAACTAAATAAACACATGCGAAGTCGAGCAAGTCGAGAAACGCACTAAAAGTATGAGTGCTTACCTGATGTTTTACATTTATTTCCTCTCTCTCGCACCTAGCCGATTCAGACCCTCTTTGTCTAACATAACACAAAAGAATGACAGCACGGCGTGCGCGCAGGTAGCAAATATGAAGGTCACACGACCCATTTCACGCTTTTAAAGTAACTATTTTAATCATTATGAGTATTTGTAAATTTCTGACAATTTGGTTTCAATACGCAATTTTTATTCACTACAAATTCCTTAAATGTATTTTTGATTAATCTTCAGTGGTCAGAAGCAATTTAATTTAAAAAAAGTTCCTACATTACTTTTGACATTTGGTAAAATTTTCTCCTTTTCTACATTAATGGCAATAATTCACTATTTATTGTAGATACATTTATGAATTGTACCATTATAAAATCTACTTGAAAGTGACATTATTTTAAAATTATTGGCCACTCATGTATTCATACATTTTTTTTATACCCAAGATGTTTAAACATAGTTTAAAAAATAAATTTTGCAAAGTTTTTCTAAAATTAATTAATTTGCTAATTTTTTAATAAAAAAGTGCAATAGCTAGTCATACTATTGACTGTTTATCTATTAGCATAGTTCGTGTATAATAATAAAATAACAACAAACCGATGGAATCCATTCATTTCTGATCGTAGTGTTCATAAAAGTAAAACAAGGTAAAAAAAATTAGACCTTTCTTTTAAAAAAATCATAACTTAGGTACTACTTATGATATATTTTGTTTCAATTTTTTTTCTGAACGGCCATAAGTTATACTATAAGACATTTCAAGGTTATCCATTCATTACCGGACACCCTGTATATATAGGTATGTACTTACAAAAAAAAGTGGTATATGTAGTATATCAGTTATCTGGTTTCCATAGTACAAGCTGCGCTTAGTTTGGGATCAGATGACCGTGTGTTGAATGTCCCAGGATATTATTATTATCTCCTTTATTACATTTATTACATTTTAGAATATTTTTATAAAAAAAACATTTAAAAATATAAAAAATAGTGATCCGTCGGTAGCGGGAGCAGGGTCCAAGCTACCAGTGGTTAGGGCCCCAGAGACAGGAACCTCCTCACAATACGCGCCGTATCAAGGAGGACTGCTTTCTGAATCAGGCCCTTCACCCAGCCATCCAACGAGAGCCTCTTGAGATGTTGGTCGAGGCTCTTAGCAATAAGTCCATTGACCGTAACGACTATCGGCACAATGATTACCGAGTCCACATTCCACATAGCGACAACCTCGTGGGCTAAGTCGAGATACTTCAATTGTTTCTCCTTCTCAGCCTTCACGAGGTTCTCGTCATGCGGGATAGTGACATCGATTATCATTGTGCGGCGCACTGATCGATCTATTACCACTATATCAGGCTTATTGGCTACAATAGTCCTGTCAGTAATAATAGATCGATCCCAGTATAACGTGACATGGTCATTCTCGAGAACTGGGTCAGGCACATACCTGTAATAGGGTACCTTAGAGTCCACAAGGCCGTATTTCAGAGCAAGTTGCTGTTGGATAATCCTGGCCACTTGGTTATGCCTGTGCAAATACTCGCCGTTAGCCAAACGAGAACATCCAGAGGTAATATGTCTGATAGACAACATCGGAGATGCCATGCTCACCGGGACAATGGCATGCCCGACATATGTCGATCGTCACGTCTTTCATTATATACTTCCGATAGTTATTCGTTAGCATAATTTCATCCATAATCGCACAGACCGAACCTTCGGTTTCCCCAAAGAGGTCACCGAAGCGTAACCAGGCCACGGACGCTAAGAAATCTACGTCGGGCCCATGAAGGGCCCGGAAAAAGCGTCCGTGAAGCTCCTTGCTTTGCCATACTTCCTTGCGGTCGTTGGTACTAAGTATCACAGGTTTGCGTCAGTTCTCTTTAGCCAAGGACAACGGGGTGAGTCCCTTGTCCACTGCAACCACATCTTGGTGCGTAACCACGTCAGTCTTGAGAAAATATTCTCTGAGACTGCACCTCGCGGTTGTGGAGGGTCTTAGCATTTAAAAAACCTCGACCCCCACACTTCCTCGGAATGTACAGCCTCATGACAGACGAACGTGGGTGATGCAATTGATGCATCCGGTTTGCGGTCAGCAGTGACCGGACTCTTATCAAGGGCGTCTAGTTCCGTCTGGGTCCACTTGAGTATGCCAAAGGAGTACATCAGGACCGGCATGACCCAACCGTTAAAGGCGCGCATCTTGTTGCCGCCTGACAAAGAACTATTAAGTACCTTTTTCAGGCGACCGAAGAAGCGCTCCTGCAACCGATTGTTTCATGTCAGGCCCGTTAATGCCTAACCCCTCTGACATACCCAGGTATTTGTAGGTATCAGTTGCGGAGAGTGATCTCAGGTTTATGGAATTTGAGAGTTGTAGTATCACAGGTCAACATAATAAGAGCTGACGACCTGTCATTGTGTAACTACGACATTACCAAAATAGGTACGAGATTACAAAACAATTTTTCTAATGCAGTGTCATTGGCACGCCATCGTAAAGCTATAATGACGTCATTCAAATAAGAGATTACCAAAACTGCAAAGGTATCAATGATCGAACATTCCAACACAATGGTTGTTTCCTGGAAGCTTCGCCGCAAGAGAGCGCTGTGTGTTCGTCACTTGTCAAAGTCATCTTGAAGACAATGCGACCAATCGGCGACTAGAAAAAACACTTAGCGCCATCTCGCGGCAAAGTTTTCACCAAGGAACTCCATTAACAGCAGAATGAAAGTAACAAACACTTAGCGCCATCTACGCGGAAGTAATTTGACCTTTGCGGTCTGTTAGGACTGATTCCTTTATTGTACTGATCACATAATGAACAAATATCAAAATCACCTTTTCCCGAAATGACTGATTTTTTAAATGTCTTTGTTTTAAAATGTCGGAAACTTATCGTCTGACAGAAAAGGTATATTCGTGATATTAAATCAAAAAGAATGTTTAAGCAAAAAAGCTATGTGTTTTTTCACGACGTTTTCCTTCACCGTTGCGTTTGAATATATCGGTAAAGTGCACATAGACTTCAGAAAAAGCCCATTGGTACACGGTCGTGGTGGGACTCGAACCCGCGACCTTAGGCGGAGCACGAACTACCGCGCCACCGGCGCTCAATTTGTTAAATATCTCCTCTGTAGGTATATATACTCCTTTACCTTCCAGTCTGTTAGGATAGTAGTGTACATGTTATACTGGCCACTAATAATGACTCATGTCACAGAAAAACAATAATATTATGTCCTTGTCATTACTCTCTAACTTATATATAGTTATCTGTGGTCTTTACCACTATTTTATCAATTCTTTGTGTACTGTATTGTTATTTATTGTAAAAAAATAACCATCTGTTGTGCTTTAAAATGAATAATAATAGCCTGAAATTTATAGACAACCAAAAAGGGAAACAGTATTTAGTGCATGACGGACACAGGTATCATTCTACTAATAATAATAAATCGGGCATATGGAGTATCAATCGCACTGAATGCTCGGCATCGGTTACACTGAAAAAGCATAATTTAATTATTAATTAATAATAATAATAATATCCTAGGAAAACATTTTTCCTAGGACATTGTTCACACACGGTCATCTGATCCCAAACTAAGTAGAGCTTGTACTATGGAAACCAGATAACTGATAAACTACATACACTACTTTTTTTTGTAAATATATACTTATATAGATAATTACACCCAGACTCAGGACAAACAGACATGTTCATGCACACAAATGTTTATCCTGGATGGGAATCGAACCCACGACCAGCGGCATGGCAGGTGGTATCTTAACCAACCACGCCATCTGGCCTGTCATTAGACCAAGTACTCACGCATGCCGGTCGCATTTTAACCAAAATTATGAACTTATATTTATTGATACTTGTAAAAAGGCATTACCTGCCAAAATTACACCTATTAAGAAGGTTTTTTGAAAATTGTCTTGCAAAGGTTCAAGTTTCAAGTCAGACAACAATGCCATCGTTTGAGAAAAAAAAAGTTCCCTTTATAGAAAGAGGCATAAAAGTTTGTATCAAAATAATATTGATTTGAAACGATTGGTGGATATAAAAATTCCAAAACTTTTATCGGATAGTTTTCGTGTGATTGAAGATGGTGAGGATGAGAAGATCCTAGTTTTTTCGACATTAGTTGGCAGAGAAATACTCAGTCGTGACAACAAAAACACATATTTTTATGGCGATGGCACTTTTAAAAGAACCCGCAATCCAATTTATCAAATCTTTACAATACACGCTGATATTAGCTGAAATAATAAATCGACGAACGTGGTGCCTCTTGTGTATGTGATTTTGCCTAATAAGTCTCAAGAGACGTACACCAGCATGTTTAAGTCGTTGAATGACAAAATGGGCTTAAGAGTTCATACATTTAAGTGCGACTATGAAATTGCTTTGATTAATGCCATAAAAGAGGTTTTTCGGTCTGCAGAGGTAAGAGGCTGTTATTATCATTATATCAAGGCCGTGTGGAAGCAGGCAAAAAAATTAAAAGCTCCGACCACAACAGAGCAAAGAGAATTAGTAAGGATATGTGCTAATTTTTCTTTACTTCCACAAGAAAGTATTCCTAGTGCTTGGTCTTCTTTGCAAGCCCTTTTCCCACAAACTCAAGAAATGATCGAATTTCAAGAATATTTTAATAAACAGTGGATGTCTTTGTGTGCGTCTTTTATTAAACTCGCCACAAAATAATAGGTCTGTTTTGACAGCCCATATCGTTTCATGTGCCAAAGAGAGACAAACAGCGGGACAAAGAGGGACACCTTCATGTCAAAACGGACATATTATTTTGTGGCGAGTTTAGTTGCGTAGATGATAAGCTCCACACAAACAATACGATAGAGGCCAACCCTCTATCGCATATTAAACATACATAGAAGATTAAACACACGTATGCAGCACAAACCAACCCTGATGCGATTTTTTACAAACTAAGAAAAGAGGCAAAATATCATTACACCCGAATTAAAAATGCTTTGTTTAGCGGTGCTACTAGGCATAGGCGTGCCATTATTCGACAACTGCTACAAAAAACAGTTGAATGAATAATCCGGCGATATAACAGAAATTCAGTTTCTAAACAATATTGCAACTAT
The DNA here is from genome assembly GCA_948252095.1 of Dicycla oo. NCBI lineage: Eukaryota > Metazoa > Arthropoda > Insecta > Lepidoptera > Noctuidae > Dicycla > Dicycla oo. The sequence continues at coordinate 5,457,202 of OX411710.1, read as the reverse complement.
AAAAAAGAGAATGAACTATTCATATCTATTGACGTTGTTTAAGAATAATATTGTTTTGTTTCTCGAAGAGAATAGAATTATTGTTATTTAATTTTAAAAATAAAGTCTAACTGTATATGAATTTGACAGTTTTATTTCCGACATTTTAGAAAATCAGTCATTTTGGGAAAAGGTGATTTTGATATTTGTTCATTATGAGATCAGTACAATATAGGAATCAGTCCTAACAGATCGCAAAGTCCAGCGAATAATAAAAAAAAACGAAAGCATAAAAGTATAGTTTATTTTTGTGGGTTACATGTTTACATAGTTTTTAAAATTCTCTGGCATACCTTATATGTAATGTGTAACTGTTTTATGTCCCAATAAAGAAAAATAAAATAAAGTAAAATAAAAAAAAAAATTAAAAAAAAAAAAAAAAACAATATAAAAGAAAAAAAAAATCATTAAAGTTCTCTTTCAGAATCTTGACTTAAATCTTAATACCTACTTACATCAAAAAATGTGCTGTCAATATAAAAAAGTAGAAAATATTTTATTCCTAATTACAAAACAATACTACAGGGGTACTCAAAATCAGCGATGAATTTTGACTTAAATGATTACATTTAAATAGACCTACCTAAATTGAAATAGACACTTTAAAGTCATACGCAGCTAATAACAATAGCAATGGTTTAACAAACAAAACAACGCTACTTCTCAAAAGGAATGTTTCATAGGTTATGAATCTTGACTTAATTAATTATATCTAATGACTTAAATCTACAGAGATATAAATAAATCATACTTTAACAACAAAATATTTTGGTTTTAGGAGAAAAAGCGCAAAACAAAACAGCGCAACAGAAAAGTCTAAGACCACATAACTATTAACATATTTGACGATGATATTCCTATTATACTACGAGTATATTATTAAATGAGTAATATTTGTAATCACATTCTCGAAAATGGCGCTAACGATTTCGATGATAGTTGCAATATAGGGGTTTCCGGGGGCGAAAAATCGATCTGGCTAGGTCTCTTAACTGGGTTTCGTTTTCTCTATTTGCACCCGAGCAGATCTCGGTCGACCAGGTACTTATGGATTAAAAAAGTAAAAGTATAGATGTTTCTGAATTTGTGAGTATTTATGTTTGTTACTCAATCCCAATTTTACGGCTGAACTGAACAGAATACTCTTTATTATGTACACCATACATATCTGTATATGCAAAACTTACTGAATGATATATCAACGCACAGCCTAAACCGCTGGTCCTAGAGACTTGAAATTTTGAACAAAGATGCTTTATACAGTAAGGAATAAAGGGGTAAAATAGGGGGTGAACATTTGTATGAAAAATCTTATTCCTTGAGTAAATAAACTTGCACAGATACATATCTATGTAAATCATAAAGTTTGTCATTGTGAGTTTTTAACTACCCCTTAAAAAAGGATTAGGTATGGAGGAATTTTAACGCGCGCGCGGTCCGATGAGCTCGAAACTCAATATTTATGCTTGAGATCAAAATAAAGGATAACTTTCATCACGGTTTATCGAAAATCAACCTCTAACTGAAAAGGGGTACTCAATTTTACAGGGAAGGATTTTACTGCATGGCTTGATTATTCGAAAATTGGTATAAATAATATTTGAGACAAGTTATGGAAACATCCTAAACGAATTATAAAAATTCCACCCCTGTGGGGGTGAAAAGAGGGGGTATCCCTTCTTTTCAGAAATAATAACGATTGACTCTTTTAGTTCTTTAAAACAACCCCTCACATAGGATATTTTAAGGGGTGTCAAAGTTAGTAAGGAAAAATTTTAACGCGCTGTTGGATTAACTCAAAACTCGGTACTATAGTCTAGCAGTTTGAGTACTTTATGCGACCTATCCAAAAGTGATCCCGTTATCCTGCTTACAGAATATACTTCATTATAAATCCATACTAATATCATACATTCGAAAGTAACTCTGTCTGCCTGTATGTAACCTTTTCATGCCTAAACCACTTAGCGGATTTCGATAAAATTTAACGAAGACATGATGGCATCCTGGGGAAGGACATAGGCTAGTTTTTGTTTTAGAAATAATCCTAGCGTTTTTGAAGAGGGTAAAATAAAGTATGATTTTAAAATTCACCTGTAATATTGATATTTTTGTGTACTTTTTTATAAGATTTAAAGGATTGGAAATATAGTCATTGTCCGTAGCTTGAGATAACATTTTAGTCTTTATTTAATTAAATCGAAGAAGAAGATATAACAATTTAAAGTCATAAAAATAACTTGGCTAGCACGTACACATTCACTTACGAGGTCAATCACACTAATTAATGGTGATCATATTAAAATGAATAATAATTATTTTTAAAATAGATATTTAGGTTTAGGCCCATTAGCACCACAAATCACTAAATGCGTTGAGCGCTAAACGAATTTAAAACATTCTTCTATTTCTGTCAATTGTTTGAAGTTGTCAGGGATGGAATGATGTTTTAAACATGTTCAGTGCTAAATATATTTATGGATTTTGGTGCTAGCGGGCCTTGGAATCATTAAAACCTATTTTATGTATACAAAAGTCTATTTGAATTTATTATTTGTCTGTCTATTTGTTACTTTTTCACACCTTGACGGATAGACCAAGACCTGGGTTCAGACATAGGATCATTTTTATTCCGGTAGTACGTTCCTCTGGTAGTAATCCTAAATTATTATGCGCAGTGTTGTATAGATTCATTTTTTTTTTTAACTGAACAGACAGCTGTGCTGCTGGGGAGTTTGTTGCGTCACTTCTTCTCCCCAGCTAAAGCACTAGGAAGTGGTGAAGGGCGGGCGTTTTGGGGGACTGTCTTATGTAATTTTGACGTTCAAAAAGTGCTGATTCTCAGGCTAGTATGAATAAATGACTTCTGATTTTGATTTTGATCTGGGATAATTTCCGACTTACACGCGGGCGAAGCCGCGGGCTAAAGCTAGTATGTAAAAACAATATAATACATTTGCGTGTAAAAAAATCGGGTCACCCCGTGGTCTCTAGACGATATCTCAAAAATTTTAACGTACATTTTAATTATTATGATTATGTTGTGTGAAAGTAGGTAAGTTATAGTTTATTTACACATACCCTATACAACTGGGTGACTTTTTTGTCAGTGAAGTTGTTAATAGAATTATTTAGATTATTAGTACTTGTTTATTGATAATTAATTAATCAGGTATTTATCCGACTTAAGACGCAACCCAAGCATGCGTAGTTCACACAAAAGAAATACCAAAATAATTTGTAAATCAAACATATTCTTAAGGTAGTGTGTATTTATTCCGATTGCATTACAGAATATCTAGGTTCCCAAATATATATTAAATAAGAACATTGATTTAAACAGGAAATATGAGAGAAATAAGTTTTCTATACAAATTTTAAATTCTCGTCTTCAAATCAGTGTCCTTTCAAAATATGTGTTTGGGAACCTAGATATTCTGTAATCCAATCAGAATAAATACACACTACCTTAAGAATATGTTTGATTTACAAATTATTTTGGTAGTTCGTTTGTATGAACTACGCATGCTTCGTGGGCCTCTTAAAAAAGAGGGTCTTTATTCGACCAGTAGGTTCGCGATTTTCTCAAAAACTTTTGAATCAGGTTTAATATTTATTTTACTTACGTAATCTACATTCATTCAAGAAGGTTTTAGTAAAAAAAATTGCGTACCGTTAAAACGGTGAGACATGTAGCACTATGCACCACTATGTAGACCATGTTTCTGACAAATAAAAAAGAAATAAAATAAAAACGAACACACGAACATTTTATCTGAACGTTTTCGATTGACACCCTTTGATTTGGCATTGTAGGTGAATTCAAAGTTGTTTCCCGTTGTGTTCCGGTTTGTAGCTTTACATTGTACAGATTTTACATTGTATTGGTTCAGAGATCCTAACTAATATTATAAATGCGAAAGTGAGCTTGTTTGTCTGTTTCGCTTTCAAAACGGCTGAACGAATTTAAATGATTTGGCACATGGGTAGACCATGATCTGTATTAGGACATAGGATACTTGTTATCCCGGTATTACCTACGTTCCCGTGGGATAATATCTGACCTCCACGCGTGCGAAGCCGCAGGCAAAAGTTAGTTACAGATATATGTAGAGATTGAACATTCTCTACATTTAGAGATGAACTGATTTGGATGCATTGGCACGCATAGATCATGTCCTCTATGAATAAATCAGATAATTTTACACGACCGCATACATCTCTTAGGATGCGAGTGAAATCATAAGATAGAACTAGTAACATACAATGATGAATCTTGACCTAACATCGTAACTTCAATTCATAACGAGCAGTAGGGCTTCGCAGACCGAATAAGCTTCGTTCAAAGGTTGGAGTACAGTCTTGTTCACCTAGAGTGAAGCGACGCAACAGCCTAGCTAGCCCAACCTTCACTTGGAGACGAGCAAACCGATTACCTGAAAAATAAATATAAATAATTATTAGCAAGTCATATAAATGGGATTATGGTAGACAGAAAGAGAGAGAGAGAGAGAGAGAGAGAGAGAGAGAGAGAGAGAGAGAGAGCATAACATCACGCCTGTAATCCCCGAAGGGTAAGGCAGAGGTGTACCTATAGTACACCCACATTTCGAAAGTTATGTTTAAGTCCCATGTAATAGGGGGCGAGCCTATTTCTATCAACCGCACACAAATCCAGAGAGAAAGGGGTGCTAATAGGTAAAGGAAAAGAAGACAGCGATAATAAATATAGTCTTTATTATCTGATAGTTTAGAGACAAAGATAAAATGTCTACCTGTGTCCTTCAAACTGAATCACATTTATGTTGAAACAGCAACCTGTATAGTGACAGTAATTTCCTAGGCTAAGCGCTAGGACTGGGAATTCTATTCTAAAATGATGTAGATGGTATTCAGAAAAATATATCTAATCTATTAATTAATGAGAATTATGTAATTTACATTATCATCAACGATAGTAAAAAAATAATGGTGATTGGTTTCAATTCTTTTCAATCTGTAAACACGCTAATGTTTTTGAACAATGTCACTAACAATCATGATTAACACTCATAAAGCAAAAGTAGCTTAGAATACTTACCAATGCAAATACGGTTTCCTTCGCCAAAAGGTAAATAAACATAATTATTTGTTTTCAAATCGTTTTCTGATGAAAACCTTTCCGGATCAAATACATCTGGGTTAGGGTAATACTTTTCATCCCTGTGAAGGGCAAACACTGGTAGCAGTATAATATTATCTTTTGCTATCGCTATTCCAGACGGTAGATATGTATCTTTTGTACATAATCTTTTTAAGACACCTATTGGGGGATACTTTCTCATTGCTTCGTTAAGCACTTTATCCAAGTACTGCATTTTCATGATATCATTATAAGTCAATTCTTCATTACCACGTTCAAAGACCTCGTCTATTTCTTCGTGCAATTTCGTTAAGATTTTTGGATTGTTGGACAGTTCCAGTAGAGTGTAATGCATTGCGCTAGCTGAGGTGTCGGCGCCAGCGATAAAGAAGAAAAATGCTTGTGCAGCCAGGATCTCATCAGTTGGATCTAACTCATAACCTGTAGTAAAGTCTTGCATCACACCATGGGTTTGAAGCTCCAAACAAATGTCTATAAAATCATGTCGTTTCACAGCCTCGTGTCTTCTATTTTCTAAAACAGTTTTCACAGCGCCCACAAAGAATTTTTCATATTCTCCGAAAATTTTAAGTTTTAAGAGTTTGTACAGAGAAGGGAATACATTTGCAATTAAAAGCACAATATTTTGATACGTTGATGGTTGTAGAGTTTTCCATGCCATGTCTAAGAACGGTGACTCCATAGTATTCTTGGTCTGAGTATCTATGCCGAACACTGCCGCGCCTATGGATGATGTAGTGTATGTGTAAAGAAAGCTAAATGGTTTTTGCTGCGTATAAAGATTATCTTCAAGATAATCCACAAAATCTCGGGAACACTTGTCTAAGATGTAGAACATATTCTTAAGTTTTGAGCTCGTGAAAACTGGGCTGAGTTTCTGCCTTAATATTTTCCATCTTTGAAAATCGTTGATGAATATAATATTATCAGCTAGAAGGTCGTTTGGGTTTGCGATTATACCACGACTGTGGAAGCTTTGGAAGTCTCCAGTTACCACAGCTTGGATATCTTCAGGACACTTCAACATCAGCGTAGGAATTGTTCCTGTAGTCATTCCAACATACGGTGCGTCGTGCTCATTGTATATAGACTTCACAATTTCTGGCATTGCCTGGTTACCAAACACAAACTTTATCATTATATCACTGATTTGCACTACATTTTGCTTCCTCCAGTAATTCCTGTTCGTAGACTTAAAATAGAACCACACTATAGACAAAACTATCGTAATCAACAATATTATGAACAACATTGTTAACGCGATGCGCGCTCGCGAACCAACTAATGACTGACCGACACCAACACCGACTGATAGCTGGCAGTACTTGGTTGCTATATATAATCACACAAGCTTACGTATGTACAAATGAAGGGACTTATTTGCTCTTGTTAATCTTCGCATTCCAATGGTTTTCGTTTAATTTGTATATAACTTTGGTTCTAGTTACGGTGTTAATGATTGCTTGTTATCTATAAGTATAGCGTAGGCATAATTATTGTATTTAGCTTATTCTACTCATTTAAAATCAATGTAACTAGCCTTGTCGGCTTCCAGTCTAACCGGTTGCAGCTGAATACCAGTATTTTACATGGAGCGACTGCCTGTCGGTCCTCCACAACCTAGTTACTGGTTAATACGATACCCCTTGGTAAGACTGGCTGTCAGACTTTCAGGCTTCTGACGACCCGTAACGACTGTCAAAGATCCACGAATGACAGCCGGGACCAACGGCTTAACGTGCTTTCTGAGGCACGGAGAAGTTTCGGTTTGTAAAGATGGTCACACATCCACGGACCAACAGCGGCAAGCGTAGCTTAATCTGATTGATCGACTCGTGCGGCTTTTAGGAGTTAGCCACGAGCTTTTTTATTCTACCCATTTAGGTACCTACGGAATTTGGTTCAATGGCCAAGTCATGATAATAAGTCTCTAACTTAATATTTGTGTTCACCTAGAATGTATTTATCACGTATGAGAACATTCAACCCACAAATTATATGACATAATTATGTTTTCAATGTCAGCTGTTAAGTAGTAATTTTTGGGCCCCTCAATTACCACTTAGCATGATCACCATGGAAAGGGGTTTGTCGAAGGAAGAATAAACAAAAATTACGTTTCCGTGTAGACAGAAAGACGGCCACAAATTAGAAATAATTAATTGCTTTTTTTACGTAATTTACTTTTTTCAATAATTTGACTCACAATTCTTAGTTGTATCATAGAATTTTTTTTCTGTTTAATTCTCAATTAATACTACTAATATTAAGTAACGTATATAAAGACAACTACACCAATTTTTCATAAAGTGACGAACATCCGTGTTTTGGAAAACAAAAATTACAGTAATATTGGCCTTAATGCGGGCACTGTTAAACAAATGATGTAATATAGAAAAACATAGCTCTGTTCTTCTATTAATTATAGTAGTTTTGCGTTCAAAGCGCTCTCCTGTAAAATCATGATTTTGTAGATAACCGTATAAACGGTGGTAAATCGCCTTGCCTGACTACCCTAGACAATTCTCAGTTGTCAGTGTGATTTTGACAGTATGAATAGAAAAAATTCTTCAGAAATAGTCTACTTAAAAAAAAAAAAACCTAGACAAAGATTTCTACGGTGCAATGTCAAATAAGGAGAAACGAAATGTTACTTTGTACGAGTATAGAAAGAGATGTGTCTGTTCTTCGTAGAGATAGAAGTGGTCATGCTACGCGTGCAGATTCGACTTTGACCACTGTCAAACTATGTTATTATTGCTTCATCGTAAAAAGATAGTAATGGATTCAATAAACAGTTATTAGTGCAAAACTACTCACGATTGTGAGAATTCTGTAGGTTAATGTTTTTTGCATTCTGTTTTTCATTGGTTTATAAAACCATATTAGGTGTAGGTATTTAGAACGATGTTTAAGCATGAATAAAATTTAAATCAAACTAACAGACTTATATTATCATTGATTTTTATCTTGAGAGGAGCTTGTGGCTATATAATAACAGCCGTAAGGGTCGATCCATCAGGTTAAGCTACGCTTGCCGGGATTGGTCCGTAGATGGGTGACCATCTGTACATACCGAAACTCCTCCGTGCCTCGGAAAGCACGTTAAGCCGTTGGTCCCGGCTGTCATTCGTGGATCTTTGGCAGTTGTTACGGGTCGTCAGAAGCCCGAAAGTCTGACAACCAGTCTTACCAAGGGGTATCGTATTACCCAATAACTGGTTTGTGGAGGTCAGATAGGCAGTCGCTCCATGTAAAATACTGGTATTCAGCTGCATCCGGTTAGACTGGAAGCCGACCCCAACATAGTTGGGAAAAGGCTAGGCAGATTGATTTTTGATTTTTATCTTGGCTTATTTGTAAGATTAATAAGTTATAGAGGAATGTTGAACACTGTTTCTGTTGCCCCAAATATTTTAACTGTTTATGACTAATGAGAATACGCTAGTAACGAATATATACGTATATATATTTTTTTCTTACAGTTCTAGTTTTCGAGTTATACGTAAAAAATAAAATTGAAGTACTTAATGAGAAAATCAATTTATTCAAAATAAGGTAAATAACTTCTAAATAACTTTGCTTTAATGCTTTTCTCTTGTTTAAGCACTTAGAGGAATGTCTCATTAGAGACCAGCAATAGTCAGCCATCATTATGTAAATCCCAGTACCCCTGATATCGCTCTTCCATGACGCGTAAATCCCGATACATGCGTTCTCCCTGCTCTTCGCTTTGATCCCCTAGATTTTCGGGAAACTTGTCAAGGTGTCTGTGAATATAGTGGAGTTTAATATTCATGTTACAACCTACAAATGGTAAAGTGGGTTTTCTACGAGTCCAATATAATTTTCTGATTTGCAGTTTCCAAGAGAGTTTTGTACTACTAAAAAGAATGCTGTCCAAGCATTTAATTCAAGTTTTGTCATCGAATTTTTGGTGTTGGTATCTTTTATGAGCTGTCTTATTTGCGGACCATCAAAAATACCTGCCTTGATCTCTACACTTAGCTGAGGAAATTTCTGGCAAACATAAGCGAATAAAATGTTTTATTTTGCCTAACTTTCTATGTAATGACGGCACAATAAATTGTCTCGAGGTAAGTACTAACGGGTATTTGGCAATGTATAGCTTGCCACTTTCCACATTTTCCTTTTTTCCCAGTGTTTTTTTTTTTTTACTTCTGCTGTCCCAAAGATATATGAAACAGGGAAACTGGTTTTCAGGTTCACGCCAAATTGCTGGAATTTGAAACGTAAAGGCACTCCTTTTACGTCTTTTGCACAATCTTAAGTATTCGACACATGACTTACAAACAGAATTAGGAGCCCACGTCTTGTTATTTTTGTCCAAAGGCATGCCGATGTATTCCAAATAGGAAGTTTTGACGAAATCAGTAATGGTTTTTCAACATTCTTTGAAATGATATATGTTTTCTCCACCTATGTAGCAAAAAGGTTGCGGATGTTTTGAGCAACGTCTTTTTGAACTACTCATAACGAATAAACCTCAATTTTTCTTCTTAACACAGTGATATTAATTAAAAGTGCACGTAATAAGAAAAAAATGTTAGTTAGATAAATAATACCTAAATACGATCTGTAGGAAAAAAACTGATGGTAGATTTGAAAACAAGGAGTTGAAAATATGTTTAGATCAACTATCAAAATCGTGGCAACAAACAAAAAGTCATGTAAACTAGTGTTATCGTTGTGAATATTGAACAAAGTTTTCTATACACTATAAAAAACATACTCCTACACTTTATTATCTCCTGGTAACGGACTGAGCTACACAAAGCAAAGGAAGGATTTGGAGATAACTATAAATTCTTGAGACTGACACAACCAGCTGTTACACCACATACCGTTATTATACCCTGGTACTGGAAATGGAGCAGTCACTTAACAAATCATTATCTGAGTCAAACATCGCCATGTGTACTGATACTCCACATACTCCACCCAACTATGTCTCACATCGGAACAAGCGACCGCGAGAACACGACTACGACTCTGACTTTAGAAACTTCAAAGAAGAAGTCAAAACACTCATATCATCGTTGATCGCGAAACAAAGTGAGGAAATAAAAAAAATCTCTTCTACATTATTGGAAATCAGGACTACAAATACTAGCATAGAAAGCTCTATGGCCTTTCTCACCTCTCAAAACGAAGAGCTAAGGAAGAAGATTGAGGTAATCGAAATAAAGGCTAAAAAAGATGAGGAGTACATAATCCTACTAGAAGATAAAATCGAAGATCTTCAGCGGGGAAGCCGTAAAACCACGATAGAGGTAAAAAACGTTCCAAAAATCGAAAACGAAACTAGAAGTGACTTAATAAAAATGGTTACACATTTGTCAAATGAGACTAAATGCCCTATCAAACAAAACGAAATCAAAGACATTTTCCGAATCCCAAACAAACGCAGCTACGTAAAAAACGGACCGATTGTCGTCGAACTAACATCATCAATATTAAAAAGTGACTTTTTGAAATCGACCCGCACGTACAACAGAGGAAACAAAGATAAATTATGCGCAAAACATCTAGGATTCACTACTAATGAATACACCCCAATCTACGTATCCGAGCAGCTAACCACCAAGGGTGCGCGCTTATATTTTCTCGCCCGCGATCTAGTTAAATCCAAAGCCTACAAATACTGCTGGACTTCCTTTGGCCAAGTCTGCGTCAAAAAAGATGATGCCTCGCCAAAAATAATAATAAAGAGCGAAATGCAAGTTACTAAGCTTATGCAACAAATATGACTAGTCCTAATTGATCACTACGCCACATCTATAAAATATAAGCATAATAGTCTCTCTTACTGTTATTTTTTAAATTCTATTAGCTATAAGGTAGTCATTGTAATATTACTAATTAGATTAAGGAGTACAAAGTCTGTAATTATAACGCACACACACACAATCAAGACATACACTATTAAACCTTTCATACAGATCATTTTATACATATTACGCATAAAAACACATACACTCAAAACCCTAAAAGACTACAATTGTTTGTACCTAAGCCCTGTTAGAGACAGGTATGGATAGAACACTGGAAACAATCACTGAAATAGATAACATAGAATTAGCCCAAGTATCAAACCTTTCCCTTCGCAATTTTGGTACTACTGTAAAGATTAAAAACTCCGATTTTACGATTATCTCACAAAATATCAGAAGTATCTATCTAAATTTTAAAGACTTACAGCTGAACCTAGCCGAACTAAATTTTAACACTGACCTTATTGTTTTAAGTGAATGCAGGCTAAACCCAAATAAAAATATTCCTCAATTACAAAACTACTCGGCAGGCTACACCACGAAGCATTTAAATAAAGCTGACGGTGTCGTCGTCTTTGTTAGTAACAGGTACATATTTAAAATAAAAGAGATAAAATTAACTCACGCTTCTTGTTTACAGGTTGAAATTAAACCCGATCTTATAGTCCTATGACTATAAGATCGGGTTTAATTTCAATCAGATATATCGCTCTCCATCAAAGACAAATGTAGATGATTTCATAAACTCCTTATCTCAACACTTAGCAACCCTCTCTTCAAATAAAAATGTAATTATTACTGGTGACATCAATATAAATTTAATACACAAGCAAGAAGAGCAATCATACGAAAGATCGAATCGACTTAATTATTTAAACATGTTGGCAATGCATGGCCTACTACCTGGGCATACGCATTCCACCCGCGACAAAAGCTGTCTAGATCATTTCATTCTCAAGCTTAGACCTAATAAAAAATCAGCATTTATAGCAGTTATCGAGACCACTATTACCGATCACTCCATGATTTTCCTAAAGCTGTCTAAGTTGATGGACAAACACGAATATTTTAAAACTAAAACCTCAATTAACGTCGAATATTCACTCGAGCTCTTAAAAAGTAGCAACATTCACGACCTCTTAGACCTAACTAACCCAAACACACTAATAAATAACTTAATAACTTTACTACAAAAATGTCTCACTGCCGGTACACTTGTAATAAAAATCCCCCTCAAAAATAGATTAATCAAACCGTGGATGACCATAGGCTTGTTGCGCTGTATACATAACCGCAACAATATGCAAAAAAAGTTAAAACTAGAGCTACATAATGAGATACTAAAAATCACTTATAGGAGATACAGGAACTACTGCAACAACGCCATTAAGAAACAAAAACGTAAATACGATCGTGAACAGCTTTATAAGGCACACAAAAACCCTAAAAAGCTATGGCAAACAATAAACAATATTTCCCAACGAAAACCACCAAAGACACAAAACACAGAATTACTGGAATCAGCCGCTACCCCTCTTGAGGCGGTGAATAAAGTAAATGAATACTTCTCAACCGTTGGAAGGCATCTTGCTGACGAAATAATAAATAATCCTGAGAGACACGCTAACAATGGCCCCAACATACCTACAGACGTTCCAAACCCGCCGGTCTCATCGTTTGTACTGCTCAACTCTGACGCTGAAGAAGTAACAACCGTAATTACGAGCCTAAAATGCGACAGCGCTACTGGCTGGGACAAAATCCCCGTAAGTTTTTTAAAATCTGCCAAGTTCATTATTTCACCAATAATTTCACACTTTATTAACCTATGTTTTGAACAAGGATACTTTCCCACGGCTCTCAAACAAGCCGTAATAACACCTGTGCATAAGTGTGATGACAGAGCTGATCCGTCTAACTATAGGCCGATATCCGTCCTCCCGTCCCTGTCTAAAATTGTCGAAAGATTAATAAACCAACGATTAAATACATATTTAACAAAACATAAAATAATTTCACCCTCGCAGTTTGGCTTTAGACAGGGAAAGTCTACTGAAGACGCGGTCCTAGCGCTGACCTCTATCGTCACTGACAAAGTGGACAATCGAGAAAAGTGTCTGGCCGTCTTTCTAGACATCAAAAAAGCCTTCGACACAGTCTCTGTCCCCACGCTTTTACATAGGCTAGAAGACATTGGTATAAGAGGAGTACCACTTCAACTTTTCACGGAATACCTGAGTGAGCGCAGGTAAGTAGTTAAAATAGGATCAGTCACTAGTTCCGAAGAAATAGTGACTTACGGAGTAGGACAAGGTAGCGTGCTCGGGCCGCCGCTGTTCCTCATTTATATAAACAGTCTATGTAACATGAGTATCGAAGGTGCTCACATATTCTCATATGCTGACGATACAGCGATTGTTTTCTCGGGAGAAACATGGGACAGCGTTGGTCGCATCGCCGAACGTGGTCTGTCTACAATAGCTACCTGGCTCGATCGGAACCTTTTAACTTTAAATATTTCAAAGACGAATTATATCTGCTTTTCCATATTTAACCTTTCCCAGCCATCACAAGATCTTCAGATTAAAATCCATACCTGCTCCAGCTCCACTAACACCACCTGCTCTTGTTTAAGAATCAATAAAGTATCCAGTATTAAATACCTTGGTGTTATGCTTGATCAAAGGCTATCGTGGCACTTGCACCTGGAATTATTAATGAACAGAGTTAGGAAATTGATTTGGACGTTCAAATCTCTTCGCCACGTGACCACTAAAGATCTTATCCAACAAATTTATGTCTCCTTGGGTCAGTCTATACTGACGTATTGTTTGCCAATCTGGGGCGGAGCGTCTAAAACAAAATTTTTGGAGCTGGAAAGGGCACAGAGAGCTTTACTAAAAGTCATGTACTTTAAACCGATTAGATTCCCTACGGAAAGTTTATACTCAACCTCAAACCTTTTGTCAGTTAGGAAACTCTATGTCCTGCAGATTGCATTAAAAAACACAAATCTCTTCCCTTCATTACTTCCAAGACACATTCTAGGAGGAAAAATAAAGTAGCTGAAGATTGTCCAGTGAATACAACATTTGCTACAAGGCAATTTATTAAACAATCTTCCCGTATATATAACGCTCTCAATGAACAATGTGCCATCTACTCTATGACATACCATGAATGTAAAAAACACTAACTGAATGGCTCAAGAGTAAAAGTTACGAAGAAACCGAAGATATCCTACACAAGATCACATAGCTAAGAAACAATATATTTTGTACACATATGCACACCACACCCGCACATCCTTGCGCTACAAAAACCACATATCTCATACACATGCCCACGCACTACATCCCGACACCTACACAAACACACACTTACACACAAACGAACCCACACACATACACACACTCACTAACATATTCTACACCCAGTGCGCTCCCTTACTGATATAAGAATTATAGAATGTTAATTAGTCTTAAATCAATCTCTTTGTTTATTTCTCACACATCTGTAGAATGATTGTAAACTGGAGGAGCGGAACCGCCTAAAACAAGCAAATCTTTGTTTAAAAGGTGACTCCAAACCTAACATAGTTATATCCTTAAGTGAAGAATTTTTATTTTTTATTTTTATACAACAGTGATTACGTTTTTAAGTGCAAATGGACTAGTCTAGTAAAGAGTCGTCCAAATTGGATAGAATTGGGTTCATCGTGATTGATATATGAAAACACACAATAACAAAGTTTTTAATGACAGTAATAATCTTTTAAAGACCGATAAATAATGTTGTGAATAGAGATAGATAAAGAGCACAAGTATATTACTGACTTTACTTAGCACACGAGGTTGTCGACATGTGGTACTATCAGGGAAATTAATTTTATATCAAAGTCACACTACGTCAATTGCCTTATTATAGCCACATATATAGCAGGGTTGATATTTACTATTCATATTTATAGATTTATAAATATGCAGATATATTTATTTGCTCAAACATATGTACACATACAAGGATAAAAATGCATGGAGATAATAAAAAATAAAATATAGGAACAAACATGTTTGTCACCACATATGGCGAGCAAATAATTATTATGATTGGTGATAGTTTACTTCAACATAATGTCGTTAATTTAGCGTCAATTCAGCAAACAATAATATATTACACAAATAATAATGATATTTGCACAGGCATAATCAAGTGGCCAGGATTATCCATCAGCAACTTGCTCTGAAATACGGCCTTGTGGAATCTAAGGTACCGTATTACAGATATGTGCCCGACCCAGTTCTCGAGAATGACCATGTCACATTATACTGGGATCGATCTATTATCACCGACAGGTCTATTGTAGCCAATAAGCAGGCTTATATCAGGATATAGTGGTAATAGATCGATCAGCGCGCCGCACAATGATAATCGATGTCACTATCCCGCATGACGAGAACCTCGTGAAGGCTGAGAAGGAGAAACAATTGAAATATCTCGATTTAGCTCACGAGGTAGTCGCCATATGGAATGTGGACTCGGCAATCATTGTACCGATAGTCATAACGGTCAATAGCCTTAGCGCCAAGAGCCTCGACCAACATCTCAAGAGGCTCTCGTTGGGTGGCTGGGTGAAGGGCCTGATTCAGAAGGCAGTCCTCCTTGATACGGTGCGTATTGTGAGGAGGTTCCTGTCTCTAGGGCCCTAAACACCGGTAGCTTGAACCCTGTTCCCCATGCCGGTGGATTTCTATTTTTTTATATTTTAAATGTTTTTATTTTTGTATTCTAATATTTACAAATATAATTTATATGTAGAATTGAAATAAAGGAAATAATAATAATAATAATAATAACGCATAAAATCTATGTCAAATTATAAGATTCTGTCAGAAATTCATTAATAGTGTAATATGCTTTGTTAGTTAAACAACACTAGCTGTTTTTTCAATTGTGCATGCTGCCTCCAACTTGTGGGTAACTTGTTATTAATAGTGGGAGCCATGCAGCAAACACTTTTGTGCATAAGTGGAGTCCTATTCCTACGCAGACAGAGCTGACTTTGATCACGCCTGTTTCTAGGAAATTTATCTGCCAAATAATTTTTGTAAGAAACATTACTGTTTCCAGAATATGTGGGCTTCTGACTACCCGCAATAGACCCGTTCGTTAGACTCATGAGAAAAATATAGTTCTTCTTTGTTTTTTTTTTGCACGACAATTTATTTTTGTCACTACATAATAATATAATATCCTAGGACATTGTTCACACACGGTCATCTGATCCCAAACTAAGCAGAGCTTGTACTATGGAAACCAGATAACTGATATACTACATATACTACTTTTTTTTTTGTAAATACATACTTATATAGATAATTACACCCAGACTCAGGACAAACAGACATGTTCATGCACACAAATGTTTGTCCTGGATGGGAATCGAACCCACGACCAGCGGCATGGCAGGTAGTACCTTAACCAACCACGCCAACTGGCCTGTCAAAATGCACTTGATTTAGTTTTTACTGCACTTTAACACAATATCTTAGAGTTTCTTGTTATTTTTGTTGACACTGTGTCACACATTTTCAACTAGACGCTCGCGCTCACTGTCGGTAGCTGAGTTAACTTTTGGTTTTTTCTTGCATCAGTACTTCTCATGTACCCGTGCAGGTATTACTTATTCAAGAACAATTGAAGTTAAAATCAATCAGTTGAGTGTACCTTATCATAACCATCATCATTAGTGCATTGACGTACATTATAATAGCTACTACTATTAGTAACTAACTACGAGTATTATTAGCTAAATAATAATATTCCACAACTATCACACAACGCCGTCTAGCCTCAAGCTAAGCAGAGCTTGTGTTATGAGTACTAGACAACTGATAAACATACTTATATATTTCTAAATACATACATATATAGATAAATTACACCCAGACACAGAACAAATGATCATGCTCATCACACAAACATTTGTCCTGGGTGGGAATCGAACCCACAACCTCCGGCATAGCAGTCAGGGCCACTAACCACTAGACCAACAGGCCAGTCATATCTAAATATTAACTAGTTATTAAATAATTAATTATAGTTTTCGTCAAGTATATTAGTATCATATTGTTTGAGAATACTGATATATATGTATATAATATGAAGACTTGAATATCTGTCTTGACATCCTTAGTGGACCCAGACAGGCAATGTACTATAACAGCGATATATATGTATATAATATGAAGACTTGAATATCTGTCTTGACATCCTTAGTGGACCCAGACAGGCAATGTACTATAACAGCGATATATATGTATATAATATGAAGACTTGAATATCTGTCTTGACATCCTTAGTGGACCCAGACAGGCAATGTACTATAACAGCGATATATATGTATATAATATGAAGACTTGAATATCTGTCTTGACATCCTTAGTGAACCCAGACAGGCAATGTACTATAACAGCGATATATATGTATATAATATGAAGACTTGAATATCTGTCTTGACATCCTTAGTGAACCCAGACAGGCAATGTACTATAACAGCGATATATATGTATATAATATGAAGACTTGAATATCTGTCTTGACATCCTTAGTGAACCCAGACAGGCAATGTACTATAACAGTCAGAAGTCGACTAGCAATCTCACAAAACTATGTCATAGCAATATCAGTTGTACTTATGAGCTTCTTCTATAAGAACGTTTGACAATACTACACATTGGCAACTTTGGCAGCCCATATAGCGCAGGCGATAATATCATTACGGTGTAAGTGGACTTCTAGACGTATGTACCCAGCAGGTCAAGCTACCCGAAACTGTCAAATTTTCCCAATCAACCTTGAACTGAAAAATGCTTTAGCGATAAAGTTGAAAATCTATTAAAAAAATTTGACAGATTGTAGTAGCTTGATGTGCTGGCGTCTGTACCTTGTTTAATTAATTACCACTGAGTAGGAAACGGTGAAGGAAATATCAAGAGGAAACCGGCATGTTTTAGAACTAAAAATTCGAAGACATCCTCCAACAAGCACTGGGCCCGCGTTTCATTACGAGTATGGGCCACTCCCGCATGTTCGTTCAGCATATCCTGGACAGTCAGCTCTCGGCTGAACGGCTAACATTTCTACCACGGCATTCATATAAAGTAAAATAAAGAAAGTTAAATGATAAATGATTTTTATTTCTGTAAGTAGGTTTGTACAAACACTTTTACAAGTCAATCATGTTTTTTTTTTTAAACTAGATGAGGTCGGCGTTTCCTATCTGACTACTCTGAGAAGAAAGGCCGAAACAAACTCAGAGGTCACAGTCTCTTATAAAGTCCAGACATAATCTTGGTCACTTCATGTGAAGACCATGTAGATTGGTGTCTGAAATGGTCTTTTAAGGAAAGAACCACACAGATTGAGAGGACCTGTCCAGTCAGTACACGCATTTGTCAGTAATCGCGCAGCTCAACTCAGTTGCTATTATCATCCTTTGATTAAGAAACCTCCAGTCGAGAAAAACAACGCCGTGAGAAAATTCTTTGCCTGGAACCCCTTTAAAGATAGCGCCAAAATAACAAGCGCCAATTATGTTTTTTCGAAAAATAATACAGGAACTCCAACAAAAAATGTAAGTACGGAAAACAATTTGATTGGAGTATAAAAACTATTTTTAAGGTTCCGTACCTCAAAAGGAAAAACTGAACCCCTATAAGATCACTGCGTTGTTTATCAGTCCATCCGAGAGAGTTATCAAGTTGAAAGTAGATCTACGGTCCCTTGGTGCTCTAACAAAATTAAGCTTCTAAGCCAACGCAATTATAAATTACGGCAACAATTAAAGAAAAAGTCTGAAAATCGTTCATTAATTGTAGTTTTATCCCTTTTTTTTGCGATTACCTATTTACAGTTGCAGTTGGAGAATTGACCGTGACGTATATCGATGTATGGGAGAACATCTTTTCAACTACAAAGTAAAGTTTGTTCTTGGGACAAATTCATCCCAACGGAACCCTTCATTGTGCGTGGTCCGACACGTACTTTCCTGGTTCTTCGTTGAACAAATCTTGGCTTCATTCCAGCCAAGTTTCATGTAACATTTTTATCTTCATAAAACATTCATTTAATCTGTTTCGGCTTAAAACTTCACCGTCCAGATGTAAGTGCCTTATGTAATGTATTTTCATGCTTATAAGGCCTAGACGTTATAAGGCTAAACGAGTAATTTGTTGTAGGATAATAGGGAAGAACTAGGATAGCATGGCATATAAGAGCTGCTTGAGAAGATTTTACATACCCGTTTCAGTTATTAAGATTTTACCGAAGTCAGACATTTTTTATCCGCGGAATAAAATTGACGTCTATCTTAGGGCTAATTTTTCAACCGTCAGATAACTTTTATTTATGCAATAAATATGGCGGTTTAACAGCTTTGGTATAGAAAATATGTCAAACTGTGATACTTATTCTTCAGATAAAAGTTATCTGACTATTGAAAAGTCAGCCCTAAAACAGTCAGACGTCAATTTTATTCCGTACCTACGCAAAAACCGTCGACAATTCAAAATTTATTCGCAGGATAAGACTTTACTGTGTAGTAGGTACTTACATAAGTTTGGTCAAATTCACCCTTAGTCATTTAAACTTTGTCGAAAACTTTTTTTTTATATTACGTAATAATACACCCGTTTTAGCCTGCATACGATCTAAGGTTGGCCTAACAATGAAAAACACTAGAATTAATTTATTTAGAAACGTTGCAAAAGCTGAAAGGTCCTGTCATTAAGGTTTAGCCTATAAGCACTATATTGCAAATGCCTATAGACACCACTTCTCATCAGGCTTTGAAACATTTCACATTAAACCTTCAAAAGGTTGAATCGGTCTCCACTTTTTTTGTTTTTCATCGCAACGCAATCAGTCAAATGCACAAACAATAAAAGCCATTCGTAATAGTGACCGCGGAATCTCAGAATGACGCCTGAAAGTAATATGTGTCTCTCGTGAAGAGGGTTCTGCTACACTTTTGTTGGCAGCTGATTTTCATTACTGTCTGCTTGAACACCTGTCGGGCTTAGACATAGCTTTGTCGTGATACTTTTGGCTTTAGGGTGCGTGTACATGTACTCGTACCTGCCAGCTATACAGGATGTAGAAAACCCCATCGTGTTGGCGTTAACTACGTTTTCTGTAGGTATATCAAACTTAGCTACATTGAGAAAAAATGGTTGTAAGAGAACGACTTTTTTTAACGTGAAACATCGATGTTTATGGTATACCTAGATGCCACCTAGACAATACCGATATCTTGCATACAAATAATGAATTTCGAAGTCTACAAGATGAGCTTAAATAACCTACAATAATTATTTTCTGAAGCCCTTGAGCCAAGATTATCAAGTATTCCGGGAGGGATAAAGTTTTCATTGAAATAAGAATTTCCCGGAAAATCTAAGTTCAATGAACAATTATGGAAAGTAATTTCCTGTTTTACAGGAGGATTGTTACTTGGGGCATCCACGTGTAACTAATAATAACAGCTCAGATCCGAGGAGTAGGTACTGACAACAAAATAATATAGTAAACAAGCTACTCGCTCCTACCTCGCACAGTTTTTAGGACTTGTCAAAATATCGATTTTTTTTTATTATACGTATGTATGTAAGTATGATATAATGGTTTATATATAAGGTGTATCTATTCATACACGACATCTCTAAAGGGGTCATTGTACTCATCATTATGAACAACTTTTACTATAGGACCAAACCTGAAATCGCGAAAAAAAAAAGTCAGCTGTTCAGTACATTTTGACGAATTATGCGAACATAAATGTACTAAACAGCTGTTTTTTTTTTGCGATTTCAGGTTTGGTCCCATAGTAAAAGTT
The DNA here is from genome assembly GCA_948252095.1 of Dicycla oo. Lineage (NCBI taxonomy): Eukaryota > Metazoa > Arthropoda > Insecta > Lepidoptera > Noctuidae > Dicycla > Dicycla oo. Next base: position 5,436,330 of record OX411710.1, on the reverse strand, counting down.
GTTCATAATGATGAGTACAATGACCCCTTAAGAGATTTCATGTAAGAAAAGATACACCTTATATATAAACCTTCCGAAACAAATTCTCTAAATGTTGGAGTAAATCACATAAAAAATCGTTGAGGAGTTTAGAAGAACAACGTGGCTATAAACACAGACATGAAAAGCGACTTTAATTTATAATATTATACTCAAAAAATCAAATCAATATTTCTAGCCAGGAATCGTACCCGTTGATTTTGAAAAAAAAAACACATCTTATTATTACACCATTCGATAGTGTCGCTAATAAGGATCGAATTCTGGGAGGTAATGACACGGCAAACTGAAGGGAAAAGCTCATTTTTAACAAAACCGTTTTTTTTCTTATGTTACCTACCTAATAAAACCTTGATTTTTTAAAAATCCAATGATGCAGTTTTGGTTTTCATAAAAATCGAGCCCGAGACTCCTTTAAGTACCTTTCGCTATTCCTCATGACTTCCTTGTTTTCACTAAAATAATAGAATCGACGTCAGGCCAAATCATGAAACGCCAATCAAATAATAACCCATGTCATAATAGCATTATCTTATTCAAAGTTTGCTGGTGTCAAAGATAACATATTCTCAAAGGAGTAGGCATAGGTGTACTGTGCTTCACAGCCTACAATGTTACCATTGCTGGGATTAAAGCCCAGAGAGCGCTCGAATCCAGGCAACTGTGCGGCAAGCAATGCATGTTGGGGTACGTCACAACTTCTACTTAATTATTATTTATTTTATCCTTTCGCTTACTGTCAGACAAAAAAGGGACTGGCCCTAAAAGCATACAATTTTGCAGAACAGTTCCATATATAACGAAGGGAAGGATTTTAGAAAAAACCGGCCACGTGCGAGTCGGACTCACGCAGGAAGGGTTCCGTACCATTATCTATAAAAACGGCAAAAAAAAAATCTCGTTTGTTGTATGGGAGCCCCCTTAAATATTTATTTTAATCTGTTTTTTAGTATTTGTTGTTATAGCGGCAACAGAAATATGTACATCATTTGTGAAAATTTCAACTGTCTAACTATCATGGTTTAGGAGATACAGCCTGGTGACAGACGGACAGCGGAGTCTTAGTAATAGGATCCTGTTTTACTCTTTGGCTACAGAACCCTAAAAGTAACATTATAAGGTAATTTCACGCCAGTATTCCACGCAGGATTAGGCAGAAGTGTACCTATAACACCCACATTGCGCCAGTTACGTTTACGTCCCATGGGGGCCCGTCTATAGTTGCCATCAACTGGGCCCAAATCCAGACTCCGTACTGCTACTGAGAAATTCCAGATGGAAAACCCCAATAACACTCTGCCCCACCTGCCACGAACCCAGGACCTGATGTTCAGCAGAAGCGCTCACGACCGCTAAACCAACGAGGCCGTCGCTCCCGAAGGGATTACCGATGGAAAATCCCATCGGACTCACGGCTTCTGTATTTTTTAATTTTTTTGACGAGGGAGGTATAGTACATTCGTGTTAAGAATGCAGCGAGTCATCATTGTCCGTCGGCCTAGCCCCGCCCCCTAACCAATCAAATCTTTTCAAAGTACAAAGTCAAGTTCACAATGACAGTTTCAGGCATTGCTTCGAACGCAACGGTGGTGTCCTGTCATTTGTGTTAACTGATTTAAAACTCGCTGCAGAAAATACTTTTGTTATAAATACTAACGGGGATACTAGTGATAGTGATTAAAATATGATATTAATGAATTAATTGAAGTGTATTTTTATAAATTCATTAACTTAATCTTTTAAAATATAATTTGTTTGAATTTAACACCACTGTGAATACACCTTTATCTTGCAGTTGCACTGATGACTCACTGCATTCTTAACGCGAACGAACTAACTCAGTCTGCCAATCTTGTCAATCACATCCCTCTGGCGGTGACTAGCACTTATAGTAGTTGCCATGCTAGTGTCCTTACGATGTTTTCCATCATTGTTTTGAGAGCTGCAGGATCAGTGACATAAAAAAGTTCTAGAACTGAACCAATCTAGTCTGTGCCTTACAAGATATTTCTAGTGTTTGCCCCCCGGTGCCAAAGTTACACAATATCACAATATTCTTTGTTTTACTGACTTGCAGTTTTTATTGGTTTTTGTAGCCAATAAAAAGACAGATGACGTAGCGACTTGAGTCTGGGAATGTACTCCACCTTTGTATTGAAGTGTTGGGTAATGTGGCGTTGCGGATTCAGTGGGTAGAGCAAATGAGACTAGTAGTCACTTATATAGGGTTTATTTATGGAGTAAGTTCACAAGTCGTAAGGTTCTTTCGTGAAGATAGTTAGGTTAGGTACTGCCCTGGGTGGACCGTCCGACAGGCGCTGCGGTGGCTCGGCGTGGTCAGCCTTAGTTCGGCTGTCAGCCGTAGTTGCCGGTGTAGCACGGAGCGTCTGAGGTGTAGGCTGCCAGAGTAGTCAAGCCTGTAGTGTAGCCGTCAGCAGTAGTAGCCGATGTAGTACTCAGCGGCCGCCGGTGTGGTCGAGTAAGAGAGATTGAGTGTTCAGGCCGGTAGCTGGCCGGTGTAGTGCGTTAGGTCTGTAGCTGAACTCAAGCTATGATCCCTGGAAACAACGCAAGGGCGCGTCCTTGAGATACGAGGAAGATTCGGTAAGCCTCTGTGATGTGCGTAGTTTTCAAACCAGACGAGGTCCATAACCCCAAGACAAAGGAAGGGTCAAAGGAGAGAAAACTAGCATCACAGTGGTTTACAAGATAAGAATAATCATGTAGAATGAACACAAGATAAAACATAGTTATATTATATATGCTTCTGCAATCGTCTATAAATAGAACTATTTATAGACGATTACATCTAGAAACTTCTAAAGAGAGGTGAAAGTGGTAATGTAGTAGACTATTTGACAACTCCCACAGATAATTACTTTTTAGCAAATCGACTAATTATAATATGCTACAGTAAGTAGAAGTGTTTTTTGCCGGTCTCGAACTCCAAGGATTTTATGCGGCTGGTAAAAGCAAACCAAAAGCACGCATGCCTAGTGAATAGTCCGGTACCCGGAAAAGAGGGCCGGAAGCATCCTTTTTTAATTGGTTCTAAACCTACAACGAATAAAATAGGGTAACCATAGAGAAAAGGCTAAACTTCCGCTGAGAGGGCAAATAAGGGAAAGTGGATACCAAATCCGAAGAATATCTGCACAAATGTGCAGAACTCAACAATATACGTAACTTTGATTGAGTGCAGAACTGCAGATAACAGAACATAATAACTTGAAACTTGAATCAATAAAATTGACTTGGCGCGATATAAAATTAAAAGTCGAAAGTTTATAAAAATCGACTGAAATCAATTTTTTTTTTTTTTTATTTGTGATGGGTTTGCTCTTGACTCTAGTCTAGGTCAGAGGTGACAGAGACAAAGTCAACGATGGAGTGAGCTTACCCAGAAGAAGCCTGTTCACTCTCACTTTGAAGAGATTAGGGTTGTATACGTTCGGAAACACAGACGCAGGTAGTGAGTTCCACTCTTTTGCTGTGCGCATTATAAAAGACATTTGGAAGCGCTTAGTGCGAATTGGTGGAATAGCAACCAGGTAGGGATGGTAACTGGATGGTAATTCCTGGTTTTCAGCACCTCAAGTTTTCCAAACAAAAAAACTTCAACATTGTTTACGTCCTAATAAAATTTTGAAAAATTAAGAATAAAAAATTGATGTCCGACCGAAAAAACGAACTTGAAAAAAAATATAAATCAAAAAACCCGACTGCGCAAAGTGAACGTTAAAAAAGATGGAAACAAGATGACCTCATCTCATGCAGTCGGAGGCAATAGGTTGTTATGGTTTTTAAGAAGATGATTTTTGTTTTATAGTTTTTAGTTTGGATTATTTTTCTCTCACTGTATTAAGAACGCTTTAGGTAACGGTCGTTAAAATTATCTTTCAAAACAGTAAAATTCTTGATTTGTCACTCTTTTTTAAGAACTATATATTGAGTAATATTATAATAATTATTTTCCACGTAAATAAGACCTATTTATACGATTATATAAGAACTTTATCACAGCTTTATTATAAGTTTTGAAAATTTTTGTGAAAATGGTTGCTAACCAACTTTAAATCGTTATAGATCCTAAATGGTCATTCAAAATTAAAAATTATTAGAGAAACCTAAACATGAGTTTCAAAGACGTATTAAATGATACCCACTTGATATAGTTCATTAACTTTCAAATTTGATGTGTGACATCTTTCCTCTCCCTCTCCTGCAATCTGTGGGAGTGATTTCGTGAAAAGGGACGGAAGTGTGTAACAGGAAGCTGGGGAAGCGGTATTTGATTTGACCAATGAGCGCGCGCGGTGCTAGAGTTGGCCGTCAGATGGTACAAAACCCAAATAGATGTCAGATGTTACACGTCATATGCGACTACTGTAAAGCTCACTCGTTTTTTTCTTCTATTCAATATGGCATCTGGTGATCGCCATATTGAATTTTGAATACTGTCATGTCTTTCGTGACACTCACAAGCTTAAGACAAATCGATTTGGCGTAAGAATAATCAAAATCGGCCCACGCGTTTGGTATCTAGAACACAAGGGAACAAACACATACATTTTTACAACTACCAAGATACACCAATATTGCTGCTTGAAATTGGAATTCCAATTGCTGTAATTAATAGAAAACGAATGTTAGACTTACTATATAATGCTATAATTAGTGGCGTCTGATAAATTTAATTACAAAAAATACGTGTTCCGAAGGTGCCCTCTCCAATTCAGCCAGTTTACGAGCTATAAATTTTTGAAATAGTTTTTTGGCTCTGGTGTAAAGTTAAATGTTCGAGATACCTACTACAAGGTTACTTTCTTGCGTCGATATATAAGCTGATAAACACATCACCCCCCTTTGCGTCACGCAGTCGGGTAATAAATTAATAGGTTGAAACCGCAGAGGTCACGCTGCACCAGCCCCTTTCCAGCAAAAAAGAAAATAACAGGGAGCAACAACTCTATAAGAGAATGACAACCCTACAAGAGAATGTGTTTTGTTTATTCCCGAGCTGGTAATGCTTTGGACTAATGAACTTATACGAACACCAATAGGGTATAGAACCATAATAATTATGTGTCCTGATTTAAGCTGGTATATTAGATTAAAATTGTGAGAGCCTAACCAAATCGTTGTAATGAAACAATAGCAAGATGTATTTCGACGCCAACGCCATCTATTGAGATTTACGTTAAAGTTTTTATTTTTTTCAATAATGACTAGGTTTTCTTCATGAACATACCGCCCAATAAGGATATTTAGTGACGGAATGTCCTTATGAAATTATTTTTAAGTCTAAAATTTGCACTCTGTATACATACGAGTATTATAAGCAAAAGTAGTTCGTTTTAAGAAATACAATGAAAATAAACAGTCTTCAACAGTTTAAAAGGGTGGTATTTGAAACAATTTTCAAAACTTAGTAAGTATATTGTTTATTAAAATATGCGATAAAGATCTAAACAAAGTAAAAATAAACCTATAAAATAAAACATGGTAACTCTACCTACAATAAAACATGGTATACTTTGAAAATATAGAATGTGGGTGGTATTAGAAGGTTGCCTGCTTGTCGGTCTTCTACAGATTGTACTTCGGAGAGTGTGCCCGAGAACTTCACGACCTCATTCCACCGGTCCCCTTCTACCATCGGACATCTAGACGCACTGCCAGTTACCATCCCTACCTGGTTGCTATTCCACCAATTCGCACTAAGCGCTTCCAAATGTCTTTAATAATGCGCGCAGCAAAGGAGTGGAACTAACTACCTTTTTTTTTTTTGTTTTGTGGATGGGAAATCATCAAATAACTTCTCCCGCTCTGGGTGGAGCGGAAGGGCGTGTCAGACTTTTACTGACTAAAACCCACCCGTGTTCCTTCAGTTGCCTATGCCAGGGCCACGGTATCTTTTTCAAAAAACCCGCGACCCCAGCGGCATCGGCCCTATTGGACCCCATATTTTTCTGACATCTCTTTGAGGCGCGCGTGGAACACAACGCGCCGTCGACCCGGGCCTGGTCCTTACCGGACGGCGAGCTACCCACTATGAGCACCGTCCGCAAGCCCGCGCCTACGGTGGCCGGGAATCGGCTATCGATTCCCGCCGCCCAGGGCGTCTCCTGCGGCGACTGAGGGCGTGAAGCTGCCTCTCCCTCACGCATTCCGCCTCCTCCTTCGCGAGCATTACCGCTTCGCAGAAGGAGGTGACGGCCTCCCATGCACTCTCGCTCCGCACCATGGCCTGGACCAGGCTCGGACGCGAAAGATCGCCGCCGCCGATCGCCTCCGTGAGAACACGGCGGTGGGAACTAACTACCTGCGTTTGTGTTTCCTAACGCATACAACCCTAATCTCTTCAAAGTGAGAGTGAACAGGCTTCTTCTGGGTAAGCTCACTCCATCGTCTTTGTCTCTGTCACCTCTGACCTAGACTAGAGTCAAGAGCAAACCCATCACAAATAAATAAATATTTATATATATATTATTTGAATTTACGAATAAAATTAATGATTTAATTCTACAGAAGTTTTACATGCACATGATAAAAAAAAAACAATTCATTGAGTTATTGGTAAAACAGGTAATCTGGAAGTTGGTCTCTTAATATGTGCGCAATAAATTCGGGTATTAATTTTAACTTTAAATAAACGTCCCACTACACGTCTCAATCAATCCTAGCCTTTTCCCAACTATGTTGGGGTCGGCTTCCAGTCTAACCGGATGCAGCTGAATACCAGTATTTTATATGGAGCGACTACCTATCGGACCTCTACAACCCAGTTGCTGTGTAATACAATACGCCTTGGTAAGACTGGTTGTCAGACTTTCGGGCTTCTGACGACCCGTAACGACTGTCAAAGATCCTCGAATGACAGCCGGGACCAACGGCATAACGTGCTTTCCGAGGCACGGAGGAGTCTCGGTATGAAAAGATGGTCACCCATCCACAGACCAACCACGCCAAGCGCAGTTTAACCTGATGGATCGACCCGTGCGGCTGTTATTACTTAGCCACGAGCTCACCGAAAGTACTGAGCCTAAAATTTTGAAAAAAATACAGAAAATAGTTAAATACCTATAGATTACAGGAAAACCTATAAGAAGTCGATGGTCTTAAAACAACATGGTAAATCTCTCAATATTGTGCGTAACAAACTTACATTAATTGTCCTTAGTTAAACAAAAAGGATCCAACCCACATTAGGTGTAATGTGGGTTGGATCTTTTTCGTTTAACAATGGAGTTGGGATGTATTATTATTTCAACTACAGTGTTAAGTTTGTTCTTGGAATAAATTCATCCCAACTACGGAACCCTTCATTGTGCGTGGTCCGACACGCTTTCACCGGTTTTTTTAGGCCGAATAGTTTTCGACTTTTGATGAAAAAATATTAAAAAAAAACCGTCCCCCTTATCTCCAAAGTTTGCATAGAGAAAAATCTGAAATGATTCTAGTGGTAGAAGTTTATGTAAAGATGACAGGAAAAATAAAACGATGTCTCTAAATAGCACACATTTTTATATATGATGATACGGAACGTCCGGTGCGCGGGCCCGACTAGCTCTTGACCATTTTACATTCATACGCGATCTTATTGAAACACAACATCAATTTAATTACGTAACGAAACATTGAACATTGATAACCGGAAAAAAAATGATTCCACTTGTCTCAGTACTGTAATAAAATAAATTTCCACGAAATTCTAATAACATAAGAAATAAAAATCACGAAATACGGCTATCTACATACCCTCCTTACAAACGGCCGTATTGAATATGAAATAATTTTCTATTTTCTAGTCTTGTCCCGTACAAACTCCTGGGAATTAAATGTGTCAATATTCATACGGGCGAGTTTTTTATTCGGAAGATTTCTCTCCGGGGTAAGAAAGTATGCATAAGACCAGGTATAGAGGAAAGAGCCCATGAAATTATAAACGCTGACTAATATTACTCCGGCATTTTAACATTTATGCCGTGGCTGACGTGGTGTCATCTTAGTTATTTTTTTTTTATTTGTTTTCTTGTTACACACATACATCCAACGGCGCGGCGCGGGGACCAGCCAGGGGGCCGATTCTACTAACAAAATTGTTCAAAAATCGCAATTGAATCGCAGCTGAATCACGGCTTTTGAGCGTTTTCTCATTCCACTAATGTAACAACGATCCAACTGCGGTTACGTTTCAGTTAACGTCAACGATCGATCGAAACAATCTCAAAAGCTAACAAAATCGAACATGAGCGTGACGTTTAGTCGCATTCTACTAATATTTTGACACTTGTTAGAATCGAATCGAAGCTAAACTTCGACGGTTCATCTGTCAAAATTAGCGGTTAAACATAAGTTGGTAAAGTGTAACTTTTGCCGCATCGATCTTGGATTGCTTTTGTTTTCTTCCCTAAAAATAATGCTGTTTTAATTATGAGGATTTCGTTAAACTGGCCCATGAGATTGACGTTAGAAGGGTAAGAGGAAGAAATTTATCGTCAAGAGTATGCAATAATGCTTTTGACTTTACGCATCGTCAGTTCGATATGACCTATCGTGTCTCCAAAGACCTCGCAAGAGCTTTAATAGAGAAGATCAGTCCTCATATGCCCATTAGTCATCGTTCTGACGATATTGATACGGAAACAAAGGTAAATACATAGTTACTATCGTATTATTATGCGCCAGTATGTGTGTTACACTAGTGAACCTCAATGGTTACTAAAGTATTCTCTATTGTCATTTCAGATCTTGGTTGCACTGGCTTTTTATGCAACTGGTTCATACTAAACACCGTTAGGCCAGTCGCAATGTCATGCCGTGTCACAACCCTCAGTTTCTAGAGCAATAAAACAAGTGACTGAGGTACTTACAGGGTACAGCGAACGCAACATGTGGTCACGGATTCACGGGTCTGGTGGTGATGGGGGGTGCTCTCTAGAGGAGATTCCGGTGGCAGACAGCCGCGGCGCATTCGCGGTGAGTGCTAGTCCCACATAACTGCACTATCTCCCCGCGGTAGTGCAGTATGCATTTGCATATCTCCACGGAAAAAAAAAAGGAACGCAACATCATCGCGGCACAGCTTCGTCCGACACGGCCGCGCTCGGATATACCTTGTCGATGTTACTTACGTTGCTATAGTTATTGTGAATCACCTATTTAAACATTTTATAATACAGTCAGCTTGCTTTAATTCCAACTGGGCCTACACAGTTATGAAACAACTATTTGACATAAATATAATAACAACTTATGTCCTGAGTTTTAAGCCTGATTAAAACGGAGCGATTTTTATTTTTCTGTGGCGTACCATAGATTGCAGCAACAATGAAAGTTTCACCGTTTAAGAGGCTATTACAAAATTGCATTTAGACAGATTATATATTGAAGCATGGCGACGCATCGATTATGTAGCAATTTGGCAGTTGTAATTACGTTTATTTTGAGTCGTATAATTGCTTTTTTGTTGCAAGTATGAAATTTTAATTTCTTATGAATTACCTATCGTTTATTCTGGTATAAATTTTACGTAATAATAATAATGGTGTATGGAGAAATATACAATTAATTCTGAGCGTTTTTAGTAGTTTTATGATTTTGAATGGGTTTTTTTTATAGCTATTCCATACATATATTTCAAAACTCTGAGGCCGCTATAGACGAAATCACTATTTAAGAGATATTATTATACAGGGTTATTTGTAAAACACCAGCAACCTCTTAAGAGGTCATTATACTCATCATTATGAACAACTTTTACAATGGGACCAAACCTGAAATCGCGAAAAAAAACATTTAGCTGTTCAGTACATTTTGACGAATTATGCGAACAAAAATGTACTGAACAGCTGATTTGTTTTCGCGATTTCAGGTTTGGTCCCATAGTAAAAGTTGTTCATAATGATAAGTACAATGACCCCTTAAGAGGTTGCTGGTGTTTTACAAATAACCCTGTAAGTATATTATTCATTTCATTTGCTTATTAGTAACGGAAAAATGCAGTCGCGTATTTTATGAAAAACTTGTTCCCGAATTTTGGGCTTATTTATATAGTAAAGAAAAAATTGCGATAAGCGAGGCCGCTATGAAATATTCTTCACCACTCGGTAAGTCAAAGTTGTTGGAGTCTTTCAGTTTCTTAGAATAAAAATGTAATTATGCCTCATAGACAGCGTTTAGACGATCTAAGTTAAGTGTTGCTTCCACATCGCCTATCACGCCGCAGGTCGTGCATGAACATGTCTGTTTGTCCTGAGTCTGGGTGTAATTATCTAGATTAAGAAAATAACTCATTAACTATGTAACTATATATAAGTATTTACAAAAAAAAAAGTAGTATATGTAGTATATCAGTTATCTGGTTTCCATAGTACAAGCTCTGCTTAGTTTGGGATCAGATGACCGTGTGTGAAAGGTCCCGGGATATTTTTTTTTAAACAACAACCGACTTCCAAAAAAAAAGGTACTACAAAGTGAAAAATAACTTCATTTTCGGAAATCGGTGGCAGAAAACTAAAATACAGATCCAAAGACACCGACTTCCGAAATTAATGTTATTTTTCACTTTATGGTGTTTTTTTTTTTTTTTTTTTTTTAAGTCTGTTCTTATTTTTTTGTCATAAAGTTTTTATTGTATGCCACAGGCAAGAAATTTGCATCGTGTAAATAAGGCTTTAGTGAGAAATATGTTAGAAGCTTTAGCAAGCAGGCGTTAGTAGGTGAGCAGTTATTTAGTAAAAGTTCCTTCTTGATAGATTTGCGAATAAGAAAAAGTAATAGTTTAGTTGGACAACAGAATCAGGACATATTGTGATACTACTACTACTAAAATAGTGACCATTTCATTAGCGTCTCTCATTCATACCCCAAGGTATTTCCAGAATCTCCGAAGCACACATAAATATTTGTGCCCCGGGACAATGTATGTTTTTAGTTTGTTTTCTCATGTTTTGCAAGCTTTGAATAATTATTTATGAAGTCCTCTGTTTCTGCAGGGGTGGTCTATTGTTTTATGGCTTGTATAGAATAGTAGATGTTAATAATAGAAATGTAGCTGTGTGGACATCACAATGGAAATCGGCAGGCTTATTACGTATCTTGCAGATGCCTAGGGATAGCAAAATTTGCGCAATAATTGCTCGCTAATATTATCGCTATATAAAAACTAATATTGGGAGTGCAGAAAAGGTTCTATGAACTGGACGTATCAACACTAAACGTTGTATATAGTTAATGAAAATCGGTCAAATTTAAAACACCCTGTTGTTGATGTTTAGCTTCTATTAAATATTGATATTTTGGCTTCTATTGGACAGCTTAGTATTTTTCTAGTTTATTCGTTCGTTTTTGGATAAGCGTAATTCATTTATTGACGAGTTTGTGCTTTCAGTAAAATTATTGTAATATTGATGATAATTTTTTTAAGGAGCTCGTGGCTAAGTAGTAATAGCCGCACGGGTCGATCCATCAGGTTAAGCTACGCTGGCCGGGGTTGGTCTATGGATGGGTGACCATCTTTTCATACCGAGACTCCTCCGTGCCTCGGAAAGCACGTTAAGCCGTTGGTCCCTGCTGTCATTCGAGGATCTTTGACAGTCGTTACGGGTCGTCAGAAGCCCGAAAGTCTGACAACCAGTCTTACCAAGGGGTATCGTATTACCCAGTAACTGGGTTGTGGAGGCAGTCGCTCCATGTAAAATACTGGTATTCAGCTGCATCCGGTTAGATTGGAAGCCGATAGTTGGGAAGAGGCTAGGCAGATTAATTGATTGATTATAAAATTTTTACTTGAAATAGAAGTGTACCTTCTATTAAAATTTGTTGTGTGCTATTCGCAACAAATCTAGCTGAAATTAACATACATTCGGCCATCACCTTAATTCGTTACTGCTGTTTCGGCCCTAAATTAACATAATTCCTTCGTGTTTCCCATTTATGGAAGCACACTTACCTTTTAGACAAAATGGAAAAAATTATCCGGCACACATTAACTTCGATTTTAAACGTGGCTATGGACGACCGAGCTTGGGCACAAGCTACTCTTCCCATTCATATGGGAGGTATTAGTTTACCGGCTTTCATATCAGAGGTCCACGGCACTGAGAAATTAATCAGGAAAATCCTAGCCCCCACACTGATTAATTTTGATGTGCCGTGCTTCACTGAGGCTATGGATGCCTGGAGACTCGCTTGCCCGAACTCAGATATACCCGATAATCCAACTTTCCAGAGACGGTGGGATGGGCCGCTCTGCAGAGTAGTACAGAATAACTTAATTAATTGCTACTTCTGCAGAGAGTGCGCGCCTGCTGGCTGTGGGTAAGTGGGAGTCGGGTCATGCACTACCGTCGTCGAACATAGGCACTTTGTTCGACGGCACTACTTTCCGCCTCGATGCTTCCCTACGATTAGGAGCTCCCTGTTGTTCACCTCAACGCTGTCACTGTGGCGAAGTTGTCAACAGCCTCGGACACCACAGCCTGTCTTGCAGCCGAAGTGTGGGTCGTTTAGCGTGGCACGCGAACATTAATAACATCATCAGACGAGCTCTTGTCGCCGTCGGCATTCCAGCTGTACTAGAACCCAATTTTGAGCCGTTTGGGGTTGAAACCCTCGGGCCGTAGGGTCCGAGTGCGCATGGCCTATTTAATGAAATCTCGAAACGGCTGGTTGACACTTCCCGTGACCCAAGTGCTGGCTTTTACCTTGGCCAGAGGCTAAGCATTGCCATACAACGTGGTAATGCCGCCAGTCTCTTGGGTACATTACCAGTCGACAGCGATGCGGATGAATTTTTCGACGCCATATTTTAGTTTGTGAATAGTTTTAGTTAAGATAGGATATAATTTTGTTATTTTTACTATTGTTAATTTAAAGGACCATAAATAATATACAATAGCTGAAATAGATATTTATGCTACAAGTGCGGAACGTAGACGATTACATATTACGCACGTATATCGTACAACGTGTTATTATTAATTGTGCGAGAAAATAAAATAAAAAATATATATTGATAAAGTAGTTTTCTTTTGATTTAGCCGGTAAGAGGCTGTCGTTGACATTTTGTGCTTCTTGAATAACATTTATTCAAGATTTTCGAGAACATTTTTTCATGATTTGTCACTTAAGAGCCTATAGAACCTCAGCTGAAATTCTAATTTCGCCCCCACTTCCCCGCGCCACCTCACTCTTTTTCAGTGTGTTCTGAGCGCAAGCGACACAGCTCTCCCGTTCGAAAGCCGAAGCGAGACAGCGGGGAAGTCGGGTGACAGGGAACAAACTTCTAGACGCCGATAATTTAGGTAATTTTTTTTTACGGTGAAAATAATGGTAATTCAAAAAAACATAAGACCTGCTTTATAGATAGTTCAGTTAGTATGCAAAGTTTTATGATCTAATTTGAAGTATTTTTTAAATACCAGCGGTTTATTGTTCGGTTTGGCAACTTTGCAATTTTTTTCTATCGAGAAAATTTTATGGAATCTGTTTTCGTCAAACATAGTACTTAACATTAATCTTCAATTTTACCATAATTATATTTATTTCGAAATTAATGCTGCAGTATTTTCGACACAACGGTGGATCGTGCTAAGCCATTTGAGTTAGTATAGGCTCTTAAACTCGACATTTTTATCAGATTTACACAGATCGACTCCGAACTAAGCAAGAAATTCGTAAAATGGCGGGCTTATTTTAAATACATGCGCGTTCTACTACGGCGCATATGCAAGTTGCTGCCCCGTCGTATCGCAAAAAGGTACATGCTAACTAGACGTTCAGCCAAACATATGAATATTTAAAATTAATTTATTGATTCTTGAAACCTAAATCTAGAGTATAAGAAGAAGAAGTATTTGATTTATTTATACCTTTTGTATAAATAATAATCTGTACCTACTTGCCTAATTTGTAAAACTTTTCTCAAATAATAAAAACTCTGTGAATCGGGCTGACGACGGAATTAAAAAAAAAACACTGGAAAGGTAAAAGCACTAGTGCGAAAAAGTGGCACGTTTCGCACAGTTTGGCTGCTTTGAAAATACTCTTTTCGAGCACATGCATTGTAAAATATTTTTTAAAAATTTTGAATAACTTTTTTTGATATCAAAACGTTACTACACCCAATGTGCGCTTTTACAATTTTGGACGTCACATTGTTATCGTGGACGTCCACGTCCACGTCACGGCATCTCGATAACACAGGGAAGTAAAATGTATGGAAATATATGAAGACGTATTTAAATTTTCATCGACGATAACGTTAACGACGGTAACGTTATAACTTGCACCTTGCAAAAAAAATCTTTCCTCTTTATAATAAATATTATTACTAGTATATTTATTTAGTTTGACAGTAGCTTGTTCCAACAATTTTCAACAACAACATTCGATATCCACATGATATTCTTACTGTTTGTCGAGTATTTCGGGCCCTATCAGAATACCAGAGCTGCGGTATTTATTTAAATATTGCTTTATGCTGAGATAGGAGCCTTTTTGGCCTCGCACAGGTATTTTTAATTGTTATATTTTGTATTTATTTTGTTTTATTTTTTTAATGTTAATTTTGTTAGTTTACTATGCTCTTTTTTACTGTTTGTATTTCCTGTGCGTGTCCCAAATAAAATATTTTTCTTTCTTTTTTTCTCTTTCTTTCTTTCTCTTTCTTTATTTCTATTTTAATACTAAACGTCGTTTCACACCATCGCATCGTTCGGGGGGTTTCAACTGAATTAGAAGAAGATTGTGGTCTCATATTTAAAAAAAATAATAACCCTTCCCATTTGCCAAAGTAGGGAAAAACTACCCTATCCCACGCTGCTATGTCATTGTATATACAACAAGCGCATATACTTTAAAAACAAACGTTCACTTTAAAGAAATAGAAAGTTGAGACACTGATTCTAAACATATTTTTGCAGTAAGTTTGAGACATACAAAACAAACGATACTAAGTTACGATTAAAAAAAATCAAAACACTTCTCTAATCAAACTCTCAAACTAATAAACTAAAAAACGCTAAGTACTTTATACAAATTACAATAACTTAAAGTTGAACGTTTGGCCGAGTACCAGGAAGACAGAAACTATCGGTACACTTGCGCTAAGTGTGGCCCGCACTTAGACGCGGTACAATTTATGTGTTACTTAGCAAACTGGATGGAACCAAGTTGGAGTTCGGCCCTGAAATTAGCGGAGGAGGCGGGTGCGACATACGAAATTCAATTTTTTTGAACTTTTTTGAATTCCAACCTTAAAAGAAAAATTATATTCGTAGGCGCAGTTCGAGACCGCGCCGTTTGTTTTTGTGAAAACTGATTGAAATTTGACTACGGTTTCCGATACTGTCGTAGTCATTGTATTTATTCGACACTAGACTAAGTAGGCTCATTGCATTCCTTATAAAGTAAGCTTTCACTGATTATAATATTTTTCAGTTATGAGCAGATTTACGCCGGATAGAAACGATACCCCAAACTTTTTTGCTATTTGCAACAGATTTTCTGACGGTTTTTGATACAGGCTTTTCTTTTGATACAAGCTTTCTTTGATTGGGATATTTTTCATTCCTGAGCAGATTTACGGCCGATATGAGACGACATCTGGCATTATTTTGCTATTGTCCACTTCATATTAAATTTCAACCCTATTTTGGCCAATATTTCTGTTGTTTCTTTTTAGATCCTGGTAGTGCCTTTTCAATTCCTGACAAAGACACTAGAATAACTGATCTAGCCAAACACGTTTTTGCGCTATAGGAATTGATATTTCAACACATAGTAAAAAGTGAGGGTCGCGCGCATGCGCCTGCTCTCGTAGTGTGACGTTATAGGCAAAATATGTCCGGCCTTAAAATTGTTATAAATATGATCTATCTTTTAAATGCTTAGTCATTACTGTAGCATTTAAAGTCTCGTAGTTATTAGCGGTTGAAATCTTACATGTTTTTAACCGACTTCCAAAAGGAGGAGGTTCTCAATTCGTCTGTATGCTTTTCTTTTTTTTTTTTTTGTATGTTTCTTACGCGATTACTCAAAGACGGATGGACCGATTTAGAAAATTCTTTTTTTGTTTGATAGGGTATACTTCCGAGGTGGTCCCATATAAATTTTATTAACTTTGCTTGGGGATTTATTGAGTTAGCTTCAATAATGCGTATATTTCCCACTTATTTTATGTGGATGATGTGATGGTGTTTTAATAACTTCCTATCACTGTTATTTACATGGCTATATTTACAATTATTGTGCTCAATTATGTATTCGAATTTGTGTGGGGTAGGTTCCACAACTAAAAACTGAAAAATAAAAACTTTTTAGCAAAAAATAAAACCGACTTCCAAAACAAAACACTACAAAGTGAAAAATAACTTTAATTTCGGAAGTCGGTGGCAAAAAACGAAAATACAAAACCCAAGACACGTTTTTTTGTCGTTCAGAAATATTGAACTTACCACCATTACGCCGAGCAAAAAGAAGTTTTCACGTCAAAACGGAACCTTTCTAAGATAACTATATGTCCGACGGTCGCAGAGGTTTTTCTCGAAAACTATGCAAAGTAAGAATTTCAATTCTGGCATCATTTGCCCGGTTTTTTTTTTACTTTGATTTAGTTTTGCTTTTGGATGTATTGCTAATGAATTATGGCTGTATTATCAGGCAAAAGAGTAGCAGTTGCCTATTGATTTATATGTTAAGGTCCAAAAAAATACGTTCAGGATCCATTGTCTTTGAATGAACTTGAATTTTCAGTAGCAATATTGTGAAAAAGCTTCACAACACACAATCTAAAATAACGTATGAGCTTTTATTTCTCTTTTTGCCTATTTAATTCTGAAAAAAAAATGTATTTCAAAAACAAATTGACAGATATTTTCAGTAAAAATCCACAGACAGTATCGCATTGTTTTCCAATACTATTTCACGCCCAATTAGGTAAACTAACTACAGAAAAAACACGACACCTGCCGATACAGATCACAAACAAAAAACTTCTAATTATTTTTTTCCGCTCTCTTCGTGGCTCTTACGCAAGTGTTATCAGATGGAAAAATAACATCGAAACTTTTAGCGACCAGCCGTTTAAGTGCTTGGTTTGCGACCAGCAACTTGGTCGCTGTTGAGTAGCAGTGTGACAGGCCGCCACGGGTCACATACTTGAGAGGCACAGGAAATAGTGCTGATAAAAAGTTTAGGACTTGCTTTAGTATTGGGTTTTATTGCGTTTCTTTTCTGTTTGAGGGCGTAAAAACTGCGTTTGTTGAAGAGAACACAAATGATTATCATCTCCAATTATTTTTGTGCCCATTGAAAAGTAGCGGTGAGATAAGCGTCCCTTTTTGTCGGGTATTTTTTGTTTTAACGTTTTGATTGCCTTAAAAAATTGTCTAAAATTTATTATAAGCAAAGTTTTTTTTTCTAATAGAACTACGAAATGTATGCCAACTTTTTCCAAATTCCTTTCAGAAACTCTTCTGAAAGGAATTTTAAATATGTTGCCAAAACATGTAGTTCGCCGTCTGGTGAGGACCAGGGGGGCGATTCTACTAATTTGCAACGTTACACGTTCAATTGTGTTTCAACAACAGTTCGGTTTCGATCGCCGTTCGATAGTTACCAAAAAAGTCATTCTACTATTCTATAAGCAAAATGGAAACTAAACTTAAACCGAATCGTAACGGGAACGTAACAGCGGGTAACCTGTGTGACCAACATTCCAAATAGTATGTTTTAAAAATACCACAGAAAAAAAAGTTGAATCTAATATATTACTAAATATGAATAAGGGCTACTAAAAGTATTTTTAATACAAAAACATATCTAGACCATACTTATACTTTTAGCCTGTATATTTTTTTGTAACATTTCAACTTTATAAATAATAAAAACTCGAAGAACGTTTCGTTTTCGGCCCCAGCTTGCGAAATCTGTGAAATGAAACGTTTCAATTATGTCAAAAAGATAATGATGCGACTAAACGTCACGCTCATGTTCGGTTTTGTTAGCAGAATAGCTTTTGAGATTCTTTCGATCGATCGGTGACTGAAGTGAAACGTAACCGCAGTTGGATCGTTGTTACATTAGTGGAATGAGAAAACGCTCAAAAGCCGTGGTTCAGATGCGATTCAATTGCGATTTTTGAACAATTTTGTTAGTAGAATCGGCCCCCAAGCCTGGGTCGACGGCGTGTTGTGTTCTAAGCGCGCCTCAAAGAGATGTCAGCACTAGCTGAAGCGGTCCGCTAGGACCGATGTGCCTGCCAGGGTTGCGGGTTGTTCGAAAAAGTTACCACATGGCCCTGGCACAGGCTACTGAAGGAACACGCGTGGGTTTTAGTCAGTAGAAGTCTGACTTCTCCCGCTCCGGGAGCGGGAGAAGTTATTTGATGAATTCCAAATATTCCAATCCAAAAAAAAGGCAATGATACACTGAAGAAGCTCCGACAAACTTCTTAAAACGAGAACCTAAATCACTCATTCATTACCCTAAGGACGCTCTAGAAATTAGTACCTCATGTGTGAACTAGAGACTTAGGTCTTAGGTCTTAGGTGGGTTAAGTGGGTTAGGGTATAAGTGTCCTAGATGGTGGAATAAATTGATGAGGCGCGAAAAAAATACGTAAATAATGAGGTGAGAACCAATAATTATAATGATAGGTGCGCACCAGCTCAGTGGACATCAAACATACATTCGTTTTTATTAGCTGTGCTTATGAGTGAATTTTCCATGTATTGTCACAGTCAGCAGTACATAATATTAAAAAAAATAGCAAAAAATATTTGTTTGAAAAATCCTATTTTGGAAGGCACTCTGGTGTTTTTCATTAGTACAGACACCAACGATACATTTCTTTCTAAAATATTATACTTTTACACATTTTTACGGTATATAGAAAAGGTGCTTTTTTGTGAAATAAAATTATTTATTTATTATTTTTATTTATTAAATATTATGCTCCTGTTTGAAGAGTACCTATGGGTACTGATAAAGTATAGACAGTATTCAACTTAATCTTGTCTATAGCTCGCCTGTGCTACCCGGGTATATCGGCAAAAATGTCGAACTTCCATACAAACTTGCATCCCCTATTTAAATTCTTTAGAGGATGAATTATCAAAAATTATGTTTTTTTTTGTTTTATTTTATTCGGGAAATTTACAGCTAACGTAGACAGTGTCCTTAAACAATTTGAAACTGAAGGTCATTTGCCACTGATAAACACTGAAAAAAAAATTGGTACAAAATACCTATAACATAAATAGGAAAAAAAAAAATAGTACTCGTAAACAAACCAACACAAACTAAAAATCATTTAGACAAAAACAATTACTCTGTGTAAAGAAGCTTTTCACCAACAAATGCTTAAGCTGAGAAACACTTTTATTGAATATATCCAAATTATGTTCACCAGACAGAGTTCTGCCTGTACGCGGACTTGGAATAAGGGATATGTAGCAAGGTACATCACGCTATATAATTGCGAGTATATTTCCTAGTTCTGTACTGCAAGAAACGTAAGAACCACTTTTGAATTCCATCAATTCTGTTTATATAAATATATTGTAGGTTTCACACTTGCGAGGCGTACTTAAATTATTTTAAACGTTTTTAAAATCAGCCATGGTTATGTGCTCACCTTCGTTATATAACGAACTCTGGTGAATGCTTCTACACCCAGATGTTTAGGCTGAGCGTTTTCTGTCTTGTCTATAAATCCTTGTTCATTCGGCATTTAAATCCCATCCGGGTTGTAGGTTTACACATGGCCATAACTACTTTCCATCAAGTGGTCGGCCTGTTTACCAACAATATAAAAAGTACAAACTGATAATATACAAAGTTAAACTAAACTCTATATTTTCGCTCTCATCACTCAACGTGGGACACAGGCCGAGTCCTGGCTCTGAGCCTACGACGGCTTTGTTTGTCTTCCCTTTGATGTCGTCGGTGCGTGCGATTTGCTTCTCCTACTTAATTAGATGTGTCTTTGAGTTAGCCCTTTTTGTTCTACTAATGGTTATTGGGCTGCTTGAAGAAATTGTAAGGGAGGCCTCTTGTGTTCTTGTCTGTACATCTTTTGGTTAGCCCTTTGGTTTGGGAGTTTGAGGTCTTTATGAGTACTCAAATTAATACGGAGTGTATGGTAAGAAAATAATGGTCCATGAAATATGTTTACGTATGTAGTGTGGTTGATTATAGCCTAATCTATTCACATTCTTGCAACGTTTGTGTAATTTAAACTATCTCTTCAGAAACTCAAGGGCGAAAACCGTCCGTTTTTCTTTATATCAATGACTATATCTACGCTCTATGTTAGAGGGTTTGCTTTCCACACTTACTCCTTCAAGTGGACCATTGTACGTGTGCCATATAGTTATTCCAACCAGCCCACCTCCCTCCAGAAGTAGATTAGGTCTCCTGGTCAGTTTATAAAATCTGCAAAAGATACGAGTGACTCGGAGGTCTCTGTTATAATCTGGATAATCCCTGTGCATTTAAAGAGCACATGCGCAACGTTCGCGGTTTCCTCAGCCTGCATGCAAGTCCTGTACAGAGGACCGTCCGTTATGCCTATTGTGTGGAAATGTTTGTTTATCGAGTGGAATCCCGTGATGTGTCAGGTGCAGGCTGATCCTGTCCAGTCACAATAAACGCCTGGTTAGCCTGCATCTTGGACAGGCCCGGTGTCAATCCTAGGTCCACCAGCTCTCCGCTTGCGTGTGGGTAAACTCTTGTAGCCATTTGCGTAGCTGGTAGAAGGGGATAGCACAATAGGTTTAGGTCGACAGACTGACGTGCTTCAATATCACCACGGATATAAAAATATTCGTAAAAATTTTTTTTGGTAACTTAAAACTTTACGTGAACGTTCAAGACTTAAATTTTCCACAAAAAACAATTTGAAATCAATGTAGCAGTTTTAGGAGTTAGTGAATTAACGTGTAGTATTCTACGTTCCTAGCTCTCTAGAATTCCCAATATCCTGAGTGCCATTACATCCTAAATCACTTGCACAAACATTCTGAATTTGGACAAACATCTGTAGATCACACGGATATTCCCATTTAACTGGCCCGAAAGTCAGAACCGTGACTTTAAATATGTGGAGAAAACTAAAATTGTTCAGTAACTTTTTCTCCTTTCTGAAAACTTCTTTAGAATCACTTTGCGCTCTTTCTGAACAGTGAAAGAAACTGAACCGTCACGTTCGGGTCGGTGACGCTGAATTGCGTAAATTCGGCTCCAGTCGTAAGTTTTCATTTCTATCTTGTGGTCGTTTGTGAAACCATTTCACATTTTTATATTTAAATGACCTTTCAAATCTACACATACTTGTTATGATTATGTTTTTGATACAAAAAAAATGTACTTATTTTATAAATTTCCTCACATTGTGTGGCAAAATTAAGTCTCATATGTCATAATAGAGTGTTTCAAAATAAATGCTTAAAAAATCATACCATATCATTATCATTTAACAAATTTTCAGCGGCTCACTCATTAAAATCAAATAAAGTCTCTGATTACCTTTTCGCACCATGTGCGTTAGGTACTTCAATCCGTTAATTCCAACAATTCAATGAGTATAGAACCTCGAATCGTATCTCTTTTGTTTCTCATCGAAAAGTGTTTCTTTGAAAATCTCAAAGCTCCGAATCCTTATGAGCTTGGCAAATTAGATTGCGCTGGCTCGAGGGGTTTAAAGATGGATCGTTTGATTAAAACAGCTGAGCTGCTGAGATAATGTTTGTGCTATCATTAATTAGGTGCTATGTTACGTATTGTTACGAGCTGGGGTTTGAGATAAATAAACCTACTCCTACTACAATTTACACCAAAAACTCACTAAATTTAAATAATCACAAATACAGTAATCAGAAACATTAAGCAGAATCTCTTGAATACTCCTTACTAGTAGCTCACTGTTTCGCATTTCAAACTGAACTCACCGCAGTGCTAGTAACCTTCTTATTAATTATGACATGTGTAAGCTTCTAAAAAGTTTGAAGACATAATTATTTCGAAAAAGATCTAATATTTACGGGAATGATCTAGAATGCTGCAACACGACACGCGACCATCTAGAAAATTCTGGAATGTCCAGAATGTTCTAGAAAATCTGTAACTAATCGTCGAATCGTATAGTTCTGCTACTTAATAACAGATGGCAGTAGCGTCTACGTAACAGTATTTTGGATTTGCTGTTCTTAAGTGACGTGCAAAGAAATAGGTTATTATTTTCGGTTCAGTATCTGTTGGTAGGTTGCATTGCCTACATACGTTAACTCTTAAAATAAGTCTATTATTCTATCGAGGTCTAGTGTTGTTAGGAATCTCCGTAGAGTGAGTTACAAGGCTTCGCAGTTTTAACGGCAATACATCACAGAACTACATAGCCCATATTCTAACATCGTATATTCAAATAAAAAGAAGTATTTTTAAGCTTATTTTGTCAAAAGTGACAAACGAAAGTTAGAAGTTAGATGCTAATATAAACAGAGGTCTCTAAAAGCTAAACAATTATTTGAAAGTGGACTCGAGAACTCCACTTGAATACACCAACACAGACAGTTGACCAATAGTTGAAGTGGTCTTTGTATTTCATGAATCAGAATTCGGTATAAACAGTCACCGTTTGAACATTTGAATTTCGAATGAAATATGGAACATTGTTTCCAGGAAATCCATTCTACATGAGTTTGCATTCAGGAATTCTAAACTGCAGTAGTTTTGAAATCAGAATTGACAACATAGGGTCCATTCCCGATTTTTTGACAGCTAAAGATTTGGTTTCCTAAAAAAGCGGTTCAGTCACATTATAACGATGAAAATTTGTCATTTCCATCGGTATTTGACATTAAGGTGCCAAAAAACGCTCTGTATGTCTGCACCAATGACTATATATATAACCTCTTGACTGCTCATACGGGTGACTCAGGCTCACGGCCCATAAATGAAATTGCACATAGATTAGGTGACAATATGAGTGGCCATTTTAGTTTTGACTAGTTATTGGATCTCTGCACACGCGGTTTTTTTTGTGCCTTTTAAAACATTTCTGCATATATAAAAACAATTATGAGTTCCTGTTCAATTAATTGAAACAAGTGTGTGTAGCTCTGCTTACTTTGGGATCAGATGACCGTGTGTGAAAAATGTCCCAGGATATTATTATTATTAATTGGTGTGAGAAATCGTCTATCTAGAACATCCACATATTAAAAGGTGGCATAAGTTTTCATCGTTTATTGTTTTTATCTTATCTTTATAATTATATTTATTAGTTTTTGTAATTTTTGGGTCACATAAAGGAGCTCGTGGCTAAGTAACAACAGCCGCACGGGTCGATCCATCAGGTTAAGCTAAGCTTTCCGCGGTTGGTCCGTAGATGGGGGACCATCTTTACATACCGAGACTCCTCCGTGCCTCGGAAAGCAAGTTAAGCCGTTGGCCCCGGCTGTCATTCGTGGATCTTTGACATTCGTTACGGGTCGTCAGAAGCCCGAAACTCTGACAACCAGTCTTACACAGGGGTATCGTATTACCCAGTAACTGGGTTGTGGAGGTCAGAGAGGCAGTCGCTCCATGTAAAATACTGGTATTCAGCTGCATCCGGTTAGACTGGAAGCCGACCCCAACATAGTTGGGAAAAGGCTAGGCAGATGATGAAGTTTTCATCGGTAAGTAAAATATATTTATAATTTTATAATATAATATTATAAATCATTGCAGGGGTCAAGCAAAACCGGTTGTTTACGTAAAATGGCACAAAAATGTATATCGCGTTAATGTCTTTTTGAAAAGTCCTTTTCTTTCACTAGGGAATTGTCAATACGTCTGTCCCTTATGCTGTAGTGTTATGACAACTTCAAAACAAAGTGAATATTGACGATAAAAATAATTACCGATGTTTCCTAAGGGTTAAAAAGTAATATTACTTAAATGATAAATGATTTTATTTCGGTAAGTAGGTTTGTACAAACACTTTTACAAGACAATCATGTTTTTTTAAAAACTAGATGAGGTCGGCGTTTCCTATCTGACTACTCTGAGAAGAAAGGCCGAAACAAACTCAGAGGTCACAGTCTCTTATAAACTCCAGACATGACCTTGGCCAGTTCATGTGCAGACCATGTAGATTGGTGTCTGAAATGGTCTTTTGAGGAAAGAACCACACAGATTGAGAGGACCTGTCCAGTCAGTGTACGCATTTGTCAGTAATCGCGCAGCTCAACTCAGAACTTAAGGAGCTCAACGATTCGACGAACAATACCAAGGAAAGGACATTTGGGTAGGCCGCATAAATTACTCAAACTGCCAGACCATGATTAAAAATAACTGAGAGCAAAAATAAAACAAACAAAAAAGCAATGACCTACATAGTCTTCACATTCACAATAATTAAAATAATATAATACTTTACAAAGTAAATATTCATGTCAACATTCAGTATGCAAAAATAAAAAAGAGAAAAAAGAAAATTTTATTAATTTATAATTAATTTTTACATTTTAGATTTCCAAATATTCACAGAACTGAATGAAAAGTGGATTAATGCAGTTTACATGGATAATTGGTTTCCGAGAATCTATTGTTACACATAGCTATTATTTTTATTAGACAAACATTCAGTCTATTAAATTAGTCGAGTGATTTAATTGAATAAAGTTAAATTTGAAGTGTTACGTCAGTGTTTTATTTGCACCCAGATAACAAGCTATGAATATAGTTTAAAAAAATGTAGAATTCATAGACGTCGATTTTATCGATATCGATATTATTGTTGTAAAACTGACTTGTGCATCACTATGTTTGGAACATTTGCCCTGACATTGTTGCATCGGCCAATCACAACCGCTGTATTTTCTTCGTCCCGCGGCCTGCAGTGGTGAGTCGTGTGCTTAGACGAAATCGGTCTATCAGCTCTCGAGTGGTTTAATTCTTTTTGCACACATTCGATCGGACGGGCGACGACAGGCCACCACAGGCCGACTGTTCCCGCGGCCTGTCGGCCTGACCTGGCGCGGTCTGGCCTGTGAAAAAGCGGGCCGTGGCACCACGGCATTAGGAAA
Organism: Dicycla oo; assembly: GCA_948252095.1. NCBI lineage: Eukaryota > Metazoa > Arthropoda > Insecta > Lepidoptera > Noctuidae > Dicycla > Dicycla oo. Next base: position 5,411,209 of record OX411710.1, on the reverse strand, counting down.
CCAAAGGTTTACGGTCCCTTCCTCATTTTTACAGACAAAATAAAATTTATCGCATTTGCGAAGCGAAAAAAATTAAACACCTTTGATTTCCAATCAAATGTACAAAAAAAAAAAAAAAATCTGCCAATTTCTAATTGCTTCAAATCTGGTTATTTTATTTATTTAAACACACTCAGCCCTCTGCTTGCGTATTGATGCTCCTCTCTCGAGAGCAATGCAAACTTAACAATACATAGCAACTAACTCTTATTTAAGAAGACCTAAAGTATATTTTGCCTTGTCGTAGTGTTACTGCTAAATATGTACATGTCTCTTGAATAGATTTATATTCAATTTAACTTTTCGCTGTTAGGTTTCCATTGGTTACAATAAATAAGCCGGTGATAGGTCGGCCGTTGTCACGGATGGCAAAAGGTGTTAGTTTGCGTCTGTAAATACGCACATACGGCTCGGGCATTACTTTATGGGCACTTATATCCTGTTTTGGGTAGCATACATATCTAAATGTATGTTCACTGAAATACCTCTTTTTAGGGTTACATACCTCAAAAGGAAAAAAACGGAACCCTAATACTATAAGATAGACTCACGAGTGATCCTATAAGGCTTATAGGATCACTCGTGTGTATGTCTGTCTGTCTAATTGTGAATCTATTGGACTGGACCAAATTTAAGCTTAATGCTTAAATTTGGTACACGTATGAATTTCTGTAAACCAAACACGGACGTGTAACGTAAATAAATGAATTTTGAATATGGGGGTTACTTTTGCGGGGCCAATAAGAAAATTTAAAAAAAGTTTTTACTGTACCGTGTGAAGTATCAAGTGAAAGGGCTTACTGTGAGGGTCTCAAATAGATTTTTTTAATAATTTTGAAGTTATTTAAGAAAATAGACGAAAACGGGCAAATCCTCCCTTATCTCCGAAACTACTGAATCTAAAATTTAAAAAAAATAAATACGGAAAATAGTTCTATACCTATAGTTAACAGAAAAATCAATAAAAAGTCTTAAAATTACATGGTAAATCTCTTAAAGTTGTGCATACAAACTTACATTTGCAGTTGGAATGTATGGGATAACATATTTTTCAACTACAACGTTAAGTTTGTTCTTGGCATAAATTCATCCCAACTACGGAACCCTTCATTGTGCGTGGTCCGACATCCACTTGGCCGGTTTTTGTAGTCAGTACTTGATATAATGTACCTAAAGTAGGCCATCTGACCTTTTTATGGTACTTAGGTAACGTAGGCGACGAAAGGTTTATAAATATCGGTTGAATGTATCCATTACTCAAAGTAAACATTAGGACAAAAAAATCAATCTGCCTAGCCTTTTCCCAACTATGTTGGGGTCGGCTTTCAGTCTCACCGGATGCAGCTGAATACCAGTATTTTACATGGAGCGACTGCCTATCTGACCTCCACAACCCAGTTACTGGGTAATACGATACCCCTTGGTAAGACTGGTTGTCAGACTTTCGTGCTTCTGACAACCCGTAACGATTATCAAAGATCCACGAATGACAGCCGGGACCAACGGCTTAACGTGCTTTCCGAGGCACGGAGGAGTCTCGGTATGAAAAGATGGTCACCCATCCACAGACCAACCCCGGCAAGCGTAGCTTAACCTGATCGATCGACCCGTGCGGCTGTTATTACTTAGCCACGAGCTCCACTTTGGAGGACATGATACTTAAATAAAAAGGAAAAATGTCTGGAATAAAACGTAAAAAAAATATGATTATTCAAGTCATAAGTTCACCCAGTCTTAGGAATGCTTTCAATGAGCCTTAGGCACCTGTGCCACCCACCGCTGAGAAAATCGTTGTTAGTCACTTCCTCGTCGTCGCGGTGACGAGGAAGTGACCAGCTATGACGATGTTCTCAGTCAAGAAACATACAGTCACGAACCGGGATTGTTGAGCCACTATCTTATCGTCTTAACTTGGTTGTGTTACACGAATGCCGCCCCTGAAATTTGACATGTGACATTTCAATAACTAAAAACGGGTGATGATGATAAGCTCAACAATCCCGGTTCGTGACTGTACAAAAGATTGTAGGTTTTTTTTTTACTTTGATGGGTTTGCTCTTGACTCTAGTCTAGGTCGGCGGCGACAGAGACAGAGTCGACGATGGAGTGAGCTTACTTAGAAGAAGCCTGTTCACTCTCACTTTGAAGAGATTAGGGTTGTATGCGTTCGGAAACACAGACGCAGGTAGTGAGTTACACTCCTTTGCTGTGCGCATTATAAAAGACATTTGAAAGGTCCCGTGTAAACAAAAGAGATACATTTATTAATATACTCGTATAGTGGATCCCTGACTGTTCACACTGCCGCATGCCGGCGACTACTCGTTTGTCGCAGTAACGAGAGCTATTGAAGAGAGTACTCGCTCAGTGACGCACGATTTCCGGGTAGAACACTCGCTGAGAGACTCACGCTTGGTATACTCGTTGTCCCAGAAATCGACCGACATACTGTAAGTGGTGATAGCTTTGGACAAGTTCTCCTAAAATAACAAAACACTATGTTCCGCTAAATCTTATAGTTTTCGAGTTATACTAGATTTAAAAACAAAACCGCCATGCGTCATTCTTTTGACTCCCATGTGTAAATAAAATATTAAGAAAAATTCCATCGAAATACTATTATCTACCTATAGTTACTCTATCCGTAATTACCTTTGATTCTCCATAAAAACTTACAAATGCAACATAAATTCACTATTATTTGATATTTTTCCTCAAATATTTTTTTGTTAATAAATTTTAAACAATGGTGACGAAAAAAAAATGTATTTAAGCTTTTGCGGAAGATATGTAATTTTGGAAGGGCTTCATCAAAGCTTTTACCACGGTCGATTTATGGGACAGCCTGTTTATGCATACCAGCGAGTAATCGCTTGTCGCCGTCGCGCACTTGCTGCTCGTTGCTCGCCAACTCGTTTTTAGTTGCTACGAGTAGCTCTACTCTCATCTCGTTAATCGCTGACGGTGAGACAGATGCCGTAGCAAGATAATGATATTTAAGATGATGATGAAAACCAAGACCTTTTACAAACCAAGATAACAACCTAGCACTGAATTCTGATAAAGCGAAATTTGAGGAAAATGATACAAAATATAAAATAGCTAGCATTTGCTCGCGGCTTCGCCCGCGTGATGGTCGGAAATTATCCCACGGGAACGTAGGTACTACCGGGATAAAAAGTATCCTATATCCTAATCCAGATCATGGTCTACCCATGTGCCAAATCATTCAAATCTTTTCAGCCGTTTTAGCGTGAAAGCGTAACAAACAATCAAATAAACAAACAAGTTCACTTTCGCATTTATAATATTAGGATCTCTGAACCAATACAGTGCTAAAGTCATCTGTACAATGTAAAGCTAAAATCCCGAACACAACGGGAAACAACTTTGAATTGACCTACAATGCCAAATAAACATCAATCGAATCATGATCACCGTTTCAACGGTATGTATGCAAAATCAATTTACAATTACATCAAATCAATAAAGTACATTAATTTACTATTTACATTACGTTAATTTTAAAATTTAAATATGTTTTCAATTATATATAATATTTATATATATATATACCATTCTTACCCTATTATTAAATAAAACAATAAATTTAACATATTATTATAGAACTCCACGACCTCATTCCGCCGGCCCCCTTCTACCATCGGACATCTCGCACTGCCAGTTACCATCCCTACCTAGTTGCTATTCCACCGATTCGCACTAAGCGCTTCCAAATGACTTTTATAATGCGCACAGCAAAAGAGTGGAACTCACAACCTGCGTCTGTGTTTCCGACCGCATACAGCCCTAATCTCTTCAAAGTGAGAGTGAACAGGCTTCTTCTGGGTAAGCTCACTCCATCGTCAACTCAGTCTCTGTAGCGTACGACCTAGACTAGAGTCAAGAGCAAACCCATCATTAAAAAAAAAAGATAGGCAGTCGTTTCATGTAAATTGTTGGTATTCAGCCGCCGGTTAGGCTGGAAGCAGATCCTCCCAATATAGGGACAAAGCTAGGCAGATGATGACAGAGGAATGTTGAACATTGAGAACTACTGTTACTCATTGTGTTATGTGAATTCAGAATAATGATGTTTCGTTATTCCATTATCATTATCATTTGAGTCACAAGACGTCCACTGCTGGGGATAAGCTTCCATATCCAAGCACCGCCACAGCGACCAGTCCTGCGCTTTCCGCAATCTAGTGTATCCCCCTAGTGTGTCGTGTGAGTTGTACACTGTCTGGCAATAATAATCACCGTATCGTAAATATAATTTAAATAAATATAAATAAATAAAAATGTTTATTTCAGTAACATAATATGGCTTACATTATATGGTTTGGAGACTCCTTTTAAGCAAGGAAATGCTTGTGTTAGGAGTCTCCAAAAATTTATAACTAATATTACATTTTATCGGTAGTCGAATTCATGTAAACACTTTCGTGTGAACGTATTTCAAAGAATTTATGGACACCATGAAAATCTTATTCATATTGTAAGGTATTTAACATACTCGCCTCAAAATGTAACAGATCGTAAAATCAAATTAGAACTTTTTTATGACTTGGCACATATGTTTATTTAATTACTGTTCAGCCACACTCAGAAACGTTCATTAAATTAGTCCTAATGAATACTTATCTAATTAGCATTACATCCGTTAATCAACGGTACATCCTAGACTCCTAGAGACATAATTTAAGGGTTCATTAACTAATGATAGTTCTAAGTAAACGTAGGGCGAAACATCCTACAATCATCTTATCGATTGCATATCGATAAGGCCTTGGTGTAGCCACATTTAAAAAGTGTTGATATTAAATAACATTAAAGTTTATGTACATACCTGGAAAAATAATAATTATTCATAGTAATACAAATGATACGTAATAGATATGAACATACCTTCAAAGTACTTCTAATAGCACCTAACATACTCCACAATACCTACAATGTTTTTTTTTTTTATATACACCGTGTAATTGACAGGTTGGCAAAAACGAAAAGTGTGAATTCAGACTGGTATTGTTAACATTTTGATAGTGAAATATTTTCCCGGAAATGATAGGTGAACGTTTTTCAAGAGAGTTTTTTTTTAGAGCTAACAGCTGATTCCGCGCGGTATGTATGAATTTTCTTTTTAAATCATTATTATTTACATTGCCGAGTTTAAGTTTTTTGCTTTTTTTCACTAAAATTATGTTTTTAGGGCTGGATTTGGTTGTTACAAATGAATAGAACACAAATCTAGTTGAAAAACGGTCGGAAAATTCGACAATTTTCCTGAAGAAAATTCCAACGTTTTTCAGTCATAAATCATGGTCTGAAGCTACTGTTTAAGTTTTTGCCAACCTGTCAATTAAACGGTGTATAGGTACAATACAGTTCAATCCTATGATAGGTAGGTAGGTACTGTAAAGGTTTCATGCAAACAAGACTAAGTCTGACTGACCTTATATCGACCAAGCCAAACGCAGGTCGATGAAGAAGGCTTCATTCGCGTGGAGAAGAAGAAGAAGAAGAAGAAGCCTGCTTGTCGAAATCAATGCGGTACCGCTGGTCCCGACATGTCACTACGTCCCGCTATTCCATCGACGCAGCTGTACGTGTCACGATTACATCACTCCACGAAGGTAGAGGAGGTCGTGGAGTACATCAGGATGAAGACCAAGTTCACATTAAGAGTCGAGAAGTTGGAGTCGCGCCATAAGATTAACTTCAAATCTTTTGTGGTGCGGGTTCCGACTCATCACCTGGAAACTTTCATGAAGGAAGAATTTTGGCCGACGGGTGTCGTGTATCGGCGTTTTCGCGGAAGGCTACATGACACCACGATACAGCGCAATACGTCGCCGAACCAACGTAGTAAACAGATTTTGTACTGATGTTTTTATTATGTATTAGATTATTATTATTTTTTGTAAGATTAGTTTATGTATTTTATCTATGGGCCCTTAGTTGCCTGAAAATAAAGCAATTATTATTATTATTATATCCACATCTGGCGAATGCGCCACGAATGCGCCGCTCGCGACCCGCTTGCAAGCTGCACGTGTGCAGTGCACGAGCAGCTCGCCAGCGGGTCGCGAGCGGCGCATTCGCCAGATGTGGACTCACGCCTACTGACTTACATTCTATCGTTCAAGCATAGATGTAACTACCTTTTGAATAAAAAAAAAGGTAGTCGCAGAAGTTTGGTTTTAGGGCTGAGGTCTGTCTTATAGAGACGACTAGTTAGGATTGTTTGAGGTAGTGCGTGACTGTCCGAAGATTGTACTGATTTCTCATAATTATCAAATTCAAATAATTTATTTACTCCAATATAAAGTTAGACAAGCTTAGAAGCTATGTGACACTAGTTTTTGAGAGACTGGTGTCTGCACTAGGAATACTATGTGAAGGGAAAGGGCATAACATAATAATCAATGCTAGACTCACAGATTCAAAAAACAATAAAATAAAAATAGAAGTAGGTATTTGGGAAAGTGCGCGGGATAGACTATTTTGGATAAGATAGTAAATCCTTAGTTGCTTTATAATCCAAACCATGGAGCCATTCAACCAGAGAATTCTTACAAGCCTTCGTTGTTAGCTGATAGATCTTACTAAAAATATTTATTTTATTATATAAGTGAGAACCCAAGAATATACAAAACCATTGAGAGAAGCTCGTTCTTAGATCTTTAGCCGTACTGCAGACAGAGTATTTTGTGCGCTTTTCCGAGATAGAGGGAGGGTCAAAAAATAAGGAGGAGTGCTTCTTGAAAACCGTGTATAAAACAAAAAGTTGCATCACTGACAATACTTTGAAGTGTTTATAATGATCTACAGTAGGATATAAGTATGGCAGGAAACAGGCCACCTTCAGTACCGCACATTGGGCTCTTTCCAATTTTAAACTTGAAGACATGACGTATGTGGTCGCGATCTTCAGCATTTAGAGAACGACGAAGTAGAAGAGAGATGATGATCTATTTTATCTATGTTTCAACCTAAACGTTCTAGTTCTATTGCCCAACCAACCATATATTTGCTTATTGTTTTTTACTTAATATAGTAATAGGTAGGTAATCCCAACGTTTACACCCATTATACCGGATAATAACAATTACTAAAACAGTAGGATCGGTTAGAGCGATGTTGTGAACCAATTAAATTGATAGCGCTTTATTAAATTGTTATGTAACTAGAGTTGAAGTTATTGGGTAGTTAGTTAGATTGTAAAATACATTTATTTTTCGTAACCAAAAAGATTCGAGGTGGTTGATTTTGATAGAAATAAACACTGATTTATTTAACACTTCCCCAATAAACAGAAGGGCCTTTGGTCATGGCTCTGAGGCGAGCCTTCACCACGATAGTAAACACAAACACTGGGAAGGATAAAGAAAGTTTTGATGCTTGTTATTTAATCGTCTTCAATAAAAGGAGGAGGTTCTCAGTTCGTCGAAATATTTTTTTACCTTATGAATCTATCTTCTTCTCTTACAGAGAAAATACTAACATATTTATGTAGATAACAAAATAAATTGAGTTGATTAAGGCCAACTTACAAACCAACGTCTGTATTACTTGCTCGTAGGACATCAGAAAACAAAGGCTAAACCAAGAGGACTAATTCCCGTTTTCAGACCACGAAAATATCTACAATATCTCCATGCTAATCAAGCTCAAAATTCTCAACCAATTCTACTTTACCTATTCCTCTAAATATTCAACACAATTTGAATAAGATCTTTGTTCCAAAATTATCTACAATACGTACTGTTATAGAACAGTAATTTCTCGTATGGTATACAACACGAGAGTCAAACTTCGGAAGCCACAGCTGCTGCACCAAGATTCCGATGCTAATGAACTGAAGTTGTACCATAAAAGCATATCAAGATATTTGCATTTTGAGTAGGTTTCTTCCGCGAGGTACGAGGATGGCTCGCATAGGAACTTATACTTTGAAGTGTGTCGTAAAATGTGACGGTAATATTATATCTACTTAATGTGAAAAGAAATTAATGTCGAATTAAGAAGGATAACCGTTAGCTGGACGATTCAAGTGCAGAACAAGTCAGGGTGACAGCTATAGTTGCAGTACACATGGTCGAAAATCGTTTGACACTTTATCTGAACTTGCACATTTAGACAAATATTGGCCTGCTATAAGTGCGTAGTTATCGCCCTGGGCTGAAATGAATGCGAAAATACAAAAAGTGCTGCGGCCCAATTCGGGGAAGGGCTTCGTCCAGCAGTGGATTGCGATAAGCTAAGTTTTTTTTATTAAAAATAGTGAAAAGGAACATCATAGCACTTTGAAAACGCTTTCATTTGATTTTTGACATATTGGTGACCTCACCATTCTTTGCCGTATTCCTGAGAGGTCTATAATAAGTTAAATTGTCAGTCCCGGTTGTAAAACAGTCATATAAGTGCTATAAGAGTCATTAAGGGATGTTATAACCCCAAAAGTCTGACAAACGGCATTTCCTAGTACTAAGGGCCGGTTTTTTCTTATCAGTATTTAACTCAACCAATAGTTAAACATAGTAACTAATGGTTGAATTTTGGATAAATGTGAAAGGCTAAACATGAATGAGTTACTATTTTTTGATATGAATGAGCTAACATGAATACATTCATGTTTAGCCTTTCACATTTAGCCAAAATTCAACCATTAGTTAGGCCTGTGTTCACCAACATTCAAACTACCGGTTAGGTATTTAAACAGTTGTTTTATTTATTTATTTATTATTATTATATTATTTATGTCAAATTTAGAAGGAAGTTTGACATAAATCGTCTGTTTTAATACCTACCTGGTGGTATTTACCATCCCTATAGTGACTTACTGAAAAAATACAACTTGCTCTCTTTGAAGTCGAGACGTACCTTTCTAGAAACTACGTTTCTATATGATCTGTGTAACAACTCATATGATTGTGTGGATATTTGTAACAAGTTATGCTATGTTGTCCCTAGAACCATTCAGGGGCGTGAGGTGCGCGCACGACCTGATTTCGCCGTCACTCCTAGTCGTACGAATGCAGGCTTAGGCGATTTCAATAAGTTTTTCTCTAACTTGAATCTATCTACTTTATCCGTTGGAAAATTTAAAAAACTTGTTGCTTAACACAATCAAAAATGTATGTGAATAAAATCAAATCTCTCTAGTGTTCCTTACTGCTGTAATTCATATGCATATTATGTCTTGCATCTAACTATTATGTCCGACTTTTACTTTATCAATATTGTCTTTGTCTTTTAGTGTATCTGTGGAGAACGTTGTTGGTTGCACATTTGTATAACTCCTTATGTTCTATTTATTTGTAATTTATACTGTGTAATTGTTGGTTTTTCCGAACAAATCCAATAAAAAAAAAAATACTGCCTAATTATTTATTTAATTACTCAATTATATATTTGTTTTTACTGCCGAACTTGTTACTAAACATGCATTTTGTAAATAAGAGTAATGTTTTCAGAGTTCATGTAAGTATGTACATTATGTATGTGACTTCCTATATTCCACCATAACTTTTAAATGTCTGAACAGATTTGGATTTATGGGGTATCGTTAGAATCCTTACATGAGGAGTTCGTGGCTAAGTAGTAACAGCCGCACGGGTCTACCCATTAGGTAAAGCTACGCTTGTTTACCGAGACTCCTCCGTGCCTCGGAAAGCAAGTTGAGCCGTTGGTCCCGGCTGTCATTCGTGGATCTTTGGCAGTCGTTACGGGTCGTCAGAAGCCCGAAAGTCTGACAACCAGTCTTACCAAAGTCGTATTACCCAATAACTGGGTTGCGGAGGTCAGATAGGCAGTCGCTCTATGTAAAATACTGGTATTCAGCTGCATCCGGTTAGACTGGAAGCCAACCCCAACATAGTTGGGAAAAGGCTAGGCAGATTGTTAGAATCCTTACATCATCCCGTTTTTGGAAAACAATCAATATGGCGACAGTGTAACTTAAATTTCAAGTGAGAAAAAAAATCTTGTAATATTACAATATGGATATCAAATTGAAGCTCACATTCCAAAAAATCTATTGAATTTATTGGAATAAACTTTACATAGGTAGAGTGTAAAAACAAACATATTTTCATCTTTGGCTACAAATGATGTAATTAGTGTTTTGTACAGATGTTTGAAAATAAAACATGCCACTAAAATGTACAAAAAAAAAAAAAAAAAAATCATGACAAGCCAACAAATAAATAAAATTGTCTTTGCATTCGGGGGACCTCTTGGATTAGAAAGTGTTGAACAGAATGGTCCCCCGACAGTAATGACAATTTTATTTATTTGTTTAGTCAGGGGAGCAAACCTTTCGCTTTGTTTATACAGATTAACTAATACAACTTGTTTTTTTTTTTTTTACTTTTTAGTTTGTTTTTTGGCAGGGCAGTTGTATTTTTAATTTTTGCACGCCTCACAACGCGCGAGCGTGTGGTTATCCTCTACTGTGACAATTTTCCAACATAAAATGATCCTTAAAGCGTAAGTTAGACATTAAATCATTTATTTATTTTATTTATTATTCAGAAAGCTTACAGTCTAACATCTTTACAGGTAAGTTATGTACAGTAGCGCTTACAATTGCCATTTACAAGCTTCCACAAATTAATAACTATGTACCTAAAATTAATAAAAGAAAGAAACACAAAAATTAAAATAAAATCTCCTTAAATATAACCTATCAAATATTTCTTGAAACAAAATGAAATAAAATATAATATTATTTAAAAACAAAACATAAAAATCTTATTATTATCTCGTGACAGTTAAGCTAAAAACAGTAAAAAAGAAAATATACACTTTATTTTACATGTTATTAAATCATAATATTGTTAATCATTGCGGTCTGTTACAAAGTAATGTTTATTTATAGATCGTCTTAATGCGTTAGGGCTGGTTCTAAATAGATCAACATCTAAGTGAGAGGGAAGATTATTGAAGCTTGCTGCGCTACGTAATAAGAAGGCATTCTGTCGGTAGTTTGTTGATGCGAATGGAATATGAAGAAGTGGCCGCTGTCTGATGCCAACGTGATGGGTGTGGAGTGATATTTTGGATAGAAGTTGGGAACAGTCGATGGAACTATTGGCAATATTTAACAGAAAAGTAATATCATTAGCATGGCGTCTGTTTTCAAGTGGTAGAAAATGGTATCTTTTGCAACGATGAGTGTAATCCGTTGAGCATTGCTTTGTCTTATAATCTAAGTATCTTAAAAACTTTTTCTGAATGCTTTCTATTCTTGACTTATACACGTCATATTTTGGGTTCCACACTTGAGATGCGTATTCAAGGTGGCTGCGTACGTACGAACAGTATAAAACTTTGAGTGGTTTTAGAGAGCTGAAGCAAGTAGAAGATCTTATTATGAAACCAAGAGACTTGGACGCTTTCTTTACGATTTCATCAATATGCATTTCGAATATGAGTTTACTGTCATGGATAACGCCCAAGTCCCTTATACTGTTCACCTTAGTGATTGTTTGGTTATCCAATGCGTACCTTGAACCAATTGTCTTCTTTTGCCGTGTATAAGTCATATGGAAGCATTTGGATACATTTAATTGAAGTCTGTTTAGTATACAGTAATCTACAAACTTATTGAGATCCTCCTGGAGTAGTGCTATGTCAGATGAAGAACGTACTGTTTTAAGTATTTTCATGTCATCGGCGTATAATAGAATGTACGAGTTAATAAAACATTTCTTAATATCTGCTATAAATAAATTAAATAGAAGAGGTCCTAAAATCGATCCCTGAGGAACTCCAGATGGTATCAGATTCCAACTGGAGGTGAAACCTTGTAGTACTACTGCTTGTGATCTGTTTTCAATGTAGGAGGAAAACCATCGATATACATAGGTCGCCGTGAATTCCAGCTAAGAAAAGTTTGCGTAAAAGTAACCTGTGGTCATTACGGTCAAAACATTTACTGTAATCCGTGTAAATTACATCAACTTGTGCACGTTGCTCCATACCATTAGTGATAAATTCATTGGAAAGAATAAGGTTTGTGGTAGTGGATCGCTTACGAAGAAAACCATGCTGCTCATCACCAAAGTCACATTGGTCCCGGCTGTCATTCGTGGATCTTTGACAGTCGTTAAGGGTTGTCAGAAGCGCGAAAGTCTGACAACCAGTCTTACCAAGGGGTATCGTATTACTCAGTAACTGAGTTCTGAAGGTCAGACAGGCACTCGATCCATGTAAAATACTGGTATTCAGCTGCATCCGGTTCGACTGGAAGCCGACCCCAACATAGTTGGGAAAAGGCTACGCAGATTGATTGAAGGTACTTCTTTCTCTTTCTTGCACATAATATTTTTTGTCACTTTCCCTAAAACAGCGCTACGGGAGAAAAATGTATTTTATATTATATTGATTTAATTTACCAAAACTACAATAAACAACTGCCGCTTTTAAATCAGTGCCGTTTTATATCTAGTTTGACTAGGAGCTTTAACACATTATCTGCTGAATTATTTGCGAATTTTTTGTAAACGCGCATGTGCGTTGGCCGCACATAATGTGTCTGCATGTATTGTATGCTATTAAACTTACTGCCAGCTTCTAGTTTAACAAGTTCCGGATAAGCTGAATTTACTAACGTTAGAGCTGAGTTTTTGCCCGAGTTTAGTTGAAACTTTACTTCTTTGCCTCAGGGAAAACAAAAGAAAATAGCCTTGCAAAAATACTTGGTATTTATCTTGTTGGTCGTTGCAATTTGTGGGATTTAAAGCAGCATTTAAAGTAGGAGCGACCAGGGCAATAATGTTATTTGGTTTGATTTGTCGCAGAGGATGAGCGCCGCGCGGATAATTTCTATTCCCGTCGATAAATATTTGTGAAACCCACAGATACGTAGTTAATGGATCTATTTGTTTATACATGTTTTTACTGTATAGCTAGTCCCCAGTACCTCTCAATCCAACAAACAATCTGTTTGACTGAAACGGACGAAGATTTTGTTGGCATATGTCAGAAGTACTGTGAGAGGGATTCATGAAAGTATTGTAATTTTTTTGTTTTATCTTTTTACCAGAATTTTACAATACTTATAATTTTTTTTTTCTGTGTATATATCTGCCTTAAATTCTGTTGTCTCTGCCTTTAATTATTGTAAATAAATAAATACTTATAAGACATAAGTCTCTGTAAACGTTACAATCAATAGACATAAGTGAAATTGCTGTCATTGATGGACAAATACCAAAATTATATTAGACTATAATTCAGACAAGAGATTGCTGTGGCGCCAATTCATGAAATTTTTGGAGCCAGAAGTGCTTTGAGCACAAATTCTGTCACGGACGTCATTCAAAGTTGTCAGCATACGTCATTTTTTGTAGTAGTTCGAGAAAACGGTGACAAGCTTGGTTCGTATGGAAAGTGTTGACAATACCGCCTTCATCAACTGCCGCCGAGCCATTTCCATACGCTGTGTTGCTGCCCATAATCTACTCAAACGTAGAGAAATGGAATACTTGTTGACACATAGAGCTGTTGTTTGACTTGATCATCATCTCCCTAACCTTTACACAAAGATGTAAAATGTATATATAATGTATGGTCGGCTTCCAGTCTAACCGGATTCAGCTGAATACCAGTATTTAACATGGAGCGACTGCCTATCTGACCTCCACAACCCAGTTACTAGGTAAGACTAGTTGCCAGACTTTCGGGCTTCTGACGACCCGTAACGACTGTCAAAGATCCATGAATGACAGCCGGGACCAAGAGCTTATTATGCTTTCCGAGGCACGGAGGGGTCTTGGTATGTAAAGATGGTCACCCATCCATGGACCAACCACGGCAAGCGTAGCTTAACCTGATCGATAGAGCCCGTGTGGCTGTTAATACTTAGCCTCATCATGTTGTTTGACTCCCATATCCAACATAGTAAACTTCATTGGCCATGTCATCAAGTATTTCAGAACAGTTATATTCTCACCCTATTAGAATTAAAGTAACATTCGCGTTTTACTTTAAAAACAAGCACAAACATCTCGCACGACTGCAAAAGATCGTACAAACATTCCCCATTCATTCGCGACTCAGCAAAAACATGGCGCCTTTAACTCTCAAGTTAATTGGACACTGTTTACGCAGAACTAATTAATACATTATCATTAGAGGACAGCTTCTATCTGCTTTTAAGAAGGGGAACAATGATTGAATACTTACTGATTGGAAGTTGTTTTGGTAACGGAGACTTCGGTGTTCACTTGAGGGTATATAGGTAAGTCGTTTTTAAGTAAAGAGAGTTTAGAAGGGGTATTGACGTAGTTGAGTAATTTCTAAAAAGATGAACAGCTCTTAATTTTAAGAAGGTGATAAAATTAAACAGTGTTTTAATGTTTCTTGTGATAGTAGATGATATCTATCAATTGTATAAGTTGATGAAGTCTTTGTGGCATTTTTTAGAAGTTTTATTTGATCCAAACGCCTGATGCGCAGCCATACCTCATTGGCGACGTAAAACTGGTGGATGTCAAGCTTCGCCGCAAGGTTGCCTGCTTGTCGGTCTTCTACAGATTGTACTTCGGAGAGTGTGCCCGAGAATTCCACGACCTCATTCCACCGGCCCCCTTCTACCATCGGACATCTAGACGCACAGTTAGCTACCATCCCTACCTGGTTGCTATTCCACCAATTCGCACTAAGCGCTTCGAAATGTCTTTTATAATGCGCACAGCAAACGAGTGGAGCTCACTACCTGCGTCTGTGTTTCCGGACGCATACGACCCTAATCTTTTCAAAGTGAGAGTGAACATGCTTCTTCTGGGTAAGCTCACTCCATCGTCGACTTTGTCTGTGTCATCTCTGACCTAGACTAGAGTCAAGAGCAAACCCATCATAAATAAAAAAATAGATTTTATCTATAAGACTGCAATTTCACGTAATGAAAAAAAAAAGAACCAATACCGTCTATGAATGAAAAAGAAAAGACAATCAATTCCTCCTAATAGTCCTTAGTAACACATAAAGGAAAAGCTTCATTTAGGCCCGAAACGACAATTCCCTATTTACTTTGCGAAGGAAACGCCTACTACATACAACTTCATAAAGCCTATTGTTATTAAAGGCGGCGTACCTAAAGACCTATTAAGAGTTGGTCGTTAAAACGAAGCAGATAACTCCTTAATTGCTACGAAACCAAATTCTTATCGCGTTGGATCTTTGTAAAAAAGTTATTTGAGATAATGACTTGAATGGCTTTGTAAAAGGTTTGAGACAAGGCCGTGATAGGACCTGAAGTTTTCTGTATCTTTTGATCAGTTTCAGCATAAGTTTTTGGAAGCTTTTCACTGGTGAATTAGAAGATATGTTGTAGTTGGCATATGGCAAGTTTTTTCTATGTTGTTGTCTTATTAGGTCTGCAACTTGAATGGAACTTTTAAAAAAAATAATGCCTTGTGTCACGTGTCATTTGATAAGACGTTTAAGCTACCTAATTAGTTTATAAGGGAAATCAATAAAGTTACCTCGAATGACGACAAGGCCTCGTTTACGGAGACGTGAGGCGTTGCGTGTCGCGTTGGGTGGCGCGGCCCGCTCTAAATTCAAATATATGGCGTTGTATGAGAGTGTTTACAGAGAAGCGATTTTACATGCGGTTGCTTGAAATGCAGGTTGAGCCGCGGATGGCATCTCCGCGTCACACGCGACTTATATGGCGGTGGCACACGCAGCGTTGCGGCCATCGATCACTAAGATCGATGGTTGCGGCCAGCTACTCCTGCAATTCTCCCTTCACGGTAAAACGTAGTGACACCCGCGGCGGGGCCCGCGGCGTCGCACGCGCCTTTATGCCATATGTTTGTGTTTGCACGTGTGATAGTTGAAAAACATGTTCTCCCATACATTCCAACTGCAAATGTAAGTTTATACGCACAATATTGAGAGATTTACCATGTTTTTTTAAGACCATGAATTTCTTATAAGTTTTTCTGTAATCTATAGGTATAGAACTTATTTCTGTTTTTTTTTTTTCAAAATTTTAAGCTCAGTAGTTTCGGAGATAAGGGAGAATGGTCAATTTTCGACTATTTTCTTAAATAACTTTAAAATTATTTATTTTAAAATTATAAAAAGAAAAAAAATATTTTAGACCCTCACAGTAAGCCCTTTTATTTGATATATCACACGGTAGAGTTTACAAAACTATAATTCTTTTAAATTTTTCTTATTTTCCCCCAAAATTGACCCTCATATTCAAAATTCATTTATTTACGATACACGTCCGTGTTTGGATCACAGAAATTCATAAGTGCACCAAATTTCGACGGACAGACAGACAGACACACGAGTGATCCTATAAGGGTTCCGTTTTTTTTTTTTCTTTTGAGTTTTCTTTCGAGACGCCGCCGCGCCGCACGTGACGCGCGATGCCTCCCGCGTCTCTATAAACGAGCACCTAAGTGCGTTTAGCATTCTATCATGCATGCATCTACCCATTTAGCGCTCTTGTTACCTTTTGACCACCACATGAACTATTGCTTCAGTATTACCCCTCCCTCTCCCCTTCCTTCTCTTTCTTTTTTGTACTCTCTCCCTTTAAATCCATCCAAAGGATTTCTTTGATAAGATCGTCCGTAAGTACATAGGGTAACACAATACCCTATGTAAAATTTCTACATTTATTTCTGTGATTCCTATGGTGTAAAAATTAAACAGTAGCTCGAGCCATAGCTGGAGCCGTCCTGCAAAATAAAAAAAATAAAAAAGATATTTTAACAAAATGTCTACAGCAAACTTCACACATAACTTTTTACGTGTCAGGCTAAAATATCCCTGTAGACCTTAGAATATTTTGACTCAACAAATATATTCGTACGCGCCCTAGAATATTTTCTACCTAACTTGGACTGCCATAAAGTGGGCTTACAGATCACCTCATTGTGCCCTAGTCTGGAGAGTTATGAAACCATGTATAAACTACGAAAGATCACATATATTACTGTGGCATGCTGGAGATATACGAACACATATTTTTGGCGTGGCTGAGCATAAATTTGAAGAACTTATAAGGTGTGTAACATGGAATAAATAAGAGTGATATATTATGTATAATTTTACTTGGTAGCTTGGAGGTAACGGAACAGTTCGCGGTTTCAAAACTTGACAAAACGAAATAGATTGTAGTGTTCAATAATAATCCTACTTCCTACTAATATTATAAATGTGAAAGTTTGAAATACGGCACATAGATAGTTATGACCTGGATTAACACATACTATACTTTTTATCCCCATATTCCTACAGGTTCGAGACTTACGCGAGTGAAACCCTGGGGCGCTGCTTGTAATACTTAGCCTCTCGAATGTCGGAGACTAAATTGACTTGACTGAAATTGTCAAGCTGTCAAGCTGTATTAGGATTACATTATCATAAAGGTCATTTTAATATTTTCACTTGTCAATTTAGTGTAACTGTCCGACTTAAGACACTTGGAGCATTTTTTCTTATGTCGAACTGTGTAACATAAGACATTCGAGAGGATAATTATATTGATTGAAAAATTGATTTCTTATTTAATTATTTATTTAACACAAAAATAAAGATACAAGAATAAAGGAACAGAAAAATACGTACTAAGGTGAGGTGGGGTGGTTTCGTATGGTGGAGGGAAACGTCATTCATAAATCTGATTTATAAATCGCCAGTTGTATATAGTAAGCAAATCTGGTCAACAATCCCTACTTTGGTAAACAAAGAAGCGGCTTTAATAGCCTGACAGAATTCGGCAAGGTGTGGTATTGACTAGAATTTCCATGCCTACTATACCTTATGAGACCTGCATAACTGTAAGCACAAATAAAGAAATACCTATCATCCTTTACCTTGACAGGTTAGCTGGCGTGGTTGGTTAAGATACCGTCGCGCCGCTGGTCGTGGGTTCGATTCCCATCCAGGACAAACATTTGTGTGCATGAACATGTCTGTTTGTCCTGATTCTGGGTGTAATTAGCTATATAAGTATGTATTTACAAAAAAAAAGTAGTGCACCTATATAGTTTATCAGTTATCTGGTTTCCATAGTACAAGCTCTGCTTAGTTTGGAATCAGATGACCTTGTGTGAAATGTCCCTGGATATTATTATTTATTTATTTATTTATTATTAGAAAAAGTTTCAAATTATATTTTTGTTCTATCCAAGGTAGTCTTTGTTCAAAACCATATTTAACAAACTGCCTTGTCTTACAAAACCAAACAGCAGAGCAGAGCGAGCTATTTTACACCAATCTACATACAATTTCTACAGTATCCCGGTATAGTAAGCCAGATAATTCGGTTTCACCGGCTCGTGTCCGGAGCGGTAATGCCCCCGGTATCCTACTGTTTATGTGAGCGCCGATCAGTCAAGGTGCCAAGGCTATCCTTTGGGATGTGTTGCGACTAGTACTTTTGAAGAGGAGTTTCAAATGAGTGAAGATGTTTGTTGTTTTGTTTGACGATATGTAGTTTTGGGGACGTTTACTTTTGGTGATTGATGGTCGATACTATTTTTAAACTTTTTATTCGGGGTGTTTGAACACAAGGGTTGTCTTAAGGGGATTGTGAAGTGCCGGTACGCGGCGCGATTTTTAACATTTCATACAATTATTTACATAAATATTGTTTCGGGCGATAACGTTTTTACTCCCCTAAACCTTTACGAAATGAGACAGTTTCAATTTCATTACATTCACTACACTTTAATCTAGGTCTGAACGTTTTTCATTTTTAGTAATTCAATTTAATTTAATTTAAAAAAATAAAAATGCTCGAGGATATTTTTATGTCAAAAATATAGATATTTAGATGCTAATAACTTATATTGTATACAATATTTCTTTATAATAAAAACGTACGGACCTAGTTTTTCATTATACGAACAACATTTCCAAAAATTATGAAAATTAAACTATGTTTACGGGGAGAAAAACGTTATCTCTTTTTGTATGAAAATTTACAGCTTCACAATCCTCTTAAGGGTGATATACAGGGTGTCCCTGGAAGTATGGATCAAATCGAATAGGAGTGTAGGCAAGGTCATTTCCAAACTGTTTAACCCTGAGAATGTTGGTGCAATTTTTTGCGGTTCAAAAGTTATGACCATATTTTTGTTTTTTTCAATCACTTCGCATAGTGCTCAATGAAAAAAATCATAAGAAAATCTATCAGGGCTATTATTTTTTTTTTTTTGAAAACGTTGTAGAAAAGTGGGCCTTTCTTTTGTTAATACTTATACGCATCTAGAAAACATGTGTTCAATAATAAAAAACAGTTACTGCAAAGTCTTCGGTCTGGCAGAAGTTTTACTCAATTTTCGAGCGATTTTTATGGGAAAAAGTTACACTAGCGAAAGTTGACCACGTATTACAAAAACTGGTCCAAGTCATAGAGATTCTTTAGAGGTATGAATCACTGGAATATTGTTAATAGCTTAAAAGTTAGAGATTTTTATTAACAAGGAGGTCGTATTTTTACAATTTTCTATGTTTCAAATTTTCCTTTTTTTCAGCTTAAATAACGATTTAATTTCAATCCCTAGGCATTTGTTACCTATCTGAATACTACTGTTTGATGTGGTTTAGGTTTAAATAAAAAATAAAAATAATTTCGGTAAACCTTTTGTTATCTCATGAGTAATGTTATTTGCCCTAGCTACAACCCGGAAAAAAACGTGCACCTGCTGTCAATGACGTCATATCGGCGCTCTGGTACAATATGTATGGCAACGAGGCGAGCGCGGCGAGGTGAAAGAGGAAGTGCGAGGGGCATTGCATTCCAACGAGGTGCTAGGAATGTGCGGGGAAGGGAAACAAAAGAACCAGCGCCGGCGCACGTTCGCACTCACGTAGATGTTTTAGTAACTCGCTACCAGCTTGTGACTCGCATGTACTTAATTCGGTGTTCATCAATAATTATTCTTTAACGTTATTTGGACTGTTTAACTTGGACTTTGTTTTTGCCTGTGATTTGGACACTGTTTGACTTGAGTATGGCTACGTACAACAGCCATGAATTTGCAGAAATGCATTTCATTTACGGATTTTGTGATGGAAATGCACGCCAAGCTGCAAGAGTGTATCGAGAGCGATATCCTAATCGGGAGCGCTATCCGGATTATCGAATATTCTAACGTGTACACTTCGCTTACGCAGATGGTAGAAATCCAGGAGCTAGGGAAGGTCGACGTAGCGTTCCAGACCTTGGAGTCGAAGATGTGGTGCTTCAGATGCTACGTGAGAATCTAATGACAAGTATTCGTCGCATGTCAAGAATGTCAGGGATTCCGAGATCTGTGGTACATCGTACTGTGAGACGACACATAATTCATCCCTTTCACGTTCAACGTGTGCAAGCCCTTTTACCGAGTGATCATGGCCCGAGAAGGGCTTTTTCTAGGGAAATGTTACGTCGCCATCGTGAAGATTCTCAATTTTTAAAGAAAATTTTATGGAGCGATGAAACAAGTTTCCGAAGGGTGGGGATATTTAACATGCATAATCTGCATTTTTATGCGCGCATTAACCCACACATTGTACGAAGTGACCATTTCCAGCATCAGTTCGGAGTAAACATGTGGGCTGGAATAGTAGAAGGACAGCTAATAGGTCCTCATGAGTTACCTGCTAGACTCGATGGCCCCTCATACTTGAGATTTCTACAGAATGACCTAAATGGTTTACTTGGGGAAGTATCACTTGAAACCCGTCGAGACATGTGGTTGCAGCAAGATGGCGGCGCTCCCCCACATTACGCAAGAGTCGTAAGAGACCATCTAGACTTAACTTTCCCTAGTCGTTGGATCGGAAGAGGGGGGCACATTCGATGGCCAGCACGTTCCCCTTACCTGAACCCCATAGATTTATTTCTATGGGGTTATTACAAAGAGATGGTGTACGAGACAGAGAGCGCAACCGAGGAACAACTCCGTCAGAAAATCACATCTGCAACCTTATACATAAAAAATAATTCCCGTGCATTTAGACGAATAATACCAAATTTCATTCGGCGATGCCAGTCGTGTTTGAGAGTAAGAGGAAGGAATTTTGAACATCTATTGTAATTTCAATTTAATAATACATTTACACATTAATTTCATTGTTTTATTTTATTTTGCCACGTAGTTAGAAAATTTTAAAAATACGACCTCCTTTTTAATAAAATTCTCTAACTTTTAAACTATTAAGAAAATTCCAGTGATTCATACCTCCAAAGAATCTCTATGACTTGGACCAGTTTTTGTAATACGTGGTCAACTTTCGCTAGTGTAACTTTTCCCATGAAAATGGCTCGAAAATTGAGTAAAATTTTTGCCAGAACGAAGCCTTTGCTGTAAATGTTTTTTCTTATTGAACGTATGTTTTCTAGCTGCGTAAGGAAAGGCCCACTTTTCTATAAAGTTCTGAAAAAAAGTAATTGATAGCTTTGCTAGTTTTTTTATGATTTTTTTCATTGAGCACTATGCGAAGTGATTGAAAAAAACAAAAATTGGTCATAACTTTTGAACCGTAAAAAATTGCACCAACATTCTCAGGGTTAAAATGTTTGGAAATGACCTTGCCCACGCCCCTATTCGATTTGATCCATACTTCCAGGGACACCCTGTATATAACGTACCCTCAGTGACATCCTTGTTTTAAAAAAATCTCATTAGGTCAGGGAAATTAATGGTTTATCAAGCTGACACACTACGTCCATTTGCAGTGTTATTGCCATTTCGACATCAGCAATTTACACTACGCTACCACAACTTGAATTTATTTTGGGCAATTTCCGTTTTTAATGCCAAATTATTTATAATATGAACTATATAATTTAGTACAATGACAAAAACACTACAAATATATAGAAATTCCAAAAAATAACGAAGTAACCAAGGCTAACTGAATGTCATTTTTGCAATCGCGCGATATACATTACGCATATCTGTTAGTTAGCCTAGCGTAGTCCTAGTGGACTACACTAAACAAGGCAAAAAAAAAAATCAAAAAGGCATGACTTAGCGGAGAGTAGGTACACTCTTACGAGTACTTATTCAATCAATCTGCCTAGCCTTTTCCCAACTACATATGTTAGGGTCGGCTTCCAGTCTAACCGGGTGCAGCTGAATACCAGTATTTTACATGGAGCGACTGCCTATCTGACCTCCACAACCCAGTTATTGGGTAATACGATACTCCTTGGTAAGACTGATTGTCAGACTTTCGGGCTTCTGACGATCCGTAACGACTGTCAAAGATCCACGAATGACAGCCGGGACCAACGGCTTAACGTGCTTTCCGAGGCACAGAGGAGTCTCGGTATGTAAAGATGGTCACCCATCTGCGGACCAACCCCGGCAAGCGTAGCTTAACCTGATGGATCGATCCATGCGGCTGTTATTACTTAGCTACAAGCTCCTCCTTACGAGTACTTATTACATAGTGGTTTAAGGTGTTAGTATTGCTTTTCCTTGTTGCTAATATTGTCAAGAATGTATGTTTTTTTATTTCAGTTACCTATAGTTTGGCAATTAATATGAATTAAATATTTGTTTTAGCATTCTCGCCTTGCGACATTCCATAATATGGTACGCTAACTATGAGTTGGCGTATTTGATCGGCTTTTTAGTGTACACACGGCTAACTCGGGTTAAATTCAAAGCTAACAATAATAAAGAAAATACATAAGGACATTCCTTGTTTATCAAGAGAATAACAACAGTGATAATTTCAATGACATTTTTTCTTTGAAACGCCTCTGGTGTAAAATCGACTTTTTCAAGTTATCTTAAGGAGGAAGCGTCAGGGTAGCCCGCGAAATTCAAATTTTCTTACGTTTTTTGCAGTATTAAGTTGTAAGGTAAGAGTATGATTTGCGGCCGTAACAAATATGTATTAATTGAATTATTAATACAATTCTTTAGAATCAGTAATACAACTCCTTAAGTTAGTATAATCCTGAAATGTCAAGATTTCATGAAATAGTCATTCATTTGGATTACCTGGTCTTAAAGAGTTGTATTAATCACTTTAATGATTCTAATTATGTAAATAGATACTTGTTACGGCTGCAAATTATATTTTGATCAACGTACAATCTAATTTAAATTGCAAAAAACATAAGAAAATTTGAATTTCGCGGGCTACCCTGACGCTTCCCCTTAATGTTCATTGCTGGTGTCGATTTTATACAACTGTCAAAGAATGACAGTTGTGATTTGAATATACTGACAGTTAGTCAATTTGACGAACAATTAATTTTCCTGACCTGACCTTACTTAAATTTTTTTCATATTTGTTTATTTTATCTACGTACACTCTTACCGTAAAGTTCTGATTATGAATCCAAAAACAGTACCATAATGACAGACTTTGTGCATGTACAACTCAAACAAAATTAAAAAGTTTTATTTTGGTACGGACTTCTTAACCACATAATGCTATAAAATATTTTTTTTTTCTATTAAAGTAGACTTCGGATCGACCTAGGAGTTTTCAATTCGATTTTCATCAATGTATATGGGGACCGTGCTAGGGCGCATGTGCAGTTGACCGATGATAGCTCCGTAACCATAGTAACGTAATCCACGTTACTATGGTTTCGGTGCCATTATTGTGTATGTTTACTTTTTACTAACTTTGGTTTTTTATTTATCATAAATAGGTAACCTATTGCATGAGTGTAGATAAAGTAGTATATGAAACTGTATAACTAGGGAATAAAATACTCGTGTGATACTATTCAAAATCCCGCCTAAGGCTCGGTTTTTAAACACACACTCGTGTTTTAATACCCCTCATTATGCAACAGTTTCAAAAACTACTATTTCGTAACGCATCCTACCTTTTGAACTTTTTTTCTCTCACAATCCACAATGTTCGCGACTATTACAAGCTGTACACAAAAAGTGTCCCTATATGAGTAAATATTTCTCTGTATATTGATTTACTCGTGAATGTCTGCCTAAGTGCCTATTACTGATGGAAACGTCTATACAATTCCCTTTAGGTCTTGATTGGGCAATGTATCAAGTGTACCAAAGTGCCTAATACCGTGTACGAGAGAGCCTTAGCGTAATATCGTGTTCTTGTACACGTCATTCAATGTCGATATGAACGGTAGGTAGTAACAGGCAGCTAAAATACCTTTTGTGAATTGTAGGATTATTATACGTAGAGGCAGGTTTTTTCGATCGGTTTTCAGTGTATTTATATTGCTTGCTAAGCTGTGGTTCAGGCTGATAAAAATTTAGTTTTTCATAATTATGTTAATATTAGTGTTTATGTCGGTTTTCCCTCTTAAGAGGAAGAACCGCGCCCCTCCTTTCCGCACGGTTCTGTAAGGCTCGTCCCATACTGGTCACCTTCCCACCCATTGTAATGAATTCCCATCAAGTGTTTTGCCTTAGAAAGTTAGGCGACAAGGACCCCGATACAAGATGATGTATCAGTCTGTGATCAGTTAAATATTTTCCATTGTCAATGTATCATAATGTCATATAATGCTAATTATTACAGGCTGATAATATTATTTGTTTTAAGGCGCAGATAAATGCCAATGGTCTTGAGTTGTTAGCTTGCGTGTTCTGTACTGAGCTCACGCGATGAGTCGTACGTCCAGCCAATAATAAGACTCGCCAATCAGGGAGCGCTGTCCCTAATTGGACGCATTATTAATTTATAATAGCTAAAACAAAAGGTAATTTTATAAAACATGTATACTAAAAGATAAATAATTAAATTATCTTTAAAATAGTGAAAGTTTCATAAAAATACGCTTGATAGTTTTTGCGTGATTCTCAGTTTTTTCGCGTTAGACATATTTTTTAAAATTAATTATTTAAATTAAATATATTATAATATTTTAGATTATAAAAATAATAAAAAATATTATTTTTATAATCTAAAATATTCACAGATTAAGTAATTAAGAAAAACCCTCTAATTTAATATATGTTTTTTTCCAAATAATTATCACTACTCGTTTAGACGTGATCTTCTGTTTAAAACATTAAAAGTCTATTATCTATTGCTTAAAACTTTAGGCTATAGATTCTTAAGGCGACCTTAAGAATTTATAGCCTAAAGTTTTCAGCAACTAGATCTTAACCTCAAAATCGACGTTTAGTACTGTTGCGATAACCCAACAACAAATACAAACACTACGGCCGAAATATTTATGGCAAGTCTGAACATAGGCACTACGAAATTTCGCGCATGTTCTCTCACTTACACTCGCCTCATGTACAGCGCAGCCTTCTGCGCGAAGTTCTGACTTGCTAAAATACACTCACCGGCACGGAAACTTGGCCACCAATAACTTGCCGATAATTTCTATTTAAATATTTAATTTTCACTATATTATGGGTTTATGCACTAAATTAGGGTTTTTTTTATGGTTTTGTAACTCAGTTATTGAAAAAATGATGCACCAGCAGTAATCTTTAAAAAAATAAGCAGTTTCACAAAAATATTGGTTTTAACACAGTCAATTTAAAAAGAACACAAAATGAAAAATAACCAAAAAGTCTTCGTTGTGTTTGCATTTTAATATCGGGTGTTTCCTCCCCTAGCCCCGATAACAGCTTGCATTCGTTCTGGCATACTTTGGTATGCTTTCCCAAGCGGTCAGTGCTGCATTTCGAAGCTGATTCAGAGTTTCAGGCGGGTTGGAAGAGGACTTTATTTTTCTTTTAAGCTTGTCCCAGATATGCTCTATTGGATTTAAGTCTGGACTACGAGCTGGCCACTGCAATTTTTGAATACCAACCTCTGTAAGGTATTCCTCCACGCAATGTGCAACGTGTGGGCGCGCGTTATCGTGCATTAGGAGGAATTCGTCAAATCCAATAAACCCTGAATATGGTAACACGTGTTCCTGAAGAATCTCCTCGATGTATCGTGTTGCCGTTAATCGGTTATCGACGATAACTAACTCCGTACGTGCATCGGAACTTATTCCTCCCCAAACCGTTATAGAGCCTCCATGAAAACTAACAGTTTGTGTGGTGGTAATGGGTAAAAACCGCTCTCCTCTTCTTCTCCACACTCGCTCCCGACCATCTGGAGCTCGTAAAGCGATTCGACACTCATCTGTGAACAGTACTCGAGCCCACTGCTCATGGGTCCAGTTGACGTGTTCTCGTGCGAATCGAAGTCGAGCTACTCGATGACTTCTGAGAAGTTCTGGGCCGCGTGCTGGTCTACGAGCTTGTAAATTCACTTCCTCCATTCGTCTTCTCACTGTACGTTCACTAACATTGACACGTCTTGTGAACTGGAGTCGCTGGCGTATCTCAACAGCGGTGAGGTAGCGGTTTCTCAAAATTTCCAGGACAATAATCATCCCGGGCTGATGTGCATCTGACGCCTCCGCTGCCTGGTCTGCGGGAGTAGCGGCCTGTCTCCTGGTATCGTTTCAGCGCATACTGCATCGATGAACGTGGTACATTCAGTATAACAGCAACTTCTCGCTGTGTCAGCCCTTGTTCGATCAATGCTACAGCTTGTGCAACCTGTGATGGTGTTAATGGCATTTTTATTGGAATTAAATCACCTTTAGTTATTGAAGTAACAGTACGATATCATAATAATTGAATAACCTAACAATAAACTTTCACAAAACACAAATTTAAAACAGCAACTTAGTCGCTCAGATGACCGAGTTCAACTAAAACTTAAAAATAACGTCATATTGCACTCAAACATGATAAATTACCCTCTTGAACTAAAGGTAAACATTTTTTAGACCTACCTTCATAATAAATAATCATAGGAAACACTTAAAGCTCTTGTTATCGCGAAATACGCGATTGGCCAAGATTCCGTGCCGGTGAGAAACAAAAGTTACACCATAATTCTTTCCCCGCCTGCAATACCAAAATTCTATAGATTATAATGCTTGTTTGTCTCATTTCAGTTATGTTTTTGCAGTCGGGTTTTTTGTTTTTTTGCCGTCGGTTAAAAAGGAGAAGGTGCACTTACACAGTTGATTAAGTACAACTCTAGTCGAGCAGCTACTGCAGCAGACCGCCTCGCAAACCTATAACACCCCTAGCGCCATCTCTTCGCCATGTGCCGTTTGGTATTAATTCGCCTATACCTCACATGTGCAAACTTAAAAGAAAACAGCAACCTGGTTGACGTCCACTCTGATTCAATGTCAACGTTGGTCAGACACGTCAATCGTATTATATACGTTAGTATATTATCTAGAACTTACATAATAATAATAATAATATCCTAGGATATTGTTCACACACGGTCATCTGATCCCAAACTAAGCAGAGCTTGTACTATGGAAACCAGATAACTGATAAACTACATACACTACTTTTTTTTTTGTAAATATATACTTATATAGATAATTACACCCAGACTCAGGACAAACAGACATGTTCATGCACACAAATATTTGTCCTGGATGGGAATCGAACCCACGACCAGCGGCATGGCAGGTGGTATCTTAACCAACCACGCCATCTGGCCTGTCGATACGTAGATACGTATATATAGTCTTTAAAATTATACAACAGATGTTGATACAAAGAACACTTTACATGTGGTGTTTGCCTATAATTGGTTGTGCAGTTAGATTTATGACACAAAGACTTGTATTTTCCTATCTGTAGTATATCTGTAACAACTGTTGGTGAACCTTAAATAAATAAATAATAAATAAAGACATTTTAGCTTTAAGTTAAATCTAAATTGAATTTCAAAATTGAACCAACAAGCGTCGTTGTAATAAAAAACAACTTTTTTATTCGTATTGCGACTCGAGGTTGTGGAATCATCGTGAACGAATAAAAATTTTCTCGGAGGTGGTATTACTAAAAGAGTTTCATAAGAAGAGAATACCCAAGTGGATCATTCAAGAAACAGTGTCGAACTCATTTTAAGGCGTCCCCTCACCAGCAGCATTGGCCTGTAATGTAACAATACAAGGTTCGATTTTGAGCATATCATTATAATAAAATTATTACCATTACCTCGGTTTTCCTCACTCACTGATGTAATGCTCGAATCTGAACTGTTCCATTACATGCGAATGCTTGTGAGGGAGCGCCTTTAGAGACCCGTCAAAGTGAAAACGCCTTGATGAAGAAACTACACTGAACCATTTTTAATGGCACGGCTAGTGTCTTGATATTATTTTGCAAAGCAGAATTAATTGAACAAACTAATTCTTTTATTTTTTTAATTGAGATGGGTTTGCTCTTGACTTGCACGATGGAGTGAGCTTACCCTGAAGAAGCCTGTTCACTCTAATGAGATTAGGGTTGTATGCGTTCGGGAACAAAGACGCAGGTAGTGAGTTCCATTATTTTGCCGTGCGCATTATGTTGGATGTTTGGAAGCGCTTAGTGCGAATTGGTGGAATGCCAACTTGGTATGGATGGTAACTTGCAGTGCATCTAGATGTTTGCTGGTAGAAGGGTGCGAATGGAATGAGGTTGTGGAGTTCTTGAACACCATTTGAGCATACTCACCAAAGTCTATAGAAGACCGATAAGCAGGCAACTTTACGGCGAATCCTTATCAAGTCTTCTTCATTCATATTTTGACAAACACTGGACACGACGACAGAACGAAGCCGCGTTCGGCTGCAGACAGACAGGCATGATCATGCAGGTCCCCGCGGCCCTGTGCCCGTGCCGCTCCCCGCACCGCGCAGACGTGATGGCTAGGGAGGGAGCGAGACAAAGCACTGAATGTGTAGATGTGTAGCAATAACTTTAGGTACGCACGGTGATGCCTGCAGATTCATTTTTATGTTTTTTTTTAATGTTTATCTATAATTTGTTTTTATTTATATATGTTTGGTTTAAGCTTTGCAAGAATAATTGCGTTATAATATTCTAGGTACTATTTGTTTTATTTTATTTATTTTTTTATTTAATTCATGTACAGATCATTTAACCTGACTTGGTTTCCGTACCTACTTCTTTTTCGGGTGACCACTGAAAAACAGCGCTGTGCTGTGGGCCCCCATAGCACAGCATCATGCTGAGTGGAACCCTTCTTGTCACAGTCATGGCGTGCCAGCAGCTGCCGACTTTTGTTTTGTGCTCGTGATTTGTTTTATTTTTGTTGTTGTAAAACTCGAGTTAATTATATTTTTGTATGCACGTGTTTCTGTGACAAATAAACATATTTTTCGTTCTTTCTTATCATGGAATTAATAATTTGACAAGCATTGTTAGTTCTGGTGGTTGCAAGCGCTACTGCTGCTGAACATGAGGTCCTGGGTTCGACTCCCAGGTCGGGCAAAGCGTTACTGGGGTTTTTCTATCAAAAATTTCTCAGTAGCAGCCCGGAGTCTGGATTTGTGCCGAAATAATTTAAGTCTTATCGTAAATAATTTAAGTCTTATCGTAAATAATTTAAGTCTTATAACGGACTTTTAATGGTTTTGATCTGAAGATCACGTCTACACGAGTATGTTAAAGATTTGCAGAATCATATGTTAAATAAGAGCATTTTCTTAATAACTTAATCTGTGAATATTTTAGATTATGTTTATATTTATTTTATTTGACAGGTCAGCTGGCGTGGTTGGTTAAGATACCGCCTATCGTGTCGCAGGTCGTGGGTTCGATTTCCACCCAGGACAAACATTTGTGTGCATGAACATGTATGTTTGTTCTGAGTCTGGGAGTAATTATCTATATAAGTATGTATTTACAAAAAAAAAGTAGTGTTTGTAGTATATCAGTTATCTGGTTTCCATAGTACAAGCTCTGCTTAGTTTGGGATCAGATGACCGTGTGTGAAATGTCCCAAGGATATTATTATTATTATTATATTACATAGTGCAATTAAATTGTAAAGTGATGTCTAACGTGAATAAATAACTGAGAATCACGCAAAAGCTATCAAGCGTATTTTTATGAAATCTTCACCATTTTAAAGATAAATTATTTATTTATCTTTCAGTATACAGTAACTAACATGAGTCGTGAGCACAGACTGACACTTGCGCAGTAGTTAATTTTCGGGTCTCTTTGGCGGAATGAAGAAGCCGGGGGGCGCCGAATGGCACGCGATTGGTTCGTCAATCGATGCTCGTCGTCTATTGGACTGTCGCGTTTCATTCGGCTACTGTACACTTTCGTGCAATTTTAGTCACTTTCGTTTAGGATTATAAAATAGTTTATTTTAATTATTTCGTATTTGTTAAATGTCCTCTCGATTGAGACGATTTTTTGCCTACAACCAAGGATGCTGTAAATTATTCAAAACTTAGTTAAAACATAAATAAACAAAGAAAAAACACTTATAATCAAATCGAGGGTTAACGGGCTATTTGTATTAAGCGACATTTTTGGAACTTTAGAGGAGAGCATTTCAAATTTCATTATTCGGAAAAAAGAACTTTGTAAAAAAATGTGTCAATACTTTTACGAAAAAGTGACCTATCGAGGGGTAAGAATCAATAGTATCTATCTCAGTTAAAAGGTAGATTATAACCATATTATAACTCAATACGGCCAGGATGTCGCTTAATACAAATAGCCCGTGAACCCTCGAAATGATATTTATTTATAACACTTCGCTGCTTGTCATGAATACCCGCACAAACCAAAATTTTGAAAATACTGGTTTATAACACTGTCCAATGCAAATTAGTCCTTATTTCATGGTCAGTAAGACTCACATTCGGCATCGGCAAACCGGCGGTTTTGCCGTTATGAATGTGAGTCTCACTGACCATGAAATAAGGACTATTTTGCATTTGGTTGTGTTATAAACCAGTATTTTCAAAATTTTGGTTTGTGCGGGTATTCATGCAAAGCAGCGACTTATGATCATATTATATATTTTATTGAGACAATTATATTTTAGTCACGAAGTACTCCAACATTACTGTATTGAAGTAAAATTTCAAGTACCACTAATAATTTAATTATAGTTTGTGTAAGTCAATTTTCGTAAAAAACTGCACTGAATAAATTTGGCTGACAGTGTACATGCGCGAGCTTCCCCCCACTACTGCCCATCTGTGCTCACGACTCGTGTCGGTTATTGTAAGTGTTTTATTAAAATATCTTTTTTTTATGTAATGTCATTGCTGTAGTAATTGGCCACGCTTTAGTAACTGGTCACTCATAAAAAAATAGAAACAAGGTAATGCAAGCAAGTTCATAAATGAAAGGACGAAAAAAATTTTTTTTGTCCTTTTCTCTCATGAGCTTGCTTCTTCTCCTTGTTTCTACCGCTTTTTTATGAGTGGCCAGTTATTAAAGCGTGGCCATAATGCGTCTAATTTGCGATAGCCCTCCTTGATGGGCGGACGTACTCGCACGACGCGTTGTGTAAGCTTAGCACAGAACACGCAAGCTAACCACTCAAGGTCATTGGTATATGTCTGAGTCTTGAGATGCCGTATCCACAACAAGAGAGCATCCACAGTATTAGATTGCGCCCGCGAGCGGCGAGTTGCTTCACATAATTAGATTGCACTCCGCCACAGCGCGGAAGGAAGGTGTAAAGAAAATTGCATAATTTATTTTATTTCAACGTAGTTTTATAATAGTGCGATGATTTAATTACGCGGACGACAAAAGTTAATTTTTTATGACTATTGTTGAAGAAGTCATTACACGACTATTGTAGGAGGGGCTTGTAACTAAATTCAAATTCAAAATGTTTATTTGCTAGAAAAATACATGTTTACAAGTGAAGATCTTATAGCCTTAAAGTCATAGTATTCTGCCTGCAAGCAAGCGTGCAAATTAATTATTTTTAAATGTCATAATTATTATGCAGATTATATTATTAGTACCTTATTACATTACATTACATTATGATCATATTATCACACATTATTATTACATACAAATGTCATTAATTAAATTACAATAAATTCATCAATAGTTTTATGTTCTAAAAATTCCTTAATGCTGTAGAAACACTTTTTTTTGTAACCACTCTGACAATTGTGTTTTAAAAACATTACCCTGTAACAATTTAAATTCATTACTAAGTTATAACAGCAGCATGGGTCGATCAATCAGGTTAAGCTACGATTGCCGCGGTTGGCCCATGGATGGGTGACCATCTTTACATACCATGAACCCCTCTGTGCCTTGGAAAGCACGTTAAGCCGTAGGTCCCGGCTGTTATGCGTAGATCTTTGACAGTCGTTACGGATCGCCAGAAGCCCGAAAGTCTGACAACCAGTCTTACCAAGGAGTACCGTATTACCCAGTAATTGGGTTGCGGAGGTCAGATAGGCCGTCACTCCATGTAAAATACTGATATTCAGCTGCATCCGGTTAGACTGGAAGCCGACCCCAACTTGGGAAAAGACTAGACAGATTCATATTTCTGTTGAAGAAGTCATTATGATAAAGAAGAAATATAATAGGCTGTTTTCTGATATACCTATTACAATTTTTTTTTTTTTTGTGAAATGTAAGACGCTGTACTATTTAACCGAAATAATTAGGCGCATGACAGGAATTCGGTTTCGGCGCCCGCGCCCCGCACCTATCCCCGCGCTTCCCGTAGTGACATGCAGTCGTATACTCGCTTTCGGTAGTCATGATAATACGTACAATATCAATAACCGTTCCGGAGGGATCTCTACTTCCAATAACTTCATAGCGGTCATGCGCCTAATTGTTTTGGTCACGTAGTACAATAATAGTGAGACATGTCGCCTTAATATACAGGAAATATTTTGCTACTAAAAACTTTTTGCGCTTCTAATGATGCACACATTTAAAAAAAAATATAAATTAGCCTCTCTTTAATTTTCTAACCTTTTCTCACAATTGGTATATTTTTATCAGCGAATTAGAGACAGCAATTTCTTTTACCTAATTGAATTTAAATGTTCTCAATTTCATTATTGACACAACATATTAATTACATTGCAATGATATTATAACTAAAAAGAAAAGAAGAGAAGAGAAAAGTTTATTGCTTATTTAATTTTACTCTATCACTATTATCTACCTCTATAAATATTTATTGTTTTAATAAAACGACCAGTCAGTATAGAAAATTAGAATAATTTCCCTAAGAGTCCACAAGAGATCCATATCCAATTTATCCGAGCTTTTGTAAAACCAGTAATTCTTTTCATTTCGTTAAAACTGTTCCGTCATTTCGGTGTTATGAGCTTACTGGACGAAATTTAATAAATTCCCCTTCGTTGACGATGAAGAAATAAATGATATTTAATGACAATAATAATGTATATTGAAAAATGAAGAGAGTGATGACGTTGAGATTTATTTTTTGTACGTAATGAGTTTTTGAGGCGAGTTGGGAGAAATTGAGGTGTCTTACTTTGTGTGAGTAGCCTTGAGAAATGTTTTTGTAGTCTGGCCACGTTAACTCTGCAAAAGTAAAAAAAAAATGGTGGAATTTGAAAATGTATAGACGGCAAAAAGAATTTGATACTAGTTGTTTTTATTTTTGTTTTTACCTGAATGCTGCGAAGCTGAAAAGGAGGGTTATGTGTTTGACCTGTATGTATGTATGAATGTATGCCCGTTTCTTTGTTTCCTCGTAACTCCTAAACGAATGAAGGAATTTGGATAAATTATACGTCTTTAGATTTGTCTTGGTAGCGCGAGTGTCAATGGCTACTATAAAATCAAAAACAAAGTAAAATGGCGGATTTGGGGAACCATATTGTAGAATTCGATTTTTTTTTCTTTTAATAACATCTAATACCACCATAAACAAAAAAAAAAAAAAACACAAAAACACGTAATACAACTTATATGGTTAACAATAATTCAAACTAACAATAACCCTCACGACCAAATTTCCTCGCAAGAACTAAATCATCTGCTAAATCTTTCACATTTGTAAACTAAAAAGCTGTAAATAAAAAAGTAATTAAAAAATTAAAAAACCCGCCTGCGGTAAAACTGAAAAGCTAAAAACAAGCCCATTTTATGTTAAATAAAAGTTGAAAGCAGGCGGGACCCATTCCATTTTTATATTTTCAAACTCAAATGGGTCCCGCCGGCTTCCAACTTTTATTTAATATAAAATGGGTTTGTTTTTAGCTTTTCAGTTTTACCGCAGCCGGGTTGTTTAGTTTTTTTTAATTACTTTTTTTAATGATTGATTATTTTGTTTATATTCAGCTTGAAGGCTTTTATTCTTCACTTATCCTATCTAGAATTTCTTATAAATTTACTGTCTATAGCAGTTTCACAGTGAGTGATTACCGCATAACCACAAAGTTTGTTGTTTTGCTTCATTATGATGTAATTTGACACGATCTTCTTGTAAACAACATGAACAGGCGTATGAGTATTTAAAAAAATATTCTTAGATAAATAATCTATTATGCAAAAATCAAAATCATTAGATCTACTTACACATCAACTATTAGTAAACCATATTATGTAAAAGTTTTTGGAGTTTTTCATTTATTCCATGGCTGAGTTAAGGCGCAGACTCACCGTGGCACATGGAGAGGACGCACGTGTGTTAAGCTCCGCTTTGAAAGAAATTGTATGTGATTGTGTCTACTGCAACCCACGGACACGCTATGCATCAATTGACGTCATTAGTATACATCCGTGGCTTGCTCAAATATGGCGCTCACATAGCTCAACGCTGTCAACGCTGTGCATGCGGTACACACTATACACGAATATTAACTCATTCTTGGTAAAAACACGTGCGTAGCCTCTCCGTGCGCCGCGGTGGGCCACGCACGCGTGTGTATTGCAATGGATACGTAGACCCACGTTGTCAAACAAATTAATCCACGCAGCTAAAATGCGCCGCGTGCACAGCGTGCGCCGCGGTGGGTTTGCGCCTTTAGCGTGGCCTCTAGTACTTGTAGTGTCAAAGGTGTCAATGACATTTGAAATATAAGGGTGTAATTTTTTTGACTTATTAGAGTTGAAAAAGAAAAACCTGTCTATTATTTACATAAGTTATCTGAGGAAAGGATATGGCAGTGGGGACGGCATATTGCTCGCACAACAGATGGCCGATGGAGCCGAAACGTTCTGGAGTGATGACGGCGCATCGGAAGACTTAGCGTTGAAAGGCCATCTACAAGGTGGACCGACGACTTTGTGAATCTGCTGAATGCGAGAAGCACAATACCGGTCGGGCGGTGCTTGGGGAAGGCTTAAGTATTTCGGCTGAAATAAATGGTCGTGATCTGAGGAAAATAGAAGAGCTCGTAGCTAAGTAATAACAGCCACATGGGTCGATCCATCAGGTTAAGCTACGCTTTCCGGGGATGGTCCGTGGAGGGGTGACCATCTTATGGTGATAGTGTTCAATTTATTGGTGAACATAACCATCGTTTGTTGATACAAACGGTATTTCCCATTCCCCTGTATTTCCTGAAGGGTTAAGTACCTACAGTAAACCCACTTCTTGCCAGTTATGTTCAAGTCCCATCCAGACTTCGAGCTGCTACTGAGAAATTCCAGATGGAAAAAAAAAAAACCGGCCAAGTGCGTGTTGACTATGCACAATGGAGGGTTCCGTGGTTAAAATAATTTTTTTCAAAACAAACTTAACATTGCAGTTGAAAAACATGTTCTCCCATACATTGATTTACGTCACAGTCAATTCTCCCACTGCAAAAAGTTTGAAAACACACAAAAAAAAAAACGATTTTTAGACTTATTCCTTTACTTGTGCTGTGAGACCTTGAGGAGCTTGTGGCTAAGTAATAACAGCCGCACGGGTCGATCCATCAGGTTAAGCTACGCTTGCTGGGGTTGGTCCGTAGATGGGTGACCATCTTTACATACCGAGTCTCCTCCGTACCTCGGAAAGCACGTTAAGCCGTTGGTCCCGGCTCTCATTCGTGGATCTTTGACAGTCGTTACGGGTCGTCAGAAGCCCGAAAGTCTGACAATCAGTCTTACCAAGGGGTATAATATTACCCAATAACTGGGTTGTGGAGGTCAGATCGTCGCTCCATGTAAAATACTGCATCTGCCACTATTCAGCTGCATCCGGTTAGACTGGAAGCCGACCCCAACACAGTTGGGAAACTCCTAGGCAGATTGATTGTGCTGTGATACCTTGCTTGTCGACAAATTTCATGTTTCTAGGTCAACGGGAAGTACCCTGTAGGAAATGATTCCCTTGTGCAATCATCATCATATCATATCTTTTAATCGCGGAGACTTTTTCACAGCTGAAAGGGACCATAGACCAGAGTATTTGATATAAATTTTAACTTGATACCTCTACGCGTTCAGCAGAAGGCTCTTGACTGACAGACAGACGGACAACAAAGTGATCCGATAACGGGTTCCTTTTGAGGTAAGGAACCCTAAAAACCAATAACTCTTTGCCATATCTGGGAATCGAACCCAGGACTATGAGGTCCTGGAGCTTGAGCTCAGCAGTAGCGTTTGCGACCACTATAACCACGAGGTAGTCAGATACTAAACTTCTTTAACGATAAATAACTACTTTAATCTCTAACAAAAGCAAGTCAGAGCACTATTTTAAACTAGCTGAGCAAATTTTATTTTCATTAAGTTTGTGAAAGCATTTTTGTAAATGTTTAGGGTAAAATAATATTTACCTCGGTTTCTATGAATTTTTTGGCGACATTTTTGGCCTCGTTAGCCCAATATTTTTGTGGAAAACCTTAGTTGTTTGCTTTTGATGAAATTTTATTTTGTACTACATGAAAATTTTATAGTGGAAATTATGTTGATGTGGTGCCACCGTAGTTAAAGCTTTGATGTTAGTGCTATACGTACGTGTTTGTTGGATTTATTTTAATTTAAATGAATGTTGCTTTGTTCGCCGTTTCATTATAAGAACTTGGGGGTTTTCAGGTAAATAAATAATGGGTTTAAAAGGATAAATAAAGAAGTTGAAAGTTATTTGTACTGCTTTTTTTTTTTAGTTCTGGCTGATATTTTTTTGTTTCCTTCAGCCATCGATGAACTGACGATCAGTTCCTTAGTCTGACCATGTTTTGACCGTATTTAATAAGCGATTTATAATCTGCAAACTGTATTTTACCTACTCTAACTACTTCAAAGTGTAGGAAAAGGACAAGGAAGGCATAAAAGTCTCATGCTAAACATCTAACGTTCGTTGAAGTATAAACATAACCTATTTTTTGCCCGGCGTGCTGGTCGCCAAAATAAGGCATATTATTGTAAAGCTTGTGGGATGAAAACAATGTATAGGGAGGTGTGTGTTATCTTATTGATTTATGTAAACTAGTTTATCTTTATGTAAATAAAATAAAAAAAACTCTTTGAAATATTGGTCTCATTTATTTAGAACAAGTTTTTAGCAACAAACTGGGAAAAATCCGCTCACTTTGATTTCAACTTACTATTAAGGATACATTACAAGACAAAACTGTACTAATGCATATTTAATAAGTTAGCTTATTTCATAACTATTTCAACGACATAACTTTTATATACAGCTCCCATACAAAACTTTAGAGATATCATCATTTTAATCACGCGTGCTGCTAATGCGAGAGGTTAGCTAAGGTAAGATAAAATAAGTGAAACAGATGCGCAGATTTGCGCAAAATGGCGTCGACAGTTGAAGGGACTGGAAACATTCTGGTTATTGATGGTCAAAGTCCCAACTTTTTTATTTAATAATGACTTTATTCTTCAGTATTGTCATATTTTAATTTCCATGAAAGTTATTATGAAAAACAAGAGTTGTTTATTTGATTTAAAAACCTCCAAATGTTCAAATACGTGAATATTTTCCTTATAATATTCACCTTTCACGAATGTCGAATGGGAATGTATTTGAAACTCCATTGAAGAAACCCAACCTAAGCAAAGCCCGGTGTCAAAGATATACCAAACTGTAACCTAGAAGAACGTGCCTAAACATAACTAGACGACTTAACTAAGTGAACGCTAACAGCTGTCAAGTTGAGGCGTGTTCCTAGCGTGGTCATAACAGACATAGGTATAGAAGGTCAGTTCCAAATATAACGAGCGAAAACGCATGCACACATAGACAGACGCCACCCACGCACACAAGCACGTACCTAAAGAAAAACGATACTTAAAGTTTATAAAGTAA
The DNA here is from genome assembly GCA_948252095.1 of Dicycla oo. Taxonomy (NCBI): domain Eukaryota; kingdom Metazoa; phylum Arthropoda; class Insecta; order Lepidoptera; family Noctuidae; genus Dicycla; species Dicycla oo. The sequence goes on along the minus strand of OX411710.1, from coordinate 5,373,142 downwards.
AGAAAATGTCATAAAGATTTTTATTTATTTATTTATTGAAGCGTAGGTACGTACAGTACGCTTTACGTGTCTCTGAGACTGTGAAAGTGTGAAGTGAGCTGCGGGTTGTGGTTGAAATCCCAGGATTCTCAGAGTTACGCTGTCCGGTATAAACGACGCGATTTCTCGTAGATTCTCATAACCTTATTTTTTTTTAATCGACTTCAAAAAAGGAGGTTCTATATTCGACCCGTGTGTATGTAAGTTTGTATTTCCGTGATTTGCTCAGAAACCTATGAACCAATTTTGATGATTCTTTCACTAACGTGGTCTACATACTTTCAGAAAGGTTTTAGTATAAATATATAATACATTAGGTAATTATTTCTATATACGAAGTTATATGCATAAATGTGCTGTATCTCCGGCATTTCTATGCGGATTTTGATGATTCTTCTTTTCGGGGTTATGTAATTGTATGTTCAACTAAAAATACTTAAAAAGTAAAACCGACTTCAAAAACCTAAAACGTTCATAAAAAAACTTAACAGTTTCTGAAGTCAGTGTCTTCAATTCTTCAATGCACCTTAGCTTGGCACCGACTTCAAAAACTGTTGTATTTTTTTTATGAAAGTTATTTTATTCGTTTTAGGTTTTTGAAGTCTGTTTTCACTTTTTTAAAGTACATTTTTTTAAAGTCCGTATTACATGAGAAAATTCGAACTGCAACTGACTTTACAAACAAAGTTCCGTTGCTCAACTGTCTCAAATAAATGTCAGTCGCGAGTGCGCTTGCACTCACTGTACGCGAAGCGTGTTTGTGTGCGTACGATTTCGCTCGTTGTGTGGAGCCGACCTTCTGTACCTACCTATATATTCTGTGGTCGTGTTGTGTTCTTAGAGTAGCGAGCATCCCTGATTGGTGGTAATCTTAGGTATAATGTCACGCGGGATTTGTCTAAGAAATTGTATGGAAATAGCTCATTGGTGGGTTATTATTAAATTTGTGTGTTTGAATGATTGTACAATTACCAGAAAAACTACTGAACCGATGTTGATGAAGATTTTTGCTATCGGTACATGATTGTGCGGAGATATTATTCGTTGACCGCCTCGTTGGTCTAGTGGTCGTAGGCACTACTGCTGAGTAATTCCTAAGTTACCCAGTAATTGAACCCAGGACCTCATGGTCCTGGGTTCAATTACATTTCAGAGATAGTTATTTAACAGTTTCTGAACTATGCCAGTGTTACCATAGAGCATTGTTCCAACATTGTTTGAAAATGTGCTATACAGCATTGTTCGAGCACACGCCTCAACATCTCAGCCCGGAGTCTAGATTTGTGCCCGGTTGATGGCAATAGACTCGCCTCCTATTACACGGGATTTATAACATACCCATCATAGGTGCACCTAACCCTAACCATTAGGAGAATATAGATGTGATTTTAGGTTATATACTAATAGATATCTAGATGGGTTTAGTAGTTCCACTATGAAGTAATAGTAAACAAAGACAGGGACCACCTTCCATATCAAATCAAACGCAAAACTAAGTTTTCCGACTTTCTGTCTGTGTTGTTTACAAAGAATATAACCTGTCCCAGCTTAGTGCCATTAATTAAAAAAATTAATCCGCCGTATGTATGTCAAACGTGTCATTAAGTAAAGCTTGAGCATTAACTGTGTGCTTATCTCTTTAAGTATTTTCAGCGTGATTTTGAACATGTTTGCTTACTTAAATATTTGCATAATAATGGTCGTAAATATACGAGGAAATACGGTTTGAGTCCGCCAATGAAGCGTTTAAAATGCATGAGTTGAGGTACAGTGACATAAATCAATCTGCCTAGCCTTTTCCCAACTATGTTGGGGTCGGCTTCCAGTCTAACCGGATGCAGCTGAATACCAGTGTTTTACATGGAGCGACTGCCTATCTGACCTCCACATCCCAGTTACTGGGTAATACGATACCCCTTGGTAAGACTGGTTATCAGACTTTCGGGCTTCTGACGACCCGTAACGACTGTCAGAGATCCACGAATGACAGCCGGGACCAACGGCTTAACGTGCTTTCCGAGGCACGGAAGAGTCTCGGTATGAAAAGATGGTCACCCATCCACAGATCAACCTCGGCAAGCGTAGCTTAACCTGATGGATCGACCCGTGCGACTGTTATTACTTAGCCACAAGCTCCTCTCACATAATTATATTTATTTTCAAACTACTAAGGTAGGTTCATGATCCAGTTTTCATTCGTTGAAAGAAAGACCGATCAATCTGCCTAGCCTTTTCCCAACTATGTAGGGGTCGGCTTCCAGTCTAACCGGTTGCAGCAGAATATCAATATTTTACATGGAGCGACTGCCTGTCTGACCTCCGCACACGCGGGTCTAGATAACATTTATGACCCCTTGGTAAGACTGGTTGTTAGACTTTTGGGCTTCTAACTACCCGTTACGACTGTCAAAGGTTACGAATGACAGCCGGGAGCAATGACTTAACGTGCTTTCTTGATAAGTAATGGAAGGTAGCCACGAGCCGACCGCAGCAAGCGTAGCTTATAGTTTATAGCACACATTGAGATAAAGGTAGAATCAGCTGTGGATGTTATTGAGTCGAATAACATAGATTCAGCTATAGACTGTAATTTTAACAAATGTGTTTTGAATAACTTTACCTACCCCTATCCGCAATTTCTTGGGAACCTTTTTATAGACATGCGACGTTGGAGATGCTGTAAGTACATTTTATAGTAACGTATACAAAATATGCGATGACTGCTTGCCTAAAAAAACATCGTGCCAAATCCACTTGCAAACGATATCCAGTTTGGTTTACTTCAGAAATAATTAATGATAATATCAAACTAAAACTACATGCAAGCTGGAAGCGTACCAATTGCAGTGATGACTACAAAAGTTTTGCGGGCCTCAAAAACTCCTTAAAGCGTCGTACTGCAGAAGCCTACAGTTTGTATGTAAGACGTATTGAAAACAATATTAAAAGTAACCCACTTGAATTTTGGCGACATGTTAACAGCTTACGATGTACGAGTTAAGGAGGTTTTGAGCCCATTGTTAGCTATAGTGGCGACAGTTTCTCAGGAGCAGCAGCTGCTGAAGTCTATGCCAAATTTTCAGCAAGCGTGTTTCTGCCTGAAATACTACATTAAATCCAGCATGTATTAATAAACATGAAACTAATTCCAAAAGTAATTACATAAATATCTACCAATTTTCAAATTAAAACCCAGAAGTTCCATAGGACCTGACCGTATTCCGCCTTTTATTTTGAAACATTTCAAAGAACTGTTTTTCACTCCTCTATGTCACATTTTTTATTAATGGCAGACATATATCCATACCACTGATAAATCTTGCGAGTGATGCCCTTACCTAAGATTGCCAATAAATCAGCTGTTGGGGGTTATCCACCTGCCACTATGTTGTCATCTCCAGCCCAGATTTTTGAAAATGTTCTTCATAAACTTATACACTCCCAAGTTGAAAAATATTTGAGTAACAGCCAACACAGTTTTAGATGCCAGAGATCTGTCGATACCAACCTGTTGACAATTACAGAGTGCATATCAAAACATCTTGACAAGAAGCGACAGGTAGATGTGCTTTATTTTGATTTTTGTAAAACTTTCGACAGAGTTAATAACGATATCTTGCTTTGAAAACTCAGCCCCTTTGGTTTCTGTCCAAACTTACTTTGACTTTTAGCTGACTATCTCCGTGACCATCAGCAAAATCAAATCAAAAGTCATTTATTCAAACTAGGCTGAGAATCAGCACTTCTCGAATGTCAAAATTACATAAGACAGTCCCCCAAAACGCCCGCCCTTCACCACTTCCTAGTGATTTAGCTGCAGTTTATAAGGCTAGTTATCTACGTATTTCGTCCCTACCATACACGCTCTGGTGTAAGTCAAGGGTCAATACTCGGGCCTCTACTATTTCTACTCATGGTAAATGACTTACCATCCGTTGCGAAATTTGCAGACTGTCTCCTTTACGCAAATGACCTCAATCTTTATAATGCTGTCAACATCCATTTTCTTGAGAGATTATTTTGTAATGTTTAATGTCTTATTTGTCCAGAATAAACAATTTTTGTTTCTTTCTGTCCTTTTAAACGTAGTAGACATGTAAATTGAACTACATCAAAATTTCCGACAGGCACATATCCAGTGAAATCGGTCGCATAAAACAGGCCGCGTCCACACTCATCTATCAATGCGGGCTCGTAATGTACGATGCTCATTAATAAAGCCAATCGGGTGTGTTTTCCGCCTTCGCTGGACACGTCACTGGATGTGACAGTTGACGGCCGATTGGAGAAGTTTTGGGCTAGCGTGGCATATCTAGTTTATTGGATTTTTTGTGGAAGTCTGGGTGGATGTCTGTATTTTGTCTTTTAATTGGTGTGCTGTTCTAGATTCATTGATTGTTTGGCCATAAAAAAAAAAAAATAATAATAATAATTTACAAGCTTTGTGCGCGATGCGATGCGAAAATGATGAACTTCCATTCAAATTTTCATCCCCCATTTAGGGGATTGTATGCGCTGCTGAATGGATCGCACACACCTTGGGTGTTAGCTTGAATGATAAGTCAGGGATAGCCAAAGATGATGGTTTATGTATATATTTAACTACCACGTAATTAATTCTATATGAATGTGTGAATGAGTTGACTATGAACGCTGATCGTGTACTTCGGTGATCTTTTGTATTTGCTGCCACAAGTTAAAATCAACAGCACTGATCACGAAACCTCATTACAGCACATCAAGGAACAGATCAAGCAGATGAAATCAGAAAACGCCTTGAACTCGGGAATTTCAAGGAGTTTTCTGATTTCACCCGGCTCGAAGGACCAGAAAGATGTATGCGCTGCTGAATGGATCGCACACACCTTGGGTGTTAGCTTGAATGATAAGTCACGGATAGCTAAAGATGATGGCTTATTGAATATATTTAACTACCACGTAACTAATGCTATATGAATGTGTGAATGAGTACAGCTGACTATGAACGCTGATCGCGTTACACTGTGATTTGTGCAAGGCGACGGAAAAGTGCAGATTTATGCAATGGGCGCGTGCCATGTACGATAAATGCTTCGTACAGGGATTCATTTTCATAAATCTTTTTTACTTACTTTTGAAGTTCAAAGTACAGATGAGGGTCAGATCAGCCGATCTATTCTGTTAAAAATCTCACCATGAAAAAAAAACAAGGTATTGACACTATTGATAGCTCACTTCACCTACGTTTTCACGGTAACATTTTTACAGAATAGAGAGGTTAAATGCACTCTTTTTTTGGGTAGGAAATTATCAAATACCTTCACCCGCTCAGGGCGGAGCGGACTAAAACCTACCCGTGTTCCTTCGGTTGCCTGTGCCAGGGCCACGGTAACTCTTTCAAACAACCCGCGACCCTGGCAGGCATCGGTTAAATGCACCCAGCTATTTAAATAACATCATAATAGTGACCTCTATTGTGTACAGTCCATTTATAATTAGTGCCAAATTATATATTAAAACCACATTTGGCACAGAAGCCGTGGATTAAAAGGTGATTAAACCGCAGTATTTACCGACAGCTTGCCAACCGAAACCTATCTACGAATAATCATTCGTAGTGGTAAAAATTCGGTTACGAACTGGAAGTCGGCGTTGTTTGTAAATATTTTTAATCAACTGCACGAGAGCAAAGACAGGGTTATTATTTTTTGTGGGTATTTTGCATTATTTATACCCTCGAAGCATCCTATAGGCTGGATGGATTTAAATACATGAGGTATCTATAAACCATGACTAAGTAATAACAGCCGCACGGGTCGATCGATCAGGTTAAGCTACGCTTGCCGCGGTTAGTCCTTGTATGGGTAACCATCTTAACATACCATGACCGCTCCGTGCCTCGAAAAGCACGTTAAGCTGTTGGTCCCGGCTGTCATTCTTGGATCTTTGACAGACGTTAAGGGTCGTCAGAAGCCCGAAAATCTGACAAGCAGTCTTACCAAGGGGTATCTTATTACCCAGTTACTGGGTTGTGAAGTTCAGATAGGCAGACGCTGCATGTAAAATACTGGTATTCAGCTGCATCTGGTTACTCTAGAAGTCAATCCCAACATAGTTGGGAAAAGACTAGGCAGATGAGGATGAGGTGTCCATAAACAAAGAAGAAAAAAATAAACATTTAATTTGGGACACGCTCAGAAAATGCAAAAAATAAAAAAGAACATAATATACTAACAAAATCATGAAAACAAAAATAATAAATCCTGTGCGAGGCCAGAAAGGCATGTCTCAGTATAATGCTGCGATGTTTAAAAAATAAATTCGACTCGTCCAAGTCGTGTGATGGTTCTAGGCTAGGCTTTGTTTTTACAAAATCAATATGGTGGATTTTAGACGTCAGCAAGTAATGCCACGCAAACAATAAAATCTTTCAAAAGAAAGGGTTTGAGAGGACGATTCCAAAACTATAAAGCCTGCAATTAAAAACTTCAAAACAAGATCACTAATCAAGCAGTCCAATATATCTGGTGACATCCAATCTGATTTTTCTTCTCTATTTAATTAAGTTTTGTTTGGAGTTTTCTCCCTTATTTATTTTAACAGGCTTCAATTAGTTTCACTTGTTTTTACTAATTTTAGACAACTTTCTCTTGGCTTATCAAGTTCCTACTTTTTTAAACTCATTTGTTTTTGGCTGTTCATAACACTGTATCATATTTTTAGGTTTATTTATGTTTGCTTGGGAATTTTCACGAGATTTTCTTTATCTATCATCGCTTGAAGAGGATGGGAGTTTATGTGAAAATAGAGGCGACATTTCGCTGCTTGAAAAGTTTTGTTTTAGAACTACTCGTGGTGCAGATTAAGAGCAACAATTTGTCAAACCATAAAAATATTTCGCTATCTCCCAAAGGTAACTTTCTAAATCGTTCGTAGCGACTTGCAAGCTACGATGTGCTACGTCGTAGCACATTGCTACGCGCTACGTAAACTAAGGGCGGTAGTTACGTAAACACTTTGACTGTGTTTAGCGATGCAGTTCCTTGTTGCGCTGCCGTTTGCACATGTTTGAATAACTCGAGGAAGTAAAGTACCATAATACGACCAACCATAATATGGACGCTTCAAAGTATGTGGTATCTAAGAATCGATATCGAAGTCGAAATGAAGTAACACATTTTTAAAAGCTTCATACACTCGACCTGAAGAAAATTTTAAATCATACTCATCAATAATAAGAAATCAAAATCACTGAACGAAACGGAATGTTGCCATTTCAATCATTGTTCTTGTTGTTGTTTTCATTTATTATCAATATATTATTTTATAAAAAAATATCTTAACTCATATTATAAATGCGAAAGTAAGTTTGTTTGTTACCTTTTCACGCCTAAACCACTGAACCGTTCATGCGGAAATTTTGCATATACGTTGTCAGGTGTACAGAAACGGACACAGGGTACCTTTCATCCCGAAAAAGTACTGTTCCAGAGGAAAACAACAATAACGTTATTATGATAATAGATGCCGCCACGTGACTTTCGAACCGTGATAGAACTATAGTATCTAAAAAAATGTCAATTAGAATTAATTCATTGTGATTTAACAAACGGTAATTTTTTAATAAATTAAGATTAATTTTTAAGTTACTAACACACTACTAAAGTTTCGTGTGTTTAGTACTGTGAATCGATTGTCAAATTCTAAATTAACGCGAGCAAAGCCGCGGGAAAAAGCTAGTAAGAAAGAAATAAATAAATCTGATCCTGAGGAGCTCGTGGCTAAGTAATAACAGCCGCACGGGTCGATCCATCAGGTTAAGCTACGCTTGCCGGGGTTGGTCTGTGGATGGTTGACCATCTTTTCATACCGAGACTCCTCCGTGCCTCGGAAAGCACGTTAAGCCGTTGGTCCCGGCTGTCATTCGAGGATCTTTGACAGGCGTTACGGGTCGTCAGAAGCCCGAAAGTCTGACAACCATTCTTACTAAGGGGTATCGTATTACCCAGTTACTGGGTTGTGAAGTTCAGATAGGCAGTCGCTCCGTGTAAAATACTGGTATTCAGCTGCATCCGGTTACACTAGAAGCCAATCCCAACATAGTTGGGAAAAGACTAGGCAGATTGAATCTGATCCTATAACAATATTGTTACTATTTCCTTAATTTTAATTAGAACTTTTATACCGAACTAAAATTAAAACATAACTAATCTAATAACGTCATATCATTAACACTCATAATTTCCATCAATCAAATCAAACGCAAACCAGGCAAGTCATTACAGTAATATTGTTCCACAAACAGACGTTAGCGCGTTAGTGTGGGAATTATAACACGTGTACTGAGAATATTATGGAGACGTAAAACGGGCTTAAGTGCACAATTATGTTTATTATTCATGTTTTGGATCAAGTCTGTAGGGTGCATTAAACGAGCAATTATATATAATGCTATATAAGTTTAGTCGGCGCCTTAATCAAACCTCAAATAAATCATATTTTGCATTCCTAAAAATATTAGCTAATGAACACTCTAATATAATGGTTACGGGGTTAGGATATCTAAGGATTTGTCTTGAGATGTCAGGATGTTTATGCTCTTCTCAGGATTGCGGCCGGATTTTGGAAATAGCAGAAATCCTCAGGATTTTTTGAATTTTCAATAAAATAGAGTAGATTTTTCAGATCTTTTCTATTATAAAAACAAATAATAATCTTCTTTATCCGCTAATTACACATGGGATGAAATTCATCCCATTTTTTTTATTTAAGTAGTGGTTCGTGGGAGTAAAGTCATCCCACGCAAATCTGCTTTTGGTTTGAACCTTGTTCCACCACTATTAAGGAGTCCTTTCTAATTCCATACATTTAGTTTGATGCACTATCTATTTCCGAGGAATTTGAGGTACGCCAACCCTCTATGCGACTAGTCAATCATCTATGGAAAGATTATTTTTAGTCTGTAGTTGCAAATCTATTTGTAAACAAAAGGTTTTTGTTCAAATTGGAATGCTTGTAATTAATGAAAATTGTATTAAGTTAAGTGGTTTTATTTATGTTTTGTGCTAAGAATAATCACACCATGCATTTTAAACCATAAAACATATAGGTCATCGCTTGTTTTTTTTTACTAGAGTCATTTCTTTGAAAGTGTAACTAAAAATTGTTTTGTTATTTTTTACAACCAATTTTGAAAATGAAAACAAGTCATACTTTCAAACCAAACGATTACTATAAAGCCCTACTCACTAGCATTCTAACGGTCACAAAATTCCAAGAAGGTACGATGCAAATCGGTTTTGTTTACAAGATTACCGCGGGCGTCCGCGGGTGGGGCGCTCTACGGTTTTCCCCGCGTGCGGGTTAGCACAGTGGTTCAGCACAGCGGTTATGTAAATTAGTCTCTTAATTTAAAAATCAACTTTGGTCAGCAACGCCACAAGCCGAACTGACTGACAAAGCGCCGTGCAGGCGCGCGCGGGTTAGTGCGTGGGAGGGGTGGATGTAGGATGGATGCACGCACTGCCCACGCGTCGTCGCCCACAAAGCTGTAAATTACGTTTGCAAGAGAATTAGCAAAAATCGAGAAAATCTCAGGAGTTTTCAATGGAATTCAGGCTTTATCCCCGGACTTTTAAATTATCTATGTTGTAACCCTGAGTTGTACCTGTGTTGTATTTGTGAACCTCGAATAATTCCTATTTTGGGGTTCTAACAATACAAAGGGCGAATAGGACCAAACTTTTGTACCTAGTGTAAGCCTTATCCAGCGAATAAATTTTTAACTTTTGACCGTTTTCCCATCAAACACCGGCCAAGTGCGTGTCGGAGTACGCACAATGAAGGGTTCCGTAGTTGGGATGAATCCCAAGAACAAACTTAACATTGTAGTTGAAAAACATGTTCTCCCATACATGACAACTGAAAATGTAAGTTTGTATGCACAATATTGAGAGATTTACCATGTTGTTTTTAAACCATATACTTCTTATAAGTTTTCCTGTAATCTATAGGTATTGAACTATTTTCTGTATTTTTTTTTTTTTAATTTTAGGCTTAGTAATTTCGGAGATAATGGTCACGTTTCGTCTAGTTTCTTAAATAACTTTAGTGATTTATTTTAAAATTATAAAAAATGTATATATGTATTTGAGACCCTCACAGCAAGCGCTTTCAGTTGATATGTCACACAATATAGTTTGCAAAACTTTTTTTTTAATTATCTTATTTGCCCCCAAAATTGACGCCCATATTTAAAATTCATTTATTCACGTTACACGACCATATTTGGGTCACAAAAATATATACGTGAACCAAATTTCAACTTAATCTGTTCATTAAGTAGTGTATGTAGTTTATCAGTTATCTGGTTTCCATAGCTCTGCTTAGTTTGGGATCAGATGACCGTGTGTGAAATGTCCCAGGATATTATTATTATTATTTACTTTATTCAATTGTAATAGATATATAAATTATATTTTTAAATATTAGAATAAAAAAAAATATAAAAATATTTAAAAATATAAAAAAATAGTAACAGGGTCCAAGCTACCGGCGCCGCGGCGGTCAGAGCTCCAGAGAGAGGAACCTCCTAACAAACCTCCTTATTATTATTATTATTATTTTTTTTTACATTTCTCGGGAAAAAAAAGTAGTATATATAGTATATCAGTTATCTGGTTTCCATAGTACAAGCTCTGCTTAGTTTGGGATCAGATGACCTTGTGTGAAAAATGTCCCAGGATATATTATTATATTATTATTCTTCCATATTTCTCGGGACCCTGGGGTCCCGGACCTTTGGAAGGCGTACAAGGAGCCGAAGCCAACTCGCAGAGGCCCCTTAAATAATTTTAAATGATAAGGAAGCACCAACCGACGATTATCCCTGTATGCACTATGCAAGTGCACCCAAGGACAACCCCCGGTTAGTGCAGGACTATTGTTGTGTGTGGAAACAAAACATATTGGGCTATGGGTTTGGGTGGCTAAAGTGGATTGGGATACTTGAACTATGGAAGAACTATGTCCCCTGCCTGACCAATGTTATATATTATACACGGATAAAATGGCAGGGGGTGACTTTCACACTCAATAATGGGCCCCCGGAAACGGCCGCTAGCACATAGTGACGTAGCGACAAGGGGGCAACACTTCCTGAGATGCTTGAGGAGTGGAGAGGTATTCCACGGCTATCAGGACAATCCCGTACGGTCAAGATCCCTTACTGGAATACTTCCTTCCTCCGAGCACTTTTGCTCTTGCGAATCTCCACTCAATCCGGCCAATAAAGGCAAGAAAGAGGTGGGAGCTCTGTTCCTCGTCAGTGTTCACTCCAGCCGGCCAATAAAGGCAAGCCAGAGATGAGGACAAGATTTCTCTCGGGAGATAGGGGGTCCGTGGGGTCGCTGCTGCCCAACAGCTCGCCACATGCTGCCCTGCGGGTTTCTGTATCTCTCTTGGTCTGGCTCCTCATCCTAGACCCGTTCTGGCAAAGTAAATTCTACCGGCACAGACCTAAAGTTCGAAGCGCGCAAGCCCCACCACGATTATTATTATTATTATTATATTCAGAGCAAATTGGCTGTGACAGACGGACAGACAGACAGACACACGACTGACCTTATAAGTGTTCCATTTTTTTCCTTTTGAGGTACTGAACCCTAAAACCGGTCAAACATCAATTTTATTCTGAGGATAAAAGACAAAGAAAGAAAGACTTTGGTTAAATCAGCCCTAATTAGTTTAAGTAGGTAACTGCTATGATCTTGGATGTACCGCTGCTGGCTGGCCGCCGCCGCCGGTTGCTCACAGTTCTAACCTAACCTAACCCGTTTGGTCAGGGTGCTGGCTTAGTTACTACGACCAATTTGGCTCGCGCGTGGTTGCTCACAGTTCCAATCTAACCTAACCCGTTTGGTCGGGGTGTCCTATATACGTCTATATACGGTACACGAATACGAGATCCCACAATAACGAAAATAAGGCACCCATTTACCGCAGAAAGAGAAAGATAACTTCACCTGAAGCACAAAAAATCCGGAAGGCTACTCCCGGAATGAAAAATCTCAAGAAACAAGGAATGACATTTCTTTTCTTGAAACGAAAAGTAAGAAAAGGAAAGTTAGAAATATTAATTATTTTAGAAATGATGCTTGTGCTCCTTAGTAGCAACTCAACCAACAAAATTTTATATTAATTGCTGCCAGATTATTTGGCGATACTTTTTGAAAAGTGGCATATTAGAATATGCCATTAAAAACAAACTGTAGCGTAGAAATATTAATATTTGAATGTGAAGACTACGTAGGTCATTTCTTTTTTTGTTTGTTTTATTTTTCTCTCAGTTATTTTTAATCATGGTCTGGCAGTTTGAGTAATTTATGTGGCCTACCCCAATGTCCTTTCTTTGGTATTGTTCGTCGAATCGTTGAGCTCCGTTGAGCTGCGCGATTACTGACAAATGCGTGTACTGACTGGACAGGTCCTCTCAATCTGTGTGGTTCTTTCCTCAAAAGACCATTTCAGACACTAATCTACATGGTCTTCACATGAAGTGACCAAGATTATGTCTGGACTTTATAAGAGACCCTCTGACCTCTGAGTTTGTTTCGGCCTTTCTTCTCAGAGTAGTCAGATAGGAAACGTCGATCTCATCTAGTTTAAAAAAAAAAAAAAAACATGATTGACTTGTAAAAGTGTTTGTACAAACCTACTTACAGAAATAAAAAAAACATTTATCATTATACGGACTGGAGGAGAAACGAAGAGAATGAATGAACCTGTCAGGATTACTATGTCTTCATTATCATAATGAGAAGTATAACTGGCGAATAGAAGCATTTAATATTATAATTTATAATGAAAATTTAACTCACAATTATATATATTTAATTGACTCCAACTTAAATCTGAGTTATGAATTCATGTCTTATAATAATACAGGCCAGTTGGCGTGGTTGGTTAAGATACCGCCTATCATGTCGCTGGTCGTGGGTACGATTCCCATCCAGGACAAACATTTGTGTGCATGAACATGTCTGTTTGTCCTGAGTCTGGGTGTAATTATCTATATAAGTATGTATTTACAAAAAAAAAAGTAGTATATGTAGTATATCAGTTATCTGGTTTCCATAGTACAAGCTCTGCTTAGTTTGGGACCAGATGACCGTGTGTGAAAATGTCCCAGGATGTTATTATTATTATTATTATAAACTAGCTGTTACCCGCGACTTCGTCTGCGATCTAGAATGAATTAGCTTATGTGTTTTTCCAGGTCATGGTCTTTCTATGAGACAAATTTTATCCAAATCCGTTGAACCGTTTTAGCGTGAAAGCGTAATCAACAAACAAACACACTTTCGCATTTATAATATTAGTTAGGATAGTTATGAGGATGAAAAACCGGTTTATCGACACTCTAGACTCACGAAATGTCTAATACATTTCGTGAGTCTAGAGTGTCGATAAACCGGTTTTTCGGTTAATTTAATAAAAAAAACTCTCAATACACTACTAAAGTTTCTATAATAATATAATTCAATCATGATTCTAAAGACACGTGGCGCCATCTATTATCATAAGAACGTTATTGTTGTTTTCCTTGGGAATAGTAATTTTTTGGGTATGAAAGGTACCCTATGTCCGTTTCTGCACACCTGAAAACGTATATGCAAAATTTCAGGATGATCGGTTCAGTGGTTTAGACGTGAAAATGTAACAAACAAACTTACTTTCGCATTTATAATATAAGTTAAGATATTGTTTTATAAAATAATATATTGATAATAAATGAAAACAACAACAAGAACAATGATATGGAAATCTAAATAATAGAGGTTTAACTAGTATATTTCATCTAATACAGCAACTTACTATGTATATTAGAAATTGACATATCTATATTCTGAATATTCAAATCCTTCCTTTGAGGAAGTTGAACAACACAGCCAGCTTTTTCGAGATAAGTACCTTGTCTGATGGTCTGAACAACTTGGCTATATTTAAGAGGCCCCCGGGCCGTGGGGACGGGGCATTTAACGTGTAATTGTTAGAAATGACACGTGTCATGCCGCAGTCCCATGGCCCGCTTTCTCACAGGCCAGACCGCGCCAGGCCATGGGAATAGTCGACCTGCGGTAGCCTGGCGTCGCCCGTCCGATCGAAAGGATGGCCAGGCCTCGACGTGCCGTGGGAACGCGGCATCACGCGGCTGTTAGTTGCACAATCGTAAGACTTTCTCAACTTAGTGCTCAAAGACTCTTGAATGTTTGGTGCGTGTTGTAAGAAAAAAGCGTTTAAAAAATCTTCCTTTTGTCGGGACGAACTTTATTTTTCTCCTCTTCTTCTATCGTTTCACCACAAGTTATGTGAAAACAGACCCTATAGAAAGGTTCCTTAATTAGTAATGATAAGATTTTTTTCTTACTTCATTCAAGAATGAGTACAAAGATTGAGATATAATTATTATGGATTTAGGGGAACAAAAATTAGAGAATTGGTAAGCTAAAGACAATGTTAACTTACTTTGATATTATTAGGCGTTAAATTTCTTATTTAGTAATAGAATATTTGTGTTGTAGAAGTTATGATCTGCATAACCCGTGAGTTCGATGGTGAGTTACATATTATTCGAAAGGCAAACTGCAATTTAGCAGTACCTTCTCGTAACATGTACTTACGAGAAGGAGGCGTGTTATAACTAAAGATCGGATAATCGGATGCATAATATTTGCCTAAAGTTGAGATGTTGGTATGGAATAGGCTTTTGTATCGAAAAAATCCCAGAATTCCGGGATCGACAAATTTAGAGTTATGATAATAGAATCGAATGTATATTTAGGTACTTGCGTTTAAGTGTTGGCTAATATGGAAGGCAATTTCGTATCAATCGTAATCGAATCCGGAATTGATACAGTTAGTTAGTGCTTTTGATTATAGAATCGAATGCTAGCTATTGTGGTAGGTTGCCAAACTGGCATAGCAGAATAAGTAGCGTTAAAAATAAATTTCACGTAAACAAGCACAGGAATAGGTAGTAATGGGGTCCCGGTTTCCCGATAATTTTTAAATAAATAAAACCACATATTTAAGAAGTTGCTTACATACCATGTATCCGATTAGTTGAGCATTCCTTGATTTTATAGAATCTAGGGATTTATATTGAGAAGAAAGAACTAAGAAGCCGCTTCCATAATTTCTTAGCCAAAAATTAAGGTAAATATGTATCCGATTATCCGATCTCTGGTTATAACCGATGATGTCATGCCATAAGGCACGTCGCTCACTAGTAAGTCGAGGCGAGGTCGCGGTGGCGTCGCGACACTGTCGAGGCGTGGTCTCTATGTAGAGTCGAGGCGCGGGCGGCTATGCTTCTTCTCATTTTCCAATAACTTTTTCCGAAACAAAATGACAAAATGGCGGTGGAGTCGCGTCACGGTCGGACACAGCACCCCCGTCGCACCCCCACGACGAATCGGCGCCGCCGCCACCTCGCCCGTGCCACGACTCTAGTATATGAGCGCACTGCCATTTATTCCTAAAAAAAAACGTAGATGCGGCGCGACGCTCGTGCGCCCGCGCCTTGACGCCGCCTCTACTCTAGCTTGTGTGAGCAATCCGCCTAACATTGCATCACCTCCCATCTCGACGTGAGTTGTCTTGGCTTACCTGGAAGTCCTTAAATAGATTCCGGACTCAGGCTGACCGCAAGGGAATCCTGCTCTGGTGGAGATTCACAGACGAGTCCGCCCTGGGGTGTAATTGTGGGGCTGTTCCATAAACAATTAGACACTTAGTATCGTATCCAGTTAGTCGTAGGGTGCAAAACTCGTAGCCAAATTCTGGGCCGACTTTAAGTAGATTATCATCGATATGTATTAACCTGCATTAACCTGGTCATATTTCACCAGTTGTGTAAGTTTCAAGTAATATCATGACCACTTCAAACTAGATCACTTGACCAGTCATTAATAGTATTATTTATTTAAATTTTTAACGACTTCAAAAAAAGGAGTTATCAGTTCGATACGTATGAGTATAATATTATTAGAACTGCAAAATATTCACATATAATAACCTATTAGGGCTTCCAAACACATATACAAAATTTCATAGATTTATGTTTGTATGTATGTATGTTTGTCCACGCATATCTCCGAAACTATAAATCGGATCGTGACCATTCTTTTTTTGTTGGCTTACACTTACTCCAACTTAGGGCACAGTGAAAGTTTCATCAAAATCGGTTTAGTAGTTTTCAAGATAATGGACTAATACGTGTAAGTGTGACGGCCTGGCTTATTGATACGAGCAACGGGTGTGGTTCAAAGCCTTGGTCAAATGCTAGTGCAATATTTATAACAAAACTATTAACTACTTATTACAAACAAATATTCCCGTTGTTACCAAAAACTAAAAATTACGAAAAAATAATAATTAAAAAAATTAAATCGACTTCAAAAAATTAAATACAGATCCCAAGACACCGAATTCCGAAGTTAAAATTATTTCATAATTTTGAGTTAATTTCTTTTAGTGTGAAGTCGATTTAATTTTTTTAATTATTTTTACCTGTGTATGGCAAAATGCTTTAACTCTTTATACTTCTTATTTTTTCTTATTGAACACTGGCCTCAAAGATGATAAGGATATTGACAGGGAGCGGAGGGCGCTGTGTGTGAGAGCTAACATGATTACCCGCAGATTCAGGCGTGCCTCTAAAGAGGTCAAGTGCACTATATTTAGTGCTTACTGCACGTCTTTTTACTCTTGCAGTCTGTGGGCTCATTATACTCAGAAATAATACAGCGCCCTTCGCGTTCAATACAATAACGCATTCAGGGTGCTGATGGTGTTGCCCCGATACTGCAGCGCATCAGGTATGTTTGCTGAAGCTCGCGTTGACTACTTCTTCGCTGTGATATGGAAGCGGTGCGCAACCCTGGTTATAAGGGTGCGGGGCAGCACCAACAGCATCCTGTCTATGGCAGCAAGCAGGCTAGATTGCGTGTTTGTGAGTCACTGCTGCAAGGTATCGGCTGCGCCTGTCACCTTGCAGCAGTGACGTCACAAAGTGTTGCCGTGTTAATATTTTACTAACAAAGTTTGTAAGTATATTGTTACTGATACTATGAGTCTTGATACTTGAATAAATTATTATTATTAATTATTGCATCGCCATAACTGGGAAATTGTTCATGCATGAGTTTTACCATGTACCTAATTTAGTTTTTGTGATTATTGTAAGAATACACTATTTATGATTTCATTAATAACAAATAAATTATTCGTTTTTAATTTATATAAAGGTGCATTTTCAAAGTATGAAAAAAAATGGTACTTTAAAATTTAAATTAAATTGCACTAATTTCATCACTTAATCCACAACCGAACAAAGGTCCCAGGTACATACAAACTGTCACAGCAGAACGGAGTCTGCATCTCCGTGCTCATTACTACATTACATAATGAGGTTTGTTTATCGTGTAGCCCGACCTTTATGAAGTATTCACATCGCTCACGTTCCAAAACGAATCTAATTACCAACACAAAGGGTTCACAATCGTTTGTGTATAGCATGTGCAAATGCGAGTCTTCCTCATTGAACAACTGTTTTAGTTAATTGTACCTACAGACAGTGGAAAGGTTTAGTGTTGTATGAAATTTTATTACCCGTGTGTAAACAAAGCCTTATGGTTGCTATGATTTGTATTTTACCTAAGAGGAATTGGGCAGGTAAGTTTTGGTTCTGACGGTATGTCAATATTAAAAGCTCAATCCTAAATATACCCTAAATAATAAATGAGAAAGTAAGTTTGTTTGTTACCTTTTCACGCCTAAACCACTGAACCGATCATCGTGAAATTTTGGATATACGTTGTCAGGTGTACAGAAACGAACATAGGGTACATTTAATCAATTAATCCTACGTAACCACTCCTCCCTCAAGTATGGCCCCAAATTGCTTAAAAATAAAAGGTGCCGACGTAAAGACCTGGTTTGTCCTTCGGTTAGAATCAAAACTGCTCTAGCAAGTCGAAACTACTAGAATTTGAGTGGCCACCTTTATAATGAAATTAACAAAACTTGCCAAATATAAGTGCAAGACAGTAGTAACCAATGCCTTCAGAGTCTTACGACGACACTGAAGCACTGTTCGTCAGGGAATCATAAATAATAAGCGCTTAAACACGCACACTCACACACCCTCACACACACACACATACCTTCACACACACACACACACACACATACCCACACACACACACACACACACACCTTCACGAACTTCACGAATTAAGGAAATTCATCCTTATCAAATTCATGCCTTAAAATTATTTTCTATCAATTTAGTAAATATTAAATTAAATTTGTATTCTCTTAATTATTCTAGTAATTGTACCAGAAAACAAATACAAATAGGTTACATTATAATATTACAATAGCAAATCATTGTGTCACGGTATAGCTTGTTAATTAAAGTGATTGTAGGAGGAAGGCGTCGGTGTCTGTCACTCAGTGAATACTAGCACAGACATCGTCGTTTACTCTATCTTTAAAATATCTACTCAAAACGTTGTACATTGTGTTTTTGATTAGGATAGATGAATTGTAATAGCTATCTACTAAATGACAAATAGTAAAGCAATATCTATCTAAACTACTCAAAACAAAATAGGGCCCACCATCATTTATTTAAAAATTTTGTCTTAAAATTACTCAAGAGGCAATGATTAGCAAAATGAAGCTTTTAGTTATTTAGTTGACTTGTTTATGAGTCATTAATAATGTTTCGTTTTTATCTTATTATAATAACGAATTATTCAAGTGGGTAGACAGAACAAGTGAAGTGCTGCAACATTGTACCAATTTTGTCGTTGTGTTCTCAGTGTGACTCTAAGTTTTGTGGTTAGACGTTGCTTTCTTGAACTGTTTTATTTAATTTCTGTATTAATCGTGATATAAAAATGAATCGCCGAAATGTATGTACGCGCATAACTTCTGAACGACTGCACCAAATTGGATAATTATTTTTTCTTGTGTTTGTTATTGTCAGGACATAGCTTGTATGAAAGAAAATGTTTGAAAAGTTGCCGGGAAAATTGGAAAATTCGGGAAAACTGAAAGTGCATTTTCTATGGAAATTTTGTATATATTATTCAAATTTTAACAAGACAACGTTTGTCGGGTCAGCTAGTATGTTTTATAATTATAAGAAATCATTACAATCATCGAACAATCGATCCTAATTCGACGAAAACGATCCTAATTTGTCGTCTCTTCTCGACAGACTTAAGCCCTAAAAACAAAAAGACTGTGACTACCTTTCATATTCAAAAAGTCTGTAAAATATAAGGTTGTCCATTGCATGAAACATTTACAGTACTCACTTAGTTAAATTACAAGAACAAGCAAGTTCAAGCTTTGATGTAGTTACGACCGATGTTCGCTAGGTACGAATAGTACAAGTACAAGTATAAGTTACAAGCATACATCGGTGCCCGATCTGACCGTCCTTAAAACCAAAGTGGTGGAGTAGTGGTACGACATTGTTATACAAGGTTCCATGGTACCAACACGATATTAGGTGTTAAACCAATGTGATCTAAAGAACCACAGCAAATGCCACACAGCTACTGTTGCCGTGTGAAACTAGCCTTATTACAGCAGCGGTCATAACCCGCTAACTGCATGCGGTGAACACAGTACACTGGCTTTACCTGTGGGAAACTTCCCTTTATTATTTCACAGGAAATAAGCAACTTTTCAGCTTGATTTTATCGTAATATACTAGCTTTTGCTCGCGGCTTCGGCCGCGTGGATTTCGGAAATCTATACGTATATAACTTCCTCTTGAATAATATTAATAATAATATAATAATATCCCAGGACATTTCACACACGGTCAGCTGATCCCAAATTTAAGCAGAGCTTGCACTATGGAAACCAGATAACTGATATACTACATACACTACTTTTTTTTGTTTGTAAATACATACTTACATAGATAAATACACCCAGACTCAGGACAAACAGACATGTTCATGCACACAAATGTTTGCCCTGGATGGGAATTGAACCCACGACCTGCAGCATGATGGGCGGTATTTTAACCAACCACGCCAGCTGGCCTTGTATCACTCTATCTATTGACGTAAACCGCATTAAAATCCGTTCAGTAGTTTTTAAGATCATCGCGAACATACAGACAGACAGACGGGGCGGGGGACTTTGTTTTATAATATGTAGTGATTACTTCGGTGGTTAGGTTATGAGGACGATCTAATTACAAACAATCCGCGGTTTTTAAAAGAGTGATTAAGTTTCTGAAGATTGATCACGAGATGACTGATGTTTGTTACCTAGACGGGCTTCACCCGCATGGACGTCTGATTTCATGGGTTTTAGTTTTTTTGCGCGGAACCCTATTTATTTTTCTAAAATAAAAGTTGCCTAAGTTACCTCTTATAATAACAGCTAACTGTCAGTGAAAGTCCTGTCAAAATCGATCCAGCTGTTTCGGAGATTAGCCGGAACAAACTAAAACAGACAGACAAAAATTTTAAAAGTTGTTTTTTTATTACAAGTACCGTATATACTTTCATATGTATTTAGGAAAAAGCTGTTATTTTGATATTACAAAGAGACACTTCAATTTTACTTATTTGTATAGATAATACCAGCCAAACACACACTGCAGGACAAAGTTCTCTTCTCATACAGAGAAGGTACGAGCATCGATCACCACGTTTGCGGACGGATTGGCGATTTCAGACTTGAATTAAGTCCAGGTTTCCTCACGATGTTTTCTAGTGAATTTCAAAACTATGATTTACTACCTAATTTTGGTGGAAAATTTTGTATCTGAATTTTTAAATAATATAATTGTTTGTATATGTACATTCAATCAATCTGCCTAGCCTTTTCCCAACTATGTTGGGGTCGGCTTCCAGTCTAACCAAATGCAGCTGAATACCAGTATTTTACATGGAGCGACTGCCTATCTGACCTCCACAACCCAGTTACTGGGTAATACGATACCCCTTGGTAAGACTGGTTGTCAGATTTCGGGCTTCTGACGACCCGTAACGACTGTCAAAGATCCTCGAATGACAGCCCGGACCAACGGCTTAATGTGCTTTCCGAGGCACAGAGGAGTCTCAGTGGTCACCCATCTACGGACCAACCCCGGCCAGCGTAGCTTAACGAGCTCCTCGTATAATTGTATACATTCACTCTTTAATAATATATTATATAAATACTCTTTAATAGTAATATTATGAATAATTACTCTTTCCTTCATCGACATCAGTAATGTCCAAGTTAAACTCAGAAAGCACATAATATGAATTGAAAATGTCACATTTGTCCTTGCCCCGGATTGCCACAACCTCGTGCATGAGAGGCGACGACGCCTCGCGACGTTTTATCAACAAACATGTTTTTCTAAACTTACAAAATTTGAAGTCATTATCAGCTTCTAATTAGGTACCTAGGTAAGTTCCTACTTAAAATAATGAGTATAGATTTGTTTTTGTTTTATCTTAATTAGGTATTAATTGATTCCCATGATATCTGTGAAGTTTCGCTAAATAATTTAATTTGACCTTGTATTCTAGAATGCATCTCTCCCTGTCGCATTAAAAATTATATCGCGGATTATCGATACACCTACACATGGGACATAGTTCAGTCATGCGCGCTATTGCCAATTTATCTGATCGTATAGATCAAAGCCATGCGGATTTAGACTTACTTAATAGCTTTGCAGCTATCAAGTCTAAATACCGATGCTTGCAGTTGCAATGGAACTAAGATTTGAAAATTATTTTATAGGCATTAATGAAGAATTCGCTGAAGAATTTGTGTTGTCAATATTAAATAGAATTCATAATAATTTATGTTAGTAGATCCTTTATTTCTTATACAGGAAAAGTTTTTAGCAGTGTGCAAATTTTCACAGGGTGAATATGAACAACATTCACTATGGTACCAACTCTGAAATCACAGGAAATAAATCATCAGAATGAAACAGCAGATTTTTTCCCATCAAAATGAAGGGTTTTGAAAGGTGATTACAAGAACATAATTATACATATGTGTACAAATTATATGTTTAAATGTGATTTGTAATGAGGAAAGCTAAAAAAACGTGTGAGGATCGGGGGAACCCCGTCAGGAACGAAATTCCTTCTCACGTATGGTTTAAAAAAAATCGAGTGACGAACTCAAAATTTTATTGCTTTGAAAGATAATTTTGATGACCGTTAACCTAAAGCGTTACTTATAAAGTAATAGAAAAATAATCCTTCCAAAAAAAAAGTGTAAAAAAAAAATCCCGTCTGCGTAAAAAGTGAACTTTAAAATAAAGTAATTAAAAAAAATTAAATCGTTTTTAAACAGAAATTAACTCAAAATTATGAAATAACTCTAACTTCGGAAGTCGGTGTCTTGGGATCTGTGTTTTTGGTTTTTGCCTCCAACTTCAGAAATTAAAGTTATTAAATAAGAATGAATTTACTTCAAATTAGGGCATGAAAGTTTCATCAAAATAGGTTCAATAGTTTTCAAAATAATGGATTAATACGTGTAAGGCCTGGCTTATTGATACGAGCTACGAGTGGGTGTCAAAGGGAAAACATCTCAAAACCTTGGTCAAATTATAGTGCAATATTTATAACAAAACTATTAACTACTTATTAAAAACTATTATTCCAGTTTTTACTAAAAATTAAAAATTCCGATATTTATTTTTGAAGTCGATTTAACTTTATTTTTTATTTTTTAATTCTTAACGAATATATATGTATGTAATATTATTGGAACTGCAATATATTCACATATGATAATCTATTTGGGCTTCCAAACAAATATACAAAATTTTATGGATGTATGTATATTTGTATGTATGTTTGTCCACGCATTTCTCCAAAACTATTAATCAGATCGTGATCATTTTATTTTCATTGGCTTACATTTACTTCAACTTAGGGAATAGTGCAAGTTTCATCAATATTGATTCTGTAGTTTTCAAGATAATGAAATAATACGTGTAAGTGTGACGTACTGGCTTATTGATACGAGCTACGGGTGTGGTGGTCAAAACCTTGGTCAAATTCTAGTGCGATATTTATAACAACACTATTAACTATTTATTACAAACAAATATTCCAGTTTTTACTAAAAACTAAAAATTACGATATAAAAAAATACTTTAAAGAAATTAAATCGACTTCAAAAAGAAATTAACTTAAAATTATGAAATAACTTTAATTACGGAAGTCGGTGGCAAAAAACTAAAATACAGATCCCAAGACACTGACTTCCGAAATTAATGTTATTTAATAATTTTGAGTTAATTTCTTTTTGACGTCGATTATTATTTTTTTTTTTGTTTCATGTGTCTTTACAGCATAAACTGTACAATAGTATTGTATGGTCTGGTAGAAAGTTTAAGTCAGTTAGCAGAGAGTAGCGCTGTATTATGGGTTCCCCCATAGCACGATATCATGCTGAGTGGAATGCTTCTTGCCACAGTCACGACGTGCAACTACCGACTATTTCTGATTCGTGCTTATAAATATAGCTTTTGTTTTGTTTTACTTTAGTATCATAATTTAAGTTCATAATATTTTTTATATTCACATGTTTCTGTGATAATACAACATGCTTTTTTTATTTTTCTATTTTTTTTCTCTTGCTGAATAGTATTGGGGCTAAGGGCGGTTACCCTTAAACTTTTCTTTAATTTCTTTCATAAAATGTGTACCAGTTCCAAATTTAAATATTGATTTAGATTTGCATTTTATACCTCCTTGGTTAAACTTGGTGGAAATTTTGTCCATATTACGGTTTTTCAAAAGCAGGTATATTATTAGCATATACCGTTTGACCCACGTCCGTTAATTGAACGCTAAGCGTACCGAGACCGCGAACGTTATTAGAACTGTTCCGAAGTCTAAAACAAACATTAGTTAAGTTACAGCCACAGGAACTTGAGTTAATACAAAATTAGTAATGTATTGTATTAGTTCTTGATCTGGGCGCTAAGGGCCGTTTAATCCTATGTTTGGAGAGTAAATAAAGTAAATCTTTACTGTTTTACCGAAAGAGCTATAGAAATTCTCTCTTTTAAAAACTAGACTATGATATCAAGTAAGAATAAGCTGATATTGAATAAAAGTAGAACCCAGTTCGGAATTTAACTAACTAATCAATGATTTCATGATCCAAAATTCCGTATCATCCTTCCAAAATGGAATGGAAAGTACGATACCTTTATAAACTATGGTCATTATTAACTGTGCTAATGAAAAAGCCAGCTACCAAGCTGATCCTTCTGGGAGACTGAAGAAATACAATAATAGAATATGCCTATTGACAAACGGCCTTTCCAATTTTAAAACAATTTTGCTTGCAAGCTGCAATTGTAGGACGACCAAAGGACGGGGAAGAAGGGCCAGGGTGAATCAGTGTATACAAAAAACTTAAAAAAAATCACCGACTTAAAAAAAAAACACTACAAATTGAAAAATAACTTTAATTTCAGAAGTCGGTGTCTTTGGATCTGTATTTTAGTTTTTTGCCACCGACTTCTGAAATTAAAGTTATTTTTCACTTTGTAGTTTTTTTTTTTTTTAGTCTGTGTTTTTTTTTGTAAAAAGTTTTTATTTTTCACTTTTTACTGGGTCACTTTGTAATTTATCTAAGTTTCAAGTTCTCCTAGTAAGAGCCAGGAGAACTGGAGCTGATGGTGAAGTCAGCATTAGCACCACTTCACCATAATTATGCACTGTGACGAGCATAAATTGCTTAGCAGCCTTATTTAAAGTACTTGATCGAATCGCAACCCGTGAAATACTTATTATTGCGTAGTTCTGATGGCCGTCTGTGGTCTTCATCATCAGCTCCACTTCACCAAATGGTGTCCAAGAGTAAATGCACAAGTTACAATAAAAAATATCTCAATTAAAAAGTCAATTTGATTCGTTTTGCCGGTAGGGAACGTCTCTTTTTTAAACACGGCCTCGGTTCAAATTACTTCTAAAGCAATCACTTCAGCTCCCACATTTCTAAGTTCAAATTATCAATAGTCTAATGATCCAAAATCCCTTCAAAGCGATGGAACTGCGGTGCCTTAATAAATCTCCACCTAGAAGTGGCCAGCTAGCTAGCTGATCCTTCTGGGATCAAATCAAACAAAACAACAGTTTAGGCTTAGATGATAAACGACAACAAAACGTTCCATCATGACCCAGATTTAGGATCCCTCTTTTATATTATCTCCCTATTTTTTCTATGGCTACTCATAAGTTGAAAAGCATCTTTATTTCTTTTGTTATATTTTGTATCTTCTTCTGTAAATCACTCAAACACAAACCTACTTATATTTGTACACCAATCATTTAAGTCCCACGTTTCTGCCTAAATCGAAGCCCAATTATCAATAGTCTTAATGATCCAAAATCCCCGCAAAGCAAATGGAACAGCGGCGCCTTAATAAACCTCGATCATTATTAGCTGGCCTAACGAAGTGGCCAGCTAGCTCATCCAATTATACGCTGATCCCGGCGGGTATAACTAACAATATTGGTGTTATGCTGAGCTTGCTAACTTTTCAGTTATGTTACTGTGTTGGTATGGGGAGTTTTGAGGATGTCGTTGCGTTTTGATGTGGCTGAAATGCAGTTGCTTTAATAAAAGGTTTCGGCGAGTTGTGGTTAATATTTTAGTGACAGACAATTAGGAGTAGTCTTCATAATATTGACTATTGTCTATTTTTTTTTTGTTCTGTACCTCAAGAAGAGAAAACGGAACCGTTATAACACCTTTTTTCTCAGGAAGCCGTGGAAGTGTCAAGTTGAAATATTATAATATCAAATACGTAGGTCTACGGTCCCTTGGCGCTCTAAATAAATAAATCTAAAATACGTCAACGCAGTAAAAAAGTACGGCTATTTATGCGACATATTTTGATACTCGCAAAATAAATCCCTGTAGGGTACTTCCCTTTGACCTAGAATCGTGAAAATTGGCAAGAAGCAAGGTCTTACAGCATATGTAAAGGAAAAGTCTGAAAATCGTTAATTAGTAATTTTAGAAAAAAAAAAGAAATGTTGCGATTACACATATCACGTATTTTCAGAAGGAGAAATGAACATGACGTATATCCATGTATGGCGGACAATATTTTTTTCAATTACAAAATTAAGTTTGTTCTTGGGATAAATTCATACCAACTACGGAACCGGGAGTGAATTATGATAGTGGTCACGCTATCATTCACTTCCTTCTAACAGTCAACCTTCTAAACGTCCAACCATCAGGTTGACAGGGGAGAATGGAAGAAGAAAACGTGTTGCGCCGACCCCAAGTAACATGGGATAAGGGCAGGAACATGATGATCTATAGAAGAACTTATGATCTATAGAAGATTATATTGAGGACAAAAAGGCTTGGGATTGAACTGCTCCAAATTTTAATTTTATTTTATATTATTTTTATTTTGCATACTGAATGTTGACATGAATATTTACTTTGTAAGTATTATATTATTTTACTTTATTGTGAATGTGAAGACTATGTAGGTCATTGTTTTTTTTTGTTTGTTTTATTTTTTCTCTCAGTTATTTTTAATCATGGTCTGGCAGTTTGAGTAATCTATGCGGCCTACCCCAATGTCCTTTCTTTGGTATTGTTCGTCGAATCGTTGAGCTCCTTAAGTTCTGAGTTGAGCTGCGCGATTACTGACAAATCGTCGGTCGAATCACGAAAGGGCGTAACCAACAAAATTTCGGATTTTGAGTTCAACTATTTTACACAAAAAACTAAATTAAATATATAAACTGTATTAACCATTAATCAAAACGAGTATTCTATAAACCTGGTATAAGAATTACGTAAAATGTTACGACGGTTAATAGTTGTACATTTTATTAAAAATCGCTCTCCTGAAAAATTTGGTAAAACTCAGATAAGCCCCTTCGTGATTCGACCGACGAAATGCGTGCACTGACTGGACAGGTCCTCTCAATCTGTGTGGTTCTTTCCTCAAAAGACCATTTCAGACACCAATCTACATGGTCTTCACATGAAGTGACCAAGATTATGTCTGGACTTTATAAGAGACTGTGACCTCTGAGTTTGTTTCGGCCTTTCTTCTCAGAGTAGTCAGATAGGAAACGCCGACCTCATCTAGTTAAAAAAAAAAAAACATTATTGACTTGTAAAAGTGTTTGTACAAACCTACTTACATAAATAAAAATCATTTATCATTTATCTTTTTAACTCGGGCCTCCCAAATCCATAAGAACTCCTTAAACAACTGTTACAAGAATATTGATACAGGTTGTTGTCACAATCACCATGTTTAGCACACAGGTTGATCAGTTATCAAACCGGTGTCCATTTGTGTTTATCCTGTAACATATTTCCTTGGCTGCCTTTTACGCTACAAACAAATAATTCTTTGGCCCGTAATATAAATGCGTGTAGCTTGTACAAAACTATGCATGTAGCTTACATGCCAATGTACCATAATAGCTTCTGATTAATGAATGTCACAATGGCATGCAAGCCACTTGAATAGTTTTGTACAGACGCCAGCACATCAAGCTACCCGAAACTGTCAAATTTTCGCAATCAACCTTGAACCTAATGCTCGAGTGATAAAGTTGAAAATCTATTAAACAAATTTGACAGATTATAGTAGGTAGCTTGATGTTCTGGCGCCTGTACAAGCTACAGGCGTATTTGTTACCGGCCTTAACCGCAACGATAACTATTTTATTCCCGCCACGAATCCCAAACATATCTTGATATCCCTTACAAGGTACTAAACTCCATTATGATAATCATGTCACCATAAATACAATAAGGTAAACATAAAAAATAATTCAGTACGTCGTAACACCGCTAGATGGCGTTATAAATAAAATAATATCGACACTATTTTTGAAGGGAAGGCCCCGTTAAAATATTTAGCGGCCATTATTTGGTTCTGAAAAATGCGTGTCCCTTCCGTGTCCGTACTTTGTATGTAAATATGAAGACTGGTTCACGATGGAAATATACGGGAGAGTTGTTTGTGCCGGTACGCCGGAGAAATATGTAATCTATTAACTTTTTTACTTATTCTCCCCTTAATTTATTTGCATTTATTTTATTGGGATGTGTTAAAATCTCAAAATCAAATTAAAAAGTTACTTACTTATAATTATACTTTAAAGTTACCCTATTGTTAAAGTTTTTCATATAAAAGAGAAAAAATGTAATACTTACATTACTTCTCAGTAATTTAATTGTAAAAAAAACTAACAATATTCCTAATTGTAAATAATATATAACAGTCCAGGTTTTTAGAAAATTAAACTCGAATATAATAATATTATGACTCAGCAAGCAGCTGTTATTTAATATCACAGGTGATTAAAATTTATATATTAATTTTTCGAGACGATATTTATTAAATACCCAGAGTTATTAATTTAAAATCGTAAGATAATACATCAAAGACTTTCTCAAGATTATCAAAACTATTCACGAGCCCTTGTGAAGTATGATTAAATATAATTGCATTAGAAAATTCGCCTAATTTCGACTGAACAGTTCCAAGAACAACTATTAGGTACAAATGAAAACAAAATTAATTTTAGAATTTCATAGATATTTCTATTTAAGCAAGCTGCCAATCACATTGTATTCTGGGAAATTATGATCTAGACAATAATGCCTATAGTTAAACGAAAAGGATCCCCCCATTTTTTTTTTTTTTTTTTAACTATGGCACCCAAATTCCCCGAAGGGTTACGCATAGGTGTACCTATAGTACCTACACATTTCACCGGTTATGATAAGTGCCATGTAATAGGGGGCGAGTCTATTGCCATCAACCAGGTACAAATCCAGACTGAGAAAATCCAATAACTCTTTGCCCGACCAGGGAATCGAACCCAGTACCTCATGCTCAGCAGTAGTGCTTGCGACCACTAGAAATACAGTAAATAATTATGAATATGTGTAACCTAAACAGATGTTGTTATATTTACTTAACTCGAAAATAAATTAAAAACGTACAACTAAATGTTTAAAAATCAACTATTAAGAACTCTATAGTTAACTGAGAAAATCCAATAACTCTTTGCCCGACCAGGGAATCGAACCCAGTACCTCATGCTCAGCAGTAGTGCTTGCGACCACTAGAAATACAGTAAATAATTATGAATATGTGTAACCTAAACAGATGTTGTTATATTTACTTAACTCGAAAATAAATTAAAAACGTACAACTAAATGTTTAAAAATCAACTATTAAGAACTCTATAGTTAACATTACATGTTGTTTTCAAACAATAAATATCTGAGAATGCTCAAATGGATTCATAAGTGGTATATGCTTAAACTTCGAAATGTTTTCAGCCTTTAAATAAAATAAGAAATTGAGCAAATAGGTAACATCGTTTGTTGTTTTAAAGAAGCTGCTCCCAAAATGCGGTTTTATTTGAAAAAGGTTTTGACTCTTTGTTTTCTTATTTTAAAGGTTTTTGGTTTTGGTTTTCTTTTGTACTTAACTTGAATCAGGTTCGTTTCTAACTAATTGGGTTATAAAATGTAGCTACTTGTGAAACGAGTGGGTTCATGTCAAATTATAATGAGCACGGCTTTTCTATTCTTGCATCCGACTTCTGAAATGAGAAATTTAAATTGGGAACTTGTAACAAACATTACTTTAGCATTACAAACAGCATTACATTTTAAATCTTAGATTGCGTTTCTCCTTTTTAACCACATACAGACACACACACACACACTCACGCACACACATACACACAATCACACACACACACACACACTCTCGGGCAAGTGGATGCTCGCACCCAGTTGCCCATCGTGGCGCTGTGGGGACCTATTGTACTCACGGACACACTGCACTCTTCAAAGACACATATAGTACATCTATTTGTTTATAAATATTAATACATATTTGTATATATATATATATATATATATATATATATTGTTGTAGTACGTAAGTGCAATTTAATATTGTAATTTTAAGGGTGTGAGCCTGGAGATCTGTAATACAGGCCCCGAGCCCAGTATAGACTCCAGCTCTCACTAAGGTTTGATTCTGCATGTAACTTTGTAACTATGTACCAAAATTGTACCTTTTTGAGAGAAAATAAATTACTATTATTATTATTATTATTATTACTCTAGGTGACGATAGCCCGCGAAATTCAAATTTTCTTAAGATTTTTTTTTGCAGAGATTTTTAAATCGAACCTCTAATAATTCCCATTTTGTGCCCCAAAAAATAAACACACTATTTTTGTGAACCTCAAATAACTCCTATTTTGAGCTCCTAAAAATACTAAATATTTATGAAACTTGGATGCAGCGCTTGCTCGGTTCGCGGGCGGTTGGTCACATATCTAACCTAACCTAACCCATTTCACCGGTAACGCTAAAGAAGAGTTTGACACTTTCTCAACTTCAAATTCTCAATTCAATAAATTTACTTAAAAATAAGTAAAACCCAACTTCAAAAACCTAAAACAAATAAAATAACTTTCATAAAAAACTTAACAGCTTCTAAAGTCGGTGCCAAGCTATTAGTGCGTTGAAGAACTGAAGACACCGACTTCAGAAGCTGTTAAGTTTTTTTCGTCGACTCTGTCTCTGCCGCTTCGGACCTAGACTAGAGTCAAGAGCAAATACAACTCAAATAAAAAAAATAAAAACATATTTTTCCATTTTTAGTTGAATATACAAAATACCATATGCTCAAGACGAACGAAAAGAAGAATCATCAAAATCCACTTAGGCGCGTCGCCCACTCGAGCTAGAGTCTAGGCGGTGCAGGGGTGCGTGGGGGTGGGGGAAGGGAGGTGCCGGTGTAGTGCGCCTTAGAAATGCTGGAAATACAGTACATTTATGCATATAACTTCGTACATTAGAATAATTACCTACTGTATTATATACTAAAACCTTCCTGAAAGTATGTAAATCACGTTAATGAAAGAATCATCAAAATTGGTTCATTCGTTTTTGAGAAAACCGTAGACATACAAACATACATACATATAATAATATCATCTTTTCTTGTTTTTTTTTGGGGGGGGGGGGGGGGGCGTGTCAGACTCCTACTGACTAAAACCCACCCGTGTTCCTTCAGTTGCCGGTGCCAGGGCCACGGTAACTCTTTCAAACAACCCGCAACCCTGGCAGGCATCGGCCCTAGCGGACCCCATCAGTTAGTGCTGACATCTCTTTGAGGCGCGCGTGGAACACAACGCGCCGTCGTCGACCCAGGCCTGGTCCTTGCCAGACGGCGAGCTACCCATTACTCGCCGTCCGAATAATATTATCCTGGGACATAATTTTACGCACGGTCATCTGATATATGGTCGAATAGAGAATCACCTTTTTTGAAGTCGATTAAAAATGGGATATATTTTTTTAATAGTATATCAGTCTCGACTATACCAACATTCTCGCCTAAAAATACATCCCCGTATGTTTACCGGGGGACTATTGTCATGCGTTTTACGTAACACGCCAAGAAGGGATTACAATAGTGTGCGTGATAGATAATACTTTGATCTTTTAAGGTGTTGGCATAATATACCTTAGGGTTTTTATTCTCTAAACATATCTTCCTGGTCCTTTTTCTCCGATATTATAAATATCACGACTTGTCTTTTCACTTTCAAAAATCTTCTAGCACTGTCTCTCCATTACCAATCTTTATTGTAATCATTAATACGGCAATTTTAACTTTCTTTTAGGGTTCCGTACCTCAAAAGGAAAAAACGGAACCCTTATAGGATCACTCGTGTGTCTGTCTGTCCGTTTGTCACAGCCAATTTGCTCCGAATCTAATGGACTGATTAAGTTGAAATTTGGTACACATATGTATTTCTATGTCCCAAACACGGACGTGTAACGTAAATAAATTAATTTTGAATATGGGGGTCAATTTTGGGGGACAAATATGGAAATTTAAAAAAAGTTTTGCAAACTGTACCGTGTGACATATCAAATGAAAGGGCTTATTATCTTCGAAAGTACTGAGCCTAAAATTTTGAAAAAAATTCAGAAAATAGTTCAATAGGTATAGATTACAGGAAACTTATAAGAAGTCTATGGTCTTAAAACGACATGGTAGATCTCTCAATAGTGTGCTTACAAATTAACATTTGCAGTTGGAATATATGGGAGAACATGTTTTTCAACTACAATATTAAGTTTGTTCTTGGGATTCATCCCAACTATTGAACCCTGCATTGTGCGTAGTCCGACACGCACTTGGCCGGTTTTTTTGACATTTGCTTTCATACGAATGTGACACTAAAATGGTGGATGGCCGAGCTGGACTAAAGGCCGACGCCACATCTTCAGGTATTATACGATCAATTTCACTATATGAGTGCGATATTACTGTGCCTTGTAAACAAAAATAGGCAGCCATTTTGTGAAATTTCTGTGTGTTCGTAATATGAGATTTTGGGTTTCCTATGAGTAGGTATCTCATCTTACTATTACTATAAATGTGAAAGATTGGATGGATGGATGGATGGATGTTTCTTACTCAATCACGCCAGAACGATTAAACGGATCTGGATGAAATTTGGCGCAGATATAGTCTTGAATAAGCACAGAGCCTACTTTTTACCTTTTACTTGTTCCCGTGGGATTATTACCGACATACACGCGGGCGAAGCCTCTGGCAAAAGCTAGTATTATGTAGGATATTTAAGCGCAAGTTAGATTAAGAAATAAAAGTTTTTGTTATCACTTTTATTTTGAAGACTGAGGTAAGGTTGCACCCCGCCACGCCGCGCATTTCTAAGGCGCGGTACAGCGGTTATGGTCAAACTATAGTTAACAAGTGCAAATTAAAAATTATTTACTTAAAACCGTTTTTCATTCGTTTGAACCTCAAACGCTAAGAACCTAACTTGAGATACTATCTCAGATTAGGAAACCATTAGCCTACAACGCAATTTCTGACTTTTGCGTTTTGTCTAATATAGCTAAAAATGTATTATAATGACCAAATAGTTATAATTTTGTTGAAGTATATTAAATTCCCTAGTCAATGTTATAGCTAGTGGAGCTCCAACTGAAGAAAGTGTTTTTTTTATACTCCAAAATATAGATGGTATCTCATATTTGGCATCTTCTTACTGTTGAGAAAGTGTGTGTTAACACCTCCTTTACGACTTTGTCTAAAGTATTACGTGGTGTGACGTCAGAAAAAATGATAGGTAGGTACATACTCTATATATTTTTTCTTTATTTTTTTATATTTTTTACATTTTTACTTTATATGCGGTGTCAGGTGGCTTTTCAAAGTACCTCGGTAGGCGATAACAGCTTGACGTACGATGTATGTTTTTGTATAAGAACGTAAAATATAGAGGCATAGAAGATCTATGTTCATGAAAAGATCCACAAGCTCACGCGTATGGGCTGAACAAAAGAAAATTATAGCACAGACGCGTTCTTTGAAGACTGCTGTAATTTGTGATTTGCCGGAGTGCGTTGGGATAAGACGATACTTACGTGAATACAGGGCTGTTCAGAAATTCCACCTATTCTTTGAAAGGGATTACACTACAGGTAATTTCCAATAAATCAAGCTCGCCAATTAGGGATCGAAAATTAATGGTTTCCACGTTACGGAGGTTTTTATTATTCAAATTTTCAGACTGGTCACTAAAAACAAATAATTTAAAAATAACTACTTCTCTCTCGGCACGTATTTGTTATTTTCTGACTGATGATAAATGAGTGATAATTTATTTAAAAAAAATACATGTACTAAATTCCCATAATTTTAGAAATAAAATGTCTTGACTGGAAAAAAACCTTCTTTTTTTAATTTAGACGTGTTTACTTAAAAAAAAATGGCATGGCTTTATTTGTTGGAAATTACCTCTGCTATAATCTTTTTCAAGGAATAAGTCGAATTTCTGAGCCCCCTGTGTGCGAGAAGTGAAATAGATGCAGGCAGACGGTTTTTCTTAAGGGAGTAGTGCATCACAAACTTCTTTTAAATATACCTGTATTGATATCCAATTTTTATTATCGTAGGTAGCACCTTCAGTTGTGATACTTGTTTGTCCATTCTGAGGTAATAATCTAAAGTTTTGGCTAAGTAGGGTCGTACTCTGCGATCAAAATAGTACTTTTATAGCTTTCATGGAAATAAGACGAAGATTTCGGCTTTTGATACTACAGAAGGTAATACAAAATGGATGTTTTACCCTTAGGGTTTCGCGGTTTAAGTGCGAATGGACACTTCATGCAAAACTTTAGAAGTTCCCATTTCAAAGTTTAAAGTAGTCTCCACTCACTCGTACGCATTTCAAATGAGTCACACCTCCCCCGCCCGTCAATGTCCCTGAACAGTTTTGTCGGCGCGCGATGGGGCGCCTCGCTACTTACACGTACGCTACGTACACAAAATATTTATATGAACTGATAAAAAACTATAGTTCGTTCGCGTTAAGAATGCAGTGAGTCATCACTACAACTGCAAGATAAAGGTGTATTCAAAGTGGTGTTAAATTCGAACAAATTATATTTTAAAAGATTAAGTTTAATGAATTTATAAAAATACTCTTAATAGTTTAAAATCAAAATTAAATCATTAATATCATATTATAATCACTATCACTAGTATCCTCGTTAGTATTTATAACAAAAGTAAATCAGTTAACACAAACGACAGGACACAACCGTTGCGTTCGAAGCAATGCCTTCAACTGTCATTGTGAACTTGACTTTGTAATTTGAAAAGATTTGATTGGTTAGGGGACGGGGCTAGGCCGACGGACAATGATGACTCACTGCATTCTTAACGCGAATGTACTATAATGACGGTTCCTTAAAGTGGATAAACAAGGCTACATTATACGGCTTGTTTTAAGATTATGAATTCTAAATATTTAGACTCTAACATATACAAAAGAAAACACAAATAGTGTATATATTTGTAATCAAAAAATAAAACTCGTATTATTTATGTATCTAAAGCAAAGATCCTGTGTTTTTTTTACCTGAAATGTAGTCCCATTAATTTAAATGAAATAAAAAGAACGACATCGCGTGGACGACGCGCGGATGTCGCGCGAATGATGAGTCATTGATTACGCAACAGATAATTTCGTTCATAATGCCGATAGAACCCCACGGTATTTGAGAAAAATATGGTACAGATATCCACCTATCCAATAAACATAGAACGCAAGTGGTGCACCAACACACAAAATTCCTAAAGTTATACAGGAACACTTCATTTGACGCGTGACAGCTTCCAAAAAAGTAAAGTATATTGTACGTTTAAACATTGATAGTTCGGAAAAAAAATTGTCATTTTAGCGTGGTATATTGTGGCAATTTCCCTTTTAATCACGCAGTATGTAATGCAACGTAGGCGAAATGTAGTTATACTTACACCTCTGCCTGCCCCTTCGGGGAATACAAGCGCAATGTCGTGTAAGTTTTGTCCATGTCTGAACTTTGTGGCTGCGTTAATAGAGACAAAGAAGTCTACATAAAAATATTTTGACTGGCCAGTTGGCGTGGTTGGTTAAGATACCACCTATCATGCCGCAGGTCGTGGGTTCGATTCCCATCCAGGACAAACATTTCGTGCATGAACATGTCTGTTTGTCCTGAGTCTGGGTGTAAGTATCTAAAGTATGTATTTACCAAAAAAAAGTAGTGTATGTAGTATATCAGTTATCTGGTTTCCATAGTACAAGCTCTGCATAGTTTGGGATCAGATGACCGTGTGTGAAAATGTCCCAGGATATTGTTTTTTTTTTTGACCCGTGCAGGATTTACCACACAAGCCGCTCAACCGATGCACCAATAAACCTAACAGTACCTGGGCGACCAAGCTCTGCTCTGATAAAAATAGAGAAAATGAATTTTCTCAGATATGAGACCTAGCTAGATCGATGTTTCGCCCCCGTAAACCTCTATATTGCAACTTTCATCGAAATCGTTTGAACCGTTTTCGAGAACGGTACAAATAAATATACACAAATATTGTTCATTTAATAGTATAGGATTGGATCCAATGGGTAATTATGACCCTCAACCTTTCTTCTTCAACGTAACGCTATCAATATAAACTAATATTAGAAGCTTGCCTTAAAATAGTCCACCCACTCCCTTCAGTAAATAGCGTAAAGCTAAGATTAAAATAGCGGTGTAAACACGCGCCGCTTGCGTGGTCGGCGGTTATATACGACGGTCAGCTTATGTGGCCGCATTACTCACCGAAGCGTAACATATGGAGTTAATAACTTTTACATTCCTTTGGCACACCAAGGGAATGTAAAAGTTAACTTCATAATAATTTGAAAATATTAGATATTATTAGGTTCGGTGTGAATACACATATTTGAAAACATAATGTTTGTTGAGCAAGGTGAAATATCTCTAGTTGCTCTTTTCTATTCTCTTGACACTGCGAATGCAGTTAAATACACGGCTAGGAAATGTTTGGCAATGACTATGCAGTTATTAGTAATATCAGGAACTAGCTTCTTTCTGTCCGCCACTTCATCCGCGTGGAATTATATAGAAAATGTATTAATTTACTATTAAATTACTATGTAACATTTACCAATAATTATGTATAGTGATATCAGTGAGTTCACGATCAAGGAGTTGGTTATGTAGACACCGCATATGCAATTATACTCATGCTTGGGTTAATCTACTAATATTATGAATAAATAAAATTTGAGAGTTTTTATATATCATCGGAACTACTGATCTGATTCCGAAAATTCTTTCAGTAATGGGAAGCTACAGAATTGCAAAGTGTCATAGGATATATTGTCGCCGATTCCCTTTTCACAAACTAAACTAAATTTAAATTCAGTGCATATTTTTCTTTCTATTTCATTAAGAAAAGGACAGTATATCGTCCTCGTAGAGCGAAAAGTCACTAAGTCGAAAAATGGCCAAAATGAGTTATGAATGTCACTAAAATCAACATTTTCTTCTCTAATATTCTGTCTAACCGATATTTTTGTAGCTGCCTTCGTTTTTGTTTTACGAAATGTGAAAAGTAAGTAAGTCTACCTTTTGGACCGCATAGCGTAATGGAAGAAATAACTAATTTAGTTAATTATTATACATTTAACGAAAATTTATATGATTGGCAATTAAAATGACTTAATTACTTTTTCTCTGGAATTATCTATGCATACATACGCCTTCAGGTAGTCTAAAAATCACTAAAATGATTAAGTGAGTTTTTCAAATCAGTAGTTTGCTAAAACACACAAAAGCGAAAATTAACTAACTCGACATAGTGACTACTCACTCTTTATTTTTACACGATTAGTACAATATTACAAAGGCGAAAAATCATCAACCCATTTTAATGTTTTTTTTCTTTGAAAAGTGGAACATATGATATATTGCGAATAAGAATTAAAGGCTTTTAATTATTATTTATGTAACTTCGACGTACACTGTTACAATTAAGGTACTTGTGCCCGCGTGTTAGTGAGTTTGTCGCGGCTACAGTGACGAGCGTGGCGCGTGGTGACTCATACGCGGAGTCAACGTCGAGTGACATACACGCGTTTCGTTGTTATTAAAACGTAAATATTGGTACTGTGTAACAATGAGTCAAAATATAGGAGTTGTATAAAGAGCAACTAACAACGTTGAATGAAGAACCATGTTCTTTTTAAGTCTACAAAACAATATTTAGGTCTAAATTCAATTTGTCATTTTTTACTCCAAAAAAATACTTATGCATAACATGCACTCGTTATGATAGTGCTGAACGTCCAGAAAATTTGAAGGAGGAATATGATTCACATATTGCAAGAAAAAATGAAGCACAGCAAGGAAAGAATCGGACAAGCAGCCGTATATTATTGATGAGTCGTAACGGCAGACATGAAATCTACTTTGCACATACCAGTCAGCGGGGTTGGTATTTTATATTACAACAGAAAATTAAACGTTCAAAATTATACGATTCACACGTCTAAACCACCTCATGAAGCATTTTGTGTAACTTGGAATGAGATTAATGGTAAAAGAGGCAGTGTGGATATTGCCAGAGCAATGAACTGGTGGATTAGTCAGATACCAACCAATATTAAAGAAGTCATCATTTATAGCGACACTTGCGCTGGGCAAAATAGAATCCAATTTATCACGGCATTTTTAGTTCATTTGATTCAAAGATCGGTTGTGCAGCTGGAAGTTATTGAGCAAAAATACTTAGAGAGTGTTCACACTCATATAGAAGTGGACTCCATGCATAATGCGATAGTAAGACAGCAAAGACATACGCCTGTTTATTTCATGATTGACTGGAAGTCTATCATGGAACGTGCGTGCTGTAAAAAAAAAAGAGATTCAGCACCACCTTATTTTAATAATTTTTTTTTAATTCGGATAAGCAACATCCATATGGGTTAGTAAACAAAAAGCAAAAAAGATAACTTAAAACTATGTTAGTGAACTTATTATCTATTTGGAAACAAGGCTCTTGTTCTAAATACATCTTCGAACAACGTCACCTAATAAAGGAGACTCGCACCTCCCCACTATGGTCTTCAGGATGGAATTGGAACTCTCCGCCACTCTGCAGAGCAAAGAGGCAGAATTCTGTCTGACGATGGCGTGGAAGCCATCGACGTGTGCTTGTGCAAACATACCTGATGCACTGCAGAAACGGGGCAGCCCCATCAACATCCTAAACCCGTTATTATATTGGACCCGTAGGGCGTTGATAGCCCGCTGAGTATAGTTGGTCCACAGACTGCACGTGTAAAATACTTGGCAATAAGCTTTAAA
The DNA here is from genome assembly GCA_948252095.1 of Dicycla oo. Classification (NCBI taxonomy): domain Eukaryota; kingdom Metazoa; phylum Arthropoda; class Insecta; order Lepidoptera; family Noctuidae; genus Dicycla; species Dicycla oo. Next base: position 5,334,271 of record OX411710.1, on the reverse strand, counting down.
AAGCGTTATTTTGACTGCCCTGCTACAGCGTGCAAATCTACGAGCCAACATGTTAGATCGGACTGCCAGCGCCCTACGTTCCCTCTCAATATCCACTTGGTCATTAAGGTCATTGGTTACATAATGCCCCAAGTACTTGAACTTGTACACTCGCAATAGATCATTCCCATTTAGTTTGATCGGGGGCACACACTCAGGACATTTAGCACCGCCAGCCTTAAAGACCAAGAACTAGCTTTTATTAACATTATAAATTAGGCCATGCTCTCTAGCATAGCCCTCGCAACAAGTAAGCAGCTCTCTAAGCGCCCTAACCGTTAGGCTCAACAGCACCTTATCGTCAGCGTAGCTGATATTGTTGACACTGACGTCATCAATGCGACATCTGATTTTTTTGCTGCTGAGCTCAACGATTAGATCTATTCTATATAGGTTAAACAGCTTTGGTGACGTTATCCCGCCCTGTCTCACCCCGCACTCCAGCCCATAAGACACAGACAGCCTATAGGCCCATCTCACACTGTTCGTCTGGTTGTATTACCAATACTGGAAGATACGCAACAGCTCCCCTGGAATTTTTCTCTCTCGCAGCTTTTGCCACATAACCTCGTAAGATACAAGGTCAAAGGCACGGAAGAGATCTAAAAAGCGAGCATACCTGGTGTTCGCCGTTTTGTGTAATATTGCACCGTATGGTTGAAGCCGAGAATCGCACTTTCTGTGCCAAGATTTTTACGAAACTCAAACTGTGCGTCGTGTAATTCTAACAAGCTATCCAACCGTGCGTCCAGCAGACTGTCGGGTACCTTCGCGATAATAGTAGCCAGGGAGATTGGTCGACAATTACACTTATCATCATCTTATATTGTTAAGGAATTAAAATACCCGGAAATGATTGATGTAAGAGCTCTTAATTAAAAAATAGTAAAAAATACAAGCAGAGATACAGAAGGCAATAAAATTAAATGGCTAAAAATTAAGTGTCTTCGTTTCGAGAGAAAATGCCCGGGCCTCGTTAAGTTTAGATATAAACACGATGGTCCCTATCTAGAGTTTAATATATTAGAATGTCCGACAAAACTACTCTTCTTACTAGACAGAGGAGGAAACGAGACGAACAAATGGATGGACAAGAGACAGAAAACTGATGCAAGAATTGATAAATTATAAAATACCACCAGCTTACTCCTCGCCACTGCCTATATCAGAGGCAAAAAAGAAGGACCTCAATAATTTATGTGCAAAAGGGATAATCCCACAAGAACTCCACTTGTGGTACCAGTTTTTACCAACAAGTAAAGACGTAGTACATAGAATTTTGGAGCCAGACGTCACAGAGGAGGGAGGAGAAGTAGTGGACTGAAGTCTGATTTCATTTTTTTTCTAACAATGTTCTATTCGTTCTATTATTTTTCAGTTTATGTGCATGAGGTTGTTGCATTTTATTTTTGTGTAATACTAATAGTAATTTGTTGATTTTTTCGAATATTCCTTTAATAAAACTTGATTGTGTTTATTACAATAGTTTCATTACTATTTATGTCATATTTAAAACAAAACTTACCACACAAGCTTCGAATATCCAGATAGGTAGTATTTACAATACACATTTCATGCATCTAACAGGTAGTTCCACTTTACTTAAGTCTAGTTATTTTTCTTCAAAATAATTTAAAACTGAGTGAAAAATCACTAACTACGTTTTTTTATGTTTAATTGTCGAAAATTAACTAATTCACAACTACGTCAGAGATTTTATAGATAACAATTAATTAGCTTGATGTTTTTAACTTTTCTCAATTATTTGAGGTTTTTCACGTGTTTTAGCTCTTATAATAAAAAATTTATTTTATTTTCTTCAAATTAAAGTTAAAAACATAAGGATATGTAATGGCTAACTAAAGTTATAACGATTTTTATTTTCAAAAACTTTAACTATCAATAACTCAAAACACGATTTTTCGACTTAATGACTTTTCGCTCTACGGGGACGATATAGTAATTTCACTGTGTGTTCTCATCATTATTTGTTCAGCCTGTAACATTGTAACTACCTACAACGAATGTCCATTATGACCAGGTATAATTGTGTTACACTAATAATTCCACAGCATTCACTAACTTATTTACGTAGTTGAGCAGCTGATTTCTGTTTTTGTGAGAGAGTGTTACGCTTTGATATTTGCTCATTCGGTTCGGTGTGAATGCAGTCTGTTAATCTGACGTCGCAACGTTTTTCCAATAACTTACATTCATGTCGGACATCTATGAGAACATATAGACACATTGTAACATTGTAGGAGGAAATGTTTAAAATATAACGTTGATTATTAATTTTTAAAACGTTTCGTATACTATTAATCGTATTTTCATTTGTAAATAAAAATTACAAAATCAAGAATTTCTATTTGTGTTTATATTGTTTGTACCCATACTTTCATATTTTTAATATTATAATTGCAAAAGTAACTCTGTCTGCGGCTGAAAAAGTTTGTATGTTTGGCACACGGATAGACCAAGACCTGAGTTAAGTATAGAATACTTTTATCTCGGTAGTACGGACTTGGGATAATTTCTGACAACCACGCAAGCGAAACGGCGGGCAAAACCAAGTCATGCATCATTCTCCTGCCCTTGTCCCAATTTATTTGGGGTCGGCGCAACATGTCTTTTTCTTCCATACTTCTCTATTACTCATCATCACAGTAGTCACTCCCTTTCTAGCCATATCATCTTTCACACAGTCCATCCATCGTTTCTTTGGTTTTCCCTTACTCGTATAGCATAACATTCATACTCAAAACTTTTCTGACGTAATTTTCCTCATTCCTCCGCATCACATGCCCATACCATGACAACCGGTTTCCACACAACTTTCAGTCATCGGTGTTATTTTCAGACTTCCTCTTACATACTCATGTCTTATAATATCCATCCGCGTAACACCACACATCCCTCTTAGCATTCTCATCTCAGCTGCATGCAATTGCCTTACATTCATTCTTTTTGTGGCCCAACATTCTGATTAATACAAGACAGCAGGTCTAACCATTGTTTAAGGGGAATTCGGAAGTTGCAGATTATTCCCTTGACCTGCCGCCATTTCATCCAAATATAGTCTTGTCTCTTTAATTAGACCACGATTTCCTCCTAGGAATACTGTAAACAAAGCCTAAAACTTTCCCTAGTACCCTCTTTCGTGACAACATCAAAGATTTTAACAACATTTAACATTTAAGAACATTTCTAGGCAAACCGACTTCAAATACTGTTTTGAAACTATAATAATTCGTGAACATTTAACAATTAGTATAGAATTCTCAAGACTACAATTTCGTCACAACTATACGAAAGGGCCTTGATGTAATTATTTTCGTAGAAATTTGTTAAAAGGGGCACTCGAGATTTTGTTGTTTACTCTAAATGTTGATTGCGCTAAAAGTTTTGTAAAGCTAGACATTTTGAAGAAAGTATTTGTGTGAAGAACTACTTTAACCGTCGTATGTTGAGATGGGTCTCTACCCGGTAAAAACCCGAACTTTGGGTAAATATCCAATTTTTACCTTCTCAATTTTAACTTAAACAGGGTAAAAATTAAAATAATAAATTAAGCAAATTACATTTTAATTTTCACGTCTGTTTGCAGGGTGGCCATTTACACAAATATTCTGAACTATCTCACAATAAAATACAGTTTTATCAAAAATATATTGTTTGACAGGCCAGTTGGCGTGGTTGGTTAAGATACCACCTATCATGCTGCAGGTCGTGGGTTCGATTCCCATCCAGGACAAACATTTGTGCGCATGAACATGTCTGTTTGTCCCGAGTCTGGGTGTAATTATCTATATAAGTAAGTATTTACAAAAAAAAAGTAGTGTATGTAGTATACCAGTTATCTGGTTTTCATAGTACAAGCTCTGCTTTGTTTGGGATCTGATGACCGTGTGTGAAATGTCCCAGGTTATTATTGTAATTATTATATTTTATAAATAAAACCAAAATTATAACATGTAGGTACATATTATTCTTAATTTTATTTTACTAAATCAGAACTATTAATCATACTGAACACGACAACTTCTAAATTACAACATGGAAATAAAATACCCAGAACACGGTTTGCATTTACTTTCCATTTCATTCGTTTCTGTTCCATTTTTACCCACCCGCCCATCTCTAGTCGTATGCCGTCGAACGCAGATATACGCGAGTTTCAATGGCGTTTTACTTTTTGTAATTACGGCATACAAAAGATTGATACTGCTTGTTAGAGGATTATTTCATGTTTGTTTCTGCTCTCGAATCTACTTCTACTTCTAATTTCTGCAAGAGAGAAGTTGATTTAGTTCTGTCCGTTTGTCTTATTATAGGCTCGCATTAGACCACTATCTTACCTGAATGGCAACCGATTATTATAGTCAATGACGGATAACAATGGCACAAACTCGCCCAAAGTAATCCTGAATTGAAGACTCCTGAACGATATCGGGAAACAGACTCTTATAGATTTAGTTTAGTTTATTTTGTTAAGTAAAACCCTGTCAAGTGCGTGTCAGACTACGCACAATGAAGGGTTCCGTAGTTGGGATGAATTTATCCCAAGAATAAGAACAAACTTAACATTGTAGTTGATAAAAATAATCCAAGTTTGTACGCAGAATATTGAGAGATTTACCATGTTATTGTAAGACCATAGACTTCTTATAGGTTTTCTTGTAATCTATAGGTAGAGAACTATTTTCTATATTTTTTCAAAATTTTAGGCTCAGTAGTTTCGGAAAAACAGGGGGGGGGGAACGGTCAATTTTCGTATAGTTTCTTTAATAAATTTAAAAATATATTTGAGATCCTCACAGTAAGCCCTTTTATTTGATACACGGTAGTTGTCACACGGTACAGTTTGCAAAACCTGCCCCCCAAAATTGACCCCCATATTCAAAATTCATTTATTTACGTTACACGTCCGTGTCACAGAAATTCATAAGTGTACCAAATTTCAACTTAATTGGTCTATTTGATTCGGAGCAAATTGGCTGTGACAAACTGACAGACAGACACACGAGTGATCATATAAGGGTTCCGTTTTTTCCTTTTGAGGTACGGAACCCTAAAACTAACAGATTTGCTAAAACAAACCAGTGACGTATAATCTGTAGTAGAACGGTATAGCGCCAGTACAGTTTTCAGTTGATTCACAAGCGGGCATCCGTTCATTCAATGTTCACGGTCGAGTGCGCCGTTCGCCTCACTGCTCGCCGACTTGTTGATACATCGCCGGTTTCAACTCGCACGTAAATAGTCGAGTAGGTGAGCGAGCTTGATAGTTTGAACGAGCCAGATTCAGCGTCTCTTGTCGTGACTGACATTTGTATTGGATAGACTTTTGAATCTTCTTGCCTTGGCTCGCTGAAAATGATTAAACTCATTCGGTAGAGTAAAGATTAGCCACTTAAGTTACGGTTTTCTAGAAGAGCAGTGGCCGCGACATAACGGCCGCAGTGACAGCTGTCATGAATTTACGTTGTCAAAAAACGCTCTAAAAGAAAACACACCAACTTACTTTCATAAAAAAAAGTGTGGGGTCCTTAAGTTCCTTACGCTATACTCGCACGCACACACATTCGTATATAATAGAATGAGACAGAGAGAGAGAGAGAGAGAAAGTCGCATGGAGGGTGTATAACGCTTTTTCCTTACGTGATGATTTCTACCAGTCCACTCTTATCGCAAGCCGAGTTAAGGAACTGCGTTCCAATATTAAGACAATAATTCTCACGTATGATTCTCGTATGATTTAAAACAGAAAACATTTGACACTTGAAACTTGAGACTTTGAAACTGACTTTTTTTTTCGAAATTTCTTTCGAATTTTTTTTTTCTTTCTAGCTCGCACAGACAGTTTTACCCACTCACAACAAATTTACACTTTCTCTCTCTCTCTGGAAATCTCTCTGGAAGAGAGAAAGAGCTAAACTCGCATGGAGGGGGCATAACGCTTTTTCCTTACTGTTTGACGATTCCTACCAGTCAACTCCTTTCGCAAGCCGCGTTAAGGAACTTCGTTCCAATAATAAATCAATATACTCGTAATTACCCACGTATGATTTAAAACAAAAAAAAAAAAAAAAAACATTTGACACTTGAAACTTGAGACCTTGAAACTAACTTTTTTCGAAATTTCTTTTAGCTCGCACAGACAGTTTTACCCACCCACAGCAAATTTACACTTTATCTCTCTCTCTCTCTCTCTGAAAAGAGACATATACAGAGAGAGAGAGAGAGAAAGTCGCATGGAGGGGGCATAACGCTTTTCCTTACGTGACGATTTTTACCAGTCAATTCCTACCGCAAGCCGCGTTAAAGAACTTCGTTTCAATAACGTTTCAGTGACGTCATTGGCCGGTAAATTGCAGACGCTATGTGGCGGCCACTGCTCTTCTAGAAAACTGTAGCTTTAGCAAGATATGTAGTGAAGTCCGGGGAGCGGCACCTACGTATTTATTGCATTAGGAAATTATGGTCAAATAAACCATCAAAGTGAACTAATTTCTCCTTGGGACCGACATCGTAATCGAGAAAAAATGATCAGCTGTCTCATTCATTTGGGTCGAGTAGGTATTGAAGCTTTGTGCGGGACAGCTGATAATTTCATCTCTATTACGATGTTGGTCCCATAGAGAAAGTTGTTCAGTTTGATGGTTTTTTTCGCACCCATAATTTGACCACACCTTTCTGATACATACATATATTCACATATATATACAGTATATTCAGGGGTCTTTTTAGTCCCCAAATTTAAGTAAGTATGTAGCTGTTCCATTAGCGTTTCTTTGTAAGCCAAAGGTTCGCTAGTAAATAATATTATTCCGCCTTGTGTACTATCATTGTGCATTGAAAGATTAATAATAAGGACTTTCTTGGAACTAGTGTCTCCGAATGACAACATAGCTGTAATCTTTTTATACGTACGCGGATTCGCCCAATTGGAATCGGGTTTTGTCCACAATTTCATGGGTTTTAGTTTTTGCAGGTACCCTAATTCTTTTTCTAAAATAAAAGTGTCCTTATAACATCAGCTATCTGCCAGTGAAAGCCCTGTCAAAATCGGTCCAGCTGTTTCGGAGATTAGCCGGAACAAACAGACAGACAGACAAAAAAATTAAAAACTACATTTTCGTTATAAGAATCGTATTAAGCAGTAGTTCCCTGGATATAAAACGGCTGTCGTTGCTGCAAATAATAACAATACAATATACTAAAAGAGATACACAGAAATATGTACATATCCTAAATAATAATTGAGAATTTTAATTTAATGAACTTTTTTGAAAAAGATCCTGGTAGGTCGGCCTTTGCCCAGCAGCGGTGCGACAGTATAGCCTAAGTAAAAAAAAAAAATGTTTTTGGCAAATTACGAATATTTAAAACAAAATTCATAGAAACATCCTTCGTTTTGATAAACTCTTCCATTTCTGAAGCCGGTTTCAAATAGTTGAAGTTAAAGAAGGTGAAGAATATTGAAAATCTGTAAACTCTCACACATAATGCAATCGCGCAGATGTCGACAACACGTACCGTAATACATTCAACTGTAAAGTACGTGCCCAGACTGCACTGCGGTGCGACGCACTGATCCTATAGGAGTAGCGTTCTATCTATGCAGATCCTTTTATACGTAAAAAATCGTCTCTAATGTTGTTACAATGTATTTCCCTGTCACTTATATTGTTTATATCAATATATTCAATATATTATTTATTATCAATATAGTCAATATTTTTTTAATTGGTTTATCTACAATTGTACGCTTGTCCAAGGAGATGGCGAAGTACACCGAGACATAACGCACCGGATCAACTCAGGATGGATGAAATGGCGTCAGGTCACAGGAACATCTTGCGACTCACGGATGCCCCTCAAGTTAAAGAGGAAAATTTATAAGTCCGTGATAAGGCCTGTCGTACTTTATGGGTCTGAATGCTGGGCAGGAAGACGGATGAAAAAAGATTGAATGCAGCGGAGATGAGAATGTTGAGATGGATGTGTGGAGTGACGAGAATGGATAAAGTAAGAACAGATATAAGAGGAAGTTTGAAAGTGGCGCCAGTGACAGAAAAGTTGAAAGGAAATCGCCTGGTATGGGCATGTGATGAGAAGGGACGAAACGCATGTGACTCAAAGAGTGATGAATATACATGTTGATGGATGGAGAGGGAGAGGAAGGCCGAAGAAAAGATGGATGGATTGTGTGAATAATGATATGAAAGAGAAGGAAGTGAGTGATAGCGTGACGGTTGACAGGGGAGAATGGAAGAAGAAAACGTGTTGCGCCGACCCCAAGTAACATGGGATAAGGGCAGCAAGATGATGGTTTATCTACAATTGTTACACTTTTTTATCTAATAATACAAGCTAAAATACACACCAAGTGTACAATATGATGTGATAGACACAGCATGCATGAACTTAACTAAAAACTAATTACAGTAGTTATACAGTTTTATACGTCCTTAATATCTAGACCTTAGATCTAGATAGTTAAAAAATTAAATGTATAGGTTAAGAGAAACATAATTCAGTGTAGTGTAATATTTTTGGTGGGCTTGGTGTTTGAATTTTTGTATTGACGTGCAACAAATATCTATAACATCATCAAAATTATTGAGAAGCCTGTGAAGATTGGGGAGTTAGACCCTGATACAGTTTTGTGGCATGGGGGACGTAATATTGGGTTGGCACAAAAGTAATGAGACACTCTACCAAACTCTTTACGCTTCCTTTTTCAAGTTAATTGTTTTCGATAATATTCTAGAATGTTGTAAAACATTCTAGGTACTTGTGATAATTATGGGGGTATATAAAGCCGCCCTCGCGATCGGTTTAGTCACCCCCCGACCGATCACCATGTTCGGCAAGCCGATCCCTTGGGAGACGCGAGCCAAATACGAGTACCTCGGTGTGACCTTCGACCACCACCTCTCCTTCGCTGAGCACATAAAGCAGGTGCGTTCGCGCGCCGCTTTCGCTCTCGGTAGACTCCACTCCGGTCTGAATGCACGTAGCAAATTGTCACTTAGGTGCAAATTGCGCATTTATACAGTGCATTCGCCCCATCATGACCTATGCGGCAAACACTGAATGTTTCCGCACGCAAAACCTCACCTCATTCATAGGATGCAGGCCCTCCAAAACCGTTTCCTCCGAAAAGCAACGGGAGCCCCTTGGTTCGTTCGGAACGAAATCCTCCGTAGACCTTGACATTGCTACCATCTCCCAGTTCTTGAAACGCAATTCCAAGCGTTTCTTCGACTCAGCCACCAACCATCGCAACCCTCTGGTTGTCGAGGCGGCTAGCTATGTCCACTCTCGTATTAGTAAGCTCCGCCGTCCTCTCAGATCCCGACGACCCCATAACTCTTATCCAGGAGAGCAGTAGGGACCGTAGGAACAATCACAAATCGACATTCTGACCTCGCCGCCGAGGTCCCTCGCGACGACCCCGTAATAATCGTCCTCCCCCCCGTCCCTTGCTCGGGTATGAAGTGCCAGCTGGTGGCGTAGCTGAGCCAGTAGCTTTAAACTCCCCTGACAATAATAATCATTCAAATCTGATCCAGCCTGTCCCATCTTGCTGTCCTCTCCCCAGCGACGCCCTAAGCCGAGGCCCGTTCCCCACAAGGGGAGCCCTTAGCGTGAAGTCGCTTAGTCTGTAAGTTTTATGCCCCTGACTGAAGGCTTTGAGTTCTCTTAAGGCAGCCACAGGATAGTCCGGTTAAGTAGTCACGGCCTGTCTAGGCCAACTACGAGATGTCATTCATAAAAAAAAAAAATCGGTTTAGTCAGTTTGAAGAAAAATGGACGAGCGACAAGTTCGAACACTATACTTATACGAGTACTTGTTAGGCCACAGTGCGCGGGCTGTGGCTGACAATATCAACACTGAATTGGGCGCTGGAAGTACAAGCCATGCGCCGGTGTCCCGATGGTTCCACCGTGTTATGTCAGGAGACAGGAGCCTTGAAGAGCAGCCACGCTCTGGACGACAACCCGCAGTGAATGATGACGATTTACGCCGCGTCCAATTCGGATGCTACCACTCGTGAATTAGCGGAAGCTCTTAAATGCAGTCACCATACCGTGGAAAACCGTCTGCTTGCTCGTGAGCTTGGGTATCAAAAAGTTTTGGCTCGTTGGGTACTGCACATCCTTACAGATGCCAGTCGTGCAGTCCGTGTCGCTATCTGTCAATCACTTTTGCTGCGACCCCGATGTATAGAGTTTTTGTCTGATCTGGTTACTGGAGATGAATCATGGATTCATTACGAGAACGATACACGTCGTGCTTTTTGGCTGCCTCCAGAAGAAATGCCACCAACTCAAGCGAAGCTGAGTCAAAAGAACCGCTTAAAAGTTCTACTTTGCTGTTTCTGGGACAAGCAAGGAATGCTGTTTTATAAACTATTACACAATGAAACTATAAACGCTGACAAATATTCAACTCAGCTCATCAAACTATCTGCTGCAATCAAGAAAAAACAACGAAGTCGAGTCAATGTAGTTTTACTACACGATAACGCTCGACCTCATGTCGCATCTGCCGTTCGCCAACAGTTGGAGAACTTAGGGTGGGCGACGATACCCTACCCACCTTATTCCCCGGATCTCGCCCCATCAGACTATCGTTTGTTTAGAGCCCTGAAACAACATTTGCGGGGCAAACAATTTAATGATTTCTCTGATGTAGAGGCGGAGTTGAACAACTTTTTCGAGGCACAGCCATCAGAGTCCTGGGCGAAAGTCATCCAAACTTAGCCGGATCGTTGGCAAGAAGTCTTAAATGCTAATGGCTATTACATTATTGACTAAGCTTTTTGTATTGTAATTATAATAAAAAATATAAAACGTAAACCAAGTATCTCACTACTTTTGTGCCAACCTGATAGTTTGATAGGGTGACGCGGATAGTTATGTGATAGATTAAAACTAAACTTACTTAAGAGCTGGGGCAAACTATTTTGCTGTGAAGAATTTAATAATAACATTATACCTGTTTTCTGAGCAGTGGTGGCCCAGTAGGAATGACCGCAACTTACGAGTTTTAAAGTCGTAGCGTAGGTTGGAGCCCAACCAGGCACCAGGCTTTGTGTAAATTATTTCATCATCACTCCTCTTAAAATGGTGAAGGAAAACATCTTAAGAAACGTGACGTAGAACCTCAAATTCAAAGACATGTTACCAACCTGCACTGGGCCCGCGTGGTACATTACGGCCCACTCAACATTACAGGCTGATAATGCTGCGCTTGTTTTCCCAGAAAGAGTAGTTGTATACATATAGTATAGGCGACCTCGTAATTGCTATAACACCCTAAAGTTGAATATCACTATATCACATCATAAAACTATAAGGTCTACTTGTCTATGTGGCAGTTAGATAGCGTCAACCTTCTTATAAAGTTTAAATTTAACGGGAATTGTTGTTAACAGTAAACATCTCTCTACATACGCATCCTAGCCTTTCATCACACTAATATTATAAAGCCGAAAGTTGTGAGTGTGTATATTTGTACGTTTGTTACTCTTTCGGATTTTGTCGAAATTTTGCATACAGATAGATTATAACCTGGATTAACACATAGGATACTTTTTGTCTCTATGTTCTTACAGGTTCGATACTTACGCGGGTAAAAACGCGGGGAGCTGCTAGTTGTGCATAAAAATATTAAAATGAGGTTAGAAATATTGTAGGTATTATAATGTAAACTTCTGGAAAAGTATCTATAAAAACAACATGGAAGTCTACTCTTCTCCTATTGGGTAAAAAACACTGGCACTTAATAGCAAATCCCCTGGTATGAATACCCTTTTAAGAAAGGCGGAGGGGTATTTCAGATCCCCAACGTCTAAATCCGCACCGTGACCGTCCTAAGAACATAAGGAGGCTTACACTATGGCCACGAACTACACGCTCAAGCGACACGCGTCAGAGAAAACAAATGAAAAAGGTTTTTTTAGAACCGAGTCACCGCGACGTGACTTGCGGACGGAAACAGGTAACGCGACGCGCACGTGTCGCTTGTCGCAAGTCGCATAACTCGAAGCTGTGAACAGAGGCCTTAGATCTCTCCGATGAAACGCACCGATGCACATGTTTCGTAGTAAAGATGTCCCGGGGGTAACAAAGTCGGTTCCCTTAACTACCTATGTTAAGGGAACCGACTTTGTTACCCCCGGGACCTTATGGTTGATATTTCTGGAATTACAGAAATTTAGTCTATTATGGTGTAAGGTATAAATAGATGTAGGTATAATCGTCATCTGCCTAGCGTTGCCTTATCGTTATCTGCAGCCTAAAGCAGTCCACTGCATAAATGCCTTTCTAACTGTACGTAACTGACCTGTATCATATTATTATAAATACCAATTATAAACTAAAAAAGAATATCATGTCATTATTTCTCATCACTGTAGACTGGTAACATGCAACGTACAGTATTAAAATACGTTTGAAACATGACATATCATGTTTAATTTGTGTATTCTCGTACATAACAAAATAATTAAGTTCAGCAGGATTTATGTGCAGTATATCATGCGTTTAAAATGTGGTTGCTTTCCTCCTACTACATTCTTGTATTTTGTTGAATAGCTGTCTCTACAAAACGTTGTATCAAAGCTAATTGGCAAAAACTGTTGTTGAAACATGTTCTGCGAATAATATGTTGGGGAAAAAGTTTCTTCGCATTTTTTAAGAAAATTCAAAACATTTTTTAATATAGTTTATTTATATTTAACTAAAGTATGTAGGTACCATTTTGTTCGATAACTTTTTGCCATCTTGTAGGTAGGGACATGATCCCATTGCTATAGAAATTTTGGGACTTCTGGTCAAAATACCGCGACAAGTGGTTTTGGCAGTCCTCTCGTGATGTTAACCTGACACTGCCTAAAGAATTCTGAAGAGACCGAAACAGGTGGAAATCTGAAGGTGCAAGGTCAGGACTATACGGCGGATGCATTAACACCTCCCAGCCAAACTCTCTTAATTTTTGCTGAGTGGCTAAAGATGTGCGAGGTCTAGCGTTATCATGATGAAAAACCACACCCCTTCTGTTGATTAATTCCGGCCGCTTTCTCTCAACTTCTTGCTTTAATCTCATTAGTTGTTCGCAGTAGAGTTCAGAATCGATGGTCCTGCCTGGTGGTAACAGCTCATAATGAATCCCCTTCCAATCCCACCACACACACAGCATCACCTTGTTGCGAGTTAACCCGGGTTTCGCCACAGTCTGTGAAGCCTGACCGGCCTTTGACCACGACCTTTTTCGCACGTTCTTGTCATACGTGATCCACTTTTCATCACCAGTTATCAGCTTCTTCAAAAATGGTTCGGTTTCATTACGTCGTAATAAAGAATCACAAATGAGTACACGGTTCATTAGGTTTCTTTCAGTGAGCTCGTGAGGTACCCAAATGTCGAGCTTTTTTGTGTACCCAGTTTTTTTTTTCAAATGCGCCAAAACTGTTTTGTGGTCAATTTCCAGTTCTTCAGCTACGTCGTAACTACTGATATGCCGATCTTGCTCCACTTTTTCAAAAATGGCATCCATTTTATCCGTAATAGGGCGACCAGAGCGACGTGCATCTTTGACATCAAAATTTCCGGATTGAAAACGCTTAAACCAAATTTGTGCTACTCTCACAGACACTACACTAGGTCCATAAACATCGCAAATTTTTTTCGTGGCTTGCGTTGCATTTTTACCTTTTTTGTAGTAAAATTTTAAAATGTATCGAATTTCTTCATTAGATTCACTCATCTTGACGGTACGAAAAACAAATGAAAATCACACATTTTCCTAATTTGAATTTGGAATTATGTTCTTTAAAATTTAAACTTTCAATGATACCAAAACCAGCCAGATACAAATAGTATAGCCAAAGAGATTTTATTACAAGTTCATACATACTATAATGCGAAAAAACTTTTTCGCCAACCTAATATTTACAGCAAAATAACGGAAAAAGTGATGTTTGTGCATTGTATTGGTCGTACTACGAGATTGCAGTTTGTAAAATGAAGGTTTTAGTTGTCCAATTGTATGTGTGAGGTTAAAACTAGGCATTTATGAATGGGTTTAATAAACATACCCAGGCGAGCTATGTCATTACTAGGTACTGATCACACGCCAAACGTCGATCGCACACCCGGATGTGCATAAGAATATCTCTATATATAATATGTATTTACATGTACCGTACGAACCATCATTCAATGGCGACTGCGGGCTTACAGTAGTTGTGAACCTATGGTGTTCGGTTGACATTCGAGCACACATTGACATGACATATGCGGTTTTTTTTTGGGTTTAAAATACATACCGAGACGTGCTATGTCACCATACTCTGGCTGAGCTATGTCATTACTGTGTACTAATGACACGCGTAATTCGAGTTTAAAACTAGTCATGTTGTAGATACTACCAACATAGATGCCTGTAGTTACACATCGATTTTGATGATCGCACATCCTTTTTTTTGCACCATTTTCTTCTTTTATTTTTCTTTCTGCATTTAATTTTATAATTAAACCGTGCAAAGCCAAAAGACGAAGAAAAAAAAATATAATTAGCCATCTTATCTTCAACAAAACCTAATAATAATCTATTTCAATGACCCTATAAAACCGGAATCAGGCAAATGTCGAGCTAATCCATGATATTGCTATCAAAAACCGGTCAAGAGCGTGTCGGACCACGCACAATGAAGGGTTCCGTAGTTGGGATGAATTTATCCCTAGAACAAACTTAACATTGTAATTGAAAAACATCTTCTCCCATACATTCCAACTACAAATGTAAGTTTGTATGCACAATATTGAGAGATTTACCATGTTGTTTTAAGACCATCGACTTCTTATAGGTTTTCCTGTAATCTATAGATATTGTTCTATTTTCTATATTTTTTTCAAAATTTTAGGCTCAGTACTTTCGGAGATAAAGCGGAAATGGTCAATTTTCGTCTATTTTCTTAAATAACTTTAAAATGGTTTATTTTAAAATTATAAAAAAAAATACATTTGAGACTCTTACAGTAAGCCCTTTCATTTGATATGTCACTCAGTACAGTTTGCAACACTTTTTTTTTCTTATTTGCCCCCCCTAAAGTTGACCCCCATATTCAAAATTTATTTAAATAAGTTACACGTCCGTGTTTAAGTCACAGAAATACATATTTGTACTAAATTTCAACTTAATCGGTCCATTAGATTCGGAGCAAATTGGCTGTGACAGACGGACAGACAGACAGACACGAGTGATCCTATAGGTAAGGGTTCCGTTTTTTCCTGTTGAGGTACGGAACCCTTAAAAGTGGAAGAAGTCACCTGTGAAATGCTCAGTACTCCGTGAGTAATAGGACATGCCTACTCAAAGTGATCCTTATTGTATGAATATCAAACTAATATTATAAATGCGAACGTAAGTTTGTTTGTTTGTTACCTTTTCACGCCTAAACCACTGAACCGATCACCCTAAAATTTTGCATATACGTTGTCACGTGTACAGAAACAGACATATGATACCTTTCATCCCGAAAAAAAGTAATGTTCCCGAGGAAACCAACAATAACGTTCTTATGATAATAGATGGCGCCACGTGTCTTTCGAATCACGATTGAATTATATTATTATAGAAACTTTATTGGTGTGTTAAGAGTTTTTTTTTATTTTTTTTTTTTTATTATTAAAGTACCTAATACATTTTGTGAGTCGTAGTGTCGTTAAATTTATCATCCTCCTAACTATAATATTATCGATGCGAAAGTAAGTTTGTTTGCTTGATACCTACTTAAACCGCTATTCAAAATTATCGCGAGCGCAGCCGCGGGCAAAAGCTAGTTGTTATATATTTATAAGTGGTATACTCGTTGTGTGTGTGGAGTTATTTGAACTATGTTGCGCGTGGGAATTTGATGCAGGCATGTGAGCGATTACATGATGTGATCATGCAATTATAGGGTTGTTTGACTGATAAACATTGTTGTCGTAGTAGATAGTATTAGTAGGTAAGTAAGAACCCTAAAAATCTGCCAATATTCCTTCTAAGACCTTAGAAGGAATATTGGCAGATTTTTAGGGTTCCGTACCTCAAATTTCTATCCTTCCCTTTCTGTCTAAAGTACTCGAGGCCAGTGTTCATAAACAATTCTCCCACTTTATTCACCACAACTCCCTCATCAGTCCCTTTCAGTCTGGTTTCAGGCCCGGGCACAGTACCGTTTCAGCTCTCCTTAAAGTGACTGACGATATAAGGCGAGGAATGGAGGACACTAAAGTTACCGTTTTAGTGTTAATTGACTTCTCCAATGCTTTTAATACCGTTAGTCATGAAGTCTTTTTATCCATCCTGGCCTATCTTATGGTCTCTCCGGTGGTATTGGAATGGTTTTCCTCTTATCTTCGGGGACGTCAGCAATCTGTTTATGCTGGAGACTCTTCGACGTCTTGGTGTGATCTTGCAGCTGGCTTCCCTCAAGGCGGTATATTATCTCCTCTTTTGTTCTCCGTTTTTATTAATCTCATTACCACCGTGCACTGCGTATCATCTTTATGCCGACGATTCGCACCTTTACAGCCAGGCAAGTGTTGATAAAATTTATGATGCGATTGATGAGCTTAACCGGGATTTGGGTGTGGTTAGGGACTGGTCTGATCGATTTGGGGTGGCGGTTAACCCTGCCACTTGGCAGGGTTGACACTTGTCAAGCTATCATAATTGGGAGCCCTTACAGCATAAGAAAACTGAATGGCTTAACCGTACCACCTGTAATCTTTGACAGCTCCGTCATTCCGTTTAGCTCCGATGTTAAGGATCTTGGTCGGCATATCGACACTTGTCTTGATTGGCGAAAGCAGGTCACGACTGTTAGTAACAAAGTCACCGGAACGTTGCGGTCGTTCTATAGGTTGAAAAACCTACTCCCAACACACATGCTTGTACAGTCCCTAATCTTTCCCATAATTGACTATGGTGATGTGTGTTACTATGACCTGAATGCAGATCTCCTCAATAAACTTGACCGCCTTCTCAATAACTGCATTCGATTCGTTTTAAATCTTCGTAAGTATGACCATGTATCCGGGCACCGATTGCTTTTAAAATGGTTACCCATTCGGCAGCGCAGAGAGGTGAGAGCACTGTCTATGTTGTTTTCTATTCTCGACCAACCCACTTCTCCTTCTTACCTGACTTCCCATGTTCAATACTTATGCTCTGCCCATAGTAAAAATCTTCGTTCTACCAACAATCGTCTTCTACGATGTCCTTCTCACCGCTCTGGTTTCATTCACTATTCTTTCTTTGTCCAGGCGGTCTTTCTTTGGAATTCGCTCCCTCTGAACATCACGACGGCAACCAATCTGTTGTCTTTTAAAGTGAAGATACGTGAGCATATACGTAAGAAGTTGGCAGAAACATCTCTGCGCTGATTCGTTGGATTCTTTTTCTCCTCTACTGATTGTTATTTCTCCTCTACCGATCGTTATTTCTCCTGACAAAGTTTATTCTGATTGTATGTATGTATATATATGTATATATTGATGTATTTATTCTTTTATTTTATAGTTATTTTCGTGTTATCTATCCTTTATATTGCACCTGCCATGTTTTCTCTGCATCACCCTAAGGTTGACTGGTAGAAAATGCCTCAGGCATTAAGTCCGTCTTTGTACGGTATTTGTTTTTACTTGTGCATAAAGTTTTAATAAATAAATAAAATGGAATCTGTATAAGATTACTCGTGTCTGTCTGCCCTTCTGTCACAGCCAATTTGCTCCGAATCTAATGGACCAATTAAGTTAAAATTTGGTAAACATATGAATTTTTGTGACCCAAACATGGACGTGTAACGTAAATAAATTAATTTTGAATATGGGGGTCAATTTTGGGGGCAAATAGGAAAATTAAAAAAAAGTTTTGCAAGCTATACTGTGTGACATATCAAAAAATAAAAGGGCTTACTGTGAGGGTAAGAAATATATATAATATATATTTTACATTTTTTAAGTATTTTTTTTAAAGAAATTTAAAAAAATAGACTAAAATTGTTCTATAACTTAGATTACAGGAAAACTTATAAGAAGTCTATGGTCTTAAAATAGCATGGTAAATCTCTCAATATTGTGCGTACAAACTTATATTTTCCGTTGGAATATATCGGAAAACATGTTTTTCAATAACTGTATGGGAAATTTTGTATCAGCACATTTTTTTCATCGTAATGTCCTGCTTTTTGTATGTCCTTTTCCCATGTACTTATTTATATCAACCACGCAAAATAGAATATTCTTTTGTGATGGCTGACGATACCGTGTACCCTCAAATTATACCTCACTATCCAACAGACCAAATAAAAATAAAATGTTGGCAATTAATCGCCTAAAGTAAAGCTACACGAACAGACTCGCCTGTAAAAAGTCCAATTATCGAGATTCAGAGTTCGCAACTTGTTGCAGTGTGAGAGCCAGTTTTCAAATCAGACTGTGTTAAGGGTATGTTGGGAGAAAGGAAATCATTTTTGAGGATTTTGTCTCCCAGTTTGTTTTTTTTTTTTACGTTATTTGATGGTCAACCAATTGACGGCCAACCTGATGCTAATGGACATCTGCAGGTATCTATAAGAGAGAAAAGGTAATGAAACAATTGCGATACGTTGATAAATCAGCAGTCAGATAAGTTAATCAGTTTGATGTCACCTTAGGTAAGACCAGCCAGCTTAGCACGAGCACCGTAGAGAAGCACCTTGGCGGCGGAAGAGTAGACAAAAATGATGTTACCATGTAGACAGTACGACGGCAATAAAGTAGAAAGAGTCAACTGCACTTTACGAAACTCACTCACTCACTCACTCTCTCTCTCTCTCTCTCTCTTTCACTTTTTTACATAATTCGACTCAGAGTTCTTTGTTTTTTCATAGGATTTCTTTTTTCTCTTTAATTTTCAATTTTTTACAAATATTAAGTCACGCATATAAATACAACTGCGGAGACGAGCCCGTAGCGCCGGAGAAGATGCAATTCTCAATATGGAATATATGGGATTTCTCAATTTTTGTATGGAAAATATGAAAAATTATTACCTACATTTAGGGGTTTATGGGTTATGTAAAGGGGGTCGAAATTTTCATTATTTTTGCGATAGGACACACCGTTTTCGAGATTTAAGCAAAAGAAGATGGAAAATGAAAATGATTTTGTAGATAACCGTATATACTTTGCGGCCGTCGAGTAGAAAGTTTTCTACTGTCTTTAGCATGGCGATTACAAAATCAAATTATTTTCACTACCCTAGAAATAGTCTACATAAAAATGGACCTAGACAAAGCTCGCTAGAAACAAAAGACAAAATGACAAATTGTAAGCATTTATACTTCACTTTGTATCGAAAAGGTTGTCTACTCTTCGTAAAGATAGTCAAGTGGTCATGCGAAGCCCACAGGATGCAATCAGCGTAGGTCTATGCGGATTGCTGCAAGACAGCGAGTTGTAAAAGCTTTTTGAGGGTTTTCAAAAGACGAATTAAACATAAATTATTACTACAGTCCGGCCTCAAAAGAATGCGTTCCTGGCACTTGTCAGTTGGACCATTTCTAGTAATAATAAGGATCAAAATCGCTAAACACGTATTCGTTAGTATGGAACTAACAGGTGTCAAGAACGCATTCTTTCAGAGCCTTAGCACATGTCCGCCGCAAAACCACGAAATAGCGAAACCGCAGGATGTTTTGCTGACATTCCGCTTTTCGAGTAGCGGAACATCATACGAGTTAATTGAATTGAACTACTTTGGCTTCGCTGCTATGGTTTCGCGGCGGAGGTGTACTAAGGGCCTCATCGGCCGAGCTGTAACGTTTAGAGCACGCCCATTTTGCAATAAAAACAACTAAGAATCAAAAACATCCTTTGAGCACTATAACAATGAACTTTAATTAAATGATAAATAATTTTTATTTCTGTAAGTAGGTTTGTACAAACACTTTTACAAGTCATTCATGTTTTTTTTAAACTAGATGAGCTCGGCGTTTCCTATCTGACTACTCTGAGAAGAAAGGCCGAAACAAACTCAGAAAAATTAGGTACCAACTTGTCTAGATGGTAAATTCCATCGTGGCCTTGTTTTTGAATCTTTCCACGTAAAACTTAAACAGTGGACTTGGTCTTATTTCAGCTTAGTATCTGATCCTTACATCCCAGCAAATAAAACCAGTTGTCAAGCCTCCACTTAAGTAACGAACTATTTGCTTTCAGCTTGAATTGGCAAACGAGCCCCGATCGCCCTAACGATTTCACTATGTTGGTGATTTTCCGACCTAAAAATATCTATTGAAAGATAAATAGACCAGCTATCTGTGTACCAGGTCGTTCCCAATATAACTTGCTAACATCTATACATTTTGCAAATTAAAATCGCTTGTTGTGTCTTAACGCCTTGTTCTTCTAAACTGCGCAACGGCTTTCGATGCGATTTTAAACGAGTCTACCCTTTATAGCAGTACTTTTTATGTCATAATATTATTTTGCATACACTCATTTATCATACATTCAAAACTAATAGTTTTGTAAGTCAGAATCATCTTTAGGCATTAATTGCATATCCATAATATTTAAAAAGTAGAACCATCATTTCTCAGAAAGTTCTTAGTCAGAATCGGTCAAATTACGTCTTTTGGCATACATGCAGCATGCAAACAAGTATACACCATGCACGCAGCAAGCATGCTGCATGCAAGCGAGCATGCATCATGCAGCAGGCATGATTTCTGTCGCAGTTCCGGCGCTGCGGGGCTCCAGCGTTCCCACGTGAGCTTATCGTTGCAGATGATTTAACGGTCATCACCGCTGCTTCGACTTGCTGGCTGGCTACGCCGGCTAGCCTCAGCCGCGGCGGCGAGCTTTACAACCACCTGCTCCTCAGCTCGCAGGCCGTCTTGCCTCTCCGCGCCTACGCAGGCTTAAATTACACTCTACTCTTTACTCTACTCCACTCTCATTCACTCTACTCTTAAATTTTACTCTAAGGGTAGAGCAGACAAGACTACGTGGAGTCGGTTTTGCAGCGATTCGTTTCTGTCACTAAATTTTGTAGCACAACATATTGACTTTATAGAACAACTATTATTTACTTATTATTATTGACTTTAAATAATCGTCGCTCTCAATAAACGTTATAGCATAACGAAATTATGCAGAATTTTAATTTAGTCAAATGTAATTATGCCAAATAAAATTCTGCCATCTTAAAAGTATGCCATTTTAAATTCGGACATATAAACATTCGGCCAAACAATAATTATATTAAATAATTTTTATGCCAAATAAATTTCGGAGCATCAAGATTCCGCCAGATAGAGGGAACCTATTTTAAACATCATTTAGAGAAATCTCGATATTTTGACAAGTCGGGGCGGGTCGCTAGTAAACTTCTTCTACAGAATATGATGAATGGGTATACCAATAACGTCTTATTAAAGATATTTACTTCACGACGAACGAAACTACTTACCTATAATGCCGTAATCAGAACAGATTTGCTCACTATGGCTTTTACACGTATAATACTGATTAAATTGACTGAATTTTCATGCCTACAATTCCTGCCATTATTGGGCAGAATCTCCATGAAGTCGAGTTTTCATTAATCTCGTTTTCTGAGATTTCTATAAGTACCAATGTAATAACCTTCTGAGAACCGAACTGAGGTATTTAATTCCAGTCAAGAAATTGAATATTCGAGAGATTCCTCCAATATCAATCGACTCTTTAAAACTGTAATCAAATATGAGAATTAAGAGGAAGATGTTAAGCCGGGTATTCCAGACGTGTGTAATATAATGTATCGTGATCGGCTTACAAACTCAACGCGAATCCTGTAGATATGTGTTCGGCTGCGAGAGCCTTACTTAGCTTTCGCGCTGAAAACCGACAGCCGATGGATCAGCGCGAGCGCCAGCCCAAGCGTTAAGTACATGTAATGTTCGTAGTTCCGTCCACATGCAGAATTCGCGTTACATTTCATAATACATTACATTAAACATCTGGACCGGCAGTCTTATTACGTATCTTGCAGAAGCCCAGCGATAGCAAAATTTGCGCAATAATTGCTTTTCAATCGCAAATCGGTATTATGTATAAGCGATACGTTATACTGATTTGCGATTGAAAAGCAATTATTGCGCAAATTTTGGTATTGTTACGTATTAAGCCTCAATATGTCGGCTTTAAAAGCAGACATATTGAGCCGGAGCTATCATGCGGCCATTTTGGAAAATTTCGTCCACAAATAAATCGAATTTGCTGACAACGCGTTATGAAGTCTGATAGCATCCACCAATAGATTGATTATTAGTCTGTTTGGTAAATGTATCCATCCCAGAAATAGTCTCAAGGATAGTTCCAAGGACTACTTATAAGACCACGAATGTGGCATGTATGTAGCGAGGGAAATTTGAGTATTCCGAGAAGTGATGTTGAGTTTATTAAAAGTAAATAGAGCAACTATATTTGATCCTGTTGCCGTGCGTAACAAATTTATTTTATTTAAAGAAACTGGCGGTGGGTACTATGGCTGAAGGCTAATTTTCATGCTCAGAAAAACTTAAAAAAAAACAACCGACTTCCAAAAAAAAAAACACTACGAAGTGAAAAATAATTTTACTTTCGGAAGTCGGTGTCTTTAAGCTGTTTTTCACTATGTACTATGTTTTTTGGAAGTCGGTTGTTTCTTTTTTTTTTTTTTGTAAAAAAGTTTCTATTTTCTTTTTTTAGTTATGGTACCTCTACCCCACACCAATTCGTTTATTACTACTTGCTATGTAAAAAAGTGACAGGAACTATTAGAACATCATCAAGATATACAAAGTGGATTAAATACGTATTATCGAAGCTTGCTCAAAAACTACCCAAGCTAAGTTAATACAATTTATATGGGACCACCTCTGAACTATGATCTACCAAACAAAAAAGAATCGTCATAACAAATTCATAATTGGCGGAGGAATCGCGGAATAAAAACCAAAAAAATAAACATACAGTCGAATTGATAACCTTCTCCTATTTTGAAGTCGGTAAAAAAAGCAAAAAAGAAAACTGGTTTTTATTATTAGACGACACAGACTAATAATAGTCTATTCACATTTCCAAGGCAGACGTATTGAATATTATGTGACAGTTCCTAATAATAGTATTTTTCTGATTCTTAGATACCTTTGCTTCATAATCGTAAGTAATTCTGAAAATACGTATAAATGTCATGCATGGCAGGTACAATCGACCTCATATTTGCTTGACCACTTTTGACCACAAGTCCCAGTAAATTAAAACTTCACTATGGTCAAAACTTTCTTACTGTTTGTCAATAGCCAAGGGCTCGTGGCTGAATACGCACGGGTCAATTGAAGGTTTAGCTACGCTTGCCGAGTTTAGTCCGTGGATGGGTGACCATTCATAACATCGAGACTCCACCGTGCCTCGGGAAGCACATTAAGCCATTGGTTCCGGCCGTCATTCGGAGATCTTTGACAGCCGGTAGTCAGAAGCGCGAAAGTCTTACAACCAGTCTTATTAAAGAATAGGTATAATAGGCAGTCGTTTCATGTAAAATACTGGTATAAAACTGCACCCGGTTACACTGGATGCCAGCCCCAACATAGTTAGGAAAAAGCTAGGCAGGTTGATTGACAAAGACAAACGGACTTTTTCGTTTTATAGCGTTTTAGTGACATTCGGCCATAAGGTGGTAAAGAAATTACGAGGTCGACTGAAAACTATGCTCTATGACAAAATAATATTTTATCAGCGAAGACCAACATAAAACAAACGAAACTTTTTATTACACTATGATCTATATTTTATCAAAACATTATTAACCAAGCAACTTTGAACAGAACAAAGAAAATATGAAAGACCTTGCAAGTTACAACTAACAAAAAACCAATATAAGTGAGGGAAGCTAATAAATCAATCATCCGTGTCTACAGCTGAAAGTTTTGTAAAGGAAAAATGTTCTTCTATTCTGACTTTGTTATTTGACTTGTACTGAGACTTATTTTTGAATAATTGACGTGTCTGACTTCAGAAACACGTGGCTAAAAAATAACAGCCGCACGGGTCGAATGAAGGTTATAGCTACGCTTGCCGTGATCGTTTCGTGGATAGGCAATCATTTATTACACATCGAGACCCCTCTGTGGGCTTAGTCTTACCAAGGGAGTCCTGTTACTCAGTAATTGCATTGTAGAGGTCAGATAAGCAGTCGCTCCATGTAAATTGCTGGTATTCAGCTCTAGACTAGAAGCCGACCCCAACATAGTTAGGAAAAGGCTAGGCAGATTTATTGACTCCACAGGTTTATATGTTCCAAAAGATTCTGTTACGAAAATTGGCTTGTTTATTTTCAGCTTTTCTGGGACACTATGATTGATATAGGTCTGTATTCAAGACTACCAAACCAAATGGCTAAGCACGTTTAAGCGCAAACTCTTTGATTTATTACTAAGAAATTTCCATTACTCAACAAACGAGTTCCTGACTGATAAAGAATTATAAAGAAAATATTTGTTCACCAGAAATGGTAGAATGTATGAGATCATGACAACTGCAATACCTTATTGTACTTTATTCTTAAAAATAAACTGTTCTTTCTTTCTTTCAACAACCTCAATCAATAAACAACTTCAAACCTTGTCTAAATTATTTAATCAATGGTGGGAGTTGGTACTCGAGTTATTATCAATAAATGTGCATGTCTATCGATGATGAAGACGCAGACGCAACAATGGATTACACAGACACAAACACTCAATACATCTTCAAAAGTAAAACAACTGATGTTTTACTTTTGAAGATGTATTGAGTGTTTGTGTGCATCAGTTACTTAAAGGTAAACCGCACATGCATAAAACAATGAATCGAATAACCTTAGTAACAACGGTAAAAAGTTACATTTAAATTAAATTAAATTAAAATTTATTAAATTATTATTAAAAATTATAAATTGTAAAAATTGATAAATTAATAGCATTAAATAAATTCATGGAAATTATTAACAGCGGCAAGTACATACGGATGAGATTTAGGTAAATGCAAATAAGATTACAAATAATCAACAAAAATTAAAATTGATTAAATTGAATTGATAACATTAGTAAAATAAAAGATAAAATTAAAATTAGGGGCTGTTTGGTGTTCGGAGGATGGATATTATATAATATTACTGCCTTACACATTCTTGCAAAATGCGAATTAGCTCCCAAAACAGTTATTTACAATTTACCGTCGAATAACGTCAATGATAAATGATTTTATTTCTGTAAGTAGGTTTGTACAAACACTTTTACAAGTCAATCATGCTTTTTTTTTAAACTAGATGAGGTCGGCGTTTCCTATCTGACTACTCTGAGAAGAAAGGCCGAAACAAACTCAGAGGTCACAGTCTCTTTTAAAGTCCAGACATAATCTTGGCGAGTTCATGTGCAGACCATGTAGATTGGTGTCTGAAATGGTCTTTTGAGGAAAGAACCACACAGATTGAGAGGACCTGTCCAGTCAGTGCACGCATTTGTCAGTAATCGCGCAGCTCAACTCAGAACTTAAGGAGCTCAACGATTCGATGAAACGTTGTATAATAAAGTGAGTTGATGTGTTTACCTAGTTTTCGACATCATAAAGTCAAACTCTGCTGCCATCATTTACATGACAGCCGTCACTGCGGCCGTTATGTGGCGGCCACCGCTTTTCTATGAAGCCGTAGCTTTAGTGACCATTCATTCTAAGGTCAGGTCATTACCTGACCATTGTTTGTATATCACATTTATCTTTTAAAATCCAAGTATGCTATACTTATGTATTTATTTTTGAAAAGGAAACCCCCCCATTTACCAACGGACATCTAAACGTACTGCCAGTTACCATCCCTACCTAGTGGCTATTTCACCAATCCGCACTAAGCGTTTCCAAATGTCTTTTATAATGCGCACAGCAAAAGAGTGGAACTCACTACCTGCGTCTGTGTTTCCGAACGCATACAACCCTAATTTCTTCAAAGTGAGAGTGAACAGGCTTCTTCTGGGTAAGCTCACTCCATCGTCGACTTAGTTTCTGTCACCTCCGACCTAGCCTAGAGTCAAGAGCAAACCCATCTCAAATAAAAAAGTTTTCTAATCCCTGTTAAGGACCCAAGGATGTTACAGATATTTTTAAATTTAATTCTTACCCGCTGTGCCGGACGGGCGTGATCGATGGGCACTGTAGGGTGAAAGGAGGGTGTAACCCTATTCCAGGTTAGGCTTTCTAGCCCAAACGGCGCTGACATCCTGCACCTATAAGCTCTAGACTATCTACATACTGATGGCCGGCGGCTATGATTTGAAGTCTTGAAGGGAAGGGTTTCTTGTTGATGAAATAATAACAACAGCTTGATAAGTCTTCGGGAGATTTCAGGAGACGACTTGCGTAACTCTTCAGGAATAAGTGTGGTACCATGCCAATGGCTACGAAGCTATATTTTTCCCTGTGCGCTTAGATCCCTCGAAACTTTACCTCAACGAGAGCCGCAAATTGTCCCCCGATTTAAACTTTATTTTGACCAGATTTTATTATTTTAGTTTTATAAATTTGCTAAATAGCTTAAATATTAAAATAATTAAATCAAATCAATCAAAATCCAATCAAAAGTCATTTATTCAAACTAGGCCGAGAATCAGCACTTTTTGAACGTCAAAATTATATAAGACAGTGCCCCAAAACGCCCGCCCTTCACCACTTCCTAGTGCTTTAGCTGGGAAGAAGAAGTGGCGCAACAAACTCCCCAGCAGCACAGCTGTCTGTTCAGTTAAAAAAAAATTGAATCTATACAACACTACGCATAATAATTTAGATACATTACGCAACACAAAACATTAAATTAAATTATTTGCTATAAGTAAGCTAGCACACGCCAATATACCACAAAAAAAAAAAAAACGAAAACTATACTCAAGCAGTGTGAAATTATGACATGTGATACATTGCCGGAATCGTCATTAGATTACCCAGCGATTGAAATACTTGTAGTTCCTGTAACATTATGTACTGAAAAGATTTTATAGTGTAAACACACAAAAGTTAATTATTTTAATTAAATATTATTTTCCAAGTTGATTTATTTGAAAACTCATGATGCTATTTCAGTAAACTAATCAGGTATCTCAAGCTGGTCTAATGATCTATAATAATATGATATTTACAATAGCAGAACTTTGTTTTTCAGGACG
Organism: Dicycla oo; assembly: GCA_948252095.1. Lineage (NCBI taxonomy): Eukaryota > Metazoa > Arthropoda > Insecta > Lepidoptera > Noctuidae > Dicycla > Dicycla oo. The sequence goes on along the minus strand of OX411710.1, from coordinate 5,306,963 downwards.
GGACACGTCCTGAAAACCTAGATCGATAAAACTAATTAACAAAAAATAACAAACTAACATTTCCAACCCTTATAAACCAAATTAAGTAGACTTTTCAGGAAGACTAGACGACTGATAGTACGCCCAGGGCTAGGTCTTTATCTATGGTACCTGGACGCACCAACAAACTATAAATCGCGGCTATGTAGCCCACTCAATTGAAGTTTCTAAGGGTTGAAATATAAACACTGTTTGGTGACGCATCGTCGCGGGTGTTCGCGATTTACACTTTAGTATTCTTACCTACATAGGAACATAATGGAACTCTTAAAACCTCATCCAAATAATAATAAAACTATATAGAGTCTTCTGTACCAGGAAAACTGGGTCCAATTCGGCGCGAATTAAACCAACTTAGATTCAGTGACGCGTTCGTTACGTGTCGATGTTCCGAACATAGGGTAGAGAAGGGTCCGTTGTTTGACGGCACGAGATATCTAATGAAATTAGAAGTGAAAGTAAGTTAATTAGTTCAGGTATAGAAGTTGGTTTTGAGTTCAAACTGATGAAAAAGCTAGTAAGATAAAAATAATTAAAAACCTAAAATACATTGTTTAATTTTAATCGTAACAGACTTTATTATTAGAAATGCGAAAGTAAGTTTGTTTGTTTGTTTGTTACCTTTTTACGCCTAAACCACAGGACCGATCATCCTGAAGTTTTGCATATACGTTGACAGGTGTACAGAATCGGACATCGGTTCCCGTATTACGTATCTTGCAGAAGCCTAGCGATAGCAAAATTGCTTATCAATTGCGCAATAATTGCATTTCAATCGCAAATCGGTATTATTATTATTATTATTTGTGATTTTTTTATATTTCTCGGGACCCTGGGGTCCCGGACCTTTGGAAGGCGTACGAGGAGCCGAAGCCAACTCGCAGAGGCCCCTTACAAAATTTTAAATGATGAGGAGGCACCAACCGACGATTATCCCTATATGCGCTATGCAAATGCACCCAAGGACAACCCCCGGTTGGTGCAGGACTATTGCTGTACGTGAAAACAAAACATATTGGGCTATGGGTTTGGGTTGCTAAAGTGCATTAGGTTACTTAAACTATGGAATAACTATGTCCCCTGCCTGACCAATGTTATACAATTATACACGGATAAAATGGCAGGGGTGACTTGCACACTCAATAATGGGCCCCCGGAAACGGCCGCTAGCACATAGTGACGTAGCGACAAGGGGGCAACACTTCCTGAGGTGCGTGAGGAGTGGAGAGGTATTCCACGGCTATCAGGACAATTCCGGAAGTACGGTCAAGATCCCTACCAGCACCTTACTGGAATACATCCTCCCTCCGAGTACGTTTGCTCTTGCGAATGTCCACTCAAGCCGGCCAATAAAGGCAAGAAAGAGGTGGGAGCTCTGTTCCTCGTCAGTGTTCACTCCAGTCGGCCAATTAAGGCAAGCCAGAGATGAGAACAAGATTTCTCCCGGGAAATAGGATCCGTGGGGTCGCTACTGCCCAACAGCTCGCCACATGCTGCCCTGCGGGTTTTTGTAACTCTCTTGGTCTGGCTCCTCATCCTAGACCCGTTCCGGCAAAGTAAATTCTACCGGCACAGACCTAAAGTTCGGAACGCGCAAGCCCCACCACGACGTCAACGTAGAGATACAGCGGTGGGATTATTATTATTATTTATTTACTTCGAACACATGATTCATATTGTTGTTAGTACCACTTATAAAACTACGTTAGTAACATTCTAAACAAAACAAAGCTAAAATGAAATATAAAAACACTAATTCATATACCTATAACTATAACTATGCCCCCTTCCCGCTGCACCCGACCCGCAGCTGTGCACACGGGTCCAGTACCCCAGGAACGGGCAATCTGGCTTATTCGATATCACCTTCAGTATGCTGTTGGTGCTCGCTCGAATCCTGCGCATCAGGGATGCGGTTCTTTTTCGCATAATAGCATGAAAGCCATCTGCCTCTGCTTCCGCAAACATCCCCGATGCGCTACAGAACCGCGGGAGCCCCAACAGCACCCTAAAGGCGTTATTGTACTGGACGCGAAGAACGTTGTTTATGTATCAGCGATACGTCATACTGATTTGTGATTGACAAGCGATTGAAAAGCAATTATTGCGCAATTGACAAGCAATTTTGCTATCGCTAGGCTTCTCCAAGATACGTAATAAGCCCGCCGGTACCTTTCATCCCGAAAACAGTACTGTTCCCAAGGAAAACAATAACAACGTTCTTATGATAATAGATGGCGCCACGTGTCTTTCGAATCATGATTGAATTATATTATTATAGAAACTTTAGTAGTGTGTTAAGGGTTTTCTTTTTTATTTTTAGCTGACTACCTAATACATTTTGTAAGTCGTAGAGTGTCGATAGACCGGTTTTTCATCCTCCTAACTATAATATTATAAATGCGAAAGTAAGTTTGTTTGCTTGGTGCCTTTTCACGCCCTAAACCGCTATTGTACCTCAACGCGAGCGAAGCCGCGGGCAAAAGCTAATTTTTACATAAATGCACACTATCTTTTTGTAAATTGCAATATAATAATCAGCCTATAATGTTCCCCGTGCTGTGACTTAGTTTTAATTGTAAAATAAACAGGTAATTGCAATATTTGCCTATAACTTTAATATCCCCTTCCTGAAAAGACATCACCTGCAATACCTCTGATCTAAGTTACATTACATTTACTCCACAAAACAGTAACATAGTACCTATACAATAATAATAGTACATTTACATATATATATGACTGTTTGTAAGTAAACAGGAGGAGCTCGTGGCTAAGTAATAACAGGGGTTGGTCCGTGGATGGGTGACCATCTTTTCATAAAGTCATTGAGTCGTTACGAGTCGTCAGAAACCCGAAAGTCTGACAACCAGTCTTACCAAGGGGTATCATATTACCCAGTAACTGGGTTGTTGAGGTCAGATAGGCAGTCACTCCATGTAAAATACTGGTATTCAGCTGCATCCGGTTAGACTGGAAGCCGACCCCAACAGACTGATTTTGTTTGTGAGTAAACAATGGAAACCCACATGAACAGCTGCTTGCATCAAGGAAATGGTATCCGATGTTATCAGTGTCGTGTTAAGTGAAAACTGAAGCGTCCCATGTTACCGTGCCAGATTTATATCCTTGTAACGCCAACTTATCTAGTTGATTGAGGATACAAGCCTAGTCTTGATAAGGTTTAATTGGAATTGAGACTTGATACTGATAAGGGAGCATAATCAGCTTATAATGTTCCTACTGCTGGGATACAGACCGTAATATACCACGTGGGCCCAGTGCGGGTTGTAGATGTTTCTTTTTTTTTATACAGTATGTTAACCAACAGAGGGCGTTCCCGTTAACCCGCAATAGTATAGCATCCATACATGCTAAAAAAAATATTACCATTCGAAAACAAAATGGTTTTTATTTTTTTTAATATTAAAATATTCACTAAAAATGTTAAATTGATACGTAAAAGAAACACTCTGTACACGCGTACTTGAAGGACGGAAACATCGCAATTTAGTTTTTATTTTTAGTGAATATTTTTATATTTTTTTTAAATATTTTAGTGAATATTTTTAGCATTTTTAGTGAATATTTTAATATTAAAGAAAATAAAAACCATTTTGTTTTCGAATGGTAATATTTTTTTTAGCATGTATGGATGCTATACTATTGCGGGTTAACGGGAACGCCCTCTGTTGGTTAACATACTGTATATAAGATGGTTGCTCTTGACTCCAGTCTAGGTCGGAGGCGACAGAGACAAGGTCGACGACGGAGAGAGCTTACCCAGAAGAAGCCAAATGTTACATGTCTTCGATTTTTAGGGTTCCGTACCTCAAAAGGACAAAACGGAACCCTTATAGGATCTTTCGTGTTTCTGTCCGTCTGTCACAGCCAATTTGCTCCGAATCTAATGGACCGATTAAGTTGATATTTGGTACACGTATGTATTTCTGTGACCCAAAGACGGATGTGTAACGTAAAAAAATGAATTTTGAATATGGGGGTCTATTTTGGGGGCGAATTAGAAAATTAAAAAAACAAGTTTTGCAAACTGTACCGTGTGACATATCAAATGAAAGGGCTTACTGTGAGGGTCTCAAGTATATTTTTATAATTTTAAAATAAACTATTATTAAATTATTTAAGAAAACAGACGAAAATTGAACACTCCCCCCTTATCTCCGAAACTACTAAGCCTAAAATAATAAGTCTTAAAATAACATGGTAAATAAATCTCTCAATATTGTGCGTACAAACTTACATTTGCAGTTGGAATGTATGTAGAACATGTTTTTCAACTACAATTTTAAGTTTGTTCTTAGGATAAATTCATCGCAACTACGGAACCCTTCACTGTGCATGGTCCGACTCGCATTTGGCTGGTTTTTTTTTGTTCTAGGACATGCTACTTTCCTCACGATGTTTTCCTCCACCGTTTTAAGTGCAGTTTGTTGCGCCACTTCTCCCCAGCTAAAGCACTAGGAAGTGGTGCAGGGCGGGCGTTTTGGGAGACTGTCTTATGTAATTTTGACGTTTGAAAAGTGCTGATTCTCAGCCTAGTTTGAATAAATAACTTTTTATTTTGATTGAGTGGTGATACAATTATTTACTCAATGTAAAGCCTGGGTTGAACCCACGACCTGCAACCTGTATATTGAAGCCGTTACCACTGGGCCACCACTATTCTCTGAGATTGGAGATAGATTTAATATTGATATTACACAGGGACTCGAGAAGACTGACTGGCAACAAACGATCTGCGTTTGCATATAATCAATTGCATTCAATCTGAATGATTTTGAAGCATATTGCTAAACCATTGCTTCATATGTTCGAAAAATTTGTCTTCTCAACAACGTTAATAATGCAATGAATGTTGTTGAACTGTCAAAATGAAACTGATTCCTACTGTAAGTGTGTTACGCAATTATCTTGCAGTACGTGGTCACGATTAGAGAACTTTTAAGTCCCATTGACCATTCATTGTGTAAGTAATGTCTATACTTAAACAAGTGTAAATACTAGCCATAGCAACAAATAAGACCAAGACTTAAATTAAGACCTAGATTCGAGATTGAATAGGAGCTTGTGGCTAAGTAATAACAGCCGCACGGGTCGATCCATCAGGTTAAGCTACGCTTGCCGGGGTTGGTCTGTGGATGGGTGACCATATTTTCATACCGAGATTCCTCCGTGCCTCGGAAAGCACGTTAAGCCTTTGGTTCCGGCTGTCATTCGTGGATCTTTGACAGTCGTTACGGGTCGTCAGAATCCCGAAAGTCTGATAACCAGTCTTACCAAGGGGTATCGTATTACCCAGTAAGGGGGTTGTGGAGGTCAGTCGCTCCTTGTAAAATACTGGTATTCAGCTGCATCCGGTTAGACTGGAAGCCGACCCCAACATAGTTGGGAAAAGGCTAGGCAGATTGATTGATTCGAGATTGAATAGATCACATATTCAGCAAGCTGTTACGTGTCAGCGGCACAAAAAAAAAAAAAAAAACTAACTACGTATCGTCTGGACCGATAATATCGAATTTAGCTGTCGACAAACTAAAGAGCGTGAACATGTTACTATCAACACAAACGAATTTACTAATAGTTAACTAACAACACCACACCAAACAGTTTCAATCAGTGTAAAATCGTTAATTGACACTACACAACATTCCTGTTTCCATAACAATTTGCCGGACATTCTATCAATGGACTATTGAAAAGGCAACACACAAATAAAAGAGACTTCTAACACATGTCAGCATGCACATACACTCTCACATTGATAAAACGGACAGAATCAGTGAACACAGATAGTGAATGCTATAATAATAATAATGAAAGCAAATGAAGTATCTCGACTTAGCACACGAGGTTGTTGACATGTGGAATGTGAGCTCGGCTGTCATTGTGCCGATTGTAGTAACGGCCAATGGCCTGATGGCCGAAAGTCTCGACCACTATCTCTCGAGGCTCTCGTTAGGCGGTTGGATCAAGGGCCAGATTCAGAAGGCAGTACTTCTCGATACGGCTCGCATTGTGAGGAGGTTCCTGTCTCTGCAGCCCTAACCACCGGTAGCTTGGACCTTGCTCCCGCTACTGGCGGATCACTATTTTTTATATTTTTAAATGTTTTTTTAATGCTTTTTATAAAAAAAAATATATTTAAAAATGTATTTAATAAGTTTTGAAAATAAATAAAGGACATAATAATATTTATTCAAAAATTGCAAGGCATAAAAATTGTACAGTTTTGCTTAAATGTTGATTATAATCCTAAGACTTACTATAGATTAGCTGTTAGCGTATTCCCTTATGAGATAGCGATAGACAGTCACTTGTAAACTAAGTTACTTTATAAAAGCTAACACTAATAATATAATTCATAACAATTTTTTTTTAATATTAGCCAAAAAATTCGTCCCCATCTCTGTCAATGGGAAAAGTAAACTAAACTATTTAATTTAGGCGGATTATGCGACAAAAAACTAGAGAAAAAACGCTTCGATTTTTTCCAGCAGGGCCAACAAGGAACACGTGACAGTAACTCACTTTCACGTGAGTAATTTTAGTCTATTTCTGTCAATTTTCTCGTTTTCTGACAGCGCTGCCTTAAAAGATACTCGATTCATTCTGTCAAACTTGAGGGTTTCCCGACATGGCACCTAAGTTATCTCAAATGTTAACAATTCAACACGAGATAATCTCCGATTATTCTCTCGTTTAGTCTATTTTGTCGTCCTCAATGTTGACGACGAGAAGAGTAAACAAAATTATATTACTTACAAAAAATAAAAACTCCAAAATAACATGGCAATTTCATAATTCTACTTATAATATTTTAGTCAAAATTTTATTTTACAATATTTTAATAATGAAAATACTTAGTTGAAACTACTATATGTATTGGAACGAAGTTCCTTTCGGCGGCCGCGAAACTGTGGTGTACGGGAGCACTATTACGTAGTTGAGCATCACTTTCAGTAGGTCCAGGTAGGACCAGTCACTTTGCCAATTATGGTGATTAACGAAATCCAGGGAGTTATGGTTGTAAACCTTTTACCATTACTAATATTGCCAGTTCATTTCCTAAAGGTGGTGATTAACAAGTGCAAGTATCTACTTATATGTATTATCATTTTTCCTTAAAAATCCTAACATAATAAAATACGCACCAAAATCCAATATTAAAAAAAAATATAATATCGTACCGTGACAACTGTTGGGTTGCAGCTGGGGCCAGACAAAAAGTTTGCATACGCGAAGGAAATCTCATTTACTCTGACTACTGAAATTAATAAGAGTGTCCTAATTGTCTCAAATTTACTGTTATTAAGCGACTTCTATTCTCTGTCTACAATCAACACCCAACTTTGCGTAACACACACACAACATCAATTTTGGAACTATCAAAAGCTTTCGACATCCAAGTTATCGCTACTGGTACACATGTCATTTCCGATAATGAGGTCACTAATTTAAACTGCTAATAAATCATTGACATAAAGGAGCATCTGTTATTAACGAGCGCATGATTTCGGCGTACTATCAAATAATTTGTGGATATACCCATTTGACAGGTTTGATTTCATTACGATACTGCCGTTTAATTTGGCTGTAGCCTGATTATTTTGGGGAGAGGGATGGGTCCGTTGTGTGCATCTAGATAGTGTGGAGTGAAAGAGATGGTGACAGAGCATATTATAATACTATACTCTAGTTATAAGTTTTTAAACCGACATGGTCACTGACATTATCATTAGAACTTAAAACGGGATATTTACCATGTATATTAATTGATTTGAGTTTCCGATATTTCGGCACTGTTGCAAGTGCCATGATCACGGATAAACTGAAGTTATTGCGGGTGGATGTTTGTGGACAAAACGGTCTACCCTCTTTCTTGTTCGTTTAGTGCGATTGACACCGCTACCATTGTCACTTGTTACACGCACAACTCGATTCTGTTCTCGACACACAAAACTCACTGTGTCCGCTCGCGAACTTTTTTCGGTACTCTTGCGGTCTTTACACAATTGGACCACTGGATTCCAGGCTCTAGACAATTGAAACCCATCCTCACGGTTGAAGTTCTTATATTTAGTAATCTCAATCGCTTCTCTCACCAGTCTAGGTATGTAGTGACTTTCTAGTGAATTAATTAATATACATGGTAAATATCCTGTTTTAAGTTCTAATGATTATACTCTAGTTGATTGTAGTATGTGATGGGCAGTTGGATGATCTCATTTTAGCCAGTTAGTTTTCAGATTAACATAATATTGATTATGGTTGAGCTGAAGCCTTTTCGTATACAGATGAAAAGCAAGGATTGTGGTTGATGTGAGATTTTTGTTTACGGCTCCGTGCACGAAAAAAAACACTCTTTTATGAATTTCTTATCAAATTGTAAAAAAGCTTGAAATAATATTGAAATATAGGTCTGTGTAAGGAGGAGCTCGTGGCTATGTAATAACAGCCGCTTGGGTCGATCCATCAGGTTAAGCTTCGCTTGCCGGGGTTGGTCTGTGGATGGGTGACCATCTTTTCATACCGAGACTCCTCCGTGCCTCGGAAAGCACGGTAAGCCGTTGGTCCCGGCTGTCATTAGAGGATCTTTGACAGTCGTTACGGGTCGTCAGAAGCCCGAAAGTCTGACAATCAGTCTTACCAAGGGGTATCGTATTACCCAGTAACTGGGTTGTGGAGGTTAGATAGGCAGTCGCTCCATGTAAAATACTGGTATTCAGCTGCATCCGCTTAGACTGGAAGCCGACCCCAACATAGTTGGGAAAAGGCTAGGCAGATTTTTTGAGGTCTGTGTAAAAGAGTACAGTTTTCGTGGCGCAAAACCATTCGTGCCAGTGATAGCACCAGTTAATTGTTAATATCAATTTAGCTCTCTCGAAAACATACATTCATGAACTCTGAAAACATTACACTCCTTTTTTGGGCAGTCGTGTACAAATAGTTCATTTCGTCTTTGATTTACTTAATAAAAATAAATTTAAATTTTCAAATAATAAAAATTTGATTTTATTTTAAGGTTATATACTACTGCAAGATATTTATGAAAATTTTGCTAAATAATGGGAAATTATTGAATGTGTTTCTTTAAAAAATTGGCTTTTTCAATATTTTTTTTTCTGCTACTATTTTGTGTCGAATTTAAAAAAAAATGTGGTACAGCCACGTGCAACTAGACCGTATAATGATGTTGATGATATTTTTTCGTGTTCAAAATCACAAGTAGTTTCTTGTAAAACGACGATCAAACGTCAGTCTCGCGTCTTTTTTTTTTTACCACACGCAACTTGAATCAATTGCCATATCTGGGTCACCAAGACATTCACTAATATCTAATTTTATCTAAGGGCGAATTTCATCAATGAAACTGAACGCGCTCAGAACATATAAATCGTGTTCATTTTCATAGTGAAATCCACACTAATGCCTAGTTTTTGATATTTTTAAACGGAGTTTATCCATTCGATAGTGATTATTGGTTCGATATCGTCTTTCTGAACATTTCTTTAAGGAAGAATTTAGCATAAAAGTCGAGTGAATTACGATCGAGTGCTTATCTGAGGACCTCAAAAACCAAGCATAGGGAAGGAATTCGCTTAAATAGAAAATTTTGTCTCATAAAATAGCTGTTAAGAGTTTGAACTTCTTTTATAAATTCTTCAGAAACCGGGCGTAAGACAAGTAACCCATCATCAGAGAGTAACTAATTGTTTTAGACAGCAACTCATCTTTCTCACTGATCAACTTCTTTACAGTTTATGTGACTGTAATTGGTTTAATTGATAGAAATGTTTAGAGTTTGAGCTTGGCTCAAAATGTCTTGTTCTGACATGCCCCGTTCATCTACCTCCGTAATCCTCTACCTATATTCCAACCTCCTTTGTATCTTGAAACTCATAATCCCGCGAACCGGAATATAGGTGTACTACATAAATATCTTGCAGTAGCCTACGGCAGCTTAATTCAATGGTACCCAAGGGATAGCAACTAACGTTGTTTGCTTAGAGAATGTTAATATTTAAACACCAACCAAGGTGGATTCTGCTTCCCAAAATTATACGTGGTTGGATGTTTGAGCAGGTAATGATTAGGTATGGGATGATATTATTATATAGGGTGACTGATACTTAGTGACCGATACTTAAACACATGATTGTACTCATGATAACAAACAACTTTTACTATGGGACCAAACCTGAAGTCACGAAAAAAAAAAATCAGCTGCTCCCTACATTTTGACGAGTTATACGAACATGAATGTATGGGACAGCTGATTTTTTTTCGCGAATTCAGGTTTGGTCCCATCGTAAAAGTTGTTTATTACCATGAGTGTTTAAGTATCAGTCACTAATTACCAGTCACCCTATAGGTGTTTTATGAAATCACACAGAAAAAGACGTGACCGCCATGTCATGCAACCGTAAGAGAAGGTCTAATGTGGCTCTGTATAAAATAATAGTAAGAATATGGCAAATGTTGCCAAGTAATTTAATTTATCATGATATTGGTCGATTGTTTAAGTTTTATCGAAGGGATAATGGTTTCTTAAGCCGGCGCCAAATCAAATGGTAAATAAATGATAAATAATTTTTATTTCTGTAAGTAGGTTTGTACAAACACTTTTATAAGTCAATCAATTTTTTTTTTTTTTAAACTAGATGAGGTCGGCGTGTTCTATCCGACTACTCTGAGAAGAAAGGCCGAAACAAAGTCAGAGGTCACAGTCTCTTATAAAGTCCAGACATAATCTTGGTCACTTCATGTGAAGACCATGTAGATTGGTGTCTGAAATGGTCTTTTGAGGAAAGAACCACACAGATTGAGAGGACCTGTCCAGTCAGTGCACGCATTTGTCAGTAATCGCGCAGCTCAACTCAGAACTTAACAATACCAAAGAAAGGACATTGGGGTGGGCCGCATAAATTACTTAAACTGCCAGACCATGATTAAAAATAACTGAGAGAAAAATAAAACAAACAAAAAAAGCAATGACCTACATAGTCTTCACATTCACAATAAATGAAAATAATATAATAGTTTACAAAGTAAATAGTCATGTCAACATTCAGTACGCAAAAGTAAAAAAAAAAAAAATAAAATAAAAATAAAATTTGGAGCAGTTCAATCCCAAGCCTTTTTGTCCTCAATATAATCTTTAACGGTATAAAAAGCTTTCTGACACAACTTGCGTTTAATGAATGATGAATGAAAGATATTCTATATGTAAGTGTATCTAATTGATGGGGCCCACCTTACTCTACATTTGTAACCTTGAGAAAGTGTTATGTCTCATTCTCATCTGAATTATATCTCAGCTTTCTGATAAGTATGTATAAATAATGTATTAATGAATAAAAACGCTTATAATCTACTCTAGGCACAGTTCCCAGTTTTTTCCCATCAACTGTTTGTCTTATTGTCGTCTTTCTCTGTCCCCCCCTCCACCCCCTTGCCCCTGTAGCATCCAACGCACTTCCATCATCTGAAGGTCGGGGTTCGGTTCCGACTGTTCCGAGGGTACTTGTGCCAATTCAATATGTTCAATATTCACGGGGCCCGTCAAATGTTTTTGGATGTGCCATGAAATGCTTTTAAATTGATTCTGTCGCAAACGTTTCAAGCCCTCGCACTTCCGGGTGCCGTCGCGTGTGCCTTCCCTCTTGCTTTAAAGACTATGCACTAGAGGCATAGGAGAGAGATAGCGATAACGCAACTGCGACTCTCACGCGCCTCAGACGCTGAGTTAGGCTAAGAACTCACTCAGCGATTTTCACCCGCGCACGCCGCGGTGGCGGAACAGCGGTTTTATTGCTAAACTCACGGACCGCTTGTTTGTGCGGTTATGCAGCCGTCGCGATCATCAGCGATCATCGCCCGCAAACTTGGCCAGCGATGATCGTAAGACGGGCTGTTGCAAGACGGGCGGTTAACGATTTCTCACAGATTTCTTCCCAAGCTTTGAGCGTCAAGTTCTTGTACTTATATTCTACTAAGCTCTTATCCTACAGAACTGGCCTTTCTTGCATCAAAGTAATTAGTAGATCGATTTCAATATCCATTTTCTTATGTTTGTTGACAAACGTGTACAGACACGTCACGATGCCACGTGTAATAACAAGTCACTGGTGCAAAACGACAGCCGAGCGACCGCAGAGCACGCGGGCACAAACCGCCGAGGCTGCGGGTGACCGCGGCCCGCGCGATACAACTAGTTGCGCGCCGGTACAGCGGGAGCCGCATACAACCGCGCACACTGCGAGCGTAAAACGCGTCGTGAAATGTGCTTTAATTTTTTTACATATATATTTACATTTTACAGGAGCTGCGGGCACGCAACCGCGGCGGGCACGGGTTTAAATCGCTCCGTGAGTTCCTAGCCTTTGTTGACGCATAGCCACGCCCGAACTCGCACACGGACACGACACGAACCGCCGCCGCGAGCGCCCGAGCTCTAGCCGACGCGCGTTTTCTTATATAGGTTTTGTTCTAGTTTTAATTAGTTCTCGTGACAGTAATTTACAATATTAGTTTCCCTTTTACCTGTTTACCGTGATTATGCGACATTTAAGTTACACAAGTGTTTGATTTCCCAATCCACTTCAATCCAGTATGGACGCAGTTACGAGAATCCTTGTTTTTTTACCTTCTTCTTTTTATTATACCTTCCACAAAGTATTGCAGTCCTGGATAATATAAACGACGTTCCCTATTTTTTTTAAATTATTGTGCCTCTATACATTGTTTCCTTGTTTAAAATATTTTATTGTTTTGTCACAATATACTGCAAACACTGTTTGTTTTCGACCTTCCGGATAGGTGATAGCCATAGACTACGTAGTAGTTGCTATCAGTTACCCGAAAGGTCGAAAACAAAGAGTGTTTGCAGTATAAAGTGACAAAAGCACACTGACGTTTATGTTTCAAGGTGACAGATTAATATCAAAACCATAAATCAATTATAAACTATATAACTCTCCTGTCGAAATCTTTTAGTTCCTCTGTATGATATTCTCCCCCCTAATTTCCCCAGACCTATTAATATTCCATACCTTCTAACACTCTTTAATTCCCCATTAATTAAAACATCAAGCTTAATATAACTGCAAAGAACAAGATTAATTGATCTTAATAATTTATTAATAATAATGCATGAAAGTTTAATAAAAGTATCATGGTTCACTGTTTATGTCTCATAATTAAATTAATTTGTGACGTCTGACTACTAACAATAAATTAATACTAACATATATATTGTGTTGTCCTTGCAGGGTACTCAAACAGATCCAGTTTTAACTTAAGGCTGTATAACTGATAAACCTCAGCGAATACATTTTGTTTCCTTCAACCTTGACATTGGCAAAATCACCGATAAAACGATGGAGCCATTACTCTAAGATTGGATTTGGAATCGGAACTAAGTATATAACACTTTCCTTTACAGCTTTACTAGTTACAGTAGTGCTATTCTGTAAAAATCTCACGTTGAAAACTAAGGTGAAGTGAGCTTGAAGTCACCTGAGACCCGCCTGATGCTTGGCATTGACACTACTGACTTCAAGCTCAATTCACTTAAGTTTTCATCGTGAGATTTTTACAGAATAGCACTACGGTACATACCTACAGTTAATACCACAACATCTGATATCCACAGAACTCCTAATCCTGTTTGCTGTAGAAATACAAACACACCATGTAAGCTGTACAGTCTGCAAAAGAAATAAGTAACCAAGCAGCTAAAACTCAATATTGTGTGGAATGTTGGGAATAATATGCTTTGACTGTTTTTGTCTGACTATGTCTTTAAGTTTAAAAGTTAGCTTGAATTTTGCCTACACAGTGCAAGATGTTTTTTAACCGACGTCAAAAGGAGGAGGTTCTCATTTCTACGCGAATATAAATATATATATTTTTTTAAATGTACGCATGCATAACTTTTTAAGGAGTTGTCTGATTTGAATATTTCTTGTTTTATTCAGTAGGGTATATCTCGAAGTTGGTCCCATGTAAAATTTATTAACTTTACTGGGGTAGTTCTTGAGTTAGCTTCAATAATACGTATTTTTCCAACTTAGTATAAGTGGATGCTGTTATAATAATAAATTCCTGTCACTGTAATTTACATAGCAGATTGTGTGGTAATCGAATTTGTGTGGGGACCTACCCCAATACAGCTAAAAAGTGAAAAATAAAAAGCTTTTAACAAAAACAAACAACCAACTTCATAAAAAAAAAACAAAAAAAAACTACAAAGTGAAAAATAACTTTAATTTCAGAACTCAGTGGCAAAAACGAAAAAACACAACCAAAGACACCGACTTCCAAAATTAAAGTTGTTTTTCACTTTGTAGTCTTTTGTTTTTTTTTGCAAAGCTGTTGTTTTATTTTTTATTTTGAAAAATAAGTTTTGTTAACTGTACAGCTGGTAACAAAATCTTCCACTCCGATGTATCTATTGCCTGATATTTTGGTCCTTCGTCTACACAGGACAAACGGGCGACGTTTTGACGTGACGTCACATAGCTTGATGTTTGCCCAGATTGTTTCCTCGATAGTTCTGTTACGGATAAGTAGTTTTGTTGAAGAGATATTTTTAGGATTTCGACGGACAATGTTTTGGGAGATCACTGTGTATCTTTAAGTTTTGGGTAGCTATTGGTTTCGTAGAAACTTCTCTGGATTGATTCAAGGTATTTTGTGGGTTGGGTTACTTTGATGTCCGTTTGGTTTATTCTTTTGTAATACTGAATTCTTGGTTTCTATAAATATTCTTTTGTTCATGTAGGTATCTCTCTTCTTATTGATCTCTCTATGTTACCCCTTCTTTACGCATAACAATTTTGGTGTATTTTTTTGGCACAATAGTACTTTTTTTTTCTTTAATAATTGTTTTTGGCATACAGTTTACATTGACATAATTATCTTGTAGGCTATAATTTACCTGACCTGAAAAGCCTAACCCTATACGGTCGACGTCAGGGGTAGACTAAAGTTCAGTTTGGTTAGGTTCCTTTTTAACCGACTTCCAAAAGGAGGAGGTTCTCAATTCGTCTGTATTTTTTTTTTTTTTTGTATGTTTGTTACGCGATTACTCAAAGACGGATGGACCGATTTCGAAAATTCTTTTTTTGTTTGAAAGGGTATACTTCCGAGGTGGTCCCATATAAATTTTATTGACTTTGCTTGAGGAGTTTTTGAGTTAGCTTCAGTAATGCGTATATTTCCCACTTATTTTATATGGATGATGTGATGATGTTTTAATAACTTCCTATCACTGTTATTTACATGGCTATATCTACAATTATTGTGCTCAATTATGTATTCGAATTTGTGTGGGGTAGGTTCCTCAAATAAAAAGTGAAAAATAAAAACTTTTTAGCAAAAAATAAAACCGACTTCTAAAACAAAACACTACAACGTGAAAAATAACTTTAATTTCGGAAGTCGGTGGCAAAAAACGAAAATACAAAACCAAAGACACCGACTTCCGAAATTAAAGTTATTTTTCACTTTGTAGTGTTTTGTTTTAGAAGTCGGTTTTATTTTTTGCTAAAAAGTTTTTTTATGCTTTAAATAATTATGCGTAAATTTAATTACGATAAACGAAAGTATGCCATGTTATATTATGGATTAAAATTTTATGAAAATGGATAGTGAACCATTTTCTATGCCTCTTTCAGCTGTCTAAAATTTTACTATTACTTTTCAATAAAAAAAAATATAGGTTCAAATTAAATTAGATAGCGAATCTCCGCAAACGTGATGGGTATCGATAACTAAAGATGTTAAAACAAAAATAAATTAATTTGATAATGTTTTTTTTTTTGGGGTCATCAACCGCCGATAGTGTATTCTATAGAATAATAATAATATAATAATAATAATATCCTGGGACATTTTCACACACGGTCATCTGGTCCCAAACTAAGCAGAGCTTGTTCTATGGAAACCAGATAACTGATATACTACATATACTACTTTTTTTTGTAAATACATACTTATATAGATAATTACACCCAGACTCAGGACAAACAGACATGTTCATGCACACAAATGTTTGTCCTGGATGGGAATCGAACCCACGACCTGCGGCGTGATAAGGTGGTATCTTAACCAACCACGCCAACTGGCCTGCCTAAGATTTGTTGTTTTATGAGAAATAGAAGTCATCATCTTCCTGCCCTTGTACCCATGTTACTTTGATCGGCGCATTTAGTGTATTCCTTATCACTAAAATATCAGTTTAAAAATCAAATTTTGGGTAAACTTCACAAACGTGATGAGTATCAATACCTCAACACAACAAACAGATTTTATGAACTCACACTTCAAGTAACAACATTACCAGCGGTCATTAAATTGATAAAGTATACTACACGATCCAAGATTCCTTGAATTATTGATTGAATTGTTAACCATTAATTATTATTATTTTTCATTTCACCGTATTTTGATATTTTGCCAATTTTAATAACTAAATTTGCCATGTAAAATAATTTTTACTTAAATGCTAATTCATAATTATTGTATGCCTATTAGGTAGGACATATTGAAACTTTAATTTATTGTTAAGACCTGTAACTAACATATTATGCCCACAATAAAGATATTTTGAATTTGAATTTGAATTCATTAACCCCAAAAAAGTCTTTTATTTTTAGGGTTCCGCACCCAAAGGGTAAAACGGGACCCTATTACTAAGACTCCGCTGTCCGTCTGTCCGACTGTCACCAGGCTGTATCTTATGAACCGTGATAGTTAGACAGTTGAAATTTTCACAGATTATGTATTTCTTTAAGTAAATAAAAAGAGCATGGTCTATAATTCAAAGTAATTTGGTTTCCACAAAACTTCATTACACTTTGAGCCAGAAAAATAGTCGCACCAAAGAAGATTATAATAATCCCTGTACGAACGTAACAAAGACCAAAATGTTTGCTAAAGACAAGGGTACGACAATGACAAATTGGGTTTACGGACACACTGTACCTAAAAGAGCAACTAATTAATAGGCACAAGTGGCTGGTCTAGCTTACAAACCTGACGAACCTAGTTGCTAAACCCATTTGCCATGACATTTTAGTTTAGGGTAGTTACGGTTGTCAAGCAGTAGATATGCCCGAATTATACAATACGTTTGACAACCAGGATCGATGATTCGATAGTTTAGTTGAGGAACGGTTTGTCTTGATGTATAGCGTATTTCTTGGGCTGGCTACAGCAGATGTCATTTGCATTTCTTTTTTTCGCCTGAAACAACTACGAGGCTCTTTTTATTTTCAGATCAAACTCAACTTAAAGCATTTATTTCATTTAAATTACAGGCACTTTTCAATTGTTAAGGAATTGGCCAGTCAGAAATATGAAACTAGTGGTCCATTCCAAAGCGTAGAAGGCTAGTTGTTAGTAGAAAGAACGGGCAAGAAACTCCATGGACACTCTTTTGAATCAAAGTATTGGCTAAATTCCTCTCATCATCTTTTAGAAAATGTTTCTTATAAAACATTTTTATTTGGAACAAAAAGAACACATACATTATGAATGTACTCTACAAAAAAATTCCGAAAAATCCCCGAAAATGGTACCATCTTAAAAGCAAACCCATTTTACACTGAATAAAAAATAAACCAGCCATTCAAGGATTTTTCGCACAAAGAAATCTTAAAGGAACCTTAGCACAATGCTAAGTTATGAAGTCCCTCTACTTAAAGCTAACATTTCTATTATTTATCGCAGGCCGTTATCTTTTGAATTAATTCGGGGACCCACTTATTTTGGCCAGAAGTGGACTTTATCAGTCCCGAATTTAACTAAATTTGTTGTTTTATGAGAAATTGCTTCTTTGCTTCGTTTCTGTTTATTTCGTTATGTTTATCTGAGTTTCTAGCGGCTAAGTTATGCTTTGTTATGACTCAGAATAATTGTAGTTGAAGGTATTCGAGATACAAATTTCCAATTTACTCCGTATGGCAATTACACTTCAACATCTTGTTTCATCTATCACAATTTAATTGGAAATACGTGTTTTATTTGGCCCAGAAATAAACAACATAGATTTTGACAGTAGCTATCGTTTTAAATACTTTTAACTAATCAATGCTGAACCAATCAATTGAGCACTTGTTTTATAAGACAGCTAGCACTTAGCGCGCGACTTCGTTTGTGTGGTATAAATTTGTATTTTCCCCTAAAAATTTCAACACCCTTTCCACCCATTTAAAAGATAGCTTTCGCAAATTAGTGGTTACAATGTTTATTATTTATTTTAATAAGTATTCGTTTTGAAAAACCAATAATGACTTACTTTATCATTGCCTCATTTTACTTAGAGTGAATTTGACCAAACTTTTATACCCAGTTTAAATCTTCGCCTTCGAATAAATTTTGAATTTTTGACAGATTCTCCATAAAAAAACGGTCATACGTCTTTGGCCAAATAGGCAAGTATCTATAGGTACGTGCCAAGGTTCAAGTTCTTTCTTTAAACCAAGGAATAAGCATAACAAACAACCATAACCCCCCTTTTACCCCCTTAAAGGTTCAATAAAAAAAAGGAAGCCGTGTGCAAAATTTGACGTTCTTAGTCCCAGAAGTTTCGGCTGTGAGTATGTCAGTCAGTCAGTCAGTTTCTCCTTTCATTATGTAGATAATTTAGTTTGGACTACACAAACTACGCATTCCTCATCAGGTATTTTTTTTATTGTGATGGGTTTGCTCTTGGCTTATATTAATCAGCATATAATGATCCCACAGCTGGGACTGGCCTCCCGTCTGTGAGAGGGAGCGGTCCGTAATCCACCACGCGGGCCCAGTGTGGGTTGGTAGATGTCACATGCCATCAGACTTACCCCAAGTTAATTATAAACACCAATTATAGTGAGATCTAATTTCAACGCAGCTCTAATTATGGCGCCACATTCAGCTGAGTTATCAGTAGTGACCAGTGCGTCCGACCGTGTGTACTTAGCTTTGTATACGTGTATATAAGCTGTAGGCATTTGATTGGTAATGAGAATTACCAATTGCAGTAATGGTTTTTGAGGCTAAGTATAACATGGCATCACGCCTCATTTCCCTGAAGGGTTAGGCAGAGGATGTACACCCTCATTTCGAAAGTTAGCTGCTAGCTGCTGGCTGCTACTCGGAAATTCCAGATGGAAACCTTCAATAACACTTTGCCCGACCTGGGAATCGAACCCAGGTCCTCAAGCTCAGTCCAACCAACGAACAACGAAGTCAAGTCAGACTAACGAAGCAGTCAAGGTTCGAGGTGAAACTGTTTTGAAGTTCAATTAATGATGGATTTATTTTAACTTGGAAAAAGGTATCTGACAATGCTAGGTTGGTGAAGATCTTCGTTTTACGGTGTCAATGGATATAATACACACACACACGCGCGCACGCACACGCGCACACGCACACAGTCAGAAAGCGTAAACAGTCAATTTGGCCAGCCTTTTTCCGACTATGTTGGGGTCGGCTTTCGAGCTACTGACGACCCGTAACGACTGTCAAAGATCCACGAATGACAGCCGGGACCAACGTCTTAACGTAACGTCTTTCCGAGGCACGGAGGAGTCTCGGTATGAAAAGATAGTCACCTATCGTAACCCAAGCGTAGCTTAACCCGTGCAGCTATTATTACTTAGCCACGACCTCCTCATGTAAGTGTAATTACTATGGGACCAAACCTGAAATCGCGAAAAAGAAATCAGCTGTTCCCTACATTTTGACGAATTATGCGAACATATGTACTGAACAGCTGATTTTTTTTTCGCCATTTCAGGTTTGGTCCCATAGCAAAAGTTATTCATAATGATTAGTAGGTACAATGACCCCTTAAAAGGTTGCCGCTGTTTCCACTTACACTCTGTATAGTTTTTAGGGTTCCTTACCCAAAGGGTAAAACGGGACCCTATTACTAAGCCTCCGCTGTCCGTCTATCACCAGGCTGTATCTCATGAACCGTGACAGTTAGATATTTGAAATTTTCACAAATGATGTATATCTCTTGCCGTTCATGACTCGCACTTGGCCGGTTTTTTTTTATTTGTATGGCCCTAAATTCAGCAACGCTAATACTGTTCGCTGACGCAGCCATTTAATGGTCCTCACGTGTGCAGGTGACCGGACATGCGGTGCAAGATGGGAGGTGAACCATTGTCTGTGGGAGAGACGCCACATAAACCCCACAGATCTGAGCCATGCATGAACCCCCACTTGTGGAGATTGTCCTTGCTAAGGCCTACTTGGGTACGAAGTCTATTTAAGGTTTTCCAAGTAGGCCACGGTAACTTGAAACCGAATGGGAAGCTCACTGATGGTTCAATAAATAAATCAGGTGATTTAAGCAGCTCTTGCCAAAGATCACATATTTCTGTGGACGGCTGGATTCACGCACACAAGAAAATTTTTGCGACTTTTAAGCCTCTGTGGCACTGGGTTAAGATGACTGAATGGTATAGTTATAAGATAGCAGTGTCTAATGTCAACATTTTCAATCACATAGGTATAGTTCGCGTCAAATAAATTTGCCGCTCTGAAACCAGGCTTTCCGATGCGCATGACATAGCCCGCTGCTGTTTTAGTATAGATATTTACTACTGCGCAGTCATTTGTAGCCTACTTCAGAGCGGTAAACTTTCATGACGCGGACTATACCTACTTGGATAGTAAGCGTATATATAGCATCACGCCTCTATCCCCGAAGGGTTAGCAAAAAAAACCCTGCTTAGTTAGACGGCTAGATTAGTTTAAAGGCCATTTAATTTGAGATAAAATAAAATATTTTAATGAAACAAAAAATAGCACATGATTTTCACACAAAAATCAATTTTCCACAGACCTCAAATGGAGAAAGATTGCCATACTTAATAAAGGCTTTAAAGAATAATGTGGTATAATCAATGTGATTTTAATCAACACTTAGAAAAGGCATTAAAAAAACGTCTTTTACCCAAAACGGCTATTTAAAACAATTGCCGTGAACCCTCGTCCAAGCCAATGGATGACCTCGTTTAGTCATGCCAAATTGAACTTTATAGCCTATGAAATAGGGGAGTTAATCGATAAGCGATTAAGTCGATAATTGGAAGCAGGAGTAATGTTTTTCAGGGGATATAGTTTAAGATACTTCGGTTTTAATTTTCTTATTTTGTTGAAGAAAAAAAAAACTGCTTTTAATCATTTAATTATATCACTATGGTTCGTGCCTATTATTTTTTTCCCCGTATGTGAAAATATATAGTAGCAGGGCAGCTATATTACGTACGGTCAACGTCTAGAAGTCCACTTACACCGCAATGACCATTATCGCCTGCGCTATACGGGCTGCCAAAGTTGCCATTGTATAGTATTCTCAATCGTTCTTATAGAAGAAGGTCATAAGTACAACTAATATTGCTTTGCCATAGTTTTGTGAGATTGCTAGTCGACTTCTGACTGTTACTGTACATTTGACATTTATTTAATAACGTACAGCTGATTTTACTTTAGTTGAATTTACACTTGACACTCAATAGAACGCAAGTACTTTATTAACCAACTTCAAAAAAACGGGGTTATCAATTTGACACGTATTTATGTAATATTATTGGAACTGCAGTATATTCACATATGATCATCTATTAGGGCTTCCAAACAAATATACAAAATTTTATAGATGTATGTATGTTTGCTTGCCCACGCATTTCTCCGAAACTATTAACCGGAACATGATCATTTTATTTTTATTCGCTTAAATTTACTTCAACTTAGGGAACAGTGCAAGTTTCATCAAAATCGGTTTGGTAGGTTTCAAGATAATGGACAAATACGTGTAAGTGACACGGCCTGGCTTATTGATACGAGCTATGGGTATGGTGTCAAAGGGAAAACATCTCAAAACCTTGGTCAAATTCTAGTGCAATATTTATAATAAAACTATTAACTACATATTACAAACAAATATTCCAGTGTTTACTAAAAACTAAAAAGTACGAAATAAAAAAATAAAATAAAAAATCGACTTCAAAAAGAAAGTAACTCACAATTATGAAATAACTTTAATTTCAGAAGTCGGTGGCAAAAAGCTAAAATACTGAAAGATATTTCATAATTTTTAGTTAATTTATTTTTAAGTCCTTTTAATTTTTTGAATTATTTTTATATTTACTTAGTTTATTCTACCGCTTACGTAAATAAAATATCCCTCCGTATCACAAAGTCCTAAAACCAAATGGTTCTAATAGCAAAACCACCTATAATCAAAACGACACTTTAGCAAAATGTGCTATAAGCAAATCGTCCTACGAGCAGTTTGATTACGTTACATGCAAGTTTCCACTAGAACACGGAGCCGACATGGTAACAAAGTTATGACGTTGACTTTTCTTGAAATAGAATTCCATAGTGCAACAACAGACTCACAAATAACACCCGAGGTGCCAGTACCCTTGTGAAAATAATCATCCTCGTAAATAATTCTGTAGGTGAAAGCTAAAGGACCTTAAATCAAT
The DNA here is from genome assembly GCA_948252095.1 of Dicycla oo. NCBI lineage: Eukaryota > Metazoa > Arthropoda > Insecta > Lepidoptera > Noctuidae > Dicycla > Dicycla oo. Next base: position 5,284,407 of record OX411710.1, on the reverse strand, counting down.
TTTTTGTCATTTTTGTATTTTCAATGATTCTTATTCAGTATACCCGTATTGATCAAATGGTAAAAGACATTCTACAATTTATAAAATGTGACTTAAGGTCCTTTAGCTTTCACCTACAGAATTATCCTCGCATAAAAACCCACTGTCTTGAACTTTTAAAGTTTGCTATAAAACAAGAATTTTAAACGTTTCCATAGCAAAACATGCTCAGAATAACCATACCGAATTTACGAAATGTGGCACTTGTATGGGTTTCACTGTTCGTTCCTTTTTTTTCTTTTGTTCTGTTCGCAACGTCAAAATTACATATGACAGCCCGCCTTCACCACTTCCTAGTGCTTTAGCTGAGGAGAAGAAGTGGCGCAAAAAACTCCCTAGCAGCACAGCTGTCTGTTCAGTAAAAAAAATGATTCTATAAACACTTCGCAAAATTATATAAGTACATTACGCAACACAAAACGTTAGATTAAATTAAATTATTTGCTATAACTTAGCTAGCACACGCCAATATACAAAAAAAAAAAAATCAGAAATAAAAATACAAAACTAAAAACGTAAGCAGAACTTCATACCTAAATAAAGTCCAGTAATAAAGGGCGTGCCCACTTACATATAGTAATATATATGCAGCTGTAACTCGGAGGTCACAAATGATAATCTAGGACCATCGAAGTAAAAACAAAGAAACAACAACAAACAAAGACCAAAGAGTTAATTAGTAATAACAAAACCAAGGTCAGCAAGACGACCAGTCACCACAAGCAGCACCCGTTCACGAGCATAAAAATCTCACCGTGAAAACTCAGGTCAAGGGATGTTCACTTGACCTGAGTTTTTACGGTGGGCTTTTTACAGAATTTACCGGCTGGATAAGACTCTCACAGACCAGGGAAGCATGGCACAAAAGGGAGGAGGCCTATATACCGCAGTGGGTCAAACAAGGGCGTCATTGATGATGCTGATGAATAGACAGGGGGCGAGATAATTGGGCGCAAATTACAAATATAGACCGCATTACTTGAATAGTCTCATCCCATATTTTTGTGATTTTTATATTTATATTTATTAATATTATAATTATTTATCATATTTTGCTTATTCGAGAAGCGTCTAAGACAAAACACGCACTAACTTGCACGAGCCTTTACTAGAAAGGTTTAGGTAGTTAATTGCAACGCTACCTATATGCGTTCCACATGAATAGCCTCAGTACAATTTAAACAGTCGTCGCATTTCTTTGTTTTAATTTCTCGGCATGAATTCATTTAACGTTGTATATTACTTATTTATTATTTGTGCTATAATTATTTTTTATTATCACGGGTCGTGGTCACAGATTAACTGATATTGAATTTTTTTATGGATCAAAAATAACTAATCGCGAAATTGCAAGAAAAATAGGTCGTAGCCCAACAGTTATTAAAAAGTTATTCAGATAGTTATTAATAATAACTATCGGAAAAATAAAGAAAATTATGGAAAAAAATTATAAAGGTCGAATATAACTGGCCACTTCGTCACGTGAGTGCCTACTTATTTTATGTGCAGCATCTAATTCTTCCAAAATAGCTCAACAAATATCGAATGACATAACCGCTGTGCTGAACCGCTGTGCTAACCCGCGCGCGGGGAAAACCGTTGAGCGCTCCACCCGCGGACGCCCGCGGTAATCTTGTAAACAAAACCGATTTGCATCGTAGCTTCGTAGAATTTTGTGACCATTGAATGTTCCTTAGAATGCTAGTGAGTAGGGCTTTATAGTAATCGTTTCGTTTGAAAGTATGTGTACGGTTTCGACTACCGAACATACTTACTTTGCGGACGCAGCAACCTACTTGCCGTCCGTTCATACGTCACTCTGACAACTTATAAGTAGCTGCTAATAAACAATTAATTTTGAGTACAAACTAAGTTGTAGAACGACATACTTATCAAGGGAAAGAATCACCTAACTTTAACTTGTATACGGTTACTGGTTAATATAACGTTTTACGGTATTAGTGGTTTTTTTTCTGTGCTCCACTAACGACAACTGCAAGTGTAAGCTGCCTGTACGATTGGCGCTTACAGTATGACTTGTTTTCATTTTCAAAATTGGTTGTAAAAAATAACAAAACAATTTTTAGTTACACTTTCAAAGAAATGGCTCTAGTAAAATAAAACAACAAGCGATGACCTATATGTTTTATGGTTTAAAATGCATGGTGTGTTTATTCTTAGCACGAAACATAAATAAAACCACTTACCTTAATACAATTTTTATTAATTACAACCATTCCAATTTGAACAAAAACCTTTTGTTTACAAAAAGTTTTGCAACTACAGACTAAAAATAATCTTTCCATAGATGATTGACTAGTCGCATAGAGGGTTGGCGTACCTCAAATTCCTCGGAAATAGATAGTGGATGTTTAAATGTATGGAATTAGAAAGGACTCCTTAATAGTGGTGGAACAAGGTTCAAACCAAAAGCAGATTTGCGTGGGATGACTTTACTCCCACGAACCTACTTAAATAAAAAAATGGGATGAATTTCATCCTATGTGTAATTAGCGGTTAAAAACCAGTGCTTCATTGTCTACATTGCGACGTATAATCTGGCTTTATTTATCTATTCATATTTTTGGCATAAAACTCATCCCCATACTTCAAACGGAGGCAAATCAAGAGGAAACCTTTTTTGCGCGAGCATCATCAAAAGGCCCGATTATATTTGCTAGAATACATATGTCCTGGACAAATCACAGGCACAGTGTTGTTTTTAGTGATAAAAAAACCGGCCAAGAGCGTGTCGGGCCACGCTCAGTGTAGGGTTCCGTAGTTTCCCGTCCGTAAAAATATAATAAAATATGTAAACGAAGTTAAAAAAAATGCTTGCTTATACGATTATACTACAAACTTAGTCCAGAAATTATTTTGTACAACTTTTTGTCTTTTTTGTACAAAAACTGTTGTTTCCATCAAGTTCAAAATGATTTTCCTAGAAAGTCCTTATAAAGTTCTACTTTTCAGATTTTTTTCATATTTTCTAAACTTATGGTTCAAAAGTTAGAAGGGGGGGGGGACACATTGTTTTTTACTTTTGGAGCGATTATTTCCGAAATTATTGACATTATCAAACAATGATTTTAGTAAACCCCTATTCATTTTTAAATACCTTTCCAACAATATATCACACGTTAGGTTGAAATTTAAAAAAAAATCACTTCCCACTTTACATATTGGGGGGGCTACCCTAATAAAACATTTTTTTCCAATTTTTATTTTACCACTTTGTCGGCGTGATTGATATACATAATGGTACCAAATTTCAGCTTTCTAGTGCTAACGGTCACAGAGATTAAGCGAGGACGGACAGACGGACGGACAGACAGACATGGCGAAACTATAAGGAATCCTAGTTGGCTACGGAACCCTAAAAAAGATCAATTTAGATGGTCCAGATGGATATTCATATTATTTTCACGATTTAAGGAAAGAAGAATATTTTATATCACGTCGTCATTCAGGGGGTGGCTCAGTAATGGTGTGGGGTGCGATTTCTTATTACGGTATCATTAATATTTCCGTTATTAAAGGAAAGGTCACTTCAAAACTGTACATAAATTTACTGGAAGAGAAGATAAAAGAGATTATTTAAGTGTTTAAAAAAAAAGTGGATTTTTCAACAAGACAAGAAGAAGACGGATGAAAAAAGATTGCATGCAGCGGAGATGAGAATGTTGAGATGGATGTGTGGAGTAACGAGAATGGATAAAGTAAGAAATGAGTATATAAGAGGAAGTTTGAAAGTGGCGCCAGTGACAGAAAAGTTGAAAGGAAATCGTTTGGCTTGGTATGGGCATGTGATGAGAAAGGACGAAACGCATGTGATTTAAAGAGTGATGAATATACATGTTGATGGATGGAGAGGGAGAGGAAGGCCGAAGAAAAGATGGATGGAATGTGTAAAGAATGATATGAAAGAGAAGGGAGTGAATGATAGTGTGACGGTTGACAGGGGAGAATGGAAGAAGAAAACATGTTGCGCCGACCCCAAGTAACATGGGATAAGGGCAGGAAGATGATGACAACGCCCCCTCACATCGTCACATGAAACCAAAATTTGGTTTGAACAAAATCGACCTTTCCGTACTTAAATATCATAGAAAATGTTTGGGGCTATCTATCTCGCCAATTATTTGTCCGTGGACGTCATTTTAGTAGTAGCGTAGATCTTAAACGAGAAATTCATAGTAACACTTGGAATGGTTTGGTGCTTAATCACTCATTATATGAATCCATTTCTAATCGAATTTTCGACGTAATTAAGAGTAATGGAAAATACACAAAATATTGAAAATAAATTAAAATCATATATTATATTTTTGTGTTTTATTTTAGTGAGGCATTTCAAGAGACTTACCCTATTTGTTACTTTAGCATGTTATTTTTATTATTAAATGCCTACTTTTTGTAATGAATGTGTAACAGTACGTGTAAGTTTATTTAGTCAATCAATCTGCCTAGCCTTTTCCCAACTATGTTGGGGTCGGCTTCCAGTCTAACCGGATGCAGCTGAATACCAGTATTTTACATGGAGCGACTGCCTATCTGACCTCCACAACCCAATTATTGGGTAATACGATACCCCTTGGTAAGACTGGTTGTCAGAATTTCGGGCTTCTGCCGACCCGTATCGACTGTCAAAGATCCACGAATGACAGCCGGGACCTACGACTTAACGTGCTATCCGAGGCACGGAGCAGTCTCGGTATGTACAGATGGCCACCCATCTACGGACCAACCCCGGCAAGCGTAGCTTAACCTGATGGATCGACCCTTGCGGCTGTTATTATTTAGCCGAGCTCCTCCGTGTAAGTTTATTTAGTAAAATCATTTAAGGGGGAAGCGTCAGGGTAGCCCGCGAAATTCAAATTTTCTTAAGTTTTTTTGCAATTTACAAGTTGGTAGTTTATTGTACGTTGATCAAATTATATTTTGCGGTCGTAACAAGTATCTATTTACATGATTAGACTCATTAAAGTGATCAATACAACTCTTTAAGACCAGGTAATCCCAAAAAATGACTATTTCATGAAATCTCGTCATTTTGGGATTATACTAACTTAAGGAGTTGTATTACTGATTCTATTGTATATATTTCTGTAAAAACATATTTGTTACGGCCGCAAATCATACTTTATTTAACATACAACTTGATACTGACTTGCAAATTGCAAAAAACGTAAGAAAATTTGAATTTCGCGGGCTACCCTGACGCTTGCAATTTTATTGTTTCTCTATAACTGGATTTACTACTAATTTTGCGGGTGAGGCTATTCAAGTAACGCGGTCTGTATATTGTGGTGTAAAAGACAGAGTACAAGTTAACTTTCTAAAATTATATGCCCAATGAAAATAGCGGGTTGTTCTCTTGTTAGAAGAGCACCTTTCATTTGTGGAAACGAGCCAAAGCCATGAGAATCGAATGGGAATTCCTGGTGTTAGTATAAGCTTCGCCCTGGCACTGTTCCGTGCTATTGAGAATGATTTATAGTAATTACGGTTGACGGTATGTGTGGGGTGGTGGGGTGTAGAGACAAGTGTGACTTTTGCGAGTGATGGGCTTTCATTTTGGTGGGCTATTTTTACCCGACTGCTCCTAAAACAGGGTAATTATTTTTCGAGAGTATGTAAGGGCAAGTAATGATAATGGCACGCTCTATAGCCTAAACGGCTTGATGGATTTTAACATATTTTATGAGATTCGGCTTAATTTTGGGAGTGACATAGGCTATAAAATATTTATATTGCAAGTGTCAACACAAAAAAATAACTAAAAGTTTAAAATAAAGGACTCCGCACAAAATGTTATGTTATGAGAAAGCCGTTCGGCGAATTTGGCTGAAATTTTGGTGTGACAAGGCTGGAGCTGGTCTGATGATGGAGCCCGAAAGTGTGATAAGAACTCCTTAACCAACATAAATAGCAGTATCGTGTTTAGACTCATAGGATGTCTTGACCATTACTATTTATTTATATATTTATATAGGTAGTGTTCAGGGTCTAATGATGGGGCCAGAAGGTGGCCAATGGAACTCCTCAACCAACTTAGATAGCAACATCGTGTTTAGAGTTGCTGGTTTTATCTTAACAAGTACTGTAACCCAAGGTAATATCCAGGGTCTAATTATGGAGCCGGAAGGTCGCCACAGGAACTCTCAGTGGCAGTGGTAAATATCCCATCTTTGGATATTACTGCACTTGAAAAGCTGGAACAAGAACTCTTGTCACATGCGCTCATGTAATAGCAATCTTGTGGTATACGCGCAATGCATTGTACAATATAGAGAGAGCGTACGTATATTGGAAAATTGACCAGTAAGGCACTAAAAGTGTATACTCGTATATAGATATTTCCCAAACAGCAAGCCTTAAATATCAGTATGTTTACTGGTTATTTACTGAACATGGTGTGTAGGGAAAGGTTTTCATAAACAAAAGCACAGAAAGTCAAGACTAGGCATTTATTATTTCAATTAGGCTTGTCAGTAGTTAATCAGAAAGCTAGTCGTCCGTTTGCATCATGGGAAAGAGGGGACAAGAAACTCCATGGTAACAGTATTAAAGTATTACATCAACACATTATTTACATTTCTGTAAAGTTATCGTTATCTCAAAACAGTTAATTCTATCTCTTTTAGAATGGTCCAAGAGAACCCAGAATGATATCAACTTAATAACAATAGCTTGGAAGAGAACATGAATACTCCAGTATACAGTTTGACACATTAGCAATATTATCAATAATATAACCACAACTACTACAACAGCAATACAATAGCACCGACTTCCAGAGAGCATTTATCGCTCAAAAAAAGTGTATGAGATCAATTTGTGGACTCAAACCTGATGACTCATGCTAACCCATATTTAGGAAACTTGGTTTGTTACCGTTACCGTCACTTTATATTTATGAAATATGTATGTTTGTAATAAAAAATAAACAATTATTTAAGAATGCAAATGATGTTAACCCTCGAAACAGACGAGATCCATACAAACTAGTGCTGAATGATTTGCCTCGATTAGCTAAATATAATAATAACTGCCTAGCAATGTGTGTGCGAATTTATAATAAAATACCGAGGCATTTTAAAACATTAAATTCTAACTTATTTAAAACTAAATTTTATAAATGGTTGCTTGAACATAGTTTTTATAGTTTAAAGGAATTCATAGACAAAAAGTTTTAATGTTTCAAATTGTTCGTTGTTGATGTCTCCTTATCTGCTTGCTTACCTTTGAAAATTTGCATGCTTTGTCATAACCTAGCTAAACATGTTTGTGCTATATAGTATTTAACACCTTTTTATACCATGTTTTATGCAAATAAATATATTATTATTATTATTATTATTAAAATTGAGACACACTATCAAATTACTTCATATCTCTATCTTCTTATGTGACATCTGGTTAACTTATTTCACACCAAAACATGACCACAACTAATCAACTGAACTTCTACCGAGCAACTGCTCTGATAACATCATTACCACCCTTTTTATCTCCTGTCAAAGTCACTTAACTGCCAACATCAACCGCCATTTTGAACCAATCACAGTTTATTATACATTTTGGCTTAATAACTTCTAATAAACCAATATTATGTAGTGAAACTGTTTTGAAACATTTAAAGATAATTAAGCCATTTAATAAGATCTGATTGGTATTTCTTAGATATAATTCAATAGAATATCAACATGTACCGACAGTATTGTACCAATCGTTTGAAACAACGTATTATATTAAAATAGCAATATAAATTCTAAGACATACTACAAGTATATTTAATATTAGTTAATCATTATTATTATTTTTTTAATTTAAGTAATAACATCGTTAAGATTATTACAAGTTAGTATGAGTATTGTTTTGTAAACACAATAACTACTCTAACTACGTACTTCTACATTGGTCCCAAGTTTCGTGTGACAGATTTCATTATCCAACAAATAGTATTATAATATTTATAATAATATAAAAATGAATTATCTCACAAGCGTATGTGACAAGAGTTCTTGTTCCAGCTTTACTATGCGAAATGTGTGTACTTAATACCTCTCTGTTATATGACAACGTATTATCATTTAACTGGGTAGCTTTTTGCTTAGCAGAGGGGTTTTGTTGTTGCATCTTATTCGCAAACACGCAGATTTAGCGATGTTTAATCAGTCGCTAATCTCTACAATTTAGACGAATTTAATAACAATTACTATAATTTTATTGAAAACATAATATTACATAGCATCACGCCTGTCTTCCGTGAAGAGTTAGACAAAGGTGTAACTGTAGTACACCCATATTTTGCCAGTTATGTTTAAGTCCCATGTATTAAGGGGCGAGCCTATTGCTATAAATCCAGACACCAGGCTGCTACTGAGAAATTCCAGATGGAAAAGCCCAACACTTTGCCCGACCTTTTATTATTTTTTTTTCCATGGAGAAATGCTCATCCAATTCACTAAAATCCACGGTGTCATCCTCTGCCGCTTGTGGCAGGCCGTCACCGGACTCTCTTCTGGAGAGCACCCCCCATCACCAGCGCACAGGACCACATTTCACACCGTGTCAATGCACTCTTGGTCCCTCTGCGACCGGTCAGGTCAGTGGCCCGGCCGCCTACCACTTTTCGGCCGCAGAGGATAGGGAGAGCGGCCAACGAAATACCCACACGCGTTGGAGCCGCAGGGGGTCCCACCGCGTCCGCCATCAGACAGTGCCGACCCCGTCAAGGCCGCGGAAGGTAGGGAGAGCCAACCCAACCCTCAGCCGCGATGCCTCCCATACGACGTCGTGGCCCGCCTCAGTTGCGATGTCGCCCCAGAGGCACCGCAACCTACCTGTTGGCTGCTAAGTCGTCGACTTCCTGGAAAAAGTCCTGACGAGCGGCCCCTCCTCCGGTTTCTCTTCCCTTCACCGTAGGTGATCTAGCCACGGCTACCGAGCGCCCCCGCCTCGACAATGCGGGAACCCACTGGGGGGGACTTTGCCCGACCTGGGAATCGAGCCTAGGACCTGATGCTCAGCAGTAGCGCTTGACCACTAGACCAACGAGGCAGTCAAGTGTGTCCAATTTTAACACCTATAATATAATAAATTTTAATGTATATCATAACAAAACTTTCTTCCATTAATACAGCATATGCAAGGCTGTTGTTAAGGCATTAATGTCGGTAAACAGTAACTTGTATTCAGAGGAGAATACGCTAATTACAAACTAATCAGTCCTGAGCCAGCGTTGGTAAACATCACTATACTAACACCAATAAGATAGGTATACTAATAAGATAGGTCTGAATTAATTGGTTTTAGTAATTACTAAAATCCTTCAAGATTTTTAAAAGAGTCTGGTGATTTTCTGGGGTATACCCTATTTTTTTCAAGACGGTAAAAAAATCATCCAGTATATATGATAAATAATAGGTGAACGGAGTAGTTTTATTTTTCTTTTGGTTTTTTCAATAGCTTAGACAGAAATCTCTCTATCAATACACTACATATTTGAAATAGAACAATAAAAACAGAATATTTGAAAAAACTTTATAGATCGTTAAAAAATAAATATCGAAATTCAAATCATACGCACTACGCATACTCTTCTCATGAGTTAAATTTCGAACTTTTTTTTTAAAAGTAGGAATGCCATAGGCTTCTGCTCCGTTCACCTATTATACCCTATTTTTTTAAGACGGTAAAATAAGTCATCCAGTATATGTTATCAACAACGAAACATGTGTCTTTTTTAGGGTTCCGTACATCCAAATGAAAAAACGGAACCCATAAAGGATCATTCGTGTGACTGTCTGTCTGTCCGTCTGTCTGTATGTCCGTCTATCACAGCCAATTTGCTTTGAATCTAATGGACCGATTAAGTTGAAACTTGGTACACACATGAATTTCTGTAAACCCAAACACGGTCGTGTAACGTAAATACACATACATTAATTTTGATTATGGGGGTTAATTTGGGAGACAAATAAAAATAAAAATATGCAATCTGTACCGTGTTATATAACAAATAAAAGGCCTCACTATGAGGGTCCTCAATATATATTTTTAGGTATTAAAATAAATAGTTTTAAAGTTATTTAAGACAATAGATGAAAATTTACCATTCCCACCCCCTTATCTCTGAAACTACTGAGCCTAAAATACTAAAAAAAAAATACAGAAAATAGTTCTGTTTATGATCTTAAAATAACATGTAAATCTCTCAATATTGTGCGTAAAAACTTAACATTTGCTGTTGGAGTTTATGGGAGAACAGTTTTTTAACTACAATCTTAAAATTGTTCTTAGGATAAATTCATTACAACTACAAAATGCCCAAAGGGCCTCTCATAAACGCCCATAGCTACAGGCTGCAAAAAAAAAACATCACATAGCCGTTATCTAGGCATTCTGAACATCAAACTCAGTAACACTGAGCAAAACTTTTTGGTTGGAAACGACTTTTATTTTTAACCGACTTCGAAAAAGGTACCTTCGAACAAATATTTTTATTCGACTTTATGTATGTTTAACTATTTCTCTGTCAATTGTGGACGATTTTGAAAATTATTATATTTTTTTTATTGAAAGGATACATGCTCTCAACTCTGGTGGTCCCCTTGTCACTAAGTCGGAACTGATGAGGGGATCCCATGGAAATCAAGGGACACCCTTAAGTTTTATAGGTACCTTATATTGTATTTTATTTTTTGGGTATTTTTGATAGTAACTCGTGCATTTGCTCTCAGAAAGCACCATTGGGTGAAGTGGAACTAATAATGAAGACCACAGAAAGCCATCGGAGCTACTCAATAATAAGTATTTCACGGGTTACTATTCGATGACTTTAATATGGTTGTTAAGCTATTTATGCTCGTCACAATGCGTATGGTGTAGTGAAGCTGAAGATGACTTCACCAACAGCTCCAGTTCTCCTGGTTCTTACTAGGAGAACTCCTAAACAGTTACCAGAACGTCCCTGCAAACGGAAAAGCAATATTTTATAAAAGGTGATGAGCAGTTTACATTATGATATTGTAATATTACAAACTAATATTAAAGATAAATTACAAACTTTAACTTAATTTTTAGCGGGTAATAAAAATTTTAAAGTAAAAACTATTTTACAAATAAAAGAAAAAAACAACCAACTTCCAAAAAAAACCACTACAAAGTGATAAATAACTTTAATTTTGGAAGTCGGTGGCAAAAAACTAAAATATGGATCCAAAACACCGAATTCCGAAATTAAAGTTATTTTTCTTTTGGATTTCTTTGGTTAGTTTATTTTAGAAGTCGGTTGTATTTTTTTATGTATTTTTTTTTTTGTGAAAAATGGCAGCGGGCAATGCAATGCACGCAGAACATTTTGCGTTTCGATGCATTCCACGGTACAGGAGATGTGGGGGTGTTTAATGCTAATTTATATAATTTCAAGGAAGTGTTCATGACAAAAGCAGTCAGTTCGAACTTCAATTTATTTCAATCAATCTGCCTAGTCTTTTCCCAACTATGCCAACTAGTCTAGCCGAATGCAGCTGAATACCAGTATTTTACATAGAGCGACTGCCTATCTGACCTCCACAACCCAGTTACTGGGTAATACGATACCCCTTGGTAAGACTGATTGTCAGACTTTCGGGCTTCTGACGACCCGTAACGGCTGTTAACGATTGTCAAAGATCTACAAATGACAGCCGGGACCAACGGCTTAACGTGCTTTCCGAGGCACGGAGGAGTCTCGGTATGTATAGATGGTCCACCCATGGACCCATCTACGGACCAACCCCGGCAAGCGTAGCTTTACCTGATGGATCGACCATACCGTTAATACCGTTAATCGTTATTACTTAGCCACAAGCTCCTCCAACTTAAATTTATTTATTTTTATTTATTTATTTATCATTTATTTAAATAATCAATATCTCTGTAACCGGAAAGACCCCAGTTATGGCGGAGTACAAAAAAAAATATCACAATGACGAGGAGAATAAGTGACTGTCGGCATTGTTAAGCGTCTTTTTACGCCCGTTACATAAATGTACAGTACAATAGAATCATTTCTATTTACAATGAGTGGTACAGTCAAAAATCATAAAGGAAATTCACAGTATGTATGTGTGTATTACACATAATCATCATGGTGTAGGTACATGACTTAGTTGCTTAGAAGTATGCACGCTGTGGCCCATCTTGTTACAAAAATCTCGTAGTCACTTTCTAGCCATCCAAGTGAGGAGGATTGACCTATTTCTTTGCCAAAAGGCAAAGTATCAATTTGCACACACTCTAATTTCACGTAAGGCCTATTACATAGTATCAGAATGGTGACTATCTCCAGCCAAATAAAAAATGAAGCTGGAGTTCTAGTATGATTAACCGGAACTTATCCCGAGGTCGTAAAAGAAGTCGTCAGATGAAAATTTCACTAGAGACCTTGTATACACGTTAACGTGTAGACTAAACAAGGTCTCTAGTGAAATTTTCTCTAGTGGAGGTGTATAGACGGCACAAACTTCTAAACTTCATCCGTCTCGTTAGAAAACGAGTTCTAACTTTGTTCGAAACTTTAACTTTTAAGCCAGTTTTTGTATTTTAAACCTTGTTCCGACTGCTGTAAAGTTCTTAATACAAAATTTACAACTTAGACCCAGGTTCCAAATCAGTTTTTGTATTTAGAATATTAACATTTACATAATAAAGTTCAACTTCAACTTAAATATATTTATTGTCGACGTAATACAAAGTTCGTAATTCAAAAATAGGCTCTATGGTTTAAACAGTTTAAACCCGATCAGAAATATATTTTTTTATTTTTTTATAATAAGACCGCATGTGTCAACAAGAATCAGGATCGGAACTAAAACCTTTTGCTGTAGTGTGGACAAGGCTTTACAGCAATGACGTCACCGCTATTAACTCAACTATCCAACTATATACGGTGTCCGATATCAAGCTCGCAAGCCGACCCTTACACGTAATTAACTGAGCCAAATTGGCTATACTATCCGTTCTTAAAGTGATAAAGAGTACTGTGATTATTATATTGAATTATGATGGCATACGTTGTAGACGTGATTATGGGAGAGTGAGCAATGTTACTGTGCTTGTTTGAATGTTTAGGTTAGATTCTCATCTCAATCCATCTGCCTAGCCTGTTCCCAACTATGTTCGGGTCGGCTTCCAGTCTAGCCGAATGCAGCTGAATACCAGTATTTTACATGGAGCGACTGCCTATCTGCCCTCCACAACCCAGTTACTGGGTAATACGATACCCCTTGGTAAGACTGGTTGTCAGACTTTCGGCCTTCTGACAACCCATAACGACTGTCAAAGATCCACGAATGACAGCCGGGACCAACGACTTAACGTGCTTTCCGAGGCACGGAGGAGTCTCGGTATGTATAGATGGTCACACATCTACGGACCAACCCCGGCAAGCGTAGCTTAACCTGATGGATAGACCCGTGCGGCTGTTATTACTTAGCCACGAGCTCCTCTCATCTCATCTACTAGATCTTTTTTACATCCTAAGAAAATAAAGTAAATACGTTCATTTGTGGTAAACATGATGCAAAGAACACAAACAAAAAAAAAACAAGTTGGGGGAAAATATGCGTCACATCCAAGCAAAACGGCCATCGCTCAGCATAATGCTCCTAACCCCTCTTCCTTCCTTCATTCTACTTCTTCTTTTTTGGATCTACTTTCAGTTTAACTAGATGCTTTTGAATATTAGTCTGTATTGAACAAGGAGTGATTGTGACTTTAGCCCCAACCCAGTTATAGGTTGTCAGAATTTAGGACTTCCGAGTTAGCAGAAAGATTCTCAATTCTCAATTATTTATTGCATTCCATATGTATTACATAGATGGTATTAGCAAAGTAAAAGATCAATATGGACCCTGTCGGGCACAGCAAAATTAGAAGAGAGGAAGAGGGCTAAGTAGAAATTCAAGTAATTCAATATTATTATAAATTCCTATCATTATTTTTATTATATGTATTGCATAAGAATAGTGTAGGTAATTATTATTAGGTTATTAGAAGTATAGAGGAGCTCGTGGCTAAATAATAACAGCCGCAAGGGTCGATCCATCAGGTTAAGCTACGCTTGCCGGGGTTGGTCCGTAGATGGGTGACCATCTCTACATACCGAGACTCCTCCGTGCCTCGGAAAGCACGTTAAGCCGTTGGTCCCGGCTGTCATTCGTGGATATTCGGCAGTCGTTACGGGTCGTCAGAAGCCAAAAAGTCTGACAACCAGTCTTAACCAAGGGCTATCGTATTACCCAATAACTGGGTTGTGGAGGTCAGATAGGTAGTTGCTCCATGTAAAATACTGGTATTCAGCTGCATCCGGTAAGACTGGAAGCCGACCCCAACATAGCTGGGAAAAGGCTAGGCAGATTTTTTTAGAAGTATAATAATAATTATTAAATTATGTTATTATTTATGTATTCATAATTATTTTCGTATTTGATTTTAAATGTTTCATATTATATTATATATATTTCATAACGTATAAGAGAGAGAATAATTTTATATTGCAACCGATTAATCACAAAACTCCTTTACTGAGTAGTGAGACTTGGATTCTCGTGCGTATTCTATGGTGCCAGGACCGATACGATGGTTGAACGTGCTCTCCAAGAAAAAGAAAATAATAGACACATTCAAGGCCCGATCGCGGAACGTACACAATTTGTACTACCTACATTAATGAAAATGATGGACAATCACTTTCTTCAATCCTGAAGGCCCCCTTCAGGATTGTATGACTGCTTTGAAAAGGTAATGGATGAAGTGTTACACAAGATATGTAACTCAAATAAATCTATTATCATTTGTGGTGATTTTAATGTTAATTTATTAGAAAAGTCAGGTTCTTGTAGTAAAATAATAAGTCTTTTTCAGTCATACAATCTTGTAAACCTATTTTTGGAGCCCACAAGAATAACCCCTACTAGTGCCACATGCCTAGATAATATTTATACAGATGTTATTCCAAGCCATAAAGCAATTATAAATTTACTAGATTCTGATCATTGCGGGCAAAGGATTACTATCCAAAACCAAAACAAAAAAGTGGCTAAAAAGGATATCATTGTTAACCCCAAAACTACAAGTCGCTTGGAAGCTTTTAAAGTTAAACTCATTAATAAATTAACAGTTTTGGCTAATCATACTGATCCTAATGATCTGTATGATGATTTTTTTAATATGTACTGTCAACAATTTAATCTCATCTTTATTCCCGCGCGTTTTTAGCGTCTTTCAGTGATTGGGCTACCATTGGTATTCATAAAAGTAGAACACGGCTTTATGAACTATACAATGAAAGGTTTTTTGTAAACACTGCTGAATTTAATTTATATGTTAGAAACTATTCAAAATTATTTAAAAAAGTTTGTTGTATGGCCAAGTCGCGTTATTTGAGTTCGAAGATTAAAAACAGTAGTAATGTAATTAAAACGACTTGGAATATTATTAATAGTGAAACGGGAAGGTCTAATAACCGAAGTGCTGACTACAGCCTGTCTATTAATGACAACATAATAAAATCAGACTCACAAGTCGCCGCGGCCTTTGAAAATTTCTTTTCAGATATTCCCGTTTCAACTACTAAATCCCTAAACTCATCAATTTCTGTTGCTGAGTCTTTGCTTAAGGAAAATGTTAATGCTTGCGATTCGGAATTTAATTTTGAACATATTACCTGTAGAGACATAATTAAAACCTTTCACACTTTAAATGTAAAAAAGACAGCAGATCTGTGGGGTAATTCTGTAGAAGTTGCTAAGTCTATTATTGACATTGTAGCACCTACTTTAGCTCGTATCTTTAATAACTGTATCGACTGTGGGGAGTTTCCTGACCTCATGAAATATAGTAAAATAATACCTTTGTTTAAATCAGGTAGTACATGAGACCCCACAAATTATAGACCTATTTCAGTACTACCTACGTTTAGTAAAATTTTTGAGAAATTAATTTTAGACCAATTGCAAAGATTTTTTAATAAACATAAATTATTACATAACAAGCAGTTCGGTTTTACAAAGGGTCGTTCAACTACTGATGCCGGTGTTGAACTTTTAGGACATATTTATAATGCATGGGAAGACAAATGCGATGCCTTGGGCATCTTTTGTGATTTGTCCAAGGCATTCGATTGCGTTCTTCATGAAACGTTAATCAGGAAACTCCGCCATTACGGGATCCGGAACTCCGCTCTGGATCTTCTTACTTCATACTTGAGTAATAGGATTCAGAGCGTTGACGTTAATGGAAAAAGATCGCCCGGATCTATAGTAACAATGGGGGTCCCACAGGGCTCGATTCTTGGTCCTTTCTTGTTTCTTATTTATATTAACGATTTGCCCTACCTCATTAAGGATAATCATGATATAGTTTTGTTTGCGGATGATACTTCCCTTTTGTTTAAACTTAAACGTCAGCAGCTGGTTACTGACGATGTAAACAGAGCGATCTCAAAAGTAGTTCACTGGTTCAGTGTTAATAATTTACTCCTTAATGAAAAAAAAACCAAATGCATTAAGTTTACACTACCTCACGTTAGGCAGGTGAAAACTAACGTGTTGATAAAGGGCGAAGAGTTGAATCCTGAAGATAGCACAGTATTCTTGGGCTTAACTTTGGATGCTAAGCTTCAGTGGGGCCCACATATAGATAAATTGTCAAAAAAGCTAAGCTCCGCAGCATACGCTGTTAGGAAAATTCGTAATTTAACCAACATAGAGACAGCCCGTTTAGTGTACTTTAGCTATTTTCATAGTATAATGTCGTACGGTATTCTGTTGTGGGGAAATGCAGCCGACATTCAGACTATCTTTGTTTTGCAGAAAAGAGCTGTTCGATGCATTTATAAATTAAGTCCGAGACAATCTCTCAGAGAGAAATTTAAGGAGATTAATATAATGACTTTGCCTTCTCAGTACATTTTTGAAAATCTTTTATATGCCCATAAAAACATTAAATTGTTAAAAAAATACAGTGATATCCACAATATAAATAATAGGAACAAACACAAATTTGTTGTACCTCCAACAAGGCTCAAGAAAATAGGTGGGTCATTCAGGTGTCAATGTATAGATACGCTTTTATAATAAACTTCCAAGCCACGTTCAAGATCTGAGCCTTAACAAATTCAAATTATTCATTAAACGCAAGTTGTGTCAGAAAGCTTTTTATACCGTTAAAGATTATATTGAGGACAAAAAGGCTTGGGATTGAACTGCTCCAATTTTATTTTATATTATTTTTATTTTTGCATACTGACATGAATGTTGACATGAGTATTTACTTTGTAAGTATTATATTATTTTACTTTATTGTGAATGTGAAGACTATGTAGGTCATTGCTTTTTTTTTTTTTGTTTGTTTTATTTTTTCTCTCAGCTATTTTTAATCATGGTCTGGCAGTTTGAGTAATCTATGTGGCCTACCCCAATGTCCTTTCTTTGGTATTGTTCGTCGAATCGTTGAGCTCCTTAAGTCCTGAGTTGAGCTGCGCGATTACTGACAAATGCGTGCACTGACTGGACAGGTCCTCTCAATCTGTGTGGTTCTTTCCTCAAAAGACCATTTCAGACACCAATCTACATGGTCTTCACATGAAGTGACCAAGATTATGTCTGGACTTTATAAGAGACTGTGACCTCTGAGTTTGTTTCGGCCTTTCTTCTCAGAGTAGTCAGATAGGAAACGCCGACCTCATCTAGTTTAAAAAAAAAATATATTGACTTGTAAAAGTGTTTGTACAAACCTACTTACAGAAATAAAAATCATTTATCATTTATCATTTTCACTGTAGATTTTCAATCCTCAAATTTGGAAAAGGCGCAGAGTAGTGATGGCCCAGTGGTAAACGGCCTGACTTACGAGTTGTAGGTCGTGGGTTCGAATCCAAGCAAGCACTTTACATTGTGTAAATTTATAGGTTGTGGAAAAAGTTTCTTCGCATTTTTTAAGAAAATTCAAAACATTTTTTAATATAGTTTATTTACATTTAACTAAAGTATGTAGGTACCATTTTGTTCGATAACTTTTTGCCATCTTGTAGGTAGGGACATGAATGATCCCATTGCTATAGACATTTTGGGACTTCTGGTCAAAACACCGCGACAAGTGGTTTTGGCAGTCCTCTCGTGATGTTAACCTTACACTGCCTAAAGAATTCTGAAGAGACCGAAACAGGTGGAAATCTGAAGGTGCAAGGTCAGGACTATACGGCGGATGCATTAACACCTCCCAGCCAAACTCTCTTAATTTTTGCTGAGTGGCTAAAGATGTGTGAGGTCTAGCGTTATCATGATGAAAAACCACACCCCTTCTGTTGATTAATTCCGGCCGCTTTCTCTGAACTTCTTGCTTTAATCTCATCAGTTGTTCGCAGTAGAGTTCAGAATCGATGGTCCTGCCTGGTGGTAACAGCTCATAATGAATAATGCCCTTCCAATCCCACCACACACACAGCATCACCTTGTTGCGAGTTAACTCGGGTTTCGCCACAGTCTGTGAAGCCTGACCGGCCTTTAACCACGACCTTTTTCGCACGTTCTTGTCATACGTGATCCACTTTTCATCACCAGTTATCAGCTTCTTCAAAAATGGTTCGGTTTCATTACGTCGTAATAAAGAATCACAAATGAGTACACGGTTCATTAGGTTTCTTTCAGTGAGCTCGTGAGGTACCCAAATGTCGAGCTTTTTTGTGTACCCAGTTTTCTTCAAATGCGCCAAAACTGTTTTGTGGTCAATTTCCAGTTCTTCAGCTACGTCGTAACTACTGATATGCCGATCTTGCTCCACTTTTCCAAAAATGGCATCCATTTTATCCGTAATAGGGCGACCAGAGCGACGTGCATCTTTGACATCAAAATTTCCGTATTGAAAACGCTTAAACCAAATTTGTGCTACTCTCACAGACACTACCTACACTAGGTCCATAAAAATCGCAAATTTTTTTCGCGGCTTGCGTTGCATTTTTACCTTTTTTGTAGTAAAATTTTAAAATGTATCGAATTTCTTCATTAGATTCACTCATCTTGACGGTACGAAAAACAAATGAAAATCACACATTTTCCTAATTTGAATTTGGAATTATGTTCTTTAAAATTCAAACTTTCAATGATACCAAAACCAGCCAGATACAAATAGTATAGCCAAAGAGATTTTATTACAAGTTCATACATACTATAATGCGAAAAGACTTTTTCCGCAACCTAATATTTCATCACCTTTGCTCTCAAAACAGTGAAGGAAAACATCGTGAGGAAACTGTCATGTCCTAGAACCAAAAAATTCGAAGACATGTGACCTCCACCAACCCGGACTACAACATTACAACTTAGAAATGGGGTCCTACGACATTATGGTTAAAACCATACCAACCCTCGTCATTGCATCAGTAATACTCTTTGTAGCATCATCCACACTACAGAAACACTAATTACACACAATTGTGTTCCCAGCAGTACAGCATTACCAAAGCAAAACCATTCGTAATTCGGACTCACCAGACAGCTTAGTACAATTCGTAGGAATGCTCGAAATTGAAATCCACATGTGATAATCAGATAATTGTTGGGATTTACATTACCACGTCGATATGTGCCGTCGGATAGCGGAATTGTTTGCATATTGTTGATATTTCGGTCGGAACAGTAACAAGAATGTTTAGATGGTCAATGTGGATGGTTATACGAGAAGGAAAATACGAAAGAAAGGATGGATGGCCTCTGTGAAAGATGTTATGGCTAGAAAGGGAGTGACTACCGATATGATGACAAATAGAGAAGTATAGAAGAAAAAGACATATTGCGCCGACCCCAAATAAATTGGGATAAGCGCAGGAGGATTATGTATGATTTCGGCCAGAATAACATACATCAGATTTACTGATTAGAAACTGATGTTTTCAGAGACTTGTAAAATTGATTGACTTTTGGAATATACACGAATGGATATTATGCATCTGGAAATATATTAGCTTATTTTTAACACGTTCCGGGACATTACGTCGTAGGGCGGGTATAGAAATTCAATGCGATGCGGCACAACGCCTGTCGACGATTATCTTTGAGCCCAATGAAAGCCACTACGTCGACAACCAGGCGCCGGTATTGGAAATTTCATGAACGTGACGTACTTGTGTCACAGTGTAAGATATCATAGCCTTGTGCTGTCACCTGGGGTAGCTTTTACAAGACACCAATATGGCACCTGCACACATGTAAGCGTGCAAAACGTGGTGTGACACAACGTTCCACGGCGGGTGTGTGCGTATTCATTCTCCTTGCCTCAGCCCCCCTGAGCTGCCGCGCGCGCAACCTATGACGCTCGTGCACGCCGCTTGCCACGATCGAGGCGGACGAAACATCGAGGTAATTTTACACATCGCACCTTCGGTAAGACAAGGGCACAACTGCACTTTTATGATTTTACAGGAGAGCTACTTTAAGATTTTTTTTTACATTAAATATCGTATTATTCAGCTCATACCATCTTTCCACCTTGAAATGATTGATCTTTGCATGAAATAAGTCCTATACTTTTGTGTATTTTTAAAGCAGTTTGGCGTTTTTAACCGACTGTATGAAATTTTGACATTTATGGCCTTGTCTTACCGAAGGTGCGACATCGTCATCAGATGTTGCGTCAAAATGTATGGAAGATTCATGTGTATATTTTGATGAAAAATCAGATCCCGCCTCTCGACGGAGTGACCCGGAACGTCTTAAGAAGTAATACAGTTTAGGTTCTGCCAGTCGTACAAATATCATGAACCTCTTCTTCTACCTAGCCTTTTTCCGAACTGAGGGTCGCCTTCCAGTCTTACTAGATGCAGCTGAGTGATTGCCTATCTGACGTCCACAACTCTGGGTAACACGATACTCCTTGGTAAGACTGGTTGTTGAATATTCTGAATAATGGAGTAATATTAAGTATACTTATAGCTGATTGTCTGCTTGTAAACCTTTGAAGATTACGGTACAGTACGGTAGACAGGTAGGTACGAGTATGTTTGGATTTTTGCCAGAAACGGCAATAGATTTGTCCTGATCACAGCCATGGTGTTATTTATCGCAGTTCGCAAACTGTTGTACACAATTTATTTTCAGGTACATATACATGTTAACCTAAATTGAATCCGAGTTATCAGTGAGAATGTTGAGCTTATAATGAATTTGGGTGGCATTTAAATCACTACAGATTTCGGAAGCATCAGGACGTTTGGTGCAATTCATTAAATGGACCAATGTGTCTGAATGTGCTTGATATATGACCAAAGGACGTGTTTTGCGTGTGGTCTCAGTAAAGAAAGATAGCGTTATAATTGGTAATTCTTATTATCTGTAGGACATACAATTATAGTGTGTGTGGACACAATTCGCTGCTTTGCATGAATACCCGCACAAACCAAAATTTTGTAATTACTGGTTTATAACACAGCCAAATGCAAAATAGTCCTTATTTCATGGAAGTAAGACTCACATTCATAACGGCAAAACCGCCGATTATGCTGTTATGAACATGAGTCTTACTGACCATGAAATAAGGACTATTTTGCATTTGGCTTTGTTATAAACCAGTAATTACAAAATTTTGGTTTGTGCGGGTATTCATGCAAAGCAGCGAATTTATAAAGAAGCTCTGAAGCTGGAAGAATGAAAACTCAACTCTATAACTCTATACCTAAAGTAATTAGGGAATCAAAATCACTTCCAACTTTTAAAAGGCTATTAAAACACCATGTTCTGAATAGTGTTTAAATTGTAAGTTTTTACTGTATTTTAATTTTAGTTTTATAACCAGGCGAAACCGTCGCTTATTTTTACCTAAATTATTATGTTTTACTCATAGAAGTGAGTAATTGTATTCTTTTTGAGTGAAATAAATGTCTTAAACCGTAAAAGAGGCTATCGTGAGGCTAAAATAGCGAAGCCATTAAAACACAAGTGTCAAGATTCCCAAAAGTAACAACATTCATGAAATTAGAAAAAAAAAAAATACAAATTTAATTTAACTCTTAAACCGCCCGACTTTATATAAGTTGTCGTTCCCCAAAAATAAATACCTATAATAAAGAGGGTGTGCATTAAAGACTAAAGTGTATTAAATTTTAAATGATTATGTAATTATCTCTTTACCAAATATAAACATATTTATGATAATTTTTTTTTTTTATTTGTGATGGGTTTGCTCTTGACTCTAGTCTAGGTCAGAGGTGACAGAGACAAAGTCGACGATGGAGTGAGCTTACCCAGAAGAAGCCTGTTCACTCTCACTTTGAAGAGATTAGGGTTGTATACGTTCGGAAACACAGACGCAGGTAGTGAGTTCCACTCTTTTGCTGTGCGCATTATAAAAGACATTTGGAAGCGCTTAGTGCGAATTGGTGGAATAGCAACCAGGTAGGGATGGTAACTGGCAGTGCGTCTAGAAGTCCGGTGGTAGAAGGGGGCCGGTGGAATGAGGTCGTGGAGTTCTCGGGCACACTCTCCGAAGTACAATCTGTAGAAGACCGACAAGCAGGCAACCTTGCGGCGATGAGCCAAGCTATGAAGCTTGGCATCCACCAGTTTTACGTCGCCAATGAGCCTCTTAGCTCTGCGTTCCACCGAGTCAAGCACGGCTAGTTGGTACTTAGCTGATCCATCCCAAAGGTGACTGCAATACTCCATGCAGGATCGGACTTGCGCTTTGTAAAGGGTTATACGAGAATACAGCAGATATACAGAGGAGAATACAGCGTGATTAAATAAAAAAGCAGATTAAACGAGCTATGGTATTTGGTCGTAAATATACGACCCTAGTAAAATTGACACGAAAATATTTGTAGCGGTTAAAGGTTAAAAAAGAAAAATTACATAAGCCCAAGACGAACGAAAAGAAGAACCATCAAAAATCCGCTTAGAAATACCGGAGATGCCGTACATTTATGAATATAACTTCATTCATAAGGATAATTACCTAATGTATTATACACTGAAACCTTTCTGAAAGTACATAGTTCACGTTAGTGAAAGAATCGTTAAAATTGGTTTATTATTTTTAGAGAAAACCGCGGACATACAAACATACATACGGGTCGAGTAGAGAACCTCCTTTTTTGAAGTCGCTTAATGATTACTTATCTGTCATTCGGAGGGGCTCCTGGCTAAACAATAAAAGCCGTTAAGCTATGCTAGTCGTGGTTATTTTTTAGGTGACTATCAAATACATTTCAAGACCCTTCCGTACCTCAAAAAGTACGTTGGTCTCGGCTATTATCCGTACGTAGATCTCTGACAACCAGTTTTACCAAAGGCGATACCCTTCGGTATTCTTATCGTTATCCTGTTATCGTTATCCTATAACTGGGTTGTGGAGGTCAGATAGGCAGTTGATCCATGTAAAATACTGGTTTTCAGCTGCATCCATTTAGAGTGGAAGCTGACGCCAACATATTTATCTGGGAAAACACAGGCAGATTGATTTTAATCTGTCACTTGGTTTCTTATTTTTGAAAATGAAGCCTTGCGCATTACCATCATCTGCTTTACACTGTCTTCTAGCTAAGTCTGAGTAATCTTCTAGCCCATTACCAACAATGAGCAAAGCTCCTGGATTAACATTAGGGTGCCAAATGGGACTACAGGTCTTAGCAATCATATAACTGTTAGTACCACTAGAGCTATCGAAATCCTTGGCTTGAGACAAAGATACTAGTATAGCATATATCAGAAATGTATTTAAGGGTGTGTTTAATAAAACTAAATAAATTACTATGAATTAGAATTCAGACTGCCTCTTTGGTCTAGTGGCCGCAAGCGCTATTGCTGAGCATGAGGTCTTGGGTTCAATTCCCAGGTCAGGCAGAGTGTTATTGTAGTTTTTCCATCAGGAATTTCTCAGTAGCAACCTGGAATATGGATTTGTGCCCGGTTGATGGCAATAGGCTCAACCTCTTATTAAACATAACTGGTGAAATGTGGGTGTACTATAGGTATAACTCTGCCTATCCCTTCAGGGATTCAATGTGTGTTATGTTAGATTTCAGAAAACCTTTTGCAAACGGTATGCACAAAGTAAATAAATCAAGTGCTGACGATCAACATAACACCATTGACTCTTAACTTGCACCAACAATCACGTAGTGATTTGTAGCTGGAAACGCACCGTGATCGCTTGATTCACTCGCGCCTGTTAATTATTAAAAGCAATTACTGAATACCGTACTTTGTGTTATTTTCCAATTGTTTTCCCAACGTTTATTGTTACTGGGTTCAGCTGGTATGTGCGGTATTGTTTGGTGCTAAGGCTAAAATGTGTGCGAGATTTTTTGTTACTTTTTAGAGTTTAGTAATAAATGTCTATACTTAATTGGCTCGTGGTGTTCAACCTACTTTTGTACTTTTTTTGGGTACTTTTGTTTTTACTTTAATAAAGAAAGAGATAAAGAGACGCTCGTGGCTAGTGTTGGGCAATGATAATAATCCGGTTACTATCATTTGGCTAATAATCGATTAAAAGCAGTTAGTAGCCATTAATAGCAATTATGGATGATAACCCTGCTGTTAATGTTATTTTAGTGATTGAAAATTTCCCTTCATGGTTTTCAGGCTTAGGACTGTCAGATTAGACTTCATTTTCATCATCTGTCTTTGTAGTAAATAAATGTGCAATTTAAAACTAATCTGGCCCATTTAAAAATTTTCAATCAGCTATATACATTGATTTTTGATAATTAGATTTTTTATGTTACTTAGTTTTTATTTTAATTCTTAATCAGTCATTTATTTGGGATATTTTTTTGGGAATTTTTTATTTTCGTTTTCAGTTGCTTTTTTTTGTTTGTTGCTCAAAAATAATTTTCAGCCTAACTACAGCTAGAAACACTGGATTCTTTTTCTGTTTTTTATCTCTTTCTGGCACGAATAAATATTAGCGCCAGAAAGAGATAGCACAAGAAACGGGGGTGCGGGCATGCATGTTACCTACTAACCGCTCGGGTATTTTCCATTGTTTATAATTTACCTACGTCGTATTCACAGAGAAGAGCTAATAAGTAACTTACATAATGTACCTTACATTTTTACGTATCGGTTAAAATTTATTTGTAGGTATACAAACACCTACATATTTAGCTCGCTTTGTTAAGTCAAGTAATTAATTAGGTAGATGGTTAGATCACAAAGCGATGTGTCAATAGTAATGATGGTTTTTATAGTATTGGATCTCTAAATTAACAAAACTGAATTTCCCGAAAAATGTGTAAGTATTTATTTCATTATTAACACTTTTTCACATACAAAAAGTGAAAATGAATAAAAAGAATAACAATACATTGAATCACGCTGCGTACACGCACCCAATTTATGTTCACACCCACAGATTTTACAATAAAACAAAAAAAAAAACATTTATTTTTTTAACAATACATTAATTATGGTTATCATCCATTGCAAGGCTATTAATGGACACTTATGGATTATAACCGATAATAACTCAAAGCATCCGGCTATTAACCCAACACTACTCGTGGCTAAGTAATAACAGCTGCACGGGTCGATCCATCAGGTTAAGCTACGCTTGCCGCGGTTGGTCTGTGGATGGGTGGCCATCTTTTCATACCGAGACTCCTCCGTGCCTCGGAAAGCACGTTAAGCCGTTGGTTCCGGCTGTCATTCGTGGATCTTTGACAGTCGTTACGGGTCGTCAGAAGCCCGAAAGTCTGACAACCAGTCTTACCAAGGTGTATCGTATTACCCAGTAAATGGGTTGTGGCGGTCAGGTAGGCAGTCGCTTCATGTAAAATACTGGTATTCAGCTGCATCCGGTTAGACTAGAAGCCGACCCTAACATAGTTGGGAAAAGGCTAGGCAGATTGTTTTTACTTTAATAGAGGCGTTAACACTTGATATGAATGGCTGCTAAGTTAATATAGAATCTCCTACGATGATGATAATTTTAAAGGAAAAAGTGAAACGTTCGGTTTACCAGATACATATGTGCTAGAGTTTCTCTGAGAGAATTTTTGATGTGTAACATCTTTCCTTTGGCTTTCCGGCAATCTGTGGTAGTGATTTCGCGAAAAGGGACGGAAATGTGTAACAGGAAGCCGGGGAAGCGCTCGTTATTTGATTTGATCAAAGAGCGCGCGCGGTGCTAGAGTTGGCCGTCAGATGGTACCAATCCAATCAGATGTCAGATGCTACACATCATATGCGACTACTATAAGGCTCGCTCGTTTTTTTTTTTTTTTTAAGGTAAATGTGGCGAAGGAGCTGACCTTTGCGTTATGCTCGTGAACGGGCACTGCTTGTGGTGACTGGTCGTCCTGCTGACCATGGTTTTGTTATTGTTATTAGTAATTAACTGTTTATTTATTTTACTTCTAAGATACTAGTTTATCATTTGTGACTTCCAGTTACAGCTATATTGTCGTATTTGGAGTACTGTCTCATGTAATTTTGACGTCAAAATAGTGCTGATTCTCAGCCTAGTTTATTTATTTAAGGATTACCAACGAGATACATTACAATTATCTTCTACAATAATATAACTTGTATAATAAATACGTTATCCTGTAATGCGCGCTCAAATACAGGTAACCACGGCTTACACATTATTGCGTAATTATTACACGTGCTCTGAATACATAAAACAAACAAAAAAAGACAATCTACATTCTATTATAAAGATTTAAATGCTAATAAAAATTAATAAAATTGCATCCATATATTACAATAAAACCAATATTATGTCCGAATGAATTAAATAAAATATGAACAAAATAATAGTAAGAAGTTGAATTATAGATTAAATTAAATTAAAAAAGGGATAAATTATTAAATTATTAGAATGATAAGTCAAATGTCCTCTAACCGAAAGTACTTATATAATTTATTTTTAAAAGTGTTAAGACTGTCATGATTGATATCAATTGCAGCCTTGCGGCATATAGCGTTATACTGTTTGGATATAAGACGTTTGATTTTGATTAATGCATAGACAATTTTGCGCATAATCTCAATAAACCATGCAAGACTATAGTATTCGAATTCGCACTATCAGACCATACAGCGCAACTACTTAAGTTTCCTATTAAAAAAATATGTGCTATTGATAAATGGCGTATTAGATTATTATTATTATTAGACGGGATTATTGTAGAGAAAATCTAATTAAGTTCAAAAATCATTTAAGCAGTCTGACTTTTTCAGAACTATAGGTATATTGCACAAATGACCCTAATGCTGCCTATAATTATGTCATTGAGTTATTTAAATTACTTTATGACCTATGCTTTCCCTATATCGGTATCACTGTAAATATTAAAAAAAAGCTAAAATGGATATCACGTGATTTATTTGATTTTGAATTTCTTCCACTGTTCATTATGTGTATATCAGTTCTTACTGTAGGAATCTTAGTCATCACACTTGCGTAGTTATACCCTTAATCATCATATTTTGGGAACAAACAGACGTTATCTTTCAAACAAGTACCTCAGCAATCTGTAATAACTTCCCCAAACCTGTCGAATTTCCACATTCAGGCTTAAAACACAGACACATCATTTGCAAATCAAACACAATATCCAAACTAAATTCAAATAAGCCAAGCAAATACACTGTCAGTAGGAACTCGTATCTAGCACAACATCCATTACCTTTACAATGTAGATTAGTTCAGAGAAAGAATTATGTAAACCAGATATGTATAACAGCCATGAAAGTTTAAACGTTCAAATGTTTTTTAAGTGGGTGATGAATTTTAAAGCGTTCGCAAGCTCTTTTTCGTTTGGCTGGAATTGGGACTAAAGTTTTGATACAAAGTAGTGAAAAGGTTTTCGCCATAGAAAGAATGAGTAAATGATAAAGCAATTGCCATCAATTCCTACTGTAGTAATATTGTAAATCTTTTCAATTGCACTTGGTAGACGATTAATTTGCGCATCAATATGTATCAATCACGTAAAAATTGACAATTTCAATTGATCGTTTCGGAGACCCTTAAGGCCTCCTAAATATGGTGATCGTCCAGACGTTGACTATTTTGGAAGCCACACCCTTATAACCAAATGCCCATACTTTAATTTGGATAAACATCTTATTTTTGTCGTCAGTTCGAGTTTACATCATACCGCCCAGCTATACAGGGTTATTGCTAAAACACCAACAACCTCTTAAGGGGTCATTGTACTCATCAATTTGAACAACTGTTAATATGGGGCCAAACCTGAAATCGCGAAAAAAAATCTGCTGTTCAGTTCATTTATGTTCGCATAATTCGTCAAAATGTACTGAACAGCTGATTTTTTTTCGCGATTTCAGGTTTCTCCCATAGTAAAAGTTGTTCATAATGATAAGTACAATGACCCCTTAAGAGATTGTTGGTGTAACACCAATAACCCTGTAGTTAGCCACTTACCAACGTATGTTTATGTATGTTCAGGGTCTCCACGCCTTAGGAAAGAAAGTCACGTTCTATTTGATGTTCATAAAGCTTAAAACTCATACTAAAACTCAACTCATACTAGAACTCACTCAAAAAACACAAAGCATTTATTTCGAATAAACCAATTACAGGCGCGAAATTATCAAGGAGTTGGTCAAAAGATGAACCTACTTGCCCATTCCAAAGCGTAGTAGGTTAAGAACCTAGGAGGAGAACGGGCAAGAAACTCCACGGACACTCTTTTAAATCAAAATATTGGTAATAGTCAGGTACTACTCCCATTTCGTACTAGTTTGTTTCTTTGACTATGAAAGTAATTTAGCAAACTCTTTTATTGGATGATAAAAGTTAAATTCAAAAATAAAAAAAAACCCTGAAGCGCCCTCATATCTTTATGCTTCTCCATCATCAGACGCACATTACCTATTAATTGAAACCATTCCAATGAGCTCAAACACGGTACAACTGCTGTAAGTTGGTGAGGGATATGGATATCCTGTAAATTCCAGGTAATTCTGCAGCATCAGTTCAAGTTGCTATGGTATTCTAATATCATTGATGTAACAGAATAGGTACCAAATTTCAACTCGATCAGATCTGTGGAAGATGCTTACATCATCAACTAGAAAAAAACTAAATAGATTTTCTGAAATCATATAAATCAATAATCAGCATTCAATCACCTTTCAAATAAAATAAAAAAATCTAAAATCAGTTCAGTCGTTTGGAAGCTACGATGCCACAGACAGATTCTCAGGCACACACGTTAAACTTATAGCACCCCTCTTTTTCCTTCAGGGTTTAAAAAGGTCATGAAGAGTACAAAACATACGCTTTGATTTAGGCAAGGAAGCAAGATTGTTAGTTTTAACCAATAAAACTCAAGCCCAAACAAATTTGGCCTGTCTATGATAACCATTGCTTAGGAAGTCTACACACTTGTGCATAAACAGTACCGTTTAGTGGCCATCAAAATGGCGCCGCGTTGCTTGGCCATACGCGGCCTGTTTACATAAACACACGCTATTTGCATTCAATTCGTCGTATAAGCATAGTTATAGATACATCAGTATGTTGAAACAGGTTTTGCTTTTACTATAAAACTAGTATTAATTGGTTCTCTGAGCTTTATAATTTACGTAAAGCCGTCTGAAACACATTACTGGGGAGTTTGTTGCGCCACTTCTTATCCTCAGCTAAAGCACTAGGACGTGGTGAAGGGCGGGCGTTTTTTGGGATTGTCTTATGTAATTTTGAAGTTCGAAAAGTGCTGATTCTCAGCATAATTTGAATAAATGACTTTTGATTTTGATTTTTGACAGGAACTAACTCTCGATTAGTTTATAAATGACTGCTGAAAAATAGAATAGTCACAAGCATAATAGTTGTGTGCGTGTGGTCCAGTGTTCGATCCCCGGTTGGGCAGAGTTTTATCGGGGTTTCCCATTCAGTTGCAGCCAGCCTACCTACGTACTTACGGAACTACATTTACTTACTTATACAAAATATAAATAAAATATTTAATGAGCATACATTGACCAATTCATAATGATATTTTCAATAACCATTCATTAAAACTTCACAAATAAAATATAATTTATTTATTGCAATAAATAAGTATGTCAACTCCACAAATTATTGTTAAAATGTAATGTAATAAGTAAGCATTCAAATGATGTGTGTTCATGTAATGTGAATTACAAAGGAATTTAATTTAAATAAAGTACAAATGGTTATTATTTAATTTTGTACGAGCTGTACCTTTTTGTTACGTCCGATATAAGCATATTAAATATGCTTATATCGGACGTAACAAAAAGGTCGCGGTGGAGGTGTGCCAAGGTCCTCAAATTTTGAGGACCTTGGCACACCTCCACCGCGACACCGCATGCTGTTCCGCTGATGTTGCACTACCCGGGAAGCGGACCATCATGCAAGTCAGTTTGATTGAACTGCTGCGGTTTCGCTGCTACTGTTTCGCGGCGGAGTTGTTTTTTTTTTGTTATTATATGAGATGGGTTTGCTTTTGCCTCTAGTCTAGGTCGGAGGTGACACAGACAAAGTCGACGATAGAGTGAGCTTACCCAGAAGAAGCCTGTTCATTCTCAATTTGAAGAGATAAGGATTGTATGCGTTCGGAAACACAGACGCAGGTAGAGAGTTCCACTCTTTTGCTGTGCGCATTATAATAGGCATTTGGAAACGCTTAGTGCGAATTGGTGGAATAGCAACTACGTAGGGATGGTAACTGGCAGTGCGTCTAAATGTCCGATGATAGAAGGGGTCCGGTGGAATGAGGTCGTGGAGATCTTGAGCACACTCACCAATGTACAATCTGTAGAAGACCGACAAGCAGGCAACCTTGCGGCGATGAACCAAGCTGTAAAGTTTGGCATCCACCAGTTTTACGTCACCAATGAGTCTCTTAGCTCTGCGTTCCACCAAGTCAAGCGTGGTTAGTTGGTATTTAGCTGAGCCAACCCAAAGGTGGCTGCAATACTCCATGCAGGATCGGACTTGCACTTTGTAAAGGGTTGAAAGCAGTCCAGGCGTAAATTATCGTTTCACCCTATTTAAGATGCCTAGTTTCTTGGCCGCAGTTTGGGCTTTATACCCGATGTGCTAAGGCCTTTATACTTCTACATACATACCTATTATAAATTGAAGTCGCTTTTCGGGTCTGTCTGTGTGACTGCGTTGTCCTTCAAAACGAATGGATTTTGATGCGGTTTTCACATTCATTTAGAGAATTTATTCCGGAAGGATTATGTGTATATTGCAATAATGCTGCCTCGTTGGTCTAGTGGTCGGAAGCGCTACTGCTGAACATGTGGTCCTGGTTCGATTCCCAGTTTGAGCAAAATGTTATTGGGTTTTTCTTTCAGGAATTTCTCAGTAGCAGTCTACATTTGTGCCCAGTAGATGGCAATAAGCATGGGACTTAAACATAACTAGCGAAATGTGGAAGTACTTACTATAGGAACACCTCTGCCTAACTCTTTGAGGAAACAAGGCGTGATGTTATGTTATGTGTGTGTACATTAATATTTGATGGAAGCGTGTGGAACACCTCATCATCAGGATGATCAGACATGGTGGGTAATCGAAATATTAGTCACAACGCTTAACACAGACGTCTATTAATCCACTAAGGTTAACTTAATTCAACAATATCACTTGATTAGGAAGATGGAATCGGATTTCAATATGGAAACGCGGTAAATTCGATACAGCGTGGCCGGACAATCTCTCGCACCTGTGTCTCGATCCAAAGTGAAGTCTAACGTTCTAACATTCACGTTCACCAACTTCTACTGTCAAATACCAGCCGTCAAACAACAACCATCAATTCAGTGTTGCCCCTTCTTGTATCGACTTCACCCAAGTACACTACTTCACGTTTCCGGATCCGTGTTGATGCTCCGACATATTTATTTTAGCTAGAGACAGATATCTCAATGTTTAGACATATCGCCATTGCAACCTTGCGAATCATAGGCGGGTCGCCAGCCACTAACTGATGGGATCCGCGAAGGCGGTTCAAACAACCCGTAACCCTGGCAGGTATCGACCTGCCAGGGTTACGGGTTGTTTGAACCGTGGCCCTTGTAGGGGAGGCAATGAAGAAACCAAGAGAAAGATAGATTTTTGAAATGTCGCGGACGAGGAGGGTATACGTGAGTGCTGCCTTGATATCATGGACGACTACTCGCGGATCGGCTCGCGTCGCGCGCCCGCGCTCCCCTGCCCCGCGCCCACCTGCTCCAGCCCCCGCATCCTTACAAGCTCCTCGAACGTACATTATAAAGTTTATTATTAAACAAATATATATGTAACAATTTTATATATATATGGGAAAACATGGAAACAATATACATAGGTTCGCACGGTTAACAACCCTTTTTTTTGGATGGGGAATCATCAAATAACTTCTCCCGCTCTGGGTGGAGCGGGAGGGTGTGTCAGACTTCTACTGACTAAAACCCACCCGTGTTCCTTCAGTGGCCTGTGCCAGGGCCACGGTAACTCTTTCGAACAACCCGCAACCCTGGCGGGCATCGGTCCTAGCGGACCCCTTCAGCTAGTGCTGACATCTCTTTGAGGCGCGCGTGGAACACAACGCGCCGTCGACCCGAGCCTGGTCCTTACCGGACGGCGAGCTACCCATTGCTCGCCATCCGCAAGCTCGCGCCTACGGTGGCCGGGAATCGGCTATCGATTCCCGACGCCCAGGGCGTCTCCTGCGGCGACTAGGGGCGTGAGGGCGCAAAGATTGCCTCTCCCTCACGCATTCAGCCTTCCGCATTCCGCGAGCATTACTGCTTCGCAGAAGGAGGTGACGGCTTCCCATGCAAGTTACCGTGGGCCTGGCACAGGCAAGTGAAGGAACACGGGTGGGTTTCAGTCAGTAGAAGTCTGACACGCCCTCCTGCTCCGTCCAGAGCAGGAGAAGTTATATGATCGGAAATGATCACCCAAAAAAAAAATAATGCGGGTCGCTAGTAAAAGTAGAAATAGATAAAGAGGGACACATAGTAAGTTTCTGACATTTAAGAGCTTACGTTTTAGTTACATGAATAAAAAAAACTTGGTAAAAAATCGCAAGTGAGTCCATCAACTCAGACTAACGCAGTCCACTGCTGGACATGGCCTCTCCCAGTCTGCGCCATGACACCTTGTCCTCGCGTTCTGCACCAGTCTGTTCCAGCGACCGTTTTAAGGGGGAAGCGTCAGGGTAGCTCGCGAAATTCAAATTTTCTTACGTTTTATGCAATTTGCAAGTCAGTATTAAGTTGTATGTTAAATAAAGTATGATTTGCGGCCGTAACAAATATGTATTTACAGAATTATAATCATTAGAATCAGTAATACAACTCCTTAAGTTAGTATAATCCAGAAATGTCAAGATTTCATGAAATAGTCATTCATTAGGATTACCTGGTCTTAAAGAGTTGTATTGATCACTTTATTGATTCTAATTATGTAAATAGATACTTGTTAAGACCGCAAATTATATTTTGATCAACGTACAATCTAATACCGACTTGTAAATTGCAAAAAACGTAAGAAAATTTGAATTTCGCGGGCTACCTTGACGCTTTCGCCTTAAGGTCGTCAGTCCATCTGGTGGGGTCGTATCCTACACTACGCTTACCGATACGTGGTCTCCACTCCAGGACCCGTCTGTTCCACCGGCCATCGCTCCTTCGCCAAACATGACCAGCCCATAGACACTTCCGCTTGTTTACTCTGCAAGTTATGTCGGTTAATCCGGTTCTTTGATTTCTGATTTTATTCTTCAAGGAAATTACGAGCATAGCCCGCTCCATAGCGCGCTGAGCGACCTTGTGTACCAGCCCGACTGTCTGAGTCCAACCACGCAAGGGAGTATGAAACTTAAAAAAAAAAAACAAATCGAAAAGATTTCACTGAAAACCCTCAAATTTTAATAATAATCGGACTAACTAACGTAACAACAAATCCTACTTAGCATTCTATTCTTATGATAAAATTTTAAGCCTGGATAAACCCTAACTGACTTTAACATGACTTTTGAACTAAAACTAAATTGTATTAAGTATACGGGTCATGAACTTGAACACGGTTAGTACAACTTATTACTATTAGTAATATTTTTGAAGGTTAGAATTAGGGTTGTCAATAATTAAATTTGATTGAAAAAAAAAAACTGAAATCAAAGATGATATAATATAGTCTATTTTGCACATTCGGAAACACGTAACATCACACCTCTAATCCCCGAAGGGTTAGGCAGGGTTGTACCATAGTACAGTGTACATCCACATTTCACCAGTTGTATTTGAGTGCCATGTAGGTAATAGGGGGCGAGCCTATTACCATCTACCGGGCACAAATCCAGACTCCGTGATGGTACTGAGAAATTCCTTTCCATAAGGAATTTGTTGTTCTAATCCTGACTTGCAAATTGTAAAAAACGTACGAAAATTTGGATTTCGCGGGCTACCTGCAGCTTCCCCCTTAAACATAACTGGCAAAATGTGGGTACTATAGGTGCACCACTGCCTAACCCTTCGAGGATCGCAGGCGTGATGTTATGAAACTAATTAAATTAAATCTCTAACAGTTCAGTACATTTATAGCTACTGAAAAGCAAAGTTAACTAAAGAAGTGTGTGGCGACCCTACTTGAATAATGTTACTTGATTTTTCATATTTTCACGGTTCGTTTACTCAAAGCACAGCTTAATACAGATGGGACACTCCGCAGTTTAGGTATGAAGCTACAAGTACTCGGCGGACTCGACTTGCCGGGCACCGGCCGGCTCACACGGTCAGTTCGATACTCACTCACACGCCGCGTCGTAAAAGAAGACAACCCTAACGAGTCAGAAGGTATAAGAGTTACGCGATAGAAAGAGAGGCAACTTGTTGGTGAATATAACTGTAGGTAATTAGCGTTGTGCGACCTAAATTGCAGTTTATTGTGTCGTAGCAAGAGTCCCTTTTTATTTAAATGATTTTGCAGAGTGTCCCATCTGTATTAATCTGTGCTCAAAGCTGCTCGCACTCTAATTTTGTGAATAGTGTATTAATCCATTTGAGAGTAATTTAATTATACAATATAATGTCTAAAGCAAACATTTGAATCAGTGGTTTAGGATTTTTCGGGTGCTCCCTCATCATCTGCCTAGACTTTTCTGAATGACTGGATACCATTATTTTACATGGAGCAACAGTCTACCTGACTGTTTCTGGGTAACACGATACCGCTTGGTAAGACTGGTGGTCAGATTTTGTGGCTTCTGACGACCCATAACGACTGTCAAAGATCCACGAATAATAGTCGGGACCAACGGCTGAACATGCTTTCCGAGGCACGAAGGAGTCTCGGTATGTAATGGATGGTCATCCATCCATGGACTTTGTCAAGCGTTGCTTAACCTTGAAAATCGACCCGTATGGCTGTTATTATTAAACTAAATAATGGCTTTCGGGTTCACCCTAACGGGGTGAAATGTGCCTAGTTAAAAAGCAGTTATTTATATCAGTACGTATATATATAATATTTTCTTACTGATATTAATATGTAACTTTGTAATGTTGTAACTTCTACGTAATTTATAATTTATATATGTGAACTTATGAATAAATTATTTTTATTCTTATTCTATTCTTATATATATATATATATATATATATATATATATATATATATATATATATATATATATATATATATATATATATACCTATTTAGATAGCCTTTGACCCGATACAAAAATACTTTACTCCAAAGTAAATATTTTCAAACGTATAATCTACCTACCAGTCCTACGTATAATTATATACGTGAATTCAAAACATACCACAAATAGTATCAAAGAGAATAACCTCTTTGAAAACCCAATTTATTTTCAAGCAGGCACATACAGGTATTTGTTTACTCTAAACAAAAGTTGTATAGTCGACCTCGTCATTGCATTATCACTTTTGACAACCATCCCCAGCAGGCTTAGCGAGAGAACCGTAGAGAAGCGTTTTGTCGACGGAACAGTAGACAAAATTGACTTACTGTGTAGACAGTAAGACGCCAACAAAGTAGAAAGAGTCAACAGCATTTTTTACGAAATTCACTTTTTTACTTAATTGGACTAAGAATTCTTCTTCTTATTCTTGAAAAAAAAAATGTTTTATTTTGCAATTTGAGGTTTGGCCCCGTAGTAAAAGTTGTTCATAATGATGTTGCGGCCGTGCATCGAGTAGAAAGTTTTCTACAGTAGAAAACTTTCTACTCAACGGCCGCAAAGAAGGAACTGTCTTTAGCATGGCGATTACAAAATCAAATTGTCTTCACTACCCTAGACAATTGTCAGTTGTCGGTGTGATTTTGACAGTTTGGGATAGAAAACTTTCTTCCAAAATAGTCTACAGGACCTAGACAAATATCGTTAGAAACGAAAGACAAAATAACAGATTGTAGAAGGATTTCTACGGTGCGATGTCAAAAATGGAGAAACGATATGTCATAATGTACCTAAGAGATGTATCTATTCTTCGTAGAGACAGAAGTAGTCATGCTACGCCTGCTGGAAACTGCAACTTCACTAAGGTTGAAACTATCTATCACATAGACAAATAGCCCTTGTCGTTTTATGACGTGCAAGTGATATTCAACCTTAGGGTGATAAAGTAAGTAAGAGGTCAACTATACCACAAATGTACCAAAATCAAAATCAAAAGTCATTTATTCAAACTAGGCTGAGAATCAGCACTTTTTGAACGTCATACTCGTAATTACATAAGACAGTCCCCGAAAACGCCCGCCCTTCACCACTTCCTAGTGCTTTAGCTGGGGAGAAGAAGTGGCGCAACAAACTCCCCAGCAGCACAGCTGCACAGCGCATAATAATTTAGGTACATTACGCAACACAAAACATTAAATTAAATTATTTGCTATAAGTAAGCTAGCACACGCCAAAATACCAAAAAAAAAAATCGAAAACTATACTCAAGCAGAAACAAAATACAAAACTAAAAACGTAAGCAGAACTTTTTACCTAAATAAAAGCCTCAAAGTAGGTAATAAATGACGTGCCCACTTACATATAGCGGTACATGTAGTCGTAACTCGAAGTCACAGATGATAAACTAGGACCATCGAAGTAAAATAAACAACGAGTTAAATTACTAATAACAAAACAAAACCAAGCTCAGCAAGACGACCTGTCACCACAAGCAGCACCCGTTCACGAGCATAACGCAAAGATCAGCCATTACCCGCCTCGCCATATTTGAGGGAAGGAGACAACCCGACCCCCGACCTAATTTAAATCAAGTAAGTATAACTAGTTGATTTAAATTAGGTACCTACGTTTAGAACAGGGCAGAGGTTCCATCGTTTATCTTCAGAAAAACCAAAATATAGTGGTTGTGGTGGTGGCAGGTGTTGTCACTGTTGACAACAGTTCGCACTAAATTAATATTTCACTCAGGTTGAAATTATCTGACTGTCACATAGAAAATTGGACCTTGTCGTTTTATGACGTGCAAGTGGCATTCAACCTTAGGGTGGTAACGCCTTTACGAGATCAACTATACTAATTACAGCCACATGCAACATTTCAACATTGTCTTTGGGATGGAAACCGTACGCTCTTGCAATGCCCCTAGAAGCATAACAGATGTCCAAAGGCGAGCACGTACCACTAGAATGAGGCGCTCATTTGTTGTCACCCAATACCTGTTTATTTGTTTTATTTTTAACCCATGTTGTCCCATTACAAAGCAAAGGCCTCCCTGTCTCCTTTTCACTCCTCTCTGTCTTGAGCTAGTGTGGACTAAACCTGCTAGCAGGCGTCAAGCTCGTCCCACCATCTTTTCCTGTCACGATGTCGCCGGACGTTTTCTGGGATCCACACTGAGGTAGATTTAGCCCATAACTCATTCGACATGCGGAAGACGTGTGCGGCCCTACGTGTCTAAAGTAAATATAAATAATATATACAAAAGATCAAAGATAAGTTGATCTTGGTTATTTCTTAAATACCTAGATTATTAGACGAAACAATTATCTGTTGATTACATTCACCGATGCAGAAGGTACCATTTTCTACCGCTGGACTGTAGACGTAATATTAATGATATATGCTACTTGTTTAATATAGCAAATGGTTCAATTGACTGTCCTGAACTTGTTTCAAAATTGGGGATACGCACTAATCAGTTGGGGCTGCGACAGCGACCGCTTCTACATGTGCCTTATGCAAACACTAATTATAGGCGTAATGCATACTTTCTGAGTTTTAACGAAATTAGTTGCGAACAAGACGTTGACCTTTTCTGCACTAATGCAAGCACACTAAGGAAGCTCTTAGCAAAGTCATTTTTTCTGCATGCAATTGAACCTTGTCCAAACTGGCTTAAAATTTGAACGGACTAACATTGAGGGAACACCTAAATGGCATAGAATTGATAAGATGTAGATAACTTGGGCTATGACGGAGTAATAATGTGTGTATTTAACTGTGGAGGCTTGTAATTAGCAATTTAGTTATATATTATTGTTATTATAATGTTATTAGTCTGTAAGCCTTTCGAAAATAAAGAAAAAAAAAATAATCACACAATTAATTCCATTAACAAATCGGTACCATTTAAAAGGAAATGTTAGTAGTTAACCCTACAAATGCTACAACTAACAAACTTGCACTAACATCATTGTCGATTAGTTTCTAGTACGTACTAATGGCAGAGGATCAATGTTATTTGACTTCGATGACTTCGAAGCAACATTTAATAGCCAGCGCGGTTGGCTTTTAGTGAGTCTGTGCGAAGTAAATGGTTTGACTTCTATATTTAGCTATATGGTGAATTATGCTGAGTTTGTTTACGAACAGAAACGAATAATGTAGTTATGGTGTACATACAGTTTTGAGTGTCTATAGACTCATAGGTAATTATGATAGATACTGACAGTCAGCATCATGAGTCGATTAACTTTTCTGTTTTTTAGGGTTCCGTATCTCAAAAGGAAAACGGAACCCTTACAGGATCACTCGTGTGTCTGTTTGTCTGTCTGTCTGTCCGTCTGTCACTGTCAATTTGCTCCGAATCTAATAGACCGATTAAGTTAAAATTTGGTACACGTATGAATTTCTGTGGGTCAATGGGGGTCAATTTTGAGGGACAAATAAGAAAATTTTAAAAAGGTTTTGCAAACTATACCCTATGACCTATCAAATGAAAGGACTTACCTACTTGTGAGGGCCTCAAATATATTGATACTTTTTTTATAATTTTAAAATACTACTGAGCCTAAAATTTCTTTACCTATAGATAACAGGAAAACTTATAAGAAGTCTATGGTCTTAAAATAACATGGTAAATCTCTCGATATTGTGCGCACAAACTTACATTTGCAGTTGGAATGTATGGAAGAGCATGTTTTTCAACTACAATGTTTAGTTTGTTCTTAGGATTAAATTTATCCCAACTACGGAGCCCGTCATTGTGCGTGGTCCGACACGCACTTGGCGAGTTTCTTATTCTTAATTATTGAGCTAAATATTGATTAAAAATCGGAACAGAACTAACAATAAAATAATATTACTGATGGCTTCGAATAGCTACCGATACTGTTCGTGGCTAAGTAATAACAGTCGCACGGGTCGATCCATCAGGTTAAGCTACGCTTGCTGGGGTTGGTCCGTAGATGGGTGACCATATTTACATACGGAGACTCCTCCGTGCCTCGGAAAGCACGTTAAGCTATTGGTCCCGGCTGTCATTTTCGTGGAACTTTGACAGTCGTTACGGGTCGTCAGAAGCCCAAAAGTCTGACAACCAATCTTACCAAGGGGTATCGTATTACCCAATAACTGGGTTGTGGAGGTCAGATAGGCAGTCGCTGTATCTAAAATACTGGTATTCAGCTGCATCCGGTTAGACTGGAAGCCGACCCCAACATAGTTGGGAAAAGGTTAGGCAGATTGATTGATACTGTTCGCACTGCTGGGACACCGACCTCCTCTTTCTGTGAGAGGGACTAGACCGTTATCCACCACGCGGACCCAGTGCGAGTTGGTGGATGTCACATGTCTTCGAAATTTTGGTTCTAGGACATGCCGGTTTCCTTACGATGTTTTTGCTCACCGTTTTGAGAACAGTGGTGATGAAATCATTTACACGAAGTGCCTGTCTGGTTTCGAACCCACGACCGACAACTCGTAAGTCGCGGCCGTTTCAACTGGGGCACTACTCTGGTCACACGCCATTAATATCGAACCATAAATATTGAAATAAGTTTACAAAGGAAACCTCTCGAATGTCTTATGTTACACAGTTCGACATAAGAAAAAATGCTCCAAGTGTCTTAAGTCGGACAGTTACACTAAATTGACAAGTGAAAATATTAAAATGACCTTTATGATAATGTAATCCTAATACAGCTTGACAAGCTTGACAATTTCAGTCAAGTCAATTTAGTCTCCGACATTCAAGAGGTTAAGACCAATCTCTTTTCAAACTGAGAAGAAACATGCTTTAATCATAATCATAAATCATTTATTTGCCTGAAATATGGTGGGTATACAAGAAGTTAAATCACCACTATAGTATCACCACGCATTCATTTCATTTTCATTTCTTACTTATGTCACCTCCGACCTAGACTAGAGTCAAGAGCAAACCCATCTCAAATAAAAAAAAAAAACCGGTCATGTGCGTTTCGGACCACGCACAATGAAGGGTTCCGTAGTTGAGATGAATTTGTTTGAAAAACATGTTCTTCCATACATTCCAACTACAAATGTCCATAGTTAAACGAAAATAATCCAACCCACATTACACCTAATGTGGGTTGGATCTTTTTCGTTTAACTACGGACAAATGTAAGTGTGTACGCACAATGTTGAGAGATTTACCATGTTATTTTAAGACCATAGAGTTCTTATAGGTTTTCCTGTAATCTTCAGCTATAGAATTATTTTCTGTATTTTTTTTTCAAAATTTTAAGTTTCGGAGATAAGAAGGGGAATTGTCAATTTTCATCTAATTTCTTACATAACTTTAAAACAGTTTATTTTAAAATAATCAAAATATTTGAGACCCTCACAGTAAGCTCTTTCATTTGATATATCGCACGGTACAGTTTGCAAATATATTTTTTAATTTTCTTATTTGCCCCCCAAAATTGACCCCCATATTCAAAATTCATTAATTTACATTATACGTCCGTGTTTGGGTCACAGAAATACATACGTGTATCAAATATCAACTTAATCAGTCTTATTAGATTCGGAGCAAATTGGCTGTGACAGACGGACAGACAGACAGACAGACACATGAGTAATCCTATAAGGGTTCCGTTTTTTTTTCCTTTTGAGGTACGGAACCCTAAAAAAAGCCCGGTGTTTGGAAATTAGCAGTGTGGTACCCTCGTGCCTCGGAAAGCACGTTAAGCCGGAGGAGGACCAACTCCTGAGAGAGATCTCCGGTTGTATCGGATTACGTCCTATCGGACTATGAGAGTGAGAGAAGAGCGGGTGTATCTGTGTCTGCGCATACACTTGTAATATATATCTACTTGTAATATAAAATATAATATCTTCCGCGCCGAAGGATGGCCTCTGCTGAAAATGGTCGCTATGGCCTAAAGTCGATCTGGAGTGGACTATTGTTTTATCAACATGAATGTTGCATATTTAATTTTTATTCAAACTCCCAGTGTTAATTTTTCGAAAGCCGAAACTGTCAACGAATATGAAAACTTCTTAAACCGCAGTATAAAATTCAGCACAGCTGTTGGTTGTATTCTTTAAAAACGCTGGCGAAATGATATCAAAATTCACTTAAACTCGGAACAACAGATGCAGCGGAAATCCTTGCCAAAATCCGATTTAGAACAGTTTTGAAATTAAAAATATTATGAAGATATGACAAGGGTAGGTCCATTTTGTTTATGGTGAAGATTTTCAAATAGGATTATAGAATTTATTAAAATGACTGCTGTAATAATTTAAATAAAAAGGCTGGTGAATTGGGCCTATGAAAATAAACAAATATTATTTTCTATTCTAACGGTTAATTGTAACCGAAAAGAGCTCAACATATAAATAAATCGCCTAAGGATACCTAGTTGTTTAAAATTTATAGTGCTTAAATGATATCAGAACAAATAAAAACTTTTCAACAAAAAACAAATCCGTCTTCCAAAACAAAACACTACAAAGTGAAAATTAACTTTAATTTCGGTATTCGGTGTCATTGGTTTTGTTTTTTCGTTTTTTGCCACCGACTTCCAAAATTAAAATTATTTTTCACTTTTTAGTTGTGGTATCTACCCCACACACATTCGAATACCCCTACCTGCTATGTAAATAACAGTGATAGGAAGTTATTAAAACATCATCCGCATAGATTAAAACATCATCCATATAAACTAAGTGGGAAAAATACGCATTATTGAAGATAACTCAAAAACTAGCCAAGCATAGTAAAGTTAATAAAATTTATATGAGACCACCAATTAAGTACCATTTCAAAAAAAAAAAATTCTAAATCGGTCCAGCCGTATTTGAGTAATCGCGTAACATACATACAAAAAAAAAAACATACAGTCCAATTGAGAACGTACTCCTTTTTGAAGTCGGTTAAAAAACATATTACACAAACATAACATAACATCACACCAGTAATCCCCGAAGGGTAAGGCAGAGGTATACCTAATAAATAGTACACCCACAATTCAGCAGTTATGTTAAGTCCCATGTAACAGGTGGCGAGGATAAAATATTAAATTATTAATCTCCATTCACACACCACCAAACTCCACACATCATCACATTAAACACACACTCTTTACATTTCACACTCACACTCACATAAATGTAGAGTGACAAAATATTAATAAATCAATAATTATTGTTATCATAATTTTTACTTCTTTTTAGGGTCCCGTACCACAAAAGGAAAAAACTAAACCCTTATAGGATCACTCATGTGTCTGTCTGTCTGTTGGTCCGTCTGTCACAGCCAATTTGCTCCGAGTCTCTTAGACCGATTAAGTTGAAATTTGGTACACGTATGTATTTCTGTGACCCAAACACGGACGTGTAATGTAAATGAATTAATTTTGATTATGTGGGTCAGTTTTGGGGGGCAAATAAGAAAAAAAATATTTGCAAACTGTACTGTGCGATATATCAAATGAAAGGGCTTACTGTGAGGGTCTCAAATATATATATATTAAAAAAAACTATTTTAAAGTTATTTAAGAAAATAGACGAAAATCGGCCATTCCGCCCTCTATCTCCGAAACTCCAGACCTTAAAATTAAAAAAAAATACAGAAAATAGTTCAATAGCTATAGATTACAGGAACACCTATAAGTAGTCTATGATCTTAAAATAACATGGTAAATCTCTCAATAGTGTACAATCTTACATGTGTCCATAGTTAAACGAAAAAGATCCAACCCACATTAGGTGTAATGTGGGTTGGATCTGTTTCGTTTAACTATGTACGTTTTTAGTTGGAATGTATGGCAGAACATGTTTTTCAAATACAATGTTAAGTTTTTTCTTGGGATAAATTCATCCCAACTACGGAACCCTTCATTGTGCGTGGTCCGACACGCCCTTGACCGGTTTTAAACATTTTAATAATTACTTTAATATTGAATGTAACTATTTATGAATTAATAATAACTACTAATTATCAAGTTTATCGTTTTACCCAGTTAATGATAGGCAGTCACTCCATGTAAAATACTGGTATTCAGCTGCATCCGGTGAGACTGAAAGCTGGCCCCAAAGTTGGGAAAAGGCTA
Organism: Dicycla oo; assembly: GCA_948252095.1. Taxonomy (NCBI): domain Eukaryota; kingdom Metazoa; phylum Arthropoda; class Insecta; order Lepidoptera; family Noctuidae; genus Dicycla; species Dicycla oo. The sequence goes on along the minus strand of OX411710.1, from coordinate 5,240,589 downwards.
GGCAGATTGATTGATTTAACTACTATTTTAATTGTTATTTGTAGTAAAGTAAATTCAAACGATGAATATTGCATAAAATCCAGAACCTACTAGAAGACACTGGTTCCTGTAATACAGGTGTTGTTACTTAGCGCAGGAAAAAATGTGTACAAAAAAGTTGAATCCCTGAATTTTTTTGTACACATTTTTTTTTGCCAATTAATTAATTTACTCCATCAACCGGGTACAAATCCAGACTGCGGGCTGCTACTGAAAAACCCAACAACACTTTGCCTGACCTGGGAATCGAACCTAGGACTCTTGCTCAGCAGTAGCGCTTGCGACCACTAGACCAACGACGCAGTTCCTTATAACTTATGTAATTTATTAAAACATTAAATAAATATACGTAGATCCGTAAATACCAATCACAGCCGTTATTCTATAAAATGGCCAATTTCAATAAAAAAAAAAATAAAAAAAACATTGACAATTTTAGAATTAATTTCCCTGACTGTATTTTATTATCTTGTGAGTCTTTAGTACTTTTTTTTTCATTTAACTACTCGGAATAATCGAATGTCCCTTTTTGTATTAGTCTGCGTGAAAGGTGAGCACTAGCAGCGGTGGCCCAGTGCAATGGTAACGGACCCGACTTACGACTCGAGTGGTCGTGGGTTCGAATTGAGGCAAGCGCCTTACTTTGTGTAATTTATTTCATCACCGCTGCTCGCAAAACAGCGTAGGAAAACATCGTGAGGAAACCGTCATATCCTAGAACCAAAAATTTGAAGACGTGACGTCTACCAACCCGCACTGGGCCCGCGTGATAGATTACAGCCTCTCACAGAGAGGAGACCTGTGTCCCAGCAGTGGGAATGATATAATTTATGTGGCAGACTGTGCGTTGCTGACTATAAATACAGATTAACATATTATGCAGTATCTTCCAGCTCCATATTACGCCATACATTGGTACTAAAACGTACTCAAGCGAAATAAACGGGCGAATAACGCGAAAAGTTAGCTCAACTAACACCAACACTTTATTAACGGGTTTCCATTGGATTTGCGTGGATTTGTACTGGGTTTTAAATCAATTGTAACTAGTGGAACATTGCGCTCTTTGCTTGTAATTCGATTAGTCTATGAATATTGCATAGAACTGTAATGGTTTAGCAACAGGCAAGTTGTAACTTGTAGCGCGGTTTCAATGCTGAATTCTTTTATTGTGTTGGCACGAACTGATTGTAAAATAAAAATGAAATAAAAAGCGGTCAAGAGGGAGTCGGACTCGCACACCGAGGGTTCCGTACTATTATATAAATACGTATATAAGTATATAAAAGTGTGCAATTTAGAGACACCGTTTTATTTTTCCTGTAAAAACTTCTATCACACAGAATAATTTCAGATTTTTCTCTATGCTAACTTCGGCAATAAGGGGGGGGGGGGGGTATTTTTTTTTACATTTTGCATCAAAAGTCGAAAACTATGAGGCCTAAAAAAAATGTTTGAGAATGTGCAAACAGCGCTCTTTCATATGATACCCCACATGCCCTAGTAGCCCCACGTCAAATTTGATTTGAAACAAATTCAGTCCTTTTTGCTAAATATATGACGACGTCAGCGACGGCGGAGCGATAGGGTCGTACCCATCTTGGTTCGGTGGTATAGGGTCCATTTCGTAGGTGGCGTTGAATAACAGGAAGTGTAAATGTAACTTCACTTTTAATAATTGATAAATTAAATATGCAATCTCAAACAATCAATCAATATGCAATCAATAGGCAAACCGACAGTTTCGTTTTGGAGAAGTGACTTGGTCCGCGACTCGATGCGAAGTGCCCGTTCGACAATCCCCACTCTCCAAAACGACTCTGTCCACGTGCCGCCATTACTAAATAACGTCACGGAGTTTGCCCCACTACTACATTAATCAATTGAGCAACTTTTATTAAAACAATATCGTTATCCACGACATATTTATGTTTATTTCTTTCTTATTTGCAAAATAATTGGGCAAACGTCATCTAAAACTATTCCATAATTCAAGTTGATATCATTAGTAGTTCTTGAGATATCCAACTGTGATAGACAGACTGAGTCGCACCATATGGGTTCCTTTTTACCATCTTGGTACAGAACCCTAAAAATCAAAATCGAAATATTTTATTACTACATAAACCTACGTGGACACTTATGAAACGTCAGAAGCTAGGTGCATGGTTCCAAATGGTCGTTTTCTATAGATAAGAGCTGGCAAGAAACTACACGGTTACTCTTTTAGAAATAATTGGCTTTTACAATATTTTCAATAAATGGCCTTTCAACACTTTCCAGGTCTAAATAGGCAACAAATCTACAGTCTACTAGGCCTATAACGTTTGCACAACATTGAAAATAATATACCTAGGGTGTGAGTGTAAACAGTGTCAACCTTTTACGGGGTCATTGTACTCGTCATTATTAATAACTTTTACTATGGGACCAAACCTAAAATCGCGAAAAAAAATCAGCTTTTCCCTAAATTTTGACGAATTATGCGAAAATAAATGTACTGAACAGCTGATTTTTTTTCGCGATTTCAGGTTTGATCCCATAGTAAAAGTTGTTCATAATGATGAGTACAATGACCCCTTAAAACGTTACCACTGCTTACACGTACACTCTGTATATAAAAGATAAATAAAATAATAAAAATAACAACCTATTTAAAAAAAATGATATGATTGCCATTACAACAGATATATTAACATATCGCAATAAATATAATGTTCAAAAAAGCCACTAATAAATTGTGGTGTGAAGTGACGTTCATCAGCACGTCACGTATAGTACATAGTTTAGGTTAAGGTAGATAAGCTGTGTTCGTAGCCTTAGTATACATACTCTCACAAACACAGATGCGCGCAACCGTACTCTCACTCATCACACACACAGCACACACACACACAGCACACCCAGGCACGCACACACACAAACACACTCACAACACACACACACGAATACACTCACAACACACACACACGCGCTCACACAAACACACACAATATATATTAATTACATCTCTAATAGTTGTCACTCATTAATAAATTGTACCAACTTACTCACCACGGGAGGAAGACCTGGAGTCCTGAAATACAGTGGCTGCCCTAGTTTAGGCTCCAGTCCACTCCATTTATTTTAATAATATCTGTACTGTTTGAATTAGTGTAGAAAATAAATGAATTTTTACTTTACTTTTACTTAGTGTTAGCATAGTATCACGTACGATCATGTATATACAGGGTGATCAAGAATTCGCAAAAAAAAAAATTACCTACCCATGTAAAAGCACATACCCGATTGGACCATTTTGTATAAAAAGGTCGAAATTTTTTTGCGAATTCCGAGTTGGTCCCATAGTAAAAGTTGTTCATATTGATGGGTAGAACACCCCCTTAAATTTTGTCGCATGTTTTAAAAATCACCCTGTATATGCCACCAATTAGGAGGAAGGGCAGTTGACTCTCGGAGTAGTACACATCACGTTGTTTACTTAACACCATCTCTCCCCCCACATCGCAAAATAGTTGAAATTAGAATTGCAGATATATATAGTATATATACTATAGTATACTTGTTAGCTTCTACCCGCGACTTCGACCCCGTGAATTTTCTTGTCCCTCCGACCCACCCCGCCGCATCGCATCGCCTGCCAACGCTCTTACTTCGTTTTCACTTAGCGTTCTTTCTGACAATTTTTCTTTTTGCTCGGCTTATAAGGGTCCTAGCCTGATATTAAATAGTCTATAGCCTTCCTCAAGAATTGGGATATGAAAACAGAAATATTTTTTTTTAATCCGACTGATTAGCGCGTTCCAGAGATTAGTGCTTTCAAACAAACAAACAAACTCTTCAGCTTTATTATTCGTATAGATTAATTCTATTTACTTTAGGTATTTGGTGGCAACTAATCAAAATCAAAAGTCATTTATTCAAACTAGGCTGAGAATCAGCACTTTTCGAACGTCAAAATTATATAAGACAGTCCCCCAAAATGCCCGCTCTTCACAACTTCCTAGTGCTTTAGCTGAGGAGAAGAAGTGGCGCAACAAACTCCCCAGCAGCACAGCTGTCTCGTCAGTTAAATAAAAATATTCTATACAACACTTCGCATATTACATGTAAGTACATTACACAGCACAAACCTTAAAATGAATTTAATTATTTGCTATGAGTTAGCTAGCACACGCCAATATACCAAAAAAAAGAAAAGAAAAAAATCGAAAACGTATAGTTTTCGATTTTTTTCTTTTCTTTTTTTCAAGCAGAAACAAAAATACAAAACTAAAAACGTAAGCAGAACTTTATACCTATATTAAAAGCCTCCAGTAATAAAGGGCGTGCCCACTTACATATAGCCGTACATGTAATCGTAACTCTCAGTCACAAATGGTAAACTAGGACCATCCAAGTAAAATAAACAACGAGTTAAATTACTAATAACAAAACATAACCAAGGTCAGCAAGACGACCAGTCACCACAAGCAGCACCCGTTCACGAGCATAACGCAAAGATCAGCCATTACCCCCCTCCCTCGCCATATTTGAGGGAAGGAGGCAACCAATGGTCAAATGGCAACAAATGGTCAGCGCATTCTGATGGTACCTATGTGGTCGCCGTATTTGGACATGCTATGGACAGGGAAAAATAGACATGATGGTAGACTTCTCCGAATCAGCACGTTTTCAATGCCAAAATTACATAAGACAGTCCCCCAAAACGCTCGCCCTTCACCACTTCTCAGTACTTTAGCTGGGAAGAAGTGGTGGCGCAATAAACTCCCCAGCAGCACAGCTGTTTGTTCAGTTAAAAAAAAAACTTGATTCTATACAAGAGTTTGCAAAGTAATTTAGTTTACAAAACAAAGAAACACAAAAGACTGAATTAAATTATTTGCCCTATGTCAGCTAACACACGGCAATATACCAACAAAATCATTGAAAACATTACTCAAGCTGAACGTTTAATTAATCGAGTCTTTTTTTTAATTTTTGCTCTTGACTCTAGTCTAGGTCGGAGGCGACAAAGACAAAGTCGACGATGGAGTGAGCTTACCCAGAAGGAGCCTGTTCAGTCTCAGTTTGAAGAGATTAGGGTTGTATGCGTTAGGAAACAAAGACCCAGGTAGAGAGTTCCACTTTTTTGCTGTGCGCATTATAAATGACATTTGGAAACGCTTAGTGCGAATCGGTGGAATAGCAACGAGGTAGGGATGGTAGCTTGCAGTGCGTCTAGATGTCAGATGGTAGAAGGGGGCCGGCCGGTGGAATGAGGTCGTGGAGTACTTGAGCACACTCACCGAAGTACAATCTGTAGAAGACCGACAAGCAGACAACCTTGCAGCGATGAGCCAAGCTGTGAAGCTTGGCATCCACTAGGTTTTAGTCACCAATGAGCCTCTAAGCCTAAGAATAATAATAAGTCTCTGAATCAATTCCCATTTAAAATTATAAATAATGAGCGTACTTTATTGTTTAAGTAGCTCATTGCTTTCCAAACCCATCAAAGTCAATATATTTCCTTACTCTTTCACCTTTCACCTGCAGACCAAATAAACGATAAACCGTGGAAATAAGTTACTGTATCAAAGGAAACAATCGTATGGCTTAAAGAAAAACCCATAATCACACACACACACACACACACACACACACAGCCTCCTCTCACGGTATGCACATACGAGAATAGCTATCTCACACACGGAAATTCTTACAATTTCGATTCAATTTAGATTTCTTGCCGGTGCCTTTACAGGGTGTCCTGTTTAGAAATCGAATTTCAGTTTTGTGTGAAGTTAGTAGGGAGTTCTTGGATTTTATTTTTATAAATTTAATTTCGGAAGACTGTGTCTTTGGATCTGTATTTCAGTTTTTTGCCACCGACTTCCAACATTAAAGATATTTTTCGCTTTGTAGTGTTTTTTTTTTGGAAGTCGGTTGCTTTTAAGAAAAAAGTTTTTTATTTTTCACTATTAGTGGATCGGCTTGTAATTTATCTAAGTTGCAATGGCCAAATGTCAACTGCTCATCACCTTTTACAAAATATTTCTTTTCCCGATGCAGGGACGTTAATTGTTGAGAAGTTCTCCTGGTACCAGGACCAGGAGAACTGTTGACTTTTGATCGAGTGACTTCACCATCAGCTCTACTTCTCTATATGCATTGTGACGAGCATAAATTGCGTAGCAATCATTATTAAAGTACCTAATCGGATCACAACCCGTGAAATACTTATTATTGAGTAGTTTCGATGGCCATCTGTGATCTTTATCATCAGTTCCACTTCACCAAATGATGCTTTCCAAAAGCAAATGCACGAATTACTATAAAAAAAAAATCCCAAATCACTATAGATGTGCCTATAATATTGAAAGAGTTCCGTCGATTTCTCCAGGATCCCATCATTAGATCCTGACCTGATGGCAATGGGACCAACTAAAAGTATACCTGTTTAAACAAGAATTTTCCAAATCGGTCCAGCTGTCTTTGAGTAATCGGGGAACATCATCATTGTCATGCCCTTGTCCCAATTTATTTGGGGTCGGCGCAACATGTCTTTTTCTTCCATATTTCTCTATTAGTCTTCATCTCAGTAGTCACTCCCTTTCTGGCCATATCATCTTTCACACAGTCCGTCCATCGTTTCTTTGATCTTCCCTTACTCGTATAGTCCTCCACATTCATACTCAACACTTTCCTGACGACATTTTCCTCATTCCTCCACATCACATGCCCATACCATGACAGCCGATTTCCACACAACTTTTCAGTCACCGGTGTCACTTTCAGACTTCCTCTTACATACTCATTTCTTATTCTATTCATTCGCGTAACACCACACATCCCTCTTAGCATTCTCATCTCGGCTGCATGCAATTGCCATTCACTAATTATTTTTATGGCCCAACATTATGATCCATACAAGTAATCGGGGAACATACATAAAAAAAAAGATTCCGGCGAACTGAGAACCTCCTGCTATTTTTTAAGTTGGTTAAAAATCACAATTTTATTTTTACAATAAATTATCACAAATAACAGTATATTTTGATTTACTGTTTACCGGACAAGCATTTACAAAACACGATTGCCGACAAATCTGTTCTTTACATTAATTTACATCCCCAATGAAAACAAAACGTCTAATTTAATGTTCTCAAGCACGCAATACGATGTTTAAATGTTCATTAAATTTATTAAAATTCACACTTACAGTCCCTATCGTGATATTTATATTGACACAAACCTTTTTTGATACCTACATAGGCAGTTGTCACTTTGATATTATTAATAATATAAATAATATAGGTATTTATTTGTTACAAGTACTATGAAAATGGTTGAATGAAACAGTGATGATTAAATACTTAAGATAATAGTGACTTACTACGTGTATTTATAATTATTGATTTTGGAGCACTTAGTAGCAGAAAAAAAATTGTTTCCTACCGTAGCAGGTAAAAGGTCATCATTTGTCTACTGCCAGAAATGCATTGAGGTGAATATTATTACAAAAATGAGATGGATCATTATTTTATGTTCGACAGTTCCAAACTTTTGTACATGTGTAATAAAAAAAAAAATAATAAATCGACTTCAAAAAGCAATTAACTCAAAATTTTGACATAACTTTAATTTCGGAAGTCGGTGTCTTGAGATCTGTATTTTAGTTTTTTGCTACCGACTTACGAAATTAAAGTTATTTCATAATTATTTTTGAAGTCGATTTAATTTTTTAAATTATTTTTTATTTTGTAGTTTTTAGTAGTATATTTGTTTGTAATAAGTAGTTAATAGTTTTGTTGTTGTGTACTAGCATTTGACCAAAGTTTTGAGATGTTTTCCATTTGACACCACACCCGTAGCTCGTATCAATAAGTGTTTACACGTATTAGTCCATTATCTTGAAAACTCCTAAACCGATTTAGATGAAACTTGTACTGTTATCTAAGTTGAAGAAAATGTAAGCTAATAAAAATAAAATCGTAACGATCCGATTAATAGTTGCGGAGAAATGCGTGGACATAAATACATACAAACATACATACATCTATAACATTTTGTGTATTTATTTGGAAGCCCTAATAGATTATCAGATGTGAATATATTGCAGTTCTAATAATATTATACATACATACGTGTCGAATTGATAAGCTCATGTTTGAAGTCGATTAAAAATATTAATGATGATGAAACCCTTCTTGAATACTATAACTTTATCTTTTTATCTTTATAATTAGCTAAAACGCACCTGGTGTATGTTTTGTTTTAATTTTATTAATTATATAACTTTGTACAGAGCACCCTGTACGTCACCTGTCCTCAGAGATAAAGTTGAGTGTTTCCTACATCGAAGGTGTCGAATACTCGAATGAACGAATGAAATGATCTAAAGACGGTATTCATCAACGTTTTGCTACTTTTAACAAAAGATTTAGAACCGTATGGTCTCAAAGATAAAGTTTCATTTTACACGTCACTTTTATAAACAAGTTTCATGTTTGATCTACGAACGATGTGTTAATTTTGAGAACTTTAAACTGAAGCCGGTATGAAAATTTTGTACTTTCATAAAGTTTTGTTTTTAAATGTTATTTTACGATATTATATTATGTACCTAATTAATACTTATATGCGATTCCGAGTTAATATTAATTTAATCATTTATCTTTATTTCAGACATGTACACGTGCAGTCCACATTTTTTTTACAAAGATGGCGTTAGTAGGGTTGTTACCAGGGGGGCTGAAAAGTTTTGAGTTTAAGGACCTTCAAGTGTAATTATTGTATCTTGCTGCATATTACTAATTTGTGAATACCCCTTTTAGTAAAACTACACGCGCAGCAAAAGAGTGTAACTCACTACCTGCGTCTGTGTTCTCGAATGCATACAACCCGAATCTCTTCAAAGTTAGAGTGAACAGGCTCCTTCTGGGTAAGCCCACTCCATCGTAGACTTTCTCTCTTTCACCTCTGACCTAGACTAGGGTCAAGAGCAAACCCATCTCAAATTAACATATTGTACACTATGCTTGTATCATGTTGCGAGTTTCATGTCATCAGCATCATTACGCTTTTAGTAATTAATTCGTAAATATCATTAAGTCTCACTCATCCGCGGCCAATCCCTAGGCCCAAAACTTTCAGCTCCCCGGTATACCAGATGTAACACTCTTAAGATCGCTATTTTTGCTCAGATTTGCATAGAGCTTAAAACTTAGCGTAACAGGGGGGGGGGGCTAAAAAGTTTTGAGCCTAGGGATGGACCGCGGATGACTGCGACATGATGATGTTGACGGATTAATTACTAAAAGCGTAATAATGCTAATGACATGAAACTCTGTATTTATACTAAAAAGGGTATTCGCAATTAGTAATATGCGCGAGACAATAATGACACTTGAAGGTACTTAGGCTAACAACTTTTCAGCCCCCTGGTAGTAGTACACACAAAAATAAAAATAAGATGGTGTTAGTAATTTGTAAGTAAACTAAAACAAGTTACACAATAAGTCTATTTCCTATTTCTGTGCATTTGTATACCTGCCCAGTACACAGTTAAAGGACTATCGATTTTGCAGTAAAAGGCGACTAAGCGATTAATATTTATTCCTGGGTAGCAGGATTAGTTACTCATGGGTAAAAACTCTCAAAAATTTACTCATAAATTGTGACCACAATCCTTTTTAGGGTGCCGTGCCTCAAAAGGAAAAAACGGAACCCTTATAGGATCACTCGTGTGTCTGTCTGTCCGTCTGTCGCAGCCAATTTGCTCCGAATCTAACGAATCGATTAAGTTGAAATTTGGTATTTCTGTAACCCAAACACGGACGTGTAACGTAAATAAATAAATTTTGAATATGGGGGTCAATTTAGGGGCACATATAAGAAAATTTCAAAAAAAGTTTAGCAAACTGTACCGTGTGACATATCAAATGAATGGGCTTACTGGAAGAGTCTCAAATGTATTTTTTTATAATTTTAAAATAAACCATTTTAAAGTTATTTAAGAAAATAGACGAAAATTGACCATTCTCCCCTTTATCTCCGAAAGTACTGTGCCTAAAATTTTGAAAAAAAAAATATATATAGAAAATAGTTCAATAGGCTAGATAGATACTGTTTTCCTGTAATCTATACTACGTATAGATTACAGGAAAACCTATAAGAGGTCTATGGTCTTAAAACAACATGGTAAATCTCAGTATTGTGCGTATAAACTTACATTTGTCCATAGTTAAACAAAAATAATCCAACCCACATTAGCTGTAATGTAGGTTGGATCTTTTTCGTTTAACTATGGACATTTGTAGTTGGATATGGGAGAATAGGTTTTTCAACTACAATGTTAAGTTTTTCTTGGGATAAATTCATCTCAACTACGGAACCCTTCATTATGCGTGGTCCGACACGCTCTTGACCGGTTTTTTAGGGTTTCGTACATCAAAAGGAAAAAAGTTTGGGAAAATAGTTTGGGGTTGTATGCGCTCGGAAACACAGATGCAGGTTGTGAGTTCCACTCTTTTGCTGTGCGCATTATAAAAGACATTTGGAAGCACTTAGTTCGAATTGATGGAATAGCAACTAGGTAAGGATGGTAACTGGCAGTGCGTCTAGATGTCCGATGGTAAAAGGGGGCCGGTGGAATGAGGTCGTGGAGTTCTTGGGCACACTCACTGAAGTACAATCTGTAGAAGACCGACAAGCAGGCAATCTTGCGGCGATGAGGCATGGTATGAAGCTTGGCATCCACCAGTTTTACGCCGCCAATGAGCCTCTTAGCTCTGCGTTCCACCGAGTCAAGCGCGGCTAGTTGGTACTTAGCTGATCTATCCCAAAGGTGACTGCAATATTCCATGCAGGATCGGACTTGCACTTTGTAAAGGGCTGTCCAGGCGTAAAGTATCGCTTCACCCTATTTAAGATGCCCAGTTTCTTGGCCGTAATTTGGGCCTTGTACTCGATGGTGGCGCCGAAGTTGAGACCAGAGGTTAACTCCATGCCTAGGAGCTCAAGCCGATCAGTTACAGGAACAGATGTACCCCGAAAAGTAGGAGTTTGCTGAAGCAGGTCATTGATGTGCAGCAGGAAAATAATTGCAGAGAGAACAGAACCCTGAGAAACTCCGGCATCAATAGCCATACGGTATGCGCTTCGGGAATCATCGTCTATCTTTGGTCATACGAACGCGTGATGATGAGATCTACAACCATTGAAGTACTTGCTTATTTTGTGTTACCATGTTTACAAAATTATAGATAGACAACTCTATGGAACTACAAAAACATTTCAAAACTCAGTGACAAATGACGATCTGAGGCCGGAGTAGGTGACCCGACAGAAAGAAAATGACATGGGCACAACTATAAAGCGCGGTGGTACAGAAACTTAGAAGCATTGTCTCTGCGGCGGGTTACTCTATGGCGAAACGTCATGATAGTTCGCAAACATGAAGCTTACCGAAGCGCTTACTTCTCTTTGTAAAAATTTTGGTAGTTTTATAACAAAGACAAATGTAAACCAGCCAGTCGCTTAGCCACTGTTCACGAGTCACCCTCTAAATTGTTAACAAAATGTCACACATGTAAATTAGCCGAGTGGTCCAGGTATTGTGGACAGCGTTACATCCCCTGTCATGTGGGGATTATCTCGCGTGTTATGTGGATGTTACGTGGGCAGGTGGATAACAATTGGTTGGCGATTACCGCTGTGATTGGCAGATACATGTGTTGGTGGGTTTTGTATGTGTATAGGGATTAAGAGTCTGTTTAGCATTACGCTTTAACTTCACTAAGAGATACATAGCATTACTTTTTCATTCAGATAATAAACAGGGTGAGTTCAGTTGGGCTTGGATGGCCAAATTCGAAACTATGCGGAATAGCGATAAAAAGTCATAGGAGTCTCGGGCTCGATTTTGATGAAAACTTAAACTGCATCATTGGATTTTTATTAAATTTTGATTTTTTTTTTGAAATGTGTTTAAGGGCGAGTTCTCACGATAAATGTAACTGGCCGCTAGTTGTAATCAATATAATTAAGAAACAGTGGAGTTGTAAATTTTCCGGGGTTGTCGTTGTAGTATAAAATTCGACGCAGACGTCACGCTTGATGTCTGCATCAAATTTTATACTCAAAGTCAATATCGATACAGTTATTTATTCAGTGCAATTTAAAAAGTGCTCGAGCATCCGCTTGGATTTATTTGGCGGTTTCTTTCCCTTTGATACAATACAATACTTTATAATATAATTTATCTGCACCACTTTATAGCCGTATCTATTATTCACTGTTCGTTTTAGTTTTATCAACACTTTTAATTTCCTAAACATTATATCAGCTGTCAGCCGATCGCCTGCGTCCGCGTCTCATCGCTTTTCATAGACTATAGACAATATTCTATAGTATACATAAGCAAGGTTGGAGCGTCGGGCATCGGGAGTGACTCGACTAATAAATACACTATTTATGGTTTTTAGTTTTTTTTTTTTTTTGTCTAGTTTATAGGTATTCTATTGTGTGTATTTTATTTTCTTATCATTTTATTCCCCTATGGATTTGTAGATGTCCGTAGGTGTGTCCGTGGCATCACATGGGCCCTATCAGAATACCAGCTCTGCGGTATTAATTTAAATATTGCAGCTTTGTGCTGAGATAGGAGCCTTTTTGGCCTCGCACAGGTATTTTTTTTTTATTTTTATATTTTGTAATTTGTTTTTTTTAATGTTAATTTTGTTAGTTTCCTATGCTCTTTTTTACTGTTTGTATTTCCTGTGCGTGTCTCAAATAAAATATTTTCTTCCTTTCTTCTCTCTTCTTTGGTTACACAAATATTTAAAACAGTTGTGAATCGTGATCTATAGTTTTTCACTTTCAATGACCAACAGGATTTGTGACCAATCGGGCATAACTCATAAGAATTACCGGAAACAAATTTTCAGGCTGTTTACTGCTATACATCTGTTATCGTTATTGGTGCGGGTGAAACAATAAGAGACTTCAATTTAGATGCGTTTTTTTTTTAATTAAACTTTTTTTTTTTTCAGAGTCAGTGTGTGTGAGTCGTCAGACAATTATAAAACAAACAACACACAGGATTATTGCTCCCATTATTTTCCTAGTCACGCCTGTAATCCCGAAACTAGGCAGCGGAGTTGTGGAAGCCGCGACTTACGAGTTGTAGGTCGTAGGTTCGAACACTGACACGTGCTTTACTTTGCGTAAATTATTTCATCACCACTGCTCTCAAAACAGTGAAAGAAAATATCGTGAGAAACTGGCATGTCCTAGAACCAAAAATTTGAAGACATGTGATTTGTACCAACTCGCACTTGGCTGCGTGGGCCGACTCCCTCTCATTGAGAGGAGGCCTGTGTCCCAACATTGGGAACATTATACTGGAATATTTTTTACCGTCTTGAAAAAAATAAGGTACAGACGCCAGCACATCAAGCTACTACAATCTGTCAAATTTCTATAATAGATTTTCAACTTTATTACTAAAGCATTAGGTTCAAGGTTGATTGAGAAAATTTGACAGTTTCGGGTAGCTTGACCTGCTGGCGTCTGTACAATAGGTGAACAGAGTATAAAGAAGCCTATGGCATACCTAGTTTTTTTTTTTGTTTTTTTTTTTCAATAGCTTAGACAGAACATACTCTATCCATAAACACTACACATTTGAAGTAAACTAGAACAATAAAAACAGAAATTAAAAAAAAATAATTATAGATCGTTAAAACATATCGAAATTCAAATCACACTCACTGTGCAGGGTGCGTAGCGCGTATGATTTGAATTTAGATTTAAAAAAAAAAGCTAGGTTTTTTAGGCTACTCCGTTCACCTTTTATACCCTATTTTTTCAAGACAGTAAAACACGACATCCAGTATACAAGGTCTAACTTAAATAATGCACGACCTCTTTAGGGGGCATTGTAACTCATAATGATGAGTATCATTATGAACAACTTTTACTATGAGACCAAACCTGAAATCGAGGAAAAAAATCAGCTGTTTAGTCCATTAATGTTCGCATAATTCGTCAAAACGTACTGAGCAGCTGATTTTTTTTAGTAGACATAGTAAAAGTTGTTCATAATGATGAGTACAATGACCCCTTAAGAGGTTGTGCGTTATTTAAGTTACACCTTGTATAGACTTGTTATGATGATGCGTGTTTAGTTCCTACATCCATAATCGCTAGTTATATTTATTTTTATCAAGCTCTTAATAAAATTACTGCAATTTCATCAAAGTTAACGCATTCCACGCCCCATAATCACACGATGTTGCTCCATATAATAATATAATGTTGTTGTTTGTATACAGGGTGTAAGGGACAGCCCTCCGCAGACTGATGGGGTGAATTCAGTATATCATACTAAGATGCCCGGTACATGAAAGTATTTCATGAACGTTATGAGAGTCCAATAAAGCTGATTTGTTTGTGTTTTTATGCACAAATCGGAGCATCAGTTACTGGTTGGGAGGGGTAGGTAATAGGTATGCGGTGAGTTCGGTGAACTCTGTAGCTACGCAGAAAGTGAACAGCTGATTTCACGCGTCGTTCGTTAGAGTAGTTCAACATCCATTGCTTTTTTTATTGTAGCTGTTTTATTGTAGCGTACAGATAATGTAATTTTACATTGAAATAAAGGAATAGTAACTGAAAAACAAATTTAAATAATTTAAATTTTCCTGAGAAATTTTCCAGTGGAATATGATTCATAATAAGGAGCTGAATGCACCCTGTTAGTTTGTGGAGGGCTGTCCCTTACACCCTGTATAATGTTGTCGTTGTTATTCCACAATGAAAGTGTTGAAAGATTTTTTTTGCTGTGCTCTGCCCTGTTCTTACAAGCTTTTATTTAGTTTCACCTGTCCCGGAGTCTCTCTGTAATAGAATCTTGCACACTTCTCGGTTTCCGATTGAGCTGAAATTTTACATGCATATGTAAATCGGATGACAATGTAATATTATTATGAGATGGAGCTGATCTGATGATGGAGCTGGAAGACAGCTATGGGGACGCAGTAATAAAACCCCTATCGAGTTTGGGCTCGTTTGATTTGTGTAGATGATATCCAGATTAATAAAAGCTTGTTTTAAAAAAATGTTTTGATAATACACTTGTTTTACACCCTAAAACTAAATAAACAAAACACCTGTCTTGTGAAAGCTATACAAACTATAAAACATATTATTTTTATCCGCGGAGGTCGGCATCTGGTCACGTCGTATCCGCCTTAGTATCCGCTTTAATTTCCGAACGGCATTTAACGTGATTTCGTGCTCTAACGACTGGTAGGGATGTGATTCAATCGATAGTTTGATGACGATAAAATTTGTGTTTGGATACATCGTTACACGGTGAGTATAAGATGTGCTTGGTATTACTTTTCTTCTTTTCTTCTTTTCTTTCTTTTCTTTACTTTTAAAAAAAGTTTAGAAATGTTCGTTGATAAGACTGGCTTTTTAGAAAGCTCTCCATTGATCATGCAAGAAAATTAACAGTTGAATAGAGATGTATGTATCAAAATAACTTTAGTTCCAAACAAGTCCAATTGTACTCTAAAATATAACATCTATTCAGGGCTCAATCTTGTTGCAATAATTTGTTACATCATTATGTTAAACCAAACTACATGACTAGATAAATAGATAGTTATGCATCTCGCAAAATGTTATTAACAAATGAATTGGTACGGTTATTTCCATAAAAAGCAGCTAAAAAATTACCCGAGGTCATAATTTAAAAACGAATAACATACAATTATATCGGTAAGACATCCGCACATCCCTATCGTCCACGGAACAAAATGAGACCCAGGAAAAAGTAACAGAACAGAAGCGTATTATAATTTAATTGCCTTCTTTAATTACGTATCGACGTAAATCTCTTTTAATTCTAACTTAATTAGCAAACGAAGTGGAACTTTTTTATGGAAAGAGACGTCGTGTATAAAGTATACTTAATTGGACATTAAAACTTCTGAAGAATGACTTTTGAGACGGAAACTCAAGGGAAAAAATTTCTTGTTGGTATGTTCTGTATTGCTTTAATAAATTCCGGGAATTTATTTCAGCAAGTTGTCTATTTACTTAAATTGTCCGTATAATCAAATTAAGACTGACATTTTTGACAGTTGTGATATGGAATGTTTTTTAAAGTGGCTATATTACGGCAAATTAACGTAGGGTGTACATTTTCTTAACAAATAATTTCCCTCATTGTACAATCGCGACCAAAAGTCGATAAGCAAACTCACAAAGCAATAGCTTGGCGTTTAGTTTGACTTAGGACCTTCTATTTCCAAGAACATAAATTTATGCATAATTATTGTCGTCAACAACTGATTGTAGTTCATAATTTCAAAGTTATAACATGTGTAAAGATGACCTAGCGGTTAAGCGCGTGCCGGATAGATGCGTGAATCAGTGAGCCGTGAGTTCAAATCTCACGCAGTATTTGACTTTTTGTAAGTTTTTACTTGATTGGATGTAATGGGACAGAAATATAATATTCTTTATCTTGTTCGCTTGGTCACTCATTTCGTAAAGTTAGAAAGGTAGATCATAGAAAACTAAATAGGTATTGACAATTATATATGTGTTATTAGAATATCCTTTCTTTGTTATGTTATTATGAATTGACTAAGTGGGTATACAACAAAAAATCCTATGAACGGTTACAAAAAAACTTCTTTTATCTAGTAGGAATGTAACGTCACAATTTTTTTAAGTTTGTTAATTTTATAAATAAGTTAATAAAACGAATAAACATTTTTGTTACCATTCAGCACGACTTTTTATTTATTTAAATTTTATTTTATTAATTTAAACCTTCCAACACCGAAAAGATAAATTAAAAATCAAAAAAATAGTTAAATAATAATACAATAACTAATATTTAACGTCTTATAAAAATAAATAATAAATGAACATAAACATCTAACAAATTTTTGCTTAAAATAGAAATATATTATTATGGTTCCAAAGAAACAAAAAACAATCCAACATCGTGATTAAGATTCGAACTCAGACTTCATTGATCGTGAAACCATTGCTTAGCCCAAACAGCTACCAGCACATGTTATGTTTATGCGAATTTTAGCAATGCAATGGTGAGAACAGGTCGCCACTATGACGAGTGTTCTAAATTCAACATAAATATAATGTTTTTTCGACGACATGTGACAATTCATTAGTGTGTGTTATCTGCGGAATGTTGGCTCATCCACGCACACGTACTGGTTCGTGCTCGCACAGTTCATAGCAATGTAATCCTTAGCATGCTTATGGACTTTTGAGCGTTTACTGTACCTATATATTGCTGCAAATGGAACGTATGGTGGACAAATGATTACAACAATAGGTAGACAAGAGGTTTCTGTAGCAGCCTCTTGTCTTGGTTGCCCAATCTTTTAGTTCATTGACAAGCACGAATAGACCCAAGATGGCCATATTATGCCGGGTTCGTTTACCTCGTAAAAGGGAAACTCATAGCAAAAAAAAAACAGTCATGCTACCCTCGCATTGAAGGGTAGCATGATGACTGCGTTTATTGATGATTATATCATAAATAATGCTAACTTCCACTGCCTTTCCTGATCTGGACAGAAAAACAAAGCTGCTTTCTTTGCTTGTTGTTTTGCGTGAGCCTGCGTGAGCTATTTCCAATCATCATCTGCCTAGCCTTTTCCCAACTATGTTAGGGTCGGCTTCCAGTCTAAACGGATGCATATGAATACCAGTAATCTACATGGAGCGATTACCTATTTGACCTCAACAACCAAGTTACTGGGTAATAAGATACCCCTTGGTAAGACTCGTTGACACATTTTCGGGCTTCTGACGACCCGCAACGACTGTCAATGAACAACCAATGACAGCCGGGCACAACCACTTAACGTGCTTTCCGAGGCACGGAGGGGTTTTGGTATGTAAATATGGTCACCCATCCATGGACCAACCGCAGCAAGCGTAGCTTAACTTGATCGATCGACCCGTGCGGCTGTTATTACTTAGACACAGGCCCCTCACTTTCAATCACGATAAATATTTGATTACTAATAATGGTAAGTATCAGAGAACGCAATCTGGAAAGCATTAACCCTTAAATGCATGATGACAGATTTATTCCTAAAAAATTTTTTTTACACTTAACATGCTTGTAGCAACAAAAGAGTGACAAGTAATTACATTTTATATAAAGTTTGTATAAACCACTTGTATACAAGGTGCCTATTAAATCTATTTCCAAGGTTCATGTGCGTTCTGTCCATATTTTAGACAAGTTTTTAATTTCGCCTGTTCCCATTACTACAGTCGATTTTCAGTCTAAATGCATGCTATTGTGTACCAATGTTTTGAATGTAGCAACAGCTTTTGTTTTGACTTGTAGATAAAAACTGTTATGCTATATTATAAGATCTAATTGTACAAAGTTACGCAATAGGGTAATTGCTGTAGTAATTGGCCACGCTGTACGTAGTAACTGGCCACTCATAAAAAAAAGAGGTAGAAACAAGGAGATGAAGCAAGCTCATGAATGAAAAGGACAAAAAAATATTTTTCGTCCTTTTCATTTATGAGCTTGCTTGCATTACCTTGTTTCTACCTTTTTTTTTTATGACTGGCCAGTTACTAAAGCGTGGCCAACTACTACAGCAATTACGTTAAATCATTCTTATTCTTATTCTTAGGATCCAATTTTCGAAAATAGAAAATGCGGTTAGACATTCGGGTTTCTGCAGTGGTGTATTACACAACGAACCCCTTTGCTTAAATAACCGTCTACTCCTCAAAAAAGCGGTTCGTTTACCAGGCAATGAAAACACAACATAAATCATAAAGTAACATACGAAAAATGCAGATACGATAAGTATACGGATTCGTGAACAGGCTCGCAGAATTATGATGAATGTTTTATTTGCGTGCGTCGGACTTAGAAGGGGTGTAGGGCTGACTGTAGGCCCAATTTAAAGGTAAAATTTTGCCTGGTGAAGCGATACTTTACGCCTGGACAGCTTTTAACTCTTTACAAAGCGCAAGTCCGATCCTGCATGGAGTATTGCAGCTACCTTTAGGATGGATCAGCTAAGTATCAACTAGCCGCGCTTGACTCGGTGGAACGCAGAGCTAAGAGGCTCACGTAAAGCTGGGGGATGCCAAGCTAGCTTGCTATAGGTTTTCATCGCCGCGAGGTTGCCTGCTTGTCGGTATTCTACAGATTGTACTTCGGTGAGTGTGAGATAAGTGAGAGTAGGACAAAGGCGCCCTTTATCTCCGAAACTAATTTTTCATCTATTTTTACAAGGTTTTTATTTCACTTGCAATGTTCCTATTTAAGTAAGTATGAAAGTTAATTGTCCTTTTCAAAATTTGCAAGTTAAATTTGACACACTTCCCGGTGTTAGATTGAGCTGAAATTTAGCATGCTTATGTAAAATCGATGACAATGCAATATTTTGGTACCATTGAGCTGATCTGATGACGGAGCCTGAAGGTGGCCACAGGAACTCAGTAATAAAATGACGCAACCCTATCGAGTTTGGGCTCGTTTGATTCATCTTGACAAGGACTCTAGCCCTAGATGATATCCAGATGAATAAAATCTGGTTTCAAAAATAATAATAATATACTTGTAGCTTTAAAACTATTTATTTTAAAATTATAAAAATTTAATCCTTTAACGACGCTCTTATACGATCGTGCGTTCAACTTTACAAAAATATTTTCGCGCCGATATCGCACTATCGTGACATGGCGTTTTCTCAGGGGGGGAGGGGGCGGGATTTTTTCTATTATTTTTCTAGGATGACTTTGGACATGGGTACTTAGAATATAAGATCGAAAACAAGCTACGCAAGACTTTTTTTTCCCGGTCTTAAAGGGATATATATATCTGAGACCCCCACACACCCCTAACCCCACATCCCCTCATCCAGACCCTTTCATTTAACGTATCACACGTTATCACACCTTAACGTTAGTCTCATATAAAATATGAATCACACAACTTTTGTCAAAATAACATACCTTACTTTGTTTCTTACTTCATCGTCTACACAAAACAGTACACAAAATTACGCCAGGCTACTCGAATCGATTGTAAATCAAGATATATAATGAGACCGCGCCGAGTGTATAGTGACAATTTTACGAGTCAAATTCGAGCTTTTGTTGCAATCAACTCAGTGGAACGCAGAGCTAAGAGGCTTGGCTTATGCCTGCTTGTCGGTCTTCTATAGTGTGCTCAGGAACTCCACAACATCATTCCACCGGCCCCCTTCTACCATCGAATATCTAGACGCACTGCAAGTTACTATCCATACCTAGTTGCCATTCCACCAATTCGCACTAAGCGCTTCCAAACATCTTTCATAATGCGCACGGCAGAAGAGTGGAACTCACTACCTGCGTCTGTGTTCCCGAACGCATACAACCCGAATCTCTTCAGTTAGAGTGTACAGGCTTCTTCCAGGTAAGCTCACTCCATCGTAGACTTTGTCTCTGTCACCTCTGCCCTAGACTAAAGTAAGAGCAAATCCATCACAAATAAAAAAAATCGAAAGCAAGCGAGTGGATATATCAAGACAAGTACTGGACGTTTTCTTTTTTTTTTCAAGAAACCTTAACTTATAGTCTGAATATTAATAACTTCCAAAAGAGAACTGTTAGCTAGGTAATTAATGTTAGTTTAATCTGGCCTATATCCGCTTTTCAGGTAAGTTTTCAGGGGTGGCATTTATAACAATCTTGAAGTACTGTTTTTCGTTAATTATGGTTCACCGAGATTGTATTTGTTTTGGTTGTTATACCATACAAAGAGCTATGTAAAATTACTCGTTAGTTAAAATGTATCTGGCCTCATTATGGCATTTAAAAAGCTCACTCCATCGTCGACTTTGTCTCTGTCACCTCTGACCTAGACTAGAGTCAAGAGTTTTTTATTTTTATTTTTTTTATTTGTGATGGCAAACCCATCACAAATAAAAAAAATAAAAATAAAAAACTACTAATAAAAAATAAATAAAAAAATACTTTTTTTTTAAAGCACGTTCTTGTACTCGTACCTACGTATGGGTTACCCATTAAGGTAAAATGTAAGCTCCATTTCAAGAAACGAGTCTACTAGCCCAAATTCCAACACAACCCTCTCTCGCCGGAATTAACAGATTGACAGCATATATTAAATTTAATACAACACAATTTACAACCAACCCTACGCGGCGGGGCTCAAAAGAAAATATATTATTTGTAACATAATATTAATTATACTAGCAACTGTTTCTACCTGAAATTATTACAGGCTAAGTAGAAAATTAATTATTGTAATACCAGAGGCCGCGTCGTAATGCAGATTTTGACAGGTAAGGTTGGTTACACACGCGACCGCTTCGATGTAGGAACAATTTGTCGGAATTTTGTGTTCAAGCGTTTCAGGTTACTTGTATGGGTATGTTGTAAGTCTATTATGGTAATGACTTCGAAGTTCTGGGTAGTATTTTGTATGTAACAAGTTAGCTTAACTGGTTCGATTAATGTCTGTAGTTAATGATATACCGCATTGCTGCAACGGCTGTAATCTTTGGTTTATGGGATTTAAAATTGGACCTAGTGATGCAGAAAGCAGCCATATGGCACTTTTTCCAAAAATGAGTTATAAACACAGTCATACTAATTTTGACATACCAGTTTTTTTGCGAAAACATCCATGTCGATATCTCTATTTACCACGGAGTTATGAGCCGTCAAATGCAGCCTTGTCCATACATCCATAGTGCAACCATCGACAGAAAAATGCTTATAACTCTGTTTGTACGTTTCCCGACATGGCTGCTTTCTGCATAACACGGTCCAATTTATTTTTAAATCGCCTTCTTGTGCGCTCAAAAATACGATGTTTTATTTCAGTTACGTGTATTTTTTTATATATCTTTCTTGACATTTCTTAGCTCATTTTGTGGTTATATCTAATAATATAGTTTTTTTCTATCTTAACATAAGTAACAGCATTTCTTTGCAACAAACTATACATTAATAAACATAATTTCATGCTTAACAAAATTCCTACTAGATTACTTTTTTGCTAAAACGTACAAACATAGCGTGAGTAGCAAACTTTAGTCTTAATAATATTTGTGAAATGCACGCATGGTCGTGCATACCTTCGCGTGGACGATTAAGGGTTAAATTAATTTAAACTGCAGCATTAAGCAAATCGCTTTAGTCATTTATTATAATCATTTTTGACAGCCATTTTGATGCCGACGTTCTTTTTAGGGTTCCATACATCCAAATGAAAAACAGAACCCTTATGCTCCGAATTGAATGGACCAATTACGAGGCAAATAAGGAAATTAAAAAGTTTTCCGAATTGTTCATTGTGACACATCAAATGAAAGGATAACTGTGAAAGTTTCAATTTATTTTTTGAATAATTTTAAAACAAGCAGTTATAAAGCTTTTACGAAAAATATGAAAATTGGTCATCCCCCCTCCTAATCTCCAAAATTAAGGTGCCCAAATTTTTTTAAAGATATAGAAAAATAGTTCTCTATACTTATAGATTAGGTATCAGAAAACCTATAAGAAGTCTATGGTCTTAATCGCTTGATAAATCTCTCAATATTGGGAGTACAAACATACATTTGCAATCGGAATGTATGAGAGCAATGCAAGCACACTAAGGAAGCTCTTAGCAATGCCATTTTTTGTACAAGAGGCACCTGCATAACATGAACTGTTTGTTGTCAAGATTGGCTTAAAATTTGAATGGATCAACTTCGAGGGAACAACTAAATACATATAATAGTATAGACAAGATTTAACTTAGGCTATGAAGGAGTAATCATTTTTGTATTTATCTGTGGAGGCTGGTAATTGGAAATTTAGTTATATATTATTGTTATTATAATGTTATTAGTGTGAAAGCCTTCCGAAAATAAAGAAGATCAAATAAAGACACAAATATAGGACCCAGAACCACACTCTCAGCAGTACCGTTTCTGACCAACACACCAACGACGCTCGTGGTTATGTAATAACAGCCACACGGGTCGATCGATCGGGTTAAGCTACGCTAACCATGGTTGGTCCGTGGATGGGTGACCATCTTTACATACCGAGAACCCTCTGTGTCTCGGAAAGCTTGTTAAACCGTTGGTTCAGGCTGTCATTCGTGGATCTTTGAAAGTCGTTACGGGACGTCAGAACCCCGAAAGCTTGACAACCAGTCTTACCAAGGGGTATCGTATTACCCAGTAACAGGGTTGTGGATGTCAGACAGTCCATGTAAAATACTGGTATTCAGCTGCATCCGGTTAGATTGGAAGCTGACCTCGACATAATTGGGAAAGGCTAGGCAAATGATGAGACCAACGAAACAGCCAAATTTATACTTATTAATTGAATCCGTGTGATTGCTGGGAGATTTCAGTTTTGAATCTCTTATATTTGCCCAGCAATCACTATCATGAAATATTTAATAAGTTTTATTAATTAATCGCCTCTTCGCACTGCCGATAAGAGAATATCAGATATACTAGTAATTCATAAATAAACTGCTTAACGTGCAAAGTGGATTCATTTTGTTAATATTATAAATATGCGGATGTTTGGGAAACATCTTTTATTTTTTAAGATGGGGTTGCTCTTGACTCTAGTCTAGATCAGAGGTGACAGAGACAAAGTCTGCGATGGAGTGAGCTTAACCAGAAGAAGCCTGTTGACTCTCACTTTGAAGAGATTATTTTATTATGTAGTTTGTCATGCGATGTATTTGATGGTTAGTTAATATAACATAACATCATGCCTGTAATTCCCATAGGGTTAGGCAGAAGTGTACCTTTAGTACACCCACATTACGCCAGTTATGTTTAAGTCCTATGGGTGCAAGCCTATTGCCAGACTCCGAGCTGCTAGTGAAAGATTACTGGTAGAAAAACCCAATAAATAATACATGACCCGACCTTGGAATCGATCCCAAGACCTCAGCAGTAGCGCTTGCAACCACTAACCCATCGAGTAGTGGTTGAGTACTTAATATTGTAGTAATATGCTTGTTTTCGGAATAACTATTCTCAGTCCCTACCCTATTATTTATGGACATTTTTGGTAATTAGCCTTACTGGTGATATTCTTCAAAAAGGCGATATCAACCAGCGCGGCCGCGGAAGTAAACATGAACGTAGACGAAGGAAAAGGAGCATGTTACGATCACAGCACGTGAGTTTCTGTTGATTCTGCCAACCCCCATAAATTGAGGAAAGATGTAAGTTTTTGCAACACCATCACCATCATCATTGTCATCATCATTGTCATCATTGGCGGCGTTACTCCACCCACTGCGTAGTACAGGCCTACTCCCTTAGTGCCATGCTTCCCTGGTCTGTGCGAGTCACCGCATATGCCTACATAATATTAAATGATTTCACACATCAAACTCAACATAAAAAGCCTTGTATTGTATCATACCTATCTACCCAATCTGTCCTGAAATCCAAAGAAATCTCGTCCCCAAAACTCGCGCTTTTAACAGTAAAGAGACATCTTAAAGTATGTTTATAGCCCGTTCCGAAGCTTCTAAAGATGGCGTAAAAGCAGTATTAGATACACTGTAAATAAATTCACTCTCACGGTAATAAAATGTGCGCCTCGCACCGGATAAGTGTTGTTCCTATGCCGAGAATAGAAGCAGGTTCGTTCCTGCGACGTAAAATTTTAAATGAGATTTTTATTGGGAAATCAATAGTGTAGCCAAGCATTGCAATGGTATAAGATTTTGAGAATGTTTTTATTCGATTCTTTTAGCTTATAATTGTAAATGTTTCAAATAGGAATGACAATGCAAAATAATAATATTATTCGTCTAATAAGAAGTAATTCATGAGTGAGTTCCAAAGTATAGGCAAAAGTCAAACGGAAGTCAGTTTTGTTTTTTTTATTATTTTATTAAACTCTATGCAGAAACTTAAAAGGGATCGTACTGATGAGAACTGGACATGTTTCAAGACTGCAAGGAATAGATGCAATGACATGATTCGTAATGCTAAACGCCGCCATATTCTGGATACTATTCATTATTCCTCTTCTTCCGATATTTGGAAATTTCTTGAAACTCTTGGTATCGGCAAACCACGACATTTAGACCTTCCAAATTCAATTGACTTAGATGATCTCAACCGTCATTTCTCCACTGTTTCTACCCGCTATATTATCATAACTATTCTGGATCATTTCTTACTCGCGATTACCCATATTATTATTTTTTCCCTGTACATCTGAGTATTCCCTTCTCTGAAGCGCAAAGCCTATGTTCATCCACTACCTAAGATTTCTCAACCCACTCTTCCTACTGACTTCCGTCTAATTTTTATTTTTCCCTTCCTATCCGAAGTGCTCCAAGCCTCTGTTCACAATCAATTCTTCAATTTTGTTCATCGTAACTTACTTTAGCCCTCTTAATTTCATCCTATTTTTTTTGCGTGGAGAAATGCTCATGCATACTGCACTACTACGGGGAGATAGTGCAGTTATGTGGGACTCTAACCCACTAAAACAACTCCACGGTGTCCTCCTCAGTCGCTTGTGGCGGGAAAACGGACACGCGTTAGCACTGACCGCGAACCCGCCGCGGATGTCCATCAGCGAACCCTCCTCTGGGCTGTCCCTCCATCACCGGCGCACCAGAACGCATTGCACGCCGTGACCACCCCAGGGACCAAACCAGCACATGGGCGCTAGACGTGTAGACGACCGCCTACCACTTTTCGGCCGCAGAGGATAGGGAGAGTGGCCAACGGAATACCGACACTCCTCCTCCCCTGCAGCCCCACCGCGTCCGCTATCAGACGGTGGCGACCTCGCTAAGGCCGCGGAAGGTAGGGAGAGCGGCACACCGCAATACCGACACTCCTCTCCCACCGCGGCCTCCAACCCTCAGCCGTGATGCCTCCCATACGACATCGCCGCCCGCCTCAGTTTCGGTGTCGCCCAAGTGCACCACAGTCTACTTGTTGGCCGCTACGTCGTCGGCTTACCGGCAAAACCCCTGACGAGCGGCCCCTCCTCGAGTTCTTCTTCGCTTCACCGTGGGTGACTAAACCCACGGCTACAGAGCCCCCCGCCTCGATAATGCGGGAACCTACCGGGGATGGATCTGGGTTCAGGCCTGGGCACAACACTTTTTCCACCCTTCTCAACATGAATGGCAATATAAGGGTAGGACTGGAAGACACCAAAGTTAATGCTCTAGTATTGGTCGATTTCTCGAATACCTGTAATACCATCAATCACATCCTGTTAGCTATTCTGTCCTATGTTATGGTATCTCCCGTAGCACTGGAATTGTTCTCCTTTTACCTTCAGGATGTCAGCAGTCCGTTCTTGTTTGGGATTCTACATCATGCTGGTGTGACTTGGAAACAAGCTTTCCTCAGGGCGGTATTCTTTCTCCTCTTCTGTTTTCTATTTTTATTAATGTTATAACTTCCGAGCTTCAGTGTGCATATCATCTGTATGTATATAACTTAAAGTTGTACTGCCAAGGAAGGGTTGACGAAATACCTGACGTTTTCGACAAGTTAAATAGGGGCTTAACAGACATAAAAATAGAGTTTGATAAGTTTGGTGTTCAATAAAACCCTAATAAGTGTCAAGCTATCATCATTGGAAATCCTCGTAGTATTAGTAAGGTGGATGGTTCAACATTGCCATCGGTTCTCTTCAATAGTAAGAACTGCTTCTAAAGTGGTTGAACATACGTCAGCGCAGAGAGCAAAGGGCGCTGACCACCTTGCTTTCATTTCTTGACTCTTGCTCTTCTCTTAGTTATTTAGCCCCCCACATTCAGTACATTTTGCGCCAACCCCAATAAAAGTCTGCGTTCATCACATAATTGTCTTTTCAATGTCCCACTCATCGCACTGACCTTATTCACTCTTCCTTCTTCGTTCACTCTTCCTTTTTCGTTTCTCTGAGGAATGCGCTGCCCCAGGAAATCAGGATGGCAACCAACCGATTACTCTTTAATGTAAAGTTCACGAGCACATTCGTAAGAAGCTGGCAGTATCATCACAACGTTAATGTTTTCCCATTGTTTGTCTTATTTGCATTAGTATATTTGTGTATTTTATGTATATTTATGTGTTTGTATATATATAATTAGGTATATATGATTTTATTTTTTACTTTGTAATAAGTGTATGTGTATCTTTATATTTAAATAAATATTTTTTCTCATTTTTTTTGCAATTGCTCCTACCACTTCTTGTCTCTGCATCACCCAAAGGTTGACTGGCAGAAAATGCCTGTGGCATTTAGTCCGCCTCTGTACATTTCCGTGCTTGAAGTATGAAATAAATAAAGCACAAGTAAAAAATTACCGTACAAAGGCGGATTTAATGCCTGAGACATTTTCTACCAGTCAACCTTAGTCAAGTCTTTTATAATCTTCGTCCTGTTTCAAATTATTTTCTTTATCAAGTCAGGACACATAATTATTGATTTTTGAAGCTACGGCACTTAGCAGAATATTGCACTGAAAACTATATTTAATAAATTGATAACAAAGATCAAAATTAACCCAGACCCCTTTGGCCAATGTCGAGCTGACTTAAACCTAAAATCTTTACAAATGGCCTGGTCGTTCTATGAAATATAAATATGTATTTTTAGGGTTCCGTACCTCAAAAGGAAAAGACGGAACCCTTATAGGATCACTCGTGCGTCTGTCTGTCTGTCTGTCCGTCTGTCACAGCCAAGTTGTTCCGAATCTAATGGACCGATTAAGTTGAAATTTAGTACACATATGTATTTCTGTGACCCAAACACGGACGTGCAACAAATAAATTTTGAATATGGGGTTCAACTTAGAGGTGCAAATAAGAAAATAAAAAAAAAGAGTTTTGCAAACTATACCGTGTGACATATAAGGGCTTATATTTTTTTTATAATTTTAAAATAAAAGTTATTTAAGAAAATAGACGAAAATTGAGCATTCCCCTCTTAGCAAAGTACTGACCCTAAAATAAAAAAAAAAATATATAGAATATAGTTCAATACCTATAGATTACAGGAAAACCTATAAGAAGTCGATGGTCTTAAAACAACATGGTAAATCTCTCAATCTTGTGCGTACAAACTTACATTTGTCCATAGTTAAACAAAAATAATCGAACCCACATTAGATGTAATGTGGGTTGGATCCTTTTCGTTTAACTATGGACATTTGTGGTTGGAATGTATAGGATAACATGTTTTTCAACTACAACGATAAGTTTGTTCTTGGGATAAATTCATCCCAAATAAAAAAAAAAGCTGGTCAAGGCCGTAGGGCCTTGACCAGCTTTTTTTTTTATTTTAATTTAATTTACAGAGTCTGCCAGTGTCAGATTTTTAATTCGGTCTGACATGTAAAGAAGATGGCTGAATATTATATCATTCTGAGATATTGACATTACCACGCAATATATGCAATATAATGCTGAGTCGGCAAAGCAAATTTTATAGTGCAATGTGCAGACAAAAAAACTTTTTAGCAAAAAATAAAACGGACTTCTAAAACCTACGGAGCCTTTGGTTTTGTATTTTCGTTTTCTGCCACCGACTTCCGAAATTAAAGTTATTTTTCACTTTGTAGTGTTTTGTTTTAGAAGTCGGTTTTATTTTTTGCTAAAAAGTTTTTATTTTTCACTTTTTAGTTGTGGAACCTACCCCACACAAATTCGAATACATAATTGAGCACAATAATTGTAGATATAGCCATGTAAATAACAGTGATAGGAAGTTATTAAAACATCATCATATCATCCATATAAAATAAGTGGGAAATATACGCATTATTGAAGCTAACTCAAAAACTCCCCATGCAAAGTTAATAAAATTTATATGGGACCACCTCGGAAGTATACCCTTTCAAACAAAAAAAGAATTTTCCAAATCGGTTCATCCGTCTTTGAGTAATCGCGTAACAAACATACAAAAAAAATACAGACGAATTGAGAACCTCCTCCTTTTGGAAGTCGGTTAAAAATAATCCATCAGGTGACGATTTTGAATATGACTGTAAATTAATACTTTTCATAGATGTATGAGAGTATCTCTCATAATTATCGATATATCTGGACTCTCCCAAATGGTCATACAACCGTCTGGTAACATAACTGTGTTATACATTTCAAGTGTCCTCTAATGTGTAACCCTCTCACGTACACCGACAGAGTGGCCGAGGGCGCAAATAATGTGTGAAATAAGCTTTATATTCCTCTATCTTCACAATATGGAACGGGGATCGCTGTCTAGAATGTGACTTTATTTTGATTAAACAGAGATACAAGTATTATTACGAGGAACTGATGAGAAAGAGGTGTGAAGTGAAGGCAGAACTTGATATTGAATAAAATCAATCAATTTATAAATAACCCGTCCTGCTTCACACGGATTTTAGGACTTGACGAAACACCGATATTACTTTATTGTATGCTAATCTAATATAATTTATGTATTACTTACTGCTTTTGCCCACGTTAACTATTGTACGAGTACGAGATATGTACTATGCGTGCCAATTAAGAATAGTACTGTCAAGACGCCATTTTGTTTCGCAATACTCGCGAACTTCATTATCAAAGCGTAAGGTGTGCTAAAAAATAAATAAAGAAAAATTATACTCGGTTCAATGTGAAACTGCGCAGAAGTTCATTAGAACGATTTTTTTCATTTTCAAAGTACTTGTGCATATTTACAAGGATTTCTCGTGTTCTACGATGGAGCATCGCCCCTCTATTCGAACTCATATAGGAAGAAACAAAGTCGACAATGATAACAAAAAAATTCAAAATGGCGACATATTAGGGTGACCTGTAGCATTTCGTGAAGTTAAGTAGGTTTAATGAATACTGTTTCCATATATTATAAATTTATCAAAATTAACTATTTATGGAATTCAAGAAATAACATATTATAAAAAAATAATGAAATCTATGAATTAAAAAATATAACATTTTTTTTTGTTTACAGATTTTTTTGCTGGCAGTACTAATTTGACAGCTATCGTGCGAAGTTGGCAGCAAGCGCGATCCTATTCTTAGTTGAAACGCATAGTATTCCATGTGCTAATCCTAACTATAATATTATAAATGCGAAAGTAAGTTTGTTTGTTTGTAACCTTTTCACGCCTAACCCACTGAACCGATCATCCTGAAATTTTGCATATACTTTGTTAGGTATACAGACACGGATGTAGGGTACCTTTCATCCCTAAAAAAAGTACTGTTCCCGAGGAAAACCACAATAACGTTCTTATAATAGATGTCGCAACGTGTCTTTCGAATCATTATTGAATTTATATTATTATAGAAACTTAAGTAGTGTGTTAAGTTTTTTTTTGTTTTTATTTAAGTACCTAATACATTTTTTATCTTCCTAACTATGATAATTAGTATTATAAATGCGAAAGTGTTTGTTTGTGTGTTGATTACGCTTTCACGCTAAAACGTCTGACGGATTTGGATGAAATTTGGCACTTGGGTAGACCATGACCTGGAGAAGGACAAAGATTACTATTCATCCTGGATCGCAGACGAAGTCGCGGGCAACATCTGGTCACTGTATGCCAAATTTCATCCAAATCCGTTCAGCCGTTTTTGCGTGATTGAGTAACAAACATCCAAACATGTAAACTTTCACATTTATAATATTAGTAAAGGTAGTAGGATAGAAAGATACAATTCCGCAATAAATGCTCTAAATGATGATGAAAACCGCATCAAAATTGTAGTTACGTAGTTTAAAAAAAAAAAAACAGATCACACAGACAGATACGAAAAGCGAATTTATATTGTTAGTTGATATGACTTTTTGATGTTTAGTAGACTGTTTTTGTTTTACTATACGAAAGCGATGCACATCCCGGGTGTGCAGGGTTCGGGCTAGCTCCAGCGGCGTCCTGAGGCTGTTCGCGCAGAGGTTCGATTGTCAGTACCTGAACCATTGCTGTATGGTCCCCTTCTACCACCGGACATCTAGACGCACTGCCAGTTACCATCCCTACCTGGTTGCTATTCCACCAATTCGCACTAAGCGCTTCCAAATGTCTTTTATAATGCGCACAGCAAAAGAGTGGAACTCACTACCTGCGTCTGTGTTTCCGAACGTATACAACCCTAATCTCTTCAAAGTGAGAGTGAACAGGCTTCTTCTGGGTAAGCTCACTCCATCGTCGACTTTGTCTCTGTCACCTCTGACCTAGACTAGAGTCAAGAGCAAACCCATCACAAATAAAAAATAAAAAAATGGTTCACATACTGAGCAATCGAAGTCTGTAATCTTTGTGTGTTTATGTGGTCTTTTTAATTGTATTTGCTTTTGTTTTATTTTTGTGTCTATGATCCTTTGTTGGTCGAAATAAACTTTTATTTATTTATTTTATTCACTTTACTTACATTTTACATATTCCCACATTCCTAAAACACTATATCTAATGGAAGCGACATAATTTCATTGGCATTTTATTCTTTTTGCATTAATTATCTTATTTTTTTGTCTGTTCGTCTGCCACAGCTGGATATCTCAAGAAATAAATGTTATCAACTTGAATTTTGGAATATTTTGAGATGACGTTTGCCCAACTATTTTGCTAATAAGAAAGAAATAACAATGTATATATTATATAATTTTTTTTAACAGGCATTGAAAGGAGGTCCTAAAAAATCGAAGTGGGGCTACTAGGGCATGAGGGATATCATATGAAAGAACGCTGTTTGCATATTCTCAAACATTTTTTTTTTTGTGGCCGCATAGTTTCGACGTTTGATGAAAAATGTAAAAAAAAAAACGTTCCCCGCTTTATCTCCGAAGTTTGCATAGAGAAAAATCAGATTGTTTTTGTGTGGTAGAAGTTGTTGTAAAGATTACAGGAAAAATAAAACGGTGTATCTAAATTGCACACTTTTTTATATTTCTTTATTTATTTATTTATAAAAACAGATAGAACTATCATCACAGGCTTACCTCATGCAATAGTGTAGTTAGAAGACTAGATTTACAATAATATTAGGAACAAAGAATAGTAATTTTACATAACGCGGCCCGTGTGAATTTACTCAGAGTACAATTGAAGCAGTCAATCTGTTGTGACTCCATATAGAGTGCAGGCAACGTGCGCGTCAGCGGCGCGTGCTGCAGGTTGGTGCGAGCGGGCGGCACCCACAGCAGCGGCGGCCGCCTCCGTCGCACCACGTGCCCATCAGGTACACACAACCCAAATGTGCGTAGAACGCCTGGGTTGTGTATTTTACCACGCATAATCTTAAATGAGTAAGTGGCGAGAGCTGATCCGCGAGCGCGAGTCCGACTCGCTCTTGACCAGTTTTTATTTTATTTTACAATAAAGTTTGAGTTGCTGCCTTCTACTACACTGTCTACCCTTAATATAGGGAACTCTAGTGACGAGACGCGGAATACCGTCGTCCTCTTCTTCCTAATTATGGACGGTAACGCCCCTCTCCTACCTCTAGCGGCGTGACTTGAGCCGTCACTAGCGTGAGGTCCTGAAAAGCCACCTGTTTTTTTAATATTTTTTTTAGTTGAGATGGGTTTGCTCTTGACTCTTGTCTAGGTCGGAGGTGACAGAGACAAAGTCGACGATGGAGTGAGCTTACCCAGAAGAAGCCTGTTCACTCTCACTTTGAAGAGATTAGGGTTGTATGCGCTCGGAAACACAGACGCAGGTAGAGAGTTCCACTATTTTGCTGTGCGCATTATAAATGAATAATCCCCTCCGCTCAAATTAAATAATCAACTCGCCCCTCTAATCCTACCTTCTTGTCCTTTCTCCTGATCTACTGCCTGGTGAACCCTGCCGCACGTGTTCTTGAGCGTTTTGCGTTGCCGACCTCGTTCCTTATTTGCTGATCCTGTTGCACGCGCTGCCGACCTGATACTGTGAGCGTCTTGCGCTGCAGACCGATTCTTTACCTTAATTTACTTTTTTCTTATTATGTCACTAACTAATAGCCCCGGTTATTCAGTGGCCAAAAGTAGGCATATTGTCCATTTACGCACATATAACTCCTTCAAACATACCAATATATACAGTCAAACACACAAATGCACATAATACACACAAACACACACACACACACACACACAACACACACACACACACACACACACACAAATTTATCACAAACCACATTACATAACAAATAAACAATGTCATCAAATAAAAACTCGTATACGTGCGCTACGAAGTGCTACGATATCATAGCCTCGTAGCAAACCTCGTAGACAATTTGTAGATGCTGCTACGAGCATTTACTTTAAAGCTCCACCGAATATAACAAAGGCTTACCGACGAAGAACTATAAACTGATATGATATATAAGAGACTGCAGTCTTTACGACTGATGCTGAAGTTAAGTAGTAATATTTTTATTTAGTTTAAACACCCGTTTGGACGTGACTTGTTGTTTTTAGTGTTGAAACACGTTTTAAAACTGAATATTTAATTTTTGTGTGCATAATTTTAACATACAGTGTAAATAAGTAGCGCAAACAAAAAGAATGAAAAAAAAAGGCAACGAAGCACATTCTCATTAAGTTTAAAGTTTGAATCGTGGATAATTTTTTGATATGAATAGTTTCATATAATAATCTTGAAATACTGGGTTTCCAACAATCCCGTGCGAGATAAAATCTGCTACTATGTTTTTCGTTTCACAATCTAGCTCAGAGCCATAGCCATTAAGAAGGTATAAAAGCTAAGTTAATCCAACTTCTGCACTTGCAAAACCCAATCCTAAATATTACTTAAGCCTTTAAAAAAGAAAAACAGTCCATATTAACATCTCAATAAGTTATAATATCCCAAAGCATAGCATCACATTAGATGCAATACCCCTGTTTCCGTAGGTACGAGTATACCCCTGTGTCTAGGCATGTGTCGGATCGTAAGGCTGACTGCAAACATATGTGTTTGCTAAGGTCTGTGTTAGCTCTGTGGGACTACTCGGAGCGGTGTCTCCGTTCGCTGTTTTATGTACAAATATTTATATTAAGGTGCAAAAGTGATGTTCTTCTTTCCGTATCAAAATGTTAAAAAGGAACCCTTATGATGCGACTCAGTCTGTCGTCTGTCTGTCTGTCACAGCTAGATATCTCAAAAACTACTAATGCTATCAACTTGAATTTTGGAATAGTTTTAGGTGACGTTTGCCGAACTATTTTGCAAATAAGAAGGAAATAAAAATGTTTTTTTTTTTGCAACAGGGTCTGAAAGGGTCTTAAAAATTCGAAGTGGGGCTGCTAGGGCATATGGGGTATCATATAAAAGAGCGCCGTTTGCACATGCTCAAACATTTGTTCTTTTTTTTTTAGACCGCATAGTTTTCCACTTTTGATAAAATATATAAATAAAAATACCGTTCCTCCCTTTATCTCCGAAGTTTTCATAGAGAAAAATCTGAAATAATTCTGTGTGATAGAAGTTTATGTAAAGAAAAAGAAAAAAACGCACACTTTTTTATATATGCCCCGCGTAAGTCTCGAACCCGTAAGAAATCAGAATAAAAAGTATCGTATGTGTTAACTCAGTTATAAACTATCTGTGTGCTAAATTTCATGAATATCCGTTCAGTAGTTTTTGCATGAAAGAGTAACAAACATCCATCTATCCTCACAAACTTTCGCATTTATTTATAGTAAGATATTAGGATAGGAAGTAGAATTTTATAAAACCATGACTGATTGTGATTGATTTAAATCAATCACACACACACACTCACACACACATACACACACACACACACACACACACACACACATCATTATAATACGTATCGAATCACTATCACTACATATTTATTATAAAACAAAGTCCCCCGCCGCGTCTGTCTATGTGTCTATGTATGTTCACGATGATCTCAAAAACTGTTAAACGGATTTTAATGCGGTTTTCATAAATAGATAGAGTGATTCAAGAGAAAGGTTTATACGTATAGTTTTCCGACATCCACGCGGGCGAAGCCGCGGGCAGAAGCTAGTAATTTTAATAATACTCGTACAGCTGTGTTTTCATTTGCGAACTGATTTAATACGTCAAAATATGAATATGAATTTACCACCTATTCATATTCAACCACACAAAAACACATAAAAACTTGAGTATAAATACAAAATTTAATATTCAAGTTTTTGTGAACGAAACTCCGAAACGGACTATTCAAAATTCTAATTACATTTACAATAATAATATTAACTGTACTTGTACCTATATTAAAATTTAAATTATGAACGTAAGATAATAGCGTACAAAGAAACGTTCTTCATGATGGTGATCCTGTATAGTAAACCGGGCTGTAAGTTGAGCTCTTGTACAGACGCCAGCAGGTCAAGCTACCCGAAACTGTCAAATTTTCCCAATCAACCTTGAACCTAATGCTTTAGCGATAAAGTTGAAAATCTATTAAAGAAATTTGACAGATTTTAGTAGCTTGATGTGCTGGCGTCTGTACATTATTGGTCGCAGTTGGTGTTGGTGTAATGTTACTTTCATATCGGACTTATGGCTTTGTTATAATACTAATTGTTGATAACGTAACAATACATTAATTGGTAACTATGGTATTGTTATATTTTATTAGTGTTTGTATTATCTGCTTCAGATGAATGCGCAACGTTAGATTTGTACTAAAACTTCATTCACTGACATACGACGCACACCCTAAACCCTACTGGATTTAGAAGCATGACATTGTGCACATAAATTTCTAACGTAACGAAACTGAGAATATGACTAATAAGGAAGGATTTTTAAAGATAAAAATATATATATAGGGGAAAATATTATAAATAGGGGATGAAAGTTTGTAGAGAAGTTTGTCATTTTTGTCAAAAGAAAATCTCATAGACGGCTTGTCAAAACTATAAATATTTACTGCTGAGCATTTTATACAGAACTGTTACTGATGATCTTGTTCAACCCAATATGTTTATAATACGGTTCCTACGGTAAAATCTCTATGTATGGATTTCTATCCAGACTCCACCTATGTGGAAGTTCTGAGTGTAGCTAAATATAAAAACAACAGTATATATAATATAATAATTGAGAAAAAGTATAAACAAATAAAATATTCGGGTAAAAAAATCGCACACTGTTTAAATTACACTGCCTATCACCCTAGCTAAAGCTGAAGTGCGGCCTGGAAAAACATACGAACTATCTTCTTTAAAAAAAGAGGTTCTATACCAGCGCAAGTAATCGAATGTCGGCCAGTACAATATAAGGTTAAGGCCCATTGCATGGAACCTTTACAGGACCTAAGTCCGTTTCTCGGCGTTGCTGTCCTATTAATCTAGTCTTCCCCTAAGTTCATCACGTCACATTTTTAATTAATTGACCGCCAAAAGATCTGAACGTTGTCCTGTGTCTTCGGTTTAAAGAAATTTATTACTCAGAACTTACAATTCACTTCTAACGAGGTACAAAGTAGTAAGTATGATAATACAGTACAATTAAAAATAAGAAAGATTTGAATTTGGAATCTGTCATTTTTATACGATTGTTCATTGAGTTTTCTAATTTTGGCGCCAATACATTGTACAATATTTATACATACCTTTTTTTCAAGCTTATTTTTAAATGTATTCACGTTATCGCACAGTTTTATATTGTCCGGCAATCCATTGTACAGCTGTCTTTCTTACCTTTTAAGCCGATGTGCTAAACTTTTCAGTAATATTTGCCTTTCATTCGACAATGTTCACTAGAAGTGAAACACAAAGTGAATCAAAAGTGAAAAATTAATTCATTAGTGAACTTGATCCAACTTTGTTGAATTTCATCACGCTGCATCTCTCGCTCATCTACCGAGTGATTGATTAATGAAATGAAAGGAGCAATGAACTTTTATTCCTATACAGGGTGATCAGGATATTGGAACGCAACCTGTTACCATGGTTCAGTACATGATTTCACCCAATGCGTTGAAAAATTTCGTTAGTTACAAAAAAAAAAAAAAATAATGATGTTCCTTACATTTTGACCGCGTAAGTATTGCACTTTTTTTATGAAACAGCAGTTTTTAGTGTTCCGTACCTCAAAAGGAAAAAAAACGGAACCCTTATAGTATAACTTTGTTGTCCGTCTGTCTGTCAAGACCCTTTACCTTGGGAATGCGTGGAGTTATCGAGTTGAAATTAAAACCATATACTTAAGTCTACAGTCCCTTCAAGCTGTGAAAAAATCAAAATTCTAAGTTAACGTAAAAAAGAGATACGGCCGTTCATGCCGCAAAAAGCGTATATTTCTACACTCTCAAGGGAATCAAAATTTATAGGGTATATCCCGTTGACCTAGAATCATGAAATTTGGCGACAAGCAAAGTCTCACAGCACAAGTAAAGGAAAAGTCCGAAACCGATAAATTGTTATTTTATCATCTCTAAACAAAAAATTGTTTGGGTTTACAAACTTAAATTTGCAGTGAGAGAATTAACTGTGACTTAAATCAATGTACCTATGGGAGACCATGTTTTTCAACTACAAAGTTTGTTTATGGGATAAATTCTTTTCAACATTCCATTGTGCGTAGTCCGACACGCACATGGCCGATTTTTTTTTTTGATAACCGATGGAAAATTTCTACGCTAGAGGTCAATCAGGGGGCTAGGGGTAATCATTCATGGTTACCATCCTGCATATTTTGTCGGTGTAATGTAAACATGGAATGGAATAAAAATGGCCCTTCACTCGAGTGAAGCGTCAGGTTTAGTACAACTTCGTCCAGAAACAAAATACGTCACCACGCATGTTCATATGTCCACGTTCACATAGCCTACCGTCCCATCCAACGTATAGTAAGTACATAGGACGTTCCAACCCTTTTACCTCACCCTCATCAAAACAAGCACACTGACGCGGATACGGCGCGTCTTGTTCAACGGCGAAATTGTAACAGGAAATAGAGTGGACTAGTATTGTTACGCAGACGTTTTGAGACTTGAAAGGTTTGCAACTAGGTAAGTAGGTATAGTATGTATTTTTTACAATACTTGGTACTTAGCTGTTGAAACGTTGCTATTGACATTTTTTTTTTAATTCTTGACGACGAGGTTCCAGGTTCGATTCTGGTAAGAACAAAACTTTGTTATCCAAATTATTATTTTTTGCGTACCTACACTGTAATTGGATGACTGTACAGAAAATCATCTTAATAAAACCAGTCAAGGCTGTTATAAGCAGTGATCGGAATAGGTAGAGTTATTTTGTTCAATGACTGCAAACGTTGATGTTAATATGGACATTCCGCGGGATTCGAGAAAATAAACTGTTTTTTTTTTATGAGAAGGTTAAAAGAAAGCTTGTTTTATGTATTGGCAGTCAGCACAAGACGTTGTCTAAATAATATTAGCGCAAGTTGCTAATTTCCAATGCACACACGTGGGATGTTGCCGCTCAAGTGTAACGCACGGTGTTGCCGTTCAAGTGTAACGCGCGACATTACTAGTGGAAACAAAAGAATACAATAGCGGGCTGCTCCGCTAGAGGAACGCACCTGATTTTGTCTCTTTCTACAGCATTTAAATTGTTTTTCGACATTAACTTGCTGACTCACTTCATAACTTCGGTTCCCGTCGGAGGTGTCTTCACACCTCCGACGGGAACCGAAGTTATGCGTTCATTCATAATTCCGTATGACTTGAATAATTTTTTATTAAGTGATTTCTAACTTATTTAATAATATATATTTCAAATTATGGGATTCCGGGAGTGTCCATATTAAGACGTACCTGATTTTGTCTCTTTCTACAGCATTTAAATTGTTTTTCGACAATAACTTCTTGACTCACTCCAGCACTTCGGTTACCGTCGGAAGGGTGGAGGGATATGTGTTCGTTCATAATTACTAAAGACTTAAATAGCTTTTTATAAATTGATTTCTAACTTATTTAATAATCTATATTTTAAATTCTGGGATTCCGGGAGTGTCCATATTATTAAGACATCGTATCGCAAGTCCAAAAAATAGTTCTACCTATTCCGATCAATGGTCATAAGATCTCCCTTTACTCATAAGTTTTTCTAGAGTATGTATGTATGTATAATATGTATGTCTATTTCTTTGGCACGCTCTATAGCCTAAACGGCTTGATGGATTTTAACATATGAGGTGTCGTTAGATTCGTCTTAATTGTAGGAGTGACATAGAATATATATTATTTATATATGTCATCTGGAAATATAAAAAACGGAGGGGAATGTTTTTTTATAAACAAATTGCCAACATTATTGGTATCAAATGAATACTAGTAATGAGTCAATTCCAAACATATATTAATAAAACTTACAAGATTGAAATAAAAAAAACCCGACTGCAAAAAGATATAAATGAAAAGAGAAAAACAAGCATTATAATCTATAGAATTTTGGTACTTCAGGTGGGGACAAGCCAATAACCAATAATATGGTGTAACTTTTGTTTGTCCCCGCCTGCGATATCAAAATTCTATAGATTATAATGATTTCTTTTTCTCTTTTCAGTTATGTGTTTTTGCAGTCGGGTTGTTTGTTATTTAAAATATTTTTTTTATCTTAATAACTGATTCATTTTTCCCGTCACTCGTGATTCACAATGAAAG
Source organism: Dicycla oo (assembly GCA_948252095.1). Taxonomy (NCBI): domain Eukaryota; kingdom Metazoa; phylum Arthropoda; class Insecta; order Lepidoptera; family Noctuidae; genus Dicycla; species Dicycla oo. The sequence goes on along the minus strand of OX411710.1, from coordinate 5,200,912 downwards.
TTCTAGAGGCTAGACAAACTATCCTTCTTGAGAAATATATGCTTGAAATTATAATTCAGAAGGTTCAGAAGAAACGGCTATTGAAAAATTATAACCTTGCATCCCAAGCATTTCATTGGTGATGTATTGTGGACCACATCCACACTTCCCTTACCCAATAACTGGGAAATGGGAGAACGGACGAGTCGCGCTGATTTAGTGATTCCTTCATCCAAAATTGTGTTACATTGGTACCTACTTAAACATTACTGAGGAATCTTTTAACTGCTTTAAGAGATCTTTGTTTGACATTATTATAACTAATTGACATACTTAAAATTATTTTTTTTATGTAATCTATTGACATGCCACCTTAAATTGCAATTGCTTGTCTATGATTATTTTTTACGCCATATATTGGCAAAACATAGTGCACATGTTTTAGACAATATATAACCCATAACCATACCTATGTTTTACAAAATAAACGATTGATTGATTGATTACAAACTATTGTCGGACCTGACCACTGATTGAATGGTCGTTGTAGCGTCATCAGTGGATTTTTATAAGATGTCATTTAAAGTGGCAAGAGCCAATGAATTACAGGACTGAAGAGTAATATCGTGACTTCAAACCTCATCTGAACCCATTACATATAATGCCAATTATTTGTGTGTGACTCCTTTCTTTAATCTTTGATTGCTCGTGTGGGGTTTTACAAACCCCAGCACATGTTTGAATCTTTGAATATTGTTTTACCACGCGTCGATTCTTCCAAAAAACGGGTATGTTTTGTTATTTCAATCATAAGAAAACAGTATAGTTTAAGAATGTACTTTTTGAATCGCTACACAAAAGGGCGATGTTACCAGCCAGTCACAAAAATATGTTAATAGATATTTTAAGAACAGTGAATTATTTATATGTAAAAAAAGTAGCGTATGTAGTTTATCAGTTATCTGGTTTCCATAGTACAAGCTCTGCTTAGTTTGGGATCAGATGACCGTGTGTGAACAATGTCTTAGGATATTATTATTATTATTATATATATTTTTATTTTGCACCGGTAATCATAAAATCTAATGAAGACTGGCCAGTTGGCGTGGTTGGTTAAGATACCACCTATCATGCCGCAGGTCGTGGGTTCGATTCCCACCCAGGACAAACATTTGTGTGCATGAACATGTCTGTTTGTTCTGAGTCTGGGTGTAGTTATCTATATAAGTATGTATTTACAAAAAAAAAAAGTAGTATATGTAGTATATCAGTTATCTGGTTTCCATAGTACAAGCTCTGCTTAGTTTGGGATCAGATGACCGTGTGTGAAATGTCCCAGGATATTGTTTTTTAAAAAAAAAAAAAAAGAATCCGTCTTGTCAACTTCGAATACTACAGTAAATACGCCTGCCGTAACGAGTAATGTATGAGAGAGAGTTAATATTAAATACATAGTTAGAACAAAGGAGTTGTCGTGGTATAAATAATTATAACATTAATCAAGTTTGTACCGTTCAGAGCTCGGCCCGACGTTGTGACGTCATGTTCATGTGTAAGAAACATATTACCTACTTCAAGTTTCTTAAAATCTTGTTTTGAAGTATTGTGTAAGTTGTATCCTTTATTTTATTTATTGAGGGACAATAAATTGTTACAATATGTGTTGGAACAGAGAAAATTTAATATAACAATATTGTAGCCCACTATATTATCCACATATTAACAAAAGAAAATATGATAATGACTTCCACTAGGTAGGTAATAAATAATTACATCATGCGAAATAGAAATTCTTATCGATTGCTTGGCAAACAGAGTATAAATTGTAAAAAAAGCGACAGGCCAGTTGGCGTGGTTGGTTAAGATACCCCCTATCATGCCGCTGGTCGTGGGTTCGATTCCCATCCAGGACAAACATTTGTGTGCATGAACATGTCTGTTTGTCCTGAGTCTGGGTGTAATTATCTATATAAGTATGTATTTACAAAAAAAAAAGTAGTGTATGTAGTAGGTATATCAGTTATCTGGTTTCCATAGTACAAGCTCTGCTTAGTTTGGGATCAGATGACCGTGTGTGAAAAATGTCCCAGGATATTATTATTATTAATTAACACTAAAAACGAATAAATAATAAAATCTTGAATAGCTTACATTGCTAATCAATCAAAATCAAAAGTCATTTATTCAAACTAGGCTCAGAATCAGCACTTTTCGAACGTCAAAATTACATAAGACAGTCCCCAAAAACGCCCGCCCTTCATTTCTAATAACATTATTGGTTAATAATAATTTTCATAACATTACATTTAAGTTTAGATTTTAAACATACAAAAATATAATTTAACAGAATTACAATTATAAGATTCAACCATTCAACGGATACTCGTAGAGAGCGCAAACCAGAATTAGTATTGACAGCAAATAAGTTACCTGCACGGATACATGTATATTAACAGTGCGTGGAACTACATACATAGTATGCACGTGTGATCGATACAGTCAAAATCACCAAAAATCAATCAATCTGCCTAGCCTTTTCCCAACTATGTTGGGGTCGGCTTCCAGTCTAACCGGATGCAGCTGAATACCAGTATTTTACATGGAGCGACTGCCTATCTGACCTCCACAACCCAGTTACTGGGTAAAACGATACCTCTTGGTAACAGTCCAAATCACCATGAAACCTAAGTACAAAAGCCTCTAGATACTTACGTCTAGATTCTAGGTTGACCTGCCTATATTTATCTATAGTAATTGCGAGTACGACAAATACGTTTCGTGGCATATATAATGCATGGATCTTAGAAACTTACGCCGGCCTTTTTCAATCTCGTCTATGTATTTCTGGTAAATCGGGTTCTAGATATCATATTCTAATTATGATCGTACAAGGGTCTTATACGTATAAGTGGACGATCTCATAACGAAAAAAGCGAATCGAATCTTAAATGCTTTATTTACATTTTTTTTTCTACGTTTTATTTATTTATTAATAACCAACTTATACTTACACTTACAAGTTATTGGTCCATACTAGTAACACACTGTTATATGTTGGTTTAGGGACAACTTATCATCAATCAACACACCAAGATACATTACTGAGTGTTGTGCAATGAGTATTTAAAGTTAATAACTATTTTATACTTTGCGAAATTGTTGCAATTGCACTTGCATAAACTAAGGTGTAGTTTATTGTTTAGACAGTAGTCAGTGAGATTGTCAAGATCTTGTTGGAACAGGCGACAATCCTCTACAGTCTGTATATCCCTATAAGCTTTTAGATCATCAGCGTATTTAAGAAACCAAGTATTTCTAAAACATTTGTCTATGTCCCTAATATATAGAATAAACAAAAGTGGTCCCAAGATTGAACCATGTTGAGCACCCGAGGTTATATGCACTGCACCAAACTGATGACCATTCGCGACAACATTTTGTGTTCTATTTTTAATATAGGATGAGAAACAGCGAAGCAAATTTCTTCGTATACCATTAAACGCAATCTTATTCAGTAGGATATCATGGTCGACCTTGTCCTGATAGCCGTGGAATACCTCTCCATCCCTCAAGCACCTCAGGATGTGTTACCCCCTTGTCGCTACGTCACTATGTGCTAGCTGCCATTTCAGGGGGCCCATTATTGAGTGGGCGAGTGTGTTAGCCACCCAGACCCATAGCCCAATATGTTTTGTTTCCACGTACAACAATAGTCCTGCACCAACCGGGGGTTGTCCTTGGGTGCACTTGCATTGTGCATACAGGGATAATCATCGGTTGGTGCCTCATCATCATTTAAAATTATCTAAGGGGCCTCTGCGAGTTGGTTTCGACTCCTCATACGCCTTCCAAAGGTCCGGGACCCCAGGGTCCTGAGAAATGTCATAAAAATATATAATAATAATACTAACATACTAGTACATACTATGTATGTATGCATTTTTTTATTATTACATGTCTATAATTTAATATTTAATTATTTATCTAGCTATCATACTCGTATTTACCAAACATTTTGTTCTAGGTATTCTGTGAGTAAAAGCATTTTGTGTTAGTTATTCTTTTAATTTTCTGTTAAATTTATTGAATTTGGTTTCTTCTTTTATTTTTTCCAGTAATTAGTTTAATTGCCTAAATACTCTTCTCATTATGATATAAGGGAGAATAATTCATGAAACCAGTTCTTCCATACAAAATGCTAATGCCAATAATATACCGAAACCATCTCTATTCTTATCACCGTTTGAAAATATTTCACCAAAGTCATATGTAAAAGCCAAAGGTGCCATCAGTTTCGCGATGCCCTCATCGAGTACGGGTATCGGCAGGTCAACGGGGTTAGGGGTCAATGACAAAGGTCGGGAAACCGCGGGGAACTTCATTTGTTGTGAAAACTTGAATGGACTTCTTTTGTTAGGATTTTAAATGGAAAATAATTCAAGACAGTAGTGTATATTATGTTCATCTTTTTTTTATTGTTTATTCATTCCATAATCTGTATAAACAAGTAACAAATATAACATCTGCCAAACTGCATAGCCGTTTGTCGGCAGTGGTTCTCGTCTAACAAATATTTGTCAATATTTGTTATACATTGTTAGACGAGAAAAAAAAATGTTCTAAAACTTAATTTAATTAATTAAGTTTGCCAGTTGGTTAGGATACCACCTATCATGTCGCAGGTCGTGGGTTCGATTCCCATCCAGGACAAAATTTTGTGTGCATGAACATGTCTGTTTGTCCTGAGTCTGGGTGTAGGTAATTATCTATATAAGGATGTATTTACAAAAAAAAGTAGTGCATGTAGTTTATCAGTTATCTGGTTTCCATACTACAAGCTCTGCTTAGTTTGGAATCAGATGACCGTGTGTGAATAATGTTCTAAGATATTATTTTTGTGACATTTTTCGCGACCCTGGGGTCCCGGACCTTTGGAAGGCGTAGCCAATCGCAGAGGCCCCTTAGATAATTTTAAATGATGAGGAGGCTCTAACCGACTATTATCCCTGAATGCACTATATTATTATTATTATTAATTATTAAGATCCACGAATGACAGCTGGGATCACCGGCTTAACGTGCTTTCCGAGGCACGGAGGAGTCTCGGTATGTAAAGATGGGCACCCATCTACAGACCAACCCCGTCAAGTGTAGCTTAACCTGGTCGATCGACCCGCGCGGCCTTTATTACTTAGCCACGGGCTCCCCGTAGTTATTACCAGCCTAAGATACTTTCAATGTAAACATGAACAAGATATTTTTCCTTTAAACCTCTATAATATCATAACATCACGCCTCTATTCCTCGAAGGGCTATACAGAGGTGCAACTACTGGGTGTTATTTTAATCACTGTTATACTCTTAAAGGGCTCATTGTACTCATCATTATGAACAACTTTTACTATGGGACCAAATCTGAAATCGCGAAATTATGCGAACATAAATGTACTGATTTCTGGTTTGGTCCCATAGTAAAAGTTGTTCATAATGATGAGTACAATAACCCCTTTAGAGGATAACAGTGATTAAAATTACACCCACATTTCGCCCGTTATGTTTAAGTCGCATGTAACAGGCGGCGAGACTTTTGCCATCAACCAGCACAAATCTAGTCTCCTAGACTCTGGCCTACTACTGGAAAATGGTTGTCTATTGTTTACCCGAAGATTATATACCACAATCATCATATTCCCGAATTTCATTTGCCCGAATGTTTTGTTTGCCCTAAAAGACATATGACATACTTTTAATTGCCCGAAACTTAGATACCATAAGATACGAGTGCCATACGTATTGTTTTTTATATTTTTAATTGCCATAATAATTATTAGACATAATATTTAAACGCCATAATGATTATTAGACATAATATTTAAATGCCATAATAATAGGTCACAATAGGTTATAATGGGTCACAGTTCTAACCTAACTCAAATGGCACCTAACCAAACTACTTCTGGGTGGTTTATAAAAAAATAATCACGAAGGGGATGGCGGGGTCTATTCGCTCGCTTCGCTCGCTCAAACGACCCGCCACCCCCTTCTAACCTAACCTATCCGAGTCCCTAAAGTCCCGATTGCATCCAGTTTCTCCTGATATAACAACCGTTACACACCCAATGTCGATGGCAAATGATGTTATGGCATGTGATAATTAGGGCTTACAATGATTATGACAAATGATGTTATGGTAAGTGACTTTATGGGAAACAAAGCTTCTAGCACGTGACTAATATAGCAAATAAGAGTAGGGCAAATGAATATTACGTCATATAATATTATGGCTGTTGACTGTTATGGCAAATAACATTCGGGCAAACGGCGGTATACCCTGAAAAATTCCTGATGAAAAACCCAATAAAAATTAGTCCAACCTGGGAATCAAACCCAGGACCTTATGCTCAGCAATCCTCTACTAAGCGTCGAAACAGTAATCCACTCATTTACTTCCAATAGTGGTAGTTATAAATCTCGTAGAGTTAGGTACCACCGTAGGATGCCCGTGCATTTGTCAAGGACACAGTCCCCTGTCGCTTCGGTCTACGTTGGAGCAACTTACAGTAATAATACGTCGTGTATTTAAGGTTGCTTTTCTTTTTAGTATTTTTTTAAGTAAAAACCTGGGGAAATACTATACTTGTACTTGTAGGTATATTATTACCCCCCCCCCCCCCCCCCCCGGGTGGGTTCCCGCATTGTCGAGGCGGGAGAGGCTCAGTAGCCGTGGCTTGGTCACCCACGGTGAAGCGAAGACGAACCCGAGGAGGGGCTGCTCGTCAGGGCTTTTCCCAGGAAGCCGACGACGTAATGGCCAACAAGTAGGTTGCGGTGCCGCTTGAGAGGCATCGTGGCTGAGGGTTGGAGGCCGCGGCGGGAGAGGAGTGCCGGTATTGCGGTGCGCCGCGCTCTCTACCTTCCGCGGCCTTGACGGGGTCGCCACCGTCTGATGGCAGACGTGGTGATGCCGCAGGGGAGGAGTGTCGGTATTTTTTTGGCCGCTCTCCCTATCCACTGCGGCCGAAAAGTGCTAGGCGGCCGGGCCACTGACCTGACCGGTCGCAGGAGGACTAAGGGTGTCTAGATACGGGGTCGTCTAGCGCCCATGTGCTGGTTTGGTCCCTGGGGTGGTCACGGCGTGCAATGTGTTCTTGTGCGCCGGTGATGGGGGTACTCCCCAGAGGAGGGTTCGGTGACGACAGCCGCGCCTGGTTCGCGGTGAGTACTAACGCGTGCCCGTGTTCCCGCCACAAGCGGCAGAAGAGGACACCGTGGAGTTTTAGTAGGTTGGAGTTCCACATAACTGCACTATCTCCCCGTGGTAGTGCAGTATGCGTGAACATTTTTCCAAGCAAAAAAAAATGTTTATTATTAAAAAGCATAGAATACGCATAATCAGGTTTTAAGGTTCCTACTGCTGGGACACAGGGACACAGGCCTCCTCTCTCTGTGTGTGTGTGTGTGTGGTTGGTGGATGTCACGTATCTACGAATTAGTTTTAAAATATGCCCGTTCCTTCATGATGTTTTCCTTGATACTAGTCTCAAAGTAAAGTACTCACCTGGGTTCGAAACCACGCCCTACGACATGTAAATCGAGGCCGTTACAACTAGGTCACCACTGTTTATAATAGTATTCTCTCCTAATACTACTAATGAAGTTATTCATTTATTATTAAACCTTATTACTATGATCAAACGTATCATTTCCTAAAATTAAACTTAACTAATTACGTTACACGCTGTATAATTACATTTTATAATTATAAGGTACAGGGTTGTTCTATTTATAAAACGCTATCGTGGTGAAGCTAAATATGTGTGTGGGGGTATAACGTACAGCGTAAGTGTAAAAATCGAGCAAATTTTTTTAAAGAAATTATAATAATTTTGTCGATGCACTTTTGCCATTTTAATGAAAGCTCGTTGATGCCTCTGCTATAGCTACCACAGATCTGCTTTAATAAAGAAAAATTATATTCTTTTCTATAGATATCTTGGGAACGGGAATCGATAAATTCTTTAAAGGCGTTTTTCACCACCTCGTTGGATTTGAAATTGCTCCCCGGGGCTCATTGTTGAGATTAAAATTTCCAGAACGGAAGCGATCAAACCAAAAACGCACCGTGCGTTCACTTGCGATACCTTGTCCATACACGTCGTTAATATTGCGTGCTGTCTGTGTTACGTATGTGCCACTTACCTATGATATTGCCGATTTCTCCATGGTTACAGAAACGTCGATATCAAAGAAAAATCGAACGGCGGGAAAACAAATGAACAACTGATTTTTTAAATGTCATGCTATATTGTAAAATTAATTTGAATTTGGAATTCTAAATAGAATGAAAGATATTGATATTCACACTAGCCGGTATAAAAAAAATCGGCAATTTCATAGGTAAAGACCTATTATTTTATCATTTCCTCGCGTACTTTTATCTCGATAATAAATTAGCTTTCTTATACCCATGATCGTTGAAATATTGTATGTTACGAATTATAGATTTTTGAGAGAAGATACTTAAAACCTTTCTACTTATAACCAACTGCCAAAAGCCACACATAGCAGGGTCACGAGACAGGGCTGTAGCGCACACAGACCTGCCAGGGTTGCGGGTTGTTTGAAAGAGTTACCGTGGCCCTGGCACCGGCAACTGAAGGAACACGGGTGGGTTTTAGTCAGTAGAAGTCTGACACGCCCTTCCACACCGCCCAGAGCAGGGGAAGTTATTTGATAATTTCCCACCCAAAATAAAAAAAATAAAATGTACTATCAACGATTTTTGTGCATCACCCCCATAAAGGAGTTTGTCGTATGCACGGGCCAGCTAACCCCGCCGGCATTGTTTTCGTCCACCAATAGCGCTTCGCAATAGTAACGTCAATAAAATACGTCGGTCAACGACAGACTGATATATTAGTTAAAAAAAGGGACATTGTTCATTTTAGGGTCATCCTTCTTAGGCGACATTCTTCGTTCGTTGGTCAAACAAAAACAATGAATTTAAAAAAAAGGTTCATCCTTCATTCATTAGTCAAACAAAAAAAGGCGTTGCAAGCTAAGATTTCAAATTCGAAAAACTTTTTAAAAGGGTCATGCACAACGACCGCTGACTGTACACGCCGGTATTTTTTTTGGGCCCCTGACAGAGCATTGTCCGAAAGTCCCGTGGATAGAACTTTAAAGAGCACGCCTAATAACAGTCATTTACAACCAGTAATATTATGATAAAATTCTTGTACAAAACTGTCTATGCCTTCAGCATTTCTGCTGATTGTGCACGTGACGCCAAGAAGTTCAAATGCTCTTATTGTTTAGACGTTTGGCCATCTGCCAAAAAATCTTCTCAATTCAAAAGAGAAAATTATTCAGAATTCAAATTGTCAATTCCAATCATTGATGGCCGCTTTGTGACCAGGATGAAAGGTTCGATTTTTGAATAGGTTTAATTTTTTCTTGTTCCCATAATAGTAAGGATAATTTTGGCCTTAATTTGTAGTAAGTGTTTATTACAAAACTGGTGACTAGCGTAAGTGATAATCACTGACGTTTTGACAACTCAATGTATGCTGCAGAAGTACCACCTGCCTAGGGTTGCATGGCTTGATAGTTTTTAAGTTTGCTCAGAGATTGGTTGATTTCTAAATATTTGTGGCTAACATTGAACAATCAATCAATCAGCCTAGCCTTTTCCCAACTATGTTAGGGTCTAACCGGATGCAGCTGAATACCAGTATTTTATATGGAGCGACTGCCTATCTGACCTGCATAACCCAGTTACTGGGTAATACGATACCCCTTGGTAAGACTGGTTGTCAGATTTTCGGGCTTCTGACGACCCGTAACGACTGTCTAAGATCCTTGAATGACAGCCTGGACCAACGGCTTTACGTGCTTTCCGAGGCACGGAGGAGTCTCGGTATGAAAAGATGTTCACCCATCCACAGACCAACCCCGGCAAGCATAGCTTAACCTGATGGATCGACCCGCGCGGCTGTTATTACTCAGCCACGAGCTCCTCGTGGCTAACATTGAACATCATTCAAAAATATTTGGTAGTTACGTTTGCTACTGAGAGGGCTGTCGCATTTTATTACCTCTCTCGCTCACACGGTACCTAATTTTTAAAGAATGTTAAATGAAAAGATGCTTTAAAAAAATAAATATTTAATAGGTAGTGTAGCAAACCCGTAGACAAGCTCGGCCAGTCAGAGCATCGCGTGGTCGCGTGACGTCACGATATGTTATGTAAGAAAATCTATTTCTCTTTCCCTCGCCGAGCCGTTACAAAGAAAGCAATTGGCGCCGCGCGTGCCACTGGCCGACAGTCCGCTGCCCACACGCTTGCTGCGTAAACGCGTTTTTGAAAGTATCGCGCATGCCGCCACATGCCTGCCTCGTGCCTTCATTGTTTTATTGTTCAGCGAAAAATTGATTTTTTTTTTTTACTTTTATGGGTTTTCGTTCTTACTTATTTTACCTACTTACCCAAATATAATCTTTTTACTGAGAAGGTGGCTTCAGTGAGACAACCTAACCTCTTGGTAGGTCATTAATAAAAACACATTTCTATTGTGTTATGTAATATACTCAGCTCAATAAGTATTATGATCAGTTTGTGAGAAGAGTTAAAAAAAAAGCCACAATAAAAATGCATTTTTATTAATTACCTGTTCAATTAATATCATGTATTAGTTCGCTAATTGATTACATTGTTCATAGAAAGCATATTTACATTTCAAATTCTTAAAAATTAGGTCTTGTGTGATCGAGAGAGATGACAAAATGTTGCATTTTGTCATCAGCTGTTCAAAAATCAAAAAAAATCAGCTGTTCAGTACGTTTATGTTAGCATAATTCGTCAAAATGTACTGAACAGCTGATTTATTTTCACGATTTCAGGTTTGATCCCACAGTAAAAGTTGTTCATAATGATGAGTACAATGACCCCTTAAGAGGTTGCTGGTGATTTACAAATAACCCTGTATATCTGCTAGATAATACTTCCCTGATTCTAAGACGATGGCGGCGCGGCTTCGCTTTATCCGTCCTAGAACCGAATGGGTGCGTTAAATATATTTAAAAATAGTTGATTTTGGTAAATTCTATCATATTATACCAGACCTAAATAATGAACCCAGGCTATTGGTTGCGGGTTGTTCGTAAGAGTTACCGTGACCCTGGCACAGGCAACTGAAGGAACACGGGTGGGTTTTCGTCAGTAGAAGTCTGACACGCCCTCCCGCTCCACCCAGAGCGCGAGAAGTTATTTGATGATTTCCCATCAAAAAAAAAAGCTATTTCATTTATATGAATAAAAAAAAAACTTTTGATTTTGTTGATATTTATAGTATTTTGTTTTTTTTTATGTTAAAACTACAAAAACATTTTTATAACGTATGAATGCATAAAATATCCGATCAATTTGAGATTGATTTCGGACGACGTAACAGGCACGATTATCTCACACCTAGTATTCGAGGTAGGTACCAGAATACTCTGAGGGTCGGGATGGATCGTGTGCATTCGTACGTGTTCGTAAGAAAAGGCATCAAAGTGCAACCGGCCTCAGAGTGTTTACCCACATGTTACCTGATAAAGTTTAGTTGCAAACCTCACTCAATTCAAAGGAAATTCATTTGTTTTTACAGCAAATCTAGAGTAGAGTTATTAGAAATTTGGACAAAAACAACTCTGTACACAAAGCAAAACCTCTATGTTTTATTCCAAACCTATCTCCAAAATCTGTAGCAAACAGCTTCCGAATTCAGAAGCTTGTTGCTCACATGGGTCAAATAAATCCCTCTCTCATGTAAGCCGCTATTCGTCACAAAGACCCCTGTCATTTGTGTTGGTATCTCTTCACACTGCGGCGGTACGTGGACGAAATATTGACGCTGTGAGATCTCAATCGGGCACTTGATTATTGCGCTTCTGTAAAGTGGGGTCAGTTACAAGTGTATCAAGGCTTAGGAGTGTTTCATGAGGATTGGAATATAATTTATAATAACGAAACGGTTTACCCCTGAAATGTTCGAATAACCCAATAGATTCACAACTACTGTAAGCCCGCGGTGGCCATTGGATGATGGTTTTTTTTACGTTTATACAGGGTTATTGGTAAAACACCAGCAACCTCTTAAGGGGTCATTGTACTGATAATTATGAACAACTTTTACTATAGGATCAAACCTGAAATCGCAAAAAAAAATCAGCTGTTCAGTGCATTTTGACGAATTATGCGAACATACAAAAATAAAGGCAATTGCAGCTTTTTATAATGCGCTTATAAGATCTCAGCTTGAGTATAATGCTGTCATATGGACTCCGCATGAGACTAAATATAATCTCATGTTGGAGCGCATTCAAAACAAATTCACATGATTTTTGTACATGAAACTATACAGTGTCTATCCCTTCTATCCATTGATGTACCCAAACTTATTCGTTATCGGTATGCTCGGGTACAACAAACTCAAGACAAGGAGGGACTTAGCTATAACCACATATATATATTTAAACTATTACGTGGAAGACCTATAATTCCGGTGTTTTGAAGGAGATTTGTCTGAATGTGCCTGACAATTACGTATCGCGGCGCCGAAAACCACGGTTACTAGCAGTGCCACACGCACGAACCAACTTGCTCAGCAAAGCGCCACTGACGCGCGCCTTGCGCGCACTGAATGACACGGCTGACAGGATCGACTTATTTTCCTGCTCTCTGAATGAATTCACAAAAATAATATTGTATGTGTTATGTTATTTAAGATAGTTTAATTAATGACCACGCTACCGCATTAGTATTTGTAATAATGATAGAGGTGTTTGTGACAAATAAATAAATAAATGTACTGAACAGCTGATTTTTTTTTCGCGATTTCAGGTTTTTCAATACTCAATACTTTTATTGCATTCCACATGTAGGTATTCTTAGGTGGTAAACTTATAATTAGATCATGTGGACCCTGTCGGGCACAGCAAAATAACTGAGTTAGGAGAGAGGAAGCATTTGTTATTTATATAATATTACTTAAAACTATAAATAATGATGCAGGTAGGTATTTTCTAAAAAAAAAATACGTAGGTATATGTAAACAGGTATCTGTTGAGAGATGTTATAGTATTTAGTTATGACTTTATAAATCTATCACTTAGATATTCGTTTACCGAGTAGTAGCTTTTATTTAGCAAAAATTGTCGAAGTTTTTTTAAAAATATATTGGTTTTCTCTTCTTTTTTTATTAGTGCGGGTAGTTTATTATATAATTTAATGGACATTGCATAGGGACTTGTAGAGTGCATTTTTAATCGAGAGCTTGGTAAGTTTAGCCTAGTTTTGTGTCTGAGTAGATAGTGTGTCTGGGTGTCTTCACGTTTTGAATAAAATTCTTGATGTTTCCGCACAAATTTGCAAGTTTCTAAAATATACTCGTATATACAGGGAAGGGTTAAGATATTATGTTTTTGAAAGAAAGGTTTGCAACTATCTGTTTGATCAATGTTTACCAGGATTCTTATCAATTTCTTTTGCAGGGTGAAAAGTGTTTGTGCACCTGTGCTGTTTCCCCAAAGGGTGACACCATAGGTAAGCCATGCATAGGCATAAGCATAATAGGTAGTGAGAGGTTTGGTCCCATAGTAAAAGTTGTTCATAATGATGAGTACAATGACCCCTTAAGAGGTTGCTGGTGTTTTACCAATAACCCTGTATACAGATTTTTCTTACGTAAGATAGTTGAGGGATTTTGGATTTGTTTCGGTTGGTGGAAATAGGCTCGCCCCCCATTACATGAGACTTAAATATAATGCTATTAGTATAACTCTGCCTAACCGCTCGGGGAATACGGGCGTTGGGTTATGTGAAGCAGTTATTTTTTTACAAGAAACGATATTCTTTGCTGGCCTGAGAGCAAAAGTTGGTGTGACGATATGGCACCCGAACTGGAGGCTTAATCAGAATACAATAATGTTGCTTGATAGTTATTTTATAAGAGACTCAGCTGCAGTATGATGACGAAGGCTTGGGTTTTTTTTTATAAGAAGTTCAGCTGATACTTTTTGGGGAAGTTTCTGATATTTCTTTAAACTAAATTAGCAGTTATAGTCCATGGCCATTTTTGCACATACATATTTTGGTATTGAATATTGGAGGAGTCAAAAAAAATAATAATTTCAGCCTTATGATGGAACGGGTCTAAAATAAAAGCCACACATTGACACTACGAGCTATTTAATCAGAATAAACTTGCTTAGTTACAGAACAATGAGAGCTTATCCTAAATTTGTTCACGCGTCTGTGGGTGGGTAAAACAGTATATGCGAGCTAAAAGAAATTTCGAATTAAAAATCTGTTTCAACGTCTCAAGTTTCAAATGTCAAAGTTATTTTTTTGTTTTTGTTTTAAATCTTACGTGAGAGGGAACTTCCGCAAATGATTTTTTTCTCCTCTATTAATAAGATAAAAATATTTAATTAATTACTTTATTTGTTCATAATAATTAATTAAAATCGAGCCTAATATACTAATAAGCAATTTAACTCTAACTTATAACTAACAATAATGTCAATGTGCACTTTTATACATATTTTTTAATAACCTGGGACATTATTCACACACGGTCATCTGATCCCAAACTAAGCAGAGCTTGTACTATGGTACGGTATTTTTTTTTTGTTTGTAAATACATACCTACTTATACAGATAAATACACCCAGACTCAGAACAAATAAACATGTTCATGCACACAAATGTTTGTCCTGGATGGGAATCAAATCCACGACCTGCGGCGTGATAAGTGGTATCTTAACCAACCACGCCATCTGGCCTGTCTTATTGATATAATTGATAAGTTCTTCATGTCAATGTGTTACATGCATAGCATTGTTACTATTTATCTATTCACTATTTATACCTGAAAAGGTTAACTCAAAGGGCCTAACTCAAAAGGTTTAGTGGGACAAACACTTTTGTAACTAAACTTTAATAATTTACTTTAGCTCATTAAAGACTACACTCAAAAAAAAAAAAAAAAAAAACAACCTTACTCTAACTATGATATTTATCTCAACACTTATACCATGTTTCCCCAATACGAAAGCAGCTGAGCAAACCTCGCAATAACGCAACACAGGAAATAGAGCGTAATCAATTTGCCAGGGTACAACACAGGGTACAGAAAGTAAACGTCACAGGGTCACTGGGCAAGGGTCACTATTTTTGGAACACACGGGGAAAATACAACATGGCGGCGTGTGTCTATTGAACTGTCAGTTTGGGCTTTTAATATGTTTTTTGCGTTTTTAGGGTTCTGTACCTCAAAAGGAAAAAACGGAACCCATATAGGAACACTCGTGCGTCTGTATGTCTGTCCGTCTGTCACAGCCAATTTGCTCCGAATCTAATGGACTGATTACGTTGAAATTTAATACACGTAAGAATTTCTTTGATCCAAACACGGACGTGTAACATAAATATATGAATTTTGAATAAGGTAATAAGAAAATTAAAAAAAAAAGTTGCAAATTGTACCGTGTCAAATGAAAGGGCTTACTGTGAGGTCTCAAAAAAATTTTTTTTTATAAATTTGAATTATATTGTTTAAAGTTATTTAAGAAAATAGACGAAAATTGACTATCCCCACTCCTTGTTTCAGAAAATACTGAGCCAAAAATTAAAAAAAAATACAGAAAATAATTCTATACCTATAGATTACAGGAAAACGAAAACGAAAGAAAAGGAAAACGAAAACGAAGTCTGTGGTCTTAAAATAACATTGTAAATCTCTCAATATTGTGCGTACAAACTTACATTTACAGTTGGGATGTGTGGAAGAACATGTTTTTCAACTACAATGTTAAGTTTGTTTTTGGGATAAATTCATTCCAACTACGGGACCCTTCATTGTGCGTGGTCCGACACGCATTGGCCGGTTTTTTTCATGGAGTTGATTTAATACTGGATTCTGGTAAAAGATTGGAGTTGTTTGAATTGTTTAGTGACAAAGACCATAGTGGATGTGTGCGATCTGTAAAAGTAAGCTAGTCTGGCCTAGGGTAGCCCGTGAATGAGTTTGTTTCGCCACTTTGTCTTTCAGGGGTAGTCAGATAGGAAATGTTGACTCCATCTAGCTTTTTGAAATGAAGATCTTTAACGCGGCATGCAGTAGGAGTTGACTGTCAGAAATCATACTTTAAAAGCATATGCAAAATCAATTTTGTCTTTAAAAACAACAAACTTGCGATTTTCATGATTATAAAATGATAAATGATTTTTATTTCTGTAAGTAGGTTTGTACAAACACTTTTACAAGTCAACCATGTTTTTTTTTTTTTTTTAAACTAGATGAGGTCGGCGTTCCCTTTGTGACTACTCTGAGAAGAAAGGCCGAAACAAACTCAGAGGTCACAGTCTCTTATAAAGGCCAGACATAATCTTGGTCACTTCATGTGAAGACCATGTAGATTGGTGTCTGAAATGGTCTTTTGAGGAAAGAACCACATAGATTGAGAGGACCTGTCCAGTCAGTGCACGCATTTGTCAGTAATCGCGCAGCTCAAATCAGAACTTCAAATCGGAGCTCAACAATTCGACGAACAATAACAAAGAAAGGACATTGGGGTAGGCCGCATAAATTACTCAAACTGCCAGACCATGATTAAAAATAACTGAGAGAAAAAATAAAACAAACAAAAAAAGCAATGACCTACATAGTCTTCACATTCACAATAAATTAATATAATATAACAATAATATTAAACATAATATACAAAATATAAATAATATACAAAATAAGATTTTTTTTGTAATTAGAAGAGTCAAAATACGATTGACACAATTTGGCTCGATACAAAAAACCTCACATCTTCCTCAAAATTAGCTTAAGCTTGCGCGCGGGCCGGCCATGCCAGCGCTCCTTTACTCCGTTATAATCGTCCACAGCCCGTCTTAGATAGCACCGTTGTAAAAATTCCAGATAGGTACGTATAAATGTAGATTTCGTTGTCGTTGTAATCCTTAGTTAGACGAAAAATATTGATATATATATATGACGAAAAACGCTGTATCTCGAATTATTTAGAATTTGTACCTTGAACAAATCTAATTACTCGAATTTCCACGAAAAACAAATTCCTTAAGATGGTTCTGAAGTAAAATAATATACATCGAAAGAAACTCCGTTCCAACCGGGTGTCCGACGACACCACCCGACCTTTTTTTTTAATATGACGTTTAGTCGTGACGTGAATAACATACTTACAAAATAAGGCTATTTGGCTTACAAGAATGTGTGAAAAAGACCAACTGGAAACATCTAGATATCTCCCATAGGATGTATCTTGATGGAATATGGCACCAGACGTGCCGCTGTATGCAGCCGATGCGATAGTGTTCAACTTCACCCTTATCAGAGAGATAGATTTGGAAAACTGTGCAATTAATTGGGCACTACCAGGAACTACGAGTCAACAACACGAGCGAATGTGTAATCTGAAAAATAGGATTGCATTTTGAAATGCATTTTGATAATGTTTACTTACTCCACAGGTCGATCAGATGTTGTGTGTTGTGTGAAAAGGTTTTTTTTTAAATTATTTCTGTCGGTTACCGGTTCTGTTTGGGATAATGCTCAATATTTGTGCACTCGACATCGGGGAAAGTTTAGTTTTCACATTCATTGGCCTTAAGCTGTCTATGATTTTTTGGAAGCTTGCAAGCCTGGTTGCGATATTTTTAGCATTGTTTACGAATATTTTACTCGGATATTGAATTTCGGAATAGATTTAGATTCTATTCATATAAAAAAAGGGAAAAGTGTGGTTCCTATTTTGAACGCACTACGAAAATCCTTCTTTTCATTAGTCTTGTGGTCGCAAACGGTGCGGGTTGGGCAAGGTCTTATTGGGTTTTCTATTTGGAATTTTTCAGTACCAGCCCGGAGCCTGGATTTGTGCCCAGTTTATGCCAATCGCCCCGCTCGCCTATTACGTACTTAAACATAACTGGCGAAATGTGGGTGTACTGTCCATAGGTAAACCTCTGCCTTATCCTTTAAACTAAATAATAAAAAAAAAGTAAACTTAATAAAATGACATCAATGTTTCGCACAAGGCGTGATGTCATTTTATTAAGTTTACGTAAATATTTTCCGATATTATTACGTACAGAGATTTTAATTGCAATTAAGTTAAAATTGTTTTCTTCTAAACAACCTTAGAACAACTCCCCCAAGATATTTCCATCGCATTCCAGAAGGAGTTCGAGGGTGTATTCTGGAGATAATAATATTAATAGGTAAGGTCAGGGAAATTCAGTGTTTATCAACTTGACACAAAAGGTATGTCAATTTGCCTTGTAAAGTTACGCCTCCACTGAGTCGGACTCGGAGCGTCAGCACCGTATTGATTTCTATGGTATTTCGTGCACTGGATTGGCAAATCTGCGTCAGAGACTGGTATTTCTGACGATGACGCCATCCGTAGTGACCGCGCCCAGTGTTACCAGGTACATGTTTAAGGGTCCCCGAAATGATCAATTGCAATAATTGTAAATTTTTACGTGATTGATGCACATTGATGCGCAAATTGATCGTCTACCAAGTTAAATTGAAGCCATTGTCAATATTATTACAATAGAAATTGATGGCAATTGATCAATTGCCGCGCATGTGTTACGTTTTAAAGATTAGTAGTTGTTGTGAAAGTATGTACAGTCGCGACCAAAAGTCGATAAGCAAACTCACAAAGCAATAGCTTGGCGTTTAGTTTGACTTAAGACCTTCTATTTCCAATAACATAAACATGCGTCGTCAACAACTGATTGTAGTTCATAATTTCAAAGTTATAACATGTGTACAGATGACTTAGCGGTTAAGCGCGTGCAGATAGATGCGTGAATCAGTGAGCCGTGAGTTCAAATCTCACGCAGTACTTGACTTTTTGTAAGTTTTTACTTGATTGGAAGTAATGGGACAGAAATATAATATTCTTTATCTTGTTCGCTTGGTCACTCATTTCGTAAAGTTAGAAAGGTAGATCATAGAAAACTAAATAGGTATTGACAATTATATATGTGTTATTAGAATATCATTTCTTTGTTATGTTATTATGAATTGACTAAGTGGGTATACAACAAAAAATCCTATGAACGGTTAAAAAAAAGTTCTTTTATCTAGTAGGAATGTAACGTCACAATTTTCTTAAGTTTGTTAATTTTATAAATAACTAAATAAAACGAATAAACATTTTTGTTACCATTCAGCACGACTTTTTTATTTAAACCTTCCAACACCGAAAAGATAAATTAAAAATCACAAAAATAGTTAAATAATAATACAATAACTAATATTTAACTTCCTATAAAAATAAATAATAAATTAACATAAACATCTAACACGTTTTTGCTTAAAATAGGAATATATTAGGTATTATGGTTCCAAAGAAACAAAAAACAGTCCAACATTGTGATTAAGATTCGAACTCAGACTTCATTGATCGTGAAACCATTGCTTAGCCCAAACAGCTACCAGCACATGTTATGTTTATGCGAATTTTAGCAATGCAATGGTAAGAACAGGTCGCCACTATGACGATTATTCTAAATTCAACAGAAATATAATGTTATTTCGCGTAGTACGACGACATGCGACAATTCATTAGTGTGTGTTATCTGCGGAATGTTGGCTCATACACGCACACGTACTGGTTCGTGCTCGCACAGTTCATTAGCAATGTAATCCTTAGCATGCTTATGGACTTTTTAGCGTTTACTGTACATGGTCGGTAAATGTATGCAGTAGGCTCAAACTTAAAAGTTTATTAAATACTATCGGGTTGACTAATAAGTAATGAGCGTTTTAGTTTATAATTTCTAGAATTTTCGGAAAGGTTTGAGAACATTCTGTAGCAGAGGGTATATAAAGAGCGAGTCACGCTCATGCGCGTTATTGATAGTTTGGCTTTTAGTGCGTTAAAGTTCACAAAGAAATGAGTGATATTAAAACCCACGTACGACATTGTTTATTATATGAGTTTCAATCTGGGCATTCTGCTGCAGAAGCTACACGTAATATATATCAAAGGCTAGCTCACAATGCATTCTCCGAAGCAACAGCAAAGCGCTGGTTCCAACGGTTCCGCAATAACGATTTTTCCTTAACCGATCAACCAAGGTCTGGGCGCCCCGTGGAAATAGATATCGATAAATTAAAACTATTAATCGAAGAAGATCCTCGAAGAACTACACGCGATTTGGCTGTTCAGCTTGAGTGCTCTCATGGCACCATAGAAAATCATTTACATGGTTTGGGAAAGACTTAAAAATATAGTGTTTGGGTACCCCATCAATTAAGTAAAGATCAGCTGACCTACCGAGCTGAGATTTGTGTACAACTTTTATCTTTCCGCCACACATTTAATTGGTTAGATCATCTTGTCACTGGAGTAGAAAGGTGGGTTCTCTATGTTAATCACACACGCAAGCACCAGTGGCTGGGATGTAAAGAACAGGGAAAACCAACGTCAAAGGGTGATCTTCATCCTCGCAAGGTAATGCTTTCTGTCTGGTGGGATATACATGGAGTAATAAGCTGGGAATTCCTTCCTACTAATACCACGATTACAGCAATAGTATATTGTGATCAACTCGAAAAACGGAAGCTTGACATCCATCGCAAACGTCCTCAACACGACAAAATATTTTTCCTGCACGACAATGCCCGGCCGCATATTGCTAAGAGTACCAGGCTAAAACTATTGGAGCTTAATTGGGAAATAATACCCCTCCCTCCATATTCGCCGGACTTAACACCAACTGATTTCAGCTTGTTCCGATCACTTAGTAATAATTTACGGGAAAAAAGCTTTGACGATAAACCACACTTGAAACAATACATAGATAACTTCTTCAATTCAAAACCAACGAAGTTCTATGCGGACGCCATTCACTCTTTGCTAAATCGATGGCGAATGGTAGTAGAAAACGACGGTGAATATATTATTAATGATTAACAATTATTCATTTAATAAATAAATACAAATAAAATAGTTGTATGTCGCTAATTACTTATTAGCCAACCCAAAACTTCAATTCAAGAAAAGTTTTAACTTAAAAAAGGGAGAAATCCGTAAAAGTGGAAACACTGGTTGATATTGTCGATGCAAAATCCGGAGCGTCCGCATTTACAAAATCGGCATTTTGCAAATGCGGACGTTCCGTACGGTGCATACGCTCCGATTCCGACCCAGTGGACGCGTAACTTTATATAGTCTTTCATACAACTGTCAAAAATTGTCACTTGTGATTTTAATAATCAAAACTATAGACCGTTCACAGTTATTTTACCTCTGATCACACATTAATGTCAAAATCAAAATGACCTTTATTTTCATTACTATAAATAATGCAAGCAAACTCTTCAATGAAAAGCGCAGCAAAATATATCGTTTGCGCTTTTCATTTATGAGCTTGCTTCTTCTACTTGTCTCTACCTCTTTTTTATAAGTGGCCAGTTACCATAGCGCGGCCAATTGCTATAGCCTTCATCAAGAATAGGGCTATCAAATGCAAAAAGAATTTTTCAAATCAGACTGGCATTTCCAAAGATTATCGCGTTCAAATAAACAAAATCTTTAGCTTTATTATATTTAGTATAGTGTAGTGGTATGGGATCACACATGCACACACATGAGCTTAAGTGCCTATATAACTTCGTACTGCTAAGTTCAAAAGCAGTCAACGTCACGTCAACACACAACACAGTCGTTACCTACCGCGTCATTCGCGTCATTTCGTAATTGTCATACTATCAGTTATTGTACCGTGTTAGTTTTAGTATCATTATTATTAAACTCATTGTGTACTACTGAATGATCATTTAATTTCACAGAACCTAAATCACGTCCCAAAAAAAGTTCTATAATAGAATAGATTAGCATAAAATGTTAGTTGCGGACACCAGCCGTATTTCATATTACCTTAGCAACACATTTTCAAATTATTTGTAAATTATTGATTTACAACAGACAAATTAAATTCAAATCCATTCATCCATTTTACCACAATTTAAAGTTGCTCTTTTGTTCGTACCATCTGTATTTTAGTTATATTTTACCAGCAACAATTAAATTGTCATTGGCAATAAATATGTAGGTACTGTGTTTTAACTAAAACTAACTACGGTAATTATGCTACCAATTAGCTAAACAGCATGCAATATGGAACAGAAGCTTTTCAATGCGAAAATAATATGTAATTAGATTTTATACAGCGTGTTTACAAAACTTCAATACTTACTCGACCCAAATGTATGGAAGCGCTGATTATTTTTTTGTGATTACGATGTTGGTAACATGAAGAAAGTTGTTCATTTTGATGGTCTGTACCACACACTTAAAGTTGATCACACCTTTCTGATACTCGCTGTAAGGCATCCATGTTATGTTTCTGTAGTTTGTTACAAAAATTCACTTTGATAAATAATTATGGATATTTGAAACTTTGTACGGTGATCATGTTTTAGCACTAACGTGAAATTAAAAATAACATTTTAGATACAAGGGTCAGCTAGAATTAGGGACTCTAAAATAGAAAATCGGCCAAGTGCATGTCGGACCATGTACAATAAGGCGTTCCGTAGTTTGTAATCAATTTATTCCAAGAACAAACTTAACATTGTAGTTGAAAAACATGTTCTCCAATACAAAAAATTAATCTGCCTAGGCTTTTCCCAACTATGTTGGGGTCGGCTTCCAGTCTAACCAGACGCAGCTGAATACCAGTATTTTACATGGAGCGACTGCCTATTTGACCTCCACAACCCAGTTATTGGGTAATACGATACCCCTTGAAAAGACTGGTTGTCAGACTTTCGGGATTTTGACGACCCGTAATGACTGCTAAAGATCCACGAATGACAGCCGGGACCAACGGTTTAACGTGCTTTCCGAGGCATAGAGGAGTCTCGGTATGAACAGATAACCTGATGGATCGACCCTTGCGGCTTTTATTATTTAGCCACGAGCTCCTCATGTTCACCATGTTCTCCTATACATTCCAACTGTAAATGTAAGTTTGTACGCAAAATATTGAGAGTTTTACCATGTTATATTCAGATCATGACTTCTTATAAGTTTTTCTGTAATCCACAGGGATTATACTATTTACTGCTTTTTTTTTTTTCAAAATTTTAGTTTCGGAGATAAGAGGAAAGAATGGTAAACTTGCGTATATTTTCTTAAATAACTTTAAAACAACTTACTTTAAAATTATAAAAAATATATATTTATATATTTGAGACCCTCGCAGTTAGCCCTTTCATTTGATATGTCACGCAGTACAGTTTGCAATTTTTTTTTTTTATATTTCTTATTTGCCACCCAATATTGACCACCATATTCAAAATTCTTTTATATATACGTCCGTCTTTGGGTTACAGAAATTCATTCGTGTACCAAATTTCAACTTAATCGGTCTATTAGGATTCGGAACAAATTGGCTGTGACAGACGGACAGACAGACACACGAATGATCCTATATGGGTTTCATTTTTTTCTTTTGGAGGCATGGAACCCTAATTTATTATTGTAATTCAAACTAGATTATTTGTTTACTCTCCTATCCTAAACTTATTGAATTATTAGTTTTTTATCCTAACTAATATTATAATAGCGAAAGTGAGTTTGTTTGTTTGTTACGCTTTAACGCAAAAACGAATGAATAGATTTGGATGAAATTTGGCACATGCACATGGGTAGACCATGACCTGGAGAAGGGCTACTTTTCATCCTAGATCGTTGTAGAAATCGCGGGCAACGGCTAGTTTAGTATAATTTGAATTATTATTCAATAATACCTACAATCTGAAAGACAACTCTCAGGAACCTGCCGGTCTATTCTGTAATAAATCTCACCATGAAAAGTTATGTGGAGTGGGCTTCACGTGAGTTGTCATTGCACCTGATGCCTAGGGATTGACACCGTTGATTAATCAAGCTCACTGCAACTAAGTGTTATAGAAGTATGAGGAACAGGGTGTAAAGTTCACTCATCCTCCGTAGAAAAGGTACGATCCTCCGACGGTGTCGTGTCTGGTGGGCGACGATTGATTTTTTTTTTTGGCCTAGAGAGGCTGTGACTACTTAACCGGTCAATCCTGTGGCTGCCCTAAGCGAACACAAAGCCTCTAGCCAGGGCAGCCGACGGTTGATGTCGGGACGTTGCATATATGCTAGTCGCGCGGTAAACTCTGATTGCGCGATGCAGGATTTCGCGTGACGTCAGTGTGTTGCGTAGTTCGCATGTGGCGATGTAGATGACGTCACGCTGAACTAGCTGGTTGAATTCTGCGTCAATGTCCATGTTCGTGGTCACCAGTATGAGGAACAGGGTGAAAAGTACACACATCCTCCATCGATTGATGCTAGTCGCGCGAGATTGCGCGATGCACGATTTTGCGTGGGATGTGTAGTTCGCATGTGGCGATGTACACAGTATTTACGGTGATATTTTTCTAGAAAGACCAGCTGTAATTTAACACTCAAGAAAAGTACAAAAGATTGTAGGTCCCGTGTAAGTAAAAGAGAAACATATTTTCATGTCGATCGCTGTCTGTTCACACCGCTAGCGAATTCTCGTTTGTCACAGTGACAAGAGCTCACACAGAGAGAACTCGCTCAGCGACGCTCGCTTGGCGGGCAGAACATTTGCTTAGAGACTCATGCTTGGTACATACACATACCAGTGAGTGATTGCTCGTCTCCGTCGTGCACTCGCTATTCGTTGCTCGCCAACTCGTTTTTATTTGCTAGCTACAATCGCTTCTCATTAATTGCTGGCATTGGTACAGATGCCTTAACCAGCAATAAAACACACAAAAGTATTTCCTCGAGCGAAACACACTCATATTATAAAGGTATAAGTTTGTGAGTGTGTGTTTGTATGTTTGTTACTCTTTCACGCAAAAACTACAGAACGGATTTTGTTGAAATTTAGCACACATAGTTTATAACCTGGAATAACACATAGGATACTTTTTGTCCCTATATTCTAACGGGTTCGAGACTTAAGCGGGTGAAACCGCGGAGAGTTGAAAGAGAGAAAAATAATATTGTAGGGCGATTTATGAAACACTAGCATTTCATAAATCGCTCTACAATATTCGTATTATTTTTTCATTGCCAAAAAAATCTTATAGGTACATCAAATAACTGCAAATTGTCGTATCAGCAAAATAATTAAATTTACTTGCTACAGGAGCTCACAACCAGAATAGGGTCACAAAATTAATGAATTCCGTAGAAAATTGGAGCACGGTGATCGATCTTAATAATATTGTAAGTAAAGTTCAATTAAGATCAAAATTCACGACTTGGAGCGTCAATTGCAAATCGCTAAACATAATGGAAACAAGTATTGCTCATAAATAAAGTGTTGGTATTTAGTCGATTTAAATATGCAAAAATTAATCGATTCTTACTTTTGAATAATAGCAACACTGTCACTTAATGATTTAATAAAACCAACAACTGCTGTCAGTTCGTTCCTTTTTCTCTATTCGCTGTGCTAGGAGACAGACATAAAACCTTCCCTGTGTAACGTTAAATATAGAGATAAATAAAGAAGGTTATTTAAATTCAAAGTCTCTGTTTTAAATTCACGCCCGTAACCTGATTTCCTATATAAATGACAACAATGTTGCCTTGGTTAGAGTTATCTAGTATTTTATAAATAAGTATAGGCACATCCATCGAAATTTTCAGTGTTTTGTTGTATTGTAAGAACACGTAACGGAAATATAGTATTAATTTATTGTTTTTGACGGGTCTTTGCAGTTTTGTGTAATTAATTTTTATTATTTATTTTTATTTGAGATGGGTTTGCTCTTGACTCTAGTCTAGGTCAGAGGTGACAGAGACAAAGTCGACGATGGAGTGAGCTTACCCAGAAGAAGCCTGTTCACTCTCACTTTGAAGAGATTAGGGTTGTATACGTTCGGAAACACAGACGCAGGTAGTGAGTTCCGCTCTTTTGCTGTGTGCATTATAAAAGACATTTGGAAACGCTTAGTGCGAATTGGTGGAATATCAACCAGGTAAGGATGGTAACTGGCAGTGCATCTAGATGTCCGATGGTAGAAGGGGGCACGCACCGTACCGTAACCATAGAAGACCGACAAGCAGGCAACCTTGCGGCGATGAGCCAAGCTGTGAAGCTTGGCATCCACCAGTTCTACGTCGCCAATGAGCCTCTTAGCTCTGCGTTCCACCGAGTCAAGCGCAGCTAGTTGGTACTTAGCTGATCCATCCCAAAGGTGGCTGCAATACTCCATGCAGGATCGGACTTACGCTTTGTAAAGGGTTAAAAGCTGTCCAGGCGTAAAGTATCGCTTCACCCTATTTAGGATGCCCAGCTTGGTGGGCGCAGTTTGGGCTTTGTACTCGATGGTGGCGCCAAAGTTGAGACCAGATCTCAACTCCATGCCTAAGAACTCGAGCCGATCAGTTAATAAATATTGCAATGCACAACTTAAACATCCCTTTGTTTATGTTTTGTAAATATTAGATTTAATAATAGATTATTCATGTTTCGATCCAGCAGACAAATGAAAAACAAAGTAGAATGACAGGACTACGTAGGTAACTAGTGCCATTCTTACAACATAAGTAGTTTTGAAAATAGTCAATGTATCTGCCGAGCATTTTCCCAACTATGTTGGGGTCGGCTTGCAGTCTAACCGGATGCAGCGTTTACCAGTGTTTTACAAAGAGCGACTCCCTATCTAGGTTAGATAGGGAGCCACAACTCAGTTACTGGGTAATACGACACACCTTGGTAAGACTGTTTGTCAGACTTTCGGGCTTCTGACGACCCGTAACAACTGTCAAAGATCCACTAATGACAGCCGGGATCAACGGCTTACTTAGCCACGAGCTCCTCTATCAAGAAAAATAGTAAAAGTCTTAAAATATAGCAGAAAAAGAAATCGAGTAAACATAAACGCTAGGGCCTTTTTCCTTACTGAACTTTTCCTTTTTAGTTTTCTCTATTCCGTTTTCTTTAGCTATTGACCTTTGAACTCGCGCTTGACTTGTTCAATTCTTGCGATAGTGAGTTTTTTAGGAAACGGTAAAAAGGTGCTCATTTAGAGTTAGGAAAAAGGTAAAATAAGATCTAGGTGTGTCTGAAAAGAAGCGTGTTATTCGAGAGGCCTATGTGAAAAGTGTATATGTGTAAATTGGGCTGCTATAAGCTGATGTCTCTGAAAAGCAAAAATGTTGACAGTCACTACGTAAGTACGTCCGACCCATTTAGTTACTTAGGTTTCAATAAGTCCTCATTACAGCTTATTTTTTAAGTACCTACGTACATTTTGGTGAGTAAATATTTTTTGATACAAAATACATTTGCGATTTTTCGCAGAAAGATTATGGGTGGGTTTACTAGGTAATTATTCAGTGAGCAGAAGAAGTCAATGAACCTTTTTTCTTAGAACCATATTAGAATATTTGCAAATCATCACTTACGTTTAATATAACAGTGCCATCCAAAAGTTATTTGACATTTTTCCAATTCAGCTGTGATGCCACATTATGATTTAAAATTCTAGTTTCAAATGTTTGAAATTAGAATAACACTACAACGTTTTTATTGACTTATTCAACTATCAATGACTTATCACGTTGTTTTAAATCATAATGTGGCATTATAGCTGAAGTGGAAAAATATCAACAAAACTTTTGGATACGTAGTATCTCTATGTAGTCTGTGTCTATGTTCAAACACGCAAATCAAACATATTTTCAGCAATTAATATTCTATCATCCAAACCTAAAGACACAATGGACTCTTAAACGGAATGATGCAAATAGTAAATAGTGAACTTTAACCACAATACAAATAGCTAGTACCAGTTTTAAAGTTCCTCATATTTTATCCATTGTTAAAGCCTATTCTGCTCACCTCATAAAATAACATAGTCATGAACATAAAACAACAATGGAATTACCGGAGAGGATTTTTAAACGTGCATAAAATATGTTACGAACTGATAAAGTGGAATCTAAAAGTTATAACGGTAATATATTGAATTCCTTTTATAATATATGGCCGCTTGTTACACCGTGATGTTACTTGAAAACAATTTTTCGGACGATATTATGACAAAGTTACAAGATAGCTATAGATATTTATTGGGCTGGTGAATGACGGCTTATGGTTAGGATTTATTGTTCGCCTTGATTTGTTACACCAAACTAAAGTGGCATTGGGCACATTGCTCGCAGAACAGATGGCCGATGGGGCCAAAAAGTAAAAGGTTCTGGAGTGGCGACCGCGTACCTAAAAACGTACCATTGGAAGGTCTCCCACAAGGCGGACCGATGACTTGGTGAAGGCCGCAGGAATCCGCTGAATGTGGGAAGCAAAAAACCGGTCGAAGAGGCGGTGCTCGAGGGAAGCCTATACCCGGCAGTGGACGTCTTTCGGCTGAAATGATGATGATTATGATGATTTTTCATTGTTGAAAAAAGCGAAAATTTTCCGGTTTTGTTTAAAAAAAAAATATTTTAAACTTCTTTCTGATCCGAGAGAAGAGACGAGGAAAAGAAGAAGACCGGCGCGTAGGTGATGATGACATGAGCTCGACAGTGGGTGCGACAAGGACAAGGAAAGCTCACGACCGAAAACAGTGGAATGGACTGGGGGAGACCTATGCTAGAAAGCAAAAACAAAAGCTATTTGAATTTAGAATTATCTTTTCAAAACATGAAACATTGAACGCTCATTTAAAAGCTTTTGTTTTTATTGATCAGGGGCCGTATTATGAACTATTAACGCCATCATTTTTCCAGTTCTAGAGAGAGACGGAGCTATACATGACCTATAGCACCATCCCTTTGTCCCTTTTTAGCCATCCTAACCAAGATGACAAACCTTTACACTTCAGCTTTTAACCGTATCACAATTTAACGTACATTTTGTGCCACGTTACATTTATGTGGCACAGAACGGTGTAACAGGCTCCCGACATTGTCTCTACGTGATTTAAAATCACTTTTGTTGAATTTCCTCATCTCACACGGCTTTTAATGGGACCATACGTAAGAGTATTTGTAGTAAGAGTAATAGATTCGTTTTGTTGAACGTTGATCGTATTAGAAAGGATTGTAGGAATTGTTCGCTGATAAAACCAGAATTCTTTCAACCGGAATAATGTTATTATTCCTTGGATCTTTTATTTTTGTTTTAAGCCTGCTAGAGTTTCATCTTCTTCTTTTTATTTCGACGGTACATCTCTATTGTTTGGGCCCAGAAGATGGCCACGTTTATTGCAGCGTCAGAGGTGTTGTTCAGATCGTCAGGGGTGCAGGTAAACGGACAATCAGGACAGCGCTTACAAATGTCTTTTATAATGCGCACTGCAAAAGAGTGGAACTCACTACCTGCGTCTGTGTTTCCGAGCGCATACAACCCTAATCTCTTCAAAGTGAAAGTGAACAGGCTTCTTCTAAGTAAGTTCTCTCTATCGTCGACTTTGTCTCTGTCACCTCTGACCTAGACTAGAGTCAAGAGCAGACCCACCTCAAATAAAAAAAAAATACTAACAGATGAGGCATAGTCTATTCAGAAGCACCGCACTCGCGTTTAATGTTGGGAAATTATGTCCCACTTCGCCATATTATTTTTGCAGCAGCCTATTTGGGTACGCAAACGATTCAGAGCTTTCCAAATAGGCCACTGCTGTTCGCGCTTGGGAAGGCAGGTGTTCTTGGGGCTTTACGAAGTTGTGAGAGTTTCATCATTCATCATTCGTCCTGTATAATTCTTAGTGCATCGTTCATCGATCATAACACACAAAGCATGGAGACGCCTCAGCAGCCGCTACTTGAAGTGTTTACTCGCACTGCGATACAATTAACGAATAGAATACAACCCTGCCAGTGCGGTGATTCCACCAGAAATCCATCAAAAAGGTTGAATGCCAAAAAAATTATAAAGATAACACCTAAACAAAACACCACAATTTTGATATTTATTATTGTGGGTTTCAAAAACCTAACAATTAACAATAGTAATAACAACCAACGAGTTTGATCCCTAAAGCATAATATTTTCTAAGCATATTTATGTGCATAATTCAGCACTCTTTATGGTGTTGCTCATGTAACGAAGGACCATCCCATAGCTTCCCATGGGGGTCGTTGGCAACTAAATGATGGTGGAAGGGACGGCCAGTAGAAACTAGTTAATGACATAGAACAAGAAAACTGTGTAGAAACGACACTCATGTACCTACAGTCACGAACCAGGATTGTTGAGCGACTAGCTTATCATCTTAACTTGGTTGTGTTACACGAATGCCGCTCGTTCTTTGTTATTGAAATGTCACATGTTAAATTTCACGGGCGGCATTCGTGTAACACAACCAAGTTAAGATAGTGGCTTAATAATCCCGGTTCGTGACTGTACAGTCACGAAGTGAAAAGGATTCCATCGTGCATGAGATGCATAAGTCGTATACACTCACGGAATGAAACGATTAGGCACCTTACATTTTTACTTTTCTCTCACATTTTTAGTTACATCAA
Organism: Dicycla oo; assembly: GCA_948252095.1. NCBI lineage: Eukaryota > Metazoa > Arthropoda > Insecta > Lepidoptera > Noctuidae > Dicycla > Dicycla oo. Next base: position 5,170,348 of record OX411710.1, on the reverse strand, counting down.
CCTTCCGACTTTGTATCTACACACAAATTTTTCATTAAAAATATCAATTCGAAAATGTATGTATATATCTGCTCCTCTGAGCTTATGGCTATTAATGCCGGAGTTCCTTAGGGGTCTGTTCTCTCTGCAACTCTTTTCCTGCTGCACATCAATGACCTGCTTCGGCCTGGTATTGTTGGGTACGCAGACGACAGTACTGTTTCAGAGAGATACTTGTCCAGCGCAAAAACCAGCGATAATGAAGTTCGTTCCTTGAGGCCATGGTAGAGCGGACAGATTTGCCTTGTCTCCCAATGGGGTGATGACAATCTGGACTCTTTTAACGCCACCAAAACCGAGTTGACATCCAGTCTCAACTTCAGCGCTACCATCGAGCACAAAGCCCAAACTGCGGCCAAAAAACTGGGCATCCTAAACAGAGTGCTTATGAACTTTATTTCTGAATTTATTGAGTGAACTTTATTCCTGTACAGCTTTTGACCCTTTATAAAGCGCAAGTCCGACGTAAAACTGGTGGATGCCAAGCTTCATAGCTTGGCTCATCGCCGCCAGGTTGCCTGCTTGTCGGTCTTCTACAGATTGTACTTCGGTGAGTGTGCTCAAGAACTCCACGACGTCATTCCACCGGCATCCTGCTACGATCGAACATCTAGAGGCACTGCAAGCAACCACTCATACCTAGTTGTCATTCTACCAATTCGCACTAAGCGCTTCCAATCATCCTTCATAATGCGCACGGTAAAAGTGTGAATAATAATAATAATAATAATATCCTGGGACATTTCACACACGGTCATCTGATCCCAAACTAAGCAGAGCTTGTACTATGGAAACCAGATAACTGATATACTACATATACTACTTTTTTTGTAAATAAATACTTATATAGATAATTACACCCAGACTCAGAACAAATAGACATGTTCATGCACACAAATGTTTGTCCTGGATGGGAATCGAACCCACGACCTGCGGCATGATAGGTGGTGTCTTAACCAACCACGCCAACTGGCCTGTGAATCTCACTACCTGCGTCTGTGTTTCCGAACGTGTATGCGTTCGTCCGAATCTCTTCAAAGTTTAGTGACCAGGCTTCTTCTGGGTAAGCTCACTCCATCGTAGACTTTGTCTCTGTCACCTCTGACCTAGACTATAGTCAAGAGCAAACCCATCTCAAATAACAAAAAAATGTATTTGAAAATTGCGTAATATAATTAATATTTGTAAGTTCCGTGAATATTATTCACTTCATGCATGCGCCAATGCCGCTAATCACCTATTGATCCCCATTACTCGCACTCACACAAGCCAAACCAGGGTTTGATGATGATACTAATGCACGCCGCAAATGACGATACAATCCTGCCTCAGTGGAAACCTTTTTAGGCCTTGTTCACGAGCTCGGGCGATGCGACTCGCGACGTGTTTTGCGTCAAGCGGCATGCGAAAGCAGTTTCATGCCATGCCACGACCCACCACTTGCCGAACCGCGTACCGCAAGTCGAGTCGGGGTGAGTCGTGGCATGCTCTAAACAACTTCTTTCATTTGTTTTATGGATAGCCGCTGTCGCAAGACGCGTGCCGCTTGAGCGTGTAGATTGTGGTCACTGGGTTACGCGTAGGCATTTATGGTTAGTTTACACAATGTGAGCTACCGTGCGAGTTGGTCCACCAAGTAGAGTTACTGGCCGTAAATATTGCACATGGATTGAAAAGCACATGAAACAAGTACCTAATATGACATTAAAACATCGAGTATTAGAAAAAGTCGCACACAATTACCAGCGACGAAGACGACTCTCTACAAAACCCAACATTTTCTAAAAATCCTATGTGGAATATAATATATACGCCCGGTTACTATAGCTACAGTGTAACAACTCGCACTGTGTGGACGTATCGTACGAGTTACTCGCACTTGCAAGTTGGACAGTAGCTGGCACCCAAGTAACTTCAACGTTTTTGGTTTTCACTCGCCATCAATCGCATCGTTCGGAAGCTTTCGGTAGTAACTCGCAAGAGACTAGGCAACTATTCTCATAATGAAAACAGCCAGTTTAAGATAAGTCGAGCTACTGACATGCGAGTACAGCATTGTGAGCAGCTGTCTACTGTCTAGTCAGTAGCTCGCACTATGTAAACCAGCCATTAGAATGCGGTTGGAAAGGGTGTCGCTTCTATACATTCTTATTCTATGGTAATGAGTTTACATTGCCAAACTGGACCGTCAGTGATGTATGGCGTACCTGCCTCGTTGGTCTAAACTATTGGACATTTATTTAATAGATTGGACTATTGTGCATAGTAAATGTAGATAGCATTTACAGGCAGGTATTTACTAGATAATTAGGGTTCCGTACCCAAAGGGTAAAACGGGACCCTATTACTAAAATTCTCCGGCTGTCTGTCCGTCTGTCACCAGGCTGTATCTCATGAACCGCGATAGTCAGATAATTGACATTTTCACAGATGATTTATTTATTTATTTAACCGTTTATGTACACACAAATGAACAGACAAGAATAAAGGAACTGAAAATTACGTAAAAAGGTGATGCTTATTTCTAAAGAAATCTCTTCCAGCATACCTGCGATAGGACAGAGGATAAAAAGAGATGTAGACACCGTGTGTAAGAATACACTAAAATAACTATGACGAAATGGAAAGATAGTGTTCTTTCACTCTTCTTTTGAAAACTGCAACAGTTTGGCAGTCCCTAATGTCAGGTGGAAGTGAATTCCACAACCGAACCGCGTGCACAGTGATGGAGTAGGAGTAGAAGTCAGTGGAATGGGAAGGAAATTTTAGGAGGTTTCTAAGATGCGACCTGCAAAGCACATCAGAAGGACGGGCATAAGAAAACCGTTCCCGCAAATAGGAAGGTGTTTTAGGGTTGTGAAGGATGTTAAATAGCAGACACAATATGCGAGAGTTCCTGCGAAGTCGAATTGGGAGCCACTTGAGTATCTTGCGAAAGTTAGAAACTTGATATACTTTTTAAGGTTAAAAACAAAACGAATACAGATATTTTGTAAACGCTCAAGTTTATTCAAACGCTCCTCGGTGGCATCCAAATAACAGGCATCTGCGTAGTCAATAATAGGCTGAATGAGAGTTTAATTCTGATGTATTTCTGTTGCGGCTATAACAACAAATACTACAAAACAGAATTAAATAAATATTTAAGGGGGCTCCCATACAACAAACGTGATTTTTTACCGTTTTTATAGATTTTTTATAGACGGAACCGTTCGTGCGCGAGTCCGACTCGCACTTGGCTGGTTTTTTTATTACATGGCTATTTACAGTAAGTAAGTTTCTGTTACAAAAAATATTATACATGGCAGCAGCTGTTCCTGGCGAAAAATAGGCTTATTTGTTACTTTCTCCCCTTTTGATTTTTTATATATACCTTTTTTTGTTACTTAGCCTATCTATCCCACTGCTGGGAAAAGGCCTTTTTTTGTTCCGGCGTGAAAAACCCTCATGAATGTCCTGCACCCTGGTGCGAGCGGAGGGTATATCAGACTCTTTCTGACTAAAAACCACCCCGGTTAACTCCAGGGGCAAAGGACACCCCAAGTCCTTCCAGGAACTTTTTCCCTCGTCCAGGTCATCCCGACATCACATTCTGGGCCGGCCTCGGCGGCGTCGTCCATCTTTAGGTACCCATTGTGTGGAGACGTGAACCGCCTAATTCTATTTACCCGATTTGGATTTTGTATATAGTAAAAATAAATTCTTCGAAATAGATCATTTTTGCGGGCGAATATAGTGCTATTTACCCATAAAAAGCATTAAATAAAAGCTCTACTTCTAACTTAAAAGCACTTAGAGGCGACTTAGTTAGTAAGTACAGTATTCATTGAACGGCTCCTACGCCTTGAAAACTGAAGTAAAGTGCTAAAGATATAAAAAATAAAACAAGATATTCCAAGAAACAACCAAGTAGAGTCCTTTTGACCGCGTTCCTGACCTCTACAAGAGAGCCAAGCAATCGTCTCGTCGTTCATATCTCTACAATTCTAGATAATACAAGTCGACTCTACTTAACTCTACGTAGAGTCAGAAAGTACTTTTATAACAAAAGAATCGTATACGTTTCATTTCGTGTAGCTATTTGCAGTTTTGCGAAAACCCAAAATGCGAATTTTAATAAAAATGTATTGGGTTATACGGTTTGAGAGGCGAAAACAAGGGTAAAGGTAGAGCAGGGTGTTTATTATTGTATTACTCGATATTATTTTTCCAATGTTAAAATCGCCTCTTCAACTCTCGAGTGAAAGGTGACTTCACTAGACAAGCGTGTACCATCATTGACAGCATCTTCACTTACCATCTGATAAGATAGTGGTCCAACGCGAACCTATGAATATTTATTTGTCTTGACAGATGATGAGCGTCTTTTCTCAACTATATTGGAGTCAGCCTAGAGCCTAATCGGATGCAGCTGAATATTACATATTTACTACCTGTCGTCTGTTTTTTAATCTTGGAGACTAAATTGTTAAGTGGAAATGTTAAAAACTTTTTAGCAAAAAATAAAACCGACTTTTAAAATAAAACACTACAAAGTGAAAAATAACTTTAATTTCGGAAGTCGGTGTCTTTCGTTTTTTGCCACCGACTTCCGAAATTAAAGTTATTTTTCACTTTGTAGTGTTTTGTTTTAGAAGTCGGTTTTATTTTTTGCTAAAAAGTTTTTATTTTTCACTTTTTAGTTGTGGAACCTACCCCACACAAATTCGAATACATAATTGAGCACAATAATTGTAGATATAGCCATGCAAATAACAGTGATAGGAAGTTATTAAAACATCATCACATCATCCATATAAAATAAGTGGGAAATATACGCATTATTGAAGCTAACTCAAAAACTCCCCAAGCAAAGTTAATAAAATTTATATGGGACCACCTCGGAAGTATACCCTTTCAAACAAAAAAAGAATTTTCCAAATCGGTCCATCCGTCTTTGAGTAATCGCGTAACAAACATACAAAAAAAAAAAAAAACAAAAAAAAAACAGACGAATTGAGAACCTCCTCCTTTTGGAAGTCGGTTAAAAATGATCTTTATGATAGTGTAATGTAAGCCAGTTTGACATTTGTACTTGTCAATTAGGTCTTTGATTAACAAAATACACCACAGATCTGACCAAGAACACCAAAAATGTAAATCAAGGTGGTCATCCAATCGCAAATGACTTTATGCAGTTGTTTTTTGCTCAAAACCCCTCCCAGACAATAAAATATATGCATAGTGTCATAGTGCATTTAAAAATACTCTTCCCAGCTTTTCACGGAACACTTTTAATTCCCGAATAATAACAGGCTTAAACAATGGAAATTAAAAAATCTGAACCATACTACCCGGTATATCCATTCTGGCACCTTTCCAAAAAGTTTTGGAGAGATAATCTTGAAAATTTAGCCGTTCGTGTAGACGAGTTGCCGAATGGAAGTCACGTATGGGTGGCGTGATGTGCATTCCAGGTAGCCTGGCCTGGGTAGCGGGCTACCAAAGTGTAGGATACCCAGTAGGATTAGCTAGGGAATTGATTAAGTGTTGAGTCCTGTATCGGGTCTTGATTGCGGGAAAATTGTGGTTGTTTTCTCTATCCGATAGCTTTTTTTTCAATTTGTGTAGAGTTACCCTTTGATTTTGGGTGATAGATTACAGATTATCACTATGAATATTTTGCTTTAAACTGTGCGGGCGATAGCTCATTGTTACGCATTGTATTAATTCATATTATTTTAGCCTTCCGTTCCTAAGTTGACTACATAAACATTCCCATAATTAATATGACTTTAGCTAGAATGATAAAAAGTATTTAATTCTGTAAATTGTTTAAAAAAGACACGTTCTAAATTTAGTAAATTTACACGTCAAGAAAAAGTGAGATTTTTTTTTTTCAAGATAAACAAAAAAAGTTAAACCCACACATTTGGTCACTCGTTAAGTTGGACAAATCACTAAAGAGAAAATCATTTCACGACTGCTTTCATAATACACCCCTCACAACATACGTTAAAAAAACAACACCCACATTTATCGTTACGGCTGATCGGTCCGGTCTCGCCGCCATTTTAGGGTTCTGCACATTAAAAGAATGTTTTCCAGGTAAATATTTGAAATGGATTCGATACCATGTAATTTGTTTGATTGATAAAATATCGGTGGGAAGCCCGAATAATTGCTTGTATTTTTCGGTACAATTATTTCTGTATCGCATGTGTTTTTTGGTGACGTATTTTGGGTTTTTTCATATAGATTATCAAATGATTGGTTTTTCTATTGATACTGAATCGAATTTTTGGTTTCATTCATTCGTGATTGAAATGGAAATTGGATACGAAAAATGTTGTGTGTTTATTTATTGTGAAGGGACCTATTTACGTTTGTTTTATGGTTGAGTAACTAGTTTCTATGACTACTTCCACTCGTCTAAAACGACATTATTGTCAGTACTTTATTGGTTCATTCCAAAAGTATAATTGTATTTCGTTGCATGATGTATTTAAACACTTATGTGGGCGCGGGCTTGACACGTATAAGGTTATATGTTTTCATTGGATTCGGCGAACAATGCCACATTCACAAAATGACATATTGACGCAAAATGACACATTCGCAAAATGTCTATTCTCAATATGTCACACTAGCAAAATGGCACATTCGCAAATTGTTTTTTCTCAATATACCCCACTAGCAAAATGGCACATTCGCAAATTGTCTTTTCTCAATATACCCCACTAGCAAAATGACACATTCGTAAATTGTCTTTTCTAAATATACCCCACTAGCAAAATGGCACATTCGTAAATTGTCTTTTCTCAATATACCCCACTAGCAAAATGACACATTCGCAAATTGTCTTTTCTCAATATACCCCACTAGCAAAATGGCACATTCGCAAATTGTCTTTTCTCAATATACCCCACTAGCAAAATGGCACATTCGCAAATTGTCTTTTCTCAATATACCCCACTAGCAAAATGACACATTCGTAAATTGTCTTTTCTCAAAATACCATTCAAGCAAATTGCCACACTATCAAAATGACACATTCTCAAAAAGTCATATCACATAATGTGCGATTTACTTTTTACTACAATAAAAGATTGTTAAAGTCACACACAAACAGTTGCAGTAGGCCGATGATTTATGAATAAAAAAATATACAAATTTAATTATTTCCGTATTTAATCACATTATTTATTCATTTCCATTTACATATTTTAACGTAAAATAAATTAAAAATGTAAACTGAAATAATGAATGCCGCTGACAATCATAAACACTTAATCACACTAATATTATAAAAGTGACAGAGGGGCTTTTGGCTAAGTAATAATAGCCGCATGAGTCGATTGATCAGGTTAAGCTACGCTTGCCGCGGTTGATTCGTGGATGGGTGACCATCTTTACATACCAAGACTCCTTCGTGCCTCGGAAAGCATGTTAAGCCGTGGGTCCCGGCTGTCATTCGTGGATCTTTGACAGTCGTTACGGGCCGTCAGAAGCCTGAAAGTCTGACAACCAGTCTTACCAAGGGGTATCGTATTACCCAGTAACTGAGTTGTGGAGGCCATATAGGCAGTCGCTCCATGTAAAATACTGGTATTCAGCTGCATCCGGTTAGACTGGAAGCCGACCCCAACATAGTTGGGAAAAGGCTAGGCAAATAATGATGATTACGAGTATAAAGACGAAAGTTTGTGTGTGTGTGTTGGTATGTTTGTTATTTTTTCACGCAAAAACTACTGAACGGATTTTGATGAAATTCGGCACACAGATAGTTTATAAACTGGATTAACACATAGAATACTTTTATCCCGATATTATTACAGGTTTGAGACTTATACGAGTGAAACCGCGGGGCGCTACTAGTAACAAAATATTCTAACTTTATTTAAATTTAAATTATATTTCAATTATTTAAATTAATGTAGTTTTAATATAATACGTATGCTTTAATCTATCAAATGGCTATTTATATAATTGTAGAAAAAGAACTTTACGCAGAAATTCTGTTAATGACAAACGATTATCTCTTATCTTCTTTTTTATATATTCTTCATCAAAATGGATGTCTATGCTTTTCCGATTCTGTCGGAACTTGTGTAATAAAGTTTGTTGATATAGTGTTTCCTTAGATAGCCCCTGTTTTAACAATCTGACAAGAAAACATGTGTGGCTTAACAAAATGAACTCACCAGACACTGGATCCTTGTTTTCCTGTCCCGAGACACAGTTATTCTTATGCACCAGTCCTTCACATAACGTTTTGGGAACCTACCTTTAATTGCACTGTATTTATACCATAGCATTGGGAACACAGTCATGTCTGGTTGCAGAAATATGTGAAGGTATTTAACAGAAAGCGTATTCACAGCAATGATACATTAACTAAATATTTGCCTAAATAAATCCCCGAAAAAAGGATACAACAAATGACAAAACAGCCCTTTTTAGCTCACTGCAGTCGGGTAGCCAACGACGCATGACGACACGCAGTCATTCGGGAAACCAACGTTGCGTCAGAAAAACTCGTCCCGAATATGTTTCCCACAGTAAAGTTACTATTCAGTTGTACATTCGGCAAAATAGTTTGGTTTGCAGAGAACAAATAACATCTATGCAGGCAATTTTCACAGAACTTGTGTGCGGGACTTTTTCTGCATAACCCCGTGGCCATGAGTTACACGCGTCTTGTGTTAACAACTGCGGAGAAAACAAATGAAAGAAAGTGTTTAAAGCGACTTGGGGACGGACGTAAACAGGCACAAGCAAGTCGCATCACTCGAGGCCGTGTATGGGGGTCTAATATTTAATTTGACGGCCTCAGCAGAAAATGGTTCAAATAAGTCTGCTCTTCCCTAGAACTATTGTCTGATAGTCTTCGACTTACAAGTGAATTGGTTACTTTTAGATCCCACCAAAAACATTTTCATGTAAAATGTTGCCAAGACGATACCATATGGGTTGCAATGTCAAAAAGTTATCAGATCTCAAGTAGCCAATCTTCTTATTCTACACGCCCTAACTCTGCAAACTTCAATCCCCTAGTTTAAAGGGTTGGGGGGTAAAAGTTCCAAGTTTTAGAGTTTTTTTTTTTTTGTTGTTTGTGTACCACATACCAAAAGCTTTCTAGGACTTCAGGAAGTACCCTAAGAATTTTGATTATCATCAGTGAGTCAGTGACGAAATCGTGGTTCTTTAGATATCAATAAAATCTACAGTATAAGAGCTATGCAATTGAAACTTTATATGTTTAAAATGTCCACTATTGACATCATATCCCAAGAATTTTGTTTATCTGGTATAATCTAAGCCCAAGTTAGGAGGGTTCGAAAAAACGACGAAGCGCTTCGAGAAAAGTTAGGTTAGCGCTTCGCTTGGCTCGTCTTGGTAATAATAACAGATAATCGTGTTCAATAGTCGATCGTATCTTTACGTATGAGATGATAATATTACAAGAAGCTTTAGATTTTTAAAAAAATCTGTTATGTATATTCCAGTAATGTAAAATTACCTACTCTATATTATAATGTAATAGGTTGGGGAAAAAGTTTCTTCGCATTTTTTAAGAAAATTCAAAACATTTTTTAATATAGTTTATTTACATTTAACTAAAGTATGTAGGTACCATTTTGTTCGATAACTTTTTGCCATCTTGTAGGTAGGGACATGATCCCATTGCTATAGAAATATTGGGACTTCTGGTCAAAATACCGCGACAAGTGGTTTTGGCAGTCCTCTCGTGATGTTAACCTGACACTGCCTAAAGAATTCTGAAGAGACCGAAACAGGTGGAAATCTGAAGGTGCAAGGTCAGGACTATACGGCGGATGCATTAACACCTCCCAGCCAAACTATCTTAATTTTTGCTGAGTGGCTAAAGATGTGTGAGGTCTAGCGTTATCATGATGAAAAACCACACCCCTTCTGTTGATTAATTCCAGCCGCTTTCTCTCAACTTCTTGCTTTAATCTCATCAGTTGTTCGCAGTAGAATTCAGAATCGATGGTCCTGCCTGGTGGTAACAGCTCATAATTAATAATGCCCTTCCAATCCCACCACACACATAGCATCACCTTGTTGCGAGTTAACCCGGGTTTCGCCACAGTCTGTGAAGCCTGACCGGCCTTTGACCACGACCTTTTTCGCACGTTCTTGTCATACGTGATCCACTTTTCATCACCAGTTATCAGCTTCTTCAAAAATGGTTCGGTTTCATTACGTCGTAATAAAGAATCACAAATGAGTACACGGTTTCTTTCAGTGAGCTCGTGAGGTACCCAAATGTCGAGCTTTTTTGTGTACCTACCCAGTTTTTTTCAAATGCGCCAAAACTGTTTTGTGGTCAATTTCCAGTTCTTCAGCTACGTCGTAACTACTGATATGCCGATCTGGCTCCACTTTTTTAAAAATGGCATCCATTTTATCCGTAAAAGGGCGACCAGAGCGACGTGCATCTTTGACATCAAAATTTCCGGATTGAAAACGCTTAAACCAAATTTGTGCTACTCTCACAGACACTACACTAGGTCCATAAACATCGCAAATTTTTTTCGAGGCTTGCGTTGCATTTTTACCTTTTTTGTAGTAAAATTTTAAAATGTATCGAATTTCTTCATTAGATTCACTCATCTTGACGGTATGAAAAACAAATAAAAATCACACATTTTCCTAATTTGAATTTGGAATTATGTTCTTTAAAATTTAAACTGTCAATGATACCAAAACCAGCCAGATACAAATAGTATAGCCAAAGAGATTTTATTACAAGTTCATACATACTATAATGCGAAAAGAATTTTTCCCCAACCTAATATAACTATTGAAAATAGAAACCCCTCGAGTGTTCGTTTATATACATAAAAAAACGGCATGTCATGTCAAAGTATGCTCGAATGTCGACCGAACCCCATAAGTTCACAACTACTGTAAGCCCGCGGGCACCATAGGATGATGTTTTTTTACGCTTTTATATATATAATATACGTTTATATACATATTATATAAAGTTTTTTTCTTACGTACAGGGTACTCGTATGTACGGCAACGCCAAGCACGTGAGTAGTTAACGTATGTGAGAAGATGTAAACGGACTTCTAGCGGTAATAAAAGACTGAACGCGAGCCTATCCAATAAAAAAGTATCTGCACTTAGCTGCCAACATACTTTTCTCTTTTGTCAACTGTACACCTCGTATACGGACCCCGAATAAGGGACAACTTCACGGAAACTTTACCTTCAGTGTATTGCAAGCGGCGTACGTTTGAGAACAAAATGCACTTCGCTAGTATCCTTTTTTCGATTTAGGCACGTAGAGAGTTTGCAGCTTTGTAAGTTCGAGAGGAGAGGACTTATTTTTGAGGATGTTATGAAGTATGGAGTGTGTTTTGTTGTAAAGAATTTTGTGATTTTTTGTAGTAGGTATGCATTTATTTGGGAGTTGACTGGGTGGAATTTTATATTATTTGTTTACTATTTCTGTCTGTTGTCTCCTGTTTTTGCTACTTGTTTGCTATGTTATAAAGCAGATGCTTCATTTATTGTCTTTCATTCGGCATCTTTCGGAGCTCGTGGCTAAGTAATAACAGCCGCACGGGTGGATCCATCAGGTTAAGCTACGCTTTCCGCGGTTGCTCCGTAAATGGGTGAACATCTTTACATACCGAGACTCCCCCGCGCCTCGGAAAGCACGTTAAGCCGTTGGTCCCGGCTGTCATTCGTGTATCTTTGGCAGTCGTTACAGGGTCAGAAGCCCGAAAGTCTGACAACCAGTCTTACCAAGGGGTATCGTATTACCCAATAACTGGGTTGTGGAGGTCAGGTAGGCAGTCGATCCATGTAAAATACTGGTATTCAGCTGCATCCAGTTAGACTGGAAGCCGACCCCAACATAGTTGGGAAAAGGGTAGGCAGACTGATTCGGCATCTTTCAATAGATATGAAATGTCTGAATATAAAATGAATCGAAAGTGAAAAATAAATTCAGTATTAAACTGACCCAATATTAGATGTCATTCGCCTACTGAATGATCTAAAAGTGAAATGAAATGAGCAGATGAACGTAAGGTCGTGTGAACATGAAATGAAATAAAAATGGCGAAATGTTACAGGCGTGATGTTGAATGAATGAATGAATTATACCTTTCTTTGTTAGAATAAAGGATGTACAGTCACGAACCGGGATTGTTGAGCCACTAGCATATCATCTTAACTTGGTTGTGTTACACGAATGCCGCCCGTGAAATTTGACATGTGACATTTCAATAACGAAAAACGGGCGGCTTTCGTGTAACACAGCCAAGTTAAGATGATTAAGCTAGTGGCTCAACAATCCCGTTTTGTGAATTACATTAGATGTTATTCAGTTTGATTGTTACCCTATACTCAACCTTTCAGTTGTGCAAATGTTACGTCAAAAAATAAAATAGAATAAGAAGGAACATTGAAATTTTAAATTGAGAATATATCTTAATGCGAAATTGTAGATGTTTAAATAAATTATTATACATATAATAATTTAAAATTTCGCTGCTAGGGTTAGCATCGAAATTTAAATATAAATATAGAAAAAAAAATCCGTGGTCAGCAAATTATTACCCATATTCAATGTTTTAATTGGTAAATGATAAATGATTTTATTTCTGCAAGTAGGTTTGTACAAACACTTTTACAAGTCAATCATGTTTTTTTTTAACTAGAGGTCGGCGTTTCCTATCTGACTACTCTGAGAAGAAAGGCCGAAACAAACTCAGAGGTCACAGTCTCTTATAAAGTCCAGACATAATCTTGGTCACTTCATGTGAAGACCATGTAGATTTGTGTCTGAAATGGTTTTTTGAGGAAAGAATCACACAGATTGAGAGGACCTGTAATTAATTTCATAACTAATTTTCTTAAATTCATCATTTGAATAGTATATATAATCTATCACAAAGCCAATTATAGAGAGTCCTCTTAAATTCTAAGCTTGATAAATTCCTTATGCCTACAGGTAGATTATTGTATATTCTAACTGCCATAGTGTAACAGTTTCTATCGCAAATTTTAAGTAAGTGTTTTTGGCATGAGAAATGGTTTTTGAACGACTTTTCTTTTAAATGGAGCTTTATCATCGTTATTAAAAAATGATTGATTTTTAGGGTTCCTTACCTCAAAAGGAAAAAGCGGATCCCTTATAAGGATCACTCGTGTGACTGTCTGTCTGTCCGTCTGTCACAGCCAATTTGCTCCGAATCTAATGGAGCGATGAAGTTGAAATTTGGTACACATATGTATTTCTGTGACCCAAACACGGACGTCTAACGTAAATAAATAAATTTTGAATATGGGGGTCAACTTTGGGGGGCAAATAAGAAAAAAAAAAAAAAGTTTTGCACACTGTACTGTGTGACATATCAAATGAAAGGGCTTGCTGTAAGTCTCAAATATATTTTTTTATAATTTTAAAATACCCGAAAGTACTGAGCCTAAAATTTTGAAAAAAATACAGAAAATAGTTCAATACCTATAGATTACAAGAAAACCTATAAAAAGTCGATGGTCTTAAAACAACATGGTAAATCTCTCAATATTGTGCGTACAAACGTACCTTTGTCCATAGTTAAACAAAAAAGGTCCAACCCACATTAGATGTAATGTGGTTTGGATCCTTTCCGTTTAACTATGAACATTTGTAGTTGGAATGTATGGGCGAACATGTTTTTCAATTACAATGTTAAGTTTGTTCCTGGGATAAATTCATCCCAACTACGGAACCCTTCATTGTGCGTGGTCCGACATGCTCTTGACCAGTTTTTTCTTACGAATTTACTTACTTCAAATATGTATAAGGACGGTTATGTTTATGTTGAAACAAAAATGAACATTCATTCTCTGTGTCAAGTGTCTGAAATCAGTTTTAGAGAATTAGTTCAAAACATCGGCCTGTTATACATTTATTTTTATCAACAGCAGGGCTATTCTGTACAAATCTCACCGTAAAAACTTAGGTGAAGTGAGCATGGAGTGAGTTGTCAATAGTGTCACTCCCTAGCAAATCAATCAATCAATCTGCCTAGCCTTTTCCCAACTATGTTGGGGTCGGCTTCCAGTCTAACCGGATGCAGCTGAATACCAGTATTTTACAAGGAGCGACTGCCTATCTGACCTCCACAACCCAGTTACTGGGTAATACGATACCCCTTGGTAAGACTGGTTGTCAGACTTTCGGGCTTCTGGCGACCCGTAACGATTTTCAAAGTTCCTCCAATGACAGCCGGGACCAACGGCTTAACGTGCTTTTCGAGGCACGGAGGAGTCTCGGTATGTACAGATGGTCACCCATCTACGGACCAACCCCGGCAAGCGTAGCTTAACCTGATGGATCGACCCTTGTGGCTGTTATTACTTAGCCACGAACTCCTCTCGATTAGTTTAGATAAAATGATCAGCAATTTCTTCCCAATAAAAGAAACTCTTGATGCCGCGATGATAACTTCCAAGCTATTAGTTAACACTCGTCTCAGTCTGCCGCCAATACTTGAGACGGCTGCTGCCTGACACCGAACTGTTCAGACCGGCTCACATACTGCAAGATCGTTCTGAGAACCGATATTTTTGGAAGGGCACAATCCCTCAGCTTGCAGAAACAATGTTCATTCCCGCGTTTCCTGAAAAAAAAAGTATCTCTATGACAATGCGAAATAACAATGACAGATTTAAAACGAATCAGTAAATGCTTAAATTGAAATTCATGCAAGAACATGTATTGTACATGCATTTGTTTGAGGCATTTAGGACTCAGCAATATAATCATAAATAGGCTTTGATTTAAAAGGAACAGGTAGAAATAACACAAGCTCCTGGATAAGTAATAACAGCCGCACGGGTCGATTGAAGGTTAAGCTACGCTTACCGAGGTTAGTCTGTAGAAGGGTGACCTACCAGTACATACCGAGACTCCTCCGTGCCTCGGAAAGCACGTTAAGCTGTTGATCTCGGCTAAAGATCTTTGACAGTCGTTACGGGTGGTCAGAAGCCCGACAGCCTGACAGCCAGTCTTACCAATGAGTATCGTGGTACCCAGTAACTGGGTTGTGGAGGTCAGATAGGCAATCGCTCCATGTTAAATGCTGGTATTCAGCTGCACCTGACTAGACTGGAAGCCGACCTCAACAAAATTGGGAAAAGGCTAGGTTGATGATGAGGTGGAACAGTGTGCAGTCAATAGTTTACTGTTTACGAAGGGTATTAATATTATAATATTATTTATTTTTATTACAGAACGTGGAAACTAAACATAGCCCAATGGATATGGGTGTGGGTGGCTAAAGTGGATTGGGTAATTTGAACTATAGAATAATTTATATCCCCTGCCTGACCAATTATAGGTAGATTATTGACCATGCTCAAAATTAGATTTTCTTACTTAGACGACATATCTTTAACCATGCCTATCATGAGTACTAAACAACGCTATTAAGAGGATTGTGAAGCGCCGATACGCGGCGCGATTTTTAGAGGCAATTGCCTACATTTCATACAATTATTTACATAAATATTGTTTCGGGCGATAACGTTTTTACTCCCCTAAACCTTTACGAAATGAGACAATTTTAATCTTATTACATTTAGTACACTTTAATCTAGGTCTGTACGTTTTTCGTTTTTAGTATTTCAATTTAATTTAATTTAAAAAAATAAAAATGCTCGAGGATGTTTTTATGTCAAAAATATAGATATTTAGATACTAATAACTTATATTGTATACAATATTTCTTTATAATAAAAACGTGCGGACCTAGTTTTTCATTATACCCACAATATTTCCAGAAAATATGAAAATTAGACTATGTTTACGGGGAGAAAAACGTTATCTCTTTTTGTATGAAAATTTACAGCTTCACAATCCTCTTAAGAAATATACATTCATACCCAACATGCTCGCCAAAGATCAACCCAGTATCTCCCAACATCCTAAACTCTAAGACACTATCAAAGTTTCCGATGCAGTTGACTCGGTAACTTAGGTAACTTGATAAATAACTGTATAATACTTAGTACTGGAGTGTTTCAACCAACTTAGTGATGGTCAGTTTGTCTTACACTTTATTGAGTTCAAATGGAAGCGTACTGATTTTCCTCGTTTGTGTCAAAATTGTAACCAAGTTTTTGGTGTTTTGTGCCAAAATTGTTGTGGCAATGGAATGATCTAGGTGTCTGATTGTAGTAAAATTATTGATCACATTAATTTAAACGGTTTATTTTGTGCTCTATTCATGGCAATATGCTTCAAGTAAGGCCTGAAGTTTCAAATGTCAAAAGTGTTTGTTTTGTCTTATAATATCCTAGTCACTTTTTACAAAATCAAAATCAAAAATCATTTATTCAAACTAGGCTGAGAATCGGCACTTTTCGAACGTCGAAATTACATAAGACAATTCCCAAAACGTCCGATTTAGCTAAGGAGAAGAAGTGGCGCAACAAACTCCTCAGCAGCACAGCTGTCTGTTCAATTAAAAATATATATATTCTATACAACACTGCGTAAAATAATATATCTGAATACATTACGCAACACAAGCATTAAATTAAATTAAATTATTTGCTTTATTTCAGCTAGCACACGCCAATATACCAAAAAAAAGAATAAAAGAAAAAAAAAATTAAAGCTATACTCAAGCAGAAACAAAATATAAAACTAAAAACGTAAGCAGAACTTTATACCTAAATAAAAGCCTCCAGTAATAAAGGGCGTGCCCAATTATATATAGCCGTACATGTAGTCGTAACTCGAAGTCACAGATGATAAACTAGGACCATCGAAGTAAAATAAACAACGAGTTAAATTACTAATAACAAAACAAAACCTAGGTCAGCAAGACAACATACCTATACGAGTAGAAAGAAGATGGTTCTCTTCATAGCAGAGACTCAACATTAATATCATTAGTGGAGACACTTACTAAAAATGAGGCAACACATTTTAAGACATAAATCACGTACGCAAGGCGAAATCTAGTTACTTTAAGTGACTAGGTACTAAACATAAATGGCGTTAATCATAATCCCTTGTATGGCAAATGTATAAACATGGTTTTAGTGTAATGTGACATACGGGAAGAAGATTTAGTAATAGTGCTCGTTAGGAAAATGGTGGTAATCTTTTGTTTTGGTAAGAGAAAAATGTTTGTGGTAGTAGTTTCCTGTATGGAACTGAGTTTTGATGATAAACGGTAAGCTTAGCTTTCAACAGCAATACGTTTTAAGTAATAGCTGCAGCCGCACGGGTCGATCCGTCAGGTTAAGCTACGCTTACCGGGGTTGGTCTGTGGATGGGTGACCATCTTTTCATACCGAGACTCCTCCGTGCCTCGGAAAGCACGATAAGCCGTTGGTCCCGGCTGTCATTCGAGAATTTTTGACAGTCGTTACGGGTCGTCAGAAGCCCGAAAGTGTGACAACCAGTCTTACCAAGGGGTATCGTATTACCCAGTAAGTGGGTTGTGGAGGTCAGATAGGCAGTCGCTCCATCTAAAATCCTGGTATTCAGCTGCATCCGGTTAGACTGGAAGCCGACCGGAACATAGTTGGGAAAAGGCTAGGCAGATTGATTGTAACATCTAGGAAGTATACCTACAGACCGTTCACAGATATTTTACTTCTGATAATTTTGTCATTGTCAAAATCAAAGTGGCCTTTATTTTCGTTACTCTAAGGTTGCTGTTGGGTTGCTGTTGTCATAGGTATCAGAAGTAAAATAACTGTAAACGGTTCACTTGCAGGTCGTAAAACACCAAAGCCTATTTGCACTGACATATAAACCTATGGACTTGCCATACCTACAAGATTAGCGTGCATACCTACAAAAATCGGGCATTTAAGGAGGAAGCGTCAGGGTAGCCCGCGAAATTCAAATTTTCTTACGTTTTTTGCAATTTGCAAGTCAGTATTAAGTTGTATATTAAATAAAGTATAGCGGCCGTAACAAATATGTTTTTACAGAATTATATTATATACAATAGAATCAATAATGCAACTCCTTAAGTTAGTTTAATCCTAAAATGTCAAGATTTCATGAAATAGTCATTTTTTGGGATTACCTGATCTTAAAGAGTTGTATTGATCACTTTGCTGATTCTAATTATGTAAATAGATACTTGTTACGACCGCAAATTATAATTTGATCAACGTACATTATAATACCGACTTGTAAATAGCAAAAATTTAGTCCTTGACAAACATACAGATGTCTCTCTTCATATGCAGCTCTTGATTAGTTAAAAAGGAACAAAACGCTTTTTATCTTATACTTATATATCTGCCATACCGACAAAACATGTCGTTTGTGTCGGTATGGCAGATATATAAGTATACTTCCTATAGTAGAATATCCATCTCCATAGTTTTCCTATCTCAATGTCTATTTGTCTGTGATAGTTAGATAGTTTCAAACTAAAGGTACGGTTTCCTGGAAAAGTAGTGGCCGAAGTTAACGGCCGCAGTGACGGCTGTCATGAAAATAATGACAGCTGCAAAGATTTAAATCGTTAGATTCGCCCTACCGCGTCGAAAGATAGTCACATTTCTGTTTCGTTTTGACACCTCTGACACGCAATAACTCAGTCACTTTACTTGATGATCATGGAAACGCTATTTAATATTGTGTGAGCTCACTCTTCTCAGTATGGACACTTTTCTTGTGACTAACTACGGTGAGGGCAAATCTAGCGATTTAAATCTTTGGGGGGCGGGGTTTGACTTAATGTCAAATACTGGTGAAAATAACAGATTTTCATGACGGTCATGACGGATGCTTTCCTAGGAAACCGCAGCTTTTGAGATTTCAATTTACTGGGAATTTTCGTCAAAAGTCTTAAATCATTTACAAGGTCGACTATACCTACTTTTCGTGTCATTGCACTTCACCGTTGCCTGTCACCCCAAAACAAGACTGTAAAACCAAAATATTTCTGACGTAAGAAATGGATCTGGTATGACAAACGAAACGACTAGTAATAGAGAAGTATGGAAGAATAAGACATGTGGCACCGTCCCCAAATAAATTGGGATAAGGACAGGAGAAAGATGTAGATTTTCTTAGACAAACAAGAAACTACTTACTTCTTTAACTGACTTTCAAAAAGCAGGAGGTTCTATGTTCGATAGTATGTACGAACCTACAACCTGCAACTTTTTATGTATGTTTACCGATTTCTCCGTCGATTTTGAAAATTCTTTGTTGTTCGAAAAGGTATGCTTTCGAGGCGGTTTCATTGTCACCAAGTCAGAATGTGATGAAGGGATCTCATAGAAATCGATGCAAATCCTCAAATTGTAAATAATAATAATATAGCACACTTATAGCGATTTGACTATTTTTTATAATAACTCGTGCTTTTTCTTTCGGAAAGCACCATCTGGTGAAGTGGAACTGGTGATGAAGACGACAGGTGGCCACCGGAACTACACAATATCAAGTATCATATTTTACGGGTTGCGTTTCAATTACTTTGATATAAATAAATAAATTGCTTAGCAACCAATTTATGTCGTCACAATGCATATGGTGGAGTTGATGGTTACGTACCAGCGCTGACTGACGTCGGGGCACGTCACGGCACAGCTCAGCATGGCAGGGTGTGCTTCAGCAACCCGAAGGACGCTTTGGTATGACGCGGCATGCCGAATACAACAATAAAAAGACGCGCACGCTCCCTTCCTTGCCGCCGCGCCCAGCCCAGGCTGCGCTCCATTCGCCAAAAACACTGCCGCAACCATTTTAAATCTTATTTCAATTAGTTTAGCTGTCATAATCCTGTGACGTATGTAGCTCGCGGGACGCGTTGGCGGTTGGCCGATGCAATCCGTGAAATGAAACGCCATGACACGACATGCTGCAGCGTCCCGCGGTTTGATTGTATCGAAATAAAGTAATATGAATTCTAAACTGATTGAAATAAGGATAAGAAGAACTTGATCAGAAAAAAATCTTTTAACGTGCCGTGCCCTACTTCACCATCAGCTCCAGTCCTCCTGGTTCTTACCACGATAACTCCTCAACAATTTACGTCCCTGCATCGGGAAAAAGCAATATTTTGTTAAAAGTGCAAACTGACCCACTAAAAAGTGAAAAATAAAAACGTTTTTTCAAAAAAGCAACTGACTTCCAAAATATACACCGCAAAGTGAAAAATAGCTTTCATTTCAGAAGTCGGTGACAAAAAACTAAAATACAGATCGAAAGACACCCACCGACTTCCGAAATTATAGTTATTTTTCACATTGTAGTGTTGTATTTGGAAGTCGGTTGGTTATTTTTCTGGGTACAATGTGTGTGAAAATCATTTTAAATCAGCAGAAAGCCTTGCCTTTAAATAACGAAATGGGCCCTTAGGTTTAAAAACAACCTCAGTCAAAGTGTCATCGAACTCATTTAATCAAATATTCATTCATCCAACTAAACCTATATACTTCCAATCGACTCCTCAAAAATAAATAAATTACACTCATTTCAAGCTTACCACATTCAAATTAATTTCAAACAATTCTGGACAACACAATAAATTAAATGGCGCTGGACTTAAATGAACAGACCGCAAACATTTAAATGCTTAGTTAACTTGTAGTAACGATCGATTGTTTTTACCAATAATCGTGATTGGAACGTTTTATTTCTTCTAAACGTATTTTAGTTTATGGGCTATGTTGTGCATGAAATATTTATGTGCAAAAAATTTTTTTCTCCTTTTGTCAAACTTTGAATGAATTACAAAGAAAGAAATATTGTTTACACGGCACAAACAAAATGCACATTACAAAAAACAAAACAGTCAAGAGCAAGTCGTACTCGCGCACCGAGGGTTCCGTAACATCCTACTTCCTATCCTACTAATATTATATATGCGAAAGTTTGTGAGGATACACGGATGTCTGTTACTCTTTCACGTAAAAACTACTAAACGAATATTCATGAAATTTGCCACAGAGACAAAGACAAGACATTTATTACCTGTATGAACAATAAAATACTTTTATCCCGATATTCTTACGGGTTCAAGATTCGGGTGAAGCGCAGCACTGCTACTCATATATAAAAGTAAGTAAGTAGTAAGTATAAAAGTAAGATAAGTGTGCTATTTACAGACATCGTTTTATTTTTCCTGTAATTGTTACATAAACTTCTATCACACGGAATAATTTCAGATTTTTCTCTAAGCAAAGTTCGGAGATAAGGGAGAGGAGATGGTATTTTTATTTACATTTTTCAACACAAGTCGAAAACTATGCGGTCTCAAAAATAAAGATAAAATGTTTGAAAATATGCAAATAGCGTTCTTTCATATGATACCCCACATTCACACAGTAGCCCCACTTCGAAATTTTTAAGACCCTTTCCAGTCAACCCGTTTCAGTCTGTTGCAAAAAAAAGTACATTTTTCTTTCTTTCTTATTTGCAAAATAGTTGGGTAAACGTCATCTAAACCTGTTCCAAAATTCAAGTTATTGAGATATCTAGCTGTGACAAACAGACAGACTGAGTCGCACCATAAGGGTTCCTTTTTACCATTTTGGTACGGAACCCTAAAAATACATAAAATACACACAAACAAAGTAGCTAATAGCCTCGTATTCAAGCAATAAAATTTGTCCATTGTTTGATGTCACTCATGTCAGGGCCAAGTACCAAAGACAATTTATATTGAGTTGTGACTGGTTGCGACACTTGCAAAAAAAACCTGAATTATGAATTCCTTGAAAAGTAAGTGGAGGTGTAAACCCATTAAAACTTTGTCCGAACTAAGAATCAAACCCAGGGCTTTCCATGCTTACTTGCTTAGCAGATACGCTTGCGATGTCAAAGCCAACGAGGAAATGAGAATAATATTTTTTATAATTATTTGGTAATCTGGACAGTCTTGGGGATCTCACCCAAGCATAACGAAGTTTTTATTATTTATTTATTTACTTACATTCGCTACCATTACAGTGTTCCAATTCGGTAGTGTAGTTAATTAACAATACTTAAATGAAACAATTTACAACATAATATTAATATCGGATTCGTGCAATGATTTACTAATTAAAAACACAACACGTGCAACGTTACTCTTGCGTTGCTCTTGTTTTCGGCCTTTGCCTCTAAAAAATTAATACAGGTACTGCCAGTGCTTGCGTAAAGTAGGTATACAGCCTTTTATAAACACGCGTCTCCAAGGAACATTCTAAGAAAAGGCGAGATGAAGATTATATTCAATGTACTCTCAAAGAAAGTTGAAAAAGCCGTATCTCGTCTTGAAACGACCTTGTAAGATATCCTACGTCTAGGTAATTAAAATTAAAACACTTTCGTGCTTCAAGACTTTAACACAAAATAAAAGATACAGAAGCTCAGCTTCAAACAAGGTCAAAGATCAGCTTCGTATGGCGATCGTAAAAGAATGCCAGTGGTGAGTGCTCTTGCATCCATGCACTCACTGTACGTGAAGCGGGAGCCGACCTTCTGTATCTATATTTATTTTGTAACTTCAGTGCTACGGAATACACGTAGTGCTGCTACGCGTATCGTAGCTGCTACGAATTTAAGTCTATTTGGCGTAGCACGCTCGTAGCGTTGTAATTAGTTTTAAATGCTACCTAAAACTTGCTTCGGAGACTTCTGTATGAAGGTAGGATATATAAAAACGCATTTTTGATGGATGGGCTTCTGTTACAATGCATGGCAATGTTTAGGACTGATGGTTTTATCGGTCTATTTATATATATTGTTTTTAATCTATGCTAAAAATGAAGAAATACAGAGCCCTTTCGTGTTTTTAGCCAGAGAATTAAAAGAAGTTGTTAAAAAAACACTTTGCTGGGAAAAATTAGTCATAGTTTATTACCAAAAACAACTTCCAACAAATTAAAAAAAAAAACCGGCCTAGTGCGTGTCGGAACACTCACAATGAAAGGGTTCCGTAGTTGGGATGAATTTATCCCAAGAACAAACTTAGTAATTGTAGTTAAAAACATATTCTCTCATACATTGATATACGTCACAGTCAATTCTCCCACTGCAAATTTAAGTTTGTAAACCCAAAAAACATTTTTTTTTATGTGATATAATTATAGATTAACGATTTTCGGACTTTTTCCTTTACTTTTGAAGGGAGACCAAGGTCCAAGAAGGCCAAGAAGCAAGGTCTCACCTTGCTTCTTGCCCAATTTCGTGATTCTAGGTCAACGGGAAATAAAGTTTTGATTCCCTTGTGAAATCGCAAAATATGCGAAAAAAAAATTTTTTTTTTTTAAATTTGTGATGGGTTTGCTCTTTCTTGACTCTAGTCTAGGTCAGAGGTGACAGAGACAAAGTCGACGATGGAGTGAGCTTACCCAGAAGAAGCCTGTTCACTCTCACTTTGAAGAGATTAGGGTTGTATGCAAGACGCAGGTAGTGAGTTCCACTCCTTTGCTGTGTCTATCTGTAGAAGACCGAGAAGCAGGCAATCTTGCGGTCAACGGTCATCTCTTTTGATCGCGTTGACTTACAAATATGTTTTTTTCACAACTGAAAGAGACTATGGACCCAAGTATTTTATATAAATTTCAACTTGATACCTTAACGCGTTCCTGAGGAAAAGGGTCTTGACAGACAGACAGATGGACAGACGGACAACAAAGGGTTCCTTTTTCCTTTTGAGCTACGGAACCCTGAAATGCGCATGAAACAAGATGTACGTCTGACAAGCTTCACTTCATAGAATATTTAAGGTAGTACCCAAGTCACTTGGCGACACACACTCGTAGCTAGCTATAAGGCCACGTTCGTCTGGAGGTCGATTTAAACCAACCGAGCGAATACACATTCTATGCTCACTCTATCAAATTGTTTTTGTGTAAACAGGGACAGAACATTCATTCCTTGATAAAATGTCAAGGATATCAACAAAATATTGCTCTTGCACTTTTCTGGTTCTGTGTTCGTTAGGTCTATACCTACCTTTACACGAATTTCATCGCACGCTGATCGTGTTCGAGCAACCGCGCGTCGTGCTTTAGCGGCAAGAGTGCCATCCTCGCGTACGCGTGTACTGCGGTTGCTATTCGAGCGTTGAGCGTGCGAGGTGTGCATCATTATTAAGAGGATTGTGAAGTGCCGATACGCGGCGCGATTTTTGGAGGCAATTACCTACATTTCATACAACATAAATGTTGTTGCGGGCGATAACGTTTTTACTACCCTAAACCTTTACGAAATGAGACAATTTTGATCTCATTACATTCAGTACACTTTAATCTAGGTCTGTACGTTATTTTTTGATTTTAGTAATTCAATTTAATTAAATTTAAAAAAAAAATGCTCGAGGACGTTTTTATGTCAAAAATGTAGTTATTTAGATGCTAATAACTTATATTGTATGCAATATTTCTTTATAATAAAAACGTACGGAACTAGTTATTCATTATACCTACAACACTTCCAAAAATTATAAAAAATTGTCTATGTTTACGGGGAGAAATACGTTATCTCTTTTTGTATGAAAATTTACAGCTTCACAATCCTCTTAAGAATAATTATGTAAGTTCGTTATGACAAAGGGCATAAAGTATAAATTGCAAAGTCTCCGGTGCCACACCGGAAAAAATCGCGTTCGTGTGTACGCGCCCTAAGGCTACAAGTACATACAGCGTGCATCTCATAATGGAAGGAGTATCTGGCCGGCGACTAGCTAAATTTCCTTTGCCTCTTTATGAATATTATGCCATTATAATGAATGTTTCAGAAGATGAATATTGTAAATAGCTGTTTATTCTTCTTTGTCAAGTTAATCCTGGTCTTTTATCCGCTTTTTTGTTTTTTAAAAGCTTGAAGTGAAAGAGATGGTTTTTAAAAGATATTATGATGTTAACTTTTTTTTTTGTAATACTGAAATATATTATTATTCTGAATATATTTATTAGGTTGTCAAAAGTCCCTAAGAAAGTATTTTTAAACGACTTCAAAAAAGGAGGTTATCAATTCGACACGTATGTATGTAATATTATTGGAACTGCAATAATCTATTAGGGCTTCCCAACCAATATACAAAATTTTATAGATGTATGTTTGTACACGCATTGCACCGAAACTTTTTATCAGATCGTAACCATTTTATTTTTATTGGCTTACATTTACTTCAACTTAGGGAACAGTGCAAGTTTCATCAAAATCGGTTAAGCAGTTTTCAAAATAAGGTTTAATACGTGTAAGTGTGACGGCCTGGCTTATTGGTACGAACTACGGGTGTGGTGTCAAAGGGAAAACAACTCAAAACCTTGTTCAAATTCTAGTGCAATATTTATAACATAGTTTTTACTAAAAAGTAAAAATTACGAAATAAATAAATTGACTTCAAAAAGAAATTATCTCAAAACTATGAACAAACTTTAATTTCGGAAGTCGGTGGCATAAAACTAATATACAGATCCCAAGAAACCAAATTCCGAAATTAAAGTTATTTCATAGTTTTGAGTTAATTAAGTCGATTTAATTTTTTTTTATTTTTTTATTTATCCATTTTAAGACACTTTTAACACATATGAACAGAGGTTATTGTAGAAGAAATCCTCAGGAAATACATCAACAGCTTGTGGGTCATACAATAAAGTTATCTTCCAGACAAGTTAGCCGGAGCTTATCTGGGTGTTTTGACCCAATTTTGTAATTATGAATTCACAATTTACATGATTACACAATCATAAATCACTATCACACTAAATACTACAGTAACTTCAACCATTTATATATCTGCCCACCCCAGTTGCTACAAGAAGTAACAAATAGCACTAATTCCAGTGAGGTTGGAGCATCAACACCGCGCCATTACGGTGAAATGTGTGCCAGCGAGCACATTTGTCACATGTACTCAAGGAAGACGGTGTTATATGATTTTGGGTTTTTTTGAACGATGAATTTTCATACTGGTTGTTACATAGAGTTAATTACTAACGTAGGATTTCAAAAAAGTTTTATACCTGTCTTATACAAACTATTAGTTTTACTTGAGTACCAGATGATTATTATTGATGGGTCAAACCTTAACCCTGGCACGTGTTACGCACACACTCGTAAGAAATATTTCTTTATATAATATGTACATATATATAAACTTATATCATGTATTATGTAAACGTAAAAAAACATCATCCAATTGCGACCGCGGGCTTATAGTTGTGTGTGTTGGTTCGGTTGACATTCGAGACACGTATTGACATGACCTATACATTTTTTTTTTATTGTATATAACTCAAATGTCAAGCGTGGTAGCTGCAGAAATGAAGACATGTGCAGTGCAGGCGAAAATGGAGAGCTGAGTAAGACGGCTTGATGAAAGAGCGGACCACAAACTCCAACAATCGTGAGAAATCGTAAGAATTGAGTGAGACCAGCAATATAAAGCAACATGATTAGGATGAATGTAAAACAAGTATATTTCACGAAGAACCTGCATGGAGTATTGCAGCCACCTTTGGGATGGATCAGCTAAGTGCCTACCAGCTAGCCGCGCTTGTCTTGGTGAAACGCAGAGCGATATAAAACTGGTGGATGCCAAGCTTCATAGCTTGACACATCGCCGCAAGGTTGCCTGTTTGTTGGTCTTCTACAGATTGTACTTCGGTGAGTGTGCTCAAGAACTCCACGACCTCATTCCACCGGCCCCCTTCTACCATCGGACATCTAGACGCACTGCCAGTTACCATCCCTACCTAATTGCTATTCCACCGATTCGCACTAAGCGCTTCCAAATGACTTTTATAATGCGCACAGCAAAACAGTGGAACTCACTACCTGCGTCTGTGTTTCCGAGCGCATACAACCCTAATCTCTTCAAAGTGAGAGTGAACAGGCTTCTTCTGAGTAAGATCACTCCATTGTTGACTCTGTCTCTGTCGCGTCCGACCTAGACTAGATTCAAGAGCAAACCCATCATAAATAAAAAAGTACCTGAATTTCAAAGACGGTCTTTACACAAGAAGGGCTTTAAGGCCAAGATAGCCCGCGAAATTAAAATTTTCTTACGTTTTTTGCAATTCAGTATTTGGTTATATGTTGATCAAAATATGATTCGCGGCCGTAACAAGTACGTATTTACAGAATTATAAACATTAAAGTCATCAATACAACTCTTTAAGACCAAGTAATCCTATTGAATGAGGAATTGAGGATTATACTAACTTATGTAAGGAGTTGTATTACTGGTTCTTATGATTATAATTCTGTAAATATATGTATATTTGTTTCGGTCGCGAATCATACTTTAATCAACAGACTTGCAAATCGCAAATAACGTAAGAAAATTTGAATTCCGCGGGCTATCTTGGCCTTAAGGCCTTCTCCCTTAAGTTCCTAGAATCCATTATAACAATAAAATACCTGCAATTGTGGCTTTGACTGATAACAATATAATATCACCACAATACATACTCGTATAGTCACCTACAATTCTGCTCAAATCAGACTTAGCGGAAATAGATTGCAGTCATTCCTGTGCGGTCGAGAGGAACGCCGTGGTATAACATTGTAATGTGCGGTAGGAGGGTAATAGTCACACAATTTAATAGGTACATACAATGGAACATTCATTGTTAAGAAAATTGCCAAAATCCTACAATGTCGATTTGCCGTGTTATAACCATTTCATACAACTGTTAAAGAATGACATTTCGCCCGTGAACTTCTGAGATCTTCTATCTACCTACAAAAAAAATTAACAGGAGGAACATAAAAGTAATTTATTAATTTTTTTTGGAGAATTTTGGTAAACCAAAAAGTAGTTGGTTAGTATTATGTATTTTATGAAATTATAATTAAATGCAGTTAGTATTGTGTTGTTTTTTATTTAGGAGTTGGCATTATAAAAAAGTTTCGTGCAAAAATACTAGTTAGGAGGGATCAGAAGTTCACGGGCGATTTATGATTTGAATATACGAATAATATAGTTTGTAGTACTACTAATACGAACAGGGGTTCGTCGGTCGATAAATCAGGTTAAGCTACACTTGCCGCGGTTGGTCCGTAGATGGGTGACCATCTTTACATACTGAGACTCCGTGCCTCGGATAGCACGTTAAGCCGTTGGTCCCGGCTGTCATTCGTGGATTTTTGACAGTCGACCAGTCTTACCAAGGGGTGTCGTATTACCCAGTAATTGAGTTGTGGAGGTCAGATAGGCAGCCGACCCATCCAGGTAAAATACTGGTATTCAGTTGCATTTGGTCAGACTGGAAGCCGAACCCAACATAGTTGGGAAAAGGCTAGGGAGATGGTAGTTGGCTTACTAATCAATTAATTTCCTGACTTACCTTGATAATAAAGGGTCGTTCCCGGTCAGGATGGCAAGCTTGTCCTCCTTATGTTATAATTCCCATGTATTCATAAGACTTTTAACATATCTGGCTTAACAGAAGTATGAAGTCTCTGCCAACCTTTACGTAAAAACAGGCGTCATGTTGGGATTGTTATCGTAGAAAAAATAAACAGAGAGAAAGGGATAGATTTTGGATGGATGAATGAATGAAATACACCGAACCTAGCGTAGTTTGACCAGACTCGATTACTGGAATGAACTCAATGATTCACACAAGCCTCTGTTGCCTCATGTTACATGGTGCAACAGAGACCATTGCATATCAAGGAGTAGACCGGGGGGCGCGAAAATGGTAGGGAAGACGTGCCCTTAGGATCGGAGAGAAGGGATAGGTTTTGGTATCATAATCAAGAGCGAAAGGTAATTTTTGGTAAAATACTTTTATAATAACTTATACTTAACTAGCGACCCGCTTCTGGTTTACCTACATGGTTTTTATGGCTGGACAAAATATAAATATTTCTTTATTATATGTAAGTTTAATGTTCTTATCACCGCAGCGGGGTGCCATCTGTTTTAGAACCCAATGGCTTGCCATGCGACGGAAGTGGGGTAGACCTTTGGTGTGGGATGCCTCTTTCGACACCCTCGCGCCATACCATCTTCTTAGCATGGCGGGCAGTGCTGAGGCGGCTGCTGCAGGAGCAGAAAACCTCAAACGACGCAAATATAGCGACCTTATTGGGCGCTATATGTTTGAGTCGTTTGGGGTTGAAACACTAGGGCCTTGGAATCCGAGTGCTCATCGAGTATCTCGGGACATCGCCAAGCGGTTGGTCGACTCTTCACGTGACCAGAAGTCTGGTCTATTTTTAACCCAAAGTATTGCCATCCAACGTGGCAATGCTGCCAGCCTTTTGGGCACTTTTTCTGTTGACAGCGATGCGCACGAATTTTTTGATGCCCTATGAGCTCACTTAAACATTATATATATATATTTAGTGTTAGCTTCTACATATAGTCTGGTTACCATTTGAAATAAATATAATAACTGACTCTTTAATATTAAAGAAGTTTAATATTGATGTATTTAATACACAAACCTTTCAGAATAAATTCTCTGAATGACGGCGAAAACCGCATCAAAATCAGTTGCGGAGTGTAGAAGAAGAACGTGGTCATACAGACAGACACGAAAAACGACCTCAATTTATAATAATTACTTGCTTTTGCCCGCGACTTCGTCTGTATTAAATTTCTTGTTTCCCTGACACACTCCGCCGTATCGCATCGCTTGCCGACGATATTTCGTACTTCGTTTTTGCTTACCGTTATTTCTGACTTTTTTTTCTTTATGCTCGGCTTCTAAGGATCTTAGCCTGATGTTAAATAGTCTATAGCCTTCCTTAAGAATTGGGTTATCAAATACAAAAATAATTTTTCAAATCCGACTGGCGGTTCCAGGAATTAGCGCGTTCTAACAAAAAAACAAACTCTTCAGCTTTATTATTATTAGTATAAATATACATAGACTTTTATGTATAGATAAGTAGAATATGACAACTCGTAAAGAATTAAAAAAAAAACATCATCAGAATGACGATTTTGACACATCTATAGTCTGCAAGTATCCTTAGTTAAAATCCTAAAATCATTAAAACAAAACACTGGCGAACACTTAAATGCAAACGTCACAAGTTCATTGTATTTTTTGTCTAAATAGCCTTGCTACAGCTCTGAATTATTTACAACTAGTCGTTCACCGCTTTGAGTAATGTCAGTGCAATCATTGTAAACACTTAACAAAAACCGAGCTTGGTACAAATTGCACTCATTTGAGTGTGGTTAAGAGGAGCACCGTGCTATAACATTGTAATGGGGGGCGCGAACGAATTTGTCGAACACGATTTCAAAATAAAACAACCTCTTATTTTGAAGTCTGTTAAATTAACGCATGTAAGGTTTATGATTTGTAGTGTTTTGAAATTAGCTTTGGTATTCATACAAATGCTTACTTGTTGGGTAAAAGATTACGTTACAGTTATAATGAATCCTAGGAGTATAATCGGCTTAGCCTAAACATAGAAGAAGGCAGATATCTAATTAAATACTGCTATTATTTTGTTCTATTACTTTGGATAAACTTCTGATACTAAGTTAACTAACAAACTAAGTACTGCTTATATGTACTCGTACAACTGGTTTTAAACATAGTGAAAATTTTAGAATTACAATTTTGTAATAGTTTTGAAAAATGTTTGCAAACAAAATCAAAAGTCATTTATTCAAACTAGGCTGAGAATCAGCACTTTTCGAACGTCAAAATTACATAAGACAGTCCCCCAAAACGCCCGCCCTTCACCACTTCCTAGTGCTTTTTGCTGCTGTTCAGTTAAAATATATATATATATATATATATATATATATATATATATATATATATTAACTGAACACCACTGCGCAAAATAATATAACGTTTTGAAATAGTGGTATAGTGAAAGTTTGACTACACTGTTACTAATAATAATAATATAATAATCCTGGGACTATCCCAAACTAAGCAGAGCTTGTACTATGGAAACCAGATAACTGATACACTACATATTATATATTACTTTTTTTAAATACATACTTATATAGATAATTACACCCAGACTCAGGACAAACAGACATGTTCATGCACACAAATGTTTGTCCTGGATGGGAATCGAACCCACGACCTGCGGCATGATAGGTAACCAACCACGCCAACTGGCTTGTCGACAAATGTGTTATTACTATTGATGCTAGGTACATAATTATAACTTGTATTATTTTGTATGTCCATGGTGAGACATGTAGATCGTAACCCTATTTTAAGACCATTATTGTATCACGTTTTATTTCAAATAAAAATATTCTATTTTATTGTATACTATTCTACAGAATATATCAGTAAGGGGTGGTCAAAAAGGGTGTGGTTACAGATCATCAAACTGAAAAATTTTCTCCATGGCACCAAAATAATAGTCGCGTAAAAAATATCAGCTGTCCCGTACAAAGCTTCAATACCTACTCGACCAAAATGTATGAGCTTAGTATGTTACGGCTGATAATTTTTTTTCTTTTTTTTTAATTTTATTTATTTTCAAAATACTTAGCTTAATACATAATTTTGGTTTCAGCCACACAACGCAAACCTCTCAGGGTTTATCTGTGTGCTGGCGAGCCGTTCATTTTTTTTTTTTTTACAATGTCATATTAGAATGGTGATAATAATTCATACATAATAAACAATACATAATTTAGGAGAAATTTTGCGTAAAGAAACGTTTTGATTTGTACTTATAACTTTTCGAACTCGTTTTGTATAACGTTTGCAAGTCTTCTGGAAGTTTATTAAGAAAACAAGGTACTAAATATTCTGCAACCCTCATCCCGTACACATTATTGAATTTTGGTAGGATGTATTTATTTTTAAGTGGTATCGTTCTCATAAAATCAGGTCTTGTTTTTTCGGTTAGTAGTTCAGGTCTATTGACTTCCGCAAGAGTAGAAAATTCAACTTTATTGAACACATTCATAACTTTGCAATATTTAAAGATGTCGTCGTCACTGTTTTTGAATTTTTGTTTATATGTTTTGGCGTAATTACTTTTAATATTCTTAGTTGTAATTTATAAATATCTGCCAGGTATGTATGATAAGTTCTCCCATAGTTACTGAGTCCGTAATCTATCCATTCTGGATTATGATGTTGGTCCCATGGAGAAATTTGTTCTGTTTGATGGTAAAGACCACGCTCTTAAATTTGACCACACATTTCTAATACATCCTGTATACCTAGATACAGGTGATACTGATGATGAACATTGTCTAATAAACCTTTGACTAAATCAGTAAGAAGGTTGTAACGAACTCCAAATTTCCAGATATATGGATAATTTATACTAGCCTCATATTTTTTTGTCATACCATCAGTCAATAAAATTTCAGGCACTTACAATAGGGAAAGAATAAAATTATAAGTCTGCCTGGGAAAAAAAATCTATTTAGTGCGTCAAACAGATAATAAAAAATATCAGACATATATTTTTCGCTATATCACATTAATACAAAATGACTAGGATGAAACGCATTTAAGTTGGAGAATGAAGACTCGCTACGTCACAATTCGGTATAAAATCTAGCAATGCGTGACGTCATGCCACAATTTGCAAATGCCACAACTCAAAGTATCGCTGTCATCTTTTGATTACGTACAAAAAGAAAAATACGTATCCCATATTTTTTAATAAACTACCTAACGGTCAAAAAAGTGCTTAGTCATCAACCTTATTCTGCCCAACCCATTACCAAAAAGCAAATACAAATTGCACTCATTGAAGTGCGGTTAAGAGCAATGCTATACATATGGGGGTGTACGCTATAACATTGTAATGTGCGGTGCGAACGCATTTGTCAAACAGGATGAGTGAGGTTATCGTTGAGTGGCGCAAAAATGGAACATTATTTTATATGTTTCTGTTTTACTGGTATTATGATGAAAAGTAGGGTGTTTTTTGTGCTTGTATTTGTAGGTAATTAATTACCCTAGACTAGAATTGAACCTGTTTGTAATACTTACAGGGAGCAGTGGTAGTCCAGTGGTAACGGTCGGGACGTACGTGTTGTGGGCCGTAGGTTCGATTGTTCGTGTGTACATTTTTTCATTACCACAGCTCTTAAAATCGTGAAGGTAAACATCGTGAGGAAACCGGCTTGTCTTGGAATCAAAAATTCGAAGACATGTATGGCCTGTGTGGTGGATTACAACCATTTACGGCCTACACCCTTTCACCTCTGATAGCGAGGAGGCCTGTGGTTCTACAGTGGGAGCATTATAGGCTGATTATAGTTATTCCAGTGTCTTTGTCAAGAGTTGACAAAGTACTACCAGGACCTAAAAAGAAACAACAGAAATATTGACCAAAATGTGGTTAAAAATTAATACGAGTATGAAGTTGACAATTGCAAAATAATGTCAGATGTCGTCTCATATTGACCGTAAAACTCTCCAGAAATGAAAAAAATCCTAATCGAAGAAAGCTTGCATCAAAAGGAATGCAATGAGTCTAAAAAATGTAGTGCCGAGCAAATACAATAGCTACGGCAGTGTCATTAACCGTAAGAAAATCTGTTGCAAATAGCAAAAAGTTTGTGATGTCGTTTCATATCGGCCGTAAATCTGCACAGAACTGAAAAGTGTTATAATCCGTGAAAGCTTACTTTATAAGGAATGCAATGAGGCTACTAAGTTTAGTGTCGAGCTAATACAATGGCTAGGTACGGCAGTATCGGAAGCCGTAGTAAAATTTCAATCGATTTTCACGAAAACTAACGGCGTGGACTCGAACTGAGCTGCGCCTACTAATATTTTTTGAAGAAGGTTTAAAATTGAGGTAAACATGGTCCGTATTATTTTGTTAATATCGGAAGATACACAACGTCATAAAAAGGTCATAACAATTAAAACAACACGAACCTTACAGAAAACAATAGCACGATAATATAATTACGTACAAAGCACTCATCAATTCAAAACACATGTAACTCTCCACAAAGATTAGACAGCAAACCTTTATATAAAATTAACATAGCGCTGTAAAATGTAAAATTTAATCCTCTAAGCTGGATTAAATTGTACATACGAAACAACAATGTCGAAATGGGAAAATCCGGAGATGCGAGAGCTAAATCTGGGCAAGAAGGGCCCGTTTAGCAGTCATTGAATTGAAAAAAAAAACATGTAAATTTGAATGATGTAAGCAAAATAAGGACTAAAAAGTAAAATAAAAATTAAATCGACTTCAAAAAGAAATGAACTCAAAAATATGAAATAACTTTAATTTCTGTTTCTTGGAATCTGTATTTTAGTTTGCTACCGACTTCCGAAATTAAAGTTATTTTAGAATTTTGAGTTCATTTCTTTTTGAAGTCGATTTAATTTTTTTAAATTATTTTAGTTTTTAGTAAAAACTGGAATATTTGTTTGTTGTTTGTTTTTGTTGTCTGGAATAGTTTTGTTATAAAAATTGCACTAGAATTTGACCAAGGTTTTGAGATGTTTTCCCTTTGACACCACACCCGTAGCTCGTATCAATAAGCTAGGCCATCACACACACGTATAAGTCCATTATCTTGAAAACTACTAAACCGATTTTGATGAAACTTAGCTGTTCCCTAAGTTGAAGTAAATGTAAGCCAATAAAAATTAAATGATCACGATCTGATTCATAGTTTCGGAGAACTGCGTGGACAAACATATAACCATACAAACCAACACACATCGTACATATATAAAATTTTGTATTTGGAAGCCCAAATAATAGGTTGGGGAAAAAGTTTCTTCGCATTTTTTAAGAAAATTCAAAACATTTTTTAATATAGTTTATTTACATTTAACTAAAGTATGTAGGTACCATTTTGTTCGATAACTTTTTCCATCTTGTAGGTAGGGACATGATCCCATTGCTATAGAAATTTTGGGACTTCTGGTCAAAATACCGCGACAAGTGGTTTTAGCAGTCCTCTCGTGATGTTAACCTGACACTGCCTAAAGAATTCTGAAGAAACCGAAACAGGTGGAAATCTGAAGGTGCAAGGTCAGGACTATACGGCCTCCCAGCCAAACTCTCTTAATTTTTGCTGAGTCGTTAAAGATGTGTGAGGTCTAGCGTTATCATGATGAAAAACCACACCTCTTCTGTTGATTAATTCCGGCCGCTTTCTCTCAACTTCTTGCTTTAATCTCATCAGTTGTTCGCAGTAGAGTTGAGAATCGATGGTCCTGCCTGGTGGTAACAGCTCATAATTAATAATGCCCTTCCAATCCCACCACACACACAGCATCACCGTGTTGCGAGTTAACCCGGGTTTCGCCGCAGTCTGTGAAGCCTGACCGGCCTTTGACCACGACCTTTTTCGCACGTTCTTGTCATACGTGATCCACTTTTCATCACCAGTTATCAGCTTCTTCAAAAATGGTTCGGTTTCATTACGTCGTAATAAAGAATCACAAATGAGTACACGGTTCATTAGGTTTCTTTCAGTGAGCTCGTGAGGTACCCAAATGTCGAGCTTGTTTGTGTACCCAGTTTTTTTTCAAATGCGCCAAAACTGTTTTGTGGTCAATTTCCAGTTCTTCAGCTACGTCGTAACTACTGATATACGGTCTTGCTCCACTTTTTCAAAAATGGCATCCATTTTATCCGTAATAGGGCGACCAGAGCGACGTGCATCTTTGACATCAAAATTTCCGGATTGAAAACGCTTAAACCAAATTTGTGCTACTCTCACAGACTAAGTCCATAAACATCGCAAATTTTTTTCGCGGCTTGCGTTGCATTTTTACCTTTTTTGTAGTAAAATTTTAAAATGTATCGAATTTCTTCATTAGATTCACTCATCTTGACGGTACGAAAAACAAATGAAAATCACACATTTTCCTAATTTGAATTTGGAATTATGTTCTTTAAAATTTAAACTTTCAATGTTACCAAAACCAGCCAGATACAAATAGTATAGCCAAAGAGATTTTATTACAAGTTCATACATACTATAATGCGAAAAGACTTTTTCCCCAACCTAATAGACTATCATATGTGAATATATTGAAGTTCCAATACTACATACATACGTGTCGAATCGATAACTCCTTTTTTTTGAAGTCGTTAAAAAAAACAGGTGTTCTTCTAAATGGATCAATTAATATTTAAATGAACGACACGTAGGTATCTCTAAGTAGTAGTGTTTACCTACCTACTTATTTTCGCTATTTATTTCAAGAGGATGTGCACATTTTTATGCGCCTAACTACATTTATTGTTTCTTAAAAAACAATCGCCGCATATTCAATTTTGAAAACGAATTCTAAATTCGCTTGAGATATCGAAGGCACCTAGAATCATTTTTCTACCAGCCTGCGCGGTGTCAGGTTAATTTTTGCAGACAACCTTTACAGTACATAGGAACCTTTTATTAAAAGCCTGCGATGTCCCACTGCAGAGAAAAGGGAGGCCTACTAGAGAGCTACTAAGGACCTGTTCTAGTTGAAGGAGTCTAGCTCATCCCGCCATCTCCGTCTGGGTCTGCCGCGATGTCAC
The DNA here is from genome assembly GCA_948252095.1 of Dicycla oo. Taxonomy (NCBI): domain Eukaryota; kingdom Metazoa; phylum Arthropoda; class Insecta; order Lepidoptera; family Noctuidae; genus Dicycla; species Dicycla oo. Next base: position 5,133,891 of record OX411710.1, on the reverse strand, counting down.
GTGTCATTAAGAGGGACCCATTGGGTCGTAAGTTTGGCCCATTAGTCGTCTGACATGCGGCAGATGTGTCCAGCCCAATTCCACTTTAGCATGGCAGCTTTACAAGTGACATCAATTATCTTTGTGATGTAATGGATGGTCGTATTACTAACCCAGTCTGTTAATTTGACACCCAGAATACTCCTTCCCATAGCCCTCTGGCAAACTTCGAGCGAGGACCTCTGCTGATTTGTCAAAGACCATGTTTGAGAACCATATGTGAGAATGGAAAGTATGCATACATGGGAACCTACTTATATATTTTCTATTTCTTTTACAAAACAAAATTGTAAAATGAAACTTACCAACCTTAATTTGAAGACGAAAAAACCTGAAGCGTCAATTAGAATTCTGCCAAAAAGACTTTAGTACTAAAAACAAACACAAATGTATTGTTAATAAATAACACACATTACAAACCACGAATAAATTATTACTTCTTTCAACAAACTGCCTTCTCAACTCCACAAACACAATATACCACTACATTTGCATTCAAGCTCAGTTTTCCTCAATACTCATAACAGGACTCATACACTTATATCCTCTATCAAATCTGATAGCCTTATACATACACTACACAGATTACCGAATCGTATTCACTCAAGTAAGGGGTGGTCAACCTTTGGTGGAATTACCATAAGTGATACGATATATGAAACGGATAGGGTACCTATGGACATTTCAGACTCTCCAAAATGGCCTCACATTGCACACAACAAGCTACACGCCACTCACTGGTGTTGCTAGAAAATAAAAATGCCAGCACAGTGTTGCAACATTATATTATTTAATGCCAGTTTTTTTTAAATTATAATCAATGTCCAAAGGTAAAAGCGTCCATATGCAGAATACATGACTATACAGACTTCATTTTTTTAAACAATAATGTTTTAGATTAAATTTATGATAATAGGAACCGCTATGTCCACATACGTATAGACCTCTCCCAGACTGCACCACTATATCCTATCCTGTCTGCTCCACCGACCATCAGTCTTTCGACAAACATGGCCAGTCCACTGTTAATTCAGTTTGCTTACTCTGCTAGCTATTTCAGTAGCTCCGGTTCTTTTTCGTATATCCGGTTTGGTCCTAAACTAGAATAATTGTTCAGTAAAGGTTTTTAAAAGGTTAATAATTGTATTGTTTCGTTTCAATGAGAAAAAAATATTTTATTACTTCTAACGTTAGCCTATCACAATTTAAACTGAATATTTCTTTGTATAAACATTGTATTATTCTGGGGCTTAAGGAGGAAGCGTCAGGGTTGCCCGCGAAATTCAAATTTTCTTACGTTTTTTGCAATTTGCAAGTCAGTATTAAGTTGTATGTTAAATAAAGTATGATTTGCGGTCGTACAAAATATGTATTTACAGAATTATAATCATTAAAATCAGTAATACCACTCCTTAAGTTAGTATAATTCACAAAGGTCAAGATTTCATGTAATAGTCATTCATTAGGACTGCCTGGTCTTAAAGAGTTATATTGAACATTTTAATTATTATAATTATGTAAATACATACTTGGTTCAACCGGAAATTACATTTTGATCAACGTACAACCTAATACTGACTTGCAAATTGCAAAAAACGTAAGAAAATTTGAATTTCGCGGGCTATCCTGACGCTTTCGCCTTAATGAACTTGAATTGGCCAAACAACTCTTAATTTCTATTTACTCTATAAACTAGCTTACACTTTGAAAATTCTAATCATGAAGTCGAAAACATGAAAAAAATTTTAAAAATTTAATAAAAAAATCGACTTCAAAAAGAAATTAACTCAAAATTATATTGACTAAATTAAATATACAGAATTGTAAGTTTTTACTGTATTTTAATTTTAGTTTATAACCCAGCGAAACCGTCGCTTATCTGTACCTTAATTATATTTCCTCATATAAGTGAATAATTGTATTCTTTTTGAGTGAAATAAATTGTCTTAAACCGTAAATTATGAAATAACTTTAATTTCGGATGTCGGTGTTTTGGGATCTGTATTTTTGTTTTTTTGGCACCGACTTCCGAAATTAAAGTTATTTCATAAGTTTGAGAAACTTTGAAGTCGATTTAACTATTTAGACTTTTATAAATTCCGTAATTTTTAGTTTTATGTAAAATCTGAAATATTTGTTTGTAATATGTAGTTAATAGTTTTGTTACATATATTGCATCAAAACTTGACCAAGGTATTGAGATATTTTCCCTTTGACACCACACCCGTAGCTCGTATCAATAAGCCAGGCCGCCACACTTACACGTATTAGTCCATATCTTGAAAATTTCTGAACCGATTTTGATGAAACTAAATGTAGAATTATAACAAAATGGTCTCTATCCGATTAATAGTTTGGAAGAAATGTGTGGACAAACAAACATAATACAAAATTTTGTATATTTGCTTGGAAGCGCTAATAAATTATTATCATAATATTATTACATACATATTTCGACCGTCCCTATTAACAATGTCGGATATAAATTTTTACCAATATTCACTTTTTTACATAAAACGAATTACAATTAAAAAAAAAAATTCTTTGCTGTCAAACAAACTTTGAACTGAGGGCAATTCAAAGTTTACCCTAACGATAAAAAAGAATATTTATGATATAAACAATGTAAGTTCTGCAAAAAGACCACTGTTCAGTAGGGACTAAACAGTAGTCTCCCTACAGAACTGACATTGTTAATAGGGACGGTCGATTTGTTGAATTGATAACCTCCTTTTTTTAAGTCTGTTAAAAAGAAAGAGAAATTATACATCAGAAACTGATAAGCTGAACCGCCTTACTAATACTTACCAATTTAATACCTACTTAAACTTAAAACAAGTATAAAATTCAAATAACGGCCTTTCCTGGCTATTTTTTGCAAAATTTAAGTTATTCCTAAAGGACGAGGAACGAGGAAAGAGAATTTATATGGGTTTTCCTACGGTCTTGTGGCTAAGTAATAACAGCCGCACAGGTCGATCCATCAAGTTAAGCTACGCTTGCCGGGGTTGGTCAGTAGATGGGTGACCATCTTTACATACCAAGACTCCTCCGTGCCTAGGAAAGCCCGTTAAGCCGTTGGTCCCGGCTGTCATTCGTGGATCTTTGACAGTCGTTACGGGTCGTCAGAAGCCCGAAAGTCTGACAACCAGTCTTACCAAGGGGTAGTCGCTCCATGTAAAATACTGGTATTCAGCTGCATCCGGTTAGACTGGAAGCCGACCCCAACATAGTTGGGAAAAGGCTAGGCAGATTGACTTTTTTCCTACGGTCCACCAATCAGTGCACCTATCATAACCCAGTCTTAACAAACCAATAAAAAAGATTTACCATCCCTGCAAGACGATATACAAACGAAAAAAATCTCCTAGTATAATACCTCTAAGAGAAATTGGGTCAATGCTCGCATTTGGTCAGACACACGCGATTCCCCACTAATGCTGACATTATGCTGATTGCCTGCTCTTTCTGCGTTGAATAAAAACTTAGTATTTCTAAAAGAATATTTTTTGTAGGTAAAAAGGAACGGTTTTGTAACAGCTGTTGCCTTAGGACTGTTTGGCAGATGGTCTGGGTTCTGTGTATTATTGGGTCCTTTTTAGGGTTCCGTACCATAATGGTAAAAAGTAAACCTCATGGTGCGACTCGGTCTGTCTGTCCGTCTGTATGTCAAAGCTGGATATCTCAAGAACTTCTAATGCTATCAACTTGAATTTTGGAATAGTTATAGATGACGAAGCCTTACTATTTTGCAATTAAGAAAAAAATAAAAAAATATGTAGTTTTTGCAACAGGGACTGAAAGGGGCTTTCAAAATTCGAAGTAAGACTACTAGGGCATGTGGGGTATCATAAGAAAGAGCGCTGTTTGCACATTTTTTTCTTTTTTTAGGCCGAATAGTTTTCGACTTTTGATGAAAAATGTAAAAAAAAAATATCGTTCCTTATCGTATCCTTATCCCCGATGTGTATTTGTATCACAGGGAAAAATCTGAAATTATTCTGAGTGATAGAAGTTTATGTAAAGATTACAGGAAAAATAAAACGATGTCTCTAAATAGCACACTGTTTTCATAGTACGGAAACCTCGGTGGGCGAATCCGACTCGCTCTTGGCCGGTTTTTAGGTTATAGATACTCTTTATTAGATCCTTTATTTTTACTTAGAAATATGATCAAAAATGGTCATGTCTGTCGCATACATAATGACTGCTGGGCAAGGTTATCCACATAGTGAGTGCTTGAAGATGAACGAATCATTGAAAGGCCCATTTGAGCATCATTTTTGCAAAAACTCAAAAACTTTATATTTACCATAATCCGCCTATAGTTAGTTTACTGCTGGACAGGTCTACTCTCCAATCGCACACCTTCATTATCTTCCTAGCCTTTTCCCAACTATGTCGGGGTTGGCTTCCAGTCTAACCGGATGCAGCTGAATACCACTATTTTACATGGAGTGACTGCCTCCACAACCCAGTTACTGGGTAATACAATGCCCCCTGGTAAGACTGGTTGTCAGACTTTCGGGCTTCTGACGACCCGTAAAGACTGTCAAAGATCCACGAATGCCAGCCAGGACCAACGGTTTAACATGCTTTCCGAGGTACGGAAGGGTCTTAGTATGTAAAGATGGTCATCCATCCACGGATCCATCACGGCAAGCTTAGCTTAACCAGATCGATCGACCCGTGCGGCTGTTATTACTTAGCAACAAGCAACTCTCTCCAATCGCACACCATTTACTAATAATTCGGCAACTCTCATCCAGCTGTTTCCAGCCATCCTGTGAAGATATTTGCTCCACATAGCTTTAGGCTACGTTTGTCGTTGCATTATGTTACCAAATTAGTATAATAAATAATAATAATAATAATAATATCCTAGGACATTGTTCACACACGGTCATCTGATCCCAAACTAAGTATGTTGTAGACACATAGACTTCGACATTAGACTGGCCTGTTGGTCTAGTGGTTAGTGGCCCTGACTGCTATGCCGGAGGTCGTGGGTTCGATTCCCACCCAGGACAAATGTTTGTGTGATGAGCATGATCATTTGTTCTGTGTCTGGGTGTAATTTATCTATATATGTATGTATTTAGAAATATATAAGTATGTTTATCAGTTGTCTAGTACTCATAACACAAGCTCTGCTTAGCTTGAGGCTAGACGGCGTTGTGTGATAGTTGTGGAATATTATTATTATTATCTCCTTTATTCATTTTTTTTTACATATAAATTATATTTTTAAATATTAGAATTAAAAAAAAAAAACATTTAAAAATATAAAAAATAGAAATCCACAGGCATGGGGAACAGGGTCCAAGCTACCGGTGGTTAGGGTCCCAGAGACAGGAACCTCCTCACAATACGCGCCGTATCAAGGAGTACTGCCTTCTGAATCAGGCCCTTCACCCAGCCACCCAACGAGAGCCTCTTGAGATGTTGGTCGAGGCTCTTAGCGATAAGGCCATTGACCGTAACGACTATCGGCACAATGATTGCCGAGTCCACATCCCACATAGCGACAACCTCGTGGGCTAAGTCGAGATACTTCAATTGTTTCTCCTTCTCAGCCTTCACGAGGTTCTCGTCATGTGGGATAGTGACATCGATTATCATTGTGCGGCGCACTGATCGATCTATTACCACTATATCAGGCTTATTGGCTACAATAGTCCTGTCAGTGATAATAGATCGATCCCAGTATAACGTGACATGGTCATTCTCGAGAACTGGGTCGGGCACATACCTGTAAAACGGTACCTCAGAGTCCACAAGGCCGTATTTCAAAGCAAGTTGCTGATGGATAATCCTGGCTACTTGATTATGCCTGTGCAAATACTCGCCGTTAGCTAAACGAGAACATCCAGAAGTAATATGTCTGATAGACTCACCGGGACAATGGCATGCCCGACATATGTCGATCGTCCCGACTTTCATTATATACTTCCGGTAGTTATTTGTTAGCATAACTTCATCCATAATCGCACAGACTGAACCTTCGGTTTCCCCAAAGAGGTCACCGAAGCGTAGCCAGGCAACGGACGCTAAGAAATCCTCGTCGGGCCCATGAAGGGCCCGGAAAAAGCGTCCGTGAAGCTCCTTGCTTTGCCATACTTCCTTGCGGTCGTTGGTACTAAGCACCACAGGTTTGCGCCAGTTCTCTTTAGCCAAGGACAACGGGGTGAGTCTCTTGTCCACTGCAACCACATCTCGGTGCAGACCCACGTCAGCCTTGAGAAAATATTCTCTGAGACTGCACACCTCGCGGTTGTGGAGGGTCTTAGCATTTAAAAAACCTCGACCCCCGCACTTCCGCGGAATGTACAGCCTCATGACAGACGAACGTGGGTGATGCATCCGGTTTGCAGTCAGCAGTGACCGGACTCTCCTATCCAGGGCGTCTAGTTCCGTCTGGGTCCACTTTAGTATGCCAAAGGAGTACATCAGGACCGGCATGACCCAACCGTTAAAGGCGCGCACCTTGTTGCCGCCTGACAAAGAATTATTAAGTACCTTTTTCAGGCGACCGAAGAAGCGCTCCTGCAACGATTGTTTCATGTCAGGTCCGTTAATGCCTAACCCCTCTGACATACCCAGGTATTTGTAGGTATCAGTTGCGGAGAGTGATCTCAGGTTTATAGAATCTGAGAGTTGTAGTCCCTCAGATTCCACAATCCCGCCCCGCTTTACCTGCATGACTGCACATTTATCTACACCAAATTCCATCCTGATGGAATCACTAAAAGTTTTAGTTACTTTTAGTGACTCCAGCAGTTGCAATTTGTTGGTGGCAAACAGTTTCAAATCATCCATATAAAGCAGGTGGGATATTACCTGACCCCCTCTCCGCAAAGGACAGCCCAGCCCTGTACCCTCCAGCAGAGTGCTAAGAGGGTTCAAGGCTAAACAAAACCACAGTGGACTCAGACTGTCGCCCTGGAATATTCCCCGCTTAATCCTAATAGGTTCGTTGCTCCCCTGAATTTGTCGGCATCCTGGATAGCGAAGAACCGTCCTCCACTGCCCCATACACGTCGTTAGGAAGGTGCTCAGAGTTGTATCAATTTTGTACAACTCTAACACCCTCAAGAGCCATGTATGCGGCACCGAATCAAAGGCCTTCTTATAGTCTATCCAACATGTCGACAAATCCTTTCGGGATCGACGGACATGTTGGCTTATGGCCATGTCAATGAGGAGTAGCTCCTTGGTGCCGCGGGACCCATTCCTACATCCATTTTGAGAGACAGACATAATAGAATTCTTTTCTAAATGAGAATTAATTTTCTCTCTCAAAATGGATGTAAGGAGTTTATAGACCGTCGGCAAACAAGTGATCGGCCTATAATTTTTGGGTTCCGTGGCATCACCTGACTTATGGAGCAGGTGAGTAACTCCTGTTGTAAAGAGCTGTGGCAGTGACCCAGACTCTAAGGCCGACTGGAATTGCGATGCTAAGCACGCATGTGAACTTTGCAGCCATTTAAGCCAAAAATTGTGCAGTCCGTCCGGTCCCGGAGATTTCCAGTTCGGTATCGGACGGGCTGCACTGGCTACATCGGAGGAAGTAATTATTACTTCTTCCATCTCCGGTATGGCGTCACACACGCGCTCAACATCCCGCATCCATTCAGCCTCAGTATGGCAAACGGGCACCGACCAGATGTTACGCCAGAATATGCTAGTGGCATCATCATCCGGGCGGCATACGTCTGCCATATTTTGCTCAGGTCGCTCCCATGCTCTATACACCCACCTTTGATCACGCTGGAATATGCGATTCTGGGTATACCGCTCAACCCGTCGCTTATACCTACGGATACGGCTTGCCCATGCACAGACCTTCTGCTTCAGGAAGTCAATGCGCTCTGTGACACGGGACATATATTCTTGAGGGCTGATTCCAGTCCCCGAGAACGCCCGCCTCACAAAGCGCATCACTCTAGGGCGAGTATTGCCCTCCCTGAAGCAGTATAGTTTGCCGATGAGCACCCTGGTCCCCTCGATACGCCGCTCGATCCTACACTGCCAGGCTGGAACAGCGGGTTTTGGTCGTGTAGCTATGTCACAATTTGGAAATTTGACATTGGCTACACGGCACGCCGCAATAGCCGCGCAATACAAGATCGAGTGCGTATCTACGAGATCTTCGCTGCTTTCAAAATAAAAACCAAGCAGCGAATCCAAGGCACACACCATCGCCCTATTCGTTCTGTGCATAGGCAAGCGAGGTAAATGTGGTCTAAGTTCGACGGGGGCAGTTCTAAACTCTCGAATCGCATCCTCCAGCGCGCTCCTCAATCGTTCGTTACACTGGCTACTTACCGTAACAATCTCATCGCCCCCCTCCTCATCATTAACATAAGACCGCGGTTGGGTTATGTCACTGACTAGAGGTTGTACCGCGGTCTGTGACGGGACAGGGACGAAACGATTGCTCAGTACCTCTGAGCGCAGCCTATCAAGCGCGGCGTCGTCCAATCTGTGATTCCGTTGGATAACCCGCACCTGATCCGAAAGTCGTTGGGCCGAGACGTTGATGGCTGGTTGAAGCGCCTGGAACAGAGACAGCATCCTATCGCGGTACGCAGTGAGGTTAGTTCCCCCCTCTGTAGCCCCGTAATATGCGCGCATGACGTTCTCATTCATTTGTTGAGTCCATTTCATGCGCTGCACACAACCACCGGCAGCGGGGACCCGGCTCGGGGCCTGTTGGCCCCTAGATCCCATGCCGTTCGGTGGCCGGCCTCTTCTCGGCCGACGAATTGGTGGTGGTGTTGTCGGCGGCGAGAAGTATTCGTCGCTCGAGCTCGACGCAACTGCAGCGGCCGGTATCACAGGACTCACGTCTGGATCTGGTTCCGGTAAGTCTGGAGCAGGTTCCGGCAACTGCGAGGCGGAGCTGAGCGACGAACCCGAAGATGTTGGGCGTGTGTTTCGTCGTGCCCGACTTCTCGTCAGCATTGTGCTTGGTCTTCTATTCTCCGTGTCATAGTTCAGTAGTGTAGTAGTAGGTGGTAGTTTTATTCTTGCATCCTGGTTTGGTTTTTATGCCAATTTTGGGTTGGGTGAATTGGTGTAGGAACGCAAAACACCACATTATTGCATTAATGTTTAAAAATCCAGTAGAAATTACACGGAGAAAAAATTTTTTCGACCGTCAGCTTGACAGTCGGGCCACTTATTATTATTATTATTATTATTACATAATTACATAATTTTATTTTATTTGTATTCAAAAGGAACAACTAACAGCTTCAATATAAAACATAGAAACAAGAAATACACAAAACTTATTGTAGCCCACAATGCTGTTCACCGACTTACTATAAAATATAAACGGTCGGGTTACAACATTCTTCTTTAAACTGAATTACATTACTTATCGTTTTTAAGACTTATACAGGGTTACTGGTAAAACACCAACAACCTCTTAAGAGGTCATTTTACTCATCATTATGAACAACTTTTACTATGGGACCAACCTGAAATCGCGAAAAAAAAAATCAGCTGTTCAATACATTTATGTTCGCGTAATTCGTCAAAATGTACTGAACAGCTGATTTTTTTTTCGCGATGTTGTTCATAGTGATGAGTACAATGACCCCTTCATAAGTTGTTCGTGTTTTACCGATAACCCTGTAGTATAACTGTATATATATAAGATACTCAGATATAAGAAATGGCGCAAAAAACAAAAATGTAAAACAAATATTCAAGAAAGCTCCTTAAGTATAAGACTTTTAAACTTATAGGGAGCACATGCAAAAAGGTCTATACATATGTTCAAAAGGCCTATATTGTAGGAATTGACCATTCTGCGAACAGGCGGATGCAAGCCAGAGTTTGACTCGCAAATGCCCACTGAAAATAATCTGCCCGCATGCACCTTTCGTTTGTGTATCTATTCATAATTGTATATCTATGTAATAACATCATCAAAATATTACTTCCTATTCAATAATTATGAGTGAAGCTTGCCTACACAAAAAGTAATCAAAGTTACCAATAAAGTAACTGATATTTAGTATATTGGTTAAGTAATCAACTTTGATTACCAGTTATGACCACTCGTAATTGACACAATTAATGGTATCGCTACAAAAGGATTATATGTGTAAAAGGTATGTATTATTATGAATGTATTACGGACCCCTATAAAAAGAAACAAAGTTAGTGCTCAACAGGCATGCATGTATTACGACATTTATAAAATGCAGGTATTCAGTGAACAGATTACTGTTTTCAGGTCGTCAAAGGAATCCAGGTCAAGCCGGGTGTAGTTTTATAAATCTCGATGCATGCTTGGAATGATAAAATAAGAATAAGTCAGGTTTTGTCAAAGTATCGTCTGGTAAACCATTTTTTTGCTCTATTTCTTTGCTTTACAATAATGAAAAAAAAAACCGATTTCAAAAACCTGAAATGAATAAAATAATTTTCATAAAAAACTTAACAGCTTCTGAAGTCGGTTTTTACTTGTTTTAAACTAAATTTATTTTTCCATTTTAGTTGAATCTATAATAACATAAGCCCAATTCGAACGCAAAGAAGAATCATCAAAATCCACTTAGAAATGCCGGAGATACAGTACATTTATGCATATAACTTCGTACATAAGAATAATTACATAATCTATTATATACTTAAACCTTCCCAAAAGTCTGTAGATCACGGTAATGAAAGAATAAACAAAATTGGTTGATTAGTTTTTTTTTTTTAAATCGCGGACTTACGAGCATACGTACGTACTTACATACGGGTCGAATACAAAACCTCCTTTTTTGAGGTCGGTTAATTAAAAATAGCCATAAATTCGGTTTGATGGATGCATGTGCCAGTAAAAAACAGGCGCATGATTTTTTCAAGCGTGGACGCAGAGGTCTGCTGTTTCTTGGCATTCGTTACTCAAAACATTGCTATTAGTGGCCTATAGGTCAGTTGCCACTTTCTAATGTGAGCAATCGGTGCGTTAAATAAGTATAGTAATAAAATAAAAATAAAAAATGTGCAATTTGTTTACACAAAATCTGCAATGTATAACAATGTATAAGGGACAGCCCTCCACAAACTAACAGGGTGCATTCAGCTCCTTATTTTGAATCATATTCCACCGGAAAATTTCTCAGGCAAATTTTCATTCAACTGGAATATCCCTTCTTACACCCTGTATGAAGGTAGGTTGCGTAGAAAGGAGTGTGTCGCTTTAAAACACACACAAGATTGTGTGTGTTTTAAAGCGACACACTCCTTTCTACGCAACCTACCTAAAAATAAAATGTAAAATGTACATCATGCTTCGATATCTATCGAAGCAGAACTTATGTAATATAACAGTCAGAAGTCGACTAGCAATCTTACAAAACTATGGCATAGCAATATTAGTTAATACAGGCGATAATGGTAATTGCGGTGTAAGTGGACTTCTAGACGTTGACTGTACATTTTAGAACTTATCAACAACTAAATAAACTTATAAAAAAAAAAAAAAAAAACAATCAACTGCAAAAGAAATATTACAAAGTGAAAATAACTTTAATTTCGGAAGTCGCGAGTCGGTGTGTTTGGATCTGTATTTTAGATTTTTCCCAACGAATTCTGAAATTAAAGTTATTTTTTTACTTTGTAGTATTTCTTTCGCAGTCGATTGCTTTTTTTTTCTTCGTTGTCAAGTCGTTGGGAAAAACTAAAATACAGATCGTATTTTAGATTTTTCCCAACGACTTCTGAAATTAAAATATTTTTTTTTTACTTTGTAGTGTTTTTTTTTGGAAAAAGATTTAAATTTCACTGTTTACTGGGTCAGTCTATAATTTATATAAGTTACAATAGCCTAATGTCAACTGCTCATCACCTTTTACAAAATATTGCTTTGCCCGATGCAGGCACGTTAATTGTTGAGGAGTTCTCTTGGAAAGTACCAGGAGAACTGGAGCTAATGGTGAGGTAACCATTATTAAAGTGCCACCTAATAGAATCGCAACCCGTGCTATACTTATTGTTGAGAAGTTCCAAAGTGAGCTATTGCATGATGTACTATAAAAAATTCCCAAATCAATGTTCCCTATATACATATATGACTATAATATTTGACGAGGTCTGTCGATTTCTCAAGGATCCCATTATCATATCCTGACACAATGGAACCAACTAGAAAGATTACCCTTTAAAAAAACAAAATTCCAAATCGTTTCAGCCGTCTTCGAGTAATCGGGGAACAGACATTAAGAAAAAAGATTCCGACGAACTGAGAACTTCCTCCTGTTTTTAAGTCGGTTAAAACAGTAGATAATCTTCCTCATAATGACAAAATCAAAATCAATATCACAAAATCTCCTCAAGCAGATGTAATCAAGACCTAAACGTAAGATGTTTTTGCTCCAACGATATTAAATATCAGAGATCAAAGCCGTAGTAAGTGCTCGTTAGATGTAAATTGTAATTAATTAGCATGGCATTATTTGTGAATGCTTCGGATATCTCTGAAGAGGATGCTGTTTAATCAAGCGAGATTGTGCGATGTGTCAAGTGGTTGGAGACAGTTTTGCATGGCTTGATCATGTTTTGATATGTAATTGACAATTTACATATACTGGAAAATGTGTTTGTATACAAAAATAAGAGATAATATATATTATAATAAGAGTATTAGTAGCCCAGTGATACATAATAAGAGCAGTGGTAGCCCAGTGGTAACCACTTACAATGTTGTAGGTCATGGGTTCGAACACAGACAGGCGCTTTTCTTTGTGGAAATTATTTAATAACCGCTGCTCAAAACGGTGAAGGAAAACATCGTGGAAAAACCGGCTTATCCTAAAACCATAAATTCGAAGACATAACCATCTCGCACTGGGCCCGCTTGGGGGATTATGGCCCATTCCTTCTCACAGAAAGAAGACGTCTGCGTCCCAGCATTGGGAACATTATAGACTGATTAAAAAATAATACATGATTGTCTTCCTGAACCTGAGGTAAAAATTTTCATAATTTATTCTGTCGTATGTACTTCAGAAAATAATTTCATTAGGTATGTCATAATTTTATTAATTCTTTGAGTCAAGGAGAGCTTATTATTTGATTTAAGCAACAGATAAATACGTAGAATAGATTAATGGCGATTGGAAATAAATCAAGCCGAACTCCGTGTATACGAGATAATGTTATTTAGATCTCGTATGATAATGTTGCATTTTTATTAAACTATTAAGTCGTTTATGAATTTTCTTTCATATTTTGTTACATTTTTTAATTTTTTTAATATTTCTTAAAAAAATGTTTAAAAAAAATTTAAAAATAAAAAATAGAAGTCCACCGGTGACGGGAGCAGGGTCCAAGCTACCGGGGGTTAGGGTTGCAGAGATAGGAACCTTCTCACAATGCGAGCCGTATCAAGGAGTACTGCTTTCTGAATCTGGCTCTTGATCCAACCGCCTAGCGAGAGCCTTGAAAGATGTTGGTCGTCGCTTTCGGCGATCAGGCCATTGGCCGTTATGACAATCAGTACTACGACAGCCGAGCTCACATTGCACAAATGTCAACAACCTCTTTGTGCTAAGTCAACATATTTTATTTGTTTCTCTTTCTCAGCTTATTAAACTTATCATTAGTAATAAATAAATGGGAAGTCTAAGAATATTCTATCCTTACTGTCCTTAGAACTTACCTGTGATTTATTATCCTTTTCGGAAAATATTCTCATAACTCCTCTCAATCATAATCATCATGCTAAAAAAATATTCAAATTTCTTGAAGCTGAATATTGCATATACCAAGCGCACAGAAATAGCTAGTACTCGTAGCAAGCGGTTCGTCGCTCTGAATGCCTGAAGGCCGCACTATGTTAGCACCATACCAAGGTTCTCACACCGACGTTACTCCGAGTTACACCGTAGTTTAAGTTTTTAACCCCCCTAAGAACAAATCACAAAAACTACTTTTGCTCCGGGGCAAAAATGCTTTTTGTGGCTCGGTTCAAAGTTTGGTTAACTGGTTGACTTTTTAATGATTATAGTTTATTCCTCTTTTCAATCAAATAATTGTGTAGGAGACCACAATACTTTTCATAGCAATATTTTTAGTCATGGAACCATCTATAAAAGCTTTCTAATATCACTAAAAGCATTTGTATTAGTGTAATGATGTGGGTTGTGGTTTATACAGATGTAAAAATTCAACAGTTTAACCATACATTTTTCGAGGTTTGTAACTAATTTGGCATAATATTTGACATGGACTTGAAAATGACAAATTGTTCCACTGCAGCGCAAAGGCAACAGAATATTGTGACTGTCTGTCACTTACTCTAATTTAATAACATAACGTTATATTATTATTTTAAAACCAGCATATCTTTTGAGTCATTGGGAGACACATACATAATTATCTATTTAATGGGAAGCGAAGTAAGGAAACGGCCCATGACGATAATTCAGCAAATTCTAGGAAGGTAGTAAAATATCTGATTTCTATTTCAAATAACAAAGCTGAGGCCACATCTGGTGACGATAACTGGGTTCAGATGGTCCACGGGCGAGCTCTTGAAACAATTGAGGAATAAACAAAAAAGCACCTATGGTCTGAGGGACAGGAGGCTGAGAAAGGATCGCTGAGTGAAGCGTGGTGATTTGAGGGGAACTATGAGGAATATTGAGACAGTTTTGGAACCACTATACGTCCCTACGTATATAGACGTCATAGTCTAAGCTAGTTAGGTAAAGATATGTTGGAGTTGGATTCAGACTGCGGAAGTAGATACACGTGTTGGTCTAGGCTAGTGAACTGGGTAGTGAGTGAGGATCTGACGTGGAAGAATACGGTGAGGAGGTAAGAGACGATACTGGTAATACGAACAGTATTTTTTTATTTGAGTTGAGTTTGCTCTTGACTATAGTCTAGGTCAGAGGTGACAGAGACAAAGTCTACGATTTAGTGAGCTTACCCAGAAGAAGCCTGTTCACTGTAACTTTGAAGAGATTCGGGTCGTAAGCGTTCGGGAACACAGACGCAGGTAGTGAGTTCCACTCTTTTGCCGTGCGCATTATGAAGGATGTTTGGTAGCGCTTAGTGCGATTTGGTGGAATGGCAACTAGGTATGGATGGTTACTTGTAGAGCGTCTAGATGATCGATAGTAGAAGAGGGCCGTTAGAATGAGGTTATGGAGTTCCTGTGCACACTCACCGAAGTAAAGTCTATAGAAGACCGACAAGCAGGCAACCTTGCGGCGATGAGCCAAGCTGTGAAGCTTGGCATCTACCAGTTTCACTTCACCAATAAGTCTCTTAGTTCTGCGTTCTACTGATTCAAGCGCAGCAAGTTGGTATTTAGCTGAGCCATCCTAAAGGTGGCTGCAATACTCCATGCAGGATCGGACTTGCGCTTTGAAAATTGCGCGTAAATTATCACTTCACTCTGTTTAGAATGCCCAGTTTTTTGGCCGCAGTTTGGGCTTTGTCTCCATGGTAGCATCGAAGTTGAGACTGGATGTCAACTCCATGCCTAGGAGCTTGTATTTAGTAAGCGAATTGCAATCTAATTCCCTCCTATGAATTATTCGGTAAATGCCAACTTTAATTAACTTTAATCTTAGTAATAATGCGTATATAGTTGGTACTGTCTTTTCCATTATAATGGTTCTTGCAGGATTGATTTGTATTGTGACTTATAGATAGGTAAAAATAGGTGTTAGCGCCGACGAGCTATTAACGATCATTTATTTCAGCATGGCGAAATTACTCTTACTTAATATCGTAATTTATTATGAATGCTATTTTCTCTGGTATTATGTGGCCATCTCCTAACCTGTACCGAAGCAGATGTCTGTCACTTGCAGTTGGTTATAGGAAAACGGGGAAAGCCTTCCTCCAGACATTAGACTTATGACAACTGATGACGATTATTGATTTCTAACGGACACACCATTTATGGAAGGCAGAACCGAAAATACTGAGTTCATTTAAATCAAACTAGGCTATAAATCCGATCTGTAATTGCGTTATAAAACAACCAAACGTTACGATTACTGTTTCCAAAAAAGTTTTGCCACAGAAAACTTTGCATGAGGCTTAGTGACGCACATTTCCGGGAGACGGGGTAGGCTTTATCAAGGATACTGAATTGGTAGTCATTTTAATAACGCTAGGGAGCCTGTCTCGATAAATTCACACCGTCCAATCTGTAAGACTTTTACTAAATCGTCATTATTTATCGAGACACGCTATTTGGACGCAATGTCGCTAACAGCCGCACCGCATCCTCTAAATGGGCAGATTAAGGAAATGTGAAGTGACGATATACCACTTCAGCGCACACCAGGTACTATCGCAATTAATTCTGCTAGAGACTGAGTCTACGGAGCGCTTGTGCTAATATTGTGTTATCTTAGTAGAAAGGGGCCGCCGTAAGGGTGTCACTCCCATTAGTAACTACTCGATACTTGCCTTCCTCAATGGCTGTAGGACTTCGCAGTACTCTGTCATAGGATTGATTAAGACATTTTATATAGTGCGTGTCATATTAGAATCATATTAGTTTCCTCAGGGGTTCTATGCGTTAGCTCTACCAGAACACGTACAGAGACCAGCAGGTCAAGCTACCCGAAACTGTCAAATTTTCCCAATCAACTTTGAACCTAATGCTTTAGCAATAGAGTTGAAAATCTATTAAAGAAATTTGACAGATTGTAGTAGCTTTATGTGCTGGCGTCTGTACAATGAGATAAAGTTACGTTGTAAAACGGTTCTCGGTCTCACGGAATTGGGTACATTGTAAACGGATAAATTAAAGCGCAAGCGTAAAGATCCCTTTACCCCTTCACATCATCAGGACTGAGTTGCAGATATCAGTACCCACCCGCGAGAGAGATGTTGGCGTTACAACAGTTATAATACTAAAACATAATTATATATTATATACCTTTGCATACCCTCTTGACTTCTTAGCTTCACGTTTTAATATTATAATACTTAAGTTTACTAACTGAATTCCCAAAATTAACATCACATTGTCAAGTAGTTTTCTAAGTCGGGACAAGGCAAAACACTTGATGGGAATTCATTACAATCGGTGGGAAAGTGAGTAGTCTGGGACCAGCCATACAGAACCATGCGGAAAGGAGGTTTTTCTCTAAAACAGTAATATTAAAATAATTAAAAAAAACGAAATTTTATCAGGATAGGGATAATTTACGTTCAGTCATACTACAATCGTATTAAATTATCGAGATTGCTCGTTTTTTGCGATTCCAGATATCCTGAATTCTTGTTCTTTTTTTCATGATCTTCTTTCATTGTTTATGAAACTAATCATAAGTGTCGTTTATTGTCATATTTTCGTATAAAACATGTTTTATTTTTAAATCTTTTACTATTTTGTAGATGTTTATGTTTATTTATTCTTTCAATATACACATTTATTAATTATTGAGTTAAATATATAATATAATATAATATAATATAAGCTGGTGTGGTTGGTTAAGATACCACCTCTCACGCCGCAGGTCGTGGGTTCGATTCCCATCCAGGACAAACATTTGTGTGCATGAACATGTCTGTTTGTCCTGAGTCTGGGTGTAATTATCTATATAAGTACCTATGTATTTACAAAAAAAAAGTAGTATAATGTAGTATATCAGTTATCTGGTTTCCATAGTACAAGCTCTGCTTAGTTTGGAATCGGAAAACCGTGTGTGAAATGTCCCTGGTTATTATTATTATTAATATTAATATAATAGTATAATATCCTAACCTAACTAAAATTATTAAAAAACTAAAATATGGCGTCAAAAAATTCGTCTGCATCGCTGTCTACTGGTAATGTACCCAAGAGACTGGCGGCATTGCCACGTTGTATGGCAAAACTTAGCCTCTGGCCAAGGTAAAAGCCAGCCCTTGGGTGACGTTCACTTCGTAGACCGTCTGGCAAGTCGATTTTGAAATGTACTTACATTTCAAAATAGTGTGACAAAACTAAATTTTCTACTACTCTACTGCATGAAACCATCCACCACAGTTACCTGTTGTGCTGGTACATCCGGTGCGCTGTGAAAGCATTTCATTCATTGCTATCTTTTGATGAACACCATTCCGTGTAGCGTCACTTGCCTATCCTACCACATAATAGTTTGACTAGTTTAGTTTTAAATACGGTACTGCTATGTTTGTATAGAGTTTTTAATGTTCTGTAGGAAGTTGAAATGTTTTGTCATAAGTACTGGTTGTGCTAAAGTTGTGAAACATTTTGAACTACCTATCTCATTTTACTTCTGTTTGAAAGGCTGTGCGGTTTTTTTTTTTTTTTGTTTGACCATGTAATGTTTTTATAAAATAATGTACGTAACAAACAAATTATCCTTTCAAAATCAAAATCAAACGTCATTTAGATGCTGAGAATCAGCACTTTTCGAACGTCAAAATTACATAACATAGTCCCCCAAAACGCCCGCCCTTCACCACTTCCTAGTGCTTTAGCTGAGGAGAAGAAGTGGCGCAACAAACTCCCCAGCAGCACAGCTGTCTGTTCAGTTAAATAAAAAAAATAATATATTCTATACAACATTACGCAACACAAACATTAAATTAAATTTAATTATTTGCTATAAGTTAGCTAGCACACCCCAATATACCTAAAAAAAAGAAGAAAAGAAAAAAATCGAAAAATCGTAACTGTACTCAAGCAGAAACAAAAATACAAAACTAAAAATGTAAGCAAAACTTTATACCTATATTAAAACCCTCCAGTAATAAAGGGCGTGCTAACTTACATATAGCCGTACATGTAGTCGTAACTCGAAGTCACAGATGATTAACTAGGATCATCGAAGTAAAATACACAACGAGTTAATTTACTAATAATAAAACAAAACCAAGGTCAGCAAGACGACCAGTCACCACAAGCAGCACCCGTTCACGGGCATAACGCGAAGATCAGCCATTACCCCCCTCGCCATATTTTTTTTTTTTTTTTTTGTGGATGGGTAATCATCAAATAACTTCTCCCGCTCTGGGTGGAGCGGGAGGGCGTGTCAGACTTCTACTGACTAAAACCCACCCGTGTTCCTTCAGTTGCTTGTGCCAGGGCCACGGTAACTCTTTCGAACAACCCGCAACCCTGGCGGGCATTGGCCCTAGCGGACCCCTTCAGCTAGTGCTGACATCTCTTTGAGGCGCGCGTGGAACACAACGCGCCGTCGACTCGGGCCTGGTCCTTACCGGACGGCGAGCTACCCGTTGCTCACCATCCGCAAGCCCGCGCCTACGGTGGCCGGGAATCGGCTATCGATTCCCGACGCCCAGGGCGTCTTCTGCGGCGACTAGGGGCGTAAGGGCGCAAAGATTGCCTCTCTCTCACGCCCCTCGCCATATTTGAGGGAAGGAGGCAACCGGACCCCCGACGCTACTGTAAGCAGGGAGCATGACGAACTTGCTGCCGGTTGCTCAGGCAAGAACAATTATGATCAATTGTTGAGGTCACTAGCTAACCACATATTGCAATAACACTCATAAAAAACATTGTAATGAGTAGATTATGTCAATGATAAATAAAAATATAATTAAAATAAATTGACCTTTACAGTCAAAGAAAATAAATAATTATATGAAAATAATTAATTACATAAACTATCTATAACCGCTTTTCAGTATCACTTAAAGGTTAAGTTTTAGTGTAATGATGTGGTTAACAAAATTACGTTCATTCATGTGCAAGCTCTGTTACGCAACGGTGTAAATGAGATCAAAAATGGTTTTAGTCTCGCGCTGCAATTTGGAAATTTCAGATCTTCCTTCAACTGAAGAAAAATGTGGCTCTGACATGTTTCGCTTAGTAGAAGTTCTGAAGTGTGATTTGTAGACTTTTAATGGCTTGACATTACATTATGAATAGGTATTGTGTATACCTTATTGCCTTGGAGTAGATTATAGATACGTCAAAGGGAGTGACGCAAGTAGTATTTTTAGGTCACAGCAACCAAGTGACCTCGTCCTTTATTTGCTTCTTTACTTCCAATTCCTGACTTACCTACAAACAGAATGATTTCCCATTTTGAGGTTATTGCCCGTATGCTTCTAAACCTATGCATCACGTGGTGGTGGAAGTATCCATGATGAAATCTTTTTGTGCTTTATCTTACTGTCCTAGTGTCTAGAAGTGATGTTCCTTTGACCAATAAATTGTCCACTCCATCAATTAAGACGGCTGTCGTATTTTGACAACTCTCTCAATCACAAGCGAGCAATTTTTTTAAAATGTTAAAAATGAAAAGACGCTTTTTTGAAAAATGTAATCAATTGGCTAACTAATAAATAATATTAATTAAATAGGTTATTATTAAAACACATCTTTATTGCGGCATTTATTTAATTCAACTCAAAATCAGATCATAATAATTATTATGATCTGTTAACACAATAGAATTGTGTTTTTAATAATTACCTATTCAATTATTATTATTTATTAGTTCGCCAATTGATAAGATACAATAAAATAAAAATCTTTAATTTTACTTTCTTAAGATCCCGTGGGTGCGTGAGGTTACAAAATGCGACAACCCTCTTAAATGTCTCTATTTAATCTTGCCAAGACTCTTCGAAATTCAATCAATTCTTCAATAGAATCGATTCCCTCATACTAATGTTGTTTTTTTTTTATTTTTTTTTTATGTAGTAGTACCACAGATTAATACAGATAGGACACTCCGCAAAATCATTTAAATAAAAAGCGACTCTTGATACAACACAATAAAGTGCAATGTTATGTTATGTTCACCTACAAGTTGCCTCTACTTCTATCGCGTAACTCTTATACCTTCTGACTCGTTAGGGTGGTCTTCTTTTACGACGTGGCGTGTGAGTGAGTATCGAATTGAGCCATGCGAGCCGGCCGGTGCGCGGCAGCCCGCCCTGAATTAGCCCCGTGACAAGGGCCCAACGCGTACTTGTAGCTTCATACCTAAACTGCGGAGTGCTCCATCTGTATTAATCTGTGGTAGTACATTTAAGTTGGTGCCAACATAAACTCATTGGAGTAAAAATAAGATTAGATTCACAACTTGTAAATCCTTCAGACGTGACTGGAATCTAGATTAATCTTGAATTCTAGACGAAATGGCACTATGAGTAGTCTTGACTGTGAACTGCTCTTGGTGCGAAATACCTTATTCAATCAAACGCCAGACAGTTCAGATCTTGAGCTGTCGAACGATTTTTGGTTGAATAAGTATGGTTTGTATGGATAATAGGGTTCAATAATATGCAGTTAATCGGATCAATTTAAACTGAATTATTGAGTAAAAAATTGGATGATATTATTGATGGGCAAAGATCCATTCATCGTATTAGATATTCGGTTGGTAAAATTAGGTACTTTAAATTAAGGAGCGTTACCATTTAGATCTAATGACTACGTAAACGTGACTACGTAATACAATAAAATGTAATCTTTTATCTCCCATTCATTTAATTCTGATGCATTACGTTCGTATCTTATTACCCAGTAACTGGGTTGTGGAGGTCAGATAGGCAGTCGCTCCATGTAAAATACTGGTATTCAGCTGCATCCGGTTAGACTGGAAGCCGACCCCAATATAGTTGGGAAAGGCTAGGCAGATTGCATTACGTTCGTGAGCACAAATTCATTACATAAATCGAAATCTTCCAATTTCTAAATTGCAAAATAGATACCTTATTATTTCTTTCATACAATTTTGACCGATACATCTGCCTACAGGACTCTTTCGTATAAAACTGCAGCTTCACATAAAATATCTTAATTAAATCCAGCTGTTTGATCCTTTAATTTGATATTGATCATGGAACTCTTGATGGATACAAATAACAGGAATAATTAAATTTTCAAATATAATTCGCTTATTAAATTCCGGGCTCGAGTAGATTTTCAATGACCAGAGATTTACACTGATAATACAATATAACTAATACTATGCATGGACGTTAAATCTTTTCTAAAGAGGTTAAACCATTTTGGTATAAAATTAATCTGTGTAATATTGGGGTGGATTTCGGTGTAACATTGCTAGTTATTTGCAAAACCTAACTTATATTATAAATGCAAAAGTGGGTTTGTTTGTTTGTTACGCTTTCACGCTAAAATGGCTGAACAGATTTGGATGAAATTTTGCCCATAGGTAGACCATGACCTGGATTAGGACAAGGAATACTTTTTACCGGTAATACGTACCCATAGGATAATTTCCGACCTCCACGCTGGCGAAGCTGCGTGCAAAATCTAGTTGTAAATATATCTTCTAAAATGCTTGATAGTTCGTAGTGTAATGCGAGGCGTCACTTAATACGAATCACCTGATCAACCAAACATGTGTTAAAGACATAGTTATCGGACGTCATCGAACGATGTTGGTTGAAGTAGTGTAAGCACGCGCTTTCTTCCACATAATCAGGTGCATGTCTATGTATAGTATAGTTCAGCCGACGACGTACGTGTATACTCGTAGTTCGGTCAATGACGTATTAGATTTACGTGAGTCGTAATGTCCGTGTTAATAAAATAAATCTTTTTTAAACTCATCTACCACTTTTTTGAGGACATGATGCAAGTCCTGCTTACCTTGCCCTTGCCCTTCGCCTTACCTTACTAAACTATGGCAAAAACAGTTATTCTCAAAGCTCGTGCTGAGTCCAGAGAAAAATATTAGTTTCCACTTTTCTCTCCGCGCCATTATATCTAAGCTAGGCCGGTACTAAAAGGCTTTTCTCTGTGGATACTAATATCATTAGTATCGATAGACACCTTCCCGGTGGGTTCCCGCATTGTCGAGGCGGGAGGCTCAGTAGCCGTGGCTTGCTCACCCACGATGAAGCGAAGAGGAACCCGAGGAGCGGCCGCTCGTTAGGGCTTTTTCCAGGAAGTCGACGACGTAGCGGCCAACAGGTAGGTTGCGGTGCCGCTTGGGCGACATCGCAACTGAGGCAGCCACGATGTCGTATGGGAGGCATCGCGGCTGAGGGTTGGAGGCCGCGGCGGGAGAGGAGTGCCAGTATTGCGGTGCGCCGCTCTCCCTACCTTCAGCGGCCTTGACGGGTTCGCCACCGTCCGATGGCAGACGCGGTGGGGCTGTAGGGGAGGAGGATTGTTGGTATTTCGTTCGCCGCTCTCCCTATCCTCTGCGGCCGAAAAGTGGTAGGCGGCCGGGCCCCTGACCTACCCGTCGCTGGGGGACTAAGAGTGCTTAGACACGAGGTCGTCTAGCGCCCATGTGCTGGTTTGGTCCATGGAATGGTCATGGCACGCAAAGTGTTCTTGTGTGCCGGTGATGGGGGGTGCTCCCCAGAGGAGGGTCCGGTGAAGGACAGCCGCGGCGGGTTCGCGGTGAGTGCTAACGCGTGCCCGTGTTCCTGCTACAAGTAGCAGAGGAGAACACCGTGGAGTTTTAGTGGGTTGGAGTCCCACATAACTGCACTATCTCCCCGTGGTAGCGCAGTATGGGTGAGCATTTCTCCACGAAAAAAAAAATATCGACAGACAGAAAATATCCCATTATAATTTTGCCTGAGGTCTTTTTAGACCGATAAACTCAATGGCTACTATATGCGTAACATATAAGCATGTGCCAGACAAAGGTCAAGGTCAAACCCAGCTTAAAATATAATGTGGCATGTTAATCCTAATCTAAACGAAACCCTACTCCTTAACTTGTATCCAATAAGTAATTGGCTCGATCAAATGGCTGATACGTGGAATATAAGAGGAACTACACATTGTAGATTAAAGTCGATTTGCGACGGAACAATAAGATAAGATTACTCTCGTGGTCGTAAGTGCTACTTCTGAGCATGAGGTCCTGGGTTCGATTCCCGGCCTGGGAAAACTGGCATTGGGTTTTTTATATGAGGAATTTCTCAGTAGCAGCCGGGAGTCTGGATTTGTGCCTGGTTGATGGTAATATGCTGGCCCCCTATTACATGGGACTTAAACATAACTGGTGAAAGATGGGTGTACGTGCTAAGGCACACCTCTACCTAACCCTTTGGGGAATCACAGGCGTCAAATTATTTTGTTTTATTAAGATATTATGCACAAAATATACAGCATATTTTTGACAACAATAAAGTGTATTGTACAAGAAAGTAACCCTAGACCGCAATCATATCTCCCCCGGTGAGCTCTTGCATTATCGAGGCTGGGGACTCATTAGCCGTGTGTTGGTCACCCACGGTGAAGCGAAGAACCCGAGGAGGGGTTTTTCCCCGGAAGCCGACGACGTAGCGGGGCCGCAGGGGAGGAGGAGTGTCAGTATTTTATTGGCCGCTCTCCCTATCTTCTACGGCCGAAAAGTGGTAGGCGGCCGGGCCACAGACCTGCCGGTCGCAGAGGGACCAAGGGTGCCTAAACAAGGGGTCGCCTATGATGGTTATGATGATGGCCTCTACGCGTGGATATACTTAAAAAAATTGTTGGCGCAGTTCGAGTCCGCGTCGTTTGTTTTCATGAAAACAGATTTAAATTTTACTACGGTTTCCGATACTGTCGTAGCCATTGTATTAGTTCGACACTAGATTTAGTAGGCTCATTGCATTCGTTATAAAGTGAGCTTTTATCGATTATGATATTTTATAGCTCTGAGCACATTTACGACCGATATGAGACGACATCTGACATTATTTTGCTATTGTCATCTTCATATTAATTTTGTAACCCTGCTTTGGCCAATTTTCCCGTTGTTTCTATTTAGGTTCTGGTAGTGCTTTGTCAGCTGTTGACAAAGACACCAGAATAACTGATCTAGCTAAACAAGTTTTTGCGCTACATGAATTGATATTTTGACACATAGTGAAAAGTAGAGGGTCGCGCGCCTGTGCGTGCCCTCGCAGTGTGACGTCATACGCAAATTATATCCGACTTTGAAGTTGTTATAAATATGAACTAACTTTTGAATGCTCAACCATTACTCTAGTATTGAAAAGTCTCGGTAGTTATTAGAGGTTGAAATCTTACATGTTTTTGTCGGTAAGAAATATTAAACTTACCACCAGTTCACCGAGCGAAAAGACGT
The DNA here is from genome assembly GCA_948252095.1 of Dicycla oo. Taxonomy (NCBI): domain Eukaryota; kingdom Metazoa; phylum Arthropoda; class Insecta; order Lepidoptera; family Noctuidae; genus Dicycla; species Dicycla oo. Next base: position 5,108,818 of record OX411710.1, on the reverse strand, counting down.
TTTCACGTCAAAATACGCCCGGAGCACCCCGCCAGTCGGCTCCGCTATCATCTCGGTCCTCGCTTTTCAGTTAATATTTCTATAACAGTGTGAGCTATTCTTAAGTGTTTTGTGTTGATACCAGAGTATTTTTTGAGCCCTGTTTGAGCGAATCCGGTCCATGTTTTCGGTAAGGTATGATTTTATCATCATGCGATCGAATCAATGAACATCAGTCAAAGACATAACCGCTAATTACACATGGGACGAAATTCATCCCATTTTTTATTTAAGTAGTGGTTCGTGGGAGTAAAGTCATCCCACGCAAATCTGCTTTTGGTTTGAATTGAAAATGAAACCAAGTCATACTTTCAAACGAAACGTACATTACTATAAAGCCCTACTCACTAGCATTCTAAGAAACATTCAACTGTCACAAAATTCCAAAAAGCTACGATGCAAATCGGTTTTGTTTACAACATTACCGCGGGTGGGGCGCTCAACGATTTTCCCCGCGTGCGGGTGAGCACAGCAGATAACCACACGTAACAGGCAAAATATCATATAATAGATAGTTTGCACAACACAGGTAAATATAACATTTAATTGGCAATCCAACTTGCACGGACGACAAACCTCTCCAGTGTATGGTCCCTCTTACACAAACATGAACTAAGTAAATATGAGGACTATTTGAGAAGTACTTGAATTCGATGGCTAACAAGAAAAGTTGGTAACTACATTCTCGGTCCTTATAAATATTTTTTCTAGGAGCTTTTGGGACACAAATATCATGATAATGTGTAGATATGATAGAAGTATTGCTATCCGTTGTTGTTATCAATTTCGGGAAATGTTTTTCTCAGTACTGTTTACAATATCCTGACCTAGTTCCTATTTCTGAAACGGCTGGTTCTATGGAAGGATTATACTCGTATAATATTATTATAAATGTTTATAAATTATGATAATAATGGTTTCTTCTCACGTATTAACCTATTATTTTTATTATTATTTATTTGTGATGGGTTTGCTCTTGACTCTAGTCTAGGTCAGAGGTGACAGAGACAAAGTCGACGATGGAGTGAGCTTACCCAGAAGAAGCCTGTTCACTCTCACTTTGAAAATATTAGGGTTGTATGCGTTGGCGGTACGTAGGCTGAGTGCCAAAAATGCCGCCCCAGGACCCGACGGCTTACCTGGAAGAGCCTGGGTTCTGGCCTTTGGGGCTCTCGGGCCTCGACTAGGGGGGCTCCTAAGCGCATGCTTGGAGAGGGGCCAGTTCCCACTTCGTTGGAAGACGGGGAAACTGGTCCTCATTAAGAAGCCGGGGCGCCCTGCGGACTCTCCGTCCGCTTACCGACCCATCGTGCTGCTCGACGAGGTGGGCAAGCTCTTTGAAAGAGTTATTGCAGACCGCCTCGTCGGGTGGCTGGTGCAGGAGGGGCCGGATTTGGCGGAGAGCCAGTTTGGTTTCCGCAGGGGGCGCTCTACGGTGAACGCCATCATGCGCGTGCGAGCCCTCACGACGGGGGATGCTGTTGCCTGGGGTGGGGTCGTCTTGGCGGTGTCTCTAGACATCGCCAACGCCTTCAATACCCTGCCCTGGAGTTGCATCAGGGAGGCACTCCGGTATCACCGGATGCCGACCTACCTCTGTCGAGTGGTTGAGGCCTATTTGACGGATAGGGCCGTCATCTACCCCGGTCATCAGGGAGAGTGGAACCGGCGAGATATGTCGTGCGGTGTCCCACAGGGACCGGTCCTGGGGCCGCATTTGTGGGACATCGGGTACGACTGGGTGCTGCGCGCCGACCTCCCTAGCGGCATCAGCGTGGTATGTTACGCTGACGACACGCTGGTCCTGGCGCAGGGGAGGTCGCACCAGGCGGCGGCTGAATTAGCGACACGCGGGGTTGCGATAGTCGTTGAGAGGATCCGGCAGTTGGGACTCGTGGTGGCCCTGCACAAGTCCGAGGCCATGCATTTTCATGGTCCTCGGAATGCGCCACCGTCGGGTTCCCAAATAACGGTAGGAGGGGTTCGCATCGGAGTCGAGTCGACGATGAAGTACCTGGGACTCGTCCTCGACAGCCGGTGGAACTTCGTGGAGCATTTCCGACGTTTGGCTCCCAGACTGGAGCGGGCTGGGGCTGCCTTGAAGCGGCTCCTGCCCAATCTAGGTGGTCCAAACGCCTCCTGCCGGAGGCTTTACGCGGGGGTCGTGCGGTCCATGGCCCTTTACGGGGCACCGGTGTGGGCGCGTTCCCTGAGGCTGCGGCCAGTCCGCTGGTTGAACGCGTCCCAGAGGGTCATGGCCATTCGGCTAGTCCGGGATTACCGCACGGTCTCCGGTGAGGCGGCGAGCCTCCTTGCCGGATTGCCGCCGTGGGATCTGGAGGCGAAAGTCCTCGCGCACGTGTGGGAGTGGCGCGAGGAGGCAAAACGCCGGGGCGTAACTCCGCTGCCGCGAGAAATCACGGTACAGCGGACAGAGCTCCGGCGGGATCTCATGGCGACATGGAGAGTGCGACTGTCGCAGCCCAGCGCTGGGCACGCCACAATTGCGGCGATAAGTCCCCTCTTTGAGGAGTGGTTAGAGAGGCGCCACGGCGTCCTCACCTTTCGCCTGACGCAGGTCCTCACCGGACACGGTTGTTTCGGGAGGTTCCTGTTTCGCATAAGGCGGGAGAAAACGCCCGGGTGTCACCATTGTGTGGATCGCCCAGAGGACACGGTGGAGCATACAGTGGAGGTCTGCCCGGCTTGGGCAGAGCACCGCCGTGTTCTCACGGAGGCGATCGGCGGCGGCGATCTCTCGCGTCCGAGCCTGGTCCAGGCCATGGTGCGGAGCGAGAGTGCATGGGAGGCCGTCACCTCCTTCTGCGAAGCGGTAATGCTCGCGAAGGAGGAGGCGGAACGCGTGAGGGAGAGGCAGTCTCGCGCCCTCAGTCGCCGCAGGAGACGCCCGTCGCCTGGGCGGCGGGAATCGATAGCCGATTCCCGGCCACCGTAGACGCGGGCTTGAGGACGGTGAGTAGTGGGTAGCTCGCCGTCCGGTGAGGACCAGGCCCGGGTCGACGGCGTGTTGTGTTCCACGCGCGCCTCAAAGAGATGTCAGCAAAAGATGGGGTCCAATAGGGCCGATGCCGCTGGGATCGCGGGTTGTTTGAAAAAGATACCGTGGCCCTGGCATAGGCAACTGAAGGAACACGGGTGGGTTTTAGTCAGTAAAAGTCTGACACGCCCTTCCGCTCCACCAAGAGCGGGAGAAGTTATTTGATGATTTCCCATCCACAAAAAAAAAAAAAAAAGGGTTGTATGCGTTCGGAAACACAGACGCAGTTAGTGAGTTCCACTCCTTTGCTGTGCTCCTTTGCTATAAAGATAATATTAGATATGTCGTAGTAAAAAAATATCAGTTAAAATACTATAAGCCTGCCGAACGCTTAGTACCGTCTTTTATAAGAAGACTAGCTTTACTACTAGCGACTAGCACAATATCGGTAACTATTTAAAAGCTAAGCTATTAACGATAGCACTTATAAAAAAATCTGGCAACCCTAAAGACCAAGTTCTAACATTAACTTCTAAAACCAACAAATCATTCATAATTACCAATAACAGAGACTATAACCATTGTAAAAAGATCCCTTGTATCGCCTTACCAATTATGGACGAGGAAAAGTGTCTCAAAAATCAGTCGGATATACGACACTCGCCAAAAGGAAGATATTAAATCGGGACCCTTGGTCCTTTATTGTCACATGTTTGAGATTGAGATAAGGATGGGTGCAAGCGAACGATTCTCTGATAACTGTCGGTGATAGACGTCGATGGTGTTGAAGATACTTTATTAAATTGATTATAGGTAAGACGTCACGTTGATGGTCAGTTGAGGCTGGTCAAAAAGTCCTGGATTGCAGCTTTTCCAGACATGCAGTCATTTGTCTCTCACCTGCGCCGCATTGGTCCCATTTTTAATGACTTTTGATTTTGTTTTGTGTAAATTGGCTGAAATATGACGATGATTGTTGAAGATGTCGAAAAAAGTCATGCCGACTGGAAGCTTCACTGGCGTGAGTCGTGTAAACCAATAGAATTATAATTATAAAAACAATGTATTACAGAATTAATACATTGTTTACCTGGATTAACACATAGGGTAATTTTATCCCGGTCGTACGTTCCCGTGGGATATTTTCCATGCGACATCCATGCGGGCAAAGCCACGGGAAAAAAAGCTAATCAATACAATATAATCGAAATTTTGCGCCAACAAGAAACCAGGGGCTTTTTTTTTGGGTGGGAAACCATCAAATAACTTCTCCCGCTCTGGGTGGAGCGGGAGGGCGTGTCAGACTTCTACTGACTAAAACCCACCCGTGTTCCTTCAGTTGCCTGTGCCAGGGCCACGGTAACTCTTTCGAACAACCCGCAACCCTGGCGGGAAGAAACCAGGGGCCTAATTCTACTAATTTACAAACGTTACATTGGTCTTTCCGTTGTGATATTGTACGGCAAATTGTCAAAAAGGCACAATGGGGAAACCATTGCAACATTTGTTTAGTCGACATGGCCGCCAGCTTCTAAGTCCAGCCGGGGACAAACCGAATGCGTAAGGACTTGTGTATACTCCTGCCAGCTGCAACGCCTTAGCACAGCTAAATGATTAATGTTAGTTATTTCTGTGAATTGGTCCAAAAGAACACTTTTGCGCGTCAAAAATAAAAGAGTTCGGTGTTTCCTATCCACAGCACCTTTGACATATCTTTGTGAGTCAGCTGCGCTTACAACCTCAGCTTTAGACAGAAAATCGCTCAAGTGTGTACGCCCTTAAAGTAGGGTACGTTTCAATCCTTGTATAGTTTTGGGCGTGTGAAAGAACATGGAAGGTTTCCTAATATCTGACGGATTGTTTCGGGTATGGGATTATTGTAAATGTTTTGACATATCACGGGACTATATGGGTTTGAAGATATAAACTGAATGCCAATGGTTTGTGATGTATCGGTTGTAGTCTTTGGTAAATGACTCTTTCGAAACACGAATATAACAAGTGCAAAAGTATTCCAGCTGTCTCTATGTTTAGTATATTTTCAAGGCTAGTAGATACACTTACCATTAAGAAACATATAACTATGTGGTTTAGAGGTTGTCTCCAATATCCTAACATGTGCTCTAGGAAAATTAAAAACTTTACAGGTGAAGCTTGCAATGTAGTAGAAACAATATTTAAAAAAAACCGGTCAAGCGCACAATGAAGGGTTCCGTAGTTGGGATGAATTTATCCCAAGAACAAACTTAACATTGTAGTTGAAAAACATGTTCTCCCATTCATGCCAACTACAAATGTCCATAGTTAATCGAAAAAGATCCAACCCACATTACACCTAATGTAGGTAGGATCCGTTTCGTTTAACTGTGGACATTAATGTAAGTGTGTACGCACAATATTGAGAGATTTACCATGTTATTTTAAGACCATAGACTTCTAATAGGTTTTCCTGTAATCTATAGGTATTGAACTAATTTCTGTTTTTGTTTCAAAATTTTAGGCTCAGTACTTTCTGAGATAAGGGAATGGAAAATTTTCGTCTATTTTCTTAAATAACTTTAAAATGGTTAATTTTAAAATTATAAACAAAATATATTTGAGACTCTCACAGTAAGCCCTTTCATTTGATATGTCACACGGTATAGTTTGCAAAACTTTTTTTTTAACTTTCTTATTTTCCTCCGAAAGTTGACCCCCATATTCAAAATTTGTTTATTTACGTTACACGTCCGTGTTTGTGTCACAGAAATACGTGCGTGTACCAAATTTCAACTTAATCGGTCCATTAGATTCGGAGCAATTTGTCTGTGACAGACGGACAGACAGACACACGCGTGATCCTATACGGGTTCCGTTTTTTGCTTTAGAGGTATGGAACCCTAAAAATTGAGACTGATACTACAGAATTATTATAAATTAATTTACTTAATTGGCAAAAGCCTCCCAAAAATGTATATTTGTATGCCAAATGGCAAAACATAGAGGAACTACAATCTAGCCCTTTGTAACATCTTGAACACTGTTTTTAACCTATGTTTACAAATAAAGACTATTGATTGATTAATGGACTTCGAGAATATCAGTCTAACGTTAAAAAAGGAAATAATCTCTCACGAAAAGAAAAACAATTTTCCAAAACCTGCCAGCCCTACATCCAACAGTTAATTAACAGTTGATTAATTGAGTGATTGGAAATATTCCAAAACTAAAATTGGTTTACGCATAACTAAGACATGAAAACCAAAACGACCGTAAAATGCTGATTTGTACCATAACCGGTCACCTACAGAGGTCTACCGAAAAAACCACCCACTTCAAAGTTATATGCATAATAAATATGAATATGTCCCATAAAACATGACACCAATAACTCTAAGTTAGCCACATCGAATCTTTGCCATAAATCTGCCAAGCTGATGGCTTGCGGTGGGCCCTAAATTATGACTGCGGTCCACGGGAGATTCATTTTACGTTTTAAAATTGTACATACTTTCGTGTTTGTTCAGTTTTGAGGTCACTAGTAATTCGATCACCTGTTTTGTTAGAGAGTAACCAGCGGGGTCGTTTCTTAACACAAATAAATGGCAATCGGCCGTAATAACTAATATTTTTATTTCGGAATAAGATCCATAGAGTGTTAATATGAATATTAAAACCAATGTGTGAATATTCTCTCCTCAAAGTGACTGACGATATAAGGCGAGGAATGGAGGACACTAAAGTTACCGTTTTAGTGTTAATTGACTTCTCCAATGCTTTTAATACCGTCAGCCATGAAGTCCTTTTATCCATCCTTTCCTATCTTATGGTCTCTCCGGAGGTATTGGAATGGTTTTCCTCTTATCTTCGGGGACGTCAGCAGTCTGTTCGTGCTGGAGACTCTTCGTCGTCTTGGTGTGATCTTGCAGCTGGCGTCCGTCAAGGCGGTATATTATCTCCTCTTTTGTTCTCCGTTTTTATTAATCTCATTACCACCGTGCTTCGCACTGCGTATCATCTTTATGCCGACGATTTGCAGCTTTACAGCCAGGCAAGTGTTGATAACATTTCTGATGCGATTGATGAGCTTAACCGGGATTTGGGTGTGGTTAGGGACTGGTCTAATCGATTTGGGATGGCGGTTAACCCTGCCAAGTGTCAGGCTATCATAATTGGGAGCCCTTACAGCATAAGAAAACTGAATGGCTTAACCGTACCACCTGTAATCTTTGACAGCTCCGTCATTCCGTTTAGCTCCGATGTTAAGGATCTTGGTCTGCATGTCGACACTTGTCTTGACTGGCGAAAGCAGGTCACGACTGTTAGTAATAAAGTCACCGGAACGTTGCGGTCGCTCTATCGGTTGAAAAACCTTCTCCCAACACACATAAAGGCAATGCTTGTACAGGCCCTAATTTTTCCCATAATTGACTATGGTGATGTGTGTTACTATGACCTGAATGCAGATCTCCTCAATAAACTTGACCGCCTTCTCAATAACTGCATTCGATTCGTTTTCAATCTTCGTAAGTATGACCATGTATCCGGGCACCGATTGCTTTTAAAATGGTTACCCATTCGGCAGCGCAGGGAGGTGAGAGCTCTGTCTATGTTGTTTTCTATTCTCGAACAACCCACTTCTCCTTCTTACCTGACTTCCCATGTTCAATACTTATGCTCTGCCCATAGTAAAAATCTTCGTTCTACCAACAATCGTCTTCTACGATGTCCTTCTCACCGCGCTGGTTTCATTCACTATTCTTTCTTTGTCCAGGCGGTCTTTCTTTGGAATGCGCTCCCTCTGAACATCAGGACGGCAACCAATCGGTTGTCTTTTAAAGTGAAGATACGTGAGCATATACGTAAGAAGTTGGCAGAAACATCTCTGCGCTGATTTGTTGGATTCTTTTTCTCCTCTACTGATTGTTATTTCTCCTCTACCGATCGTTATTTCTCCTGACAAAGTTATTCTGATTATATGTATGTATATATGTATATATTGTTGTATTTATTCTTTTATTTTATAGTTATTTTCGTGTTATCTATCCTTTGTATTGCACCTGCCATGTTTTCTCTGCATCACCCTAAGGTTGACTGGTAGAAAATGCCTCAGGCATTAAGTCCGCCTTTGTACGGTATTTGTTTTTACTTGTGCATAAAGTTTTAATAAATAAATAAATAAAAATATTAAAACCAATGATGTTATAAGTAAAACGACACAATGTCGAACTATTAGATGGCACGTGGAAGAAGGACGGCATGTCGTAATTATTGGGAGCGAAAAAGAGACAAGATGACGAAAATGTTGCTAATTTGACGTGCCACTTGCGGAGCGTGTATAACCTATCTACGTATTTTTACTTATAATATCATTGATTAAAACCACTTAATATCTCGTGTTAGTACCAATCATCCTCTACACAAACTGTTTAACAATTGGAGAGCTGAAGCTCTCCGCTTCAGTGTTTAGGATGCTGTGCGACTGTTTCTCAGTAGCGAAACTATTTTTTTACGAATAATCGTGTAAAACCCGTCGGTACGAGCCTGCGCGAACATTTCCGACGCGCTGCAGTAGCGAGGGAGTCCCAACAGTATCCTAAAACCATTATTATACTGGACGCGCAGGACATCTAGCGATTTTTTGATGTAGATGACCTATAGATTACTAGTGTATAGACTCTGACAGTAAGCGGTCGGTCTGTACACCGAGACAATCTACGGGACCAACATGTTGCACTGGACGGCGAGTGCCGTGCGCTCCCTCTCTATATCTACAGGGTCCCTAAGGTCGTCGGAAAGAAAGTGATCTTAAACGTGGATAACGCGGCGTTTTAACGTGGTAATGCATTTTATTTTGACAATCAATCTACCTAGCCTTTTCCCAACTATGTTGGGGTCGGCTCAGTCTAAACGGATGCAGCTGAATACCAGTATTTTACATGGAGCGACTGCCTATCTGACCTCCACAGCTCAGTTACTGGGTAATACGATGCCCCTTTGTAAGACTGGTTGTTAGACTTTCGGGCTTCTGACGACCCGTAACGACTGTCAAAGATCCACACGAATGACAGCCGGGACCAATGGCTTAGCGTGCTTTCCGAGGCACGGAGTAGTCTCGGTATATGAAGATGCTCACCCATCCACGGACTTACCCTGGCAAGCGTAACTTTACTTGATGGATCTTTCCGTGCGGCTGTTATTACTTTAGCCACGAGCTGCTCACAAAACAGTTCAGTTCAGTAAAATACATTGCGTTATTTATGTTGTTGAGCATACGAACTTTTCAAACCTATAAAGCAATGGATTCGGAATTTCCTTCAATACCCTCCGAGTGTGATATAAAGTGGTACGCAATAATTCATTAGCAGTATTCATTGCTAAACGAACGGTCTAATTATTACTGCTAGAAGAAAAGATACAAGAAGAAAATGATTTATTTGCTAATAATGATAGGATCATGGGTTATGTTTGAGGGATTATTCATTTATGTAATGCTGAACATTTTTAATCCCTTCATGCATCATACTGTGAGTTTGGTTTTAGCCTTAGTTTTATTTTCTTATCCCGTTTTATTCAACTTAGATTTGAGATTACTCAGTATGGCAAAGGTTGCTACTCAAACTCTTGACATAATTTGAGGGAATATGACACCCACGACTAGATAAATGTAGGCAGCGTAAGGGCGGGTTACTTTGACTCTAGGGCATAACTTTGGCCCAAATCGAGACAACTGTTTATACTGGCCGAAGTGTTGCGACCATACAGCTGAACGTCATCGTCCTTCGGTAACTAATAGAAGGCGATATCGACTCGTACTTTCGGGACTCTGCGTGGATTTAAAGACACTAAACACCTGTCTAGATTTGGGCCAAATTTATACATTAGAGTCAAAGTAACCCACCCTTACTGTAGTCATTTTTAGGGTTCCGTACCTCAAAAGAGAAAACGGAACCTTTATAGGATCACTCATGTGTCTGTTTGTCTGTCTAATGGACCGATTAAAATTAAATTTAGTAAACGTATATATTTCTGTGACCCAAACACGGACCTGTAACGGCTGTACCTTAAGGACATGAATTTTGAATATGGGGGACAATTTTGGGGGCCGAATAAAAAAATAAAGTTTTGCAAACTGTACCGTGTGACATATTAAATGAAAGGGCTTATTGTGCGGGTCTCAAATATATATTATATATAGACGAAAATGTACTATTCCTCTCCTTATCTCCGAAGGTACTGAGCCTAAAATTGTGAAAAAAATACAGAAAATAGTTCTATACATATAGATTACAGAAAACCTTATAAAAAGTCTATGATCTTAAAACGACATGGTAAATCTCTCATTATTTTGCATACAAACTTACATTTTCAGTTGGAATGTATGGTAGAACATGTTTTTCAACTACAATGTTAAGTTTGTTCTTGGGATAAATTCATCCCAACTACGGAACCCTTCATAGTGTGAAGTCCGACACGCTCTTGGCCGGTTTTTCGTTTTCGCCAAATCAAGCAGCGTAACTACACGCTATGTAGTCGTAACTCAATATTCACTCCTCACGGTCGGTTATACCAACACAAATATAACTTCCAGCTGAAAGGTTACTTGTTTACTACTCGTTTTTTACGGAAGTGACGGTGACCGTAAAAGACTTACGAACTGTGAAGTTATAGGCAGAAAATTATGGGTTATGTAGGGGATAGAATGGTGTTAGAAGCTTTAAGGTGGTTTTACACCAGCAAGGCAAGGCGTGGATGAGAATTGAAATTTGTATGGCAAAATTTCTATCCACGCCCTGCCCATCTTTGGTGTAAAAGGTCTAGAAGCACGAGGATGTGCGAGGCGAGAATTGAAATATTTGTCAGTATAATATTGAACTTTATTACTCAAAGAATAGAGCTAGAGAGAGATATACTTTGTAAAACGGATATACGAATCTCACACCGGCCATCGAGGAACCGCACGGACTCTCTCCGTCAAGCGCTGGCTCACGCTGGCTCGCGCTGGTACGCGCCGGCTCGCTCCAACCATCGCAAAACATCGCCGCATACTATACTCTTCAGCTCCCGGCCAGCTCGCGAGACGGCGCGGTATAGCGATGGACATCTTTCGGTGTAAAAGGGTAAGTGTGTTATCAATTCTCGCCCATCCCATCCACGCCTCGCCTCACCGGTGTAAACCACCTTTATACACCATGGGCGATTAGGTTTGAAGGTACGGGAACGATGTGATTTTGTTTTGTTTGTTGTAAAAATCGAAGGTGAAAAACAAAAGCACCAGATACGAAACGCTTGAAACAAACGAATATCGATTTTACCGAATGTGTGAAACTCATTTGATTAAAATCGAAGTGAAATGTGAGGTAAAGGAGTAAAATAAAAGAAAGAAATAATAATAGCTTTATTTATCAAAGAAACAGGAAGAGAGTAGTAGTTCAGTCGTTTCAAGCATGCCCTAACAGTGAGTGGTTCCATATGGTTCCCGACAAAGAAGCCATTCCACCTCACTAATGGCTGTCTAAAACATTATTCAGACAAGAAAATGACTGTCAGTACAAGTTTCCTCGCGTTGTTATTCAAAACGATGTATGGGACAGACTCATTTACAACAATTAAGGACTTTAAGCTGAAATGTATTGTAGAACTTCAAGCAATCCCGAGATTGTTTCACAATACAATGACGAAACCGTCCTTGGATTTATTTAAAACGAGACAAAACCCTCATAATTCTACCGAAAATCGACTCTAAGCCGACCACTTAAGATTGTTATCTCATATTATTTAGAGGATATCCCGAAATTCCGCGCATACTCCTTGATCCAGATAATTCTCAAAACTTATCCGAAGTCAGATTAAGGGAGGCGAGAATTCGAAAATCTTAGTGTGGCTTCAGAACAAGGCTTGGGCGTATTTCACACTAGACAAAAGCAAGCAGAGCGAAAACGAGACTTTTTATTACACGCATTCAATTTCCAACCTTATAACGAAGGCAATAGGTTTCCAAATTGAATGTAGATAACTTATATCTTATATGATATTGAAGTAGAAGCTAGTTACCACGAGTTCGGCCGCGTATTTTAATTCGGAACAGTATTTAAAGTTGATAGGAGTTATGATTTTTAAGCTGGTGTTTGAAATGAGTGTGCGGACTTACAGTGCAATTTAAAATGAGTTTTATTCACTAAGCTTTATTCATGATTCTGAAAGTAGCTCAGAAATTGTTCCATTTATCTACATACATAATAAGCTGTTTAGCATGCAATCGTTGGTTTAGGGAAAGTCCCCATTCAACACAAAACAAACTTTAACCCCCTTATTTATAGTTTGACCAAGACCGCTGTACCGCGCCTTAGGAATGCGCGGCGAGGCGGAGTGCAGCGCTGGCGAATGAGCGGTGAGACGCCGTGAACGTTGACGACTGATCGGCCTGCACTGCCCCCCGTCTCGCCGCGCACGGTACAGCGGTCTTGGTCAAACTATATAAACATTGCTTAAACGTAAGAGACGTTTAAACATCAAAAATATATGCTTAAACAGGCGTTAATCATATAAACGTGGGAATCCACGTTTATCATTAATTAACTTAATCATTAGTTAACTTGAATAAGTTAACTAATTATTAACGTCTCCTTATTTAAGGAGGTAGATGTATGTGGGTACTCGTACCACACAGACAATGTTCATAAAATTATTTTCAAAATGCCTCTCCATTTCCATTGTTGTGGAACCCGCCTAAAACTGCCTAATTATTGAAACTGCCCGATTTAAAGCTCCATTTACACGATGCATGTTTATTGCCTGTGGCATACCATAAAATTGAAGGACAATTAAGTGGCACCGTCTAAACAATACGTACAATATTGTAGCACGGTACGGGCAAGTTAGTAGCCGTTCAAAACTGGTGTAGGTGTGATCAGCACGTACCATAAAATTGCACGTAGTACAATAAAATCGCATTCAATTCTGGCATGAACATTTTTTATCATTCAAACGTGAGCGAACGAAAAAAGACGTAAAATTGAATTAATATACAATAATATAATATCTATTAATATCCTGGGACATTATTCACACACGGTCATCTGATCCCAAACTAAGCAGAGCTTGTACTATGGAAACCAGATAACTGATATACTACATATACTACTCTTTTTTTTATGTAAATACATACTTATATACTTACATAATTAAGCATACGTGTAAATCTGTGTTTAAACGAGACAAAACTTGCATGCAATAATCGCCTTGCAATTTTATTACATTGGTGCAAGTCGCATGCTATTTTATTGAATGACAAAACATGCATTCAATTATTGATTAATGATTGATTGATTTATTGATTATTCATTTAAAGGAAATCACACGTGCACTCGCATGCAATTCTTGAATGGCAATAAAGTTGAACGTGCTTTATGGCGTACGATTACTGCTCTTCAACCTTCCAGCGTGTAAATGAAGCTTAAGGTTTGTTACCGAATCAAGTTTCTGAAACTTTTTGAAGAGGCTCAACACCTAGGTACGTGTGAAGTGGGACGGTTTGCGGAAATACCACGTTTAACGTCAGTTAAGTGAGACGAGAAGTTAGAACTTGATGAAAATAGAGACATAACTTTGGGGTTAATATGAATTAAAATGTGAAGGGAAATAGCAAAGAAGAGTCTTCTTTACAGTGTGGGTAATTTTATTTCAAAACATGCAATTTTTAACAGACTGCAAAAAGGAGGTTCTCTATTCGACATGTACGTATGTATGTATGTTTGTATGTCCGCGATTTTCTCAAAAACTTATGAACCAATTTTGATGATTTTTTCACTACCGTGATCTACATAGTTTCAGGAAGGTTTTGGTATATAAGACATTAAGTAATTATTCTTATATATGAAGTTATGTGCATAAATGTACTGTATCTCCAGCATTTCTAAGCGGATTTTGATGATTCTTCTTTTCATTCGTCTTCGGTTTCTGTATGTAATTGTATATTAAACTAAAAATGTAAAAATAATTTTACTTTAAACAAAGTAAATACCGACTTTAAAAACCTAAAAGGAATAAAATAACTTTCATACAAAACTTAACAGCTTCTGAAGTCGGTGTCTTCAATTCTTCAATGCACTATAGCTTGGCACCGACTTCAGAAGCTGTTAAGTATTTTATGAAAGTTATTTTATTCGTTTTAGGTTTTTGAAGTCGGTTTTTACTTTTTTTTTAAAGTAAATTTATGTACAGACGCAAATCTTTCTGTGGTATGCAAGACAGAAAATGATAATGCCAGATGTTTCCGGATTAGAAACTTTTATACGTGATAGCTATCATACATCTCGCCGAAGGGATTAATGGTATCAATCCCTTTAAATTTAGCGCAGAATATTTACGTTGTTGGTTTCAACATTATCATGTTTTGGCGACATTATATCGAAGCGTCTACACGGAATCCACTTAACATCAACTAATACCATTTAAATACGAAAGGTTTAAGATTGCTGCCTCGTTGATCTAGTGTGGCAGTAATCTTAAGCCTACCTTCTTAGCAGTAGGTATGTAGTAAGAATAAGGTCCTGAGTTCGATTCGTGGGGTCATGCAAAGTGTTGGGTTGGTTTTTCTATTTGAAATTTCTCAGTAGCAGCCCAGTCTGAATTTATGCCACCTAACAATCAAACCTAACAAAAAAAAAAAAAAAAAAAACTCTAGAAGAAGTACTAGCAACAAACATTTGTAAATGTTGATTGAACCTGGATTAAATACTCTTTCGACATTAAAAAAAATAGAACCTAAAAGCGAAAACATTTTTGAATAAGATGGGAAAACATAACTTGGTCGCAGCTTACGGCATTTTGAAACGTAAAAACTTTAGACATTACTGTTCATAATCGTTTTTTTTCTCCTTGTTAGATCATTTTCACTGCTTTCTTTTGTGACTCTGGAGCGTTATGACACGTCGTCCTTTAATGCGGGAAGAGATGCTTAAGGCTGTGGGTATACTGGAAGCAAGACGCAGTCAAAGTGAAACTGCAGACGCTGTCAATTCGCAGCCAAGCGTAATTTCCCAATTGTGGGCACCTTACAGGTCTACAGAAGATGTTCTTGAACGTTATTCAGAAAGATACAGGGGTCACTGCTCAGCGACAAGACCACTTTCTGCAAAATGCTGCGACGAGGCAGCCTCAAATCACAGCTCACCAGTGCCAATTTAAATGCGGAATAATACTGCGACGAGATTGTGGAACCTACGGTCATCCCTCACCGACAGCAGTATAGCCAAGATTTTATGATCATGCAAGATAATGCGCGTCCACACACAGCCAGGCTGGTGATGAATTAGCTCTGCGAGAACAATAACATGCTATTAGAGTGGTCTGCTCAGTCCGCTGATCTCAATCCCATAGAGCATACGTGGAATTCGCTCGGGAGAAGATCGTTCAGTGACCTTCCCCAAAATTTTAACATGGAGGAAGAGACTTTGCACATTTTTCCAGAGTATGGAGCGATATTCTTCATAGTATTCCTCATACTGGAGTACTGTGTTATCCACGTATTCCCATTAAAACTAAGGGAAAAGTTTATAAAACAGCAATTCGTCCAGCGCTATTGTATGGATCCTAATGTTGGACAACAAAGAAGACGCATGAACAAAAGCTCTATACCAATGAAATGAAGATAGACAAAGTCCGTAATGAATATAACGGCACATGGCCATCATCAGTCAATTCTGGGTTCATTGCGGCTGCCGAGCTGTCGTGGGTAGGCGGGCGAGGAGAATTAAAGCCACGTGTTGAAGAGGATCAACGATGCACGATTATTATTTTTAACGAAATAGTAACCGAAATGTAATCAGCACTTTCTAATTAGTTGAAACACAGCGACGCTCCACCGAACACGTCTTGCTTGAGCGCGATGCAAACGGATTCTGTCCCGTCTCACGGCCGCGTGCAAAAGAGCCCGGAGTTGCGTCAGAGTGAAGAAACGTCAACCCGCGCTTGTCAAAATGTCCGCTGTTATTCTTGACGTTTCTTGACACTCTCGAGACCTCGAAGCGCCGTCACGGCCGGACTGACATTCGCACGTCCTCGTGCGACTGCTCACGCCTCGAGTTATCTGCAAAGACCGAATACAAATCTGTAGTACACGTTTGGGCATGCTCGCCCATCCCTGACTAGCTACCCATTTATGCTGCCTGTTTGAAAAGATCTCGATCTTCACCCCTCACATCTGAATTAAACACACTGGGCGGACAACTGACCTCAGGCGCCCCTTCGACCACCCACCACCTCTAATGGTGCGGTGGACCGGACAACCCGTCAGCGCCCCTTCCACCAGTAACGAAAGCCACACACAGCTGCTGCAATCAACTGGTCCGGAACGTCGACCCGCATAGGCCAGTCCCAGCTCAATCTCATGCCACCCAGCTCACACCAAAGAAGTCGTAGTCTGATCGTGGGCGTCGACCCGGTTTAGGCCAGCCCAGTCGATCAACTACACTACATACCACGTAGGAAGATGTAGTCTGATCAGAGGCATCGACCCGGCTTAGGCCAGCCCCATTGATCAACCACGCCGCTCCCGACTGCCTATCCAGTGCTTTACGCTCTAGATCGATTCTCGATAAAAGGACAGGATTTACGCAATTGTTGTAAGCTCACCATTCATTACTCATCATGTTCTGAGGCAGAGAGGGTGCCAGAGCTTGCGGTCAAAGTGTGTGAACTAGATACCGATACTGTGTCACTATCATCATCAGATGTTGCCATTCTATTTTCATGACTATGGACTTCCGCCGTTTCGGCCTCCTCTGCCTCGTTGACTAATGAAGTAGCTACTTCAATCAATCCACCGTAGCCCCTGGGTACTGCGCGCAAGTTTTCATGGGCGTACTTATAAGTTCGGTTTGATCCATCAATGTCTCAGCTCGTATCTATCGTGATCTAGTACGTTGACGATCGTGAAGGGACCTTTGAACTTTCGCTGTAGTTTGGTTTGGTTACGCTCACTACCCTTGATAAAGACATAATCGCCTACACTAAATGGTCTTACTATTGCTCTACCCCGATTAAAGCGTTCTACTTCTGACGAAGCCGCCTTTTTGATGTTCTCGGAAGCATTATGCCTAATGGAATCTAAGTCTAGACGGGGCTCAGGTTCAGCATGCAAGGATAAGGTTGACATTCCTAATGACTTTGCTCGTATGCCAAACATCAATTCCGTAGGGGAGTAGCCTGTTACTCTGGATCTGGTGCTATTCAAGGCAAGCTGAACTTCGGGAAGTTCGTCGCGCCACGTTTTGTTTGGGTCGTTCTCTATTATTGTGAGCAGGCATTTTAGAGTGCGCATTATACGCTCGATTTGACCGTTGGCTCTACTGGAGCCAGTAGCGATAAGGTGAAGCTCTATACTATACTCAATACAAAACCGTTTGAAATCCGTACTAATATAACACCTACCTTGGTCTAATATTATGCGCTTCGGTGCACCAAATAGGTAAACTGCCCTTTTAAGAGATTGAATTGCGCTAGCAGCATCGAGAGAAGATGTGTAATCTAAAAGAACGTATTTGGTGAACGAATCGATAATAACGGACGCATATTCTTTTCTATCACTTTTACCACTTAGTTTGCCCGTGATGTCTATATGTATAGTATGCCAAGGCGTAGACACTTTAGGTATTGGATGTAATCGAACTTGCTGCGCTCCCGAACATCCCTTTGAAGCCTTGCATACTATGCATGAATCTACAAATTTACGCACCTGCTTGCACATTTGTGGAAACCAGTACTGTTCATATATTTTGTCAAGCGTCTTATCAGCACCAAGATGCATAATTTCTGTGTGAACATGATTAATAAGTGTCCAAGTCAGGGATCTTGGTACAACTGGTAACCAGGAACTGGTTCTATTGCGTTCGATTTTCCTATACAGTATGCCCTTCTGCACGTCATATGTGTGTGCAATCGCTTCTGGCAACTCGCTGTTTTGATGTTTGCTGATAAGGTCACAAATTTCGCTATCACGTTTTTGCTCTACAGCTAGCCAACCCTGGTGTAACTCTATAAAGTGAACTTTCTTATTCCTATTCGTAGCAACAGTTAAATCATTTAATTCCTGCGAACTATATGTGGGCTAATTACCTGGGAAAAACATTCTACATCCCCCTTACCAATGCCCGTTAGATAAACTAAATCATTCTGCGCAGTACCTGGGAACTTCTCGGCGTAGCTGTTAGTTACTAATGAGCAAGCCGATCCACTGTCAAAAAGAAAGGAAACTGGCTCACCGGATGATGTAGTCAAGGTGCTCCTCGATGCCTTGCGTTCACACACGTGGACTTCTTTGACCCCCGCTGCTCCACCGCCTACCGCTCGATCTGGACACGCCGACGCCAAGTGTCCTGGTCGTCCACACGCGAAGCAGGTGATTGGTCTTGGTTTATCAGCGGCTCTAGATGTTTGGTCGTGCGTCTTCTCTGAATTAGTAGGCTCTTCTCTTCGCTTGCGGCAGTCTATCGCTTTGTGACCCGAAGTACCGCACCGGTGACATGTTCCCATGAAGCGTGATTCGTTGAATCGGGTCTTTTTCACATCCGCATCATGGTTATCGCTACCCTCATGCCTTCGTTTCAGTGAAATGCCGTTAAGAACACGCAGAAGTTGAGATCTAGTAGTCAGGTTATGAGAGTGGAGCTCGCGGCGAATCACGGCTTCCTTTTGGCATAAAACTGAAGATACGAATCCCGTTGTAACATCTTCGGACATCTCCATTCGCGGGATGCGTTCGATGATGTTCCAAAGGCGCATGGCCGCCTCACTCGCGGTTTCTTTAACACCAACTTGAAAACGTAGAATTTCGTCGAAGTGATCTTGTGGCAGCATAGGTTTAGCAAACTTCGCGAGCAATACTTCTTTTATTTGAGGCCATGTCAGCTGCGATGCCTGTAGTCGTGTTAAACAGGAAGCAGCTCGACCTTTGAGTGCACGTGTAAGTAACAAAAGCAATTCTGCACCTTCTAACTTACGGTTGTTCACTATGATTTCTGTCACATTGCACCAACCTTCGATATCCGCTTCGTTGCCATCCGGGTCAAACTCAGTCAACTGGGTAGACGTGCTGCTCGAAGGTTGCGGCTGTGATATAGCCAGCAATCGGGATAAAAACAGCTCCATCTGTTGAGACAGGCTTGGTTCTGATGCCGGCGCTGAAGATCTCGTGCGACTATTCTCCTCTGAAGCAAGCCCTTCACATCCCACTTCTGATAACGGCACATGGCCATCATCAGTCAATTCTGGGTTCATTGCGGCTGCCGAGCTGTCGTGGTTAGGCGGGCGAGGAGAATTAAAGCCACGTGTTGAAGAGGATCAACGATGCACGATTATTATTTTTAACGAAATAGTAACCGAAATGTAATCAGCACTTTCTAATTAGTTGAAACACAGCGACGCTCCACCGAACACGTCTTGCTTGAGCGCGATGCAAACGGATTCTGTCCCGTCTCACGGCCGCGTGCAAAAGAGCCCGGAGTTGCGTCAGAGTGAAGAAACGTCAACCCGCGCTTGTCAAAATGTCCGCTGTTATTCTTGACGTTTCTTGACACTCTCGAGACCTCGAAGCGCCGTCAAATATATACGTGGCAGCTTTCAAGTTAAACCAATCACTGAAAAAATGACCGAAATCCGCCTCAGATGGTATGGGCACATTAAAAGACACAATGAAGATCATGTGGTACAAATTGCACTGAATCTGCCAGAGCAAAGAAGAGGCAGAGGTCGCTCGCCATTGACCTGGTGGTCAAATATAAAAAGAGACCTTAAAAAATCCCAATTGCCTGAACCGACCACCCAAGACAGAATCACTTGGCGCAAAAAAAGTGAGGAGACCTGACCCCAAATAACGGGATCAGGGACGGAGGAAGAAGGAGAAGAATGTAGCGATATTCCACAGGTGACAATAGACAACCTAATATTCAGCATGCCCCGCCGATGGACCAACAGTTTATTAGAAAGTTGCTACGCATGTTTTTTTTTTTATTTTATTTTATGTTATCTGGGCGTTAGTGCTGAAACTTAAAAAATAATCCAAATAAAATCCTATAAACCCCACCCATTCTGGATTAAACATAACGCATTACACGTTACACAAAACTGGAACGCGGAATCTCTATACCCGGTGGACCTATCAATTTTACGATTGTACGTAAACGGTAGCGCACAGTTTACGATTCACGATCCGACTTACGTACGGTCGTAAACAAAGATGGATGTCACCTGCTTTGTTAGAGGATGCAATAAGGAAATTAGGTGGGGATTGGTTCGGGGCTTAAATTTTTTATGCTGGAGAATATTTTTAAATTTATGAATACATGCCTCACAACATAAGGTAGGGAGGGGCTTGTAGCTAAGTTATAACAGCTGCACGAGTCGATCCACAGTTGGTCTGTGGATGGGTTACCATCTTTTCATACCAAGATCTCTCAATGCCTCGGAAAGAACGGTAATCCGTTGGTACTGGCTGTCATTCGTGGATCTTTGACAGTCATTACGGTTCGTCAGAACCCTGAAAGTCATCGTCTGACCATGGGGTATCGTGTTACCCAGTAACTGGGTTGTGGCGGGCAAATCGCTCCATGTAAAATACTGGTATTCAACTGCATCCGGTTAGACTGTGAGCCGACCCCAACATTGTTCGGAAAAGACTAGGCAGATGATAACAACATGGGAGATAGTGCACCCTGCCACTTTAAAGTTTTGGATCCCAAATGAGATAATTTAGGTACTATGTCCATTAAACTTGTAGTCTTTATATTACTATATTTCTATATAAAATAAAAAGATAATAAAATAACTTCACAGAGTAAGATTGAGACTAGGGCCGGTTTTTTGATCCGTAGTTAACTCAACCAATGGTTAAACATAGTAACTAATGGTTGAATTTTAGCTAAATGTGAAAGGCTAAACATGAATAAGTTATGCCATTAGTTACTATGTTTAACCATTGGTAGAGTTAACTACGGATCAAAAAACCGGCCCTTATTTTATTTTATTTTTGCGCCACACCAATGTCCGCGGAATAATCTAATATGGAGAAATAAATACCACGCATCTACTGGAGGCGATTTAGTTTAGGAAGTTTTCATGATTATTAGTTAAGAAGAGTTCTAATTATTGTGCAAGCAATTGAATAGCCATTCTTTTGAATTTTGTTTGAGATAGTGAAAATATATCAAGATCGAAAAAGTGTGTGTTATATATTTCCAAGAGACGAGGGAGGGGCGCCCTTGCGCCAGCATTGGTTCTGCACTTGACAGTGTAGAACAGCCGGGGCGCGCGCGCCTCTCACCGAAATACAGTTCTGGGTACAATATAACAAAGTTTATTGGTGAGCAGTCAAAGTTGTTATTACATATGCCATGCAGCATCACAGCCTGGACTCCAAGCCTAGGAGCTTGTATTTTTTTAGTAGTTGTGCGTAAGATAGTTTTGAGCGGTAGCATTTATAGTGAATGTAGCGTAAACATTTTTTTTCAACCATTTGAAGCCTTAGCTTATATTTATCATATAGAGGACACCATATTGGGGCTGCGTATTCTAATTGGGAGCGTATTAAGGTTACATACAAGGTTATAAACGTATGCGGTCGGTTGAAATCAATTGAGGATCGCATAACGAAACCGGACATTCTGTAGGCTTTGTTGGATAATGTTATCAATGTGAAGGTTGAAATGCAATTTTGAGTCAAGTGTAACTCCTAAATCACGAATATGGTCAACTTTTTTAAGAGTAGTGCCTTATAAAGTGTAACAGTATTTAATTAGATTTTTGTTTTTTGTGAATGATTTTACATTGCACTTAGGTAAGCTAAGATGAAGTTTGTTATGTGAACAATAATTCGAAAGTCTGTCGAGGTCTTCCTGAAGCAGCAAGCAGTCTTGTGTGTTTTTGCACAACTTGTAGATTTTAAATACATACGGCATACATTAAAAAATGGGAATTAATGACGCAGCGTTTTATGTCGTTTACAAACAAAATGAAAAGCACTGGGCCCAAAATGGAGCCCTGAGGCACCCCAGAAGTAACGACAACAGAATCTGATTCAAAACCGTTGATAGCCACTTTTTGGGTTCTGTTGTAAATATAGGACATGAACCACCGCAGTAAATTACCCCTAATACCATTATAGGCGATCTTGTCCAAAAGTAGCTTGTGATCCACCTTGTCAAATGCTTTTTGAAAGTCGGTGTACACAGCGTCAACTTGGGTTTGGTTATCCATGTTTTCGAATAAATGGTTTGTAAATAACATAAGGTTAGTAGTAGTAGAGCGGCATTTAACGAATCCGTGTTGTTGGGGTGTTATGAGGTGATGAATGTGAGAATATAACTTACCGTGCACTAGTCTCTCAAAGAGCTTTGACAAGGCGGGCAGCAAGGAGATGAGACGGTAATTCTGTATATTGTTTATGTCGCCATTTTTGTATATGGGCGTGATGTATGCGCGCTTCCAGATATCAGGGAATGTACCTTCACGTAGGCAATTATTAAATATTATGTGAAGTGGGGTACAAAAAATGCTATCAGCGGTGTTTTTTATAAAAATTGGAGGCACACCATCGGGACCAGACCCTTTATTTGAGTCCAGTCTCTTTAATGCATTGAGTATATCGTCCGTATTTAAGTACATGTCTGAAATACACGAACAGTTATCCGCGTATGTGGTGGGTGTCTGCCAAAGCTCGGGGAAAGAAGGCTCGTAGACAGAGGTAAAGAAGTCTGAAAACATGTTGCATATTTCAGTGGGATCGTTAGAGATTTTGTTGTCAAGGTACATGCTGGCTGGGATATTAGCTCGCCCCTTCCGCTTGGAGACGTATGTCCAGAAGTGCTTGATATTTAATGGAATGCTGTCTTCGACTGACTTTATGTACATCAGAAAGCACTTACTAGACTCAGATCCAAACCGTTTGCGGTACATTGAAAATATTTCGTAGTCAGATATATTGCCGTATTTTTTCCATTTTTATTAGACCCAAAAAGTAGTGTGTTGTAACGTTAAATTATAAGTAAATGTTTTGTACCTAATGACTGTCTGTAATGCTGCATAGGCGTAAGTATATTGCTTACAAGTAATTGTTGTTGTACAAAAATATTGTTTTGTATTGAAATAATACGTGATTGCACCACACTTAAGTGATAATGTATATTCTAAACTATAGAGAATACAATAATAAATTAAATAAAGAAAACTAACTTCGCAGTTCGTTGTGCGAAAAGTTACAATTGTGAGGGTAACCTGAGAACAAATGCAAATCAAATGTGCACAGAGTAGTGAACAAAACAGAGCGCATGGACTGATAACGTTACCTGGAGCAAACATTACAACATTGTGTATTCGGTAGACGTATAGAGAAATATACTTAATTTCCGGGTTTGGAATATGGTTTGCTTTTTGATAAATCATGTTCGGATCTAATGGTGAATGCAGGCTCTGGAACATCTGCCCGGACAAGGACAACTCCATGTTTGATCCAAACGAAGCGATATCCATGTTGCTTGGTGGCTTCTCTGGCTTGACGAAACAAGGTTTTAGTCTTAAGTGTGAGGTGCTCATTGATGTATACTCTATTCGATGTTCCATTAATCAGTTACTCATCGGACGTGATGCCCTTCTTTAGCCGTGCTGCTGCTAAGAAGTTATCGCGCAATACTTGGCTTGTGAGTTTTGCTATGATGTTTTTAGGCCGATTGGTATTAGCATTCATTTGAGGAACCCGGTGAATTGTAATAATATCACGAGGAGATAGTGGCTGTTTGATGACATTCGAGATAGTCTCAATAATAGCCATAAGGTTCTCGCCGCGTTTCTCTGGCAGATTACTAATTTCAATGTTGCAACTGCGGGATTTTTGCTCCATGGCTTCTAGTTTTGCTTCAAGCGCAGCAATACGTTGGTCACTGGCCAGAGGTGAGGAAAGTTTCTCTTCAAGCGCGGATACGCGTGAGGCAACGTCCCGCGATTTCTTCTCCAGGTCGTCATATTTGTCGCTCATGAACTGAATGGAGGACTTCACACCTTCGAATTCGGAGAGGAGCACGGTGAATTTCTCATTTTGTTTTGTGAACCAACTGTCGAGCATGCATTTTATGTCCTTTTGCAGCTTATTGAAATCATCGCGATAGGTCTCACGTGAGTGTGCATCGCTGATGTGCGATATACCTTTGCAGAATGTTACATAGTGTGATGGGGATTCTTTTTCTATAAGTGATCTATCGACACTCATATCACCGGACATGGGTGGATGGTCGGCGTCACTTGTGCGGTCGAAGGTGGTATTTATAATATCCATAATTTCCGAGATTAGGTGTAGTCTCTGTCAGCAACACTAGTCTGTGTCGAGCGGAGTGAATCACACACGATGTCGCGAGTCGGTTGACTGCCGATAGGTAACTATTGATAGAACACACGCGAACGGTTACGCACACATAGAAGTGACTATAAATGCTTGCAGCTAAAGTGACGACTAGACCACCGGTTTACACCGAGACGCGCGGCGGAATGAAGTTGTCAGAATGTGGGCTGTGGAATCAGCAGTCATGTATTGACATCAGTATTTGTTTGTGATTTTAAGAGTACAAGTAAGTAAAAGAAACGAGAATTAATATGAGGAATGTTGCCACAGTTTTTGGTAAACATACACGATTTTTAATTCTCCATAACAACATGAAAAATAAGACCAGTTGATACCTACGTGCTTTTATAGTAAGCACGTGGGCATATGGCACTATACTATAATGTAGCAAGTAGGGCAATAAAAAACTTTTATTTACTGACGCCATATTGTGCCAAATAAAACACGACGAGTAAAGTCGAGGCAGTAAAATAAATTTTGTGAAAGTATTTTTACTGAATGGAAAATATACGGTGTTATTTTTTTATTTTGGTAATGAATATTGGAGAACAATTGACGGTATGGAATATATAATCAGGAGGTGTTTTGACGTGAAAACGTCTTTTCGCTCGGAGTACTGGTGGTAAATTCTGGCGAAAAAAAAAAAAACATGTAAGATTTTAACCGCTAATAACTACGAGACTTTTAATGCTAGAATAATGATTGAATTTTTAGAATTTGTATATACGTAAATTAAAACAGGCCGACTTTAGAGCGTAGGCTATGGAATTTTGAATAACAGTTAATTGTTTTTCATCATCACATCATCATCTGCCTAGCCTTTTCCCAACTATGTTGGGGTCGGCTTCCAGTCTAACAGGATGCAGCTGAATACCAGTATTTCACATGGAGCGACTGCATATCTGACCTCCACAACCCAGTTACTGGGTAATACGATACCCCTTGGTAAGACTGGTTGTCAGACTTTCGGGCTTCTGACGACCCGTAACGACTGTCAAAGATCCACGAATGACAGCCGGGACCAACGGCTTAACGTGCTTTCCGAGGCACGGGGGAGTCTCCGTATGTAAAGATGGTCACCCATCCACAGACCAGCCCTGACAAGCGTAGCTTAACCTGATGTATCGACCCGTGCGGCTGTTATTACTTAGCTTTTTTGTTTACTTTGTTTTTTATCATCACAACCAGTGATTAATTCGTCGACATAGAAGTCGTGTTGTATTATGTTTTTTATAGTTTCGCCCACCTGCCATAGACAACGAGTGCTTAAATAGCTCGCACTTGTGGTGCCATAAGTAAGAGTATTCATTTGCATCGTTCTGATGGGCAAGGACTCATCTTCTCTCCATAGAATTAATTGCAAGTCTCTACAGGATTCATCTACTCTCACTTTTCGAACCAATTTTCTTAGTTCTTAATTTTCTAGTCTTCGTCCTGTCACGGTCGGCAATTTGTATGTTTATTACGACATAAAGGTTGAATTTTTGGAACTTTGCTTTCTTCAATAATGTCATGAACTTTTGCTAATTATGTACTTTAATTTAGTATTTTTACAAAGATAGAAAACATTTAGGCCGCGAGTGCGGGTGGCTAGAGACGAAGTGATTCTACCAAATTTTTACACATACCGCGCACCGCTATACTATTTGCGCCTTACCGAAGGCTGTAGGCAATATATTGGGTTGGTAAGAAAATAATGAAACACTTTCAGGTGCTCTTGAATTTATTAATTATTTATTTAATGTTACATTTTAATCAACAATATAATCACCCTCCGTATCTACTACCTTTGCCCATCTCTGTGGTAGTGACTCAATAGCTTTTGCCCAGAAGTGTGGAGACTGAGATTGAAATAATTCCTCTATGTCACTTTTGAGATTGTCATATGATTTGAATTTTTTTCCACGTAAATACTGTTTCAATGAACGAAATAAATGGTAGTCAGACGGAGCAAGGTCAGGAGAGTACGGAGGATGCGGCACTGTTTCCCAGCCAAGTTCCTTTAATTGATGACGAGCAACGGAAGCGACGTGCGGTCGCGCATTATCATGGAGAAGGTGAACCTCGACTCGTCTTCGGCGTTTTTCCCGGATCGCAGCAGCGAGCTGTCGTAGCTGAGAGGCGTAAACATCCCCGGTGATAGTGTCATTGTTATGCAACATGACCCACCAAAGGATTCCACGAGAATCAAAAAAGCAACACAGTAGAGACTTCCGACAATAGGGATTGCGTTGTGGCTGGACTGGCGGTTCTTGTCCACGGGGAAGCCAGAAGCCGCGTCGCGTATCGTTTTCATAAAGAACGTAGCTTTCATCTCCCGTCACTAAATTTGTTAAAAACTCTTTACGTTGTGAACGAAGTAGAAGAGATTGGCATATCGCAACTCGGACTTCTCTTGTAGCATTGGTCAATACGTGGGGGATCCACCGCGACAGAACTTTTCTGTAGTTAAGTGCGTGAAGACGGTTCTTAATCGTAACGTGAGAGCAGCCGATTTCTTCGGCCAATTCACGAGTGGTTGCATTTGGGTTTATCTGCAATTTCTCTAGTAGTACGTCAGCATTAAAAGCGGATGGCCGACCGGTGTGCTCCTTGTCCTCAAAACTTGTATCTCTAGAGGCAAAGCGCTTAAACCAACGACTCACGGTTACATGACTAGTAGTCCCCGGGCCCAACGCATGGTTAATGTTATCCGCGGCTTCATGCGTCGAATGACCTTGTTTAAACTCGTAGAAGTAGAGTGCTCGAAGATACTTGTTGTCCATCTCGGATAATATTGCGCAACAATGTTGCGTGCCGCACTTATTTACTCTTCTGCGTATTCCTTCGAGAGTATTCTACAAAGTGCTAAAAGTACTTACTATAGAAAAATATTTTAAACGGAATAGATAAATAATTAAAAAAAGTGTTTCATTATTTTCTTACCAACCCAATACTTAAGAGGCATACGCTGATAATACACTGTCAGCAGAGGAGCCTATACAATCATAATGATGAGTACAATGATCCCTTAAGAGTATAACGATGATTAAAATTACACTCATTATATAAACAATCCTAAATGTTTGTTAATGTAGATACTCTATTGCTTGGTAAGTAAGCTTGTTGCAATAATGATAATTAAATTCGATTTATGCGGAAAGAAAGACTCGCGCGTACGTCAAAACTCGCTGCAAAATTTTGTCAACAGTGTTTCTATAAGCAATTGAGTAAGTAACAAATATCGACAATCTATTTGTTTACCTCGTCCATTCATAACATTACAATTAGAAATATGTACATACACAGAATAGGAAAACAGTACCTACTCCATTGAAATCTACGGTAAGAAATCACGAGTTCAAAATCTGCTTCGATTAAATTATTCACGAAACATTACAGATGCGGTGAGTGACGATTGAGGCAAGAGAGCTCGAACCTCCTTTGAGCTGAGAGGAAAACCTTCTAGTACAAACGTATTGAGCTTAGTATATAGTAGGGGCACGATATAGATAGGTACAGAAGGCCCGCTCCTTACAATGAACGAAAACAGGAGCACGCATAGATACGTAGATGCGTATAGTCTGTTCCAAAAATATCGGATGAATGAGTAAATAAACTCTTTCCAGGTTAAATTCTTGCGCAATCACTCGGTACAGGGAATTAGTAACACATTAATTTGTATTTAGTGGGTTCCAACTTTATATCTCAACATTTTTAGTCCGAGTGCAAAACAAACAAAATCTCCAAACGGCTGGTTGACACTTCCTGTGACCCAAGGGCTTGCTTTCACCTTGGCCAGAGGCTAAGCATACAACGTGGCAATGCCGCCAGTCTCTTGGGTACATTATCAGTCGACAGCGCGGCGATGCGGAGGAATTTTGCGACGCCATTTTTTTTTTTCTAGTTTTAGTTAGGTTAGGATATTGTATTTTTAATGTTAATAATCTGGTAGTAAATATATAAATAGTCCTAATTACGACGATAATCCAAAGATACCACTTTTTCAACGTTTGAATAACATTACTTAATAGTAATCGAAAAATCATAATTCAATTGTCAAAAGAAAAACATCAGGCGTAAGTATTCAATTAATACTCAAATCAAAGCATTCAATTTGTAAGTGGCACTACAAATTGCCATCCACAGGAACGTTTTCTGATCCATTTGTTTCCATTTTCATCAGATTCCTTTGAAACAGACCAATATACGTACGATCTGTTGCAAAATTATTTGATGATAATCTCGTCAATCTTAAAATATCTAGTGCCAGGTACGCTTGCACTCGCTTTACGTATGCGCATGTCTATGTGTGCGTGCGTTTTTGCTCGTTTTATGGATCCGGCCTTCTGGATCTATTTTGTGGTGCTGGGGCTAACGGGAATATTATTCATGTGCAGAACACTGGAAATGGTGTGAATTTTGTCCTGGGTGGTGTAGAATCAATTGTGGTTTTGTACAGACGGGACTATTATATACCTTCTCGCTTTTCGTACTCATGGGAAATGACTAAGGGAATTCACGATACACCTAGACATGATTGATATTTCGCATGTTTAGCAATATTTTGAACTAATCACTTGCAGGATTTTTTTCTGACCCTAATTATATCTAATATATTACAGACTAACGATGAGGTTGTGTTCGACAACGTAGTTAAAAAAGTGGTAATCTACACTTCTCCTTTATCTGTATGAGCAGATAGTTTTGCTTTGGAGTGCGATACTTTGGAGCATTGGCCAATAGAAATTATTTTAAGGAAAACTAAAAACACTAGAAGCGTTTAAAACTTAGTAAAAAAAAACACGAAATCCTTATGTAAAAAGAAATACCTATCCTATCTTATTAAACAGCAACTATAAATAGTTCTTCACTTACACCCTAATCCAAAGGTAAACTGAACTCGGTCACCGAGCAAACATGTACCTACTCGGTAATGAAGTAATTACTCGTAAACTAGTGGGTTAAGAAAGTTATAACGAGTACCGAACTATGAACTACAACTTTTAGAATTTGCAACATCGATTTAAGTTAGCTAGCCTTGTTCAGGAAATATTTTCTGAGGCGTGAAAAGTTAGAACGAAGATTGTTTAAGTGAGAATTTTCTTTGAAGTTCTTAATAGTGTTTGTTAAGGGTTTTTTTTAATGAGACTGAATTACGTTGATGAGTTGAAGGGTAGGCGGTATTGAAGATATTTATAAATTGGAGACTTGTAGTAAGTATTTTCTGGAGTACGAACTTAGCGGAGTTTTGAATCGGATTCGGGAGAGGCAAGCTGTGGTAAAGGCAGCAATCACCACCACCAGACTTCTTGAAACCTCAGGAGCATCTGACTCCTGGACGTGAATCGCTGTGGCCTATATGGAAAGCACTCATTAGATTAAGTACCCAGTTAGGCTGCTGCAAGTACAACTCGACAAAATGGGAGATTGATTGATATGTCTGACACCCAATGTAACGCTACGTGGCCACATATTATATTTGGCACAACTAATTTGAAGAGCACCATCGAAAAAATAAAGAATAAATACAAAAATCATCAACAAGCTTATAGTACAATTTAAATCTAGACGTAGACGTTTGATTTTTCAGTAACATGGGTAAACAGTAGATTTATGTCTTAGTAGACTACCCAGAAAATTAGGTAATAACTAGGAAATATCCAATATAGGTGTTAAGCACAGCACACGAAACATATATCAAACAACCTGCATGCTGTGCTTAGGGGGTGGATGGTTAGACTCTGATAGGCGGGGGTTATCGTCGTCTTTATGCAAATTAAACCAGTACAAGTATTCACAAATATAATAAAAGGGCACGTAAACACAATTCAGAAACAAAATACACATAAAACACAATCATAATACTTACGGCAATAATCTTACCTTCGAAACACTAATTATTGCAATAATACAGACATAATACAGATACTACAGACACGCGACTACACAGGGCTCTATTGAGCATGTCACTTGATGGTTAGGTACTTTTACTAACTTGCTCGATACAATTTTGGAACTATTTTGGAACTACATATTTATGAACTGTGATGGAACTCTGATGGAACTAACTTTCAATCCTAGGGGACGCATATATATTACTTTTTCACTATAGCTAACGTAGCGGGTACACCTCACCCGAGTAAAACTATGACACCAATATATGTGGTTTAAACAGTAACCACGCCCCTATTTTCTCGTGCAAGTCACGACCTGTCGACTTTTCTGAGCCAGGGATAAACCCGTACGCAGTTTTGAGTTGATTCTCTGCGTTCAAGTCACAACGTGTTTATTTCCGACGGACAAGCATAGTCTCGTGGAATATTTATTAGTTAGATGATGTTATGCTACTAGTACATTCTTATAGCTACTTATAACTAATAGCAAACGGAGCTAGGAGTATGGTGCTTCTCCTACAATAGGAAATTCAATCTTCCGTAACAAACAGATCATAACTTCCAATCCAAGATTCAAAAGCAACGGAAAAAGGAGAAAAAGTGTAGTTGGCGCAGTTCGAGGTCCGCGCCGTTTGATTTCGTAAAAACATATTATTGAAATTTTACTACGGTTTCCGATCCTGCCGTAGCTATTTTTTTGCTCGACACTAGACTTTGTAGGCTCATTGCATTCCTTATACCTACTCGTAAGGTAAGCTTTCACCGAATATGATATTTTTCAGTTCCGAGCAGATTTACGGCGGATATGTGACTACATTTGACATTATTTTGCTATTCAATCTGCCTAGCCTTTTCCCAACTATGTTGGGGTCGGCTTCCAGTCTAACCGGATGCAACTGAATACCAGTATTTTACATGGAGCGACTGCCTATCTGACCTCCACAACCCAGTTACTGGGTACTACGATACCCCTTGGTGCGACTGGTGGTCAGACTTTCGGGCTTCTGCCGACCCGTAACGACTGTCAAAGATCCACGGATGACAGCCGGGACCAACGGCTTAACGTGCTATCCGAGGCACAGAGGAGTCTCGGTATGAAAAGATGGTCACCGATCCACAGATCAACCCCAGCAAGCGTAGCTTAACCTGATGGATCGACCCGTGCGGCTGTTATTACTTAGCGACGAGCTCCTGACATTATTTTGCTATTGTCAAATTCATATTAATTTTTAACCTTATTTTGGCCAATATTTCTGTTGTTTCTCCTTAGGTCCTGGTAGTGCTTTGTCTATTCTTGATAAATACACTAGAATAACTGATTTAGCTTAATACGTTTTTGCGCTATACGAATTGATATTTTGACACATAGTGAAAAATAGAAGGTCGCGCGCATGCGCGTGCACCCGCAGTGCGACGTCATAGGCAAATTACATCCAGCCTTAAAATTGTTATAAACATGACCTATCTTTTGAATGCTCTAGCATTAATATTCTCGTAGTTATTAGCGGTTGAAATCTTACATGTTTTTGTTGGTCAGAAATATTGAACTTACTACCAGTACACCGAGCGAAAAGACGTTTTCACGTCCAAAATAACAGAAATATCATAACACAAACATTTTATGTAAACCCAGATACAGCAGCGAAACTTATACCGGTGTCGTTAAAAAGTTCTAGTAACAGTTCAGTCCCAAGAGAAATAAAAGTAATATACGTTACGTTTGAAACTCCCAACTGTTCGGTTTAACACGAGTTTGGTTTGTAATCTATTTCTAGGAAAGAAATGAAAAGGCTATTAGAGGACGTGTTTGACAGGAGTGTTATTTTGATGACGAGTAAATTTTGGTTGTCTTGTTTCTATGCAAGCTTTGTTCTTTGATAGTTTGTTTAGTTGATTCTGATGTTAATAAATTCAACATCATATGATATGATATGTATATGTGTTTGTGTATGTGTGTGTGTGTGTGTTTGTAATTTTTGTCATTTTGCCTTTGGTTCAGTCATTCATCATTCTCCTGCCCTTGTCCCAATTTATTTGGGGTCGGCGCAACATGTCTTTTTCTTCCATACTTATCTGTTAGTCGTCATCTTGGTAGTCACTCCCTTTTTGGCCATATCATCTTTCACACAGTCCATCCATCGTTTCTTTGGCCTTCCCCTACCTGTATAGTCATCAACATTCACACTCAAAACTTTCCGGCCGACATTTTCCTCATTCCTCCATGACAACCGATTTCCACACAACTTTTTAGTCACCGGTCTTCCTCTTACATACTCATTTCTTATTCTATTCATTCGCGTAACACCACACATCCCTCTTAGCATTCTCATCTCAGCTGTTTTCATTCATTCTTGACAGGCCCGTTGGCGTGGTTGGTTAAGATACCAGCTATCATGCCGCAGGTCGTGGGTTCGATTCCCATCCAGGACAAACATTTGTGTGCATGAACATGTCTGTTTGTTCTGAGTCTGGGTGTAATTATCTATGTATATAAGTATATATTTACAAAAAAAAAAAAGTAGTATAATATGTAGTATATCAGTTATCTGGTATCCATAGTAGTTCTCTGCTTAGTTTGGGATCAGATGACCGTGTGTGAATAATGTCCCAGGTTATTATTGTTATTATTATTATTCTTTTTGTGGCCCAACATTCAGATCTATAGTAGATTTACTTATCTCGATTTCAGGAAAATGAAGGTAGTGACGGAACAATAAAATACCGTATATACAAGGTGAAATTGAATTCATGGGCAATATTTTATGGGGTCATTGTACTCATCATTATGAACAACTTTTATTATGGAACCAAACCGGAAATCGCAAAAAAATCAGCTGTTCCCTACATTTTGACGAGGTATGCGAACATAAATGTATGGAACAGCTGATTTTTTTGCGATTTCCAGTTTGGTTCCATAATAAAAGTTGTTCATAATGATGAGTACAATGATCCCATAAAATACTGTCCATGAATTCAATTTCACCCTGTAGTTCTATCATTTAAAAACAAAAGTGACCTTGAAGCCCTTGAAAGGACAATCCTACGACCTTGAGATCCAAATCCGTTATCGTTTAAGGAAGCATATTTTGCAAATCCCCCTTCATTGTCGCTTTCTCATTGTAGGAATGGTCACTTAAAAGATATGTTAGTTGCGAACTTCTGCTATTAGTTTTGAAAAAGTATTTTTGTAGTCGTTATAAAAACGGTTAAACTTTGTTTTTAGGGTTCCGTACTTCAAAAGGAAAAAAACGGAACCCTTATAGGATCACTCGTGTGTCTGTATGTCTGTCTGTCTGTCCGTCTGTCACAGCTAATTTGCTCCAAATCTAATGGACCGATTAAGTTGAAATTTGGTACACGTATGTATTTCTCTGACCCGAACACGGATGAGTAACGTAAATAAATGAATTTTGAATATGGGGATCAAGTTTGGGGGGCAAATAAGAAAATTAAAAAAAAAAAGAACTTTTGCAAACTGTACCGTGTGACATATCAAATGAAAGGGCTTACTGTGAGGGTCTCAAATATATTTTTTTAATAATTTAAAAATAATTTGTTATTATGTTATTTGAGAAAACAGTCGAAAATTGACCATTGTTTCCGAAACTACTGAGCCTATAATTTTGAAAAAAATACAGGAAATAGTTTTATACCTATTAATTACAGGAAAACTTATAAGAAGTCTATGGTCTTAAAATAACATGGTAAATCTCTCAATATTGTGCGTACAAAATTACATTTGCAGTAGGAATGTATGGGAGAACTTGTTTTTCAACTACAATGTTAAGTTTGTTGTTGGGATAAAGTCATCCCAACTACGGAACGCTTCATTGTGCGTAGTCCGACATACATTTGGCCGGTTTTGTTTAACGATTTTGAAACTATTATTTATTTATTATTGTATCGACAATCTGATTGCCTATCGTAAATATTTGAAAACAATGTAAACTCAATTATACATTTTACCATAGCTATCAATTTAACTACACAAATTATTTTGCATGGAAATCAAACAAACTAAAATGCAATAAAAAATAATGTAAAAAAGTTAAATCGTCTTCAAAAAGAAATTAACCCAAAATTATGAAACATTTTTTATTTCGGAAGTCGTAGTCTTGGGATCTGTAGTTTAGTTTTATGCCACGGACTTCCGAAATTAAAGTTATTTCATAATTTTGGGTTCATTTCTTTTTGCAGTCGATTTAATTTTTTTTCAATATTTTTTTATTTCGTAATTTTTAGTTTTTCGTAAAAACTGGATTATTTGTTGGTAATAAGTAGCAAATAGTTTTGTTATAAATATTGCACTAGAATTTGACTAAGGTTTCGAGATATTTTCCCTTGACACCACAGCCGTAGCTCGTATCAATAAGCTAGGCCTTCACACTTACACGTATTTACACAGTCATTATCTTGAAAATTACTTAACCCATTTTGATGAAACTTGCACTGTTCCCTAAGTTGAAGTAAATTTAAGGAAATAATAATAAAATGGTCACAATCCGATTAACAGTTTCGGAGAAATGCGTGGACAAATATACATATGTATATTACACAAACATACGTACATCTATAAAAAAAAATACATTTGTTTGGAGGCCCTAATGTAAATAATAAATAGGAATAGATTATCATATGTGAATATCTTGCAGTTCCAATAATATTACATACATACGTGTCGAATGGATAACCTCCTTTTTTGAAGTCGGTTAAAAATATGGTTGTTTCTGAAATGCTGGAAAAACAAGGATCAATTAATGAAGATACAACTTTTGATTGAAAATCTGAATTTAGTTGATAGAAAAAATGAAAGAACAACTTTTATTTTACAATCTTTTTAATTCAATTTCCTAGATAATATTTACACAATTTAAAAACTAAGTGACTTAAAATAATATGTACAAGTATATAAAACGTCCGCATCGCTGTCAACAGGAAAAGTGCCCACAAGAAATTGAAATTGCCACGTTGTATAGCAATGCTGATTCTTTGGAAAAAAAATAGGCCAGCCCTCTGGTCACGTGAAGAAACTTTCGATTGGTTTGTCATTAAGAAATCATTTCCATCGCTATTTAAAACCAAGTAACCCAGCAAATAAATAAAAAAAGCAAATAAATAAACAGAGACGTTACGAAAAGACGTCAAGCAAACGAGAGGAAGCGATCCTGAAGTTCTGTGAAGCAATTGAATAAGCAGCGAGTTCCTCATAATATGTATAACGATGCCTAGCTTGCACGACTTTAAGGATAATATTCAAGTTATTACTGTAGTTGCATTAATTTGGAAAATCAAGGAAATATGTTTGAAACGCATTGTTTTTAATATGGTGGCTTTTGAGTATATTGCAGGAAATTAATATGGGTTTTGAAAGGATATATGACGGCAAACATGTTATAATGGATGATTTTTTTTACCGTCTTGAAAAAAAATAGGGTACAATAGTTGAACGGAGTAGCCTATGGCATACCTAGTTTTTTTTTTTTTTTCATTCACTTAGACAGAAGTTGCTCTATCAATAAACACTACACATTTGAAGTCAACTAGAAAAATAAAAACAGAAAATTAAAAAAGCTTTATAGATCGTTAAAAATATCGAAATTCAAATCATACGCACTACGCAGGGTGCGTAAGGCGTATGATTTGAATTTAGATATTAATAATTAAAAAAACTTTTGCGGACTACCCGCTACTGACTTTATGTTATTATAATATTTTATAATAAAGCGTACATTTTGTAACCCCAACACTGTAAATATTATGTGGGTCTATACTAAGACTTGCACATACCTACTTGTTATACAATGTTCATATCAATAAGTTAAGCCATGTCAACGCAAAATTAAATATTAAAAATATGTTTAAATGTTTGTAAAGGCGGCATAGCCTATGTAACAAATAATTCATGATTTTTATACAAATAGAATAAGATCATTTGTAAACAGCATTGTACCAACATATATGTTAATAAAGACCTTGAAAAATCAAACCAAAAATCAATAAAAAAAAAAAACTAGGTATGCCATAGGCTTCTACTCCGTTCACCTATTATACCCTATTTTTTTCAAGATGGTAAAAATAGTCAGGTGTAACTTAAATAACGCACAACCTCTTAAGGGGTCATTGTACTCATCATTATGAACAACTTTTACTATGGGACCAAACCTGAAATCGCGAAAAAAAAAACAGCTGTTTAGTACCTTTATTTATGTTCCCATAATTCGTCAAAATGTACTAAACAGCAGATTTTTTTTCGCGATTTCATGTTTGGTCCATAGTAAAAGTTGTTCATAATGATGAGTACAATGACC
This sequence comes from Dicycla oo, assembly GCA_948252095.1. Lineage (NCBI taxonomy): Eukaryota > Metazoa > Arthropoda > Insecta > Lepidoptera > Noctuidae > Dicycla > Dicycla oo. Next base: position 5,072,233 of record OX411710.1, on the reverse strand, counting down.
CCTTATGAGGTTGTGCGTTGTTTAAGTTACACCTTGTATATTATACACAACAACAATAATAATAACAAAAACAAAAGCACAACATACAATATGTTTGGATATTGAAACAGAAGGATTTAGCTAAGTACTGAGTACGCCGCGTGAGGCACGCGTAAGATGATAAAACCTTTCATCCTTGCCTTTCTTTCTCTGTAGTATGGTGGACGTCACTGCTAATCAATATGGGCTTTTACAAACATTGCTGCAGGTATGAGGTCAAAACAAAGCCTACATGATTGAGGTCCTTCTGATTTGATAAAAAAATTGGATTTTATGAGAGACGTAATAATATCGTAGGGGCTTGTGGCTAAGTAATAACAGCCGCACGGGTCGATCTTGCCACGGTTGGTCCGTGGATATGTGACCATCTTTGCATACCAAGACTCCTCCGTGCCTCGGAAAGCACGTTAAGTAGTTGGTCCCAGCTGTCATTTGTGGATCTTTGACAGTCGTTACGCGTCATCAGAAGCCCGAAAGTCTGACCACCAGTCTTACCAAAGGGTATCGTATTACCCAAGTAGTTGGTTGTGGAGGTCAAATAGGCAGTGGCTCCATGTAAAATATTTGTATTCAGCTGGCATCCGGTTAGACTGGAAGCTGACCCCATCATAATGGGTGCTAGGCAGATGATGAGCGACATAATTAATATTTTGACATTTAATTTGACATTTTGAATGCATCATAAAGAACAAATTTTTGCGTTACTTAGACTTTAAGGCAAAGCAGTTCTCAGTGGATTATGAACACCGTTGTAAGCGATACCATTTCTTACCGTTGAACATAAGATGGTTAGTGACGTATGTTTTTTGGCAGGCATAGCAAATGGCTCTATTGATTCTCCGGAACTACTCAACAAAATACTTCTTTGCACTACGCAGACGACCTCTGTTGCAGGCACCATATGCATCAACTAAGTACAGGAGCAACACCTTCTCCATTCGTAGTGTTAAATCTATTTCCCCCTCTATATTTATCCCTGATCAATTTTGGGGGGCAAATAAGAAATAAAAAAAAAAAGTTGTGCAAACTGTACCGTGTGACATATCAAATGAAAGGGCTTCCTGTGAGTGTCTCAAATGTATTTTTTTATAATTTTAAAATAAATAATTTTAAAGTTATTTAATAAAATAGACGAAAATGGACCATCTCTCCGAAAGTACTGAGAATAAAATTTTGAAAAAAATACAGAAAATAGTTCAATACCTAGATTACAGGAAAACTTACAAGAAGTCTAAAACAACACAACTTCATCGTCGTCTTAAAACAACATAGTAAATCTCTCAATATTATGCATACAAACTTACATTTCCAGTTGGAATGTATGGGAGAACATGTTTTTTAACTACAAATTTAAGTTTGTTCTTGGGATTAATCCCAACTTCGCGGAACGGAACCTTTCATAGTGCGTATATAGTCCGACACGCACTTGGACGGTTTTTTTTCTCTTCCTTTTCAAATCGCTGTTAACGTACATTTAGTCAACGCAAATTACGTGTAACTTAAATCATATGTGGAAGCTCGTAATTAGACAATTTTCCTACCCACGATTGATTTTTAATTTTGTTATTAGTCTGTAAGCTTTCTGTAAAATAAAATAAAATAAATAATATTATATTATGCTTGTTCCTTCACAATAAACTTAAACTCTACCTACTTCTTACACAACCCATGTATGTAAATCCCTACTAAATCTAAACACAACAAGCACCAACTGGACTGGTAATCCGAAGGTTATGAGAGCAGTATTACAGCATATGTAGACACAGGGAATCCGCAATTTGCAAGCCGATGCAGCCGACATCCCTATTCAGTGACCAGGCATTTACATAGCGTTTGTGAAGCTTAGGGCTGTGCCTACTACTTTTTTGTAGAAAAACGTCGGTTTTGGAGGTAAGGGAACCGTTTTTATTGATAGATATTTGAATTTTTGACGCAAAGAGTGCCTATAACAGTCGCTCCTGAATTAGCCTCTTTCTCTCAACATATTTAATGGTTTTTTCTTAATCCTCCTCTGTTCTGTTCTGATTATTTTGTGTTGCGCTTTCCGAAACAGTTGAATCGTTTCTCCGGGATTCGTCGAACTTAAAATTTTCGGCGATTTTTTGGAGGTTGTCACTGTAAATTCTAATTTACCGGAGTTGTGTTGGTTGATATAGAGTGGCGGATTTATTGTATTAAAAGCACACATTTGCCTAAATACGTTCGATATTAGAACAGCTCGTATACTGGTGAAAGGATTAGACAGTCACCAAGATTCTTAGCGCAGACGACTGCCCATGGTACGCCAAACTTACATAGAAATCAAGTAGGTTCCTCAACCGGAATTATCCTAAAAAATATCGTAACTCGAAATCCCGACCGACTTTCATAAAAGCACAATAAACCTAACTACCTTTCCTTTCAGAATTCCGTTTATTATTCAATACACGTCATATTTATGCGGCATTAAAATTGCTGCTGGTCTTTTCAAAAAAAGGATTACGGTCTCTCCTGCCTGAGCACGTCGCGACTAGAAATTGAATAATATTATTATGAAGGCAATTCTCGCGAATCTCGCATTCGTGGTTGTCGCTCGATTTCTACTTTTCGCTCGTAAAATTCAAGTTGAGCTATTCTCGGCATGTCGATTCGAGCGTTTCTCGCAGGATAGCCACGCGACATGTCTTAGTTTGCATGCGACATGCAAAGAGTGGCCGGGACCAGTCGACACGTAATGACGTCATGTCGATCATGGGACTAACGTCAGACAGCTGCTGGGTCATAAATTATTGTGTCAATTGTAATAAAATAATAATTTTTCATCAAGTGGCACCGCAACTTACTTTTTGGCCCCTCCTCGGGTTCCTCTTCGCTTTACTGTGAGTGACCAAGCCACGGCTACTGAACCCCCCTGCCTCGACAATGCGGGAACCCACCGGGGGGACTTTGCTTGACCTGTGAATCGAACCCAGAACCTCATGCTTAACAGTAGCATTTGCGACCCAGACCAACAAGCCTGTTCTTCGAGTAATATAAGCTTTGTGTTATGTACCTAAATGCTTCAAAACTGAAGATATTACGGCATGATTTTAATATTTTAAGCTGAGTTAATAATAACGTCATAGTTTCGTTTTACCACGTTCGGCCCAGCGCTGGTCTCGTGAGGTGCGCACCTTATGAAACAATATTTTTTCGTATAAAATGGACATACGTTCACAAACGTTCTACTCTTGAAGTGTCCTAGACTGTTATAAGATTTAAACACAACGGTCAATAAAACTGCACACTTTTTAGGCACAACGTCTTTTTTTTTTTTTAAACGGACCTATTGCAGTTGGCTCTGGGAGCCTTGGCTGCTTAACCGAGCTTTGGCGGGGCCAGAAGGGCCTCTCGCCAGATTATAAAGTATAATTAAGTAGCATAGCTAAGGGCGTCCCATAGTGGGACTCGAACCATGTCTGTTCCCGTCAAGTTAACGTTGCGTCTTGTGTTCAGACGTTGCGTGTTTGCGAGTGTGTAGTAGACGACAGCCTAAGCTGCCAAAATTTCATTTGTTGTGGCTCTAGACTAGATGTTTGACACTTGCAAGTGTTGCGGCGCAAAAGTTCAACTAATGGAATTTACTATGGCTTCCTGACGTTGTGAGACGTAGTGCACATAATATCACATTTTTATTAGACGTGATTAGACGTTATATTGATAATATATTGTAGAAATTTGACGTTATAAGACGTTTCTGGACCGAACGTTTTAAATAATTTATCATGAAACTTAATTCCCATGTAGCAAAACTATAGAGCTAGGAATTATATTCTTTCATCGATGTTTTAGGGTTCCGTATCTAAAAGGAAATAACGGAACCCTTACAGGATCACTCATGTGTCTGTCTGTCTGTACGTCTCTCACAGCCAATTTGCTTCGAATCTAATGGACCGATTAAGTTGAAATTTGGTAAACCTATGTATTTCTGTGACTCAAACACGGAGGTGTAACGTAAATAAATGAACTTTGAATATGAAGATCAATTTTGGGGGGCAAATAAGAAATTAAAAAAAAAAATTTGTACAAACTGTACTGAAATATAAATAAAAATAAAATATAAATATATTTTATATATCAAATGAAAGGACTTAATGTGAGGGTCTCAAATATATATTTTTTATAATTTTTAAATAAAATGTTTAAAGTTATTTAAGAAAATAGACGAAAATTGACAATTCCTCCCTTTATCTCCGAAACTACTGAGCTTAAAATTTTGAAAAAAAAATACAAAAAGTACTTCTGTTCCTATAGATTACAGAAAAATCTATAAGAAGTCTATGGTCTTAAAATAACATAGTAAATCTCTTAATATTGTGCGTACAAACTTCCATTTGTAGTTAGAATGTATGGGAGAAAATGTTTTTCAACTACAATGTTAAGTTTGTTCTTGGGATAAATTCATCCCAACTACGAAACCCTTCATTATCCGTAGTCCAACACGCACTTGACCGTTTTTTTTAATTCTTTCTTTTGAATAAGTCGGTCGGCGGTTCCGAGACAGTTTAGCATTTCTGGAAACTTTTCGTTGGAGTTATTATTCAATGTTTATTGGTCACTGCTGAAGATGTTGAATTATTTATGTATTGACGCTCGATTATGGAAATGGTGATGCAAAGTAATTTGTCTGAAGTACGTAATGTTTTCAGAGTGCAAAGGCTGACGCAGATTGGGTTGGGTCGCACCGCTTTGCAAAAATTTTTCTACATCATTTTTGTACATTTTTTACAATCATCGCTCACTACAGGTGGGGCGCAGCACAATTTTAAACGACATCAACAAAAGAGGAGGTTATTATATGTTCATCTGTATTTATTTATTTTAATGTACATATAATATGTTCATCGGTATTTTCGTCAATTGTGCACCGATTTTGAAAATTCTGTTTTCATTTGGTAGAGGAAGTTTGTGCGGTGAGGAGAGGAGCTCGTGGCTAAGTAATAACAGCCGCACAGGTAAATCCATCAGGTTAAGTTACGCTTGCCGGGGTTGGTCCGTAGATGGGTGACCATCTTTTCATACCGAGACTCCTACGTGTCTCGGAAAGCACGTTAAGCCGTTGGTCTTGGCTGTCATTCGTGGATCTTTGACAGTCGTTACGGGTCGTCAGAAGCCCGAAAGTCTGACAACCAGTCTTACCAAGGGGTATTGTATTACCCAGTAACTGGGGTTGTGGAGGTCAGATAGGCAGTCGCTCCATGTACAATACTGGTATTCAGCTGCATCCGGTTAGACTGGAAGCCGACCCCAACATAATTGGGAAAAGGCTAGGCAGATTGATTTGAGAGGAACTTTGTGCGGTGGTCTCATAGAAATTTTAAGCTTTGCTTGGGTGGTTTTTGAGTTAGCTTCTACGTATTTAATCCACTTTGTGTATCTTGATTATGTTATTATAATACTTCTTGTGACTATAGTTTACATAGCAAGTAGTGGTACGAATTGCTGTGGAGTCGATACCATAACTAAAAAGTGAAAAATAACTTTACTTTCCGAAGTCGGTGGCAAAAAACTAAAATACAGTTCTAAGGACACCGACTTCCGAAATTATTTTTCACTTTGTAGTGTATTGTTTGGAAGTCAGTTGTTTTTTTTTTGTTTTTTGTAAAATAGGTTTATGCAGTGCGATGCGATGTGCAGGGCTGCGGCCCAACGCGGCTATAATGAGTACTTAACTTAAGAGTGATTAATTAAGAGATTTTCTTTGGGTTGCATTAAAGGAGTGTGTTATCCAACTTATACTAACCCCAGGGGTATTGGTTTCTGCCAGGGTTGCGGGTTGTTTGAAAGAGTTACCGTGGCCCTGGCACAGTCAACTGAAGGAATACGGGTGGGTTTTAGTCTACCGTCCGCCCAGAGCGGGAAAGTTATTTGATAATTTCCCACCCCAAAAAAAAGGGGTGTTGAATTCGCTCACGTGTTTTCTTAATCTCGGCATGACGTATGGTAATGCTTGATCTAGCAGACCCCGTCACAACATGACATTACGTAAGTATACTCCAATGGGGTGACCAGAGATGTATGGGGTGCCCAATCCATTGCTCGCCGAACATGCTTTTTTAGGGTTCCGTACCTCAAAAGGAATAACGAAACCCTTATAGGATCACTCACGTGTCTGTCTGTCTGTCCGTCTGTCACAGCCAATTTACTCCGAATCTAATGGACCGATTAAGTTGAAATTTGGTACACGTATGTATTTTTGTGACCCGAACACGGATGTGTAATGTAAATTAATGAATTTTGAATATGGGGGGTCAATTTTGGGAGGCAAATAAGAAAAGAAAATTAAAATAAATATTTGCAAACTGTACCGTGATATATCAAATGAAAGGGCTTACTGTGAGGGTCTTAAATATATTTTTTTGATAATTTTAAAATTTTAAAGTTATTTAAGAAAATATACGAAAATTGACCATTCCCAGGGGGGGAATGGTAAATTTTCGTATATTTTCTTATTTTCGAAACTACTTTACGGAGCTTAAAATTTAAAAAAAAAATAGAAAATAATTCTATAACTATAGATTATAGGAAAACCTATAAGAAGTCTTAGGTCTTAAAATAACATGGTAAATCTCTCAATATTGTGCGTACAAACTTATATTTGTCCATAGTTAAACGAAAAGGATCCAACCCACATTAAACCTAATGTGGGTTGGATCCTTTTCGTTCAACTATGGACATTTGTAGTTGGAATGTATGGGAGATCATGTTTTTCAACTACAATGTTAAGTTTGTTCTTGGGTTAAATTACTACGGAACCCTTCATTGTGCGTGGCCCGACACGCACTTGACCGTTTTTTTTTGTTTGCACACATGTTCAGAGATTTAAGTTCATTGAATCATTAACCAATGGTATTCGATTCGGCAGTGTCCAAATTTGCATTTTATTTTTTTTTTTGGACCGAGTTCGTATTGTCAGCAAAGGCGATAATAACAAGAATGTGGTTTAATTTATTGCATTGTATGTGAGTTCCATACCGTAGAATAGACAAAAAAACAGTACGTATCAGTTTTGGCTGAAAAGCGGTTTTGTTGTAAAAAAAAGTATGATTGAATTTTATGACCAATGTAACTAAATAATCGAAGTTATATCGCTAACAGTCCTCTCATTTACCATGATTCGCTCTCCCTGGTATAGTAATAACAGTATCTACTTTTCTAACCCACGCACAACGCCAAGATCCCATCAAGAATTTCCCTCTAAAATAATAACCATTTCGCCTTCCCGGTAATCCTTAGAAAGGGTTAAAGGCATAATCAAATTGCGTCAGTGTAAACGTTGCTATTCAAACGTTTGCAGCTAGAGGCTATCGTTATCATTCATCATGACTACGTACACATAATTCCCTTGCGGGCGAATGGAGATAAGCGATCAATTGGATTAGATAATGGTATGGCATCTCTAGGTACGAGTATAATGCTATGAATGGATTGTATAAATAGTGAAGCAGTGTTTGCAAAATTAATTGGGATAATAAGTTTAAAATGGGCAAGATGAGCGGCGACGTCCTTTTGTATGCTGCCAATGATTGATAAACTATTTATAACATAATAAAATATATGGTATATTTAATTAATATTCATCTCTTCTTTAATTTTGTTATTTGCCCCCAAAAGTGACCAAAGTTCGTTTATTTACGTTACATGTCCGCGTTTGGATCACAGAAATTTATATGTGTACCAAAAAAAACGGAGAAATGCGTGGACAAAAATACACACATACAAAAGTATAATTGTATGATGATGTATGTGTACATTTATAAAATTGTGTATATTTCTTGGGCAGTCCTAATAGATTATCATCGTGAATATATTGCAATTCCAATAATATTACAAAATCAAAATCAAAACTCATTTATTCAAACTAGGCTGAGAATCATCACCTTTTGAACGTCAAAATTACATAAGACAGTCCCCCAAAACGCCACATCCTAGTGCTTTAGCTGAGGAGAAGAAGTGGCGCAACAAACTCCCCAGCAGCACAGCTGTCTGTTCAGTTAAAAAAATTGCATCTATACAACACTGCGTATAATAATTTAGGTACATTACGCAACACAAAACATTAAATTAAATTATTTGCTATAAATCGAAAACTATACTCAAGACGAAATAAAAATACATAACTAAAAACGTAAGCAGAACTTTATGCCTAAATAAAGGCCTCCAGTAATAAAGGATGTGCTCACTTACATATATTGTATATGAAGCCGAAACTCGAAGTCACAAATGATAAACTAGGACCATCGAAGTAAAATAAACAAACTAATAACAAAACAAAACCAAAGACAGCAAGACGACCAGTCACCACAAGCAGCACCCGTTCACGAGCATAACGCAGAGTTCAGCCATCACCTACCTCGCCATATTTGATTACTTATACATAGTACATACTATAAGGGCGGGTTACTTTGACCTAGGGCGTAACTTTGGCCCAAATCGAGACAAATGTTTAAACTGCCCGAAGTGTCGCCACCACAGAACTAAACGCAGTAAGTATGTCCTTCGGTAACTAATAGATGGCAATATATGTAGACGCGTACTTGAGGAACCTTGTGTGGATTTAATGACACTAAACATCTGTCTCGATTTGGGCTTAAGTTATGCCCTAGGTCAAAGTGTGGCCTTACTGTACATACGTGTCGAATTGATAACTTTTTTTGAAGTCGGTTAAAACTGAGCAAAGCATTTCCTACGACACAAAATCAAAGCTCTCTCCAATTCCCATCATGCTGCAAAACACAGCTTCTAATAGCACAAGTCAAGAAACCTCACAAAATCCATAGGCATTGAAATTCTAACCCAATGAAATCCCCTATCCAAACGGTATTTGGTATGCAAATGATTGTCTACTGCACCCCGGTACAAATCATGTGAGTAACAGCACACGGCGAATCAGTTTCGTATGTGATCCGAATAATGTGACGTCTGTTTATTTCTTGACTTTTCGGGGCTTAGTTCGAGTTTAGGTAACATCGAGAGTTTGTCCTTTTTCTTTGTTAGTAAATTATTTGTTTCACGGCTAAGCTGGAAACAGAAAAATATTTTCTTAACATTGGACATGTCTTTCCTGAATGGACAGGTAGGCAGTTGTGTACGACGCATCAACACTTAGACAGAAGTTCCATGAATAAGGGAGAGTCTACTACCATTAGCCGTTTCTAGCAATGCTATTTAATAATTTCCTAGTGCTCATCGAGTATTTCGGGACATCGCCAAGCGGTTGGTCGACTCTTCACGTGATCAGAGTTAAAAAATCAGCATTACCATCCAACGTGGCAACGCTGCCAGTCTTGGCCTTTTTCCCACTGACAGCGATGTGGACGAATGTTATGATGCCCAATGAGCTCTCCCCTTTATATTACATACTTGTACATAATATATATTTTTTAATATAAACACATTTTTGTGTGTATGTCGTATTAAAGATTTGTATAGATTGCAATAAATATAAATTTACAAAAAAAAAAAAATGTATATGGCTCATTAGTAAACTTAACCTAACATCTCACATCAGTTTTATGCCTGAAATATTGGCTTGTCTCCGCTTTTCATCGGAAACAAGTATATTGGTTGCATGAGTCACAAGCAGCAGAAAGTTACCTACAAACGAACTACCTGCGCATCCTAAATAAGGTGAAGCGATACTTTACGCCTGGATAGCTTTAATGCTTTACAAAGCGCAAGTCCGATCCTGCATGGAGTATTGCAGCCACCTTTGGAATGGATCAGTAAATTCCCAACTAGCCACGCTTGACTCTGTGGAACGCAGAGCTAAGAGAAAACTGGTGGATGCCAAGCTTTATAGCTTGGCTCATCGCCGCAAGGTTGCCTGCTTGTCGGTCTTCTACAGATTGTACTTTGGAGAGTGTGCTCAAGAACTCCACGACCTCATTCCACCGGCCCTCTTCTACCATCGGACATCTAGACGCACTGTCAGTTACCATCCCTACCTAGTTGCTATTCCACCAATTCGCACTAAGCGCTTCCAAATGTATTTTATAATGCGCATAGCAAAAGAGTGGAACTTACTACCTGCGTCTGTGTTTCCGAGCGCATACAACCCTAATCTCTTCAAATTGAGAGTCAACAGGCTTTTTCTGGGTAAGCTCACTCCATCGTCGACTCTGTCTCTGTCGCCTCCGACCTAGACTAGAGTCAATAGCAAACCCATCTTAAATGAATAAAAAAAAACCTGCATCCTCCAGGACTTAAATGAAGCAAATGTCAGAACTGTCCAGGTCGCTATAAACTGATCTTACAAAATATAGGTACGTTATAGACACGACTGTAAGTTAAAGACCGAACTAAATACCAATACATATACCGCCATATCATCCTTACCTGTACATATTAATCTTCAGATTCAAGCTCCCTTTGCCTATAATATCTCAGACCACAGTAGAGTACACATTTACATAGCACAGGTCTGATTTATTCATAGTCGGGTAGGTCACGTCTCTAATGTTAATACGAGTACTGAGGGCCGTTTGAGACAGCGTATCAAAGAATTTTGACTCCCGATACGAAGGACGTGATTGTATTAAATTCTTGGCACTGATATTTCAAAGTCAAATAATTTATTTCAAAAAGGCACATTTGAACGTCAAAATTTACAAAAAAAAAAAAAAAAATAGAATTGATTCTAGTTGCTCATTCCAAAAGGTAGTTTCTGAAGGGGCAACTAGAATCAATTTCCCCTTCCGAATTTATAATATATCATGCTATAGTAGGTATACAATGTGTAGGTTACTTAAATAACTCCCAACCTCTTAAAAGGTCATTGTACTCATCATTATGAAAAACTTTAACTTTAAGACCAAACTTGAAATCATGAAAAAAATATCTGCGTTCCCTACGTTTATGTTTGCTTAACGAAAATGTAGGGAACAGCATATTTTTAGGATTCCGTTTCTTAAAAGGAAAAATGGAACCGTGAGAAGAAAGGACCTGTTTACCATCATTTTTTAATTGGTTCGTCAAAAGATGTTTGTCACAACCATTTTAGCAGAAAGCTTGAAAAATGATAATGATAGCCGTTGTTTTCATTTACTTAGTACTAATAACACCAAAGATACATTCATTTTAAAGACTAGCCCAGATTGGGGCGGGTCGTCACAATGCAACACATTGCAAAAATCCTCCTACATCAATTTCGAACATTTTAAATGAACCAACGCACACATGCGGGGCCGCGTATATGGAATCTATACCTTTAGCCAACGCTCTATAATGAGTTCAGGTATACAATAAAAATATAAACGCCCGTGTTAGGGATTTGAAAATATACCCGGCTGCAACATTTTTCTGGGGTCTACTTTCATGTAGAACACTCCATTTCGCTATACTCTAATGTATACCCGTTTCACTATCTCTCTACTTTTAATCCATTATTAAAAGTAGAGAGTGAAGGAATACAGAGACAGACAAAGGGTCATTTAATTTTACATGTTAGGATTGAGATAAATTATACAAGAAGAAAAGAGGATAAAAAACGTTTATTACAAAGGGAAATCTTCTTACTTAAAAAATATAATTGGCATAAATTCGTAAAATTAAAAATGAGGATAAGTCATGCTTTCGTTTAATTGTGCCTTCTGTGTTAGACGGCCGCCCAGCTTGAATTTAGACTTGGTCTTTCCTATTCCTCTGTCTTTACGTCTGCTCAGGGCTATGCTTTGAACTTTAATTTTCTTTGGTACAGGCCTTGTCTTCTGTCATCTGATGTAAAATAAATTTTGTCCATGCTTGGATGTATTTTTATTTTTTATTTTTATATTTTTATTTTTTTAATCATATTTGTGAATTTTGCTAGTGCTCTTAGATTGTGGATCATAAGGGTCCTTTCAAATAATTGTGTGAAGCTTTGTACTTCAGTCTTAAGCTCTGCAAGTGCAATTCTACATTGACCTGTTGCGGGTAAGACGAAGAATTACGGGTATATTTTGAAATATCTACGCGCGAAATCCCAAATCTGAAAGTATACCTGTGCCAATGTCAACTCGGCCAGTGACGTCACAAAGGTTAGGTAAACGTACGTTTTAATGAATTAATTCTCGATTTCTGGATTTGAAAACATACCCGACGGCAACACGATCTCTGACGTCATGAGCCTTGTGTGAAGGTATAGATTCCATATACACTTTTTTGCATGAACATTCATTGCGGCTGTAATTTGCGCTTGGCTTAAAATCAAAGTACGTAAATATTCCCGAATAGTTAATGCCAGTTTTATAATGCACTTGCGCTATATAGTAACCGGAAGCTCCTCAAACGACCTGAATTCAATAAATTTCAGGCTCCAAAATTTAATTACATTCGCTCAAATAAACAGCAGCTATATTGCTACCTTATTTGACGTCATTACTCTGACATTTTACTTATTTTTAGATCCTCCATTTACGCAATATGACAAGTGACTAATAAGTAAAAGAAAATATGAAACATTTTTACTCCAAAGTAACTCAGTTTCATAACAGAATGAGGACGTCGACGAAAAAATTTAGGCACATTTTTTATTTATTAAGAATCTTCATGTGTTTTCTTTGAGAAAAACATGATTTTATTTTCATATCTTCAAGTTCTGTATAATTATCTCGAACTAAACGTTAAAGGCTCTGCAACAGAATGTAATGAAACAATTTTATTATTTCTGGGACGTTTTTCGTGAGGAGAAAAATTGTCTTTATACTCGTATTGGATGTCGTTGCTTTGGCGTAGGTATGCAAGAATAACATACCTACCTAATTTGCTGAGTAAACGTGCGTGAATTTGTAAATTATTTGATGAGGAATTCTATAAAGTAAATATATAATAAAAATCTTATAAGGAGAATTTTGAGAATAACCGACACAGATTTAAAAATCCAATATCTAGACTTAGTACACGAGAATGGTGACATATGGGATGTATATTCAATAGTCACTGTTTTAAATAGTTGTTCTATTAGTAAAGAGACACCAAACTTCTACTTTTCGGGGTACATTTATTCGTGTCACTGATCGACATGAGCTCCTAGGACATCTGGTCTCAAATTCGGCGCCACCATCGAGAACAAGGCCCAAACTGCGGCCAAGAAACTGGGCATCCTAAATAGGGTGAAGTGAGTCCGATACCGCATGGAGTATTGCAGTCACCTTTAGGATGGATCAGCCAAGTACCAACTAGCTGCGCTTGCCTCGGTGGAACGCAGAGCTAAGAGGCTCATTGGCGACGTAAAACTGGTGGATGCCAAGCTTCATAGCTTGGCTCATCGACGCAAGGTTGCCTGCTTGTCGGTTTTCTACAGATTATACTTCGGAGAGTGTACCCGAGAACTCCACGACCTCATTTCACCGGCCCCCTTCTACCATCGGTCATCTAGACGCACTGCAGTTACCATCCCTACCTGGTTGCTATTCCACCAACTTGCACTAAGCGCTTCCAAATGTCTTTTAAAATGGGCACAGCAAAGGAGTGGAAGTCACTACCTGTGTCTGTGTTTCCGAACGCATACAACCCTAATCTCTTCAAAGTTAGAGTGAACAGGCTTCTTCTGGGTAAACTCACTTCATTATCGACTTTGTCTCTGTCACCTCTGACCTAGACTAGAGTCAAGAGCAAACACAACACAAATAAAAAAAAAGAGCCTCGAACATAACCACATTTACAAAACCGAATGAACTAGATCTCGTAAAGCATAACTACGTCATAAGAGCGCTGCACACGTCATTGCGGCGTGCGCTGCTTGCATGTGGCGAGTAATGCGAGAACGTGCCGAGCGCGTAACTGCGACGTCGACTGCTCATAGAACTCATTGTCGAATAGCTGCACACACGTTTCACCATTGTCACAGCATGTGAACTGCGTGTCGGAATGAGAAAATGGCGACTTTAATGCTGCATTTTTTTTTTGTGACAATTTCTTATACAGGTTAAAATTGAATTAGTTACAGAACTACTCGACAGGCGTGATGGGTATCTGCCACCGTAAGATTGTGGAACCTTTATTTTATAATTTATCGGTATTATTTATGTTAGATTTTAGACGGTCGAAAAATTTAGAATAGGGTGAAATGGGTTAGGTTAGGTTAGAACTGTGACTGCGAGCCGATCGAGCGCTACTTTCAAGTTGCTCGCAGCTAGACAGGCAAAGTGCGTTATCTCACAAGCAAGTTTGATACCAGTTCACAATTTGTTCGTTTCCCATGGCTATCAAAAAATAACTAATGCATTTAATGATAAATGGTTTGTTCACAATTTTTCGACAGTATATAATCGAAGGAAATAATACCGATATACTATAAACTAACAAACTTCATAATTATAAGGTGACGTCGATTTCTAAACATTATGAAAAATTTAAAAAATAGACATGGATTTTTTTTTGGGAATTACTGGCCGCAGTTATTGTAGTTTCTTGAAATATTAGTTTAAATGGTAGTTTTTTTTTGTGTAAATTTTGCAGACTTGATAGGCAACGACATCTAATCACAATAAAACAAAAAATAAACTGATATGTGCCCGGTTTGATGCCACACTCAAAGCTGTGTGTAGATGTCGCTGTAGTCGACCGTACCTTGTTTACCTTTCGTGACAGTAGTGTGACTGCTATTTATGAGATTTTCAAATGTAATTCCACTATAATATGTACGCGTTTATGACTGTGCGTCAACTAAAAGTTGAGCTCCGTAAAAGGAACGCTGCAACTGCCGACAAAACGGCCGATTTGATTGAAAGGAAAACACTTAAAATATTTAAGGTTATGATTCTTGACATCTTATATATTAGACAAAATATACATTTATACACTAAAAACAGTGATATTCACAATGTTAACACCAGAAATAAGGACAAATTACGTGCTCCATTTCACCGGCTTCATAAGGTTCATAACTCATTTGTTGGGCTTGGTATATCTTTTTATAACAAGCTACCCTCTTCTTTGCTAGATTTGCCCTTTAATGCGTTCAAAGCTAAAGTAAAATCTAACCTTTGTTCAAAGGCATACTATTCTATCAACGATTACTTAAACGATAAGAATAGTTGGTCGATGTGTTTAACTTAAGACAATGTTTATGTTCTTTCTCCAGAATTAGCATACCTACTGACAGGTTATATGAGTTCATATAATTATTTATTTTGTTTGACTCTCAAGGTCAATTCATTTTAATTTTATTTTTATTTATTATTGACATAATCTACTCATTCCAATGTTTATTTATTTTTTATGAGTAGTATTGCAATATGTGGTTAGCTAGTGACCTCGACAATTGATCATAGTTTTTCTTGCCCGAGCAACCGGCAGCAAGTTCGTCATGCTCCCTTAGATGTCACTGCTTGCGGTAGCGTCGGGGGTCCGGTTGTCTCCTTCCCTCAAATATGGCGAGGGGGGTAATGGCTGATCTTTGCGTTATACTCGTGAACGGGTGCTGCTTGTGGTGACAGGTCGTCTTGCTGACCTTGGTTTTGTTTTGTTATTAGGAACTTAACTCGTTGTTGATTTTACTTCGATGGTCCTAGTTTATCATCTGTGACTTTGAGTTACGACTACATGTACGGCTATATGTAAGTGGGCACGCCCTTTATTACTGGAGGCTTTTATTTGGGTATAAAGTTCTGCTTACGTTTTTAGTTTTGTATTTTGTTTCTGCTTGAGTATAGTTTTCGATTTTTTTTTTTTGGTATATTGGCGTGTGCTAGCTTACTTATAGCAAATAATTTAATTTAATGTTTTGTATTGCGTAATGTGCCTAAATTATTATGCGCAGTGTTATATAGAATCATTTTTTTTTAACTGAACAGACAGCCGTGCTGCTGGGGAGTTTGTTGCGCCACTTCTTCTCCCCAGCTAAAGCACTAGGAAGTGGTGAAGGGCGGGCGTTTTGGGGGACTGTCTTATGTAATTTTGACGTTCAAAAAGTGCTGATTCTCAGCCTAGTTTGAATAAATGACTTTTGATTTTGATTTTGACTTTGATTGTTTGTGAGCCTTTTTCCATAAGCCATGGACTAACATTCATATTTTTTTTTTATAAATTACTTTTGTATGTCGAAACCAAAATGTTGGTGCTGACTGCGATATCCAAGACGACACCGCATACCTATGTCCACCTTCTGATACATTCAGAGACATAAATGCAGATACTCCTTTATCAATGATTAACAGACAGGTAATACAGGAATATTTTGAAAACTAAGTACCTATATTCGTTGATTAAATCTTTAGAAGAATTCTTTATTACATAGATTAGTTAATATAGTAGGTATATTTTATGACACTTTTATTTTGATGACAATAATTTTACTTTATTAGATATATCTTGATTTTTTTGTTTTATAGATATAGTACCCAGCCTAAAGGACGGCTTCATCACTAATCTAATCCTCTTCAGTGAAATGCGCAGCAGATAATGGTGCAGTACTACTTGCCTTAAAGTTTTTAATACGTAACACCAATTCCCATTGTTGTCAGCCATTACTTTCTTTAGGAAACAAATGTACTCTTCTGTTTTTACAAGTTAACACACTACATTGTGGCATTTTGGACAAAATTACGGTAAATAGAAGAAGAAGAATTAGTTTTCCTCCCCATTGGTTCGCCCCCTAGAACATGGAAGTTAAACATAACTGGCGAAATGTGGGTGTACTGTAGGTACACCTCGTATTACAGGCGTGATGTTATGTTACGTTTATTTGTAGTAATTATTTAACCATTTTTAAATTGAACGCATTAAATAAAAAAATATATTTATTAATTTTTTTTTTTTTTTTTAAATTGACAAGTTTTACGTGTATAATATTGACTTCCTTCACTGTAGTCAGTTTTTGCAGCGATGGAAATCGTAGACCATTTTCTTAATTAAACACTCGTTGTCTTACACGTACGTACGACGTGCACTTAGAAAAATAAACTTGATTATTGTATGTACAAATAATAAACGAATTCAATAAGCAACGTTCCGGTATCCGTTACCGGAAAGTTTCAACAGAAGAAATAAACGGAAAGATCTCAACGTGAACAAAACCAATAAAAGTTTCTGATCAAGTTCCTTATTATAATATTGACAGTTTTTGTGTTTTTCTGTGGAATAGGAGATACTCGTATGAGTAGTACTAACTTTGTTTCTTTTTTTTTAGAATACGCTTGTAATATATTTCGGGTCAAGAATATAATAATAGAATAATAATAGGTTGGGGAAAAAGTTTCTTCGCATTTTTTAAGAAAATTCAAAACATTTTTAATATAGTTTATTTACATTTAACTAATGTAGGTACCATTTTGTTCAATAACTTTTTGCCATCTTGTAGGTAGGGACATGATCCCATTGCTATAGAAATTTTGGGACTTCTGGTCAAAATACCGCGACAAGTGGTTTTGGCAGTCCTCTCGTGATGTTAATCTGACACTGCCTAAAGAATTCTGAAGAGACCGAAACAGGTGGAAATCTAAAGGTGCAAGGTCAGGACTATACGGCGGATGCATTAACACCTCCCAGCCAAACTCTCTTAATTTTTGCTGAGTGGCTAAAGATGTGTGAGGTCTAGCGCTATCATGATGAAAAACCACACCCCGTCTGTTGATTAATTCCGGCCGCTTTCTCTCAACTTCTTGCTTTAATCTCATCAGTTGTTTGCAGTAGAGTTCAGAATCGATGGTCCTGCCTGGTGGTAACAGCTCATAATGAATAATGCCCTTCCAATCCCACCACACACACAGCATCACCTTGTTGCGAGTTAACCCGGGTTTTGCCACAGTCTGTGAAGCCTGACCGGCCTTTGACCACGACCTTTTTCGCACGTTCTTGTCATACGTGATCCACTTTTCATCACCAGTTATCAGCTTCTTCAAAAATGGTTTGGTTTCATTACGTCGTAATAAAGAATCACAAATGAGTACACGGTTCATTAGGTTTCTTTCAGTGAGCTCGTGGGTACACAAAAAAGCTCGACATTTGGGTACCTACCCAAATGTCGAGCTTTTTTGTGTACCCAGTTTTTTTCAAATGCGCCAAAACTGTTTTGTGGTCAATTTCCAGTTCTTCAGCTACGTCGTAACTACTGATATGCCGATCTTGCTCCACTTTTTCAAAAATGGCACCCTTTTTATCCGTAATAGGGCGACCAGAGCGACGTGCATCTTTGACATCAAAATTTCCGGATTGAAAACGCTTAAACCAAATTTGTGCTACAGACACAGACACTAGACTAGGTCCATAAACATCGCAATTATTTTTCGCGGCTTGCGTTGCATTTTTACCTTTTTTGTAGTAAAATTTTAAAATGTATCGAATTTCTTCATTAGATTCACTCATCTTGACGGTACTAAAAAGAAATGAAAATCACACATTTTCCTAATTTGAATTTGGAATTATGTTCTTTAAAATTTAAACTTTCAATGATACCAAAACCAGCCAGATACAAATAGTATAGCCAAAGATATTTTATTACAAGTTCATACATACTATAATGCGAAAAGACTTTTTCCCCAACCTAATATAGGTGGTCCAAATAGTGACGTCCAAATGAAAAATCTGAATTCTTCATACCCAAAGGTATTTCAAATTACCCCATGTATTCTTCGATTATTTGTAGTTTTCGAGTTATTTTTGTGTTTGTAATTATTTACAGTTATCTGCCAGTGCAGTTTCAAAAATTAATATCTTTTTTGCAGTGGGTATTAAAAAAAAATCGTGAGATTATAGTAACATTCAAGACGAACATGTCACAAAAAAAATTCTAAACTTTCTCGCCTCAAACTAACAGTTTTTACAAACCCTATCCTTTACTCACAAAGCAACAAAAATCCAGACCAAAAAGCGAGCGACGGCCTATTTACACACACCAAGCGATACCATTGTGAAAGTTGTCCGTATCTTCACAATCGTGAAGTTTCAACAAAAGAGAACAGGCGGAGGACAGAACAAACTTGTCCGTTGAACTAAAAGCGCGAATCCTTCTAAAAGTTGTGCATTATCATAATGTCGGGGGATGTTAACTACAGGGTGGGATTGGATGTTTAGGTTAGGTTTTCACTGTGGTTAATAATAATAATAACTCTACCGCCATATCTCTATGTTGATGTAGTGGTGGCGCTTGCGCCCTCCAGAACTCCAGGTCTGTGCCGGCAGAGTTTACTTTGCCGAAATAGGTCTAGGGTGAGGAGCGAGATCAAGGGAGATGCGTAAACTCGCAAGGTAGAATGTGGCGAGCTGTTGGGCAGTAGCAACCCCACAGACCCTATCTTCCGGGAGATTTTGTTCTTCAACTCTGACTTAAATTTATTGGCCGGCTGGAGTGAACAGAGGAACGGAGCTCTCACCTCTTTCTAGCCTTTATTAGCCGGCTTGAGTGGAGATTCGCAAGAGCAAACGTGCTCGGAGGAAGGAAGTATTCCAGTAAGGTGCTGGTAGGGATCTTGACCGTACTTCCGGGAAAGTCCTGATAGCCGTGGAATACCTCTCCACTTCACAAGCACCTCAGGAAGTGTTACCCCCTTGTCGCTACGTCACTATGTGCTAGCGACGGTTTCCGGGGGCCCATTATTGAGTGTGCAAGTCACCCCCTGCCATTTTATCCGTCTATAATTATGTAATATTGGTCAGGCAGGGGACATAGTTCTTTCATAGTTCAAGTTACCCAATCCACTTTAGCCACCCAAACCCATAGCCGAATATGTTTTGTTTCCATGTTCTGCAATAGTCCTGCACCAACTGGGGGTTATCCTTGGGTGCACATGCATAGTGCATATAGAGATAATCGTCGGTTGGTGCCTCCTCTATTGTCTAAGAGGTCTCTGCGAGTTGGCTTCGGTCCCTCGTACGCCTTCCAAAGGTCCGGGACTCCAGGATCCCGAGATTAAAAGAAATAATAATAATAAATAATAAATCATTTAAAATTGTCTAAGGGGAGTCTGCAAGGTGGCTTCGGTCCTTCGTACGCCTTCGTCCGGAGGTCGGGACCCCTGGGTCCCTAGATATGTGAAAAATAATAATAATAATACTTTATTGATACAAGTGCTTACAATATACTTAATATCTAGCTAAAGTTCACAATAACGAATGCACAAAGGTTGAAACCCTGACTCCTAAACTAGGAATACCTGTGACTTAGGAGTCAGTACTCAAATGCCACTTGGACATTATAAACCCTTATAGAAATTAAGAGCTAGTAAACTGATATTATACAAAAATAATATATTATTATGTAGTGCTAAAAAATAAAATTAAAAAGTTAAAATTTTATTAAAATTAAAAAGTAAATTGACTGTGTGGTTGATTCTGTTTGTGTGACTGGGAATCGTGTGTTTTGTTTGCGTTGTATGAGTGTGTGTGTGTGTGTGTATGTGTGTGTGTGTGTGTGTGTGTGTGTGTGTGTGTGTGTGTGTGTATTGACGTATTGACGTTTAGGAATTTATTAGCTAAATCGTGCTAATTCATCATCTGCCTAGTCTTTTCCCAACTATGTTGGGGTTGGCTTCCATCTAACCATATGCAGCAGAATACCTGTATCTTACACGGAGCAACTGCACATCTGTCCTCCACTACCCAGTTACTGGGTAATACGATACCCCTTCGTAAGATGGTTGGTCAGACTTTCGGGCTTCTGACGACCCGTAACGACTGTCAAAGGTCCACGAATGACAGCCGGGACCAACGCAACGGTTTAACGTGCTTTCCGAGTCACGGTGGCTAAATCGTGCTAATTCTGCAAAGAAACATTCATTGAATTCATCGGATGAATGAAAAGCGACTACCAAAATGTAACAAGACAGACGGGAATGGAAACGCCGGGAGGGGCGCCTTAGAAGGACATAATAGTGACCTTATTGGTGATAGTTTTCAGAAAGGTCAGGTGCGTAGTACTGCGTGTACGACCAGATGTATGAACGTAAACGAAGCAAAAGGAGTATATAAATATCCTAGCAGGTGGCGTCCTGTAATTTCTGTCTGCCTACCGCATGGAAGAAGGCGTGAGTTTATGTATGTATGTAATTAGTTCTGTAACTGAAGCTGTCGGGACGTTTAAAAATTCATGGTGGAGATAAAGTCCATGTTTCATACCCATTCCTTAGAGTATTCCAACAATGATTGCAGTTGATACATCTTCGACTATGCGAAGAGAATGAGCCATAATGATTAAATTGAATTTGGACACAATTTTTACTAAAGCGAGTAGACTTGTATTCAGATCAGGGCATGGATACTGCTGTGGGGTATCACCATTTTAATCCACTGCATGTTGACGATCTTATTCTTACTTGCTTCCAAGCCACCCTGTATCATAACCGGAGTCCTACTGACCTTTGTCAGATTTTTGATGACGTAATTGGTTGTATTGTTCTAAAATTGCTTAAAACTTATTATTTTGGACAAAACCTCTTTAGAAGTTATTTAAAACCTTTTGTTGTTCCTGAAATAGAGTTTGAATTCAACAGAACGCGGAGTATTTATTTTATACTAGCTTAAAAAAAGCTCGGAAAATGACGCACGGGAAAGTACTAACCAACTATGTTGGGGTCGGCTTCCCGTCTATCCGGATGCAGCTGAATAAAAACGTATATCATATATATATATAAACGTTAAACATCATCATGCGATAGTGATTGCGGGCTTACAGTAGTTGTGAATCTTTGGTTTTCGGTTGACATTCGAGCGCACATTGACATGCCAAGGTGATAGGGTAAAAAGTATCCTATGTCCTAACCCAAAGTAATGGTCTACTTGTCAAATCCGAAAGGAGTGAAAAGGTAACAGATAGACAGACAGATTTCTAGCTTCCACCCGCGGCTTCGCCCATTGATATTTCGATAAAAATAGTCTTTGTCATTTTCCAGGTGCTAATCTACCCGTGTGCTAAGTTTCATCCAAATCCATCTAGCCGTTTTAGAGTGAAAGCATAACAAACAAACAGACTCACTTTCCAATTTATAATATTAGTTCGGAAGTTAGGGTTATGGATTATTTAGTTTGCACACGTTCTGATATGTTTTGTGTATATTCAAAGAGTGAAAATCTCTGACAATCAAACCTACCTCTACCGTGCCTCTGCCTCCCGCTTCAGGGAATACAAGTGATGTTGTGTGTTAGATTCAAAAGTGATTGACTTTGAACTGGGTCTTTGTGAATGCATCACAATGTTGGGACTAAATGTGTTTTCTCGGAATAGTATTATGGTTGTGTTTAAAACGATCTATATACTCGCACAGAAGATATCAAAACAAAATACTGCTTAGCTAAAGATGCTTCTAATTAATTCAATCTGCTTAGCTTTTCCCCAAATATGTTGGGGTCGTCTTCCAATCTAACTGGCTGCAGCTGAATACCAGTTTTTTACATGGAGTAATTGCCTTATATGACCTCCACAACCCAGTTACTCGGTAATACGATATCCCTTATAGGACTGGTTGTCAGACTTTCGCGCTTTTGACTAGACTGTCAAAGTCTACAAATGACAGCTCGACCGTTTGGATAAAAAAATTAGGCTTGAAAAGGTTTCATGTGACCATAACTTCGTTCTCCAAACCTTTGAACGCCTTCTATGAATTAACTTAATAAAAAAAAAAATATCTGTAAAATGAAATAATCAAAGGTTAAAAAAAACCGGTCAAGTGCATGTCGGACCACGCACAATGAAGGGTTCCGTAGTTGGGATGAATTTATCTCAAGAACAAACTTAACATTGTAGTTGAAAAACATGTTCTCCCATACATTCCAAATACAAAATTGTCCATTAAACGAAAAAGATCCAACCTTTACATTACATGTCCGTCTTTGCGCCACAGAAATACATAAGTTACGTGTACCTATCATTTCAACTTAATCGGTCAATGGACCGATTAAGTTAATAAAATGAAATAATTTAATCCGACTCTAATCAGAGTCGGATTAAATTGGCTGTGACAGACGGACAGACAGACATACAGGACGTAACGGACAGACATATGAGTGATCATATAAGGGTTCCGTTTTTTCCTTTTGAGGTACGGAACTCTAAAAAACACCAATTTCCTCCTGTTATAATCCAGATAGAACAGTTTTATTCCAAATGTTCGATCTGGGACCAACTTTAACGTGCTTTCCGAGGCACGAGTCTTACCCATCCACGAACCAACCGTGGCATTTGTAGCTTAATTTCTTGCGACTATTATTATTTAGCCACTAGCCACGATCTTGTAATTAATTATTTGTGTTAATTCAAAAGACAATTATTGTAACATATTTTACTCACTTTAATCATCATAATGTGGAAAGTTACGAAATAAAACAATTTTTTAAATTATTCTAACAAAAGACCAACCAACTTTCAACTATTAAAGCTAATAGAATTCGAGACATAGCCACAAAAATAAAACTAAAAAGTAGCGAGGACGCTCAGACGATATAATATTTTACTAATATCGAACATATTCGATACATACGACTCTTTCGAAGTAGTAGGTAAGTACAAAACATTTGAGGGGCACCCATATTGCAAGAAACTACACATCAAATAATCGTAAAATGAAATCAGACGGAATAAATAACTTTTGATCAGATATTTTTACGACAATATTTTACTATTATGGCATAGTTTTGTTCTGCTATGTATGTACACGATATAAAATGTGGGGGTATCTAGCTTCCATTTTTACTATTATCATCGGACTGCAAACCGTCGCTGTTGAATCTTGCTTCTTGGGCATCATATAGTTATTGGTATCTTTTGGTTGACTGAGGGGCTCGTGGCTAAACGATAACAGCCAGACGGGTCGATCTTCAAGTTTAAGCAATGCTTGCCGAAGTCGGTCCGTAGATGGGTGACCGAAACCGAGACCCCCCTTCGTGCCTCGGAAAGCATATTAAGCCGTTGGTCCCAGCTGTCAAATTTAGACCTTTGACTGTCGTTACGGCTAGTTAGAAGTCCAAAAGTCTGACAACCAGTCCTACCAAGGAGTATCATGTTACCCAGTAGCTGGGTTGTGGAGGTCAGATAGGCAGTCACTCCATGTAAAATACTGGTATTCAGCTGCATCCAGTTAAACTGAAACCCGACCCCAACATAGTTGGGAAATGGCTACGCAGATTGATTGATTGGTACCTTTTGGTTCACAGATGCTACAAGCAGACAAGAAGACTCCATTCTCCACTGTCTTGACATATATTTACTCTTTAAAGGACACCCACTCACAGGTGAACTGGTCTTATTGAAGTTGAAAGTTATAGGTTTACAAAAAAATCAATTGTCTTGTTTAGTAGACGTTGAATTCAAATTTATTGTAGGTACCTTTGGACATCCATAAAGAATAGTATTGTCTCCCAAAGAACTTGGGTTGCTCACGTTTATTCACTAAGAGGACTCTAGATCAATAGAATCATTTCAGAAATAATGTGATGTGCGTCTACCAGTATCATAAACACAGATATTAAAATTAAAAACTGCATGCAATGTAAGGTAAGTATTTTCAGCGATTTAAATAATGTTACACAGCTATCATCAATTTTCAGACCACACATTGATCATATGCATCTTTTTTGTGCCTTAAAAACGATATCTTTATCAGTAGAATTGCCCCAAAAAATAATACCATATCGCAAAGTTGAGGCTACTAAGCCATGATATGCAACTAGTAGCGCATCCATATTTATTTTTCTAGCGATTTGGAAAAGTGCGTATGCTGATATATTTATCTTCTTACTTAGGTCATCTATGTGGGCCTTCCAGTTAAGTTGGTTGTCAAGGAATAAACCTAAGAATTTTGCTACTTTAACTTCTTCAATGACACAGTTACTATGTCGGATATTTACTTTTGGTACTTCAGTTCTTTGGTGAAAGTGCATTATTTTGGTTTTCTTTTTTTATAACTAAGTTATAACTAAATTATTTTTATTAACCCAATTAATTATGTCCGATAGTGTATTATTTATGTCATCTTGATAAATATTGCGATCAATACATTTCACTATGGCAGTACTGTCGTCTGCAAACATCACCATTTGATGTTTAGTCAACTTTGGCAGATCATTTATATAGATTAAGAAAAGATTTGGCCCTAGAACGCTACCCTGTGGGACACCAAACTTTATCAAACTATAATGAGATAAAAAACTCTTTTCAAATTTTGTTTTTTCAAATACTCTTGCAATCTCTGTACATTGCATCCTGTTAGAGAGATAGGATTCGAGTAGTTTTAAAATATTAATTTTCGTTTAGAATCATGTACTGAATCCATGATAACAGGTTGTGTGTCAATGTCTCTGCCATCCTGAATGTATCGTGTAATTTAAAAAGTGGTTTCATTATATAGGTCACATTTCGTTTTGATTCTTAAGCTTTCGCATTTAGTTTTGTTACGACGGGTGCTGACAGGCGGTTTCGAGTCCAAATATAATAAATATTTTATTTTTATATGTTACTAGCTGTTCGTGCCCGGCGTCGCCCGGGTGAATTTCATGTCTTTATCTCCAGTGGTTTATGCTGTGTGTGTGCTTTGTGCGGTGTTTTCATACAAAAATACTATCCAAAGTTCCGACTTTTCCGGTGAATTTTTCAAAAAAATCTGACATACAAACCTTGTCCTGACAATTTATTATATTATATTATATTATATATAGTTAAAACGCAACAAAAAAGAATAAGCCAATTAGGTGCAACCGTTCTGAAGTGATGCGCTTTCGGCAATTGATTTTTATTTGTGTAGATAGATTTCACATTTTTTTTTTCTGTAATTGTCCGTGACATCACAGCGGGCCCTATCACAATACCAGCGCTGCGACACTTTCTTTTAAATGTTGCTGCATCATGCTGAGATAGGATCCTTTATACTTTCGTTTTTTTTTTTTTTTTTTACTTTTATTTTTAAGTGTGTTTAAGCTTAATTTGTTATCTTCCTGTGCAAATCTCAATAAATAATTTTTCATTCTTTCTTCCAAGCTCAAAACGTGAAACAAGAAATTCTACAGCATTAACGTTTCCGAGATTTCCGTAATCATATATCTTTTACAACTAAAGTAGGTAAGCACATAGTTTATGGGACATAGGAACGGCATAAATTAATCATACTTTATATTCGTGATGTAGGTTGATGTTCCGTATTGTCCGTATTTACTTGGGATAGATTTTTTTGTTTTATATATGGAAAGGACAGTTTGTGTTATGTACAGGTTTTTTATATTAAATGTGATATTTTTGCTCCAATTGTGTGGTTGTGTGGTATATTATCGTAGCATGGACATGTGATGCGGAGTTTGTGGCTAAGTAATAACAACCGCACGGGTCGATTCAAGGTTAAGCTTCACTTTCTAAGGTCGGTCCGTGGATGGATGACCATCATTTACATATTGAGATCCCTCCGTGCCTCGGAAAGCACGTTAAGCCGTTAGTTCCATCGGCTATCATTTGCAGATCTTTGAAAGTCGTTACAGGTATTCATAAGCTCGAAAGTCTGACAATCAGTTATACCCATCGTATTACCCAAGAATTAGGTTGTGGAGGTCATATAGGCAGGCACTCCATGGAAAGAAAGCTTTTTATACCGTTAAAGATTATATTGAGGACAAAACGGCTTGGGATGAACTGCTCCAAATTTTCTTTTTTCTCTTTTTATTTTTGCATACTGAATGTTGACATGAATATTTACTTTGTAAAGTATTATATTATTTTAATTTATTGTGAATGTGAAGACTATGTAGGTCATTGCTTTTTTTGTTTGCTTTATTTTTTCTATCAGTTATTTTTAATCATGGTCTGGCAGTTTGAGTAATTTATGCGGCCTACCCCAATGTCCTTTCTTTGCTATTGTTCGTCGAATCGGTGAGCTCCTTAAGTTCTGAGTTGAGCTGCGCAATTACTGACAAATGCGTGCACTGACTGGACAGGTCCTCTCAATCTGTGCGGTTCTTTCTTCAAAAGACCATTTCAGACACCAATCTACATGGTCTTCACATGAATTGACCAAGATTATGTCTGGACTTTATAAGAGACTGTGACCTCTGAGTTTGTTTCGGCGTTTCTTCTCAGAGTAGTCAGATAGATAAACGCCGACCTCATCTAGAAAAAAAAAACATGATTGACTTGTAAAAGTGTTTGTATAAACCTACTTACAGAAATAAAATCATTTATCATTTATAAGCGTTATGTTTTATTGTTGACTATTAGAAAAAAGGCAGACTATAGAAAATATGTACCTATGGATTTTATGAAAGATGATAATTATAGCTAGAATTTTGAGATGATGTCTAATAGACATGACTGTATGGAAGTACGTGCAACATTAAATAAAGATATAAGAGCAGGAAGATTATAACGACGTGGTTTTTTAGGCTTCGTCCCAACTCGACCCTAGTTCCCATTCGCCCGCTTTTTTATATGCCTATCAGCAAGGATACCGTTTGTCGGAAAATTGCTTCCATATAGAAAATAAATACTTATCACGTGTTAATTTTTCACTGTGGCAGTCTTTGTCTTTTATATATATACAAATATATTTTTTTATCAAAATGACTTACTTAGATTCCGTGAAAATAAGTAGTTATTAATTATTAATGCATTCCTTTCTAATTATTGCATTCCTAGAAATTTTACAATAAACAAAGGCTGCGGGTGTCCGAACAATAGAGTCACTAAAATTGAATAACTGCAATGGCACAGAATAACTTAATATTAGTACTAATGGGCAAAAATCAGTGGCATCCTTTGACAAGCCATTTGTTATAGCTTATTTTGGTAATTACATAGCTCTCTGTCTCTCTGTCATTCATGTATTAAATAATAATAATAATCATTTTATTGTCAGGCTACTGATGCCCATAGAAAAAATACACAAAATAATATTAACATCAAAAATAAACTAATACATATTAAAAACCTTATTAAACTATAACTGTACACGTAACGTAGTCGGCGTCGTGTGTCGCTGCGCGGTGTCACGTAACCGTCCTCGGAAACGTCGGTATACGACACCTTTCGGCCAAAAGTCCTCCTTCAAGCAGGTTTGTAGATGGTGGGTTGGAACTCGCACCACGAATGACTTGATGTTAATGTCGTGGCGCGATTCCAATCTTTCGACCCTCAGAGTCCAATTGGTCTATACTTTCATGTACTGCACGACCTCCGCAACTGTTGTGGTGTAATGCAGACGCGATACATACAACTGCGTCGTAGGCACAGCAGGGCGCAGCAACATGTTGGGTCCACTCGGTGCAGTACCGCACAGGTTACGAGTACTGGGCTTCCTCCTCCTCCTATCCGCTTTCGTGAAACCCTCCTCATCAACTCGGCTCGTCCTTGTCAAGGAGCCACAGACCGAAGGCTGGGCAGGTTGAGCACCCACCTTCAGTTTTTCCCCTTTTCCAGTTTGTCGCTTAGGCTGCGACCCATCTGGTTTGCTGCTGGTGACAATAGTAGTATTATGAAGAAAAAAATGTTTTAAGATTTCTGACATAAGAAACATCCCTTCCTTTTGACCTTACAGTGCGGCCGATAACAAGTCATTTTATGTATCAGTATGTGTCGGCAACATATCACAGGAAAGAACTTCTCGGAGCGTTTCGCGAAATTTTGAAATTATAAAAAACCAAACCAAAACCGCGGATTATCTCTTTTGCACGCCGAAATATAAATAAATAAAAATCATACTAGCCCTTTTCTTACCATTAGTACTTTTGCGCCTTCTAGCTATACATGTGGGTATACGGACCGGACGAGTTGGAACTAGGGTCGAGTTGGGACGAAGCCGTTTTTTAACTACTTAACCATGGGTGCTTACTAAACAGGTTTCCGGTACAGGCGAGTCTGTACGGGTCGGTACCGATCGGTGCAGGTATAATATTCCCACGTTATCTTATGCACTCACTTATAAAGTTCACTAAGAACTGACTTAACTGTTTCTATAAGTGGTTAGACCGGTACTTGTCAGTACCGACCCGTACTGACATATCGGGACCGAAAATCATGTTTGCACCCTATGATAATATGATAGACCACATAAACTATTTAATCACACAGAAAAGGCGTATGTGTTGCTGATGTATGTACATATTCAATTAGTTTATACAATAGACTTATTAATTACGTATCTGATTGTAAAGTAATAACAACACTCCTGTATTCCTCAAAGGGTTACCCAGAGATGTATCTATAGTACTCCAACATTTCGCCAGTTATGTTTAAGTTCCATGTAATAGGAGCCTATCCCTTGTAAAATATGTCTCATCTTAACATTTATCTATGTTCACACCTTCGTTTGATTATATCTGAGGGATCGCCACACGCTATGATTGCAATCGCATTCACGTTTCGTGTTTGGCGTGTGTCCAGTAATTTTGCATTTAGCTGATTTTCTTCAATGCAGCGCACAGGACATGAATCCAAACCTGGACAAACAACAATTTAGCAGAATTGATGATAAATGATAAATGATTTTATTTCTGTAAGTAGGTTTGTACAAACACTTTTACAAGTCAATCATGTTTTTTTTTTTAAACTAGATGAGCTCGGCGTTTCCTATCTGACTACTCTGAGAAATGAGCCGAAACAAACTCAGAGGTCATAGTCTCTTATAAAGTCCAGACATAATCTTGGTCACTTCATGTGAAGACCATGTAGATTGGTGTCTGAAATGGTCTTTTGAGGAAAGAACCACACAGATTGAGAGGACCTGTCCAGTCAGTGCACGCATTTGTCAGTAATCACGCAGCTCAACTCAGAACTTAAGGAGCTCAACGATTCGACGAACAATACCAAAGAAAGGACATTGGGGTAGGCCGCATAAATTACTCAAACTGCCGAGCCTTTCGGGTGTCGACCTCCGTACACGCACATTCCGTAAATGTCAACGCTTTTACGAGTAAGGTAATAACTTTAGGTAGGCCTTCAGAAAAAGGGAGATTATACTGTGAAATCGATAATAACAAATTATAAATGATACCTTCCCGTAATCCTCATTAGTTTTCCTATCTAATAAAACAGCTACGTAGTGAAATAAAACTGACCTGACATTGCAGTGACGTGATATGTTTTCATTTTGATAATATTCATTCACATAACCTACACAAGTGTGATAAAGTTATACGGCAATACGTCGAATCCACAAATATATTCACTAAAATTCACTAAAACTACACTAGAATACGATGGCACATATGTTTACACATTCATAACATACTAAATATCACTACTAAATACACTATTTGCATGACACAACAACTTATTCTGTCAACCGATAAAAATTCTGCGAACGCCGGCGACGCCGGCGTCCAATTTATTTATTTTTTAGTTCGTTCAAAATAATGTTGCTGCTGTTGAAAAATATTAAAATTAAGAGTAAATGAACCATTTCTTTCATATAAATACAGAACATATTGCTACTTGCAACACAACTACAGATATTTACCGACCAATCCTAACCAAGTCCTTAAGTGTAACTGTCCGACTTAAGACACTTGGAGCATTTTTTCTTATGTCGAACTGTGTAACATAAGACATTCGAGAGGTGGAGCTCCACGACATGACATAACATCACGCCTTGTTTCACCGAAGGGTAAGCAGAGGTGTACCTGTAGTAGGTACACCCACATTTCACCAGTTATGTCATAGTCCTATGTAATAGGAGGCCAGCCTATTGCCATCAACCGGGCACAAATCCAGACTCCAGGCTGCTACTGAGAAATTTCAGATGGAAATCCCAATAACACTTTGCTTGACCCGGGAATCGAACTCAAGACCTCACGCTCAGCAGTAATGCTTGCGACTACTGGACCAACAAATCAGCAGAATTGATGAATTTCTTTAAATAAGACAAAACCATCAAATACGGAAACATGAATATATGGAATGGCGAGACATAAACCCGTTGTTGACCCTAAATAAAAGACAATGTTGCTCACTAATTTAAATTGGTATGGAAATATTAGTTCAACTAAATTTGATTGCTCTTATTTACGTCCATCTCTTTCTTGTTTTATTAGAGAGATAAAGCCTAAACCCAAAAAAATAACCTAAACAAAATAACAAAAAAAAAAATAGCCTAAACTAAGTCTAGTTTGTGCACACCAGAATCGGCATAATTGTTAGGTAATTGATGTTTTAAATCAGATTTAAAAAGCTGATTTAAAACTAAATTAAATTATGTTCCTTAATCGTCTCTTTAAAAGTCACTCATCCATTTCACAGCTCCAAGTTTTATTCGTAACTGAGATATTTCAATGAACCATCTCCTCTCCCAATTAATCTATGTCAGTACCTCCGTTAGAATATCTGACGAATGGTTCCTCAACTTGCTTTGATTGCGTTCACAATTCTCTTTTGGCATCTGTCCAGTGTTCTAAGATATTACGACGTATCCGATTACTGATAACTTGTATGCATGTACGTTTGTTTTAGGAGTCAGCAGTATAAATCTGTATTCAACATTGCGAGCATTGGCATTACTTCTTGTTTTTTCGAGGAAATTGTGGTTACTAAAATGGGTAGATATGTAATTGTTGGTCCGTGGATAGGTAGCCTTTACAATCTGAAACTCCTTCGTGCTTCAAAAAGCACCTTAATCCGCTGTCCCGACCGTCATTCGTGGATTTCTGACAGTCGTTACGGGCTGACAGAAGCCCGAAAGTCCGACAACGAGTATCCAAAGTGCCCAGTTACTGGGTTGTTGAGGTCAGATATGCAGTCGCTCCATGTAAAATACTAGTATTCAACTGCATCCAGTTTGACTGGAAGCCGACCCCAACTTAGTTCAGAAAAGGCTAGGCAGAATGATTTGATTGACTGATATAATTATAAGTTTTTAAACCGACATGGTCACTAACATTGTTATTTGAACCTTTAATCGGGATATTTACCATGTATATTAATTGTAATAAATATACATGGTAAATAATAATAATAATAATAATAATAATATTCCACAACTATCACACAACGCCGTCTAGCCTCAAGCTAAGCAGAGCTTGTGTTATGAGTACTAGACAACTGATAAACATACTTATATATTTCTAAATACATACATATATAGATAAATTACACCCAGACACAGAACAAATGATCATGCTCATCACACAAACATTTGTCCTGGGTGGGAATCGAACCCACGACCTCCGGCATAGCAGTCAGGGCCACTAACCACTAGACCAACAGGCCAGTCAAATATCCCGTTTTAAGTTCTAATGACAATGATATAATTATGTATGTGAGATTTATTTTAACAGTATAGTAGATGGCCATCACTAGTGTATCGCTACTCTATGTCTGGTCGGTGCCTATGGATACTCGCTACTTGTCCGTAAGTCTCGACTCTAGCTGCTTTGTCAGCATTTCAGATTAATATTTAAATGTGTGTATTCACAATAAACGTAATTGAAACATACACTGCGTTCTCTCTCATCCCCGCAACGTACAATATGGTCTAACTTCTGGTAGTCATTCTATTGACAGGTTCCCAGTCGTCGCTTGAAAACCTATCAATAGATCGGTCTCCATGACAGCTAGTAAAAATCCCAACTTTTTTGTTTCTGACAAGCCTCGTATTGACTAGACAACAAAAAAGTCCTGAAGCTATGTAGCTGGACATATCTGTGCACAAAATATGGCGCACAAAACGATTTGATGAAATAACGTATGTCTAGTGAATTCGATGCTCTAATAAAATATCAATACTTTATGGTATAAAAACCAATGCGTGGTGAGACACACTTCCGATACGAAATCGTCTTTACAAGTACCTAATAATCAGTGTATAGTTTATCTAACTGAGGAGCTCGTGGCTAAGTAATAACAGCCGCACGGGTCGATCCATCAGGTTAAGCTATGCTTGCCGGGGTTGGTCTGTGGATGGGTGACCATCTTTCCATACCGAGATTCCTCCGTGCCTCGGAAAGCACGTTAAGCCGTTGGTCCCGGCTGTCATTCGTGGATCTTTGACAGTCGTTACGGGTCGTCAGAAGCCCGAAAGTCTGACAACCAGTCTTACCAAGGGGTATCGTATTACCCAGTAACTGGGTTGTGGAGGTCAGATAGGCAGTCGCTCCATGTGAAATGCTGGTATTCAGCTGCATCCGGTTAGACTGGAAGCCGACCCCAATATAGATGGGAAAAGGCTAGGCAGGCAGGCAGTTTATCTTAGGACTCTCAGAATATTTTATATCTTCATACAATAAATTTTTGTTTCAACCGTATTATCGAAACTTGCTTTCAGAGTTCTCTTTTGGCATGGAGCCAAAGTTTTTAGATCCTCATATTTGTTTGATTGCTTAGCTCATTTTCGATAACGGATAACTTCTCAGTTTATGCCAAGAAAGCACAAATTGAAATTCTGATTAGGAAGTGGATATCATAAACAAGTCATCCTTCGACTAATTTAAGTTATCTGCCCACTGAAATTATTACAGTCGTCAGTAGTATTACTTCTTTGTCTTAACGATGCGTGTTGTCTAGTATAGTATCTGTCCTGATATTACTCAATCAATGTTATAGATTATCCGCTGGCAGAAGCAATCAATTACCTCAGTCAATCGTAATTCATTGCTAGACAGATGCTTTACCTTATATATTTCACCGTATGATTATGAACTTCCTCGTGTGAAGGAGCTCGTGGCTAAGTAATAACAGCCGCACGGGTCGATCCATCAGGTTAAGCTACGCTTACCGGGGTTGGTCTGGTCACCATCTTTTCATACCGAGACTCCTCCGTGCCTCGGAAAGTACGTTAAGCCCGCTCTTTGATAGTCGTTACGGGTCGTCAGAAGTCCGAAAGTCTGACAACCAGTCTTACCAAGGGGTATCGTATTACCCAGTAACTGGGTTGTGAAGATCAGATAGGCAGTCGCTCCATGTAAAATACTACTATTCAGCTGCATCCGGTTAGACTGGAAGCCGACCCCAACATAGTTGGAAAAAGGCTAGGCAGAAGAAGAAGATTATGAACTTCCTCAGTTTATAATCTATCTTGCGAGATTATAAACTATTGAAAAATTGTGAACTGCAACAAACCATTTACAATTTAACGAATTATATTTTGATTGTTTATAATCTTTCCAAGGCAAACCAACAAATTGTCAAACTTGGATGCGACGAACGCACCTTGCGCTAATCTAAATAGCCAAGTAACTGCGACCAACTTGGAAGAAGCGCTTGCCGGCCGCTACCACGGCTCCACTAGTTCCGCTCGCTCGGCTTGCGTGCGGTTGGTCACAGGTCTAACCTAACCTCAGCCATGCATGTGTGTATTTAGTCGGGGTGCCCTGGCTTAGTTATTGCGACCAATTCGGCTACCGCCAAGATAGTCAGGCAATCAGGAACGGTTCACCAGTTTATGAGTGATAAAATCGGACAGATTGTGAACCTTGTCGGTAAGTGTAGGTTCGTTCACAATTACGCTTGGAGATGGATAGATTATAAACGATCTAAAATGATTACGTTATTTTGTAAGCAGTATAAAATTTATCGACATTTCACTATCTCGCAAGATCGATTATTAGCTAACAGTGTTCACAATCATACGGTAACAGATACATCCCTACAAGTTCTCCTTCTTCCGATTTATTCTTCTTTTGCTGCGTTCTTCAGATCGAGATTTAGTCTCCTCTCTCTTTTTGGCATAAAAAAACAGCCCACTGACACTTCAGCTATCCACCCAACTTTGCAAATTATGTAACGATATAATTCCCACAAAATTGAGTAAAACTTTGTAATGAAATAAAAAACTATTACATAGAATGTTCCCTGAATTAATTCTTAAGCAATAATTCAACGAATTTTCCCTATCAGATATTTAAGACTCAATTTAGTCTTAAAATTTGATCGAAAAAGCTCGATAATTTCTAGACCGGAATGATTCGGACAAGACTTTCTAAATAAGTCAATATCAACTCTATGTTAACTTGCTTTTGGGATCTGGGCTTCTTTTAAAGGTTACTTCAAAAAGCCGGGTATCACAAATTCTATTTTGGGGTCAAGTCAAGTCAACACAAAAGTTAATTAGTACCGGTACTGGTGAAAACGGGTTAAAGGCTTTATCCCTCACAGCGATCAGTATAAGGGTGCATGCATAAAGATGCGGGTTCCCGGTACAGGCAAATCGGTAGCGATCGACTTCAAAAAGAAATTAACTCAAAATTATGGAATAATTTTAATTACGGAAGTCGGTGTCTTGGGATCTGTATTTTAGTTTTTTGCCACCGACTTCAAAGTTATTGCGAAATCAAATTTCGAGTTAATTTCTTTTTCAATAAGTACTTACGAAAAAAAAATTATGTAAATTTTTTATAATTATTTTTTTTTTATTTCGTAGTTTTTAGTAAAAACTAGAATATTTGTTTGTAATAAGTAGTTAATAGTTTTGTTATAAATATTGCACCAGAATTTGACCAAGGTTTTGAGATGTTTTCCCTTTGACACCACACCCGTAGCTCGTATCAATAAGCCAGGCCGTCACACTTACACGTATTAGTCCATTATCTTGAAAACTAGTTAATCGATTTTGATAAAACTTGCACTGTTCCTTAAGTTGAAGTAAATGTATGCCAATAAAAAATAAATGGTCACGATCTGATTACTAGTTTCGGAGAAATGCGTGGACAAACATACATACATCTATAAAGTTTTGTATATTTGTTAGGAAGCCCTAATAGATTTATTATATGTAATTAATTAAATATATTGCAGTTCCAATAATATTACATACATACGTTTCGAATTGATAACCTCCTTCTTTTTAAAGTCGGTTAAAAATAGTCCAGTATTAACTTATTCGCCGACACATAAAGAAACAGGTAAAACGTTATAACCGTTTCATTCAGTTTCAACCTGCAGCGACGAGTAATTATCATAAGTGCATTGGTCAACCGCAGCTGTCACCGAGACAATACCGAGAACAAGATGATGGAGCCGAAGTTGTGTTACATAAATTTACTACGGCTGCGTGTCCACCGACGTCCGTCACCGGAGCGCCGTCATCTCGGCCGCCGAAGCTTCGACTAATTTGGCGCGACCGCTAGTACTCGGCCCGAGATCGTGACGGGCCGATGTGCCAGCAATTTAAATAATATTTATCTTGTCCACACACTGCCATCGCTCCGGCGCCATTCGCCCGGCTTTTGTTTACCGACGAGTTCGGTCACGGAGGACAAAAGATCGCCGTCATCGGGACGTCACATTCAGTTCGAAAAATCTCGATTCCCGGTTACGTCCCGGTGACAACTGGGGTGGACAAACACCCTAAGGCCCTAACGACCCAGATTATAAAACAAAATTGAATGCTCAGCCTCTTTTGTTTTCATAATTTTAACTTAAATTATTTTACTAATTACATAAACTAATACGTTTTATTTTGTGAAACTCGAATTTTGAGTCGGTTTCGCTACGCGTGGTTTTTGATTTCAAAAGGATTCTCGGTATTTATAATATTGGCATTAATAAAAGGAATAATATCGTTGCCTTTATTAGGTATAAAATAAACCTACTTAATTATTTTCGTATTAAAATTTTAATAACGTACCTACATATTAGGCGAAGCAATATGTTTGGTAATCCAAAGTTTCTTATAAATACATCGGATAAAACGATTTTACCATTATCTTAAACAAAATATAAGTTATATTCTTAACGTGCTGATATGATTAGCTAAAAGCCAAACTGTTCCGAACTCGATCAGATTAGTTCAATCTAAGTAAAGTTGGCAAGTAGAACCAACATCTACATTAAATCTTTCCGCATTAATGTTCCTAACTTTTGCGGGAAAATCTTAGAAAACATTAATATATTTTGTTTTTATTGTGATTTTTTTTTGTTTTTTTTTTTGTCATATCGCGTGACTCTGGGGTCCCGGAACTTTGGAAGGCGCACGAAGGGCCGAAGCCAATTCGCAGAGGCCCCTTAGACAATTTTCAATGATGAGGAGGCACCCAAGGACAACCCCCTGTTGGTACGAGACTATTGCAGAAATAAGCGTGGTAACAAAACATATTGGGTTTGGGTGGCTAAAGTGGATTGGGTAACTTGAACTATGGAAGAACTATGTCCCCTGCCTGACCAATGTTATTATATTATAATTAAACACGGATAAAATATGGCAGGGGGTG
Organism: Dicycla oo; assembly: GCA_948252095.1. NCBI lineage: Eukaryota > Metazoa > Arthropoda > Insecta > Lepidoptera > Noctuidae > Dicycla > Dicycla oo. The sequence goes on along the minus strand of OX411710.1, from coordinate 5,035,153 downwards.
ACTTGCACACTCCTTAGTAAGACTGTTTGTCAGACTTTTGGGCTTCTGACTACCCCTAAAGATTGTCAAGGATCTACAAATGACAGCCGGGACCAACGGTTTATAATGAATGGTCTCGATATATAATGAATGGTCACCCATCACGGACCGATCTCAGCAAGCATAGTTTAACTTTGTATCGATTCGTGAGGCTGTTATTATCTAACCACACGCCCCTCCCTTATTATTATTTACTTTTTATCATCTTATTCAACCAGCCAGTTACAGTAAACTTTAAAGGGAAATCGATTGGAATGTGATGAGAAGGGATTAAACGCATGTAACTATAACAAACAAACAAAAAATTTAAAAAAAAAAACATAGTCGAATTAACCACCACCTCATTTTTTGAAGTTGGTTAAAAAGAGTGATGAATATATTTTTTTTATAGATACAGAGAGGAAGATCAAAGGAAAGATAGATGGATTGTGTGGGATAATATGAAAGGAAAACCAGCCAAGTGCGTGTCGGACTACGCACAATGAAGGGTTCCGTAGTTGGGATGAAGTCATCCCAAGAACAAACTTAAAATTGTAGTTGAAAAACATGTTCTCATATGCATTCCAACTACAAATGTTAGATTTTACGGAGAACAATTTACTTTGAAATTACAAAAAAAATATATATATATTTAAGATCTTCACAGTAAGCCCTTTCATTTGATATATCACACGATACATTTTGCAAAACATTTTTTTTTATTTTCTTATTTGCCCCCCAAAATTGATCTTCATTTTTAAAGTTAATCTATGATATTTACGTTACACTTCCGCGTTTTGATGAAAAAAATCCATACGTGTACTAAATTTCAACTTAATCGGTCCATTAGATTCGGAGCAAATTGGCTGTGACAGACGGACACACGAGTGATCGTATAAGGGTTCCGTTTTCCCTTTTGAGTTACGTAACCCTAAAAAGTCATAAAGGACAGAGTGACGGGTGACAGGTGAAAATGGGATAAACAAACGTGTTGCGCTGACCCGAAGTAATACGGGGACAAGGGCAGAAACATGATGATATCATCTTAATCAAGAGTTGTGGCCTGGTAGATAAATTATGTACCATGGGACAAACGAACACCGTGACAAATTCCTGTGCACACGATGCCTACATCTGTTAGCAAGTGTTACTATAGCGGCCGAGCGCTGCAAGCAAGAATAGACCTTACGGTGTATAGATTTTCGTTTCTCCGATAGGATATTACCACTAACAATGTTTTTTTTTGGGTATCATTATTATCCTCCTGCTACTATCTCCAATTTACTTAAGGTGGGCCAGCAGCTCTTCATCCAACATCAGCTGCGTATTCATCATGCCTAGCCTTTTCCCAACTATGTTGTGGTCAGCTTCCTGTCTAACCGGATGCAGCTGAATACCAGTACAAGAAGCGACGGCCTATCTGACCAATATCAGCTCCGTATTAATTTAATCTAGGTTCATGTAGAACCCAAACGTCATTATTTATGGGTACCTAAGCATGAAATTTCTGAAAAAAAAAAAATAAGCCTTTTAATAAATCATTATTTTTATTTAAAACTATCATTGATTTCATCCAATCTTTTGGGATGTTTTCTGTTTTTATTATTTCGTTGAATACATAATTTGGTTAGTTTGGGGAAAGTCTCTCTCTCTGGCTGTCAATATCCTAAGAAGTTCATTAATGATATGATTGGGACCGGGTGCTTTTACTAACTTCTGCGGAATAATAGCTCTTTCTGTTTTTTCATTTTTATTTTTAGGAAATTTCTAATCCATAATTAATAAATCAGCTTCCCACTGAAGGACAAAGGCCTCTCTTTCCTTTTTCCAATAATAATAATAATAATAATATCCTAGGACATTGTTCACACACGGTCATCTGATCCCAAACAACTCTATCCTGAGCCAACTTGGACTAATCTCGCCTTTAGGTGTAGAGCTAGACGTTTTCAGGGACCCACATTGTGGTAGTCCACAATGCATCCGACATCCCACCTGAGCTTCGCTGCTTATGAGGTGACGTCGGCGATTTGTGTTTTGGAGCGCAGTGTCCCGTGTCCGGTTGGTAAGTCGAACTCCAAAAAAACTGCTCTCCATCGATCGCTAACAAACCTAGAGCTTGGTTCACTTCTAAACCATTGCTGCATAATATGTTTTAAAATTTTATGAATAATACAATGCATTTTGAGAGTTCAGCAACATCGCAATTACCCCGCAGCTTCGTAACGCATGGCCAGTTTGCAGTTACTTATACTGCGTTATCTAAGCCATCTCCTTTCTGGCTAATAAAAAAGAAAACAATAAATAAAAAAAAGAACCTAAATAGAAACGTTTAAAAACCTTTAAAACGGTACAAACCACATCACTATATAAAACCCAAGAGATTTGAAAAGAAGACTAAAATAATCGGAATACTGATCGGCTTACTCAAGTTTTACATAGCTAAAAGGCTTTTAAACAATATATCTGTCCATTAGTCTCTGACTACCGTGAAAGCGGAATAGGAGAAAAAAAAAAATAAAGCTCGTTTTTTGCGCTCAGCCAGAGTGTTGCAGATCGATTCGGGAGTCCGTAACAAAATGTAGGTTTTCAGTTAGTTTGTATTGTTCCTGCTGCATTTTATTTGTAGGTTTGG